>JAQPPZ010000844.1:0-2633023 GCA_028583015.1 Wollemia nobilis | reverse complement strand
TGATTTGGCATGTAGGCAACAAATCCACCTCCCAGAGAAAGAAGATTTGGCATGTAGGCAAAAAAGTTTTTGACTGTTTTGGAGATGATTTGCTCTAGTTTTGTGAAACCGTATAGTAGGGAGCAAATCATACATAAGACCATACAACTGAAGTGGCAAACCGTATAGAGCAGTGGCAAATCATACAGGGTGCATCGAAATGCAATGAGATGCAAAGGAAATGTAATTTCGGGATGAAATGTCGCATGGATTTGCTAATCTAAGGTGTAAACTTAGGAAAAGACCAAAATAATGTATTCAGTTGTAATTGGGCAGTTGTGAATAACGGATTGTCTCAAAAACCGCTTTGGAACGGCCTGGGCAACATTATATAAGGCCCCATTTTCGAATTTATGAGTCTGGCTACTAGTTTACTTGGTTCATAGTTGTTAGGATAGAGAGTTAGCCATATTTTTGAGTTATTACTATAGTATGGATAGAGTTTCCACATTGTACTAAGTTGATCACCATTAATAATAAAGAACAGACGTTGTGAATGATAGTGTACGATCCTGTGTGTATGGTTGATGCATTGTGGATAATTATTGTGTGATTGAGTTCCTTCCTTACTGTCATATGTTAGTTTTAGGCTTCATTGCAAGTTGTGAGTAGATTGCTACTGGTGGGAATCATGGAGAATGATCTAGGAGCATGAGGGCGTTTTCAAGGACGTATTGAAGCAGACTGTACAATTTTTGGGCATAATTGCTTGAACGGAATCACTTATAATCCCGGATTGGATGCTTTGCATGTGTGTGGAATCATCTTGTTTGGACTGTTAAAACCTTACAAAACCTTTCGGAGAGAGATTGGAGCAGAAGAGCATTGCAAATACTATCTTGTTGTACCTTTGGATCGTACAAATCGTACATAGAATCCTTACCCGATTTGGTAAAATAGGCTATTGATAAAAACTTACCCGAGTTGGTAGTTTTGGTAATCGGCTTGAACGATTACAAAACTATGTACGACAACCTCCAAAATAGCATCCGTCAGTTTTTTTGAGTGCAAGATTGTACCATCTTGGCCACTATACGATCTCAGATCGTACACTGTATGTGTGGAAGGTCGTACAAGAGATTGACAATCCGTACAAGGGTAGTTCGGGTACTTGGAAGATTGTTCGATTTGGTACTTAAGATCAAGCTCATCCTAGGGATTATTCTGACCATCGAAAGATACCTCCCCACCAGGAATACTCCACCGTTGTGTTACATTTGGCGTCGTTGCCTTATCGAATTTGGCATTTTTGTTAAAACGGGTCGAATTTGACAAAACAATTGGAGGTGATTTCTTATGACAGACACCGGTACACGAAGCCATGGGAGAAGAGAACCACGAGAGAACATTCCAATAAGAAGGAGCATAAGGATTGCTCAAATAGGAAACACGAGTAACTCAGATTAGAGTACGCACGAACCAGATATAGAGCAAGTTTGGACATCCAAAGAAGGAGACTTTGAGACATTGTTGATTGAGACAAAAGACGAGGAGGAAAACCCGCTAGTCGTAGAGGAGATGGGTGACAAAGAGAAAGTGCATGATGACGGAGAGTCGATGGCAAGGCCTGAGGAAGCGGCAACGAGGTTGCGAGAGGGTGCATAGGATGGGAGTCAGTCACCAAGGCAACAGGACACGGGGACTTAGGAAGATAGACCAAGACAATCTCCATCACATCAGCGAAGGTCGCAGAGTGAGGACGCACGAGAATTTGGTCACCGAGTGACGGGATAGAATAAGATACCTCGAATTGATTCTTCTGATGACAACGGAAGTAAGACACCTCCGAGAAGGAATTCGGTCGAGATTCCACGGGAGACCTCGAGTGAGAGTGACGACTCTCCCAAGATGGCTAATAGAGCAGCCAAGCAAAGATGTCCACCGTTTTCAGGTGAGGGTAAGGAAGACCCCACATGGCACGTAGGAACTTGCATAACCATTTGGAGAGCAAATGGTGTAGACAGACCGGAGGATTGGGTAGTCCTCTTTCCTACCACTTTGAGAGGATTGGCAATAGATTGGTACTTGAAAAGAGAAAACAATGTTGATTTTCAGACTTGGAACCAGATAAAGGAGAAATTCATTGAGGAATTTTGACCTTTGAAAGATGATGGAGACATAGTCACTGAGATTTGTGTGACAAAACAGAAAGCATATGAGGATATAAAATCCTACAACCATCGACTAAAGCAGTTAGTCGATAAGATGCAGATGCCATTAGTAGACGTGCTGATAAAACGATGGTTTGTAGATGGGTTACTACCAAAATATAAGAAAAAGATGAAGGGAGTACCATTTGACACATATGAGGAAGCTTTGAAACACGCAAAGACCTTTGAAAGAGATTCAAAACAGATATACGGGAATCTTGTCTATCCCAAGTCAAAATATTCGGATAGTGAGGAAGAGGACACTATCCAGAGGACGGTAGCTTCGTTTCGCAAGGAGTTTGATAAAATGGTTAAGGAGCAAAAGATCAAACCAGAGAGGAATGAACTATGGTGCACAGAATGCAAGAGTGAGAGACATAAAAATATGAAGTGCCCGAAGAATGATTACTGCCATATTTGTAATGTGATGGGGCACGATGTAGTTCTTTGTCCCTATAAAGCAAGAACCCTTCCACAGGTACTATCAATTCAGGAGCAGGAACAAAAACCTCAGGGCCAAGGGAGTGGCCAACAGGCAATGAGTGGTGGCTATAGAAATAGCAGAAGGGGTGGCATACAGAATCAAGGTAATCGACAGGGAGGACAAAGTCGTTTACAGTATGATTCAAAAGGAAGACCGATCATACAATGTCGTAATTGCCAAGAGTGGGGGCATTTTGCGAAGAATTGTCCTGCACCTCAGATGCAAGGAGCACCACAGGCAAGCACTACACATATGTGTAGATGGTGTGGTCCGGGGAACCACAAGGAGGAGAATTGTCCAAAGCATGCGAGTTCGAGTAACCCGTAGAATGTGAGCTATTTGGACATTGAGGTTCCTCAAGTTAAAGAGGAAACTCAGGAAGTATTAGCCATGATGCGAAATCAGGCTAAAAAGGACAAGTATCCAGAGCCAGCAAAGGAGAAGCAACGCTGGCAAGTTTCAAAGAAAATACTGCGAGAAGAAACTGAGAAAGCTAAGCAAGGAGAATCGAGCACTCGAAAGGAAGTACGAAGACCATCAGAACAGGAGACAGTTGTGCAACATCTGGTCACATAGGTGTTAGATACCACGGTAGAACTTAAGATATCTGACTTATTCGAAGCTATCCCAGAATTGCCGAAAGCAATTGTGGAAGAGATACAACCACAGAAGGTGATGGAAGTAGAAAGCCAGCCAATTGTAGGAGAAGAACGAAAGGACCAATTTATGGATCCTACCATATTGATGATTGATGTGGGAAAGAAGTCTGCATTAATGCATATGGAGATTTTGGGACACAAATTGACGCAAGTGATTGTGGACGGCGGTTCCAGTGTTAATGTGCTACTCAAAAGGACTTGGCTAGAACTAGGCGCACCATCACTATGGGCACCGAGCTTCCGACTGTATGGGACTGACCATAATGATATTAACATTAAGGGAGTTTTGACTGCACAACAAGTAATGATAGCTGAGCAAGAATTCGTCTTGGATTTTGTTGTGATTTCGATGCAAAAACCTGCATACAACGCTCTCTTAGGGAGAGGATGGCTACGAGTGGCCAAGGTTAATCACAATTGGGGAAAGAATCAGATCACCTTCAAAAAGGGACAACATAAATACATGATCAATTTAGCTAATCAAAGGGTGAGTGAGGATGTAGCTACAACGGATGAATCAAAAAACTCATCAGGGGATGAAGAACACGAACCTGATGGAAAATGAATGTTGTACATAGAAGAATGTAGCGAGGACGAAGCTCGATCTGATAGCGGACTTATTCATTGGCAAATGGAGGATTATGAAGTATTTTAGCCCAATTGCTTATGCATTGAATCAGAGGAGATTAAAGAGCAGCAAGACAAACCAGAAGCTAGTAAAGAGACTAAGAAGGAAACAGAAGAGAAATGGACATTTCCAAAAAGCTTTGCGGAGTATACAGTAGGAGATGCAGAGATTGATACAAGACCGGCACATCCTAAGAATGTAATGAAAGCTACGAGCGAGCCGGAGAATATCAAGTATGAAGGACCTAAGATAGTGGATATCAACTTGGGAACAGAGAAAGAATCGAAGATAGTCCACTGTGGCGATGATTGGAATCCTGTATTGAAGGCAACAACTTTCAAGATATTCTTGGAGTACAAGGATGTCTTCGCATGGACATATAAGGATTTGAAAGGAATTCCACCTGAGTTATGTGTCCATAAGATTACACTAATGCTTGGTGCTCAACTAGTAAGAAGGAGGCCATATAGAATGAATCTAAAGTATGCGGCATTGGTGAATGTAGAGATAGAAAATATGTTGGAAGTAGGAATTATATTCAGGGTGACGAATAGTGAATGGGTTTCACCGATAGTAATCACTTTGAAGAAGGAAGTCGATAAGATAAGAATATGCGTAGACTTCAGGAGTTTAAACGCAGTAACCATTAAGGACCCTTTTCCTATTCCATTTACGGATTCTATCTTGGAAGAAGTTGCAGGGCATGAGATCTATTCATTTTTGGATGTATTTAGTTGTAATTGGGCAGTTGTGAATAATGGATCATCTCAAGAACCGCTTTGGAACGGCCTAGGCAATGTTATATAAGGCCCAATTTTCGAATTTATGAGTCTGGCTACTAGTTTATTGGTTCATAGTTGTTAGGATAGAGAGTTAGCCATATTTCTGAGTTATTGCTATAGTATGGATAGATTTTCCACATTGTACTGAGTTGATCACCATTACTAATAAAGAACAAACATTGTGAATGACAGTGTACGATCCTGTGTGTATGGTTGATGCATTGTGGATAATTATTGTGTGATTGAGTTCCTTCCTTACTATCATATGTTAGTTTTAGGCTTAATTGCAGGTTGTGAGCAAATTGCTACTGGTGGGAATCATGGAGAATGATCTAGGAGCATGAGGACATTTTCAAGGATGTATTGAAGCAGATTGTACGATTTTTGGGCGTAATTGCTTGAATGGAATCACTTATAATCCCGGATTGGATGCTTTTCCTGTGTGTGGAATCATCTTGTTTGGATTGTTAAAACCTTTCGGAGAGAGATTGGAGCAGAAGAGCGTTGCAAATACTATCTTGTTGTACCTTTGTATCATACAGATCATACATCGTACAAATCGTACATAGAATCCTTACCCGATTTGGTAAAACAGGCGATTGATAGAAACTTACCCGATTTGGCAGTTTTGGTAATCGGCTTGAACGATTACAAAACTGTGAGCCGATTACCAAAACTGTGTACAACAGCCTCCAAAATAGCATCCATCAGTTTTTCTGAGTGCAAGATCGTACCATCTTGGCCACTGTATGATCTCAAATCGTACAGTGTATGTGTGGAAGGTCGTACAAGAGATTGACAGTCCGTACGAGGGTAGTTCGGGTACTTGGAAGATTTTTTGATTTGGTACTTAATATTAAGCTCATCCTAGGGATTACATCGGAAGATACCTTCCCACCGGGAATACTCCATCGTTGTGTTATATGGCACTTTTGCATAAACACACATGTACAAACATATGTGTGCATGCATATGCAGAGTGTTGGTGATACGTGTAAACAAGGTTGTCATAAGTGATCACATAGTGCTATGTGTGTACATGGCAATGCATTCATAATAATGTTATGTTATGGGGTATTTTAATTTATTGTACACAGGTAGTTTGGTGGTATTTAGGAAGCTACCAACCACCTACCAGTCCTATGATGCCTATAAGTATGCATCTTTGTGGTAGATATCAGGAATGCTTGGCCAACGTAATTATGTGTGTCACTTGACCAAGCCATAATGCATTGCAAATAATTGGATTGTGTAAGATACATGTGTGCACAATGTATCCACAAGTATATATAACTTATTCTCATTGTGTACCTTCGTTTATATATTTATAATATAATTATATTGTAGTATGTTGTATCCTATTCCTACAATCCATACTCCCCAATATCTTTAATCATTTATTTTCATCTTATAGAGAACTAACCCTCCCTAGCTGATGTCTATGTTTCTTGTTTTATTCTTTTATTAGCCTAAAAATAGGGGGGTACCTCCAAAGATGCCTCACTTGCCCGAAGGGTGACTTAAGGAACAAGAAGTTCAATATATCTTTACAAAAAACATATGGTCATGGTGAGGAGGTAACAATTACTAGGAGACAATTTTCCTTATTTGTTCATGAGTAAGGTCCAATTGGCACAATGGATGAAAATTTGATAGAGCTAAAAGCAAAGATCCTCCTAGTTAGTGGATGCATCATGGCAAACATGTACCTCAATAACAACTATATGAAATTGCTTTCACAAGTTAGTGTTGCTTCTTTTTGTGAATGGAGATGGAGCACATATGCTTTTCATTCATTCTAAGAAGTGGAATTAGACAGGTACAAAGAATGCAAAGAACTTGGTGTATATCGATAACTACCTTTGTCTCATCTCATGTAGATAAGGGCTATATGCACGGTGGACCGATTATCGATGACACTATATTGGCCAACAACCTTGAGCAAATATAGATTTAAAACCTTGATTGTTAACCATGACTTATCAAAGAATGCATTTTTATTCACTTGAAGAGAATTTCTTATTTAAATTATGAATCTTTATGTTTGAAATTTTATTGTTACTTTTGATATTCATAAATCATACGAATGATGAATACATAAGTTAATTTCAAATTATCATAATTCTTTTATTTTTTATATCTAATTTTTTGATAAATTTATTTTTCGAAATACAATTTAATTTATCACGTATGTGCACCCAACCATCAAAAGAGTCCACCCTTGATACTCACACCAATATTGAAAACACAGACACATCCATGAATCCCGATAACTTTGTGCATGCCCATTGTGGACATTCACACCACCTATGACAACTAGGCCTCTTACCAACATTTGTAGGAAATAGACTAGCAAGGAAAGGGTTGTTGAAATGGGGAGCACAATGAAATTACGAAGATCAATGTTAACATTCATTGCATGAAATAAAGAGGGCTCAAATTTTAAACACAATTAACAAACCAGCTTTCTAAGAACTTCGTAATGTGCTTCTTGAAACTTGACTTGTCAAACTATGTGTTACAAACCTTTAGATAAAAATAAGCATAACAACAATAGCAATGCAAGAATTAATGGAAATGCTTATAAACTAAATGACCATGATAATGAAATAACATAAGTGCTTAAGAAAATAACTGATTGGAAATACAACTTATATTAATCAATCCGAATGTAATGTCCCCTTTTTCTAGGCAATCAGTGTGCAGAACAGTTTAGCCTACTCACGGGTTCCCGTAGGCTAGGGCAGATTGCAGGGGAGCCTAACTGGAGTTCTGGGAGCGGATAATTGAGCGAAATGGGTATTCGAATCCACTCTCAGATGTTGAATCGGATGGACAAAGCCTTGACTTACTATTTTTAGTAAGTTAGTTTTTAGGGTTTCGGGCAAAACGGACAAGTGCAATGATATTCTTCACTGAAATGGGTGTCCGTATCTATCCTCACTTACGGATCGGATAATCGAAGGCCAAGTTTTTAATGTGCGAAGGTTTAATTATATAAAGTAAAATTATTTAAATACTTTATATAGTTTAAAACCTTATTTTATAAAAAGGGGACGTGGGACTTAAAAAAGAGTTATGTTTCATGATTTATCCCACATTGAGCGTGCAAAAGGAGTTTGTTGTGGAGGAGTCTATTTATTCGATGGCTTGGTCTCATTTCATTATATTCTGGATTTTAGTTATTTCCTCTAGAGTTTGAGGCCGATGGTCGAGACTTCTTCTCCGAAGGGACGGAAACCCCAACGGTGTGGCCGAGGACGAAACCCCTCGTATTTTTGGAGCCGGACGAAACCCCAGCTCTCTCGTTGGTGAATTCACTCAGGATTCACACTTGGAGCTTCATCAATCTTCGTAGGTATCTTTCCATGTTTGCTGATTTAGTATATTTCAAGGGTTTGCAGACATATTGTGGAAAGATTATATTTTTAAAATATTGTAATCCGAACCCTATTTTGAAAGAAATTTGAAAAATAAAATTGTTAGTTATTTCCTGTTTCCTCGGAGTTGTATTTTTTTTGATTTTAAGAAATAGTATAGTGTCCCAAATATTAAAAATATCATAACAGGGGGGGACATTACAGTGGTATCAGAGCTGGTTTTTCCTGCTAGCCTGTTCAGGGTTTGATGAAAATTTCAGAAATGATTTCAGTATTGTGTGAAAAAAAATAAAAAAATAAAAATTGCAACAGCCGTGAGTATTTTTCAGACTTGGAAGTTAGGGTTTGGTTGTCGTTTCAAATCTAGGGTTTCCAGTTTCTGGGTATTGGTGATTTGAATACCCATTTGGTTGATTTGGGCTTTAAGAGTTCTGGGTATTGTTAATTCAGAGCTCAACTTATTCTGCCAGCCTGTGGAAGCCTAAGTAAATTTCAGACTCATGGAGTCTTATAATGATTGGTCTAGGAGACAACGTGATTGGGATAGGACTCAGAGTGAGATACAAAAATCCATCAATCAATTAACTGCAATGATGCAAATTTCTCTACCTACAAATCTTCCTAAGGTAAAGGTTGAGCCTATAGTCATTGAATTATTTGATCAGCTCCAGCAAGAGTGGAGGGCTCATGATGATGATTTTCGTGCCCTTATGTCTAATGAAGATTATATTGATATGCGTATGAGGCAACAACCCAATGGAAATGAAAAAATGAACCTTCTTGAGAAGATCAAAAATTCGAAACACAATGAAGAGCCTGCTGTCCCAGAAAAGTTGGAGAAGCCAGTTGATAGTGACGTAGATTCCCAATCAGCTCATGATGATATTCACCCATCACATTTTAATGGTGACAGTTCAGAAGAACTTGGGTTGGATATTCACACTGAACCCATTATGATGCATGCACTAGATAGCTATATCTTCTTCGGAGATTTGCAGAGTGAGCTGAATATGGAATCAGTTATGCATGATACACATGATGGTGTTGTTACAGGTTACGTGGCAGCCCCTTCTGATGAAGACAGACATGATTTTTCAGATCATAACACAGTTGAGGTTGTTGCTGATTTTAAATCAGCTTATGATGATATTTCATCTCACCAGGACAGCCATGAAAATTCAATGCATGATGAGTCTAGTGCTGATTTACAAAATTTGAAGGCAGCCTTAGAAACTATGAAGTCAGACTTCATGAGCACTCTTGCAGACAGAGATCACTATGCCAAGCTTGTTGAAGAGACCCCTAGTGCATACAAGAGCAAAGAAGAAGTTAGTCAGCTAACTGAAGAGCTTGAGCAGACTAGAAGCTCTTTGTCGGAGGCTCGTCTTTCATTGCATGAGACAGAGTTGAAACTCAATTCTGTTTTAGAATCCACTGAACAACTGAATCAGGAGAGAGCCAGGGAGATTGGGCGGATTGTTGTCGAACTAGATTGCATTCAGGAGGACTATAACTTAACACATTGTCCCATGAGATCAGATTACACAATTTCGGATCAGTGGATTGGCTGTGATAAGCACGAGAGTGATAATAATTTCTCATGGACTGACAATCCGCTGTATGAGATGGATCATGATACATCTTTTGATAATCCTCTTTTTGAGATGAAGAGTGTTGATTCTTTTCCCGTGATAGATCATGAGGATACATTGTTTGAGACAGGGTGTCTATTTCGACATGAGTCTGAGAGTGATTTCATGAGCATTTTCCAGCCTAATCATGATGATCGGGGATTGAGTTCTCTTACCCAGGATCGTATGCTTGCATTGATGAGCATCGAGGGCGATGGTAGGAGCATTATATGGGTGATAGTTGATCATGGGTATGAGAGATATGTCGTTGTTCGCTTTTTGGGCAGCCATAACATTTACTTGATGGAGGTTGGTCAGCAGTTTGGTTGGCATTATATGGAGTATCCTACTTCTTATTTGAACACCATGTTCTCTCAGGGGGTCAGCTTAATCAGTGAGCAGGTAGGCCTGGTTGAGTCACCTATGCATCAGATGTTTCTTGGCACAAAGTTCAGTCATTATGGGCATACCAGTTTTGATTATGAGGCTGAGCTTCTTATGGAGTTGCAGGAGTGGAGTATGGATGGTCTTTCAGGAGTCTCACAGATAAAATTACACCCTACTTGGTTGAGTATGATGAGGGACGTCATCTTTCCAGAGGATATTTTGTTGACTGCAGTAGATTGGGCTACATGGGATTATCTGGGTTATTCCAAGAGTGTGAACGCTGAGTTGAGCTGGTCAGGTGATGACTATGGAGGCACTTCCAGCATTGTATTTGCAGTGGTTTATGATGATGATTTCTTGGATATGACGTGGCACATGATATTTCATCTCAGTTTAGATAGGCGGACTAGTGCCAGGTTGGGGAGAGATTTCATCATGCTATTGCAGTTGAGACTTCAACAACTTAACCATGTCAGAGGGACAGTGATGATCAGAGTAGCACAGCGTCGGCGTGGCAGTTACTTTCTGAGATTGTTATGGGATCCAGGGATTTGATGGACCTTATCCAGGATGCAGACACTTGACTGGAGTATGTATGCATATTGCTTGAGGACAAGCAATCTTTGGGAAGGGCGGACTGTAATGTCCCCTTTTTCTAGGCAGTCAGTGTGCAGAACAGTTTAGCCTACTCACGGGTTCCCGTAGGCTAGGGCAGATTGCAGGGGAGCCTAACTGGAGTTCTGGGAGCGGATAATTGAGCGAAATGGGTATTCGAATCCACTCTCAAATGTTGAATCGGATGGACAGAGCCTTGACTTACTATTTTTAGTAAGTTAGTTTTTAGGGTTTCGGGAAAAACGGACAGTGCAATGATATTCTTCACCGAAATGGGTGTCCGTATCTATCCTCAGCTTGCGGATCGGATAATCGAAGGCCAAGTTTTTAATGTGCGAAGGTTTAATTATATAAAGTAAAATTATTTAAATACTTTATATAGTTTAAAACCTTATTTTATAAAAAGGGGACGTGGGACTTAAAAAAGAGTTATGTTTCATGATTTATCCCACATTGAGCGTGCAAAAGGAGTTTGTTGTGGAGGAGTCTATTTATTCGATGGCTTGGTCTCATTTCATTATATTCTGGATTTTAGTTATTTCCTCTAGAGTTTGAGGCCAATGGCTGAGACTTCTTCTCCGAAGGGACGGAAACCCCAACGGTGTGGCTGAGGACGAAACCCCTCGTATTTTTGGAGCTGGACGAAACCCCGGCTTCTCGTTGGTGAATTCACTCAGGATTCACACTTGGAGCTTCATCAATCTTCAGAGGTATCTTTCCATGTTTGCTGATTTAGTATATTTCAAGGGTTTGCAGACATATTGTGGAAAGATTATATTTTTAAAATATTGTAATCTGAACCCTATTTTGAAAGAAATTTGAAAAATAAAATTGTTAGTTATTTCCTGTTTCCTGGAGTTGTATTTTCTGATTTTAAGAAACAATATAGTGTCCCAAATATTAAAAATATCAGAACAAGGGGGGACATTACACGAAACAAATATTGTAGGCCTCTTCAAGGGGGCAACCTTCTTGGAAGCAGATATCCAATACAATTTGAGAAAAATATGAGATACATTCTACTCCAAACCCATGTCCTTATATACTCTTAATTACCCTAACCCTAATGCTCAAGGGTCGGACACCATGAAAGAGGGGACCTAAGCTACTAATTCCTACTTATAATAAAAATAAAGGTTACATCATAATGGGCCCATACACACTAGACGCCCAAGGTGCAAGCATACACCAACACTACACAATTACATAACAATGGTTGTGTTAGGAGAGGATCTTAACATTGTGACCAGAAGGGTTAGGTCCTTATTGGTAGGATAGAAAATAGAATAATCGAAGAGCATTTTTCAACATTTCAAAAATGACTTATATGATTAGGTAAGGCTAATTAATCACTGCTTGAAAAAACGTTGGCAATCTAAACAGCCTAAATCATGTTGACAACAACAATTTCAAGAAATATGGAAGACACAAACATCGTTAGCTGGTGATTCATCATGGTCTAGTAATAAAGGCATATACAGAAGATTGGAACTTCATATTCCAATTGGTAGTCTATGAAAGAAACAAATCAAACATTCATATCTTTTCTAGATGCTTGATTGCTAATTTTCTATCCATGGTTTCGGACAGACTTTTATGTGCTTTTGCCTACATTCTTCTCGAGGCAGGAGTGATGCTTGATAACTTTTAGATGGCTAAGGTTACTTTCATAAAAAAATTGCAATTTTTTTTTACTTGTTGCCCTCTTGTTCTTCTAAAAGATGTGTTTATCAAGCAATGCTTTAAGGGGATGCAACTCCAATCAGCATGCACATACGGATGATACTTAGACAAGAACTAGCTCTCAATAGGCTTGGATTCATAAAGATATACACTATATGTCCACATGGGAAAAGGCCTAGGAGGGTTCATTTCTAGCATACACTTGGAGTCACTTCCAATGCGATACTCTAATGAAGTTAATTTGATATTAATTAAGAAGAGATTATATGGCACATTTAGGGAAAAAGAATGCCACCACCATCCCTTTTGGCACTGATAACTAAGTGGGCTAAATCCTCCCTGACAAGACATTCGCTATCACTAAATCCTACAACCATCCCTCTTAAAAGCATTGTCTAACTCTAGCTACCATCCCTCATGAGACTGTTGGTTAAACATTTTATTTATCATGACTACCATCAGCTATAAAACCATTGGACAAATGTCCTATTTATCATTGCCATCATACCTTGAGAAACTACTGCCGAAGCACATTCATTATTACCACCATAACTTGTGACACTATAGCCTAAGTGCATTCCTCATTGCCAACATCCCTTACATGGTTGTTGGCTATATCTTTCAAAAATCACTAATAGCATGCCTTACAAGGTTGTTGGCACCATGTTTCAAAAATCACTACCAACATTCTTTACTAGATTATTGAATGAAAAATCCGATAATGCCACTACAATCCCTTATGGAACTATTGCTCCAACGTTAACAATGATGCTTCTCCATTATAGCCAACCCCAAATTTAGAGTGGTGCTGTGAAAGCAAGAACCACCACAAAATGAGCATCCAACTCATCATGCTCAGATTGAGAGCCAATTACTTTTCTCTTCATCGTAGACCCAACTTCTCTTTTTGAAATACTCATTCACGCATACTTGTTTCACTCTCTTTAGCCCTTGTCTGATAATAGTGAATGTTAGGTCATCTGCAAATCAAGCATACAAAGTCCAAGGAGTACATGTTGGCTAACAACAAAGAACAAGGGATCCCTGTGCCATACCTATGGTCTTGAAAGAATAGACATTCCCTTTTTTATCCCTGATATCCACCTTCACAAATTTATTGATCAAGTCCAGATAATCTTCATCCCCAGTCCTCTTCCTCAAAAAAAGAAGAGTATTGTTTCAAAACGGATGTCTGCTTTCAATAAAAATTTACCCCCATTTTGTCCTACTCCATTAAAGGATATAGTATGAATGAAATCCTTTCTTTGGCCTCAAATCATGACTATGTAATTCATCATACACATTGGTGAATGTATTATGTATCCAAACCTCTATGATTTTTCCATTGGTGGCGGAATGGTTAGTGGTCATTTTTCGCTACACCTAGGCTTGTGCACATGTGCTTCATCAAGTTAAGGGAATCACCATAATTGAAAACATTATCACCAACCAGTCAAAAATGCCTCCAACCATACTGAAACAAAACAGTGTTCTTCCACTAATGCCATCACAGAGGGCACTGCAAAAAAACTAAAAGGCCACTGCTGTAGAAAGTCAACAGCAGTAGATTGTTCTCAAAATAATATAAATGCAGGAAGAGAGAATCAATGATGACTTTCATGGTGTTCAACACCCTCAGAAAGGCAATATGCACGAGAGTCGGTTTATAGGTAGCAGATTCGATGAACTGTCACCAGCACAATGTGACTACATCCACAAGTCACCAATGAGCTACACGTGTACATAATTGCCATAGTTGTATTGTATGTAGGTGTGCCACATGAGTTGTCACCTATGTACTAGGCAACCCAGTTGCTTTTATCAATGTATGCACGTGGGATACTTTCAATTTTGTATGTGCGTACACAGGTGTTTCAGGGTTTGGTAGTTAGGTAGTTGGCAACTTCTGCCCAATACACCTCTCCTATGTATCTGCCCCATGTCAGTCTCTTTGAGGATATCATGAATATCATCAGGAGTTATTGTATTGTACATTACTGTGTGTGGTGCATGCATCAAAGTGTATGTTGTTGCACTCAAATTGTATGAGAGACTGGACTGTCATGTAAACTATTATAAAGATTGGTGAGATACATCAATGGTATTGTGAGTTTCATTTAGGTCGTGATATCTTTATTTATACTGCAAGCTTTTTTCCGTATTGGCTATTATTTTCTGCACTTGGTCTGGCATATATAAAACCTATAGTACACATTCAACATCATGGATAACATCAACAAGCAGGTTATGAACACTTACTAATATTTTGCCTTGCTATCCGCACTGAGAACTTAGAAATTGTTCATGTAAACTATTATAAAGATTGGTGAGATACATCAATAGTATTGTGAGTTTCATTTAGGTCATGATATCTTTATTTAATTGTTCATGTAAACTATTATAAATATTGGTGAGATACATCAATAGTATTGTGAGTTTCATTTAGGTCGTGATATCTTTATTTATACTGCAAGCTTTTTTCCGTATTGGCTATTATTTTCTGCACTTGGTCTGGCATATATAAAACCTATAGTACACATTCAACATCATGGATAACATCAACAAGCAGGTTATGAACACTTACTAATATTTTGCCTTGCTATCCGCACTAAGAACTTAGAAATTGTCAGCCAAAATGATGATACACCAATTGACCTATAAATTTATATTGTGTTTTAAGACAAGTAGACTAAGAGAAAATGAGATCTTGACCAGCATTAACCAACTGTGACTTGATGACATCAAGAGTTAAAAAGGTAAAGGTAAGATGGTTTTTTAGGTCACAGCCAATCCAGCATGCCTCCTGGGCATATGAGATCCTGGTTTTTTAGGTCACAGCCAATCCAGCATGCCTCCTGGGCATATGAGATCCTCTTGCATGAGCAAGGAACATTTTCATTTTACCTTATATTATTAGTTCAATAGTGTACCTTTATCAGTTTGGAACCTTTGATCAAGTATCATGATAAACAATCCAAGCCCAAGGTACCAATAACGATGATCTCACAAATATCATACAAATATTTATAATCATGATGTCACAATAGATGCCTTTGTAAAGTCATATGATGTTCTTCCTATTGTACAGTCTGATTCAAATGTTATAACCTCCATTACCTTAAGATATAAAGGCCTGTATGCCACAACAATCAGGAAATTAAAACAGACTTAATATTTTGTTGGTTTTTGCATAAGATTACCTCTCTTCCAATTTGGGACCATTCTTAACAAAAGCTGCCGAAAGATCATTGCAAATTTCTATTCCATTCTCTAGAAAAAGCTATTATTCAGCTGCATTTAATCTATCCAAAATAATGAAATTTGTTTGAAATTTGTGCATCCTCTTTCTCCTCACTTTGGCATCAAATATTTAAAAAAATATATAGCTGCTGTTTATTTTCACTTATTAGAACATACATTTGGACTGTTCTCTGCCCACTTAGTTGTTTCTTATTACAAATTATCTCATCATAATCCAAACATATCATGTCTACATTAGGGGAACCCTAGGCTGGCAGCTGTTTAGGTACGTGGAAAAAGAAAAAATAAAGAAGTAATAGTTATGTGGGAAAAAACAGAAATGAGTAGTATTGTTTTCCCACAACAGTGAAAAGTGAAAACTCTTGTGCTAGTAACAGGACAAATAGACCTGTACTTCACGGTAGCCTGTGAATATGTGATGCATAACAGCCTCCTGCAATACAAGTAGCATCATACATAAGTGGCCTCGTTGCACATAGCATTGCTTTTAAATCATTAACCATGCAGGAATGAATATTAAGCCAGAACATCTGGCCCAGCATATGCATATGTATATGAATGTTCACGCACATTTAGTTCTTTTTAAGTATGTATTTGCCAATTTGGTTTTTATAGGAGTTATAAGGTGCTTTTGCAAAACAGAAAATTCCAAAGGCTAATTTCTGCTATTTGGCTATTTATTAAAAGTAAAAATATCCCGAATATTTGCCATGTAATTCCATTCACATAAACATTTCCCCCAGGCCCCCTTACATAGAGCTTACAGGGTTAATTTTCAGGTTCAGGTCCAGCATAGTCTAGAGTTCAGGTTTTTTTTCTCCATGGGAGGGTTCATTTTACTTGTTAGTTAGGGGGTTAGTTTAGGATATCAGTTAATTTATTTTTCCTTTCCTTATTTTCTCTTCTTTCCTTACTTGATATTTCATAGTCAATAAACATCTGGATACAGATGTTGTCAAATTCATCTCATATACATTCAAGATGCATCATAACTTATATTCAACAGAGTTTCCAGTACAAGGACGGTGCAATACAAGAAGACTCATCTCTGTGAGACACGTTTTGTCCCCAAATTTCATGACAGTGGGAGGACGGTGGGCAATATGTATATGCGTGTGCTTGCGCATACACACACAATTTAATTTTTTAATAACATGCAATGTATACTATTCAAAGTTTTAAACAGTGCACCAACTGCGTAACTTCTAAATGAGATGGCTTAGTGAGGGATGTTAAGTCAACAAGCATGCACAGGCTCATCGAATGTCCCATGAAAATGAAAAATAAAATGATGCAGATGAAGATATCAGTGTCCTTATTACCTTGTCTACAAAACATTTCTTCAAGCCATCAAAGGCATTTTAAACCAAGGATTATTCATGCACTCTATCTCAATTTAAAACCAAGTTGCATGAAACTTGGACACATGTATGGTTTCCGAAAAAGGAAATGCCTTAGAAAACACGAGTCCTCAAAACCTTCAAAAATGCAGAAACGACAAAGGAAATACCTAATTAAAAGAACAAAATAGAAGTAAAAACCATATACTTTTAAAATGAATAGACAAACTGAACTAGAAAATCATAAATAGATATAAAATGGCATGAGCTAAAATCTAAAATCTTGGAGACCCAGGCTAAAATCTTGCCGGACGCATATAATATGGCTATATGGTTTGTTTGAATGATGTGAGATGAATGGGGAACCTGTTTCAATCTTATATAATCAGTGGCAGAGACTAGTCGACAGCGGTCAGGAACTCGAATCCAGGTCAGAGCTCGACCTTATTGATTTAGAGACAGGGGAGAGGATGAGCTAATTGATTTTCAAGAGAATTCCATTTTTCACTAATTGAATTCTCCCTGATGATCTCCCCATATTTGATCGTTCCTGAACTGTCAATTATGTATTGAGGGTCATTCAAAATAGCAAAAATGTTATGGATAGATAGGCGAGACGAAAATCTGACCGTGTTGGCAGTCTCATCCTATTCTTTATATCGGTGCTCCTCCGAGAGGAGCTGAGCTCTTTATAGTAGAGAGGTTTTAAAGAGAGAGCAATGTTTAATGTCAAATGTCAACCTTAATAGATCAAACTATACATGTTCAGAAAAATTGAACTACATGGGATATAGTATAAACTTAGCTCTTAATCTTCAAAATCAACACCAAAACTGGAATACAACCCACATGAGAAGTAGTTTTATCATTTTCAACATCAAATGCAACCATGGAAATACCCAGGTCATGATTTTCAAGATTCACATCCCAATCTTTTGTTTGCTCTCTTGTATATTCTTCTTTTTTGAGCCCGACCTGTTTCACTTCACCAAGCAAGTGGACCCATACGTAATTCAATTCCTTTCTGTTGCCAAAGAGCTTGCCAATTGTTCCAACTGTATCCATATCCAATACGTATCCATGTGAGATACTGTTTCCATTTCCATGCAACATTGATGCAAATACATCCCAGATAGGCCCACAACAAGCAAGATACATCATAACATATCCAAACACATCCCAGATAGGCACAATGACACTGGACCATATCTTAATACATGCAGCATGTGAGGCTTAATGGATATGTATCTGTGGCATATCTGTACTCAAACCCATTCTGGATATGTTGGACACAGGACACAATACCCCTGTTTCTGTATCCTTAAACTTAGGTTTAACCATTGCTTAAATTATTAGGTCACATGTATGACGAACATTTGGTTCATTTTGGCAAAAGACAAGGATTGCATTAAAGATTGATTGTTTTTATTTCCTTTCCATTACGTTGTCCTGTCCCCACAAACAATTATGTTCCATAACTTGTGATTTTGTTTGAATTTTGAGACCTATATGATTCAAAAGACTAAAGGCATGTTTGAAGTATTTCAATTGGAATCATGACTTCCAAGTGTTTGAGGACCCGTCTTCTTTGCAACCTCCTGTCCTGCCAAACAGAACATTTGCTTACCACAATGTCAAAAGCTCATTGTGCTTACAACAATAGTTCTTAATCTGCTTCAGAACTATTTTATCAAAAAAAAAAATCTTGAGAGAGAGGCTGGACTTTGCGGGCATACAAATTAAGCACAGGAATACATTCTATTAGTCAAGACTAAAGTTATTCATCACTTTGGAAATATTTATATAAACAAAAGATAAGAAACAAAGAAACCATAGGCTACTAAAAGAAACAGATCATATGGTAAATACCTCTTCCCCTCTCTTTACAGTGCCAATCCTACAAATATTGACTGATGCATAAAACTTCAATGCATTGCCCCCAGTGGTAACTTCTGTTGGACTACCAAATCCAAATGTATTTATCTTTGCTCTCACCTGCAATGACAATACATAGAACGATCGTATTCTCAAGAGAAAGGTAATGGTGTCTACAGAACTTGCTTCAGATTAGTAGTTTGATAAAATATCTCATAAAACTATGTGCTTGTAAACATTACATATCACTAAAGAAAATACTACTTGCCTGATTTATAAAAATAAGAAGAGTTTGTGAACAAGACAAAGCATGGGTCATTTTGCGAAGACATTGACTCATCAATTGTGCCTGCAGTGCTATATGAGTGTCACCCACTTCACCATCCAGTTCAGTTTTAGGAACAAGTGCTGCTACCTATTAATGTCAACAAGAAACATAAATTTAAATAAATTCCAAACCATGAGAGAAAACATTTATTTAAAAATAAGAATGAAAACATGAATTACTCAAAAATAAAAATGAAAACATGAATTACTCAACACTAAATGCTTGGAGTATAGTAAAGATGGAATATGGATTGATTTGGCATCAAAAGCTACCTAAGATTGAACTGGAATTAAAATAGACTTGCATTGAACACTTATTGATACCACCCTTAAAAATGCCTAAGAAAGCTGAAGACATTTGTAAAAGCAATTAAAATATATCAACACAAAATCTTCGTATATTTTGACTGCCCATCATGACCAACAACCAATTGTGCTACCAACTATCTGTACTGAAAGTTAAAACTAGTGCCTACCTTATTTTATAATAGCATGTTGTTTTATAACCTTATATATTATAATAAATACTACCTGACTACTAGGTAACCTATTATAAGGTTATTTTCACTAACATATAGATAGAATAGCTCATGACTTTTTGGATATTATATAGCAGTCTATCATTTGGCATAGATGTCATTCACTGATCTCTCTTTAATGCATATATATCAAATTTTCTATGCATTGTACATGAGAAATATAATTAACCATTACAAGTCATATCATAACCACATGCTAGAACATCTGCTTTGAATTCTGATGTATGATCATAAATTATATTGGGCATGTAGCCTATACCTTCTATTGGCCTATGAAAAAAAATTCATCCAATTGCCAATGGTTGGAAATTGGAATGACCAATACTTGACCAAAACATTCCTAAAACCCAACCAACTTCTGCCTGGCATCCAATCGACATTTTTCTGCCACAAGATACAAACAGGTGGTGATTCCAAGACACAAGAAGGTATTGCACAATGCACAAGTGGTGCAACATGAGATACTAAGGTTTGAGACCTAAACCTGCAAGATGAAAGCATGTAACTTGTAGTAATCAAGGAATATTCAAGTCACGCATAACTAGAGAATCTGGTATAGTAGAATAAGAACAGAAAGCAAATATAAATCTATTCTACGATAATAGAAAGAATTGTTCAGATTTTCAGGGTCAATTTTTCAGTTTAAGTAGTCTCTCTTCCCCCTTCCCTTCTTTCTCCCTCTCTCCTACATTCATCTCCCCTTCTCCGACCCCTCACAAATCTCCAAAATACGAAAGAACAAACCATGAAATACAAACAACAGTATGTCATGTTAATTTCTGAAACAAAAATACATCAGCAATTAATCTAATCAAATTATACAATATGTCATATTCGTAATGACAACATTCAACAACAACTACACCCAACCAGAATGAAGAGAATACATAGGGTCAACGGGATATCAGTGGGGAGCTGACAACTGCCACACCTGGCCAACTACAACCTAACTACCCAATACCCATGTACATAGAACAATGAAAAAGTACCCTATAGTCCTTTACATACTATTTTATTACGAACACACGTCATCCTAATACTTATACATGTGACAAAAATGTATATGTAATGACTTGACTAGAGACTCGTTGTCATGCTAGCTCTTAAGGTTGCATATAATCGCTTTGTCCACCTACACAACCTAAGACCAAAAAGTGTTAAGCATGGGATGCAAAAGGGTGCAATCTGAGTACAAAAGGGTGTGAACTAAGATAGAAAAAAAGACAATCCAAGATAGGAAAAAATTAAACCTGAATTTAAAGAGGGACAAGATGAAAAGAGGTAGTATTCCATATATGAAAAGGTGCAACCCAAGATACCAAAAAAATAAAGAAAGATGAATTTAATTGAAACCCAACCTTGATTTGTAGTGCATTATTTGACTGAAATGAAATCATAGATGATTCAATCCTTTAAGACCAACTAATTAAAAAACAGGGTCTTTGCAATAGAAACTATAAATAAATAAGGTAAACAAGTTATTAAAAACAAGAAGAGGATATTCAACATTATATGACCAAAACTAGGCTATGTCTACCGAACTTAAATATCGAAAAGCGAAGCACATACATTGCAAGGGGCCTATGATAATGAGATTTTATCCGTGAAGGATAAAGAGATGGTTAGTTTAACAAAACATAAGCAAAGTCTTCTTATAAAAGTTAAGAATCATATGGAAGAACCAAAGGTAAACAACAAAGGGGAAGTCTGATCATTGACAAAGAGATTGTCTTTTAAGTGACAGACTTCCAATAGTAACAGAGACTCAAACCAAGCCAAGTGCATCAAGTCTAAAGTTAGTGTTCCTGTCACTATTGAAAAAAACAACTTAAAAGCGAAGATAAAGTTGTTAATTGCTACTATGCAAAATACAACCCTTGATAAGTCTCAAAATACTAATCAACAACAATTGAAGGAACCTAAAATTAAACACTATCAACATCTGCACTACAATAAAAGTATTTTATTTCATCAAGAAAGTTCTAAAAATTTTAGTAATCAAACTTACAGAAAATACTCCAACAATTAAACAATATTTAACCCAGAAAATCAATAATGAACTCTGAAATTTAATTTTTGTTTGATCAAATGGATCTCACATGGATTAATGGATGGCAAGACCAACATGTAACAAGCTCAAGAGCCAACGTAGTAGTGAGAAGCCACTCGAGCATTTTGTCTTGTATATAGTTTGTCATTTTCTCATATGTTTCACAGGTTGTTGATTGTGCGTGTGTGACACTTAAGTGTTCGTAAGAATGTACTTCACATAAAGTTATAGGGTACTTTAAATTTCACATATGTAATTGAATATTAAGATGTATGGTGATTAGTTGGTTACAACCATTCCTTGTTAATTTGTGTATATATTTACCAATTTCTAGTCTCATGGAGTATTATTGTATACCATCATCACCTATCATGGTTATGGTGTTTGATGCTTAAAGATACCTTTGCATGAGTGCATGGTGTTGTCCTATGTACACAACTGGTTTGTCGATGCATTATTTCCATATAGTAATGTTGTTGGTATGAATATTCTAATTGTTGTTTATTTACCTTTACTACATGTTTTGTTACTATTACTCGTATTCTTGTTTTGGATTATGTAAAACTATATACTATATTTGGCATTCAAATTGTATTGAGTCTAGTTTGAGAACAAGGTGACCAACAGACCACAATGTGTGCGGACATAACAATGGCGACATTAGTGAGATCCTATGCTCAAGTCCGAGTAGATCATGTGGTATACAAACGTGATAACTAATGAACATGTGTCAACAATGTGCACGTGGAAGCATGACAAAGTCTAATTGAACCACAAGAGCCCCTTTTACAAATGGAAGGAAATGTAGAAGGTATAAAGCCCCCTTATGACAAGGGAAGAGAGAGTGTGGAAACACCTCTAATCATTTCTTTTGAATGAAAACATGCAATGACTAGTGGCAATGTCATCATGACTATTTGGTTGACAAAGGAAATCTTATCACTTGAGATCCAATGCATGTGCCCCTTGTGATGAGGGGAGTCCTCAAACAAGAAACCTAAGTTCAAACAACAAACAAACTGCACTTAAAGAGAATCGGGCTTCATTGGAGACATTGTTGCTATCGACAAAAGAGTAGAATATTGACCTCGAGCATATTGAAGTAATGCGTGTTGAAGACGCTCCTGATGAGATGAGGAGTAATGAACACGCTCGCGATGACGAAAGCCATTACGAAACGCGCATGCCAATGAGGTTTGTGTCAGCAAAGTTGGTGACAATTGCATATGCAATGAAGGTGTCCATGACGAAGCAACAAATGATGAGGTCACTCGTGACAAAGTCACAAAAGACAGTGTGATTTGAGAGTGACTACAATAGAACTTCTAACACATGCAAATTTGGGAGGGTGTGTCCAACAGTGCATCAAGATAGAAGTCTAAAAGGAAGTACTTGCAAAGGAATGTGTTTGATAGTGAGTGGAGTTATGACAATCACCCATGCCAATAACGGTCTATATTTAACAATGGTCATGAAGTTTAAGCATGTACACTAGAAGATGTCTTGGCATCCAATTTGGACAAGCAATTGACAAAGGAAAGTCGTTAGCAACAATACACATTTAGAGCCAAAACCAACCTAAGAATAGTGTGCAAACACCTTTCTCATTGACTCATACACAAGCAAAAATGTCCAATGGAGAATGGTTTCTACAAAATAGAAATATTCGAAGTTCTCCAAAGATGTCAAGAAGGACACAATTCCACAAAGTGGTTTGTGTCATTATCTAGAATGCTAATGGACAACACAATGACGCACATTTGATGACATCCTTTCCTACAATGCTCAAAGGTGTGGCAATTGATTGATACTACAATTACGAACACCATATGCCACCTAGAATGAGTTAAAGAGTGCATTCTAGGAGAACTTATGTTTTGTAAGCAATAACAATGAAATTGTCACAAAATTATACAATACCAAACAAAACAATGATCAAATAGATGAAGTCCTTTAACCATCATTTAAATAAGCTACTTGTAAAAATGATTTGGCCTGCAAACAAACTAAACAAATGATGGTTCATAGATGGATTTCTTCTAAGTTTTTGGAAGAATATGAAGGTAGTTCCACCCACACCCTACCACAAAGCAATAAACAGAGCACTAAACCTAGAGATTAAGAAGAAGATAATGGGTGGCAAAAGTCGGATCTGACGGACAAGTGACTACAATAAAGATAGTGACAAGGGAGAACCGTCAATTGAAGTGCTCAAAAACATATGTTGTGCATGCTATGAGAAATCAAAGACAACAAGGAGAAAGATAGATGGGACATATGGTACACAGAGTGTAGGACATATGGTACACAGTGTAGGACAAATGGATACACCAATGCCAACTGTCTGAAACATATCTACTACAACATTTGTGAGGTGCATTAACACTTACTAAGCGTTCATTTAATGTCAAGATCAAAAAATTTCAAATACTAGCATTGCATAAGGAGGCCAACAAGAAGCCCAACACCTCCAAAATTGGCATAAGTGGCCATTATTTAGGCAACAGTTAAGGGAAGCAAAATCAACAATCAAGATGCAAGGAACACAAACAATCACATACAACATGATACGACCGAGTGACCTTGTCAAGAATGGGGGCACCTTGTGTGTAATTGTACCAATTCCACCAAATCGAGCACATGAATGATATACAACCAATCAGAAGAGAATTGTCCCAAAAAGGGAGGGGGGAACCAAAATATCAAATTGATTGACATAAAACAACCAAAGTTGGGCAAGCATTGATAGAAGGGTCATACGAATGTCAAGGACAAGATGACAAGCACAAAGACCAAAAAAGGGTGATGACCACACCCACATGTGACAAGCAATCAACATCACAAAGAATATCAACTTAAATCCTGCAGTCAAGTATACCAATTTGAATTAAGGTCGCAACCTTGTTGAAGATAATTCCCAAACCGCATGTCACCTTGGGGAATATAGCCCGAGGATCAAGAAGTTAAAATACCTTTACAAAATAGCCACCAAAGACTGCAGCAAAGGACCAATTTATCAACCCAACATTGATGACTGCTGCTAAGAAAAATTGATATTGCTACACATTAATATACTAGGCCACAAATTGACACATCATAATGGGTGGGGCATTAGGTGTGAACACACTCCTAGAAAAGACTTGGCAAAAATTGGGCACACCAAGCTTTCAACCACCAAATTTCCATCTCTTGGAAGTTGACCTGTATGGCATTCCAACTATGTTCCACAAAATTCCAAGACGAGAACAATGAGACACATCTCCGAGACGGCCCCCAAATCCCGCAATGAATACCCATGGAACATTGTTCAAATCATGTGAGTATTGATAGAATAAAAAAATCACTACTGTAAAACATACATTTGTCCTCAACATCATTGTGATCACAATGTAAAATGCAGCATATGACATCCTATTAAGTCATGACTGGCTGAGAATGGGGAAGGTCGATCACTATTGGAAAAGAAGACCATCTAAAATTTTATAGAAGACATCATAAGTCTATCGTCAACCTAAGCAACTTATCGATAAACGAGCATCTTGCATGCTTGGATGACTCAAAACTCTCCACAACCTTGATCACTATTGGAAAAGAAGACCGTCTAAAATTTTATAGAAGACATCATAAGTCTATCGTCAACCTAAGCAACTTATCGATAAACGAGCATCTTGCATGCTTGGATGACTCAAAACTCTCCACAACCAAAAAAAATGAGACTAAATGCCAACATGGAGCCAAAAGACGATGATGTCCTTCAATTTGAGTGTGCAAAGAATGAATATCACTCTGAGAGCAATCCTATCCATTGCAAGATGGAGCATAATGAGGTTTTCCAACCAAGATGCATATGTTTGGATATCAAAGCAAATGAGAGCATACACAAAGGAGAAAATGGTCATACTCAACATTTTCAAGGTAGCCAAATCGAGTACTTTTGCAAGCGTAAGAACTCAAACAAGCAATGCATGTGTAACAAAGTAGGAAAAGGAAAATTTGGCATTTCCCCCAAACTTTGCAGCGTATAGCATTCACAACATGCAAATAGATAAAGGGTCTCACACATGTTTGATGCAAACAAAATGATTGAGGAACTTGACACCATTAGATATGAAGGACCAAAAATGTTGCGAGTTAACCTCAATGAAACTAATTTACAGAAGATCATCAATTGTGGTGATGATTGGGATCTGAATATGAAGGCAACAGTATTGAAAACCATCATAAAGTACAAAAGAGTCTTGCAAGACCTACAAGAACCCCAAGGGAATTTCAATGTGCATCCATCAAATACTATCAATACAAGGAGCACAATAGGAGTGCAGGCCATCCCGCATGAACAAAAAATATTCCACGATGTTCAACGCAAAGATCAAAAACATGCTAGATGCAAGCATCATCTTCAAAGCTACTATCCCGGATATGACCATTCGTACCAATGCTTGGGATGAAACCACATTCATTCACTAACTATTTCTTTAGCACTAGAAACTATATTGACCTGAGAGTTGGCAGAATCGGTTATTCAAGTTATTTTCAATCATTCCTAGTGCACAACCTAGAATGTGTACGTTTATCTGTGGCATGTCAACCTCACTCGAGATCCACCTCGATCTGTAGAGTTATCGGTATGCGTTTCACATCTAGATCACTTTCTTCAACCTTAGCAGCTGGGGGGGAGCAACATATTGAAGATAAGCTATAAATCCAAGGTATGCAAAACCATAGCTAGATCTGGGAGATACTAACTGTTACAAGTTGGAATGACATTCATTTGAAACATATTTCATCTGCTAACTGTAGGGCCCCCTTTCTATACCTATTTCTTTGTCCTTGCATCTTTCTCAACAAGTCTAACAACTGGACCAATTCTCTAGTTGGATGAAGCAATTGATATTCTTGCATCCCTCCCTAAACCTGAGCAATATTCCCCACATCCAACAAGCATGGTGTAGGAGGCATAATCTATTTGTTGTGGAGAAACTTTGATACCCACTGGCGGAACAAGTGTCTCTCTCAACATCTTCTACTAGCTGAGCATAAAATTTGGTTGCTTTGGCATAACTAAAACAGAGGGGGGCAACCCTTCTAGCACTAAATGGTTGAGTAGATAAGACAAAACTCACTTTTTAGAACGAAGAGACAAAATTTTATGGCCACAAAAGATAAATGAAGTTTTGAACATTATGCTAACTTCCCATTTCTCTTGGCCCTGGAGGTGCTGAGGGAATAATAAGACCTTGAAAGGCTTCCTTCAATTCTCCCCACATTCCATCTTCAACAATCTTCACACAAGCAATGTGTTGAGAAGCTTCAATTACTTTAACTTTTTGGCTCCTCTTATTCTCAGCACATAGGGGGTGAAGGAGGTCGCATTTTCTTCTAACCCGAGTTCGCACATGATGTGCTCCGATATCCTCCCTTGGAATTGGTTCATCAGATAGAACTTCTTCCTTGCTCTTCTCCGTAATGTCCCAAAATAATTCCAGCATTGTAAATATTGTCTTTTGTGTCTTAAGTGTGTTTGGGCGTCATTGAGAGTATTTCGTCATATTTTGTGGTTAAAATAGGAGTTATAGGGGTTAATAAGTGTGTTTTGACAAGTTTGAATGTTGGTATATGGGTTAGTAGAGTTAATTATGGTATTAGGAGGGTTTTTGTGTCAAAAACAAAGCTATATTATAGGCATTTGACAAAGTGACGTTTCAAAAGTTATTATTATTATTATTTCTTTTATTTCTTTGTTGTGTGGGGTCCAATATAACTTAAGTGACTTTAAGTGATCTCAACATGAGATTATATCATAGCCATTGGATCTTATGAGATTGAGATCTAATCTCAGCCCTCCATGGTTAAATCTAAGGCTGGGACTTAATCTCACTTTAGGGTTTGAGAATAAAAGGGACTTTAGGGTTTCATTTGTGGGTATTGTGAATTTGGAGAATTTGGAATTTGGGAGAGCTTTGCTCTTTTGGGCTCTTGCATTCTGCTGCAGGAGATTATTGGGGTTCCCTTTGGAGAGATCCATTGGAGGCTTGAAGGGGTAAAACCCTAGGGCTATCTACCCATTGAAGAGGCAAATCCATTCAGGGTTTGCATGTGTGCATCCATTGTTGAGATCAGAGGTTTCAAAGACTGTTTTTGGCATCAGATTTGAGAGGGTTTGGAACCCTAGGTGGAGCGCTCAGCCTGGGAAGTGATTCATTGGCCAAATATTGCTCCAGGAAGTGAACGTCCAACCTTGGAGAGGTTGTTATTGCAGTTTTGGAGGCAGTTTTGTGTTTGACAAGTGCATATCAGATTTGTAAGGGTTTCTTAGTCTATTTCTGTTGCGGCAAATATAAATAAAAAATCAAAATATTCTGCTGTTATTTCTGTTGTATTTTCCAGTTTTCTGCAACTTAGGTTTTGAGCAATATTTTGTTGTAAAATTCTGCAAGTGTTTTGTTTTTCCTGAGTTGGTATATTTCAAGTGGTATCAGAGCTAAAACTCCTGCCAGCCTGAGGGTTTGTTGATGGTCCACCCTTACCAAACCAGAAGCAAGAGTAAATCAGGGTCAAGACAAACAATGGAGAGAGAAGAAGAGCAGATTAGGCCTGAGGATGCTGCAGAAGTTTTTAAGAGAACCCAGAATACTATGTTGCAAGTATTGATGAGAATGGAGAGGTCACTCCAGGATTTATGTTCTAGAGGCCAACAACAACCAGAAAATCGGATTGGAGAGGGAAATGCTCCCTTACAACAGCAGAATAATGAGGGTGAAAGTTCAACCCAGGGAGGAGCTAGGATCATCCCTAGACCAACTAATCCAGTAGGGGAGACATCTAGGACATCCAGAATTTGGAAACCCTCTACTCCCATGTTCGTACAGCCCCAAACTGCTGAAGAAAATGCAGAAATTCCTGATACAGAATTAGCAGAGCGTTGGGCAGCTTATGAGGCCATGCCTCAAGGGTTTAAGACTGCTGTAGACTTTGAGAAATACTTGGAGTTGAAGGGACATAAACAGGGAAGGAAAGCTCAAGGAGGAGGGGACTTGCGGCACAAATTGGGTAAATTACCACTTCCATTTTTTGATGGTAGTGATAAGATTTCTGCAAGAGCTTGGTTACAAAAATTGCAGACATATTTTTCTCTCAAACCCACTATGACAGAAAAAGAGGTTGTCCAATATGCAGCCCTTCATCTTGAAGGTGTTGCATATCAATGGTGGCATCATGGCTTATTCACTCAAGGCCATGGAACCATTGATTCTTTTGAAGTATTTGCAACTAAACTTTTGGATAGGTTTGAGAGGCAAGATGAAAATGAATTTTTCAGTAAATTGGCTACTATTACACAAAAGGGTTCGGTTGCTAGCTATGTTGAGGAGTTTCAGCAAATTTCAGTTATGGTCACTGATATAGCTGAAGATAGGATTATTCACCTCTTCTTGAAGGGTTTAAATGAACCTTTAAGAGGTTTGTCAAAGGCTTTCAAGCCTAAGACTCTAGATGAGGCTGTTTCAACTGCTTTTGACCTTGAAACCTCCACAAACAGCAGTAAACCAAAGTGGGGACAGCCCTCTAAATTTGGACAGCCAATAAACAAAACAAATCAGATTCAGAATAAGGGCTTCCAACCACCTAAAAACCCAAATCAGCAAAGACCAAGGTTAGATGAGGCAACTAGGAAGGAGTTACAGCGGAAAGGTTTATGTTTTTCTTGCAAAAAACAATGGGGACCTGGCCACCAATGTCAAGGTAAGGGGCAGAATTATTTAGTAGAGTTTTATGTGCCAAATGAGGATGAAAATGCACAAGAAATTGAAAAATCAGATTCTGAAAGTGAGTATGAAGATGCAGATTTTGCAGAATTAGAACAACATGAGCAGCCATCTCCTGAATTAGATGAAGAAGAGGGAGTCTTGGCATCTATTACCGGTGAGTCAAAATTTATAACTATGAAGGTGCCAGGAAAGTTGAACAATCATTCTGCTGTGATTTTAATTGATGGAGGAGCTACTCATAATTTCATAAATGATGGTTTTGTGGCTGAAAAGAATCTGAAAACTGAAAGTTTTTCTGGTTTTGGTGTTAAGAATGGGAATGGCAAAATTACTAGGTGTGACCAAGTGGTTAGACAGGTAAAAATCTGTTTTGGTAATTATTCAGTGGTGGATGATTTTTATGTATATCCAATGATGGGAGGTATCCCTCATGCTATTTTAGGGGTACAATGGTTATATTCATTGGGAGGTATCTACACCAACTATAAAACCTTGGAAATGAAATTCAGATGTAATGGGAAGGTGATCACTTTGAGGGGCATAAAAGACCAATATCCGCAGCAAATTTCAGCCAACAGTTTGGAAAGAATACTCAAGAAGAAGGACGTTGTATGGGGAGCCACATTTTACATGCTTAAAGGTTTAGGGATTGGTGCAGTATTGACGCAAAAGGGGAGGCCTATAGCATTTGAGAGTAGAAAACTCAGTCCAGTTGAGAAGACATTTAATATTTATGAGCAGGAAATGCTTGCAGTGATGCATGCATTATCCAAATTTCGGCAATGCTTGGTATGCAGCAGATTCATAGTTAAGACTGATCATAACAGTCTTAAACACTTTCTAGGACAGCGTGAATTAAGTGATAGACAGCAGAAATGGGTGACTAAATTGCAGGCTTATGATTTTGAGATTCAATATGTAAAAGGGAAAGCTAATACAGCAGCTGATACACTTTCTAGAAACCCCTCATTTCATGCTATTACTGCTGTACAAGCTGATTGGAAGGCCAAAATTATGGCAGAATATATTAAGGACAGATTTGCTTCAGACATCATTAATGGGGAAGTTGTAGATGAGAGATACAAAATCAGAGATGGGCTGATTTTGTACAAAAACAGAATTTATTTAGTGCCGAAATCAAAAATGAAAGAAAAATTATTGGAAGCCTTACATGATGCTCCTTTGGCAGGCCATCCAGGATTCTACAAGTCATACAAAGTGGTGAAAGAGAGGTTTTCTTGGAAGGGATTGAAAGAAGATGTCTTGAGACATGTTAGGGAGTGTGCTACATGCCAACAAAACAAGCATGAAAACACACATCCTGCTGGTCTACTTCAGCCCTTGCCTATTCCACACCAAAAATGGGAAGGCATTTCCATGGATTTCATCACAGGTTTGCCCAAAACTCAAGGTAAAGATAGCATCTTTGTGGTAGTTGATAGATTGACAAAATATGCTCATTTCTTTGCCATTACAGTAACTACATCAGCAACACAACTTGCTGATCTGTTTTTTAAGGAGATTTTCAGGTTGCATGGTTTACCAAAAACCATAGTTCATGATAGGGACAGCAAGTTCATGAGTAACTTTTGGCAGGAATTCTTCAAATTGTGTGGTACACAACTCACTCCTAGCACTAGCTACCACCCACAAACTGATGGGCAAACAGAGATAGTTAATAAATGGGTTGAAGGGTATTTACGGAACTATGTTACAGGGCAGCAACAGTCTTGGGTAAAATGGCTGTCTCTTGGAGAGTATTGCTATAACAGTTCCTATCATATGTCCATAAAAATGTCACCTTTCATGGCATTGTATGGATATGAGCCTCCTAAGTTTTCTGATTTGCTCTTGGAGGATAGTAGGGTGCCCACCGCTGCTGATTTTGTACAGCAACATCAAGACATCTTGAAATCATTGAGAGAGAACTTACAACAGGCCCAAAATCAACAGAAGAAGTATGCTGATCAAAACAGGACAGAACGTAGTTTTAATGTGGATGACATGGTTTACTTGAGATTACAACCCTACCGGCAAACCACATTGAAGAAGAGTGGTGCAGAAAAGTTGCAGCCACGTTTTTATGGACCTTACAGGGTGATGAGGAGAGTTGGTGAAGTTGCATATGAGTTGGAATTGCCTCCAAGCAGTAGGATTCACAATGTATTTCATGTATCTTGCTTGAAGAAAGCTTTGGGACAGCATGTTACACCTTCACAAACTTTGCCTCCTATTGATGAAGAAGGTAAGTTAGAGTTAATTCCTGAAAGATTATTGAATATGAGGGAGAAAAGATTGAGGAATAAGGTTCTTTCTGAATACTTGGTGAAGTGGAAGGATTTGCCGGAAGATGATGCTACTTGGGAGGGACCAGAAATTTTGAAGCACCCAGCTTTGATGAATTGCTTGGGGACAAGCAATTTTGGAGGGGCGGACTTGTAATGTCCCAAAATAATTCCAGCATTGTAAATATTGTCTTTTGTGTCTTAAGTGTGTTTGGGCGTCATTGAGAGTATTTCGTCATATTTTGTGGTTAAAATAGGAGTTATAGGGGTTAATAAGTGTGTTTTGACAAGTTTGAATGTTGGTATATGGGTTAGTAGAGTTAATTATGGTATTAGGAGGGTTTTTGTGTCAAAAACAAAGCTATATTATAGGCATTTGACAAAGTGACGTTTCGAAAGTTATTATTATTATTATTTCTTTTATTTCTTTGTTGGGTGGGGTCCAATATAACTTAAGTGACTTTAAGTGATCTCAACATGAGATTATATCATAGCCATTGGATCTTATGAGATTGAGATCTAATCTCAGCCCTCCATGGTTAAATCTAAGGCTGGGACTTAATCTCACTTTAGGGTTTGAGAATAAAAGGGACTTTAGGGTTTCATTTGTGGGCATTGTGAATTTGGAGAATTTGGAATTTGGGAGAGCTTTGCTCTTTTGGGCTCTTGCATTCTGCTGCAGGAGATTATTGGGGTTCCCTTTGGAGAGATCCATTGGAGGCTTGAAGGGGTAAAACCCTAGGGCTATCTACCCATTGAAGAGGCAAATCCATTCAGGGTTTGCATGTGTGCATCCATTGTTGAGATCAGAGGTTTCAAAGACTGTTTTTGGCATCAGATTTGAGAGGGTTTGGAACCCTAGGTGGAGCGCTCAGCCTGGGAAGTGATTCATTGGCCAAATATTGCTCCAAGAAGTGAACGTCCAGCCTTGGAGAGGTTGTTATTGCAGTTTTGGAGGCAGTTTTGTGTTTGACAAGTGCATATCAGATTTGTAAGGGTTTCTTAGTCTATTTCTGTTGCGGCAAATATAAATAAAAAATCAAAATATTCTGTTGTTATTTCTGCTGTATTTTCCAGTTTTCTGCAACTTAGGTTTTGAGCAATATTTTGTTGTAAAATTCTGCAAGTGTTTTGTTTTTCCTGAGTTGGTATATTTCATTCTCCCCCTTTTAGCTAAATATTACCTTGCTCAGACAATATGAAATAAGACTAAGATATCCGATGGCTTCGACAACGATGGCTCCCTCTGCATCGGCTCCCGCAGCCTCTGCTTCCACCGCAGCTGCCCTGGATTTCCCTGGCAGGGTCTCCCAAACCCTCCCCGGGGATCTTGAACCAGGCGAGATCCCTGCCGATCTCACGGATGATCCCGATGCCCCCGATCCGGATCCAGGTGGTGCGCGACCTTGGGCGGAAGGTTTCTTTCCCCCCTTTTCCCTTTCCAAAACCCCTACCTCGGCTGGTCTGTCCTTCAGCGCGATGGTGTCGGGATCCCCCTCTCCCAAACCATCTGATATGGTTTCTCTTCCCCCCTGGTCACCTCCGGGGATAATTTGGTCATCCCGGTTTCTCGCATGGCTCCAAAAATTTCCCTCGAATCCCTGTCCCTGGTTGGGAAATTCGTTGGAGGCCGACCTAACATGGAGTCTATCAGAAGATGGGCCAGTTTCAAATGGCGAACAGAGGGAAGTTTACAGCTAGTGGCTCTTTCCAGGGGCTTCTTCCTAATTCAGCTGAACAACCAGAATGATTTTGCAAGAATCCTCACCGGAGGACCGTGGTTCTTTGGCAGGAAAAGTCTATTTCTCAAGAAATGGGAGCAGGGTTTCAACCCCCAAACTCAGGACATCAATGTCGCCCCCATTTGGGTTCATCTTTCGGACCTGCCAATCCAATTTTTTCACGAAGACATCCTTCGAGGGATCGGAGGATACATCGGAGACCTGGTTGCCTTTGATCCGACAACTAAAGCCCGTTCCAGAATGGCCTTTGCTAGAATCTACGTGTCTGCGAACCTAGCATCCCAGCTTCCCACTCGCATCAATCTCATCTATGGGGACTTCCAGTGGTGTCAAGCCATTGAGTACGAGAATAAACCGGCATTCTGCATCGAATGCCAGGCTCAGGGACACCTCAGATCCCAATGCCCTTCTTTGAAAGCTGCCAAAGAGGTTCCTCGACCCCAGCTCTCCTTTGCTCAGCGTCCGGCTACCCACCCAGGACCAAAGGCTACTGGTGGCCCTTTTCGAGGGAAAACCGACAAAGGGAAACAAGTCCCCTTCCACAGATCCCTCCCCCAGCAAGCTCCGTCAAGTTCCAACCAGGTATGTTCGCTTTTTGCCCTTCCCAACAAGTTTGGTCCTCTCTCTGGTGTTGATGACGATGTCCTCTTTCCCGAGTCCGGTTCCCTCCCTTCTCCTTCCCCCTTGCCTCCACTACCTCCCCTCCCTTCCGTTTCCCTCCCTGACCCCCCTTCGGCCGCACCTCCCTCCCAAACCCCTCCCACCTCCCTGCTCCCCCCACCTCTCCTAAATCCTTTTCCCCCCTTCCCCTCGAGGAGGGCTTTCCCACCTCTTCTTTAGATGGACCTGTGTCTCCAACCAAGCAAATTTTTGACCCCCTTGAGGAGGCTTCCAGCCCTTTCCGCAATCGCTCGGACTCCAGTTCCATCATTACCAGAAGCAAGAAAGGACCAGTGGATACTGGAGGTGACAAGAAGAGAGGAAGACCGTCTATATCTGACCAGCTTAAGAAAGACACTGAAAATCAAGTTGCAAATGGGGTCCAAACAACCCTCTTCCCTGATCTGTTCGGCCAGCCTTTGGACGATCCCAAGAATCCCAAACCCCCTCCCGTACCCACCAAGGGCGGTAAGAAACCCTCCAAAGTTTCCAAATGAAGATACTCTCTTGGAACATCAGAGGGCTTAACAGCTCGGGCAAGCAGAGACTGGTCAGAACCATCAGAAAGGATTTCAAACCCACCATCATCATGCTACAAGAAACCAAAGCAGATGCAGCAAGAACCCCGAACATCGTCAAATCAGTTTGGAAAGAATGCCAGTGGGCTTCCTCCCCCGCAGAGGGATCGGCTGGGGGCCTTCTTTGCCTCTGGGATCCTCTCCAAGTTGAGGGAAGGGTGGTTTCCTTCACCAACAGAACCCTTAACATGGTTTTCCATTGCAAGACCAACCAGTTTACATGGGTCCTCTCCAATATCTATGCCCCCAACAATCCTCTTGAAAGGCGCCAGCTGTGGGTGTCGTTGTCCCTTCTCAAGACTACTTTTTCTGCCCTCCCGTGGATGTTAGCTGGGGATTTTAACTCTCCTCTGTTTGCTTCCGACAAACGAGGCGGCCTATCCACTCCATCCAAAAGCATAACTGACTTCCAGGATTTTGTGTCGAGTAATGAGCTTATGGACATTCAGATCAGAGGTTGCCGGTTCACTTGGAGCAACAAAAGAGCAGGGCAGGATCACATCCAAGTCAAGCTGGACCGGTTTTTCTTATCCCAGCAAGCAATCCCTCTCTTTGGCGATACTCTCCTCACTTCCCTCCCTAGAATTGGGTCTGACCATTCACCACTCCTCCTAGAATCCAACAAGGCCCCGTCCTTCAAAACCCCTTTCAGATTTGAAAACATGTGGATTCACCACCCAGACCTCAAACAACGTATTTTTGAGTGGTGGAATCTTCCATGTTCAGGATCTGCTATTGACCAAGTTTCCCGCAAGCTCAAATCAGTGAAAGAAAACATCAAAATTTGGAACAGGGAAGTCTTTGGAAACATCTTTGAGAACAAGCAGCTCATCATTGATAAACTTAAGACTTTGGAGGAGCAAACCCATCACGATCAATGGACCCCTCAACTGAGGAATGAGGAGAGTCAGCTGTTGTCTGAGTATCACAACATTTTGGCTAGAGAAGAAACCTTCTGGCATCAAAAATCCCGAGCCCTTTGGCTCAAATATGGGGATGCCAATACCAGATTCTTTCATGCCTCCACGATGCGGAACCGTAGCTCCAACAAAATTAGAGAACTCACCCTACCTGATGGCTCTGTCTCCCAAGACATTCTCGAGATCAGATCAGAAGCGTCTGCTTATTTCAGCAATATGATGGGAAATTCCTCTCCCTCCCACTTGGCTGCCCAGGAATCCCTTCTACGAAACATTCCCCCCTTGGTCACTCCAGAGATGAATGCTACCTTGATTCAGACCCTCTCTCCGAAAGAAATAGAGACTGCTCTATTCTCCATGCAAGCTGACAAGGCCCCTGGTCCAGATGGCTTTCCCCCTCGGTTTTTTCAAACTTTTTGGGACATCTTGAAGGAAGACATTTGCAAAGCCATCATCGAGCTACAATCGACTAAGTCCATTCCGAAAGGGACTAACTCAACTTTCATTGCTCTGATCCCCAAAACCCACCCCTGCAAAACTATGGTGGATTTCAGACCCATTAGTCTCTGCAACATCATCTACAAGATCTTAACCAAATCCCTAGCCCTGAGACTAAAGAAGATTCTCCCGGCTATCATCGATCCTTGTCAAGGCAGCTCTGTGGAAGGCAGATCTATCACAGACAACATCATATCCCTTCATGAAACTCTACACTCTTCTCACTGCAACCGCAAGGCAGCCATGTTTTTTAAGCTGGATATCAGCAAAGCTTTTGACAGAGTCAACAGAGAGTTCCTTCTGAAAGTCCTTGCCAAGTTCGGGTTTCATAGGGAATGGATCAAGCTCATCAAAGGTTGTATTTCGATGCCATGGTTCTCGGTGCTTGTTAATGGTTCAGCTGCAGGTTATTTCCCATCTCATAAAGGCATAAGGCAGGGTGACCCCCTATCCCCTTTCCTTTTCATCATCCTGGCAGAATCCCTGGGAAGAGCTTTCAAGACTGCCTGTGCTTCTGGACATGTGAAAGGGATCAAAGCCTCATCCACCACGCCCCCCCTTTCTCACCAGCAGTTTGTCGATGACACCATTATCGCTTCCTCTGCATCCGTCATCCAAGCTAAGTCCATCAAATCGATCCTTGACACCTATGCCAGAGCAGCAGGCCAAGAAATCAATTACACCAAAAGCGAGTGTTTCTTCCTTAACACTCCGGATAGTAGACAACGCAAGATTGCCCGTATCCTGTAGTGCAGAATCTCGAGCTTACCCACTTCTTACCTGGGCCTTCCTCTTTTTATCAAGAGCCCGAAAGAGTCCATGTGGGATAATGTCATTGAAAGGTTCAAACGCAAACTCGCAGGCTGGAAGGGTGCCCTCCTATCCCAGGCAGCTAAGGCTACCCTCACGATAGCGGTCCTCCAAAGCATTCCAGTCTACTTCATGTCTATTTTCAGAGCCCCAACGTCTGTTCATGCCAAGATTGAGCAAATCCAAAAAAATTTCCTGTGGTCAGGTCCTGAAGAAAAAAGTAGAATCCACCTTGTCAACTGGGACAGAGTTTGTCAACCCAAATCCCAAGGGGGCCTGGGGTTGAGGAGATCCTCCAATCTGAACCTTGCCCTCCTTGCCAAGCAGGCATGGAAACTTTACATCAACGACAAATCAGAATGGGTGACGATTGTCAAGAGCAAATATTTCCCACGATCGTCCTTCATGAATCAAGACCTCCCTTCTTCTGGATCTGCTTTCTGGAGGGCGGTAAGTCAATCCAGACCTCTTATCACCAAAGGGTCCCATTGGCAACTTGGCAATGGCTCCGAGATCAAGTTTTGGGATGACGTTTGGTTGAACAACCAGCCCCTCGCAGTTATCCCAGGTATGGCTGCTCTCAAATCCTTTCTTGAGCGTAGATGGGGCAGCAGGGTAAGGGATTATTTCAATGATCAGCGGGAATGGAAGCAAATCCCCATTGGCAGTGCCAGTGCCCAGATAACCCAAGCGGGCGCTTCTTTGTCTCGGCTTCTCAGAACCACCATCATTCCTACTACAACCGTTCCAGATTCTCCTGTCTGGTCAGGGACAGACAATGGGGTTTTCTCAGTCAAGTCGGCTCACTCCCTCCTGGTGAACCACCACGTTTTTGCCTTTCTATTTGGGTCGGTCTGGATCAAGCGCCTAGTCCCTAAGGTTGGGTTCTTCTCCTGGACTGTCGTTCACAACAAAGTGCTCACCATCGATAACTTGATGAAAAGAGGCATCCCTATCCCTAATAGATGTCATCTTTGCCTGTCTAATGGGGAATCGGTCAACCACCTCTTTTTACATTGTGAGTTCACCCAAGGGAGTCTTAACCACGTGTTGTCCATGTTCCAAATCCAGTGGGCCCAACCCCGCACTCTTCGGGATCTCTTTATCCAATGGCCCACCCCTTTTCAGAATCCCAATGTTGCTTTCCTATGGAGGATCTGCCTCCACCACCTTATTTGGCAGATTTGGTTAGAGCGCAATCGCAGAGTGTTTTCCACCCCTTCTAACGATGCCATATCTACGGCCACCAAAGCCATTGCCTATGCATCTGAGAACCTCCAATTACTCCCTTGGTCAAATTCCCCGATTGGCAAGGTGGAAGGGGACATTTTCCATTCCCTCAACATCCCTATCCCCGACCGCCCTCCCCCTGTCCCCATCCCAGACGGTTAGCCTTTTGGCATCCCCCTCCCGCAGGTTTTTTAAAGCTAAATTTTGATGGGGCGTCCAAAGGGAACCCGGGACTCTCTGGAGCTGGTGGGGTCGTCCGAGACCACAAAGGGATGATCATTCTCGCCTTTGCTGAGAACCTCGATCATCAGACAAATAACTTTGCGGAAGCCTGGGCTCTCTGGCGCAGTTTGAATCTGATCAAAGATTCTCATATCTGTCTTCACATCGAAGGGGATTCTATGAACATCATCCGCTACATCAAAACTGACAAAAATCCCCCTTGGAACATTAGCTCGCTGATCCGTGAAAGCAAAGTCCTCATTGGTCAGCAACGCCAGGTGGCAGTTTTCCACGTTTTTTGGGAAGCAAATAAGCTCGCTGACCAGCTTGCCAACATGGGTCTCAGTCAATCCCCGCTGACGGTGTGGCGTAATTCCAATCCGCTAGGTGTCTCCCACGTAGCAAATGCTGACAGGCAAGGCAGGTTCGTGTCACCCCCTCCCCGCTAACCAATGTGTTTTCTATTCAGGTTTGCAGCTGGTCCTAGGAGTATCTTATCCAACAAGCTCCTCCGTCATCGCTGGCTCATGAGTGGCATCCCTGCTGGCACCGCCAGTCATCATTTCCCCATGGGGATGATTGGTATCCTCAATTACGCTCCCCAATATGGGTTGCGATGTCCCAACGCCACCATCGGTGCTCCTGTCCAATCAGCTTCCTTACCCACCCTCACCGAATCCAAGCGGCTCTGGATATCCCTGTTTCCCCGTGCTGACTCAGGCCCTCGAACCGTCACCAATCCCCACCTTCCTTGGCCTTTGCCCACCTGTCCCCTCCCCGATCCCATCGGCATGCCCAATCGTCCCTTGCTGGCTTTTTTAAGCATTTCCCTTGTCCTTCCTTTCATCGATCGTCACCCTTTGCCCTGGTCGCTTTCTCTTCCCTTGTCCTGTCCTCCTGGCACTATGGCCTACATCGAACCTAGCTCCCTCCAGCTCGACCCTCTGGCGAAACCCTTCATCGACACCTTTAACCTGTCGCCCTTCCTGAGCAAATTCTAGGGCCCCGAAGCTGATATTTCTGCTGACTTTGTCAGGACGTGGAAGAATGGTTTTGTCGTAATCCGTAGTGTCCGTTTCAAGGTTACCCCCGAGTTGATAGCTGAAGTGTCTGGCCTTCCCCTGTCTGGTCACCGCGTCCGCCGAGACAAGCACAGTTGGGAGCCCGAGCTGGAGGGGTTCCCCAACTACCAAGAGTTCAAGTGGTCAGGTGTTTCCCTTGAACGCACCTCCCTTCCTTCCCCTTGGTCCGCTGTCGCCATTCCCTTGATCCAGTATTTGGCCTCTGATGATCCCGCCAAGCCGATGTCCAGCTTCCATCTGGCTCTTGTCAACCACTTCCGCGGTTACAAGCCCATGAACATTCCCACCTTCCTCCACCGCTCCGTCCGTTTATCGGTTTCTGCCGCTCGAAAGAAACACTCCCCTCCCACCCACCAGGGCCTTTTCGCTGTTCTCTTCCGCCATGCTGCAGGCAATTCCCCCCTGGCAGCCACACCCCTCCAATCCAACCCTCCTGTTCCCCCCCTGCGTCTTCACCAACTCACTCTTTCTCCAGCGAACCCTTGGCCAGTGAGACGGACCCCGAGTATCAAACTCCTGACTCCAAGAAGACCCCTCCCAAACAGCCTTCCCCGCCTAAGGCCACCCCATCCTCCAAGAAGGCGATGGTGGGAAAGCGCAGAACCACAATTGAAGATGTTCCTGTGATCCGCAGATCGTCGAGAACCAAGAAGCTCAAGACGGAGTCAAGCCAGAACTCCCCGGTTAATGTACCTGACGATAACAGCGAGGACTCGGACCCCGCCCCTGAAACGTCAAAGCGCATGACCAGAATGTTTATTAAATGTTTCATTTCTGCGTTTGAAAGCACCACCGAGGCTATGAAGCGCTGCTTGGAGGAGCTCAATCCGGACGCAAAGGAGAACCCCGCGAAGGTCGATCCTTAGGGATTCCCTTTCGGTTTCCTTGTTTTGTTTTTGTTATGCTGGTCATTGCTGATTTCTTAATGTTTTGGGTTTCTAGAAAGCCCTTGGGGCTCTGTCACCATTTTTGGGTAGGGTTTTCTGTTAGAAAGGAATGCCCCTGCGTGGGCTATTCGGTTGTAGATGTTCAGGTCCTAATCCCCTGCGTGGGACTGCTGTCTTGCTTATCCCCCGAGTGGGATTCTACTAGGCTTTCGGCTTCTATTCACCACTACAAGGTTTCTGCAATATCAATTTCCACCACCCTGGCAAGGGTTTTTGTATATCTGGGACTGGGACCCAGTTAAAACCCTGATAATCAAACTACTACTTACCAAAAAAAAAAAAATATTACCTTGCTCAAATATATTCTTATACCTATCCCTATAAGTCAGTACGGTGGACTGAGTCTTTCCCCTCGGTAGGCCAAAGAAAATCCCTGTTGATATATCCTTAAGCCCTTTTGTGATTCGATAAATCAGATCTTTACTCACTTGTAAAAGAGAAATAGTGTTTCTATAGTGACCATAGTAGCCATGTCAAAGTTTCAGATTCTCCTCACTCGAAAAAGAGTATATAGAATCTCTTCCTCTCTCAATGGTGGTTGGGTCGATTGAAGCAACTATCTATATGGGGTGGGTGCGAGAACCCAGTATGCTCCATTTACAAAATCACTTGCTTAACCACTTTCTAAACCGAATTATGGTAGACCTTTAACTACTGCTTATGGATAAACAACCTCTCCTACTTCTAGCTCTAGAAATAGAAGAGATGCTCCTGCGTTTACTTCTAGGTCTATAACCGTACGAAGGGAAGCTATAGGGTACGGGTCTTGATAAGGAATTTAAACCACAATTGGATTTGCTCCTAGCTTTCTTGATGCTTTTGGTGCTGCTCCTGCTTCTATCTTTGCCCTTGCCAGGTGGTGGTCAACTGCCTTCTACATATGCCTTTGCTATACCTATAGAAATAGATACGCTGCTAATGAAGCCTTTGCCTTTGTGTCCTTTGCCTTCGTTGTTGGGTAAACAACTAGCGTTATATTTATCATGATCATGGCTACCGTGTATACCTGTCCTATTGGATTTTGCTCTTGACCAGGGTCTCGCTCTAGATTTAGTACTAAGTCTCGATGTGTTGGATCTTCACCTCTTGGAGCCAAAACTTTCACTGGCTAAATATGTAACTAAGGATGTTGGTCCTATAGCTTTTGGTCCCATAGGGTATTGTCATATAGGGTCCTAATCCAAGTCTTGATCCCTAAATTCAGACTCTTCCTTTCAATCACTAAAATACCTATCACGATATTGATCATAAAACTAAGAATCTCTACCATGCGCATTAGATTATGAAGAAATACCAAAGCCATCAAATGTGAAGCTAGGTACAAAGCCAACAAGTGCAAATCCAAAGCCAAATAATGTCGATAGCGCATTTGCCTTATCAGGTGCTAATGATCGAACCAATCTACTAATCGTGGTAAACCAACTGGCTATGCCTTGACTATTGGTGCATCTGACTCTCAATCTAGAGCAATTAGTTCAATAATTACTATTGGTGGTGGCAGTGGTGCTTCAAAAAATCATCAATAGCATTGCAAATATCAAAAGTTAGATCGATTGCTAGATCAATGGTTGGATCTGCTACTTAATATGTTGTTGCTATCTCTGCTATTGATGCTACTAGATTATATAGAACTGGATAAGATATTATTGATGGATTTGTAACTAGATCATATGTAGCTAGGTATTGATCATCAATTGGATCGGTTATTAAGATAATGGTGCTAGTGCTTATACTGGTGTTTCAACTGCTTCATCTACAAAAGAACTCGTAATAGATGCTAGGTAAATTGCTCTACTAGGTACCTGTACTTATGGCTTTGTTTATGCCTATGCTCTTGCCTTTGTTCTTGGTTTTATCAATAGATACCTTTGCTATTGGTAGATAAGTTGGAACTACTGGATCTTATACTAGGTATACTTCTATCTTAGCTATAGATGTTGATACTATTGGTGGTGCTATTGGTACTTCCATAGGATCTAGTACTAGATACACTATTGGATGTGGGTGTGAATAAGCAACAACTTTAAATAAAAGTTCTACAATCCTAGTTTATGTCACCTATGCTACTATCTTTGCCTTTGCTTATAGGTATGTTTATAGGCACTTAATATGCTATAGGTGCTATTGGTTATGCTTAATTTATACCTGTCTTTGCTACTAATGTTACTAGTCCTTCAACTAGATCTACCCTTGCTTCCTATGTTGCTATTGATATTGATAGTTATGTTGGTGGGTTTACTGGTTATGGTTATGCTTATACCTTTGCTTCTATAGAATACGTACTTGGATATGCTACTATTGGTACTTGTAATGTCACCCTCATATCTGCTGGATATCGATATGGATCTATGGTCTCAACTGGTTATGCTTAAGGAACTATAACTTAGTCAACTGGTTCTTCATTCTTCAACTAGATATAGGACTAGCTCTAGTATTGCTATTGGTACTAATGGATCTACTACTGGTTCTTTAACTGGACCAACGTATGGATATGGTTATAGCCCTGCTCCTGCAACCCTAGCTTATGGTGCTGGTCCTACTACTCGGTATGTTACTAGTGCTTATTACGTATTAGCTACTTATGCTCCTATTGGTGTTAATACTAGGTATGGATATCATGCTAGGTCTTGATCCATAATTGGATCTATTGCTAGATCTATTGCTTGCTTTGCTCTTGCCATCATTACCTTTATTGCTACTAGGGCCGGTTTTCGATCTAGAACAACTGACTCTAGTATTGTTGCTTGCTTTGCTTATGGCGTATATGGATTACGAAGGTTTGGGTCATGCTCACGAACGTAAGAATCAGGCTCTCAATCACTACTCTCAAAATCTGGATCTCGCTTGAAGCAAGCAGTTTGATACCCAGTAGATTCCGTAGAGCCAATAGCATAGCTAAAAGTTTATAAGTTGTAGATTTCGTTAAATATCCAACAACAACGATTGTTTAACTAACTGATCTAGATGATCCAGTTACAGTGCCAAAGTAAGCAGTTCCATACCTGAGAGCAGTTTTAGGAGCAACATTTTGATAGCTCATTGCCCATTGAAATAACCCATTTAAGTGGTTGGTAGCAAGGGCAACAAAGGCATATGATCCTGTTGATTTTGTAGTCGATTATGTTGCTTACAAGTTTGATTATGTTGTTGATTCCACACTTTATTCTTTATGGTTAAGCCATTGATGAAGTCATTGATGTAGTCATTTCTGAAGTTTTCTTTTGATTCAAGAGGGAGCACTTGTATCATTATACGATGCATAGGTTATTACCCTTACTAATAATGTTATCACCCTTATTGTGGTATCTAGTATCTATAGCGGTGCAATGGTCACCATCTGGGTGGGGTAGTGTGGTATGTATGTTGTTAGATCAAGATCTAAAGCCCATTGTTGGAAAGCCAGTAGCTAGGGTGCAGTACCCATTTAAGTAGAAAATCCATACACATATCTAATGTAAGTAGTCAATCCACCTATATTATAGTAGTAAATCATATTGCATTTCCACCAGAAGCATAAAAGGTAAAGGCAAAGGCATCACCCATAAGGGCCATAAGGGCATATATAATAATTTAGGACAATCTAACACTTTATGCACATCGATGATGTGTTTCGATATTTTGCACATCTGCCTTTGTTTTGACTTCATGCACTTTATGCACCACCAAGCTTCGTTATTTTATCAGGTCTTTCACCAACACCACCTTGTCCAGCAACATCCCTTCTAATTCTAGATAAAGATCCAGATGTAGATAAAGATAAAGATCGGGATCGAGAAGCAAAGGAAGCATCTAAGTAGTAAACAGAAGCAAATGAAGCATCTAAGTAGTAAACAAAAGCAAATGTGAAAGCAATGGTTGATGTTCATTCACCACAAGCAGCCGTTGAAGCAATCGAAGAAGCAAAAGTAGAGGCAAGGGCACCTACGGTAGAAGCAGATCCCTTTGTTTCATATCCTACAACCCTTAACTCTATATTGGCAGATCCAACAACTTATATAGTAGTAGCAGCAACTTCTAATACCAATGATCCAACAACACCTATTGAACTAGCAACATCACAACTAGCTTCAGATGACCTAGGCATAATTATAGGACGAGATCGAGATTCAGTTCCTCCTGATGATCATGATTCATACCTTTGTCATCCAAATTCTATCTTTCATGATCGATAGGAAGATTTTGATATTGTTTGGAGAGACCCAATTGCTTACCTTAAACCAATTAAAGAGTCAAATCGATAGTCAGATTCAAAGTTTAAAGATCGATATTAGGATTTTGACGATCAAGAGAGAGACTATGATTTGGATCAGAGAGATGAAGATTAAGATTAATGAGTTGATTCCAATTTTTGTGATCGTGATGCAGTTATTGATGATCCTGATCCTACAAGTATTTCAAATGCTCCCTTTTCATAATGCTTATTGCCATCCCCTAGGCTTTATTAAGGGAGGTTTTCCATTTTCTTTCTCCAAGGTCCGAATCCTGCACTCATCGAAACCATTGTTATTCCTTCATAAAACATATTTTTTCTTTCCTATGATGGCTTTGAATTGGACCAAAGAAAATGATGATTTCCATTGGTTCAAGGGTTGAGGGACAAGCGCCTCATTTCGATGAATGAGGCGTGAGGTTTTTTATCGAATGGAAGTGAATCTCGTGTGTCATATTTCTATCATTTTATCATATGATCACGCTCTAGATGAAAGAGCTCTACATTCTTTACTCTCACACATTCCGAAAAGACTCAATCCTCATAATCATACTAAGGGACTCATCCAAGTTGTAGTAGGACATAGACATGGGAATGCAACTACCTAGTTGAAAGAGACAGAGAGTCAAGAGATAGACTCAACATAGATAGCCATTTTATCAAGGCCCACCTCTTCGCACCCCTTGAAGTTCTGAAGCGACCAAGACCTCCTGCTCATATTAAACGTGAACCTTATATAAGAGGGGACCAATGATGAGACAAGCAGAGGGTTGGACGGTTTCATCACTCTACAAGACCAACAGGGAATGGGGAGACACTATTTATACCTGTGTACAAATTAGAGATTTTACCATATAGAATAGATAATCTTTCTCAAGAGCTATGCCATGATATAGCCTGATTGGTGGGAGTTTTATCTAAAGGGCCTCTCCTAATGGTCGCAAGTTCGAACCCCTCTTCATCGTATGCCTTGTCAAGGTGCAATTCTCTTGGTGATGAATTATCCTACTCTCTCCCACAGCAACTTGAAAACTTTAAGCTGGATGTAGGAACCGAACCTTCCTTTCCTCTTAAACCCCAGGATGTGGTGATCGGTCTTGTTACATGGAATCAAGAGAGTAACCCTTCTTTCGTTAAAAATTTCTAGGATCAATTTACAATCGACTAACCTTAAAATAGAGAGGTTTCCCACCCATAATCAATTGGTTGTGTTAGACTGCCAAGGCTGCTCTCTATTTTGAAAGGGGCACTCGACCCTCTGAATCCAAGCTCTCTATCCTTATAATGAGTTGAGGGCATTAAAAAACAACTATTAAATGAAAGAAGCTTAATTTAAAAGGTCCCCTTTTAAGAAGATCCATTTTAAAACAGAGAAGATCAACCTTTCATTTTAAAACCCCTTTTTAAAGCTTTAGAGGGAGAGCTTGACCCAGAGGAAACCACTCGATTCATATTACACCTGTAATAACTTAAGATGCCTTCAAAAGGGAGAGGGCCAGGTCTAAAGGAGATAAACCCTCAATCGATTGAATAAGTAAAACCCTTTATTCCCCAGCTTATTAATTTACAAAGTGACCTTAAAAAGAAAAGTTATTTATGTACTCGCTTACCTTGAAATCTCACCCAAGAAAACTTTAGAAGCGAGTATGCTCTTAAGACATCTAATCGAGAGAGGTTTGCTCTCCTCTCTATATAAAGCCATGTCGCACTTGCTTATTATTAAGATCTTAAGGGGAAGCAGACATTTATTCATTTTGACAAGGGAGAAACCCCTTGCTTGTTAAATGTGTGCTTTGCCAAGGCCAGCTAAAGAAGAATTTTTTTTGTTTTATTTTGTTTTAAAAATACCTGGCCCAACCCTTTGCCTTTTAAATGGTGGGGTCCGACCCTTTTAAATACCCTTTTAAATGGTGGAGGTGGGGCAGGGGAGGGGCTTTACATCTAATCGGGAGAGGTTTGCTCTCCTCTCTATATAAAGCCAAGTCGCACTTGCTTATTATTAAGATCTTAAGGGGAAGCAGACATTTATTCATTTTGACAAGGGAGAAACCCCTTGCTTGTTAAATGTGTGCTTTGCCAAGGCCAGCTAAAGAAGAATTTTTTTTGTTTTATTTTGTTTTAAAAAGACCTAGACCAACCCTTTGCCTTTTAAATGGTGGGTCCGACCCTTTTAAATACCCTTTTAAATGGTGGAGGTGGGGCAGGGGAGGGGCTTTACCTCTATTTTGAAGCCCTCTATTTTGAGGGGGCAATAAGCTTTTAGAAGAGTGAGTCTATTATCTATGTATTAACAACCTACAAAAGAATTCTTAATTCAAGCAAGTATTTAGAATAAAAAAATGATTGTTTCCCTCTATCTATAACCAGATCCCTTTTAAATTGAGAGGGTTTTCTTACCTTTTAAAATAGAGAGGGGGAAAGGATCTTGAAGATGTTGATCTCCTTTAGTAAAGACTAGGCTTTTAAATAAATTAAGGGTTGGCCCAATCATTCATTGGAGTTTGAGTGCCCTTTTAAAATAGAGAGCCTTAAAAATGCCCTATAAGAAAAAGCTCGAGCTCTCAAGATGGAATGGATAGTGATGAAGGTACCTTGAATAAGTGCTTAGCTAGATAGCCTGGTCATTATAGATCAAGAGCCCATTCTAATGTGAGAAATCTTTAATGGGAAGAAAAGAACCTTAATAAGGGGAGGGTTCCTCTATTTTGAAATTAAATCGATATTGAATCGTTTTAGAAGAACCAACCGAGGATAGAAATGAGGTTGTACTCGTGCTAGTCAAGAAGACTTAGGATTGAGTTACTCTGAGCAAGAGAAAGAAATAATGGATGGTCGGTGCGCCTACTCTCCTTCGTTTGTTTCTAGCATAAAGGTGGACCCATTCAAGTCGAGTGCATGGTATCCCCTGTTAGATTCTATTACATACATTAAAACCCTCTTGGCCTATCAATTGAACCTCTATTTTATTTCAAGCAGTATTAGGGTTTAAAAGGGCTCTCCCCCACCGTTTAAACCCCCTGTTTTAAAGGGAAAACAAGGCTTAGAGCTTGAATTTCTAAAAAAAGACTATAGAATTCCCTTTATCTAAAATAGAGAGGGATCAATACCTCTCTATTTTAAAAAGGAAAGAGGGCACCCTTATTATTATAACAGAGCAATGCTCTATATCTCAATGCATATCTCAATAGGGATAGGGCCCTTGCTCTTATGGTTGGTTCATAGATTCTTCTTCTTAATCCCAAAGTGGCAACACTCTAAATTTAGCTTTGAAAAAAGAGGGAAGAGGACCCGACATTTATTGACTAGCTAACTTGTTGATCAGCTTAACCTTTCATCGATATTACGCTTAGAGGACAGAAAAAAAGCTCACCAACTACCTCTACCTAGAGACGAGAGAACTTCAAAGAGGCATCACTGATGATTTATTATAAGGTTCAAAAGCTCTCCTCTCCCCCACCATTTAAAAGGGTAAGAAATGGGCAATGACTCTTTAAAAGGGTAGAAGATTCTAGAGCTAGGTGTGTGATTGTAGGCTGGAATAAACCTCTTGGCTAACCTCCTAGATTTGTTGTTTTATATGAAAACCCCCTTTAAAAAGCTCACTTAGATATGATAATTAGCTCATTGGGCAACAACTAGCTACTATAGACTATGGAATTGGTGAACTTATTTAAAAGTGGTCGAGTCTCTAACCTTTTAAGGTCAATTTACTAACTCAGCCAAGTCTCTTGCCGCTCCCCTTTCCCCACCTTTAAGAGAAAGAAGTCGACCCCCCTTTAACAGAAAAAAGACAAGAAAGAAGACGTTTTCTCTCTCATCGAGCCCACCCAAGAGAAGGAAGAATAAGTTGTTTTGATATCGTTATCACCAAGAATCTTATAAAATTTGAAGGATTTCTTTCCCATCTCGCAACAACTATCTATGATGTGCACTCCAACAAAGAATCAGTTGATCTCTATGGTTTCATCAAAATAAAACTTTTCGTTATCTTTTAAAAAGTGGAGGCTCTCTGTTTTAAAAACGGAGGGGGGGCTCGACATGGACATTCTTCCTTTTTCCCACGAGTTATCTACCTCTTAAGGTGTTGGGGTCCTCGATCCAGAGGTGGTCGACGATAAATGACCTCGACCACCTGAGCGGTCATTTCATTCCAATACCTCCAGGAGATTCTTTCATTCATCTACTAGGTCTTATTGTCGTATAAGGAAGAGGAATAGCCCCGAAAAGCATTCCAATACTTGAAGACCTCTTCCAATTTTAAGAGCTTGGTCCCTCTATTTTGAAAGGTGCATGGTATGAATTCATAAGGTATAGCTATTCCTCAAAAGCTCAGTTGCATCGCATGAATAAAGAACTAATTTTAAAAGGGATCTCTTTAAGGAATCTCAAAATTGCTTTTGAAATAGAATTCAAAGCTCGAAATGCACTTTTTTGAGTTGAGTTGAGAACCATTCACATGAATAAAGAACCAATCCCAAAATCGTACAGGTCACCCTTCCCATTGATGGTAAGATCTATCCCCATATTGATGGTGGAAATAGCGATGACCTACCTTCCCTAGTGACGTCCTCTCCCTTCTGTAGTCGGTTCAACATCTTAAGATAGCAAGAGGATCTATTATAGATAGCTTGACCTCTCCATATTTTAAAAGCCGCAACTGGTTTAAAATAGAGGGGAAGTTTAAATACCAACTATCCGAAGTGCCCACTCATACCCTTAAGAGTTGGTATGAGCCTAGGGATGAGTGAATACGACTCCATGCGAGGGCGGCTCCTTATGGGAAGCTGAAGAAGAATCCTACTCGATATCTTGAACGGATAAGTTATTGTTCAAATGGGTAGTAAGCCCTCATGTTACTGGAGCAATATCGTATCGTATGATGGGCTCGACCTATCTATTCATTGTTTGAGGTATAATGGAGATTTATAATGGGATGCTCTCCCATGTTTTAAAGGGCCTTTTAAGATAAGAGAGTCCTCCCATTTTTTATTATAGGCTAAGGAAAAGGTATAGACGACATGAAGCATCTTTATTTGCCAGACCGTAGAGTGTAGGGTTTAGGGCTCCCATACATACATTCCATGGTTACGCACGGGCATTGATCACAAATAGATCACCTGAAGTCATTATACCGATTGGTAAAAGTGATAATATGAACGAGCTTTACTTTAATAATAGGGAGGAGAGGATGGTTTTTTAGGCGATTCAAGGCCTCTATGGCCTAAAGGAAGACCTTATATAAGCTCAATTTTAAGGATTCACCTTTTCTATAATCGAACCCTTGACTCACTCGGGTACTACCAACCGATTCATCACTCGTGTTGTTTCAACATGTTTTTTTCTCCCACCCTAAAGTTGAAACCTTGACCAAATCATGGTTTAGATTAGTTGGGATTGGAATCATTGGAATTTGTTCCTATGGAAAAGGTCCTCAAAATTTTAAAGGGGAGAGCCTCACCTCAAAAGGCCCTTCTTAAAATAGGGTAGGAGAGCGTTCAAAAAAGAAATCATTGGCATTGGAATCATTGAGATCAATATTGTAATCATTGGTTTGGGTGCTCTTAAAGAATGGTTTGGAATCAGCTTCAAAAAAGATCTCATATCCATCTGAGTTCGCTTTAAAAGGTTGACTTCACTTTCGGCTTTTTTAGACAAGAGCGACACTTCATTTATTTATGGTGGAGAGAAATTCACTTTACAATGAGAGGTACAAATTCACTTCCCCGATCCAATAAAATTGTATTCTCCCTTTTTGAGAGAGAGACCCCCTCTATTTTAAAAAGGGTATTTCTCTAGGCGTATCTCATATCGAGCTCTTTATTTGTAACCGCCACGTTGTTCTCGATCTTATGCAAAGATGCGTACTTCCATCTTCATGAGATGCGGGATGGGGACTGTCATTTTTGGATTTGAAAATCTTAAAAAGGCATGCCCTACCATATTTAAGGAGGGAGCAAGCCTTCAAGATGCATCACATACCATAAGGATAGGAATCGCTTTGCCTCGTTCCATAACAAATCAACCCCTTCAATATAGTGCAGGGGATGAGCTTAATATAAAATTTGTTACTTGATTCCTAAGCACACAAGGGATATATAGATCCCTTTGCCCTTTAAAAAGATAGATGGGGCCTTCTTTGCTTGTTTGGAAAGGGGGTGGGTCCTAATTCTTAGAGTTGTTTAACCCTTTTAAAGAGCGACTTTTTGTGATATCACCATGGCCCAACTATTTTAACCTTTTAAATAAATTGGAAATAGTATGTCCTCCCATACTTAAAAGGGCCTTTTAAAAGCCAAAGGGGAGGGGAGTGAGCCCTTTTAATTTAATAGAGGTAGTCTTTTCTCATTTCAAAGAGTCCTTTTAAGAAAACCATGGGGCCATTGACATATTTGAAGGTATGGAAAGTGTGATTTTGTTGAGAAATGACTAGAGAGACTTTTGTTTTAAAACCCCTGCAAAGAGATTCTTAAGAATAGGAGAAGGTATTTTTTAATGAGAGGTGCATTTTCTTCTCATTAGGAGGCTTAGCAGTGTTTAATTAATGTAGTCAATATGGTGAAACATGGAAAACAGGAATGAGAGCCTTTCTATTTCAAGGTTGGGGCCCTCTCTATTTTAAAAGGGCTCTTCATCACCCCCTTCATAACCTAAGTATTTGAGGAGGCCCATCCTTAGTGTAAAAGCTCTGAATCGGACCCTTATTAATACTTCTTTCTTCCATTCTCACGATTTTTATTAGAACTCTTGTTATTGAACCTCTCCCATTTCAAAATAGAGAGATTTGGGGTTGTGTTCTTATTAAATGGGGAGAAAGGAATCCTCTTTGTATAATTCCTTGCCGACCTTTTTATTTTAAAAATGGTAGTCATTGCAAAATAAGATGTGGGCCTCTAAATGGCAAATGGGTTGATTTCCTTCACCTTAAAAGACAAAGGTTCTTCCCAATTTTTTTCCATCAATAGGGAGATGAGCCCTACATATAAATGACCAACTTATGGCTGGGTGGGAATTTTATTTCAAAAAGCAATCCTTATTCTCGTCTATCTTCCACTCCCTTCCCAAAAATCCCTTCTCTTTCTTTTCGATTTTGGATGGAGTGATAAATCATTTTATATATCTTTCCTTCCTTTGATAAGAGAAAAACTAGGCCTTTTAAAATCAGTCAATTGAAGGCGAGAGGTCCTCTCTATTATTTTAAAAGGGAGATGCAGCAATATTTCAATCTCACGGGCCAGTTGAAAGCGCTCAAAAGTTTAGTCTTATCTTCAAATAGTTCTATTTTCAAAGAGGTTTGTTTTAAGAGAGACAACCTTCCTTGACAAGAGGTCCCTCCTTTTTAAAGTTGAAGTTAACCTATCTAATTTAAAAGGAAGGGAGTGCTCACGTATATTCAACAACCAAGGATAGAAGGAAGCCCATCAGCTAGCCCCCCTTATTAACAATGAAAACATCTCCATTATCCATAACTTCGAGCCCTATTATCTACATAAAAACATAATCTCCATTATCTCCTAGAGACGAAATAACTGCATAGATCATAGAGACTCATGATCTTTTATTTTATTCAAGGCAGGGGCTCATCAAGCTACAGTTCAACAAGGGCTTGGTTGTCTCCCGTACGACGTGTAGTAGTTTATGTGGCTCATTTTGGGGATAGATTTGTTCTCATAAGTCAGATTCATGCCTTTTTATTCAAATCCAACAAGGACTTTAGGTTAACAACATAATAGGGCTCTTTAAAACTGAAGGGACTTGGCTCCAAAAATAACCGCTCTCCCAATTAAAGATGCTTTTTCATGCAGCTCTTCTAACGATTATAGTTGTTTATGACCTTATTCTACCCTTTCCCTGAGGATGACTAGACCTGTTAATCAAATAAAACCTCGCTCTCTATCTCTATTTTAAAGCAAGCCCTCCCATATTTTAAAAAGGCCCTAAAAAAGGCTCAATCCTTTTAAATGGTGGGGAAGAGGGCTTTACTTACCTTTATATAGAGAGGAGAGGACTTTAGGTTAACAACATAATAGGGATCTTTAAGACTAAAGGGACTTGGCTCCAAAAAGAACCGCTCTTGCAATTAAAGGTGCTTTTTCATGCAACTCTTCTAAAGATCATAGTTGTTCATGAATCGGTTCTACCCTTTCTTTGAGGATGACTAGATTCATTAATAAAATAAAATCTCGCTCTCTATCTCTCTTTTTTAAAACCTCGCTCTCTATCTCTCTTTTTTAAAACCTTGCTCTCTATAGTTGTTCATGTCTTTTTATTCAAATTCAACAAGGAACCAATATCGCAATTAAAGATACTTGGCTCTTTAAAACTGAAGGGACTTGGCTACAAAAAGAACTGTTGGTCACGAATCCGCCACGGGGAAAGGATTTGCTGCTATTGCGCCCTGGACCCGCGAACCAACATTGAAAGGCCGGAAGGAAGAGATGCCTTCCGAGCCAATCTCCGGAGAAGGTCGGCTCCTTTTGGGGGGTTTTCTGATTTAAGCTAAGAGTACAGGAAAGATATAAATGTACAGAAAGAATATACAAATATACTTGGAGGTTGGTGGGGGGGAACTAACAGTACGGGAACACACTAATTACCGCTACTTACTGCATTATAAACACAAAGCATGACCAGGAACTGCAAAAACTATGTGTACTTCCGATACTCAGGCAGTGTATGCACAGCTTCAATGATCCCCTAGCAAACATTCCCTACAAGGAACTAACAGCATGGCAATGCATCAATCACCAGATACGTACACTAACAAGAGTAGAAAGCAAACTAGAGATATCAGAACCAGGTATATGTGTTTATGTAGAGAATTTAACGGCACAGCTCCAATGGCTCCCTAACAGACATTCCCTACAAGGAACTAACAGTACGGGATCGCATCAGTCACCAGATACGGGCCAGCAACAAAACACATAACTGATGGAACTGCTACTACATCCATTCTATGTATCCTTTTAACTAATGAAGTACAGGGGGTGCTTTAAACAAGCAATGCTAGAGGCACCTGCTCACCAAATGCTGAAATGAATCAGCAAGCCGTGACAGGTTAGCCTAAGGCATGAATAGAAAGGCAAAGATAAAAAACAGTAGACGCAGAATGCAACCGGGCATACAGATTATATTCATAAGCGTAGCACGGTTACAATGGGCACAGTAGTTCCCTAACAGACATTCCCCTTCCACCACCTTACAATGAAAACGTGGTGGCTATTTATAGCCCAAAGTTCCCCCCGTTACATTAATGGGAACAAAGTCCCAATCAAACATTAGTCGACAAAAGCAGACGCGGAATCGCTGGATGCCGACTTCTGTCGGGCTGGACTATACTCTCGGCATGGTCTCCCTGAAGGTTGAACAGCCACGTGGCAGCGCGTTGGGTAGAACTTTATATTGACAAAAATGCGGGTAGCTGGGGCAGGTGGAAACTCACGTTAGTCTTAAATGAGGCAGCTGGCATAAGTAGTGCGGCCCATCCTTGTCCTTTTGCTCGACATGTCTTGGCTCGGATCCCAAAGCTGGACACTTGTCGGATGAAGCTGCTTGACACGTGTCTGCCTTGCAAGGCAGTCTATCCAACTTCGCCCCGGATTAGAGCACAATCGGGTAGCACAGGTGAAAAACAGCGCAGTCGGGTTGACCTATTTCCCTACTGTGCACCGGTCAAAGGGCGCAGTTCGACTTCGCTGCGAAGTCGGGTTGCGCACCGGCACTTGCTGATTCTCACTGCTGTTCGGACTTCGCACGGACACTTAGTCATTTTTCTGCCAGCCTGCTACAAGGTGCGCCCAGAAAGAGGTGCGAAGTCGGACTTCGCACCAAAACTGGGCGAAGTACGCACTTCGCACCAAAACTGGGCGAAGTCGGACTTCGCACCAAAACTGGGCGAAGTGCGGACTTCGCACCAAAACTGGGCGAAGTACGCACTTCGCACCAAAACTGGGCGAAGTGCGAACTTCGCACAAAAACTCGGGTTTCCTGGTTCAGCTTTCCGGGCCATAACTTTTGATCCGCTGACCCGATCGCCTATAATAATATATCGTTGGAAAGCTTGCGAGAAGATCTGCAATATTAAACATCCAGGGCTCATTTTGTCCATTTTATCGCCCCTGTTTATGGCCCGCAAAAACCCGAACACCTCAGCATACCCTGACACTTAGCCATTTTTCAGGGCAATCGTTGTCAATTTTGAGAAGAATGAGAATGTAGGGAAGAGAGAGAAAGGGGGAGAAGGAAGAGCAGCTCTTTTACAAAAATTGAAAACATTGCACCCCGTGCAAAATGTGACAACATTTCTGGCGGCTCGCGGGGTGTCGAGCTCGCCTCGGCACAAAGAACCCATGCCTTCATCCATTGGGCAACAGAGTCACCCTCGTCGCAACTGCTCTTTAGATCCACCTCCGACAGCTGCCTCCTTGGAACACTTAAAAAGAAAACACTGCACAAACTGAAATAAGAAAAACAACTAAAACTTGAATACTAGCCGGATTATTTACACAAAATTTTGCGGCATTACTGGCATGCCGCCACACAAATCTAACTTTGGTTGCCTATCCGGTGAACCTGCAGTGCCCGGACCAGATCTGATTGTACTTCAAATGATCTTTGAAGTCCGGTTGGCCTCCCAAAGCTTGCCAGGTTGCGAACATGGTGCAACGTGACAGATTGTCATTCATGTCGGTACCCGTACAATTGATGAACAATGTGGCGAGGAGATTTTTCAGATGGGAACCCTCTTCGGGTACCGGTTGCGGTGATGGTTGGAGCCAATACCACCACGGTGGAGACTGTAGGTGAACATTCATTTCTCCGCTTGTGAGGTCAAGGCTGCTCACCAAACCTTGATTCCTCCGGGGTGTCTTCTATCAGCTTAAAAAAAAGGGCGCCTACGATCAAGAAATCTGGATCTTCAACTTCGACCGAAGTCGCCGGTGATTTTGCCGGATGAAGGCAAGCCAAAGATTCACCAACTCGGGCTTCCTTAAAATATGGAGACTGATCGTCTCACCTCACTGATTCGTCTATGCGAGCTTGGTAATCAGCCAGCCTAACGCTCGCCTGGAGCGTTGGTATTAATTTCGTAAAGTCAGGCTGGTTTCCCGGGTTCCTCGCTCGCCACATTTTTGTTTGAATGAAGGCGTCAGGACCGGTCTTTCGGACTCAGAGAATATGAACATGCAGAGTCGCCAGGTGCTCTGATTTTGAACAGCAATGAAGCGAGCACCAGTGCTTCAATTCTGTTTGGGGGTGAGAAACCTCCTTGTCCCACCGAGCATTCGGAAAGAAACTGTCAGCCCGAGCGAGGACAAGTTTGAGATCTTCCAAATGCGAGACAAAGAGTCCCACCGGGCGTGCCAAAAACTGTTGGTCACGAATCCGCCACAGGGAAAGGATTTGCTGCTATTGCGCCCTGGACCCGCGAACCAACATTGAAAGGTCGAAAGGAAGAGATGCCTTCCGAGCCAATCTCCGGAGAAGGCCGGCTCCTTTTGGGGGGGTTTCTGATTTAAGCTAAGAGTACAGGAAAGATATAAATGTACAGAAAGAATATACAAATATACTTGGAGGTTGGTGGGGGGGAACTAACAGTACGGGAACACACTAATTACCGCTACTTACTGCATTATAAACACAAAGCATGACCAGGAACTGCAAAAACTATGTGTACTTCCGATACTCAGGCAATGTATGCACAACTTCAATGATCCCCTAGCAAACATTCCCTACAAGGAACTAACAGCATGGCAATGCATCAATCACCAGATACGTACACTAACAAGAGTAGAAAGCAAACTAGAGATATCAGAACCAGGTATATGTGTTTATGTAGAGAATTTAACCGCACAACTCCAATGGCTCCCTAACAGACATTCCCTACAAGGAACTAACAGTACGGGATCGCATCAGTCACCAGATACGGGCCAACAACAAAACACATAACTGATGGAACTGCTACTACATCCATTCTATGTATCCTTTTAACTAATGAAGTACAGGGGGTGCTTTCAACAAGCAATGCTAGAGGCACCTGCTCACCAAATGCTGAAATGAATCAGCAAGCCGTGACAGGTTAGCCTAAGGCATGAATAGAAAGGCAGCATAAAAAACAGAAGCAGCAGAACAGAACCAGGCATACAGATTATATTCATAAGCAGAAGCACGGTTACAATGGGCACAGTAGTTCCCTAACAGACATTCCCCTTCCACCACCTTACAATGAAAACGTGGTGGCTATTTATAGCCCAAAGTTCCCCCCGTTACATTAATGGGCACAAAGTCCCAGTCAAACATTAGCTGACAAAAGCAGCCGCGGAACTGCTGGTGCTGACTTCTGTCGAGCTGGACTGTACTCTCGAGATGGTCTCCCTGAAGGTTGAACAGCTACGTGGCAGCGCGTTGGGTAGAACTTTATATTGACGAGAAATGCGGGTAGTCGAGGCGGTGGAAACTCACGTCAGTCTTAAATGAGGCAGCTGGCATAAGTAGTGCGGCCCATCCTTGTCCTTTTGCTCGGCATGTCTTGGCTCGGATCCCAAAGCTGGACACTTGTCGGATGAAGCTGCTTGACACGTGTCTGCCTTGCAAGGCAGTCTATCCAACTTCGCCCGGGATTAGAGCACAATCGGGTAGCACAGGTGAAAAACAGCGCAGTCGGGTTGACCTATTTCCCTATCGCGCACCGGTCAAAGGCGCAGTCCGACTTCGCTGCGAAGTCGGGTTGCGCACCAGCACTTGCTGATTCTCACTGCTGTTCGGACTTCGCACGGACACTTAGTCATTTTTCCGCCGCCTGCTACAAGGTGCGCCCAGAAAGAGGGGCGAAGTCGGACTTCGCACCAAAACTGGGCGAAGTGCGAACTTCGCACCAAAACTGGGCGAAGTGCGAACTTCGCACCAAAACTGGGCGAAGTATGCACTTCGCACCAAAACTGGGTTTCCTAGTTCAGCTTCCCGGGGCCATAACTTTTGATCCGCTGACCCGATCACCTATTATAATATATCGTTGGAAAGCTTGCGAGAAGATCTGCAATAATAAAATATCCAGGGCTCATTTTGTCCATTTTATTGCCCCCGTTTATGGCCCGCAAAAACCCGAACACCTCAGCATACCCTGACACTTAGCCATTTTTCAAGGCAACTGCTGTCAATTTTGAGAAGAATGAGAATGTAGGGAAGAGAGAGAAAGGGGGAGAAGGAAGAGCAGCTCTTTTACAAAAATTGAAAACATTGCACCCCGTGCAAAATGTGACAACAAGAACCAATCTCGCAATTAAAGATACTTTTTCATGCAGCTCTTCTAAAGATCATAGTTGTTCATGACCCTGTTCTACCCTTTCCCTAAGGATGACTAGACTTGTTAATCAAATAAAACCTCTCTATCTCTCTATTTTAAAGAAAGTCCTCCTATGTTTTAAAAAGGCCCTAAAAAAGGCTAGACCCTTTTAAATGGTGGGGAAGAGGGATTTGCTTACCTTTATATAGAGAGAAGAGAAGACACGATTTTAAGTCTTGAATTTGAATCTTTCCAAACATGACAAGGTTTTTGTCCTCGGGAACCTAATCTAATTGACCCAACCATCAAACCTTTATGGAAAGGCTCGACCTTATTCACCTCTCTGGTGAATAAGCTCTCTATCATTCATATACAAAACTTCCCTCTATAGATAAGCAAGCCACTTCAAACCGGTACCTAATCCTGCTATGGTTACACACTCCACGAAAGCACCTCAGAAGAAGTGTAGTTGACCAAAACCACCTGAAGAATCAAATTTTAAAATAGAGAGGATTCTATTCCATAACACACTTCACAATGTCTAGGAGGATCGGAGAGAAGATGCAGTGAACTTGAGAACGACTTCCTTATAATCATTCAAAGTCTAGTTCAATCAAATCACATGGATAGCTCTTAAACAAAATCAATTGAATGTTGACCTTATATAGGAGAGGGGGTGTTGTGATTAGAGAATCATGCGTCCACCCTTCCTCATTGAAGATTAGTTTTAGTTGGAGCTCTTTAAAAAAGGATCATCTTTATTTATGATTTAGTGAGTGCCCTCAACTATCTATCTAGATATGCAATTTCAGTCGAGCAGCAAAGGAGAGGGGTTGGGGAGGGTGCCATATTTGTCAATCGACATATGCTAAAAGGGGATAGAGTTGAATCACAGTGCACATACATCCATCCATTCGTTCTTACGATGAAACATAAAAAAAACATCAAATTTATATTATTATCCCCTACCAGTTTGGCAGGTCTTAGGTGGGGATGTTGACCTTTTAAAATAAAGAGGAGATTTGAGGGGTGCATGTTATATAAGAGAGGGCATTCCATTCATTTATTTGGGTTTTTTGGCTTAAAATAAGAGAGCGGAAGATCAAGCTTATTTGCTTGCTTGGGAAGGGGGTGGGTCTTAATTTTTAGAGTTGTTTAACCCTTTTAAAAAGCAACTTTTTGTGATATCACCATGGCCCAGCAATTTTAACCTTTTAAATAAATTGGAAATAGTATGCCCCCCATGTTTAAAAGGGCCTTTTAAAAGCCGAAGGAGAGGGGAGCGAGCCCCTTTAATTTAATGGAGGTAGTATTTTCTCATTTCAAAGAGGCCATTTAAAAAATATATGGGACCGTTGACATACTTGAAGGTATGGAAAAGTGTGATTTTGTTGAGAAATGAATAGAGAGCCTTTTATTTTAAAACCCATCCAATGAGATTCTTAAGAATGGGAGAAGGTATTTTTTAATGAGGGGTGCACTCTCTTCTCATTAAATGAGAGGCTCATCAATATTCAATTAGTGTAGTCAATATGGCGGAACAGAGAAAACAAGAATGGGAGTATTTCTATTTCAAGGTTGAAGCCTTCTATTTTAAAAAGGCTCTTCATCACCCCCTTCATAACCTAAGTCTTTGAGGAGGCCCGCCCTTGTTGTAAAAGCTCTAAATCGGGTCTTTAATACTTCTTCTTTCTTCCCTTCCCATGATTTTTAATAGAGATCTTGTTATTGAACCTCTCGCATTTCAAAATAGAGAGAGTTTGGGTTGCGCTCTTATTAAATGGGGAGAAAGAAATCATCTTTGTGTAATTTCCTATCGACCTCTTTATTTTAAAATCGGTAAAGTCGTTGCAAGATAAGGTGTGTGCCTCTTTATTTAAAAAAGGGCACAACCCGCTTTTTTTTTAGAGGCATGGATTATTTTATTCCAAACAATATGCTTCTTTCCTTCTCTCTTTTAGCATGGATTCTTTCTTGAGGTAGTATTTGGAAGTGCTCTGCAAGCTGAGAATATGTCATGATCTATTGAAGAGTTATCTATCTCCTTTAAATAATTTTGAAAGGAATTTGAAAGGGGGAAAACTCTCTATATGAAAGCTCTCTATCTGCTCTCTATCCTCATTTAAGTGACAACGATCTAATATTATATTAAGAGGCTCTTTATCTCAACTCTTATGAGGAAGTGAACCCCTTCAAAATTATTCTATTAAAGGAAAAACCATCGAAGAAAGCAACTATCAAAAAGAGGGTGAGATAGAGGGCTCCTCTGTATATCAAGGGCTCAAAACGAGCTGAACCAAAACTTCCTTTCAACGTTAAGTGTTCAGAATTATAACAAGAGCAACTCAACCCTTCTCACTCAACCCTCATTAAGTATTTAAAGCCATGTCCCTTTGCTTTTAAAGTATTCTTTTAAAGCTAACTCTTCTTTTAGGTTATTCTGACACCTACCTATTATCTAAGAGCATAATAACAACTTCAAAAAGGAGATCTTAAGGGACTCCTTGATCCATAAATAATATGTAATAACTTGGCTCTCCCTCTCCCGATCTTCTTAAGGCTAAGTGCTTATCCTTACCTTACATTATAAAAGTGGGGGTGGGGTTGGGGGTGGGGGCTTTCTCCCTTACAGATAGAGAGGTCAAAGGAATCTCTCCAAAACTTCAAGGTCGTGTGTTATATACTCATTAACAACAGGTTTGTTATAAGCTTTCGACCTTAGCTTAAGAGGTCATATATGTACTTGATAGACCCTTATTTTAAACAAAAGTGTTTATCTTAATTGAAAAGGAGAAGCATTGTACTCGATCTTAGGGAGAGGGCTCAACCTTGATTTAAAAAGGGGAGAGAACCTCTCCTCTCAATTAAAGAGGAAAACGGTCGAGGATTTCCAAATGTGTAAGGTAGTACATTATATAATCCTACCCTAATCAATACTATCTATTAACATCTACAAGTGACATTATTACAAATAAATAGAATGTTAAGATGAAGGTTCTAATTGATGCATAAAATAAAAAATTCCTCATGGGTAACAGTAACACAAGCTGGATTTGATACTCGGGAGCTCTGGCGATTTGGCGGGAATTCTTCTGAACTGTCGGAGGCCGAAGCTCTTGGATTCTGGCTCGCGGCTTCTTCCTGCGTCTCTGTTGGTTTGACCTCGTTCCCCTCTGAAGGCTCGTTCGTTTCCCAGGGAGGGCCCTATGGGGTCTCCTCCAGGTTCTCTTGACGGGAAGAAGAGCTCTTATGCCGAGATTCTAAAAGAAAATTTTGCGTCTTCTTCTGATGAAGCCCAGCGGGGTGCTTACCAAGCGCTTCTCAAGAATGTTGGCAAGGGTTCTTACGCAAACGAGTTAATGGATGCCTCCCGCAATCAGCTTCCAGACCTAAGATAGTCATAGAACCAAAGATGGTTGAGGATACGATCACCTACCGTGCTAACCATGACTTGATCTGCAAATTCATGGGAATCCGACCCACTTTGCACTTTACGCACACCTGGGTTAGACAGAACTGGGAACCTATCGGTGAGTACTCCTTATGGCCTATAAGCAACGGGTATTTCATTATTAGTTTCTCTTCTTCGGTAGATAGAAACAGAGCATTTGAATCAGAGAAGAGGACCCATGGCCCGACGGGGTTATTTGTCCAACCATGGAGAGTGGGTTTCGATCCTCGCATTGAGCCCACGGCTGTCCCAGTGTGGATCCGGCTGTACGCTCTCCCGATGGAGTTTTGGGGCGAGCAGATTCTTGAGATGATTGGTAACTCTCTAGGTAGATTTATGGGAGTTTCCAAAGATACCATAGAGGGAAACACTGCTGTCTTTGCTAGAATCTGCGTTGAAATGGATATCAGTCAGCCACTACTAGCTGAGGTGGAACTGGAGTTAGCAGGACAATCCTGGATACAGCAGTTAGATTACGAAGCCCTACCTTTTAGATGCGGGGGTCTGCCATAAGCATGGCCATTTGGCTGGGTTACGTCCGAATACCTTGAGCACAAAAGCGGAGGCCCCGCTAGGAATCTCAAATCGACCCAGAGAGGGTAAGTTCACCCCGGTCAAAGAATCACAAAACACCCCCAAGGTTATGAAGCCCAGAAAGATGGCTTTGAACAGCAGAAACGAAGAAGAAACAAAAAGAGAAATGGCAAGGACCAAGCTTCACTCAAGCCAACCAACCGGTATGAAATCTTTAAATCCCTGGTGGATCAGGAAGACCAAGTTATGGATGGAGTGGATGGGAACATTGAGGATTTTAACATCCACTCTCATGTTTCTCCCTCTTCAACTCCTGCCCGCGAGCAGGTGCTTAAACCCACTGATTTTTTACAGCCAGAGAACCCAGGGGCATTGGTTATCCATCCCTCAGCACAGCCAGTTATTCAGGATGTCATCATGGGAAGTGCCGAAAAGAATAGAGAAAGGCCAGCCCTGGGGATTACCCAGGTGGAAAAACGGTCCAAGAATAACATTTCTCAAGGTGCAAGCAGGAAGTCTAATAAGGACCTAATAGCATCGCAAGGAGACAAGCTGGTCACTGATGGATCAGTGAGAACAATTGACTCTTACTGCTCTCAAGGTTTCCAATGATTATTCAATCTTGGAATGTTAGGGGTTTAAACAATAGAACCCATCAATCTGTTGTTCAAAGACTCATAAAGAAGGGTAAAACAGACTTTTTGCTCCTCCAGGAGACAAAAATGTCTTTAGATCTTATGTGTAGAACAGTTGGTAAAATATGGAGGGGAGCTGGATATATGGATGTGGCAGCTCAAGGGGCCTCAGGAGGAATTGTTACTTTTTGGAACCCCCTGGAATGGTCTGCTTTAGAACATATAGCTTGGAGGGGTGTTCTCACATCTCTTTTTAGGAATAATATCACAGTGGAGCAAGTTTTAATTACAAATTTTTATGGGGCTCAAAGCCATGATGGCCAGAGGCTTCAATGGAAAGCAATTCACAACATGAGGTCCTCAAGACAAGCTTTTGATTGGATCATTCTCTGGAGATTTTAATGCCAAATTATCTGTTCGGGATCAGGAAGGTGGTTCCCCTGTTTTGGATCTGGGGGATCGGCTTCTGATTGCCCAGGTTCAAGCTTTTCACTTAGTTGATGTCCAAGGTCCTGGAACTTTTTTCACTTGGACTAACAAACGGAGGGATCCACACTGTTGTAAGGTAAAGTTGGATCGCTTTACGGTCTCAGAGGAGGCTTTTGTTAAGTGGAATGTGCAATTACAGATTTTGGACGGTCTCGTTTCCGATCACTCTCCCATCATGCTCTGAAGGGTGGGACTCTGACAAGGCAGTTCCATAAACCGTTTAGATTTGAGAATTTCTGGCTTCAGAAGGAGGACCTTCATGAGGTAATTCCGCAATGGTGGGAAGAAGGTCGCCCACCTTTTGGGACAGCAATGTTTAAATTTCACAAACAACTTCTTTTTGTCAAATTTAAATTGAAACAGTGGAGGCACGCCAATAAATCGGATTTCAAGCTGCAAAGAGCCCCCTTGTTGGCCCGCGGGAGGAGGTGCAGAAACAATTTAGGGAAGGTTTAATTTACGAACAACTTAAAACTGAAGATGATGCCTTGCGCAAAGCTGTTGAGGACATTGATAACCACGAGGAAATTTACTGGAAGCAGCGGGCTAGAAATTCTTGGCTTTTGGAAGGAGATAGAAATACAAAATTTTTTCATCGTTCAGCATGTGCTAGAAGACAGATGAATAATATGGCAGTTTTAAAAGATGAGAATGGTCACTCCTTTGATACTCTTCCGGGTATGCACTCCCACTACTGTGGATTACTTCTCCAAGCTTTTTGCGAGAAAACAGGGACCAAGATGTGGGGGCTCAAAATGAAGTTCTTGATGTTATTCCCCCTATTATCACTCCAGCAGAAAATCAGGCTCTCCTCAGACCTATTGATCGTGATGAATTAAAAACTGTGGTCTTTGGAATGAGCACAGGCAAATCTCCCGGTCCAGATGGTTTTCCTATTGAGTTTTTTTAGGCCTTTTGGGACACCTTGGAGGAAGATGTTTTGGCTGTAATTGAGGAGTCCAGGATCTAATAAGAGAATGCTCAAGGCTCTAAATCATACCTTTATCACGTTAATTCCAAAGGGGGAGGAAGGAGTTCATATCTCGACTTCGGACCTATTGCTTTATGTAATGTGATTTATAAAATTATCACAAAAATTATAGCTGAACGTCTTAAACCTCTCCTTCATTACATCATTTCTTCAGAACGGGGGGATTTGTTGAGGGTAGACGAGATCTTGGATGGAGTGATTCTTGCTCGGGAGGCTATTCATTCAATGCAAAACTCTGGTAACAAAGGAATGTTCATCAAACTGGATATGTCTAAGGCTTACGATCGGGTTGAGTGGGGTTTCCTGTCAAGGATGTTGGCTGCCTTTGGCTTTTCCCAGGAATGGATTGACTGGGTTATGAGTTGTGTTTCCACGCCTTCTTATTCGGTTCTCATCAAGGGGATTCCCTCGCCTCCCTTTGGAGCCTCTCGTGGCCTCCGACAAGGGGACCCTTGCTCGCCCTATCTATTCCTTATCTTAGCTGAAGGATTAGGCCGACTCTTCTTGAGAAGAAGACTTCAAGGCACGATAACGAGTATTAAGGTTGGGGATGAAGTCTTGACTCATTTACAATTTGTGGATGACACTGGCTTGGTTGGAGTGGCTAGTCTCAGGGAAGCTAGGGGAATCAGAGACTCTCTTCTGTTTACCTTAGGGCCTCCAATCAAGTTATCAATGACAACAAATCTAAAGTTGTCTTTTTCAATCTTGCCCAACGGATGCAGGACAAAATCTTAGAGATTTTGGGCTTCTCTAGATCATCTCTTCCTATACTCTATCTGGGGGTTCCTTTGCACTTCAAGAAATTGAAAAATGACATTTGGAAAGATCTTATGGATGGCATCAAAGATAGAATGAACCACTGGTCTCACAAATGGTTAAGCTACGGTGGCCGTTTAACTTTCTTACAGTCGGTTATTCAGGCCATGCCTATCTATAAATTTTCAATCTTGGCTGCTCCTCTTTCTATTTGGAAAGAGTTGGACAAAGCGGCTAGGCGATTCTTATGGGAAGGAGCAAAATGTGGGAAGAAATGGGCCTTGGTTGGCTGGGACAAAGTTACTCAGCCCAAAGAAAAAGGAGGGCTGGGTTTGAGAAGCTTTATTCTCAACAATAAAGCCCTGGCAAGTAAATTGTATTGGAGATGGATCTCCCAGCCATCATCTTTATTCGGTAGAATCTTGACCAGCAAATATTTGGGTAACATCCACCCCTATGAAGTTTGTCGTTTCCCTCTGGATGGTAATGGTTCCCTAGTTTGGCAAGCTCTCAAGTTGGGCTCTCAAGTAATTAAAAATCAATTGTTCTGGAAAGTGGGAAGGGGGAGAAAGCACGTTTACGGACTGATTCATGGGACCGGTTTCCATCCATCATTGCGGAGTTTCTGAGCTGCTTCCAATTAAAGCTGCCATAGAATCCAAGGGTTGGGTCACTATTGAGAACTATTTCTTCACTAGTCATTGGGGTGAGTATAAATTCAATAAATTTAAGCGACTTGAGGAGTGGCCTGTCACTATCCCTCCGGAGTTGGCAACCACTCTGACCAACATTTTGTCTGCAAGATTTCTGACGGGTAGAGATGAAGAAGACGAGTTAGCTTGGGGTCATGGAAATCTTGGAATTTACACTTTGAAGGCTGGTTATGATCGGCTTCTCCCCGAGCCTCCCCGCATTTATTTCCGGTTCATGGCTGGAAGAAAATCCGGCATTCCAAGTGCTGGCCGAAAGTGAACTTCTTTGTCTGGCAGTTTATGCATAATGGCATCCTCACCTACGATAATCTCAGAAGCAGAGGAATTATTGGTCCTTCTCAGTGTATTTTGTGTCGTAAGCATGAAGAGACTGCTGACCATTTGATGTTCGAATGTTCCTTCACTGGGCAGATCTGGAATCGATGGTTCTCTCTTTTTAATCTCCAGGGTAATGGTGCTCTGACTCGGAATAATATCTGGCAAAGATGGAAGAAAGCTAGATTTAAATCAAAAGCCCTTCGATTGGGGTGGGAGCTTGGTCTCTTCTTCATCCGGTGGCAAGTGTGGGCTGGAAAGGAACGCTCGAATTTTCGAGAGAAACCTTCTCCTCTCTTGATGGAATTTGGCGAGGTTATACGGAGCAAAGTCAACGAGACGGTTGCCTTACATCTTTGAAGAAGATATTATGGTTGAGTTGGGCCCACAGGAAGAGAGAGTTGCTGCTCACGTTAGAGAAAACATGGTTAGTTGGAAACCCCCCCCGGTTGGCTGGATCAAAATTAACACGGACGGAGCTGCTAAGGGCAATCCGAGCAACGCTGGAATCGGTGTTGTGTGCCGTGATCATACTGGATCTGTTCTTTATTGGGAACTCCAAGGTATGGGAAGAGCCACCAATAACGAAGCCGAAGCTTTTGCCATCAAAGTTGCTTCTTTCTGGGTCGTCACTCAGGGATACAGAAAGATAATCCTTGAGGCCGATTCTCAAATTTTGGTTGGCGCTCTTGATTGTATGAGAAATTTTGCTTTGAAAGCGTGGAGGATTCAGATCTTAGTCTCTCAAATCAAGGTCCTTTGGAGGGAACTTGAGGATGTGATCCCTATCCATGTGAATCGGGATTCAAATTCGGCGGCCGATTTCCTTGCCAAGTTGGGTGCGGAAAAGGAGGTTGGAGTTCAGTTGCACAGTAACATGCTCGTGGAAAATCTTGTGATTAGACAAGGTCTTGCAAAATTTACGAGCAAATGATTAATTCTGTCTTGGGAGTTTTTCGTCGCGTTTTCGCGACTCTTTGTGTTATCGCGACCCTCGGTGGCAACCTGTCGCGATATCGCGACAGGTTTTGTCGCCACGGCCTTTGGAGACTTCCTGTCGCGATATCGCGACACTTTTGGCGCATTGGTGGCATTTGGAATTTGCATAGCGATATCACGAAAATTCTGAGGACTGTTTGCTTTGTGATGTTCCGTCGCGATATCGCGACATCTTTTGTGGTCGGGAGCAGCTGGACTTGGTCGTCGCGATTTTGCGACATGTCGCGAAATCGCGACACTTTTGGTGCAAAGGTGGCAACTGGAAAATGCGTCGCGATATCGCGACAATTCTGAGGATTGACTGCTTGGTGATGTTTCTGTCGCGATATCGCGACATCTTTCGTGGTCGGGGGCTGCTGGCTTTGGCCGTCGCGATTTTGCGACATGTCGCGATTTCGCGACATGTCGCCAAATCGCGACACTTCTGGCGCATTGGTGGTATTTGGTTGATTCGTCGCGATATCGCGACAATTCTGTGGACTGACTGCTTTGTGTTGGTTCGGTCGCGATATCGCGACATTTTTTGCGGTCGGGGGCTGCTGGCTTTGGCTGTCGCGAATTCGCGACATGTCGCGATTTCGCGACATGTCGCGTTTTCGCGGCCGGTTGTGCGGTTGTGACCTCGGCCGGCTTGTCTGTCGCGACATCGCGACATGTCGCGATTTCGCGCCTTGTTTGTCTCTTGTGCTTAGTGTTGGTTTGTGCTGCCCTCTCTCTCTCTGCTGAGGTCTTGTGTCTCTGGGTTCTTGGTTGGGATGTTCTTGCTCCCTCTTGTACTTGCTCTTTGTTTTAATACAAGATTTTCAATTTTTTTCAAAAAAAAAAGATGAAGGTTCTAATGTATAATAGCCAAGTTGTTGTACTGTCAATGCGTTGTTATAAGATAATATAATTGAAGTCTATATCAATCTCACATGACAAATTTTTTAAAATAATTAATGTCAATATAATAAAATAATAATATTAAATATTATAAAATTTATTATTATAGATAATTAAATAATAATATGAAAAATAAATAAAAATAAAAAATCTTTCTGGGTACTCCTCACAATGAGTTTTAGGGCAATTGTTAGCCCAAGCACTTCCCCCAGTTCAACGGTCACTGAACTAAATAATAAGATCATATAAAAAATAATATATATATATATATATATATATATATATATATATAATTTTTTTATCTACAATATATTATAATTATTACAACTATAAAATAAAAAATAAAAAATATTTTACATAATTAAAAACAAACATTTCTTCGAATTTATAAAAAAAGTCTACTAATGACCACAAATATTATGTCGTTTTTTTATAATAATCATTAAAAAAATATATATTTTTATGCATAATACTATTACTTAAATGCTTAAGTGTATAAAGCTAAAATCATTTTTTTCCATTTGAAAACTCAATAAGTGTTCTAACTTTATAAACAGTTCTAATGTGCATAATACTATTCTTTAATTGCTTAAAAAATTTATTAAAAAAATACATTTTTTTTTATTTGAAAATTTATAAGTATTCTAATTTTAAAAACAATTCTAACATACTTAGCAATGTTAAGTAAAATAAAGAACACACCAAAATAATTATAAAAAAAAATTGTCTTGCCCAAAATTTTAATACCAGAATGCTACGAAACCCTGCCTTAAAGAATTGAAATGAAGACGGAATAACTTTATTTAAAAAGACAACATTTATTTCTAAACAACTAAAATCGTTTTAATTATTACACGGCATGACATCTTTAAAACATCTAAACATTCACATTATAGAATCCATCGTTGGCTATAGAAGGAAATGATTTCTCGGAGTCTAATTCGTGATAATGATGCTTTGCATTGGACAACATAGACCTGTCATACTCTTCTTCATTAAGTCCAATAGACATGTCTTACTATTCTTCACTTACTTTCTTGGGCGGTTTTCCAACTATCACATTATATTGGGACCACAAATCCTAATTTTTAATTTTTTCATGTAATGTTGTTTATCTTTAGTAGTATAGTATATGTTTACAGTAAAATTTTGTTCCACATTAAAACCTCTTCTTCTCTACTTTTCTTTAGGAGTTGAAACTATTTGAAACCCTCTTTCTACTTTTTCTTAGGAGTTGATAGTCTTTTTAAGAAATTGGTAATACCATGGAAACCCAACCCTCAAGGACATCCAACTGAACCCAATTGAAACAACCAACTGATAATGCTGAAATTCTTTTTCGAAAATTAGTAATACAAGAGCAACCCAACCCTTAAAGAAATCCACCTAAACCCAATTAAAACAGCCACCTGACAACCAACCCTTAAAGAAATCCAACTGGAACTCAATTAAAACAACCAACTGACAAAGTTGGAACTCTTTTTAGGAAATTGGTAATACCATAGGAACCCAATCTTCAAGGACATCCAACTGGAACCTAATTGAAACAATCAACTGACAAGGCTTGAACTATGATAATACCATTGGAACCCAACTCTCAAGGACATCCAACTAGAATTCAATTGAAACAATCAACTATAAACACCCTACCACTACCATCCAACTTATTCCGCTTTAACTTTTCTAATTTTTCATTTTTTCCACTCAAAATTGACGGTTGGAAGAAAGTAGTTGAATACAGGTTAAAACATTTGATTATATATATAGAATTAATGAAATGTCTGGCAAAGCAACTGCGCTGAATGTATACCCTCTTATATCAAGCGCTGAATGCATACCCTCTTATATCAAGAGGGGGATGGGAGAGTGAGGAAGTACGGCGGATTTATAACAATTTTGGATGTCTTATTAGCTTGGAAAAACATCAACACATGACTTTTGATGGAATGTCGTGTTGGCCAGAGGATGCTACATTTTTATGTGAAGTGGATGGAAACAATTAATCTGCCAAACAGAACTATTTGTACATGAAGGATTTACAGGGATCTCTATTTGTTTTTTTTAAGATTTATACTCTTCTCCGTTACTATTGCATTACCCTCTCTCACTGTGCAAGCCGAACGATTTCAAACATACATGCTTTCCTCTTGTTAAACCAAAAACAATTATCACAGGCAATCTTGTTGGGATAGCCCCAATAAATTAGCATTAATAAATGAGCACTACTGCGAGATTGTTGGGATAGCCCCAACAATCTTGACAACTGATTCTGATACAGGCACAAGTCCTAAATGATTCTGATACCTCTTAGCATGACATCTTGACTTAAAAAAGATTCTTTCTGTTTTAGGGGTGGGGTAGAGTTTTTCTAAACAAAAAGACATTCCAATAACTCACAATAATAGAAAATCAAATGAAGTTATATTCAGTAGTTTGTTTGTAAATAGAGTCATATGCTTCTTCCTGTTTTAGGAGTGGATGATACAGTTTTTCTAAGCAAAAGACATTCCAATAACTCACAATAATAAAAAATCAAATGAAATTATATTCAGTAGTTTGTAAATAGAGTCATATGGACTAATATTTAACAATATTCAGTAGTTTGTAGATAGAATCATATGAGACTAATATTTAACAATATTCAGTAGTTTGTAAATAGAATCATATGGACTAATATTTAACAATATTCAATAGTTTGTACACAGAGTCATATGAAACTAATTTTTAACAAAGTAAAGTAAATATAGGGGAGATTGAAGCAGTCCTACCTGTACTAATCTTGATCATGTGTTCTTGTGGTATCTCAAGAAACCACATCAAATGAGTATTGACAGCTGTCCTCCCGTGGGTGCAGGTGCAGGTGCCTCAAGTTTGTCGTGATACGAAACATGAGAAGGATGCTTGATAGAGAAGTAAGCCTCCCTAGCGTAGGCCGGCACTTGTAGAGAATGGGGCTTCTTGATGCATGTGGGATTCTTAATGGTCCCTCCCAGAAATCGTTGTAACCGAGGCTGCCGCAGTTGACTATTTCCCGTGGGAGCGGCCCCTGCAAGCGGTTATGCGAGAGGGGTAACCAGAGAAGAGACTGGGAATTCTCCACGGTGGCTGGAATGGAGCCAGTCAGGCGATTTTCCGATAGGTCCAGCCCCTGCAATGCCGTCAGATTGCCGATCTTGGGCGGGATGGAGCCGGTGAGATCGTTGGAGGCAAGGAGCAGGTGCCGGAGGTTCCTGCATCTCTCGAGTTCCACCGGAGAGCATGTTCCCGGAAAGATTGAGGAGCCAGAGTCGCGTGCAGGAGAAATTTGTTGGACGAGAGGTCCAGAAGTCGAAGCGAACCGCGCAGCAGAGTGCCGAGATTGTGCAGATCTTCAACGGATCTTTGTCAAAACTGTTAATTCAAATTTGGCACCGTTTTTGGCCTCCTCGGATAACGCAATAACGATGGAATCCGCCAAAGCCAGTGCCAGAAACTGTTTGAAAGCCTTCTCCATATTTCTCTGCGGAACTCCTGTAAAGAAGTGCAAAATATCTGAAATGGAACGGATTGGCTGACTTGCAAACAAACAAACGCGCATAAGCAGATCTTCATCGGATCTTTGTCAAAACGGTTAATTCAAATTTGTTTTTCTTGTAGCTCAAGCAACTGTTTTCAAAATTGTTTTTCTTGTAGCTCAAGCAACTGTTTTCGGTTAAATTTTCAAATTGGTTAACTGAGAAAAAGCTTTTACGGTCAAAAACAATTTAATTAAAGTGGATAATTAATTTCCGATCGGCCAAAACAATTTAATTAAAGTGGATAGTTAATTTCCGACCCAACAAAACAATTTAATTAAAGTGGACAATTGATGGTATCCAAAGTTACCAAATCTGCTTCGCTTCTTCAGAATCTAGCTTTGTTTGGTCCATTCAATTGAGATGAATATACCCATAGGTGTAAAAAATATATTACTTCTTTAGAGTTACAAATTCTATCACATGCTCCTTGGAACTGTTTAAGGATAAAGGTTCACTGCACATGTTCGAGAATATTGATCAATGGATGCGATAGCCCCTCTATATATATATATTTTTTTTTTTTTTTTTGTTTGTGGCTTATATATATTCAATTTTTATAGCTTAAAGTATATAGCTTAAGGATAGGTAATGATGTAAAGTTTGTTATAGATATGGATATTTAGTTTCAATGTAGACTTGTTATTTTTTGTTATTAAGATTGGAAGAAGTCTCATCCAAAATTGTAAATGATCCGGGGGGGGGAGGGGGGAGAAAGTGGGGGCGGTTCAAATCTCCCTCCGGGTTTTTTTTTAAAGGGGCAAAAAAAAATTGTAAATGATCTTTGTTTTAATATAAAAATTTTCAATTTTTTTTAATGAAATATAAGTAATTTTAATTTTAAAATAATTACACATTAAACAATTTTAAAAATACAAAATTTTAAAGTTTACACATATTATTTATATAAATTATTTTGTATTTCTTGTATGAGAGGAGATATTATATAATTTATTTAAAAAACGTACATGACCTGCCTTCTTTTGAAATCAAAATTTATATTCTAATTATAAAAAAAAAAAAGTTAAATACGAAAGAATATTAATGACAAACTCAAAAATATAAAAGTTGTATTTGAGAAGGAAAAATAAAATAATTTGAATTGTGTTGCTCTTGAGTAGAAATTGTTTTTATGTATTTAGCTTAATCATAGTAGTTGAGAAGATATGTTTTGTTTTTTTTATCTCTCATTTATTTTCTTTTTTTAAATTATGTCTAAACAAACAAGGATCTAATAACTAACTAATTTTTAATTAATGATTTGTTCTTAAGGAGATGCTTGTTTTGAAGATAGTAATCAACTTTTAAATACACATTTGATTTTAAGAGCATTTTGATGTCATCCTCGTGAGTGTGGTCTATCGACAAGGATGCCACTTGCATTATCGGTGATGTGACCCGGGTTCAATCCCCATGGTGGATGTGTATAAGAAGTATTACTAAAAAAAAAAGCATTTTGACAAAGATGGTTTTAAAGGTTAAAATGTTTTAAAATTATAATAAGGTCATGTAGAGTCTTGATTAACTTAAGATTATAATATAGAAATGTGACATTTTTGGGACATGGCTCTATGTCCACAACCCTATTTTTATCCTAACCGCATTCTTAGGGTCATAACTTTATACTTGGAATTACTTGGAATTTTGTTTTGATCCATCTACAATGAGAAAATCACTTTTATACTCTTGAAAGTTTTATTACCTATTCAAAAGCCTTTAAAAGATAAAATTGTGTATGATGTATCCTTAGATGTCTATGATGTGTTTTTAGGCTAACCATTTATATGGAGGAGACATGGTGTTGATGAGTTTGCGTCGCAAAGTGTCATCCTCACTAGTGATGGTTTGTGCTTTCAGACACCATAGGTATCTTCTCCTACCTCTATTTCCTTAATTAGTGCTAAACAATACAAGAAGATGATAGCCAAAATAATAAAGTTTAGTCTATTGATGGTTAAGTCAAAAAGCAGGAAAAACATTGTTACATATATCATAGACTTTGCATAGTAAAACTAGATTGACCAAAATCATAACAAAATAGGATGACTTGTCCAAGTTGTCAATTGGGTTAAAACATTTGATTATAGACTTTGCCCTTGGATGCCTTGGACCTCCAAATCATTAGATCTTAGATCCTTAGAACTTAGATTATAGAGGCCTTCATACATTAGGCCATTGATTATGGAGCATAGTTCCTAGGACATCTTAAGCATTGTTGTAATTTTACATCAAATATTTGAAATATGGAAACCCAGAGATCCCAGAACCTAGATATTAAAGACTAAAATATTTAGAGTATGAATCTAAATCAATTTATTTTCTTGTCTTGGAGGAAAGCAAAGCAGTAGAGAAAACATAGTTGGAGAGGGGAATGTATGTCATCATAGCTAAGGTCCAATATGGGCATGATCTTGTTCTCCATGTGTAATTTATTAAGGTGGTTGGGGGTGTCATTCCACTTGTTCATATTTTAAGAAAAGATCACAGGTGTACAAATATTTAAAGCTTGAAGCATACCTTCATGTTTTGTACCAAATTGTTGAGTGAGGATGAAGCTTATGGAGGAACTAGAGAAACAAAGATATTTTTTTGCACACAATACACAAGGAGAAAAATAAGGAAAAGCTTTATAATTTGATCTCTCCAACAACCAATTTATTCTTTTTTGCATCCAAAGAAAATCAATTCAAATTTTGTTCCCAATATTTTCCAAAGATTTTGGAAAAAAAAAAGCTTTTACCATTAAGTTTTACTTTTCACCATTTTCCAACCAAAATAATTTAGATGTTGTTTTCACTTTTTGTTCCTTCCAAAAAAAATTTGAATTTGATTTTTTTCACAAATAAAAAGTTAATTTTCAACCATTTACAAGTAGTTGGAGTTTTGCAAAGTAATTATATATAATGGTTATAATAATAATTTTGTGTTAAATGAAATGATAGAGAAAATTGGGATGAAAATGATAGTGTATCCTAATCCTTAGAACATGTCATGGCTTAATAATGGACATCAATTGATCATGAATTAGTAATGTCTATTTAATTTTAAATGACATGTATCATTAGACTAGAATAAGATATTAAAGGGTGTTAACATAATAACTTGCTAGTTTTATAATAATACACAGAAGGGAGTTGATAATCCCAACTAATTGGTCTTCAATGAGACATTAAAAAGAATTAGTAAATCAAAATTCACTAGTCTTGTATCATACATACAAGGAATTTAAAAAAATAAACTTGTTGGTTTAGAACAAGATGTTAGAGGCGGTAAAGTTAGTTACTCGTTGGTCTTTTATTTAACATAGGATTGGAACAAACTAACTCATGGGTATTCAACAAACATTGAAAAGAGTTAGATATTAAAATTTCTAGTCTAGAATCAAATGTAAAATGGTGTTGAACAAACCAAATTCACTAGACTTTAACAACACATTAAAGGGAGTTAATAAACTATACTCATTTGTCTTATATCATAATTGAATAAACCATATTTCCAGTCTTATTTGAACATGGAAAAGAGTTGTAAACGATAAACTCATTGGTCCTATATAAGATGTTGATGGAAGTTAAGAAATTAATCTGATGGGTCTTGTGTAAGGTAAAGAAGGGTATATCCACTAAATTCTTGGGTCTAGTATGATTTTTAAAATTTGGATAAGGCGTTCAAGGGTGAGTTGTTGGTATTTCTAACATAGAGAAAAGAGATGAATAAATACACTCACAAGCATAGAATAATATACTTCCTACCAATCATAACCAAGCTAAATTGCCCTATAAACATTGCCCTAACTATAACCTAATTATAGACTTTGCCCTTGGATGCCTTGGACCTCCAAAGCATTAGATCTTAGATCCTTAAAACATAGATTATAGAGACCTTCATCTAGTAGGTCATTGATTTATGGAGCATATGATGAGGATTGATGTTTGATCACTCATATGACCCCTCTTTTATTTCCTAGCTAGGTTTGCATAGTTTATTTCTTGCAATTTAATATTGTAAGTGAGTCTTATTCTCACATTGAATCCTAGTTCACTAGTTGACAATTTAGTTGTCATTTATAAGTCCTAGTTAGGAAGTGTGAACTCAAAAATAGCTTATGCTCTTATTTAGCTAACTTCTTATCTTCTTGTTAGGTAAGTTGTTTTACGTGCAAATTCTTATGCACTATTATAGCTTTTGCTATATGGTTATGTATTTTTGGACCAATCCATGATTTTGTGGAATTGGTTAAGTATTTTGGGCCTTTCAAGCCTATAAATACAATTTGTATAATATTGAAATTTTTTTTTTGGTTACATAGATGAATTGGTTACAATCATAATTTTTAGTAACTGTCAATGCAGCTGGCAAGGTTCAAACTATCAACGAAGGCTTCCAACACATCCACTATCTCGTTAATGGTAACCCAACGTGAGATGGGGACCACCGGACGCACAGGGTTTGCATCGTCTTCGTCAGTATGGTTCAACACATGGCATGAAGGGGGACCGTTGGACAAGTAGGAAACAAATCATCATCATCAATCAGGTGCAACACGTAGAGGAGTCAAATCGAGCTACTGGCTATGCATGGGCACGCCCATGGGATTGGAACCTAGGTCTCCTCTCGATAAGTGACCCAAATTACAAATCCACCTTGGTCTATAGTTTGTATAATATTGAAACTTAGTTGGATTTTCAATCCTCTTCATTGGTATCAGAGCCTAGTTCATGTGTGCACTAGGGCTTGTAAAGTGAGAGGAAATGAGATAATTTTGTTATGAGAAACTCTTTCTCATTGAGGACTCAGTTTAAGCTAAAATGTTGCTTGAAAACCATTCACAGAAGGAAGTTCCTTCGACGACAAACTCCTCGTTCCAACTTTTTGCTTATGCTTAAGAGGTATAGGAAAATTTTACCTCAAAGTTCTTCCTACTATGATCCTTGGAAGGGATTGGATCGTAGTTATGGTCCAATTAGGATTAGGGAGCCATTTAACCCTACTACCCCCCCATTTTTTAGTATTGAAGAGCTCCAAAAATTTTACCAATACCAGGTCATGTGTCTACTTGGGTCTGGTTACCTTTCAAACGTTGATCGTGTGTTGATCAAATCTTGAAAGGAGTGCTACTGAAGGTGCATTGTTTATTGGAATAGAAGCGGTTTGTTGGTTAGAAAATTTTGAGGTAACTTGCCTTCAAATTGTTGCCTTTTATTATAAAAGTTAAAAATTTAATTTTTAATAATTAATATATATATAAATTTTTATATATTAATTATTTGATTTTTTGAAAAACATATATATATATACCCGTCCGACATCCCATTTTATCGGTTGGTGGGTAATTTTTAGCCTTTTCGACCACTAGGGCATTATTTCAACACATGCCACAATCGTCCGTGCTTGGCCCCGGTGCCCAAAGATTGGCCTAATGTGACCCCTATAGGGTGCATCAAAGCCCCAACACCAGCCTACACAGGCTTCTTGATAGGTTGCTTCCTATTGGAAGCAACACCTGCTAGAGCCTACTGCTCAAGCATTGGCCTAACGACACTACAACGCCAATGCGTATTGTCTGGTGTCGTCATTAGGCTACAGTAGGCAGCTACCAGGTATTTACCACTATCTAACAGACTTGTGTAGGTCACTACCCTTGCAACACTTGATAGACTTGCCAACACTACAACACCTACAACGGTGACAACATTGTAGTCACTTGACAGGTTGTAGTGCTTGTCAGCACCTGCTATGCCAGGCAACATCGAGTGGCTACATTACGTACACACTCATGCATTTTAGCCTATATGCAGGCTTGACAAAGTAGGCCAACATTAGGGTTGGTGTAGGCAGTGCCTGCCCAGCAGTGCGAATGCACCCGACGCCAGGGACAGGAGGTCCCTATCATTAAAAACCGCTCGGGAAAAATAGATTTCACCCGTTCCCTAAAAATAGTGCACCATTTTTGAAGTAAATTCTCTTGGATTTGCAATTTGTAGTTAGTAGCACTGAAATAGATGCACCTCGAGAAACGTGCACTAGCTATTTGCTAATTCTCATGCACTCATCAATTTTTACATGTTCCCAGTAACAGACAGGTGACAGGTAACAAAGAGTAATTTTTGGGTTTCTTTCAAATACTACTAACCTAAGGTTTATACATTTAATTTTATTTATTTATTGATTTTCATTTTTTTAAATATCTTAATTAAAAATTTAATTAATCTTCTTGATTAATTAAACCTTTTAATATTTTTAATTAAGTTATTTTTTTAAAATTAATAAATTATAAAAAAAATTGATTAAACCTTAGGATAAGTTAAAATTCCCAAATTTTTCAAAGCAATTTTTTACCATCTATCTGCAATTCTTCCAATTCCAACATTCTAATATTGAGAAGACATATTTTTATAAATATTTTAAGATTTCAAGCAGAAGAACTTGCTTATTTTCCTTAGGAATATTTTTCCTTAAGAGCACAACATTGTAACAGGGTACCTCAAATTTTACCTTGATTTTTAAGTGCTTTACCCTTTACTCCTAGCTTATACCTGGTTCCAAATGGCTTCTGATTTGGTTGCCCAGATGGCAAAATTAGCACATGTTGTAAGCATACTTGTAGAAAAGTTAAACGATACTACACTAATCTACATAGTAAGTAGCCTTGCTGACAAGGTTAGTGATATTAGCATTCAAAATGCAACTAATGTTAAAATCTACAACAATGATCCTTGCTCCAAAGCACGGTGTGAAGTGCCCATGTATGATGGATCTCAAAACTCGTACGTCTTGAACAATTGGCTTCTTGATATGGAGTCCTAGTTTTATTACACTCATACCTTGAATGAGGACAAGATTCTCTTCGCCAAGCTCAAGCTTTCAGGTTAGGCTAAAGTGTTAATAGAACGTAAAAAGGGACATGATGAAATTACCACTTGGGATAAACTTGTATATTCTCTTCAACAAAATATTATGCTTCTTCTAATTATCAAAAGGAGTTGGTAATTAAGTGGTTTAGATTTTGTCAAGGAACTAATATGACTGTGCAGGATTATATCTACCACTTCAACAGGTACAAGATTCTTTTGAGTGTGGAGGATGATGTTTGAACTTTGATTCTCAAATTTCAAAGTTGCTTGTTAGAGAATTTGTATAGAGAAGTCATGTTTGTTAACATGGAAACATTGGATTTAGCTTTCAACCAAGCGCAACTTGCTGAGGATAAGTTCAAAGTGCAATCGCAGGTATTCCGCACTCTTGCTACTTAAGCGGTTTCTAGCTCATCAAAAGGGAATAATTCTTTATCACAAAAGAAGAACTTTACCCAAAAGAAAACTTCATCTTCTAATCCTTCTTCTTCTCCTTCTCCTTCATCTTCTACTCCTTCTTCCAGACCTTCTTCTTCCAAAAATTTTTATAACTATTGTAAGAAAAATGGCCATGAAAAGGCATATTGTTTTAAAATTAAGAAGAGAAGTTTGGTTGTAACTACTCAAGCGAAGGATGCCTTGAAAGGTCCCCTTGATTCAGTAGGAGAAAGTAGAGTATACATGAAATTACGAGGTAAACTCATTGAAGTTACCTTAGTAAATGCTTTGTTCATCACTCGAGCTCATTTTCTCCATAACTTTACAATAAATTGTATAGTGGATAATGGCTCATAGAAAAATCTAATTGCGAGATCCATTGTCGAGAGATTTAAGTTACCTATGAAGCCTCATCCTCAACCTTACTCTTTGGGTTGAAATGATAGTGGAAGAGGCTCAAAAATCACTCACACTTGCACATTAAAATTTGCACTTGACCCATAGTTCATAGATCAAGTCACTTGTGATGTGTCTCCTATGGATTATTGTGGGATTTTGCTTGGACAACCTTTTCAGTATGATAGGAAAGCTATTTATGATGCTTTCAAAAGAACCTACACATTTCAAAAGGATGGTAAGGTATTTCTCATAAAAAGCACCAACACTCCTAACATCATTCTAAATTCCAAGCAAGCAAAAAAGGCAATTAAAAAAGGTGGTGAGGTTGCTCGAATTTTCATTCGCTATCAAAACACTTCTACATCAAAATCCATTCCAAATCAACATTCTTCAATGGATAAAATATTACAAAGTTACTCACACATATTTCAGGAGCCCAAGTCTCTTCCTCCAAATTGCACAATTAATCATAGCATTGAAATCATTCCTGGTTCTTCACTACCTAATGCACCCATCTATACATAATCTATTTTGCAAAATGAAGGAATTAAAAGGCAAATAGAAGATTTTTTGTCTAGGGGTTTCATTAAGGAAAGTACTTATGCTTGTGCATCACCTATTTTGTTGGTTCTTAAAAAATATGGCACTTGGAGATTGTGCATTGATTTTCATGCTTTGAACAAAATTTCTATAAAGAATATATATCCATTACCTCACATTGATGATTTATTAGATCGGCTCCAAGGAGCTAAGTTCTTTTCTAAAATAGATCTCAAAAGTGGTTATCATCAAGTGTGTATCCAAGCTGAGGATACATGGAAGACAACTTTTAAGATGAGCATGGGCCTTTTTGAATGGTTGGTCATGCCTTTTGGTCTTACTAATGCTCCTGCAACCTTCATGAGGTTGATGAATGATGTATTTTATGATGTACTTGATAAATTTGTAACCATATATCTTGATGATATATTAATATTCTCAAACACTTGGGAATAACATCTTAGGTATATCCATCATATGTTTGATATCCTTAAAAATAAACAATTATATGCCAACCATTCCAAGTGTTCCTTTGGCAATACTTCAATTTCATACCTTGGTTTTGTGATTAGTGAAACTGGAATTCATGTAGATCCCACTAAATTTGATTTCTTACTTAAGTGGTCCCATACTTCTACTCTAACTGAGTTAAGGAGTTTCCTAGGACTTACGAATTTTTATCGCAAGTTCATTCCTCAATATTCCACTCTTGTAGCTTCATTGCATTATCTCACTAAGTCTAAAGTTCCATTTCATTGGGAGAAAAACCAATATGTTGCCTTTGAGAAATTAAAAAAGAAACTTTGTACAGCACCTGTGCTATCCTTACCTAACCTCTCTCAACCTTTTGAGATTGAAATAGTGCATTTAAAGTTGCTTTAGGTGTTGTACTCAAACAAAATGGTCATCTTGTTGCTTATCATTCATAAAAATTTTCTACTGCCAAGTTGAACTATTCCACATATGACAAGGAGGTGTATGCATTAGTTCAAGCTATTAAGTACTGGAGACACTATCTTTTGGAAAAATAAACTGTAGTGCACACTGATCATATGCCTCTCAAGTTCCTATAATCCCAAAGTAAAATTGAAGATCCCAAAGTAAAATTGAAGAGTCAAGACATATGAAGTGGGCCTCTTACCTCCAACAATTTCACTTGGTGATCAAGTACAAAAAGGGGAAGAGTAATATTGTTGCTAATTGTTTGAGTAGGCCTCCTACCACTCTTGCCTTAATAGTAATGTCTACTTCACACTTGGGATTTTAGACTTGGCCAAATCAGTATTCTTAGGATCCTGATTTTGGAAAAATATTTGAGCAAGTAAGCCTTCTTCTTCCAATTTGCATCCTTTTCAATATTTCTACATCAAGGATGGACTACTTTACAAATTGGACAAGGTTTGTGTTCCTTGTGATCCAAGAGTGTAACTTCTTAAGGAAGCTCATTCTACACTTTATTGTGGCCACTTTGGGAAACATAAAATACTTCATCACTTGCAAAGATTTTTCTACTAGCCCAAAATGTAGAGGGATATGTTAAGGTTTCTCAAATAGTGTGCAGTTTGTTGTCGCTCAAAACTAGCAAATAAGAAGTTTGGATTAAGCATTTCTTTGCTCATTCCTTCATGTACTTGGGAAAGCATTTCCATGGATTTAGTTAGTGGTTTTCGCATGACACTATGACAACATGATTGTGTTCATAGTTGTTGATAGATTCAGTACGATGGCTAAGTTTATTCTATGCCACAAGACTAGTTCTGCATCAGACTTAGCCCAATTATTCTTTGATGGCATTTGGAAATCCTTTGATCTACCTACAAAAATTATATCGGATCGTGATTCATGCTTTGTGGGTCACTTTTGGCATTCCTTGTGGAAAATTTTAGGAGTTTCCCTTAAATTTTCCATCGCCTATCATCCACAATCCGATGGGTAAACTGAAGTGGTAAAATATACACTTGTGTAGAGTCTACGAATCTATCATCATGCTTCGCCAGTAAAGTGGGACTTGAGTCTCACTCATATTGATCATACCTACAATAGGGCATTATATTCTTCTACAAGTCACTCTCCTTTTGAGGTTTGTTTGGGATTTCAGCCTTTGGCACCTTATGAGTTACCTTTGTCCTTGCCTTATCCTATCACTTCTCATATTCAAAAGGAGAAAGACAAGGCACACTCATTTATTTAGAACTTGCACAATCTTCAATCAAAGGTGATTGATATTTTGTAAAAGATACAATAGCAGCAGAAACATGCCATGGATCAACATCAAATTCCTCATCCATTTCAAGTTGGTGATAAAGTATGTTGCACCTCGACAAATGGTGTTTTTTCGATAAGACTCATAGCAAAATCAAACTAATTCGTTATGGACCTTATACTATCCTTCTTCGAGAATGTCTTCTGCCTTGATCTTCCTGCACACTTGGGTTTTCATGACGTCATCAATATAGACCTTTTGAAGTTGTATTATGACTCTACATTAGAGATCACACCTGCTATTAGTCATCCTACTTTTATCGCTACTTTTCACCTACTTTTATCGCTACTTTTGGAGCGACCCTCGGGATTCCCACGGTTGGTGGGTGGTTAGTGGGTGTGGGTGGTTTAGCCCACGGTGTTGTATCCACGGTACCCTAATACCACTTGGTGGTTTAGGGTTGTAAGAGTTTCCTTATATAATTATTGTAATGTCCCATTTTAGGGACAAGAGAGAGAATAATATATCAAGGAGGATAGACTCTTGTTTGCTGGACTAGCCCAAATTGGGTGAACCAGGGTAAATCTTGTGTGTCATATGTGCATTGATTGGTGTTATTATTTCCTTAGTTACTTTTTCTGCTTTATTTCTAGAATATGTTTCTGTAAAATCTCTTCATTTGGTATCAGAGCCAAGTTATTAGCCATAGGGGGACGCCTTTATTGCTAGGGTTTAAATCCGTTTGAAGAAGACCTAGGGTTTCTAGGAGTGAAAGAAAACCTATTCTGGAGTGGGAGTTACGCAGAAGGAGTTTGAAGGAAAAATGTCAGGAAATCATTCAAGGATAGAGATCGAGAAATTTGACGGCAAAAGTTTTGAGCTATGGAAGTTAAAGATGGAAGATATGCTCGTGGACAGAGATCAGTGGGCTGCTATTTCAGAAACAACAAAACCTACGGGTACTTTCGATGAAGATTGGGAGAAGATGAATCGAAAAGCAAGGAGTCTGATTCGACTGTGTCTTGCAGATTCGGTGCTCATCAATGTTTCGGGAGAAGCTACAACAAAGGATCTCTGGGAGAGGTTAGGGGCTTTGTATCAATCGAAGTCCCTAGTGAACAAATTATTCCTCAAAAAGAAACTGTACAATCTTAGGATGCATGACGGGGATTCGGTTGCAGATCATCTGAATGCATTCAATACAGTGGTAAGTCAACTAACATCTATAGAAATTAAGTTGAGTGAGGAAGATAAATGCATTACTTTGTTATGCTCTTTACCAGATTCATGGGATAACTTAGTAGTAGCAATTGGTAGTACAACTTCATCCACATTGAAGTTTGAAGATATAGTGGCATCTCTATTATCCGAGGATATGAGGAGAAAAGCCATGGAGGGCACATCTAAGGAAGCCCTAACAAGTGAGAGGGCGTGCCAAGGAGAAGGACAAATCTAGATATGGTGATAGGTCTAAGTCTAAAGGTAGATCCAAGTCTCGGGGGAAGTTTGAGAGAAAATGCTGGAATTGTGGCAAGCCCGGTCATATGAAGAAGGATTGCAGATCAAAGAAAGCTGAGTCTGGAAAAAAGTTCGATGAATCGACTTCCACAGAGATGAATAAATCCATTGATGAAGCAGGGGATGTATATCTGGCATCCTGCTCATCGTGCTCCACACGATCAGATAAAAATGATTGGTTGATTGATACTGGTGCCTCTTTTCATATGACTCCTCATAGAGGGTGGTTCAGTGAATATGAAAGATATGATGGAGGGGAGGTACTGTTGGGAGATGATTCACCACTCAAAATCATGGGTCGTGGAAGAGTGAAAATTTTGTTGCAGGATGGTAGGGTTAAGACCCTACCAGGTGTGATGCATATTTCGGGACTTGCTAGAAATTTGATTTCGGTAAGCAAAATGGCCGATGTAGCAGTGAATGTCAGTTTTGGCAGGGATTCATGCAAAATGGTTCGTGGATCAATGGTGTTGGCAAGGGGAGTTCGGATTGGAACATTGTATAAGCTATTGGGAAGCACTATGACAAATGAGTGCAATAGCTCAATTGTTCCTGAGGTTGATTCTGATAAAAGCTCAACACTCGGCATCAAAGGATGGGACATATTGGAGAAAAGGGATTGCGTACCCCGTACACAAAAGGTATGGTTCATGGTATCCCTAATTACTCAATGTCTTTCGAGTTCTGTGAACATTGTATTTATGGTAAACAGAATCGGGTTAGTTTTCCATCTCGGTGCCACAAGATCTAGTGGGGTACTAGATTTGATCCACAATGATATTTTTGGTCCTGTTCCTATGCCGTCTCTTGGAAAATCATGGTATTATGCTTCCTTTGTTGATGATTTTTCAAGATATGCATGGATTTACTTTCTTAAGAGCAAAGATGAAGTGTTTGAAAAATTTAAGGAATTTAAAGCACTTGTTGAGAATCAAACTGATAAAAGGATTAAGGTGTTGAGGTCTGATAATGGAGGGGAATATTGTTCTAATATATTTGAGAAATTTTGTAAGCAATGTGGTATTGCAAGACAGAAGACTACTCCATATACACCTCAACAGAATGGAGTTGCAGAGAGATTGAACAGATCACTGATGGAGAAGGCTAGAAGTATGCTCAGTGGTGCAGGTTTGGCACAGGAATTCTGGGTAGAAGCAGTGAGTGCAGCATGCTACTTGCGAAATCGGTCACCTACATCAGCATTGCCGGATCAAACTCCATTTGAAGCTCTATTTGGTAAGAAACCTTCTATTTCACATCTCATAGTTTTTGGCTGTGATGCATACATGCATATTCCAAAGGAGAAAAGAAGTAAGCTAGATAATAAGGTCGTTAAATGTATCTTTATTGGTTATAAAGATGGTGTTAAAGGATATAAGCTTTGGAATCCAAAAACTAAAAGTACAGTGTATAGTAGAGATGTGGTGTTTAGGGAGATGATCAGTGATTCCAGGAAGGTAGTTACAGAAGAGGAACCTGGAACGGTCCAATTTGATCTCATGGAAAACTATCAGATAGTAGAGGATCTGGAAGAGGAGCATACAGATGAGGATATGGAAGAGGAGCATACAGGTGAGGATCTGGAAGAGGATGAAGAAGAGGTTCATACACCCCGTGGTAAGGAGATCAACACGGGAAAGGAAGCAACCCGAAAGGTATAGTCCATCTCGCTTTTCCTACTTCTTTTGTACTATCTCATCATCGATGAAGATCCTAGAACAGCTTAGAGAAGCTGTTAATTCTGGAGAGGCAAACCGTTGGGAAGAGGCCATGGATGAGGAAATGATGTCCCTGAAAAAGAACAGAACATGGGATTTAGTGAAATTACCAAGTGGTAGGAAAGCAATAGGTTGCAAGTGGATCTTTAAGAAGAAGCAGAATGTTGAAGGTAAAGTGGAGAAATATAAAGCTCGCCTGGTTGCTAAAGGTTTTTCCTAGTGTTGAAGGAATTGATTATGGTGAAGTTTTTTCTCCCGTTGCAAAGCTAACATCAATTAGATTTATGTTAGCTGTGGCTGCTGCATTTGATCTTGAAATAGAATAGATGGATGTGAAAACTGCATTCCTTCATGGAGATTTGGAGGAAGAAATCTATATGAGGCAGCCTGAAGGTTTCACTATTGCAGGAAAGGAGGATCTGGTATGTAAGTTAAAGAAATCATTGTATGGACTGAAACAATCACCTAGAATGTGGTACCAAAAATTTGATACTTATGTTTTAGGAATTGGTTTTGTTCGTAGCAATGCTGATCACTGTGTATTCAAAGAAAATTGGTAATGTAATTGTCATTATAGTTCTTTATGTTGATGACATGTTACTAATTGGAAATAGCAAGAAACCGGTCAGTGGAAGTAAAGTCTCAGCTTGGCATCGCAGCTTTGACATGAAGGATCTTGGCCCCGCAAATTTTATATTGGGTATGCAAATAAAAAGAGATCGCTCTAACAGAAAGTTGTGGCCGGATCAGAAAAAGTATGTTGAGACAAAGTTGTTGAAAAGGTTCAATATGCAGGATTGCAAACCGGTGAAGGTACCTATTTCTTTAGGTGAAAAATTGTCTGCTGAACAATGTCCAAAAATAGAAGAAGAGGTAGAGGAAATGTCACATATTCCTTATGCAAATGTTGTAGGTAGTTTAATGTATGCCATGGTTTGTACTAGAGCAGACATTGCCCATGCAGTGGGAGTCTTGAGTAGATATATGTCTAAACTTGGTAAAGAGCATTGGACTCGTCGTGGAAAAGGGTTTTCAGATATTTGCGTGGCACCTCTAATTTTACAATCTGCTATGAGGGTACAGGTAAAGAAAATAGACAATTGGATATAGAAGGGTTTGTTGATGCAGATTAGGCTGGAGATCTGGACAGGAGAAGATCTACTAGTGCTTATGTATTCAATTTGTTCGGAGGGGCCATTAGTTGGATGAGCAAGAGGCAGACCGTTGTTGCTCTTTCAACTACCGAAGCTGAGTATATGGCAGCCACTGATGCAAGTAAGGAAGTTGTATGGCTGCAAAGACTATGTGCTGAAATTGGGTTCTTTCAAGGAGCTGTGAAGATAAACTGTGACAGTCAGAGTGCCATATTTTTGGCAAAGAACCCTGCTTACCATTCAAGAACGAAGCACATTGATACAAAGTTCCATTTCTGCAGGGACATGCTTGAACAGAAGAAAGTGTTGCTGGAAAAGGTAGACACCAAGGAAAATGTTGCAGATGCTTTAACCAAGGCTGTAAGCACTGAAAAGTTTAGATTCTGTACAATTGAAATGGGTCTGGCAAAGTATTCAACAAGTGGGAGAATGTTGGATGTGTCTCATTCTTTGCCGAAAAAGAATTGTACGACAGGCACTACAACGCAAAAGACGACGGGTAGGGGGTCCGGGGGCCGGAGGCCCCCAAGGACCCCCGGCTACGGTAAAGGTGCTTACGTAATAGGCGATGGCTCGAGGTGCGTAGGGGGGCGCCCTCGGATACGGTGAAAGCGATCGAAGCCGACGCCAAAATTTTCACCTACTTTTATCGCTACTTTTCACCTACTTTTATCGCTACTTTTGGAGCGACCCCCGGGATTCCCACGGTTGGTGGGTGGTTAGTGGGTGTGGGTGGTTTAGCCCATGGTGTTGTATCCATGGTACCCTAATACCACTTGGTGGTTTAGGGTTGTAAGAGTTTCCTTATATAATTATTGTAATGTCCCGTTTTAGGGACAAGAGAGAGAATAATATATCAAGGAGGATAGACTCTTGTTTGCTGGACTAGCCCAAATTGGGTGAACCAGGGTAAATCTTGTGTGTCATATGTGCATTGAATGGTGTTATTATTTCCTTAGTTACTTTTTTGCTTTATTTCTAGAATATGTTTCTGTAAAATCTCTTCAATATATTCTTGATACATTTCCTAGAGCTTTGTCTCCATAATATAACCTTAGAAGGGTACTCCAACTTTTCATCTAAAAAATAATCATTTCCCTCTAATTTTTCATAATAAAGAGGAATATTCTCTAGAATGGTGATAAAATTGAGGCATGTAAGTGCATGCCCACATTAGTATAGGACATTAAGGAGGAAATTTAACAAATATATATTTTTTAATTTTAACTACAACCCTTTTCATCCCAAGTGTTGTACTTGGAGGGTTGGCTAACAAAATCTCTCTAATCCATTAGACCATGAGAGGTCTCAAGTTTAATTCCTTCCCATATCAATTCCTTTTAAAATACATTGATAGGATCAACATGCATGATGTGGAAACTTATGATGACATGGAAACTTGTAATGATGTAGCATCTTATGATAACATGAAACTTTGTGGTGATGTTGTATTAGATGACATCACCCCTTTGGATAATTATGGTGGTGTGGCAAAGTTGTACAAATAACATATGGTAGTCTATATAATTGATATGGTAGTTTGTATAATTGATATGGTAGTTTGTATAATTTACATGGTAGTTCATACAACTAACATGGTCACCAATGCATGAATCCTAATATGATACATGGTAGTCCATGTAGATGATATGATAAACAATATAGGTGACCATGGAAATTTTTGGTGATGTTGTATTAGATGACATCACCCCTTTGGATAGTTATGGTGATGTGGTAGAGTTGTACAAATAACATATGTTAGTCTATATAATTGATATGGTAATTTGTATAACTAACATGGTAGTTCATACAATTAACATGGTCACCAATGCATGAATCCTAATATGATACATGGTAGTCCATGTAGATGATATGATAAACTATATAGGTGACCATGGAACTTTGTGGTGATGTTGTATTAGATGACATTACCCCTTTGGATTGTTATGGTGGTGTGGTAGAGTTGTACAAATAACATATGGTAGTCTATATAATTGATATGGTAGTTCATACAACTAACATTGTCACCAATGCATAAATTCTAATATGATACATGGTAGTCCATGTAGGTGATATAATAAACTATATAGGTGACTTAGAAATAGGTACACAAGTCCTACGGTAATATGTGGTTGCTAATGTGGTAGTCCATATAGCTGACTTGATGGATAATGCATGAATCTTAAGGAAACAAATGACAATCCATAAAATTAGTGTGGTACAACACATACCAACAAGTGAAGGTATTGATTCAGTTGATTATGTGACATGAATCCTAATGCAATACATGACATATGATATAGAGGCTAATGCAAGTGCTAATATAACATGATCTAATTTCTCTAACATGGTAGGTCATACAACCAATGTGGTAGGCCACAACCACTAGGTATGTATAATTATATTTTAGGCTATCATATTTTTCCAACTCATCAAACATTACAAGTAGCTTACATAGTCAACAATAGACTTAGTAATACATAAAAATTAGAATGAATTAGAGTGTGACAAGTGGTACCATATGGTTTTTAGATTAGCTATCAAATTAGATCATGATAAATGACATATTGTGGATTATTGATATGCTACATATTTAGCACATGATTGACACCCCTTAGCCACTCACATAACGACACTTTATAGATTCTCAATTGCTATAGGTACTAATTTTTTAAAAAATATATTCAAATGTTTTGGAGGTGTTTTCTATGATTTTAGGGAAAACATTTTGGGGGCCATAACATTTGTATATGAAAGGAATTCTAGTTTGTTTTTTAAATGATATATTTTTTAGAACTCTACATTGGTGGTGTTTTTTTTTGTTATGGTTATATGTAGATTTTTGTATAATGGAAAAATAGTTATGTATTCCCATGTGCCCTTGTTGAGTGGTCTTGACTATTCTTCATAGAAGATCAAGATTAAAGCTCTAGGGTTAATCAAATATATGAATGAGACCTTGTGATATTAATTCTATAGAAGTGTATAAACTCTATAGGGATAAGAAGGAGGAGGCTCATTGTGTCATTGCTCTTTATGTTGAAAATGTATATAATACTTGTGTTAGTAGCACCATGAATCCTAAAGTGTTGTTTGAGAAATTTTAGGGGATATATGATTGAATTGATTCCATACAAATTAATATAATGGAGGTTGATCAAATAACCTTATTTATAGACTCACTTGATACTATTGATGAGTATATTAGTCGATTCAAGAAACTACAAGAGGACACTTAAATTGCAAGAGGACTTCCCAAGGAGATAAGAGAAGAACATGAAGTATTGGAGACAAAAAGGAACATCAAACTGCTTAATAATATTTTTAAAAAATATGATATAGTTACTATTATATTTGAGATGCTTTGTATGTATTTAATATATTCTTCTACATCACCTAATTATGAGGTTTTAAGTACTTTTTTACACCACCAGACTATAATAAATAACCATAAGGAAGATTCTATGTTTAATCAATCTCATCCAAAGGAATCTATTACCCAAGTTTATAATGGAAAAAACAAAATATAATGAGAAGTAGCCCAAGAAGTTTATTAAAAAGTCTACTTGTGATTTCTACAAGAAAAATTGCACAAGATAAATTTTGCAGTATTCAAATAAATAAAATTGAGAAAGCAACAAGAAATAAGGTGTTGATATTGAACTCTTCTATGCACAAGGTGAGGATAACTTTGATGAAGAAAACTCATAATATTATTTAGAAATTAATTCTACATATTAGACATCCACTTATTCAAATAATTGGCTTACAAATTTAGGGGTAACTAGAAACATGATGAAGCACAAACATCTCCTATAAGTCTATAACAAATCACATACAAGGGAACATATTATGATTAAATATTATTCTTTATAATAGCTTGCACTATGTGGAGATATCAAAATTGGATATTTATATTTTGATGAGATACTTCATGTTTGTAGTGTTGGTCCTAATATTTTTTCTATTTATCACATTACTCATATATATAAGAAGGTATATTTTTGTCCTAATAGATAGGTAATCGAGGAAATAGACATTGGATTTAAAACTATTACTTCTACATATTCTGATGAGACTAACCACATATAAAATTTGGAATAAATACCTTCCTCTTTGGCTTCCTTTAAGAATAAAATATTTGTTTCTATGGTTGTGGTGTATATAATGTAAGTTCGAAGTGGCATCATAGGGTTGAGCATCTTAGCTATGGATTCTTGAAATACACAAGTCAACACCAAATGCCCGTTGGCATACCATGCATATTCTCTCCAAGTGGTGCATGTGAGGGGTTCATTTTGGAAAAGCATATTAGGAAGACCTTAGAGGAGTCACCAGGTGATTTGTGGTAAGATATAGGTAAACCAGAGCATCACCAAATTTTGGTTTCCTAAAGCATAGAGATATTTCAAGTCCCAAAGCAGAGTTATCAAGATCTACTTTTCTTTGAAAGACAACTAGTCAGAGAAAAACTAGTTCACTACAAAGTGGAGCCACTAGGTGAATAGAAGGATATAGTAGATAAGAGCTTCACCAAACTCAAATCATAAAATAAGACCTTTCGGTCCCATTGGGCGTCCCAAAAATTGTTGGTCGAGAATCTGACACCTAATGGGAAGGTGGCATTTTTTGAGAGGCTTGAAACCTAATGTGCGTGCGAAGTCATGCCAACATTGAATTATCATTGTACCTAGGGACAGTGGGGTGATCGATCTCTAGAGAGGGCTGGTTCATTTATCCTAGCTACTAGTCTAAAATGGGAGGAGAAAAGGGAGAGGGAAATAAAAAAAAAGAGGTCACAATAGAACTAACAAGGACGAATGCAATGATATTCACACAATGACACTGAGAGGGGGGGGGTGAATCAGTGTAACTATTTAAAATTTGAATCTGCAACTCTTAATGCTTAAAATACAAGCGTAAAAACAGATATAGCAAGTATAACAGAAGAGCATCACACGACACAAGATTTAACAAGGTTCACCGATTTGGCTACTCCTCAAATAATGATTGTTTGGACTACAATCCAAATCCAGCCTTTGCAAGGATTCAATCTTTACAAATAGTTTACTAGCACCCACTAGAAGGAGCACCAACCCCTAATTTATCTGCAACAACAGATAGGAGCACCAACCCCTTATACCAAGCACCAACTTGGATTTCTACTTTGAATAATAGATTGACATAAAAATGCCTTCTCTTTTACAAGACCCTCACTGGTCTATTGCTCATTCAGATCAATCTCATAGAAGCATAAGGAGAATTGTTAGAAACTCAATATCTTCTATTGCTTACTAAAACCTTTCTTTCAATTTTTCAAGAATAAAACCAGGTTTTAGTTCTTCTGATGTTGTTCTTGAAGCACACTTTCTATGCTTCTTACAGCACTCTACCCAACCTCACTTTTAGTTTTTCAAGATAAAACATGGTTGCAGTAACCTCACTTACTACGCCTTTTCGATTCTTTATACTAGGCTTACTCGAACGGCTCTTTCAAAACAGCTCTATTTTTCCCTCCAAATTTTCATGCATTCTCGGCTACGTTCAATCTGTCACACCCTTTCTGACGTGCTCTGTCTTTTAGCCGCTTCCTTTCTAACTCATTCTGACAGTCTTCTCTGCTCATTTTGACAGATTTTTCTGTGCAACCTGACAGCCTTTTTCTGCATATTTCGATGCTCTATCATTCTTATCTTCTATTCTTTACGTAACTGCCCTCTTTGCATCTTTACACTTTTTGATGGCACTCTTTTCAGTTCTAAATCAAACTTTTTCTTCTGCCCGCAATTGCCATTTCTGACACACGCAACCTTCGAGAAGATTTCTCGTTTATCGAATATATCTGCAATTTTGACATCCTTGCAGCATCACGGCCTTGTAATAGCCGTTCTTGTCTTTAATACACTGTTCTGTAACTGCCACCTGTAACTTCAGTTCTGACACCAGTTAACTCTTACCTAACTGGTTGCATGATTTTCTTCTGCACTTACCCCGAAAACTGTCACTGTGTAAGCTTCTCGGCTTTTACCTGCGCAACTAAGACATGTCGCGATATCACGACATTTCTACCCATTTGACTTTTTTGGACAGTTGACCACAAAAACAAGACATGTCGCGATATCGTGACATTCTTCGCCTTCTTGTTCTCTTTTTGGCATGCAACCGCAAAAACAAAACATGTCACGAAATCGCGACGCATTCACTGCCTCTAGCTCTTTTCTGTCTCCTGCCTGCAAAAACGGGACATGTCACGAAATCGTGACACATTCACTGCATCTAGATCTTTTCTGTCTTATGCCCGCAAAAACGGGACATGTCGCGAAATCATGACACATTCACTGCCTCGAGCTCTTTTCTGCCTCTTGCCCGCAAAAACGGGACATGTCGCGAAATCGTGACACTTTTCGTTGTCGTACACTTTTCTCTGCATGCCTCAGCGAAATCGGAACATGTCACAAAATCGCGATGCTTTTTTGCCTTAGCGCTGTTCTTTGCATTTCGCCCGCGAAAATGCAACATGTCATGAAATCATGACATCTTTTGCATCTGTACAACTCTCTCTTCATGCACTAGCGAAATCAAGACATGTAGCGAAATCGCTACACCTTTTTCCCTTTGCAATTTCTTTTGCTGCGGCCTCCGAAAATCCAACATGTAGCGAAATCGCTATAGCTTTTCGACTTAGCACTTTCTCTTTGCTTCGACCAGCAAAAATCCAACATGTAGCAAAATCACTACAACTTTTCAACTTAGCACTTTCTCTTTGCTTCGACCAACAAAAATCCAACATGTAGCGAAATCGCTACAACTTTTCGACTTAGCACTTTCTCTTTGCTTCGACCAGCGAAAATCCAACATGTAGCGAAATCGCTACAACTTTTTCACTTGGCACTTTCTCTTTGCTTCGGCCAACGAAAATCCAACATGTAGCGAAATCGCTACAACTTTTTGACTTAGCACTTTCTCTTTGCTTCGGCCAGCGAAAATCCAACATGTAGCAAAATCGCTACAACTTTTTCACTTGGCACTTTCTCTTTGCTTCGGCCAGCGAAAATCCAACATGTAGCAAAATCGCTACAACTTTTCAACTTAGCACTTTCTCTTTGCTTCGGCCAGCGAAAATCCAACATGTAGCGAAATCGCTACAACTTTTTTGCCTTATTGCTTCTTCTCCGAACCTGTCATGAAATCGCGACACTTTTCATCCTTGGCGCTTCTTCACCGAACTTGTCGCGAAATCGTGACACTTTTCATTGCCTACAACTTTACTCCAAACATGTCGTGAAATCGTTACAGTTTTTCAACTTTGCTTCTTTTCTTCCAGCATGTCGCGAAATCACGACAGTTTCTCTAGCTTTTTCTCTCTCCTCCGATATGTCGTGAAATCGTGACATTTTTGGCTGCGCCTTCTCTCTCCTTCGTTATGTCACGAAATCATGACATTTTTGGCCGCGTCTTCTCTCTCCTCCGTTATGTCACGAAATCGTGACATTTTTGGCTACGTCTTCTCTCTCCTCCGTTATGTTACGAAATCGTGACAGAAAACATGTCGCGATATCGCGACAGTTTTCTTACTTGTCTTTTTCTGCAATTTTTTTGAATCTAGGCCACTTTTTTCTTCTTGGAAATTCACTGTACATGTTCTGACTGACCTTTGAACTGCATCAATATGTCTGTGTTGACAACAATGACAATACTTTTGCTGCACCTTGCTCAACAATCTCCCCCTTTGGAATTGTTGGCAACACATGTGCAATTTCAATTTCCTATAGTAATTCTTCTCCCCCTTTGCCAATAATACCAAAGGGGTGCCGCAGACTCCCCCTGAGTCTATGCACAACATTCTCGTGCATAAATAATTTAATGCTCCCCTTGAGAATGTGTTCTCCATAGCTAATCAGTGCTTGGGTAGTGTGACCACTCCCAGCTTACTCTGAAGGTACTCAAAAACTTCCTTGGGCAATGGTTTTGTGAATATATCTGCTACTTGCTCTGTGGTTGGAACAAACTCCAATTTGACCTCTCCTTCTGCAACTTTATCTTTAAAAAAGTGATACCGAATTGCAATATGTTTGGTGCAGGAATGCATAACCAGATTCTTTGAGATGTTGATTGCACTAGTGTTATCACATTTAACTGAAATTGGCTCATTGAAGTGAATACCAAGATCTTTCGGTGTTTGTTTCATCCATAATATCCGTGTACGACATGTTGTTGCTGCAATGTATTCTCGCCTCTGCTTGTGGATAGAGAGACCGATTCTTGTTTCTTGTCGTGTGTTGAGTGGTGTTTTCACCCGATTGTGAAAGCACACTCTCCGGTAGGATCCGAGTCCAAAAATCCTCTCCTTGCAAAGAAAATAACTTTCTCCAAGGTTCCCGTTATGCTTAAATAATGTTGTTCAAATGAAATGCCAGGAATATCTTAGGGTTTGCAAGTGGATGTTAACAAGGGGCACTGATGGTTTATTTAATTTGAATTTACAATGGACTCAAAGTGAATAAATCTATTCTAATCTTCAATTCTAATGGATTTTCAATTGCTTATTCAAATACTGTAATTAAACTGCAAGAAATAAAATAAGGATTTGAAAGATAAAGCAAAATAAATGGAAATAAGATTAAACTACAATCGTAATACTTCCATCAATTCGATGAAACCGAAGATACTGAGGTTTTATGCATGCAACCTAATCTAATGAACCTGCAAACTCGCATAATCCAAATAAATTAGGTGCTGGTTTCTAGGGTTTCTACAGTAATTCCAGACTTAGGCATTCGCATGAAGCAACCAAGCACACTTGCATTAAACTTCACCTAAAAGCCTCATAAATCTGGAATGAAAGATAAAACATTAAATCATGCATGCACAAAATGACTCCTTCTTTCTCATCAATGAGATGCCAATACTCGTATTTTATATTAAATGATATGTCAATTACATTCAAAGAATGTTCCAGGCATAAATATTCCAGAACAAAAAAGAAGGAAATTGCCCAAGTGCAGGCCCATAATAGCACGAAGCTCTTGTCTCTCGCAACTCGCAATCGGCAATTTCCAACCCTGTCTTCAATCTGCGCTTCTGGATTTATCCCGTCTAGCGTGGCTCTTCGATTCTCCCTGGTCGCTTCGCTTCACCTTCCTGCATGTGACCTTTCGAATTCCCACCTTTTCCTTGTCTTTATTCCATGTTTAACGCCAAAACGCCTAAAATCCTTCGCTGCATGTAACGCTTCTGCAGACCTGGCACCTGCATGCCATGTGTCACACGCTCTCGCGCCTTCCGTAACGCCATTCTATGAAAACCCGACAAAAACTGCATGCCGCCTGTTCACCTTCTTGCCGCGAAACGCGACATGTAATCGTGACATGTCGCGATATCGCGACACTCTTCCCGCCGTACGTCTTCCAGCATCTTGTCGCGATATCGTGACCGTTTTTGCTTTTGAACCTTCTTTCTACAAACTGTAGCGAAATCGCTACCATTTCTCCGTTCGGCTTCCTTCTCACAGCCGTAGCGAGATCGCTACCATCTCTCCGTCGGGCTTCCTTGGCAACTTTACGTCGCGACATCGCTACCATTATCACTCTCTTGCCTTCTTTCGACAAACCGTCGCGATATCGCTACCGCTTTTCCCATCCATCGCGATATCGCTACCGCTTTTTCGCTTGCCGCGAAATCGCTACCTTTCTAGTTTCGTACGCTTGAAACGTCGCGATATCGCGACGTTTTTCACCCTCAGACCTTCATGCCGATGTCAGGATATCGCTACCGTTTCTTTCGTACGCCTTCGAAACACGTCGCGAAATCGTGACCATTTTTCTCTCCGTATGCCTTGCAAAACACGTCGCGATATCGCGACATTTTCTTCGTCCGTACAGTTTGCCAAAACACGTCACGAAATCGTGACACTTTTCATCATCCGTACGCTTCGGCAAAACACGTCACGAAATCGCGACCATTTTCATTCTTTTCCAACGGCATGTCGCGATTTCGCGACACCATTTCTTTCTTCTCAATGCATGTCGCGATTTCACGACACCTTCTCTTTTCTTCTCAGCGGTATGTCACGATTTCGCGACAACTTTCTATTTTTCTTTCTCTCCTCTTTGCAGCGATGGAGCTACATGTCACGATTTCGTGACAACTTTCCTATTTCCAAGAGACGATGGCGCGACATGTCGCGATTTCGCGACACTTTCAACACTTAGGCATTTTTTCTCTTTTCTTCAATTTTAGCATCTGGGTCACCGAGATTCTTCTATGCAAGCCTCGCAAAAAGGTGGGTCCCCAATTTTGGGGTGTGTTGTGGATCAACCACAACAAATGGCGACTCTACTGTCAAATGCTCTTGAGCATTTTAGTAAGAACCCAACCTGAAACATATCACAAACTCGCAAATATATGTTAGCACATAAGCAAAATAACAAATGCCCAAAGATCAAAAGTACATGAATCATCAGAATCATCAAGTATTAGCTCAATGTGTGCAATGTGCTTTCATTCCCTATCGTTTGAAATTGATCAACATTCCATTATTAGTTTTGCATGAATGCATATGTGGGATGGTGAATGATTTGTGTACCCTAATGAATGTGCAAGGAGATTTTGCTTCCATAAAAGGCATGGTCCTTCTTCTATTACTATGTACAAGCATTCAAGATTGCCAAACCCTCTTAGGATCCACTAATTCATTACCTTATTGTATCCCAAAGTTGGTTATGAGTCCCTACTATCTAGAACCCATGTGCAAGTGAATGTGAAATCAGAACTTTGGGGAATCATACTCCCAACCAACCGAGATGAGAGTTTAACCTTATCCTTACTATTCTGATTTAGAGTTCATTACCTCACTTTAAGCAAAATAATTAAACCAATTATGGAAGAAATGGTCATGCTAGTCTAACCCTCTAGACAATCAATGGTCTTGTTTTTTAGGCAAGACATGATGCCATGCATGGGCATATCTAACCCCACAATCCAAAACTTATCTCCATTTCTTTGGACCTTGGGGATGACTACCCATCCCTTGCAGAGGACAAGTAGTACGATCCTTACAATCCAAAATAAAGATGAGATGGGAAAAATTTATTTATTATTATTTTTTTTACTTCTTGGACCTTGGGGATGACTACCCATCCTGGCTAGGGACATGTAGTACGATCCTTACAATCCAAACTTTAGATGAGAAATATTAATTTTGTTGCTTAGACCTTGGGGATGACTACCCATCCTTTGTAGAGGACAAATAGTACGATCCTTACAATCCAAGACTGATTATGAAATGAGACATAAGAGCTTTGGGGAATCAGATTCTCAACTAACCGAGATGAGAATTTATGCCCTATCCTTACTACTCCATGTGGGTCAAATCAAAGCTTTGGGGAATTGGATCCTCAACCTAAGTTTGATGAGGATTTAACCCTATCCTTACTACTCTGATTTTAGACTTTAAGCTCTATGGAAGTGGTCAAAACCACTGTTTTAAGGATCATGTTGCATAATAGGATAGACATGAAAAACTTCTTTCGCCCAACCTTTTCCTCCAAGTTAGGTTTTGATCATTTTGCTCAAGATCCTTTTTAATGTATGAGACGTGCTTGGTTCTAGATATCTCAAGACTCAGCTTTCCAACCTTAGGAGCTACTTACATATATGTTATAACACAACCCTAAGAGGATTTGACATACTTTAATGGCTTGTACCTAAGATGCATATGTAACTAAGATGAGATGTATGTAAGGTGAGATGGAACATGAATGCATTATTTCTTGAATTACAAATGGAATGAATTGTCATGCAAAACTGATTCTTTCATGCATCACAAAATCAAACAATATAACTTAAAATGTTTTATGTTACTTGTGGAGCTTTTACAAGACAATTCCAATATTTCATATTCTCCTAACTTTAAGCATAAGTTGACATCTCAATTTTTTATTCTTTATTTTATTATTATTTTTTATTTTTATTTTTTATTATTATTATTATTTTTTTATCAAAATTAACACACATGTCAATTGAAATCAAATCCATAACCAAAATCCTAGCTAGACTAACAATCCTAAACAATAAAAACAAAATCTGAAAATCCCCCACCAAAACCAAAAGAATAATATCAAAGTCTCACAACCTAAGGGCTAAAATAATGCTTTAAAATCTGCCCATTAACCGGTAGCATGAAATCTTCCCCTTCTAATGTTTTTAGCCTCGAAGGTATTCTTCCCAAGAATCTCTCGAAATCTGATATGGGCCCAACCAAAGACAATCAAACTTTTGATGATTCCCTTTTTCCTCATGTCTTTTGTCCCATAGTAATACCAAATCTGAAATTCTGAATGATTTAACTTTGGCCCTTCTGTCAAACCATCTCTTGATAACTCGCCTCGGTGTTTATTCATGTGATTCATGGCCTCTTCTCTCTTTTCATCAAGGTGCAACAACCGGCTCAACCTCGGCTTCAACTTGATCATCTCGTCCCCAAGTACTCTTGTATGAAATGTAAGGTCCGCAACTTCAAATTTGCTGGAAATATCGGGTCTTGCCCATAGACCAAATGATAGGGAGTATTCCCTATGGACTCTTTCACTGGTCCTATCTCGCCCAAAGGGCAAACTTTAGTTGGTCGTGCCATCCCGAGGGTTCTTTTCCAAAGAACTTCTTAATAGTATTCAACAAATTCTTATTTGAAGACTCGGCCAACCCATTTCCTTGAGGATAGTAATTGGATGCAAACTTTAAGCTCACTTTGTTATCATATGCCCAATCTGCAAATTGTGTAGAAATAAAAGCTTTACCATTGTCACTGACAATAGAGTCGGGCATTCCAAATCTTGTTATAATCTGATCCTCAAGAAATTTAATCACAACATCTGTGGTGGCATGTTTAGTAGGAATCGCTTCTGTCCACCTTGTACAAGTAGTCTGTAGTCGTCAAAATGAATTTATGAGAATCAAAAGAATTTGGGTTAATAACCCCGATGAAATCTAGTCCCCACCGTGCAAACGGTCTCATTTCGACTACAGAGTCGCAACGGCATGGCTGCATTTCTTTCTCTATTTGCAGCCACTTGACGGATGTGACAAGATCGTACATGGGTATGCGCATCCTTGAAAATATGTGGCCGTAGTATCCTCGCTCTCAGGATTTGATGTGCTCGTAGCATTGGCCGCACCATGACCAGCTCCATGTTTCCCGTGAAATTCCCGCAACACCCCGGCAGCCTTCTTCTTTGTTCAAGCACCTCATGTAGATACCTTCATGATTCTTCCCGTAAAGCACACCAGATTTTATCAGATAATTGATAGATTTAAGCCTTAAGGCTCTTCTCTGTGTTGAATTCAGATTAGAAGGACACTTACCAGTCAATAAAAATTGCACAATATCAACATACCAATCGTCCTTAGCCATGTATTCTGTATTTGAGCATTGACCTGTTATTTGCGGATTATTTTCTGCGATCGCCTTCGCCAGTCCCTCGTCCTCGAACTAGTTTCATTGGTTGGATTTCGAGATCAAATTCTTGGATGGTTGAAATCCACTTTCCTCTCTTCTCACCTAGTTCATTCTATAAAAACATGGTCTTGACAGCAGAATCGGGCACGATGGCGATAATTCTGTTGTGCACGATGTAGTGCCTAAATTTTTTCACAGTTTTAAAAAGTGCGTACATTTGCTTATCAAGGATTGAATACCTTAATTGAGCATCTTTCATGGGGGCACTTAAAAATGCAATGGGTTTTTCGGCACTATCCTCACCTTTTTGGGTTAAGACACTCGCAAAGGAGTGTTCTGATGCAAAAGCATAAATATAAAAAGGCTTGGAGTAGTCTCGGGCTTATAAGGACAGGGGCTCGGAAATGGCATCTTTGATATTCTGGAAAGCCACTCTACTTTCCTCGTTCCATTTTACATCCACATCTTTCTTGAGCATCCGGTTCGGAGGTTTGGCTATCTCAAGCAAAGCTAGAGATAAACTTCCTCACAAAATTGACTCGCCCAAAGAAAGATCTCGCTTCTTTTTACCGCTTCGGGAGAGGTAGGTTTTGGATAGCTTGTATCCTTTCTCGGGTCGATGGATATGCCCTCTTTTGAAATGATGTGACCCAACAATTTCCCTTCTGTCACTCCGAAAATGCACTTTTTGGGATTTAAGGAAATTCCATGTTCTCTCGCATCTTTGAAGCACCTTCTTCAAATCTTTAACATGATCCTCTCTCTTCTTCGAGAAAATTGGGATATCATCCACATACACGATGATGCATTTGCCTATTAGCCCTTTGAATGCGTAATCCATGGCGCGTTGAAAAGTTGCACCAACATTTAACAAATCCGAACGACATTCTCTTATATGCAAATGTCCCCCACTTGGTAGTGAAGGCTGTTTTCATCCCGTCATCCGGATGTATAAGAATTTGGTTGTACCCCGAATATCCATCGAGAAAGGACATCATTTCAGATCCATTTACCATTTGCAGAATTTCATCAATTGATGGCAATGGATAATTATCTTTTTGAGAGGCTTTATTAAGATTTCGAAAATCTATGCACAGCCTAATCTCTCCACTCTTTTTTCTTACTGGAACGAGGTTGGCCACCCAGGTTGAGTGCCTAACAGAAAAATGATTTTCGCTTCCAATAATATTTTAACCTCCTTTTCGATCAAAGGCTCCAATAGCGGGTTAACAACTCGTTGTCTTTGCCTAAAAGGCTTGGAGTCTGGCTTCAAAGGGATGGTATGTGTGATAATGTTCTCGTTGTAAGTCTTCACTCATTGTAGTTCCAAGCAATACAATCTATGTAATGCTTCAATGCCTCGTATTATATTGCTCCTTTCTTCCTCTCGTACATGCCTTTGCTATGTACACCTCCTTTGGATTGTCCGCACTCCCTAGATTAATTGAATCACATGCATCTTTGGGGAGTGGGACTCTTTTTCTTTTCTTGTTCTTGCATTCCATGTCGAACATCTTTTCTAATGAAACCACGTCTTTAGGAATTTTGTTGGATTGATACGCAGTTTCACTTTCTTCTGTTTCATCCTCGCCACCTTTGTTCCTCATCAATCACCCGATTTTCAAAAATACCCGAGTTTGTGACAAACTTGAAGATGTGCCTGTCACTTTCAAAACCCGGAAATTCTTTACATTATCGTGTATTGATGGACAAGGAACCAGCTCAATGGAAAACTTTTTACATCTTTTTATATCCACCGGGTTTAACATGCCCGCGACGACTGCAAGAGAGTCTGCTATTCGATTTCCTCTCCTAGAAATAAGGGCTATGTTGAATGCATCAAACTCCTCCATGAGGTCCATAACCCTAGTCCTATAAAGGCTCACTATTTTGTCGCGGCATGTATACTGTCCTTTGATTTGCTTGACAACCAACTCGTAATCTCCCAAAACCTTCAAGCATTTAACATGTTTGCTCAATGCTAGACGTAAACCATAGATCAATGCTTCGTATTCTCGCCACATTGTTTGTGCAAGGAAATTGCAATCAGTAGGCAGCCAATAATGGTTTACCTCCCGGACCAGTTGAGCTCGACTCCAGCTCTCCGCTCCCTGTCTAGACTTTGATCCATCAAACTTGAGCAACCACGTGTAATCCTTTTCCTCATAAGAACCACCATGACACACTTCTTCTTTAAGCTCTTCAACAGCTTTCTCAACATCAAGAGCATAGACCCCTAGGTCTGGCTCATAAAACTGAACCTCATTCGGCTTGTTGAAATCCGTTATAATCTCCTTAAGCCTCGGTTCGTTTTCCACTCTGATTTGGTTTGCAATGCCCTTCCATGGCAGCCACATATGCGAGCAGTCTGTTGAAAAATAGCCATTCAGAGTTTTCATCCAATCTCTAGCAAGTAACATTCCATACCTACTTGGGATGTTAACCACCAAAATGTCTACAACCTGCTGGACCCTGGGTTCAGAATTTAATTGAATCTTGACATCATATAAGGTCCCTACTACATTTACCTCTGAACGGTCCAATTGCAAGACCGTGCATTTGGATGAAACCGGTTGTAGACCCAACATTTGACATATCTCCGTAGGCATGAGGTTGCTCGTGGCTCCTGTGTCCACCAAACAGTTATGCAAGTTCTTACCCGCAATTCTCAGAGTCAATAAGAATGGCGGGACATCCCTTCTCTCCTTTCGCAAAATCAGATGGGATTCAACTCTTTTTTCCTTCCACATCGGATCGGTGAGTTCAAAGCTCTTATCAACGCCTCCTTTTGACCAGGCAATTTAGCCGCGTCCAGGAATGAAAGGCTAGATTTGGACTTCTTCATATCCTCCACTACGTCATAATTTGGTTTTTCGAATTTGACTGTCTTCTCGGACGTCATTAGACATTTCTCTTCCGAGTGGAGGGGGAGGGTTGTTACTTGCCTTTGTATCTCGGAGGAAGAATAGAATTGTTTGGAGGTGTTGATGAGGTTTTAGGGGCTTTAGATTTACTCCTCAAATGGTACCCATGAGTCCCCTTTCCGAAATCTCGAAAAGCTTGCACCTCCTGTTCCAAAACTTCGTCTTCTTCCTCCTCGCTCTCACCCTCTTGGTGATATACTGTTTCCATCACCATAATATTTTCATCTTGATGATACGATGGATCCTCATTTGATACCAGTTCCAAATCATCAACTTGTGCTTGAAGACAATGAGTGTATCTAGCAATCTCAGGACAATTCCTCTCATTGTGTTCTTTTGTGTTATGTAACCTGCACCCCCTTTCCCATGCCAAATCTGAAAGATTCAAAAGAGAATTGGATTGGCTAGGGCCTCGAGAAGCATCTAATTGATTAGCAATGGGAGCAGGAACTCCCCCATTGTTTGGCTTGGTGTTCAAGTGCCTCCCTCTATTGTTAAAATTCTGATTTGGGTGAGGGGCATGGGACTCATACTTCGCTGTTGAACCCTGTCATTGCTTAGTTTATGCACTAGTTTCTTGAGCTCTTCGACTTCCGAAAAACATCCTTCGATGGAATCACATTGTTGTTAACCCCCATTGGATTCGCATAATTAATGGGGTCTTGATTCCACATTTGGGTCGGGTTCTGAGGAATTTGATTCCCATATGGATTGATACCTTGAATCGGGATTGGATTCGAAAAAGGAACTATGGCTTGAGGATTGACTTGACTAGTTTCCTGCGTAGTTGATTGACTGTTCTACAAAAATGCAGGAACAGGTGGAATGGCTGTGATTGGTTGGATTGGAATGGGTGCATATGCGGGTGCTGGTGGATACGGCTGCTGATATGGGAAGGCGTTCATACTTGGCATTTGTGGTGCCATGAGTTGATTTTCCTGGGGAGCTTGACCATATGGAGCACACTGTCCCATCATAGGCATCTGGGTAAACCCGTAGCCTTGCGATGTCAATTGCCGCTCAATAGTCATGGCTTCATTATAGGCCAAAGCCAGCATGGTGACCCGAGGATTGCGCCTTGCAAACATAGCCGTCATGGGGTCCAATGCCCCAAAATATATCTGTAAAGCCACCACGGGATCGATGGCAAAATGTCTAATTGCTCTGTTATAGTTCTTTTGGAATCTCTCGATTAAACATTCGGATTGGTTCCCCTTGGCCCCGTTTGCATGTAATAAACTGATTGTAAATAGTTGCGGGATCTAAGGGTGACCTAAATTGATTGACAAAGGCATTTTCCATTTGTGTCCAAGAGGTGATTGAACCAGCTTGGCAAGCATATATACCATTCATATGCTATTGGATCCAAGCTCATGGGGAAAAGTCTACAGGGCTACATCTTCATGCTGAACTTGCAGCCTAATTAAAACATCCCTATAGGCTTGGATATGTTCTTCTGCTGTTCTTAGGCCATCTGGCTTGTATTTAGGCAGAAATATTTCAATGTTCTTGGGGATTTCATGGATATCCCCAGCAATATTCAAAGGAGTATTGTTAGCTCCATACCAAGGAGTTACTGGAGCTTGAGCCATTTGACTCAAAATTTATGAAGACAGACCTATAATAGTAGTAGAAATATTACTAACTATAGGCACACTAAGGGCAACGAATATTACTAGGCGTAGGTCCACTCGACGTTCCCCGGAGAAAACAGGTCTTTTGCGACCGGTGTGCTTACGACTTGCTTGGCTTTACCCTTGGGAGTACCAAGTAAGGTCATGAAAAATGGTTTCTCCGGTTGTTTGAGACCCGGTCGCAATACGGCGTGGTGGGTCCAGCTCGCTCGAGGAAACCCTCGGCTATTTCGAAGAAAACCTCGCAACAAAAACAAAAACAAGTGTTGCAGCTTAGCCGTAAATGATTTCAAAATTAAATCAAAAACAAAATATTCGGATATGAAAATCAAAATCAGATAAACCAATCCGGGCCCTCCTTCTAGCGCCAATCTGTTGAGTGGTGTTTTCACCCGATTGTGAAAGCACACTCTCCGGTAGGATCTGAGTCCAAAAATCCTCTGCTTGCAAAGAAAATAACTTTCTCCAAGGTTCCTGTTATGCTTAAATAATGCTGTTCAAATGAAATGCCAGGAATATCTTAGGGTTTGCAAGTGGATGTTAACAAGGGGCACTGATGGTTTATTTAATTTGAATTTACAATGGACTCAAAGTGAATAAATCTATTCTAATCTTCAATTCTAATGGATTTTCAATTGCTTATTCAAATACTGTAATTAAACTGCAAGAAATAAAATAAGGATTTGAAAGATAAAGCAAAATAAATGGAAATAAGATTAAACTACAGTTAGAATACTTTCATCAATTCGATGAAACCGAAGATACTGAGGTTTTATGCATGCAACCTAATCTAATGAACCTGCAAACTCGCACAATCCAAATAAATTAGGTGCTGGTTTCTAGGGTTTCTACTGTAATTCCAGACTTAGGCATTCGCATGAAGCAACCAAGCACACTTGCATTAAACTTCACCTAAAAGCCTCAAAAATCTGGAATGAAAGATAAAACATTAAATCATGCATGCACAAAATGACTCCTTCTTTCTCATCAATGAGATGCCAATACTCTGTATTTTATATTAAATGATATGTCAATTACATTCAAAGAATGTTCCAGGCATAAATATTCCAAACAAAAAGAAGGAAATTGCCCAAGTGCAGGCCCATAATAGCACGAAGCTCTTGTCTCTCGCAACTCGCAATCGGCAATTTCCAACCCTTCCTTCAATCTGCGCTTCCGGATTTATCCCGTCTAGCGTGGCTCTTCGATTCTCCCTGGTCGCTTCGCTTCACCTTCCCGCATGTGACCTTTCGAATTCCCACCTTTTCCTTGTCTTTATTCCATGTTTAACGCCAAAATGCCTAAAATCCTTCGCTGCATGTAACGCTTCCGCAGACCTGACACCTGCATGCCACGTGTCACACGCCCTCTGCGCCTTCTGTAACACCACTCTATGAAAAACCCGACAACAACTGCATGTCGCATGTTCACCTTCTTGCCGCGAAAACGCGACATGTCCGCAATGTCGCGATATCGCGACACTCTTCCCGACCGTACATCCTCGGAGCATCTTGTCGCGATATCGCGACCGTTTTTGCTTTTGAGCCTTCTTTCCACAAACCGTAGCGAGATCGCTACCATTTCTCCTCGGGCTCCTTCTCACACCGTAGCGAAATCGCTACCATCTCTCCGTCGGGCTTCCTTTGGGCAACTTTACGCGGAATCGCGACCATTATCACTCTCTTGCCTTCTTTCGACAAATCGTCGCGATATCGCTACCGCTTTATCTCTGAACACCTTCCAAGTCGGATATCGCTAACTTTTTTGCTTCGGTCCTTGTTTCGTACGCTTGAAACTGTCGCGATATCACATTTTCACCTTCGGACCTTCATCGTCATCGATATCGCTACCGTTTCTTTCGTACCCTCCGAAACACGTCACGAAATCGCGACCATTTTTCTGTCCGTACAGCCTTGGACAAAACTCGTCGCGATATCGCGACCATTTTCTCCGTCCGTACACTTTGCCAAAACACGTCACGAAATCGTGACACTTTTCATCATCCGTACGCTTCGGCAAAACACGTCACGAAATCGCGACCATTTTCATTCTTTTCCAACGGCATGTCGCGATTTCGCGACACCATTTCTTTTCTTCTCAACGGCATGTCGCGATTTCGCGACACCATTTCTTTCTTCTCGACATGTCGCGATTTCGCGACAACTTTCAATTTTTCTTTTCTCTCCTCTTCGGCAGCGATGGAGCTACATGTCGCGATTTCGCGACATGTCGCGATTTCGCGACACTTTCAACACTTAGGCATTTTTTCTCTTTTCTTCAATTTTAGCATCCGGGTCACCGAGATTCTTCTCTCGCAAGCCTCGCAAAAAGGTGGGTCCCCAATTTTGGGGTGTGTTGTGGATCAACCACAACACCGTGCCATGCTACCAGTTTATCTCCAAGATAAAATGCTCCTCCACTGGTACTCTTTCTGTCATCAATACATCCTGCCCAATCTGCATCAGAATATGCAAAAAGAGTGAAGTCTTTTCCTTTTGGATACCATAGCCCATACTCCATAGTACCCTTGAGGTACCTAAAAATCCTTTTCACAGCTGTCACATGAGTCTCTTTTGGGCTAGCCTGAAATCTTGCAACCATGCAAATTGCTTGTAAGATATCCGGTCTAGTGGCTGTCAAATACAGCAGGCTCCCAATCATAGATTTGTACATTGTTTGATCAACATCTGGAGATTTGTCATCCTTGCTCAACTTACAGCCTATTGTCATGGGAGTGCTAACAAGCTTACTATCCTCCATAGTGAACTTTTTCAGCATTTCTTTCACATATTTAACTTGAGAAATAAAAATGCCCTTTTCAGTTTGATTAACTTGCAGTCAAGGAAATATGAAAGCTCACCAATCATAGACATTTCAAATTCTTTCGCATTTTATTTGCTATGTCTTTACATGACTCATCATTGTTCGCGCCAAATATTATATCATCTACATAGACAACAAGGACAATGAGATTGCCATTCTCAGTTTTGATATATAAATTGCTATCCACCATACCTTTCTTGAATCTTTGCTGAGTGAGATAGCTGTCCAATCTTGCATACCAAGCTCTAAGTGCTTGTTTCAAGCCATACAATGCTTTCTTCAGCTTGCAAACAAAGTTAGGATTATCACAGAGTTGAAAACCATCAGGCTATTCAATATAAACTTCTTCAAGATTTCCATTTAGAAATGCTGATTTCACATCCATCTGATAAACTTTGAAATTCCTATGAATCGCTAAAGCCAGAAACAGTCTGATTGCTTCAAGTCTGGCCACTGGTGCAAAAGTTTCTTCAAAATCAATCCCTTCAACTTGAGCATATCCTTTACAGACCAATCTTGCTTTATTCCTTACAACCTGTCCGTCTTCATTCAATTTGTTTCGAAATATCCATTTAGTACCGATTATGTTTTTATTTTTAGGCCTTGGTACTAATTCCCAGGTTTTGTTTTTCTTAATTTGATCTAGTTCTTCATTTACTGCCTCCATCCAGACTTTCATCTGTGCTTGCTTCAATAATATTTTTGGGCTCAATGTTGGATAACAGAGAATAGTTGTTTACTACTCTTCTTCTTGTTTGAATGCCAACTGTGGGGTCCCCAATAATTTGCTCTCTGGGATGATTTTTCTACCAGCTGCCTATTTTGAATTTCTTGTTTTCTTCTATTTCTAAATCATCTGAATCTGATTTCTGTCTCTCTTCTTTTTCTTGATCTTCATCCTCTTCAATAAATTCTTCATAAGTCGGGTAGTTTTCTTTATGGCTAATTTCTTGTTCCCTACCTTCATCAATCTTAACATCCGCACTCTCCACAATTTTATTTAGTCTTTGTTGTAGCATGTGTAGGCTTTGCTTTTTGTTGAGTAACCAAGAAATATACCTTCATCAGCTCTATCTTCAAACTTACCAAGATTGTCTTCAGTCCGTTTAATGTAACACTTGCTGCCGAACACTTTGAAGTATTTTGCTGTAGCCTTTCTGCCAAACCACAGTTCATAAGGTGTTTTGCTTTCATGCGGCCTCAACATTCACCTATTTTGGATGTAAAATGCAGTATGAACCGCCTCTTTCCAAAACCTGTCAGTAATTCTGCTCTCTTTCAACATGGTCCGTGCCATTTCCTGCATATTTTTGTTCTTTCTTTCTACTACTCCATTCTGCTGAGGTGTTCTTACTGCCGAAAACTGTCTTCTAATCCCATGTTTTTCCCAGTATTCTGCAAACTCCTCTGAAATAAACTCTCCTCCTCTATCTGATCTTAAGCATTTAATTCTTTTTCTTGATTGATTCTCAACAAGATTTTTGAAAGTTTTGAACATCTCAAAGGCTTTTGATTTAAGTTTCAAAAATAGTACCTATGTCATTCTAGAATAGTCATCTATACACAGCATAAAATATTTGTAGTCATTTATGCTTTTCGTTCTCATGGGTCCACATAAATCAGTGTGAATTAGTTCTAACGGCTTGCTCGTGAAGTACTCTTTTGCTTTGAAAGTGGCTCTGGTTTGCTTCCCTTTTTGGCATGAAGCACAAATGCTATTTGAAGGTTTGCCAATAGTGGGTATGTCTCTTACTGCCCTTTTTGAGCTGATTTTTATTAGATTGTCAAAGATTATATGACCGAGTCTCTTGTGCCACAACCAATTTTCTTCTTCCTGTCCTACCAAGCAAGCTCCTTCTGAAGTCTCTGAGAGAGTATACAGATTTCTAGAAGTTCTCAGTCTAGTAGCTATCAACTTCCCATTTTTTGTCTTTCTTACTTCACAGCCCTGCTTCTTGAAAATTACTTCATGACCTCTATCACAAATTTGACTTACACTCAGTAAGTTATGCTTCAGACCAACTACAAATAGGACTTCTTTAGAGTTGATTTTTCCGTCACTTAATTTGATTGATCCTTTACCCACTATCTTGACTCCATCATTATTTCCAAATTTTACAGAACCACCTTCGTATGTCTGTAACTTATCAAACTTTTGTTTATCTCCTGTCATATGACTGGAGCATCCACTATCTAGAATCCATGGTGTAGATTTGTTCTGGGCTTTGAGAGCTGTTTGAACGATCAAGGATTCCTTATATTTCTTAGGTTGTTCCTTTTCTTTCCACTCTGATTTGACAACAGATTTGGTCACTTGTTTTACCTTCTCCCTTTCATTGGCTTGTGCCTGTTTTTCGAGAAATTTTCTATTTTGTTTCAATCCAGTTGATTGATACTTTCTTCCCTGATATTTATTTCTTGCAAAAGAGCTACGACAATTTCTTGCAATATGTCCAAAGTTATGACAGTTATAACATTCTACAACATAATCTATCAAAGGTGAAAAAGCATTTCTACTAGTGAAATTCCTTTGTCCTACATTATATCTATAATTTGAAATTTTATGACCATAAGCATTGCATTTAAAACAATAACCAAAAAATGAATGAGTGTACCTGGGTAATGGTTTTTGCCATGTTGTAGTAGGAGTCATGGGTCTTCTTCTTCTTTGATATGTGACTTTGGTGAATTCATCATTTGCAGCACTCCTTTCATGCTTGGCCTTATTGTTTTCTTTTGCATGATTCAGTTTTTCTTGATCAACCCTGATCTTATCTTTATTCTTTATTGGTTCTACAGTTATGGCCTTTGATTCCATCGATAATTCTTCTTCTATGAAGCCTAATCCAAATTTAATGCCTGTAGGCTTTTGGTTGTTAATAATCTCATCAAGTTTCACAGAACTTCCTTCAAGTTTGTGGTAGCAACTCAGCTTTTGACTCTTTTCTTCTAGCTGCATTCTTAAGCCAACAATCTCTTCTTCCAGTTTGTTGCACTCATCTATTTTCACGGTTAATTGAGCTTCAATATCTTTAGACTTTTTCTTAAATTCTTTAGTCTGTATTTTCAAGCTGATAATTATTTCACTGGCATCCTCAAGTTTTCTTGAGACCTTTTTATACTTTTTCCTTTTTGTACTTAACTCCTTAAGAGCAGCAACCAACTCACCTTCTAGATCTACCTCAGCCTCATCCTCTAGTTTTTCATCACACTCTTGGGTTTCCTCTGTTCTTTCTTCTTCAAAAGCCATGAACAAGGCTTCACCAATTTCTTCTTCAGAATCCTCATCGGAGCTGTCTTCAGAAGAGGTGACATTCTTGAAAATGAAACTTTTCTTCTTGAAGTTCCTTTTTCTAAAATGTGGTTTCTTCTTCCAGTCACTTCTTTCTTGGTGTGTCCCTTCATCACTTTTGTTTTTCTCATTCATTGGGCATTTAGCTGCAAAGTGCCCGATGCCTCCACAGTTGAAACACTTAAACGATAACTTACCTCTGTACTTTACTTTTCCCTTTATTAGTTTCCTAATAAGTTTGCTTTAGTTTCATCTGAAGATTCTTCTTCCTCAGATTCTTGTTTAGCTTTTATATTTTTCTGTGCTTGAAAAGAAGCTTCTCTATCTGAGGGCTTAGTTTGTCCTATTCTCATTTCATATGCTATTAAAGAACCATGCATTTTATCCATGCTAAAGGTATTTAAATCTTTAGCTTCTTCTATAGCAAAAACTTTAGCATCAAATCTTTTATGGAGAGTTCTTAGTACCTTTTTCACAACAACTGCATCTTCTATTTCCTCACCAAGTCCTCTAATCGCATTAATGATTCCATTTACTCTCAGCATATAGGCCTTTATGTTCTCATCATCATTCATCTTTAATGCTTCGAACTGGGCTCGATGTGTTTGTAGCTTGGCTTCTTTGATCTTGCCATCTCCTTCATGAATGCTCTGCAGTTTGTCCCATATGTCTTTTGCCGATTTACAGCTCATGATCCTTATCAATTCACTGTCTACTAACCCACACATAATGGCATTCTTAGCTTTAGAGTTGTTCTCAAACTTTTTCTTCTCAATCGCATCTGTTGGAGGAGCAGAGGGTATTGTGTATCCATTTTCAATAGATTTCCAAATGTCATATCCCAATGCACACAGATATGTCTGCATCCTAAGTCTCTAGAAAGAGTAATTTGTTCTATCGAACAAAGGAGCTTTGTTGGAAGAAAATCCTTCACCACTGGCCATTGTGTATCTTCAAAGATCACCTTAGCTGATTAAGCTTGTTCAGGTACCTTGCTTTGATACCAATTGATATTCACACAATGACACTGAGAGGGGGGGTGAATCAGTGTAACTATTTAAAATTTGAATCTGCAACTCTTAATGCTTAAAAATGCAAGCGTAAAAATAGATATAGCAAGTATAACAGAAGAGCATCACACAACACAAGATTTAATGAGGTTCATCGATTTGGCTACTCCTCAAATAATGACTATTTGGACTACAATCCAAATCCAGCCTTTGCAAGGATTCAATCTTTACAAATAGTTTACCAGCACCCACTGGAAGGAGCACCAACCCCTAATTTATCTGCAACAACAGATAGGAGCACCAACCCCTTATACCAAGCACCAACTTGGATTTCTACTTTGAATAATAGATTGACATAAAAATGCCTTCTCTGTTACAAGACCCTCACTGGTCTATTGCTCATTCAGATCAATCTCATAGAAGCATAAGGAGAATTGTTAGAAACTCAATATATTCTATTGCTTACTAAAACCTTTCTTTCAATTTTTCAAGAATAAAACCAGGTTTCAGTTCTTCTGTTGTTGTTCTTGCAGCACACTTTCTATGCTTCTTATAGCACTCTACCCAACCTCACTTTTAGTTTTTCAAGATAAAACACGGTTGCAGTAACCTCACTTACTGCGCCTTTTTGATTCTTTATACTAGGCTTACTCGAACGACTCTTTCAAAATGGATCTATTTTTCCCTCCAAATTTTCATGCATTATCGGCTACGTTCAATCTGTCACACCCTTTCTGACGCGCTTTATCTTTTAGCCGCTTTCTTTCTAACTCATTCTGACAGTCTTCTCTGCTCATTCTGATAGATTTTTCTGTGCAACCTGACAGCCTTTTTTTACGTATTTCAATGCTCTGTCATTCTTATCTTCTATTCTTTACGTAGCTGCCCTCTTTGCACCTTTACACTTTCTGATGGCACTCTTTTTAGTTCTGAATCAAACTTTTTCTTCTGCCTGTAACTGCCATTTCTAACACACGCAACCTCCGAGAAGATTTCTCGTTTATCAATGATTCTTGGTATATCTACACTTTTGACATCCTTGCAACATCACGACCCTATAACAGTCGTTCTTGTCTTTAATACACTGTTCTGTAACTGCCACCTGTAACTTCAGTTCTGACACCAGTTAACTCTTACCTAACTGGTTGCATGATTTTCTTCTGCACTTACCCCGACAACTGTCACTGTGTAAGCTTCTCGGCTTTTACCTATGCAACTAAGACATGTCGCGATATCACGACATTTCTGCCCATTTGACCTTTTTTGGACAGTTGACCGTGAAAACAAGACATGTCGCGATATCGCGACATTCTCCGCCTTCTTGTTCTCTTTTCGGCATGCAACCGCGAAAACAGAACATGTCACAAAATCGCGACGCATTCGCTGCCTCTAGCTCTTTTCTGTCTCCTACCCGCGAAAACGGGACATGTCGCGAAATCGTGACACATTCGCTGCATCTAGCTCTTTTTTGTCTTATGCCCGCGAAAACGGGACATGTCACGAAATCGTGACGCATTCGCTGCCTCGAGCTCTTTTCTGCCTCTTGCCCGTGAAAACGGGACATGTTGCGAAATCACGACACTTTTTGCTGCTGTACACTTTTTTTCGCATGCCTCAGCGAAATCGAAACATGTCACAAAATCATGACACTTTTTTGCCTTAGTGTTGTTCTTTGCCTTTCGCCCGCGAAAATGCAACATGTCACGAAATCGCGACATCTTTTGCATCCGTACAACTCTCTCTTCATGCACTAGCGAAATCAAGACATGTAGCGAAATCGCTACACCTTTTTCCCTTTGCAATTTCTTTTGCTGCGGCCTCCGAAAATCCAACATGTAGCGAAATCGCTACAGCTTTTTGACTTAGCACTTTCTCTTTGCTTCGACCAGCGAAAATCCAACATGTAGCGAAATCGCTACAACTTTTCGACTTAGCACTTTCTCTTTGCTTCGACCAGCGAAAATCCAACATGTAGCGAAATCGCTACAACTTTTTGACTTAGCACTTTCTCTTTGCTTCGACCAGCAAAAATCCAACATGTAGCGAAATCGCTACAACTTTTTCACTTGGCACTTTCTCTTTGCTTCGGCCAGTGAAAATCCAACATGTAGCGAAATCGCTACAACTTTTCGACTTAGCACTTTCTCTTTGCTTCGACCAGCGAAAATCCAACATGTAGCGAAATCGCTACAACTTTTTCACTTGGCACTTTCTCTTTGCTTCGGCCAGCGAAAATCCAACATGTAGCAAAATTGCTACAACTTTTCGACTTAGCACTTTCTCTTTGCTTCGACCAGCGAAAATCCAACATGTAGCGAAATCGCTACAACTTTTTCGCCTTATTGCTTCTTCTCCGAACCTGTCGCGAAATCGCGACACTTTTCATCCTTGGCGCTTCTTCACCGAACTTGTCGCGAAATCACGACACTTTTCATTGCCTGCGCCTTTACTCCAAACATGTCACGAAATCACGACAGTTTTTCAACTTTGCTTCTTTTCTTCCAGCATGTCGCGAAATCACGATAGTTTCTCTAGCTTCTTCTCTCTCCTTCGATATGTCGCGAAATCATGACATTTTTAGCTATGCCTTCTCTCTCCTCCATTATGTCACGAAATCATGACATTTTTGGCTGCGTCTTCTCTCTCCTTTGTTATGTCGCGAAATCGCGACATTTTTGGCTGTGTCTTCTCTCTCCTCCGTTATGTCGCGAAATCGCAACAGAAAACATGTCGCGATATCGCGACAGTTTTCTTACTTGTCTTTTTTTATAATTTTTTTGAATCTGGGCCACTTCTTTCTTCTTGGAAATTCACTGTACATGTTTTGACTGACCTCTGAACTGCATCAATCTGTCTGTGTTGACAACAATGACAATACTTTTGCTACACCTTTCTCAACATGCAACTACATCAAGATATATGATCCACCAAACCCACCGAAGGAAATACAAGTGCACCACATAATAGATCAGTCGACGGTACCCTTGCTTGATGCTTAGTACCAGTGGGTCAAAGGCAAATTCTAGAATTGGCAGGTGGGTGCATGAAATCCAGGATGCAAAATTAGAGCTCTCCCACATGATAAACTTTAGCAAGAATAAACCCTAACCCAAATATGAATGCAAATGTGAATTCCAGAACCACCTAGTGAAGCCCATAAAATCCAGATAGAAAATTTATTTGAGAACGCTCAGGTAGCCATCACAAAAATAAACATCAACACACATATGCATAAAACAATATTGCAAGAACACTAGTCGAAGATCAAATAGTGAGTACTTATATTTACAAAATGGAGAAGTATTTACATATGAATTGTAATAGTTATAGAGCCACCCTTTGAAATGGTTGGAATTCCACTATTTATGGAGAATATTTACAATAGATTCAAATTGCAAGAATTAATGGTGTTAGGTGAGAAGAGGTTACTGGAGCAGATAGGTGTTCAATTGGAACTCTGCTCCTCAATATCATGGAAACTGTCTTAAAGGAGTCAGGTGTTTCTACATGAATCTAGGTCCTTGATCATTCTAATTTTTTTTCCAGACATTCAATTCTAATCTACCTTACCCCTTCAACACATCAGTGAGCCTCCATCAGGTGGATAAGCGATTGAATTAATTACCTTGGAAGCCACGCTACTTCAAATCACCACCTTATCACCCATGGCAAGCCCATAATTAAGTAGCAAGGATCATTAATGCACCTTCCTTGAGACTCTTGGTGCTTTTGGATGTTAGGCGAATAATTGGACTCACTCCTTACCCAATAGATCCTCAAATTTTTGCCCATCAAAATTGAACAGGACGGTGAATCGGGTCCTTCTTCTAGTTGTTGCCCACTCAAAACTACACCTAGACTAAACTTCCTCTAGGGCGGACTTCTTGAGTGGGGATACAATATTTCTACAAAATTAGTCAGGTGAGGTTTTGATATCTGCCTTGGCTGCTTGCTTGCCCAAAATTTTTTCCATCCATAGACTTAGTCAATTTTAAGTAGGACGCCTTACTAGGTGAGCTTTTGGGATTACGTTTGGCTTGGTGATAGCTCATTTTTTTACCCGTTGAATATTCGCTTCTACTATTTGCTTGCCTTTGTGATTGATGCACACCATATCTTAGCTCCAAAATTTAGCTAGGCAACATAGACCATCATCTTACAAAAAGAGTGGGTGGAAGGATGTAAAATTTCACCCATAGTAACTCTTAATCATTATTTTATTCGGGCAATATACATTAAGGGAAGGAAACAAGTATGCATATAGGCTAACCAAAAGAGGGGTTTTAATTGAGGATCATGAAGTTAAATTCTCTTTTCCATGGTTAAAGGATGAAGTAAGTTTCGTTGAAGTTGACAAGAAAATGTTGACTACCTAAATCAAATAATTATTAAGATTTACTTGAATGTTTTCAATTGGTAATATATGCTTTATTTTATAAGATTAATGTGTTTTCATATAAACTATTTGTTATAATTTTTGTGGTTTCACTTGTGTTATAATTTGGTTGACTATGATAGTGTGATGTTTTGGGAATATTACTCTACTAAGATGCAATGCATATATAGTAGAGGTGAAATTTTGGTATTGTGAAGGCTGTTGTAGGAAAATGTTAGGAAGGATATTGTATTCTGGAATATTTGTATTCACATAAAATATTAAAAATATGGTACCTAGGAATATGTATATGGGGATATGATATTATATTCTAAAGGAGTTAGCATGTGCCACATTTAATCCAAGGTTGATTATATTAGTAGTTGGCTCCCCAAAGTAGAATTAGAAGATGGATTTATAAAGAAGGGATATTTGTCATTGTAATCATCATGGAGATCAACCATATGTAATCATCGTTGCCCACGAAGTGGCTTATGGGACTTTGCTCTCTCTAAGTAGCACTCTCATCTTGGAAGAACTTATGGAGTTATTCCTTCCTTAAGGAGTATTATTGGTGTTGCCCTACCTTAAGGGTATTATCTATATTTATCTCATTTATGGATTTTTATTGTGGATAATTATTCATGGATGAATTTTTGATATTTCTGCATATTGGTGAATGATTTTTGTTAGTGAGAATAAATTTTCGTGACAAGTGGTATTAGAGCAACAATTCTGGCAAAGTGTGAATTGTTTTATGTGGATTGTAAAATTAGGGCAATTTTTTTTGGGGGAAAATATTTCATCTTTCACGAGCCATATATCTACGAAAGTTTTAGGAGCCATACCTTATGAAGTCAACCGTCTAGAACAAGGGCGGTGACGAATTTTCAAATCGTAATTTTTTTTAGACAAAATTTTTTTGTTGAGGTAAGCAAATCAATTGCATTTTTTTTGTTTTGAAGAAAAAATGTAGATCTAATTTTTATGTGGAATTTTAGCTTCAAATTAGTGGGGATATATGTGTGTGTGTGTGTGTTTGTAAAATCCTAGTTTGCATTATCATTTTTGTGGATGTGAACTCATGGCACTTCAAAGGTTTTATGGAGAAAATGATATTGATGTGAGAGAGTGGTTGAAAATAACAAAATCTTAATATGATGAAAAGAGCTTCATGTGCTTTGATTTTCATGGTTTTTTTGGGGAAAGCTTTACAATGGGTAGAAAACCTTGTTAGGAACAATCCCTTGTGCACTTGGAAAGAAATGGAGCCAACATTTTTGAGAAAATAGGTACCTATTTAATTACAAATAAAGTTAGAATTTGTAAGAGAGATCTTGAGGGAAGGGATAAAAATATAGATAGCCTGATAGAAGTCATCAAAGGCCTTGAAAAAACTACAAGGGATTCAAAATGAGCGAAATGAAATAAAAGGAGAATGGGAAGTTTTCAAGAAACATAATGAAGCCTATGAAAAAGAAGTAAATCTACTAAAGGAAGAGAATGAGAAAATTGTTATGCAAGATAACAATAAGAATGAAGAAGCCACCTCTTTAAATTTACAAAAGCAAGAGAATGATCTAAATTTATCTAAAATAACTATTTTGCAGGTTCATTGATGCATTCAAAAAGAAAATATTATTATTTCCATTAATCCTAGTAGTAGATATAATTTTATTAATTGTGCTTTGGTTAAGAGGTTGGATGTTCAAGCAACAAAAATAAAGAACTTCCAATTGGAGGGTGAGAATGTTGAGATTTTTGAAGATCTGGAGATTACCTTGGATAAATATGTTTTATATTTAGATTTTGCATACTACTAAGCTGGATGATATGGATATTGTTATTGGTTATCCTTGGTTGTATTCTTTAGGTAATATTAACATTAATGTTCAAAAAAATTATGAAGTTATGGTGCAAGAAAAAGAAGATAACACTTCAATATATTTCTCAACATAAGGAGCAAGGATCCAAGGAAAAACAAGAAGTGGTTGTAGAGAAATAAATTGAAGAACCTGAAATAGACTTCAAGAAGACATTAGCAGCAACAAAACCCATGGAATAAGTAGTAGCAATCAAGTCTATGGAAATAACAGTAGCAGATTCCAAGGAAGCTTTGATAGAAGAGCACAAGGACACACCAAAGAAAGGGAACGTGAAAGAACAACATATAGAAGAATTTAAAATAATGGAGCTAAATGTTGAGGACTCAAAGAAGTTAGAACATCCAAATAAGGTTGCAGCATATCACCATCCACACCACCATGAGAAACAACAATCTTGGAGGCATGGATCAAGGTAACAATATTATGGTTCTACAAGAAATTAGAAGGGCACCAAGTATGGCAGTGTTTGGCAGAGAAAGCATAGTGATCCTATTTTTCAAAGTGGTGTATCAACATCAAGGAACAAGTGGACCCATCATTTGAATTATCAAAATAAAGCAACAAAAGTGTGGAGCCAATAAAGTGGATTTGGATACTTAAGTGATAAAATAGCATACCAACATCAACAAAGACCACCACCAATCAATATTTCACTAGGATGGATGGATGATCGAGATTGGTACCAGTTGCTAACATTGCTTAGCAAATTTTATTATCTTGTTTCTTCATATATTTTGAGGATGAAACATTTTTAAGGAGGGTGGAATTTTAGGGTACCTAGGAATACATGTGGGGATACAATATTATATTGTATAGGGGTTGGCATGGGCCACATATAACCCAAGGTTGATTATGTTCGTAGTGAGCTCCATATAATAGAATTAGAAGATGGGTATATAAAGAAGGGATATTTGTCATTGTAATCATCATGGAGATCAATTATATGTAATCATCTTTACCCATGAAGTGGCTTATGGGACTTTGCCCTCTCTAAGTGGTGCTCTCATATTGGGAGATCTTGTGGAGTTATTCCTTCCTTAAGGATTATTATTGGTGTTGTATTTCCTTAAGGGTATTATCTATATTTGTCTCATTTATGGATTGTTATTATGGATAGTTATTTATGGATGAATGATTTGATATTTTTGCATATTAGTGAATGATTTCTATTACTGAAAATAAAGTTTTGTGACATATAGCATCTCAATTGAGATTAGAAGTGAATTTATTTGTAAAATATTAAGCTATAAAGAAGATAGTTGTCATTTGTCAAGGGTGGGAGACCCAAGGATAGACCCTTGTTATCCAGCAAAAAACTTATTTGATTCAGGTAATCAATATTTTCTTGTCAACTTCAGCTAAACTTACTACTTCCTCTTAACCATGGAAAAGATAAATTAACTTCATGATCCTCAATTAAAACTCCTTTTTTGGCTAGCCAATATTCACATTTGTTTCCTTCCCTTAACGTATGTGTAAACCTTATTTCTTCAAACTCTTTAGCAAGATCTTGAATTTCCACAATTATCTCTTGTATGTTCCATTGAGCCTTTACTTTCCTCAAAATTGCATTTATCACTGAGTGAATCACCTTTCATCCATAATTTATTCAATTTTATTTGTTCTAATATTTTTAACACTTCTCAAGCCACCCAAGCTTCAACTTCTTTACTTGTCTTAAATCCACTATTCAAAGCATAATAAGACGAAATATCTCATCTATTATTTATAATTATTCCTCCTCTACTAATAATCTTGGATTTTCTTTAGATGCTCCATAAAAATTCAACTTGACCAACTCCACATTTTGTGGTTTGTATTTTATATTCTTTACCTTCTTTTTATTTCTCATGTACCCAACATTATAATTCCATTTGATGACTTGACTCCATCTATCAAATCTCTCTACTTCCAAATTAGGGATTGGGTGAGTTGATAGGGTTGGTTTAGACTCCTCTATGGCTAAACAAATCTTCCTTTTCATTACCTCTAAATTGCTTTTTTTTTTTTTTTTAATATTCTTCTATTCCTTTCTAGCCATACAATCCAAAGTATTGTATCTTTTGATATATCCCAAATTGTTTGTAAATCCTAAGTTTTAAAGGTGAGTTGTCATTGCTTTCAATTATACTAGTCATCACCATGCATTTATCGAACATACTAAGAGTTCATTGCCATAGTTTTCCATACTATTGAGCAATGTCCCAAGAGATGGTCTATAATATCATCCTTTTTACAAACAACACATTGTGAGGGGCCATGGAAACCCCTTTTCATAAGGTCATCCCATGATTAAATTCTTATATGATCTACTAGTCAAATAAACATTTTAACTTTAGGAATGTTTGGGCTATCCCAAATATCTCTCTATATTCTTGTGATATTTCTATTTTGTTAGTGATTTATATTATATCCACTTCTTGTTGTGTATTCTCCTAAGTTATTCAACTCCCAAATCAATTTATCCTTGGCTCCTCTTAGAAAAATCATTGTTGTTATCTTTCTACTCAACTACCTCCTAGCATCAATATATTGTATACTTGTAAAAAAATATTCTTTCTATTTGTATCTTTCTTCCTAATCCTTGTACAAAATGTTTGAAACCCTATCACCATATTTATCTTGAAGTAATCTCATCCAAGGTTTCAAAATTGGATCTAGATTGAGTGGTTTTTATCACACCATTTATCCATCCAAATATAATTTTTTTCTCTAGTTCCCACTACCCATCTTAAACCTTTAATCACTAGATCAATTTTTTTTTAAACCATTCCAAAGTGTAGAACCATTTTGTAGAGAGAATGCAATAAAAATTAAGCTTGGGTCATTGGCCTCAACATACTTAGAAGAATTCTTGCCCATTTTATTTGACTCTCTATGTACAATGTCTAGTTTATTTTTCCCCTAAGAGCTAAATTTACATTCATAAGAACTCTTAAATTGAGACCTCTTCTAGTTTTATCATCACACACCTTACTTCATTTCACCAAATAAAATTTTATTTTATCATATAATCCTGACCATAAAAATGATCATATAATATAAGATTAAACTTTTTTCTATTGATTTTGGAATAGCATACAATGACATAATAAGTTGGAATGTCTTGTAAGACTTATTTAATTAGATGCACTCTTCCTACTAATGATAACCATCTACCTTTCCATACTGGTAGTTTATTCTGAACTTTACTTATAACTGGATTCCATAATTCTATCCTCATTCTCCCCTAAAATAGAGGCATCCCTAGATAAGTTGCTAGCAAATTTGCCTTCTCCATTTGAAAGAACTTGCATATCCCTACTTTTATTTTAGCTAGAGAGCTTAGGAAGTAAATTTTAAATTTTGTCTTAACTTTTTGCCTTGATGCTCTTTTGTATTCCTTTAATAAGTTATTCAAAGCTCTGACCTTGTTTACCCTTGCCCTCCTAAAAATGGTTGTATCATCTATAAATCATTGATGGGTGATGTTGTCAATATTATTACTAGCCTAAAGTCCACTTATAAGCCCATATTTGTTAGCCTTCTTCAAAATCCTACCCAAAACCTTTGCCATAATAATGAACATATATGGTGATAGAGGATCTCTTTGTCTAAGACCTCTTTTAGATTTAAAAGATTTAGTTACTAAACCATTGATCAATGTTGAATACGAAACTACATAAACACAAGCTTTAATCCATCTAACCCATTTCTTTCTAAAATAAAACTTTTATAATATTGTAAAAAGAAAATCCCATTTAACCCTATCATAGGCTAGTTTTAAGATCATTGCTTTCTCTTTTCTTGAAGTTGTTGAATGTATAACTTCATGAGCTACTATGATCTCGTCTAGAATTTGTCTCCCTTTCACAAATCCTCCTTGCTTTTTTGAAATAATTTTGTCTAACAATAGTCTTAACCGATTCACCATCACTTTGGAGATAATCTTATATGCCATATTACATAGGCTTATGGGTCTAAATAAATCAAACAATTATGCATCCTTATTTTTTGGAATCAGGGTAAGAGATGTTGCATTTAATTTATACTGCCACCAATAAAAATATTCACTATATCCCAATTATGTTGGTAAAAAGTTGCAAAGAGCCCATCTAGACCTGGGGATTTATCCTTATTAAAATAAAAAAGAGCTAAATGAACTTACTCCAGAGTAATAGGCTCCATCAATTTTCTATTGTCTTCATTTATTATAACAGAAGGTACTTCTTGTAGAAGTTTATTGTTAAGAACTTTACACTCCTCTAATCCTAGAATACTCTAATAAAAATACCTTGACTCCTTTCTAATTTCACTATGGTATTCGATCCAAACCCCTTCTACTGATTTAATTCTACTAATTCTAGATGTTGATCTCTTTACTATAGCCATACTATGAAAAAAATGTATTTTTATCTCCTTTTAACCAAGAGCATCCTTTATTTTAGTAAGGAATTCCAAAAATTATTTTCTTGCCATGTTACCTAGATTTTCTTCACATGAATATTTTAGTTTTTATGTTTTTCCTAAGATCTAAAACAAGAAGCAACACATGCTCCTTGATTGCACTTTGCTTTCTACTTCTTGCTTCCTACTTGCTCTTAGCTCACACTCAACTTTGGCTTGCATTCCCTTCTGACTCACACTCGTTCATTATAAGTGCAATGAGTTTATTAAAAATTGCTCTAATAAAGTATATAAATATTTGTATTTATAAATTTTATTTTAACCATAAAATATTTATTTATATATTTAAAATAATTATACATTAAATAAATACAAATTAATTGAATTAGTCCATTAATTTATAGTTAACAAAAATATTTTAAAAAAATTATATGATTTATCATATCCTAAAAATCCCATAAATTTGATTGTTAATTTTTTTTTTAAGAAAATGAGTTAATACTGATAATCAAATTTGCAAAGGATAATTATCCAACAAGCAACTTAGAGGTCACAAGATTGCTATCCAAAAGGAGAAATAAAAACAAAGCAAATACAAAAACTCCAAAAAGTGCAACGGTATACCAAGGGTGCTAAAGATGTAAAGAGTACCATAATCATTAAGAAAACTTGAAACACCAAAAGCTCCAAAATCACAAAATATTCCAAGGTTGTCCAAAGGCATCGAAATCTCGAGGGGTGAAAAAATATTCAAAAGCTCAAAAATCTCCAAAGGATTCATAATTACCATATGCTTCCTATCATCTGTGCTACCCATATATGCTTCCTATTTTTTCTTGCAAATAGACTATGTTTATGGCCTCATTTGCAAGGCAATCAACCACCATATTATGCTTCCTTCCAATGTGGGAGTATTGTATATATTCAAACTTCTACTCCAATTCTCTTAGTCTTATCTAAACTATTTGTAGTTGGATTGATGAGAAATCCTTCCCCTTAGATAGGGTAGAGATCACAAGTCTTGAATCACCATACACATGGAGTTGATTAATGTTTTGTTCCTAAGCAAAGTTTTGTCCCATTTCATAGCCTATCAGTTTGGCAACATTATTGGTTGTTTTCCCAAAATTGTTTTGAACTGAAGCATTTCATAGTGTGGTGCCACTAGTATCACACCACCAGCCATTGCATGGACTAGATTTGATTTAGAGGCTCCATCAAAGAAAAGTGTAGGGAACTTTATCTCTAAAGGTTTAATTGTTCTAACCTGCGACCCAAAATTTAGGAGATTTTGGATATCCATTTAATGTAATAGTTGTATATCCTTTTTTCTTAATGTTCAAATGTCTTGTTGTTTATGATATATAGCTCTTGTGTTCAACACTATCTCCCTTAAAAAATCAACACTATAAAGTTGGTTCTTTTTTCATAAATAAATATCCCATTTCTATCCTTCCATATGTGCCAAATTATGACTATTATCACTATATACCATATCTGCCTAATAAGGTGCTTGTCCTTCAATCCCCATTTGTACATTTGACCCCCAATTTTTTTAGTTGAAGGTTCCTGATAGTGTTGATCCTAATTGGGTTATTTCAATCCATATTTTAATTGCTTTTGTACACTAAAATAATAGATGTGATATTGTTTCATTGTTCTTAAGACACCTATGGCAAATATGAGGTCCCATGATATTCCTCTTAATGAGGTTATCTCTAGTAAGAATCTTGTTTTGGAGCACCAACCAAAAAAAGGCTTGAAGTTTGGGGGGAACCTTGTAATTCCATACCTTACAATGGATGAGTTTTGACCCTATTGTTGTAATAGTACCCCTTGGTTGACTGTGTAAACACCTAAGCCACTGATAGAGCCCCATATAAGTTGATTTAAAATTTGTGAAGAAAGTTGAATTCCTTCATTTTGGATGTGCAGTTGTCTCCATGAGTCTTGGTCAAGATGTGGCAGGGTTGGATCTCTAACCCATTCAATTAATCTTGCAAGAGAGTTAACGCCCAATTGTTGCAGGTCTACTTTTACTTTTGAAAAATAATTCTTAATGATTGGAGGTCCTCTCAATAAAAGATAATCCCATATTTAATTTATTTTTCATCCCCTATAAGCCAAAAGGTATGATTTAATATAATATCTTTAGCTTCCATAATATGTTTATAAATTGAGGAGACTGGTATGCTTTTTACACTTTTATGAGTTGGATCCCATTAGTGTTGTTAAAATATTTGCATTTTAAGATTTTTTTCCATGGAGATTCTGGTTGAGTGAGTAGATTCCAAATCAGCTAAGCACTTAGTGCCTTGCTAACAATTGTTGTTGTTTTGATTCCTAGGTCTCCCTACTCCTTTGGCTTGGTAACAGACTCTCAATTGGATAAATGGAACTTTTTTCTATCTGATTACCTTCCTCTTTGCCATAGGAAAGTTATAAGGGTACATCATAAACCTAAAATAGATATATAGGAATACTTGTAAATATTGATTTGATTAAAATAATTCCTCCAACCAAACTCAACCAACTATTGCTATATTGTTTTCTTCTTAACAAATTTTCTAGAATTACATTCCAAGTTTCCTATTTTTTTATGAATCCCATAGGAACACCTAGGTAGTTAAAGGTATTACTACCTTTGTGAAATCCCAAAATCTAAGAGAAACCTCTATATTTCGTTTTTGAAATATTTATAGCATAAAATATGCTCTTTTGGGTGTTTATATCTGCCCTTGTGGTTGAAGAGAAGTAATTTAAAACTTATTTGATCAACCTGACATTTAGTTTTGTGGCTTCTCCTAGTAAAATAGTGTCATCTATAAATTGATCATGACTGATTGTTCTATATCCTGTAGTTGCTCTAATTTCTAAGATTTTTTTCCATCTCAATTTGGTCAGATCCTCCTAAAGTTTCAACTAGAAAGATATAAAGGTAAGGAGAGAGAGGACACCATTGCCTTAATCATCTAGTGGCTCTAAATAAGTTAGCAAATTCTCCATTGACTAGAGGGGCTATCCAAGATCCCTCTATGCAAGCTCTTATCCAGTCTATCATTTGAGCTGAAAATCCAAATTTGGCTAATACCTATGTTAAAAAGCCAATGTGTACTTTATCAAAGGCATTCGCCATATCAAATTTAATGGCTATTCTTTCCTTTTTGGACTTGGTACTTGAGTGTAGGGCTTCATGAATTATTATAATATTATCATATATTTATTTCCCTAGAATAAAAACCCTATTTTTTTGCCTCTATCAGATCATTAATCTTACATTTCATTGTAGTTGCTATTATTTTAGTGATTATCTTATTTTAAGAGCAATTGCACAAAGATATAAGTCTAATTCTATCAAAAGTAATTGCACTTTTATTCTTTTTGAATTAAAGCTAAGAAAGTGGAATTGATTGCCCTAGATAGCTAACCTCTTATCCTTGTCCCTTCTATCATTGCCAACAAGTCATCTCCTATACTTTCATAAAATTGCTAATAAAAATTATTGGTGAAGCCATCTGGTTTGGAGCTTCGTCTTTGAGCAATGAACATATACCTTCTTCCAACTTTTCTTTGGTTACTATTGAAGAGAGATATTCGTCTCTATTTTTTAACAAATGAGGAATGTTGTTCATTAGAGAGTGGCTTGAGCCTGTTGATTTGCTATTGTCTTTGTGAGAAGGGCTAAGTAATGATCTCTTGCTAGTTCCTTTATGATTTCCTAATCAAAATATATTTCTTTAGTTTTGTTAATTTCTTTGATTGTATTGTATTGGTAGTGTTACATTATTTTTAGATTAAAGTAATTTGTGTTTTTGTCTCCTTTGTTGAGCCAAATTACTCTTGATCCAAGTCTCCAATGTGCCTCTTCTTCTTTGAAAGCTTGATCCATTTCTGAATTCAACCGAAGTCTTCTCTCTTCCTATTGAGGGATTGGAGGTCGATCAACTATATCTTGATCTACTTACTCTATATGTTGTAGCAATATGCTTGACCTATTTTAAACTCTATTCTTATTGGCAATCCATTTCCTAAAGGATTTCTTGAGATTGGAATTTTTCATTTTCCATACCTCTTGAGGACTATTTGCATGGACATGCTACTTTTAGATACTTTTTACTAAAGGTGAAACTCCTCATGTTCCATCCATTATAGAGTGTATTTGAAAGGAATCTTCATTTTTTAAGAGCACTATCACTAGTATCCAAATAGATAGTATTATGATCTAAGATTGAAATTTGAATTATACCACTTGATACAAGTGGATACCTAAATAGTATATCTTCTTGTATCAAGAATCTATCTAATCTTTCTGCAATGAATTTGATTCCAACTCTTCTATTAATCCATGCAAATTTTTAATTTTTGGAGATTATGTCTTGAAGTTTTTGCTCAGTTATAATTTGCATAACCAAGTTCTTAGAAGGGTCTTTTTAGGTAATACCTCATTTTTCTCCAATTAGACCAAAGTCGCATTCAATTCCCCTAATATAATTAAATTTCGGGATCTTTCTTGACGAATTCAATGTTGAAGACTTTTCAAAGCCTCTAGTTTTAAGAGTAATTGACTATGGTCTAAGTCTGTCCTTGTGGAGAGGAGAAAGAAGTTGCTATCCAATTTTAGTTTCTTATTTTATTAATACATATCACGACCTATGGATACCATGCAAGGAGAAGTCCCCTCGAGGTACCTAATAAATCTATTCCTTCTAGGTCTGAGGATATTCATATATTTTTTATTTTTTTCTTGTTAACTTCTTTCTTAATTTATTTTCTTGAATATAGATAAAAATTAGCTTATGCTAAGCTATTAATTGACTTAGGTGGTTTTTGTTTTTAGGGAACTACCCAATCCTCTTCCATTCCATGATACAATCTTCATTTCTTAAGTAGCTTCTTAGCCTTGCTAAAGTCTAAGAATATTTGTACTTTCTTTTGAATCTCTATGTTTACTTGTTTCATTCTTACCTCTTGATTAGATTTCCTCCCTCTAGAAGATCTAGTGGTTAAGGTTCCTGCTAAAATCATTGCTACTGCTAATTGAGTTTAATCTCTTCTTCTTGAAGGTTTTCTTTGGTAGCCTGAGTTTCCTCCACTTTGTCTTCTAATTTAGGATCTAATCGATCTTCCCATTTTTTATATGGCCCTAGATATTCTTCTTCCTAATTTTGTGATAAATAGAGAACTTATTATTGTTTTGTCTTTATGGTTATTGTTGAGGCCTCCTTCTTCTACTTCTAGATCTTGTCTATTATTTTCTTCTTTCTGGTTGGAATTATTGATCTTCCTCCTTTGTCTCTTATTATACCTTAGTGGGATAATTCCTTAAGAAATGACCTTATCGATGATAGGTAATACATTTAAAGGGAATGTGGTCATAATGTAGTCTAAGACTTTGATACCTATTTTTTCAAGAAACCCTTTTTCAGATTGACTTGAACACACAACTTAACACAAGTTGCATTATTGGCCTTCGGAGGAGCCCAGTCTACAAATGTGCTAATAGATTTACCTGTCATCTCAAGAGTTAGTTTATTTCATAAATTTAGGGGTAGAAATGGTAGTTTTACCCAAATTGAAACTTATTTTGGCTCTTCCACTTGTGTATCGAAACTGACTAACCAAGGGATCATGTAGAGAGGGCTATATCTAAGAAACCAGGGACCTCCTTAAAATATTGTCTCTTTCCTCCATCGAGGAAAAAACAACTTTGAAATACACTCTCCTTGCCATCATGAATTTATATCTATATATTTTAGATCCTAAAGAAGAGGTGATTCATCTTTGAATGGTTGTTGCGCTAGACCAAATACCCACAAATTTGTAAGCAAGATCTCTCTCAGTTAGCGTGAGGATTGGGTTTTGAATATAGTTTTAAGAAATATCCACCATTGGAGCATCATCCAAATTAGGAACAAAGGAGAATTTGTTACTTTATTAAGACTATTATGGTCTCCTTGCCTTCAAAGCTTTGGTCATATTTTATAGTTTTGACTAGTAAAACTGAGGAGGTAGTGAGAACAAGGAAAATAAACCATGGTTAACATTCTTGAGTATGGAGGCAATTGTCATGGTAATATCCCAAAAGGATGGTTGATGGGAGGGATATCCCCCATCACCATTGCCATGATAGGGCTTTACAGGTGACCAAACCCTAATCTAAGCCAAAAAAGAACACTCTCCTCAAAATCTTACAGATTTTTTTACTTGGCTCACTTTCCTCTGTTAAATTCATGGACAGACCATGAAAACAAAAGCAAAAGTAGAGGAAATCAACAAAGGAAGAAGCAAAAGATCTTATGATAAATAATTGCAAAAAACTACAAATAATCATAATGCCTACCAGATATGAGCATGTAAAGGTAATATGTCGAGTGACACAAACCCTTGTCTAAAAACCAGGTCCAAGTATCAACAACGAAAAACAAAATCAAAGCCAACACTATTGCAACTCTTCCCTTCCAAAACCTATCTTCTAGATCGTCAAATAAAATATTATAAATCTTTATCAATAGACATTTATGATATTACATCCATATTAAAATAAAAACTAAATAAAATCTGAGAGAGATACCATAGTGGTTGTTGGAAAAATGTTGAATATTTTCCATGTTATTCTAGTAGGCTTAACTCTAAAAGGTATTGGACACTCTCCATGTATCCTCATAGGGGTTCTAGACACTCTCCATGTATCCTCATAGGGGTTCTGGACACTCTTCATGTATCCTCATAGGGGTTCGAGGGCGACAACCCCTGACAGGAGTTTTAGGGTTTTTTAAGCTATTTTTAGACCCATATAGGTTGTTTAGGGTTAAATATTTGAACCCATGGTTTTTCCCATGGTATTGTAAAATTTGTTCTTGTGTTGTTATTTAATTGTACTTGCATTAGGGTTTGAAGAGAGATGAGAGATGAATATTATTATATTGGAGACAGTTAAGTTTATACAATAAGGAGATATTATTGTGTTGGGTTTTTCTTGTAAGGGTTTTCTAGGTGAAATACTGTGTTATGTGTGTATCTGTTATCTTCTTTTTTCTTTGATTTTGTATTTACTATTTTTCTAGATTTAGTTTATTGGGGACTTTTGCTCTTAATTTGGTATCGAAGCTAGGTCTTTTAGCTTTGTTCAAGGAGTAAGGGTTTCAACCCTATGATAAATTAAATCTTGAGTGGGAGTCGTATGCAAAATAATATAGGTGAATAAAAATAACAGGAAGCAGACGGGTAGAGATTGAAAATTTTAATGGACAAATTTTTTAGTTATGGAAACTCAAGATGGAGGATTTGTTGGTTAATAGATATCAGTGGATTGCAATGTCAGAAATAAAACTAACAACAATGACAAATGAGGATTGGCTGAAGATCCATAGGAAGGTAAGGATTTCTATCGTATTATGCTTATCTAATTCAATGTTATTGAATGTATCGACAGAGATCATGTCAAATTCATTATGGGATAAGTTGGAAACTTTGTATTATATAGTCAATAGTAAATAAACTCTTTCTCTGAAATAAGTTGTATTTACTTTAGATGAATGATGGTGACTTTGTGGCTGAATATTTGAATGCTTTTAACACTATGGTAAGTCAATTAAACTCTGTTGAATTAAAAATGGATGAAGATAAAAAGTTTATTACTTTACTTTGTTCATTACCTTATTCATGGGATAACCTAATTATGGCTATCATCGATACTACTTCTACATTTAAAGTATAGGATATAGTAGAAACATTGTTATATTGGAAATGAGACAAAAAATTTATGAGGATTATCATCAAAAGGATGCCTTGGTTGTGAGAGGTTGTTCTCAAGAAAGAAGAAAAAAATCAAGAGAAAGGAAATCGAGATCTAGGGGTAAATTCATTGCTCCATAAAAGAGGAAATGCTAGAAGTGTGGTAAAATAGGGTATTATAATAGATATTGCAAATCTAAAAATGGTAATGATAGTCGATCATCTAATGAAGAAACTTTTGTAGAATGAAGACCACAAATGAAGATTTAGAGAACTTATTCTTAACTATAACATGCTCAAGTGAATACCATGATTCATGGTTGATTGAATCAAGTGCTTCCTTTCATATGACTTATCATAGGGATGAGTTCTATGAATATGAAAAGATAAATGGAGGTGAAGTCTTCTTGGAAGAAATTTTGAGACATAAAATAATAGGTCGAGGAAGAGTCAAGTTGAGGTTAAAATATGGAAGAATTAAAACCCTTCCTAGTGTGTTGCATATTTTAGGTTTGGCAAGGAATTTGATATCCATGAGTAATATGAATGGCACGAGTGTGATTATGGTATTCAATAAGGATATATGCAATATGGATCATGGATTCTTGGTGTTGGCAAGGGGATTTTGTATAGGAAATCTATACAGACTTGAGGTTATCATTGTAAGTATTCTTTGCAATCACTATTTATTTATAGAGAATAATATGGTAGAAGCAGCTTCAAGTATTCTTGTAGTGAAGACAATATTGTGGTATCAATGCATGGGGTATATTGGTGAGAAAGGTCTTCAAATATTAAAAATTAAAGGTATGGTTGAAGGAATTTTAGATTACCTATTAAATTTTGATTTTTGTGAGTAATGTGTTTTTGGACAACAAACCTAAGTCAAGTTTCCTAGTAGTGCTATGATATTTTAAGGAATTTTGTATCTAGTTCACAATGACGTGTTTGGACTTGCAAAAGTACCATCATTAGGTAAATCTATCTATTGTGTTACATTTATAAATGACTTTTCAAGAAAGACCTAAGTATATTTTTTATGGAATAAATATGATGTTTTCAATAAATTTAAAAAGTTTAAGGCTCTTATAAAAAATCATATAAAGAAAAATATAAAGGTTTTGAGAAGTGACAATGGTGTTGAGTATTGCTCTAATGAATTTGACCAGTTTTGCAAGGACTATGGAATGGAAAGTTAGAAAACAACTCCATATACTTCACAACATAATGGAGTTGCAGAATAGATGAACAAAACATTGATAGATAAGGCCAGAAGCATGCTAAGTGGTGTAGGGTTAGAAAGGAAAATTTGGGCAAAAGCGATGTTAACTATTTGTTACTTTATCAATAGATGTCCTACCTCAGCTTTGGTGGACAAGACTCCACATGAAGTATCTACTGATAAGAAAACTTCTCTCAATCATATAAGGGTTTTTGGTTGTGATGCGTATATGTATGTCCCAAATGATAAAATGACTAAGCTAGACTATAAATTTTAAAAATGCATATTTATGGGTTATAGTATTGGTGTTAAAGAATATAAGTTGAGGAACCCAGAAATATAGAAGATTGTTTACAATCATAATGTGATCTTTAGAGAAAGAAAAGGGGTTTCAAAACAAGAAATGCAACCAAGCAAAGAACCTATAATATTTTAAGTAAAATTGGAACAGAAGGAAGAACCTGTGGTAGAACCTGATGCTACATAAGAACATAAAATATAGAGAGATTCAAAGAAATGATGTGAGAAGGAAGCTAAAGATGCAGAACCTAGAACTCCAATTTTGAGGAGATCAGATCGAGTGAGAAGAGTCCCATAAAGGTATAGCCCTTGAAATATTTGTTTTGCATTTAATACATCATTTACTGATGAAGAACCCAAAATTGTAAAGAAGACACTTTAATCAAGTAATAATAAGTCTTGGAAAAGGGCTATGGAGGAAGAAATGGAGTCCCTGGATAAATATAAGACGTGGGACTTGGTAAAATTACCCCTTGGAAGAAAATTGGTTGGTTGTAGGTGGGTATTCAAAAATAAGTACAATGTAGAAGGAAATTTGGAGAAGTACAAGGATTGCCTAGTAGAAAAAAGATTTTCTCAAGTTGAGGGAATTGACTTTGGTGGGATTTTTCTCCTATGGCTAAACTAACTTCAATTAGATTTATGTTGACTATTTATGTTTCTTTTGTTATTAAAATGGGGCATATGGATGTAAAGACAAAATTTATACATGGTGAACTTGATGAAGACATATATATGTCACAACCAAAATACTTTAGGATAAAAGGTAATGAGGACTTGGTATGCAAGTTGAAAAATTCTCTTTATGGCTTGAAGCAATCTCCAAGAATGTGGAACCAAAAATTTGATAGGTTTGTTTTGACTCTTGGGCTTGGAAAAAGCAAAGTAAATCCATGTGTGTATGTTAAATAAGAAGAAGAAAAATTTGCTATCATTTTTTTGTATGTGGATGACATGTTGTTAATTGGTAACAATAAGAAAATGATAAGTTACTAAAATCTCAATTATCTTTTGAATTTGACATGAAATATTCGGGTGTTACAAAATTTATTTTGGATATGGAAATAATAAGGGATTGTGCAAATAGAAAGTTGTGATTTAATCAAATAAAATATGTTTATTTGATACTAAAGAGGTTTAGGATGCATGATTGTAAACCAGTATGTGCTCCATATGATGTTGGTCAAAAGTTATTTGTTGAATAATATTCTAAAACAGATGAGAAATTTGAAGAAATGCATCATGTTACTTATGCTAGCACTATTGGTAGTTTGATGTATGCAATGGTTTGTACTAGATGTGATATTGCACATGCAGTGGGAGTAGTTAACAGATATATATCCAATCCAAGAAAGGAACATTGGACTATTGTGAAAAGGATCTTCAGATACATGTGTGGAACTTTAGAATATGCTATTTGTTACCAAGAAAATTTTGAAGATAATAATATTGTAAATATACAAGGTTTTGTGGATGTTGATTGGACTGAAGATCTGGACAAGAGAAGATCCATGAGTGCTTATGTGTTTAGACTATTTGGAGGGGCAATAAGTTGGATGAGTAAAAAATAATCAGTGGTTGCTTTATCCATAATAGATATAAAGTACATTGCAACAACTCGTGCCTATAAAGTAGTGTGGCTGTAGAGGTTATGTTCAACATTTGGTCTTAAACATAAGGTTGTGAGAATTGATAGTGATAATCAGAGTGCAATAATTTTGGTCAACAATCCTGGTTTTTGTGTTTGGTCAAAACATACAGATATTAAGTACCATTTTATGAGAGAGATGGTTTAAAGGAATCAGGTGATGCTGGAGAAAATTGATACAAAGAATAATGTTGATGATTGATTAACAAAGACTGTACTTGCTCAAAAATTTTATTGGTGTAGATCTATGGGCATGGTTGCCCTTGATAGCTGACAATGGTAGTTTTTGACCCTTATGGAAAGTATTCAACACATGGGAGAATGTTGGAAATATGTTGAATATTTTCCATGTTATTATGATGGGGTTAACTCTAAAAGGTATTGGACACTCTCCATAAATCCTTGTCAAGGTTCGAGGCCAGGCTTGGCCCCAAATAGGGGTTCAAGAGCAGCAACCTTCAAAAATAAGGGTCCAAGGGCGACAACCCCTGATGAAAGTTGTAGGGTTTCTTAAGCTAATTTTAGACCCATATGGGCTTTTTAGGGTTAAATATTTGAACCTATGGTTTTTGCCCATGATATTGTAAAATTTGTTCTTGTGTTTTTTTAATTTAATTATACTTGCATCAGGGTTTGAAGAGATATGAGAGATGAACATTATTGTATTAGAGATAATTAATTTTATACAATAAGGAGATATTATTGTGCTAGGTTTTTTCTTGTAAATTTTTCCCAAGTGAAATACTGTGTTATGTGTGTATATGTTATCTTCTTTTTTCTTTGATTATTTATTTACTATTTTTTTAGATTTAGTTTGTCGAGACCTTTTGCTCTTCATTTGGTAAGTCCTTGGGTTTTCATCCAAAATATGCAAGTTCAAACCTCGATATGAGGGGATCATGATTCCTCATAAAACTCGTGCTTTAACCTAACATTTTTACCCGTAGTATCGAAGGGCATATCGCGTTAACACCATTGGTTATGAAAAATGTTTACCTTAAGAAATTGAGATTATAATAACTAGATTTGGCAAAATTAACAAAAAATAATTATAAAAATATCAACGATTCCCAAATTGATGATATTATATATATAGAAAATAAAATAGTGTAACAATATATATGTTAGAGTTAAAGTGCACTATGCCTCTCTTTTGACACTTGTCATTTTATACTGACACTTGTCAGTTTGTCATATAGGCCTTCTGCCTATATATGTATCTCATTTGTATCAATAATATTATCCCTTCAGTTTCAGTCCCAAAATTTGGTATCAGAGCTCCAGGATTTCCCTGCCCTGTGAGCTTGAGGGGGGATTTCTCTCATGGAAATCACCCCTCCCCCATTTTTTCCTCATATTTTTCCCTATTTTTTTTCCATTTTTTTCTTTCAATATAGGGAGTATGCTCTCCATCTTTTAATGGATGGATCAGAAACCAGATGTTAAAGAAAATATTGTGTATCCGTCCATCTAAGTTGCAGATCTGCATTGTCAACAGCACCTGATGAAGCTCGAGAGGATTACGGCCATTCAGTGCATTGACCACCGTATTTTTTTTTAATGATTGCCACCAAAATTTTTACCTTTCTATTTAAAATATTGTTTGGTGTGCAGCAGAAGGACGACATAGCGACCATAGTGTCCTATACTGGTATTGCTCATGGTGTTGGTCAATCAACAATAGTGGGGCAGATACATGTGGCACCAATTAAGATTGGGACAGTATTTTACCCCTGTACATTCACAGTGCTCGATTCTCCTGACTTGGAATTTATTTTTGGACTTGATATGCTCCAGAAACATCAGTGTGAAATTGACTTGAAAGCAAATGTCCTCCGTGTTGGTGGAGGAGAATTATCCGTGCCTTTTCTGCAAGAGAAGGATATTCCAGGGCATTTTTTTGATGCAAAAAGATTTAAAAATTTGGGAGCATCAGCTTCAGTTGAGTTAAGCTCTTCTAAAAAAAAAGCTGAAAGTTCAAGTACATCTGCACGAACTACTGCTCCTTCACAAGCAGGCAATACACAGGGATCAGATTATGAAGCGAAGATTTCAAAGCTCATGGAGCTTGGGTTTGACCGGGCATCCGTGATTCAGGCACTAAATCTCTTCAATGGAAATGAAGAACAAGCTGCTGGTTTCTTGTTTAGGGGCTGAGAATAAATTGCTATATAGATGGTAATGATGCATTCGAGAGAGCGGCACAACATGGCATTTGAGACGGCAATGGATGCGATGCTGGCATACAATCGGGCGACGGTCTGAATTGCTTTTTCACTGCGGTTTTTTGTTTTGCCTGTATCATTCAACCAGGCGGTGGGAGCTACGACGCCATTTTTTCACTACATTTTTTGCCTATTTGATCTCCTTTAAGCATGAGGCGTGGGTGCTTGTCGTTGCGAGAGTCATGATTGCCAGCGAGAGGGAACCAAATTTCCATTTATTTCCTTGGAAGGTTGCTACAGAGCTTTGATTGGAGTATTCCCGATGAGAGTGGGTATGGAGTGGATATGACAAAAGGTCTAGCTATTACGCTGGGCAGAGTAGTTCCACTGAAGGCCATAGTTAAAACTCAGCTTCTTCCTCACCTGTATTGAAGTCGAATCCTGTGTGAATATCAATCCATTTTCTAGCAGATAATCACTGAAACAAATTTATGTCCAGCCTATGGCGATACTGTGAAGAATGAGGGAATGTTGGTGTGTGGGGAAGGGATGTTCGAGGAAGCATGGGCCTAGACAGACGCAGAGCATGATCTCCTTTCGGGCGTTAATGGTGATTGTTGTTTTTATTTTAATTCTGTCATGTGCCTGCACGACACAACTACACGCAACTACTCCATGTGAAACTTCTAAGTTTTTGGAGGTGAGCCAGGGCACGGGCGGTGTCAACCACGATGACACAATGGCATTGCCCGTCAAGGGCGGAGCTGTCAGCGGAGCGCTGGAGGTGGTCGACAAGGGTGCCGTTGGGGATGAATTCATAGATGAGCATGGGGTCATCAACATTGATGTAGCAGCAGACATCGTGGGAGCTAAATGTTGGACGTACTGGGGACTGACATTGATGTGGGTATACTTAGTGCAGTCTTCATTGGAGTTGGCATCAATGTAACATCGCTGGCAGATATATTGTGTTGGATGCGTTCTGCCCAGCGATAGACTAGTAAGATAAGGCCTCCAGCTCAAGGGCTCAGCAAATATTCACTAGCAACCAAACCAACACCAGCTCGTCCGCCTATGGCCCTCTTTGGCGCACCCTCCACAGAAATCTAGTGAGCAAAACCCTCATTCCTGCCGCCCTTAACTCCTAAACTCCTGTGACGAGCTTGACGACTGCTAGTAACATCGAGATTTGGCAGTGATTAACTACTGTGTTTTACTCAACTGTTCGTTGGATCTGATGCGGAGAGATTTTTTCTTACTAAGGTCCAGATGTGTTCGCGTTGCGCTACGTCCGGTGATCACCGCGTACCAAGTGGCATGAAGATATTTTAATGTCATTGTAGTGAGAACAATTTATTCAACATCATGGGGATACTTATTTTAAGAAGGGAGCATTTACATTAAAAGGAATCATTCCTTTTATTTTTTATAATTGTATTTGTCCATAGTGGGTGGGCTCAGTTTGTTTTTAGTGAGGGACATTGTTTTTTATAAAGTGAAGAGACCACTTTATGACACTTGGAGAGTGCCCATGTCTATTGGCCAATAATATGGCCCCTTTGGCCATTTTTTTAATGTATTTCCACAAGGAAGATATTGATGTTGTTTTCTTCCCATTAGTGAGTGATGTCGCCATGGTGTGATGTCTATTTACTGCCTAGATAGGCATGATATTGTTTTTTCCATGTTGAAGGCCCCATTCACATACAAGTATAGGGGTATTTATAGTCGTTGGAAATGTTTTTCTACGACGGACACAATGGTGGTGTCATATTGTAATTTTGAGGCTATTTCAATTTAGTTTTTTAGCCTCAAAATTTTTTCTACCTTGGAGTGCATTTTTGGTTGTACCCGACACTCCCAAGGCACATGTAAGTGAACCTAGTATCTAGTATTCTCCTCTTTCTACTTTACGGATGCAGCGGCTATTTACCCATGCATTCCGGTAAGATGAGGTGACTACCATAAGGACACTTATACTAGGGACTACAGACATAGACACCCTAGATTCTATCCGAGGTTTTTTCTGGATCTACTTCTAAAGACTACAAACGAAGACACTTAAGAAGATTCTTTTCTTTTCTTCTTTCTTTCTTCTCCTCCATATTTGGCTTCTATGGCTCATTTTAATGTATTGAGTGCATTTTTGACAGAGACCGACACTATTATATGGCTCGTTTTTCCTTTGTATTAAGGTGCATTTTCGAAAGAGACCGACACCTTCTAGATTGAGTTCACCATAAGGAGGTATTTCATATTTATGGTGGATCTAGTCAGTGACCTACGAGAGGCAACATCCTCTGAGGATGACCTGCAGAGGCAACAAACCCAAAAGTGGCTGACCCTGAGGCACCCATGATGACCCTGAGGCACTTAGACGGCTGACCCAGTGGCAACAGACCCATAGAAGTGGCTAACCCTGAGGCAACAGACCGAGATGTATACACAGTGAATCTAGCGTTATTCCTAGTTGGAGAGCCAAGCGCAGAGAGCACGAGCCTAGACCAAATCAGCAATAAATGAGGATGTAGAATTTTTTTTTAGAAGTCAACATTAAGGGGGAATGTTACCTAATGTTGACTTGTTTTTTCTTTAGTTAGGATAGTGCACTTTAAGGGGGAATGTTAGAGTTAAAGTGCACTATGCCTCTGTTTTGACACTTGTCAGTTTATACTGACACTTGTCAGTTTGTCATATAGGCCTTCTGCCTATATATGTATCTCATTTGTATCAATAATATTATCCCTTCAGTTTAGGTCCCAACAATATATATATATATATATATATATATATATATATATATATATATATATATATATATATATATATATATATATATATATATATATATTTGGTTAGTATAATAAACCCCTATGATCAATGCACAAGGCTGACCAATCTCCTCCCAACCATGACCTCTCGTAAAGTCGAGAGCTATGCTTATTAATAGGGAATTTAACACACAACCACCACACACCCACCCCCTCACACACTCACCCATGCCACAATTTGAACCTTGGACCTCCCAAAGAAGAGCCAAAGCTTGAACCGTTGCGTTGTCCACCCTAGAACAATAAAACATAAATATATTATAATAATGTTTTTTATTATTATATATTATAAATATATTATATATTATTATATATTATAAATATATTATTAATTATAATATATTGTGTATTATAAAACATAAAGGGCATAGGAAAATGACAAGAAGCACATGAGTAGAGATTAAAATTTTTAATGGAGAAAATTTTGAGTTATGTAAACTCAAGATGGAGGATTTGTTGTTTGATAGAGATCTGTATATTGATGTCTCAAGAATAAAATCAACATCAACGACAAATGAGGATTGTCTAAAAATCGATAGGAAGGCAAGGAGTTTCATCATATTATGCTTATTTGATTTGGTATTATTTAATGTATCAACAGATACCACAACAAAGTCATTATGGCATAAGTTGGGAACTTTGTATCAGACAAAGTCACGAGTAAATAAAACTCTTTCTCCGAAATAAGTTGTATTCGCTTTGGATGAATGATGGTGACTTTGTGGCTAAACATCTAAATGCTTTTAACATTGTGGTAAGTCAATTAAACTATGTTGAAGTAAAAATGGATGAAGAGGAAAAGTGTATTACTTTACTTTGTTCATTACCTGATTCATGGGATAACCTAGTTATGGCTATCACCAATACTACTTCTACATTGAAAGTAGAGGATATAGTAGGAATATTGCTGAGGAAATGAGACAAAAATATTCTAAATATTATCATCAGAAGGATGCCTTGGTTGTGAGAGGTCGTTTAAAAGAAATAAACAAAAATAAATTAGGAGAAAGGAAATCAAGATATAGGGATAAATCTATTGCATCGAAAAAGAGAAAATGTTAGAAGTGTGGTAAAACAGGGCATTGCAAAAGAGACTACAAATCTAAAAAGGCTAATAATAGTTGATCATCTAATGAAGGAACTTTTGTAAAAATGAAGACCATAAATGAACATTCAGGGGACATATTCTTAGCTGCAACACGCTCAAGAGAATGTCATAAATCATGGTTGATTGATTCAAGTGCTTCCTTTCATATAACTCCTCGTACAGAGGGTTTATATGAATATGAAAAGATAAATGAAGGTGAAGTCTTCTTGGGAGATAATTCGACATATAAAATAATAGGTCAAGGAAGATTCAAGTTGAGGTTAAAATATGGAAGAATTAAAACCCTTCTTGGTGTGTTGCATATTTTGAGTTTGGCAAGGAATTTGATATTTGTGAGTAAGATGAATGATGCGGGTGTGACTATGGTATTCAATAAGGATAGTTGCAATATGGTTCATGGAGTCTTGGTGTTGGCAAGGGGATTTTGTATAGGAACTTTGTTCAAACTTGAGGCTAGCACTATAAGTATTGATTGAAATAACTCTTCAGTTGTAGAGGAGAATAATACAGTAGAAGCAACTCTGAGTATTCCTATAATGAATATAATATTGTGGTATCAACACATGGGGTATATTGATAAGAAATATCCTTGAACATTAAAAATTAAAAGTATGGCCGAAGGAATTTTTTATTGCCTATACAATTTTGTTTTTTGTGAGTACTGTGTTTTTTTAAAGCAGATCCAAGTCAAGTTTCCTAATAGTGCTACAATATCTGAAGGAATTTTACATCTAGTTTACAGTGATGTGTTTGGACCTATAAAAGTACCATTGTTAGGTAAACCTATCTATTTTGTTACATTTATAGATGACTTTCAAGAAAGACCTTGGTATATTTTTTATGAAACAAATCTAATGTTTTCAATAAATTTAAAGAGTTTAAGGATCTTGTAGAAAATTAGATAGAGAAAAATATAAAGGTTTTGAGAAGTGATAATGGTTGTGAGTATTTCTCTAATGAATTTGAGTAGTTTTTCAAGGACTTTAGAATAGAAAGGCAAAAAAAACTCTGTATACTCCACAACAAAATGGAGTTGCAGAATGGATGAACAAAACATTGATAAAAAATTCCATAAGCATGCTACGTGTTAGCTTTTGAGGATATCTACAGTGGGAGAGATCTATTGCAGGTACTAATAAGATGCAAAAAATATAAAAGAAAGTAATTTTGCAATATAACTAAAATATACTATAAATATAAAGTGGTAAAAATACAATGCAGTATGGAGGTAATGGTCACTCCATTAATACAAGCTAAGGAACTATATTGTACTCCATACAGGAGTTCTAACACTATCTACTACAAAACAATTGATATTCTTGATATGTCTCTTACCCTCCAATCTATCACTATGAGGCCCTTTATATAAGCAGAGAGATTTCTTGGCCAACACTCTACCTAGATGTACAAGGGGACACCTTTCACATTATAGCTTGCACATTGAAACTTGTGTATTTATTACATTTCTTGAAGTACATAGATAACTTCCCCCTAAAGTAAAATCCTACTCTAACTATGTACCAAAGGTGGTACATTTATATGAACCAAATAATGTAATATGCCCTAACTCTAATACCCTTTGTATTACATTATTTGGGTATTGAAGATTTCAATATTCAATATGGATCTATCTTCAGATGTTCTTTAGCTTGATCAAGTCTTTTATTTTATTCTTTAATTCACATTGCACTATACACCTCCTTGAATTGGTTCTTCTTCTTCTTTAGAGTCAGAATTGGAACTTGTATTCTTCTTCATTGCTCACTATAATCTGATCAAGTAGTTAGTGTCTTCATATGATGTAAAGAGAGCTATAGCTAAGGATTCTTTAGTATTTTCATGATGCATGTCTGGTTCAGTGTTTATGGTTGCTTTGCTATTCATGTCTTCTTTGATATGATCTCTTTTAGCATGTATTTTCTTCCTTTTCCTCCTTCTTCTCCTATTATTTTGTATTGATACTAGTGGAATTGTTGCTTCATAAGGAGTTAGTCTATCATCACAATAATATTGATTTGTATTGCTAGCTTGCTTCATGTGTTGAGTGAGTATAAACACAATTAATGATAGGTAAATCATTAAACACACCATGGATGTGAATATAACTATATTTTGTGAATTCCACCATGCCTTAAAGATTTTTCATGAAGATAACCAACTAATGCTTCAAATCTACCCTCTTTTGCTTCTTTAAGAAATAAGAAGAATCTCTCCTTATCGCTAGTTGATATATTCTCTTATCCTTCAAGAGTGACTATCAATTTTTAAGAATATGAATCCATTTCATGAAATAATTCTTCATTGATCAGGGTATTTCTTATTATTTTATCCATATTCCTTTGTTATTCCTTATAATTGTAGATATGGATTTTATAGAGATCTTTTAAATGCTCTAAATTGAATCTTTGAAGTAGTCTACCTTATGACTCCCTAGTTTAGAGTATGTGAATTTGATTTGATAAAACCTTTATAGAGCTTAGGTTTTGTAGGCTTCCTTATGTCTCCCTAGTGAATTTGATTTAATAAAATCCTTGTAGAGACTTATGACTCCCAAATGGATTGAGTACTTGATAAACTTTGATGAATGCTATTATTATCAAGTTTTGTAGAATGTCTTATGAATACCTAGTGTTTTTGGATATGCTATATGAATGATGAAGTGCTTTTTGATAATAGTAGTTCAATTTTGGGGTCATTTTGTAAAGTTTTATAAATACCAAAATCAAATTTTGTTACACCTTATTACTCCTATTGAACTTAAGCACTTTATAATTTGATGAGGTTCTAATGGTTGGATTTCTTTTGTCCCTTTAATGTATTTTTGAGACAAGTATACCAATTAATTTCCAACTCTTGATATTCCTTAATGAACCTCATTTTATAGCTTTTGATATTTGATTTTTTATGTTTCTAAATTCCAATAATTTATATGGTGTAGTATTCCTTATAACTCCTTAATTTGGAATATTAGAAAACAATAATATTTGCAATAATGAATATTTAGTTTCCAAGTTGAAATCCTTATTTCTCCTACTTTATTATTTGCAAATATGAAATATTCTTGAAATCTGCTTACTTAATATATTACTAATGCTAAGTTAATGATTTGCAATAGTAATTATAATGTACCCTTATAACTCCAATATCCCTTTTAGTTTATAGCAAGCAATAAGTGATATTAAACTTTACCTTTATAATCCCTCGGATTATCTTCCTTTGATGCTATGAGGTGGCCAATTTAAGCATTTTGAATCTATGGAACTTATGAGCATTCAATGCCCTCTTTGATCGATCACCAGTTCCTCCCTTGAGTAGTGCTTTCCTCCATGTATGGCGTTGATTTCTTCCTTAAATGAATGTTTGGCTTGCATTGAATATCCTTTGAACTAGAACATTGGTATGGTTGGCTTATGACAACTACTTTAATACTTGCTTACACCTTTGAATGGCGCATAGGCTTGAATTAGCCTCCTTCCTATGACCGTGCTTCACAACATTCAATGTTTGACTTTCTATTGACCTCATTATGTCTCCTTCTCCAAAATGGGTACCTTAAATAGGATTTTTGCCTTGCAAATTATGGACAAGTGTTACCTAAGTGTTACCAAATAGATGTTGGTGTTCCAATGTATCTGTATGCAATGATAAGTTTGGTGGTAACCTCTAAAGAATTGTAACTCATTTTAGGTGAGCGCTGAATTATTCACGAGCATTGGGTGCATAGAACTCTTGTACCAAGTGGCACTCATGACTTGTGCATGTAGCCTTTATTCTAATGCTCCAAGGATAAGCATTGTAGCCCTATATATTTGTATTATATGTTGGCTTACTATGTTTCTTAAAATACAAGCATCAACTCTTCTTCGTTCGCACATTGTCTTAATGAGGATAATGGGTGGCTCGAGTTGTAATACTCCACAGTTCTATGGTATTCCTAATAACAGTTCTATGGTAGCTTATGTGCTTCTTTCTATCGGTCATTCTCTCCAAGTAATGGCCTTGGATATAGCACTTTTCCCTTTCTATATTGATGCTTGTAATATGTTGTTTGTGTATCCTTTGTAACAGCCGATTGATGGCACTGTTTTGTAGCTTTTAAAATAGCCCTTTTTTACTTAGCCTGATAGTACTATCTGATGTAGATAATATTCTTTTGTATACCATATTTTCTCTTCATAAACTTTAATGATAATAGCCTATTTTAATGGCTTCAATGCTATAGGTTATGCACTTTCTTCTAGGACTAGATTGGACATGGAGAAACAGTGTCTTTAAACAACTTGATTTCTACAAAGTATGCACTCTTCGGTAGCTCTTTCCTCTTTCTTGAACTCTGCCATACTACCTACTAAACATGATGGTCATCCTTCTACCTATAAATAGAAATGCTTCTGTATTTTTTAAGGAACAAAAGAGGTGTTTTGTAATAGTTAGATTTGCACCAATATAAAGGGCCTTTCTGAAATCCTTTCTCAATTTTGATGAGGCAACTTCTTTCTTCCTTGGATATTTTAATGAGATTTAATCCAAGATAATGTCGATTCTTAAGTATTTTTGCACTTTGCACTTAGATGAAATCCTTTTATTTTCCTTGAATCTTGAGACTCATCAAGTCTCGATTTGAGGCTTCCTTCAAGGACTTTAATGATGGCTTCCTTCTCCACCTTTTTTATTTGTATTGGTGGTTTTTTTTTGCCATGAAATGTTGTATATTTTATGCTAATTTTGTGCCTTTAACAACACAAACTAATTAAGAGTAGCTAGTTTAAATATCAACAAGTATAGTACTTAAAGGATTAATAATGCACCTTTAATGGTAACAATAATATCTCCTTATTGCTCCTATAAGTAAACTCTCAAAATGAATTCTAATGCACTTAATAATTTTTGCAACTTTTTAAGAGTAATCTAAAAAGAACCCTTAATGAATATTTTGCAATTTTCACTACAATAAATATTTTAGGATGTAGTCTTCTTGCTTTCTAGATAGATAATAGGTAGGTGATAATTTTATTTCTTTCAAAAAATATCCAACTCCTATTTAATGTGTAAATATAGCCTTAAAATGAACTCTTTTTTTGCAATTTCTTGAAGACTATAATATGAGCCTTTATTCTTGGAACTTTTTTTTTTTTTTGGTAATTATTTTAATAGATTAACAGTGGGTTTTTATAGAGGATCCCAAAACCTTATGTACAAAATCAACCTGGCTGGAATGTGCATCATGCCTTGTGGCTGGAGGAATAAACTTGATGACAGAAACCAAAAACTGCTAATTGCCCGAAGGCTATAAGTAGGGCCCTTATGTCTGAATATCCCGGAAACAAACCACATTTTACCAAGGAAAACAAAAATACTGGCTGGAGAAATTTGACCATCGAAAGCAAAAATAGCCAAACCAAACGAATGACCTTTCGAAGCGAGGAGAACATCATGAGAGGATATCCGCATTGGCCAAACTCACCACCTCAGACGAGAAGCATGAGCGCCACACAACGGGACACGTGGTCACAAGCCCTTTGTTGGCCATGTGGTCTGCCACGCGATTTCCTTCCCTGAAAATATGGCATGCCTTCCACCTGTCACGTTGAGAGAGGAGCATCCTAGCCTCAAGAATGATGTTGTAGACCCTCTAAGACGGGTCTTTAGAGCCTAGCAGATAGTTGACTATATTGAGCGAATCACCTTCGACTATCAAAGGTCGAGGATCCTCGGAGAGGATCTAGATACCTTTCAAAACACTTATGGCTTCAGCATAGTGATTAGTCTGGGCACCCAAATCTTCACAATAAGCCAGCACGAGATTGCCGTTATGATCTCTAACCACACCACCAGAACCCGGCGAGGCCGGGATTGCCTTTGGCCGCACCGTCAAAGTTTAATTTAATCCAGCCCACAGGGGGCTTGGTCCAAATAACATCCCCACGCTGAGACTTAGAAACACCATCAAGAATAGGGAAAAGGCCCAAACTTTGGAATATCGTCGCTTCGCCGGGGAAGGCGGGGACGGGAACTAGGAACAACTTTAGAATTCTCAATGGCGAAGGATAAGGCTCTCTGAGCGACACGGGGAGGTACTCTAGGGACCTTGCCGAAGACTCGGAATTTCTCTCTAGCCAAATCGCCAAATGGAGTGGTGGAAAGAGGCCTCAAGAAGGAAGCGAAGTTTAGGATTCTTGAAAGGATTGGGCCATTGGTGGAAGGCATCTTTGAGGGAGCGGGGAGTGCACCAAAGGATTTGAAAGGAAGATAGGACAGTCTTGAGGACGAGAATGGGAAAAAGGACAGTGCAAAAATAAGTGGTGCTGTCGTCTCACAATCGAGCAAAGCACAAGAAGCACTCGTTGGGAATAGCAAAACCCCTCTTATGGAGGTTTTCGATGGTTAAGGCTTTATTATGAAAGGCAATCCATGCAAAGTAATTAACTTTAGGAATAATACCCTTCCTCCAAATCACTTTCCACCGGTGATCCATGGCAATCTCACAAGTAATAAGGTCATAGGCAGTCTTGACAGAGAACAGACCATCCTCTGTGCCACGCCAGATGATTCTGTCATCTCTTCTAACAGATGGAATTAAAACAGACCGAAGAATATTAGACAAAAAAGTCATTTCATTGTTAAAGCCGTCCGGAGTCGGCAAATTCCACCGAGGGGAAAGAGTACTCCGATCAATGAAGTCTGCAACCTTGAGTTGGGAATTTGGATCCACCTAGGCTTTTAGGCCAACAAGGTCTGCTCTCAACTTGAGAGCTCCATCAGTAACCCACCTATCCTTCCAGAAGAGAATGGAGTTGCCATCACCCAAAATCCAGCAAGCACCGAGTCGATCGGAGAGCGGGCTTGAAGCACGAGATTTCCAAAAGGCGGACGCTTCGGGAGGAATCCCGACATCAAAAAGAGAACTCGATCCAAGATACTTCCTCTTAACCAGCTTGACCCACTCTGTTGGGTCATTAGTCAGGATCTTCCAAGCGTGCTTAGCGATCAAAGCAGTGTTCATGAGTCTTGATCTCCTCATTCCCATGCCACCTTGGTCCTTTCGCAAGCAAATCTTATCCCAGGCCACAAGAGGAATTCTGGATTTTTCTTCATTGCCAGACCACAGAAAGGTCCTCTGAATCTTTTCAATCTTGGAATGGACAGAAACAGGCAGCATGAACACAGACATGAAGTAAGTTGGGATTCCTTGGAGACAAGCTTTGGTAAGGGTGGCTTTCCCAACTTGCGACGAGGAATTTGCCTTTCCAAGTGCTCGGCTTTTTGTGAAGACGTTCCAGGATCATGTCCCACAAGCTTCCATTGGCCTGGCCATTACAAGCCAGAGGCAAACCCAGATAAGACGCGAGCAGGGAATCAATAGTGCATTCCAAAATTCTGGCTATGCGGATCTGCCTTCGCATAGGAGTGTTAATAAAATAAATTTTGCTTTTGATGTAATTGACTTTATGTCCGGCAGCCTTTTCATAACGGGAGAGGATTCGCTTGATGGATTTGGCTTGAGTGACGGACGCCCCAGTGGAGATGAGGGTGTCATCCACAAATTGTCGATGAGAGACAGGGATCGACTCTGGAGGTGGGAAAAATGCCAGAGATCTTATTCTGACGAAGAGCCTCTTTCAAAGACCAACTCAGAACCTCAGCCAGAAGGATGAATAGAATAGGAGATAGAGGGTCACGTTGTCTGAGGCCTCTGGCACTTTGGAAATACCCAGCAGGGGATCCGTTGATTAGAACGAGAAAAGGAGGGAGTGGATATGCAACTACTGACAAGGTCAATCCATTGAGGGTGAAAACCGAACTTGAAGAGGATAGCACAGAGGAACCTCCTGTCAACTCTGTCAAAAGCTTTATTCATGTCCATCTTGAGGAAAAGAGCAGCATTTTTGGAGCGGTGAGCAGAATGGAGGGTTTCATGGATGGTGATGACACCATCGAGAATGTTTCTGCCTTTCACGGTGCTTACCTGAGAAGGACCAACCAAGGAGGGAAGAAGGGACCTCAGACGGTTGGCTATGGACTTGGTTAAGATTTTATAAAAAACATTTCACGAGCTAATGGGACGATAATCAGAGAAAATTTTGCAGGCGGAAGACTTAGGGATGAGAGCAAGAAAGGTAGAATTTAGTTTTGGATGGATGGATCTGGAGGCTTGAATCTCCTGAATTGCTTCGCACACATCCGAACCCACAACATCCCACATAACTTGAAAAAAACGGGGGGGAAAACCGTCAGGCCCAGGCGCCTTGTCTGGTTGCATGGAGAACAAAGCTTCTTTAATCTCAGACATAGAAAAATGCTCCAGAAGCTTAGAGCTTACCTCGGGAGGAACTTTGACTGGGAAGTTATCCAACAGAGATTTTTGAACCTGGAGATCACTGTCGGGAGGAACACCGAGCAGATCCTGGAAGAAGTCAACCGCTTCACTTCGGATTTCCTCAATATCCTTGGTAACGCGTCCATCCTTGCACACCACTTCCCTGATTTTGTTAGCCCCTCTGTGTCGCAAAGTTGACGCATGAAAAAACTTCGTATTGGAGTCTCCATTTCTCAACCAGAGGTCCCTAGATTTACGGCGCCGGAAAGTTTCTTCCCTTGCAAGAATAGAATGATAATCCACCAAGAGCCTCCTTTCCTCCTCCCTGATGCAATCGGTGTAACCTTCGAGCTCCATTCTCTCCTCCACCAATTTTAGGTTCACGAAAAATGGACCTTTTGGACTCAAAAATGTTGCCGAACACCTCCTTGTTCCATGTTTTCAAATTCCTTTTGATTAACTTGAGTTTTAAGGCCACTCTCTTGGAAGCGGAACCTGCTACCTTCTGCTGCCACCAGGCCGTAACCAACCCTCTAAAGTCCTTGTGAGAAATCCACATGGACTCAAATATGAAGGGGGTTTTAAAAACAGGCCCATCAACCGTCTCCAGGACAATAGGATTATGATCAGACCCAATCCTCGGTAAGGCCGAGAGAGTTGCCGCATCGAGTATGGGAATAGCCTCTTGGGATATGAAGAATCTGTCAAGCTTGACTTGAATAAGATTGCTCCCAATCCTCCTGTTGCTCCAAGTGAAGGATGCCCCCTTGAGGTCAATGTCAAGCAAGTTATTGGTAGAAACAAAATCTCGAAAGTCTTCCAGATCGTGGCTAGAGTGGTCTGATCCTTATTTCTTTTCAGATGGGTGAAGAGGACAGTTGAAATCTCCCCCTAGAACCCAAGGGAAATTACAGAACGTTTCCCTCATCTGGGAAATAGCCTTCCACATTTCTGCTCTCTCCGAGATAGAGTTTGGGGCATACACATTAGACAGGATCCAAGAAAAGTTAATGGCTTTGGAATGAAACAAAACATTGATAATCCTGCTAGAAGTTGAGAGAAGGCTGCCCTCAAAAATCTCTGGATCCCAAAGAATCATGAGACCGCCTGCCGTTCCCACCGCGAGACTGGAGAGGAATTTTGCCTTAGCCCACATGACCTTAGCGGCTACGGCGGAAGAGATAGCATCGGTCTTAGTCTCTTGCAAAATTAGGATGGATGGATTCGTCCTTTTTCTGAGATCAGCCACCAATCTCCGTTTGGCAGCTGCATTAAGCCCTCTCACATTCCATGAGAGGACTTTCATCTCAAGAGTTTGATATTCTTCTTACCTCCCTTTCCTTGCTGGAGGGGAGGTTTTGGGACAGACGAGTCACCCATCTGGGAATCAGAATCATCCTGAAAAAGCGGCCGTTGAGTACCATTTGCAACATCTGCCGTCGTCTCCTTGTCCCTTTCGTCTTTGTTGGGGGGACGACCTTGCTTCCTTTCGCTACCAAAATCAACACCTTGCTTTCAGCTTCTCGTATTACGAGGGTCGATATTACTGAGCTCGCTCACCCCTTCTTCCTAGTAGGTAATCTTCCAGCACATTTTGGGACTTGGGATGGTTATGGTCCGAGGATTTTGGGTGAATCTGCCTGTGCGGTGATTGGTGGAAGGGACTGGTCCTTCTCCTCTTGTGGTCCAAGGTGAGGGCTTGCACCACACGACTCAGAGACCATTTGGGGGGAGACTGCTTCCACCGGGTGGGAGGATTCGGGATGGTCCCTAGACGGGCTCGGAGAATCATGCCCTTTTGCAGCAGGGAGCTTTGTCTGACCTTCACCGTGTTCCAAGGGGTTGCTGGAATCTCGTTTCTTCATCCCTAGATTTTGAAGAGGACAGTTGGACTGGAGGTGCCCTTGAGAACTGCACAGGGGGTAGAAATCCGGTCTGTTCTCATACACAATGGCTTGCTTGTGAAGAATGATATCTCCAGACCGGAGAGTGATGGATGATGGAAGGTCGGCCTCCAAATGCGCCGAATGCGGAACCGAGCTTGAACAAATCCGGTTCGAGCTTTGGTGGGAGGGTCAATGGTAACCAACTCACCAATGGAGCGTGCAATTCCTCTGATTACATTTTCATGCCAACAAAGAGGGGAGACTCGGGAGTCTAACCCATATTGGAGCAATGTTGATATTTTGGGTCTCGGGGTTGAAGTCCATACCCCACTTCCTTAGAAAGAGACTTGCGACCTAGGAACCGGGGACCACCAGCCGAGATTTTACGGTAGTCCTTGTTATTCGGTCTAATCGCGAAAAAACCCGGGATAAGGCCGCCAACTCCATGTGACCGAGAGGTTCGCCATTTACCCGCCGCCCACTTGCGAATGGTCTCCATGTCGGGACGGCCGCCAATAAACTTACTGATGAGGGTAAATTTTTCGAATTCCACAAAGCTTGAAAGAATTTCTGCCGGGATGTCCAACTCGTCCCCGACGGAAACAACTCCTTGGAGAGCGGACCGCTAAGGGTTTCTGAAGCCGCTGCCTGAGCGTACGACTTCTGAGGTCCACCTCCCCATTTGTCTGGTGGATCCTTGTCATGACCTACATCCTCTTCGGTTGGAGAGGACTCCTTAGCGCTCCTGATCTCTGACTGCCCTCCCTTCGCCCTGCTGTGCCCTTGGTTCAGTCTGTTGGCGTTCCCATGCTCTCCCGCAGAAGCTTTCCCGCCCGTTGTCATCTTGGCCGTCAAAACCCTAGCTCTCCCCTTCATTTATTCTTGGAACTTTAATCCAAATATGGTGCTTAATAAAATTTGATAATGAACCCTAATTTGAAGTTCAACTAATTGCACCCTAGTTGCTTACCTTTAATGGATTATGTAGTAGATGTAGATCTTGGTGTTTTGATTAACCAAGTTGTTGCCTTATAGTGGATGAATTTGTAGCTTCTTGTTGGCTGTCCAGAATAACTTCTTGCTTCACCAAAATGTGGTCTTGAACTTTCTATATTGAGCCTGGGGTTTGGAGGTTTTATCCTTCCAGTGATATTCAATCTTCTATTATAGATTCAGGGAACTATTTTCTTTTAACCGTGTCTTCTTCCTATGAGAGGTAATCTCCAAATCTCCTAAATTTGGTAGGCTTCTTCTATTTGCATCTTCCTTCAATCTTCTTGTCAAATTTTGACTTAAAACATGATCTTATTATTCTTAATATTTTGAATGTCTTGAGGTCTTCACTGGATTTTGCTTATGCTTTTGGCACTCCTTTCCAAATTCTTCTTCTATTGGGCTTGTTGTTAGATGGAGATAATTGTCCCAAGTCCTTCACTATCAAGAACTTCTCCTTGGTAGTGTATTTCTCCAATGAGTTCTCCTAGGAACTTTTTTGATAATGCTTCTATGAGCTCTACAATAAGGCTATCCAAGCCTTCTTCTTTTCTTCCTTGAGACCTCTCCAAGGTCTTCTATCTTGCATCTTCTCTAGTCTTCCAACTGAGACATTTTCTTCAATATTCTACTTTTGGAACTGTTGGTGATGAGATCTTATTGGACCTCTGAAATCTACTGCTTTTGGATTCTAGAATTGGATCTTTGTTGGTCCTTCTTTTCTTCTACAATTTACAGGCTTAAATGGAGATCACCAAACTCCTATTTCACAGACTCTTCTCTGGAGTCTTCTTCAGGAACTCTTCTATGGAGTCTTCTTCAGGAACTCTTCTATGGAGTCTTCTTCTGAATAAGGAACTTTTCTTTTGAATCAGGAATTCTTCTCAAAAAATTTCTTCATAATTAAGGCTTTTATGGCCTTCTTTTCTGGAACAAAGCTTTTATGGCCTTTTCTTCTTCTGGATCAAGGCTTATCTAGCCTTTTCTTCTAGATCAAGGCTTCTCTAGCCTTTTATTTTGGATCAAGGATTTTATTTATGAAGATCACCAATATCTTATCTTCTTCTTGACTCATCTTCTGGAGTATCTTCTTCCTAGAGTCTGTTATAAGATAATTGTGGCATTTTATTCACTTCTGCAATTTGTAGGATTGCGGCTCTTGTAATGGGACCTTTTTCCAATTATTTGAAATCTTTAGTCTTCTCCTTGTTTCTGCAAGTGCTAGAATGATTTAGAGAAGATATTCTTCCTAATTATCTTGTAGGAAGCTTATTAACCTTTTTTTGAATCTCTTTTTCCTACAATAAGTTGTTAGAAATTGGAATGAAATAATCTTCACTAGTTGATTCATCAAACTAGTGGAATGAATGTTGAGTCCTAATCTTCAAGAGGTTTTTTCTACAACTCTATGAAAAGACTCTAGCCAAATGTAATATCTAAATTTTTGTACCTAAGATTTAATCCTTAGTTGTGATTCTCTCTAATTCTATTGACTACTGTGGATTTTTCTTTCAATAGATTCTAATGGAAACTTTTACATACAACAATGCACAATGGCAAATATAGTTTGCAAATATGCAGCTCAACAGTAGCAATGGTGACTCTCCCTATTCCTATTGACCTACTGGACTTCTCTTATGATGGATGTAGGTCTTCCTATTCTTGATTCATCGTGGATCTGATACCACTATTATATTTTGAGGATATCTATAGTGGGAGATATCTATCACATGTCCTACTAAGATGCAAAATATAAAAGAAAGTAATTCTACAATATGACTAAAATATACTATAAATAGAAAGTGATGAAAATACAATGCAGTATGGAGGTAATGATCACTCCATTAATACAAGCTAAGGAACTACATTGTACTCCATACATGAGTTCTACCACTATCTACTACAATATAATTGATATGCTTGATATATCTCTTACCCTTCAATCTATCACTATGAGGCCTTTTATATAGGAATATAGATTCCTTGGCCAACACTCTACCTAGTTGTACAAGGGGACACCTTGCACATTACAACTTACACATTGAAACTTGTGCATTTATTACATTGCTTGGAGTAAGTAGCTAACTTACCCCTAAAGTAATATCCTAATCTAAATATGTACCAAGGCGGTACATTTACATGAACCAAATGATGTAATATGCACTAACTCTAACACTAAGTGATGCAGGGTTAGAAAGTAAATTCTGGACAAAATTTATGATAATTGTTTTTTACCTCATCAATATATCTCCTACCTCAACTTTTGTGGACAAGAATCCATAGAAAGTGTGGACTGTTAAGAAACCCTCTCTTAGTCATATAAGGATTTTTGGTTGCGATGCTTATATGTATGTCCCAAAATAAAAAATGACTAAGCTACACTATAAATCTGAAAAATATATATTTGTGGGTTATAGTATTGGTGTTAAAGGATATAAGTTGTGGAACCCAAAAATATAGAAGATTTTTTACAGTCATAATGCAATCTTTAGAGAAGCAAAAGGGGTTCCAAAATAGGAAATGTAACCAAGCAAATAACTTGAAATAGTTTAAGTAAAATTGGAATAGGAGGAAGAACCTATGGTAGAACCTGGTGCTACAGAGGAAGATGAACTACAGAGAGTTTGAATAGAAAAATTCAAAGGAAGAAGGTGAGGAGGAAGCTAAAGATGCAAAACCTGGAACTCCAAGTTTGAGGAGATTAGATCGAGTGAGAATATTCCCAAAAATGTATAGCCCTTCAAATATTTTTTCTACATTTAATATATCAATTATTAATGAAGAATCCAGGATTCTAAAGGAGGCACTTTAGTCAAGTGAATAAGTCTTGGAAAAGGGCTATGGAGGAAGAAATGGAGTCCCTAGATAAAAATAAGACATGGACTTGGTAAAATTACCCCCTGGAAAAAAATTTGTTGGTTCGAAGTGGATATTTAAGAAGAAGTACAATGTAGAAGTAAAGTTGGAGAAGTACAAGGGTTTCCTAGTAGCAATAATATTGTCTCAAGTTGATATTTTTTTCCTGTGGCTAAACTAACTTCAATTAGATTTATGTTGGCTATTTATGTTGCTTTTGATCTTGAAATAGAACAGATGGATGTAAAGATAACATTTCTACATGGTGAACTTAATGAAGACATATATATGTCACAACTAGAATGCTTTAGGGTAAAAGTTAAGGAGGACTTGGTATGTAAGTTGAAAAAGCCTCTTACGGCTTGAAGAAATCTCTAAGAATGTGGAACCAAAAATATGATAGGTTTTTTTTGACACTTGGGCTTGGAAAAAGCAAAGCAGATTCATGTGTGTATTTAAAAAAAAAAAAGTGAAATTTTTGTTATCACTGTTTTGTATGTGGATGACATGTTATTAATTGGTAACAATAAGGATATGATAAAGTTACTAAAATCTTAGTTATCTTCTGAATTTGACATGAAGGATTTGGGTGCTGCAAAAATTATTTTGGGTATGAAAATAATAAGGGATTGCACAAATAGAAAATTGTGGTTAAATCAAAGAAAATATTTTTATTTGATACTACAGAGATTTAGGATGTATGATTGTAAACCAATATGTACTCCATATCCTGTTTGTCAAAATTTATATGTTGAATAGTGTCCTAAAACAATTGAGGAAATTGAAGAAATGCATCATGTTCCTTATGCTAGCATTTTTTGTAGTCTAATGTATGTAATTGTCTATACTAAACCTAATATTGCACATGCAATGGTAGTAGTTAGTAGATATATGTTCAATCCACGAAAGGAACATTGGACTTCTATGAAGAGGATCTTTAGATACTTGCCTAGAACATAATACTATGCTATCTGTTACCAAGGAAAAACTAGAGATAGTAATATTGTAAATCTATAAGGTTTTATGGATGTTGATTAGGCTAAATATCTGGACAAGAGAAGATCCACAAGTGCTTATGTGTTTAGACTATTTGGAGGGGTAGTATGTTGGATGAGTAAAAAGCAATCAATGGTTACTTTTTACACAATAGAGGCATATTACATTGCAACAACTCATGCATGTAAAGAAGTAGTGTGGCCACAAAGGTTGTGTTCAGTATTTGGTCTTAAGTAGAATGTTGTGAGAATTGATAGTGATAGTCAATATTTTTGGCTAACAATCCTAGTTATCTTGATCAGTCAAAACATATTGATATCAAGTACCATTTTGTGAGAGAGATGGTTTAAGGGAATCAAGTGATGCTGGAGAAAATTGACATAGAGAATAATGTTATTGATTCATTAATAAAGGTTGTACCTGCTGGTGTAGAAGATCTATGGATATGGTTTCCCTTGGCAGTTGATAATGGTAGTTTTCAACCCCTATGGAAAGTATTCAACAAGTGGGAGAAGGCTATAAATATGTTGAATTTTTTCCATGTTATTATGGTGGGGTTAACTCTAAAAGGTATTGGACACTCTCCATGTATCCTTATCGAGGTTCAAGGGCGGTAGGCCCTAAGTAGAGGGGGTTTGAGGGTGGTAGCTCCTAACAAAAATTTTAAGGTTTCTTAAGCTATTTTTGAACCCATATGGACCGTTTATGGTTAAATATTTGAACCCATGGTATTGTAAAATCCATTCTTGTATTTTTATTTAATTACACTTGCATCATGGTTTGAAGAGTGATGAGAGATGAACATTATTGTATTAGAGACAGTTAAGTTTATACAATAAGGAGATAACAAGGAGATATTATTGTGTTGGGTTTTTCTCATAAGGTTTTCCTAGTTGAAATACTATATTATGTGTGTATTTTTTATCTTCTTCTTCTTTTTTCCTTTAATTATGTATTAACTATTTTTCTAGATTTAGTTTATCGGGACCTTTTGCTCTTCACTAATAAACCTTATGGAGGAAATGATAATTCTAAAATTAGCAACAAGCATTACTACTAGGACCTACAAATTCTCCCTAAGTAGTACCACCACAACCACAAAAACAACCTTCACTTCTAGCTCAACCTATGACCAATTCAAATAATAATAAACAAGCAACCCCTATCTACAATACCAAACACAATGACACGATTAACCTCAGTTTTATTGAAAGTATTGCCTAATCATAGGGTTATGCATAGTGGCGAATATTCACCAATTGGGTGAATATTATAATTTTCAAAATTGTAAATTGGCGAATATGAGGACCCTCGACTTCGGCCCATTCGCCTAAAATTTTCAGGACCAATTTTTTATTAGGGTCAATTTGCCACAATATATATCCAAACATAGGCATATTTGTACTCGTTGGAAAGCTCTTTTCAAGCCTGATATAATGGTGGTGTTTATATGAATTTATAATATGATTTAATAGGTCAAAAGTGGCTCCAAATATGATCTTACATTTTAGGGCTTCAAATACCCCAAATTTTGGTATGAAGATGCTCGATTTGATTTGATTACTATTCTCCACGATTCACCTTGATTTTGATTAGGATTCACCATTTTTTTACAAGTACAATTTGAGTCCAACCCCTTATGCATAACCTTGCCTAATCAAGAACCTCTTATATAATAGAATTAAAAGAAGAAAAACAAAAAAGTTTACCAAGTCTTTAGTCATCAAATAATGAAGAAGAAAATATTTTTAAAAGCATGCCTTTAGGAGCCCATAAGGCACCATATCCTAAATTCTTAGAGCCTAAAGAAGAGTGCTCAAATGAATCTAATTTTTTGATAGAAGTACAATAATCCCCTTACTCCAAGACATAAAGGATCTATCGGTCTTTAAATAGGTTATATGAGAGATGTGTATCAATAAACCTAGGAGAAGATGAAAAACTTATCCAAAGATGATATAAGTAAATGGAAAATTAATCAACCTCTTAGCAAAAAAGATAATTCCTTCTAAGTATAAAAATCCCTAAAACCTCATTATTTAACTCTCCATTGGTGCAACTAAAATACCCAATGTGTTGATTTAGGAGAAACCATAAATGTCATGACTATTGAAATGATGAATCATTTTCCCTAACTAGTATGCAACCTAATTCTACTATACTTCAACTAGCACACCAATATACAACAAAAACTAAAGGAATAGTAGAAGATATCCTAGTAATCATAGAACCATAGGAATATCCTATTGGTTTCATGATTCTCCAACTATGAACCAGGGTGAATGGTTATCCATTGATCCTTAGGTGACCTTGGTTGGCCATGAATGTTACCTTTTTATAATTTCACTTAGGGGATATGCCTATCAAATGGATTGAATTCCAAAAATATTTCTCTATACCCTCCAACTTGACCCTCCACAAATTTCTCTAGAAATCTATGGATGGACAAACTTCATGAACTGGGTAATGTTGCTTATTTGGCTGTGGTAATCATAAAAAAGGATGTAGAGGAGTTAGACCCACTAAAAGGAAACCTTTTATAATATGAAACTATTCTATTAGAGTCTTCAAGTGGACCTTGTTCAAACGATGAGAAGATTATAGTACATTGATTCCTATGGAAGGAGGAGGGTGAAATCTCTAAACCCTTATCACCTATGTCACTACAAGATAACCCATTTACTTTGGAACACAAGCAACAAAGATACTTCCTCTCACCTTTTAAATATGCTTTAATAAATACCATTCCTACATAAATTACTTTTGATGAAACATAATTTTTCATTCCTTGCTAGCTGATCATTATCCCTTAAACTCAATGATCAATAGAGGAGATAAATCAATGCAACCAGGCACCAAGTAGATAGAGATACAACCAAGAAATGTTTTAATATTAATAGTTGGTTAAAGGATGAAGAAGTCAAATTATGTGAAGTTCTTAGCCAACACATAAATGTGTTTGCATGGGATTATAGTGATATGAAGGGGATTCACCTCGATATATGTACTCATAGAATCTATACCATCGATAAGAAATTTGTCTGCTAGACACAAAGGAGGATAAATCCTACTTTGAGGGACATGATAAAAATAAATATTAAAAATTTAATGGATGCAGGTTTTACTTATCTAATATTTGATAGCAAATGGTGATGAGACATAAAAATATCTCATTTTTTAGGACTTCTAACCATCTTTTTACCTATAGGATATGTATTATTTGGCTATTGCATTAATGATGTGACTAGACAGGGTAAATGGGAGTAAGTATTCACTTAGATAGATAAAGTATAGTCATTTGTTAAAATAGGTAATAAATATCTAATATGCTAGATTTTGTCAAGTTGATGCAATAGAAAGAATGGTTTTGTAGCTACTATCATAGCAAAGGATTTGGGCAGAATTGGGATCCTTATTTAGGACCACTTTTTGCATAGGACTAAAATTATTTTAAGTGCTTAACTATGACCTTATTCACTAGGCATCAGATAAAACAATGACTACAGGATAGAACAGTCCTATACCAGTGCTAGACAAGACTAGGACTTGTCACTAGAAATCGAGTTGGTCAAAATTACCATGTGTTTGTAGTAGCTAGATAGAAGTGTTGTGACACCCTAAAGATGAATTATCACTATAGGACAAGAATATACCCAACTGATATTCAACAAGATACTAATTTGGGTGAAGAACAACTTTTTACTAATTCTGGTCAACTTTTGACCAATTGTAACTATCATAACCGAATGTTGTTACCAGATAGCAACAAGCTAAGAAAGAAGACAAAAACACCAAATTTTGGGTATAGAAGTTTGGAACTATTTTTAATTTATTTACTTTATTTCCAAATCATTCCAAATTGGTGGGTAAGGTGCACTAAGGTTGTTTGCTAAATCAAACTGCCTAGTGTAACTCCCATTTTGTCTTCACCTACTAATTAGAGAATATAGTTGTTAGTTGAATATTTTTCTCTTATAACTATTCAACCGCATATGTATGAGAGGGCCTTGGTATTACAAAACTTTATTCTCATAAATAATTCATTCACCAATATGCAGAAATACCAAATCATTCATCCACAATAACAATCCACATAAGAGACAAAGATAGATAATACCCTTAAGGTAGGGAACCACCAATAATACTCCTTAAGGAAGGAATAACTCCACAAGATATACCAATGTGAGAGAGCCACTTAAGGAGGGAAAAGTCCCATAAGCCACTTTGTGGGTAAATATGATTACATATGATTGATCTCCATGATAATTACAATGATAAATATCTCTTATTTATATACCCATCTTCTAATTCTACTTTGGAGAGCCTACTACTAATATAATATAATATTATAATACAATCAACCTTGGGTTATGTGTGGCCCATGCCAACCCTTTTACAATATAATAATATTTCCCCAAATATCTATTCCTATGTACCCTAACATGCCACCCTCCTTACAAATGTTTCGTCCTCGAAACATATAAAGAAACAAGATAATATGATTTACTAATCAATATTAGCAACTTGTACCAATCTCGATAATTTATCCATCCTAGTGAAACATTGATTGGTGGTGGTCATTTTTGATGCTAGATAGGGGTAGGGATACCTGAGTTTCATGGACTTAGAATACAAAAAATAGAGGATAGACCTTAAACACCTGCAACAACAAAAGAGGGAAAATTAACAAAGTGGGAAACTCTAGTAGATTTAGTAGGAAGGAGTCATGAGAAGACCAAAAGAGTTACTCTTGAGGAACTAAAAACTCCTAGAGAGTTGGAATTTGTTGACCTATGGTTTAAGAGAAGGACCCAAGCATCCATTTCTAAGCTGCAGGAACAACCTTTCATTTACACCCCATAGGATAAAATAGAAGTTATTGACAATAACAAAGAACAATATCTAGTTGTACAAGAACATGAAGAAGATAGGTATGAATAATATGTCCCATAAGATACCACAACCTTGGAAGAGCAAGAAGATATGTCGTTAGAAATAATAGTCATAAAATAATAATAAGGTATATCCTCAAACACAAAAACTATAGCAGAATAAGGGGATGCACCACCAGGTGCAACAATAATGGAGAAGAAAAAAAATGTGCCATAAGAGATAGTAGTTATGGAAGAACTACCACAACCTACATCATTTGAAGTTGAACCACCTTCAAAACTAGGACAAATCTCTAGAGGGGTGCATGTTTGATAGCCTTCTCTATTTATTCCAAGAACAGGGCAGCTTCGCAGGCCAAATGAGTATAATGAAAACTTAGAGAACTTAGATCTTGAGGGAGCAAAAATGGCAATATGGGTATTATAGACCAACCTAAAAGTGACATAAAGCTTATTGCAAAATAGGAACAAAAAATTGAGCAACTAGTTGGTTGAATCAAGAATTGGGTATTATCTATGAGAGCAAAAGAATCACCTAAGGAGATTTTCTTACAAACCCTAGCAAGAGAAATAGAGGATGTAGGACAATAATTCAAGGGGATAGGCCTTAGGACTACATGTTACCAGAAGATCCAGTGAGACATAAGGACAGAACTCCAATTGGGTTGGGGAAGTGATGAGGCATTAAATACCTCATTTTTTAGGACTTTTGACCACCTTTTGTACCTATAGGATATATATTATTTTGGTTAATGCATTAATAATATGATTAAATAGTGTAAAAAGGAAGAAGTGTTCACTTAGATAGATAAATTGAATTTTTTTGCTAAGATAGGTAATAAAGGACTAATATGCTATATATTTTTCAAGTTGATGCCATAAAAAGAAGGGTTTTGTAGCTTCCATCATGACAAAGAATTTTGGTAGAAATGGGATCCTATTTTAATCCCACTTTTTGTATAGTACTATAGTTAGATGAAGTGCTTAACTATGACCATGTTCATTTGGTATCGGACATCACAACAACTTGCAATATACAACAGTCCAATATTGATATCATAAAAGACTAGGACCTATCACTAGAACTCGAGTTGGTCAAAATTGCCACATGGCTACAACAACTAGTTGGAAGTGTTCTGACACCCTAAAGATGACTTGGCACTACTGAACAAGAATCTACCTAACTGATATTCAACAAGACACCAATTTTGGCAAAAAATAACTTTTTGCTAATTTTGGTCAATAGTTTTTGACCAACTGTAACAATCATAACCGGATGTTGTTACTAGTGGGCAACAAGTTGAGAAAGAAAACAAAAACATAAAATTTTGGGCGTATAAGTTAGGAAATATTTTTAATGTATTTTATTTATTTTTAAATCATTCCAAATTGGCGAGTAAGGTGTACTAAGGTTGTTTTCTAAATAAAAATACCTAGTGCAACTCCCATTTTTTCTTCACCCGTTGATTAGGGAACATAGATGTTAGCTGAAACTTTTATTATTATAACTATTAAACCGCATAGTTATGAGAGCGTCTTTTCCTCTCCCTTATATATAGATGAGCAACCTAGGACCTATAGATATATAGTAGAATAATATTTTTGTTATGCTACTAATTTTATATTGTAGTTTGTGAAAGTTATTTGTTGAAATCGGTATGCAATAAAACTCGGTTACAAACTTGTTGTATTATTTATCTATGATCTGAAGTGAGACATGTTCTCTTCCATGTTGTTGTTAGCAAGGGACCATTCCTATCAAGGTGGAAGGTACTTTCATTTGTGTTTTATTTTGTTGCATTAATAGATTAAATTTTGTTGTCATTTGTATGCATTCACAACAACAAATTAGTAAATCGTTTATTTCCCAAGAAAAAAAAATAAGAATAGATAATTCGTTGCATTGATTTTATATTCATTTAACTATAATTTAGATTGGACTTTTATTTTTTATATTGCATTATTTCCTACAATATCGTTTACTTTTTTGCTATAATTTTTCATTTCTTGCAAGTGTGTTTGTTAGGTTAAAACTTCTTACTTTTAGTTGTAGTTAGAAGTTTAATTCTATTTGTTGAATCCAAAACCTAACCTAAACCACATACTTCCTAACTCATATTGCCCATAGGACACCACCCCTTTATTGACAAATTAAAAGTAACCTTAGTAAAGTATGGTAATAACAACACCCATCAAATGGATCCCCTCATTGGTTATTGTTCCCAAGAAGAAAAAAAAGATGTGGGGGTGTTGATTACAAGAAACTTAATAATGCTACATGAAAAGATCATTTTGTGTTATCTTTTAAATACCAAGTACTCGATATCCTTTCTAGGAAGAAATGTTTTTCTTTTCTAGATAGTTTTAGTGGTTATAACTAGATACAAGTGGTACCAGAAGACCAAGATAAAACCACCTTCACATGTCCCTGGGAACATTTGTTTATTGAGTCTTACCATTTGGGTTATGTAATGTCCCTAAAACTTTCCAGCAAGCAGTCTTGCTATTTTTGTGAACCTCACTAATGAATGCATCGAGGTGTAAATGGATGATTTCATAGTGCACGAAAAAACCTTTGATGGGGCTCTCCATAATATTTGATCGAGTTCTCACTTGATGCAAAGTCCATAACCTATCTTTGAACAGTAAAAAGTGTTTGATGATGATGGATGAAGGAATCATGTTAGGGCATCATGTCTCAACCACATGTATAAAAGTGGATCCAAATAAAATAGAACTCATAAATCAATTACCTCCACCAAAAACTCAAACAAACATTAGAAATTTCTCAGGACATGCAGGCTATTATAGATGATTCATTGAAAACTTTAGTAAGATCATCACCCCACTATTCTCCCTCCTTACCAAGACATTGAGTTTAAATGGACAAAATAATGTCAAGTGGCATTTGAGGCCATTGAAGAAATTTTGACCCCTACACCAATATTGAGGGGATTAGACTGGAAAATCCCATTTCATATTGATATTGATGCTTTCAATATTGTTATAAGTACAGTTTTGGGTCAACAAGAAAAAATTAAGAAAAACTATGTCATTTATTATTGTTGGTAGTTTTGTAATATGCCACATTAAAATTTTGATGAAGTTGTATTAATGTAAAATCGACAAATATCGATAAAATATAATAATATTATGTTACAACATTCTGATCGACATAATATGTTGCACTTATGTTTTGTTTTTCCTTCTTTGTTGTTATGTATCCTTTTTGGTCTAGAAATGATGGATGACTGGGAAATCTGATCGGTGACTTCGGTAAAAATCGCCCATAAATAGTTGCAAAAAATGGTGCTAAAATATTAAATGCATAAATTATGGGGGCTTCATCGGAAAGGAAAATCGCAATAGCTCAAACATTGGGTGAAAGGCCCGTTCGCCTCATTTTGGGTGAACGTAAAGAAAAGGTGAATGATAATCTTCTACAAACACGTTCACCCCAAGTAATCAATGAAAGTCCTTTACGTTCCTCATTAGGGCAAAAGAAGAAATTAAACAATGAAGTTTTAAAAATTAGATAAGTGTTAGAGTTGGGCCGAAGTTAAAAGGCACTTAAAACTCGTTCACCCTAGAGTGGGGGCAAATGAGTCGTATTGGGATAAATGTCCTCAAAAATATGGAGAAACGTGCTCGCCCAACGCATTGGCTAGTTGAAGGCATAATCAATAAAAGTTCTTTAGAGCATGGTAAAACTTAGCAAAAAAATGGCAACTTTCAAAAGAAGGTGCATTCGCCCCAAAGATGGGGTGAACGCTTCACTCACCCCAAGTTGGGGTGAACGTATTTAAAAGCATAACTTTGAAAATTCAACTCACATTCAACCTGGTTGAGGGATGAAAGCTCCATTCACCCCTGCCAAGGGCAAACATGTCATGAATGGTAAAGCGAGCGAAGAGTCAAAAGTTTGAAGTGAATTTGAAAAGTCAACTTTGCATTCACCCCAAGAGGAAGGCGACAGCCTCTTTCACCTATTTTGGGGGTGAACATAGAGTTTAAGGAAGTTAAAAGCATTTTCACCTAGAGTATAAAAGGTTAATTGTTGTTAAATTAGGGTCGCCATCTTCACTAAGGAATGTGATGAAAAGAGTAAATATGTGATTCGCTTACTGCTAAGTCTAGGCAATTTTTGTTGTCAATAACATCAACAAATTTCAAGAGCTCCCAAGATAGGCGAAAAAAAAACATTAAATGTTTATGGCAAATAGTAACTCAAGTTATGGATCTCGAGCAAAGAGAGCAGCAATATTAAAAGTACAAGGCAATTTTCATGATTTCCAAGCAAAAGCATATTTTTTAGGATGGCAAATGTACCAAGTCAACGACCAAGCCTTGTATTTTTCCATGCATCGACGCCCAAAAATGCTGATTTCTTAGAAGAATTTCCTTAAAAGTTGGATCACCACCTCAAGAGAAATATTTTCAATAAATGTCAAGGAGGAATTGTCTCACCATGGTCCCTAATCTGTGAGCATTTTGTCTTCATGTGTATTTAATGAAAGAGGCGAAATCCTCTATAAATACTAAGTATTCCAATGTATTAAAAGGGAGGTTAGACATTTCACAAAAAAACTATTCAAGTTCTCTGCATCAATAGAAGATACTTGGCTTCTAGATTTGCAAGTGATCTTGTGTGTTATTTTATTTTATTTTATGCATTTCTATTTTATTCTCATATTCATTGTCTGTTGTTAAGTTTAAATTATGCATCTAAATTTGAACATTATTGGTGAGGGAATGAAATCTATAATGCGACCCTAGAGGTTGTCTCTACAAGGTTGTAAGTAGATTTCATTATCTTCTTTTATTACATGTTGCTTCAATGCTTGGGTGGAATTCCTGCTACTACTTTGTCCTCAATCCTACACTTTAGGCCTATGGCCATATTTCCCATCTCTTTCCATTATTTCTAATTTATTTCCTACAACTCTAGTCTTAAACCAATGTAGGATTTATTAAGGGAGCCATCCCTCTCTGGAGATTGGTACAGAGGACATTCCTTGCCTTCGGCCTTTCAATGTTGGCCATGTCTAGGACACAATGTTTGTATAATTAGGCAGATATTTGACCAACAATTTTTTGCACACCTGGTGGGACCCTAAAATTTCCACTTACAAAAGTATTAAGGTTTGATGTTCACCTTTGCACTGTATAGTTAGAACATTTGGCAACTTGATTCTACCCAGAAGCATCTATACGTGAGGGCAGTGAAAGTTGTGCTTCATGATTATGAGATCGAAGGCCAAAAATCTCAAAATCCCATTGAGTTCTATGAACTTGATACCCAAAGGTTATGAGATCATCCTCAATTAGTTACCTTACATCATACATCATCGTTACCTCATACACTTCAGATGTCCTCTGCAACATCTATTTTCTATACCGTCAAGTCCAACTAGTACTGCTACTAGTATCTCACCCCACAACCTCATACACTAGTTCAAATGGCTCAAAACCCACCACCACAGAAGTCATAGCCACCAAGGCAGTTCCCAGCATGGAATAGCTCAGGAGCCTTGAATTACAAGCACAAAATCCAATATCCCAAGCAACTTTGAAGGGATTGCCTGCTTATGAGCATATTTTAGATGTGGCTTCTTTGGCTACCATTCATGGCATAGCATATGAAGACATTATGGTAAGATTACCGATGTTATCACTTAGAAGAAAGTTGTTGTACTGGTACTGATCCTTGTCACCCTCCACTATCACCACATGGGATCAGTTGGTGAAACTATTGATCAAGAATTTTTATGGACAAGTCGATCCATTATCCTTGCTACATCAGTTTACAATGATTCAAAGGCATTCGCAAGAGAATATAGTTGATTTCAACATCAGGTTTGCTCGAATTTGGCAAAGCTTTCCTGATGGTCTTCGGCCCATAAATGAACAAGTTGTGTTCTATTATCTCAGAGCATTCGAATCTGACATTGGCATGGTTTTTTGATAAGCCAATGTGAATACATTCCCAAATCTATATACACAAGCACATAAGGCTAAATAAAACTTAATAGCCATAGGTAAGCTTCCCCTGAAAGTGACCTTACCTATTATTCCTGATTTTCCATAATATTTGTATTCAAGTACATTTTTGTAGCCCATGCCTTCTATGTACCTAGTTCCCTCATGGATCTTGGGCTCACCTCAAGTCACTCTGATTCCTATCCCACAACTTCCTACTCCAGGCTTTCTGTAGTTACCCGCACTAGTAACAACATAGTTTCCAGCACCTATTCCTTTCCTAGCATTACCAATGTCACTAGTTCCACTGCCATTGCATTCCCCATCAGTACCTCTACATTTATCGGCACCTCTTGTGCCCTTGAATCTTGATCCCTACATAAAGTTGTTAGAAGAGGTAAAATATGCTAATTCAGCCATAAGAACAATGTCAAACGAGCTTACAACAATAAGGAAGAAGCAAGATGATGTTGATTTTTAGTCAAGGATATTTCAAACACCATCAATTACCCAGGAGCAAGCAACCACTATTAAGGGCCCTTAAAGGAACAAAACTGTGTTAAAAAATAACAAAACCAGCACATTTGAGAGAGCATACTGGTGCTCCACCTGTAATGATCCTCATGGAGAAGACAAGTGTATGGTGCATTTGAAATATGTATAGATGTTAGCTGAAAGTTTAGATATCGAACAAGTTAATATGATAATGGAAGCTTATCATAATTTTATGGTCCCTTATTTGGAGCAACTTTCAGTTCTTATAAGAGCCAAAAAGAAGCCAATAATTGTAGATCCAGCAAAATTGGAACCCTTGAAGGTCCCCGCTAAGCAGAAGGTGTAGAATGAAAAAGTGCAGCTGCCAGTAAAAGTGCCTGGTGCGATGTCGAAGCAATAGGATTATGTCCTGTTCAAAGATCTACTGCCCAAGCAAGCTAAAGAAAAGCCACAGATAAAGGAATCAACTTCTCAGCCTACAACTGCTCAAGTGCAAAATGAGGTTAAAGAATAAGCCAAGGAACTAAAGAATACAAGCTTATACTGAGAAGGGGGGTGAACAGTATAAGAACACTTTTTACTTTTCTTTCCCAATCAATATTATGCAATGTATAGATAGCAATATCAATAGTAGTAATCAAAGCAATGCACAAATCACCACACACAATAGAGAAACCAAAATTTATGTGGTTTACCCAATGTGGGCAACTCCACGAAGAAAATATTTCACTAAAATTTTCTCAATAAATCTCTTGGGAATCCTTTCCCTATTACAATTTTTATGGATATCTATCCAAAGGAGACACCAATCCCCTAATAAAATTTCATGGATCTCTATCTATAGGAGACACCAATCTCCTAACTCTGCTCTGGTTGGTGATCCTCTAGAAGACCTTTGCCTCCACTACCCTTAGCAAATGGAACTCTATCCATAGAAGACACCTATCTTCCCTGATATGGTTGGAGATACTTATCCTCAACTCTATCACCTCCAAAGATTTGTCTCAAATATGTACTAAACACAATCCTTAAGTCTAGGACAAATCTGTCCTCAATCTCTATCTCTGGTTTGGCACAAACCTGTCCTCAAATCTACACCAAAATTTGTCCTTGAATCTGTACTAAACATAGTCCTTTGGTCTAGCACAAATATATCCTCAATATCTATCTTAAAGCCTTAACTGAAAGCTTGACTTAATCTCAAATCAACTCTACTAAATCTGCCCCAAACCTTAAATCAAGGTTTGAAAAAATCAATCAATCAACTTTGCTCTCAAGTCTTCTCAAAGACTTGTCTCAAATCTACCTTGTAAGCTTCCACAAAAGCTCACACCAATTTGTCCTCAAGTCCTCTCTAGAACTTTTCCAATATGCTCAATAAGTTCTCACAATAACTTATCCAAATCTGTTCTCAATCTATATTGTAAGCTTACACAAAAGCTTACCCAAATCTATCCACAAGTCTTCTCAAAGACTTACCTCAAATCTACTCAACAAGTCCACACTATAACTTGTCCAATATCATAGAAACATAAAGAGAATTTTTAGAGACTCAATATGATCTATACTCATCACAATGCTCAATTACTTTTAATCACTCTTTTAGAAACATATAGAGAATTGTTAGAGACTCAATATGCTTCACATTCACCTCAATGCTCAATCACTTTCAATCAATCTTTTAGAAACATATAGAGAATTGTTAGAGACTCAATATGTTTCACAATCACCTCAATGATCAATCACTTTCAATCACTCTTTCAGAATCATATAAATAATTATTAAAAACTCAATAAGCTTCACAATCACCTCAATGCTCAATCACTTCCTCAAATCAATTCAGAATATAGGATAGCTTGTTTTATAGAACTTGAACAATCACTTCACACATCCACTTGACTAGGCTCAACCAACTCTACTCAACCAATCACTCAATGAAATAATCCTTGCTTACAAACCCTAGTCCAAGCATATGAACCTTCACTTAAAATATTTCCAACAATGCTTATCAACCAATCTCACATAATAATGATACTCATGTTCTTTTCAAACCCTAGTTCAAGTTCTTTACTCAACCAATGGCTTCAACAACAATGCTTATAAAAAAATCTCACATAACAATGATAATCATGTTCTTTTCAAACCCTAGTTCAAGTTCTTCACTCAACCAATGGCTTCAACAACAATGCTTATAAAACAAGGTTTTAACAACTCTTTATTCTAGAAAACCTTGAATCATTAACTCAACACACTCAATAAGGAGACCTGCTTAAATCATTTTCACTCCAAACTTGTTTTCCAGAAAACCAACTAATCAACTCAACTATGGAATAATGTGCCCATACATTTTTCTTGATGATGAAGGAACCTCAAAAATCTGCCACAACCACAAACACTTCTTTGCCAAGCTCAAAGAAGTTATAAGGTGGTAAGCTCTCTCAAAGATACAATGTAAATATTAAAACTTACATACACCTTATTACTCCATATTAAAGAGATCATCCATCAACAATAATTGATAAAACACACCTTACTCTTCTCAATATTACAATAATTGATTAAGTCACTTTACCAAATATATGCAATAAATCAATTTTTAATTCCCTAAGGTAAAAACAATATTACCCTAGTAAATTTCCATTTACCACTTAGGTAAATATCATAACCAATTTACACCTTATCTCTCCCTAGCCTTAGCAAAGCAAAGAATAATTTTTATTTCTATTAACAACCCTTATCTCTCCACAACCTTAGCAACTTAATCAAAAATTAAATATGAAATATAAAAACCTTTTTATATCTCCCGTTCCGCATTTCGCGAGATTCGATCTTGCACTCTCTCCCTTGCTAGCACCTTGGCCATGGCTTGCTAGCCATCTGAGCCAAGCGCTCACATGCCCACTAAAAGCGCAAAAGGTGCTTTAATATTTCATCGAATCCTTTAGAGCCCTTGGCTCCCTTCTCCTCTTGCCACGTAGTGTGTTCGATGCGCTCCCTCTCTCACTGAATGCACAAGCCTTTTGTTCGCTGCTCCTTGGAACTTTCTCCACGAATCTTAGCATGATTTTTGATGCAAAAATAATTTAAGGAAATTTAAATGCTTGGTTTTGAACTTGGGTAAAGGTTTAAATACGTTTTGCCTTTCAAATATTGCACGTCAGTGGTGTATTAAACTTGGACGTTGGCACCTTTATAATATGCATAATTAATTTATAAATCATTTAAATTCTATTTAGAATTTAAATTCTATAAATTAACTTTGTAACCTTTGGCTAGGGGTTAAATAAAAACTTTTTGTTGCTCATAATGATTTAATAAAAAAAATCATTTTGCCACCATGGTTTTAATAAAAACCCTTTATTTTTGCCTCACATAATACAAAAATAATATTATGACATCTTTTCAATCAACCTCTTGCATTATTTCTTTTGACCTTTTGACATCAACTGTAGCTTATTCCTTGACATCAATGACAACTTCGTTCCTTGACTTCAATGACAACTTTCTCAAATTGTCCAATAGGAATGCCTTCGATACCTATCATTGACTAAGCGACAAAGGGTGGAAGCTACTCAACAATACTGGGATAAGTATGAGTGGGTTGTAGAAGAAAAATCTCCTGGTGTTTCTAATTATAACATTGTGGAAGATATGAAGAAGATACCTACAAAAGTGAGCTTGTACGATGCCCTACAGTTACTTGGGCAAGTTGACCTGTTGCAAGAGTCTCTCAAGACTGCAAAAGATCAAAGAAGAGTCATTCCCAAATTGTGTTGGCATAGACATTGTCGACTTCTACCACTGGAAATAATAGGCCACCCCCATTCTATTTGTCACTCAGAATGGAGGGGTGGATTGTGCACAACTGTATGATCAATTTTGGTGTTGCAACTACTATCATGCCAAAGGCAGTATGCGAAGTAATGGGAATGGAATACACGAGAAGTAGTCTAGGAGTATTGTAGTTGGATGGAACTCCAATCAAAATAGTGGGAGTAATCAAGGATATTCCTATTGTTCTACATAGCATACCATAAATCATTGTTATCCAAGAAGTAGTGGTGGTTGACTTGGAACCATACTTCAGCATGTGTCTCTCAAGGGAGTTCACAGTGAAGCTGGGAGGATACCTTTCCTTGGACTATTCGCATTTGGAGATTTTTCTCAAAGGAAGAAGAATCCGCATCTATAATGAGAAGCCCTCTACTTTTCATATAGAGAAACTGGAAGAAGAAGAAGAAAAATCTCCAGGCGCAGTCAACATGATGACTGAAGAATTAGAAGAAGCTAACTTGATGGAAGAAGCGCTTGGTGAACTTCACCTTGAAGATGAATTCTCACTCATGGATTTCAACGTGATGGTCAAAATTGACATTGGTTGTTACACTATAACCAAACCTGAGCAGATTGAAGAAAAGGTCCCTGATTCCCTAGACCCTATCGCAGATCAGTTATGGAAGTTATATTTTGATGGCGCCAGGTGCAAGAATGGCGTAGGGAATAGTATTGTTCTAGTTTCTCCTATAGGGTTACATGAATAATGCATTCGAATATGAAGCATTGTGTCTTGGCTTGAAAAAGGCTGAGAAATTAGGCATCAAACAACTGCAAATCTTTGGAGATTCTGAGCTCATTGTCAACCAGACCACAAACAAGTGTGTGTCAAAGTAGCACTACTTGAAAGCCTATCGCAACAAGGTATGGGATTTTTTTGAGTCCTTCACAACCTTGAACATTCAAGCGATTTTGTGGGAGCAGAACAAACACACAGATATTTTAGCCTCTCTTGGTGCAAATTACTCTCCCATGGAACAAGTAGTCAAAAAACCCAAGACTGTTAGGGTAATCTATAGACCCTTAGTCCTTGATAAGAATCTCTATTGGCAAGTGTTCGATAATGATGAGAAAATAGTCAATTTTCTGATTAAGGAAGCTACAAGCACAGATGATAGAATCCTTGTTGAAGAGGAAATGGAAGGGATGATTCAATTGAAGAATAATCACATTCCTAGGGGGTTGATTTCATTGGAAAGTCTATTTGACCAAAATGATAGGGCTAAGAAGCATAAAATCAAGGTAGATGTGAAGGAATATAAGGAGTTGCAGTTGGAGCCTGAGAAGATCATCAAAATCAGAACTAATTGCACTTCAGAAGAATTGGAAGATATCAAGAGCTTGTGTTACGAATTCCTCGACATCGTTGCATGGAGCTATCATGATTTGAAGGGATATGACAAGAATATAATCCAACATACCATTGAATTACAATAGGAGGAGGTAAAACCTTTTTGACAGAAACAACGGCCTATCAATCCCAAAATTGAGGTGCTCATGAAGGCAGAACTGTTAAAGATGCTGGAAGCAAAAATTATATATCCAATTAAGCACTCAACATGGGTGGCAAACCTAGTGCCAGTTTGAAAGAAGAATGGGGATATCTTTCTGTGCATGGATTTTTAGAATCTGAACCAGGCATCATTAAAATATCACTACCCTCTGTCGTAGATTGATCAAATCCTCCATGTGGTTGCTGGAGTGCAGATATTTTTATTGTTAGATGGTTTCTCTGGTTATAACCAGATTTGGGTAAAATATGAGGACCATCACAAGATAATGTTCACTACTAAGTGGGGCATGTTCGCCTATCAAAGGATGTCGTTCGGTCTTTCAAATGTTGGTGCTACCTTTCAGAGAGCCATGGACATCACTTTCGATGAGTTGTTAAATAGAATTATTGTGATTTACCTTGATGACATGACTGTGTTTTTGCATCGTAGAGAAGAGCACGTTTCTCATTTGAGGTAGGTGTTCGAGAAATATCGGGAGTTTGGGATTTCCATTAACTCGAAGAAGTCTATATTCACTGTCAAAGAAGGAAAATTGTTAGGTCATGTGATCTCACAAGAAGGACTGGCGATTGATCCTACAAGGGCTGAAGCACTCTTGAAACTACCTCTACCAGTTAACAAGAAGGACTTGCAGTCATTCTTCGATCAGATAAATTTCATTTGGAAGTTCATTGCTGATTTTTCTCAGGTAGTGAAACCCATGATCGAGCTCTTGAAAAAGAATGCAGATTTCAAATGGACCGAGGCAAGAAGATAGGATTTTTGGGAGATCAAGGAAAGAATCACTCAAGCGCCAGTATTAATCAACCTGGATTATTCCAAGGACTTCATTCTCTATGCAGTGGGCGAGCAAGAGAGTTATGTCGCAGTTCTCACGTAGAAGCAAGAAGATGGAGATGAAAAGTCGATTGCTTTTTTGAGCCAAGTTATTGCACCGCACCAGGAGAAGTATAATTTCATCAAGAAATAGGTGTACGCAGTGATGAAATCCCTAAAGAAGTTTTAGCACTTTGTCTCACAAAGCAAAATGGTCATTTATGTTATACACCCAAATGTTAGAAACTTCATTCTCCAAGGGGAACTAGGTGACAAAAGAGCAAGTTGGATCTCAAAGATTCAAGAGTATGACGTGGAGATCCGACCAACAAATCTAGTTCATGGATGAGCTCTCTGCCAGGAATTAGCCAAAAGTGTAGCATCTGAATCATTGGCTATGGTACAAAAAGAGGATATCGACGAAAGCGTTTGTGCAAATCATGCTATGATAGGTCATGACTGGATAGAGGACCTTGTCAATTTCTTTACCTCTAGGAAGATGTCCATCACACCTTGATGCTTCACAACATTGAAGGTTTAGGTTGCAAGCACTCAAGTATGTTTTATTGCCAAGTGGGCTATTCCACAAGAATATTGATGGAGTTCTCCTCAAATGCATGAAGGAATCAGAGAAGGAGAAAATATTGGAAGAGTTTCATTCTGGTCTATTTGATGGTCATTATGCAGGAAGGCCCATGGCCTTGAAGATCATTCGGGTTGGCTACTTTTGGCCTACCCTTTTTGCAGATGCACATAGGGTGAGCCGACACTACGATAACTGTCAACGGTATGTTGGTAGGACTAGGAAAGGATCACTGCCCTACAGCCAATTCAAGTGGAAGCACCATTTCAGTAGTGGGGCCTTGACTTCATTGGAGTCATAGACCCACACTCTTCATAGAGCATAAATACATCTTGACAATAATAGATTATTTCACCAAGTGGGCAGAGGCCATCCCTACCAAAAAAGTAGATCAAGCTATTATCATCTCTTTCCTGGAGGGACTCATTACCCATTTCGGTGTCCCGGATGCCATTGTAACAGATAATGGGACTCCATTTATTGGGGCCAAGATTATCGAATTTGCAAGCAAGTATGGGATCTATCTCAAGATATCATCTAATTATTACTCGTAAGGGAATGACTTGGCTGAATCCACCAACAAAAACTTGTTATGAATCTTAAAAAGGACACTGGGAAGCAACAAAAGGAGTTGGCACTTATTGTTGAATCAGGCTTTGTGGGAAGACCACATATCCATGAAGAAGTCTATTAAAGCCTCTCCTTATTCTCTCGTGTATGGAAAAGAAGCAGTTCTACCCACTCATATTGAGCTCCCTGTCCTCCAGACCTTGCAGTTGTTCAAAGATGAAGATGAGGAGTACGATCCAATGAGTGCAAGGTTGGCTCAATTATTGTAGTTGGAGGAAGAAAGAGAAAAGGCGTATCAAGATTTCACTGAACACACTAAAGCAATGCAGAAGTGGTTTGGAAAAAAGACAAGAGTGCAAGTTTCAAGTGGGAGACTTAGTCCTCAAATGGAATGAAAATAAAGCCAAGCCAGGGAAGCACCACAAGTTTGATGTGATATGGGAAGGTCCATTTCAGATCTCTGTAGTGAATTCGGCAAATGCGTATCATCTTCGGGACATGGATGGTTGGGATCTCCCGATTCCAGTTAACGACCTTCATCTAAAGGCCTATGTTCAATGATTTGATTAAAAGAGGTACCACTTTGTAAATATGTACAGATTTTCTTTTCAGTATTTTATTTGCTTTATAAAATAACATATAAAAAAAAATGTTCTTTTTGAAAATTAGTTTCACCCGAGATTCCCTTCAAAATTTATTATTGTGTTGAAATAATTTGGCTAGTTCCAAAAGATGGCATTACAAAGCCCCTAGGTAAGAAGGTGCCTTCGAGAAAATATTGTTTTTTTACATCCAAAGGCACGCAGTCAAAACACAGGGTCATTCTAAAACATAAGACAACAATTACATGGAAAGGCGCTTTTGCCCAAGGGAAGGGGCGAAAACCCCATTCACCCCCTTTAAGGGTGAACGAACAAAGAAGAACAATAGCGCCAAGTCAATGCGCTATGAAAGCGGTCAAAATGGCTTTCACCATAAAGAAGGGGCAAAATGTCCGTTCGCCCCTTGTTGGGGTGAATGCGTCAAGTAAACGCTTGCACCAACTCAAAAAGAATCGAGAGGTGATCAAAGGTGTATACGAAATGAAATATTTTTCTAAAAAAAAAAGGAAAAAAGAAACGTGTAAATAGCGCGTGCCTTGGTTCTTTTGGACGAACGTGTCAAAATTTTAATGCAAGGCGCAAAGAAAAAGGAAAAGAAAATCTAAAAAAGAGAAACGCCCTAAAAAACAATTGAGTTTTTTTTAGAAAATCATGCTTTTTCCAAAATTGGGCGAAAAGGAAAAGCCAAAGTCATTTTAAAAGAAGGATATTCACCATGGAATTATACTAAGCAAGCAGGGAACATTTTTGGAATGAAAGGGAAAGAAGACAAGTGTACCTCAAAGACGTTTTCGCTCTTGATTTTGCAAGCATAATCAAAATTTTAAAAGTGCTCTATCGAAGCGATTTCACTCTCCGATGCGTGGAAAATCTTGAGAAGCGTGCATGCAAGCTAAGGCACATTTCTAAGGAATTTAATTTAAAATGTGCACTCAGATTTGCGTTGGAGGGAGTTTTGAGGGTTTCGAGGAGCAAAATATCGCACCATCGAAAGAGAAGCATTTATTGGTTCATAGGTGGTAGGGTTATTATCCCAAGGAAGCTTTAATAGCTAGGGCATATTTTTTGATGAAGACACGTGGCAAGAAGGGCACACGTTCCAAGGATGATTTTGTAGTGAGTAACAGTTGATACCATTAGAACATCAAAAATAGTGTCGAGCGGGTGAAACAAAGCACACGTTCTTCCAAAATCACCTGAGGGAGATTCGACATTTACTACGGTGGTTGGAAGGGTGCTCTATATAAAGGAATAGGTAAAAGCTACGCAGTTTAATTTTTAATTTTTTACTACCACTGTGTTTTCGAGCTATTGTTGCAGAAATTACAGAGATATTTTAGGGTAACCACCAGAGAGAAATAATGGGAAAAAGAAGCAAAGAGGCGACAAAGGCTACAGAGCCCAAGAAGTCTAGAAAGAAAGAAGGTGGGTCAAAATCCAAAAAGGCCTGAAGGAATGAAAATGTGGATTTGGACCCGTACACTGACACAATGGCAGAAATTGGAGACTGTGTAATTACTAACAAGGGCATGGAGAAACTACGACAGGATGTGCAGTTCACAGTAAATCAAGGGTTAACAACAGGAGATCCATTGATGGTGCCATATCACTCACAATTATTTTGGTATCTGTGTACACCCGTACACCCATGCCTAGAGCTGGTGAAGATAATTGCTCGATTTTATAATCCGGTTACTAGGATGGTGCGGAAGGCAAATAGAGAAGCACTTTTTTCTATTTTTGTTGATGAAGTGCGGGAAGCATTTGCCTATGGTTTGAAGCCTCCTTCATATGTGATTAGCAAGAAGTTACATACCAATGAGTAGGAGGATAGATATGTATCTACTGTGATGATGCATCGGTTCATGGAGACGCAGTTGATTAAAGAACCACAGCTAGGGCAACTTTTGAACCTATCGAAGTCGCTCACAGAATTCAAGAGCCTAGACGTCTATTCGATGTTGGCATGGGTTGTTGGCCTATCGATAGATTCCACCATTCATAAGTGGTAGGTGGCCCTAGAACAATGCATATGCCAGGTGGAGTTTTACGCTCCATCAGCCATGAGGTAGGGTACCAATCCAATTTACTTCGATTGGGCTGATTTTATATCTCAAAAATTGCATTTTCAGTTGGAGAGGTTGCATACTAGAGAAGAGACGTCGTTCATGCATACCTCCTTTCTGGTATGGTATTTCTTTTTCATCTACACTAGCATTTCTCATTTATTACAGTGAGGCAAATGGATGAGAGGGATGAGCTTCTGCTAGTATACATGTGGACTTCCACTCTATCGAGTAGGGAGTCATTTTATAGTTTTAACCATTTGTTTTTGGGGCTCGCAATAGAACTTCTTTGTGGTACATGTGAAAGAGTGCCATAGGAGATGAGAGAAGCAGTAGTTATAGCAGAAAAGGGAGACATATTTCTACTTACTCAGGGTATGGTCGTAAGAATTTTTGGCTTCACGGGTAAGCCATTCCTGCTACCATACTTTGCCATCGAACATGTTTTCGCTATGGAGGTGGTGCACCAATCAAACTATGTGAATGATGTATATGGAGTAGGGTGCGGTAAGAAGATGACTTGCAATATGCCTTTCAAGTTCGGTAGTATAGAAGTAAGTCAGGTAGGGCAGAACAGGCTGCTCATAGTAACACTTTAGGACTTGGGGTTGATAGAACTGCCACAATGTTGGAGGTATGACCCATTGGGAAAATTTATAGAGATAATCAAGGCTAAGATATTTCACTGTTGTCCATGACCCGACATTGAAAAAAGGTGAAATAATTTTGATGGACCTGACTTGGAGTGGCACATTGAAGATATGACGTCGCTCCCACCTTGGCATGACTACTATGAATAAGAGGCTGAGTATAATCCAATGAGGTACAAAAATCAGATTCCTCCACCTAGGTTGTTTAGTCAAGTAAAAGAAAGTCAGCCCCTATGGATCGAGGAGAAAATTATGAACTGGTGGATAATGCGGGTCCATCAAGGAAAAACCACGTCTCCTTATGGGTTGAATATGGATGAGGCATTTTTGGATACCTATGATGAGTTTGTTAATGCCTATCAACCCATCACTTTTACCAAGATCTTGCCCCAAAGTTTCCAACATTCTAACAGTGGCGAAAGTGGGGCAAAGGGAGAGCACCCAATAGTTGAAGAGGAGACTCCGGAGGAGGAAGAATAGTAGTATGTGTTTAAATGAAGGTCACAGTGGATGAAGCATAAAGTTGAGGAGGCTCCTTTGTTAGAGAAGCAAATTATCCGAGACGCGCCCCCATTTCCTAAAGCTATGAAGAAACCAAGGACTAGTGCCACTTCCTCCTCTACTGCTGAAGTTTTGGTTGCTATAGTTCCCATAGTTCTAGTTGTTTTGGTGACTGTTATTTCCTCTCCGTCGATGATAGATGCTTCGATGATGATTGCACAAATATTTCTGATGATTCATGAATAGGAGGAGGACCAACAGATGGAGAGCCCTTAGGTGGAGGACGTGAACATTGAGGAGGAAGTGAAGAAGCAACATGAGGAAATTATTTTTCAACTGCTTCCATCACTAGAGCATAGGTGCCTACGCCCGAAGGTACATATTTCTTTCCCCCTTCTTCTTCTTCGAAGCATGTAGTGGCTATTAGCCTATTTCCCTTAGTTTCTATGTCTATCTCTCCACCTTTCGGTATGCCCTCCGTATCCATTTTGCTCCCTTCTTCTTCCCTTTCCTAAGTCACTACTACTCCTTCTTATACCCCTTTCTTTGGCCTCCCTTTCTTTCAGTTCATTTGCATCAGGGCCAAATCTATTTTTGCATCCTTCCCCATCCATTACCGCTACCACTCTCACCAAAGCTGTAAGTATGTAAGCTCCTCCCAGAGTGAGCGTAACTACAACCAAACTTGGTTCCTCCACCCACTCCATCATTTCAGTCCCTCCCCTTCTAGCCATCTCATCCACTTCTTTTGAGCTTGATCGCTCACAAGTTTTGATACCTTTCACACCATTTTTGGAGTTGGAAGTACTGCCCGAAGTTGAGGTGGCACCAAAGCAGCTCGATGTGGAGAAAATCAATCGGGCGCACCTTAGTTCATCATAGTGGTTGAAAATCAAAAGGTGGAAAGAAGCACTGGCTCTAGCTCGGTCGCTCAAGAAGGTTGCTTTTGATCCCATTGCCATGGAAGCTCACACAACTAAAATCACTCCCCTGGTCCAGAAGCCACAAGGAGAAATGATGCCGAGTGATTACATTTGTGAGACTATAATAGAGGACCTGACCAGGATTGATCCCACGAAGAAAATGGGCAACATACAGGTTGATATGAGTTCGGTATACTTGCATGGTGAGTATTTTAAGCAGAGATATTTTGATAATGAGAATAAAATTATCGAACTTGAAAGTGCCTTGGCCAAAAGTAGAGTGCAAGAGGAGAAGACAACCATAGAGAATGAACACTTGCATCGACAGGTAGGAGTGCACTTGAAATAAAGGGATGCAATAAGAATAGAGATGCAAGCACTTCGAATGCAGCTAGAGGCCATACAGAATCAACTGGTAGAGAAGGCTACATAGGTTGCAGGTTTTTCTCCAAAAAGCATCAAGGAGGCACACCTTCGCTCGACCCAGAACTATGAAAAGTTGGCCACACAAGTAGTTCAAGTATTACATTACCTCTGGGTAGCTCAGATATAGATTTATATGGGGCAACAATTGATAGATAACACTGAGGAGATGTTGGAACCCTACATGGAGATGGCAGTAAAAATTTAGGCCCTGGCGCATTCCAACATACATATTCACCCCTTGAGTGAAATGGATCATGCTTGGTCTACTGCAAAAGTCATGCTGCATAGCTACTTTCAAAGGATGGACCTAGTGAGAGAAGGTCGAGAAGATTCTTAATGCAATCAAGCGAGAGCATACTATTTCCATGACTCATTTTGACGCTCTTGTCGATATGGGATTTTTAGATTTTACATATGAATGGGGTGAACCTCTACCGAAAGAACAATTGACAATGACTTGGAAGAAGTTCATGGAGGATACCTCAAAAATTGATACATGGGAGGAGCCCATCATAGAAGCGCAGGTGTTGCCTCTTATGCAAAAGTTCACTCACATGGAGCTAACGTTGTTTGAGTTAGCCCAACGAGCGAAGAGCCTCAGCATGGAAGATGTCCAGAAAATACACTTTGTTTATAAGTCACTAAGTGTTCCCTGTTTGTTCACCACTCATGCTTGGGAGGATGCAGTCACAGTCTATGAGGTAAACTCTGAAAGCCTCAAGGAACAGGAGGAACAAGCAGCAACAAAGAGTGCAACAACAAAAAAAGTAGTAGAAGAAGCAGAGCATGCAGAAGTACTTCGAGTAGCAGCAGAGGCTGAAGCCATTGAGGAAGCAAAAAAGTAGGCGCAAAGAAAGGCATCTACATCAAAAGTGCCGACCAAAGCCACTGGCAAGAAGACTCCATAGAAGCCCAATGGATAAAGGCCTGGGATCGCTTGCATCCATACGAGCTGGATACCCCGTGAGTCGCCAAAAATATTGGCAATTTTGTAATATGCCACATTAAAATTTTGATGAAGTTGTATTGATGTAAAATCGGTAAATATCAATAAAATATAATAATATTATGTTACAATATTCTGACCGACATAATATGTTGCACTTATGTTTTGTTTTTCCTTCTTTGTTGTTATGTATCCTTTTTTGACCTAGAAATGATGGATGACTAGGAAATTTGATCGGTGACTTCGGTAAAAATCACCCATAAATAGTTGCAAAAAATGGTGCTAAAAAATTAAGTGCATAAACTATGGGGGCTTTGTCGGAAAGGAAAATCACAATCACCTCAAACATTGGGTGAAAGGCCCATTCGCCTCATTTTGGGGTGAACATAAAGAAAAGGTGAATGATAATATTTTGCAAACACGTTTGCCCATCCTCATTGGGGTGAAAGAAGAAATTAAACAATGAAGTTTTAAAAATTAGATAAGTGTCGAAGTTGGGCCGAAGTTAAAAGGTACTTAAAACTCGTTTGCCCCACTTTGGGGTGAATGTCCTCAAAAATATGGAGAAACGCGCTCACCCAACACATTGGCCAAGTTGAAGGCGTAATCGGTGAAAGTTCTTTAGAGCATGGTAAAACTTAGCAAAAATTGGCAACTTTCAAAAGGTGTGTTTACCCCAAGTATGGGGCGAACGTATTTAAAAGCACGACTTTGAAAATTCAACTTCGCGTTCACCCTGGTTGAGGGGCGAAAGCTCCATTCACCTCTCCCGAGGGTGAATGCACCATGAATGGTAAAGCGGGTGAAGAGTCAAAAGTTTGAAGCGACTTTGAAAAGTCAACTTCGCGTTCACCCCAAGAGGAAGGCGATAACCCCTTTCACCTCTTTTGGGGGTGAACATAGATTTTAATGGAGCAAGGAAGTTGTTAAAGGCGCTTTCACCTGGAGTATAAAAGGTTGATTGTTGTTAAATCAGGGGTGCCCTCTTCACCAAGGAACATGATGAAAAGAGTAAATATGTGATTCGCTTATTGCTAAGTTCGGGTGAATTTTGTTGTCAATGATGTCAACGAATTTCAAGAGCTCCCAAGATAGGTGAATGAAAAATATTAAATGTTTGTGGCAAAGAGTAACTCAGGTTGTGGATCTCAAGCAAAGAGAGTAGCAATATTAAAAGTGCAAGGCGATTTTCATGATTTCCAAGCAGAAGTGTATTTTTGAGGATGGCGAATGTACCAAGTCAATGACCAAGCCTTGCAGTTTTCCATGCACCGACGCCCAAAAATGTCGATTTCCCAGAAGAATTTCCTTAAAAGTTGGATCACCACCTCAAAAGAAATATTTTCAATGACTTCAAGGAGGAATTGTCTCACCAAGGTCCTTGATCTGTGAGCATTTTTTCTTCATGTGTATTTAATGAAAGAGGTGAAATCCTCTATAAATACTAATCATTCCAATGTATTAAAGGGAGGTTAGACATTCTGCAGAAAAACTATTCAAGTTCTCTGCATCAATAGAAGATACTTGGCTTCTAAATTTGCAAGTGATCTTGTGTGTGATTTCCTTCTATTTTTATGCATTTCTATTTTATGCTCATATTCATTATCTGTTGTTAAGTTTAAATTTTGCATCTGAATTTGAACATTGTTGGTGAGGGAGTGAGTTCTGGAATGCGATCCTGGAGGTTGTCTCTGCAAGGTTGTAAGTAAATTCTATTGCCTTCTTTTATTACATGTTGCTTCAATGCTTGGGTGGAATTCCTGCTACTAGTCTATCCCCAATCCTACACCTTCGACTTGTGGCCATATTTCCCATCTCTTTCTGTCATTTCCAATTTCTTTCCTGCAACTCTAGTCTTAAACTAGTGTAGGATTTAGTAAGGGAGCCAACCCTCTCTGGATATTGGCACGGAGGACATTCCTTTCCTCCGGCCTTTCAATGTTGGCCATGTCTAGGGCGCACAAACGCATGTTTGTATAATTAGGCAGATATTTGACCAATATTTATATTATCAAAAATTTAATCAATGTCGAAAAGAATTACACCGTGACCAAGAAAGAATTTATAGTATTAGTTTATGCCATCGACAATATTTGTTATTGTATTACATATATCTTGTATATGTGCATACTAATAACTCTACAATTAAATATTTAATGAATAAAACCAAGGATAAGTGGATGGATCGTCTAATGGATATTGCTACTATAGGAATTTGACATCATTATTATAGATAGAATTAGAAAAGCCAATGTAGTTGCTAACTTTTTGTCAAACTAAACACTATTGGAGAAAAAGAACTAGTGAATAATTCTTTTTCTCGATGAACATTTATTTGCAATATCAATACACTCTCCATGATTCATGGATATTACTAATTATTTGGTAACTGGGAAGATCCCTTCCCATCTTCTCACTAATGAAAGACACCAATTATTTCAAAAAAGTTCATCATTCCAATGGATTGAAGGGCTATTATCAAAATGTGGGTCTAATCGCGTTCTGAATAGATGTGTGAGGGAAAATAAAATTTATGACATCCTTTAGGTATTTCATGATGAACCTTCCAGAAGATACTGCTCAACAAATAGAACTACACAAAAAATTATAGGATTAGGATAGTATAGCCCAACTACATAAGGATGTAAAGAAGTATATATCCCATTGTGCTCAATGTCAACAAATGGAGAAACATACTATGCAAAATGAGATACCCCTCCAACCTCAGGTGGTTTTGGAACCATTTGAAAAATGGGGCATAGATTTTATTGGACCCATTGATCCACCATCCCAAGGGAAGTAACACATCCTAGTATGTACATATTATGTAACATATTGAGACAAAATAATTGCTCTCTAATATACTAGTGAGGACAATGTGGCTAACTTCTTATATAATCAAATCAATCAACACTTTAGTACCCCTCGCATAATTGTGTTTGATCAAGGACCCTAATTTACATCAAAATTCATGCATTCATGAAGTTTTACCAAGTGAAATTGATGGCTTTTTTGCTAGATTAAATCATAAGTCTAGAAATCTAGGATATTAAACAATCATAATATAAAATATTACAAATATCTAACCAATATGAATCAAATATAGTCATGAAATAATAACAATATTTTAGAATAATACTCATAATATTATTGTTCAAATATACAAGATTTGTATTACAATTTTCTTTGATGCTAAGATATTTCTTTTTTACAATACATGGAGCTTTACCTCCATAATATAACCTTAGAAGATGACTCTTAAATACTTGACTATTGCTCCCCTCACATATTCAAGATATGCATCCTTTCCTATTCCACACATATGAAAAACCTCTCATGTCTCTTGACTTTACATCTTGCCACTTACATGTGATTCTTCACATGCATACTTGACACCTACACACATGACTCTTGACTTAAATGACACATTGCACACTCTCACATACTACACACTTGCACACTTTATTACATAAAACTTTGCACACTCGCACTCTACACACTTGCACGCCTTACTACACAACTCTTGGACTATTTTCACACATTAATACATACTTTAGCGAAAATATAAATCACACTTCTTAATCTAATAACTCATGCCTAAATCTAATATTTACATATGTACAATTGTACCATGGGGGTACTTTCATATAATACTAAATAATGTAATATTATTCAACACCCCCTTGTATTACATTATTTGGTTTGAAGACTTTAATCTTCAGTCTTTGATTCTAGTTTTTGCTCTTCGACTCTAACTCTAGCACTGCTTGAGGTTCTAGTGCTGATCTCTTAACCTTTTCCCTAAAATATTGATTAGAATTTCTTTGTGGTCATAAAAACATTGTAACATATCCATAATCATATTCTCGTATGTTTTCTTGATCCATCCATAGTGCACTTCAATTTTCTTTTCATTATCTGTTTTTGGTTTGGTCTTCTCACGAAGTTTACAATTCTAGAATAATCTGGATTTTAACTTTTGTCTTTCATTTTTCTTTGCCATCTTAATTCTAGTTCTTTTTATTTCATTATCTAAAAAATTAGTGCAATTAGAAGTTTTTGGATGATTTTCATTCTCACAGTTATCTTCAAATTGGTATTCATCTATAATCCTTGTTTTAAGTGCTCTAATTTCACTTTCTTATTCACCTTCTTCTAAATCTTGAACCTCTTGAACTTCTTAAACTAATTTTCCCATATGATTCTCTTCTCTTGGTTGTTGTCATTGTTGTTGTGTATATTGGTATTGAGGCTGATATTACCTTGGATATTTTTTTGAAAAGGTTTATTCATTTGATTTCTTTGATTCAAATAATTGTATTTACAAAAAAATGTAGTGTAACCTTTTTATTACATATGTGACAATATATTTATTTCCATTTTAGTTGAGACTGTGATGATGCTACAATATTTGCTACAATTTCCTTTGATATCAAAGCATTATTAGTCATTTCATCTTTGACTAAATTTTCCACTTCATATTCTTGAAGAACATTAACTAATTCATCAAAGGTTATTGTCTTATTTAGCACTTGAAGTGAAGTGACTAAATGTTTGTGCTTTTTGGAAGTGCTCTTAATGTAACTTGGACAAGAAACTTATCTTCTATTTTTTCTCCTAGAGTTAATAACTTAGCTTTTAAATCTTCTATTATTTAAAGTAAGAGTTATATACTCTCTCCACTATTAACCTTTAATAAATACAACTTTGACTGCAAATGTAATATTATTTCTTTGTCTTTCGTTCAAATATTGTGCCTAATTTTCCCAATCAAATTTTGAAGTCTCTGCTTCAATTATATATGATTGTATTTCATAAATTATCTCAAATGTAATCAACATAAGATCTGTTGCATCGTATTCTTCAAATTATTGTTTTTTGTTTTCCTCTTTCATTTTCTAGTTTGTTTTTTATTTTGTTCACTATTTTCCAAAGTTTCTCAGAAATAAGAATCAATTTCATTTTATTTTTCCATGATGCAAAATTTGGTCCTTTCAGAAGTTGTGATTCAATTAGAAAAAAATTCTATTTGACATAATGGAACTCATTATGTCAAATATTCTTATAACCCCCACAAAAATATTAATTTCAATTTGACATAATTTAAATAATTTAAATTTTAATAATAAAAAAATTCTATTTGACATAATTTAAATTTTAATTTCAATCTTCTTATAACCCCCACAAAATATTCTTCGATTTTCAAATTTCAATTTGTAAAATTAATCAATCATTTTTTCATTCATCAATCTTCAATAATCAAATCAATAATCAATTAATTTTTCAATTTCAATAATAAAAATTTTAAGCTTTAATCAACCTACTTCTTATCTCCCCAATTTTAATTTCATTTCAATTTTGAAAACAACTCATTCCCTTATTACTCCTGTTTATCAACTTTTTTTAAAGTGAAATTTTTTATAAAATTAAAAAAATCAACCTTATAACTCCCAGCTTAATACAGGTTTGAGGGTTTGGTTGGTTTGTAAAGTGCCTCATTTGGCATGTGTAACCCTGGTTCAAATATCAAGGTCTCATAATACTAGAGGGTGTGTCGTGCCAGCACCATCGACTATGTTAAAAAGTTTACCCGATGCAATCGAAGGTTATAGTGGCAGTAAGGAGTAGGATTCAAACCCACAAATAGGTGATGAAGAAATGTAACGAGTTATCAATTCCTCTAATATATGTAAAAAAAAACCTCCAATTTTAATAAATTGATCAAACACTTATATAATGTGCAATCAAATACCTTAATTTTTGTTGCATTGTATTATTCAACATCGCATCAACTTTATGTCGTGTGTCTGATGTAGTTCTCAACCTTTGGTAGGTGTAATGAGACCATAACATCTTCAAGGACATTATCACTTTAATGAATCCTTATATTTGCACTTAGGATTTTTTGAATTCATAGAAACATTCACTTTGAAATGTAATGAGCATCCTTCTAGAATATACAACACAATTTTTGTATTGTTGCTTCTCCTTAGAGTAATATTTTATCAACCTCATCACATTCAAACTCAAGCTCTTTGCATTCTTCTTAGGCTTATCACATGCTTCTCAAGTTCATCACGTCTTTCTTAGGCTTGTTGAGTCCTTCTCAGTATCCTTGTATCCTTCTTTAACTTGTTCAAGTGATACACTCTAATTTCATCCTTTCTCTGGTGCTTCAAGGAAAGGACTCTTCAATTATCTGTAAGAGGACTTCTTCTCAGAATAGGTTCTCTACTTCAAGACAACAATATTTTATTCACAAAACTTCTACTTAATGTCTTAACCTGAATACCTCATGTCCAATATTCTCCTTCCACAACACTAACTTCTTCAAATTGCTTTCTATTTTCTAGTAATTTGGCTTTCTCTTCAATTTGGTGCTATATCAACCTTTTCTCTTCAATTTGTAATCTTAGGTAGCTAATTTTCACCTTTTCTTACATCTAATAAGCAAGCAATTTTCTCGACTGTAATCAACATGTAAAAATATTTTTGTACATTTTTTTGGACTTTTGTAGGGTGTAATCAACCCGTTTTTCTCACTATTTTCTCACTAAATATCAAGTGAATTCAAATGTGGGTGACTTCAACCCTATTTTTCACAAATTCTAATTCAAATAGCCAGAGTTTAGCTTTGATACCATTGATGGTATTTTAGCCAGATTAAATCATATGTCCCGATATCCAAGATCTTAAACAATCACAATATGAAATCGTATAAATATTTAACCAATATGAATAAAATATAGTTATGAAATGATAACAATATTTTAGAATAATACTCGTAATATTCTTGATCAAATGTACAAGATTTGCATTATAATTTTCTTTGATGCTAAGATATTTCTTTTTTACAATACATGGAGCTTTGTCTCCATAATATAACCTTAGAATATGACTCTTAAATACTTGACTATTGCTCTTATCACATATCAAATAGATGCATCCTTTGCTATTCTACACATATTACAAACCTCTCATGTCTGTTGACTTTACATCTTGCCACATACTGGTAGAACCCTAAAGGTTCTAGCAATTATTTAATAAATAAAGGAATAAAATAACATTAAAATAAATAGAATCACTTTTGATAGAATCATTGTTGCATTGATAGGGGGTCCCTCCAATGGTTTCAAAGATATGTATTATTATTCATTCATGGATACCTTCAAATGAATTATTGGACAAGGATTTATACCTACCCTAACCCTAACCCTACGTCACTTCATCATGACGATTCATAATAATTAATATATTTAATTATTATGACTATCTAACTTTAATAATATAATAATTAATTTATAATTAATTATTATATTATTAACTATACTAACCTTAGTATATGAAATTTATTATATTATTATTAATGAGGGTTAGGATATAGGATCCTAACATGTCACCCCTCCTGGAAATAACTTTATCCTCAAAGCTAGAACGAACAAATTCGCCATAAAATATCAATCGTGTTTTATTGGAAAATGATGCCACATGGCTTAGAGACATTGGGCGACTTGTTTTAGGTTTGGAAGTCACCTTAGAGTAATTTGTTTATAAGAAGTGTTGGAAGCCTTATTATTTGATTCGAAAAGTATTTGACACAATAAAGCGAAAATGATGGCAACTTTTGGAAGGCACGTAGTGAACAACACATTCAAGTTGGCTTGCCCACCCACAAGAGAGGACAATTGATTTCATATGTCATAGTAATTTTACAACACTTTGACTTATGAGACTAATGCTCTTGACCACTAGCTTGTTGTCTGTGTGATTTGTGTAGAACTTTGTGAAAATTTCAGTTGTTGTGGAAATATGAAAGAAAGAAACTTCATGGGACGTTGCTTGAAGAATAGGGGCATAATACAATGGATTATGAATTCAGATATTGTGAGCATGACCAATTCGGATGCTAAATGTGGGTGAGATATATACTCGACCAACATCCCTAGCATTCTTGACAATTCTCTTTGAAATTGAAGACATTCGACATAAGTATTTCCAAGCGAATATTCAATAATCTGACCTAAATATTTGATGAAAATATTTATTTTGGGTACAACATTATTTTTGAAGAATATCTCATGATTACGTGATTCATATTGGAGATTGAGGCACAAAAATATTTTAGCCAAGTGTCCCCATTGAGTGTTTTCCAAGCTTTACCGAAATGAAAATAGGAGCGTAACTCCCAAAAAGTCTCATCAACATCATATTCTTTGAGAATGTGAGGGTAATTAGGAACAACATCCCACTTCATGTAGTCATTTATGTTCATGTTTAAATAATGAGAGAATTTATAAAAATAGTAGTATATCATCAATGTAAATAATAAAGCCTACTTAGGCGTTGTTTGGTTGCTTATGTTGTGATTTGACTTGAGTAAGCATGACTCATCCTTTTGACTTTCAAATAATGTTTGGCTCCCTTGTGTGTGCTTCTAATTTTCATCCTCTTAAATCTACAGTGGTGTCCATTAGTGCTTCGTCCTCCATGTAACGTTTGACATAGGATATTTCCTTCACGCTCTCCATTTTAATCATCAACATGTGTCTCATGGATCCCAGCTATGTTTGCAACCAATGTAAAATATTTGAATTTTTTCCTTCCTATGTGGTCTACAATGTCTCTTAGTTTGTGGCTTAGTGGCTATCAATGGCTAGTGCCCAACTTGGAATTTTATCCTATGCATTCTAAGATACACTCTCCAGATGTGCAACAGTTATCAAGGTGCTTCTCACCATAATTGTCGTGCACAAGATCCAGAATGGCTATCAGCTTCTTAATTAGTGCTCCAAATATCAATAAATTTAGGGTTGATCTTTGTTGTATTTTCTAGATAGGTATCTTAAAAAAATGATGTTGTTTGGGCTTCTTTTATGTAATGGCTCCACCGCGTGCTTGATGGTTGTTAGTTAACTTTCATCAAAGTGATTCAGCTTAGCTAGTTATGGATTCCCAATAGCTTGTAACGGTTTGTTTAGACCCTATTGGAAGCTCTATATGCTACGTGGCATCCAAGATTTGTAAGTTTATGTGGACACCAATTATAAGAGATTGTGATCATCTTGCCCTTCCAAATTGACATGTTTGACGTAATTTCCTCCTTATAATTGCAGTTATAGACAAGCATTAGAATAAGTTTTGGAATAAAGGCACACTATAGCTCACAGAATGACTACCTTTCATGGAGTGTTAGTTGTTTGTAATGACTACCTTCGAACATCAATTTTGATAGACTAATGATGCAACTTCCTTTGTAGTTGTGAAGAACGAAGGGCATGTTGAGAGTTCTAGGGCTTATGACTGTGAGAGTCTCAATACTTCCAATGTAACAATTACAAACTATATCAACCATGATTAGTTCTTCTCCATGATGCATCGAACAACAACAAATTGCTTGGTTTGAAGTGGGTAACTAATATCTCTTGGCAACCTCCTTATCATTATCAGTTCTCAACGTATCCCTATTGATTTTGCTTGCCACCTTCAAAGTATAGAAAATGATTTGATTGAATGGTGGTGAGTGTTCTAAATTTGAATGTTGATCTTCAATATGGAATATGATTATTCAATGCTTTCTTCTCCTTTTGAGTGGCACTGGTATATAATAGTTTCACTATACTTTGATCCCAAACAAGATGTTTCCACTATGCACTTTTACCTCACACTTTTCTTTGTTGTTACTTACTCTTACTTTGTTGTATCTTGTTTATGCAACATGTGATGGTTGTAAGAGTCTTCCAAAGAATCTCTTCCCTTTGTGCTTGATATACTGATTGCATAATGTCTGCCAGCAATATCTTTGATTTCTAAGGATCCTTCTCTACGTTGCATGTTTGAACTATACTTTGGACTATGTTGTGAGCATTTTATCTTTCTCTATTTGCTCTAATTTGTGCATCGGTTCCTTAATTCTCCCTTGCATGCATATAACAGATAATGTATTCTTATTCAAAACTTTTCATGTATTTCTCAAATGGTGCTTTAGCGCATCAACATAAGTTGACAAAACTGAGCAAACTGACATGGAAATAAGTGGCGGTGAGTGCATGTTAATGTCACTCACTTTCTATGCACCCATGGAGCCGAAGAGATAGCTCCAGCTGCTACCATTGGCACCCACACTTGTGATGGTGTTGATCTATGATTATTTGTAGTGTCGAAAGAGATTGTCCAACCCCCAGGTTTCCCAAAAATAAAACATGTAACATGTAATTATGTGGGAAGTTGCACAAATACATAAATTACTTTCGATGTTGATTGACATGCCATATATATTATCAATAAACATGAGCATTGTAATATTTGTAGTCATAATCAATTGGAATATTATTAAAAAATCCAAGGCAGAGGGTGCACTTGCATAAAAAAATTTAAACTCTATATCTTGACAAGAGCAGCAATCCATCTTATATTGTAATTGATCATAAGTAAGTGGTTTGAGGCCCAAATATGTGCAATAGCAATATATAAAAACTCTATTATTTTGGACTTCATTGATGGCTAAGGACTCCTCTAGTGTTAACTAGAATTTTTTAATTTTCCTAGACTATTCTCTTTCCATAAACCTGATCACTCTTGGAAACCCCAAAATTTGTGCATTGTTTTCCAAAGAATACTCTTTGTCATACACTTCTTTTATTTATTTTTTCTTGTATTTTTAGGGTTTCAAAAAATAAATTGCATTGTGGAAGTTGTGCTTTCACTGGACTTTAGTTCAGAAATTTTTTTGTTTGAAGTTTTTTTCCTTTCTTCAAAAGTGCATTAGGTACCACTTGGAGATCTGTGGATATGGGCTCCTCCGAAGGAAAAAATTCTAGGGTTAGGAGAAATTTCTTCACTTGCAATTTCCTCCCCTATTTCTTCCTTTATTAGGTCAAATTCCTGCCTTGTTAAACAATGTTGAGTAATTTTGTCCATCCATACGCGAATCTCTTAGACAAATTCCTAGAAGGTAATGTATTGTGATCTCCTTCCATCGGCCATTTTAAGGTTGGTTTTGGCTCTAATACCAAATGGTAGAACCCTAAACATTCTAGCAATTATTTAATAAATAAAGGAATAAAATAATATTAAAATAAATATAATCACTTTTGATAGGATCGATGTTGCATTGATAGGGGGTCCCTCCAATGGTTTCAAAGTTATGTATTATTATTCATTCATTGATGCCTTCGAATGAATGATTGGACAAGGATTTATACCTACCCTAACCCTAACCCTAACCCTAACCCTATGTCACTTCATCATGACGCTTCATAATAATTAATATATTTAATTATTATTACTATTTCACTTTAATAATATAATAATTAATTTATAATTAATTATTATATTATTAACTATACTTTTTTTTTTGGTAGATTAAAAGTGGATTTTTGTCAAGGATCCCAAAACCTGATTACAATGGAACAAATTGCATCAAAGTACATTAGATTAAATCAAGGCAAGGACAACCAAAAGGAACAAATAAGGAGCATGCAATAGGACCAAAAAGGAAGGTGCCATCCTTTGCACCAGAGGAAGACGCTTTCCTTTGCACCAGAGAAAATGTCTTCCATTGCACCAAAGGAAAAACGGGCAAGAAGGGAAGGCTCGCCAGAAACCAAATTTGAATCAAAAGGTGCCAAACAAGATTTTGAAGCTCACAAATGGCGGGAGAAAGTGCTAGACTGCCCCAACCACTAAATGACAATTTGAACCTTTCCCAAAGGCGCGAAAAGAAACAAAGCCAAGGGCAAAAAAACTATAAACCACCCTTGTGAAACAGATAATTGAAGGAAAATAAGCATCCCATGTAGGGGAGCTCTAGCAAAAACATAGAAGGAACAAAATTCTATAAAATGGAACTATAGTGGTTCAGTAGCAAAGGAACACCCTAGGCCACAGGGTCCTTTAGCAGAAAATGAAGCCTTCGAGAACACCTACCTAGCAAAGTAAGCAGCAGCAGTAGAACAACACTTCTGAAGAAAAGGACGGGAAAGTGCCACAAGAATTCAAGAGAAAGGAGTCCCAAAGATGCATGAATACAGGTATTAAAGCACAAAATAGAAAACAACAACCATGCATCCTAGACAACCTTCAACAACTTCAGGGCCACAGAAGAGGAAGTCCCACAAGGAATCAATGACAAGAAAAATAGAGGCCCCTACCAGCCATGAAAGGAACTAAAATCCTATAGGAACCACCACCTCAAACCCAAAGAGCAGAGTCACAATAGAAAGCACATGGGCAACCCTCAAAACCCAAAAATATGTTGTGCAAAATTGCTCATGAAGCCAAAATTCCTCAGACCCACAAAAAGTAGCTTCAAGGAAACAAGGAGGAGAACCTGCAAGGATTCAGCAGCAAAAATACCAAAGGCTACAAAGCCATGAAAGAAACTAAAATCCTACAAGATCCACCACCTCGAATCCAAAGAGCAGGGTCATAGTATCAAGCACATGGTCCCTCCTTTGACCAAAATGATGTTGTGCAAACTGCTCAAGAAGCCAGAATTCCTCATACCCATCCATTCACCACTGAAGATCCTCAACGAGCAGATGTCAAGAAGACTTCCAAAAACAACCTAAGAAAACCCAGGAAGAGTCCCAAGAAAAAAATCCCAATGCCAACCCAGAACCCAGACACTAGAGGAAAAGGCAGGACAGTGGAGCAAAGGTGGAACACAGGTTTTCCCACCGTAGGGCAAGGAAAGGGGTAGAACAATGGAACAGTGATCTCCCCCCCAAAAGGAGATCGTCTACAACACCTTCCAACCTAAAAGGATGGGAAAAGGAGGTGCCAAGGAAACTAGAAAAGGATCAGGGACCTGGGACAAGGCCCATATTATTAACTATACTAAACTTAGTATATGAAATTTATTATATTATTATTATTATTAATGAGGGTTAGGATATAACATCCTAACACATACATGTGACTCTTCACTTGTATACTTGACACCTACACACATGACTCTTGACTTACATGACATATTGTACACTCACATATTACACACTTGCACACTTTATTAAATGATACTTTTCACACTCTACACACTTGCATGTATAATTCATGACACTTGGACTCTTTGCACACATTGACACATAATTTAGCATAAATATAAATCGTACTTCCTAATCTAATAACTCATAACCTAAGTTTATATTTACATATGTACAACTATACCATAGGGGTACTTTCACATAGTACCAATTATTGTAATATTCTCCAACAAAAACATAAGAAGCCCTCACCATATAACCCTTAAGATAATGGTCAAGTAAAAGTTACTAATAGGGAATTGGAAAACATCTCAACAAAAATAGTAGCATCGCATAGAAAATATTGCCAATAGACTAATAAAAGTTGTGTGTGCTTATAATGTCACTTGGAAATCCACCACTAGATTTACCCCAAATGAGTTAATTTATGGTAAGAAACCCATCTTACCTATTGAATTTGAATTGCAAACATTACACACTACCCTTAATTTTGATATTGAGTTGTCATAGGTACAACAAGAAATAATTGAGTTATGAAGCAATGCCCCTCATCAGACAAAAATCATTCAATAATAATGGAAAATATGGCATGATAAGCATATCAAGAGTAACAAGTCCAAGCTAGGTGATTGGGTGCTATTGTTTGATTTGTAATATATTGACTTCAAGGGTAAGCTTCAAACTCAATAGTTAGGTCTATACAATATTGATTAAGTCTTTGACAATGGTGTCATGCAACTGGTACTTGTTGATTGCTTGAAGCAAAGGATGGTGGTAAATGATATTGTTTTAAGTTGTATCATAATCCAATTTCAAAGGGAGATTTTTCTACTTATTTACTTTATCATTTGCTTTAGTGCTTGATTAAATGTGGTAATTAGGATTTATGAAGTACTAAAATAGGAAGTCAAAGAGGAATAAAAGGAAGTTTTTATTGATAATACCAAGATTTAGAGAATAAAACAGAGTTAGAAGGTTTAATATTTAATGCTTGGAGTACCTAGGATAGCATGGGAGAGGACACTAGAGAAGACATTCTACCTAGAACCAGTAACCAAGACTATAATAGGCATTGGATGCAACACTATATAGTCAGTACTAGACACAATAACAATTGATTGGCACCAAACATGATAGTGCCCTACTGACACTAGATGCTGGAAAGACAAGATGGCCCTAGATATGGCAATTGAATATAATAGAGGATATGGTTGAATACTAATGACATCGAACATCCGTAATATCTTATCCCTCCCATTTTAGCCAATAATTTATGGTTTTACTATCTACCTATTAATGATGTCATTAGATGGTCAACTGCCTATTGACTTAGTACAACTGGCAGACACCTTTGGGTAAAGATAATTTTTTTTCCATGAATGGGTATGGTGAAATTGTCCTATAATCAAAATCCCCTATTTTCAACATTGTAATCGTGACAATTGAGATTCAATGAGGATGGATATGATGGATTGGAATTTTTTATACCTTCTTTAGTCCATATCTATTGAAGGATTTTTTGGGTATATTATTATTGCAATAGCCTGGTAACAAAAGTAAGAGGAAGGTCTTGTCCTCCTCACTTATAAGTAGAGGTGTATTCTTATATAATAGTTCTAGCTACCAATATGATCTTGTTGTGATTTTTATTATTACTTATTGTATTTTTATAAGAGATTTTGCTATAGTTTAGATCTACAATGAAATGCCATTATGAGTTGCTGGAATTACTTATTGGTGTGAGTTAGAATTTTTCCTTTCCACAATGTTAAGAAGCAAGGACCCACTCTAAGTGAGGTGGAAGGTACTTATTTTACATGCATTTTATGTTTGTTGTAGCTATAGTATAAATATAATTACTTTTATTTCTTGCATTTTATGATAAGTTAAATAGTTGTTTGAATTGATCTCTTAGGAGGATTAGATAGTAAATTAGTTTAAAAAGAAAAACATTTTTACTATTGTAGAGTATTGTTAAAGAAAGCATAATTTTATGTTCAACCTTTAAGACTACACTTTATTTTCTTTTTAATGTAATCACTTTTATTTCTAGCATATGTTATTCACTAGCATTATCATTTCTCTTTCTTGGTAGAGTGTGTCTTCTTGTTACCTTTCTAATACTTTAAAGTATAAGACTTAGACCTAAACTTACCTAAACCATTCCTAGCGCATAAAACCTTCGAACACCACCTTGGATTTTATAATTGATTAAAGTGAGATATATAAAACCCATCAACAATGGAGATCTCACTTCCCCCATTGTCTCACCAACCATCTAAGCTATTTGATGAGATCTAGATGGTAGGCATCATCATGCTAGATAGGATGATGCCTATACAGTCTCTAGATGATTTTTCCTATTTTTAGATCATCCATTCCCCTTCATATCACTGCCAATGCATCTCTATGGGGTATGATCTACCTTGCTTCAATATGGTGGTCCCATCTATATGCTAATGATGTCTCCTAATACCCAATGTATTGGTAGTCTTGGGGGTCTCATGACAACAATGGGGTCCCAATACCACTCCTAAAGCAATGTATAGCAAGTTAGACTCCTACCTCCATAGTAAACTATTTTATGTGATATTTTATAGAGGCATGCCAACATCATTGACCCATATTCAAAAATCATCTTATGATCTTGCATGTTTGCCATTGTATCCCCTAGCCTTAGTGGATCACCCTCTTTATCATATTTTCAAGTAAGACCCTAGACACCAATGCAAATAAGAGAGTGATTTACCTATCTATATGGCCTCTAACATATGCAACATTAATGTTAATGTTAGATCTAATGATTGATAATCCTACATCTCTTGATAATATCTCCAAAGCCCCCCTCTGGTCCTAGTTGATGTGTATCTCTACTCCTCTAATCAAGACTTTAAATGTCCTCTAGACATCCTCTAGAGTCATGATAATCTCCCTCATAGGTAGTTAGAAGCTATATGTCTCTCAATACCAACACTCCATTAGTGCTACAAGGAGAGCCCTGTTGAACTCTACCTTTGGTAGGAGGGCTATAGGGTACAACCTTATTGTTGTTAGAAACAAATGATCTATAAAATATAGTATCCCTTGGATTGTCTCAAGTGCATGGGATTGCTTCTCCTTGAACTTTAGTGTCTAGATTTGAACATGAATCTAATCAAATCCAAGCTCTATTAGTCTCAAAATGCATAACCAAAACTAGCAAAATGTGCAAAAAATATGTAGGCATAAAATTGCCACTATGGAGCAAAAGCACCTCCTAAGCATAAAAAGTATTGTTGCTAGATGTAAGCATCATAAAGTCATGAAAGCACCATTGATGCATAAAAGCATCGTATGATAGTGTCGACATTGTACCAAAACATCTTCCCTTTATTTGGGTATCCTTTTCAAGGCAAAAATATAAAAAATTGATTGGGTTTTTATACTTATTGATGTTATTGCTTTTCCTCCTACTATGGGTGCCCTCATCTGGTTTGCACAGTGTGTTGGTTGCACCTATTAAGCCATTGAATATTAGGGTCAATATCTCTACCATAGAGCTTTCTTTTTCTCCCCCTCTATGATAAAAATGAAATCATTTTTACTCCCAACCCATTTACCCTTAGCCTCACTAACCATATTTTGTTTTTTATATTGATTTTTTTTATAATTACACTAGTGTGGATCATAATCAAGTCAATTTACCTTATTCCAACTTGATTTTCCCTCTAAAACCTAAGCGGGCACAATAGGGTATGGCAACATTTAATGTTGTTCAAAACAAAAATTTTAGCATCACTTCTAAGCAAATGATCATAATATCAATCATCTTGCATCACTCAAATTAAGCAATAATAAATGTTTCTATTTTAAAATTGGGGCACTATATTAGTTTTTTATGCTTTAATTATGTTATAAATGCATAAAAATGAGCAAATGTAGAAACCCAAATTTGAGCATAGGGATATTATTCAAATTTTTCATTCCCTTCTTCAATCAACCTTTCAATCAACCAAATTGAATGAACTTTTCTTATGCCTAAATTTAGAGCACATATTACTAAAAAGAGTGAAAGTGTTAGGGCATGAGCGAAAGTATTGTCGATGCTTTGGCAACCTTAGTAGTGCTTTTGCTAAAATTTTAATTTTGATATTTCTTGTCCAAATTTGACATCCAATGATCATGACATCAAAAGAACCACTACAAAAGCGTCGTCAAAACTTTCACCTAACTTATGCTTTTTTCTATCATGTGTTAAGAGTAAAAAATAACTTTTATACCTTTTAAGCCACCTACCATTAATGGATCAGATCACTAATATCCAATTCATAGTTTTCATTAGAAATCCCAAATTCAAGATTTGTCATTTTCAATCTTCTTCTAATATAATCTTAATACCGTCTCAAGTTCCTACCATTTCCAATCCTATCACCTTCAATGTAATCCTTTCCCCAAAGATCCATGGATTTTGTTAGCTTTTGAAGCTTAGTACTTAAGATAAAATTCACCAAAATATCAATAATAAAGTTGCAATATGATATATATGATAATGGAAAAATTAACTTCAACAATCACTCATAAACTTGCCATTAACAAATGCTCAAAAAAATGGTACAGTAGCTCTGAAAGTAAGTGTCACATCACGTCATGTCACTTTACATATACACATACACTACACATATAATGTAATGTAACTCTTAATATGGAGTACTCTTGGCCTTCACTCTTCTAAAGACTCTTCCACTTCCTATTCTATGGACACATGTGCACATCAACAACTATGCACATTTACAATTGTAGACACCAAAACAGCACCAATCCGATTATGTGACAACAAGCACTGATCGCACTAACACACACAGCCCCCAGGGCAGCCCCCAGAGGTTAAACAGTGGTTCTAACCACTCACACAGCAGTTTTGCAAGTCAAGGATCAATTTGGCACCTTTTAGACACTTTATTGCTTATTCGTCCCACCCAGGGACGAGTGCGGATTTGTACTCGTCCTACCCAGGGACGAGTGCGGATTTATACTCGTCTCACCCAGAGACGATTACCAGCGCTCGCTTCGGGGTGGGACGAACGCCAGGTTTGACCGACAAAAAGTCAGATCTCGGCGCATGACAACTCAGAACTGCCACTTAGCTTTTCTTGCATGGCATAGGAGTGCGAGTGAGTTCTTTTGACAACTCATATCTGCCAATTGACTTTCCCTTCACTTGCATGGGAATGAGAGTGAGCTTTTTAGGACAACTCGGATTTGCCACTTAGCTATCCCTTCATTGCATGGGAGTGCAAGTGAGCTTTTCTAAAACATACAAAGACATGCACAGAGGCGGTTAAGAAGCCCTTGATCAAGAAGAAGTCTTCTCTTCACACAAAAAGCATTCATGCAAAGAAACACTTTTGCATGTTAATTCAAAGAGACCCCTTGGGTCTATAAAATGGTGAGTTTCCTCACCCAAAATATACACCAGAGAAGGAGCATTTTGAGCGACGAAGTGCTGCTAATTCATTTACTTGCGATTTGTGTTTTCAACATCCATAATCTCTTAATCGAAAGAGAGGTTATTGGGTGACTTTTGAAGGCACGAATCAAGAACCAACACCGATTTTTCTGACCACAATATCCTACCAATTTGCCGACAACACATCACATCAGGTTTCGGACCCATCCCAAGCGGATTGGTGTCGAAGCAAAGTTTCACCCGCGGGTGGTTTGCCTTCGGGCACCCCCGCTTTATTGCTTTTGGTGACTATTTCTTTTGTAGTATTTAGCTAGTTTCATGTTTATGCTTTTGTCAAGTTTTCAGTTTATTTAGATTCATTTTAACCATCGTTAGATTCATCTTTTATTTTTCATACACAGGTGCTACTGATTCTTTGTTTGTTTCTTTGAACGCAGATTTGCAGCATTGGAGGAGCAACGAGGAATCTACCTTTACCAACGCAAGCGGCGACAACGTTTTGGTTCGCCCATCTTATATGTGGGCACGCGGAAGAAGGAATTCTGAAACAAGTTGTAAAAGACCAACATTTAACGCTCCTATCCCCTAAAAAGGAAGGAGACGCATTGTAACACGAATTTGAAAAGCATATCAATAAAAGGGCCGATCTTTTTATATTGCTTTGATATCTTGTGTTCATGTTCTTTCTTTTTACGCATTTTTCAATAACATAGGGTTTAAGCGTTATTTTAGTTTCATTTACATTGCATTTTTAGTTTATCCTTTTTGTTTCCGGAATCTCGTGTTTTCAATGGCGATCACGGTGGGACCTCTGTCCTCTATTTTTTTTAGGTTAAATTACTGATCTAAAATTGCTTGTTTTTTTACAGGTACCTATTTTTCAACATCGGACTGTTATTCGTCTCTGCAAGTGACGATTACAGAATTGGTATTCGTTTCACCCCGGGACGAATAAACTATTCGTCTCACCCTGGAACGATTATCGTTACGATATTCGCCTCACCCAGGGACGAGTATAGTTCTGTGCAATTTTTAGAGCAAATCAGAAACATCCGGTTAGGCAGAGAAGAGGTAGGGGTTTTTTAAAAGCTTCTGTCAAATTTCTGTTTTTCTATTTTCTGGTTTTCGAGTTTTGTATGGCTTAGGGAAAGATTTCTTTTTCGTTTGCTTGTTTCAATTTTTGCAAATTAAAATGAACCCCACACATCACGTGGTATTTTAAACCAAGGCGTTGGTCGTAAAACCCCAACCCTTGAGCAAGACCAAAGGTGGATTCCATTATCACTTTGGCTTGAGATATTGCATCCATTACCTCGATCGCATCTGTTGCTAGACGTAAATCCTGACGAAAGCTGACCAAGTGTAGCTAGGGGTGATTCCTAGCGCATGAGGATAAGTCTTCTATGGTAGGTGTCATAAACAGAGTGATTCCCCTTCCGTACCGCCTATGTTCCACGTATCATCTGCTCTCACGTACCTATAGTCTCCCTCACGTAAGGGCGGGTATATAGAGAGGTTGGTATATCGGTCCGACAATGGTATATTGAAGGGGCGACCATTTTGGGAGTCATAAGAGCCTTCATAATTGCATTTAAACGTTTCACAAAAAATTTCAAAAACAAAAAAACAAACAACAAAAACACACTAAACCAGATTTAGGGCACACTATTAATCTTTAAAAGAGATAATCATTGCTTGTGTGTGTATGCTATTTTCTGTTTAGACAAAAAAAATCATAAAAAGAATTTTTTGCATCTTTAGGTTAGCATTACCATGGTGAATACTCGTAGCCAAGCCCAATCACGGGCAGAAGCTGCAGAAAATGCACCAAGAGAGACAAATCGTCTCCGATATAGCCTTGAAGACTTGGCCATCCCGCCTCGACGGTAGGGTACACCAGTTAGTTCACACCATGCAGAACATGGCTCTAGAGGCCCCTCCTTGAGGGGCACTCCAACCCATACAGTCATAGAACATGGCTCTAGAGGCACCTCCTTGAGGGGCTCTCCAAGTCAGGCCATCAATAGACGAGACTTTAGAACCCCCTCCCTAAGGGGAACTCATGAGCAACAAGAATCTTTTCAAGAAAATAACCTATATGTACCACCTGGTCTAAGCACGAGGCCTCCTTTGGAAGTTCATTTTGGGTGGCCTAGTGATGAAGCGTTGTGTACTGCTCTAGAACAACAAAGGGTCCAAAAGGAAGAACCATATGATTTTGTTGTTCCTAATTTACCCCCGATTAATGTCGGACATAGTAGACCATATCCAGAACATCAGGTTCTCCCGACAGGGCAAGACAATTCTGCCCGCACTTTTTATGCATATCACAGAGAGAGTGAGGAGGATCACTACATTCCTCAAGAATAGTATCCAGTCTAGAAACGATGCACGTTTGCACCTGCTTTATATCCAGATCGCTCATTGAGACCAGAGTTTCAAGTAAATGCGGCCAACCTCGACAGAGGGAAGCAACATATAGGGGTCTCAGAGCACCATGATCGAAACAGATATGTAGGAGAGACATCTAGGCCTATTAAACAAGAGACGGCAGAACAAAATGACTTGGCATTTGCACAACTAGCCGCCCGCCAAGCACAAATCATGCGGCTTAGGCAAGAACAACAAGAATTAGAACATTTGTGTCGCCTTGATCAAGAGCGCATTCAGCGTCAGACAGCTGAATTGCTTCACAACAATGCGCCTGAGAAGGCCCCAGTCCCTCGTGCACAACAATCTGAGATGTATGTGAGGCACAACCCCTTAGTGCGAGACAGGTCTCCGTGACTTCAGCAAGCACTGCCTCCAAGACCTCTTAGACCTGAGCGGGAGGCCATTCCCCGCAACCGTGATGGGCATCCTCCGCGGGCACCCATCCATGTTTACGAGGCCTAGGCCAAACACTCCTCAAGAAGATTATGAGGATTATGACCAAGAAGAAGAGCGGGCTGAAATGCCCTATCAAGGCAGAAGGGATGCTACCCATTTATCCATCCAAAGGCCTCAAGTTCCCCGCAACCCACAGCGGGAACAAACCAAGGAGGAGGAGATTACGTCCTTCGATGCATACAAAGTGTTGTTAGAATGCTTAGAGACTATGGAACTCAAGACTGCTGGGCCCCAAAAGCCTACCTTACGCCAACTCCGTAGTCATCCGGTGCATCCATCAGTGCCAACACCTCCATACCCCGAACATTTCAAGCTGCCCCAGTTGGCACTCTTTAAAGGGGATGAGGATGCTCAAGAGCATGTGACACGATTTTTGAGCCAATGCTTTGGTATACAAGACAATGATGCATTGCTATTGAGAACATTCATAACCACATTCGTAGGATCTACCTCGGATTGGTTTACCCATCTACCGAAGCATAGCATCTACAACTTGGATCAACTAGTGGACGCGTTCCTAGAACGTTTTGCTTTCAATACAAAGAAAAAGGCGTCACTCAGTGATCTAGCTAGCCTCAAATAGTATGAGGAGGAATCTATGGTAGCATATGGGAATCGATGGAGGACGGTGCTTTCAAAGTTGTCCTACCTCCCTCCTATGTCCGACCTAACTCAAATGTTCGCAAAGATCTGTTTGCGATCGATCTCTGTGCTATTGCAGCTACGAGCAATACGCCACTTTAGAAGAAGCTCTGGCGCAAGCTAGACGTATCGAAGAGATCAAGATACAGGATGGCAAAATTGCCAAGCCTAAGAAAAAAGAGTGGAACAAGAGCACCAAAATAGGGAATACGCAATAGAAACCCATCGCGGTCAATCAAGTTGCTATTAATGCCCCTACGCCTACCCAAGCAACACAGCCTCCAAAGGCTAATTATCAAGCGGTGCCTCACAATAATTATGAGAAAGATAACAAAAAGCAGGATCAAAATCAGCAGCGTCGCCCTAAGCGACAATTTACACCATACACTGAGTCTAGGGACTCCTTGTTTGACCGTTTGTCAGCGGCAAACTTGATTAATCTGCCAGATATTCCAACAATTGATCCTAATGCGCCAAAGCCTAAGGGCTACAGAGAGGATCTTTTCTGTAGATTCCATAGAAGGAAAGGGCATGACCTTAATGTCTGTTGGACGTTTAAAGGTTTAGTGCAAGATCTCATTGATAATCACACATTGGTAGTGGATAACCCCATCGCACCCAACAACCAACAAATGGGTGTTTTCAAAGATCCTTTACCCACACATGATGCACAAACAAAACCTCTGCATGTCAATGAAGTGCAACAGAGTTGCCCCATGGAGGGGTATGTTGGGATGATTAGCATTGTGACAAGAAACAAGAGACACCCAGGAGTTGCCCCCGTGACAGCCACTAGGGAAGTTCCATCCACGTCACAACATCAACCGAATCCTACACAGTTGCCCCCGCCTAGACCAGTGGCCATGATTCGAACTAGACTTACTCAAAGTCTATGGACCACATCGGCTAGGCTCTCCATTTATGAGCTTATTCAACAATCGGCGCCCCATCGGGAAGCTCTTATGGAGATATTAAAGGCAATTGAATTGCAACCCCACGAAGCGGATTCGTTCAACAATTTTGTGGGGCATGTCAAACAGTGTACTGAACCAGTCATTACCTTCGGGGAAGATGAGCTAAAAATGGTGACTGGAGATGTAGCGGATCCACCCCTGCACGTTATTGCGCGGGTCAACGGGACTCCGTACAAGCGGGTGTTGGTAGACACTGGTTCGTCCAGTAACATTATTACAACCGCTGCACTGAAACATTTGAAACTGCCAGCCTCTCACATTGCACCTTCCACTTATACCCTTCGAGCATTTAATGATGCGATATGCTCGACAGTTGGCACAATTGTCCTGCCCATACAAGTGGGACAAAAGACCATTCATACGTTGTGCCACATTTTAGAAGGTGAGATGGCTTACAATATCTTGCTTGGGCGGCCTTGGATCCGGGATATGAAGTGTGTCCCTTCAATTGCTCATCAATGTCTGAAGTATACATTTGAAGGACAAGTGCACGTGGTCCCCATAGATTTGGAACCTTTTAAATATTGCAACTCAGTGCAAATCATGCCACAATCGACCCTCCCTTCAACGCATGTGGATTTCCAGTTAAATCCATCTAAGAGGGGTCCGACTAAGCAAGAATCTCCATTACCAAATCAATCAAATTCCCAGGCGGGTTCATCTTCTTCATCCAGTCCTCCCACAATGACGCCACCTACGGTGGCCACTCCAACGGACAAAGGAAAGAAGCCCCTGGAAGCGGAACCACCTTTAGTCTCCAACATCTCTACGGAAGAGACGCCTAATAGAATGGAAGTTGAGACGCCTAGTTCACCCCACATGGAGTGGACTCAAGGAGAACTCCCATTCGCTTCCCCTCAATCGCCAACGATTATTGTTGAGATGTCTAACACAGGCATGGGGGAGTATATAGTGCGCAATGTTGTTGCAACGCCCACACTTCGGTCTATGCAAGACATGGGAAGACCTCGACTCCCCATAGGCTCCGTGGTTCCTTTAGGCTACCCACCTAATCAGACAAACTTTATTTTTGGGGGCCTGGATCATGGCGTTGAACCTTCCCGACAAGAAGAGGAAGATGAAGATCCCTTTGTGGAAGATGTCAACTATCTGGCTAACCCGGACTTCGCATTACGATATCTTAGCCAATGCAATTGGCATGGATACGGGTTAGGCGGTATGAACAAGGAATGCGTGTTTTGTGCCAACCAAGATACCAAATGCCTTATGACAAGTCAGGAGTAGGGTTTAATCACCCTTTGCCCCTCGACATCTTGGTCGAAAACATGCAAAGCCTAGGGATAGGCAACAAGGATGGGTTGGCATCAGATCCATATGCCAATCCAAATACAACTTATACATTGGGGGATTATTTCCCATTACAAACAAATAACCTTGTTGACCTCAACAACCCTTTCCCTATGGCCGAACAAGGAGAAACCTCATGGACTCACCCACAAGGGGAAGATGGACAAGACCACGAAGGGTCTTCTGAAGATGAGTCGGAGTACGATCATTCGCACGAATATCCAATGAATGACGATCAGGATAGCTTCCTGATGATGTTCCCATTGAATGATCCCAGTGAGCATAGGCTACCTCAACAACAACAAAATCCTTTGGACATAGATGACATGTTTGAACACTTACACATAGGTCCAAGACATAGGAGGCATTTCAACCTGGCGCAGTTATAGCAATTACTGCACCCGCCACTCCAGGCATATCGAGAGCATCTTTCGCTTGGAGACCCTATCAAACCATCGGTGCCTAGGGCAGACCCTATTTGCAGGTCCATGCATAGGGCTGATCCCTTTGTGCCAGTGCCTACAGAGCCAGATCCAACGCACCAAGAGCATCCAGAATGTCAGAGTTGTCACATTTGCGGTAATGGAGATTACAATCATTTCATCAACATGGTCTCCATTGACTTGACCGCCCCCATCCATGATCCAGCCAATCCAACATGATTATTGCATCTAGACATAGAAGCTATTGATTGGGATCGTGCTGACACACCACCATCTCCATCAGAGTATTGGCCTTGCGGTGGGATGTTTCATTTCACTCCAGGACAGACTCAGGATGTCTTCCATGCTGAAGAGGAACTTGACGTTCCTAATGATGATCTTAATTCAGCAAACGATATCCATCTAATCCCAATTCCACACCGGTTGGAAGACGGATCCCATATGTCAGTTGAAGCAACGAGCGATGTAGACATCGGCACGAGATCCAATGAATCCATGGATTCTCAAGCTGGGGGTAAGTCTTTCCCCTGAAGAGCGAGCCGATTATGTTGCCCTTCTTAAGGAAAAGAAGGAGGTTTTTGCATGGTCATACAAGGATATGCCGGGACTAGACCCATAGCTAGTCACGCACAATTTAACGCTTGATCCGACAATCAAGCCAGTCAAGCAAAAACTATGCAAGATGCATCCAACAGTGGCCTTAATGGTAAAATATGAGTTACAAAAGTTGTTGGATGCCCAGTTTGTCATCTGTGTGGATTATCCTCCATGGTTGTCTAACATGGTTCCTGTCAAGAAGCCCGACGGGAGGATTCGCATATGCACCGATTTTTGAGATCTTAACAAAGCGAGTCCTAAGGATGATTTTCCTTTGCCGAGCATCGACGCGTTGGTAGACGCTACAGCGGGCCACGAAATGCTTTCCCTTATGGATGGTTTCTCAGGATACAATCAGATTCGTATCAATCCTGAGGACCAACTAAAAACGGCATTCACAACGCCTTGGGGGACATTTTGCTATAAGGTCATGCCTTTTGGCCTTAAAAATGTCGGAGCCACCTACCAACGTGCCATGACGTACATCTTTCATGATTACATGCACAAAACTTTGGAAGATTACATGGATGATTTGTTGGCCAAATCTCTTTTGCGCCCGAGATCACATCGGTGACTTGAGCAAGGTCCTTGATCGCCTCATTGAGCATAAAGTCGGACTAAACCCCAAGAAGTGCGTCTTTGGCGTCACCTCTGGAAAGCTCTTGGGTTTCATAGTCTCCAAATGAGGAATTGAGGTCGATCCAAACAAAGTCAAGGCAATCCTTGAAATGCGTCCCCCAACCACCATCAAGCAGCTCAAGAGTCTACAGGGAAAGGTTGCGTCGATCAAGCGCTTCATAGCACAGTTATCTGACAAATGCCGACCCATGAATAAATTATTGCATAAGGGGGTCACATTTCATTGGGATGACGAGTGCCAGTCAGCCTTTGATGACATTAAATAGTACTTGGCTTCGTCGCCAATATTGGCACCACCTAGACCAGGAGTGCCATTCTATTTATACATCTCAACCACTAAGGTGGCACTGGGCGCCATGCTGTCCCAGAAAAATGAACTTCACAAAGAACAGGCTACATACTATCTTAGCCGCACCCTGGTCAGTTATGAACTTAACTATGCATATGTTGAAAAGCTCTGCTTGGCAGTGGTGTTTGCTACCAAAAAGCTATGCCACTACATGCTTAGTAATAAGACGTATGTTGTGTCTAAGGAGAATCCATTGCGATACATGATGAGTCGTACTTATCATAGTAGCCGCACGACGAAATGGATCATGTTGTTGACGGAGTTTGACATAGAGTTCATTGGACAAAAATCTATAAAAGGTCAAGTCATCACCGATCAACTAGCTGAGGCTCCTCTTGAAGACGATCAGCCTCTGACTTTTGAACTACCTGATGATGGGGTCTTCCATGTTTCAGAGTCGCCAGATTCTGATGAGCCTGAGTCACAGGCTGACATAACCCTATTCTTCGATGGTTCTAAATGTGAGCAAGGGGGTGGTGCGGGAATTGTATTCTTCACTCCACAAGGTGCTCCAATGCCCTTGTCATTTAAATTAGACTTCTCGTGCACCAACAACAATGCAGAATACGAAGCCTTGCTCATAGGTCTTCAGACAACAATCACCATGAACATTAAATGATTGAACATCTTTGGTGATTCGTTGTTAATTGTCAATCAAGTAAAGGGGATATTCCAATGTAAATGTCCAGTTTTGCGGGCCTATAAAGCCCTTGTGGACAAATTCCTGGCACAACTTGAATGGTATGACATCGAGGCACTCCCTCGATCATCAAATCATTTTGCGGATACTATGGCCTCCTTGGGGTCACTCATCCCGCAAGACCCTTCTGGTGAAATGACAACCATTCGGGTTAAAACATTATCGCAAGCTGCGATGGAGTGTGCAAGCTCTGATCTGACGCCAGGAATCCACATGATCCAGATTGAACCATCTCCGGATAAGTTCTCTCGAATTCGAGATTGTTTGACTCAAGCCAACTGGGGGTCCTTGTTCTCCCCGACCCCTCTTACTAGCAACACCACGTTGTTTTTACAAGTTCTTTCCTGCTCAACTTTTGTTCGGGATAGACTTCAAGAGGGATTGGCCATTCATACTATCGAGGTTTCTGATCAGCAAGATTGGTACACACCCATTCGGGATTACCTCAAGCTAGGTAATCTCCCACTTGGATTGACACAAGCCATGAAAAGATCATTCAAATAGAAAGCGGCAAAGCATGTCTTGTTAGGAGACATTTTGTATCGTCAAAATTATGAAGGAATCCTCCTTCGTTGTTTGGACCAGCAAGAGTCCGCTTGGGCGATCACCCAAGCTCACGATGGTACATGTGGTGGCCACTTCAGCGGTATGGCCATCGCAAAGCGCATTCTTCGCATGGGTTATTATTGGCCATCTTTAGAGCGAGATTGTTGCGCATATGTGAAGAAGTGCGTGAAGTGTCAGCACCATGCTAATTTGACACACGTACCTTCTCAGGCCTTGCAGTCGATTCAATCGGTTTGGCCTTTTTTGTAGTGGGGCTTTGATCTAATTGGAAAGATCTCCCCTACGTCGTCTGGTCATCACACGTTTATTTTAACGGCCACAGAGTACTTTACCAAATGGGTGGAAGCAATTCCGTTGACCACTACGACTGGAGCCCGCATTGCGGAGTTTATTTTGCATAACATCATATGTCATTTTGGTATTCCATCCAAGATCCTGTCAGATAATGGGACACCATTCAAGAATAAAGATGTGCGTGCTTTGACCACAAAGTACAAGATTCAGCATAGCTTTTCAACACCCTATTATCCACAGGCAAATGGGCAAGCAGAGGCATCAAACAAAATGCTAGTCGCCATTCTCAAAAAGATAGTTGCAGATAATCATAAAGACTGGCACATTCAGATCCCGCTTGCCCTATGGGCTTATCGCACCAGCATTCGAACGCCCACTAGGGCAACTCCATTTTCGTTGGTGTATGGCTCCGAGGCAGTCATGCCTTTTGAGTTGGAAATTCCTTCCCTACGCATTTCAATGCAAGAGTTCATCGATGATGACACTACGCGGCAAGCCCGGTTAGATCAAGCGACGTTGCTCGATGAACGACGCGTTAATGCTCTCGAGCATTTGCGTATCTATCAAGAGCGACTTAAGAAAGCATACAACATGAAAGTCCACCTTAGGGAATTTCAGGTTGGTGACTTGGTCTTAAAAGAGAACCAACAAAATTCTAATTTGTCGTCCCATCTACGGGACAAGTTCACGAAAAACTGGTTAGGTCCTTACATCATTGAAAGTAAAATAGGACCTGGAACATACCGGCTTGCCTCTCTTGAAGGAATCAAGGAAACAGAACCCTTGAACATCATTCATTTGAGGCCATTCCACATCTAGAGAGCCATAGTCCAACCAAAAGCTCCAAGGATTACCACAATCGCTTGGTCAACCCAAAAAGCTCCAAGGATTACCATAATCGCTTGGTCAACCCAAAAAGCTCCAAGGATTACCACAATCGCTTGGTCAACCCAAAAAGCTCCAAGGATTACCACAATCGCTTGGTCAACCCAAAAGCTCCAAGGATTATCATAATTGCTTGGTCAACGCTAGGTTACAAAATCTTGGAAAAAAGCTCCAAGGATTATCATAATCGCTTGGTCAACCCAAAAGCTCCAAGGATTATCATAATCGCTTGGTCAACCCAAAAGCTCCAAGGATTATCATAATCGCTTGGTCAACCCTAAATGCCCCAAAGGTATCTATAAACCCTTTGGTCAACACCAAAAGCTCCAAGCGTTACCATAACTGCTTGGTCAACATAAATATTCAAAAATCAACAAAAACAACACAAAAATCAAAATCACAAAAACAATTGCATTTCAATTCCATGATACAAAAAAAAAAAAAACAATCAAAATTACAAAAACAATTGCATTTCAATTCCATGCATTCTCATAAAAATCAAAATTACAAAAACAATTGCATTCCAATTCCATGCATTCTCATAAAAATCAAAATACAAAAATATAGGTTGCATTAAGCATTGCATCCATACATTGCATACTTCGATAGGTCATACAAGTCAAAAGCACCATAGGCTGTCATTACTTGGCAATTCCATCATTTCCACATCAAATCCATTTTCATAAACGCATACATCCAACATATCACCCTTTTATTTTAGCATAGTCAGTTGTCTCCTAATGTATATAGGGTTTTCGTCATTTAGATGTCTTTAAATTTCTAGCCAAAACTATACAAGTTAAGCAGATTTTACATGGGAAAGTTTTACTTGGATCACACCTTGTTACGTAGCATCCCAACACAAATTAACACACATAAAATATTCCTAAGTTGTGTGAACGAAAGATGAAACCTCGCACCGTAATCCAGGTTACCATAAGCGAAACGGCTATCTTGCTTATCCCCTGTGCGAATGACCCTAGGAATGCTGAGAGTTGGCAAAAGGACAAGCATCCTCCCTACCCAATTCCCCATGAATCCCAAGTTCTCAAAAGTTGCAAAAACATCAAAAATTTGCAAAACGTCAAAACATTACAAATTTGACATCCTACAGTGCACACATCAAAAGGCACAAACAATAGTGATTCTCGTCACTCCATATTCAAATCCCTTGCTCAAAAAAAAAAAAAAACAAATAAAACAAAAATAAACAGTGATTTTATCACTATAAAGAGCAAGTATCCCAATACAATTGAAGAAAAGAAGGGAGTCGAACTTGAATCCCTGGAACTCTCAGTATTTCGACAGGTCATGAGGCAAGCTTCAGTACCGATTTGGTTGATAGCCTATTGGTCACTGGTGGTAAACCTCCCGCATGACGATATATCTGTCACATTAACTTGTGTGCAGATCAATGTTTGCATGTGGATGAGCTAGCTTATGGTATCCTAGATAACATCGTAGACAAATCTGACTAAATACAATAAAGGAGTTAGTGGAGCTAATTAGGTGATCCTCAGTACAGGTTCGGTTGAAAGCCCATCTGGCACTGGCGGTATCCTGATGAATAACACATAAACGAACTCAATTGCACACACAGGGATGTGAAATAACTTGGTTAAATTCAAGTCGGATTTAGACCTTGTTCAGAAGTCTTGCGAGATAAATGTAGAGTCTTGGCTAGTTAGTTAAAATATCTGCATCTCAGAAAAGCTTAACTCCATTTTCAAACAACCGGTACATTTCATTCCATACATCACCATCAAAAAAAATAGACAAAATACAAAAACAAAGTTTTCACATGCACAAGCATTCCACAAATTAACCCCATTACTCTAGCAAGTCAATCCAATTTTGTACAGTCTATGGTGCATCGACAAATCATCAACAATTCATTTCATTCATTCCATATGCATACATCATACAAATTAGAACCATCGCATTCATAATCGCATATGCATACATCAATGTAAAAACATGTACATAAAAATAAATCATGAAAAATGTATAAACACCAAAAAGAGTCATATGTATATATATATCATAACAAAATTGCCCGCAGGCTACAATACACTGGTCCTCGGACCTCGCTCCCATCATCCAAAATCTCAAAAACCCCCAGCCTAGGGCGTCGGCCACCATGATCATGCAGGATCGGTGCGACGAGAACTACCCCCTACAGTATCAGTCCTCTGAGATCTCTCAGGGCGACTGCTCACCCCTGCATCCCGCCCACTAGCACCTCCCTCATCTCGTCGCCTGTGACGGGATGATGTCGACTGCTCTGTCCCACTGTCTCTCGTCCTGTACGACGAGCCACTCGTCGGAGGCTCTGGTATTCACCCACCAAGGTGGATAATCTCACCCTCCATCTCTAGCCGATGCCGCCCCCAATCTGCCTCCCGTCGCCTCCACTCTGCCTCCCACCTATGATAGTACATGATGGCATCATCACGCTGTGCTAGCTGCACCCATAGGAGATCCCTCTCCCGTGCAACATCCGTATCACCCTCCTACGGCGATACACGTAGCCCTGCGCTCTCCCGCTCTACCAACTATGTCCGTAGGCGATCCCTCTCCTGCGTCATCTCCCCAAGCTCTCCATATCACCTCTGCAATAACCCCGTCAATCATGCTACCTCCGCACGCAACCCCGCCTCTGTATCTCCCGACATGGCCGACTGCCTCGACCCCTCTGGAGCATCAGCCTGCTCCGGAGCATCCTGCATCTCTGGTGGCTCCTCATCCCCAAAGTCCTCTCCTACATCTGCCACCTCCACCATGTCCACATCCGCAGGAGCTCCCCAACCCTCTCCTGGTGCCTCTGCCCCCTCTCCGCCTCCCGCTGCCTCATCTCCTCCCAATGGCCCCTCACCTCGCCACTGTCGAAGCGTCCACCACTCCTGGTACTCGACCGTCACTCCGACGTCATCTACGTCCGAAATGTCCAGTACTGTATCCGACTCCTCCCCCAATGGCTCGAGGATCGACGCAGCTAGGGTCCTCTCATCACTCCGATGCCGATAGACTACGGGTTCCCCAGGCAACCCCTGGCGTACCCCAAACTGTCGTGTCACTCGGAGGTAGTGGAAGTACTCCTGCTCTGTCCCATGTCGCCCAATCACCCATCTCCCCCTTCGGACCCGTCGAAGCCACTCATCAGCCTCTGGCCATGCGGGACAATCCCGATATGGCCTCCATACCACATCTCCGGGAGTCAGTCGTGCCAATGCATCTCTGTAATGGTCCACGTCTCCCGCAAACCATCGACTCTGCCCCCGCTCCTCAGACCGATACCATAGAGCACCATAACCAATATCTCTATCCACCATGTCCGCCCGTGTAGTCCAGGGCGACTATATGTTGCCATGCCTAGCACTACAACAAGAAACTACAGCCAATCCCCTTTCGCCTCCGGTAGCGGACCTCATACAACTCATCATACAACTGAGCCAAAAGCGTCTAGCCCCATCTCATAATCACCGGCTCTGTCACCGGACAATCCACTAACTGCCACACCACCTCCAATAGGTTCCATGGGAACCTCACTCCCAACGAGTCTGGCAGGAGCATGTTGGAAATGAGGCTCATGAGTAGTGCATGCCTCACTCCCAACATTCCCCTCGCATACCAATATCATACCAAAATCCCACCAATCTGACAATCCAGCTCCGCCCTCTCCAACGAGGTCATCCCATCCTCATCCTCTCCATGTCCAAAATACCGCGTCAGTACAGCCGTCCTCTGGCCTCGTGGTGTCGTCCGAATGGGAACCCCGTCTATCGAAATCCGAAGAATCCGATACACGTCCTCTAAGGTGACAGTCATCTCCCCTGTCGAAATATGGAAGGTGTTCGTCCGAACATCCCATAGGCCGATCAAAGTTGTAATGTATGCCCGATCCGCAACAACTGCATCCAACCGAGCCACATGCTTGAGCCCTAGGGCATCAAGCCAATCCCAGTCCTCAGCTGTCAACGCCTCGCGGGCATTAGAAAAAATAGTCGGCACCCGATGTCGACTCTTCACCACCTGCACATCACAGAAAATAACACACATCAAAAACATGCATCAAATTACCATCACATGTACAAAAATGCATAACTGTATAGTAACATCTTTCATTCACATGTACATCAAAAAAAAAAAAAAAAACAATAAAAATTTGACATGGTTTACCTACGGTTTTACCTAAGTTTACCATTTCAAAACAAAAAAATTCATTCATTTTTCATCTTACATTTCATCAAAAACAACAAAAATTTGACATGGTTTACCTACGGTTTTACCTAAGTTTACCATTTCAAAACAAAAAAATTCATTCATTTTTTATTTTACATTTCATCAAAAACAACAAAAATTTGACATGGTTTACCTACGGTTTTGACCTAAGTTTACCATTTCAAAACAAAAAATTTCATCCATTTTTCATTTTTTAATTTCATCAAAAATAACAAAAATTTGACATGGTTTACCTATGGTTTCGACCTAAGTTTACCATTTCAACAAAAAAATTCATCCATTTTTCATTTTTTAATTTCATAAAAATAACAAAAAAATTTTGACATGGTTTACCTATGGTTTCGACCTAAGTTTACCATTTCAACAAAAAAATTCATCCATTTTTCATTTTTTAATTCCATAAAAATAACAAAAAAAATGGGCATGGTTTACCTACGGTTTCGACCTAAGTTTTACCATTCACATCAAAAACATTTTATAACCATGGTTACCCTAAGGTGTTACTCTAAGTTTCATTTTGGGTTTATCCTACGGTTTTCCATCTAAGTTTCCATCGGTTTGCATCCACGTTTCATTTGGTTTCATTCATTCACCTTTTAATTTAATTAATTAGGGTTTCATGTCTTAAACAAACGAAAAACACAATAAAAACACATTTGCATTTTTCAAATTCAAACTCGAGGAGATAGTGCACTTACTGGTCTCGCCTCGGCTCCGCCGCTCGACGACCCGGTCTGTGCACTCATGGTAGCTGGAAAATCCGGCAGCGCTTCGCGTTAGAAAATCTACCTCCTCCTCCCCGAGCTCCAAATCGCAATCGCTGAACAAGTGCAAATGAGCCAAATCCGTCATTTTCGCATATTTATACTTTTTGCTAGCTGGTAATCGTCCCTAACCGGGACGAGCGCTTTTCCCTCGACGGCGCGCTCGTCCCACCCCAGGACGAGTACCATCGTGGCACGCTCGTCCCACCCCGGGACGAGTACCATCCTGGCGTTCGTCCCCCCGGGACGAATACAAAAAAAAAAAAAAAAAATAATCAAAAACAACCAAAACATAAAAATGACAAATGCCAACAAAACCACTAAAAATTGCCGGACAAAAGTGCTCTTGCACTTAACCTCTTGGCATAAGAAAACTGATGTCGGGGTCTACCTTGTCGTTATCCTACTCCCTAAGAAGGCTACCATAGCCGGACCGCTCCACGGGAAGACGGATTTTCGCCAATGTTAACCCCAAATGGCATCCCAAAATGGGTTCACACCCACCAAAAATAGGTCAAAACAATCGGGAAACTGCTCGAGCATGCATCGGATAACATCTGAAGGCACCCTCACTTAAGTCATCTTGGGTCAAGCGACTCGTCGCTTTTCTCATGTCGGTCATTCCCTCATCGATTCGTCGCTTGAGGGGGTAGTCACACTTAGTTGCCAATCAACACCAATATACCCAGTCTTGGAAATGACACGCATTCAAAGGATCATTGCAAAAGACAATCGCGCCCTTGCTTGGGGCAGCAAACAAGCAATTATCACAAACCGATCATATACTTGGCATTCGTGAATCATGAATTCAAGGTTCCCACAGACAAAAGGTTGCGCCCTTTGCCTATTCATGATCGATCAACGTCTAAGTTCAAGTAATACCTCACCGAACCAGGTTAATGCTTGATTTAAGTTCCTTAGCTCGTCAGAAGCAAGGATTCAAGAATGCGTGCCCTTTCCATACTTGGGGCATCAAGAGTTGGTTAGGTTACTGAGAAACCCTAATCATTAGTGCTTTGGTTATCTATTTTTGCTCAGCACTGCACCATGTGCAACGCTTTCCAAAAAGGGGCATCTGTAGACACCAAAACAGCACCAATCCGATTATGTGACAACAAGCACTGATCGCACTAACACACACAACCCCCAGGGCAGCCCCCAGAGGTTAAACAGTGGTTCTAACCACTCACACAACAATTTTGCAAGTCAAGGATCAATTTGGCACCTTTTAGACACTTTATTGCTTATTCGTCCCACCTAGGGACGAGTGCAGATTTGTACTCGTCCTACCCAGGGACGAGTGCGGATTGATACTCGTCTCACCCAGAGACGATTACTAGCGCTCGCTTCGGGGTGGGACGAATGCCAGGTTTGACCGACAAAAAGTCAGATCTCGGCGTATGACAACTCAGAACTGCCACTTAGCTTTTCCTGCATGGCATAGGAGTGCGAGTGAGTTCTTTTGACAACTCATATCTGCCAATTGACTTTCCCTTCACTGCATGGGAATGAGAGTGAGCTTTTTAAGACAACTCAGATTTGCCACTTAGCTATCCCTTCATTGCATGGGAGTGCAAGTGAGCTTTTCTAAAACATACAAAGACATGCACAGAGGCAGTTAAGAAGCCCTTGATCAAGAAGAAGTCTTCTCTTCACACAAAAAGCATTCATGCAAAGAAACACTTTTGCATGTTAATTCAAAGAGACCCCTTGGGTCTATAAAATGGTGAGTTTCCTCACCCAAAAGATATACTGAGAGAAGGAGCATTTTGAGCGACGAAGTGCTGCTAATTCATTTACTTGCGATTTGTGTTTTCAACATCCATAATCTCTTAATCGAAAGAGAGGTTATTGGGTGACTTTTGAAGGCACGAATCAAGAACCAACCCCAATTTTTCTGACCACAATATCCTACCAATTTGCCGACAACACATCACATCAGGTTTCGGACCCATCCTAAGCGGATTGGTGTCGAAGCAAAGTTTCACCCGCGGGTGGTTTGCCTTCGGGCACCCCCTGCTTTATTGCTTTTGGTGACTATTTCTTTTGTAGTATTTAGCTAGTTTCATGTTTATGCTTTTGTCAAGTTTTCAGTTTATTTAGACTCATTTTAACCATCGTTAGATTCATCTTTTATTTTTCATACACAAGTGCTACTGATTCTTTGTTTGTTTCTTTGAACGCAGATTTGCAGCATTGGAGGAGCAGCGAGGAATCTACCTTTACCAACGCAAGCGGCGACAACGTTTTGGTTCGCCCATCTTATATGTGGGCACGCGGAAGAAGGAATTCTGAAACAAGTTGTAAAAGACCAACATTTAACGCTCCTATCCCCTAAAAAGGAAGGAGACGCATTGTAACACGAATTTGAAAAGCATATCAATAAAAGGGCCGTTCTTTTTATATTGCTTTGATATCTTGTGTTCATGTTCTTTCTTTTTACGCATTTTTCAATAACATAGGGTTTAAGCGTTATTTTAGTTTCGTTTACATTGCATTTTTAGTTTATCCTTTTTGTTTTCGAAATCTCGTGTTTTCAACAATACCAAAATACTTTACACATTTTAATAATACTTGTGTACTTATTACATTGTATAAAGTAACTCATAACTTATAATCTAGAACACTCTTCCTAATCTAAGGATGTATCCAAGATGGTACATTAGCATGTACCAAATAATGTAATATATTCCAACACCCTCATGTATTACATTATTTTGTTATTGAAGACTTCAATCTTCAATATGGTCTTCATCTTTTAACTCACTTTGCATTGTATGCCTTCTTGATCAGGTTCATTCTCTTCTTGCTTATCTTCATCATTAACGTCAATCTATAAATATTTATATGATGTCACATTGTTAGTCGCTTCTTGCAAAAACACTTTTTCTTTACCTTTGTCTTTCATATCATGAATCCTATTTTGAACATAACCTTCTGAGCATTCACTTATAACATCATGATAGGATCTTGAATTTGATGAAGTTGAATCATTAACATTACATGAAGAATGAAATAATTTTTCTAAGAAAGATTCATCCACTTTTGTTTTCTTCTTAAGAGATTCAATCAACTACTTTTGTTTCAAATATTTCTCTTTGTAATGTTTGAGTGCAAGTAGTCCCATATATGTTATACTAGCAATGTTTAAAGGAATCATAATACTATCTTTGTTGTTGTCAATTGCTTCAAACATTCTTGCATGCAGATAATACTCTAATGTTTCAAAATTTTCTTCTAATGCTTCCTTATAAATAAAACTTGAGATTAAGTCTAATTTTCCTTCAGACTTTTCAATCAAGTTTTTAATTCCATACTTTATAACTTTCACTCTTCCTTTTTTGATTTCTCTTTCCATTTCATTATTCAATGAACTCTTTGGAGTAGACATCCTTTTAGCTTCTACCTTATGACTTCTAATCTCAAGAATATAATCTCTTCTAAATTTCTTAATCCAATGTTGGTGTTGAATACCTTATAACTCCAAACTTAGAAATTTAGAAATTCCATAAAACAATATTTGCAAATTTTATAAACTAAATTTGATGTCGAAAACCTTATTACTCCATTCTATTTAAATTACAAATATTTCTAATTGTTTTGTAAATTTAAATAATCAACTTACAAAACTTTTAGTTTAGTCCTTTAACTCTTTTAAACCAATTTTCAATCCTCCACAAAACCTTTAAATAGCACTAATCTTATTTCTAAGGTTTCAAATTTTAATTATTATCCCTCCAAAGTATATAAGTTCCCTTTTATCCTTAGAAAATAATTAGTGAATATATTCCTTATATCTCCTTATTTTGAATGTGCATAAATAAACTTTGAATAAAATAAACTACCTTAACTTTAGTCGTGGTAATTTCCTCTGGTCAATAATGGTTGATTATCACTTGATAGACACTCTTCCTTTTATGAAACCTATGCTATACTTTGGGTTTCCTTGGAAAATATTCTGCCTTCTCCTTATGATTGGCCAAGTGCATACGAATCTCTCATAGGTACTCTGCAATGTATTCGACCTTTGACTATTTGAATCCCTGTGTGGCTTGAACTCTCTTACTTGTAATACAAAATGGTGCTTCACTTCTTACTCCCACTTAACCTTCAATTAATGGCTATGCTTATATGTCCTTCTATTTTTTGTGCATATCTATGCAATATTTCATTGACTCCTCTATCTTTAGCCTTTTTAAAATATTCCCTCCTTGGAACGGGTGCTAGAAACTCTTGACCTTCCACCTTATGCATGCCACATGGCACTTAATCTCTTCCACTACTCTTAAACCATCTTTCTTGTTCTCTTGAAATTTTTTCTTACCTAGGCAAACGATATTATGGCTTGTTGGGCATTACTTCACAAAAATCTTAACGCCTCATTTTACCTTGGTGCATATTCAATGTTTGAATCTTGTCCTTGTCTCTTCTTACATGTGTCTTTTGCATGCAATTTATCCACCAACACTTGTAACTTACCCTAAACCCTAATCCTTCTATCTTCTATGTATTCTCTTGCATTCTTATGTAGAAAAATATTCACTTGCACTTCATAGGTAAAACTCTATGGTTGGCTTAACACATTTGATGGTGGTGCTCCTTTGTAGGGTCATGGAGCTTTTTTCAAATAATGGTGGTGCTTCTTAGTGGTAGTTCTTCTTTGAACGGTGATGCTTCTCCATCCTAGGACTACGATGGTGCTCCTTAGTGGTGGATCTCCTTTGAGTGATGGTAGCTCTTCTATGGTGGTGCTTCTTTGTGTAGTGGCGACTCACCCTTGAATAGTGGTGCTTTTGGCAAATTTTTACACCAACCGAATGCTCTTCCTCCTACTTTAGATTATGAATATCTAGTGTCTTTAGACAATGAGAAATTCTACCTTGTTTTTAATCCTTGTTCGGTCTTTAACTACTCAAACAAATGATTTTATTTTATTTCCTTTCACTTTAATAAATTTGCATTATTATAAACTATAAAACAACATTAAATAATAAGGTTACACTCTTCTTATTTCTCCTTTATAAATAACTCTTACTTACATTCTTGTTGTTTCAATCTTGCAAATTTAAGATGTAAATGTTATTAACACCTTTTTCTTGAAGACTTCTTTTTAACTTTCTCCTTAAGATTTCAATAAGGCTAATATGGTGCTCTCAAATACTTAATTTAAAATAGATTTAAATGCTCACATAATGAACTTATGTTTCACCAATATCGCATACCTTTCTTGTCTCCCTTTGCTAGTTTTTTTGGTGATTTAATTCACCCCCTATTGTAATCTCAATTTTGTAAGTTTTGTACATTTTTTCTCGTTCACAAAACTTACTAAATTCATAGCTCTAATTGTTGCTTAACTTTCTACTAGTTTTTTTTTAATAAATATTCTAAAATATGCCTCAAAGTTCTCCAAAATTGTAGCTTTTTATCTTCTTCTCATGTTGTCCACAAAACTTGATTTTGTGGCTCCAAATCTCCTCTAAAACTACTCCTTCGAACTCTGTAAATTACAGCTATTAATGTTGCCCAAATGTTATAAAAAATTTTGCAACTTTTCAATAAAATCCTCTATTTTGTTATCCAAAACCTACAATGAATATCTCCAAAATGCTGCCTTCTTTCGTTGTCTTAATCTTCTTCAATATCCCATTCAAGGGCACTCCAAAAATTGCCTAAAACTTTCTGAATCTACAGCTCAAAACCTTCTTCAATTTAGTGTCCTTCAAAAATATTACTTAGAGCCTTCTCCTATCAAATCAACCTTCAAAAATATTGTGGTTGTCCTTAAATTTCCCAAAATTATGGGCTCTTCAATATTCTCTTCTCCCTCAATATTCTTGTCAAATTTTGACTTCAAATTCAATCTCCTTCATTGTCTTCTTCCTCAAGAATTTGAATGTCTTGAGGTCTTCAAAAACCTTCTCCAAAATTTGGCAAACTTATTTCCAAAATCTTATTTCTCTTGGGCTTGTTTTCGTATGGAGATAATTGTCCCAAATAATTCTTATCAAAAATTTCTCGTTACTCACAATCTCTTATCACAAACCTTCTACAAATCTCCTCCAATGGTTACTTCTTCAACTCTACAAAGTTACTCCTCCTTGCTTGCAATCTCCTGTCATGAACCTTCTTCAAATCTCCTTCAACGATCACTTTCATAGTAAGGCTTTCTCTAGCCTTCTTCCTCTTCTTTGAATTCTCTTGATACCACTTCTCTTGGGTCTTCTAATTTTGCAACTCTTCAAATCCTCTTCTTAAAACTTCAATGAGACCTTTCCTTGGTCTCTTCAATCTTCCAACTATGGAAATTTTGTAATGAGATCACTTTCCTAGATCTCCTAAATCTGCTACTTCTCAATTCTACAATAGGACCTTTCCTTAGTCCACCTCTATCTCCAATTTTTAATCTTCAATATTCCAAATTTGGAAGCTCTTCAATATGACCACTTTCAAGTCTCTTCAACTTCTTCAATCTACAACTTTCTATCTCTAGTCTTCAATCTTCTATGGGGACTTCCTTCTTGAGTCTCCTCAATATCCAATATTCAATGGGACTTTTTTTTGGACCTCCTCAATCTTCAATGTCTACTTTTTTGCAACAAAGAATTTGGATAGTACCAACCAAATACTTAAAAATATCCAAAATTTTAAAATGAATAAACTTCACTAGTTGTTCTCAAAACTAGTGGGAAGAATTTTGTATTGAGTCATAGTCTTCATGAGTTCTCCCTCAACCCTATGTAAAAACTCTAGCTAATTTGCAATCTGCAGTTTTCTTCAATCTATCAATTTCTCCAACAGAACCTCCTTCTTGGGTCTCTCAATCTCCTCAATGTTAAGGTCTATCTTCAAGACCTATAATCTCCTTCTATTCCAACTATGTTCTTAGAGTATGTAAATCTTCAAACTTCTTTGGTTTTTCTTTCCACGGATAATCTCCTTAATTTCACTGGTTTTTCCTTTACTAGTCAAAATGTCCTTTGCAACTTTAAAACCCATGCAAGTCAAAACCTTTATGTGGCTCTGATACCACTGTTAGCTTTTGAAGCTTAATACTTAATATAAAATTCACTAAAATATCAATATTAAAGTTACAATATGTTATATAATAATGGCAATATTCTAGAAGCATAAAGCTCATAAATAACTTCAACAATCACTCATAAACTTGCCATTAATAAATGCTTACAAAAATGGTACAATAGCTCTGAAAGTAAGCATCACGTCACATCACGTCACTTTACATATACACATACACTACATATATGATGTAATGTGACTCTTCATATGAATCACTCTTGGCCTTCACTCTTATAGAGACTCTTCCACTTCCTATTCTATAGACACATGTATACATGGACAACTATAGATATTTACAATAGCAAAACACTTTGCACACTTTAATAATACTTGTGCACTTATTACATTGCATAAAGTAAATCTTAACTTCTAATCTAGAACACTCTTCTTAATCTAAGGATGTACCCAAGGTGGTACATTAGCATGTACCAAATAATATAATATATTCCAACAAATTTTTATAAAATCAATACTTAGGGTGCCTAATTATCATCATATTGCATCAGGGTTATGCGTAAGGGGTCAAACCCAAAACATACTTGTAAAAAAATGGCAAATCTGTTACGAACCTCTAGCAAATCATAGTCAACTTCATGTAGGAGGACATGGCGATACCTTATATTTTCAAAAAAATAAAAAAAATGGTGAATTTCAAAGTTCTAACTGGACTAGGAGGAAAATGAGTTTCGACGATGACGAACAAGTTACAAATCATGATTCGATCTTGAATCAGATGCAAAATATGATTAGGTCTCGGATCGGATGCATAATATGATCTGATCTCATATCGTATGCAGAATGTGATCCAGTATTGATTCAGATGCAGAATGTGATCCGATATTGGTTCGAATGCAAAATATGGTCCGATGTGGACCTAGATGCAAAAAGTGGTCTGATATGGGGTCGGATGCAAAAAATGGTCTGATATGGACCCGGATGTAGAATATGGTTCGACTAGATGCAGTGTGTGGCCCAGTATGGGCTCGAACATAGAATATGGTCTGACCTAATGTAGTGTGTGGTTCAATATCAAGCCTAATGCAAAATGTGGTTTGGTATCAAACCGGATGTAGAATATGGTTCGGTATCGAGCTTGATACAAAATTTGGTTCAACATCGTACTAGGTGTAAAAATGGTTCGATATGGGATCAGATACAAATTGCAAAACAGTATTGGATCAAATGTAGAATATGGTTTGATATTGGACCTCATTCAAAATAAGGTATGATATCTTGCCTAATGTAGAATATGGTTCGGTATCGGACCTGATGCAAAATTTGGTTTGGTCTCGGGCCTGATGCAGAATAAGGTTTGATGTTGGAGCCTCATGCAGAATATGGTCTGAATGCAGATAAAGTTCCAACTTTGAAAATTATCCCCCTTTGATCGGCTGCCACGAGTCACACATTCGATCAGCCACACTGCCTATATAATACAATGTTGCCACGTGTCAACCCCATCTCTTTTGTCTATAAAAGGGCATCAATAATAATTTTTCTATTTTGTTTCTATGACTACACCCAACCAGAGCTAACCGTTGCAAGCAAACTTCTGGTTCCCAATCCAATTTCTTCTACTTCTAACTTCTTGCAATGGCCACTGCTTCCACCCCTACACCAAAGTTCAAGAACCTTTATTGCAATTTAATTTTAGATTTACAACCTCAAGTACAAACTTTTTGTGTCTAGATGACGTAGGGTTAACCTTGTTTTCAATGCCACAATTCAAAACTGATAAAATCCTCCTGCAATATATCATAGTCGGTTATGACCATGACAAGGCTACTATCATAATGAAAGTACGAAATTGAAATTTAGTTTTCACCATCACGCATGCAGATATTAGCAGATTGACAGATATTCCTTTCAATGATTGTCCTCAAATATCAATGAGGTTGCAATTGACTCTAGATGACAAATAATACATCGAAACAACATACAACCTGGGATCAGAAGATTTGGTAGGTATAATTCTTGTTATTTATATTCTATTAATGTTCAAAGTTTCAAATTTTTGAATTGTCATCTAATTTTGTTTTTGCAGCTTCTGTCGCTAAGTCAAAAAGAGGGTTAACAATCAGTGATGTTAACCATGCAACTCTGAAGGCCATTATCGAGTTCTTCTAGGCAATACTAATTCTACTCGAAAGACCAAAATTTTTATTTTGGGAACTAGCCTATGTTGTTCACTATAAGAAGCATCATAAGTTCGATTGGTGCACGCATATATTGGATCATATCAGGGCTGAGTTGCATGGCATACAAATGCAAACCAGCAAGACACAACCCATTTTGACACCATTAATTACATTTTAGCACTCTATTTTGAGTGTTTTCATAATTTGCAAACTACTCCTATACCAACTGTAGTGCATGCAACACTACAAGCTATTGCAATGACAATAAAGGAATTGAAGGTGATAAGTCCATTTTTTACCATGAAATACTATTTTATATTTTATCACATTTTATTTTTTAAATTTTTCTTTTCATCTAAATGCAAGGTAGGGCAGCCATTAAAAATAATAAATAAAATGCTTCCAATAAGGGTTACAGGCCAGAACAAACTGGTGATTCTGAAGATATTAGATCAGAAGCAACACCATTGTAGAGGTCGTATAAATGTTCTAAGCAAGCCACTTCTCCTAGGGGTTCTTTTACACCTAGGTATGCACAAAATGTGTAGGCCGAATCTAGTGCAGTCAACCTCTCACCCATTGGCACCCATATTCAACAAATTTCATCGTATTGAGGTAAATCTATGTATTTTATTTAAATTAAGTTTTTTTCTATTTTATTTTTTGAAAAATTAAAACAATTTTTTTTTGACTATTTTTAGTCGATTCTCAAGTTCAACGATAAGTACAACCTACAAAAATGAGAGGCCATATACCGCCACCACCTCCATCACAACAACCACTTCCACCATAGCCACCGCTTCCACCACATCAATGATAGGCATAACCTACGCAAATGTGAGGTCATATGTACATTGGAAAACAATTTTTTTCATAGAGATCACAAGGACCAACACCAAGTTCGGGGTGTGGGTTCTCACATAGATCACAAGGGCTAGAACCAAGTTTTGGGTATGGTTGGTCATCTTTTACATTTAATACAAATTCACAGGCACAAGAAGTTTCAACCGTGGGATTGAATGATGTCCAACTCGATGATGATTTTATTTTGCAGGACAATATTTTAGGCTTCAAGGCAATGAATGTGCTTCATGATCCACAGGGTGAAGCAAAACAAAGAGAAGCCACTGCAGCTAACCAAACATCATTACCATCAGCTCAAGGAAACAACCCTCATCCTCAAAATGCTCAAACTAAGGATGATATTATAAATTTTGATGAAAATGTTTTAATGATTGAGAATACTGAAGCAACCATTAAACATGTTATGCTTAGATATTTGCAAGAGATGAAGGATTGGGAATATCAGGCTAAAGTTATTATAAGGGAAATTAATGCCCAATATAAGAATTATACAAAAGGAGATTATATTTATTCTTTGGTTCGGTATGAACTAGAAAAGCTTGGTGACCTACTACAACATGCCACATCAGGATTAGTGAAGTATGATTTTATTTATGATGATGATGTTTTAAATGTTAGGATTGGTTGATTAGAGAATATTAATGCAGAATCCCAAGCTTTTTATATCCATTGGACTTACGATAAGGATAAAGTTACAATTTTTGAGGCTGCTAGGGACTTGGCTGAGGTAAGAAATTTTTTTTATGTTTCAATTTTCTATTATAGTTAAATTTTTATATTTCTTTAAAGCATGTAATAATTTTAATATAACTCTTTTGAATTATGTTTTCATTTTCTTTTTGCAGCCAAATTTTGATAACTTAAAAAGACAAGTTAAGAGCATGGATGTCAATATTAATAGGGCAAAGATATTTCTGCATAATGCAATGGAAATAAGAAATAACATGTAATAAAAAATGGTGGAGAATAATCGTTTAAGGAAAATATATCAGGAATAAGCTCAATGAAGATCCAGACCACATACTAGAATAGTAGAAAACAAAATAAATGTATCCAATAATACTCAAATATTTAAACAAAGAAGAAGCAACATTGGTGGCGAGTATTATGAAAGTATGTGAAAACCTAGTCAGAGTTGGAGCACTACAGGGTGTTATGGAAGCAAATAAAGGAAAATAAAAGGCAACTCCAACCGATATTGAAGCAGTAAAACCCCAATCAAATGTTTAACAATTTAAAATGCTTTCAAGTTGACTATAGTAAACAATTTTGTACATGTAATAAATTTCTATTCGAATTAATGAAATAGACATTTTCTCATTTTGTGTCTTCCATAATTCAAAGGTTGTTTGCATTTATAAATTTGTATTGCTATTTTAGTTTATTTTTGGCCAATATTGTTTAATGTGTTCATATCAAACAACAAAAGCATCATATATAGCATCATAGATCTTTATGCAAACCAAGCATCTTTAAGATCTCACGAATTGTAATAGATCTTAAACTGAAATGAACTGTAATAGATCCTAAACTAAAATAAACCAAAACAATAATTTTAAGCATCATAGATAAGATCATAGATCTTCATGCAAACCAAACATATTTTAATATCTCATGAACTGAAATAGATCCTAAACTTATTTTTGTTTAACATACATACATCAACAAAAATATACAAATACTATGATTTAAAACGTGAAATATAAATATTTATTAATGAAGGCAATTGAGACACTATGACATAAAATATACAATTTTTAAAACCACAATGTGATATAAAACATGCAATTTATAAAACAACAATATGATATAAAACATACAATTTATGAATAAACAATTTTTTTGAAATCTTATAAATCTGAAATAATATTGTGAAATTTGCTATCAAATGAATTCATGTTTATCAATGTCCATGAAATCATGGAATAATTAGAATTCAGGTAGCTGAAACATATCAGTTTGTCTAAAATTATTATTAAGCATAGCGGATATCTGTCTCCACCATATGATCACTAAAAGAATCATCATCATCCTTATCAATCCTATTCGTGGTACCTCTTCTACCTGCAAGGAAACTCCAGTATGCCAATTTTATGTCATATAGAAATGTGTCCAACTGATACCATGACACGTAAATTCTTAAACAATTTTCTAAATTTTGTTGAGTTTGTTGCGGAGCTTAGATCTAACAAAAGATAGTGCATTGAAAACTCTCTCAACTTCCACATACCCAAAAATCATTGTTTCACATAATTCATTTAAACAAAAGTATTTACTTATCGTATCTTGTAATACAGTACTTGGATACAATTTTTTCCATCAATGTGCAATGGAACCAATCTCATTGATGCTAGTCATAAGTGATGTTTACCCACCATTGTTCTTCCAAAATGCGATGATTGTTGTTTCAAAAGATCTTTGTTGAGTATACCTTTGATTTAAAAACCATTGACTTCCAAACTCTTACTAAAATGGTTAATGAGGATGCCTATATATTTAATAAACAACTCGCTGCAAAATTTTATTCAGTACAAGGACCCCAAAACATGGGGTTAACCACACCCATGACCTCAAGCAACTCATATCTCTAAAATCATTCTCTTATCTCACTTATCAAATATTTTGCTATTTTTGATAAATTTGTCTTTATTTTATATAAAACAACATGAAATCTATTATGTGTTACAGGAACTTCTTCAAAATCGTCCACAACTATACTTGATTTTCTTTCATAACAACAAAGCGCTATCAAATTTCCATGAACATTAATACAAAGATGATCATTGATGTCAAACTTCAAAAAGCTTTTTGAATTATTCATGTTTGTCAATGTATTTCAACTATCAAACAAGGGATGTGTAAAATTTGCTTTAGACACATATAATGTATCAATAAGTACACATATTTGTTTTCTCATCCTCATGAAATCAACAATATAGATGGATCTATCTTGTGCAAGTTTAATTTATCTATTCATTTCTTGTAACATTGGAAGAATATCACATAAGGTCAAAAGGGTTTCCAAGTCAGTCAAACAGAACAATAAATCTTTTGCCTTATCAACTATCCTATGATTTGCTTGCATTAAACCCCATTAATGATTGTTATTCTGTAAAAACTCTAAGATCATGTTGATATAGTAAAATCCATCTTGTATCCACATATTTTAATAATTTTTTTCCTTCTATAACTCCTAGTGCAAACTGTTGAAATTTTGCAAACCTTTTTGGGCTACATGAGAAATAAGAATGTATTTCACGAATGAGGTCTTCCACTCTACCAACATTTGCAAAGGTACTCAAGATTTTATGTGCAAGATTCACTCTATGAGCCATACAATGAATGGAAATCATATATGGGATAACTGTGGTTTGGAGTTGAACACAAAGACCAATCTTGTGCTCTTGCATAATAGCAGCAACATCAGCTCCAACACAAATTAACTTTGTTGTTATGTCTATATTATTTATTCCTGCAATATCTTTTAAAATAGTCACAACATTATATATATTTTTTGCATTTGAAGTTTCCACCATCTTATGTAATCCTATAAAACTAGGCCTCCTTACATGATTTTGAAATGTGTACACATGCATGCAAATCCAGGATGTGTTGTCCATAGCCGTCACCTCATCAATAGAAAGTGAAATGAATCTGGCAAGTTTTACTTGCTCCCTCAGGTCTTCCATCTCAACTAATGATATACTTTTTACCATTTCCCAACCACTTTGATCTGACCAATGAGAATTAGGAATGTTTTGCACATTAGCTAGTTGTAATAGGTGCTTATAATCAATAAACATAGGTCTATATTTTTTTAGAATACTGTATACAACGATAAACTTCAAACTTTTTGAAGCCAAGGTGGTCTTGTGAATTTTATGAAATTGGGCTACAATCATTCCACCTTTCTCAACAAGAGATTGTTGTTGCTTTAAGTGATTGTCATATTCTATTGCATATCTAACATGCATACATTCTGATACATCCTTCCACCTAACTTCTTTACTAACTTCACCATTACTTCTTGTGACTTTTACATAAGCGTTTCCAACATGTTTTTCTATCGTATCTATCTTATTTTGCAGTGTGTGATCCTTACCAAGTCTCCAACTACAAATTTTGCATCTACATCCTTTTTAATCGATTTGGTTGTCCTCAATTAAGACAGGCTCAATCCAGGGAAATTTTTCTACCCATTATTTTTTAAATTTCCTTCCAATAATCCAATTAGATGCATTTCTTTTTTTAGAATTTTTTCTTGAAGATTCAAAAGAAGTTTGTAGTGTATTTGATTTATCACTTTTGTTTTCAATTGATATGTCATTTTAAGGGTTTTCTTCAAGTGTTTGTTGGATGCCATTGTCAAGAGGATTTTCATTAAAAGACATCTCTTGTTGGGGAATATCTTCAAGTCGAGCATATCAGGGTCAACAATGTATTCTTCATAGTAGCATACCATAATATTTTTTATCATTCTTGGATTAAAAAAAGTTACAAAAGAAACTTAAAAATAGAAAAAATATTCATATCGTCAAGCACATACTAAGAAGAAACTGTTTGAGGAAGAAAGTAGTATTTAAATTAATTATATAATATACAACTAACTGTTTAGAAGTAAAAAATTATTTATACTTTGAATTTTCATGGATGTCGTTGGCTCCTTACATTTCGACATTTGGCTAAAATATTTGAGGATACTCTTTTCAGTAGAAGATTTAGCCCCCTTCTTTCCATCGCCAGTAGATGATATTTTACTTGTAAAGAAAATATTTATCAATTTAGAAAAGTAATAAAATGTTGAAGAGGTCGTACTTCGGTTAGGCCTCAAGAAAATATTGTAAATAGAATAAAAAGATGGTTGGCTGGTAGAAAATGCTTGTTTCCTGCCATGATTTATTGTGATTTTATCAGTGTATGCCACTAGTTTATTTTCTGGTGATAACACTTGTAACTAATAAGAGCACAAAAGTAATTAACATACAAATTGAAATCAATTAAGAAAAATTTTGTCTATGCAAAAAATAATTAGAGATACGTATGTTGAAAAATATCAGATTATAGTACAAAATGGACTAGAAACAGAGAATCACGATGTCTTTGAAGAAATAAAACATCACTATATCTTTAGAGAACCAAAGCATTTACCTATGTATAATCTTATAACAGAAAAGCAGATCTAAATAGAAATAGGGAATCAAAGATTTTTAACAGTTAGAGAGAAAATAGGGGAAAACATGCAGAACATTGTAAAATAAAAAAACATATGGGAATAGAGTAATGATCGTCTGGATGTAGAACAGAGCTCAAATATTGGTTTAGTGCAGAACAAGATTGAAAAATAATTAAAGATACATATTGAAAAATATAAAATTATAGTACAACATGGACTAGAAATAGAGAATCACAATGTCTTCGAAGAAACAAAGCATCATAATATCTTGAAAGAACCCAAACGTTCACCTATTCATAATCTTATAATAGAAAAGCAGATATGAATAGGGGATAAAAAGAGAGAAAATAGGGGACAACATGTAGAACATGGCAAAATAGAGAAAAACATGGCAAACAAAGCAACGATAAAGAACTTCATGTAGAACGTGGTCTCGTAGTCTATTATAGTGTGAAACAGAGTTTGATAGTTATTCTGGAAGCAAAACAGGATCCAAAAATCGACTTGGTGCAAAAAGAGGTCTAAAAATTGGCCTGGTGTAAAAAGAGGTTCAAAAATCGACCTGGTGAACAACAAGGTCCGGTCCTGTGTAGAATAGGATCCGAAATAGGGTTCGACTTGGTGCAAAATAATGTTTGATATAATGCAGAACAAAGTCTAATCCTGTGCAAAAATGGTTTTGATCTTATTTTATGCGGAACAAGGTTTAGTCTGATGGAGAACAAGGTATGGCCTGGTGTAGAACATGGTTCGGTCTAGTGTATAAATAGGTTCAATCCTATGCAAAAATGGATTTGGTATTATCTAGTGTGGAACAGGGTCTGACCTTGTGTAGAACAAGGTTTGATCTTGGCAAAAAAGGGTCCAGTATTTTTTGGTGCTAAAATTGGTCCAATCTGTTGCAGAATAGGGTCTGGTCCTATCTTGCACTATAAAGGGTTTAGTTTGGTGTAAAAATACATTTGGTGTTGTCTAGTGCTGAAATGGGTCCGGTATTGTGCAGAACTGGGTCGGTATATCCGTCGAGTGTGGAACAAGGTTCGAAAATGAAAAGTATCCCTGGGGTGTTAATTATATATAGCGGTATACTTTGCGAGTTGGGCAGGATAATTTAGATATTTTAAAATTTTATGGTAAAAATGGACCTTTATTTAGGCGGGATTACTGGCAAATTTTTTAAAATATCCGTGATACTATAATCAACGCACGACGAACTGACATCTAAAAATTCTATCTCAAAATTTTTTGGCTAAATGGTCGACGTCCGGGTCTTCCAAATTCGCAAATTTGAATTTTCAAAAATGCTAATATTCGCCTGAATGGCAAATATTCACCGCTATGCATAACCTTGTCTTGCATTACAACAAAATTTTGCCAAAATCTCCTTAAAATCACAAGAATACATCACTTTGCATGGGAAGGTTATGCCAAAATCTTACCATAATCTTGTGAAGGGTATCCTAGAAAGCATTCAATATTTTGTTCTTGTAAGCACCTAATCATCCAAGCTCTCTTCAAGCACTCAATTTCTAAGCATCAAACATCAAGCCTTCAAGAGTTAACAAGCAAGCTAGCAAGCTTTCAACAAGCTTCCACAAACAAGGGAAAAATAACTTTAGCATCTTAGGCTATACTCTCTTCCTTTGTTTGCTTTTGGCACTCTCATCTTGTAGATTTAAGATTTAATCTTGTTGCACGTTAACTAATTATGTATATTGCATTTGCATCTAGTTAGAATCTCACTTTATCATTTTAATCTTTATTTAAAGTAAGCAAAATATCTATTTTTATATTATTTAATAGAGTCTATGTACTCCTAAGTCAAATAACTTCATCATTTTAATCATAAAATTATCTTATCTTGCATATAATCTTTCTTTGTTGCTTTCTAAAGTGACAACATTGTCAAATTGCAGGTCCAATGGTTCTACATCTCTTTTGTTTACATAGAGCAAATGTGTCAATGGCTCTATTGTTAACCCTATGTCATTTTTTCCATGAAAATTTTATTTTATGCATTTATAATTTTTCTTGTCTATGTAAATAAGGACTCAATTGTTGTCTAAGGAGTCCAACATTCTCTACTAGCTTAGATGGACCCCTATATTATGTATCCAATCTTTTTTGTCTGTTTTGTAGGAAAGCAAAAGCATAATCGATAAGTAAAAAGTGTTTATGACACTTTTGCCTCTATGGTAGATATAGCTTTTTACATTTTATATTCCTTTTCATTAAAACATTTAGGACTTAATCTTGTTTTTTGTATGATTATATTAATTTATATTCTTGTTTATCTGATAAAATAAGCAAAAGGGAAAGAAGGAAGTAGTTTAGTCCTAATCATCCAAGGGGCCAACCAAATCTTCAAAATTTAGTAATTAATCAAAATTGCATATGGTTGCACTTATAACTTGTTTGCTACATTTTATTACACCCTAGCCTTCAAAAATAAAATTCATATTTACTTCATCATCAAAAAGTAAAAATATTTTAGTTTTAGGTCTTGGTGTTCTTGTTGTTGCATTTGTTTGCATTAGGACTAAATTTCGATTAAGCTTAGTCAAAGAAGTATCTTTGAATAAATGTAGGTGTTCTATAATTAATCCATCAAACACTAAGCTCTAAGCTAACAAACTGCCTCTATGCTTGAGATGATAGAGAGGAGAGTCATGGTGTATCCCTTAGGCCCTTCACAATCTCTTTTTCCCTCTTCATAATTCTCATCACATAAAACTCAATGTCCTTGATCTAGAAGATGAAGTGACAACTTCATAACACTCTTTAGATGATAGATTTGGGCTTCCTTCATTACTCCTTCGGGATTTACATTGACTAATCAACCTCTAATATCACTATTCTCAGCCCAATTATACCTTAATATTCTACAACAATTTTAGGTGGAGGAATATAATCCTACTTGGACTCTCTTTGTTTCTTGCTTGAAGCTTCAAGCAATTTATACTACTTCATTAGTGGATGCCATCTTATATCAGTTTACCAATTGCCTATTAGGGTGCCTCTTTGTCTTATCCATACCTAATTGGACATTGCATTTATTATCACGTGAGTTAGTGGACAACAACCAAGCAAATCCTTCAGTACATCTTATATATATATATATATGAATATTCACTATTTAGTTAGAGCACATTTGGTGTTACCGGGATTCTTTGGTGTAGATTTGGTAGGTAATATAAACCAATAGTGCTCAACCATTGGGTTTATCTTCCATCTTATTTTTGGATTGATCTCTTGATCTTGTAGATAATATTCTAGTATATCTCAATCTTCTACAAAAGCCAACTATTGTACTACAAATGAGTTGGCTCGACACCTTCAATAGGTGCTTATGATTACAAAGAAATTGAATGTCCCTTAATTGTATTTGATGACCCTACATTATGATAATCAAAGTTCCATTAAGCGTGTCTATAATCTAATCTTTTATCAATGGATAAAGTACATTAAAATTTTGATGTGATATATTTGATGACTTCATGCTTATAGGATGCTTGATCTAACCTATACGTCTTCAGTATAGTAAACAATTGATATCCTAATCAAGGTCATATCCAAGGTGTTATTTATATGATTGTGGGAGCATCTTGGAGTAGAAAGTTATCTCTTAAGAAGGGATGCCTAACAAGAGTCTCTCTTTGTGCCCTCATTTAATTTAAGGGAGGATATTAAAATATGTTTAGATTCAGTTGAGGCCATGATCGACCTTTTATATACATTTGTATAGTCCTATGGATATTATAAATCTTATAGAGGTAAGTTTAATCTAATACTTTAATAATAAACTTTAAGGTAAATTTATTTATTTTTTTAAGTAGGGTTTTGAAAGGGTTGCCCTTTTCCCTTTTACATCAACTTAGTCACATGGAGCTATATAGCCTATTTGGTGTCATCAAGATTTGAACCTTGGCATGGGCTACATCATCTATATGTCTCAACCATTGAACCAAGGCTCATTGGCTTAAGGTTAGTTATTTGACTTAGACTTAAGGTCATTGGTAAATTGGGGATTTGTTCTCCTTGAGGTCATTCAATTGGCTATGAGCGTGATATTGTTTTTACTTTAGTAAGATAATTTGGCTTTTCATATCATATGCATTTGTTTATGATATACATTTTTCTTTTCAAGGCAATGCTTTCATTTTATCCATTTATTCAATGTATTGTAAAATTTGACAAAGCTTAGATCGGGGTTACTAAAATCTTGTTAGGATATTTGATTGAATAACATTTACTATAAGGAAAACAGGGTTGTGACCTAGAAAATTAGGGTACACAAAGGAAAAAGGTAGTGCTTTGCTTACCATAAACATTAGAAATTTTTGGTAATAAGACAAAGCTATCAATTTAAGCTCAACAAATACAAACATGAGTTCACATTGTTTTAAAGTTAGATTATTTTATTTTATTTTTAAATTGGCTATATGGGATTGAAATGGATGCTACTCATATTACATATTAACCATATAGTGGTATTATAACAATTAGCTATTAAGCATGCATTACTTGACAAGATTTGAACTTGGGCCTCCTCATTGAAAGTTGAATATTATAATTGATTGAGCTAATGTCATTCTATGATTCAATATTTTGTTAATGGGTTATATGGGATCAAAACTGATCATATATGTATTATTTCATGGCCACATAGTGATATTGTAACCGCTTGCAATTATGTATCTATCATTCAAAAAGATTCAAAATCTCCTCTTTAAAAATTGAGGAATCTAACTGGTTGAACTAATGCCATTTGATGATTTAAATTTAATTTTATTTATAAGACTTCCAATTTATGTTTAAATGTTTACAATAATATTTATTATTATATTTACTCAAGGGATAATGCAACGATTCAGACTTAGGATTTTCTTCAAAAGGTCCAAGGTTAAGACCATAGCATGAGTGAGTGTGTGAGGGGGTGTGTGTGTGTATGGCTGTGTGTTTAGTCCCTATTGGTAAGCTCAAATCTCCCCCTTATGAAAGGCCATGGTGGTATGGGGATGCCCACCTCTAAGCATCAGTCGTAGGGGTTTATCAAACTAACCAAATCTAAAAAAAATATTGATTATTATATTATTTATTTGATTTTTTATGTGTTTTGTCCCTATTGATAAACTCAACTCTCCCCTTATGAGACGTCACGGTGGGATGGGGATGATCCCTAGGCATCGATCGTAGGGGTTTCTCATACTAACCAAATCTAAAAAAAACATTGATTATTATTTATTTATTTGATTTTTTTTTTAAAAGGTAAAAAATTATATTGTTAGAACAAGAATCAAATTCCAATCATAGGTCTGCCATTTTTGGCTAGCCTTAAAATTTGAATAAAACTTGGATTAACATCTCCAAAAATAACAAAAAATCGAGTACCATCTAGAGAGAAAAAACTTTGAACTTGTTCCTATTTCTGCTTTACATTGAACCTAAGAAACCTAGCAGGCTTGACAGTCTTACGAACACAACCCGTGCTATCCCAAAAAGGGCCAAAGAGTGTTGCAAGAGGTATCAAAAAAATACAACAAATAACTGCTCATCCACCATTGATCTACAATACTTAGCAAACTCTTGACCTATCCTCATCCTTAGCTAAGTCTTTGCTGACCAAATTAAGAACAATTTGGTTCACCTCCTGCCATTCAAAAGTGTCTCTATCCTGGTTAGAATTCAGCATGTATCCAATCAAACTTTCACTACCATGTTTAGCCAAAAATTCAGCCACTGCATTATTTTGTCTACCAACATAAACCAGGATGGCATCCTCAAACTGCTGCCAAATGGACTTAATTTGACTCACAATGTTTCTTATCCTCCAAGGATTTGGTTTGAAATTTCTAATAGCATCCAGAAGCCCCACCATAATTTATGAATCATACTTAACTATTATCTTTCTAACCCCATTCTCCCAAGCATTGAGAGAACCTTGTCTGATAGCCAGACCTTCAGCTTCATTATTAGTAGCCCTTCCAAGACCCTCTAGCTCCCAATGGAGGATCTTCCCCTTGAAATCTCTTATGAGAAAACCAATGCCTGCAGTCGCGAGGTTATCCTTAGCTGCACCATCAGAATTAATATTTTACCAACTTAGAAGAGGGGGCTGCCATGGTCCCAAATTTTGTGGCTTGGTAGTCCCCTCATTCATACGAGTCTACTTGTCCCTAAAGTGAGCTTTAACAAATTTAGAAATCTTGGTAATAATTTTATAGAAAACCAACTCCATTGGACTAAACTCCTCTCTAAAAATCTTGGAATTTCTTTCCATCCAAATGTGCCACCAAATGAAGCTTGGGCCTAGGGACCAACCTAGTTGAATGGAATTATTCTTGATTTTTTGTGTATTCAAATCTCCCAGATATTAGAAAGAGTCACCTAAAAGTTTAGGTGAACCTTAAAGAGGTCTAACCACCTTTTCCACAACTCTCTTGCAAATGCACACTGTAAAAGCAGATGATCAAGTGTTTCCTCCTAGGAGTTACACATGATGTAGTTGGAAGGGCTATAAAAATCTCTCTTCATAAGATTATCATAGGTGAGACAACTCCTATGCATCACTTCCACGCAAAGAAATTAATTTTAGGCCAACCCTTAACCACCCAAACTCTATCCCATGGGTCATCCTGCAAGATCAACGAAGGAGGAAGCAAAGCATTATAACCATCACGAACAGTGAAAACCTAGATTACCAAAGCCCCAGACAATCCTATCCTCTTCCTCGTTCCTTGTAAGGCACCTTTGCTTGAGGATCTTATCAATAAGAAGCCTTTGATGAAGAGGGACATGAATAGGCCATTCTTCTAACCTCTTCCACTGAAAGAAAGAGAAATCTCCAATTTATTGGGAAGTAATGTATGAAGCCATATTTATCCATCCTCTACCCTCAAGGCTTTGTTGCAAGGGCTGCAACTATAGAAAATCATAGATTAAGGGGGTATGCTGGTCCCAAGAATCACTCCAAAAGATAGCTTTGTCTCCTTTACCTACTTTCTAGAAAAGTCTAGATTTTACCACATTTTCACCAACTTTTAGAACCTTCCAAATAATAGAGTTGGGTCCCCTTAAAGGAATGAAACCAACTTTTTGATGAGGGATAGAACCCAAACACTTACTAGTGATAACTTGATGCAAAAGCATCCAGTGGTGTAAGAGTGATCTTGCATCACCCAAAATTTGTAACTTATTTAATTGTTTGCTAGGTGTATTTAATTGTCTAGAGGATAGAAAAATAGTCATTGGTGAAAGAATCACCCCAATACCCTAAACAGTTTTGGAGTTATATATATTTTATGGCAAAACCCTGGAAAAAACAATGAAATCAAGATACCCGATCTTGCAGGTGAATTTTGAGGGTCTTAGAGGTCGAATTTGAGAATTTTAAAATAGATGCAGGACTTAGCTAAGTCTTGTCCTGCATAGTTCGTCTTGTGCCCTTTTCAAAAATGTCTTGTGCAGATCAATTAGAGCTGCGAGCGTGAAGTTATGACCCTGGCAAGTTTACCTCCGAAATTCAAATTTCAAATGCATTGTTTTAGGAGGGAAAAGGGGAAAACAGGGTATTAGAGGGAAATTTCAAAATTGTAAAGGGGCTCTTTTCTTTTGTATCCTCTTATTTGGAAAAAGTAATGAAAATGCTTGTTTTTATGACATGATAAAAGGAAAAACACATGTGCATGGTTTGTTTCTTGTTGTTTGAGCTTCACCATAACTCTATTGAAGAAAGCCTCCTTGTTGGATATCCATCTCCAATAAAACTTCCCAGCAAGAGCTTGATTGTTTAAAGTTGCTTTACAAAAACCAAGGCCCCCTCGAGCTTTAGGCTGACATATTTTATCCCAACTAACTAGAGCCCACTTCTTACCCATCCTTGGGCCATCCCACAAAAAATTCCTCATAAGTGAATCCAACTCTTTGAGGACTCTCATAGGGGCAACTAGGATGGAAAATTTATAAACATGCATGGCTTGGATCATCGATTGGATGAGAGCCATTCTTCCTCCAAAGGTAATCCAATGGTGAGTCCAATGATTAACTTTAGTAGCAATTCTATCCATTAAAGCTTTCCAATCAGCAGCCCTTAAGCTCTTAAAATGAAAAGGAATCCCTAGGTAATCAAGCGAAAGGGTACCCTGGGAAAAGCTTAAAATAGATAGAATTTGATCATGAATTCTTCTATATGTATTGAAGAAAACAACCTTGGATTTGGCCTCATTCACCTATTGACTAGTAGCATCCATGTAGGTTTTTAAAATGGCTTTCAACATTCTAGCCTCTTGAATGTTGGCCTCCCCAAAGAGACCTGTATCATCCACAAATTGAAGGTGAGTTAACATCTCCTCACCTAATTGCACACCTTCCAAAATACCTTGTTGCTTATTTCTTTGAAGGAATATGCCCAATCCTTCGTGTTGGCAATTTTATCCTCTTTCTATGTGTGGAGTTGCATTCGAGAAAATCAATTCAACATTTCCTTTATATTTGATTTTTTATGTGTGTTTGGCCCCTATTGATAAGCTCAACTCTCCCCTTATGGGACGTCATGGTGGGGTGGAGATGCTCTCTAAGTGTCGGTCATAAATATTTTTCACACTAACCAAATCTTAAAAAATCATTTATTATTATATTATTTATTTAATTTTTTTATGTGTAGGCAATTTTATCTCTTTCTGTGTGTGCATTAGAGAAAATCAATTAAACATTTCCCTTATATTTTACTATGCTTGAAGACATTAATCAAATTTTGTCTTCTCTTTTCCTTACTCCATATATTTAAAAATAAAAATATAATTGCAAATATATTAATGTATACAAGCCCTTTAATTAAAATAAATATTAGTTTTTAATTTTATTAATAAATGTTGATTAATAAAAATAAATATAGATTTTATTTACTTTGTGTGTGTTTATATTATTAAAGTATATGGATAACCCTCTGATTTCAAAATTATACCTTAATACTTGGGGGTGCAGCATAACAGTTCGGACTTTGGCTCTTCTTCGAGAGGTCCAAGGTTCAAACCGCGACGTAGGCGAGTGTGTGAGGGGGTGGGTGTGTGGTGGCTTTGTGTTAAATTCTCTATTGATAAGTATAGCTCTCCCGCTTTACGAGGGGTCATGGTTGGGAGGAGACTACTTAGCCTTGTGCGTCAGTCATAAGTATAGCTCTCAGCTTTACGATGGGTCATGGTTGGGAGGAGACTACTCAACCCTGTGTGTAGATCATAGAGGTTTCTCACAATAATAAAATAATAATAAAATAATTATACCTTAATACCTCTTTTTCCTCTTTTTAAACCTCTTATTTAAAGTTACAAAATTTTAAATGTTAATTTAATCAAAATAATTAAATATTATAAAATTATATAAATAAAAACTATATTTTTTATAGTTTATATTAAATTAAATTTCTATATTTACAATAAAAAATATATAATTTCAATATAAAATTTTATTTACATTAATTGATGATTATATGCATACACATATTACAGAATATTTTATATCTAAATCATTAAACTAAGGCAAATCACAAAGTTTTAGAGGGTACTTGCAGATATTTTTTAAGAATACTTTAATATAGCACTCATTGAAATAATTATCAAATTATATTGAAAATAAAAAGAGAGTGTCTTTGTCAAAATGTTAAATATGAAATTGTATTAAAAATAAAAAGTGAGTGTCTTTGTCAAGAGGCTTGGACACAAATTTGATTATGAAGTCATTCCAATAGATGTTTAGGCTTAAATTTTATTATGAAGTCATTTTAAAAAATGTTTGTGTTGATTTTTTTTTATAAAAGAGTTTTACAATTATATTATTTTTAGTAATTGATAAGTTTAAGTTACAAATTTTTAGGTGAGAAAGAAATCTCTAAAACCGCTTTTAGGTGGCCGACAATGTCGTTCCATTATGGTATACCACTATCCAGAGGGAAACCATCTCCTTCGCCTCACATAGGTTTTGGAAATGTGGACCTTCAACTCAATGGGACGAGGCTCACCTTCTCCACTTACACTACAAAAATGAACAAATTTAACTATGAAATCATCCAAAGAAATCTAATGAAAAGAGAGTTGTATCAAACTTGGATATCGGTTGGTCTTAAAAGGTCTCTTCAACTCTCCACGTTTAATAAGTTCCGAAATTTCATCCAAAAAACTCTAATGAAAAGAGAGTTGTATCAAACTTGGATATCAGTTGGTCTTAAAAGGTCTCTTCAACTCTTCACGTTTAATAAGTTCCAAACTTTCTTATTGTGAAATCCTATACTCCATACTTGGAAATCTTAGATCTAATGCGAGTTGCTTGAATCTCTAACCTAAGTCATTCACACAACCCGTGTCAAATCCAACTTCCACATACAAGTACCCTCTCCAAGATAATATCCATGAATTCTATTTTTTTTTTTTAAAGAAAAGATTTATTTACTTAATAAAAAAAGTACAAAACTCTTTAATCAAAGTTCAAAGTGAACATCATTCTAAAAAATTGAACATGAAGACAAAAAAGAACCTCATTATTGGAGCCTTTGTCATCCTTGCATACCACCCTTGCTCTTCTTCTTCTTGATGATTTGGCGGCAATAACTAGGGGCTATATTTATTGCCTGATTCGCTAGTGTGTCAGCCTCTTTGTTGAGTTCCCGCCTTATGTGTTGATATGATATTTTGCCAATGATCGTGCCAAGTTGTCTAATCCTATCTTGAATAATATTCAATTGTAAAGATCTAAAATATTTATTTTTGGCAAGAGCCGTTATTATTAGTTTAGAATCCCCGTAAACTGTGACCTGAGTGATTCCTTGCTTTGCCACCAATTTTAAGCCGATTTCATATCCAATAGCCTTTGACACATTGTTAGATGTTATTCCCAAGTTGATCATGTATTTGAGTAGGATCTCACAAGGTCTTGTAAGAATCAGTCCCCCTGTCGTTGTTTTACCGGGGTTGGATTTGAAGGCACCATCAAAGAAGAGTACTGGAAAACATATGTCAGGCAAAGAATTATTTGCTTTGCATCCTTCGTGTGTCAGGAAAGCTTGGATATTAAGTTGGTATATAATTCTTCTTTCCGTGGGTGACAGATATTCTTCATACTCATTGTCGACAAAAACTAGATTTGATATTTAGGATTAATTTTTCTTTTATCCTTCGTATTAGAATTTTATTGTCCTTACCTTTTCCTTCAAAATCCTCTGATTTCTATCCAACCAGATGTGCCAGATGACAAAATATGGTATGGATCTCCATAGATATTTTAGGAGGGGCTTACTTGTCAGTTTACCTTTATATTCTTTGTTGCACTTGGTAAAACATGTGTCTATGGTTAACCTTCAAGAGTAGGAAATGCCAAGAATTTTGATTATTCCTAACCAAATTGAAATTGCCTTTGGGCATTCAAACAAAAGATGGAAAAATGTTTCACTGTTATGCCTGCACCTATAACAAACATGAGGCCCTGCTATACCCTCTTTTGCAAATTATCACCTGTTAAGATTTTATTTTGAGAAACTAGCCAGCTGAATACTTGCAGTTTAGGTAGTGCTCTAACTTTCCACAATATCGATAGTTTTTTGTTGACAAACCCAATTTGCTGATGTTGGACTCCTAGATGCACTGAGTATTCTCCATTATTGTTGATGCTACCCCAAATAATTTTGTCTAGCATTGTGGGATGAAGAGGTCTAATGCTCACCACATGAGACTTAAAATAATCCCAATCTCCTTGAAGTTGAGATGGAGTGGGAGGGAAGATCTAGTTCAAAGTTTCTGAGGTCCAATAAAACAAGTCACTTAACTTAAATATTCTTTGGCTTTCCAAGTGATTATGCAATTCGATTGGAGTTCTCTCTCTTAATGGTGGATTTCCTAGGATCGGGTCCTCCCATAGATTAATTAACTTACCATCTCCTAGTAGCCAAGACATTTTATCGTCTGTTATACTCTTTGCAGCCACTATATGTTTCCAAACCAACGAGGCTCTGGGAATTTTGTCTATATGTTTGAGCATTTGAATACCTGTTTGATTATTTACATACTTGTTGACTAGTATGCGTTGCCATGCTCAATTGTTTTTAAGCATGTTCCAAAGAAGTTTTTCTCCCAATGCTTTCGAAACTATCTCCATTTTTTTATTCCCAATCCTCCTTGAATTTTACTTTTGGTGACCATCTCCCAATTGACCAAGTGGAACTTTTTTCTTTATGATTTCCTACCTCCTTTCCATAGGAAGTTGTGTATGATTCCATATACCTTTTGCAAAATAAACTTGGGAGCATGATATACTAATAGTTGGTAGACTGGAAGAGAAGCTAACACTGATTTGATCAGTACTACCCTTCCTGCAATACTGAGCCAACTATTACTGTAACTTTGTATCCTCCTAACCATCTTGTCCAATATTGGGTTCCAACAGTCTGAAGATTTGAGGTGGATTCTCATGGGCACTCCTAGATATCTGAAGTATTTTTTTGTACCAAACCAAAATCCTAGGATAGTGCAAAAGAGTTTGATTGTTATTGCTGCAACGTTTTGAGTATAGAACTGAATCTTTTGAGTGTTTATCTGAGCCCCGGTAGCTTGTGTTAACCAATCCAGACATTGCTTGAATTGTCTAACATTTTGCTTGGTGGCTTCACCTAGAAGAATAATATCATCCACAAATTGGCCATGTGTTATAGCTTTGCATCCTACTGTAGCCTCTATCCCTGTTATTTTTTTTTCTCTTTGAATATGGTTGATTAATCTTCCAAGAGTCTCAGCTAGAATGATGTAAAGATATGGTGATATGGTGATAGTGGACACCCTTGTCTAATTCCCCTTATAGCCTGAAAGAAATTTGTTGGTTCTCCATTTATTAAGGGGGCCATCCATGGGTTTTTTATGCATTCTCCGATCGACTTAATGACCTGATGTGGGAATCCAAACTTTTGAAGGACATGTTCTACAAATTGTATATTAACTCTATCAAAGGCGGTTTGCCATATCAACTTTTATAAAAAATTGTTTCTTTTTTTATTTTCTACTACTGTGGAGGGCTTCATGCACTGTAATGATATTATCATATATTTGTTTTTCAGGCATGAACCCTCCTTGCTCTTCTAATAATTTTTTTTTTTTAAAGCGAAAAACCCCTTTCGAAGCTGCCTTGGTCCGAGAGACCACGAACAGGGGATTCTACACTTTGCTCTTCTAATATTAGTTTGTCATTTTTTTTCTTTATTCTATTTGCCAACAACTTGGTAATAATTTTATAGGAATAGTTACATAGAGAAATTAGTCTGAATCTAGAGAAAGTAGTGGCATTTTTTTCTTTAGGTATTAATGCTAGAAAGGTGGAGTTGATGGCTCCAAGAAGCTTACCTTTCACCCTAACATCCTCAATCATGCGTAGCAAATATTCTCCAATGATGTGTAAGTATTGCTAGTAAAATTTATTTGTGAATCCATCAAGTCCAAGAGCTTTATCCTTTGGTAGAGCTGCTATAATCTCCTTAAGTTCCTCCATAGTGATTGGCTGACTGAGATCCTGTTTGTCTTCCAAACTTAATATTATTGGTATATGCTACAGTAGTATTTCCTGGGAATGAGGATTACCATTTTCTCTAGAGAGAAAAGCTAAGTAATGTTGCTTGGCAAGTTCCTTAATTTTCTCTTTGTCTGTATAAATGGTTCCTTCATGCTCTATGTCCTTGATTGTATTTCTTTGGTAGATTTGCATGGTTTTTAGATGAAAATATTTGGTATTTTTATCCCCCTTGCTTAGCCAGACCATTTGGGATCTAAGCCTCCAATGTGTTTCTTCTTCAGTGCTTAATTTATTGAGCTTCTGAATAAGGTCATTTATTGCATCTTCTTGCCATGGTTGAGGAGGATGATCCCCAATTTCTCTTTCTAGTTGCTCTGTTGTTGCATCAACTGCTTCTTGTTTGGTTTGACTCTCGCTTTTTTTGCCAACCATTTTTTTATCATATGCTTCAATTTTTGAATTTTGATTTTCCACTTTTCTTGGGGGTTGGTGGATTGGACCTGTTGGTTATAAGTGCTTTCCACAAGTTCACTAAAATATTCTTCTGTTGTCCATTCAGAGTTGTATTTAAAAGGAATTGTTTGGGGTTGTAAGCTTTGGCCGCTATCCAAGAGAATCGGCTTATGATCTGAGATAGAGTTTTGAATGATGTGACTGGAAGTGAGGGGAAAGTGTGTTAGGAGATTTTCATTGATAAAAAATATATCCAATATTTTTGTAGTATAGTTTATTTTTGCTCTTCTATTGCTCCAAGTGTACTTTCCTTTGGTCGCTCGAATGTCTTGTAAGCTTTCATCTGCCATAATTTGATTGAGTATATCTCTATTTGGATCCCTTGCTAAACTTCCCCCAAACTTCTCCCAATGGTAGAGAATCATTTGAGATCTCCTTCCAGTATTATGTTGTCAAACTTCTCATTGTCTAGTCATTGTGCTAAGTTTTGCCATATTTCTCTTTTCTGGATAGGATTATTTGGACCATAAAAATTTATTACTGCTATACTAGTTCCATCTGGTAAGGCAAATTGTGTACCTATCCAGTTATTATGCTTATGTTGCAAGCTACAAACTAATTGCTGTGGGTCCCAAGCCAAAGCTAGTTCCCTTGAAGCTCCCACAGAATCAACAGTTATTAGTTCTGATTGTGCCCATATCTTCTGTCATTCTATAATCAGTGTTGCCTCTACTGTTTGTTAGGGTAAAATAGGTAGTATATTGCATTATACTACATAGGTTATTACATTTACTTTTCTACCATAGGAGATAGTTACTATGCTATGAATTACTTTCTAGTTACTATGGTTAATAACTAAATATCTTATGATATTTAGTTAGTTTGTTAGAATAATCTATTATTAAATGACGTTAGCGCTTCTAATGCTAAGTCATTAAATAATCTATTTTGTAACCTATTTATACTTTGAATTTAATGGCAAATCCTAATGTTCGATTGATTATTTCCTAATCTAATTCTCGTTCATTTTACATCATTGGTATCCTCGTTGGGGTGGATAACATGAGCATCGCTCGTTCCACCTGGTTACCTAGCATCTGTGTTGCCTCCTCCCTACTGACTCTTCTACACCGTCAGGCCTGTTGTCTCCTCGCATGGATTCCCAGGCGGTTTTTGGATCTCCACCACTCTCCACGAGGCTCGCAGGCCCGTAGGTCGGATCGTAGGAGCAGCCCTGCTGGCCCCCATGTAGGTGACGCGCAGGCCCTCCAGGATCCGCACGCGACGCGCAGGCTCACCAGGCCCGCACGCGTCGCGCAGGCCCACTGGACCCCCTGTAGTAGCCTACTGGCCCTGCAGGCGATGTGTAAGCCCTTTAGGCTCGTACGTGTCATGCATACCCATGTGGCCTCCATAGATCTGGGAGGGCCAAGAGGGCAGGAGCGCCCTCGCCTCCCAGCTGGATGCACATGTGGGCCACGACCTCGGGATCCGAGAGGGCAGCAATGCCCTTCGATCCTCGACCACCTCGAGATCCACGAGGGCAGGAGGCCCTCCGATCCCTGAACCCGACCAATCGTGACATGACAAGTGGTGAGATCTAATGATCTCTAGACTGCATGCACCCTGAGGCACAACCTGGACCATTGACTAGGTGACACATGGCACCGTGACCACGTGCCACCTGGACACTGACTAGGTGACATGTGGCATAACGACCACATGCCACCTGGATGCTGATTGGACCGGAGGACTGACTCGGACTCGACACGTGGCGGACAACCACTGGACGACAAGACTGACTTGGACTCGACTAGGCCCACCCCTGGCACCACGTGGCGGCGTCCAAAAAGGGCGGGCGAGACTCGTCGATTGCCCGCAGGCAATCAACGTTGGATGGGAGTGTCACGGCTTATAAAGCCTTATGCATCCCATTTTGGGATGCATGTGGGATAAATCCCACAAAGGCTCATCACCATCGCGACCACCTTAAGTTGCAGCCACGCCAGAGACATTTCCAACCAGGCGGTGGCTCGGTTGGCTAGCGCAGTCACCTAGCATCCGTGGAGGCACCAGTTTGATTCCCAGCGCCTCCAAATACAAAGGTTTTTAATCGATTTCATAAAAAAATTTCGAAATTTTTTAATTTTCTACAGTTTTTTCAGCATTAAAAATATTATTTTTTGATTTTTTTTATAATTTATTTTCAAATTGGCATAAAATATTCAATTTTTAATCAAATTGGACCATTTTTTTCCAAATTTTTCCTAAATTATAGAAATTTCATCTTAAATACATATTTTTTTTGCTTTATCAAACTTAGAGAACTTGAAATCCAAACAAAAATTTTGCCTTAAATGTTCCAAAAATCAAATAGTGTTTTCTCTCAATTGGAGACAAAAGAAACATAGGAACCTCTTTTTGGCAAATTTTAAAAACCTGCTTCAACATTTTTTTGCAATAAACTCCACATAAGTTCTATAGTTTTCTTCATTCATTTTTGGAGATATAAGACATAGAAACTCAACAATTCTATTGCAAAACACATAGCATGCCATGATTGAGGAAGCATAAAGGTTATCTCATTTTCCACAAACCTTCAAACTTTGCTTTTGTTCTCTCCTTCAAGAAAGGAGACATAAAACATAAAATAGCAATTTTTTGTTGTAAACTTGAGATCTATTCAATCCTATTTTTTTTGCTCCTCATGCTTGAGTGTGGAAGACAAAAACCAAAGTCGTGTGTCGACTGGTCTGGAAGCCTTTCAAATGCGGGTCGTGTGTCGACTTGTCTTGAAAGGAGTGCTCTAATTTTTCAATTTTGTAAAAATTAAGGGGGGATAGAAGTCATATCTTGTGATTCTATTTTTTTGCAAAATTGTAAAGAGAAAGGGGGGATATTTCAAAGCAAGAAAGGTGCATTCTCGATTGTACTCGACACCTTCTCTTAAAAATTGACTATACTAGGTGCATTTTCGGTTGCATCCGACACCTAGAGTGATAATAATTTGGGTTGCTCTCTTGTTTTTTATTATTGCACTAAAAATCATGTTTTTTGTGTGCAATTAAACAATCAGATAGAACATTGAAGGAGCATTTCACAAAACCCAAACTTCACTCCAAATCGTGCTACACCTTGCACAGGTTAAAACAAAGTCAATTTTATTCCCCATCAAAAGTCAAAATTCAAAACACCTTGATTAACTCTCTTTGTTTGGCTTAATTTCCTCAAAATTTCCATCCTTCTTGAAGGGTGTTAAGGCAGGTGCCATTAAATATCCTAGAGAGCACAATCAGAAGTCTTTCAAAACCTACCCCTTTAATTTGCTCTATTTGTTTGGCTTAAAATCCTCAAAATTTTCATCCCTTGTTAAGGGTGTTAAGGCAGGTGCCATTAAATATCTTATAGAAGCAAATTAAACATCTTCCATATACTCTTTTGAGGGTATAGTGCAAGATACAACCATCTTAGTCCTATCAATTTGAAACCTTCACCATGGCCATGATGCACAAGTATCTCACTAAGAGCCAACTGCTCAAAGGTTCAAATTATTCTGCATGGAAGACTAAGATGAAAGCTATCTTAACTGTAGAGGATCTATGGTCTATAGTGGATGGAAGTGAAACTAGACCTCAATCAGCAGGAGCAGATCAAACAACATTTGATAAAAAGGATAGAAAACTATCCTTAATGATCTTGCTAGCTATTACTGATGATATCCAACCTCATATCAGTGAAGCTAAGAATGGTAAGGAGGCATGGGATGCCTTAACAACCATATTTGTAGGGAAGAATCAATCAATGATTCTTCACCTCCAAACACAACTTCATACTCTTCATATAAAATCAGGAGAAACAATAGAGCTATTCCTCTGTAGAGTGGCAAAATTGAAAACAAAACTACAATCCTTAGGAGAAAAAGTGGAAGACCAAGTCTTGACCTCTATCATTTTGAGGGCTCTTCCCGACTCCTATAGAATGTTGATCACTTCATTACAAGTATCTGGAAGGACAATGACTTTTGTCGAGTTGGTAAATATGCTTCAAACAAAAGAAGCTAATCAACTCCAAAGAGATGAGGCATCCAACAATGCTCTTTTCTCAAATAGACAAGGTGGTAAGAAAAAGTGGAATCAACAAAAAGGTTCTTCTTCTAATAAAGACAAGGGTAAAGGCAAAGAGACTAAGAAGAAGAAGCAGTATTGTAAGATTTGCGACAAGGACACTCATGAAACTAAAAGATGTTGGTTTAAGAACAAACCGCCCAATGAACAAGGAAACAAGAAGGGCAAAGGCAAACCAAAGAACAAGAATAAACAACAACAAGGACACATTGCAACTGAAGATTCTAGTTTGGACTCTGAACGAGCACACAAGGTGCTCATGACACATATAGATTCCCCTCACAAGGACACTGTGTGGTACATAGATTCAGGTGCTAGTAAGCATATGACTGGCGATAAGTCCTGGTTTGAGATATTTGAGGCTCGAGAAGGTAGATCGGTCACCATTGTTGATGATCAAACCTATCGAGTTTAGGGAGAAGGAAGTGTTTCTGTCTCCCTTCCATATGGAGAATGTAAAATTCAAAAAGTTCTTTATGTACCAGGATTGAAAAATAATCTCTTGTCAGTTCCACAAATCCTGGACAATCACATGAATATCAATTTCAAGGTGGACAAAGAAAAGAAACGTTGCTTTATCACTAAGAAAGGAAAACATATAGCAATAGGTTCATACAAACATGGTTTTTTTGTCTTAGATGCAATTACCTCAACACATACTGCAATGGCAGTAACCACAAAAGAGGCCACATCTCTATGGCATAAGATATTTGGGCATTTAAGTTCAAGATATTTACTAGAACTCAGTAAATATCAAATGGTGAAAGGACTGCCTACTCTTTCATCTACTTTGCCAGTGTGCTCAGATTGCTTGTCAGGCAAGCAACACAGAGTACCCTTTGAACCTAGCTCCTTTCGAGCTAAGGTACCTTTGGAGTTGGTTCACACAGATTTGTGTGGTCCCATGTCTACTAGTTGTGGAGGAAAATGGTATTTTCAATTGTTTGTAGACGATCACTCACACAAGATGTGGGTCTTCTTCTTGCAGTTGAAGTCTAAAGCATTTACCTATTTTCAACAGTTCAAAAAGCTAGTTGAGAAAGAATCAGGATGTTTCATCAAGACCCTCCGTTCAGATCGAGGGGGGAATACACATCAAAGGAATTTTCCTCATTTTTACAGACACATGGGATAAAAATATAGTTGACCACAACCTATTCTCCTCAATCAAATGGAGTTGTTGAGAGAAGAAATCGGTCCATTATGGAAATGGTTCGATGTATGCTTAAGGGGGCCAATCTTGAGCAAATTTACTAGGTTGAAGCTGTTCAAACTGCAGTATATCTTCTAAATAGAGCACCCACAAGGGCTCTTGAAGGTATGACTCCTCAAGAAGCATGGAGTGGAAGGAAACCCTCCATATCTCATCTATGGGTATTTGGGTGTAAGGCTTTTATGCATATACCCAAGGAGAAAAGAAAGAAATTAGATGAGAAGTCCCTACCATGTGTTTTTCTTGGATATGATGAATTCTCAAAAGGCTATCGATTGATAGACCCATTTACCAAGAAAATACATGTCAATAGAGATGTAGTGTTTGATGAATCTTTCACACCCAACACTACATTAGTATACCTAGATGATGAGGAGCAACAACCACTTCCTTCTCCACAACAGAAAAAGCCTCCCAAATGGTATACGAGCACAATGAAAGATTCCAAACTCACTTCCCCACCTGATCTTACTCTCAATCATCCAAAGACACGAAGCATGACTCAACAAGAAAATACTGAAGCATCCACTTCAGTTGATGATCTTTGTGCAGATTTTCAAGACCTTTCTGTTGATAGAGAGTTAGCAAGGGAAGATGATATGGAAATAGATGAGGAGAGGGTTTACTTGTCATCATTTGATGAAAATGAACCTTCTACAGTTGATGAAGCACTTAGAATGCCTCAGTGGAAGGCAGCTATGGATGCAGAACATAACTCCCTCATCAAGAATAAAACATGGAAGCTGGTAGATTTGCCTAAAGGAAAGAAACCCATAGGCTGCAAATGGGTTTACAAAGTCAAATATAAGGCAAATGGTACCATAGACAAGCATAAGACTTGTCTTATGGCGAAGGGCTATGCTCAAAAGGAAGGCCTTGACTATGAGGAAACCTTTGCTCCTACAGCAAGGATGACCACCATTCGAGTTCTTTGTGCTATGGTAGCACAATTCGGATGGAAATTACATCAGATGGATGTAAAAAGTGCCTTTCTAAATGGTGACTTAAAAGAACTGTACATGACTCAACCTCCCGGATTTGCTGAGGAAGGCCATGAGCAACAAGTTTGCAAGTTGGTCAAATCATTATACGGGCTAAAACAAGCCCCAAGAGTATGGTACATAAAAATGGATAGTCACCTACTGCAGCATGGATTTAAGAGAAGTCCATCTGATGCAAATATCTATATCAAGAACATAAGTTCTAAAATAGTGATTCTTGTGTTATATGTAGATGATCTAATCATCACTGGCAATTCAGAGAAATTGATTAAAGCCGTGAAAGATGACTTGAAAGAGTCATTTGATATGACATATCTAGGACTTATCCACTACAATCTTGGCATTGAGATAGAACAGAAGAAGAATCATCTTAGGGTGACTCAAAAAAAGTACACCAAGACTTTAGTAGAAAAATATTGTATGACTAATTGTAAGCCTAAAGCAACACCGATGGAATCAGGGCTTCGATTTTCACGATATGATGACTCATCACAGGTAGATGGCACTCTATATAAACAGATGATTGGAAGCCTCATCTATATGACTAATACTAGACCAGATATTACTTATGTTGTAAACTATCTTTCACGGTTCATGCAAGAACCAAAGGTATCTCATTGGAAAGCAACTAAGAGGGTTCTTCACTACATTCAGGGTAGTGCAGATTATGGTCTAGAGTATAAGAAGAATAATTCATTCTTCTTACAGAGTTACACTGACTCTGATTACGTTGGATCCATAGATGATAGAAAATCAACATTAGGGTATGTATTTCATCTTGGATCTAGTCTTGTCTCATGGCATAGTAAAAAGCAACAGGTGATTGCTTTATCTTCAACAGAGGCAGAGTATCGCGCTACACGTGGAGTTGTGTGTGAAGCGATATGGTTAAGTCGCATCTTGGCTACCATGGGCCTGTTAGAGTAATATTCCAGTACTTGGGATATTTACCATTTACTCCACTAGGTAAAAGTGTATTTACTATTTACTTTTAACTTCTAGATATTAATTTTCTAATCCTAGGTTAATATCTAAATATCCTAGGTTCAGTGGGAGTTTTTAAAATTTTTTTCTGGTTTTTTGTTTTTTCACACACCACTCCCTTTTCTAATGTTAGAGGGTAGTTAGCGTTATTTCCCCCTATCTTGTTAAATGTTCTATTTTATCTCCTATTTAAACCTAGACTCTCTATAGTCTAAGGTAATGATAAATCATATTATTTTGCGACTCCATTTGTCATCATACCAAAGAAACTTCCTATTCACATGTTTTACAACAACTCAGGTGTTTTGAGCTTGGTCAAGAATCCATTCCATCATGAATGCACAAAGCATATTGACACAGATTGTCATTTCATTCGTGATGAAGTTCCTAAACACAACATCAAGCTCTAATACATTCCCACCGACGAACAAGTTGCTGACATATTCACAAAGGCACTTGGACGTGTCAAATTTGAACCGTTTCGAAATAAACTTTGTATATCAAAGTAATGTAATAAAGGGGGTGGTTAGGGTAAAATAGGTAGTATATTGCATTATACTACATAGGTTATTACATTTACTTTTCTACCATAGGAGATAGTTACTATGCTACGAATTACTTTCTAGTTACTATGGTTAATAACTAATTATCTTATGATATTTAGTTAGTTTGTTAGAATATTCTATTATTAAACGATGTTAGCGCTTCTAATGCTAAGTCGTTAAATAATATATTTTGTAACCTATTTATACTTTGAAGTTAATGGCAAATCCTAATATTCGATTGATTATTTCCTAATCTAATTCTCGTTCATTTTACATCACTATTTTTGTTTCCTGAATACATACTATTGTTGGCTTTTGCTCCTGTATTAGAACTTTGAGATAGTTTTTTTCAGAGGACTTCCCAGTCCCCTACAATTCCATGACATAATCTTCATTTTTTGGATTGCTTCTTATTTTTTACGAAGCTCTCCTCAATTCTGACCTACGTTTTGGATTGCAAGTATTTTTGTGCTTGCTCATTTCTAAGTTGTTGGTTTGATTTTCTTCCCTTAACTGCAGATCATGTGGTCGGTAAACCCCTAGGAATAATTATTTCCTCCACTTGTGTTTCTTCTACCTCTTCCTCTGAGTTTCCATCAGTTTCTTCTCTAGCTGTTGTGTTCTCTGGTGTATCTCCTAAGATCTCTGGTGACTTGTTAGCTTCAGTTGTAGGTATCTTCTCTTTATCTTTAGGAGCCATCACATCTAGAGAGGTGATTTCCTTTTCTCCTTCATTAAGACTTGCAAATTTATTTTTGTGTTGGAAGCTTTTTTGATCCTGTGGTTGAGGTTGTCGATTCTTGCTTCTTGATTTGCACGGTCTCCTTTTGACTTCTTGGAATCCTAGTTCTTCTTTTTTTGTTTTCTGTGCTTGTTTAATTGGGCAATTTCAGGAGAAATGCCCATGCTCATGGCATGTTATACACTTGAATGGTATATGCTCATAGTCCAGGGGTTGGTTATGTATCCAATCAAACACCTTTATTCCAATATGTTCAGGAAAACCCTTTTTTAGATTAACTTGCACACAAATGCGTGCACATATAGCATTATTAGCCTTTGGAGGAGCCCAGTTAATGAATGTTCCAATAACGTTACCTATTAATTCCATTGAAGGTTTGTTCCATAGGTGTAGTGGCAAAAATGGTAACCTAACCCAAACAAAAACTTCTTCAGGCTCCTCCTCTTGAGGATCAAATGTTGTCCTCCATGGGGTCATGTCAAGTGGGTTGGATCCTAGAAACCAAGGACCCCCATGAAAGATAGTGCTCTTGTCCTCCACAGAGGCAAATGTAACGACAAAGTATCCCCTACCTGTCATCATGAATTCATAAGAGGAGACTTTACTCTCCCAATGTGTAGTAATCCATTTCTGGATTGTGATTGGACTAGGCCATATTCCTACAAATTTGCATGCAAGGGATTGGGTGGAAAGTGTGAGCAAAGGTTGTTGGATGTAAGCTAGAGGTACCTCAATCACAGGAGACTCATCTAACTTGGGCACAAATGTACCATTGTTAGAGCGAGCAGATGGTTTTGGATGGGATTCTTTTCTCGCTTTAAGCACTTGACGCATATGATCCAACTTCTCCTCATCAAAGAGAAATTGTTGTGAAAACATGGAGAAGGCCTCATTGCCCGCTTGTTTTAGAAGTGAGGCTGCAGTCGTCATTGGAACCAACAGACAACCATAAATCTCTTCCAAAAGAAGAGGTCCCTATTTTTAAATCCCTAACCAATGAAAAATTTTCAAAGCTAAAGCCAAAGAAGTATCATACCTAAACTCACACTCACGATCTCTAGGGTTTTTTTTGTCTTCCTCAAATTTATTATGTTCCAACAATTTCTCGAGTGTAACTTTGCTCCATACATTCTAACTCGCTTAAGATTGTCAATTTAATCCAAATACACTACAAGCTTAAACACATGCACGAGATAAATAAACAACCAACACTCACCGCACAAATTAAATTATTTTAAATAAAATATATAAAAAATTAAATTATTTTTTATTTTGCCGCGAAAAGTCTCGTACACCACAATTAATGTGATTCAATTGCAACCGGAAAAATGCCAAGGGCCCTCAAAATCGATGAATTCAAATAAAATATATAAAAATTAAATTATTTTTTAAAATTTTCCGCAAAAGTCTCGTACACCCACAATTAATGTGATTCAATTGCAACCGGAAAAATACCACGGGCCCTCAAAATCGATGGATTCAAATAAAATATATAAAAATTAAATTATTTTTTATTTTTCCGCGAAATGTCTCGTATACCCAAAATTCATGTGATTCAATTGCCGGGAAAATTCCACGGGCCCTCAAAATCGAGGGGCTCGTGCGCTGCACCCGACCAAAATTATCATCAAAATTTAGATAAGGTCAAGAACCCACCCAACCCAAAAGCGTTAACGCGTTCTTCGTTATAAAACCATTTTGAATGTTCACTGTTAGTCTTATTGTTCCAGAACCTTTGAACGTGGAAATTCGAAAGTCCCTTCAAAATAGGACGAGAAGCAACAGGAGAAAGCAACCAAGCTTCCGGACAACGCGTACCTCGACGGAAAGCAAATGCCACAACGATCGAATAAAATATCAAAATTCCTTTCCGTCGACTCACGAAAAAATTATAAACCCTAACCATCACTGAGACAGATCCTAGCCCGCGACAGAAATCAAGCGTTTCCAAGTACCTTCGTACTCTCTGTGCTACCTACCTTCCCAGAAAAGAACCACATTAGGGGGATAAAACGAGAAAAGTATTGAACATTTCAAATATATGCTTCTCTAAATTCGAGCTTCCTTACGCACGATTTCGACGTTACAGCCCTGCCGTCTTCTCTAACGGCCTAAGCGCTGTTTCTTCCTTTTAAATTTTACGTCACGAGTTCGAACCCCCGCAGACGGAGATTTCCGGGGTTTCGTTTTTGTCTGCAAAGCCATGGGAGATTCCGAGGAACATTACGCCGAGACCAGATGCTTGGCGGCCAGATCGTCCCTGGTGGATTCGATTAAGGGCTGCGGATGGAGCGGCGCTGCTATCAGCGAAGAGGAATTGAGGATAAAACTTGTCATTCCTGAGTATTTGAGGAATGCCATGGCGGAAGCTGTTACGAAGAAGGAGTTTGTGTATGACGAAGAGCGGCATCGAGGCGACGGGACCAGTACCGCGCCGGAAGCTCCCGTTATCGTGTTTGTGAATTCCAAGAGTGGAGGCCGGCGCGGCCCTGAGCTGAAGGCGAGGGTTCAGGAGCTCATCAACGAACAACAGGTTAAATTCCTCATATTCCTTTCATCATTATTGTTGTCTGAATGCTTTTCTGGCTGCGGAGGGCTTGAATTTGGCTATTTTGATGCGATTCTTCTGCTATGCTGTGAATTTTTATTTCCTTAAATTTATTTTGTAATTTCGCTGTGATGCAGACTTCTGTTTTCCTCTGTGGTTTGTTAACTTCGTTTTTGCTTTCTAAAATTTGTTATTTTTTCGTTAAATTAAAAAAAATGCGATTAGAGTATATATATTTTCTGGAAGTACACTTTTCCTGCACATAAAGATAGAATAAGAATCTTGCAGTAAAAGCCACTAGTAAGTTGTAAACTTCTATATTTTCTGGAAGTACACTTTTCCTGCACATAAAGATAGAATAAGAATCTTGCAGTAAAAGCCACTAGTAAGTTGTAAACTTCGAAATAGGTTTTGGTAAGTTGTAAACTTCGAAATAGACAAAACACCTCCATTCAATGGATTTGAATTTCCGTGGTATAAGGAGATACCATGATGGTCCTGAACAAACTTTATTACCTTTAAATCTATTCACCAATTATTTTATCTATTAAGTTATAAATCGAAAATAAAAACCTTTGGAAGTGGTCGAATGGTATTTGGTGTAATAGCAGTTGCTTAGTTATTATCATCCATATCATCCATGTGGTTGTGAGGTAGATTCCTCTTGTGTTTGATCAAAATGTGGTTGTGAGGTCGATTCCTCTCGTCTTTGATCAAAGACAGCTAATATTTTTGTAAGTATTTATAAACGATGTTCAATATAAAAAAAACCTCTGAAAGAGAACCTAAAAGACCAGCATTACATTATTTTTTTTTTATAATAAAATAATTATATAGTCTTAGTTGCAATGATATAGTCTTGGATTTTTATTTTAAAAACCTAATGTTTCATTACTTTGAGATTGGAACTTTTCTTTGTTTTTTATCATTAGAAAAACCTAATGTTTCATGAAAGTAGGCATTCACATTGACAATTCACAAGGAAGTCCTTTAAGCCGACGCCCCTTTTTAAAGTATACTCAAGAAGAGAATATTTTCTTTTCAAACTAGCTTATGTTTTCCTTCATTGTATCACTTTATTATCCGTTGCCTTAGTCTTTAATAATCTCCTAATACAAAGGAATATCAACGGCACATGTCTAAATCTTCATTGACGTTTACTCGCATTTTTTACCTAATGCACGAGGTCTTAATAGATGGAAGTTTGGTGGAAGCCACTCAAGCGTGTTTTTTTTTTGACATTTGCTATGAAATGTGAAGCTCATGGCAATCCTAATTGCCATATACCTTGCCCTGAGCTCATGGCAATCCTAATTGCCATATACCGGCAATTACCTTTCCCTGACGTGATCAACCAACTTTGCAAGTCAAAACGATTCCATGATCAGACCTAATACCTACAACCTATTTGCGTTCTAGAACAAATTGGTTATTCAAATTTCAAATGATCAGACCTAATACCTACAACCTATTTGCGTTCTAGAACAAATTGGTTATTCAAATTTCAAATGATCAGACCTAATACCTACAACCTATTTGTGTTATTCAAATTTCAAATACGGCCATGAAATCTTATTACGTGCTTCTTCAAATTTCAAATACGGCCATGAAATCTTCTTCTGTTATGAGGTCATAATGGGTGAGAATATTGAAATAATGAAATTTTTCCGTTGTACATTGCATAGACCATATGGTCATATGTGCGAATCAAACCTCTTTCAACCCAACAAAGGTTATTTATTCTTAATAAATAAGAAAGTTGTTTACATTTTATTAATTTTTTATTATTAATAAAAATTAGAGTTTAAATTTTGGAGTTGATTTTATAATTTATAATTTTTTGTTATCTAGTTGTTAATCTAACATCCTAACCTGATTTTAATAATAAAAATTAGAGTTTAAATTTTGGAGTTGATTTTATAATTTATAATTTTTTGTTATCTAGTTGTTAATCTAACATCCTAACCTGATTAGAAGATATTAAAATCATTTTATTATGATTAAAAAATATTAAAATCATTATTTTATTATTATTATTATTATTATTTCACTGATAAATTTAAACTTTGATAAACACTCAAAACTTCGATTAAACCAATAAGGTTTATTTATCATTCTTAATCATCTCGCAACCAAAAAAAAAAATACTCATAACGGTTTGACAATCATAACATGGACAAACTTAAAATTGAAGTAGAGATGGCACCACACGTATCAAGGAGCGAAAAGCGAATTCATAAAAGCATCAAACCTCTTAAATTTATTAAGAGAAGTTAACTTTAAAGAGTGGATGTGATTTTTTTAATAGATTATTTCTAGTGTTTATTAGATTACTTTTATTAAAATATTATATTTGTTATAGTATATTATTTTATCACCGTTTTTTTTTTTTTTTGGTAAGTAGTGTTTGTATTTACAACGGGTTTTAACAAGGATCCTAAAACCTGATTACATAAGCAATGGGCCTAGGGCATCAATCCCTTGAAACTGAACACCAAAACAGAAATCCTGCCCAGCAGAATAAAGAAGCATGAAACAATCCCTCTCAGCTGGAAACAAACAAATAAGAAAGAAAGTAATTTTGGAGATCCTGGAGTAGCCAAAAACCACCATCGAGAAGATCCCGCCCAGCAGGAAGCAAAGAAAAACCGTTACAATAAAATCCCGCCTCGCGGGAAGCAGTTAAAACCACCACAAACAGTCCCGCCTAGCGGGAAGCAACAGGGAAATCCCACCATCCGGAAACCAAGCAGAAAGAAAGGATCCCGCCTCGCGGGAAAACCGGCGGATTTGGCGGATCCCACCCTGTGGAGAAACCATCCCGCCCACCGGGAAAACATTCCGTTCAGCGAGAGCCATCCTGCAGGAAGCCGACAGCCAGCACAGAGAGGATCCAGCCCAACAGGAAGTGACCAGAGAGATGCACCACAAGGAACCCGCCCCGGGAAAACAGAAGAGGATCCCAACAGCAGGGACCAAGAATCTCGTCCAAGCACAGAGCCCGCCGAGGATTCACAAGAAAAATGGGGAAGTTGTCCAAACCCTAAACCGTCACCTCCACCGCACCGAGAAACGCAAGGGACCAGATCCACGCGAATAACCTGCAAAAACCCCAAGGGGAAGCCTGAGGGAAAAAGGGAAGGGATCCCCAACCAAACAGGATCCCTGGGAAGCACCAGTCCGAAAAAACAACCAAGGAAACCCTAGCCGGCCGGGAGGGGCGCAGATAGTGGAGAAGGATCTCCCCCCAGGAGATCATCTGCAAACAACCACTCCCCGGGAGGGATGACCTGGGTTGAGCCAGGGACTGGCAGGAAACCAGGAGCCATGGGAGGGGGAGCAGGGGAGGGACCAAAGCCCTCCCCTCTCTACTTTCTTCCCTCCAACAAACATTCTTATCACCGTTTTTATATATATATATATATTTTTTTAAAATATATTTTTTAACTTCTTCGAAGTGTAATGTTTCTACAATTAGTTTATTGACATTATTTTCATTAAGACATGAAATTTCATTTGGCCAGTTGCCTTTTAAAATTTGAATTTCACTACAATGAAGATCAACATCATAATCCGTTAATTTTTAGTTAATTTATCTGTTACACGATTTCCTTCTCTATAAATATGCTTATATTGTTAAGAGATTGCCTTATTAATAGGTGACGAACATCAACATTAATATTATTTTTTATCCAGTCTTCACATCCATTTTTGTTAATAGCATTGCTGATAATTTGTGAGTTCCCCTCAATTGAAATATATTTACATTATTTTTTTTGTTGCAATTTTAATCTCTGTAAGAAGTGCCCTGGCCTTTTCATACTTGTTAGTTGAAGTTCTATATGATTATGAATAAGTGAGGAGAATTTTGCCTTAACTATTTCTAAAAACACCAACTCCATTAGCTTTTCCTGTATTTCTTTTAGAAGCACCATCAAAATAATTTTGATAAACCCAATTTTTGGACATTTACATTTTACCATAGATCGAAGTAGATCCTTTGTTTTAATTCCGTTGTCGTTGATGACTCTTCTATGTATGTTCAAATCCTATAGCCAAGTTATTAGCACCTATTTTTTTGTAATTGAGACTAACTATGGTGAGCGCCATATTTTTAGACATTCTGCAAGAGAGGCATTAAAACGGTCCAAACTTTGGCATTATTTTGATATTTATTTTAAATATTCTATTATTACTTTCAAGCAATAAATTCCAACAAATAATGGCAGGGCCAATCCTCCAAAGAAAGCATAATACTTTAGCTTTGAAACAATTTATCCAACATTTTATCAACTCTTTCAATGTTGATAAAGCTACCCAATATAATTTCATATATTTTTTAAAATAACCCCAAATGGTGCGAGCAAACAGACAATGAAGAAGTAAGTGGTCTGACGTTTCTAAATCCTTCTCACATAAGGCACATCTGACGGTTCCGTAATATCCTCTTCTTTGTAGACCCTCTTCCCTAAGAATCTTACTTTGAACTGCTAACCAAAGAAATGTTGAGGCCTTAGGGAGAGCCTCTAATGACCAAATGTTCTTCGAAGAAAAATCTTTGGGAGAAGGAAATTTTTATTGTTCTAAATCCTCATATCCTAACTTGACCGAGTATCCACCATCCTTTGAATCCAAACCAACTCATCCTTTCGTGTAAAAATCGGCAAATAAAACTCTCTAAGCATCATTTGAAGTTCGTCTGCAATTTGTTTGAGTTCCTCTCCTTCAACCAGGTTACTAAAAGAAATCCATGATCGAGTTTTTGCTCATAATAATATAATCTTTGATCTTTGGACCTTTACATGCTAGGAACACTTGAGCCAATGGTTTTCATTTTGAGTCAGAGATAAGAGGATAAGGCTTCAACCAAGCATTAGACAAAATTTTTGCATAACTCCCCTCATTGAATGACTATCTAATATGTTTCTTTATCAATTGCAAACTCTTTGATATGAAGTTCCATGTTGACGATCCTTTGGTTAGAGTTCTTTTCCTAAACATTTCATTGCATCAAGATAACCTATATATTTTTTAAGTAATATTTTTGCCCAATTCTTTCCTTGATCTTTGAATAATCTCCATCCAAGTTTTTCTCCTAATGCCAAATTCATAAGTTTGCAATTCCGCAAGCCTGCTCCTCCAATATTATTTCCTTTGCAAACCCTATCCCACTTACAAAGAGGAAACCTAAATGTTTCCTCACAACCTTTCGTAGAAAGTCTCTTTGAATTTTATCAATTTATGATGCAATACTTGTTGGTAGTCTTGAAAGTGACATCATATAAATAGGAATGGATTGCAATGTATTCTTTATGAGTTGTAGCCTTCATACCATGGTTAAGAACTTACCTTTCCAACCTACCAAGAAAGCTTTCATTCTATCTAAAAAAGAGACCCAAAGCTTCTTTTTATTTCCTTTATTAGACAAAGGAATACCCAGGTAGGTTGATGGAATTTTTTCAATTTTAAACCCTAAAATATTCACAATAATTTGTTGTAAATCTAGAGCAGTACTAATGAAAAAAATCCAGGATTTTGAAGAATTTACCAACTATCCAATAGCCTTCTCATAGCATGATAATATTGATTTAAACTCCATGACCTCACTGATTGAGGGATGACCCAAAATAAAAGTATCATCAACAAATTGGAGATGAGATTCAAAGGGACCATTTTTTGCAACTTGAATACCCTTGAATCTCATCTCCAATTTGTTGATGATACTTTTCTTTTGGGCCATCCCTCAATCAGTGGGGTCATGGAGTTTAAATCAATATTATCATGCTATGAGAAGGCTACTGGACAGTTGGTAAATTCTTCAAAATATTTGCCTTTGAAAAGGCTCTCTCTAATTCTTCCGCCAGACTAATGAATAGATAAGGGGAAAGTGGATCACCTTGACGAAGTCCACAAGATGACTTGAAGTACCCAACATGAGAACCATTGATCAAAATAGAAAATTTTGAAGTGCTATAACAAAATTTAATCCACTCACACCAACTATAATCAAAGCCAAACTTTCTGAGAATTGTATGTAGAAAATTTAAGGAAACCCTATCATATGCTTTGTTCGTATCTAATTTCAAAAGCATACCTGGTTTTTTCATGGAATGAAGAGAATATATGGCCTCTTGTGCAGTAATTATCTCATCAAGAATTTGTTTATCATGAACAAAGCCACCTTGTTCCTCTGAGATAAGGCACGCTAGAATGCCCTTCAACTTGTTTGCCATAATTTTTGAAATGATCTTATAAATCATATTACAAAGGCTTATTGGACGTAAATTATCAAATTATTTTGTGTCGCATTTCTTGGGAACCAAGGTAATAAAAGTAGCATTGATCTCACTTATTATAGCCTTCCTTTTTCGGGTCTCTTCAATCGCATCTAACACATCATTCTTTAATAAATCCCAAATTTTTTGAAAGAAAATTGCAAGAAATCCATTGGGGCTAGGTGCCTTATTAGGATGGAAAGAGAAAACTGCTCCATGGAGCTCCTTCATAGATATCTTCTTCATCAAACTTTCATTAATGTGAGATTTACTTTTATTTGTTTAGGTCTATTATAAATAGAATAAGATAGAAGGTTTTAAATATTTAGAGATTAAAAGTAGTATATGAAATAGAAATTTTGTAAAAAATTGTGTTTGATAATTTTAAAATTTGGTTGGATGATTTTTTTTTTTAAATATTGATTTGATCTTTTTGTTAATGTTAGTATATAATTTTAGTGGTCCTAATATCTAAGACTTTGTAACTCTAAATAGGAGGTTTAAGGTTCAAATGTGAAAGGGGATAGGTTGTATACCATATTCTACTATGGGTAAATAACCACATTGTTCTATATAACCTATGGTCTTGTGTACATAATTAAAACTACTTTACTTCAAATAATTCTTGTGATGATTCCACTTTTAGAGTATCAACATTAACTAGCTTGAATATTGTTATATATCTTACATTCTAAAATACAATGTCTCAAGGTGCATATTCTTTCCTCACATTCCTCTCTTGGTTTCTTTCATCCATGTGTTTGACATCTAAGTTAGTATTGATTTGGTCTTCAATTAGTTTTAACCATTTTTGGGGTACAATTGATGTTTGAGAGCCCACTCAAAGAGAGTGTATATATCTTTATGATTAATATGTTGTTTTTGATATTTTAAATTAGAGTAAGTTTTTTATCACTAAGACAATATAGGAAATTTATAAACTATAGCTTTATGGTAGTTGATGCCAAGATATTTTTTAAATGTTATATGATTTAATGAATAAATAATCATTTTAAATTTAATTTTTAAGGCTCTTTTAGTTTCTTCCATCTATGTGTTTTACATCTAAATTAGTATTGATTTGGTCTTCAACTAGGTCTAAGCATTTTTGCTCTTCAATTGATGTTTGAGGGCCCACTCAAAGAGAGTGTATATATCTTTATGATTAATGTATTGTTTTTGATATTTTAAATTGGATTAATTTTTTTATTACTAAGACAATATGGGAAATTTGTAAACACTTGTCATTTTATGGTAGTTTTTTCAATGAGTTTACACAAGTTTTTATAAGGGGTCTTGATCCCTTCATACTGAGTGGGGTTTGAATTTTGGATCATTTTATGGTAGTTGATGCTAGGATATTTTTTATATATTATATGATTTAATGAATAAATAATAGTCTGCGAAGGTTAGGTGGATTGGTAAGATGTTGGGCACTTACCAAGAAGAGACCTAGGTTGAAACCTCAGGGGCATGTCCAATCTGGGCAAAGGTAATAGTCTGACCTAAGTCTGCTGAGTGTGCTCTAGCTTGATGACGACAATACCAACCTCGAGCCACCGGGGGTCTCCCTCACTCCAAGTCATGTTTACCGTGATGAGATAGGGGTTATAGTGGTAGCACCATGATTTGACTCTACGATCGAAAACAATGCGACTTGACCATGTGACCAGTTGTTCAAAAAGGAAAGGTAGTTGCCGATTCCTCTATGTATTAAAAAAAATTTATTGAATAAATAATCATTTTAAATTATTTTTCTAGTTTTTATATAGTTTAATAGTAATTGTAAAACTTGTGATTTTTTTGGTATAAGGTAGAGGTGGTTATAAGGTCCACAAACCTTTTACAAAGTCAAAATGGGCTGGTTCTAGCTTCAAGCCTGTATAATCAAAATACAAAATGGATATTTCTAAGACCCACATTAAGCCATACTTAGAGTCCACAGTCCTATACTTTTTTTTGATAGTTAACGAAATATTTACAGCGGGTTTTTTAAAAGGATCCCAAAACCTTATTTACAATATAAGCCGAAGCAGTAAGCTGTATAACCAGACTTGACTGCCCCAAACCGGGGCCCGGGAAGCAAGACAAAAGCAATAAGGGCCTTGCCACGGGGCCCTGGAGCCTACAAACAACAAAAACCCCAACAAAACCGGGCGCAGCCGCGAACCTCCACAAAACCAATCCCAAAAAACGGAGCAAAAAGACTGTCGGGGCTGCCAGCTGGCCGGCGAGGGTAGCTGACTAGACCGGTGACGCGGGCCGCTGCGGGGAGGATCCTTGCGCTGCCAGGGCCGCGAGTCGGAGGCCTGCCACGGGGGCGGGAAGTACTGAACAGCGGGGGCACAGACCGGGAGGACAACGTCGCCCAGCCGCGGGGGAGATTAGACACCTGGTCGAACGACATGATCGGGATGGTCCTGCAGCGCAATTTGAACTAGGCCTGCAGGGAAGTGCGAGGTCCAGTTGGTGAATTCTCCAACGGTGATGCCAAGGTTCGCCATGAAGTCAGCCGCCCTGTTGCCTTCTCTGAGAACATGTTGGAAGGTGTGATCAGGAAAACCCTGGAGCAGGAAGAGGGCCTCCCGGATGGAGTTCTGAAATCGCCATGAGCAGGACTCGGGCTGCCTGGCACCTCTAATAATGACTTGAGAGTCCCCTTCGATAATAATTGGGGAGGGGCCCCTGAGAGCCGACAGGCCATTGAGCATGCCAGCAGCTTCAGCAAAGTTGTTAGTTTGTCTGCCCAGCGGGACCGCGAAGGCAGAGACCAGATTCCCGGAGCTGTCTCTGATAACCCCGCCGGCCCCAGAGGGTCCGGGGTTGCCTTTGGACGCGCCGTCGAAGTTGAGCTTGAGCCACCCGAGGGGGGAGTCCATCTGATCAGGGATCGGGGGGAAGGGGCGGGAGGGGAAATCGGGGGGGTGATCTGGAAGCCGAGGGAGGAGAGGAGGGAGGCTTCGCTCGAGCGCCTGGGCTCCGCAAAAAAGGGGATGAAGCGGGAATTCTCGGAGGCGAAGGAAACCGCTTTGATGGCCAACCTCTGGGGGGAGCAGGCCGGGGCGGAAAAGGCTCGCCGGTTGCGCTCGAGCCAAAGCTGCCAGAGCAAATGGGGAAGGCAGGCCTTCCAGAGGAAGCGGAGGAGGGGATGGGCAAAGGGGGTGGGCCACTGGGGTAGCAGGTCGGAAATGGAATTGGGGGCCACCCACTGAATGGAAAACTGGGAAAGGATGAGGCCCAGAGCTACGGAAGAGAAGGCGCAGTTTAAGAAGAGGTGGTTGGTAGACTCCCACGCGGCGCGGCAGAGGAAACATCTGTTGGGGATTTGGAAGCCACGCTTGATCAGATTTTCGATCGTGAGGATTTTGTTTTGGGCGGCCGCCCAGACGAAATGGCTAATTTTGGGGATTAATTTCTTGGCCCAGACCATCTGGGTCGGGAAGGTGGTAGCCCCGGGGGTTCTCTGAATATGGTAGGCAGACTTGACAGAGAAGATGTCGCTAGGAGAGCCATGCCACACGATTTTGTCGCTGGCGCCAAAAGAAGGAATGACTGTCGCACCGAGGATGCGCTGAAGTCCGCGGCTTGAAGCGGGAACCTGGGGTTCAGGATGGGTTTCCAGGTGATCTGCCCCTGGCACAGGGCCATGTATTCAGACACTCTGGGCCCGCGGCCCGCTAGCCCAGGCCTGAGAAGAAGGAGATCTCTGTCGGAGCTCAGGGCCTCGTCGAGGATCCATCTGTCCTCCCAGAAGTCGATCTTGGCGCCGTCCCCAAGGAGCCATCTGGTCCCAAGCTGAACGATGTCTCTGGTGGAGAGCAGGGCCTTCCAGAAGGCAGATCCGTCGCGGGGCTGGGAATCCCCGAGGAAGGGGTGACTGTGACAGTATTTCCTTCGAACAATGCCAACCCATTCGTCAGGGGTATTGGTATGGACCTTCCAGGCATGTTTGGACAGAAGGGCCTGATTCATGGGAACCACCCGTCTGAGCCCGATTCCTCCCTCAGCCTTGGGGCGGCGGACTAGGGGCCGGGAGACCGGGGGAAGCCTTTTTTGTCTTCGCCTCCCGACCCGGAGAAACCGTTTTTGGATTTGCTCGATGAGATTAGCAATGGAGGCCGGAATTCGAAGGCCGACATGAAGTATATTGGAATGCTTTGGAGAACGGATGCCAAGAGAGTGGCTCTGTCGGCCTGAGAAAGAAGGTGGCCTTTCCAGGGGGCGAGTTTTCTTTGGATCCGCTCGATCAACCCACTCCACAACCCTTTGGAAGACGCCCCTGTGAACAGTGGAAGCCCGAGGTAGGAGGAAGGGAGGGAGCCGGGGGAGCAGCCTAGGATCCGCCCGATTTTGAGTTGCCTAGCCACAGGGGTGTTGATGAAGTAAATCTTGCTCTTGCGCAGGTTGATCTTTTGCCCAGCCGCCTCCTCATACAAGGTAAGGATTCTCTTGAGGGCCTTAGCTTGAGGGACCGAGGCCGAGGAGGCCAGAATGGTGTCGTCCACAAATTGCTGATGGGACACGGGGGGGAGATCCTGCGTCGGCTTGATGCCCGAGATAAGGCCGCGGGTTACAGCGTTCGAAATCGTGCGACCCGGGGCCTCGGCCGGGATAATGAAGAGGATCGGGGGATAGGGGATCACCTTGGCGGAGACCTGCGGAGCCGGGGAAGAACCCGGTCGGGGACCCATTGACCGGGATAGAGAACCGGGGGGAGGACACGCACTTGGCGATGAGATGGACCCGGGGAGGGGTGAAACCCGAATTTGAGGAGGACTTTGGACAGGGAAGCTCCAGTCGACCCTGTCAAAGGCTTTATTCATATCGAGCTTGAGCAGGAAATGGGCCTTTCTGGATAGGACAGCTGAGTGAATGGCCTCATGCATGATGATGACCCCGTCGGTGATCAGCCTGCCTTTGACGGAGCTTCCCTGGCAGGGGGAAATGATCAGGGGAAGGATGTCTTTGAGGCGGGTTGTCATGGCTTTGGTCAGAATTTTATAGAGGACGTTGCACAGGCTGATGGGGCGGAAGTCTGACAGGGACCTGGCGGCCTGGGTCTTCGGGATCAGGGCTATGAATGTAGAGTTGATGCCCCTGGGGATGGATCTGGCAAACTGCAGGTCCCGGATGGCAGCGCAAACGTCAAGGCCCACGATATCCCAGAAATTCTGGAAAAAGCGGGGAGGAAACCCGTCCGGGCTCGGAGCCGCCTCAGCCTTCATGGAAAAGGTGGTAGCATGGATTTCTGAGTCCGACAGGGCCTGGACCAGTTTAGCATTAGCCGCGGCTGGGACGGACGTCGGGATGTGGGCCGGGGAGGGAGTCGGCCGCCTCGAGGGGACATAGGAGGTCCATCGCCCAGGAGCTCTTGGAAGAAGCGGACTGCCTCGGCTTGGATGTCCGCTTCCTTGTTGATGATGCTGCCATTATTGTCGACCAGCTCGGCTATTCTGTTGGAGCCCCTGTTGCGAAGGGTCGAAGCATGAAAGAACTTGGTGTTTGCATCGCCATCTTGGATCCAAAGAGCACGCGACTTCTGCCTCCAGAAGGTTTCTTCCCTGGCTAGGACATTGTGGTACTCGGAAAGGGCAGTGCGTTCCTCCTCCCTGAGGCCAGGCTCTTGAGACCCAGCTTGGAATCTGGATTCAATGTCCTCAAGTTTATTTTTGATAGCCGCTTTGCTTTCGAAGATATTGCCGAACACTTCTTTGTTCCAAGTCTTGAGGTGCTCCTTGAGGCGTCTCAGCTTATGGGAGACTCTGCTCGGCGGGGCGGCCGAGGGCAGGGGGAGCCCACCGGCGGCCGACACTGGGCCGGAGGTCAGGATGGTGAAGCCACATGGACTCAAACCGGAAGGGTCTCTTGGGGGGGCCGATGATCAGTCTCGAGGAGGAGGGGGCAATGATCGGATCCGATTTTGGGGAGGGCCAAGAGGGAGGCGTCAGCAAAGGTGGGGAGTGCTTCCTTGGACAAGAACACTCTATCCAGCCTAACCTGGATGTGATTGGGACCCGCTCTCTTGTTGGACCACGTGAACCGGGCTCCCTTCAGACTGACATCCATGAGCTCATTGTGGGCAGTGAAGGCCCCAAAATCATCCATGCTTTTGGTTCTGGCCTCTGAGCCCCCGCATTTGTCAGAGGAAAACAGGGGGCTGTTGAAATCCCCGGCCAGGATCCAGGGCAGGGGAGCGAAGGCTTCTCTCATCGAGCTGATCTCCTGCCAGAGCCTTGCTTTCTCAACGGGACTGTTGGGAGCGTAGACGTTGGAAAGGATCCACGAACGCTTAGAGTTGAGGCAATGGATCAGGATGTTCATGATTCTGGGCGAAGAAGAAATGAGCCTTCCCTCGAAAGATCGAGGGTCCCACATGCACATGAGGCCCCCGGCTGAACCAGCCGCGGGGGTGGAGAGAAGTTCGCAGTTGCGCCAGGTAGAAAGGGCTATTCGCCGAGCAGCGGCGTCATCAATCTTGGTCTCCTGGAGGAGGATGAAGGACGGGCGGTGATCCCTTCGGAGTTGGCCGAGGATCCTTTTCTTGGGGACTCCATTAAGTCCCCTAATGTTCCAGGAGATTAGCTTCATTTGGCACCCTTTTGGGGTCGCCTGCCCCCCTTTCCAGCCTGGGTGGGAGGTTTGGATCGGGCGTCATCCGCCTTGCGAAGATTCGAGACAGCATCAGGAAGCGTAGTCTGGGACCCGCTGGCGATATCATCCTCGGTGATCCTTGATCGTTGCTCACACCGGGTGGGCCGTCCTCGTTTACCTTTGGAGCCAAAATATGTGGCAAAGGATCTGCTCCGGGTCCTCTTGGGGCTGACTTCATCTGACTCAGACGGAGAGCTGCCTTCGGTCTCATCATTAGATTGTTCGGACCCACAAACCAAAGGGGTAGGTTCTGGGAAGGGCTGGGGGCCGGGGTCGGGAAGGGGTTGGGGGGGAAGGTTGGATCTCGGAAGGAGCTGGGGCTTGCGGAGCCAGAATGACCTGCGGGGGAGGATCGGGGATCGGGGCCCCGGAGGGGTCGCTAGGGTTCTTCGAACTGGGCCTAAGGGCCTGGGGGCCCGAAGGGGAGACCTCCTTGGGGGGAGTGCTAGGGGTAGGACGGGAAGGATCCTGGGAGGGGGCCCGACCAGAACTGGGCGGGGGGTTGGGAATAGGGCCTGCCGCCTTCCTGGAAGCCAGGCACTAATGAGGGAGGTGGCCTTGAGAACTGCAGGAGGTGCAGAAGGCGGGTTTGTTTTCGTAGATCAGGGTTTGGCGCCAGAAGGACCCAGAAGAGATGGTCACCGAGGAGGGGAGCTCCGATTCAAGGTTAGCGTTGGCACAGATCTTGCATGCACCATGCGAGAACTGACCTTGGTCGCAGGATCAAAAGCCACCAGATCTCCAACCGACTGGGCAATGAGCTTGAGGACGTCTTCACGCCACAGATGGAAGGGGAGGTTCGGGAGGCGGACCCAGATCGGGGCGAAGTTGATGCTTTGGGTGCTGGGGTGGAAGTCTGCACCATAACGTCTGAGAAAAAGGCTTTTGCGACCCAAGAACTAGGGCCCGCCCGACAGGATCTTCTCAGCATCCTCGTTGTTGTTGAGTTTGATAATGAAAAAGCCTCTGGACAGGGCAACCAGTTGGATATGACCAGAGACCTTCCATTTGGTGGCCGCCCATCTGCGGATCGTCTCCATGTACGGGCGCCGCCCGGGAACTTCCCAACTAGGGATGATGAAGAATCGGAAACCGGGGGAAGAGTAAACCTCCTCCTGGATGGAAATGTGAGTACCTTGGAGGGAAAGCCCGACTCCCAGGGCCCGACCAGGGGATCTGTTGCCCGCTAGAACCTGTTGATAAGAGGGTTTATGCCCGCCCGGGGCCCGCCCTTGACTTGGAGCGGGGGGGGCCTTCCCAAGGCCTTCCGAGACGGTAGCGCCGAGAATGGGCCGCGGGCCCAAAATCCCGACCCCACCGAACCCATCGCACACTAGGCCTTCGGCCGACCATGCCGCGGATCCGCCTGGGCCCGGCCCGGCCGGGCGTGCCTGAGCCCCCAGGATCCGGGCCCGCCCAGAATCCAGCGCTCTGCGCTGGATTCGATTCCAGCCCTGCATCGGCATCTGCGCCAAGCTGAGCTCCTGCTGCCGTGCCTGCTGCCGCTCCTGCTGTCGCTCTTGCTGCTCCCGCCATCTGTCCATAGTCCTATACTTGTCGCTTGACTATTCAGGATAAAACAAAAACCAAACAACACCTAGCACTTACTAATACCACTAGGTTGTTGTACTGTACACTTGTCACCTCCCAGGCCCCAACAAATGGGATGCCTTTTCTGCCTAATTCCATCCGTCGGATTACTCATCATCAACCCCTCTGATCTCCTGATGCTCTAACAGGTTTGATCTTAGCTCTTCTCTAGAAGCCAACACCAATAGTTCTTGAGGGAAGTTATCCTTCCAAATTTGCATCTCCCCAACAAAAACTGCAATATTTGCCATTAGATCCGTCACTCGGTTCCCTTCTCTGAAGGTGTGTTGGATTCGGGCATTAACCAAATGAGATTTATGAATCTTTGCTTCTAGGATAAGCTCCAAGATGGTCCAACTGGGGTCTTTATCCTCCTTAATTGCCTTGATTATATTAAGCGAATCCCCTTCAAAGATAACTTCCTTATAACCCTCAAGTCTGGCAATTCTCATTGCCTGCATGCAGGCTCGGGCTTCTGCAAAATGATTTGTTTGAGTTCCCAAAGGCTCTGCAAAGGCAAGGACCACTTTTCCTTCCTCATTTCTCATAACTCCTCCCCGCTCCTGCAGCCCCCGGATTTCCTTTAGCTGCCCCGTCAAAATTAAACTTAACCCACTTTTGTGCGGGGGTATCCACTTGACACCATCCCGTGGGTTGGTTGTAATGTCTAGGTCTGGAAGTTCCTCTCCCAGTTCCACAAAATCCTCCTTTCCCTTAGAGACATGGTCTCATTTTTGAAGAAGAAAGTTTTCCAGTTTTCTTTCAAAGCTCTGATTATTTTATTACCACATAACCTGGGATCTTTCTTACGTCCTTTAAATACTCTCTTATTTCTCTCATTCCATATCCCCCATAAAAAATGGGGTAAGCTGAGCTTCCAGAGCCAAGTCAAAAGTTTCGCCCCGAAGGGGGAAGCCCACTGTATGCATAAGTCAGACATGCTATTTGGACAGACCCAATCTATATGAAATTTGGACAGGATCATTTGGAAGACTGTACAAGAAAATTCACAAGTTAGAAATATATGACTTACAGATTCTATCGCTTTCTCACACAAGATACATCGATTGATGAATTGGAAACCTCTCCTTTGCAGATTATCTCGTTGTCGAATCTTATTTTGAACTCGCCAACCAAAAGAAGAAAGCTATTTTTGGGGTTAAATTATTTAACCAAATAATAGAAGTCGGAGTCCACCATTGAATCCTGAGTGGATTAACTTATAGGCAGTTTTTACCGAATAGATCCCACTTGTAGTTTTGCCCCAAATCGCCTTGTCTCTTCCTTCCCCAGGAATGATCGGGAACACCCTTAAAGCATCATTGAGTTTGGTTAGGGCCACCTTCTCTTGCTCTGACAGATTATGAACTGTGATTTTCTTCCAAGAGGAAGTTTCCTATGCTACAGCAATAAAATCCCCTACTTTTCCTCCCATTTCCTCCGAAAGTTTATGTTGGAGGACCTGAAGGTCTAAGTTATCTTTCAGAGGGGCCTCTTCCAACCACGGGTCTTGCCAAAAGTCCACTTGTCTTCCATTACCAATTCTCCATCCGATGCCTTTCCTGACTACCTCCCGACATTCGAGCAAACAATTCCAGAAATAGGATCCTCTAGGGAGATTATCAGCTTTCAGGAAGTCCTGATTATTTCTGATATATTTTGCCTTAAGAAGTTTTACCCATCCCAATTGATCATTATTGATAAATCTCCATACCTGTTTGCCAATCAGAGCTTGATTCATTTCTTTCATTCTCTTTAGCCCCAGGCCCCCCCGATCCTTGCTTGCACACACCTGATTCCATGCTACCAACGAAATTCTCTTTCTCTCCTCTGAACCTGACCACAAGAAGTTGCGTTGAATTTGCTCCAATGTAGCTCGGACCTTTGCAGGCATTCTAAATAGAGACATGCAATAAATTGGAATGCTCTGTAAAGTAGTTTGAACTAATAAGGCTTTTCCTGCGGAGCTGAGAAGGCTGCCCTTCCACCCTGCTAACTTTTTGGAGATCCTGTCAATGACCGAGTTCCACAATGTAGCCTTCATTCTTCCTTCGAACATAGGCATGCCTAGATAAGTTGTTGGTAGAAGCTCCTTTCCACAACCGAAGAGGTTAGCTATTCTTTCCTCCCTCCCACCAAGCGTGTTAAAGAAATAGATGCTACTCTTCTTATAGTTTATGTACCGTCTCGTCTTCGTCTCATACTTGGTTAGAATTCTCTTCAGCTTCCTAGCCCGAGGCACCGAGGCTTTGGACACAATGATTGTATCATCCACAAACCGTTGGTGAGACACTCGGCTCTGCTGTTGAGGCTGGTTTGAAACCTTCCAATCGACCATCTGCCACCGCTGCTGAAATGTTCCTACCCAATGCTTCCGCTAAAATAATAAACAAGTATGGAGACAAAGGATCTCCTTGTCGCAACCCCCTTTCACTCTTAAAGTAACCGGAGGGTGACCCATTCACCATGACAGAAAATCTTGTAGTAGAGATACAACTAAAAATCAACTTAATCCACTCGGGACAGAAACCAAACTTACCCAAAATCTTGGTGAGGAACCGCCATGAGACCCGGTCGTAGGCTTTATTCATATCAAGCTTTAGTAACATACCAGCTTCCTTACTAGCCACCATTGAATGAATAACCTCATGAATTGTGATGATACCATCAAGTATTTGTCGCCCTTTCACAAAGCCTCCTTGGTTCATATCAATGATGAAAGGAAGGATAACCTTCACCTATTGGCGATTGTTTTTGTGAGAATCTTCATCGTAGTGTTACATAAACTGATAGGGCGAAAACTGGAAAATTCCATTGCTCCCACTAGTTTAGGGATGAGGACTAAAAATGTAGCATTAACTCCTTCTGGGATTTCCATGTCCTTTTGAGCCTCAATTATAGCTTCCACTACATCATTGCCTAGGATATCCCAAAACTTCTGGAAGAAAGCTGCAGGGAAGCCATCCGGTCCTCGGGGAGTCGTTACCATCCATGTCAAAAACCACCTTCTTGATTTCCTCCTTTGTGAAAGGACTAAGTAAGAATCCATTAAGATTCTCGCTAATGAGGGGTGGAATGGCCGCCAACAGAGAGTCCTCTTCTTCAATAGTCGGATTTACATCTTCTAGCAACGATTTAAAGTACTCAACCGCTTCCCTCCTTATGTCTTCCATATCTTTGGTGTTAGACCCATCGGCCATCTTGATCTCCTTAATTTTGTTAGTACTCCTGTGGCGAAGAGTAGAGACATGGAAGAACTTTGTATTTCTGTCACCCTCCTTTAACCAATGCAGCCTGGATTTCTGCCTCCAAAAGGTTTCTTCAAATCCTAGCATCGTGTGGTATTCGGCTAACAGCTCCCTCTCCCGGTTTCTCGTATCCTCTCGTAAGTCGCTCTCGACTTCACCTTCTCCCGTAGTTCATTGATCTTGTCTTTTAGTTCTGCCTTTTTAACAAAAAATATTGCCAAAGGAAGTTTTGTTCCACTCTCTAATGTTAGCCTTCACATTCCTTAGTTTACATGCCACTTGGGCCAGTTTTGAACCATTATACTTTTTGTCCCACCATTGGGCAACCAGATCCTTGAGATCCTGATGTTGGAACCACATAAGTTCGAATCGAAAGGGTCTGATGTATCTTTTCTTAGAGTCCTCCCCTGTTTCCCACAGAATTGGGTTGTGATCAGACCCGATTCTTGGGAGTGCCGTTAATGAAGAGTCCCCAAACCTCTCCAGGCATTCTTGAGAAAGAAGAAACCTATCTAATCTGATCTGAATTTGGTTTTCCTTCAATCTTTTGTTAGACCATGTATAGGAGAATCTACGCAGGTCCACATCCATCAGCTCATGTTGCTCAACAAAATCTCTAAACTCGTAGATATCAGCAGTTATTCTTTGAGAGCCCCCCAATTTATCTGTAGGATTAAGGTAGCAATTGAAATCCCCCGCCACAATCCAAGGGTAGTTGGGGACCGTCTCCCTCAATTCAGCTAGCTGACTCCAAAGAACCCTTCTCAGTCCCTGTCTAACTGGAGCATATACATTCGTTAAGATCCACTCTTCCTGCGTGGTTTTATCCACACATAAGAGACAAATAAACCAACTAGACATCAAAATCACTCTACTATCAATCACATTCTTGTTCCACATAACCAGCAACCCTCCCTGCTGTTCCAGTGGCCTCTTGGCCTACTACTTCAGCTTCTCGCCAAGTCCTATTCTTAAAAGGAATAACTCTACTCTCCTCCATTTTAGTTTCTTGCAGTAAAATCATATCCGGTTTGTGTTCTTGTCTAAGAGCATACAAAGCTCTTATTTTTGCAGGATTACTCCCACGAATATTCCATGAAAGAATCTTCATTTATGGGCTTTGGATCCTCGAGCCTTCGCCCCAAAGAGCAATACCGCTTGAGTGCCATCACCACTCCTCGCTCTCGCTTCTTTCTCGCCTTAAGGCAAGCATTGCTAGGTTTCCCTCTTCCTACCGAACCATATCCCCATACATCCGCTCTAGGCTGGGGTTCCTTGGGATTCACTTGGCTTCTAGTAACCATCTTGGATAGGTCAGTCTTGGTCTTTGGGGTAACAATCTGGCTTTCCAGGTTAACTGGTCTTTCTGACAATGGAGATGATTCCGTGCTCTTAGCTTCTTGATTAGTAGATTCTTTTTTCCCCGCTTTGGGGTTACACTGATCTTGGTGGTTCACCTCTTCCTCCTGAGTATCCTTGCCCGTATTATTAGTTTCCTGCTCCTTCCTCCGATTTTTCTCCTCTAAATCCTTCTCTTGAGTCTCCTCTACCTCGGATTCCACTTCTTGGCTATCCATCCGATCTCCCTTTAGGATGATTTAATGCATCAAAACTGTTCTCCACTGGGATGTTGATCTCCTTGGAATTTCTTCCCATAAATTCCTCTGCAGTACATGGGACCACTTCCACCGAGCCTCCATAGGCCTCCCGTATTACCCAATCAAACTTACTTGCCCTAGGGCGTTGATCTATGGGGTTCTTTCCTTTGTGATTTGGCTCTGAGGCTTGCTGTATCATCTTAGGAGCAGGTTGAGCTTGAGGGTTCCCATCAAAGGGACCAGCTCCCCTGTGAGAGGGTTTCGAGGCATAGGTATTTTTGGGAGGAGGGTTATAACGTTGCCTCTTGCTTACAATAGGGCGAACAGGGTCTCTGATATTCGGATTTCGAGCTCCACGTCCTTGAGGCCCATGTTGGGTAGGAATGGAGATCTACGGGGGAGGGATATTATTCTGGGTTTGAGGAGAAGTATTTTGGAGTGGGGGCTGGTTCTTGGAAATGAAGTGGATACCCTGGTGCCCTACCTTCCCGCAAACACTACACTTAAAAGACATATTTTCATATTCAAAGACCTGAGTATGAAGGCCAAACATAGACGACAATATAATGGATTTAGGGAGCTCTTTACTCAAGTCCGCCAACACACACATGCGAGCAGAAAGGAGTCTTGTTTTGCTCAAGGTTGCAGGATCAATAGCTATTAGTTCTCCAATCTCTGTAGCTATCCCAGCCAAGATTTGTTCATTCCAGAAAAGCAGAGGTAATCCCGGCATCTTAACCCAAATAGGAGCCAAATCCAGCACCTGAGTCTGGGGGTTGAAATCGGGGGACCAACGCTTCAGATACAAGCCCCTTTTCCCAAAAAACCAAGGACCTCCTTGGAGAGTCCTTTCCATGTCCTGTTCACATTGAAATGTCACCAAAAGAAAACTCTTGGGTAAAGCCTTAATCATCATACCGGCCCTTGGCTGCCATTTTTGGACGGCCCATCTCCTTATGACTTCCAAGTCCGGCCTCACCCCCATAAATTTTGCCACCAGAGATGTTCTGCCCTCCATAGCCACATGCTGAGCTAAGGTATCCGGACGTGCAACCTACCATTGACAGATTTTAGATTAAAACAAGAGTCGGATAATTTTTGCTTACCGCGAAGAGCATTAAGATATGAAGGTCTCCAGTTGCTGTGTTTCTCTTTGTCTCCTTCCCCGGGTCTTCCTTTGATCCCGACGCACGGAGTCCCGGTCCCCCTCGTAGATATCTTCAACCGCATCCACCCAACGCCCTTGGATCGATTCCAATAGAACTTCCTTGTCCACATCCTCCGCCTGGGGGCCTGCTATCTCACCAGTAGCCCCCACCCGCCGCGTCTCGCTGATCTGCCCTCCGAAGCCCCACACCTAGGGTTTGTTGCCCCTAGACCTCCCGCTCCTCCTCCTTGCTGCTCCATCCGTCACAACTTGCTGCCTCCAAAATCTGCCATTTTTTTTTTTTTTTTAGGGCCAAAATTTTTGCGGCTGCTACAGTGCACAGACTGCTACAGTGGCGACTGCTTCAGTTTGCAGGCTTCTACAATGTCCGAAAATGTTGACTACTTGATTTAAATAATTGTAAAACTTGTGATTTTGATTAGAAAAAAAATTTCAATATTTATAATCATTTTAATTTTTTTTTAAAGTTTTTATATAGTTTAATAGTAATTGTAAATAATGTGATTTTGATTAGGAAATAATTTTCAATATATATTTTTAAATTATTGATTTTTAAAGATTTTGATTTTGAAAACTTATAATTTAAAATAAAATATATTTTTATAGGAGAGGGTCGCATAATAGCATAATCTTATTGAAAGAATTATAGTACGATTTCAAGTTTTTTTTGCTAGAGAAAACTTAACTTTTTTTTTTTGGCGTTTAGTAGAGAAATCTATAACTCGTTATATTTTTCATCGCCTTATTGTGTTCAAATCTTAACCTTTAGTTGTGTGGGGTAAACTTTTTAATATAGTCAACAATGTTGATGCGACACGCCCTCCGATTCTACAAGATCTGAGGGATTCGAACTGTGGTCTCCACCCTCCCAAGAGGACGCTTTGACCAAGAGGCCACATAATACACCTTTTAAGCTTAACATCTATGCCTCCATTTATTTTGATATGACAACCCACCTAAATGTCATTTAGATAATACTTCTTCTCATGTATTGAATTTTTTAAAACAATATATAAAAAAATTTCAAACCTTAATCGACATTATAATGAAATAATCAAATCTTTAAAATAAACTACGATGAGATGAGGTGTGTGAGAGTGAATGTGTAAAAAATAAACCAATCATTTGCTAAATGTGAAATTGGGGTACTTAAGTATTTGTAACGAAGCTTTTAACCTTATTTGTGCTCTTTAATTAAAATAAAAAATGTGAACATGGAGTACTTAAGTATTTGTAATTAATCTTTATTAAAAGAAAAATTTATTGTATAAAATATAAAATTGAATAAAAAATATACTATTCTATTTGTTTATTTATAATAATATAAAATATAGTTACATAAACACATAATTTAAAAGTTAATTAAATTACATTTACATTAAATTTAATATTATATATATATATATATATATATATATATATATATATATATATATATATATATATATATTTTAGTTTGGTTCACACACCTACTCCCTCACACACTCGCTCACGTCACGGTTTGAACCTTGGACCTCCCAAAAAAGAACCAAAGCCCGAACCGTTGCATTGCACCCCGAGGTGCTATATTTTATATTATTTTTTAATTTGTTATATGAGATTAAAATGGACCCAACTTGTATTATATTATGACCACATGGTGGTATTATAAAATCCGAGCAATTATGTATGTATAGTGAAAAGGGAGATGATGAGTGGATAAGTTAGAAGGAATTTTAAGATTCTCATTATTTGCATAAATATTTTGTTTGTTATGATGTGGCAAAGTAGGTTTAGTGGAATAATGAAGGTTAATGAACTTGATGCGAATACTATGTGATGTTTACATTCCATCCTTGAGAAGAAGATGAGGAGCTATATATAGAGTTTCACTCTAATAAGGATCTAAAAGAAAATTTTAACTTAAAGATGGTTTATTCTATTTGCTTGAAGAAACAATTCTCCTTCTCTGGTATTCTATTTGCTTGAAGAAACAATTCTCCTTCTCTGGGCATAGGAAAAATACACTCATAACTACATTGAATGCTTTAATGATGAAATGAGTGTGAAAGTTAAGGATTGTAAGTTCTTTAGACTAATGTCTTAGTAAAAAATAATCGTAAGAAATCAAGAGAGACTTCTCTGGGCATAGGAAAAATACACTCATAACTACATTGAATGCTTTAATGATGAAATGAGTGTGAAAGTTAAGGATTCTAAGTTCTCTAGACTAATGTCTTAGTAAAAAATAATCGTAAGAAATCAAGAGAGACGACTTGCAATTTCTAATATGAGTTTATTACATGAGGATATGAGGTTAATTATTGCTTGGATTTGTAAGGATAGGTGAAGAAGACCATATGTGAGATGAGTGGTTACCTTGCTTGGATAAGGCCCCAGGGTGCACAATGTTAGAAGTGGTAAAGCTTCCTATTGAAGCTACACTTAGGGGATGTGAATGACATGAGAACAAGAAGTGAATAATGGTGGCTAAAGGCTCATATTGTGTCCTATATAGATTAGATGAAAAGACTATGTATGTTTGTTTGGGAAGGCATACTAGGATTGCCTTTTAATGAAGCATGTTAGTATGCACTATATGTCAAACATACAAAGTTTTCAAGGATTTATGTAACAATACTATTAAGAATGATTAAGAAGATGATATTTTGACATTGTCCTATAAGGGACCTTTTTTATTTAGAAGTTGGTATTGCATAGGTTGTGTGATTTAACCACTATATTCTTATGTGTATCGGTGATATTGGTGTTTTTTAACTCTTAACCTATTTTAGTCTAGGACTTTTAGACTACACACTTCATTTTATAGCCATGACTAGACAAATTTGGGTAGGCTAGGAAAGTTAAATATTTAGAAGTTGATAAGTGAAATGCAATATATATATATATATAAATAAAAGAACTTTGAACCTAATTAAACATTTTGGTTATATTTTGTGATAAAGTCTATATTGGTAAATTTTAACGTGTCCAATCAAATTAGAATTAAAGAAGATAGTAGAAGATGTTCTTCACGCCACCACCTTCCATTGGAAGATACAAAAATAGTTTCCAATGAAAACCGTGTAATGATAAAAAAATTAAAGGAATTCATGAAGATCATAAGACATTCAAAACATTTAAAGAGGGGTAAAAACATGAAATTGAATTATATTTGGAGACTTTCTATTTCAAATAATAATAATCATAATTGGTTGATTAGTTATTGACTCCTCTATGGTCTATACCTCTTTGAATTCTTTACTTGTAAGGTTCTAAAAATGAATAATTACTTTAATAATAATAAGTTCATGTCATTGTGGTTGTTATTATTATTTTTAATGGGAACATTTGATTAATTTACATTTAAATGCAACAACATAGAGTTGTATTCATATAATTATATGAACATTTATTATAATTTAATTTTTTAAATCTCTTTTAAAAGTTTTTTTTTTTTGATAATATTTAATGTATCATTTCTTTAATTTTTATAATTCTAATAACGATTGAAAGTTAAGTAAATATTCATGATTCTAATTTTTTATTAAAAATCTTAAATAATAAAACTTAATTTTTATAATTTTAATAATGATTGAAAATTAGGTGGATATTCATGATTCTAATTTTTTATTAGAAAATATCAAATAATAAAACTTAGTGGTAGAATTATTAATTCTTTTAAAATTATTTAATTGTTTTCATTTAAAATTATTATTATTATGTTAATCCTTTATCTAGGATAACATTAAAATAGTATAGCAGCCCACATGAGAAATGACCTGTACGTGTGTGAGAGCTTATATAACAAAAACAATAAAGCAATATACTTTATATCTAAGAGGAAGTATATATGCTACATAAATTAGGGAATTTATTTATTTATTTTAATTGTCATAAAGATTTAGTTTTTGATTCCGGTTGTCATTATAATTCATTACTCTATAAAATACCACTTTTCAAGTAGCGTGATCTACAAGAACTCAATTCGGACAAATAGATTGGGAAATATTTTATAATAGACATCAATAATGGGAAAATTATCCTAAAATATCATGTTATCGTCTTTAGTAAATACGGACATGATATCACTTCGCTTAGATAAATGTGTTCATATTACAACTTTTATAAGGGGATCCCTTCGTGTCATGAATGTAATTAAAATCGTGTTTCATTTCATTATCTCCCTTGGATTTTGAAAGACTTTTATCCCTTCGTGTCATGCATGTAATTAAAATCGTGTTTCATTTCATTCTCTCCCTTGGATTTTGAAAAGACTTTTATAAGGGGATCCCTTGTTGTCATGAATGTAATTAGAATCGTGTTTCATTTCATTCTCTCCCTTAGATTTTGACGTGTTCACGGTCAAAAGTTTTCGATTAAAATCGAATTCACGCAAATCTCCATACCAAGACGATGCATGACAAACACCCGTTCGTGTTAATGTCGACGCATTCTCGCACTTTTGCCTATCATCGTGGCACAGCGAATTGGCACGTGTTGGATGCGGATTCAACACACAAGGTCCGCTGGAATCGGACTTGGAAGAAACACGTCAACGCCGTTTCTGGACATTTCTGATCTCTTCAAAGTCTCCCGAAACCTTGTCCTTCCATTCCTTACCCTATTGTCAGAGAAAATAATTACTGTTTGCCACTTTTTAAGCTCTTAACGGAGAGTGGGCGAGTCAGAGAAAATAATTACTGTTTGCCACTTTTTAAGCTCTTAACGGAGAGTGGGCGAGTCAGAGAAAATAATTACTGTTTGCCTAAAATTTATTATCTGCTAATTTTTTAAATTAGCCTTTCCCTTTGCTTTAAAATAATATATAATTTATTATCTGCTAACTTTTTTAAATTAGCTCTTCCCTTTGCATTAGATTGTTTTAAATGAATCAATCAAACTTTACATTTGTAAAATTTATATTCTCAATATCCGAGAAACCTTAGATTCTTTTACTGCAAAATAAACCATTTGAAAGAAAGCAGTCGTAGACTTTGTTCCAGCGACATGCCTTGCGAATTCTACGCAGCATTGATTGATTGAAACATTTTAATTAGGTCCGCCGGACCCAAAACATTGCATAGCCGAGTTGGAATTCGAACGAGTTCCTCACAGGTAATGATGAAAGGGCCCGGATCACATGCACAAAAAGGACAAGCACACGATGACAAAAGGAAGAAAGCGAAGTAACTAAATCAAGAAGTAACCTCGTTATTTTATAACGCATTACGGTCCATCTTCGGGCGGACTTTGCAAATTAAATTTTATGGTGCGGCCGTCCAACGTGGACTCATGAATATTTTTGGGTCGAAAATTGCAGCCGGGTCCATTGATCTCCCGCCAAGACGTACGTTGCCACTTGGGATCGCACTGTCGCATCCCCGCACCTTCCCAAACTCGTAGCTTGGTTCAAAATTTTCTCATCTCCGGCTGCTCGCGAGTTCGATTCTGAGGACCACCCACTGTCGAGCAAAACCTCATTTCCACGCACTATGGCGGATTCAGAGGAAAAGCAGGGAGGTCCCGCGCTCGAATCCCGGACCTTTGAAATTACGGTCGAGGACGAAGAGTTCGGAGAAACCAAATACCTGACGCCCAGATCGTCCGTCGTGGAGCCCTTCAACGGATGCGGACTGAGCGGGATTAGAATAAATAAAGAAGAATTGAAGAAGAGGTTGCTCGTTCCCGAATATTTGAGATGTGCCATAGCGGAAGCTGTTAGAAAGAAGGAATTTATGTACGACCCAGATCGGCACCGCTGGGATGGGATCAGCTCTGCGCCGGAAGCCGCCATTGTCGTTTTTGTCAATTCCAAGAGCGGAGGCAGGCATGGCCCTTCGCTGAAGGCGAGGCTTCAGGAGCTTATGGGTGAAGAACAGGTTAAATTGCTTGCATTCCTTGAATTTCGAATTTTGATGCTAAGCGTGACGTTTATTGTCCTGGTATTTTGCTATGTTGCCGCAATTTTCAGCCTAAAGCCTTTTCCTTATGCTGAGATTTTCAGCTTGTGAATCTTCTTGTTTAAAGCTACTTTTTTTTTTAGCTGAGATTTTCAGATTAAGCATCTCCTCATCTATCTTTTCCTATTGCTGAGATTTTCATCTTAACCATCTCGTCGTTTAAAGCCTTTTCCTTTTGCTGAGATTTTGAGCTTAAGCATCTCCTCGTTTAAAAGTTTAGTGTTCTTTTTCTTAAAACGAGCTTAAGATATATATTATAAAGGAGGTCTGGTTGAATCTTATATACATTATATTTAAATAATATTTTTTTGATATAATCAATCATTAAACTTTAGAAATAAATTAATCACCGAACTTTAAAAATTACTTTATTTTTACTCTTATAAAGCCCAGTCTCTTCTTTTGCTGGTATTTTCAGCTAAGCATCTCCTCGTTTGAAGTTATTTTCTTTTCTTTTGTTTTTCTATGTTTCTGAATTTTCCTTTGGATTCTTATTGCTATCTTCTGTTTTCTTTGAAATTGTGATATTTTATTATTTTTAATAATTTATTTAAATTATCTCGACATTTTAGGTGAGTACTTTTGACGATTTTCATAAGAAGTTTGAATGTCGAAGAATTTGTTTTAAATTTATAAATTACACAATAATTCTGTTGTATCCGTGATGTCAATATTTAGTCGCTGATATTTATTGGAGTCCGCATAACACTCTTGTCTTCTTAATTATATTTTGAGATTTTGTATTTCATTTTCACATATTTTTTTATCTGGTTATTTTGGATAAAGTCTGAATGTTGATAGAGTTTGTTTTAAATTTATATAATGCTATGTAACAATTCTGTGAGAAACAACGGGCATATTGCTGTTTTCAGATTTTACATTTCAGTTTGATATATTTGTTTATCTGCTTATTTTGGATAAAGTACTTTTTATGATTTTCATATTTAGGATGAATGTTGATACAGTTTGTTTTAAATTTATGTAATACTGTGAAATAATTCTGTGAGAAACAATGTGCATATAGCTGTTTTCCTGTCCGTTTGGAGGTGGTCGTCAATTCGTTTTTAACTTAATGGCCTTGGATTATTTATAATACGGTTAGGTTGAAGCCATCAAAAAACAAGATACGGATTCATACTGTGCAGCACCGAACTTGAGTCTATCTGCCCCCAGAGACTCTTACATAACTAAAGGATGGCTGGTTCTATGAATTTACCAGCCTACATACTGTATTTGAATGGCTACTTGAAAATTGGCCAAAGCTAACCAAAGAGAAAAGCCATATGGATGTTTAAAAAACTACAGACCTATACACAGTAGTAGAAGAGAATAGATATTAAAGTGGAACAAAATTCCAACATAGGAATATGCCATTCTATTAGAGAGCCTTGGAGAAACTGCTAATAACAGATATAGACTTTATCTGGTCTCGGCTGCTCAATCATCCTGATCATTTGCTCTACTTTCAGGGCTTTCTTTTGGTGTTCATCTTTGTCCTCCATGCTAACTTCAAACTTCAATGTTGTGAGCAGAGCATCCATATGGTTGAGCAGGAAGTCGATCCCTTTCTTCCAGCATGTTTATTCCCTCCATAACCATTCGTATATTTTCCTTGTGGAAGCTCTGAAGAAATAACTAGGTGTTATGCACAGTTCTAGAGGCAGAATGTGCCTAATTGAGAAACTCAAAAATTACCATCTTAAGGGCACTCAGGAAAAATCTGGTAGCCTGGAGGACTGAGTAACCCAAATCACCTGGATTACCTGCACTGTTTCTCTTTCTTGCTTAATTGCCCCTCCTTTTCTTCACCAGTTGCTTTAGGAATTCCATCTCCTTGGGATTATTAATCCCCCTATGCATATTCTCTCATTGAAATTGCAACTTATTGTCAAATTGAGCTTCTTGGGCAGTCTGGGGTCAATTCAATCATAAAGATGGTGACATTAAATGAAAGCTAGACAACCTGATGTGAACAGTTTTCTAAGATTAAAAGTTATAGACATTAACTAGCTTTGGCCTTCATAGATGTCTATAAATCATCAACCTCTTCAAGTTTAGAGTTATAAAAACAAACTCTACCTTTCTTATTTTTCAAGCCAACCATGTTGCCGGCCAATAGATCTGCCACCTTATCCCTTTGATGTCTGACATGACAAGAGGAGAAGATATGGATTTTATCCCTTACTTGACTGCCTACATTGGTCCTTCAAGCCTCCAATTGGAGCAACACTCCTGGTTTATGCTGCTCGTGGTTATTATTGAGTTCCCTTCCACTAGAATATTGCTACCATTTTATGAAGAGCCTTTTTCATACCTTCAACTGAAGCTTCAAATTCAGCTAAGTTCCTAGACCAATAGCGTGAGCTTTTCTTCTTCATAATTTCTGGGGATCCCTCCTCTTGTGATGGGTGTGGACTTTTGTTTGAGGCTTCATCAAATTTGAGTTTATGATGCATTTAATTATCTTTAGCTCTGTTACTGTCAATCATAAAAGCTAGTGCTAAGTGCTAACTACCCAGGCAGATACCTTTAAGTATACTTATAATCTTGTTCAGTTACCATTACTGTTTTTGATGGACAAAAGGCTTACCATCATAATAATATGCATGATAAGAAATTAGTACTGAGTTTTTATATTCATTAAAAACATTTGCTACAAAATTTTCTTGTTTTCTATGGAGACTCGAGGAGTATTTGATCATAAAGTGACTGATTAAATACATGGAAGTCGAATTTGATGCAAGTGTTTTGTCAAGATGTAGTTGCAAGCTTTGATAACCAGCTTATCTTTATCACTATAACAGAACAAAATGAATATTTCAAAGGTGTGGAGAGAGGACAGTTTTTCTGTTTACAAGTTCAAAGTGTATTGAGGGTAGTTGAATGAAGTAAAAGGTTAATTAAGAGCACAAAATGCATTGGGAGATGAGATATGTGAACAGCTATCAAAGACACCAATAATCGTTATGATTTTTGGAAAAATCAAATGGACTTTTGTCTATAGGTTTGAAATGGATAGCTATCTTTAATTTGCAGGTTGGAAGGACATGCTTCTTAAAAATGGCATTAAAGTCTCAAAATCCAATTGCATACTGCTCATTTTATTATCTATAATCTATGGTTATAATGTAACTCTGAAGTGAAAATAGATTTTATTATCCATGTGATGGGATTGAATGGGTGAACAATAAGGCATTAGAGTTTTAAATATGTCAAGAAACGAAATATTTGCTAGTTGTTTTTTTGGTGCTAGCAACCTTATCTGTAAAATGGTTGTTTCCCCCTTTTTCTGAGTAATTTGTGGCTGGATAAACATGCAGGAAATGGATTTACTTGCATTTCTTTTCAGGAGGCTTATTTAATTTGAATGTTACTTTAATCATGACAGTTGTGATGCTGCCTAATGGTTTTTCTATCTGTGTTGTTGCAACTTGTACGAATTTGCACATAGCAGGACACTGCTTGTTAATTTCATGTCTTATCTAAAAGTATTTTGTTTTGTATTAGCAATGACTAAATTTTAGTTTGTTCCTGTTACATATTTGGCAAGGAAACCATTGTCCATATCGATCAAAGACCTCTAGAGTTCATTTATATGTAGAGTAATTTAAGGAATAAAAGACATCAAAAGTGGGACACATTTCTACAACAATTTCATTTTATCATCAAGCATAAGAAAAGGATTTCTATTTTAGAAGCATATCATTTGAGATGACCTCCAATCATAGTACTCACCACCATTCTTGATTCTTGTGGGCATGATTCTTCTAATTGGTCCACCTTGTACATTTTGATTTTACAAATACATATTGAGCTTTTCATGTGGGTAAGCATGCTTTTTAATTTTACTTGCAAGATAACCTCTTCTGCCACATGGGACGTATTTGTGTACTAGCGAGTAAGCACTCAAAATTATGTAGGGAAGCATATCTCAACAAAGTAGTAGGTTACTTTGGGATTGAAAAAACAATGTCAATACTTCAAAAGTACTTTTATTGGCCTAAGATTAGGAACAATATCGAGAAGTCCATCATGCCATGTACCTCTTATGTTATTTCCAAACCAACCAACAAGAAGTAGGGACTATATACACCATTACTAGTGCCATCCAAGCCTTGGAAATATATCTCCATACATTTCCTCATAGGTTTGCACATGTTTAAGCATGGTAATGACTGTGATTTTGAAATAGTTGATTATTTTTCAAAAATGACTATCATGATTCCCTGTAAGAAATTCATTTCAGCTGAGGATACTGCTAAGCTTTATTTTATCCACGTGTGGCTAAACTTTGGAATTCCAAATGCCATTGTATTTGAAAGATATAGAGTATTTTTTGGTCCTCCCTCTGTAGCATGATGGACACTAAATTGACCATGTCCACAACCTTCCATCCTTAGGGTAATGGCTAGACAAAAACTGTGAATTGATTGACTATACATCTTCTTTTAATGTACAATCCCAATAATCCATGCATATGGAATGAGAGCATCCCCTACATTCAACATGGTATGATCAAGCTCTGCATATTTATACCAAACACAACCCGTTTCATGTCTATTTTGAGTTCCAACCCTCGGCACCTATTCATGGAGATCTCCCTCTACAACCCATGGAGTACTCTCCTCGTGGACAAAATGAAGTAGAAAAGGAAGTATGGTTTGTGGAAAAAATTTAGCACACCCAACAATAGGTGCATGACTTATTGAAAAAGACAATCGAAATACAAGCAATGCCATGACTATCATCAAGGCCCATATCAATTGAAGGCTGGAGATAAGGTATGGTTATGTCTTCAAAAAGAAAGAATTCTACTACCGCATAGGAAGATTAAACTCTTCATTGTGGACCATACACCATGACCAAAATCATGGGATAAAATTTCTTTGAATTGAATTTTCTATCTTATCTTGGTTTTCATCCAATCTTCAATGTTGAACTCCTTAAGTCATATCATCCACCTCTATTGGACATTTTCATAGTAGCAAAATAGTTGGACGTTCAAGAACTCAATCCAGATAGCTTAGCTCCTATGGAGAACGATTATATTGTTGACACATGGACCAAGACCACTAGAAGGTAGTGCACTCATATGTACAGAGTGGTCAAGGCAAGACAACTTGGTGACCAAGGGGAATGGCTCATACAAAATCAGATATAGAAATAATTTTTCGACCTAATTTTAAAATTTGATGCAATGGGGACCATTGCTTTTCAAGGGGAAAAAATAATCTAGGCATGTAACCCTTTTGTAGCATGTGTCTATGCATGCTCAAAATTGCCCTAAAATCTATCTTTTGGTTCCCACTTCACCATTAGCAACATAACTTCACCATTAGTTTATGATAGGAAACTCTATCATAAACACAATTTTCAACATGTTTGTGAAAAATGCTTTAAAGGACCTTATAAATGCAAAATGCATCTCTAGCTATGTTGACACATTGGCAAAATATAAAACATAAAAGGACAAGTCCCATGCAAGTAATTTTCATTGAATATGAACTTTGTAATTCATCAAAGATGAATCAACACATTTCCCTGTGGGTGACCTTCTATATTCAATATGATGGATGTTCAATGCACCAATTCTTGTATAAAGACAAATGCACCCTTGACTATAAAAAACATGAGTAATGAATCGAATTCCTCACATCTGTTCTTAGAGGTTGCTTGCATTGTACTTTATTTTCTGACCAGTAAAATTATTATGCTATTTTGCTTATATACCATTATGTTCTAGTTTGTTATACTCTATTTTTTTTTTAATTGCAGCCCTTCATGATCTTTCTTAACTCAAAATTATGAGTTTTGGATCTTGAACTCGTAACAGTTTATCATGATGTGTTCCCTGCATTATTTGTGTCATGGACAGGTCTTTGATCTGTCGACGGTTAAGCCACAAGATTTCCTTCAACATGGTCTAGGTTGTTTGGAGAAACTGGCTAGCTTGGGGGATCATTGTGCTCAAGAAACCCGTGATAGAATACGGATTATGGTAATTAGCTAGACCACTATTCCTATGATTTGGAATACCCTATTTAGTTTTTTACCTTTATCTCGTGTTTAATCGAAAGCAAATCTGGTATCAAAAGAGAAATTCTAGTCATTTTTAGAGCTTGTCTGAACTGGGCAGGTAGCAGGAGGTGATGGATCAGTGGGATGGGTGCTGGGAAGCATAGGAGAGCTTCTTGCGGGAAGTGGTAAACCAATCCCACCAGTTGGAGTAATTCCTCTTGGCACAGGCAATGATCTGGCTCGAAGTTTTAATTGGGTGGGTAGCGGTATTTCGCTTAAGAATAGCCTCATGATTATGTGTATTCTTGAAATTGCATTTTAGTATGGTCAGAAATTTACACACGTTAAACATCATTGTTATCAGAATTGACCTTTGTCAGCTTTACAAGCTATTTAGTGTATATTAACTATGCTCAGAACATGATTATCTGTTATCATCTTTGATAGGGTGGATCCTTTCCTTTTGCATGGAAGTCAGCAGTGAAGAGGTCCTTGTCAAGGGCGGTTAGTGGTCCAATTTGTCGGCTTGATAGGTAAGCTGGATCTTTGAAAATGTTCTATGCTTAAGGCTTTCAAAAACTTCTCCAGAAAAACAACATAGAAACTTGGTATTATTACTGAAGGTTACTTTGATGGTAGTTATTTGTTTCTCTCGAAGTTCTATCTGACTGTAGTTTCTTAAATGTTAAATGTCCTTCTGGGACTTTAAGCTTAAGAAATATTAGCTTCAATTACTATGAAGTGGTTGTGGACCTTTATCATCTGTACTTGTTTTGTTTGACATATTTATCGATTAATGTTTTAGTAGTGCTATTTGCATTTTACATTGATTAAGCATGTAGACACTAAAAGCAAGAAGGAACAAAGTTAAATGTTGATATAGGGGACCTTCAAGGAAAACAGTTTTGAAGCCAAATGACCAGATTTGTAATTCAGGTTTTCACGGAACTTATTAACCTGTTGGTCCTAACCAAACTCATTGACATTTTTGATCAAGACATTGACATCTACCACTACCGTAACTTATTTAATTTTTTTTCCTGATGGGTAAAATAGGGGTTTAAATGGGTCCCTCCCACATTACAATAGAACCGCATTATCATGGGCCACCTTATTGGAAAGTTTCCATTGGTTTAGGCTGCATTATCAGAGTGTAGAGATTTGAATTTGGGTCATGCTCTTACAAATACATCCCATTTACCATTACTCCACAATGTCTTGGACTCCCCTTTTCCCACTTGTTGATTCCTTATGATTCCAGTTTTTAGTAATGAACCATTCAACACTTCCACATGTATACCTTTGCTGACCTGTCTAAGGCTGCTTATGGCATAGCAGACTTTGGAACCTTGTTTGAGGATACATAGACATCTGCTGAAGAAAGTCAATAAAAGATGTTGATTTTCCTCCATAGATCTTTGCAGTCTGCAAAACATTTGTTAGCCTTGCAATGGGCATTTTGAAATGAAAACACGTCTCTGCAGGTTCTTCACCTCCAATATAGTGTCAAAATGTTCCGTATCAACATATTGGATATCGATGCATTCTCATCAAGGGACACATGTAAGCATATCTGCTAGCAGGTAAAACCAAAGAAAAAGAAAACCCAAATAAGTGGAACTTGTTTTTTTCAGTTTTTAACTTCTTTGTGTAATTATGTGATTGTCAGAACTATCTAAATATCTACATGGAAATTGTTATAAGCACAAGAAGAAAAGGGGTACACAAATGAATCCATCATTATACCCCCTTCCAAAATGCAGAGACAAAGCCATGTCTAAAGTGTTGTCAATCTAGTTGCAGGCTTTCAAACAAAGGAATTCTCATAGTAGATTTTGCAATCCTGTGGAAGAAGCATTGCACAAACATAAAGAAGAAAGTTTTAGCATCTTGTCCAGCTGATGCGTTGTAAACTGCCATTGGGCATTGAAGTTCAAAATAGTTTTTATATGTTGCCATTTAAGGGAGGAATCAATCCTTGAAGCCCTAGATTTATTGCCTTCAACATTTATAGATGTATTTTGCAGTTAATTAGTTTGGTGATGCATGCAAGATGGCCCTTCTCAATATTAATTTTTCTGGAACATCTTATTTTCATGTTACAATTTTTTCTTGCAGTTAATTAGTTTGGTGTGCTTATTTTGAGTTTCTTTTTGATTTTGAGCAGTGACACTCACAGCTAAGATCTTACCTAGAGCTTTTTATGTTTCCATGTTAACAACCCATGTCATTTCATTTGCAATAGCATGTGTAGGAACATGACAAACTATCTCACATGTATACAACTGAAAGGATATTTTTGGTGAGCTTTGACAATATTAATACCTTGAAGATATAATCATTTAGTGGCAGTGTCTTCTACAGAAATCTAGATGTTTCATTCAATATTAGGTAAGGTAATTTTATTAATGTCCAAGGATGACCAAAGTAGGCTAATGGGGCATGCCGGAAAGGGCTGGTACAATGCACTGTAGTAACTAAAAAGTACTGCGAAAATAAGCTAAACTAGGGTAGAGAAACTAGCGTAATACTAGAGTCTACTGTATGGAATTAAATTACAGCCTTAAGGGTTGGACCCAAAATGGATAAATTCTAATATGCTCAAAGTAATGATGAAGAGAACATTGATTTCCATGTTTTGCAGATCCGCCTGGATAACCATGACCTTGATAGATGAAAATTGTGATGTATAAAGATGATGTCAACTCTATATGTAGAGTAGACTGGTGTTTCAATTATAACTGCCCTCAAGGATATGTCTTGTTTTATAATATCATATAGAAGGTTCAAGAGAAACTACGTGGAAAGGCATCAATAAAGCTATGATTGGCATTGGCTCTATAGAATGGTAATCCTACTTCTCCTATTGGAACTGAAAATTAGAAGTTTCGATCATATTGCTGTGTTAGCAAGGGTTGTCAATTTGAACACCTAACTCCCCAACATGACAAGAATGAAGAAGTTCTGGCTACATTGACAAGCAGTATTGCATGAAAGTTATTGACATCGTTGAAGGGTGTACTTCAAAATTGGAAAGCAAACAGCCTTCAAAAACCAATTTGATATCACTACGAAAAGCTTCCTCCTTAGTTGAATAAAAAATTCATTGCAGCAAAGGAGGCCTTGCTGGTCAAATTAACCAAATGAAGGGTAAACAAATTACTAAGCCTTCACACACATGGGTCCTTAGTGCAGAAACAAAAATAGCGATTATCATAAAGAAAACGAGCAGTTACTCTGCACAAATATTGCGGTGAACTGTATCCCAAAGCATAATATATGAGGCAACAAAAGGAAGGATGTTACTTTGAAATGCTTCTTGTTGGTGATGGAACCAAACTTGAAGGTATATTTTATTTGATAATTATAGAAGAAATAATTGTGCGTAACATGGTAATACCACCTGTAAACTAATGAAGGGAATGTCGGTCATAATGAAGAGTGCAGATTACAATGCCAAAGTGTTGGACCTCTCACTCATATTAGCAGCAGCTACAAATGGCTTGACAAGAATTTAGTAACCAAAGCGAAGAAAGACACAAGGTAATTAAAGATGCATCATTTGAAGAGAATGTCAAAAAGAGATTGCTTCCAAAGAAGAAGTGCCCTCCATAATATATCACTTGCCCAAGATGCATATAGCAAATGATCCTTTGTGTCCCATTGTTGATACAATCCGATCCCTTACTTACCCCTTAGATTAGTTCACATCAAATAACTTATGGTCGTCCATGGGCAATTCTGACTTTAGTGTTAACGACACTGCATTTTTCAGATTTCATTGTAGATAAAAAAGTTGATGAATATGACATTTTAGTGAGCTTTGACGTGGTCTCACTATTTACAAAGATAGACTCGCTTTGTCTAGCATGTGATTTTTATTTGATTCTTAGCAAACCTTACATCTAAAAATGATTGGACCATCTTCTAGACATGTTTGTATCAGCTAATAAGGCTATGACAAGGAGATATAACCTTCATAGGGATAAACTCATTCCCAAAGGCTAAGGCTTGCAAAGTTATCAAGGGAGTACAAAAGCTTGTTGTGTTGATCGTTTGTCCATAGTTTAACAACAAGGAAGTTGTTGAACCATAACTTTCATCCTCATAGGCCATAGGCACTAAAAGTAAGATCTAGCATGGATTAAGGTTTGTTTTACAACCATGGTTTGACCATGTATTTGTAAAAAAAAGCACTAACAACTGACTTTGTAGGTGGTGGAGAGTCTTGTCCTCCTATTTATGGGACAAAGGTGGACTAACTTTGTTAGTCCTTGGGTAGGATGATAGCAAGCCATGTTGGTCGGTGGTTTTGGTTCCTTTTCTTCACCAATTGTTACTTTTTTGCCATCTTTCATGAAGTTTTTGCCTCCTAACTTTTCCAAAACCCAAAATTAAGGATAGAGTTGTGATTAAGGGATGTTTTGACATGCGTCCCCCAAAGCATGTGTCCTAAAAAACATTGGTGCCAAGACCCCCACTTTAAGTGGGGAGCTTGGTTGTCCCATTAATTTTCGATGCATGGTCGTGATGATCATGTGTTTTTACAATCGCAACATAACGGGAGCGAATGAACGGGAGCGGTGAATGATTATGGGAGCAAAGGAGTGCTTTTTATTATACACCTATCTCATCGGGTAAGCACATTTTCCTTCTTCTTTCGATAAATAAAACAATTTAAGTAAAACATTGTTAGACAGAGCAAGTAAAGGGTTTGCAGTGGAGGAGGGTTTGCAAAGCAAGGAGAGTTGGGTTTTATTATATATTTATTTCATCAGATCAATAGTATAAGGGGGTTTGACAAGGGCTTGTAGCGAAGGAGGGTTTGCAGCAGAGGAGGGTTTGTGGCAGAAGGTTTTATTACATATCTATTTCATCGAATCAATAATATAGGGGGTTCAACAATGGAAGAAGGGAAGCAACAATTGCAAGAACCAATATATGTCAATGAGAAACAGTACTGGAGGATAATAAAGCGTCGACAAGCTCGAGCAAGGGCAGCGGTAATGAAGAGGACTAATTGTAAAATAAAAATAAAAAATATTCTACCACCTAAACATGTGGAGAATAAAGAACAAACAAAGGCACTAACCATCATCGGACGAGGAGATCAGTCAGCCCAATAGAGGGGACAAAAAAAGGAAGATAAAAGAAATATAGAAGGAAAAACAAGCGAGGAGAAAAAAATAAAAAATAACCGCAAGAAAGCATTCAACATGGAAAGTGGAGGTCACCAAAATGAGTTTTCAGATGAGGAAGAAACTTACAGTCCCACAACCACACCACTTATGTGGGAACCAAGACTTTATGTGCAAGAGCTAATGAAGATGAAAGAGAAACTTGAAAGCATGGAAAGGAGGGAGAAATTAAGAGATACTAAATCACATGAGATTATAAACACCATTCAAAGGCTGGAAAAGGAAAACAGCCAACTCAAGGAGCAGGTGTCAAAGCTACAAAACCTTGTGAACATGGGTCAGCGTGAATGGCATGTCCTCAAACAAGCCATCCACCCCCAAAAAATGATGCAATAGAGGTGGGAAAAACAAATGCAAGTCAAATAAAAGAGGTACGGGAAACACTCCGAAACATGGAAACAAGAGAAAATGATGTTAGCATATTTTATATTTTAGCATATAGTTATTACATTATTATTGGGCGTATCTGTTTATTTGAACGTCCCATTATTAATAGTGTGTTGCAGTTGATTAGTTCCTGATTCCCTGGACTAATCCTGGCACCATTTTGTATTATTTAAGCATCATATGTTTAATGAATGATTTGTTGTTTTACTCTAACATGGTATCCGAGCCATTGCAGAATTTTTTTTGCAGACGCTTGCTGGAGGGACGTGCGACTGTATTTTAAAAAAAAAAATTTTTTTTTTGGGAAGAATTGTTTTTATTTTGCTGGAAGGCGCATTTTTTTTGCTGGAATGCGGTGTTTTGGCTGGAAACACAACATTTTTTTTTGCTGTTTTTTTTTTGAATAGCGAGTTTTAAAAAAAAAAAAAATTTTTTGGGTGATTGAGGATCGCGCAGCCCACCACGCGATCCCCAACGTCGCGCGCAATCGCGCGACGTCTTTTCCCAGCCCCCCACCCCCCAACGTCACGCGCAATCGCGCGACGTTTTTCCCAGCCCCTTCCCCCCTCCCAACACGTCGCGCATCCGCGCGACGTTGGGAGGCCCCCCCTCCCCCCAACACGTCGCGCATCCGCGCGACGTTGGGAGGCCCCCCTTCCCCCTACCACGTCGCGCTTCCACGCGACGTTGGGAGGCCCCCCTCCCCCTACCACGTCGTGCTTCCACGCGACGTTGGGAGGCCCCCTCCCTAACTCCCACGTCGCGCATCACGCGACGTTGGCCCCCCTCCCCTTCCCGAGGTCGCGTTGCAGGCGCGACAGTCGCGACAATCGAGGTCGCGCGCTGCACGCGCGACCAGGCCGCGACCAGGCGCAGCAGCGGTGGCTGCAGGCCACCCCGCCGCCACCAGCAGCGGAGGTCGCAGCTGCGGCCCCGCTAGCCGCTGCCAGCAGCGGCGACAGCCACAGCAACAGCTGCGGCCACTTGTCGCTGCCAGGAACGGAGAGGAGGAGGCACGCTCCCCGAGAGCAGCAGGGCTGCCGGGACCTCCTCAAATACGAGGGGGCCCCTGATCCTGTCGGATCAGCCCGCTAGTCCACCTGGTGGTGGACTGTGCGGTAAGGCTCTGGGAGCCTGCAGGTCGCGGGTTCCAATCCCGCCGACTCCCCTTCAACAAAGGTAAAAAAAATTTTCTTCCACATGTTTTTTTTCAATTATTTTGTCTTCCTAAAGTTAAAACTTTAATTTTTAATTTTAATTTATTTTCTATAGTTTAACCTTTATAAATTAAAATTAAATTTTTTAATTTGATTTTAATTTCTTTTTAAAGGTTTTTTAAAAACTATATAAATTAAAATTAATATTTTTTTTAACTTTAAGGTTATAAAATAATTGTTGAAAAATCATTTGTGGAGAGATTATTTTTTTTTAAGATAAAAAGAAGGGGGGTATTTTTTTTTCAAAAATCAAAGGGGGAAAGTGAGTAATTTTTTGAAAAGCAAATTTGGCATTATTGTAAAGGTGCATTTTCGGCTGCGCCCGACACCTAGTGGGTCATTCCTGTGGGCACTTTTTTTTGTTGTATGTTGCATATTTGATTTCTTGCACTATAACATTAAAAGTTAAAATCAAATTCACTCCCTAAGTCCCCGGAATAATTAAAACCCATCCGTGCAATTTATTGCACTGCGACGTTCGGTATTTGTGATACCTCTAGCCAGCACTTACAGGTAAAGCTGTCGTGATTGCGCTACTGTATCCGCCGCCTAATATAGCTGCCAAAACGACGTCTGAGCTTGTTCTCTATAAATCGTCGGGGAGAGATAAGTTTGCCATTTTGCATTTTTTTTACTCCATCCATTACCCTAATAGTTCTTGTGTTTAGGCGTAAATCCTGACGAGAGTTCTGAAATCCAAAGTGTTTAGGGGAAGTTACGCCCCACGCATGCGGATTGCAGACTTTCTATGGTAGGTGCCATCAACAAGACTATTCCCTTTCAGTACTGCTTATGTACCACGTATCGTATGATCTCTAAAAATCACCTATAGTTTCCCTCACGTAAGGGCGGGTGATTTTTTTTTTTTTTTTTTTAAATCCTTTTTTTTTTCTCCCGTTGGGGGGGGTATTTAGTACGGTATAACGGCCTAGCAAAAGGTATATCGAAAGGGGGACCAATTGGTGTTATAAGGAACCTTCATCATGTCCGCAAAACTAATGACCGATTCTCATCGCTTGTTGAAAGGTCCTAATTACACACCATGGAAAAATAAGATGAAGGCTATCCTAGCAATGGATGACTTATGGGATGTTGTATCCGGAGCAACAACCGGACCTTCATCTCGCTATCGGTGCTACAGCTCCATCTACTGCTCAAAGAGACTTTGATAAGCTAGATAACAAAGCAAAAGTGCTCATCTTGCTTGTTGTGTCTGATGAAGTCCAACCCCATATTGCTGACCGTGCAACTAGTAAAGCGGCATGGGATGCCCTTAATACTATATATGAGGGAAAGAATGATTCCACCATTCTATTTCTTCAATCTCAATTACACAGTCTAAGCATGAAGCAGGGTGAGACAGTTGAATTCTTTCTTTGCAGAGTTTCTGAATTGAAAGCAAAGTTGAATTCTTTGGGAGAACCAGTTGAAGACAAGCTCCTTACTTCAGTTGTATTGAGAGCTTTACCTGATTCTTATCGGGTGTTGATCACTTCCCTTCATGTATCACAACGGAAAGTTACTTTTGTAGAATTGGTTAATATGCTTCAAGAGGAGGAGGCACGCCAACTACAACGAGATGATTCTTCTAACACTGCTCTCTACATCAACAGGAAAGGGCAGAACCAGAAGAAGGGTAATTTTTAGAAGGGAGGGAATTCACAAAAGGATTCAAAAGGGAAACAAACTCAACAACCTCAACAGAAAAAGAGATATTGCAAGATCCGTGACAAAGAAGGTCATGATACAAACAGATGTTGGCATAAGAATAAGCAATCAAAACAGAAAGGCCGAAACAAACCACAAAAGAACAAACAACAAGTGAATGTTGTTGTTGAAGAATCTGACACGGATTCTGAGAGAGCCCACAAAGTTCTCATGACTACCACAGTGTCCAAGCAGACGGATCCTATATGGTATGTTGATTCTGGAGCCAGTAAGCACATGACTGGTGACAAATCGTGGTTTGAGTCTTTTGAGGCCAAAGAGGGCAAACCTGTCACTATTGTCGATGATAAAACCTACAAGGTTCAGGGAGAAGGCATCTGTTTCGAGCCACTCTTCCCGATGGCAAGTGTCAGATTGATAAAGTTCTCTATGTTCCAGGATTGGCAAACAATTTGTTGTCAGTCACACAAATTCTGGACAAAGATATGGTTGTGAACTTTAGTGTTGAGGGAGGCAAGAAGTGTTGTTCTATTACCAGGAGGGGTAAGAACATTGCAACCGCTTCATATAAGCATGGCTTATTTGCCTTAGATACTATCTCTACTCCACATGTTGCCATGACAGTCTCTACAAAGGAGGCAACTTCCCTATGGCACAAGAGATATGGACATTTGAGTTCTGGTTACTTACTTGAGTTAAGTAAGTATGAGATGGTAAAGGGTCTTCCTTCCCTTTCTACCACTTTACCGCTTTGCTCGATCGCTTGGCAGAAAGCAACATAGAGTGCCTTTTGAAAAGAGCTCTACAAGAGCAAAGAAACCTCTCGGAGTTGGTTCATACCGATCTGTGCGGTCCCTTCACTCCCAACAGTTGTGGGGGTAAGAGGTATTTTCAGTTATTTGTGGATGATTACTCACGAAAGATGTGGGTATTCTTTCTTCAACTGAAATCTGAAGCATTTGGCTTCTTTCAGCAATTCAAGAAATCTGTTGAGAAGGAGTCGGGGACTTCTATAAAGACCCTCCGCTCAGATCGAGGGGGGAGTTCACCTCTAAAGAATTTTTTGCATTCTTGAAAGAAAATGGGATCACAAGACAGGTTAACTATTGCTTATACTCCTCAACAAAATGGAGTTGCTGAAAGGAGGAATCGTTCCATCATGGAAATGGTTCGTTGCATGCTCACAGGAGCTAGACTTGAGCAACTATATTGGGCAGAAGCTGTCACCACAACAATATATCTGTTGAATAGGGCACCCACAAAGGCCCTACAAGGAATGACTCCACAGGAAGCATGGAGTGGTAGGAAACCCTCCATTTCTCATCTACGCATTTTTGGATGTAAAGCTTTCATGCACATACCAAAAGAGAAAAGGAAGAAGCTAGATGAGAAGACATTGAAGTGTATTCTTCTTGGCTATGATGAGCACTCTAAGGGTTATCGTTTGATTGATCCCTTGACCAAGAAGATTCACATTAGTAGAGATGTAGTTTTTGATGAGGCTTTCACATCAGCAAACACATCAGATGTATACCTAGACCTTGTGGAAACTCAGGTTGTTAAATCTCCTTCATCAAAGGTTGGAGGTTCTTCTGGATCTTCTTCAACACCTAAGAAGAAGAATCCAAAGTGGTATACAAATACAATCAAAGACTCTAAGCTATCTACTCCACCAGATTTGACTTTGGATAGGCCTCGTACTCAAAGCATGGCTCGACAGGAGAAAGCTGCAACAGAGAATACTGGGGTTGATGATCTGTGTCAATCTTTTGAAGAACTTTCTGTAGATCCAGCGAGAGATACAAAAGATATGGATATTGATAGTGATAAGGTGTTTATGTCTTCCATAGACGATCTTGAACCTGCATCAGTACAAGTTGCTCTCGGTGAGCCTCAGTGGAAGGTTGCTATGGATGCAGAGTATAAGTCTTTGATGAAAAACAAAACTTGGAAGCTTGTCGATCTGCCGCACGAAAAGAAGCCCATTGGCTGCAAATGGGTGTATAAAGTCAAGTACAAAGCAGATGGGACAATTGATAAGCATAAGGCCCGTCTTGTTGCAAAGGGCTATGCTCAAAAGGAAGGCATTGACTACGAGGAAACTTTTGCACCTACTGCTCGGATGACAACAATTCGAGTTATTTGTGCTATGGCAGCACAGTTTGGGTGGAAAGTTCATCAGATGGATGTCAAAAGTGCCTTTCTGAATGGTGATCTCCAAGAAGAAGTCTATATGACTCAGCCAGAAGGATTTGCAGTGGAAGGCCAACAGCAGAAAGTTTGCAAATTGGTCAAATCCTTATATGGCCTGAAACAAGCTCCTCGAGCTTGGTATATAAAAATGGACAATCACCTCCTGCAACATGGTTTTAAGAGATGTCCGTCAGATGCAAACCTCTATTTCAAGAAACAGGGTTCTGAGATAGTGTTGCTTGTACTCTATGTTGATGATCTGCTCATTACAGGGAGTTCAAAAACTATGATCTCTACTGTCAAAAGAGACTTGTGTCAATCTTTTGAGATGTCAGATCTCGGACTTCTCCATTACTGTCTTGGTCTGGAATTCAGCCAGAAGGAGCACTCCATCAAAGTGTCTCAGAAAAAATATGCCAAGACATTGTTGGAAAAATATCGCATGACTGATTGCAAGCCAATGGCAACTCCGATGGAGACTGGACTTCAGTTATCGCGATATGATGATTCACCTCAGGTAGATGGTACTCTCTATCGACAGTTGATTGGGAGTCTCATATATCTGACCAATACTAGGCCAGATCTCGTATTTGCTGTCAACTATCTTTCGAGGTTCATGCAGGAGCCTAAGACCACTCATTGGAAAGCAACAAAACGTGTTCTTCACTATGTCCGTGGCACAATGGAATATGGCCTAGAATACAAGAGGAACAACAAATTCTTCTTGCAAGGATACACGGACTCCGACTATGCCGGATCATTTGATGATCGCAAGTCAACTTCAGGATATATTTTTCATCTTGGATCCGGTCCTGTCTCTTGGCACAGCAAGAAGCAACAGGTGGTTGCTATTTCATCAACAGAGGCAGAGTATCGCGCCGCACGTGAAGCTGTGTGCGAAGTGATATGGTTGCGTCGCATTCTGACAAGTATGGGTCATCCATCCAAATCTCCAATACACTTGTTTTGCGACAATCAGGGTGTTCTGAACCTAGTCAAGAATCCAGTCCATCATGAAAGAACAAAACACATTGACACACAATGTCATTTCATTCGAGATGAAGTTTCGAAGCACCGAATTCAGCTTCAGCACATTCCCACCGATGCTCAAGTTGCAGACATTTTCACTAAGGCACTTGCACGTGTCAAATTTGAATTGTTTCGCAGCTCTCTTTGTATTGCAAAATGATGTAATCAAGGGGGATGTTAATATAGCTAGTAGTTCTATCATTACCAAAATAATGTAATAAGGGGGGATGTTAGCATATTTTATATTTTAGCATATAGTTATTACATTATTATTGGGCGTATCTGTTTATTTGAACGTCCCATTATTAATAGTGTGTTGCAGTTGATTAGTTCCTGATTCCCTGGACTAATCCTGGCACCATTTTGTATTATTTAAGCATCATATGTTTAATGAATGATTTGCTGTTTTACTCTAACAAATGAGCTGCGAAATGAATTAGCAAAGGCAAAGACATGGTCTCAAGTAGTAAAAGAACCTGTTAATCAACAAAAAGAGTTGATAGAGAAGCAAGTAAAAATTCAAATAAAGAAGAGAAAGAAAGACATGAGAAGTTATCAAATATAATCATCAAAGGGTTGAAAGATTATGGGGATAGGGAAGACACAAACCGTTTAACCAGGGACTTCTTGTCAGATCGGTTACAATGGAAAGGTCAAATAAAAAAAACAAGCAGAATTGGCAGGCTGAGAGAAGGCGGCAGAGATAGGCATATCCGGGTCACATTGATGAGCTACGAGGACAAAACAAGGTTACTAAAAAACAGAGGCATGTTGAGAGGGTCACAATTCTATTTAGATGATGACCTAACATTTTTACAGTAGGAAGAAAGAAACAAGGAATGGGAAAAGGTGAGGGCAACAAGGAATGAAGGGAAACAGGCATATTTAAGAAATGGAAAGGCATACATCACATCTAAACAAAACAAATAGGGAGTATGGCCCGCCCGGGAACATCTTACGATGGTAAGCTGGAACTGTAGAGGTTACCCTTGGAGAAGAGGACCCGGGTTAGGGCCCATTGCTAGAGACAAAGATATAATCATCCTGACGGAAACACATGAACATGATGGATGTAGGACTCCAGAATTTGTGGGATACAAAAAAATAGCAGTATGGAATAAAGCAGCAGAAAATGGCAAAGGGCATGGGGGTATTATGGTTTTAATAAAAGAGGAATGGGATAGGGTCATTAAAATTGAAAAACATGATGAAAACAAACAGTACATCTGGATAAAGATCCTACAAAATAAGTCAGTTATTAGCATAGCAGCATGTTATTTTGCTCCCAAGAATTCTAAATTCTATAAGAAACATGACCTTAACAGAGAAGATCCATACTCCTCCCTAAAAAGAGATATTTCAATATACAATAAGTTGGGGGAGATTATATTAATTGGAGATTTCAATGCAAGGACAACAAATAAGCAAGCTAACATTCTAGAAGGAAGTGAAGATATTGAGATGAATCCTCTTTGGATGCCAGAAGAGGAAAATCAGCAGTGGACCAGGACTTCAGAAGATGAGCATGGGGCTATCACGCAATATGGAGAAGAGTTGTTAGGCCTCCGCAACATACACAACTTGATTATTTGCAATGGGATGAACAAATGGAAAAATTCAGGAAGGTATACATGCAAAACATATAAGGGACAAAGTGTAATAGACTATGTAATATGCTCACAAAATTACATACCAAAAATAGAGGAGCTAGAAGTGGAAGATTCTCCAGTGGAACTTAAGTCAGATCACAACCCAATTGTTATGAAACTTCGAATGCAAGGAGACAAACCAAGGGAAAAACACTTGCAAAGCAATCAAAACAAATATCCTCACAAGGGAAACATTCTCTTAACAGATGAAAATCGACAGAATTTTAGGGCAGTATTAAATAACAAGTTACAGGAAAGGGAGAAACTACCTCATAGTAGCAAGGATTACAGTAAGAGTGAATGGTTAATGCACATTATCCAAGAAGCTCTAAACAAATGCAAGAGAGCTAAACCTCAAAAGAAAGAAAGGAATAGCTTCCCAACCAACCCATGGTTCGATGAAGATTGCAAAGAAGCGCGAAGATTACTAAAGGAACCAACGGGTAAAACAAGAGAAAACAGAAAAGCATATGAGAAACTGGTAAGGGCAAAAAAAGAAGAATACACTAGAACAAGGAGGAAAGAACTGATTTACTTAGGGAAGCATGAACCAAAGAAATTTTGGAAGGAGCTAAGCATAAAAAGGATGCAAGCTGAAAATAGCATAACAGTTAATCAGTGGTTGGAGTATTCAAAACAATTGTATCAACGTAGTAACCAGAAGGAGACACCCCCTATTATCACTTGAACTTTTCACAAATGAAGACATTATTCAAGGGATAAAAAAGTTAGCAACTGGTAAAGCCCGTGACATAGACAATCTTCAAGTCGAGCATATAAAATGGGGGGTAGATATTCTGGCACCGCAGATCAAAGAAATTTTCAATGAGGTCATACAAAATGGTTTCCCTACCGAGTGGACAACTAGCTTGACCATTCCTTTGTTTAAAAGTGGAGATGTAAATAATCCCTCAAACTATCGAACTATCATGATCAACCCTCTCTTTGCAAAGTTGTTTGGGAGTATGATAGAGCGTAGGATCAGTATATGGGCAGAAGAAAAGGGAAAGAGAGCAAAGGGACAAGCAGGTTTTAGGCCCAAGCACTCAACTATTGATCACTGTATCACACTCAGACACATAGTGGAAAAAATATGGGACAAAAAAGAGGAGGCTTTCTGTTGTTTTGTAGACTTCAAAAAGGCATTTGACACAGTGCCAAGGAAAAAATTATGGAGCAGAATGGAAGAGCTAGAGGTTCCAATTCACTACAGGGCAGCAGTTCACAGATTATATGAGCATGTAAAAGCTAGAATCAGAACACATGAAGGGTTATCTGAATGTTTTGGTAGTGACATAGGTGTCAAACAAGGTTGCCCTCTATCTCCTACCTTATTTGGGTTGTACATTGACAAGTTAGAAGAATGGATAAACAAATTTGGGGGAGAGGGTGTGCACTTAGCCAAATATGTGGTAAAACTCCTCATGTATGCAGACGATGTAATTCTTGTGGCCAAAACAGCCAAAGATCTAGGAGATCACCTTCGAGCTCTAGAACTCTTTTGTAAGGAAGTTGGGATGCAGGTAAACACAAGCAAAACAAAAATCATGATTTTTTCAGCAAAAAAGAAGCAACAACTCAAATTTCAGTTTGCAGGAGAACCACTTGAGGTAGTAGTAGAATACAAATACCTGGGCATAGACTTTCATGACAAACTCAATTGGAATACATGTAGGATGAAAAGAACTCAAAGCGGTTGGAGAGCACTGTATGCACTTCAAAATAGGTGTAGGAATGCCGAGTTGTGGGACTGGAAGACCACCAGGGTTTTATTTGGCCTACTTGTTACACCGGTTTTGTTGTATGGTTGCGAGGTGTGGGCTAGTGGCACAACAAAGGCAAAATGGAGGCAAATAGAAAGGATTCAAAAATATCTAATCACAAATTTTCTCAAAATTAAGGCCACAACCCCTTATGAAATTATTCTAGCTGAAACTGGAATGTTTCCTTTAGAAGCAATTGCTATGACCAAGTTGTTATGTTACTTGAAAAAAACAGAAAACATGAAAAACGACAGATGGCCAAGGGCAGCTAAGGACGAAGAGTTGCATAGGCGGAAGAACACATGGATGAAACAAAATCAGAAATGGATGAAACGTTGGGAAATCAACATAAATGAATGCCCAAATTTCAACAAAGACATCAAAAGCTATGTGAATGAAAAGTTTAGAAGTGGAATGTGGAAAAATGCAAGCGAGGAAAAGACAATATTATATTGCAAAGTTTAACCCAACATATGATCACAAGGAAAAAGCATATATAGGCGCTGAAATCAAGTGGAAGGAAAAAATCCTCATTGCTCAGATAAGGACTAGCTCTCATAGGCTTAGATGTGAAACAGGGAGATGGACAACACCCAAAGAACAATGGGAAGAAAGGATATGTACTTTATGCAACACAGGGGCAGTAGAGACAGAGGAACACTTCATCTATAAGTGCCCGAGTTTTTCAGACATCCGTGGCAAATACAAAGAAACACTTGGAAACGGGTCTATGACAGAGTTATTTGAAGACAAGAAAATAAAAAAAGTTGGGGAATTGCTAACCCAAATCAGCAAGGAGAAGGAACAACCTTCTCAAAGATATTAAAGATCATATGATATGATTTGAGCAGTTGTACTTCCATATTTGAGGTCCCATAGACCATATTTGGGTCTCGCGGACGTAATTAAAATCTTTCATTTCATTTCATTTCACACTTCCGGTGTGAACAATGTGTTGTTTGGACTGACAATTACGATTTTATGACCTTGAAAATATTAGAAAATTAAAGGCAAGCAAGCTAAAAACAACAATAACACATACACGAGATTTATGTGGAAACCTTGATGTGTGCAGGAAAAACCATGGGGCAATGGCAGCTATAATCTTTTATTAAACTCAAGGAACAATTTTACATTCGCAACCTTTTTTTTCTATATATACAAATACAATGGGTCGTTCCTTTTTTAATAGGAAAACAAGAGAAGATTCTAGAAAACTCGAGATACATCCAAAATGCGTTAATTAACAACCGCGTTTATTTAATTGCCGCTGTTATTAATTAACAACCGCGTTTATTTAATTGCCGCTGTTATTAATTAACAACTGCGTTTATTTAATTGCCACTGTTATTAATTAACAACCGCGTTTATTTAATTGCTGCTTATATTAATTGCTAGAAGTTTGTAATATTCTAGCCAAAAATAACACAAAAAATTGCAGTTTTACAAAAAATTACAGCAATCACACAGTTCTGATCACACACAGAAAACTCAGCAAAACTGATGTTTATTTGTAGCAAACATGCATAGCAGATCTAATTACTCCAGAATGAGTAATGGACTGCAACTCAGAAAATAAAACAGGAAACACACCAGATCTGGTTCAATGAACCAAGGGTCTTGGCTTGAATTGCCAAGTTCTGATACTGATGCAAAAACAGCTCTCCAAAGCCTGATGTAGTCTTCAAACCTCTGAAATGGCCCCTCTAGGGCAGAACCTCTCACCTTGGGGTGAGGAATTGCAGATCTAGTCTCTGCAACTGATTTGTTCAATGAATTATCAATGCGAAGCTTGTGTGACTTTGCCCTAAGGAATATGTGAGCTTTGGGGTTTCAATGGAATTGAAACCACAAAGCCTTTAAGAGGTTGGAGTGCTCTTAGGGTCCCTTCTCCTGAAGCTTGTCCACTCTTCAAGAGCCAAATACAAATTGCTAGCCACGGCAAATTGTCCAGAAATATCAAAATTAGAATAATAATCAAGGTCCTTCATAAATGAGATGTCTCATCCTTATATAGGCTTCCCCTCTCAATGGTTGATTAAATCGTGGCCCTTAGATCCAATATGAAATAATGAATGGTGGGGATTTCATCTTGGAAATAATGAAATTCGGATGTAATGTATTTAATGCCAAAATAGGCACTCAAACCACCCAACTTCTAGCTAGAATGGTCCCAAATGGCCTCACAACTCCCAATGTTGGCTTGGGATCTCTTCTAAGTCCAGCCATGCCCTTTTAGAATGCCTCTAACTTGCTTTAATAGTCCAAACCTCATCCTTATCTTCAAATTATTCTTGGAACTCACAAAATATGACTAGGATTAAAGACATTGACTTACAACTGCCAAATAGCATTAAATAATGCTTGGTCTTATCCACACATCACACCTTATCCTCAAAACAGTCTTGGGAGTTGTAATTTTCGGATATACACTTGCCAAGGCAATAAATGCACTTGGTCTTTATCCCAAAACATAACTAAACACCAAAATAACAATACTAAGACAAGTATTTACATCATACTTAGCAATTCTTGCTAAAGAACACCCTAAAATACTCTAAAACTTGAAAAATAAAATATATACAATGCTGAAAAATATTTGGGACATCACAAAGTTGCACCACTCTGCTGAAGAAATCGGAGATCTGTATATTGACTTCACCTCTTAACATTCTCCCACTTGAAGTCGATATACTGGAATTCTTTTCCTCTGTTTTCCATCCAAGTGCCAATTGCCCAATGCTGCCTTTATCACGTTTTCAGCAAGCATAGAGAAGTTTTGCACCAATCAAACTTCTCTCTCTTTATCGGCTTTGTAAGCATATCTGCAAGATTCACTCCAGTATCAATTTTCTCCAACAGGATCCTACCTTCTTCCAGCACATTTCTTATAAAATGGTACTGAACATCAATGTGTTTAGTGCGATCATGGAATGTTGGGTTCTTTACTAACTGAAAGCACTTTGGCTATCACAATGCAATGTAATCTTCCCCTGCATTATCTTGAAGTGACACAACAATCGCTCTAGCCAAATTGCCTCTTTGCTAGCCTGAGTTGCTGCAATATATTTTGCTTGAATGGTTGATAAAGCCACCACCGGTTGCAACTTAGAAGTCCAACTCATAGCTCCACCAACAAGAGTGAAAGTATATCTTGTAGTGGACTTTCGCCCATCTCTATCTCCACCATAATCAGAATCCACAAAACCTTTAACTTGCAAATTTTCCGATCATAAGTAAATAGCAGCATCTGAAGTGCCTCTTAAATATCTAAATATCCACTTCACTGCAATCCAATGCTCCTTACCAGGATTCGCCATGAACCAACAGACAACTCCCATTGCTTGGGCAATATCCGGTCTGGTGCTTACCATGGCAAACATGAGGCTTCCTACTGCTGATGAATACGGTACACGAGACATGCTTGTCTTCTCTGCTTTTGTTCTAGGACACTATTTGGAAGACAATTTGAAGTGTGGAGGAAGTGGGGTACTAACTGGTTTTGCATTCTGCATGTTGAAGCGCTGCAAAATCTTTTCTATCTATAACTTTTGACATAACCAGATCTTCCTTTTTTCTGTCCTTGTGTATCTTCATCCCTAGAATTTGGTTTGCTGCTCCTAAATTCGTCATTTCAAATGTCCTAGCCATCTAGGCCTTAAGATCAATGATTTTCTTCATGCTAGGGCCTGCAACCAGCATATTGTCAACATACAACAACAAGATAATAAAACTGCCATCATCAAACCTCTTATAGTATGCACAATGGTCAGCTTCCCTCCTACTGAAACCTTGGCTCTTCATGAAGGTGTCAAATTTTCTGTACCATATCCTTGGCGCTTGTTTCAATTCATACAGAAATTTCTTGAGTCTGCAAACCAAATGCTCTTTGCCTCTTTCTTCATAGTCCTCAGGCTGATTCATATAGATCTCTTCCTCGAAATCACCATGCAGGAAAGCAATTTTCATGTCAAGCTGCTCTAGCTCTAAATCTTGTGCTGCTACAAGTACAAGTAAAAATTTGACAGTAGTCAGCTTAACAAATGGAGAGAAAATTTCATTAAAGTCTATTCCTGAATTCTGTGCATAACCTTTTGCCACCAAGCGAGCTTTATAGCATTCCAACAATCCATCACTGTTCTTATTTACTTTGTGTAACCACTTGTTACCAACAACCTTTCTTCCAGCTGGGAGATCCACAAGTTTCCACGTTTCGTTCTTCTGTAGTGCTTCCATTTCCTCGTCCATGGCATTCCTCCACTTTTTTGCATTCTTAGATTCTCTAGCTTTTTGAAATGAACTAGATTCACCATCATTAGTTAACAAAGCAAAAGAGGATTCAAAATTAGGAGAATACCTCTTTGGACGCTTTTGTGGACGTGTAGAACTTCTAACCCAACATTCTATTGGTTGTGGCTCTTGATCTTGTGATTGTTCAGGCTGCTGATCTACATGCTGATCAGAAGCTTTAACATCCTTATTTTTACTTTTATCTTTGTTCATATCTACCTACTTCAACAGGTACAACCGTTAGGTGTTTACTGTACCTGCTTCCTTTGCATTGATTTTTCATTAAAAACAACATCCTGACTAAAAATTACCCTGTAGGCAGTAGGATCCCATAGTCTATACCCCTTCACTGTATCTCCATAGCCAAGAAAAACACATTTCTTTGATTTTGTGTCAAGTGTGGACCTGTTTTCTTTAGGCACATGGGCAAATGCATCACAACCAAAGCTGCGTAAATGATAGTAATCAACTGACTTACCATGCCAAACTTCCTCCATAGTCTTTCCATCGAATGCAGCTGTGGGAGACCTGTTAATAAGATAAGCAGCTGAATTAACAGCCTCTACCCAGAACTTTTTATCCAACTCAGATGTGCTGAACATGCTTCTTGCATGTTCCACGATTGTGCAATTCATCTGCTCAACCACACCATTTTGCTGTGGGGTATATGGCATAGTCTTCTAGTGCCTAATTCCTTGCTGCGTACAAAATTCATCAAACTCCTTGGAGCAATATTCACCCCCATTATCTGACCTGAGACATAAAATAGGCTTGCCCAAACTTTTCTCTACTTGTGCTTTGAACTCCTTAAATTTCTCCAAAGCTTCCGACTTCCTTTTCAGAAAATAAACCCACACTCTTCTAAAATAAGCAATTATAAATGTCAAAAAATACCTAGTACCTTTTAAGGACTAAGTGGGGACTGGTCCAAATATGAGGGCACTTTGAAAAATAACAAATTATGTCGTTTTACCATGCTTGTGCATGGCTGGCCTAGTTGACCCTAATTTACTCGGCAAGGCCGACTTGGGCGCGGACTCCGCAAGTTTTTTCAAAACTTGTCGAATTTCGTAACTACGATTTGCATAATTGTATGCGATATCCCCTTTTTCCGACAAACAGACGATTAATTGAATGATAAAAGAGAATTGCAGTTGACAACTAAACAACTAACCTAAGAACTTGCATAAGTGACTTAGGAATGTAGAGTTGCAATGACAGCAAAGTGCAATTGTAAGGCCATAAGTGTCTAGACAGGCCTGAAGAATATCTCTGTGGCTGGATGAGTATTGATTGACTTGTTATAAGATATGCTTGTACTTATCTTCCAAGAATGATAGACTGCGACGAAGATGTAATCATGTTGCTGCTGATTAGTTTGCAACCTACTCATGAAATTACAGAAATGAAGTATTCATGGTTGAGGAGTTAACAGTAGGTGGCGGATTCAAGTTTTTGATTGGATTGCTGGTATTTATTCCAGAAAGAGCACTTACAAAATGATATGCTGTTTGTTTCATACCTGGTCAATGCAAATAGCATTTTAGATGCTCGAGTATCTCATAGATACCGAAGTGATCCTATAGGAAGAAGATTGTGCATCCTTGAGAGGTTTGTGTCAAGTTGCCTCATTTGGTCCTGAAAGCTGGTTGAGCATGTACTAGTGCATAGAATTCTGTATCGTATGAGTTGTAATTAAGCTTGGCTTGTGAAAGGGTTGTGGAATGATAAGCCACTGGGTTTGCTTATTGCTTAAGAATGATACTTATAGCATGTTGTGAGGTATTTGTTTTGATCTCAAAATTTTGATTGTGATTAGGGAGAACAAGTTCTAGTGCTTAATAAAGGGTATTTTACGTTGGAAGACAGTTTCAGACTTGGGTCCTAAAGTGACATTACTCTCATTGTGAGTTGATGTACAGGGCAGGCTATGTGTGAATTATGTGAAATGAACTTGCAAAGTTCATCCCACCAAGGAAGGCCTTTAAGTCTGTAATTGTCATAGGTGTGAACCATTCACAAAGCACCTTGACTTTCATGGGATTAGGATTTACATCTTTGTGGATAACAATTTATGTACAATCACCTTAAATCTTAAGGACAAGGCATTTCTCCAGCAAAAATGATCTTCAATTTTATATAATGCATAGACACCCTAAATAAGCTGATTAACATTAAAAAAATATAATCTTCTAATGATAACGTTAAATTGGAAATTATTCTGTCTCTTTACCACACAAAAATGTTGTTAAATATCAGTTCACCACCAAGCTGCCTTGTTATTTTGTCTATAGTTCTTTGAGTTCATAGAAATCTGTTAAGCGTCTAGTTGTCTTGCAGATTGAGATGCATACATTTTTATTTTAGTACACACAGAGAGATAAGTATGCTCTTTTGTGACCCCAATTATTCTCATATTATTGAAATGATGCTTGCAGTGCTCTGCATTGGGGACAATGCATCAATCGCTTGACTGGTTTGTTATGGTAAGCAGAGGCATAGCAATTTATTATGAGACAGGGAGTAAAACACTGTTGTGATTATAGAGATAAGCTGTAAATGATTCAGGAACAAAGTAGTAACAAAATTCATAGGACTTAATTAATCTGTACAGGAGCAAAGAGGGAAAACACATGTAGTAATAATTGTATTTCATTGTTGTAAATGTAGGCTATGTAGAAAAGTAAACGTATAATATTACAGTTTGGTACAAGGGGTTATGTGAAATCTACAATGCTAATGGGTGTTGTAAAGCCGTATACTCCAATATTAAGGGGTTTGTGTTATATAGACATTATGTTGCTTGAGGAATGTGGTGGACTTAATGTTGCTCTCTACCTGGCATCTGTTGTAGATGTATCTACAGCTGTGTGAGGAGTAGAGGAAGGAATTCATTTGTAGAATCTCAAAAGGCCATTGTAACAGGTGTCCTTTGAGAAGGATATTTGTGCTGAAGTAGGCATGTGGAGCTGAAGTGCCACTTTACAGTCGCCAAGTTATCCTGTCACCAACTGTCATTACACGAAGTGAATTGCACCTTCAGCTCTACTGATCGTTCATTGAACATCAAGAGTGAAATGCATTTCATATCTGCTTTTGTTTCTATTCAAAAAATCATGAAGAACACATTGTGGTCCTTTTCTATCCAGTTTTTACTTTGTTCATTGTTTTTTTTTTTTTTTAACCATTTAAAATTGTTCTTGTAGTTTGCATGGATGTGCAAGCGCTTATATGCCTCTTCAAAGAGAAATTGCGTTTTCTGAATGTTAAGAATATATTGATGCACTTAATTTCCTATAGTTAATTGTTGTCAACAAAAGTGTTGTTCAACCTTCTAATTTTAATCTTCCTATTTTTCCATTTGAGTCGTTGAAAGTGACGTGCTTCCTTGGAGTGAAAACTGCCTGATATCTGTATTCATAACATGGGATTCTAGTAGACATGCATAAGTCTTTTTTGGAATGGTATTGAATAAATGTTTTGTATTAGGATGAGGTTGCCTTTCCCAAAAAATAAACTTTCTTTTTTGCTAATAAACAGTTGGCAGGTGGTTATGATAACCAATGATGGAGACAAATTAGAATTGCCCTATGCATTGAAGCCGCGACAACAAACTTCAATTCCTCAGGTTAGTGTAATCATTTCTTATACTTCCCAACTGGATGGTTCTCCTTTTTTTCTTTGATTGGATAGAGGATAGGAGACTTAAGTAAATTGTTCAAACTAATAGACTTTAGGTTTATTCTCTGTGATAAAAAAGATAGCTCCACACATGAAATTTTGACACATGAAATTTTGAAGTAAAGCACCATGCCAACAATAAATGTGCTGGCAATACTGCACGTGGATATAGACCATCTCTTTCTTGTTATACAGAGATAGAGAAATACCCAGTTTTTGTGGGTTCCCAGGAAATAAAATGTTAACATAATATATGATTTGCCTCCGAAAGGAATCTAGTGAACTTTCTGTCTCTGTTTGAAGGATTTTGCTTCATCTTTGCAAGCTTGTCTGCATCTGGATTTAACTTCTTAAAGTCATGATGAAGGTTGATATAAAACTAGGTAGCACTCGATGAAAGTTAATCTTTACAAAGACAATGAAGAGATGTCTTTCTTGAGTTTCACACGCCAACATCAGACATCCATTTTCTTAACATGTAGGACTCAGATGCTTTATCATTTGATGGATTATAGGGATTGGGTGGTTAATTGGTGCTAAGCCATGCCGTATGTATGATTCATAGTATTAGCTTTTCTTTAATAAGGAAACCTTCATATATCCTTCCTGGCATTTTTCTTTCACATGTTGGTCGTAATGCATGCTGCTACTGTTTTAGTATTTCAGACATGACATCAACAGTGATTTACTGCTGATTGCTTCAAATAATTCTGAATGCTTATACAATTTCTTTCATTGCAAAAGAAAATAGTAGGTTCTATGGGAATTTCTTTGAATAGAATCTGCGATAGTTTGTTGAGACTTTAGGACCTTCGAATAATCATTGTATGCTTGACTATTTTTACCATGCAAGGATGCACTATGTTTTGGTAATGCAGTAATGATTCAAAAGTCAAATGACAACAATCTAAAAATGATAGTTTCATGTTTTGAAAAGTGGAGAATGGTATACTTTGGTGAGACTATGTAAGGCTTCTTGTTGGTGAATAATAATGTCTTTTAGACTGGACAGTATAATCAAGAGAGTTTAAGGGCTTGTAATAAATTGTATGCTTGACTGTTTTTACCATCCAAGGATGTAAAATGTTAGTGTAGCACGGCGGTGGTATTCCACATTTGGAGGAACAATTAGGAATGACAGTTAAGTTGTTCAAGTAATCTAGACGGCCTGTTTCATTTCCTCTCCCACGACCTTGCACAACACAGCAGTCAAATGGCCCAGTCTGAGGTCCAGACGGCCTCGCACAACAGTCAGATGGCTTGTCCTTCACGGCAGACAGCCTAGGCTTGCATGGGACGGTTAGGAATGATAGTTAAATTGCTCAAGCAACTTCATAGAATATAGTCTAGACGACTTGTATCATTCCTTTCCCACAGTTCTGCACGACACATGGTGCAGTTTGAGGTCCAGACGGCCTGGCACAACTGTCAGATGGCTTGCTCTTTGGTGTAGATGACCTAGGCTTGCATGGGACAACTTTGGACTAGTCCAGATGGCCCTGTACAAACAGAGTATGACAATCAAAATATAATTAGGAATAGTCCAGAAGCTATATCTACAACACTAAAAGTAGATACGAACACATGCAAACAACAGACACAAAACCATGGCTGAATGATGAATTGATATTAACATGATACTGCATTATCTATACATTTGTACAGATGCACTTCCATCATCGACTCTGTATATAGGTTCTTCAATGACATATCCTTTGCAGCATGTATGAAATATAACCAATGCACTCTCTCTCCTATTAACATCGAGTCGTGACATGTGTGTGGGGGGTATTTGGCCCTCTTGCTTTCTAACCGGTTCATGTGATGTTGTTCCCATTACAAGCTATTTATTTCCAGTGGCATATTCCTATGTTGGAATTTCGTTCCACTTTAATACCTCTTCTTCTCCACTATTTGGAGACTCCTCCCTCACATATACAAGGTACTAACCTCAACATGTACAATGTCTATCCTTTGTATATCCAATGTACCATGTACCTGCTCAAATGAATGAGGTGGTCTATTTAAACTTGAGGGAAGGTAGTTATTACCAACTACCAACCTTGACACCTCACTTTGTCTCATTACATTTGTATTGCATTTCATTTTGTTTCATTTCCTAACTACAAGAGAAACTATATGATAATTAACTTCTCATGACTAGTTTGTACATGACTATCACTTAACTCATTATTACATTGTTGCATGAAATATTACGACATCATCAAAACTTCAACCATATCAACCTTTATCAAACTATCAGAACTTTGTTGTGTGTGGACTTGACTTCCAACGCACTTATTTTACTTATTTTGCTGAAGTGGCAAGTTAGAACCAGTGTCGACATCTGCCCTCCCCTCTAAAGTGGTCAACGTTCTTGTCGATGATTGTTTCTACTCTTAGGTTCTTTGACGTTGTTTAGGATGAGGTGTTGGAATAGGTACTCCTTCTAGCTCCTAGATCTCTAGCTTCAAGGCTTAATTTTCTCCTTTGAATCTCTTTGCATAGGCCTGGTAATGAGCCCACTGGAAGCCATAATGATGCGTCTTCTACTCGACTTTTTCCAGCCTAGCCTTCTATTCAGCTTCCCTCTTCATCGCTTTAGCTTGTTTCCTTGCAGCTATGGCTAATTGCTCATCACGCTCAACGATCAGTTGATCTTGGGGCGCAAGCTTCTACATCTTTGCTTCCTCACCGCACACTCTAATATCAGCTGTCCAATCAACTGATCCCGTTGTTCCTGCACATGCCTCATGCTCTCCATCTCCTTTGTCATTGCTGCTTGTTTTGCTTCGACATCTTGCTATACTTGCTGAAGTTGTCCTTCCATCATCTGCAATTGGTTAGCCTAGTCTTCCTTCTTCAACTCCAAACTACCGACCATCTACTCAAACATCTCTAGCCCAGTTGCTAACCACAAAATTAATTATGTCAAGAAATTCATTCCTGCATACGTTTTCACCAACTCAGGTGCCAACTTCACATTCTTGGCACTTGGAAACTTTGCATAAGGCGCCATACTTCATCAACATATATTTGTAGTGGGAGTTGATATTGAACTGGAATTACTTTGGGTAGCTTTCTCACTTCTAACATCAAATGGATACTGTAACTGCCAACACTTAGCTCCCATGGCTGCATCTGAAGGATCTTTGCAAACTTTTTCATGTGCTCATCATCTTGAGCCCAACTCACTAGCTTGCTTAACTTCTCTTCCATGCTTAGCTGCCATGGTCACTAGTCCCCAACACAATCCACTTGGAACATGCTCTAGACCCTATCGAACGATCTGTTCCCCTTCTCGAAAAATGTGTGAACCTATTCATTAATTGTTTTGCCATGTATTGGTGGTCTCCTCAAGTTTGACAATTCTATCATGAAATGCTCACTTGTTCCTCCATTTTCTAGCTCCATGTCCATATCATCCTTGATGGATGTGTCCTCAACATGCTTGCCACCTTGACCTATCAGGTTGATCTCTTGTCTAGTTGCCTTTCCGTCTTGAATTTTTGGTACACTTGTTCCTTATGCATTTGTATGCTTCCTGGTCATGTACACCGTCTCCTTGCCTTGATCAGGTTCTTCAAGCGGTTGACTAATTTGACCCTTCTACCACATTTAATATTTTGATGCAAGTTGTTTCCCTTTTTTGTTTTCTCTTCCGACACAAATGATTTTGGTGTCGTGGTCTGTGTAATTGTAGATGTCATCTTAGTTGGTAGTCCCTCATCCAACAAATGTAAACAATATCTCTCCACTTCGTCTACAAATTGCCTCAATGGTGTTGTGACATAGCTCGCCGGTGTATCCACATTGTCAACATACAATGAAACATCACCAACGACGTCTCCTCGTACTTTGTCCAACGATGGTGATGCCTCCATTGCAATTTTGACATTGTTGTCCACATATACAATTATAGGTGTTTGCTACGCATGTTGTTACACAGTTCTTTTCCTAGTCTTTTGCGCTACTCCCCTTGCTCATTGAACATTTTGTGTCGTGGTGAGGTCAGGGTGGTAGACATGGTAATAGGATGGAAGCACAAAATCAGCCCTCTAGAGAGCAATAGATGGAACTCCCTAGGGCACGGTAGAGGGAACTTCGGAGTGAAGTTCACAAAGAAAAGATGCTAGAAGAAAATAGTGATCAACAAAGTGAAGGGGAAAATGAATAGGTAGCATTGAAGGATATCACTTTCACTCAACCTGCAGGAGAGTTTTGTCGAAAATGGTGGAACGAGACCCTAGAAAATCATAAATTAAAAGCAACATTGGAGAAGGTAGGATTGAGTGTTATGGCACAAGTACCTCCTTTTGATAGGAATTTCTTCAGTGAGTACTTGTTATAGATAGTTCAATCATATGATGCAAAGAATAATTGTACTTTTGTCTACCTCGAGAATCGGCATCTCAAGGTAGAATTCTCCACAGAGAATTTTCGTCGGACATTCGGATTGCCACAAGGAGGACGAATAGTAAAGAAAGGACATGTGGATCAAATTGAGTGGCATAGGTTGATTAGTGATTTGACTATACTTAAACCTAAAGAGGCCACCAAGTCTTTTGGTCCAGGAGGACGGGGAATTAAGCAAAGTTAATTGAAGGTTAAGGAACTCCAATGTGTCATGAACACTGGAATGGCACGACTGTCAGGAGAATCACGTTTGTCGGAAATGCCTGTATGGTTGGCGCAATATGTAGAAGGCATAATGGAAGATGTGCAGTACAACTGGGGAACGTACTTATCATATAGAATCCAAATATTATTGTAGTGGACAACGAAGAGCTTCTTCGTGACACTACATGCAATTGGAGTCATGTTAGATGCAGTTTCTTAGGCTAGCATGCCATTTTATGGATTGATGGCTCCAAGGGATTTGCCAAAGGACCAACCTTCAATTTTAAGATGGGCAAAAACAGTACTAGTGAAGAAGCCTACTCTAGAAAAGCCAAAGACCAAGAAAAATACAAAGAAACCGGAAGTGGCTATAATTGAAGAAAGTGAGGGTTCTGAGGAGGAGTAGGCGTAAAAGAAGAGTGAAGTTGAATCTGGATCAAGAACAGGATGAAGCAGTTCTTGAGAAGTTGCTGTGGGAGCAGTCAATGCATCAAAGAAGGGAATAAGGACCATAAGCAAGTCTTGTTCTAACAAGGAGACAGTGGGAGAAGGAAAAAATGATGCTACAAGAATAGTAACTTCTAGCACCTATTAAGCAACGATAAATATTGGTCATAGAGCCAATTGAGGAGGTTGGAACAGGATTGGGGGAAATGGACATAATGGAGATAAATAAGCGAGTGAAGGGAATGTGGAAGGTGGACAACAGATGGACAATGTGATCCAGTGGTAGGGTTACGGGAACATAATATAGAGCAACATGATCCATTGGACGGGTCATAAGCGCAAAGTGGTGAACACCAAAAACAACCAAGGGATGAACAAGAAATTGTTGTAGAACAAACAGATCGATCGTAAATTATTGTATAACAAATAGAACAACAAGAAAGGATTGCAGATCAAATCAACCAGCAGAGAGGAATTGAAGATATGTAGTTGGATGACAACAAAGATATAGCTCCTGATGAGGATGTTATGAACCTCTCTTCTTATCAACAATAAATGATTCACCAATACGCAGAAATATCAAACATGTATCCACAAATAATTTCCACAATAATAATCCACACAATAAAATAGAGATTGATAATACCCTTGTGGTATGGCAATACCATGCAATGCTCCTTATTGGAAGGAAGCCACTCCACAAGATCAATAACTCCGCCAGACAAGACTTTTACAAAGAACACTTCCTATGACATCCTTTACAATGGGGGTACATCTCTCTTTATACAAGAATGTGATGGTTCACCTTTCATGAGTTACAAGGTCACCCATGTGGTGGTTTACCTTCCATGAGTTACAAAGTGCATAATATTATAATATGACAATATTCCCTAACGGTTACATATACAATTCTATGAGATTATTCTCCTACCTATTTCTAAATTGACATGTGGCCTTCTTTAATGAATAATGGTTACATAAGTAACGTTTACATCATAGTGAGTCCACATTAGCCAATAATTCATTTATGGCTCATACCAATATACAATACAATATTAAATTATTAAGTACCTATCTTGGGTACCTAACACAAGAGGAAGTAGACGAGGAACAACAAGCAAATGGGACCAGTCAGGGGTTGCAGACACATTTCATGATTGCAATATCTACTTTTGGGCTATACGATGAAGGAGAAGAAACTTATGATTGTGACGACGAGTTCTTTGGGAGAATAATGGATATGTTCAATCATACGAGAATGCAGTTTCAACTAGGCTGCATCAGACAATTAAGACAGTAGAAGGCTAGAGCCTATAAGGAAATAGATACAACAATGAAATGGGTGAAAAAGGAGGAAAGGATAAGGAAGCTCACAAAAATTTATGCAAAACAACCTTGGGCATCCCCAGCTAAAGAGGTAACAAGTATGATTGAGATAGAAGAGTTACCAGAGGGAATGAAGACTAACTATAGAGTGCCTCCGAGAGTGTATGTGGATACTAGTTGTTCTCGACACTGTCCACTAGACACAACCGAAGTGGAATATAGGAGAGCACCACCTGAGTTAGCATATCTGTTTCGGAAGTATAATTTTTTGACACTTTGGATATAGTGCCTTACCACAAGGTTGTAGCAAATCCGTCAAGCCAAGGAAGCACAATTAGGGGAAACATAAGCAACAAGAAGAGAAATGGCTGCTATGGAGGAAGGAATTGAAGGAATTAAAAAAGAGGCTGAAGCAAGGCAAAAAGAAACAGAAATTTAAATGAATGACATGAAACAAGCTTTTGAATACCAATTAAAGGTCCAAGAAGAACAATGGAAAATCACAAAGGACCAAGTAGAAGAACAAGGCAAACAATTGAAGGAGAAAGAAGAGTTGCTGAAAAAATATGCAGAACAATTGAAACAACAAGAGGAGCAACTGAAAACTAAGGGTGAGCAACTAAAGAACCAAGAGGAGCAACTGAAAACTAAGGATGAGCAACTAAAGAATCAAGAGGAGCAATTGAAAATGAAGGATGGACAATTACAACTCAAGGATCAGAAGATGGCTGAAATGAAGAAAGATGCAGATAGATACAATAAAATGATTATGGATCATAAGGCCATGCTTCAGATTAGAAAAGAACAAAGGTCTCATCAAACAGAGCTAGAACAACGGGATTAGGTGATTGTTGGAAAAATTGAAGGACTAGTCATTGCAGCAAGAACCAAGGCTGAGTTAAAAGAAAAACTTCGGAAGGGAACCTTAGAACAAGAGAGGTAGTTGTTACAGGCCTTAGCCATAGTAGAAGAGAAAGCAAACAAATACGGCTTAAAAGCCATGGAACTTAGTATGCAACAAGATTAAAGGATGAACGTGAAGCTTTGTGAGTTCAGATAATTGATATGGGTGGAGCACCTGAACGCGAAGCTTTGCGAGTTCAGATAGCTGATACGGGTGGAGCACTTGAGTTTGGATTGCAGTAGCAGTGAAGTACAACAAAGCAGCAAGTGTCAGTGAGGACGTTGATTGGTTGAAAGGGGAGGGCAGATGTAGGTGGTAAATCTGCCTCTCAAAAGAAGAAAAAGTAAATCTTTGTACAAATTGCAATTTTGACAAGTTTTGTATGGTTTTGTACAAGTTTTGAAGTTTTGTAAAGCAAAATGTGAAATGAAATTTGTGTTAAATTAAAGGTAATTAACATGAAATGTAAATTGAAGTACAAATTAAATTAAACGAAATTAGGGAAATGCAAATTAGTCCAAACAGTCCTATACAAACTGAGTAGGACAACCAAAATATAAATAGTAACAGTTTGGAAGTTATATCTATAACAGAAACACCATATATGAACACATGCAAACAACATACACAGAACAATGGCTGAATGATGAATTGATATTAACAAGATACTGCATTACATATACATTTGTACGGATGCACTTCCAACATCAACTCTGTGTATAGGTTCTGCAATGAACATATCCTCTGCAACATGTACAAAATACAACCAATGCACTCTCTCTCTTCTAATTGCAGACTCCTCCCTCACATATGCAAGGTACTCACCTCGGCATCTACAATGTCTACATTCTATATCATAGTTGAGAAAATCTGCAAAAAATCCCGATTCAATCCCGTTTTCCCTGATTCACAGGCTAGCCGATCTTTTGCTGATTTTTTCTCGAAAAATTCTGATATGCATGAAAAAAGCTTTTTTCCAATGAAAAATTGCATTTTCTTCAGTTTTTTCAATGAAAAAATGCCAATTTTGTCCCCGATTTTTTGTCAATTCTCGATTTTTCCCGATCCTTTTCCATGTCGATTCTGATCCAATTCCGATTTTCTCAACTATGTTCTATATATCCAATGTACCATGTAACTGCTCAAATGAATGAGGTTGCATATTTAAACTTGATGGAACGTAGTTAATATCAACTACCAACCCTGACACCTCACTTTGTCGGGCATTTCATTTCCAAACTACAAGACAAACTTCATTATAACTAACTTCTCATGACTCATCCGTACATGACTATCAAACATTATTGCATGAAATATTACGACATTATCGAAACTTCAACTATATCAAACTTTGTCAAAACTATGTTGTGCGTGTACTTTACTTCCAATGCACTTATTTTATTTCTTTTGCTGAGGTGGCAAGTTAGAACTAGCGTCTACAGTTAGTAATGCAGTAATGATCAGTAAGGAAAGTGGCAACCATTTAAAACCAATAGGTTCATTGTTTGAAGACTCGGGAATGGTATACTTCTAGTGGGGAATGGGCTTCTTGTTGGTGAATTATAATATCCTTTGGGTTGAACAGAATAATCCAGTCTCTTTCATTTCAACTTTTTTCTCCCTTAGCATTTATTGCCATTTATGGGCCAAAGCATCAGTTATAACAGAGGCCAATACTTACAATCCCAACAAAAGCTGACTTTTTGAAGCAATAAATTGCCCAGCTATAGCATAAAGTTTTATGTAGTCTTGGCATGTACTTTTTAGAATTCAGCTCTTAAATGTTAAAGCAAAATGCAGATTTTGTACTGTAGATATCACTTAGACATTTCATTTCTTGTTTATATGCTTATTCTTTTACAAAGAGCAACCGAGGTTTTCACTTCTCCTGCAGGATGAAACTGAAGATGGAACATTGTCTACTAGTTTTGTTGCCTATGGAGGTTTATTTTACAATTACTTCAGTATAGGTATGTTATTCATTACATGTTAACATGAACGACTTTTGACTGCTGATGAGTTGTATTATTAAAAGCCATAAATATAGATCAAGAGAATGTTCGAACTTCCTTTTCATTTCTTACAACTTTAGGACATGATGCTTACAGTTAAGACCCTACTGTAATTGTGCTTTGTTACTTGGATATAGATATTATATATATACTAAGCCAGCAAAAGCTGATGTTGATATAAAACAAATAGAGATTTCTTGAACTGTTTACGTTTAACACCGGAAACACATAGAAGTGGGCTATAGGAGGGGTGTAATTGAGGCATGTCTGTGATAAATAATTGAAATTGTCTATGTTATAGAATTTTTATGGCTCATGTTTGACAGATCTGGCAACAACTGTACCAGATTTAAAGTATGAAGATATGTTCACCTGGTCCTGCACCTCCATATGCACTCTTGATACTTTGATTTGTATCCATCTAACTAGGGCATGGATATTTGTAGGCAGGAAAATTGACCAATGAATAAATTGTCATTTTGTGTTATATTGTTATACTTGTGAGAAAGTGTTTTAAGAAATGTACTTATAATTAATAGAGTCATAAAGTGAGTCATGAAATGAAATGTAAATGTAAGTCAAATGCATCTCAAATGTGATTTAAGAAAATGATGAAGTGTCCGGTCATCACTAAGTTGGAGGATGCAACTACCTCCTTTGTTGTATAAATAAGATCCCTCCCTCATTCATTCAAAGGTGGATATAAGTTGGCATGGTATTGAGGGTTGGTGTCAAGGCTGGTGTTGTATGTAGGCATTGCATGTGGTAGTAGAAGTTGGCTGTAACCAGGCATGTATTCCTGAGATACTTGTGCTGGGCTGTTTGAATGCTATTGCAGTCTGTCTGAATACTATTCCAGGCTCTCTGAATGCTGTTGCAGTTTGTGTGAATGTTGTGCCAGACAGTCTGAATGCTGTTCTAGACAGTCTGAACTGCTGTGCCGGGCAGTCTGAATGCTATGCCGGGCAGTCTGAACTGCTGTTCCAGACTGTCTGATGTATGCGTGCATAGCATGGTGGTGAGTTTCCCAATGGTGGAGGAAAAAAATGACAGATTTGGAGGCCAAACAAGACTGCCGGGAACGCAATTCTGCAACACATCATGGACTTGAACAACATCAACTCTCGTACAATTGTACGGTAGGTTAGCTTCCACTTGAACGACAAGCGCTTGTACAACAACTCTTGTACGACAACGTCAACAACTCACTTGTATGGTGTTCACCCACTTGAACGACACACTGCAATCCACTTGAATGGCACAAGCAACAACTTCACTTGTACGACAACTTCTGTAGGATGTCTTGGATTTCAACTCTCTTGTATTGTGATTTGAGTGCAACATTTGCACACCTGCACATAGAACTCAATGCACCCACAATCTACCAACTACTAGCAACAACAATATCATACACATAACATACACATCACAAGGATGAAGGATGAATGATCATTGTATTACTCAATTGTATGACATGTACATTACAGTCTCCCTTCGCATACAATGCACAATGGATACACTGACTAGACACAGTCTCTCCTCTCCTGACATACTGTCTATGGCATGATCTCTCTGGTCTACATGTTCATACTCGAATGATTGAATGGGGATCCTATTTATTGTTGGGCCATGGCTGTTGCCAACAACAGTCTTGAAGGACACCTCACTCAATAACTGTTTCTTCCTTTTGTACATTACACACTTTTTTCACACGTTACATTAGCAATATATGATCAATGACGTCATCACCCTTGACATCACACACCGAAATTGCATTTCATGTACATTTCATTTCATTACATTGACATTTATATTTGTATTTACATGTGCACTTGACTCTTATTACTACTATATACACTATTTCTTCAGTTGGTTACAACTGGCTCCTACATATAACCTCTCCTTTAAATTTATTCAATGTCCTCCTCGATGATTGCCTTTGCTCGTGGGGACTCAAGTTATATTGAGAAGTAGGAACAAGTACACCTCCCATATCCTGGATTTGTAGTTTTAGGGCCTCCATTTCTCCTTTCAACCTCTTGGCATATGTCTTGTGCCGATCCCATTGAAAGCCGTGAAGATTGGCTCTCTACTCAAATTTTACCAATGTTGCCTTCATCTTAGCATCTCTTTTGGTTGCCATCGCCAGTTGCTTGTCCTTCTCTGTTATCAGTTGATTGTGATGGTTTACCTCGTTTTTTACTTACAACTATTCTCTATTTAAACAATCTGACCTTAGTTGCCAGATCAACTTGCCCTACTCCTCTTGCATCGTGGTTTTCTCCTAAACCTCCTTCCTCAACTTGGCCAACTCTGTTTCAGCATCCTCCTGCACTTGTCGAAGTCTGGATTCCAACTCCTATAACTGGTTCCTTGCGTTATGGATCTTCTCCATTGTCGTGGATAACCATTAAACTAAGTATGCCAAAAAGTTTATCCTGACATACGTCTTCACCTATTCAATTACAAGCTTAACATACTTGACAACTGTTTCATCTCCTAGGTAAGGTATCACAGTTCCTTCATCAATATAAATTGGTGTTGGCAATTCCTTTTGGCAGGTTTTGCACACCAATTTGGATGTTGCCAATCTCCAACTGCTATGGCTGTCTGGTGGATATCGACAAGTTCTTTCATCCGTTTCTCATCCTGAACCCATTGCAGCAACTTGCGTTGTTCATTTTCTACCAGCAACTGCTCATTCTCGCCTCTATCCAAGGCTCCAAACATCTTCTTGAAAAAGGTATTAACTTGCTCGTTGATACAATCCCCTATCTTAAATTTGGCACTTCTATCATGAAATGCTCATTCACATCCAACTCCAAGTCTGTATCATCTCTTATGGTTGTTTCCTCCACATCCTCTCCCAGTGTTATGGCTGCCTTGCATTTCTAAACAGGTTGTGCTACATTAGTTGCTAGCGTTTCTTGCTCTCTCTGGTTCCTACTCCAACGGTTGGCTTGCTTTGCCTTTTTGCAATATTTTAAACGTGAATGTAGACTGCTTGCCCTTCTTCGGACTCTCCTTTGGCACAACTTGTGTTGGTGTTGTCTCTTGTTAATGATTTCTCCTTATGCATTCTCATCTAGTAGTGGTGACCCACATGGATCTGCTTGTTGTACAAATTGCAATGGCATATTGGGAAAACTATGAGGTGAGTTGACATTCTCTCCCTCTTCTTGTACAATCTCCATTGCAATCTGTTCTTTTGCATCCACATCCACAATGACCGGTTCTTGCGCTTGTTGCAAGGTCCTTTCCTCCAATAGTTGCACGCTTCTCTTTGTCTCCCGATCTTCTTGCACAATAGTATCCTGCGGTTGCTATCCACCTACTATAGCCTTCACTTGAGTCGTCCTCCTTCCTATAGCCTTCTTGCACAACCTGATTCTTTTGTTGGACAGGAACTTTTTGCACTGCTACTTGTGGCACTCCACGCTTCCTACTTTTTTGTGATTGTTGCCTCTCCACTTGTTGCTGTTGTGGTTGAGTTTCCAATTGCTGCTCTAACCTTGTTTGAATCTTCTCTTTTTGGACTAGGTTTGTTTGCTTTCGCTTATCAATTTCTTGTGAATTTTCACTCTCTTCTTCCTTTGAAGCTTCCCATTCATTCCTCTTTCTCGTAGTACAGTTTTTCTTCTTTATTGGGGTACTAGGTTTAATAAATGGCATCACATGGACCCATCTCCATTTAGTCGGTTGATGCTTCAAAATCACTCTTGGTGCATTCAACCTAGGAAACTACAAAACTTCTACTACGTCACAACATTCATCATAATTGCGATAACATGGGAGGCCAATAAAATAATTTCATTTGTACTGCATCAAGAAGTTCTTGATACGGTAAGACAAGTATGATGCCCAATCGCACGCAACGCCAACTATAATCCCCTCCATATAGGGTATGAGTCAAGTGGGCATCTTTGATGTTCACATTCATTGTACATTGTAGTTGTTATGTGTTCAATTGTTTCATCTTCAATTCGTGATTTCCATGCTGCAACAGTTTAGTCGCCTCCTCTAGATTGATATATGTGGTCCTATACATCATATCCTTCCATTGAGGCCAATTTGTTGCCTCCTTTGTCATTGGTATTCCTGAACTGGACAATCCAAATGTCTTGTGAAAGTTACTAGGTGAGAACACCACCTGTACCTCAAAGTCACTAATCAAAATCGTACTCATGTTATGCTGTTGGTCATACGTTTGCAACAAGTACTCCTTGAAAAACTCCTTAAAGTTTGGAATTTGCAAATTATGATGCGCTTTTGTACTCTTAAATGCATTCTTTAGTGGATGATCATGTGCATGCGCTTGCCACCAGTTCCTACTAAATTCTCTTGTTGGTTGTTGCCAAGTCATCTCTTTCAAGGGTATGAGTGTCCCTTGCACTTTTTTTTTTCCTAAGGTGCAACCTCAACTTCTCTCTCCCTAAAAGTGTTGTATCTCAACCTCTTCCTAGAATGTACATCATGCTGCCTTCCCAAGTCATGTCGTTCTATGCTGTGATTGCGCTCTTTCTCCCTTGTGCGAACTCGCTCTACAAGTCGTTTCACCCTCTGTACGTGAACGAGATTCTATCTTCCACATCCTCTTAGGTGGAGGTTTACTTTGTTGCTGCTCCACTCACTGTATTCTTTTAGTAATGCTTGGTCGCTTCTACATCTTCTCAATCTTCAACAAACTTGATTCTGACTACACTTCTGCTTGTGCGACACTTTCTAACCGACAACTTCAATTGTACGATGTTTTACAATAGCCCCACTTGTACGATGGTATTTGTATGACATTGTCGTTTGATGGTTACACTTGTATGACACCCCTCAGGCCTGCACTTTTAAATTTGAGTTGTACAACACGACTCTAGTTGCTTTTGTGACACCTCTCCAGTTGCTTGTACGACACGACCTGTATGACAATCCTTGCATGATTGTACGACGACTTCCTCACTTAGCCTCTATGCGTTGCATAAATCATTTTGTCGTTTAACTCTTCCCTTTTGTCTGTACAACCTTTATTAGACAATTTTTCAACCCTTTGCCAGCAACCGAAAATTTGTTACTTCTGACTTCGTCCGTATGCATAATATTTTTGTATTTTGCAATTGTCCTTTCTGCAATTATTCCCATAAGGCGTTTGTCAACAACTTCATCCTTTGTTGGCAGTTCCTTTTCAATCCATGCAACATTGCACGATTTCACTTTACTTCCCTATGACTCCTTCCTTCCTCGCTTCCTCCTTCCGTTGTGGTTGCTGGGCTCCTTTTGCTTGTTCTTTGTTCTGTCTTGGGCTTTGTAATGCTGCAAACTTTCCCCAAATGCGTGTTTGTAAGTTTGTGAAGGGAAATTTTCTAATAGTCACCCATGCAATGACTAACACTTAATTGCTAGTTCGCCACCTCCCCACCTTTGCATGGTAATTTGACCATGCGCATTTTCGTCTTTTCCCTATTTTGTGAAGGAAACATGGTATCTAAGTTTAATTTTGTTGTACGATTCATACGAACACTCCAATTGCTACTTCGATTACTATTTCTATCGATAGATTGGTCTCCTCTTGTAAACGATATCCTTTCGACTGTTTTGCTGTTCGACCACTTACATTTGTACGATGATTTTCTCCTTGTGCTGCATTTGTACAATGATTTTCTCCTTGTGTTGCATTTATACAACCGTCTATCGTACCATCACTTCCATCTGTACGACCACGTTGACTTAAAGCTTGTACGACCTTCCTTTGTATGACATGAATCATTTGAATGACAGTTTTCCGTACAATTGTTCTCTCGTCTTGCACTCGTACGACAAGATTCCTTGCCTCTTCTCTTTGTATTATGCCTTTGTCTATGGTCTTGTCTTTACTGATTCAACTGTTCATCATCTCTCCTTTGTCTTTGTCATCGCTTTCTCTTTCTCCTTCACAACGATCCTCACTCATGGACTGATTCTTTAGGTTAGTCATATATTTATGCTGCCCCTTTTTGAATGTTAGGTGATCCTTCTCCTAGTTGTGATTTACTTTCACCATGCTCAAGCATGCTCTTCCCAACAATGCACTATATGCTGGTTTCTGCATGGTGATCACAACCAAATCCATGATAAACTCTTGGTCGACTATTTTCACTTTTTGAGTCGTTAAGACTCTGTTCATTTCAATCTTGTACTAGTTTGCAACATGCAATTCGAAATTTAAAGACCATAAGAATGGTGCTCCAATTTCTCGCCATGTCTTCTTAGGCAATACTCCATTGACGATCACCTACGTCAATTTATGATCTAGCAACTCTATATGAATTAAATTTTGGCTTTTTGCCAACATCAATCATTAATACTGTCAAATAAATATAGTGATCTCTTCTCCCCATAGTTGCATCATGTTGGCACTATGGCTCCACTACTCTCCTTGGCCGCATCATCTCTCCTTCCGTCAGATACAACTTCGATATGGTGTGAAGTAAGGTTGAGACTTTAAGTTCCATCATTGTATTCAATACTTGCATTTCTAGCTCGTGTCGACAACCTATATTCTTTAGTGGTGACTGGCTTCTTCAACATTTTCTCTTGAAAGAGTCTCTCTTGCCTGGCCTTTTTCATTTCCTTTTATACTACATCATATACTTCTTGCTATCTTTCCTTCTCTATGATAGGGTTGGGGTATATGTTCATCTTTCTTTGCGTGACCCCTTGTAACTATGGGCACATTATTATCTTTTTGTTGCTAGTGTACTGGAAACTCCTAGATATGAATGAAATTGATATTCTACGAGTTTCTCAAACTCATGTTCTTCAGGCAATTTGCCTCATTATTGCTTGGAGCACACCAATGACACATCAATCTATTGTTACTACCATTTCCGACATTATCCCCCACTTGTTGATTTTGACATTTTTGTGTGGAGTGCCCTTCCTCGTAGTATATTTGATACTATACAATGGGCCTTCCGTCAATATCTTATTGCAATTGATTTTGTCCTCCTTGTTGTTGATTGCCCCTCTGTGGTTGTCTTCCACCTCGGTAGTTATTTTTGTATCCGTTGGTTGTCGTCGTTTGCCCACTCTTTGATGTGCATGGTTTCTCTTCTTTGTCTTCTTTTTTCATCAACAAAGTTTGGTGCCTCTAATTGTTATAAACCTTGCAGTAAAATAAAAACACATCCACACAATATTGCAATAATAACAAAAGATCAGCTTGAAATTAACAATATTGCAAGATGAAATGGAATTGCCGTAGATTATATAACAAAAAGAAAGAACACATTATAGAATTGTAGGTTCACATATGAGATGCCTTCATATAGAAAGGGCAACCTCCTTAGAAGCAAAGCTTCGAGACAACAAAATATGAGATGCCTTCATATATGCCCCCTTACCTTTTTAAAGACTTCGTAACCCTAACGTTCAAGTGCTGGGTTCACATGCAAGTGGCCACTATGTGCTGATTTCTATTCTCCTATTTGCTGATGACGTTGTTCTTTTAGCCTCATCCCTTGAGGGGCTTTAGCGTCATTTGGACACACTTGCCCTTTTTGTGACAATTGACGGTGAATCTTTCTAATACCAAGGTTATGGTGTTCAATACTTCCAAAGAGGCTCTATCCCATCTTCACTTATTTTTCCTATGTCAGGAGGTTGAGATTGCCACCTCACATGTGTACTTGGGGTTCTCTTCATTGTTCCCACTTTTGGTATAAAGCCCACTGCCTAGGCCTGGGTTTGTAAGGGGTATGCAACTCTATCTTTGCTCGAGAGGAATTGCTTCAAAGCACATTTTCAGGATATCCCTGTCAAGATGAGGATCTTTGACGCCTTGGTCAAGCCAACTATTACTTATGGGTTAGTGGTTTAGGGCCCTAGTCTTGGCCCGACTGAGTGGTCACATGTTGAACGAAGACAATTTTTCTTCGACGATTCATTCGTTGCAAAGGCACAGTCCCTTGCTCTATTATTTTGGTAGAGTTTGGGGCCTCTCCTCTCTAGCTTGAGATTATCTTCTTGATTATTGGTTATCTTCATAGGATCCGTACTTTAGGAGACACCCCTACGGGTTGTAGGCAGTACCCTTACCTACTTAATGGAACACTCTTCGAGTTCTCGAGGAGGTCGGAGGAGCTAGTATTTTCAGGTCTCTGTCCTCTTGGCCAACATTTAGATACGGATAGAAAGGCTCCCCCCGATTCCTTGAGTGTTCTCCCCCCTCTCGGCATAGTAAGGAGAAGATGCTCCACGAGATCCGGAAGGATGTTAGTCTCCAGTACACTAGATGCACATGGATCTCTCTTGTTGCCCCTCTTTCCCCCAAGCTGTCTTTCTACCGTGAGCACTTCTTACAGATTCAAGAGGGCAGAATAGTTCCTCCTCAATACCTTCAGCAACACATAATTTATAGTCTTTGGATCCCGAGTGGGCAACATAGTGTGTCTTCTAACCAACTCCGGATTGATTCAGATCTCCATCTTACGACGAAGGAGCGGGTTTGCTTGTTTTGTTCCTTGGGTGAAGCTTAAACCCCGCATCACTTTATTTTTTGCTGTCCCATTTATTATGAGATTCGAGGTAGATTCCATTGCCTTTTCAAGGACAACTCTCGATCTGTTTCTACCTTCTTCAATTACTCGGACCAGCGGTGTCTTGCACTCTACCTTAGGGAGATCACTCAGTTTCATCGATATAAAAACTCGTCTAGATGGAGATCACTCTCACCCCCCTCAACATCGGCTCATCGCAACATACTTCACCAACTTCGACGGACCATGTGGCACCAAACAGAAATGCCCCACTCATCCAGTTTGGACGGGAGCAGGGTCACTAGACAGCGCACCAACAGGTTGTTGGGTTCTCGAACTGGTGATGGACAGAGACATATCATGGACTTCTTCAACTCTAACACCTCAGCCTTGATTGTTAGGAGACATTAGTTTTTGGGGTTTCTGGGCTACTCCCTTCCCCCTCCCTCTCTCTCTCCGTTATTCTTGGCGTGCACTCCGCTCTTCTGGATTGCTACCCACCCCCCTCTTCTCTCCTTTTTCTTTTCCCCTACTCTTTGACCTGGTTGTTGGAACACGCCTTGTATTTATTTTAGTTTTTTTTTTTCTTTGTTGGGCTTTTTAGCCTGCTAGCTGGCAGTCACTATTGTTCTTCTTATAATCCCTTGGACCTTTTTTTGGCCCACCACGGACATTAATAATATTTCATTTCATTTCTACCAAACAAGTAGTTACATTCTTTATAATGATGACATTCAATGGCCCCACTTGTTTAGGTGCCTCAAGTGCGACATATATATTACAAGACATTACATAATATCTTTAAGATGGGTTACCCACATTAGGAAGGGGATAATTACATAGTAATTTTAGGATGGTTTCCTCACATGCCCTTGCCCTTCAAAAAGCTTTGTCCTCAAAGCTAAAGACGAGGAAACTGTTCTTGGAGAGGCTCCCATGTGGCATATTATTGCTGTATATCCTGCCATTGGACCAAAACATTAGTGATAGTGCAGTTACAGAGAGTGCAGGTTAATTGGTCCAAAATGTTGTTTGGCTCTAAGATAATTGAGCCTTCATCATCTACCTCATTGAGTGTCATTTGGACTTGAATGCGGTTTCCGAGTACCTTCTTGAGACAAGAGTCACTGAAGATTGGATGGATCTTGGAAGAAGGTGGTTTTAGGCCACTTGTCCAATCTGTTGCAATATTTAGTAGGTTCCATAAAATCGTGCTGCCAATTTTAGATGAACACGAAGTTGTACGAAAGATTGCTTATAGGGTGGGAGTTGAAGAAAGACCATATCACCTACATTGAAGTTGTGCTCGAAATGGTGTTCACCAAGTTCTCCTTCAATTGTTGTAAGAGTTTGGTACGCTTCTAAAGAATTACATCAACTGCCTAAACTTTGGAGTTTCCAAGAACATATGAAGAGGGCGACGGAGGTGGGTACCCATAAATTGCCTCAAAAGGAGTCATTTTGGAAGCTGTGTTGAATGAAGTGTTGTGTTGCCATTCAGCCAAAGGCACTCTTTGTTGGGAGTTTAGAGGTAAAATAGCGAAGGAAGGTTTTACAAGCATTTGTTGACAATTTCAGTTTGCCCATTTGTCTATGGATGGTAGGCTGATCTCATTCATAGTTGTGTTCCTTTTAGTATAAACAATTCTTGCCAAAATTGTTTGGTAAAAGTGGGGTCATAGTCAGACATAATGGATTTGGGCATATTGTGGAATTTAAAAATTGAGTCCTTGAATATTTGAGCAATGGTGGAGTCATGGTAAGGATGGGCGAGGGAACAAAAATGGGCATACTTTGATAGACGGTACACCACCACAAGAATGATTGATTTTCCTCCAAGTTTAGGAAGCCCTTCAATATAATCCATGGAGATATCAGTCCATACATTGTTTGGGATTGGTAACGGTTGTAGCACGCTTGGAGTACGAACAATTTATCCTTTCATCCGTTGGCAAATTTCGCATTCAGCCACAAAAGTTTGAATAACTGTTTTCATTCCCTCCCACTAGAATGACCGTTTAGCTATCTCATATGTCTTTGAAATTTGTGAATGGCCTGTAGTAGGTGAAGCATACATTTCTTTCATGATATCCTCATGGAGGTATGAAGTTTTTGAAACCATTATGCGACCTTGATATCTTAACGAGTGTCCATCCCATGAATACCTAACATGTGAATCTAGGTCCCTTTGGAGTTGTTCCTGCAAAGTCTGTAAAGATGGGTCCTTGGTTGCCTTTTCTTGAAGTTGGGAGACCCATTGGAGAAGTGGGGACGAGAGGGCACACAATGTCCCTTGATCCTCAAAATGACGAGAGAGGGCGTTTGCTGCAATATGCTCCTTTCCTTTCTTATATACAATGTCATCATTATACCCTAGTAATTTTGAAACCCATTTCTGCTTTGTTGGAGTGGATACCCCTTTTTCTCTAGCGATGATTCCTTCCATATATGGTATGAGTCAAATGGGCATATTTGAGGCTCTTTGTTTGCTAGACAATCTGGACATAATCATATTCATCGCAAACCGCAATTCATTTGACAATAAATGTTGCATCTTCAGTCTACGGCTTCCATGCTTCATCAACTTAGCCATTGCTTGCAAAATGAGATTGGTGACTATGGATGAAAGTACCACAATCGGTAGGGCTCCACTCCCTCCACCAATTTCGTGGAAATCAACAATTCAAATACTCTTTGAAAACTGTTCAGGGAGCATGACACCCATACTTCCTTGTAACAAAGCATGACTCTACTCCTATTCCTCTTGGCATTATAAGTATGCAGCAAATCCAACGGGTACGGTTTGAAAAAATCTTTATCAAATCTAGGAACCTGTGGGATAAACTGCATTCTTGGCATTTCTTTATAAGATCAAAGTGGTAGAAGGACAATTGGCTTGCATGTGGCAATTGCCTCTTAACTACAACCTCACCTCCCTTAATTGCTTTGCATGCAATTGTACGTTCTGCATTCTTTTTCTTATTTGTTCTATTTTCACCACCTTGAGGATATCCAATTTGTACTTTTCCATATGGTCCTTTTTAAAATTTTCTTTTCCTTGCTCGGACGGTCGAAGTGGCCAAACGGCACATCTGTCAATTTTGCTTGGTGGCTCATCTTACCTAGATGACCCTATTTGAGTGGATGTCGTCTTGGTCTAATAGCATGCTCAAAGGACCATGTACAATCATTTATAACATCAACAAATAACTAGATATATGCTCAAACGATCATGCACATTCATCAATAACACAACAATGGCTAAATGGATGTCTTTTGATTATCTTCAGGTTTGCACATACATGTATCTCTTTGAATGCATACACATCTATATGTATGATTTTGTGAGGTGGTCTATTTATATAATTTCCTAGAAAGGAGGAGGTAATTGCAACCCCATCTAACCTCTAACTAATCACTTTGACACATTACACGATGTTTTGAATTACATGTTTGTCAAACACTTTTGTGCACGTGTTATAAAACAATAGAAAATTACAAAACTATATATAGAAACAAAAATATATTTGTGTAATTGACTTTGTATGCACTCTGTCAGGGTGGCACCATGTCAAAATTGGCTCTTGCAAAGGCTCTTCTGTGATGATCTCCTTGTCTTCAATTGTTTTTTCGAACTCAATGCCCAATTGTTTCCTAGTAGGAATACTTGTGCTTATGGTTCGTGTTTGTCTTCTTGAATAAAGTTTTGTAGGCTCTTGTCGACTCGCAAAGGTACACCCACTTGCATTCAAACTATTTTGTGGTAGTCTTTGTGACAGACTCCTATTCCATATGCCTTTGGCCTCTCCCTTCTGCACTTGTGTTGATTGTCGATCTCCTACTTCATCAATTTCATGGTCTGTGTTTGCACCTCTCTCGTCGAAGTGACCTTTGTCATTTGATCATCTCTGTCTTTAGCACTGTCATCATAAGATCTCTTGTAATTTGCTTTCCCTCACTCTGCACGTTACCTTTGGCATCTCTATCTTCATTAGTTGCCAACAATATTGTTTTCAACAAAGTCTCACTTCCTCCCGAGGGGCCACATGTGTTGGATCTCTTGGTCTAAGACTCGTATCACCCAAAGAGTGTCAGCCATATCGAGGCATATTTGTCCAAGGACAAGCTCTGTAGAAGGTCTGCCTTCTACTCTTCTGCTTGCAAAAGGGCCTCTTGATGTTATTGTGCTCTTGTGCGTGCTTTGTCATGTTCATCATCTTCACGTCTACTATTTGCAGATGTTTTGTCTTTAAGATATGCAATATGCCGAGACCTTAGCATTGATTCCTGTCCTTGTTGCATGTGTTTTCCGTGTCCTTGTGCATGTCTTGGTGTTTCGTTCATTCACCCTATTGTGTTGCGTTCGCTCTCGTCACACATCGTCCTGCTTGATCCAAGTGTTAGCGTAACTAATGTATTGTCTCTATTTTCTTATTTAGAGTTCTGTTGTCGCACTGTTACACCTGCTGTAACAGATCCGTTCAGCTGGTGCCTATTCAGGGCCATTGTAAACTGTATTTATTCCGCTGCTGAATAATGAAAAACTAATGCGTGTTTTATTTCATGGCATCAGAGCCAAGTTGCAGGAACTTGAGAAGGCGAAGGTTGGAGGCGGACGCGCAGTGCGGAATTTATTTTTAATTTTTTTTTCGCCGCGTGATTGCAGCTCAGGAGGCGTGCAGTGAAATAAAAAAAAAAAAAAAAATTTATTATTTTTTTTCTTTCGGCTCCCGCTGAACAGACGACCCCGCGCGCAGACGGAGAAGCGTCCAGGGTACGCACGGTGACAGACGCAGACGTCTGCCCCCGCGCGCAGAACGCCCTGACAGACGCAGACGTCTGTCAGGCCCCCGCTGCCGACGCCGTCTGCGCCGACCCTCCGCGCGCAGGCGCCGACGCAGGGCCAGCTGTCAGCCCCCCGCGTGCCAACGCAGGGCTAGCTGCCAGCCCTCTGCACGCAAGCGCCGACGCAGGGCCGTGTGCGACGATGCGACGACAAGAATCGTCGCATCTGCGGCAGCGCTCGTCGCGCGACAGGCCCGGAGAGGAGGGGAGAGCCCCCCCCCGCGCGGGATTTTTAAATTCCCTACCGCGCGGGAATTAAAGGGGTATAAACCCCCCCCCCCGGCCGCGGCGGCCATCGGCCATTTGCGCGCAGCACTGCGCGCGCGGCCTTGGCCCCCCGGTTTTTTTATTTAAAAAAAAAAAAATAAAACAACGGGCAAGAGCGGTCGACGGAAAGAAAAAAAAAAAATTTTTTTCGACAGAACAGAGGGCGGTTCGACGTAAACCCCCCGGGCGAAATTTTTTTTTCGGAAAAAAAAAGAAGGAACCAGAGCCCGCTGCGACTTGCAGAGAGGAAGCCGCGTAGCAGCCGGAGGCCGCTGCAGAGGGTGTTGAAAAGGGAGGTGGCTCACTGATCATTTCGGATCAGCCCGCTGGCTCACGTGGTCGTGAGCCGTGCGGTAAGGCTCAGGGAGCCTGCAGGTCGGGGGTTCAAATCCCGCCGACTCCCCCAAGGTATAATTTTTTTTGTCAAAGTCATTTTTTAATTATTATTATTTTTAATTAAAATTTTTAATTTTAATTTTTTTTTAATATAGTTTTAAACTTTAATAAATTAAAATTTAATTTTAATTTATTTTTTTCTAAAGTTTTAAAACTATATAAATTAAAATTATTTATTTTAATTTTAAAATTGATAATGATTATAAAAATGCTTTGTTAAAGAAAGCCTTTTAAGGGGGGATATTTTTTTCGAAAAATCAAAGGGGGATAGAGAGTAATTTTTTGAAAAATAGCAATTTGGCATTGTAAAAGGTGCATTTTCAGCTGTGACCGACACCTTGTGGGTTATTCTTGTGGGCAATTTTTTTTGTTGTATGTTGCATATTTCATTTTTGCACTATAACATTAAAAATTAAAATCAAAACACTCCCTAAGTCCCCCGGAATATAAAACCCATCTCGTGCAATTTTATTGCACTCGCAGCTGTTCGGTATTTGCGATACCTCCGGCCAGCACTTACAGTAAAGCCGTCGTGATTTGGCTACCGTATCCGCCGCCTAATATAGCCGCTATAACGACGTCTCGAGCTTGTTCTCTATAAATCGTCTGGGAGGAATAAGTACGCCATTTTTGCATTTTTTTACTCCATCCACTACCCTTTATCGCACTTGTGTTTAGGCGTAAATCCCGACGAAGTATTCTTCATAGTGTTTAGGGGAAGTTACGCCCCACGCATGAGAAGAATCTTCTATGGTAGGTGCCATCAACAAGGCGATTCCCTTTCAGCACCGCTTATGTTCCACGTATCGTATGATCTCTAAAATTCACCTATAGTCTCCCTCACGTAAGGGCGGGTGATTTTTTGTTGATCTTTCTAAATACCTATAGTTTCCCTCACGTAAGGGCGGGTATTTTGTACGGTATATTGGCCTAGCAAAAGGTATATCGAAAGGGGGACCAATTTGGTGATATAAGGAACCTTCACTATGGCCGCTGTTGCAAAATTGATGACTGATCCGCATCAGTTATTGAAAGGTCCAAATTATACACCATGGAAACATAAGATGAAGGCAATTCTCCAAATGGAAGATTTGTGGGATATTGTTACTGGAGTAGCAACCAGGCCTTCACCAACAGCAGGATCCACAGGTCCTTCAACAGATCAGATTGCTTTTGACAAGAAAGACAGGAGAGCAAAGGTGCTCATTTTGTTTGCTGTTTCAGATGAAGTGCAACCTCATATAGCTGATAAAGCAAGTGGTAAAGAGGCATGGGATGCCCTTAGAACCATCTATGAGGGGAAGAATGAATCCACCATTCTTCATCTTCAACAACAACTTCATAACCTGAGTTTGAGGCAGGGTGAAACAGTTGAACTCTTTCTGTGCAGAGTGTCTGAGTTGAAAGAGAAATTGAGTTCTCTCGGAGATACTGTGGACGAAAAGCTTCTCATTTCACTTGTGATGAGAGCTTTACCTTCTTCATTTGATATGTTGATAACCTCCATCCAGGTGTCCCAACGACAAATTACCTACATCGAGTTGGTCAATCTGCTTCAACAACAGGAGGCACGCCAACTTCACAAGGATGATTCTTCCAATACAGCCCTATACACCAACATGCGGGGTTCTAGGAAGAAAGGTAATGGGCAAAAAGGAGGCAACTTTCATAAAGGAGGAAATTCTCAACAGGATACGAAAGGAAAAGGCAAACAACCTCAACAGAAGAAGAGGTGGTGCAAGATCTGTGAGAAAGACAACCATGACACCAACAGGTGTTGGCATAAGAACAAGCATAAAGGCCAAAACAAACCACAAAATAAGAACAAGCAACCCCAGGTGAATGTTGTCGTTGAAGAATCCGACTCGGATTCCGAATGGGCACACAAGGTGCTCATGACTACCACAGATTCCACACATAGGGATCCTATTTGGTATGTCGATTCTGGAGCTAGCAAACATATGATCGGCGACGATCGTGGTTTGAATCATTTGAGGCCAAAGAGGGCAAACCCGTCACCATTGCCGATGATAAAACCTACAGTGGTTCAGTGGAGAGGGTACGAGTTCAGCCACTCTTCCCGATGGCAAGTGTAGATTGACAAGGTCCTCTATGTTCCGGGATTGGCCAACAATTTGTTGTCGATGACACAAATCCTGGACAGAAATATGGTTGTCAACTTTCGTGTTGAGAATGGAAAGAAGTGTTGTACAATTACCAGGAAGGGTAAGCAGATTGCAACAGCTTCATATAAGCATGGCTTATTTGCACTAGATGCTATCTCTACTCCACATGTTGCCATGACTGTCTCTACCAAGGAGGCAACTTCCCTATGGCACAAGAGATATGGGCATCTTAGTTCCGGCTACTTACTTGAGCTCAGCAAGTATGAGATGGTAAAGGGTCTTCCTTCCCTTTCCGCCACATTGCCAGGTGTGCTCGACCGCTTGGCAGAAAGCAAAGATAGAGTACCATTTGAGAAGAGCTCTACAAGAGCACGAAAACCTCTCGGAGCTAATTCACACCGATCTATGCGGTCCTTTCACACCCAACATTGTTGGAGGGAAGAGGTACTTTCACTTATTCGTAGATGACTACTCACGAAAGATGTGGGTTTTCTTTCTCAAACTGAAATCGAAGCTTTTGCATTCTTCCAGCAGCTCAAGAAATCCGTTGAGAAGGAGTCCGGGGCTTCTATCAAAACCCTCCGCTCGTATCGAGGGGGAGAGTTTACCTCTAATGAATTTTCTGCATTCCTAGATAAGCATGGGATCAAGAGACAGCTTAACAACCGCCTATACTCCTCAAAGAAATGGAGTTGCCGAGAGAAGGAACCGTTCTATCATGGAAATGGTTCGTTGTATGCTCACAGGAGCTACTCTTGGGCAACAATATTGGGCAGAAGCTGTCACCACCGCAGTGTATCTTTTGAATAGGGCACCCACAAAGGCCCTAAAAGGAATGACTCCACAGAAGCATGGAGTGGTCGAAAACCCTCCATATCTCATCTACGTATTTTCGGATGTCAAGCTTTCATGCACATACCGAAAGAGAAAAGGAAGAAGCTAGATGAGAAAACATCGAGATGTATTTTTCTTGGATATTCTGAGCACTCTAAAGGATATCGGTTGATAGATCCTTTGACCAAGAAAATTCATATCAGCAGAGATGTTGTCTTTGATGAAGCTTTCACATCACAGAGCACATCTACAGTACACCAAGATATTGTGGAACCTAAGGAAGAGGAGATTCCTTCGTCAACACAGACAGGAGGTCCTTCTACATCTTCTTCACCACCACCGAAGAAGAATCCTAAATGGTGTACAAATACAATCATAGATGCAAATTTATCCACTCCTCCCAATTTGAATTTGGATAGACCTCGTACACGCAGTATGGCTCAAAAGGAAAGAGAAGCCGCAGAAACCGGTGAGGTTGATGATCTTTGTCAATCTTTTGAGGAACTTTCTGTGACTCCAAGTAGAGAAGTAGAGGATATGGATATTGATGATGACAGGGCATTCATGTCTACCATAGATAGTCTTGAACCTGCATCAGTGCAAGATGCTCTCAGTGAGCCTCAGTGGAAGGCCGCTATGGATACAGAGTATGAGTCTCTGATGAAGAATAAAACTTGGAAGCTTGTTGATCTGCCGCATGGAAAGAAACCTATTGGCTGCAAATGGGTATACAAAGTCAAGTACAAGGCAGATGGAACAATTGATAAGCATAAGGCCCGACTTGTTGCAAAGGGCTATGCTCAAAAGGAAGGCATCGACTATGAGGAAACTTTTGCACCTACTGCTCGGATGACCACAATTCGGGTTATGTGTGCTATGGCAGCACAATATGGGTGGAAAGTTCACCAAATGGATGTCAAAAGTGCCTTTCTTAATGGTGATCTCCAAGAAGAAGTCTATATGACTCAGCCTGAAGGATTTGAAGTGGAAGGCCAACAGCAGAAAGTTTGCAAATTGGTCAAATCCTTGTATGGTCCGAAACAAGCTCCTCGAGCTTGGTATATAAAAATGGACAATCACCTTATGCAAGCATGGATTTAAGAGATGTCCGTCGGATGCAAACCTCTATTTCAAGAAACAGTGGTTCCGAGATAGTGTTGCTTGTACTCTATGTGGATGATCTCGCTCATTACAGGGAGTTCGAAGATATGATCTCTACTGTCAAAAGAAACTTGTGCAAATCTTTTGAGATGACAGATCTCGGACTTCTCCATTACTGTCTTGGTCTGGAATTCAGCCGTAAGGAGCACACCATCAAAGTGTCTCGTAAAAAGTATGCCAAGACATTGCTGGATAAATATCGCATGACTGACTGCAAGCCAATGGCAACTCCTATGGAGAATGGACTTCAGTTATCGCGATATGATGACTCACCTCAGGTAGATGGTACTCTCTATCGACAGCTGATTGGGAGTCTCATATATCTGACCAATACTAGGCCAGATATCGTTTTTGCTGTCAACTATCTTTCGAGGTTCATGCAGGAGCCTAAGACCACTCATTGGAAAGCAAAAAAACGTGTTCTTCACTATGTCCGTGGTACTATGGAATATGGCCTAGAATACAAGAGGAACAACAAATTCTTCTTGCAAGGATACACGGACTCCGACTATGCCGGATCATTTGATGATCGCAAGTCAACTTCTGGATACATTTTTCATCTGGGATCCGGTCCTGTCTCTTGGCACAGCAAGAAGCAACAGGTGGTTGCTATTTCTTCAACAGAGGCATAATATCGCGCCGCACGTGAAGCTGTGTGCGAAGTGATATGGTTACGTCGCATTCTGACAAGTATGGGCCATCCATCAAAATCTCCAATACACTTGTTCTGCGACAATCAGGGTGTTCGAACCTCGTCAAGAATCCACCCATCATGAAAAAACAAAGCACATTGACACACAATGTCATTTCATTCGAGAGGAAGTTCCAAAGCACCGAATTCAGCTTCAACACATTCCCACCGATGCTCAAGTTGCTGACATTTTCACTAAGGCACTTGGACGTGTCAAATTTGAATTGTTTCGCAGCTCACTTTGTATTGCAAAATAATGTAAGGGGATGTTAGTATAGCTATTAGTTATTACATTACCCAAATAATGTAATAAAGGGGGATGTTAGCGTAACTAATGTATTGTCTCTATTTTCTTATTTAGAGTTCTGTTGTCGCACTGTTACACCTGCTGTAACAGATCCGTTCAGCTGGTGCCTATTCAGGGCCATTGTAAACTGTATTTATTCCGCTGCTGAATAATGAAAAACTAATGCGTGTTTTATTTCACCAAAGTCGTTATGGCAACAACACAAAATGTGATATAGATTTTATTTCCAAATGTGACAAAAGTACTTGCAACAAGGAATGAACAACAAATGTATGGACAACACAACCATTTCACTATGTGCAATTGATATATATTACTTAGAACAAAATGATCTCTATCTCACAACACTATGTTGTGATCACAACACTATGTGATGATCTCTCAACTTTGCTATCAATACCATCAGCAAAACGACATACAATGATGATCGACGATGCAATGATACAACACTACAAGGCTACCATTTCACTTTCATACGAAATATGAAAGAGGTGGCGTGGACGGTTATAAATCCCAACTGTCACAACCTTATAGGTAACTACCTACGAAACTGCAAACTAATCACAAAAGGTAGAACACATAGTCTTATTATGTTTGGGTTTCATGCACGAGACAACTCGTAACCACACTTTGATAAACACTCGTAGCTACACTTATAAACAAAATGATAAAACCATTAATTCACGCATGTGGTGCTTGAGGTGGTGCCACGTCCTTATCGTGAATTTGATTGGATTGGCTGCCTTAGAGTTCAAATCCATGTATGATGATAGATACTCTTGGAAAACTTCATCACGGAATAATATAGTTTGTTGTAATACCACGATATATGGTTGTTGAAATACTGCTATAATATGGTCATGATGTAATAGGGTGGGTTCGTTCCAACCTTATACAACCAAATTAAAAAAAAAAGTCTATTTCTTTTCAGAATCAGCTTAAAGGTGCATCTTACAATTTTGAAAGATGCTTCTATTTTTTTGAATAATTTTTGAATAGTATTTTTAATGTTTTTAGACAAATTGTTTTAAATATTGTTGATGAATGCCATTATTTTTTTTGGTTAAATGGGTTGCACCTGTATCATATCACGACCCTATTATAATAGTGTTTTCAACAATCACATATAGTGGTATTACAACAAATTGTGTTATTATGGGAGTGTTCATCACATTGCAGAGACTTGAGCTTGATTATGCTTATACAATTGCATCTCATCTATCAATTGCTCCACAATACCTTGGACTTAATGAATTTAATTGGTTATATGGGGTTGAACTAAGGGCCACACCTCGTATCATGACTATTTAAACTTGGTGTACAGACCCTACCACCTTTTAGATTCGTGCCTTGGATTTCCTTTTTAAAGTACCCAAGCGTTCACTATTGCAACCACTATGAAACAAACCATATCTTTTCATATTGCTTGTTAAGGCTTGATGTTGGGTCTCTGTTTTAACCTCTAAAGCTAATGCCATTTGAGTAAGCTTTATGATATTGCTGTTGGATAGGCTCTAAAATGATTTTAGTTTTGATAAAATATTTATTTGTTCCGGGTTCAATCCCCATGGCAGATGTGTATAAGAAGTATTTACTCAAAAAAAAAAAAAAATTATTTGTTATAATGGTTATATGTTGGCATTTTTTTGTAAATAATTGAGTTATTTATAAGGTTACATGTATTTGTCGTATGAAATGTGGAGACGATTAAACATTTGTAAAAGTTTAATTTAAAGTTTTGAGTCAATATATATTTAAAATTTTTTCCCTACCCAAACTCAATTGCAATTTTTATAATTTATAGTTAATGATTTTATTGATGATTTTTATTCTTGTCTAATTCAAACATGAACTTACATCACACAACTTTGATCCATCCTTTCTCATTGCCAACACAGTTCATTTACTTTGGTCGCATGCAGCCTTTTTGTATCAATACTTGAATCTATTGGTTACCTCCATCATCTTTTAGAAGAGATCGTCAATAGACTGGAGCATAATTGAGAAAATTGGAATCAGATCAGAATCGGCATGTAAAAGAATCGGAAAAAATCTGGAATAGGCAAAAAATCAGGAGGAGAATCAGCAAAAAATCGGCATTTTTCATTGAAAAAACCTAAGAAAATTCAAATTTTCATTGAAAAAAAGCATTTTTATGCATATCAGAAAATTTTGGGCAAAAATCAGCAAAAAATCGGCCAGACTATGAATCAATAAAATAGGATCGAATCGGGATTTTTTGCAGATTTTCTCAACTATGGACTGGAGTATTTGACAAAGGTGAAACTAAGTACCGAGTTTGAAATGCTTTGGTTGACTGTGAAGTGACAATGTTGTTGGCATCTTAAAGAGATTATTGTACTTGCCTACAGTTTGGTTCTACCACTTTCATTCCACTAATTGGAATACTGTGGGACCTTGACTTGTAGTGGATGAATTTAGTGGGTTGAGCAATAAACTTTCTACATTGTTTAGCACTTACTAAGAACAATTTGGTAGTAGATGTTAACTCTTGTATCCTATAGATTTGTTGCCCTAGACTGATCTTGGGGATTTGATTCATAGATGCCCTCATGCTCGTAGATGAAACGTAGCCCAAGTAATACATCATGAATGTTCAATGGGGATACATCACAGAGTATGTGAGATTTGAAGGGCTTGATTGCATACAAGAGAAGACATTGTTGTTTGACCCATATCCTGCATGATTAATCCACTTGATTGTATATGGTTGAAGAGGACGTGCCATCGTCAGGTTCAACCTCTTAAGAACATCTGCAGAAATCTTGTTCTTTGACTACTGCCATCTATAATAATATGTTTCCTCTGAACCCACATTTATGTTTGCAATGGGCATTTTTCTCCCCTCCTCCAAGTGCTATGCTAATGGCTTCATTGAGGTCTGCTTCTACGATTTGCTTCCCCTTATTGATTATTGGTTTTGGTTTTGGGGCCAGTGCCTACATACCCAACAATGATTGGATAAGATGACACTCATGTTGTGAATGTTTGTCACTTTTATTGTATCCACACAACTTGCCTTGTTTGTTCCTATGTGATATTATATTGTTTATAGTATCTGTTTGCTTGGTTGGTTTAGTTGGTGTAGATCCATGCTATGTGGCTTGTTATCCGTCTTGTTGCCACCTGCGTCGTTCCTTAAATGTGACTTGTCAGTTGGATTGCTTTCTTTCTTATTTTCATATTTGAACTTCTCTATCCTGGTCTTCACTACATATTTGTAGGCTAAACATAATGTGAAAATGTTCATTTCAACTTGGATGTATCAATGCAAGTTAATGTGTTAATTTTTCAGTTTTTATTCTTTTAATATCTCAGAGACATGGATGTTAGGTTTTCATAAAATACACTGGTGTATTCTTGCGCTATTGCAGCTTAAATATTTCCACTTTATATATTGGTTGTCATAATTTCTCACAAGATAAATTAAATTACGCCATTTTGATGGTTTCTACAAGACATGTCCAATTCTCCGAATTTGCTCAAGTTATAAATCCCCCTCTTCCTAAACTCAAGTACAATATGTTTCCATCGACTTCTCGCAGTTGAGTTAATGCTTAGGAGTGCAAAAGTGATCTTTTCACTGGCAGATAATGTTTTCACAGAGAAATATGATTGTATTGATCCATCTGATTCTGTAATGCGTGTTAAAAACCTATGCTTTGATACCAAATGTTAAAAACCTTTGCTCTGATAAAAATGAATAATTCACAGATATGTAGAATATCAAAATAACTCAGTTCACAAACGATTGGCACAAGAAACAAGATATGCAAATACCCTTCAGGTAGGGCAGCACCAACAATATTCCTTATGGAAGGAATAACTCCAAATATCTCCTAAGGTGAGAGCTGCTTCACGAATAAACACTATTACAATAGTGATTACTTGAATTGGATGATTTACAATTACCAGGTCCATTCTTTATATAATCATCCTCCAGTGCTATATCGGGAAAGACAGCCCTATCCTTATCCCACTAATTGTTATAATTTAATAGCCTAGAAATAACCCATGCTAATTACATAAAACGATTGGGTTGTTCATAGCTCATGCCAACTATACACTATAGTTGGGTTATTTATAGCTCATGCCAACTATACAATACAATATTATATTATTAGATACCTATCTTTAGGTACACTAGCAATGCATCTGCATTAAGTTTTCCTTAAAAAAAGAAATGTCAAAATTTAGTTCTACGCTGAAGGGTGTCATGCCTCTTAAGGATCAACCTTCTAGAGGGGCTTGAGTCACAGTTTGGAACTAGCTGTAGAATCAGGTTCTTTTGCTTCCCAAGTCCTTCATTAAGTGTCTTTTGAAAAGTGTGAAAATGATATGATGTTCAATGTCATCTAGCATTTGAGGTTAATCGAAATGACAAGGTAATTTGAGGATCACATGTCTAAAGATAACACTTCATGTAGTCTGACCTCATTTTACAAGACACAAACAAAAAACAAGCTTCTTTGATAGCCATTGATCCAAATTTTAGGAGCAATCCGAGTAACAATATATCAAATTACAGAATCAACCTTGTTTTCAAATTATAGAATCAGTGAGGGGCCTATCTCTGGTTACATTTGGTGGTCCAATTGTCGGCAAATCATTTGGCGCTTTGGGGGGGTTCGAGGATCAAGAGGTGTTGCTGCTCTTATCAAGGATAGGCTCCAGGGTTCGGTATCCTTGGTTTCGACTGACCCCCACTCCAGGTTTTTATGGATTAAAATCCATTGTCACCCACCTCTTTGGGATATCTACATTGCCACCTGTTACATTCCCCCCACCACGTTCAATTTTGCTATTCACACGGACGCGGACCCTTTCCAAGATCTCTGTGAGGACATTAATAGATACTCAGCTTCAAGGGAAATACTTCTGCTGGGAGATTGCAATGCTCAGACCGGACCTATGTAGGTTTCCCTTCATGACATCACAACCGATGAGATGAAGACTCGGGAATTGGATCTTGAGGACCTTGGTTTTGCTTGAACCTCCAGCGACACACAAGTGGTTGCTTATGGTAAGCATCTTATTGAGTTGGGTGAATCCAATAGGCTAGTTTTTCTCAATGGTATATCTTTTTTTCCGGTGGGTTTACTTGCTTTCCTCATAGTGGTGGAGCCATTGTCCTTGACTATGCTATTTCCTCTACCACCCTCATTCCATTCATTTCCCGGTTCAACGTTTTTGTCACCCTCCCCCCTTACCGAGCATTCAATTCTTTCTCTTACGTTATCTGTTGTTTCCCTTCCTGTTACTCCTGCCCCTCCTTCCTCTCCTTCAACCCCTCGAGTCATTATAGACTTTGACTATTATTATTCCTTTACCTACATGGACCGGTTGCGTCATGTTCTCCCCAGGGTGTCTTCTCTTCCCGATGTTTCCAATCATTCTGCTTGCTTGGTCCAAACTATTTGGAAGGTTGCTTTGGACTCATACCCCCACACTATTCGTCCTCCCCCTCGTCCCTGCCCTCGTCCCCTTGGTCATTGCCCCATGAACATCTTGGTATGATGAGGAATGTAAGTTTGCCCACCGAAGGTTGAAATATGCCATTCGGAATCCTTCCCAGCTCTATGCAATTGCTCACAAAGACTATAGGATGCATCTTTGAAAGAAGAAGCATTTCTTCTTCTCTCGGCATCGACTTGGTCTTATCCACTCCCTTCAGTAGTCTCCTAAATCCTTCTGGTGCCTTATCCTCCCCCATGATCGGATTACTCATGGCATCAATCTTTCCTCTCGAACCATTCATGCCTCTTCTCTCTATACCATCCCGAATCAGCCTCCTATTACTGTTCCCTCCCCCCCTCTTCGTGCCACCTCTTTTCTACTAGTCTTGTTAGGAAGACTATTAGGAAACTCTGTACGAGCAAAGCAACAGATTTGGATGGGTTATAGGCGGAATTTTTTAAGCATGGTATTGACCCTCTTGTTGGGTCCCTCACTGATCTCTATAATATCTCTGTCTGTTTTGGGTTTCTTGATTCCTGGACTCAGCATATCATTCACCCCATTCATAAGGCAGGTGATCCCCATGAACCCAATAACTACAGGATTATCATGATTGGGCATATCTTTGCCAAGATCTAGCATTGGATGTGCTTCTCTCTCGAAGGTTGGAGGAGGGGGGTTTTAGGGCTCTTGGCCAAGTTGGTTTTCAGCAAGATCGCCAGACCACAAATCACATTCTAGTCCTCAGAGCTATTATTGAGGAGGCACGTTCCAGGTCCTCGAAGGTTTATTGTTGCTTTGTAGACTTCACGAAAGCTTTCGACACAATGCTTTGACATTTACTTCTTGAGAGGCTTCGGTCAGTTGGCATCTTTGGGCAGCTTCTGACAACGGTTACACAGTTATATGAGATTGTGAAAGGTCGGTTTCACTCCCCTCAAGGGCTTTCATCCATTATTCTTAGCACCATAAGAGTGAAACAGGGATGCCCCCTTTCCCCGACACTTTTTGGGATTTTTATTGATGAGCTTGATACTTTTATTAGGAAGAACACTCACCCAGAGGATGGTTGCCTTCTTCACTATTTGCTGATTTCTATTCTCCTCTTTGCTGATGATGTTGTTCTTTTGGCCTCATCCCCTAAGGGGCTTCAGCGTCATCTAAACACTCTTTCCACTTTTTGTGATTCGAGACAGTTGACGGTGAATCTTTCTAAGACCAAGGTTATAGTATTCAATACTACCAAAGAGGCTTTATCCCATCTCCACTTCCTTTTCCAGGGTCAGGAGGTCAAGATCACCACCTCTTATGTGTACTTGGGGGTTGTTTTCACTGGTTTCACTTTTGGTATGAAACTTGCCGCCCATGCCCGAGTGTGTAAGGGGTATGCTGCTCTATCCTTGCTAGAGAGGAATTGCTTCAAAGCACATGTACAGGATATACTTGTGAAGATGAGGATCTTTGACGCCTTGGTCAAGCGAACTATTACTTATGCGTCAGTGGTTTGAGGTCCTGGTCTCTACCCGACTAAGTGGTCATGGGTTGAACGAGTCCAGACACTCTTTCTTCGACGATTCATTCGTTGCAAGGGCATAGTCCGCCACTCTATTATTCTGGCAAAGTTTGGGGCTTCTCCTCTCCAGCTTAAGATTATCATCACAGGATTCTTACTTTAAGAGATACCCTTGCGCGTTGCAAGCAGTACCCTTACCTTGCCCTTTGCTCCTCGATGGAACTCTCTTCGAGTTCTCGGGGAGGCCGGATGAGTTGGTATTTTTAGGTTTCTACCCTCTTGGCCAACATTAAGATATAGATAGACAAGCTCCCCCCTTATTCGTTAGGAGTTCTCCCCCCCCTCTCGGCTTAGTAAGGTGAAGATGCTCCACGAGATCCATAAGGATGTTAGTCCCCAGTACACCAGATGCACATGGATCTCTCCTGTTGCCCCTAATTCCCCTAAGTTGTCTTTCTACCATGAGCACTTCTTACAGATACAGGAGGGAAGAATAGTCCTCCACAATACCTTCAGCAACGCACAATGCATAGTCTTCGGATCACTATTGGGCAACTTAGGGTGTGTTCTCAACAACTTCGGATTGAGTCAAATCACCATCTTTTGACGAAGGAGCAGATTTGCTTGTTTTGCTCCTTGGGTGAAGTTGAAACCCTTCATCACTTTATTTTTTGTTGTCCCATTTATTATGAGATCTGGGGTAGATTCCATTGGCTTTTCAGGCACAACTCTCGTTCTATTTCTACCTTCTTCAGAAACCCGGAAAAACGGTGTCTCACACTCTTTTTTAGGGAGATAACTCAGCTTTGACGACATAAAAGTTCTTCAAATGGATCTCACCCTCCTCAACATCGACTCACCACAACATACTTCACCAGCTCCGACGGACCAAGTGAGTCTGATCGGAAACGCCCCACATCATCCAGTTTGGATAGAAGCAGGGTCAGTAGGCATTGGGCAGAGACATAGCATGGACTTCTTCAGCTTTGGTTATTCGGCCTCGATTGTTAGGAGAGATTAGTTTCTCTGGGGTTCTTGGAGCTTGCCCCTCCTGGGTTGCTCCCTCCCCCCTCCTCCTCTCTCTCCGTTCTTCTTGGTGTGCACTCCTCTCTTTTGGACTGCAGCCCTTCCCCCCTCTTCTCTCCCTTTTCTTTTCCCTTTCTCTTTGGCCTGGTTGTCGGGTTTCATCTTGTATTTATCTTAGTTCTTTTCTTTGTTGGGCTTTTTAGCCTGCTAGCTGGCAGTCATTTTTGGCGGTCATTTTTGTGCTTCTTAGAGTCCCTTGGGTCTTATTTTGGCCCACCGCGGACATTAATAATATTTCATTTCATTTCTGGGAGTTATTTACAGAGGTAAGACAGACTAATAGTTATTTTAACATTGGGAAGATATTGAAGATTTGCAAGTGTAATGCCATATGGTATGCATATTTTTGATAGTATAATTGTTATGTATGCTGTATTTTCTCCCCATAACATAGTACTTTATTTTGGCTTACATGGTTGCAGGTATGGATGCCCAAATAGCTTATGGATTTCATCATTTACGAAATAAGAAACCATATCTCGCTCGAGGTCCAATCAGTAATAAAGTATGTGACTTGCTTAACATTTATTTTTTCAAGCAGCTTTTGTCGATGTTTTTGCTTCATCTCTTCTCCATATGTGTGAAAACGTTACTGATGAATTTCATTGGTACTAGATCTCTTTTTGCATTGCAATTGCTTCTCTGCGCCCGTGTTTATATTCTTTGCAGATCCTGACATAGAGAAATAGAGCCCTGACCAAGGAAACATGGTCACTCAGTTTTTTTTATATCAAGCTATTCCCAACACTTCTGATAAAAGTACCTACAAGGTTAGTCTGACAGAAACTATCTACCATCCACATGAATTTACTTGCAGGAAAATTGACATTTTGAGGTGCTCCACTTGAACAAAATCATAATTTCAAATGTACATAAGGAGACTTTACAACTGAGTTCTTGGAATGCTACTATGTGAACTTTACCCTCCCTTATGACGGATCTTCCAAAGTTTAATTCCTAACTCCTTGATGAGATGAGTGAAATTGATGGATCTTTATAAAACCTTAATTGGGTAATGTAGTATGTACATAAGAATCACCCAATTTACCAGACAGGTGGAAGCTTCGTAAATTCTGGCTTAATTGTCCACTAAACTAATGTCATCTCTGGTCAGAGGCTAAGTATTCTCAAGTGTCATGGTAGTTACTTGTTGCAAATCCTGCTTTACACAAATAAATAAGAAAAACAGAAAGAATGATCTTGAACAACTCATTATGAATCTGTAAGAAATGTGAAGATAAACTTGACCACAGGTTCAATTCAAGTAAAAAAACTGATGCAAAATTTGTCATAGACTTCTACTTGGGTAATAGCTGGAATGGCCATTTCTGTCTCTCGTTAAATGGGGGAGCATACAATTTCATGGACCAGCATCTGTGATATTGAGCAGCATGGAAATGATGAGCTACCATCAAGGAACATGTGTGACAATGTTGAAAGGAATGAACCTGAAATCTTTAACTACTTCTCCGGGATTAATCGGACAGCTGCTTTCTTTGTTCTGAAGCTTAGCGTGTTGAATTCAATGTATGAATTAAACTTACAATATATATTCATATAAGACAATCCTTGTTTTCTCTTAGACTCTAAATGACTGCGCATTTCCTCACACACAAATATAGCAACCTTGACTGCTCAAATCTCTCACTAATTACAAACAGTAACATAAGTTGCACATCTGCATATGATTACTGACTATCTTATTAAATATGCCAAGTTGTAAACCCTTGTGACTCTTGATTCTCCCAAATACATTAATTGGTGCATCAGTTTACAACATCATAAAAGCAAATACAACTCCATGAAAAATGCTCGCAAGATAACACAGAAATAAACACTATCTGCATCATTCCATATAATATATTTTGAGGGCTTTGCCAAAATTTTCAAACTTAAGCAAAAATTTGAATTAAATCCCGACATCATCACCAAAATGCAATTGCCATCATTGACACTTATTTTTGCAACAACTTGGTCATGATCTCTGTCATTAACTCATCTTCATTGTTTATGGCTCAATTATTTACTATCGTAAGGCTCCCTCAAATCAATCGTCTGCTGCCAGCTCTGTCATCCCTTGATCCTATTGGAAAAATAATGATACCATAGTGAACCTTAGTAAATAATGCTTTTTGATTTTAGTCCTCTCTATAAAGGTTAGGAACCCAACTGGCAGAGTCTTAAGTTTGCTTAACAAGAATTTGTGCCTTGGACTGAAGTGTACAGAAATCCATTTCAAAAACATTTTACCATGCCAGACTTGGCCCATAACACACACACACGTGCATACACACATACACACTGTGTGTGTGTGTGTACATATTACAACTTCTCTCAATGTGAGAGAGCATATAAAGGATCAGTTTGATTTTGATATAATGATTCAAACTTCAACTATCAACTTTCTTAGTCTTCAAACTTGAATTAGCACCATACTCTAGGTGCACCAATAGCTTACCGTCCAACATAATTGTCTGCGTTCTTGATAAATTAACTATAGGCTTACTGATGCTAGATCCGTCATTATTTATTGTGAACATCCTTTTTTTAACCTAAAAGAAAACAAAGAGCAGCCTTCTGGCAAATAGTTATAACGGTTAACCATATTGGACTTGACGAAAGTAACTTCTTTCTAAACATCCCATGCATCCCTTTTTTCTCAACAAATCAAAGAGCATATTTATCACTAGAGATTTAAAATGCAAATCAACCCCCACCTATTAGGATAAACCACCATCTATTCCAAACAATAAATTCCTGTGTCTGTTATAAAAGCAACTTATAAACATGAATTCAAAAACAATGGCTCAAAAGACACAACTTACCAGCCAGACACTAGGCCACGTGACTTTTTGTGAAAGAGCATATTCAGGTGAAATTTACGGGTTTCACTTTTAACTTTCATCTACAACTTCTTCTAACTTGAACCATCAACTTCCTTATTCTTCAAACTCATACTATCAACATATTTTCCTGTGTGCTCGTTTTTCAGATCCAATGAAAGCTCCTGCCTTCGTGACAAATCAACCATAGATATTCTAATGCTAGATGTGTCATTTTTACTTGAACATCCGTTTTTTTTTTTTTGCTGACAATGAAGGGGAAAGGAATAATAAAAGCTTATATCCTTATTTATTTATTTAATTATTTTTTTAAAACATGGTGGAATCGGTAGCTGCCACGGTTATCCACACTGTCCGCCCCTATAACCACCATGCCACATCATTTTAAACCTTTTACGCTGCTGAAAGCACCAGGAATACGGACAAGCGTTCAGTCCGACGAGGCCTGAGATTTGAACCTTGGACGTTTGTCCCCCTTATGGGGTTTCGCTGAACCAATTGGTCTACACCTAGGACTTGTGCTTACATCCTTATGACTGAAGCATATTAGCTTCTATTTAAATATCCCATTCACGAATTTTGCCACATTAGAAATATTATACAATAAATTAAGCTGGATCTTTTGGAACAACCCACCAAATACTCCAAACAACAAATTAGCCTCAGATTGGCTTGGTAGTACCCTCTATTTCCAATGGACGGTTCCAATATAATCAGAATTTGAGAGAGATTCATGAGGAAACTAAAACTTGAGACTTTAGTCTCTTAAACCTGAATAACTTATTGTTGTTACTGCATTCCATACCCTGCAATCTCACCATTTTCCCAAGCATCGAACCATGCCAACATTCTTATTTTCTCCAGAACCAGCAATATCAACAAATTTAGAGTTCCATTGCCCGTATTTATTATTTGCATATACTGTCTGTTTTTCTTCAGTTCACATCCCCTAACCTTTCCAAAGATATAATATTTCTGAGCTTCATCATACTATAAACAGTAATTCATGTCAAACTATTGTTTGTTGTATCTCAACCACGTGTCTTCTTCTATCTGTCTAAATGACTATTTATACTAGTGGCTATTCTACTTTTCTGTCAGCTAATCCTCCAATCACTAAATTTTAGAAATATTTGAATTGTTGTTAAAATTCTGATGACTTGCAGTTGACCACCCAACAAATATGCACCTTAGCATCACAAATGCTACAGACAAATAACTGTGATTTGATTTTATCAAACTTATTTGGGTTCAAATGTCTGAAGTTGGTTGCAATGCTATTAGCTTATGGAGCGCTGCAAGGAAGTAACCGTGACTTCTTTGATTCAATTGCTATGCATTATGCTGTGTAAGTGGCACGGCGCTGAATATTTCCACGGTGGAGGAACAAAATGACAGGTTTAGAGGCCAAGCAAGACTGCAGGCAATACTATCTCGCAGTGGCTCATCATCCCACTTGTATGACAATCAAGCACTATTCCACTTGTACAGCAGGTTGGAAGTCTTCACTTGTACGACAAGTGCTTGTATGGAAAACATTTGGACGGCAGCTAAATCACTTGTATGGCAGTCACCTGCTTGAATGTCATCTGAGTGCTTCACTCATATGACAACTCTCGTACAACGCTTCTTGGACTGCAACTCTTCCTCACACCTTCACACAGAACTTGATACAACCACAATCTACCAAACTACGAGCAGCAATATTATTACACAGATCACATGCAACACACATGAAGGATGAATCATCATTGTATTACTCTTGCCTGTACAGCATTGACATTATAGAACGTCTACACTAGCAAGACAATGCAACAATGGATACACAGACACAGACTAAGCAAGCATAGATCCTTTCCTGGCACTTCCTCTTTGATGATGTCTACAATGATAGTCTCCTGATGATTCCTGGTGATACTGCACAATTGAATGGGGGATCCTATTTAACCTTGGGGTGGGCAGTTATCCACAACTGCTGTCTTGGACACCTCACCTGTAACTGCCTTCCATTTGCATATACCTAATACATACATTAGCTGCACATTATATTTGCAATATATCAAATGATGATGTCATCACCCTTAACGTCCAACTACAAAATTGCATTACACTGTCATTTGCATTATTTGTATTTACATTTACATGTGTGTACATTTCACACTTCTTTCTACCATATACACTACTTCTTTGGCTAGTCAGAACTGTTTCCTACAGTCTAGATATAGCAATGCTGCATATTACATGGCTTCGGCAACCTCATTGTTCATCCACTCCATTATTTTGCTGCTGAAGTTATGCTTTACTGTGTTTGAGTACTTCCATTTCTGAGGACATTACTTCTCTTCAAACTAATTTCCAAACAGTTATCTAATTTACCAATTTCCCCTTTGAGCTCTCTTATTCAAGAGTCATCATTCTTACAGTTATCTTCACTGCACTAAAAACACTACGGTGAGAAGTACTTACAGTCTGTACTAAAAATGGGCTCAGCTGAAGTCAAATTCCTCATTTGAATTCATCAAACAGATCTTGAACAACATTGAAGAGTGGTCAGTTATTGATCCAATTAAAGGTTCATATGCAGCATACAAGTTGCAATCTCACGTATAACCCTACATATAATATTTGATTGTTATCCAATCTATGCCTATGCATCAACTTATATGTGTGTGAAATTCCTCATTTGAATTCATCAAACCATTCTCAAACAACATTGGAGAGTGGTTTCAGTGTTATTGATCTGATTACCGATTGATATGCAGTAGCTTACAAGTTGCAATTTCATGTATAACCCTATATACAATGTTTGATTGTTATCCAACCTATGGCTATCCATCTATGTATATATATGTCTATGTTGAATAGAAACAGATACTGTCAGACTTTCAAGACCTTCGAATATGGATACAGCAAAAAAAATATATGTTTTATATATTAAAAGAAAAAACATGTAACTTAAATATGTTTACGCAAATATAATTTTTAAATATAAAATTTTCATTATTATTATTTTTCTAATTGGTTATATGGGTGTGAAACGGGCCCCACTTGTTTACATCATGACCATATAGTGGTGTTACAACAACTTGGCAGTTATGCGTGTATTGCTTGGCAATATTTGAATCTGGGTCTTCTCCTTGAAAATTGAGGAATATAACTGGTTGAGCTAATGCCATTTGATGATATAATCATTAATTAGGAAGAGGATTGTTATTGTTTTTAAAACTTGAATTATATATCTTGTAAAAAATTGTGCATTCCTCTTTTAATCCCATGTAATATAACTGTAGATACACCTAGGTTCTATCCAGATGTATTAGATAAGGACCAAATAGGGCATGTTTTTGAATATGTTTGGAAATGGTATCCGAAAAGTATTGTATCCGTATCCTTGTCTGATGCACAGACATGAGTATCCAAACAGTAAAATTGTCGAAGGTGGCAACTAATATATATATATATATATATATATATATAGAGAGAGAGAGAGAGAGAGAGAGAGAGAGAGAGAGCACAATTTACACAACAAAAGAGCAAACTGGATATGATGTGAAGAAACCTTGAAAAGGTAAAAAGCTCTACATAGGAAAGCTCAGGATGCTTTACTTAAGCTATGGAAAGTGATTACAATGCTTGTTGAGGTCACGGTGACTCTTGAACCCATTTTTTCTCTATGGTTGTAAATGACCTTCATTGCAAGTTTTCCTTGTTCCTCATATCTTAGATGGAATCCATTATTCAAGAATGTTACTGACCTTTTCTAAGTTCTCAAAGTTCTTGATGGTGTAAGAATGTGTGGCACCTTCAACATGCTTGAAATAGCATGTGATACCTTTCCATTTCGAGCAGTTAAAGCTATCTGGGAGTTTGTCTTACCTTGCCAGCCATTACGGGCTCCCCATGCTTTGCTTGGGGCCTCCTTCTTGGTTGTAACTTTGTAAGGGAATCTTGCTAATTACCTTAAAGGAATGATTCAGGTCACTGCTGGGCTTGTTTGACCCCTGGTTCCTCCAAAATGCCCAATCAGCCGCAAATGCGAAAAGACTGAAATTTGTTCTATTGAATGGAGTTGGAATGTTTTCGATGAAGTAGATGCATGTGGGATCTAGAAATGTCTGAAACAGTGCCAAAGGATGCTGTTCGTGTGCATTAATGCTGTTTGTGCATGGATGGGGCCCATGACTGATGTCGTGATGTGCCTCCCTCTTGTAGCATCCTCCTAATCTCCTAAATACTTTCCAAACAATGGTGTAAGAAATGCTTTTGAGTGTATGTCACCTTCAACATGCTTCAGATGGCATGTGAGACCTTGCCCTTCCTAGCTGTTAAAGCTATCTAGGAGTTATTATTACCTTGCCAGCGATCAGGGGCTCCCCAGATGTAGCTTGGGGCCTCCTTATTGGTTTTAACTTTGAAAGGGAACCTTGGGTTAGAAAAAAAATAGCAAAATTATGTGCAAGCAGAAAATACAATAACACAGAAAAACAGTAACACAGATTTTACGTGGAAAACCTGCAGTGTGCAAGAAAAACCACGAGGCAATGGCAGCTTGATCTTTTATTGATTTCGGCAAAATTACATTCAATCAACATTTACATGCAAGGGGTCATTCCCTTTTATAGAAAAACAAAAGCTGTTTGTTTCCTTTCTGAAAAAGGAAAACTCCAAAAAACTGTTCGCTTCCTCTTCCAAAAAACTGTTCGCTTCCTCTTCCGAAAACTGTTCACTTCCAGAAAACTGTTCGCTGCCTCTCACAACGTACGGACGCCCAAAAGCATTACAGATGTATGGACGCCCAGAATTATGGTTGTATGGACGCCAAGAATTTCGTCTCGCAACCCCCCCTTGGCGTGCCTGGCACATATGAACAGCTCTTAACAATGAGACTGTAACTGCACCACCATACACCTTGCTGCTGAAGAACATTGGAGATCTGGATATTGACTTCACCTCCTAACACCTTGCTGATTAACTTTTAGGACTGATTCAGGTCACTGCTTGGCCTGTTTGACCCCTGGTTCCTCCCAAATGCCCAATCACCTGCAAATGCAAAAAAGACTGAAATTTGTTCTATTGAATGCAGTAGGATTGCTTTGGATGAAGTAGATGCATTTGGGATCTTGAAATCGCTTGAAACAGTGCTGAATGATGCTGTTGGTGTGCATTAGTGCTGTTTGTGCATGGATGGGACCCACAACTGATATGTTGTGATGTGCCTCCCTCCTGTAGCATCCTCTTAATCTCCTAACTATCCAAACCTGTCTTTGCTCTTGTTAATTCCTGTTTCATGTTTCTGGCCTATTTTGACCCTTTTATCTAGTTGTTTTTCATCCATTTGACCTTCAAAAGACTTCATGGTAGTTTCTTTGGATCATCAGCAAACATGCATATTCACACTTTACAGTTTCCATAACTGCTAAAACGGTGGAGACTTTGGAATTCTAAACAGAGGTCCAAGGTTCAAATCCTACGGGGAGTAGGGTTGTACACCATGCTTCAGTAACTGGAGTATTGGTGGACAACCATATATTAGGTAAAACAAAGGTCGTCTCATATGGCCTATGGCCTTGTGGATGTTAAAAACTAGTTTACCTTTATTGTCTAAAAACAGGCTTGTGTACAAACTTTGGAAAATGTCTAAAGCTTGAGCTTGCTGCTAAAAATTTTAAAATATCCACAGGAACAAGAACATTATCACTTTAGTCACCCTGTTAAGATATGTGAGACTCAATATTTTATTCAAAGCATGATTCACACTGTGGGGCCCAAGTTATGGCATGGAAGGCAACTCCCTCGTTCCACTGGTGTGTCTGAAGGAGTTCTGAATCTGATGCAGAACAGGGCACAAGAAAAATGCAGATATGCAACAAGAGAGATCTTCAAGTAACACAACTTATTTATTTACAAAAAGGTTCATAGAATAGAATACTTCATATGACTGAGAACGCTGCTTTCATGACAGAGTGAGGAGACTTCTAACTAGCCTCACACCATCTGCTAACTCTGCCAAAATCGTATGGCTGATCGCAAGAAATTCCAGTGTTGCAGGTGAACTGTCTTCCTGAATGGCTTCTTGAATTTGACTTTTGGTCTTTGTGATGTTTTTAATGGTCTGCCCAGTGTCACCTAGCATGGTACTTAGTCTTCCCTGCATGCTACTTTAGCTTTCAAATCACAATTGCAGTTTTATGCACAAATGTGTCATTGGGTGCATGGTTGCAGAATTATTTGCACATAGTTGGGCATAGGCCTCTTTGGTGCTCTTGAAGTTGCAAGCGTGCAGTCTGCCTGGCCTACTCTTGGATCATTCACATCTTCATAGGATGCAATGAATTTCATCATGTCCAATTTCAACTGAGAAAACTGACCCTCAGTTTCCTAAGGTGTGCGTGAACTGGGCAGCCCTTGCGAATCAAAACAGAATGCAAGTGCCTTGGTAGGTGTGCTTCATGACGGCATAAATCAGTTGATTGTATTGTGTTGGACATAGATGCCCAGGGTTCAAGCTAAATGGATGTTACAAAATCATAGGCTCGATCACAGGTGGAATATAAGGCTTGAGAAACTCAACATTGAAAATTGGATGCATCCAGAATTAAGGTGGCAATTTGCAAACAAAGGTGTTCTCCCATGCTGTGCACAAAATGGTGTAAGGTCCATAATGCAATCGTTTAATATTCCTATGCATGCCGTTGGAATGCTTCTTTTGCAATAAGCCAAACTTGATTGCCCCCTTGGAGGTTTTGTGCGGCATGATGCTATCCATGGGGTTCCTTGTATTTTTGCTGCTGGTGTGCAAGTATCAACTGTACTTGCTGATACATCTGTTGAATGTCCTGCAGGAAATGCTGAACTTTGTCTGCTTCCTTTGCTTGTGTTGGCGTTTCTGAACTTGATTGTGTATAGAAAACAATGTCAACAGGTGCACTAGATTGAAACCCGAGAGTATCTTGGAAGTGAGTGTTTCTAGTTGAACTGTGCAAAGGTCTGAATGCTGCATGTATAGTAGGTTGTCATTTCATGCGTGCGAATGATTGTGATTTTACATGCACAATAGATGAACATGGGTGTACTTCACTGCTTCTATTTGTTCATCAGTCTGATGACAAAAAGCAGCAGAGGAGCATGTGTATCCCAAAGATCCCATAGATGTTGGCGGAAGTGACTAACAAACCTTGTGGTCTGGCAAAATATGATAGATTCTAGGATGCCAAACTGAATACATACACGTCGAAAGAAAAGTTGTGATGTGTTGACTGTGCTGATGTCTTCAAGCATGCAGCCATGGTAGCCATCTTGGAGAACCCATTGACCATGATGAAGATACAGCTGTTTTGTTGCTTAGTCACAAGGAAACCATACAGAAAGTCTATGTTGATGGAATTCCTAGTCATGGAAGGTATTGGCAAGTTTAAAGAGGGTTCGAGTTTCTTGTTTGTTGGTTTGACATTGTTGCAAGGTGCACAGGGCTTGATTTAGATCTCTGCATCATATTGCATATGTTGCTAGTGGAAATGATGTTAAAGTTCAACAGGTGTCTTGTTGGTGCTAAAGCGTCCAATTTGTTTTGGAACAATGCCCTTCCTAGTTGAGTTGTTGGAAGGGCACTCTAGGTGAAACACAAAATGCGCAATGTGATAGAGGAGTCCATCGCTAGGATAAAGATATGTAACATTGTTACTTTGCGCAATGTGCTTGCATAAAGTTGCAGTCATCAAGGTAAAGTATGCTCCACTTGCTGAAGTTGTGACCCAATATGTCCAACATTGTAGTGAGCACAGTGACAAGTGATTGGTTGAGACAGTTTGCAGCTTTGTTTTCCTATCCCTTATGACGTTGGACTACTAGATGGAACAAATTTAAGTAAGTCATCCACTTCACATGTGACAATCCAGTTTGCTTTTTGTTTTGCATAAATGAAAGAGGCTTATGATTAGTGTGGATAATGATTTCCCTACCTATGATGTAGTGTTGCCATTGCTTAATTGCTTGAACAATGACATAGAGATCCTTTTTCTAGGTGGAATAACACTACATAGTGTCATTGAATGTCTAATAGTGATATGTGATTGGATGTCCATGTTGAATGTGTATGACACCATGAGCATAGTCAAGCGCATTAGTCTCAATCTCAAATGGCTAAGTCATGTTTCATATAGCTAGTACAAGTGCAGAGTAGAGATAACAATAATTCTTCAAAAGGATGCCACTACACATGATTTGGTTCAAAGGCCAAGAAGTGTGTGAGAGTTCAAGGACAAAGCGACAATATAATTTCTCTAAGTGAAACTTCTGAGCTCAATAAGATTTTGCAAGACAGGTTGGTCTTAAATGATCTTGATAGTTGGGTTGACATGGATTCATGCACGATTGATGATATGACATAGATACTTGATATTTGATGTGCCAGATGTGGACTGGTTTAGATTAGCTTGCAACTTGTGGTGGCATATTCCATCTCATTTGTGTTGAACTTCTTCAACATGCTCTTCCCATGTCTTGCTATACACGAGTATGTAATTGTTGCCACATTTTGCACGGGGTGCAATGTTTTCAGTTTTTGTAAGAGTGCTGCTCTCCCTTTCCCCTCTTCCTCTCTTTCCCTTTCCTCTTCTCTCCCTTTCTCTCTCTTCCCTACATTCTCATTCTTCCCTCTTTCTTTTTGAGCCCCTCAGTCAGATCTCAAATTTGACAGCAGTTGCCTTGAAAAATGGCTAAGTGTCAGGGCGCAATCCGACTTCGCAGCGAAGTCGGAGTGCGCCCTCCAGTTGGAGCGCAGCAGGAATACAGAGTGCGCAGTGCGACAAGATTAACCAGAAGAACAAGTTTTTTGGGCGCACCTTGTAGCAGACTGGGCAGGCTGGCAGGAAAAATGACTAAGTGCTGGGGCGAAGTATGACTTCGCAGCGAAGTCGGACTGCTCCCCCTTTCCAGGGCGAAGTCCGTACGGCGGCAGAAATTAGCTTTCACCTGTGCGCACTCCGACTTCGCTGCGAAGTCGGAGTGCACCCTTTGACAGGTGCACAGTAGGGAAATAAACTCAGAAATGCACCCAAGGCATGAAGGCCTTCCCAACTGCGCTATTTTTTGCCTGCACAACCCGATGGCGCTCTGATCCTGGGAGAAGTTGGATAAACTGCCTTTCAAGGCAAGCACGTGTCAAGCAGCATCATCCGACAAGTGTCCAACTTTGGGATCCGAGCCGAGACGTGCCAAGCAAAAGGACAAGCATGGGCTGCACTACTTATGCCAGCTGCCTCTTTTAAAGTTGATTGGAGGTTCTACCTGCTTCAGCAACCCGCATTCCTGCCGATGAGAAGTTCTACCTAACGCGCTGCCACGTAGCTGCTCAACCTCCAGGGAGACCATGCTGCAGGTACAGTCCTGCCAGACAAAGGTCAGCATCAGCAGTTCCGCGGCTGCTTTTGTCAGCTAAAGTTTGACTGGGACTTTGTGCCCATTAATGTAACGGGAGGGACTCGGGCTATAAAAACCCACCATGTTTTCATTGTAAAGTGGTGGAAGGGGAATGTCTGTTAGGGAACCATTGTAGCTGTGCTTTTGCTTATCAATATAAAGTATATGCCTGGCTCTGTTCTACTTCTTTTATTTTTTATGTTGCCTCTCTTTTGTCATATTTCTTGTGTCATGGCTTGTTGATTTGCTTCAGCATTTGGTGGCCAAGTACTCTTGGACTTCATTGATCGGAGGATACATAGAATAAATTTGGTAGCGTTCCTTCCAGTTTGTGTGTTATGTTTATGTTGCTGTCCGTAGTGGTGATTGATGCATTGCCGTGTTTGTTAGTTCTCCTTGTAGGGAGAATGTTTGCTAGGGGACCATTGTAGTTGTGCGTACAAATTCTCTGCATAACACACATACTTGGATCTGACATTTCTTGGTTACCTTTTGTATTTATGTTGCTATCCGTAGTGGTGATTGATGCATTGCCGTGCTGTTAGTTCTCCTTGTAGGGAGAATGTTTGCTAGGGGACCATTGTAGCTGTGCGTACACTTCTTTATATAAAAAGTATACTTAGGTTTTACAGTTTCTGGTTATGCTTTGTATTTATGTTGCAATAAGTAGTGGTGATTGATGCGTTGCCGTACTGTTAGTTCCCCCCACCCAACTCCAATCACATTTGTAAATCCTTTCCGCATTTTTATCTCTTTCCTGCACCCTTATCTTAAACCATAAAACCCCACAGGAAGCCGGCCTTCTCCGGAGATTGGCACGGAAGGCATTCCTTCCTTCCGGCCTTTCAAGCTGGTGGGCGAATCTGGGTGCGTTAACACAAAATCCTTTCCTCATGGCAGATTCGTAACCAACAGTAATCTAAGTAAGACAATGACAAAGGTTTTAGGATTGAGCAAGCTAAGTGAGCTATCCATTTCATTACTTTAATGTCACCTATAAATTATAGCAGATCAGTTATCAAGATTGTAACAGATCAAGATAATGGATGTAACCTCTTGTGAAGCGTAACATTTACCCTACGTTAAATAACATTTTAATTACCTAACATCCCCCCCTTTTTACATTATTTCGTATACACAAAGGGCTGTGAAAGAAATCAAATGTGACACGTGTGCACACTCTACACAATGGTACGGGCGAGCAAGTGCGTGTTGGCTCTTGGTTTTGCTTTGGCTCTTAGTTTTGGCTTTGGCTCTTGGATATAGCTCTTAGCTCTTGGCTCTGGCTCTTATCTCCTGGATCTAGCTTTGGATCTTGGCTCTCATTTGCAGTACCTATTGTGCTTTATGCTCTTTCATGTACAACGCCTCCGACAACTTTGCAAAAATGTTGTTAATCTTGCAGCTACCCCTTGGGCCTTTTGCTTTTCCACATACAATGCCTCTGATAGCTTGGAAAATTTGTCGTTAATCTTGCAGTCTCTTTGTTTATAGGTTATTCTATGTCCTTGTTGTCAGTTTTAGGTTCATTATCTTCCAAGTGTAATTTTTCATCTTTATTGTCGTCATCTCCCTTAAGTTTCTCTCTATCCTCTTTTACTGGCTTAGACTCAAGCTTGGGCTCAGTCCTGGCATTGATTCTGGTGGCGTCCATCTACTCTTTTGTGGGTTTGGGCTCCTTTTTCATCATAAGCTTTGAAGGTACCTATTGCTCTGCATCATCATGGTGGTGTTCGTCGGGGTCGTAGTCCTGTCGACAACAAACATAAGGACCGACAGCCTTCGAGCTGCTTTGTCAGCTTCACGAGTTCAAACAATGTTGCCATTTGCTTCGCAAATGCATAGAGCGCATCCTCATCTATAATTTGTAGTCGTTGAAACTCCCTGAGCATAGAGCGTATGTCTCGGATGGTGTTGTAGATAGGGAATTTGATATGTTTGCATTTAGTGAATAAGTCATGGTATTTTGTGTTATTTTGTAGTTGTCTGCAAATTGCTTGACAAATGTGCGTACACATATTTAATAATGTTATAAAGTGGCTATGTAATATTGTACGTAATAATGTGATGTTAAGCCATGTATGTTCGTCAAGTCATAAGTTAGGTTGTAGTTTGTACAGTAGTGGGAAATGTCATGTGAATGCAAGTTAAATGCACATGAAATGTAATTTAGGGTAATGATGAGGTGTCAGGTAGTTGGAGGGTGCAACTAATTCTGAGGTGTATAAATAAGTCCCTCCCCTCTTTCATTCGATATAGCATGTTGGTGCATATGAGAGAAGGTTGGTGTGCATGAGTGTATGGTGGTGGCTGATGCGTATGGTAGGATCTGGTTGGATTGTGTATGCAGTCACGAGAAGTATTATAGGATTTGCAGACAATATACGTAATGTTGTTCTTGTAACCATAAATGCCTTGTTAATACAAATATGGTCACAAGTATTTATCATGCGCTATTGCTGTATTGTTGTTGTTAAATGGTTGTAGATCTATAGATTTATTTAAGTAGAAATGGAATTGTGTGTAAGTATGTTAAATTTTATTTCTACATTCTGGTGCTATTGCTTGTACGAAGTTGGGTCCAACTTGGTGACATGGAGTTTTGAGAAGCACATCACTTGGGAAGATGTGCAATGAGAGCAATGGAATGCAACCAAAGAAGTAGGTGAAGATGTAGATTTGTTGTTGATGCAGACGAAGGCCCCTCTAATAGGACATGCACGATAGGTGAGCAGACGAGGGCAAGGCAAACTATCGTCCAAATGCAGATGGAGAAACTACAGTAAGAGGAATTGCAAATGAAGAAATTGGAGATGAAGAATATGCAGACGAAGACAGATTACTCGCTGAGAAATATGAAGGATCTATGGACGAAGATGGAGGATTTGCTATTAGAGAAATTGAAGTCTGTCGTCTTGAGGCAATTGCAGTTTGTCGTCCAAATGACGAAAAAGTTGCAATCGAAGGATCTATAGACAAAGAATTTGTAGATGGAGAATTTGTAGTTGGAGGAATTGTAGTATGCCGTATTAGTGATAGTTTGTCGTTCGACGAAAGTGTCATTTGCAATAAGAGGGAGCACAATTTATTGTCCAATGGAATTGTTGTCTGTAGTCAAAATGAATGCAGTTTGCAGTCCAACAGAAGTGTCGTCTATAGTTAGAAGGAATGCAATTTGTAGTTGTTGCTATAGTCAAAAGGAATGTAGTTTCTAGTCTCACAGAAGTGTCGTCTACAATCAAAAGGAATGCAGTTTGTCGTTCGACAAAAGTGTTGTCTACAATTAGGAGCACAGTCTGTCATTTGTAGAAACCGTCATTTGCAGTCAAAGGGAGTGTAGTCTGCCATCCAAACGAACCGTTGTCTGTAGTAAGAGGGAGAGCTGTTTGCTGTCTGAAGAAACAATCATCTGTAGTTTGACAATGACGATGCGGTCATTGCTGAAATTTTTATAATGAAATAGGGTGAGAACGAGTTTGGTCATTCCTATAATTAGAAGTTTATTGGGTTGTTTAACCATTTGGAGGGAGACTTGTCAGATGCATTAAAGAGGAGATGGTTCATAGATGGACTTCTTCCTACATGTTGAAATATCACGACGAGTCCTCCAAGATCATCCTAGGAGGCTCTGGATTACGCATTGATTTGGAAAAGAGATGCAAAAACATCATTGAAGTATTGGTGTCATGTTAATGCAGACACAATGATTATGAGGATGAAAGTGATTTTGATATTGAGAATGACTCAGACATTGAGAGTGATGATTTTGGGTAGGAGAGTAGTTCATTGTTAAAGGAATGGGGTTGAGAAATTAGAGAAGGAAGCGACTCCCAAGAGATGAATGATGAGTCTAAGGACAAGTGTGACTCAGAGAGTGCAAGGTCATTGCTACAGATATATGCAACACCAAGGGCGATTGTACAAAGGATGGATGCCACTGGTGAAGTAGTTTGTGACAATTGTTGGAGAACTCACAAACGAAGAATTTAGTATGATATTGAGGACATACCTACTGTGTAATGTTAGCGATGCCAATTGTGGGGGCACTTTTCATGTGGTTTTCAAAGTGTTGTAAAGCAAGAAGAACCAGTGATTCATCAAGAGTTCGAAGAATTGGAGAAGAGTTACAACCCTTGTCAGGAAGTAGAGGTGGTGAAGCGAATTGCATTTGAGGAAGTGAACCTGCTTGAAGAGGTGAATTTGATGAGCTTGATTTGAATTGAGCAAGTGTATTTTATCTCAATCAAAGAAGCAAAAATCCCGCAAATCATTGAACTTGCATAGGGAGTTGCAGAGTGTTGTCAGGTTGGTCTAATAACAAAGTGTCGTCAGGGGGTTGGTATGACGACAAAGTGCAGTTGGGAGGTTGGTCCGCCGACAAAGTGTTGTCAACAGGGTCACTAGACGACAAAGTGCAGTCATCACGAAGGCCAAAAGATAGGGTATCATCAGGAAGAAGGCCAAATGGTAAGGCATTGTGAGGAGGATGGTTAGACGAATGAGGCTAGGATGGCCAGATATTGCAGTCATATGTCAAAGGAGGAGCAAGTGTCGTTAGATGAACTGTCGTTTGAGGTGTTGTCGTTAGAGGAACTACTGTTTGAGGTGTTGTCGTTGAAGGAGTTATCGTCATAGTTGTCATCGTCAAAGTAGTTGTCGTTAGAGGTATTATCGTTAGAGTTGTTGTTGGTAGAGGTACTGCCATCAGAGTTGTTGTCGTTAGATCTTTTGTCTGAAATGTTGTCGTTAGAAGCATCATCCATAGAGGGGGATGCCATTTAGAGGCCAACAAGTGGTTAGTTGAAAGTAGGAGAGGAGTAAATCAGAGCTAAGGGGAGGTTGTTTCAGTGGGTCAAGTGAAGGCTCCCAAAATGCTAACAAGGAGAAAAATTTAGTTTGGGCAATGATAGTTTCGATGGTTGCCCCCTTGATCCCTGGCAGAAGTGGCGACGAGCAAAATTTAGTTCAGGCAAATGATAGTTTCGGTGGTTGCCCCCTTGATCCCTGGCACAAGTGGCGACGAGCAAAATTTAGTTCAGGCAATTGATAGTTTCGCAAGTGTGGACGATGGTTGCCTGTGCTGTTCATTATGTTGGTGATGTTGGTCATGAAGGTCATCTTCGTGATGTTGATGAATTGACAATGTGGTTGATTGCAACAAGTGGAGTGCCTAATCAGAGAATAATGGTCATATTGATCAAGTTGATGTTACAACTGATTGCAACAAGTGGAGTGCCCGATCGTAGAACAAGGGGGTGTGAGCAACAGTTTTAAGTGTTGCTAGTTGCAACGGATGTATGGAATAGAAGAAAACAGAAGAAGCATGACGAGATTTCATTAGGTTGTTCAACACTTCTATTCCAAGTGTAAAACTCGTGTTGTCGAGGATGCCGACCAGTTTAGAGGAGGAGATAGATGTAGATAGGCAATCCGATATGTTTGCAAGTAGTGAATAAGTTTTGGTATTTTGTGTTATTTTAATGATGTACGCAAACTGTTTGACGAAATATGCGTACATATATTTAATAATGTTATAAAGTGGCAATGTAATATTGTACGTAATAATGTGATGTTAATCCATGTATGTCGATGAAGTCATAAGTTAGTTTGTCTTGTAGTGGGAAATGTCATGTGAATGCAATTTAAATGCATATGAAATGTAATTTAGGGTAATGATGAGGTGTTAGGTAGTTGGAGGGTGCAACTAATTCTTAGTTGTATAAATAAGTCCGTGTCCTCATTCAATTGATATAGCATGTTGGTGCATATGAGAAAAGGTTGGCGTGCACGAGTGTATGGTGGTCGCTAATGCGTATGATAGGATCCAGGTGGGTCGTGTATGCAGTCATGAGAAGTATTCTGCATAGGGTTTGCAGACTATATATGTAATACTGTAACCATACATGCCATTGTTAATAAAAATATGCTCACATGTATTTATCATCCGCGATTGTTTTTTTTTTGTGTATTGTTATTGCTAAATGGCTGTAGATCTGTAGTTTTATTTAAGTAAAAATGGAATTGTGTGTATGTTAAATTTCATTGTTATAGGCATCATAGACGTCATCTAATCGATTCCCCTTTGTGCAGACCATGGCGGTGCCCTTGGCCGTGTGGCATAGGTCCCTGCTAAGGTCATTGCACACGCAGACTGTGAGAAAATTAAAAGTGAGCAAGCTAAAACACAACAATAATACAATATACGAAATTTACGTGGAAGCCTTGCTATGTGTAGGTAAAACCACGGGGTAATGGCCGCTATAATCATTTATTAATCTCAAGGAACAATTTTACATTCACACCCTTTCTTCTGTATTTACAAGTACAAGGGGTCATTCCTTTTTATAGGAAAACAAGAGAAGATTCCGGAAAAGTTGAGATACATCCAAAACGCGATAATTTACAACTGTGTTTATTTAATTGTTGTTATTAATTAACAACCACGTTTATTTAATTGCCGCTTATATTAATTGCTATACGCTGCACCATCATGCACCACTTTGCTGAAGAACATCAAATATTTGTATATTGACTTCACCTCCTAACATTCTCCCACTTGAAGTCGATATACTGGAATTGGTTTCCTTTGTTTTACATCCAAGTGCCAATTGCCCAATCTTGCCTTTATTACGTTTTCAACAAGCCCAAAGAAGTTTTGCACCAATCAAACTTCTCTCTCTTGACCGACTTTGTAAGCATATCAGCAGGATTCACTTCATTATCAATTTTGTCCAACATGATCCTTCCTTCTTCCGCCACATTTCTAATAAAAGTAATTGAACATCAATGTGTTCCCTGCGATCATGGAATGTTGGGTTCTTTACTAATTGAATAACACTTTGGCTATCACAATGCAATGTAATCTTCCTCTGCGTTATCCTGAAGTGACCCAACAATCGCTCTAGCCAAATTGCCTCTTTGCTAGCCGGAGTCGTTGCAATATATTCTGCTTCAGTGGTTAATAAAGCCACCATCCACTGCAGCTTAGAAGTCTAGCTCACAACTCTACCAACAAGAGTGAAAGTATATCCTGTAGTGGACTTTCGCCCATATCTATCTCCACAATAATCAAAATCCACCCATAATTTTTTATCCAATCCAGATGTGCTAAGCATGCTTCTTGCACGTTCCATGATTGTGCAATTTATTCTCTCAGCCACACCATTTTGCTGTGGAGTATATGGCACTGTCTTTTGGTGCTTAATTCCTTGTTGCGTACAAAATTCATCAAACTCCTTGGAGCAATATTCTTCCCCATTATATGAACTGGCACAAAATAGACTTGCCCAAACTTTTCTCTACTCGTGCCTTGAACTCCTTAAATTTCTCCAAAGCTTCCGACTTCTTTTTCAGAAAATAAACCCATACTCGTCTAGAATAATCATCTATAAATGCCAGAAAATACCTAGTACCTTTTAAAAACTGAGTGGGGACTGGTCCAAATATATCAAAATGTATAAGTTGCATAAAATCAAAACTCTTACCAGAGCTTGCAGTAAACCGAACCCTCTTTTGTTTACCAAAAATACAGTGCTCACACAAGTCTAAATTACAAGACTTAATCCCAGAAAGCATACCTCGGTCATGCAGAATTTTCAATCCTTTTTCACTCATATGCCCTAGGCGTTGATGCCATAGCATTACTTCATCTTGAGCATTTCTTGAAGTTGTTGCTGCATGATTTGTCATCGTATCGCCACACAAACGATACAGGGTCCCATAAGATTCTTCCTTTGCTATTTCTAGGGCTCCTCTGGTAATTCTGCAATAATTGTTACCAAAAGTAGTAAAATACCCAAGCTTATCCATCATCTTGATTGAGAGCAATTTCTTCCGTAAATCAGGCACATGTCTACATCACACAACATCCTTTCTCTACCATCATGTAGTTGTAGACAACAGTTCCAAACATAAATAAACCACTAAGCTGTCTAACAAAGAATGTCCTATGAATCATGAAAATGACAAGTTGCAATGTAAAATCAGCCAATCAAATGAATATGGCTTGATTAAATAAATAGGCACAAAAGAACAAACGCAACCGTCTTTGTGTTAAGACGTCTAGATTAGTTAGACGTCCAGCCTAACTAGTCAGATGTTTGGTTGTTGTGTTAGACGTCTAAAACAGTTTGTTATGTAGTAAACACATTGTTATGGCAAAGGTGTTGGGACGGTTGAGACGGGTTAGTTGTAGTAACTACCCGGGCTTACCTATAAATACCCCCCTATTTCATTTTGTAATCTATCCATACTTGTCTATAATACAGAACTGTTGTGCACCAACTGTTATTCTGGAATGCGTGTTGTATGTGATTGCATTTGTGTTATAGTGTTGTGTTGTAGGTATTGATCATAGCTTGGTACGAGAGCATGTATTGTTGTGTTTTGTTTTGCTGTTGCAAGGCGTGCTAAGGAGCATCGAGGATTGAATATGGACATCACAGTTGGAGAAGTCTAGACCCTGTAAAACTATCCGTTGCGTGTATTAGTCTAGCCGTCTGGCCTCGTCGGCAGAATTGTTCCAAACATCCAGTCCAGACGTCTACTCGTCCAGTCAAGACGTCTAGCCGTCCGTCCCAGACATCTGGTCGTCTGTCCCTGACGTTTAGCTCAGATGTCTAGCCATTAGCCCCAGACGTCTAGACCATCTGTCTTAGACGTCTACTGTTCTAGGCATCTGTTGTTTAACCATCATTACTGATCATGACGACTAGTTTAACCTGGCTTATCACTCCCTCCTAGCTTGTTGTCATTCCCTCATCTCGGGAAAGTACTTACCCACCATTATAGGGCTGATATAACCAGTGTCTATGTGGAGACATGTGGAAAGATGCACCTGAGTCCAAAACCCATGTATATAAAACAGATCTGCTGTAACTGATACAAAAAGCCTCACATGTTGCCGTCTCTACTAAATCTATTGTACGGGCCTCAACTGATGGTTGATTATGCTTTTCACCATTGTTTTCCTTTTTCAAATGCCAACAGTCCTTTTTCAAGTGCCTTGGCTTCCCACAATGCCAACACTTCCCTGAGCTTGCGTCCTCTTGACTTATAGCTAGACTGTGATCTACCTTGTTGACTCCTTTCGATAGATCAACCTCTCACAGCTAGGGCTTCATTGGTTGAGGGTTCTAGTGACGTTTTATGCCTCAACTCTTCTACCAACAAAGCGGCTATGAAATCATCAAATTCTAGAGCTCTTGATGATGGATTGTTGATGGTCATCACTAAATGATCCCAGGTGTTCGGGAGGGAACAAAGTAGGGTGATTGCTTTGTCCTCATCCTCCATTTTCATATTAACCGAAACTAGTTTACTGATTAGGGTATTAAACTCATTCAGATGATCTACCACAGATGAACCCTCCTTCATCCTCAAACTATAAAGTTGCTTTTTTAGGAAAACCTTATTTGTTGCTGATTTAGTCTCATATAGCTTCTCATGCCTCTCCTTTAGGGCTTTCGTTGCCTTTTCTTCAACAACATTGAACAAGACAGAGTTTGCTAGACAGTTACGGATTGTATAAGTCACCTTCTTGTCCAACTTTACCCACTCCTCATCTGTCATGCTGTTAGGTTTATTCGCAACTCCTTTCAAGGCAAGGGCTTTGTTGTTTTCAACCAGAAAATCCTCCACCTTCATCTTCCATAAGGTGAAGTTCCTGCCATCAAACTTGTCAATCTCGAACTTGGTTGCATCTCTTGTCATTGTTGCAGCTCTCACTCGCACAAAACCCTAGACCAAAAAGTTTTCAAAGAATCTAGCTTTGACACCAGATGTTAGAAAAAAACAACAATAACATAATACATGAGATTTATGTGGAAACTTGTTGTGTGCAGGTAAAACCACGGTGCAATGGCAGCTATAATCTTTTATTAATATCAAGGAACAATTTTACATTCGCACCCCTTCTTCTGTATCTACAAATACAAGGGGTCATTCCTTTTTATAGGAAAAGAATAGAAGATTCTAGAAATGTCGAGATACATCCAAAACGCATTAATTGACAACTGTGTTTATTTAATTTCTGCTGTTATTAATTAACAATCACGCTTATTTAATTGCGGCTTATATTAATTGTTGTAAGTTGCACCACCATGCATCACTTTGTTGCAGAGCATCGTAGATTTGTATATTGACTTCATCTTTGTGTAGACCATGGCGGTGCCCTCGGCCGCGTGGCATAGGTCCCTGCTAAGGTCATTGCACCTGCAGACGAAGGTCATTGAAATTAATGCTTGTTTCTAAAATTCATTTCGTTGACAGTGTTAATTCCTTGCTCTCATCTATGAAATCGCCATCGACAACCTTGAGGACCTACACCTCCATGAAGTGCCCGATTCTAGCATGGGAATGAGGGGGATGTCGATTGACTTCTTGAGCTGCTATACTTGCCTCGAGTCACACATTTTGTTAACCCTTGGTCCTATGGGCTATGCCTGCTTTGACGTTTGTACCTGTTGTTCCATGCTATCGTTGATGAAAACGATAAATTTTGTCTCTGTCACGTCCACCGTTTGCAAGTGCGCTTTAGATGGATTTCTTGTCCTTGTCTTCGTCATTGTTAAAGGACGAAAAAATTCCCATTGCATGAGTTGCGTGTGCTTGGATTGCCCATTGTTGCCATTTTACCAGTGCCACGATGAAGATATCGTCTTGCGCATGATTCCTGGCGGGGATTCCATGCCCTTGGCTTCATTTGTGGCAGATTATTTGAAGTATGAGCATCACAATGGGTTGGTTGCCTTGCATCTTAGAATCGATGGGAATTTTGTTGGAAGTCTTGGCATCATGAGCAATTAGCTTCAGTAACCAATCCTCTAATGTCCTTCCAATGCCTAGCAACAAGTCCAACGTCCAACCGACCATGGTCCTACGTGGGATAGCTATGATACCAATGTTAGGATTGAGCAAGGTAAGTGAGATATCCATTTCATTACTTCAATATCTTATATAAAATTAAAGAAGATCAATACATTACGGATCAAGATAATGGATGTAACTTCTATGTAACCTCTTGTGAGACGTAACATTTACCTAACATTAAATAATGTAATAATTACCTAACATTCCTTGATGCTGGTTTTGAGTTCTCCATCATTGAAGTCATCAAGCTTGGATTTATTGCTACAAGTATGTGGTTGTGTGGAAGTGAGGTTAGGAGGTGCATCAAGTTTAGCATTTATGATGGTACTGGTGAGCCATTTTGGAGTCTTTCTATGTTGATATGGAGTTGTAGGAACACCAATTGCTACAGGTTCAACAACTTCTTGAACTTCCTCATTGAACTCCACACTCACAACTGGAGATGTGGCATCTTCAACTCTTTAAAATTCTCAGTATTTGACTTAGTTTCAAATTCTTCATCAAACACCACATCTCTACTTATATGCAATTATTTAGTGACTAGATCTATCAGTCGATAGGCTTTTGACTCATCATCATACCCAAGAAATATGCATGACAAAGTTTTCGCAATAAACTTGGTCCTTTGTTGCTTTGGCACATGCATGTATACCTTGGTTCCGAAGACTTTGAGATGTGCAATGGAAGGCTTCCTCCCAGACCAAGCTTCTTCAGGTGTAACAACTGGTAGTGCCTTTGTAGGCACTCTATTGAGAAGATACATTGCAATGAAGATTACTTCAGCCTAATACTGTTGCTCCATATTGGCTCCTATGAGCATGTAACGAACCATTTCCATGATGGAATGATTCCTTCTTTCAGCAACCCCATTTTGTTATGAAATGTATGCTGTAGTGAGTTGTCACTTAATCCCATTTTGTTCAAGAAATCTTGAAAATTTGTTGGATATATATTGCTTGCTCGATCATAGTGGAGAACTTGAATAGAACGCCTGGTTTTTGTTTCTACACACTTCTTGAAGTGCTGGAAATACTTGAGTGCATCTAACTTTAGTTGCAAGAAATACACCCACATCTTCCTTGAGTAGTCATCTACAAACAACTGGAAGTACCTTCGTCCATTGAAACTTGTTGGCATGGGTCTAGACAGATTGATGTCTATCACATCCAACCAAGGTTCCACAAGCCTGGGGGACGGGGGGACGGGGGGACGAGGGGACGGGGGGGGGACGGCAGGCCGATTTTAGGGGACGGCTGGTATAATACTATGAAAATTGAAATTTTTTAGAAATTTAGAATAATCTACACATTTAGAATTCTACACACAACAAAAATGATATTAGGATATTCATATTGATATTAGTTACTAAGTGCAACCATTTAATTGTTTCAACAAATATAACTTGAAGGTTCAGCCAAGGATATCAAGTGCAATCTGCCAATCTCTAATAGTTAACCAAATTAGTTGCTATTGCTCAAGTAATGAATGCCACATTATTCAGCTTTTACAAGTCATCATTTTCAACAATGTACTAAAGAACAGATTAAAGCAAAAGTTACAGTATTCTATGAAGATTAAAGCAAAAGTTACAGTATTTTCTCAATGGAAGTGTATGCAAAGCAAACAATTTAGGCCACTTTGCAGCAAATATTTATAGCAACAAAGGAACACACATAAAATAAAAATAGTGAACATGAATCTAATTGGATGCTATCTGTTTTACAAAATCTTCATTCTTGAACATTAGATAAATCAGCAATAGAAGCATTTTGGACCAGGGTCTTTTCCCCACCAAATAAAGTGCCATTCCAGTAAGAGTTATCATGCCACTTTTACAAGCCAACAACTTCATCATGTTTTTACCTTACATGATTTTATGAATTATGAACCTGAATTAAAAACATGCAAAGCCATGATCTAAAAATATTTTCAAAAATGCAGTCAAGAGGCACGCTGTTCAGAGTCCTGTAAAAATTGCTTGTTTCACTTTTTAACATCCTACAATTTGACTATTTTTTTCCTTGTCAGCTTTCTTCCCAAAAGATTTTGATTAACCTTATTTAAAGGGATTTTGTAAATTTATGCTTATTAATTTTGTATTCTTGGTTTTTCTTTGGAACACTATTTCCAGCTCTCTCCAGACTGTTGTTACACAATGTAGTATTTGAGTCCAAATACATGCTTTGATCATCTGCGGACATTAAGAAAATTCCTTTCTTTCTAAGTAATTTTCACTAGTATGGGTAGGGTCTTTCTGTGTTACTCTTTATGTTATTCAGTGATCTCCGCTTATTATATCAACAATCTTTATCCCTCACTTGTAATTTTAGAATACTGTAACTTTTGCTTTAATCTTCATAGAATAGATTGGCTGAGGACTTGCTTTAGAATACTGTAACTTTTGCTTTAATCTTCATTTGTGGAAAGTCATAATTTTCAACAATGTACGAAAGAACATATTGAAGAACTCAAATGTCTTACAATGTACTAAAGAACAAATTAAATTTTCATTTTTTTTTTAATTTTTCTTTTGGCTGAGGATGCCCAGCCATGGGGGACGACTGGGCGTCCCCAGGGACGGCTAGCTGTCCCCGGGGACGCCCCAAAATAGGGGACGCCTTGGGCACAGGAGGCCGTAGGCCTCAGGCGTCCTCGGGGACGTTTCCCAGCCATCCCCTAAAAGGGGGACGAGGGGAAACGTCCCCAATGCCGTCACCCCGTGCTTGGGGACGCGGGGGATGGGGGGACGCGTCCCTCAGGGTGGGGGATGCCTCCCCGTGGAACATTGCATCCAACGGTTCTTTGGCTCTGTGAGTGCTTAATTCAAAAGGTACTTGGTGTTGTTTCCCTACAAAACAACTCGAGCATATTGGCAATGTTGGTGAAAGATTTTGCAGACCTAACACCTTGTGATGCTTACTCAGTTGGAGTGAGTATCCAGAACTTAGATGACCATATCTCCTATGCCAAAGGGAGGTAGCATTTGTCGTAGCTGATGGTAGTGCGACATGAGGAGAGGATATGACATCGAATGCAAATAGGCCATTCTTGACAAAAGGAATGGGCGAAGGGCCACAAAATGTCATTGTTAGGTGCATGAAAGTTGTAGCTACATTGTTTAGATTGAAAAGCATAAGTAACCTTTTTTACAATCCCTCCTTGGTCTTGAAAGATGTTTTCAAGATGTCATCAGAATTGACAGTTACTCAATGATAACTCGAGTGAGGTCAATCTTGATGAAGTATTGTGATCCTCAAAGCTAGTCCAAGAGATCAATTTAGTAAGTGATACTAAATCTTCATAGTTATCTTTTTTATAAGGCGCAATAATAATTTTAGATTTGCCAAGAGCCATCATTTTTGGGCACAAGGACAATTGGATTACCACATAGAGGAGCTCAGATGGATTTGTCGTTTATTGTAGAGTTCCTTGCATGGTTACCATATTTAGGGAAATTTCATCAAACATTCTAAATTTTCTCACATGAATAAACTTGACAAACATTATTGGACAAGTAATAATCAAGGACAAATTAAACAAAAAATGTTTAACCTAAAAGTCATCTCATTCATTCCCACCTTTACTTGACTCCATTCTACAAAATCTAAGGGTTGAAACAAATCAGCTACAAATAAGTTAAAATGATCTCAAAAGAATAAGATTAACAGGGCAATTTGATTATAGAGGTTTTTTGGAATCAATTTCATTATTGTATAAAATGTTAAAGTAGTTTATGCATATTTTTTATATTTTTTTTAATATTTTTTTATATGGGATTGATAGGGGCCCCACTTGTACTACATCATGACCACGTTACCATGCTTATTTTGAATTAACATTTTGGCAATTATGCATATATTGCTTGGCAAGATTTGAACCCTGGTCATTGCCTTGAAAGCTGAAATGTTTAACCAAGTGAGTTCCTGCCATTTGATTAGAATGTTAAGATTCACCCATGGGATTGGAACCTTGGTTTACAATGTGTAATTCCTTATTCCCCACTGCTTGCCCCAAACCCATGGAACATTTTATGCTATTTCTATTTATGTTGGATATTTAAATTATTAAAATTATTTCATTCTATATTCAAAGTTCATGCCGAATTTTATGGCTGATTTACTCATGATGATTTATGTTTGATTTTCATCCTTGTTAAACTTGGGCCCAAACAAAACCTGGTAACTTAGGGTCTTAGGTTTAGCACAAAATATTAATCAATCTCCAAAACTGATCTTGTGGTATAATGGATTGCTTAGAAGCTTGTAATTGGTGAATATGATGCTTCATGACATGTTGGAGAGGGACTTCATCTGACTTTTGGGAAACACCATTGTATGGTTGCAAGAGAGTGTCCATTTTTCACATCTATGTAAAATTGTTTGACTTGTGTGCAATTAAGGCATGCTTTTTTGTGCACTTTGTAGGCAGACGAATTGATGCATGTCATGTTTGCACAAGTGCATGTTGTATGAATGTATGCGTGTGGGCATGCTTGCATACGAGTGAATGATATGTATAAATAACAGTTTTTGTACGTGTCTTTGTCATGTAGTGTTGTATGCACATGGCAATAAGTGTATCCTGCTGTGTATTCAACTTGATTTTTAAGATTTTGTACCTTAGGACAAGATTCCATAGTAGGGCGTTTGTTTTTAAGCATTTTTAAAGGTTTTTTTTCCCTTTGTTGTCTCTCTTATTTATTGTTCTTAATGCCTTTAAGGGCATGTCTTGGACTCTTAACACTTACCTTTTTTGGGGGGTGTGGGGGTGGGAAGAAATAAATGGATATTCAGGTGAGGGCCAAGAAACATGCAATGATGGCCCAAATGTGACAGCCCTAAATCCAAGTTAAGGGAGGGATGCAATGTGGAAACATTGCATAAAAGGGATTTTGCTTGAGTATGTTGTATTTTGTTGTTTTTTGATGATCATTTATGATCATGAATTGTCAATGGATATTGAGGAGAGTCATGCAGGTTGGTGGATTAATGGAACAGCATTGGTACGTGTGAGAGTTGGTGCATATGTGCATAGGGCATGATGCAGTCCAGTCTTGTATGCAGCCAGAATATTCTGCATAGGGTTTGCAGGCTGCAGATTGTAATGCTGAAACTATAATGTTGTACTGTAAATACCATTGTTAATATAAAACTGCCTGTATTTACTGTTATCTACCATTGCTGCTGCTATTGCCATTGCTGCTTCTATTGCTGTTATTATTGCTGTTGCAGGTTCTGTGCATTATTATTGCTGTACTACAATGATTGCAAATCTGTAAAATTATTTAAGTAGAAATAGAATTGTGTGGAAGCATGTTAAATTTCATTTCTACAGTATTTTGTTGTTTTTTGATGATCATTCATGATCATGAATTCTAATGGGACTCTTTTTATGAAAATCGAATAGAAAATAGACTTTCTTACACTCTAATTTTTATTTTAAATATATATTTTTTATGAATTCAATTATTTTCTTTGATGTTTTGTTTGTCGAGCTTCCGATGTTGGGTGTCTAGTTTTTGCTGTGTTGCGATCTTTTCCACTATGTTCATAATAATGTAATGAAATGGGGTATTTTTAACGTGTTTATGTATGCTGGTTGTTCGTTGGTAGTTGGCTCTTTGCTAACTATATACTGGTCTCATCATACCTATAAATATGCATCTATGTAGGAGATGCCGAGTGTGTATGTTGGTAGAGTTGTTTGTCAAGGACTGTAATGGATTGCAGGTAGTTGTTGTTAAGGATACGTGGGTGCAGTGTATGCATATCTATTTATGAGTTATTCCCATTGTGTATTTTTGTTTATATAAGTGGTAATGAAAATATATTGTGGTGTGTTGTATTCCATTTGTACATACTTTGCTTCAAGATGGGCCATGAGGAGCACAAATTTTTGTGCATTAGGGACCCACTTTCTGCACTACTTCAGACAGACAAATACAACATAGGTCTTTGGCAGGCACTAACGGATGTTGTGGATAATGTCGTTGACGCACATAGAGCATTGTTGTGGGATGACTTGATAGGTTGCATTATGTTTGTAAATGTATTCTTTTTTTTTAAATAAAGGGGTAAAAATTTATTGATAAGAAGACAAGATTACAGAGTACAACGAAGCCCCCAACCAGGGCTCAAGTAAGCAACAAAACAAGCTAAAACCACCAGACAGGGTCAAAACCCGAAGAAGACAGCAAGAACAAACCACATTAAGTCTGAACATCCTTGTGGATCAACTCCCAGAGGCGCTGAGAGTCCCCAGATGGGAGACTCTCCCAGTTATCCATAATCCAAGGACCCGAAAGCTCAGAAGCCCTTTTGGCCAAATAATCAGCAACCCCATTCCATTCCCTTGGAATGTGCACAAAGGAGATGAATTCGAACTCTTCACTAATTCTGAGAATCTGAACGGCCACAGAGGCCAACTGCCAATTAACATCCTCCAACCTTTTGTTGTTTAAAATATTAACCAAAATTTGAGAGTCGGACTCGCAGATGCTCCTACGCCAACCAAGAGAAAACCCCCTCTGCAAGGCCTCGAGAATCGCAAGAGCTTCCATAAAATTGTTGGAGTGAACACCTTTATAAATGGAAAAGAAAAATCTGACCACGCCAGCAGAGTCTCTCCCAACACCGCCAATTCCAGCATGTCCAGGATTGCCCCTGGACGACCCATCAGTATTAATTTTTAAAACTCCTCCAGGGGGCGGCCTCCACCTACCATCTCTCCTAACTTTCTTGCTAAGTTGAGAAGCCCTGCTAGGGCGAGAAGAGTCCGCTCCAACCCCAAAGAGACCAAGGGCCTGCCGTACCTTCTCCTCCCTAGAGTCCAAAAGAGGGTTCACATCGCATTTGCTATGGATAGTTTCCTGAACCATACCCAGGATCCTTTGCCAGATCTGTTGAACAACCAAATGACTACCCTGAAAGATGCGATGGTTTCGTTCGAGCCAAATCTGCCAGATGATGCAAGAAGGGCCCAAATTCCAAGCCACCTGGAGGAAGGGGGCATTGGTCGGAGGTCTGCCCAGACTACTCCAAAACTCCACCAGGGAGAGCACATGAAAACAAGGATGGTTCCAGGCACTCCACCAATGGTGCCAAATGTCTCTGGCAAGGGAGCATTGGAAAAATAAATGAGAAGAGACATCCTCATTATTACCACAAAGGACACAAATAGAGGGACCCTGAAATCCCCTCTTCCTCAAGTTCTCCCAAGTGAGGCATTTATTCCGAGCTACCAGCCAGAGAAAGAAGTTACATTTAGGCCAAGCAAATCTGTTCCACACCTTTTTCCACCATGTGATAGGGAGGCTCCCGAACTTCTGCATATCAAGAACCTGGTAGCCATAGGCTACAGAGTAGGTTCCCTTGGGATCAGGGTTCCAAGCCAAACTGTCTTTACCCCTCAATGAAGAACAGGGTCTCCCCGCAAGAATACGAGCAAGCACATCTTTGTCCTCGACCAATCCCCCTTGGGGCCATTCCTACGGATCTTTCCACTTGTACATCTCCAGATTACCAAAATACTGGATTGTTTTAAAGTCCTCCACACGAGACCAGCCCGCTTCCAAAAAACAAACGCTTAGGGAATGTAGCCTGGGATATTGAGTCAAGATAGGAGGGTGGCCATCCCAAGAATCCTCCCAAAAAAGAGCATCTGATCCCCGATTGCAAATCCAGAACAAACCCTGCTTAATTAAATTAGCCCCTCTTTTCAGAGTGTCCCAGATAACCGAACCTTTCCCAACCAAGCTGACTCTAGGGATCTCAGCCTCAAAAATACCTCTCAAGTACTTACAAGATAATATTTTAGCCCAAATATGATCTTGAGAAGTACACCATCTCCAATAAAGTTTCGCAGCCAGAGCCTGCCCAGAAAGAGCCGCCTGTCGCAACCCAAGGCCTCCCTCTTGAACCGGCCTACAAATAGAATCCCACCTAACCAAACTCCATTTAGATTGAGCAAGTTTTCCAGACCACAAAAACTGTCTTGACAAAGCATCCATGTCCTTGATGAAACGAGAGGGAGTTGTTTGCACAAAACATCTGTAGATGGGTAAAGCTTGAACAACAGATTTTAAAAGCAACACTCTACCCGCAAAGGAGAGCCATCTGACGGTCCAGTGATTCACCTTCCTTCTAAACTTATCCAACATAGACTGCCAAGAAGATCTAGGCAGAGGATGAGACGAAATCGGAATACCAAGATAAATGAATGGGGGAGTCCCGACCTGAAATCTTAGAATTCGAGCAATCCTGGCTTGAATAAGAGGAGGGGTATTGAAGAAGAAAATAGAAGACTTATCCTCATTAATCAACTGTCCAGAAGCACCAAGATATATGTCAAGAGACCGTCTAATGTTGCCAGCTTCCCTAATAGTGGCAACTCCCAGCAAAGCAGTGTCATCAACAAATTGAAGGTGGGAAAGAGGCGGCGAACTACTATCCCACTTCCAACCCTGAATGAAACCATGCCTAACTTGAGACTTGAGAAATCTTCCCAACCCTTCCGCCATAATGATAAACAAATAAGGAGATAGAGGATCTCCTTGCCTCAATCCCCTCGAGGCCTCAAACAGCTCCGACGACTCATTATTAACAAGAACAGAGAACGAGGAAGAAGAAACACAACTCATCACCCATCTAATCCAATCCTCCTCAAAGCCAAAAGCAGCAAGAACTTTCTGAAGAAAGGACCATTTGACCCGGTCATAGGCTTTGGCCATGTCCAACTTAATGAACATAGATTTCTCCTTAGAAGTTTCCATCGAGTGAATAGCTTCCGTAGCAATAACAACCCCATCCAGGATTTGTCGACCAACAACAAACCCACCTTGCTCCTCAGAGATGATTTTGCTCAACCATATCTTCAGCCTCTCGGCAATAATTTTTGTAATGATCTTATACACAACATTGCAGAGAGAAATAGGCCTGAACATATCCAGGGAATTCGCTCCCTCTTTTTTGGGAATAAGCACCACAAAGGTAGCATTTAGGGCCCTTAGCATCTGTTTGTTCTTTTGGGACTCATGGACCACCTCCAGAAGATCAAATTTGATTAACTCCCAAAACTCCTGATAAAACTCAATCGGGAATCCATCCGGGCCCGGGGCTTTCCCTTTTTTCATCTTGAAGACAACATTTTCCAACTCCTCAAGGGAAATTGGACCCATCAAATGCTCATTCATTTCTCTAGAAACAATCGAGGGAATACAGTTTAGAATAAGCTTTTCAACCTCTTCATCTGAGAGGGAGTCCTCCTTAAAGAGAGAGGAAAAATACCTCCTAGTCTCTTCTGAAATATCCTTGAAAGAAGAGAGAAGGGCACCCTGAGAATTCACAAGAGAGGAAATCAGGTTACCATTACGACGAGCCTTAACTGAGTTAAAAAAGAAGGTCGTGTTCCTATCCCCTTCCTGAAGCCAATCCACTCGAGCTTTCTGTTTCCAAAAAATTCTTCCCTCAACTCCCATTCAACAAGGTCTTTCGCAGCCTCAGATTCCTCAATGAGAAGCTCCTCCGTGAGTCCATGATCTCTGATCTTCCTTGAAGCTTCTTCCACCTTCCTAAGAGCCGCCAACTTAGCCAAGGAAAGGTTCCCAAAATTTAGACTATTCCACCTCTTCAATTTATGCTTAACGAATTGCAGCCGCTTCATAAAGGAATACATAGCGGTGCCATGAGAAGGTTTGCCATTGGTCCACCAACCTCGCATGAAATCATGAATCTTAGGATCCCGAAGCCACATAAGTTGAAACTTAAAGGAAGGATTCTTCTTTAGCCCAAACTCAAGAGCAGAGAGTTTGATAGGCCAATGATCAGATCCCCTACCCTCCAGAATCACAGAACTAGCACTTCTGTTATTACCAATCCAAAAACTAGAGATCAAAAACCTATCCAGTCTCTCTGAGATGGAATCTTCCCCACATCTTCTATTGTGCCAGGTAAAGATCCCATTATCCGGCTTGATGTCAACCAAGTTTAGGGCCCGGATATGAGCACTGAAGACAGAAGAAAAAGGCTCGAGACGATCAACCCCACCGTGTTTCTCCTCCAGACAAGTGATAGAGTTGAAATCTCCAGCCAAAATCCATGGGTACAGGGGAGCCAAACTTCTCACAAAGCCAATGTGCTCCCACAAATTCACTTTACCATTGTAATCAACAGGAGCATACACATTTGTAAGTAGGATGGTTTCACCAGATTCATTATCATGCCCGATCATCGAAATAGACCATCTGCTGGAAATCCAAGTAAGAGGAGAGATCTTAACCGGATCCCATAAACAAGCAACGCCACCAACATATCCACATGCACCAATACACTGGCATTGACCCCTTCTCCACAACTTGGGAGCAATATTGAACATACTATCAGTAGCCAATTTAGTCTCCTGAATAAACACCACATCCGGAGAATGAACACGAACCAAATCACGAACAACTTTTTGTCTGGGGATGTTGTTCAACCCCCTTACATTCCATGAAAGGATAATCATTTCTGGGGGTTAGAAAAATGGGAGTCCAATGTTCTCACCAAGCCTGACTCCACCAAAGTCTCCCCCATTAACTTAATTTTGTCCTGGTCTTTCTTTCGACCCACCTTCATATTCTTATCCGAAGCACCTTTTTTAATTGTTTTCTGCTGCAATCCCAACACCGTAGGAGTTTTGCAGTCCAAGGATGACTGCATCAGTATCTGAGTAGGAGAGGGCATAACTAAATCTGTGCCACTTTCCAAAATAGTTTCCCCTCCAGGGCTAGAGCCATCCATACCACCTGTACTCGGAACCAAAGCCCTCTGTTCTTCATTTAAACCCCCTAGATCTGATTCCTTAGGTTCCACCTCAAGAAGAGACATCTGATTTGGCCCTGTTATATCTGCATCAGGTAGCGACGTTTCAGGTATCTCCATGCACTGATCAAGATCATCTAGTATCTCAAAACGGTTGAGCAGAGCATCTGGTTGGCTATCCTTAAGGTCTCTTTTTGCCCTTCTTCCTCTGTTTCGGGGTTTTACAGGAACAAAGCCTTCCTTATCCCGATCCCCTTCCTTTATTGGGGCTTTTCCTTTGTCCAGATTTTGTGCAGATCGAGAGGGCCCAGGATTTGAAGCCACGGGTGGGACAAACTTAGGGCATTTTCTTTGCAGGTGGTCGTATTCATGACAGATCCGACAACGAAACGGAAGAGCTTCATAGTCAAGTTGTTGAACCCATGTAGTCGATCCAAATTGTATTTCAACAGAATCTGGAATAGGATTGTTTAAATCAATTTCGACACAGATACGGGCAACAAAGATTACCTTTTTATCCATCGTCTATTGTGATGGTCCAACCGGCTTCCCAAGAAGAAGGGCAATCATATGCAAGATGTCGTTTCTCCAGAATTCCAACGGGAGCCACGGGAGCCGAACCCACACTGGAACCCGCGATGGCCGCTCCTCTGACGGGTTGAAACCCACATGCCAGGGTTTAAGAAAGAGTCCCGCTTGGTTACAGAAATAGGGACCCCCTTCAAATGCTTTGTTACGATCCGCAAGACAAGAGAAAACCACCATAAAATAGCTATTCGCACTCAACATCACCTCCACGTCACCTTCAGGGTTCCAAGTCTTCCTAACCCAAGCCTCCACAAAGGGAAGAGAAATTTGGATGCCCATAAATTTGCCAATAAGCGCATGCTTGGTTAAATACTCCACATCTTCCGCCACCGAGTCTGGTTGAACCACTAGAACCGGCCTGGCTTCACATCGTTCCAAACATCCATTGTTCTTTAACAAGCGATTCCCGACATGCAATGGGAAATCCTGTTCCTTCCAATCATTTTTAGATGAAAAAACGTCACTAGCATGCACGCTCTGTGACGGGCCCGATGCCATCACAACATTCCTCCAATTGTTCAGACCTCCTCCAGAAACTTCTGCCATCTCCTCCGGGTTTTTTTTTCTTCCTACTCTGCTAGGGTTTCTTCCGAACATCTTCAGCACCGAAAAACTTAGCTTGGGAATTCGCTTCGTTTGTAAATGTATTCTCTTTTCAGTAGGACCTAATATATTTCTAAAGACTCTACATCATATGTGAGAGAACCTCATATGGGTGTGATGCCACATGCTACAACACTTCAGCACCTTACATCGATCGCCTTTCCTTGTCATAGCCGTCCAAGGGAATACAATTGGAGATACACTTCAGTTGCAAGTCCTAGGAACTTGTAGTGTGTTGCACAATGATATTCTTTTGACTTGTGAAGTCGATGATGACACGGAGAGGCTTGCCTTAGGCAAAACAACAATCAGGAACCACACCCTTTTTTCCTCAAAGTTGTCAAAAGTGGAGGGTTCTTCTGCATGTTGTGCATTGGCATTCAAGCAATTATTATTAGATTCACCATTGCTCTTTGGTTCTTGTGTATATTAACAATATTTTGCTATACCACGTAAAAACTTTTATTACGCATGACATTCAACATTGTTATATGTACAAGTCTGGTTACACCACTTGCCTCCTTTCTTATGGTTGCTTTTCATTTTTGCAGTTGTAGATTGTGGTATTTGTTGCATAGACCATATTAGATTTGAAGGTTTCTTATTTAATCAATATTCTTTATTTGCCAATTGCTGAGCTTGGAGTTGGTCCTGTTGTTGAGGACAAAGCCTAGAACCATTGAGTCTGTCTCCAACTCCACACTTCCCATCCTATTTTTCTTCCTCATTTACTAACTGCTTCAAATTCCCATGGCCTTTGCCATGATATTGGACTTAATAACTAGGCCTTCCACGAACCAGAAAAGGGCATTCCCTTTGTGGTATCTGCCTATATCTCCTTCCCTATTTTTTCCTGCATTTCTTTTTGAAATCCCATCTGTGTTAATTTTAACCCTAAAGATATTTGGAGTAGTCCAATTTCCAGATCTGTTGACTTCAAAAGTTTTTTTGTAACCCTTCCTTGTGACTCATTCTCTAAGTAAATTAACTGATTTGCTTTTTATCCTTGTCAGGGCTTGTTTTGTCCTATGTTTTTCCTATAATAAAGGATAAAGAAATTAGAAGATGATGGACCTGCAAGGTGTATCTGTTCTCTGTGGTGAGTTGAATATATTCTTATATTGTAAAGGATTGAAATATTGACTAACAAGAAAACTTGGGATTGCGAATGAAGGACGGATGGATTGAGCATAGAAATCAAGGAAGCTCTCTTATTGGAGAAAATGGCAAAACTAAATGTCCCATCTTAAGTATAGTAGCCCTTGTCTATTGGCCCTTAAGTTGTTTCACCAATACTTGCTATTCCTACTTGAAAGCTATCAACACAATATATGTTATGCATTTTTTCTTATTTGGCATTACTCATAGACCCGTCTGCTTGTTGTTTGAGGATGTTTAAATTTGTTTCCTTCTTTTTCTTGGCATTTGGACCAAATATGCACAAGTATTTACTATTTAGTTGCATAATAGTAGCATTCTTTAATTCCTTCTCAGTTTATTCTTAAATTGATTTTCTCTGCAGATGATATATTCGGGGTATAGTTGTGCTCAGGGGTGGTTTTGCACTCCATTTTCATCCAATCCACGTGTAAGGTAGTGTACATTATTCATATCTCTTTATGGATACTAAGTAGAATAGGTTGTAGTCTGTTTCTTTTGTAAGTAGCGTGATGTTCATGATTAAATGCTCATAACGAATAACATCCATATATATGTTTCTAAAAAATGCATAAAAGCTATATGGGATCTATGTTGGCCAACTGCGTCTCTAATGTAATGAGATATATGTGTAAACGATTATTAATGGCACGCGGTGCCATTATTTTTTCCCTCCCATGAAACAGCTACAAAAGAAAAGCTGACATAGTAGCATAGATGAAAATTAACTCATATGTTGGCATATAATTTTCAATATGGCTATATGGTTGATGCGAATTCTTTCATGCTTATACTCAAAGCTTTTCCAAATAAGTGTGTAATGCTATTTTTGGTAGGTACCTTTTTAATGAATTTTGTGTTTGTCTACTTTTGAAAATTTGATTTTGCATGTTGATTGTTCTAATAGTTAAGAAAATCCCGATTTAATCCTGATCCAATCCTCTTTTTTGCGATTTTGGAGGGTGTTTGATTGAATCGGCATTGGAAATTGGATTTTTCAAAAATTTGGGAATCACAATTTTTTGAAAAAATCAGGATTCCCACAACAAAAAATCGACCGCGGCCGCATGGGTAGAGGAGACGTTATAAATTTGTTTTTTTATTTTTGTTTATTTATTTTTCCATTTTGCCTCATTTTTACTTGTTCCAAACTAGAGAGAGGGGTCTGCCTACCTGCTACCACACCAAACAAAACACACTAGTGCATCCTAACAATTTGCAGTTTGAAGGAATCTGACAATGACCAACAACAATGCTTATACATTATTAACTGATGAAATTCTACATAAAAAGATATTGAACTATCAGTCCAAACTTGTTGCTCAATTTTAGTTATCCTAGAAAGAAAAATTCGGTGTTGCAAACATTGGAACTGTTGACAATTTTGTCACATTGCCTAGAGGGGTAGTAAAAATAAAAAATTTTGTGAAGTGTTTCTTTTTATGAATTTGTTCCCTTGTTTATAGAAAAACATTTTTTAAGCATTGCAGCAATTTTGGCTTTCATTGCCATCCCCCTTGTACATAGAATAGGATATACAAGAGCTTCGCTACTGAGCAAGCTAAGTTTAGGAGCTTCGCAGAAAAAGAAAGACAGCTTCGCCAAGAGAAGGAAAGCAAGGAAGTCTAGATCGCGGTCCAAGGTCGCTAAGGCATGAAAAGAGCTTCGCACGCGAAGCAGCCCAAACAGTTGCTTCGGGCGAAAACTTTGCGAAGCGGGATTCAAAAAAGTTCAAGCATTGGAAAACTGCTTCGCTAAGAAATCAGCGAAGCATCCACTTCGGGCCTCCCTACTGGCGAACCATTTCTACTTCGCCCAAAGTTGTCGCGAAGCATCTACTTCGGATAACTTTCGTGCGAAGTGCTTTCACCCGAAGCAGTAGTGGCCTGTAAAAAAACAGAAGATTTTTCCAAGGTAAAATTGCACTTCGGCCGAAAAACCCCCGAACCACGGCTTTGAAGAAGGTTCGCGGCGAAGCATTTTGACAACTCATCAGCGAAGCATCCACTTCGGGCAGGGAACCTCGCGAAGCAGCCTTTGACACGCCTTTCCAGCGAAGCAGCAAAAGATTGAAAGCCCCGTCTTGAGAAGGGATATCTGCTTCGGCATTTAACATCTGCGAAGCCATTTTGAGAAGCTCCTTCGCGCGAAGTGCATGACCGAGGAAGATGGATCTGCTTCGGCTTATATCCATTGCGAAGCAGGGTCGCGAACTGGAAATTGGCGAAGCACTTTAGGGGCACGCACTCCAAGCCCGGGTATTTTTCCGAGGCAATCAAGTGCCTCATAAATGAATTTTTACGTGCCCGGAAGACTCGGGGCTCATTTTTGGCAATCTGAAAGGAGGTATCAGTCTCAGAAGGAGAGCCCGGCGGACATGGCGGCCACTCGAGCTCCGCACCCGAAGGAGCCTAGGACGAGTCAGGCGGCTCATAAATGCGAATTTCCCCGGCTGACCCGGTCGCAGCTGCTAGTTATAGAAAAGGATTTGAGAGCTCAGTCACGGGAGTAGCGGGAGCCGACTTCTCAGGTTTTCGAGGATGTACTCCTCAATTTTGTGCGTTGATGGCTTAGAGGGTCGGGTCCTCTATAAAAACCCAACCATTGTAATGAAAAAAGGAGGGGAGAAACTTTCTGCTAGAAAGCTGCTATAACTTGATTTCCTGCAAGTAATACTAAAAGCTCCGGGCTTCTTTCTCTCTTGTATGCTGCCTTCTGTGATTATTTCTGTTATTCCATTTCTTCATTTGCATATTGTAATTTTGAATTCTGAATTTAGATGTGTGATTGGGGATAGAACCCTGGAATTTTCCCGAAGGATACATAGGGGAGAAAACGCTGTTATAGTTTTCTTGTATGCTGCCTGTGGATAGTGTTTCTGCTATATTCACTCATTTCCTAATCGCCGTAATTCTGAAGCCTAGATTTCGACGTAAGGGGAAGGGTAATTCTGGAACTCGTCCAGAGGATACATAGGAAGGCCAGTACTGTGTTCATTTCATTTTATTCTTGGTATTCATTGCCGCTATTTCAAGCTGTAGCCAGTAATCGTGCTACTGGTTCTTTCCCTTTTAAATTCATCGATATTCTTTCCCTTACTTTGTTTATCTCTTTCCTGCACCCTTATTATTTTTATCTCTTTCCTGCACTCTTAGCTTAAAACACCGAGTAGTTTAGTAAAGGAGCCGGCCTTTCTCCGGAGATTGGCACGGGGGGCATCTCTTCCCCCTGGGCCTTTCAATGTTGGTCCAGGTCTAGGGCGCGTACACTTCCCAAAATCCTTTCCTGTGGCACATTTGATGACCAACAGTTTCTGGCACGCCCGGTGGGACATGGTCAGTCTCACCTTGTGAGTGGTAGTGAGAACCGATGCTTGTCTCATTACCAAAAGACTCTAGCATTTGGCGACTCTGTTCAACCTGAGAATCTTGACGTCGTAAGAGACCGGTACTTAAGTATCTGTGCCTTCATGCAAACGAGATGGAAAGTTAGGAATAGTGGAGAGGAGACCGAGTTCAAGACCGGTACTTAAGTATCTGTGCCTTCATGCAAACGAGATGGAGAGTTAGGAATAGTGGAGAGGAGACCGAGTTCTTTGAACTCGATATTGACGCCTTAGGGGAACGCTCCAGGTTGGTCACCCCTGAGTCACTGTTACGTGGAACATCCTCGTAGGAGGCAGCTTTTGACGAACAAGGTCTAACTTCGGATAGCACAACAGCTAGCCTTCCTCCCAATCCTCCCAACTCGCCAAATCATCCAAGTGCCTTCGTTCCAATTAGTCATTCGGTTAGTAGTCAACGGGGAACTTCGGGAATTCCTGTTTCTCGAAATCCAGGCGTGAACATGGCACAGCAACAACAACAACAAATGCAACAGCAGCAACAACAACCGTCTCCCAGAATGTTCCCGGCGTGGAATTCTTCAGGACCGTTAAATCTAGCGGGACAAGGGCAAGTTCCGCCCGCTGCTATGAAGAAAATCCCATCGTTCGATGGAACTGGGAAGACTGCTCTGGAGCATATCCAGGACATTGTTTCTCTGGCGGCGATTCATGACATCACAGAGGAGAGAGTTATGGTAAAGCTTCTGGTTCTATCTCTTAGAGGGAAGCTCCTCTACTGGTATAGATCCTTACCACTTGGTACTATAACGGGATGGGACCAGTTAGCCGGACAGTTAATGAGAAGTTTCAACGAGTCCGCCGACCCATCCTCTCTTTTGCATCAGTTCACAACGATCCAGAGACATCCGCAAGAAGAGATCGCTGATTTCAATGTTAGGTTCGCTCGAACCTGGCAAAGAATACCAGTTGGGCTCCGACCAACTAGTGAAGCTGCGGCGTACTATTTGAACATTCATACCTTCCCCGAATTGTATGAGTTAGCCCAGAAAGCGGAAATGGACTTAATAGCCGTGGGTGAACTTCCTCAAAGGATGTCGATGCCCATACTTCCAGATTTTCCCCAACCCCAGTATACCAATGCGGCCGCTTCACAAATCTCCGCAACCCCTGTGTATCCGATCTCGTCTTGGAACCCGAACCCCATTGTGTCTCAGATCACCACTCCACAAATACATTTTCCCACATTCTCGGCATCGCAGCCCACTGTCCCTTCGGCATTTCCTGTATTGCCAGCGCCACCTCAACACCCCGCCCTACCTCCAATACCAACAATGGCCCCATTGCCACCTATTCCCAAAGCCGAGGATATGCAAGCCAAAATACTACAGGAAGTTCAGTCCCTGAACTCCACAGTACAAACCCTGTCTAATGACATGACCATCATGAAAAAGAAGCAGAAGCCAAAAGAGTTTCTACCAAGAAGGTCTTATCCTACACCAGCGCTTACTAAAGATCAAGCGGTACAGCAAGGGAGATCATTGGCAAGAAATGCCGTGATTGACGAAGCTCCGAGCACTTCCGACTACATACATTGGTGCTCCACGTGTAATGACCCTCACGAAGAGAATACCTGCATGCTGCACCAACACTATGTACAAACGCTGGCGGGTAGTAGTCATGGTGGTCAAGTCAACATTATTAGGTAAATGGATCAGAACCTGGTAGTTGGTGAAGAAGAGCAAGTTTCAGTCCTTACCAGAGAAGGAAAAAGGCCAATGGAGGTAGATGGTGTTCAAATGGCCCCCTTAAGGGTGTATGCTTGCCGTGAGAAGGGACAACATCCTTCCCAGGCCCCAAGCGAAGCTCCTCACCTTGCACCAGTAAAAGAGAAGGCCCAACAGGCCCCTGCAAATCCACCTCAGGTGGCAACCAAAGAACAAGCTAGGGAAAAGCTTAAGCTTCGCTCGCTGACCAAGCGACAAAGGGTCGAAGCCACGGAGCAGTATCGCACCAGGTATGAGGCAAAAAGGGAACCTGAGGTGCACAACTTCCTAGTTTACAACATCGTAGATGAGCTGAACAAAACTCCGGCCAAAATCAATTTGTATGACGCATTGCAGCTACCTGGACAAGTGGACTTGCTGCAGGAATCTTTGAAGACAACTAAGGCGAGAAAGTCAGCACCGCTTGCCCTAGTGCAAACCCTATCCACGTCCATTACAGGGAAGAACAGGCCACCGCCATTCTACCTGTCTCTACAGATGGAAGGGTATGTTGTACACAACTGTATGATCGATTCCGGGGCCGCGACGACAGTCATGCCTGTTGGATACGAATCTGCCATGAGGAAAGGATTTTGTGTTAACGCGCGCAGATTCGCCCACCAGCTTGAAAGGCCGGAAGGAAGGAATGCCTTCCATGCCAATCTTCGGAGAAGGCCGGCTTCCTGTGGGGTTTTATGGTTTAAGATAAGGGTGGAGGAAAGAGATAAAAATGCGGAAAAAATTTACAAATGTGAGTGGAGTTTGGTGGGGGGAACTAACAGTACAGCAACACATCAATCACCACTACTTACTGCATCATAAATACAAAGCATAGCCAGAAACTGCAAAACCTAAGTATACTTTTTATATAAAGAAGTGTATGCACAGCTACAATGGTCCCCTAGCAAACATTCTCCCTACAAGGAGAACTAACAGCACGGCAATGCATCAATCACCACTACGGACAGCAACATAAACATAAAAAGTAACCAAGAAATGTCAGATCCAAGTATGTGTGTTATGCAGAGAATTTGTACGCACAGCTACAATGGTCCCCTAGCAAACATTCTCCCTACAAGGAGAACTAACAGCACGACAATGCATCAATCACCACTACGGACAGCAACATAAACATAACATACAAACTGAAGGAACTGCTACCAAATTTATTCTATGTATCCTTTGATCAATGAAGTCCAAGAGTACTTGGCCACCAAATGCTGAAGCGAATCAACAAGCCATGACACAAGAAATATGACAAAAAAGAGGCAGCATAAAAAATAGAAGTAGAACAGAGCCAGGCATATACTTTATATTGATAAGCAGAAGCACAGCTACAATGGTTCCCTAACAGACATTCCCCTTCCACCACTTACAATGGAAATGTGGTGGGTATTTATAGCCCGAGTCCCTCCCGTTACATTAATGGGCACAAAGTCCCAGTCAAACATTAGCTGACAAAAGCAGCCGCGGAACTGCTGATGCTGACTTCTGCCGCCGTACGTACTTCGCCCTGGAAAGGGGGCGCAGTCCGACTTCGCTGCGAAGTCGGACTTCGCCCCAGCACTTGGTCATTTTTCCTGCCAGCATGCTACAAGGTGCGCCCAGAAAGCAGGGCGCACTCCGACTTCGCTGCGAAGTCGGGTTGCGCCCAGAACACTTGTTCTTCTGGCTGATTCTGTCACACTGCGCACTTTGCACTCCTGCTGCGCTCCAACTGGAGGGCGCACTCCGACTTCGCTGCGAAGTCGGACTGCGCCCTGGCACTTAGCCATTTTTCAGGGCAACTGCTGTCAAATTTGAGATCTGACTGAGGGGCTCAAAAGAAAGGGGGAAGAATGAGAATGTAGGGAAGAGAGAGAAAGGGAGAGAAGAGGAAAGGGAAAGAGAGGAAGATGGAAAGGGAAAGAGAAGAAGATGGAAAGGGAAGAGCAACACTCTTACAAAACTGAAAACATTGCACCCCGTGCAAAATGTGGCAAAATTTCTGGCGGCTCGCGGGGTGTCGAGCTCGCCTCGGCGCAAAGAATCCATGCCTTCATCCATTGGGTGCAGAGGAACTTGCTTCCCCTGCCTTCTGCTGCTCTAGCCGTTCTCCTCGCGGCAACTGTTCTTCAGATCCACTTCCGGCAGTCGCCTCCTCAGATTCGCCTTCCGAATGCTCTCCAACACTGGCTTCTGCCTCGCAGATGCGATTGTATGCGGCCTGGGCTTGGCCCCAGGCTTCTGCTTCGAATGGTCGGCGGTCGGCAACTTCTTCTAATGCTGCGTGGAATGCAGCGACCGCGTGTAGGTCGATGGTGAGGTATCTTTTTCCCAGCTCCTGGAAGTAGGAGCTGATCTTGCAGCACTTGGACACCATCTGGGTGACCTGACTTTCTTGAATTGGCTCGGTCCAGCTATCGATTTCAGCTGTATCTGCCTCAAAGGACCGCCAATTCTTTTTCACCTGCTCGTGGGTGAGAAACTCACCATTCTCAACAAAGCCCGGGCACCCTAGTTCGGAGAGAGCGTGAAAGGGAGCCATACAAATGTCTCTTTCATGTTCGAATGCATCCAACATTCGTCTAGCAACTCTCACCTCTTCTGCTTTCTTAAAATATTTATGCAAGGTTACCCTTGCATCTGCCCATTCTGCAGCGAATGAGGACATGGGGGAGAATTGGAGGCCATCGCGCTCGCGTTCTTGAAGATTTGTCGCTAGGTCCAGCCATTGCTTCGCCTGGCGTTCGGCCTCCTCTACCACAGGCTTTCCCTGGGCAGAAACTTCTTGGATCCTGGATGCGAAATCCAGGACCGACATAGCTTTATATGTGTGGGGCTTGCATCCCCGCAGCAGATCAGCCCGCATCTCCTTAACTTTGCTCTTTGAAAAGACCGTCGCTTGAGATGCTTTCTCTGCAGATTGCGACTGCGCCTGTTTCAAAGACTCCTGGAGCTGAGAAATCTGCTCCAGGGCTGCCTGCTTTTCCATTGCGGCTTCTTGCTGAGAAGCGGCCAGCTGGGCTTTTAATTCGTCTATTTCTCGCTGCGCCGATTCCAGCTGCTCAGTGGACCTAGAAAGGTCCTCTTCAAGTTGTCTTGTCTTGTCCTGCAACCGGAAAAGCTCTTCCTGTTCCTCCAGATTTTTGACAAGGAGATTATCCGCTTTACGAAGGATTCCCTGAATCTCGTATTGCGGGTGAATATCGTCAAAGCTCTTCTCCTTTGTCTGGAGCTCGTAGTCCGCCCTGGTCATTTCCCGGAGAGGCTTCTTCACTTTTGGAGTTATCTTTTCTGTCGTGAGCACTCTCCTCTCGAAGTCAAACTTGGTGCGCTTTACCGGGGCGACTATCTCTTCAGGTCTCCTCCGCTTCAAGTTTTGGAGGAAAGAGATAGGATATTCTACGGCTCTCGTTGCCAGAGGCAAATCGTCCGTGTTCTGGAGGTCGTCCATGAAGTCCGGTTCCCCCAGCCTAGGGTTCTGCTGTGACGTCTCTCCTGCGGACAGGGAAATTGGAGGAACTGGAAGGACTTTGGAAGGAGCGGCCGCTTTTGAGGGCGACCGGGAAGTGGAGAGCGGAGCGGTTGATGCTGGAAGGGTTTCAAGCGGCTGAGGCAATGGATGCAGCGGTGAACGCGCGGCTTCAACACTAACCACAGGTGAAGGGTTTGGGGTTTGACTCAGGGATAGGAAGGCGTTGGGGTCCTGAGCAAACTGGTTGAAAGAATGGGGGCCGCTAGAAGGGTGTGGAGATGGGGAGGAAGATGCGGCCATGACTTGCTCGGATTGAGCGGGAGATGGAGTAGGAGTAGGGCTAGATGAGATCGAAGGGAGCGGGGCAGCAAACGTACTGCGGGCTCCGCCTGAGCCGATTTTGGATGAATGTCTGCGGTTCTGGTTCCGGCGGCTGGCTCAGGACTATCCAGAGAAACAACCTCTGGAGCGGCTGAACGCGGCTGCGGCTCTGCGACTGACTGCTGCACCGTCAGACTAGGTCGCCTGACTTTCTCAACTCTCTTCCTCTTTTTCTTTTCTGGAGCAATGGCTGGTTCGGAAGAAGGAGATGAAGCAGGTGCAACGGGCGCTGATGTTCCCACGGTAAACTTGTACCGGGGTTTGACTTGCAGAAGGTCTGCCGCGGCCGGTCCGCTCGCTGGTGGCGCTGGCGTCTTTTGTGCCTGAGGAGTCACCTCGGGCGTTGACTTGACTGATTTTTTCGCCTTTTCAGGCGCCACCTTGGAAGCCACAGGCTGCATTGGGTCCACTTGGATGTCTGCTGGGCCCGCGCTGGCAGTTGCAAAAGTGTACAACTGTTGGGAGGAAGACCCTCCTTTATAACCCTCGAAGGGACCTCGGGGAACGTAATCTCGAAATGCGAAAGGCCGCCAGCTGTCAATGTGCTGGTCATATAGAGCTGAAAAGTCATCATCAACGGCCAGATTCCTCTTGATGGATTTATCGTGCTGCGTGCGGCACCTCATCTTCCAGCATTCAACAACTTTTTCTTTTGGCCAGTTAAGGCCTGCTAGCTTGGAGATGAATTTTTTAAATCCTGGAGAAGAGAACTTGTGGTCCGGGTTTCGCTCGGGGTCATATGCTACCTCCTCGCAGTAAAAATCCTGCCACGGAGGCCATGCTTCCATCGAGTCAATCTCCCAGTCGAGGTCAACATGGACCACATCGCATCTGTCTTCGATTATATCCGCCCGGGGGCAGATATGTGCAAACTTTCCCCTTATCCCGTGTGGGTCGTACTTCCAGCGCTGCGGCAGCAGAATCAGGCCAATGTCAAAAAGCTCCCGCTCGAGATAGACATGCTGTCCTATCTCTGATATCTCGACGTTCGCCCAGGAAAGAGGATATTGAAAGATATGGCCCTTTCTCTTTCCCTGGCCGAACTCCTCTTCAACGTAATCCATCTGCCGCGCAACCTCCATCCCAAACTGATGATCCGTGCACCAGTAGGGCAGCAGATGAGGTTTGCCCTTGAATCCGTAGATTCTGACCACAATCCCTGCGTCAGTCTAAAAACGTCCCCGAGCTTGTGATTCAACAAATAGTTCGTCATTTCCTGCGGGGGGCGAGGGATCTCACCATCGTTGAAGACTGACATGACCAAACCCAGAAAGTTGAAGTTGAACTTGTAGTAAGACCCTTTCCGGTATAGGTCATCCGTCCAGTCATAGACGGGCTGTGGCTCTCCCTTCTCATTTACCTTCTTCAGGTTAGGGATCGGCATCCGGGAGTGCAAATGATACAAACATAGCCAAGCCAAGAAGGAACTGAATCGAAATTCAGTTGACTGCTTTTTCTGGAGCTTCACCAGGCTGGAGTGAATGGCGTATGCAAGCCAGTCCGCCCAGTCAAAGAAGATAGGGCGCTTCCCACTTCTCTGCGCTGCTGGTTCATAGGATTCTCCGCATAGGAGACATTCCCGCGCTAGGCTAGGCGTACCGGCTCGTCGGAGTCGCGACCGAGGACCCACGCCAGGATGGTGTATATGTATTTGCTCTGAAACCTCTCCAGGGGTATGGGGCCGGTTGGCCATTGTCCAGCTGCGAGCGGGGCGTTCAGCTCTGAATTGAGGAAATCCCTCATCCTTTTTGTGTGCGTAAAGCGCCCCGCTTGCTCACCAAGATTTATCTTTCTGACAATCGTGCTGGAGTCATACTCCAACCCTGGGGCGAAGGCCGGCTGGACAGTCTCTTTGCGAAGCGCGAACAAGGGTTTACCGTTGGAGCTGCAAATTTGCCGGGTAGCTGGTCTGTAATGTCTGACAATTAGGTCTACCAGCTCCGGGCATTGATGGACAGGAGGGCACAAGAACCGGAAAAGGTTCGACTTGTACGCCGCTCCGAAATGGTGAGAGGGCGAAACTTTGTCAGCCCAATTCTCCACATTTATCCGCGGCTTAGTAAGGCTCATGGAAAACGAGCCGTCCTTGTACCCAGATAGGTAATTAACCGGTGGTGGTGGGGCTTGCCCACGCTGTACTTTCTTTGGCCGGGATTTTGGCTTTTGGTCCTGCGGTGTCTCACTCCTGAAAACACTTGATTGCGGTAAATCCCCCAGTTCGCGCCCTTCGCTGGATTGCGCTGGCATTGGCAACTTTCCTTTGTCCATCCTTCCAAAACAGCAATAATTACGATTTTTGGACGTCTGCACCAGATTTCGCAGTCACAGGAATAATCTGCACGATTTGGCATGTCTGGATGCATCAGACCCCCTTTTCTAGACAATGACAGCGTCATTAATGGTGCGCAGGAGGGGGTAGGTCGGTCGGCAAGTGAAGGCGTTATGTTTTTTGGTGGCCGCACAGGAGAATGTCTTGAAAGATGCACCCCGGTTGCCGCGCCATGCTTCTTTGATTGCGCTTTCCTTGAAGATTGCGCAATCATTAAATTTAACTTTGAACGCTGCGCCATGGCTGACGTCACTGCCGCAATCTGGGCACACTGCTCAAGAAAAAACCCTTTGGTGCGGAAACCCAACTCTTACTGTCGCAATGCGCCTTGGGCCCACGCTTGGAGCGTTGGAATTTTTTATTTATTTTTTAAACCATCCAAGCTGCGCCCAGGAAACAGGGCGCAATCGGACTTCGCCCCAAAATTGGGCGCGATCCGACTTCGCCCCAAAATTGGGCGCAGTCCGAACTGCCACTTGCGTTAAGACTGTTGCCGCCTTTCTTTTCCAACTGCGCCCGAAGATCGAGCGCAGTCCGACTTCGCAACTTTCGGATGAGGCTTCGGGCCCACTTAAAATTTGTTGCCTTTTGTGACGGGCCACTCGAGCTGCGCCCGGAAAACGGGCGCGGACTTCGCCACTTCGCGCGAAGTTCGGGCGCAGTTCGCACTTCGCGCGCAAGTCGGGTGTATTCGGACTTCGCGCGCGAAGTCGGACTTCGCTCCAAACTCGAGCGCAGTCCGAACACTTCTCTCCTTTGCAGCTTCTGCTTTCAAACCGCGCCCTTTGGCCGGTGCGCAGCCCGACTTCGCTGCGAAGTCGGGCGCGCCTGCCACTTAGCCGTTTTCTTTGCTTTTCTCGAGCAGCTCCCTTCTACGAACTTCGCTCCTTCTGAGGGGCGACAACAGACTTCACTGCGAAGTCTGTGCTTCTCTCCCTTTGTCCTATTTTGGCTCAAACAAATGGAAAAACTGAAAGCTGGAAAATTGTACATGCTGAAAAGTAAAATGCATAAGGGAAATTTTTACAAAGAAGGGCCCATTGGGCACCTTCAGCAACGGTAAATTTTTAAGTGGAACCCGTTAACGGGGATAGGTAGGAGCTGACCCTCCATATCCCGAAGTATGTAAGCATTGAACTGGTTCACCCGGGCAATCTGATAAGGGCCCTCCCAGAGGGCATCAAACTTCCCGTGGTTGCCCGGCTTCGCCTTATATGAGTCCCACTTCAGCACCAGGTCCCCGATTTTAAAAACTCGGGCAGTGGTGCCTTTCGCAAACCAGCCTTGGGTGGCTTCAATGTGCTTGGTGAAGGCCTGGTATGCTTTTTCTCTGTCTTCTTCCAACTGCAGAAGTTGGCACAGTCTGTCATCCACCGGGTCTCCACTGCTCCTGTCTTCGTCCAACATCCATAGGGCAGGGATTTCAATGTGGGATGGCATGACAGCCTCTTTACCATAGACGAGCGCATAAGGGGACGTTCTGATGGATTTCTTGAATGAAACTCTGTCCGCCCACAGCGCCCGGTTCAGGAGTAAATGCCAAGTCCGCTTGTTCTTGTCAATGGTCCTTCTGATGATCTTCAGGAGGTTCTTGTTAGTAGACTCGGCAAGGCCATTCCCCTACGGGTAGTAATTAGAAGACATTTTGTGATAAATGCCAAGTTTGCCAGTGTACTCCGTGAGTACAGCGCCTGCGAATCCCGGACCATTGTCCGTCACAATTGACTCCGGAACCCCGAAGCGGGTAATCAGGCTCTCAAGGAACCTGATGACCGTTTCTTGGTCCGCGTTTTTGGTCGGGATCGCCTCTGCCCACCGTGTGAAGTAATCGGGGGCTGTAAGAATAAACTTGTGTCCGGGAGAGGAACTAGGCGAAATCACCCCAATGAAGTCTAGACCCCATTCTTTGGAACAGAGTCTCGGCCTGAATCGGTTGAAGAGGCAGGGGTGCTTTTCTGTTTCTGCCGACAAACCTCGGCATTGATCACACTTGGAACAGACCGCATAAGCGTCTGTAAATAGAGTGGGCCAATAGTACCCGACTCTAATTATTTTTAAGGCCGTAGGCCTTGCAGAATGATGACCTCCAGGCATCCCGGAATGAAAATCTCCGAGGACCCTGGACTGGTCCGATTTCATGACGCACCGCAACAGGATGCCGTCAATATTTTTGAAGTAAAGCCCCTCGGGGCGAAGAGTGTACTTGAGTGCACCTAGCCGAAACCTCCTTCGTTGTGAGGCGTTCGGGTGATCTGGACATCTTCCGGTGCAGAAATATCTCACCAGTTCATCTGTCCAATCACTCTCCTCCGATAAGGAGTTGGCTAGGTAGATGCTTGTCGTCTGTGTCCTCCCACTTACAGGCGGAGATGCCGGCTACAGCGCTTCGGGCCAGCTCCTGACACAAGGCTCGGCCTCTGATAAGCTTGGTGGGCCGCACTTCGATGTCGAACTCCTGGATTTTTGCAATCCATCCTGCTCTCTTGTGACCCGGCTCTCCTTGTATGATGAAGCTTCGAACGTCCGGGTGAATCACAAAGACAGTCGTTTTGCTCTGGGAGACAAAATGCCTGAACTTTCGGAGGGATTTCATGACAGCGTGAACTTGCCGCTCTATAAAGTTGTACTTTTCTTCATGCGGCTGAATCACTTGGCTCAGGAACGCTATGGGGCGCTCCTCGCCATCGTCTCCCTTCTGAGTTAGGACTGCGGCGTAACTTTCCGGTTCTCCCACCGCATAGAGGATGAAGTCCTTGGAGTAGTCCGGGTTTATCAACACCGGAGCTTGCGCAATTCGAGCCTTGATTTCCTCGAAGGCTTGCTCTCTCTCATCAGTCCATTCGTAAGTTGTATCTTTTTTCAGCAGTTCGGCCATAGGCTTGATCACCTGTGCGAAGTCCGGAATGAACTTCCGCACGAAGTTAATCTGACCGAAGAAGGACTGCAGCCCTTTTTTATCGATTGGGGCTGGCAAGCGAAGGAGGGCTTCTGCTCTGTCAGGGTCAATGGCGAGGCCTTTCTCGGAGATGACATGTCCCGACGACTTACCTTCTTTTACCGCGAAGACAGACTTCTTCGGGTTTATAGAAATGCCGAATTCTCGACACCTCTCAAATATTTGCCGCCGGTGGGAAACATGATCCCCTCTTTGGTGAGAGAAAACGGTCATGTCATCAAGGTAGATGACAATGATCTTATTGAGCAGACTCTCGGAAGGCCGAGTCCATGGCCCTTTGGAATGTGGCACCGGCATTGGATAAGCCGAAAGGCATGCGCTGATAGGCGAACGTCCCCCATTTGGTGGTGAACGCCGTCTTATGTTGGTCCTCATCCCTGACCCAAATCTGGTTGTAGCCGGAAAATCCATCTAGAAGTGAGAATCTCCGGGCTCCAGCAACGATGTGTAGAATTTGGTCAATTTGGGGAAGCGGATAGTGGTCCTTGAGGGAAGCCTGATTCAGGTTTCTGAAGTCGACACAGAGACGAATGTCGCCATTCTTCTTCCTCACAGGCACCAAATTCGCGACCCAGGATGAATGTTTGATGGGGTAGATGATTTTGGCCTCCAGCATCTTCAAGAGCTCGGCTTTCATCATGGCCTCAATTTTCGGATTTACGGCCCTCTGCTTCTGTCGGAATGGCTTGGCGCCATCCTCTAGCTCAATGGTATGTTGGATTACATTTCTGTCATACCCCTTCAAATCCTCGTAGCACCAGGCCACGATGTCGGGGAACTCTCGGCACAGTGATCTGATCTGCTCAAGTTCCTCCGAAGTGCAGTCTGTCCCGACCTTGATAGTTTTACCAGGTTCAAGTTCCAGGTCGGCATACTGCTTCGGGTCTACTTTGATCCTATGAGATATAGCTCTGTCATTCTGATCAAATAGACTCTCCAATGTAATCGAGTCCTTTTGGGACATGATTATTTTTAAACTGTATCAACCCCTCATATTGCTCGTCATCAGGGTCTCTACTCTCGATTGAACCAACTTCATTATCCAAAAATGTGACGATCTGCTCGTCACAATCGAACACCTGCCAGTGGGTGTCCTTATCAGGCACAGAAGGCCTGTAAATAGTGCGAACCGGCTTCGGTTTTTGGACAACGTCATCAGCCGGAACGTACCTGGCTCCAACAGACGCCAGAATGTCAGCGTGTTTGTTTTTCTCACGTGATATCGCCTTGACATTCAACGAGTCAAACGACTCCATCAGGTCCCACACCCGGTTGCGGTACGCCTTGAGATAGTGCTGTTTGGAGGCGCACTTATTCGTAACCTGGTGACACACCAGCTCCGAATCTCCAAAGATCTGCGGGTGTTTAATCCCCGACCTCTCCGCCTTTCGCAAACCCAAGCACGGGGCTTCGTACTCCGCCGAGTTGTTAGTGCGGCTCCGGGCCAACTTTGTAGGTATAGTCCTTACGGATTCCGGTCGGAGAAACCAGAAGCACCCCTGCACCGGCGCCATTTTTGCATCGCGCGCCGTCAAAGAAAAGCTTCCACAGCTTCTCAGGTGCAGGTCCCACTTCCTTTGCAGCTGACTTGTCAAGCCTCTCGGGCTGTACAACAGTGTAACAACCTTGCTCTGTCTCAATTACGGCATTGAAATCCCGCAAAGAGAACTCATCTTCAAGCTGTAGCACTTCGAGGGCTTGCTCCGTCAGTTCTACCGTCACCAGTTCTTCCTCAGTCAGCTGGACCATGCAGTCCGACTCTTCTCCGGGTATCTTCTCTACTAGGAAGGTGGAAGGCTTCTCATTAAAGATTTTCAGTCTCCTTCCTTTGAAGGGCACTTCCATGTGTGAGTAGTCTAGAGACAGATACCCGCCCAGCTTCGCAGTGAACTCCCGAGAGAGACACATGCCGAAGTAGGGAGCCAGGTCAACAACCACGACCTCTTGGATGACCACGATGTCGAGAGCCTTATGCAGCCGGATAGGGATGTCCTTTATGACACCAACTGTCTTGACAGGGGTGCCGTCTAATTGCAGCACGCCTTGGCTGCTCCTTGTGTACTCCATCCCGATCTCGTCGCAGACGGCTTTCGGCATAACGGTCGTGGAAGCGCCAGAGTCCACCATGCAGTTGTGTACTATGTGCCCTTGCATCCGTAAAGACAGATAGAAGGGAGGCGGTCTGTTCTTCCCAGTGGCTGAGACTGTCAGAGGTTGAACCAGGACAGCGGGCTGTATCTGCTTGCCGTTCTTCATGTTTTTCAGAGATTCTTGCAGCAGATCCACCTGGCCTGGGAGCAGAAGAGCATCGTACATGCTGATTCTAGCGGGTGTTCTTTTCAACTCGTCTACTATGCTGTAGCCCGAGGTGCTAGCTCCTTCTGCTTCTTTTGCCGGCTCATACTTCGTCCGGTACTGCTGGGTGGCCTCAACTCTCTGTCTCTTGGTCAGAGACGGGTACTTCAGCTTCTCCTGTGCTTGTTCTTTGGTTTCAGCTGGAGGCTGAGGTACGGGAGCTTTAGCCGGAACTGGAGCTTTTGCTATAGGAGGCTTGGCTGGAACAGGGGCTGCCTTTACCGGAGGAGGCTTGGCTGGAGCTTTGTCTTTGGATGCCTTCTCCTGGGCTGTGTAGGGCCACAGCCGCTTGTATGGTGGCAGCCCACCGGGCTGCGCCTTTTCTCTTCTGGCATACACTTGCAAAGGCTTGGCAGCATCTGCAGTTTTCTTTTCTTCCTTGGCGGGCGGCACTAGATTCTCCTCTGGGAGGGCAAAGTTGGCTTCGCCGTCCAGGATCATGTAGAGTTCATCGTCCTCTATGGCGCTGCCGGCCAAAGTCTGGATGTAGTGTTGGTGCAGTGTGCAGTCTTCCTCCGAATGCGGGTCATTGCACGTAGTGCACCAGTTAACCTGGTCAAAGGGACCAGGTTGGTCTTCTATAGCAGCATTTCTCGGAGGCGGACGCCTCTGCGGTGGTGTTCTGGGGGCTTGTCTTTTGTCAGTGCCGGGGGCGGATATGGCCTCCTAGGAGCGAGGTCCATCTGGGCCTGCTTCTTCTTCAAAGCGGTCATGTCATTGGACATGGCATGATAACCTGAGGCCAAAGCCCGCACCTCCTGGAGGATTGTATTCTGAATGTTATTGTCAGGAGGCGGCAACTGTGCCGGTGGAGGCAATGCGGCTAATGGAGGAGGATTGGAATAAGGTGCGTACTACGGGGAGCAGGGAGTGCTGGAAAATGCGGAGGGGGAGGAGGCGGGTGAGGATAATGCATTTGCGGCGGGCCGTAAGGAGTTACGACCGGCGCCGGATTCCATTGCTGCTGGGGTTGCTGTCCTGATGTGGACGGCGCATCACCAGAAGCTGATGGATACTGGGATCTGGGGAAGTCGGGATGAATGGGTTCCTGCACTCTGGACGGGAGTCTGCCGATGGAAATGATATCCGCTTCAGCTTGCTGGGCAGCTTCGTACAGAGCAGGAAACGAGTCTATTCTGGCAATCTTCAGCAGCAGGCATATGTCTGAGTTGAAGGATCTCAGGTAGTAGTGAGCAGCCATGCCGGGTGAAGGCCGAAGTTCGCGAGGTACCCGTTTCCAGGATCTCGCAAACCTGATGTTAAAGTCAGACACCTCCTCTTGGGGGTGTCTCTGGATACTTTGGAACTGATGCAGCAAAGAAGTGGGGTCAGCAGACTCGTTGCATCCTTTCACGAGCCTTCTGGCAGGTCGGGGCCACCACGTGATAGATCCCTCCGGCGGCGATCTCCACCAGTAGAGAAGCTTTCCCCTTAGGGAAAGGGCCAGCAGACGGGTCTTCACACTTTCGTCAGTAATGGAGTGCAATGCGGCCAGGGCAAGGATGTCCTGGATGTGCTCGTACGCCGTCTTGCCGTAGCCGTCGTACGTAGGGATGGACTTTAAAGCAGCAGGGGGCACAGCTTGCTGTCCGACCAGGGCCAAGGGCCCCGTAGAGTCCACCGCCGGGAAGAGATCATCATCATTCTGCTGCTGGGCAGCCATTTCTTCTTCTTCTCCTCCGTCGGTTGTATACTCAGTGTCGGTACCTTCCGAGGATGTAGATTCCTCTTCTTCCTCGGCCTCTTCTATTTCGTTCTCAGCTCCTCCGACTTCGGCTTCGGCTTCTTCTTGGATTTCAGCCTCGGCTTCGTCGACACGAGCTTGTTGATCAGCCAGCCTGACAATTTCGCCTCGAGCGTTGATGTCTAGTTCGTAAAAGTCAGGCGGGTTTCTCGGATCCCTTGCTCGCCACCTTCTCGTTTGCATGAAGGTGCTAGGACCGGTCTTTCAGACTCAGAGGATATGTTCGTGCAGAGTCGCCAGGTGTTCTGATTTTGAACAGCAATGAAGCGAACACCGGTGCTTCGATTCTGTTTGGGGGTGAGAAACTTCCTTGTCTCACCGAGTGCTCAGAATGAACTGTCAGCCCGAGTGAACACGAGCTTGAGTTTTTCAAATGTGGGACTCCGGGTCCCACCGGGCGTGCCGAGAACCGTTGGTTACGAATCTGCCATGAGGAAAGGATTTTGTGTTAACGCGCCCAGATTCGCCCACCAGCTTGAAAGGCCGGAAGGAAGGAATGCCTTCCGTGCCAATCTCCGGAGAAGGCCGGCTACCTGTGGGGTTTTATGGTTTAAGATAAGGGTGCAGGAAAGAGATAAAAATGCGGAAAGGATTTACAAATGTGAGTGGAGTTGGGTGGGGGGAACTAACAGTACGGCAACACATCAATCACCACTACTTACTGCATCATAAATACAAAGCATAACCAGAAACTGCAAAACCTAAGTATACTTTTTATATAAAGAAGTGTACGCACAGCTACAATGGTCCCCTAGCAAACATTCTCCCTACAAGGAGAACTAACAGCACGGCAATGCATCAATCACCACTACGGACAGCAACATAAATACAAAAAGTAACCAAGAAATGTCAGATCCAAGTATGTGTGTTATGCAGAGAATTTGTACGCACGACTACAATGGTCCCCTAGCAAACATTCTCCCTACAAGGAGAACTAACAGCACGACAATGCATCAATCACCACTACGGACAGCAACATAAACATAACACACAAACTGAAGGAACTGCTACCAAATTTATTCTATGTATCCTCTGATCAATGAAGTCCAAGAGTACTTGGCCACCAAATGCTGAAGCGAATCAACAAGCCATGACACAAGAAATATGACAAAAGAGAGGCAGCATAAAAAATAAAAGAAGTAGAACAGAGCCAGGCATATACTTTATATTGATAAGCAGAAGCACAGCTACAATGGTTCCCTAACAGACATTCCCCTTCCACCACTTACAATGGAAATGTGGTGGGTATTTATAGCCTGAGTCCCTCCCGTTACATTAATGGGCACAAAGTCCCAGTCAAACATTAGCTGACAAAAGCAGCCGCGGAACTGCTGATGCTGACCTTTGTCGGGCGGGACTGTACCTGCGACATGGTCTCCCTGGAGGCTGTACAGATACGTGGCAGCGCGTTTGGTAGAACTTCTCATCGGCGGGAATGCGGGTAGGCTGAAGCAGGTAGAACCTCCAATCAGCTTTAAATGAGGCGGCTGGCATAAGTAGTGCGGCCCATGCTTGTCCTTTTGCTCGGCACGTCTTGGCTCGGATCCCAAAGTTGGACACTTGTCGGATGATAATGCTTGACACGTGCTTGCCTTGAAAGGCAGTTTATCCAACTTCTCCCAGGATCAGAGCGCCATCGGGTTGTGCAGGCAGAAAATAGCAGCAGTCGGGAAGGCCTTCATGCCTTGGGTGCATTTCTGAGTTTATTTCCCTACTGCGCACCTGTCAAAGGGCGCACTCCGACTTCGCTGCGAAGTCGGGTTGCGCACAGGTGGAAGCTGATTTCTGCCGCCGTACGGACTTCGCCCTGGAAAGGGGGCGCAGTCCGACTTCGCTGCGAAGTCGGACTTCGCCCCAACACTTAGTCATTTTCTGCCAGCCTGCTACAAGGTGCGCCCAGAAAGCAGGGCGCACTCCGACTTCGCTGCGAAGTCGGGTTGCGCCCAGAACACTTGTTCTTCTGGCTGATTCTGTCACACTGCGCACTTTGCACTCCTGCTGCGCTCCAACTGGAGGGCGCACTCCGACTTCGCTGCGAAGTCGGATTGCGCCCTAGTACTTAGCCATTTTTCAGGGCAACTGTTGTCAAATTTGAGATCTGACTGAGGGGCTCAAAAGAAAGAGGGAAGAATGAGAATGTAGGGAAGAGAGAGAAAGGGAGAGAAGAGGAAAGGGAAAGAGAGGAAGAGGGAAAGGGAAGAGCAGCACTCTTACAAAAACTGAAAACATTGCACCCCGTGCAAAATGTGGCAACAATGCCCAAAGCAGTGTGCGAGGAAATAGGAATGGAGTACACGCGAAGCAGCCACGACGTGCTCCAACTAGATGGTACTCCTGTCGAGGGAATTTACAGTGAAGTTGGGAGGATACCTATCCATGGATTACTCGCATTTAGAGATTCCATTCAAAGGAAAAAATGTAAAAATATAAAATGAGAAACCTTTCACATTCCTTGTATAGAAGATGTTTGAAGAAGAGAGCAGTGATCCCGTACATGCGATAGTGGGAGGGATAGAGCAGGTGGACCTGGTCGAAGAATCCCTTGCACAGTTGAATTGCAAAGATGAGTTTTCATTGGCAGATTTCAATGCCATGATAGAAACGGAAATGATGCTATGCCATCACCAAACCAGAGAAACACACCAAGCCAAAAGGTAAAATATGTACCCAAGAAGAACTATGGAGATTGTTCTTTGATGGCGCCCGATGCAAGAATGGCGTTGGGGCAGGAATACTTTTGTTATCACCATCAGGGGAGCAAAAGGAATATTGCTACTGGTTGGTTTGGAGCTGCACCAACAATGCAGCAGAATACAAAGCTTTATGCCTGGGATTGAAGAAAGCAGAAAAGTTAGGCATAAAACATCTCCAAGTCTTCGGAGATTCAGAATTGGTATGCAATCAGGTCACCAACAAGTGCATTTCAATGAAGCACTATCTCAAAGCATACCGTAACAGGGTATGGGACTTGTCTTACCAATTCGAATCGCTTAATCTACAGTCCATTCCACGCGAGAAGAACAGACATGCCGATGTCTTAGCATCCATCGCAGGTGAATACTCTCCAGCAGACGACATGGTGCATAAACCCAAAGTTGTGAGGATGATTTACAGGCCCTCTGTACCAGACAGAGATATGCATTGGCAAATTTTTGATAATGATGAACAGATTGTGAATTTTTTGATTCTAGAAGCAACCACGGTCGAAAGAAGAAGCCTGGATGATGAGGAATATGAAGGGCTAGTTCAGTTGAAGAACAACCACGTCCCAAAGGGATTGATTACTCTGGAAAGCCTCTTCGATCAAAATGATCGAGCAGTTTCCCGTAGGATCAAAGTCAACGCGAAGCAGTATCAGGATTTAGAGCTCGAATCCGGGAAGGTGATAAAAGTCGGAACAGATTGCACTTTGGAAGAGTTAGAACAGTTCCGATCTTTGTGCAAAAGGTATCCTGACATAGTACCATGGTCTTACCAAGACCTAAAGGGATACGATCGGCAATTGATCCAGCATACCATTGAGTTGGAGGAGGGTATCAAACCTTTCCGACAGAAGCAAAGGCCTGTTAACCTGAAGATCAAAGTCCTGATGAAAGCCGAGCTTCTGAAGATGCTTGAGGCGAAGATAATTTACCCCATAAAGCATTCCTCTTGGGTAGCGAATCTAGTCCCTGTTAGAAAGAAGAATGGAGATATACGACTATGCGTAGATTTTCGCAACTTAAATCAGGCTTCGCTCAAAGATCATTACCCTCTCCCGCAGATTGATCAAATCTTGCACTCAGTGGCTGGGGCTTAACGCTTCTCCCTACTTGATGGCTTCTCAGGATACAACCAGATCTGGGTTAGGGATGAAGATCAACATAAAATGACATTCACTACCAAGTGGGGAACATTTGCTTATCAGCGAATGCCATTCGGCCTTTCGAATGCAGGAGCCACTTTTCAGAGGGCTATGGATTTAGCTTTCGGTGAACTGTTGAATAAGGTCATTGTCATCTATTTGGACGACATGACCGTCTTCTCCCGAAGAAGGGAGGATCATCCTTTACATTTGCAACAGATATTCGAAAAATGCCGAGAGTTTGGCATTTCAATCAATCCAAAGAAGTCCATATTCGCAGTCAATGAGGGAAAATTACTGGGACATGTGATATCAGAGAAGGGTCTCGTCGTAGATCCTGACAGAGCTGAGGCTCTCTTGAAGCTCCCACTCCCGGTGAATAAGAAGGGACTTCAATATTTTTTCTGCCAGATCAACTTCGTAAGGTAGTTTGTTCCAGATTTCGCCCAAGTCGTTAAGCCAATGTTTGAACTCTTGAAGAAGGGCGCTGAATTCATCTGGACAGATGAAAGGAAAAAGGCATTTGAGGAGATTGAAGCCCAAATCGCTCAGGCGCCAGTCCTGACTAACCCTGACTACAATCGAGATTTCATCCTATATGCTATAGGAGAACCCGAAAGCTACGCTGCAGTCTTGACACAGAAGGGGGAAGATGGCGAAGAGCGCCCCATCGCGTTCCTAAGTCAAGTAATACACCCCCATGAAGAGAAATACAACTTCATAGAAAGACAGGTGCATGCCGTAATGAAATCCCTGAGGAAATTCAAGCACTTCATTTCTCAAAGTCGGGTTACAGTATTCGTCATTCATCCCGATGTGCGCAACTTCGTTATCCAAGGAGAGTTGGGTAGCAAAAGAGTTGGTTGGGTCAGCAAAATACAGGAGTTTGACATCGAGATTAGACCCACAAAATTGGTTCGCGGTCGCGCGCTATGTCAGGAGCTTGCGAAGAGCATAGCGGCCGAAGTAACAGCCTGTCAATGGGATGACTTGGCAGCGGAGGCGTGCTTCGCAAATCAAGAAGAAGATGAGAAGGACTGGGTCAGTGAGATAGTTGAATATTTCAACACTTGGAGATGCCCTCAACATTTGAATACATCGCAGCGAAGACACTTCAGGATGCGGTCCCTCCGATACACATTGCGTCCCGAAGGCCTATTCTTCAGGAATATTGATGGCGTTCTTCTTAGGTGCATAAAAGAAGATAAGAAAAGAGTCCTGGGCGAATTCCATTCGAGGTTATCTGGGGGCCACTTCGCAGGAAGAACGACATTAAAGATAATTAAGGCGGGTTATTATTGGCCTACACTCTTCGCCGATGCCTTTGCAGTCTGTCGCAGATGCGAGCAATGTCAGAAGTTCGCCGGCCGAAGCAGAAGTGCTCCTATGCCCCTCCGACCGATACAAGTAGAAACGCCCTTCCAACAATGGGGGTTGGATTTCATAGGAGTTATATCGCCAAACTCCTCTGTAGGGCATAAGTTCATCCTGACTGCAACCGACTATTTCACTAGATGGGCCGAAGCAGTACCCACGAAGCACGCCGACCAGGAAACCGTCATTGCATTCCTAGAAGGTTTGATCACCCGGTTCGGCATCCCGGAAGCAATAGTAACGGACAATGGTCCTGGGTTCACAGGCGCCAAGATCAACGAGTTCATCTACAAATATGGGATGTATCACAAGGTCTCTTCCAATTACTATCCACAGGGTAACGGATTGGCAGAATCAACTAATAAGACTCTGTTAAGGGTGCTGAGGAAGCTCATAGAGAAGAACAAAAGAACTTGGCACCTCTTCCTAGATCGGGCCTTGTGGGCTGATCGGATTTCTGTCAAAAAGTCAATTAAAACGTCGCCTTACGCCCTGGTGTATGGCAAGGAGGCTATCTTACCAACCCATATAGAGATTCCTGCATTGCAGCTATTGGATGAGGAAGAAGAATTTAGTCCTATGGAGAACAGGCTGGCTCAGCTACTGCAGCTGGAGGAAGATCGTGATAAGGCCTACCAGAGCTTCGCTAAGCATGCCCAGATCACCCGAGACTGGTTCAAGAAAAAGTCCTCCGACCGCACATTCAGAGTGGGAGACTTAGTATGGAAATGGGACTCTTGGAAGGCCAAGCCTGGGAATCATGATAAATTGGACACTTTTTGGGATGGACCATTCGAGATTGTGAAGGTGAATTCAGCCAACTCCTTCATCCTCAAGGATACAGCTGGCCAGATTTGCCGATTTCTGTCAACAACCTTCATTTGAAGGCTTTTCATCGCTGAAACAAAACGAAACACAAAAAAAAAAAAAAAAAAAATTTCAAGTTTTTACTTTTGTATGTAAGATTTTTCATTTCTGTATATACCCTATTTCAAGACTGCCAAGGAGTTAAGCTTCACACTACCACAGCGACAAGCACCGGTTCCGCTGAGATTAGCAAGAATCTCCTTCGGGAACTTTATGTGCGAAGTGACTGATGCAAGATGGTTCGCAGCGAAGCACTTTGGCCTAGAAAGAGTCCTCGAAGGACCAAACGACATCAGAATGAAGGCGTGAGAAGTACTTCGCAAAAGGGAGATCGAGCGAAGTAGTTTCCGAAGGGATTTAGCGAACCATTTTTCAAAGTGTTCAAGTCAACATTTTCAGGGTTTGTACTGTGGAGTTCAGGGACTGAACTTCCTGTAGTATTTTGGCTTGCATATCCTCGGCTTTGGGAATAGGTGGCAATGGGGCCATTGTTGGTATTGGAGGTAGGGCGGGGTGTTGAGGTGGCGCTGGCAATACAGGAAATGCCGAAGGGACAGTGGGTTGCGATGTCGAGAATGTGGGAAAATGTATTTGTGGAGTGGTGATCTGAGACACAATGGGGTTTGGGTTCCTGTTGGTCACGAATCCGCCACGAGGAAAGGATTTTGTCGTTATTGCGCCCTGGACCCGCGGACCAACATTGAAAGGCCGGAAGGAAGGGATGCCTTCCGAGCCAATCTCCGGAGAAGGCCGGCTCCTTTTGGGGGGGGGGATTTAAGCCAAAGGGAACATGAAAGAAATAAATGAATGGAAAGAGATAAATGTACAGAAAGAGATACAAATATGTCCAAAGGTTGGTGGGGGGAACTAACGATGACGGGAACACACCAATCACCGCTACTTACCGCATACAAACACAGAGCATGACAAGGAACCGCAAAACCTAGGCGTACTTCCGATACACCAGCAGCGTATGCACGACTTCAATAGCTCCCTAGCAAACATTCCCTACAAGGAACTAACGGCGAGGGATCGTATCAATCACCGGATACGTACACCGACAGGGGTAGAAAGGAAACCTAGAGATGTCGAGCCAGGTATATGTGTTAGGTAGAGAGTTTAACCGCACAACTTCAATGGCTCCCTAGCAAACATTCCCTACAAGGAACTAACAGCAGGGGATCGCATCAATCACCAGATACGGGCCAGCAACGTCACACACAACTGATGGAACTGCTACCAAATTTATAATGAATGCTTTAAATAATGAAGTACAGATGGTGCTTTAAGCAAGCAATGCTAGAGGAACCTGATCGCCAAATGCCAAAGTGAATTAACGAGCAGCGACACAAGTGGGCCTAAGGCATATAATGAAAGACAGCATAAAAGAATAAAGATAGTAGAACAGAACCAGGCATACAGATTGTATTCATAAGCAGAAGCACGGTTACAGTAAGCACAGTAGTTCCCTAACAAACATTCCCCTTCCACACTTTACAATGGAAATGTGGTGGGTTTTTATAGCCCAAAGTTCCCCCCGTTACATTAATGGGCACAAAGTCCCAGTCAAACATTAGCTGACAAAAGCAGCCGCGGAACTGCTGATGCTGACTTCGTCGGGCTGGATCGTACCCTCGGCTTGGTCTCCCGAAGGTTGAACAGACCACGTGGCGGCGCGTTGGGTAGAACTTTATATTGACGAAATGTGGGTAGTCGAGGCGGTGGAAACTCACGTCGGTCTTAAATGAGGTAGCTGGCATAAGTAGTGCGGCCCATGCTTGTCCTTTTGCTCGGCATGTCTTGGCTCAGATCCCGAAGCTGGACACTTGTCGGATGATGCTGTTTGACATGTGTCTGCCTTGAAAGGCAGTCTGTCCAACTTCGCCCGGGATTAGAGCGCAATCGGGTAGCACAGGTGAAAAACAGCGCAGTCGGGTAGCACTATTTCCCTACAGCGCACCGGTCAAAAGGCGCAGTCCGACTTCGTTGTGAAGTCGGGTTGCGCACCGGCACTTGCTGATTCTCACTGCCGTTCGGACTTCGCACGGACAAGGGAGAGCAGTCCGAACTTCGCGCGAAGTACGAACTTCGCCCCAGCACTTAGTCATTTTTCCTGCCAGCCTGCCAGCCTGCCAGTTACAAGGTGCGCCCAGAAAGAGGGGCGAAGTCGGACTTCGCACCAAAACTGGGCGAAGTGCGCACTTCGCACCAAAACTGGGCAAAGTGCGCACTTCGCACCAAAACTGGGCGAAGTGCGCACTTCGCACAAAAAACTGGGTTTCCTGGTTCAACTTCCCGGGGCCATAACTTTTGATCCGCTGACCCGATCGCCTATTATAATATATCGTTGGAAAGCTTGCGAGACGATCTGCAATAATAAAATATCCAGGGCTCATTTTGTCCATTTTATCGCCCTTGTTTATGGCCCGCAAAAACCCGAACACCTCAGCATACCCTAACACTTAGCCATTTTTCAGGGCAACTGCTGTCAACTTTGAGAAGAATGAGAATGTAGGGAACAGAGAGAAAGGGGGGAGAAGGAAGAGCAGCTCTCTTACAAAAATTGAAAACATTGCACCCCGTGCAAAATGTGACAACAGTTCCAAGACGAGATCGGATACGTAGGGGTTGCGGAGATTTGCGAAGCGGCTGCATTTGTATACTGGGGTTGGGGGAAATCCGGAAGTATGGGCATCGACATCCTTTGAGGAAGTTTACCCACGGCTATTAAATCCATTTCCGCTTTCTGGGCTAACTCATACAATTCGGGGAAGGTATTAATGTTCGAATACCTTACCATTACATTGATGTCAGGGTTAAAAGCCCTAAGGTAATAGTATGCCGCAGCTTCGCTAGTTGGTCGGAGCCCAACTGGTATTCTTTGCCAGGTTCGAGCGAACCTAACATTGAAATCAGCGATCTCTTCTTGCGGATGTCTCTGGATCGTTGTGAACTGATGCAAAAGAGAGGATGGGTCGGCGGACTCGTTGAAACTTCTCATTAACTGTCCGGCTAACTGGTCCCATCCCGTTATAGTACCGGGTGGTAAGGATCTATACCAGTAGAGGAGCTTCCCTCTAAGAGATAGAACCAGAAGCTTTACCATAACTCTCTCCTCTGTGATGTCATGAATCGCCGCCAGAGAAACAATGTCCTGGATATGCTCCAGAGCAGTCTTCCCAGTTCCATCGAACGTTGGGATTTTATTCATAGCAGCGGGCGGAACTTGCCCTTGTCTCGCTAGATTTAACGGTCCGGAAGAATTCCACGCCGGGAACATTCTGGGCAGTGGTTGTTGTTGCTGCTGTTGCATTTGTTGTTGTTGTTGCTGTGCCATGTTCACGCCTGGATTCCGAGAAACAGGAATTCCCAAAGTTCCTCGTTGACTACTAACCGAATGACTAATTGAAACGGAGGCACTTGAATGATTTGGCGAGTTGGGAGGATTGGGAGAAAGGCTAGCTGCTGTGCTATCCGAAGTTAGCCCTTGTTCGTCAAAAGCTGCCTCCTACGAGGATGTTCCACGTAACAGTGACTCAGGGGTGACCAACCTGGAGCGTTCCCCGAAGGCGTCAATATCGAGTTCAAAGAACTCAGTCTCCTCTCCACTATTCCTAACTCTCCATCTCGTTTGCATGAAGGCACAGATACTTAAGTACCGGTCTCTTACGACTTTAAGATTCTTAGGTTGAACAGAGTCGCCAGATGCTAGAGTCTTTTGGCAATGAGACAAGCATCGGTTCTCACTACCACTCACAAGGTGAGACTGACCGTGTCCCATCGGGCGTGCTAGAAACAGAAATTGTTGGTCATCAAATGTGCCACAGGAAAGGATTTGGGGAAGTGTACGCGCCCTAGACCTGGACCAACATTGAAAGGCCCAGGGGGAAGAGATGCCCTCCGTGCCAATCTCCGGAGAAAGGCCGGCTCCTTTACTTAACTACTCGGTGTTTTGAGCTAAGAGTGCAGGAAAGAGATAAAAATAGTAAGGGTGCAGGAAAGAGATAAACAGAGTAAGGGAAAGAATATCGATGAATTTAAGAGGGAAAGAACCAACAGCACGATTACTGGCTACAGCTCGAAATAGCAGCAATGAATACCAAGAATAAAATGAAATGAACACAGTACTGGCCTTCCTATGTATCCTTTGGACGAGTTCCAGAATTACCCTTCCCCTTACGTCGAAATCTAGACTTCAGAATTACGGCGATTAGGAAATGAGTGAATATAGCAGAAACACTATCCACAAGTAGCATACAAGAAAACTATTACAGCGTTTTCTCCCCTATGTATCCTTAGGGAAAATTCCAAGGTTCTATCCCCAATCACACACCTAAATTCAGAATTCAGAATTACAGTATGCAAATGAAGAAATGGAATAACAGAAATAATCACAGAAGGCAGCATACAAGAGAGAAAGAAGCCCGGAGCTCTTAGTCTTACTTGCAGGAAATCAAGTTACAACAGCTTTCTAGCAGAAAGTTTCTCCCCTCCTTTTTTCATTACAATGGCTGGGTTTTTATAGAGGACCCGACCCTCTAAGCCATCAATGCACAAAATTGAGGAGTACATCCTCGAAAACCTGAGAAGTCGGCTCCCGCTGCTCCCGTGACTGAGCTCTCAAATCCTTTTCTATAACTAGCAGTTGCGACCGGGTCAGCCAGGGAAATTCGCATTTATGAGCCGCTTGACTCGTCCTAGGCTCCTCCGGGTGTGGAGCTCGAGTGGCCGCCATGTCCACCGGGCTCTCCTTCTGAGACTGATACCTCCTTTCAGATTGCCAAAAATGAGCCCCGAGTCTTTCGGGCACATAAAAATTCATTTATGAGGCACTTGATTGCCTCGAAAAAATACCCGGGCTTGGAGTGCGTGCCCCTAAAGTGCTTCGCCAATTTCCAGTTCGCGACCCTGCTTCGCAATGGATATAAGCCGAAGCAGATCCATCTTCCTCGGTCATGCACTTCGCGCGAAGGAGCTTCTCAAAATGGCTTTGCAGATGTTAAACACCGAAGCAGATATCCCTTCTCAAGACAGGGCTTTCAATCTTTTGCTGCTTCGCTGGAAAGGCGTGTCAAAGGCTGCTTCGTGAGGTTCCCTGCTCGAAGTGGATGCTGATGAGTTGTCAAAATGCTTCGCCGCGAACCTTCTTCAAAGCCGTGGTTCGGGGGTTTTTCGGCCGAAGTGCAATTTTACCTTGGAAAAATCTTCTGTTTTTTTTACGGGCCACTACTGCTTCGGGTGAAAGCGCTTCGCACGAAAGTTATCCGAAGTAAATGCTTTGAAAAAGGTTCGCGGCGAAGCATTTTAACAACTCATCAGCGAAGCATCCACTTCGGGCAGGGAACCTCGCGAAGCAGCCTTTGACACGCCTTTCCAGCGAAGCAGCAAAAGATTGAAAGCCCCGTCTTGAGAAGGGATATCTGCTTCGGCATTTAACATCTGCGAAGCCATTTTGAGAAGCTCCTTCGCGCGAAGTGCATGACCGAGGAAGATGGATCTGCTTCGGCTTATATCCATTGCGAAGCAGGGTCGCGAACTAGAAATTGGCGAAGCACTTTAGGGGCACGCACTCCAAGCCCGGGTATTTTTCCGAGGCAATCAAGTGCCTCATAAATGAATTTTTACGTGCCCGAAAGACTCGGGGCTCATTTTTGGCAATCTGAAAGGAGGTATCAGTCTCAGAAGGAGAGCCCGACGGACATGGCGGCCACTCGAGCTCCGCACCCGGAGGAGCCTAGGACGAGTCAGGCGGCTCATAAATGCGAATTTCCCCGACTGACCCGGTCGCAACTGCTAGTTATAGAAAAGGATTTGAGAGCTCAATCACGGGAGCAGCGGGAGCCGACTTCTCAGGTTTTCGAGGATGCACTTCTCAATTTTGTGCGTTGATGGCTTAGAGGGTCGGGTCCTCTATTAAAACCCAGACATTGTAATGAAAAAAGGAGGGGAGAAACTTTCTACTAGAAAGTTGCTGTAACTTGATTTCCTGCAAGTAAGACTAAGAGCTCCAGGCTTCTTTCTCTCTTGTATGCTGCCTTCTGTGATTATTTCTGTTATTCCATTTCTTCATTTGCATACTGTAATTTTGAATTCTGAATTTAGGTGTGTGATTGGGGATAAAACCTTGGAATTTTCCCGAAGGATACATAGGGGAGAAAACGCTGTAATAGTTTTCTTGTATGCTGCCTGTGGATAGTGTTTCTGCTATATTCACTCATTTCCTAATCGCCGTAATTCTGAAGCCTGGATTTCGACGTAAGGGGAAGGGTAATTCTGGAACTCGTCCAGAGGATACATAGGAATGCCAGTACTGTGTTCATTTCATTTTATTCTTGGTATTCATTGCTGCTATTTCGAGCTGTAGCCAGTAATCGTGCTGCTGGTTCTTTCCCTCTTAAATTCATCGATATTCTTTCCCTTACTCTGTTTATCTCTTTCCTGCACCCTTACTATTTTTATCTCTTTCCTTCACTCTTAGCTCAACACATCGAGTAGTTTAGTAAAGGATCCGGCCTTTCTCCGGAGATTGGCACGGGGGGCATCTCTTCCCCCTGGGCCTTTCAATGTTGGTCCAGGTCTAGGGCACATACACTTCCAAAATCCTTTCTTGTGGCAGATTTGATGACCAACAGGAACTAATGGGAAGAGTGAAACTAACTATTACACAAAGCCTAAAACACCTTGTGAAAGACAAATTTGGAAGCCTAATATCAAAAACACCATTTAAGTTAAAACCAATCACAATCATCATTTAAGTTAATTTGTTGGTGTTTTATTCAGCCTATGAGTTGTTGAAGTCCCAAATTAGTAGTTGTAATTTTTGCACCAAAATGCAAACAAGGAGAAAAATTTAGTTCAAACAATGAAGGTACTAATGATTTTGCTGTTGAGGTTTGCATGAAGGACATTGCCCTTTGACTCTGCAAGGGGACTCTTGTCCCCTTGACCCTCAACACAGGTGGTGACAAGTGTTAGCAGCCAAAGCACAAGAAGAGGCATAGTCACAACGGCAAAGAGAGACTAGAGCTTCTGGTGGGGCAAAGGGCAAAGGCATTCAAAGATCTTGAGGCATTGTATTTGTCATGACTCATGACATATTTTATAATTTGCACCTTTTTTATATTATAAGCAATACAAGAATATTTGAATTTTGGTCGCATTAAAATTTCTTTGGTTAAGGTGTGTTTTGTCATTTTAATGTGTAGTTTAAGGCTTTAATCTTGTATCACTTGCCACTTTCATGTGTAGTTTAAGCTTGTATCACTTATAGTATTAATATTTGATTTGCATAATGTTAATTCATTGTGATATGCATGAAAAAACCTTTTTTCAATGAAGAAATTGCATTTTCTTTGGTTTTCTTTTTGCCTATTTTTTCTTGATATTTTGTCGATTCCCGATTTTTTCCAATTCTTTTTTCATGCTGATTCCAATCCAATTCCGATTTTCTTAACTATGGTTCTAAACCACATTTCTTGATTTATAGGGATTTTTTCTGATAAATGCACTTTTGATTGTGAACTTTGCAAGACTTTTTTTCTTTAATCTATGGTTGAAGATTTGATGATTGTCTGTTGACGCATGTAAATTTGGATTTTTGGACTGGCAGAATTATATGACTAGGAAGATGATTTTTTTTCGTTTTGTTTATTCAATTAAAAATCTTGAAAACATGGTACAATATCTGGAATGACCCACAAGTCCACCCATTGAGGAAAAAGTAGTTATAAAATTTCTTTAAATTTTTAGAATAAAAAGAGGAGTTTATGATTTCCACAAGTCCTTAACTTGTGCAACATAGAAAGGAATTGGCAAAGTTGTGGAAGACAAAATGGTCAAAATTATCAAATATTATTTTTGTAAATATTTGAGTTCCAGTAGATTTATTTTTTATCAGTATAAGTGGGCACATGTTGAGGTCATGCAAAATTGTGATCTAGAGCGTTTGTTTGTATTGTAGCACGAGTGGTGAGATTCCTAACAATGGAATGGTGGAATGATAGGTTTAGGTACTAATCAAGACTGCAGTCATAAGACTTGTCACTATAGTTATAGGACATTCTGATCAACTGTACTGCTCAGTCTTTGTATGGTCCAACTCGTCGTACGACCGGCCCACACTTCGTATGATTTAGTTGGTTGTACGACACAATCCTTCGTACGATCAATCTCTTGTAGAACACAGTACGAGATTCTCATTAGCAATTCCTCAGTTTGTTGTATGGCAGCTACTTGTATGGTATCACACGTACAAGCAACAATCACATTCCAAATTGGCAACACTCCTATGTGTTTGCCCTTGTACAGTCTGGCCATCATACGGCCTACTATTGTATAGTAAAATTGGCGTATGGTCTGCAACTAACTGTGACTTCTGTGCAATATTTCCTGCAAAATACCTGCAGTGCTATTGGCACACAAATACTAACAGACCTGCAATTTAGACTATGATCGTACAGCCTGCAATACAAAGAAACCATGAATGGAATATCTTAACAATTACACTTATGGGCAATAACACAAACTGCAATAAACTGCAAGGGAGATTTCTATTGAATAAAAAATGGATGCTACAACCAGCAGTAACAATTGCAGTACAATGGCTGGTTGTATCAACCAGCCTGCACAATAGCATTAATAGTTTATCACAGCAACAATAACAGGCTTAACTCCTTATGCTATCATACCCTCCGTATGTCCACATGCATAATCAAATTATCCTCTATGTTGTCATACACAATACATGCTGTAAAATGAAGAAGGGAGCCTTTTAATACCTGCTTGGGCCGTTCCAAGCGGTTCCTAGGACAGTGCATCAATTACAACTGCCACCCCAAACTGAACGCTTGTAAAATTATTAACATTTCCTAAGGTTCTAAGTGCAATTATTAAATTGCCTTTTCATCCTAATTTCTTCTTCATTTCATGCAACTTCATTTTGTGCCATTTACATTGGTTTCATGCATATTTTATATAAATATCACTTTACAAAAAGTATACCAAAACTTAATAAATTTTTCATTTCTTCTTCTTTTGGGAAGCAGTTTTTCTGCCTGCACATATCAGCTCCATTTGCAGAAAAAAGAGAGAGAGAGAGTTATGTCCATAAATGTCACTGAATGTACATCTAGTTACAATAGAAAGTAGCAGGGAAAAATAACCCTCGGATCTGCAAAAATAACTAAACAGTAAGGCAATGCAAATATAACTAGAGGGAGTAAAACCAAAGCAAGTAAGGCCAAACTATAAGATTCAAATGCAAGGAGAATTTACAACCGTGTGGGGAAAGACCTTTCAAGGAAACATAGAGATGATGAAGACCAAGTCAGAGACCAATGTTGGAAACTAGTGTTTACATATCTATATTGAATCTCAAAGCTATAATAAACAGCAGAGGTATATGGCTATGAGTATGACTATTTATCAGAACCACAAGATGGTGGTACAGGGAGACAATATCTTTTTCTGTATGTTTCTATATTTTATGTCTATCTACTATGTTCATTCAATGAAAGTGCATGAAAGTACAGAAAAATAGAGAATATATATCAATATTAAGAATTTAAGATAATAGTACCATGGAGACTAATGCTGTCTGAGACTGTGCATGTTGGAGTTTGCTGTCTAAGCTAGTGTGCCGTCTGAGCTGGTTGAACCTGCCATCTGGAGTTTATTCTAGATAACACCTTGCCATCTGTGGACATTGCTGTCTAAGACAAACCCATTCCTACTGACTGCAGTTTTGTTGGTCTTAAACCTGTCATTCCCTCATCCTTGGGAATCTTCACCGTTGTGCTACAAGATGGTAAGAAGGTTCTAGTTCTACTTCTACTCAACATTCCATCACTGATTAAAGTTGGTTCATGAATCCTTTTGAGCTCTCCTCTATTTATTTCTTTTATCTTGAGTGCTGGTTCTATTATCTCTTCATCCTCGCAATGTGTTAGCGTTTGATCATTTCTAGGTCCACCCCTCAAGGATGTGATCAAATGTTGTATGTTTTTTTTTTTTTTTGGAGTAATATTTCTTATACACATCCACCACGGGGATTGAACCCGGGTCACATCACCGATAATGCAAGTGGCGTCCTTGCCGGTAGACCACACTCACGGGGATAAATGTTGTATGTTTAGTGAAGTTCAGTCTAGTTTATCAATACTTTCTTGGTAACTACAGTGCTTTGTATACTGCTATCAATTGATATAGAGACAAAAGAGAAATGTTCAGCATATAAGTGCCAAAATATAGGCTTTGTCACCACCTCACTAAAAACTCAATAGTTAAGGCAAGATGGGAGAAAGCTAAATTCACCAATAGTGCCTGTGTTCATGTCCACATGAATTTTTATAAACACTGCAATGAGGCTAGAGCCCTTTGGCCACTTGTTATCAGAGTATGGTGGTGTTTTGTGGGTCATTTGAATAAAAAAGAACTCTTCTATGCAAAATAAAGATAGTCAAAGGCCATGGTAAAGAAATATAGTAAACCATGTGACTGATTGTAGTTTCTTTCCTTTTGAAAAGTTGTTGTAAATCTAGTTATATGAGGCATCATCCTTGAAATTAGGAGAGCTTCATGTTTTCAAGTTAGACTCATTTTAATATGTTATGGCTAGATCTGAAACAATTAGCAATATTGATTCTTTCTAACTTTGTTCAATAGTGGTGACTCCTATTTTCCTCACCTTTGTGGGGAGACTGCCTATCAAATATGACACCCTTTTTGTAACAGTTCTGTTCTTTCTCTATGTAATAATATGAGATGCCTGATACAAGAAAAAATATTTTGTTGGTAGGGTCTAGTCACATTATCACTTCTTTCATTAAGGTCCTTAAATATTTCTGAATGTTTTCTCTAATCATGGTGATTTCTGAATAAAAAATTATTGCACACTTTGTAACTCTAGCTTTAAATTGCTGATACCCTCTTGGGGATTTTGGTGGTTGTAGCTGGCTTATCATTTATACAGTCTGTGGGTTTGATGTCCACTTTGCTTTTTTATCTGCACTGTCTGCTTCCAATCCTTTGAGGCATTGTTATAGTTGAAAATATTTTTTGCATTGTAGCTCATTTGGTGACCAAAAAAGAGGCCATCAGCCTGGGTCTTCCATGGTATACGAAACTCATTTACTGAATTTCTGCAAACCACTTGTAAGCTATGCTAAATCTCTTTGATAATAAATATTCAGACAGATCTTCAAAAGCAAAAGCCTTTCTTTGCGTTCAACTGTTTGAAATTTCACACTGATTCTGGCCAGATCACCTTATTTGAATTTTGTACATGCCATGCTAATTTAAGTTTGAACTAGGAATTTATCATTTAATTTCAATTTTATGTCATGCACATGCAGTGCATTGATTCTTTTTAACTGGAAAAGTTTTAGGGCTGGATAGAATTCAGACGATAGCCCAAGATTTGTTTTGCATGTGATGGTAGTGTAAGAACTGTTCATTTCATGTATATGCTTTCAATTAGCACGTTTGTCTCAAGATCATTTCTGATAGATTTTGATAAATCTTAATATATTAAATTGAGCTTGCTCTAGAGGACAGATATGTTAGTGGAGAATTTTGCTATTACCTTTGACTATTAAGTTAAAAAACGTGTTTGGGATGGTATGGCTTCAAAATGTATTTTTAAATATGAATTTGACTTTAGTAGGAAAGTTCGTTATAATAATTTGCAACAACTGTAATTTGATACCATCCTTGGAAACATTGGTGCAATGCAACTGTAATATAGTAGCATTTACATTAAGGATCCTATGAACTTCCTTCACAATAACAGATCCTCAACAATATTATTATTTTTGTTTCTTCCCTATATACATGTTTTACTTGTGCTGCATGTCTTGGTAATATGGAAATGTCATGTGTTACTATGAACATGTATCTTATATTTCCCACAGGCAAAAATCAGTGTGTTCGTAAACTATGGTTTATGTGGAGGATTAATTTGCAATTGTAACAAAAGCGTGGAATTATTGCAGGGGAATAAATAACATTTTACAGCTGCACATCAAAAAGATAAATTGTTCAGATTGGGAGATTCTTCGAATTCCTTCAAGGTAGTCCCTTCAGCTCATTTGTGTTGTGATGTTGAAGATTACTAGACATTGTAGAGATAATTGTCTGCACATTATTATTATTAATTTCTCATATCTGAAACTTCTGTTCCATTATATTATTTCCCTTTGTATTCAGGTACACTATAGTGTCTTGCATGCTTCCTAGAAATAAATAATGCATCACACATGATTATTTTGTAATATGCTTCCTGTTGTGGCTGATCCACAACGTACCCCAAAATTGGGGACCCACCTTTTTGCATGTGTTCCAAGAAGACCGAAGTGGCCCATAGGCTAAAGATCAAGGAAAAAAACAAAATACCACAAGGAGGAAAAGTGTCGCGATATCGCGACATGTTGCGTTGTCACGGCCAAACAGGAAAAAGTGTCGTGATAGACGGTGCAACATGTCGCGATATTGCGACATGTTGCACCGTCGCGGCCAAAAGAGAAAAAGTGTCGCGATATCGCGACATGTTGCGTTGTCGCGGCCAAACAGGAAAAAGTGTCGCGATATCGTGACATGTTGCACTGTCGCGGCCAAAAGAGAAAAAGTGTCGCGATATAGCGACATGTTGCGTTGTCGCGGCCAAAAGAGAAAAAGTGTCGCGATATCGCGACATGTTGCGTTGTCGCGGCCAAACAGGAAAAAGTGTCGCGATATCGCGACATGTTGCACCGTCGCAGCCAGAGGAGGAAAAGTGTCGCGATATCGCGACATGTTGTGTTGTCGCGGCCAAACAGGAAAAAGTGTCGCGATATCGCGACATGTTGCATTGTTGCGGCCAGAGGAGGAAAAGTGTCGCGATATCGCGACATGTTGCGTTTTCACGATTCAAAGCAAAGAGAGAGAAGAAAGAAAAAGTGTCGCGATATCGCGACACTTTGCATTTTCGCGGCCAAAGGAGAAAAAGTGTCGCGATATCACGACATGTTGCATCGTCGCGGCCAAAGGAGAAAAAGTGTCGCGATATCGCGACATGTTGCATCGTCGCGGCCAGAGGAGGAAAAGTGTCGCGATATCGCGACATGTTGCGTTTTCGCGATTCAAAGCAAAGAGAGAGAGAAGAAAGAAAAAGTGTCGCGATATCGCGACATGTTGCATTTTCGCGACCAAACAAGACAAGAAAGAACAAGAAAGAAAAGTGTCGCGATATCGCGACATGTTGCAGTTTCGCGGCCAAAGGAGAAAAAGTGTCGCGATATCATGACATGTTGCGTTTTCGTGATTCAAAGCAAAGAGAGAGGGAAGAAAGAAAAAGTGTCGCGATATCGCGACATGTTGCATTTTCGCGACCAAATGAGAAAAGAAAGAACTATAAAGAAAAGTGTTGCGATATCGCGACATGTTCCATTTTCGCGGCTAAAAGCAACAAAAGTGAGCAAGGAGGCAAAAGTGTCGCGATATCGTGACATGTTCCATTTTCACCAAGGTAACGGACCTGCATAGTGACGTGGACATAAGGACAAAATCCAGTGAACAAGACAAAGCGTTGCATAAGGAATCTTTAATGATTCGAAATCATTTCAGATGGTCGTTACACACGGAGGGAAACGGACGCAAGCCCATGTGGAGAAAACGCAGCGAAGGGCCATAAAGTGGAAACCAAAGCACACGCATACAAGGAAAGGTGAAACGAACAGGAAGGGAAGGTGAAGCGAATAGCCATCGGAAAACGAAACGAACCATCATGGAAGGAGAAGCATTTTTTTTCAGAAGTTTAAATACGCCATTCAAAGAGGCCAGAGAGGTCGGAAATTGTTGCGAACAGAGTTGCAGATTTGAAGGCGAGAAGGCCATTTTGGACCTGTTTAAGTTGTTTTTCTTCCACAGACTGGTTTGGGAAAACCAGAAATTTTGCTATTGTAAAATGACATATTTTTAATGCAGAAGTTTTTCAGAAATTTGCATCTTGTGGGCAAGAAAGAAGGAGATTTTCTTTGCATGCTATGGATTTAATGTTTATTCTTTCATTTTTTTAGATTTCGAATAAATAGATAATGTTAATGCCATTTTTTTGGGTTACATTAGGCGAATATTTGAAATCTGAATTTTATTTCGTACCCTAGGAACCAGCACTTAGTCTATGGGGATTGTGCTTGTTTTGCAAGTCCAATAGGTTAGGTTGCATGCATGGAGACCTCACATCTTCGGTTTTGTCGGAACAAGATAGCATCATACTGAGTGCATTTCATTTTCAGTTTTCTGCATTTCATTTTCATTTTCTGCATTTTATTTTTTCCAGAAATTTTAACTTATTTTCAGGCATTAAACAAACATTTAAAAAATTCAAAATCCAAAAAAAAAAAATCAATGAACAATCACTAAAGTTTCATGATGAAATAAACCAACATTGCCCCTTGTTTACAGTTACTTGCAATCACTAAGGTTTTCCAAGCATTTAAATTGAATATCTTTATTTGAGATTACTAATACACATATGCAAATGCTAGTACAGCGGAGACCTTGGAGAAGTTGTTAGTTTAACTTCTTTGCAAGAGGGGATTTGGAACCCAAATCCTAAAGGAGAGTGTATTTTCACAATCGGGTGAAAATACCACTCAACACTTCCCAAGGCAGAGTGGATAATTTGATACGTAGAATAATCTTATTTTCTGACATAATTTATCATTCATATTAAATGATTAATGGGAAAATAGGATAAACATAGTTGTGTTTTTCATCCATTCAATTGCTTGTGCTAATAGGATACTTACAGAGTCATTTAATGAGTCGATGAGAGGATAGGGTACACTGCAGCATATTAGTGACCAAAAATCAGCCTGGTTGAAGTGCAAACAGTTCCAGTTTTTATTTTAGAAGGAATTTATCTTCTTTTTGACTTCAGTCCTGGTTACGTTTATGGAATTTCATGAAAGTAGTCTAGTAACATGCTTTTGTGTTTGGTGGTAGTAAAACAATTTCTGCAATTGCTACAATATTAATCAATATTTGCTCTTTATTTTGCTTTTTTGAGAGTACAAATGAAAAATAGTATGCATTAGCAAGCCTAATTATCTTTGACATTGAATTCATACATTTGTAGCTAAAAACTTGTTTTCTTCATTCTTGTTCCATTTTGTAAGTGTTATCTTGTGTATGTTGTCACATTCAATTCATTTTAAAATTTTTATTTAACCTCATTTGTGATGCTTCTCTTGCAGTGTTCGAGCAGTTGTTGTATTGAATCTTCACAATTACGCAAGTGGCCGAAATCCATGGGGCCACCCTAGCCCAAAGTACTTGGAAAAGGTAAAAAACCATGTACGTCATGATTGATACTGTAGTCAGCTTGTGATTAAAATGGTTCTCACAGACAATGCAAAGCTTTCAAGCCTCATTTCTTATATCGTTGTCTAGGACAGCCAAAATTTTAAATTCACTCTTGGACTTAATATATTTATCTTACTTTTCCAGGTTTTATTATGCAATTTGAGATGTCTATTTTTGAAATAAAGAAATATTGCTCAAAGATATTGATACTTGCAGTAAAATAAAATATTGTGAGGCATGTACTGAACTGATGATTACTTTGTGGAATTGGAAGCGGGGAGGTGGGGGGAGGTGTGGACAATGCATTTGTATGAACTGATGATTTCTCTTAGTTTCCCAGGAATAATTTTATGCAACTCCCTTTAGTCTTCCATTGTGATTAACCAGGGAATTTGATACCATTAAAGAGAGTAGCATTCTGTAAAAGTCATGCCAAGTCATTCTTAGATGACTGGATTTTCGCATTGTCTGTCCAATAATGTCTTTTTAAAATTAGAATACATCTGACTGTTTCAACTCCAAAAGGCTTCAGTGTAAGAGGCACAAGCTGCTATTTTACATTACCATTAGTAGTTCTTAACCTGTCTTTTTGAAATACTGAGAAATGACAGTTTTCCTGAGATGGTTTGACAATTTAACTGTCCAATAACTGGATTTGGCATCTTCTGCCATCCTAATCTACCTTATAATCTCCAAACATTTTCCCAAAGGATCAATCTATTGGTTTAGCATCATTATCTGTGTACTATGATTAGTAATCTATAGTTTGAGAGTGAGTTACATTAATTCTTGGTATTCATTTTGAAACAGTTAATATAGTCTCTCTTGATATTCATATGAATTAATTTAGTGTACATTCTCTTGATATTCATGCTTTTCCTGTGGTACCCACCTATGATGTTTTGTTTGCACATTGCCTTGGTCTGTTCTTTTTTGTTTGTACACTACAACCTGGGAAAGAAACTGCCAAATATTTGTAATTTATTTATATAACCATGCACAGATGGGAGAGAGCACTCTCCTTTACTCTGGCTCTATTTATATGACTATATTTGGCTCTTGACAAACTGCCAATCTTCACTTAAGTCTTGCTTTTGGCATATGTTGAAACTCCATCTGTTTCATCTAAACCTGGACTTTTGTCCTTTAGCTAATTTTGACCTTCAGGTTGGACATGGAACAAAACTGAAACTATAGGTTACTTCAGAGCTATGCTGCATGGACACAGCTATGGTATCCAATAAAGAGACAGCATTGAAAACAAATACGGCAAAATGTCATGACTCCCTAATATGATACGGATATACATTTTATAATTAGAATTTTTTTTTTATAAAAATGTTAAAACAAATATAAGCTTTTTATAGGATATTTTCATTAATTAAGAGTAGCCATTTTTTGTTGTTTTTTAATTTATTTATTAAAATAAAAAGGAGAAAAAGGAAAAAAAGTGTATGTTCCTCTTTCAATCTTATGCCATGGATACAGTTCTAGACATGCTGAGTCCATATCCAGATATATTAGAGATGGACCATATACAGGCATGTACTTGGATACATAAGGATATGATATCCGTGTACAGGAAGTGTGAGTGCCAGATATGGTAACTGTGCAGGTTTTCATCTTAAGTCTGGTTGTTTGCAAAATTTTGAAGTTCAGCTTTAATTGGAATAAAAAAATGCAATTGGATAAAAATTTCCAGCACGCCCTGCAAGTAACAACTTAGAATGATAGTCTATTTTTATAAGCATAATGAAATGAAATAATCCCACTGAAAGCATAGACTGTGAAGCTCCAATTCAGACCTGTCCAAAGGTTTCCATTATAGTGAAATTTTTTATGGTTATATTAATTCATAACCTTTTTTTTCTGGACCTGAAATTTTTTATGGTTATATTAATTCATAACCTTTTTTTTCTGGACCTGAAATTTTTTATGGTTATATTAATTCATAACCTTTTTTTTTTCTGGTCCAGATATTCTTGTACATTTTGAATTTTCTGCTGCATGTATGCTGCTAAAATGTTTGCAGGCTTTCCATAATCAATACAGATTTTACATTTTTTCTGTACCTTTAAGTTATAGGGACTTCTTAACAGACTTTGTAAACATGATTGCAAATAAAATTACTCAAACACGAGGAACTGGCATAAATGAAACATTTAAGTTAGCTTTGACTGACTACAATATCTTTGGGCTGCAAGAGTTATGACAAGTTTGTATTGGTAAATGACGTTGCTAACTAATTTATTCTGCTGGAAACATAATCAGTTCAAGATTAACCTTCGTGAATTCTAGACAGATTGTAGCATTGGTCTAATTGAAGGTTTGTGTATATGTATTTGCCTCTCACAATCGCAACAATAATGATTTGAAGTCCATGATTGTGTGAGATAATTATATTCTATTCATGTCCATAGATGGCCAAAGTAGGCCAATGGGACTCATTGAAAAGAGCTGTTACAATGCACTGTAGTAACCAAAAAGTACTATGAAAATAAGCTAAACTAGAGTAAAGAATCTAGTGTAAACTACCTTAAGTGGAACAATTGTAAGGCAATAGAATTATAGACTTGAGGGTCACCCAAAATGGATAAACCCTAAAGTAATGATTAAGAGAGGCATACAACAGAGATGGAAAGGAGCTCCAATGTATCCAAGTGCCAACATTTATCTATAGTGGGATCTTAAGTAGAAGCACAATTGTCGTTATCACCAACTAACCAAAAGGGCCAACACAGGATTTAATGATGCTCCCATGAGAAAGGCCAAGATTATGAGGGCCTGGTTGGATAATCTTGGGAGGACATAGAGTTCAAACCCTCAAGACTAGTCTAGCATCCATGGTTGTGGAACCAATAGAAGAGGACAATAAAAATATAAAATGGTAAGTTGTGTCTGTCTACAACTCCTCGATATGTGAGGGGTGGCCAAAACCCAATGCCAAAGAATTGCAATCTTGTCTTGTCGCAAGCAAGAAGAACTAATCGAAGCCCTAGTAGCCACTCTTGTATGTAGACAAGGGCGCACAAATTTGTCATATGCATTTTGGATAGTTGTAGCTTCAAACAAGTGCTTATTACACTCCACTGCATATATAGTGTGAAAGAATGAGGTGATTAGTCAAGTAGTAGTCTATCTCCCTTGTAATAACTGATGTTGAAGAGTGATAGCTTCCTTGAGATAAAGAGCCAAGCATCTTTGGTTAGGATAGATGAAAATACTAGCAAGCAATCCACTTGAGTCTCTATAAAAGCTATAGTACCTCCCTTAGTTCTCATAATAAACAAGACACTTGAAGATGAAATGTTTTTCAGTCTACACTTCTTGAATAGAGCAGAGATGACATACTTCTTGTCACATTTTGCAACGGGGTACAAAACTTAAAAAATGTAAAAATTGCTGCTATCTTCTTTCCTCCTTCCTCCCTTTCCAGTTCCTTTCATGCAGTTTCCAGTTCTTTTCAGTTTCAGTTTTCAGCTTTGTTGTTCGAGTTTTTCAGTAGTTTGGGCAGGCTTGGATGCAAGCCAAAAATTATTCTAAGTGTTGGAGCGAGTGACGCTTGTCGTCGCTCATTTCTTCGAACGCCGCCCGTCGTCGCTTACTTTTTGAGTGAAACCCGACGGGAAGACAAAAAATTGTAGAATTGTAAAATTTTCTAAGTGTTGGTCTGGGAGCGATGCCCGTTGTCGCTCCATTTTGGAGTGACTCCCGTCGTCGCTCCCCTTTTCGAGCGACCATGGGCAGAAGAAGAAAGGAGAAAAGGGACTTAAAATTTCTAAGTGTAGAGCCTCCCGTCATCACTCAAATTCACGAGCGGAGTGACGTCGGGCATCGCTGCCTTTTTTCAGCGACAACAAGCAGGGAGGCCCAAAATTTGACTAAGTCCTCAAAGGAGCGACCGTCGGCGGTCGCCCATCTTTCAAGCGCCGCCCGTCGTCGCTGCCCGTTTTCAGCGACAGCCGTCTGACTCCCCCCCAGTCAGAGAGCATGCAAGAAAAACCAAGTTGCCAAAAATTCTAAGTCATGGTGCCTCCCGATTTCGCTCCATCCTAGAGTGACTCCCGGAGGCGCTTTCTTCAGCAGGCGACTTTGGTCAGATCCCTCCTTTTGTCAGCAACTTCAGACCTGGGCCTAGCTATACACAGATTTCGAGATTCAGGCAGGACAGGATGAGACAGAAAGTGTGCTGCAGAGGTACAGAGTAGGTCAGCATTGAATGTCTAATTGGAACTAGGCCTACCGCATTGATCAGACCAACATTTCATCTACCATATCAGTCCAGAGCTGTACCATTTCTAGGTAGATCTTGCTGCAGGTACACTCATAGTCAACAGAGGTCTAATCTCGACACTTTTTACAGCTTTTGCAGCTTTTTCTGGGTCTCGAGTTCCGTGCTTAATTGTAATTTAGGGGGAAAGTTCTGCTATAAACTACGTATTCCCAAGGGTTTCACTTCTTCAAACCCTATGTCACCAATTTAGACCCAATTTCGTAATAACAACGGCGCCAAAATGTAGAAAGGGATTTTACATGTTCCCAACAGTTCCCTTTCCACGTAATAAACTACAGATCTGCAAGCATTGTAGTATAGCAAATATAATACACAGAAATCTGCAACAGTAATAATAATAACAGCAGCAATGACTGAAATAACAACAGTTTATATTAATAATGGCATGTATGATACAACATTACAGTTTCAACATTACAATACAGCCTGCAAACCCTAGGCTGATTAATCTCCATGGCTGTGTACAACAATGGTTGTATCAATCCTCTTTCTAGGAACATCTTGAATGAATGAGGGGGGGTTTATTTATACACCCACCAAGTAGTTATGTTTCCAACCACCTTGCAACTACCCTCAAATTACATTTCATGTGCATTTGCTTTGCATTACATTTCATTTGCACTATAGGACGAAATAGCTTATTTAGCCGACATAAATGACTTAATATGACTTTATTCTTTACGTACAATATTAAATTGCACTTACAACATTAAAATATATGCACGTGCATTTCATCAAACACTTTGCATGCATTTACAATATAACACATAATATCAAAACTGGTTCAACAATTAAGGATATCTCAATATGCCTGTCTACATCTTGTTAGCGTACTTAGTAATTAGTTATTACTTTGTTTCGCAGCTCACCTTGTCTTTATTTAATTCAGGCAGACTGTTACAACTGCGTAACAGATTCGTTCCGCCGGTGACTATTCCCGGCAGTGTAATCTGTATTTATACCTGCTGCTGAATAATAATGTTTGGTTCGTTGCATTTCACATGGCATCAGAGCCAGCGACGTGAAGGGATAGGCTGGAGGCGGACAGAAAGTGGTGTGCATTTTTTTTTGGACGCGTTTTCTTTCACGGCATTGCGTGCTGTGGGAAAAGAAAAGAAATTTTTTTTTCAGGACACAGAGCGCTGTTTTTTTTGCTGTTCGCAGTCGCAGAGGACGACGCTCCGCTCCCCCGCGTCGACGTCCGCGCAGACGCACGCAGAAGAGGAAATCCCTCCCCGCGCGCACGTTGCGACAGACGCTGACGCTGACAGCGACGGCCAGCGTACAGCGCTGCGCAGACGTGTCGTACGCGTCTCGTGCGTACAGCGCCGCGCAGACGGGCCGTACGCGTCGCGCGCGCTGACGCCGCGGAGGAGGGAGGAGCCGCCCCCCCGCCCGTGCGACGCAACGTACGCATCCCGCGCGGAGGAGGGAGGAGCCCCCCCCGCCCGCTCGGCGTGTTGCGTCGCGCGCAGGGAAAGAGAGGAGGCCCGCGCGTCCCCCCCCCCCTGCGTTGGTGGAGACGGCGCGCAATCGCGCGCGCTCCCCAACGCCACCCCCCCGCCCCCGGCGCGAAACGCGCTCCCCCCCGTTTTAAAAAAAAAAATAAAATAAAATAAACCAGATCCGGTTGAAGGCGCCGAGACGGAGACGGAGACGGGCGAAGTTTTTTTTTAGACGGAGACGGGCGAAGTTTTTTTTTAAGAAAAAAAAACGCAGAGGGGCGGGAGCCGCAGAGAAGCAGCGCGCGAGGCCGAGGAGGAGGAGCATCGGGGCGTTGAAAAAGGAGGGGCTTCATTGATCCTTCCGGATCAGCCCGCTAGCTCACTTGGCAGTGAGCTGTGCGGTAAGGCTCAGGGAGCCTGCAGGTCGGGGGTTCAAATCCCGCCGACTTCCCCCCAAAGGTATAATTTTTTTTTGCATAGTTTTTTTTAATTATTATTTTTTTTTTTTTTTTTTTTTTTTTTAATATAGTTTTTAAACTTTATAAATTAAAATTTAATTTTAATTTATTTTTCTTAAAGTTTTAAAACTATATAAAATTAAAATTATTTATTTTAATTTTAAATATATAATAATTATTAAAATGCTTTGTTAAAGAGATTTTTAAGGGGGGATATTTTTTCAAAAAATCAAAGGGGGATAGTGAGTAATTTTTCGAAAAATAGCAATTTGGCAAATTGTAAAAGGTGCATTTTCGGCTGTGACCGACACCTTGTGGGTTATTCTTGTGGGCAGTTTTTTTATGTTGTATGTTGCATATTTCATTTTTGCACTATAACATTAAAAACTTAAAATCAAAACACTCCCTAAGTCCCCGGAATATAAAACCCATCCGTGCAATTTTATTGCACTGCAGCGTTCGGTATTTGTGATACCTCTGGCCAGCACTTACAGGTAAAGTCTGTCGTGATTTGGCTACTGTATCCGCCGCCTAATATAGCTGCTACAACGACGTCTGAGCTTGTTCTCTATAAATCGTCGGGGAGGAATAAGTATGCCATTTTTGCATTTTTTTACTCCATCCACTACCCTTTATCGCACTTGTGTTTAGGCGTAAATCCTGACGAAGTATTCTTCATAGTGTTTAGGGGAAGTTACGCCCCACGCATGAGAAGAATCTTCTATGGTAGGTGCCATCAACAAGGCGATTCCCTTTCGGTACCGCTTATGTTCCACGTATCGTATGATCTCTAAAACTCACCTATAGTCTCCCTCACGTAAGGGCGGGTGATTTTTGTTGATCTTTCTAAATACCTATAGTTTCCCTCACGTAAGGGCGGGTATTTTGTATGGTATATTGGCCTAGCAAAAGGTATATCGAAAGGGGGACCAATTGGTGATATAAGGAACCTTCACTATGGCCGTTGTTGCAAAATTGATGACCGATCCGCATCAGTTATTGAAAGGTCCAAATTATACACCATGGAAACATAAGATGAAGGCAATTCTCCAAATGGAAGATTTGTGGGATATTATTCTTGGAGTAGCAACTAGGCCTTCACCAACGAGCGGGATCCACGGGTCCTTCGACGGATCGGATAGCTTTTGACAAGAAAGACGGTAGAGCAAAGGTGCTCATTTTGTTTGCTTGTTTCGGATGAAGTGCAACCTCATATAGATGACAAAGCAAGTGGTAAAGAGGCATGGGATGCCCTTAGAACCATCTATGAGGGGAAGAATGAATCCACCATTCTTCATCTTCAACAACAACTTCATAACTCTGAGTTTGAGGCGGGGTGAAACAGTTGAACTCTTTACGTGCAGAGTGTACGAGTTGAAAGAGAAATTGAGTTCTCTGGGAGATACTGTGGACGAAAAGCTTCTCATTTCACTTGTGATGAGAGCTTTACCTTCTTCATTTGATATGTTGATAACCTCCATCCCGGTGTCTCAACGACAAATTACCTACATCGAGTTGGTCAATCTGCTTCAACAACGGGAGGCACGCCAACTTCACAAGGATGATTCTTCCAATACAGCCCTATACACCAACAGGCGGGGTTCTAGGAAGAAAGGTAATGGGCAAAAAGGAGGCAACTTTCGGAAAGGAGGAAATTCTCAACAGGATACGAAAGGAAAAGGCAAACAACCTCAAGAGAAGAAGAGGTGGTGCAAGATCCGTGAGAAAGACAACCATGACACCAACAGGTGTTGGCATAAGAACAAGCGAAAGGCCAAAACAAACCACAAAATAAAAACAAGCAACCCCGAGGTGAATGTTGTTGTTGAAGAATCGACTCGGATTACGAATGGGCACACAAGGTGCTCATGACTACCACGAGATTCCACACGAGAGGGATCCTATTTGGTATGTCGATTACGGAGCTAGCAAACATATGAGCGGCGACGGATCGTGGTTTGAATCATTTGTGGCCAAGGAGGGCAAACCTGTCACCATTGCTGATGATAAAACCTACGGGGGTTCGGGGAGAGGGTACGGTTTCGGTCACTCTTCATGATGGCAAGTGTCGGATTGACAAAGTCCTCTATGTTCCGGGATTGGCCAACAATTTGTTGTCAGTGACACAAATCCTGGATAGAAATATGGTTGTCAACTTTCGTGTTGAGAATGGAAAGAAGTGTTGTACAATTACCAGGAAGGGTAAGCGGTTGCAACGACTTCATATAAGCACGGCTTATTTGCACTAGATGCTATCTCTACTCCACATGTTGCCATGGTTGTCTCTACCAAGGAGGCAACTTCCCTATGGCACAAGAGATATGGGCATCTTAGTTACGGCTACTTACTTGAGCTCGGCAAGTATGAGATGGTAAAGGGTCTTCCTTCCCTTTACGCCACATTGCCGGTGTGCTCGACGCTTGCAGCGGGAAAGCGACATAGAGTACCATTTGAGAAGAGCTCTACAAGAGCACGAAAACCTCCGGAGTTAATTCACACCGATCCGTGCGGTCCTTTCACACCCAACGGTTGTGGAGGGAAGAGGTACTTTCGGTTATTCGTAGATGACTACTCACGAAAGATGTGGGTTTTCTTTCTCCAAGCTGAAATCTGAAGCTTTCGCATTCTTCCGGCGAGTTCAAGAAATCCGTTGAGAAGGAGTCGGGGGCTTCTATTAAAACCCTCCGCTCGGATCGAGGGGGAGAGTTTACCTCTAATGAATTTTCTGCATTCCTAGATAAGCATGGGATCAAGAGACGGTTAACAAGCTGCCTATACTCCTCGGCAAAATGGAGTTGCTTTGAGAGAAGGAACCGTTCTATCATGGAAATGGTTCGTTGTATGCTCACGGGAGCTACTCTTGGGCAACAATATTGGGCAAAAGCTGTCACCACTGCAGTGTATCTGTTGAATAGGGCACCCACAAAGGCCCTAAAAGGAATGACTCCACAGGAAGCATGGAGTGGTCGAAAACCCTCCATATCTCATCTACGTATTTTCGGATGTCACGCTTTCATGCACATACCGAAAGAGAAAAGGAAGAAGCTAGATGAGAAACAACTGAGATGTATTTTTCTTGGTTATTACGAGCACTCTAAAGGATATCGGTTGATAGATCCTTTGACCAAGAAAATTCATATCAGCGAGAGATGTTGTCTTTGATGAAGCTTTCACATCACCGAGCACATCTAAAGTACACCAAGATATTGTGGAAACTAAGGAAGAGAAGATTCCTTCGTCAACACAGACGGGAGGTCCTTCTACATCTTCTTCAACTCCACCGAAGAAGAATCCTAAATGGTGTACAAATACAATCGAGAGATGCAAATTTATCCACTCCTCCCAATTTGAATTTGGATAGACCTCGTACACGGAGTATGGCTCAAAAGGAAAGAGAAGCCAAAGAGGCTGGTGAGGTTGATGATCTTTGTCAATCTTTTGAGGAACTTTACTGTGACTCCAAGTACGAAGTAGAGGATATGGATATTGATGATGACAGGGCATTCATGTCTACCATAGATAGTCTTGAACTCTGCATCGGTGCAAGATGCTCTTAGTGAGCCTCGGTGGAAGGCCGCTATGGATACCGAGTATGAGTCTTTGATGAAGAATAAAACTTGGAAGCTTGTTGATCTGCCGCATGGAAAGAAACCCATTGGCTGCAAATGGGTATATAAAGTCAAGTACAAGGCAAATGGAGATGGAACAATTGATAAGCATAAGGCCCGTCTTGTTGCAAAGGGCTATGCTCAAAAGGAAGGCATTGACTACGAGGAAACTTTTGCACCTACTGCTCGGATGACCACAATTCGGGTTATGTGTGCTATGGCAGCACAATATGGGTGGAAAGTTCACCGGATGGATGTCAAAAGTGCCTTTCTAAATGGTGATCTCCAAGAAGAAGTCTATATGACTCGGCTGAAGGATTTGAAGTGGAAGGCCAAGAGCGAGAAAGTTTGCAAATTGGTCAAATCCTTGTATGGTACTGAAACAAGCTCCTCGAGCTTGGTATATAAAAATGGACAATCACCTTATGCGGCATGGATTTAAGAGATGTCCGTCGGATGCAAACCTCTATTTCAAGAAACGGGGTTCGAGATAGTGTTGCTTGTACTCTATGTGGATGATCTGCTCATTACGGGGAGTTCGAAACTATGATCTCTCTTGTCAAAAGAAACTTGTGCAAATCTTTTGAGATGACAGATCTCGGACTTCTCCATTACTTGTCTTGGTGCGGAATTCAGCCGGAAGGAGCACTCCATCAAAGTGTCTCGAGAAAAAATATGCCAAGACATTGCTTTGGATAAATATCGCATGATCGATTGCAAGCCAATGGCAACTCCGATGGAGAATGGACTTCGATTATCGCGATATGATGACTCACCTCGGGTAGATGGTACTCTCTATCGACGAGTTGATTGGGAGTCTCATATATCGACCAATACTAGGCCGGATCTCGTATTTCTTGTCAACTATCTTTCGAGGTTCATGCGGGAGCCTAAGACCACTCATTGGAAAGCGGCAAAACGTGTTCTTCACTATGTCCGTGGTACTATGGAATATGGCCTAGAATACAAGAGGAACAACAAATTCTTCTTGCAAGGATACACGGACTCTGACTATGCCGGATCATTTGATGATCGCAAGTCAACTTATGGATACATTTTTCATCCGGGATCCGGTCCTGTCTCTTGGCACGGCAAGAAGCAACAGGTGGTTGCTATTTCATCAACGAGAGCGAGAATATCGCGCCGCACGTGAAGCTGTGTGCGAAGTGATATGGTTACGTCGCATTCCGACAAGTATGGGCCATCCATCAAAATCTCCAATACACTTGTTTTGCGACAATCGGGGTGTTACGAACCTCGTCAAGAATCCGGTCCATCATGAAAGAACAAAGCACATTGACACACAATGTCATTTCATTCGAGATGAAGTTCCAAAGCACCGAATTCAGCTTCGACACATTCCCACCGATGCTCAAGTTGCGAGACATTTTCACTAAGGCACTTGGACGTGTCAAATTTGAATTGTTTCGCAGCTCACTTTGTATTGCAAAATGATGTAAGGGGATGTTAGTAGTCTAGTATAGCTATTAGTTATTACATTACCCAAATAATGTAATAAAGGGGGATGTTAGCGTACTTAGTAATTAGTTATTACTTTGTTTCGCAGCTCACTTTGTCTTTATTTAATTCAGGCAGACTGTTACAACTGCGTAACAGATCCGTTCCGCCGGTGACTATTCCCGGCAGTGTAATCTGTATTTATACCTGCTGCTGAATAATAATGTTTGGTTCGCAGTTTCACACATCTATCCTTCCTCTAAATTGGTCGTTGTCCTCAACGACACGAGCTAAACACTGGGAATAGAAGTACTGAGCAATGCAACAGGATCTCTTGTCACGCTCCTTCCTCTTGTTCCTGTTCCATACATCTTTGGCAATAAACTTTACTTTAGACTGCTCACAACATCTGATTCTCTGATTGTGCACTTCTTCTGCTACAAGTATGTGTAACATCAGCATGATCAACATTCTCTGAATAGGCACTTCACTTTTTGCAATAAGCCATATTATCAGCATGAGCAATGCCATCAACATCATGAACATGATCGGTAATGCCCTCCGCCATCTGTGTCGGGGGTCAAGGGGGCGAGAGTCTCGTTGCAGGGTCAAGGGACAGCGTCCCTTGCAGGGTCGGGGGGCAGCGCCCTTTGCGTGCTCCCTCATTCTGGAAGCCTCAATGTCCAAACTAAATTTTTCACCTCAACAACAAAACCATTGAAAGCCTCAATGTCCAAACTAAATTTTTCATCTCAACAACATTCTGGAAGCTTTCACTCAACTCATTCAAACTGCTTCCTCTCAGCTCTACTTCACTGCTTTCTTGATCCAACTGACTGCTTATCATCCTCTGACAGACATCTCCCTTGTCGGATTGTGCTTCTGACGACAACTCCTCTGACTGCACTGCCTCAGACGTCAACATTTCTGATGACAATCCTTGACGACTTAGTCTCTGACGGATTAGACTAGACGGATTGAGAAGTCTGACGGGTACAATGTCTAGACGTCTAGGACAATGGGTTAGACGGCTCAGACGGATAGATGTCTCGGACGGGTTGCACACAGGTAGACGTCTCAGACGGGTAAGGGTAGACGTTGCAAATAGATGGGCTAGACGTCTGGACAAGTTGCTAGACGTCGGGGACGAGTGGCCAGACGGACGACCAAACAGATGGCCAGACGTCTGGGTCAGACGGCTAGACGTCTGGACTGACGGATTGCTAGACGTTTGGGTCATACGGCTAGACGTCTGGACTAAAGGGTTGTCAGACGTCTGGACTAACGGATTGCCAGACGTCTGGGCTAGACGTCTGGGCTGGATGGCCAGACGTCTGGATTGACGGACTGCCAGACGTTTGGGCTAGACGGCTAGACGTCTGGGTTGGATGGCCAGACGTCTGGACTGACGGACTGCTAGACGTCTGGGCCAGACGGCTGAGCGTGGCCGGGCTAGACGTCTGGGCCAGACGGCTAGACATCTGGGCTGGATGACCAAACGTCTGGACCGACGGTATGCCAGACTCCTGGGTCAGATGGCAAGACGTCTGGGTTGACGGATTGCCAGACGTCTGGGCTGACGGATGGCCAAATAGTGATTTTCCAGACGTCTAACTCCTTCAAACAGGTAGATTTCATACGTGTAGCCTCCAAATGACTCCTACAACAAATGCACTTCAGACTTTTCTACCTCAACCGGTTCTTGCTCAGACGACTCTTGCTCAGATGTCTGCACCTTAGACATCTCCACATTAGACGACTCTTGCTCAGACGTCTGCACCTCAGACGTCTCCTTCGTCACCATCTGACTGCATTCTCTAGTTGTCCGAGTCTCCTTCATCGGTGAGGTTTTTGCATCTCTTTCCCAAGTCAAGGCATAATCCAAAGCCTCTTGGTATGATCTTGGGGGAAATATCTTCATCTTCCTTTCATACACAGGGAGCAGTCCATCTATGAACCACGTAGTCTTTAATTCCTCTGAGTGGCCTTTCTCCACATAGTCAAACAATCTACTCACCCTTCGATTGTAATAACAAACAGGCTCCTCCTCTCCTTGAATGTTATAATTTTCGTCAGTATCGTATGATCGGAATTCTTCCACAAATGCATCACGTAACTCTCCCCATGTCTAGAACTTAACTTGCGGTAAGTATATGTACCAGTCTATTGCAGATTCTTGAAACGTTGCAGGAAACCACCTCCTCCAATCTTCTTCCTTGTTCTGCCCAATTGCTTTCCACTCCATACAACAAATTCCCCAATGCCTAATTGGGTCCTCCTTCCCTTCTCCTGTGAAAAATGGCAAATTCTCCAATGCTTGGGTGTCTATGTTATCCATTGGTGGGGTTTTTGCTATGCTGCTCCTCGTCGGGTTTTTTTAGTCTAGGTACCTTTCTTTCACCAAACAGTCGTCTCTCAACTTCTTGTGTATCCTTACTTCGCGACTTTCTTCACTGGGATGTTGATTGTTGCCTTGGTCTTCCTTCATGAGTCCTCGCGTGCTGTTTATCTGGTGCTTGACTCCCATCCTCTGCACTCCTTTGCAACCTTCCTGCCGCTTGTTCAGGTGTTACCATCCACTCAACATATCTCTGCATCAATCAACATTTTCCTTGACTTTTGGTGGTCATTGTACCCGTTCTGTCGTTCCTATCAGCAATGTGTCGTTCCACTGCAGATGTCTTAGCCGGCAGACGTCAGGCCTCAATACGTCAAGCCTAGAGACGTTAGGCCTCAGACTTCAAATCTACGGACTTTTGTGATTTCCCACCTACAAAATCTCACTTAGCATTTTCCCTCCGATTGGCATGCCGGTCTTTTAATCTGCAAACACAAAAAACTCCGGTACGTCTTCGCACTGTGTTGTTCTCGTTTGCACGTCTTCCGAAGGGTTTCACTTCTTCAAATCCTGCCACCAATTTAGACCCAATTTCGTAATAACAACGGCGCTAGAATGTAGAAAGGGATTTTACATGTTCCCAACAGTTCCCTTTCCACGTAATAAACTACAGATCTGCAAGCATTGTAGTATAGCAAATATAATACACAGAAATCTGCAACTGTAATAATAATAACAACAATGACTGAAATAACAACAGTTTATATTAATAATGGCATGTATGATACAACATTACAGTTTCAACATTACAATAAAGCCTACAAACCCTAGGCTGATTAATCTCCATGGCTGCGTACAACAATGGTTGTATCAATCCTCTTTCCAGGAACATCTTGAATGAATGAGGGGGGGTTTATTTATACACCCACCAAGTAATGTTTCTGTTGGTCTCAAATCTGCCACAGGAAAGGATTTTGGTAATGTATACGCGCCCTAGACCTGGACCAACATTGAAAGGCCGGAGGGAAGAGATGCCCTCTGTGCCAATCTTTGGAGAAGGCCGGCTCCTGTACTAAACTATTTAGGGTTTTAAGCTAAGAGTGCAGGAAAGAGATAAAAATAGAAAGGGTGCAAGAAAGAGATAAAAAGAGTAAAGGTGCTGGAAAGAGATAAAAAGAGTAAGGGTGCAGGAAATAAATTAAATAGCTGGGTATTGTGGTGGGAAAGAACCAGCAACACGATCACTAACTGAAAGCTTGAAGTAGTAGCAATAAATACCAAGAATAATGCATAAATAAACACCACGCAAAGTTCCTTATGTATCCTCTGGGAAGAGTTCCAGGATTCAACTATTCTCCCACGCCTAAATCCAGATTTCAGAATTATGGCAATTAGGAAAATATGTGAATGTAACAGAAACTACTAACCACTAACCACAGGTGGCATAAAAAGATTTTAACGCAATATTGTCTTCCCTATGTATCCTTCAGGAGAATTCCAAGGTTCTGTCCCCAATTACACACCAAAATTGAGGATTCAGAATTACGGTATACAAACAAAGACAGAATAGCAGAAATAATCACAGAAGGCAATATACAAGAGAGAAATGAGCCCAAAGTCTTTAATATCAATTGCAGGAATCAAGTTATAGCAACTTTCTAGCAAAAGTTCCCTCCCCCCTTTTCTCATTACAATACTAGGGTTTTTATAGAGGACCCGACCCTCTGAGCCATTAATGCGCTGGATTCGGAAGTATGCCCCTGGCAGTTAAAGAAATCCACGCCCGTCCCCTTCTGCGACTGAGGTTTCACATCCATTTCCACAATTAGCAACCATGGCCGCATCAGCCGGGGAAATCTGCATTTATGAGTCCTTTAACTTGTCCTGGGCCGCTCCGGGTGAGGTGCTCGAGTGGATGGACAAGTTGCCCTTGCCCTTCTTTGCGGCTGATAACTCGTATCCTATTGCTACAAATGGGCACCGGGTCTTTCGGGCCAAAAAAATGCATTTATGAAACACTCAATTGCCTTGGATAAATACCCGGCCTTGGAATGTGTGCTTTTCGGGAGAAGCATCGTCGTTAGAAAAGGTTCCGGAGAAGCCTCGTTGAGAAATTGGCCCGCACTGGCAGTTCGTTGGATTTTTGGCCGACTTGGCCGACTTTGGCCGACGTGGGATTGTGGTCGACGTTGGGATTCGCGGTCGACATTGGGATTTTGGCCGACGTGAGCTTTGCGGCCGACATTGGGATTCTGGCCGACGTGAGCTTCGTGGCAGACTTTGCATTTTTGGCCGACGTTGGACGCTTTGGCTGACATGAACTTCGTGGCAGACATGGAGGTTCGCAGCCAAAGTGGAGTTTTCTGACCGACTTAGGCATTGTGGCCGACGTTACACTTCGGGGCCGACATGCGCTTCGGGACCGACATGGAGGTTCGCAGTCGACATTAGCTATTTTGGCCGACGTGAGGTTCGCGGCCGACTTGAGCTTCGGGGCCGACATTGCACTTCGGGGGCCGACGCGGAGGTTCGCGACGAAGTGGAGTTTTCTAGCCGACTTGGCCGACTTGGCCGACGTGGAGCTTCGGGGGCCAATGCGGAGGTTCGCGACGAAGTGGAGTTTTCTGGCCGACTTGGCCGACGTGGAGCTTCGGGGGCCGACGCGGAGGTTCGCGGCGAAGTGGAGTTTTTTGGCCGACTTAGACATTTTGGCCAACTTGAAGCTTTGCTGGCCGACATAGCACTTCGCTGGAAATCTGCGCTTCGGGGGCTGACATGGAGCTTCGAGAGCGAAGTGAACCTTTTGGCCGACGTAGAGCGCTTTGGCCGACATTGAAGCTTCGCTGAAGTGGAGGCCCGAAGTGGCAGTTCGACCAAATTCTGGGCGAAGTGCCCCTCATGCCTTAGATATTTTTCTGCCAACTAGATGGAGGTTCACTAAAACTGTGGCCGAAGTGGATGCTTCGCCAGGCTCAAGCTCCAAGTGGCAACTTCGGCAACATTTTGGGCGAAGTGCCCCTCATGCCTTAGAATTGTTTTCAAGCCCGAAGTGGACTTTTGTTGGCTTTGCTTCCGGGGCCATAACTTTTGATCCGCTGACCCGATCACCTATCGTAATATATCGCCGGAAAGCTTGCGAAGAGATCTGCAATAATGAGACATCAAAAGATTAATTCGTCCACTTTATCATCCTCTTTTAGGGCCCGCGAAAATGCCAACACCTCTGCATGCTCTTTGCCGATTTACAGTTCCATACTTAGGCAAAATTTTGTCAAAATATTTAATGTGGCAAAAATGCCAACAGTTTCCAACCACCTTGCAACTACCCTCAAATTACATTTCATGTGCATTTGCTTTGCATTACATTTCATTTTCACTACAGGACGAAATAGCTTATTTAGCCGACATAAATGACTTAATATGACTTTATTCTTTACGTACAATATTAAATTGCACTTACAACATTAAAATAAATGCACGTGCATTTCGTCAAACTCTTTGCGTGCATTTACAATATAAAACATAATATCAAAATTGGTTCAGCAATTAAGGATATGTCAATATGCCTGTCTACAGGAGCGACGCTCGTTGTCGCTCCATTTTGGAGCGACTCTCGTCGTCGCTCCCCTTTTCGAGCGACCATGGGCAGAAGAAGAAAGGAGAAAAGGGACTTAAAATTTCTAAGTGTAGAGCCTCCCGTCATCACTCAGATTCACGAGCACCGTCCGTCGTCGCTCCGTTTTGGAGCGACGCCGGTGTCGCTGCCTTTTTTCAGCAACAGCAAGCAGGGAGGCCCAAAATTTGACTAAGTCCTCAAAGGAGCGACCGTCGACGGTCGCCCATATTTCAAGCGCCGCCTGTCGTCGCTGCCTGTTTTCAGCGACAGTCGTTCGACTCCCCCCCAGTCAGACAGCATGCAAGAAGAACCAAGTCGTCGAAAATTCTAAGTCATGGTGCCTCCCGATTTCGCTCCATCTTGGAGCGACTCCTGGAGGCGCTTTCTTCAGCAGGCGACTTTGGTTAGATCTCCCCTTTTGTCAGCAACTTCAGACCTGGGCCTAGCTATACACAGATTCCGAGATTCAAGCAGGACAGGATGAGACAGAAAGTGTGCTGCAGAGGTACAGAGTAGGTCAACATTGAATGTCTAATTGTACTAGGCCTACCGCATTGATCAGACCCATCATCTCATCTACCAGATCAGTCCAGAGTTGTACCATTTCCAAGTAGATCTTGTTGCAGGTACACTCATAGTCAACAGAGGTCTAATATCGACACTTTTTACAGCTTTTGCCGGGTCTCTAGTTCCCTGCTTAATTGTAATTTGGGGGGAAAGTTTTGCTATAAATAGCAATCGACTTTCATTGTAAAAGGGGGGGAACATATTGCTAAGGAAAGCTACTGTAATCAGACACTTTGCATCAATACAAGGCATACTTGGCTCCATTTACTGTCTCTTTCTTTTATGTTGCCTTTCTTAAACATTTATGAAAGTTTCATTTATTTTTCTGATTGCTGTCATTTTGCATTCTGGATCGCAGCATTGGCAGTTAAGTGAACCTGGAATGAATATAAAAGGATACATAGGAAGGAATCATAGTGTTGGTTTCTGTTACATGTCTCATTATTGATTGCTGCTAGTTTGGGTATTAGTTAGTTACCGTGCTGCTTGTTCTTTCCCACCACTAAATCACACATTTACATCTCTTTCTGCATTTGTTTATCTCTTTCCTGTTCCCTCATTTAAAAAATCAAGTAGCATAGTATAGGAGCCGGCCTTCTCCGGAGATTGGCACAGAAGGCATCTCTTCCTTCTAGCCTTTCAATCTGCTGGACGAATCTAGGGCGCAATAGATTAAAATCCTTTCCTAAGTGGTAGATTCGTAACCAACAATACCCTATCCTCTTGAGGAATATGATGGTCTGTCTTCGCCCACAACTCGTGAGCATACTATGAGTTGACCAAGAGGAATCCTTAGGTTGTGTGTCTAATGTCACATGACATAATTAGGATGACTTCTTGTTGGCTTTTGAAACCTTACTATTAATATAAAATCACAGGATAATTTATTACAGGATCAAATATATGATAGCCGCAATATAACAAGATCAAATAATAATGTAACAGATTTAATATGAGACGACTAATATGTATATATCAAGGCTTAACAATATATCAATGAACATTCATTAATAATCTGAAATATGAATGTAATAGCCTGAATCATACAATATAACAACACTTACAATATTAGTTTCTCAAGTGTATGCAATCTGTATTACTGTTCTTTCTGGTACAAATGTATCATAAAACTCTGACTATGAAAACTTTATAGAATATGTAGGTAATGTAGGCGATGTAGGTGATATCTTTCTATGCCTCTCTATAGAGTAATATATAGCCATTGTAGGATGACTCTTTGGTTACTTGACTCTTCCTTTCTATATGCCAAGTCTCATGACTCTTGGCTTCTCTACTTGACACATGCATACACATGACACTATCTTGTATGCACACTTGGACATAACTCTTCACATAACTCTTCCTAATGTAAGAATAGATGTGCACATTTACACACATAACGCTTGTGCATTTCCTGCACATTATTACATTACATAAAATATTTACTCACACTCTAATCTAGGACACAACCCTAATCTAATATTTACAAGGATGTACCAAGGTGATACATTGGCATGTACCAAATAATGTAATATTCTCCAACACCCTTGTATTACATTATTTGGTTATTGAAGACTTTAGTCTTCAATATGGTCTTTGTCCTTCATGTGACTTTGCAATGGATTTGATCTTGACCTGGTTCTTTTTCTTGCTTGTTTTCATCTCTGAAATCAGCTTTATGTTCTTCAGTCTTTGTATCTTCAAGATTATAGATTTCTTGAACTTTCTCAGATTCTTGTATATGAATCTTTCCTTTGCCTTTGTCCTTTGCATCATATGTCTCTTTCTTTTCTTGTATGGAGACTTTTGAACATTCATTTAAAGTATCATGATAAGATCTTGAGTTAGATGAACTTGGAATATCAACTTTACATGAAGAATGAAATAATTTTTCCAAAAAAAATTCATCTACTTTTGCTTTCTTCTTAAGAGATTCAATCAACTCCTTTTGTTTCATATTCTCTTCTTTTTGAAACTTGAGTGTAAGCAATGCCATATACATTATGCTACCAATATCTAAAGGTATCATAATACTATCCTTTCCATCATCAATCACTTCAATAATCCTTGCATGTAGATAGTATTCAAATGTTTCAAAGTTTTCATCCATGGCTTCACTATAGATCAATTTTGAGACTAGATCTAACTTGCCTTTAGATTTTGCAAGCAAATTTTTTATTCCAAATTTTATGACATTTACTTTTTCTTTTTGTATCAAAAACTCTAGATCTATTGAATTCAACGATTTTTTTGAAGTAGACATCCTTGTGACTCCCTAGGTTTAAATAAATTCAAATAGATTCAAAGTAAAAAAAAAAAACCTATGAAGTAGAATTCCTTATATCTCCCAATTGTTTAGAAACTAAGAAAATAAGAACTTTGCAAATTTAATTTTTCTAGATTTGAAGTAGACTTCCTTTTCTCTCCAATAACTCCAAAAATTTACTTTATTAATCTCTATTTTTAATCTACTTATCACTCCACTATCTAATAGCAATCAAAAAATTAATTCTCCTATTAAAATACTTATCACTCCAAATTAAATCTTCTACCTTTATAAAAAATTAAATATTAACCTTATGCCTCCAATCCTTAATTTAAATTCAATTTTCGAATTCGGATTTAATAAACCCTAAAATTATACCTTGCTCCTTGCTCGGAGATATCTTGGTGAGTGAATTTGCACTTGGCGTCGTCTTGAATAACCTTGTGCATTTCACTGTTCAGCCTGCCTTGGAATGTGTGACCTCACTCATGCAAACGTCCTACTTGAGCACATCTTTGAAAGTTGTTTCGGTTCAGGCTACACTAACGTTTCATCTACCTTCGAATATCATGTGAAACTCCTGCCAAACAAGCTGATGCAAACATTACGTTCTTCTTTCTACTGCTTGACGATTCATTTTGCTTTACATGGTGCTGGCATTTCGATTGGCTTGTTTGTTTTGTTCCTTTCCTTTGACTATCATTCGCTTGCTTTGTTTCACTTATCTCTTTGACGTTTGGTGCTCAGTTTCCTTTGGCTTGTCTCCTCTCGACGCTTCATTTCCGCTAGGCATTTCGTCTCCTCACTGTGTTGCCTCGTTCCAGTATGCTGCCTGCGTAGCTTGGTTAGCCTCTGCCTGTACTTGGTTAGCTACTGCCTTGATAGCTAGCTTCTTCTTCTTCTACTAATCTCTATTTTCTCTGCCTGAGTGTAGATGAATTTCTGCCTGCGCTTGGCTGTTCCAACAACTTTCTATTGCTTATCTAACTTGCCATGTTCTTTGTTGCGCAATGCAGGTTCAAGTAGCGCTCATGGATGCACACTTAAACTTTTACTTACCTGAAAAACTTAACACTAAGAGTCTCTTTCCTTACACACTGTCTCCTTTAATGGCTGCGGTTTCCTCTTTCTACTATCTCACTTATAGCTTTCTCGAACATATGTGTCTGTTCTTTTGCTCGGCTTTCTCTCTAATAGCTTTTGATGGCTTTCTCCATTAATGGCTTCTCTTAGCAATACTTTGGCTCAGGTGATTCACAACACTGCTTTACTGCCGTCAAACAGCTGCCTTCAACGTTCTCAAACTTGCTCTTGCACTTGCTGGCCGTATTCCTGCATGCTATCAATATTTAGACATCTATTTCTTTGGCTGCCTAGTACACTTTTGCTGCCTTTAAGTTTTTGTTCCTCTATGTTGTCCTTGACTTTACCTTAAAGGATCTATTCCTTTAATTTGTAGCCTCTTTCATTTGCTTGTAATGAGCTTGTATCTTTGGCTGAATCTCTTTCTCTATCAAGAGTATAGTATGTTGTCCTCTATATCTTCTTTCATTACATCTTCGAATCCTGGAGCTTATTATGGCCTCTTCTCTTTCCTAATAAGAGGCACTATCTATTCTTTATGATGGACCTCTTTCTACGGGTCTCATTCCTTAGACTTATTTTAAAGAGCCTTTATCTTTCTTCAATGGGACCTCTTTCTATGGGTCTCCTATAACTTTCAATATTGGTCTCTCTTCTCTTGGACCAATTGTCAAGGTCTATATGACCTGAATCCCTAAAACTTCTATCAAGGTCTTTTTCTTCAAGACCTGTAACAACAATATCTATATCAAGGTCTGTCTTCAAGACCTAAAACTATAATAACCTGCAACTCAAATCAATCTTTGCTTGATGAAAGCTTTTTTCCTTCTCTCGCACTTGAAGATGAAAGTCTTCTCTATCTGTTGTAGGAAGCTTCTCACTTCTGAAGATCAATATTTACTGCAGCAATATCTTAGGTCAATGCAACCTGAATCTTCTTCTTTGTCAAGGTGACAATAAACTTCCTTGATACTCCAAACAAGATAGCTTGATTGTACCAACTTATTCAACTTTCTTGATAGAAACCAGTTGCCAGGTATTTGTCTCTGTCCCTGAAAATCCTCTATCAATGTCAGGATGGCTATTTCTTGAACGACCAACTTTCTTCTAAGTTAGTTCTGCCTAATTCTTCAATATAGAAATCTTCAAATGTCAGGGTTGACTATTTCTTTGAATAATCAACTGTCTTCAAATTGATTCACCCAAATATGGGTCTTAGTTTTCACTGGTTATCCTTCAACCTAGTGGAAAGACCCTAGCTTTCTGTTTTCTTCAGTAGAGTCCAGATCTAACTCCCTTTAAAGTAGATAGACTCAACCAATTTTGTCATGCTAGACACAAATTGATTTTGCAGCTAAATAAATCCTGTGCAAGCAACTTCTTGTTGTAGCTCTGATACCACTGATGGCTTTTGAAGCCTTACTATTAATGTAAACTCACAGGATAATTTATTATAGGATCAAATATATGATAGCTGCAATATAACAAGATCAAATAATAATGTAACAGAGATAATATGAGACAACTAATATGTATATATCAAGGCTTAACAATATATCAAATAACATTCATTAATAAGCTGAAATATGAATGTAATAGCCTGAATCATACAATATAACAACACTTACAATATTAGTTGCTCAAATGTATGCAATCTGTATTACTCCTCTTTTTGTTACAAATGTATCATAAAACTCTCACTATGAAGACTCTATAGACTATGTAGGCAATGTAGGCGATATCTTTCTATGCCTCTATGGAGTAATATATAGCTATTGTAGGATGACTCTTTGGTTACTTGACTCTTCCTTTCTATATGCCAAGTCTCATGACTCTTGGCTTCTCTACTTGACACATGCATACACATGACACTATCTTGTATGCACACTTGGACATGACTCTTCACATAACTCTTCCTAATCTAAGAACACATGTGCACACTTACATATGAGACACTTGTGCACATTTACACACATAACACTTGCACACATATTTACATGACACTTGTGCATTTCCTGCACATTATTACATTACATAAAATATTTACTCACACTCTAATCTAGGACACACCCTAATCTAGTATTTACAAGGATGTACCAAGGTGGTACATTGGGATGTACCAAATAATATAATATTCTCCAACAGTAATAATGCCATTCTTATTCCTCATGAAATGTTTAGTGTAGTAGGCCAACTTAGGACTAAAAGGTTGATATGGAGAAACACAAGTGATCTGAATATATTGTCGATAAACATCATCTTTGCTTGATTAATTACCCTCTTATCAAGAGAAAGGTGATGAATATTTAAAGAGTATTCGAATGGAGGTGTTTGATCCATGGAGATGCCAAGTGACTGAAGAAGAGAAATAATTTCCAAGTAACATCCACTATGATGACCAAAAGAGCTCCCAGAGGTAATGCATTCTGAGCTGCAATGTGCCAAATAGGATAGGAGTATCTCTCTTGGCCTGAGACATTGTCACCCATGGATCTAAGGCAATGAAGCTGAAAATTAATTCTAAAGATGCTCTCAAGGTAAAGAGGATGAACGCCAAACTCAGTCTGAACAATACGTATTTAGAGAATGCAATTTAGGAATATATGCCTTTTGAAAGAGAACCTCACTTCGTCCACTCCAGTTCTCATTGGGCATCATGTACAAATGTTACCATGCAAATAAAACCCTTCTTATCCTCATTCTGAAGCCATTAGCACTCAGCAATAAATCTATCTGGGTTTGCATGTGAACTGGCTGAGTAACTGGAAACATTCTCACCTTTCTTACATAGAACATTCTGACAAGACAGATCTGGAATTAATACTTGCATTTGAACATGTTACAATGTCAAAACTGTATGAAACTTTTTGAGGGTTGTCCTTCCAACCAAATTGAACTTATTAAGATCAATGTTGGGCATGGTCGTAAAGGGTATGTGCTCACTAAGCTTGAAATAAACTCTGGAATCATGTAAAAGCCTGATTTTATTTTTGTATGTTTCTTCAGGAGGTTGGCATACTGCCAGTATGTTGGCCACAATTTTTGTAAAGCAGTCAATTTTCGATATGTTTACTCATCTCAATACCTTTAGCATTCAAATTGGACATTGTCAATATAAGGGATCCAATTAATCATATAATCTCCAATATGAGTATCCAATTCAACATGTCAATAATTAGGTCATGCCACCATGTACTGGGGTTAAAATTTTTGAAAGAAAGGTTTGTTGTCATAGCCAATTCACACACTTTCTTTCTCTGCTATGTTTGGTGTTGGTCCAAATGCTAGGGTTTTAGCATTCCAGCACAATTCTAATGGTTCATTTCATGTATTCACAGAGAGGGTTTGTGGAAGCCCACCCTGATGATGGGCTGCTTGAAATCTTTGGTTTAAAGGAGGGTTGGCATACAACATTTGTCATGATTGAGCTTATTAAAGCAAAGCATCTTGCTCAGGTCTGATGATTCAGTATTATTTGCTTGAAGCCATGCTTTTATTTTATATTTGTCAGACATGATTGTCAACTTACTAAATTATTCAGAGATTGTTTTGAAACTCAGAAGGACCTGCCATGGGTTGTGTCAAACGTGCCAATTGAATGGTTATGATTTTGCAGGCTGCTGCTATTAGAATGGAACTGAGGGGTGGGCGAAGACAGCGGGCTTACATGCAAATGGATGGTGAACCTTGGAAACACCCACTTAGCCAGGACTATTCGACAATGATTGAGATAACAAAAGTTCCTTTGCCATCTCTTATGATAAGTGGAGAATGAAAAGTATTGGATGATATACTTGCAAAAATTTAGCAGCATGGTGTACTCGATTGGAACAACTCAGAATATGATGCACAAATTCTTTTTGTGAATGTTAATGCTGTTTGGATTCTATTTATTTGGTTGTCATTGTGTTTCTTTGTTTGTACTTTCAATGACATGGTTGAGCATGGTTAACATACAAAGGAATATTATTTAAAAGTTGTATCTATTGCCCAGGGAAAGAACAAGAAGTCACACTGCCTTTAAAGTGGTGCGAGGAATTGTTGTAGCATATCGGTATTTTGAACTCACTCATACCAGACTGAAATTCTGTCTTTTAGAGTTTAAGAGGTGGTACACTGTACATTATGTAATGGAACTGGTATTCACTTGCCAGAGTGTTTGATATGATGATTCAGCTCAAAGACCCAAGGTTGATGCAATCCATTTGCATTGAACCATTGAATGTATGCATACAAATTAGAACATTTAGGAGATTGGTGCAATCTTCATTCTGATCTTGGAGAAATGAAAAGCACCATGTACATGATATGATTAAAAGGACTTCATTGATTGTGAAACTTGTGTTTCCAAATAATGCTATTTACACCCCAAAATTGCATTTTAGGTCATGATGTGGACATGGTACCATTAAACTATTTTGCCTTTTTGTGGTCACCATTTTCTTCATGAATAAGGGGATTGGTTTAAACATTCAAATGATTTTATTTTTTTATTTTTGGGTTCTAAAAGATAAAGGTTTATACATGTTTGAAAACAAATAACATGAGGATCAGGGAAACAAATAATGTGTTGATCAGCTTTTAATAATTGATTATATATTGTTGAACTAAATCCAGGTTTTTAAAAAATTCATGCCATCTGTGCTTTTAAAAAAAATGATCATATTTGTTAACATAAAAATAATTTATTCAGGTACAGAACTTGGAATATTTTGAAAAAGGAAAGTAGTTTTTAACATATGCAAGGCCATAGAGCACAAGGGATGATGTTGTTAACCACTATATGTTAAGCCCTCCAAATTCCAATTACTAGTCTGGTGTACAGCCCAAGTGGGCTTGATAGTGAAGGCTCTGACAATCCAAATAGGTCCAAGGTTCAATTCTTGAAGGAGAAATTGTAGATGTAAAGTGAATGTATACTTAAGGTAATAGAGGCATTTGTAATTTGGATTTTGTTCTTGAAAAAAATCTGATTTCAAATAAATTTAAAAAATTGTTTATAACAAATGGTATTGAAAAATAAATATACAAATTTTAAAAATAATTATTAAAAAAGGGATAAATTTTCATGTCCTTATAATTACCGTGGAACTTTGTCTTTAGTTATATCAGATGTCTCGGATACCTTGAAAAACTTGAGAGGAATATTCATACCACCCAAAAAAGAAAAAAAAACGTTTATGTGCAGTGAAACTGTGTTTAGTCGCGAAATGTCTCGCAGACCGCAACAAAATTTTAATGTAACCTGTGGAGGTTTAAAATATTAGAGAATGTCTTCCAATTCTTTCTGCAAGGTTTTACCCAAGGAAATCAATGATGAAAATTTGAGAGCTTTCTTGCACTATATAATATATTTATATTTTTGTGAAGTTTGAAGGATAATTGTTTTTGCTATCAATAATTTGGTAGGAAACATTGACAACAATCTTTTTTGGGATATGCTATTTTGAGGAAGAGCTCTAAATCAGTTTTATGCTTATTAGAAAGCTTGTTGTTTTTTTTTATAATCTTTCCAGAGCTAATGGGTTACCAAATTTTGATAACAATTGAAAAACTCGGTTATTTTATGAAGATGTTTTTGTTGTAAGGATCATCAATAATTGTAAAAGATAGTTCAAGTGGTATAATTTGTAATTAGAAAGTCATAATGTTTCACAGAATATACCGTGAAAAATTTATTGAGAAATGAAAACAATATCAAGTTTGAAAATCACTAATTGAAAATAACAATTTTTTTTTTTGTAATATAGTTTATGTAAAGGAGAGAAAAACTAATTTTTTTCTCAACAATCCATGTCTTGACATTATTATTTTTAATTTGTTTTTTTTTTTTTTTTTTAAATTTGAACCTCAAATTGTAAAAGAAAAGGATAAATTTTTCATATTTTATTAATATTAAAAAATCCCTAAATAAATATCAAAATTATAGTTCTAATTTTGTTGTAAAATCTAGATTGTCATAGGGGAAAGAATCATTGTCCTTCCTTTTCTAACATTTTTTCTTTATCATATGTATTTTTTTTTATTTTTTGAAATTTTATCATATGTATTTTTGTAAATTATATTTGTTTTCTTTTTTATCTTAATACAAACTACAAAATGATAGAGAAGAAAATAAACAATTTTGATGCTTCAACTTCTAAATTCTTGTACCATGCATAGAAACTTAAAAACTGAGGCTTTTATTTTATTTTTTATTTTTTATTTTATATTTTATTTAAAATGCAACTATGTGGATGGAATGGTTACTTGATAAGTAATTACCTTCTTTATGAAAAACTATATAAATGAAAATATATAATAAGAAGTCAGATTTTTTTTTTCTTCACTATTCTAATAAGAACTAAAAGATTCAATTGTAGTGACATTTATTTCAACTCTAAAAGGTGGTTGTTTGCAATCCTTTAATTTTGATTTTTTTTGTTTTGTTTTAGTTTTTCTATATTTGGTGATTGAATTAATAGTTTTATTTTTAAAAGTCGAGCATTATGTTAATTTTAAAAAAAGTAAAATGTTCTATTGAAAGTTTATGTATGTTTCTTTGATTTATCTCAAAGATTACTATCTAAAATACCGTGCATCCAATATCATAATATTGTGTTTGAATTTTATGTCATATTTAACTTCATTAACAATAAATAATTTTTGAAGTCTTGTTTATCAAGTTATCATATCTTTTGCTTTTTATAGAAGGAACATACCTATTCTTATATAGGAAGAAATTACTAGCATAATAAATCCCATTGTCCAAAATGCCAATCTAAAGTTATATGAGGATCCAAATCACAACTCAGCACTAGGAAGTCAACAAGATTTGTTTTAGGCACACAAGATAAACCAAGAACATCCAAAACATGCATAATTTTCTTTTTTCCAAGATAGACTTGAAAGTCACAATCATCAATAATATTTGAAAGATTATTTTGCTAAAAGGGACGTGTAAAAGAAACAAGCGATGAATCTTGTAGGTGAAGAGGCAATTGTTTCTCCTATTATTTTTGTAGCACAACAATGGTATTCCATGTTTAAAGGAACATAGAAGTGTAAATGATAGAAAATAATAACAGTAAACAACATTTAAGAGAAAAAAGATATTCAAAGTTAAAATGAAACAAAACCATGCATTGCCATTTATATTATTTATGAACAATTACATTGATAAATGAAAACAATATTCTTTATTATAGATGCTCATAGACACGTAAATACTATACTCACACAATTTTTTTCAAATACAGACATATAGATCAATGCATTTGGAAAATGTAAGAAGTATATTTATAGGAATGGCACACAATTGCTAGCTTTTTGCAACTTCCTCTTACCTATCTCTAACTACCCTTACATGATACTTCATATTAAAAGACATTCAAATTACATTATATTTGAATTACTTGCACACTAATAATGTTTGATAATTGTTTTGATAAACACTTAGCATTCAAACTATAAAATCACAAAACTTTATATACAATCAAAATTGTATCTGCATACTCGTCTCTCTATGCTTTTATTTATGTTTGAGGTGGTGCTTGAGGTTGTGCCACGTTAGAACTAGTTGCTACATCTACCCTTCCCTTTAGATTGTTTGACGTCCTTATCGATTATTGTTGCTACTCTTGAGGGTTTTGGATCTACTACGACTAGGGAATGGGTTGAGTTTGAACAAGTGCAATACCCAACTCCTATACTTTCATCGTCAAGGTGTTAGTTTCTTGCTTTAAGTGCTTGGCATAGGCTTTGATTCATCTCCACCAAAAGCCATAATGAAGTGACATTTGCTCAATTTTTGCAAGCCTAGTGCGCAACTTTGTTTACTACTTTGAATCTACAAGTGGTTGATCCTTTTTTGCTATTAGTGGATCATGATGGGTTACTTCTTGAACTTTGGCTTCAAGAGTTTGTTCTCTTACTCCATACTCAGAATGCAACAACCCAATCAATTGATTTTGTTCCTCCCGTCCTTTAGTTGATCCACTTCTTGCTTTAATCTTGCTAGTCCTACTTTGGCTTCTTTCTTCGCTTGCCAAAGTTGTTTAGCTTCCATCAACTACATGAATTGTTTTTCATTTTGCAACTTCAACTTGTTTTACATCTCATTGAATGTCTTCAATCTAGTTGTTAATCTTGACGTATGCAAATTCCAACTCAGGTGCAAGTTTGATTTTCTTCACGGCTTTAGATTTAGGATAGGCATCAAATCTATCCTTGTGGAGATACACTCAGGATGGGTTCCTATAGGATACACTCAAAATAGTAGTTTACTTCTATAGCTCTGTTGCTCTAATCAGCTTGTGTATTGTTGGCTATAATAAGTTTCTATGGGTGAACTCAATGAATTTTGTTGCAGAACTTTATTTTTATTAACAAAAATCATTCACCATATGTAGAAATATCAAATCATTCATCCACAAATAATTATCCACAATAACAATCCACAAATGAGAGAGATAGATAATACCCTTAAGGTAGGGAAACACCAATAATAATCCTTAAGGAAGGAATAACTCCATAAGATCTCCCAAGATGAGAGTGCCACTTAAGGAGGGCAAAGTCCCATAAGCCACTTTGTGGGCAAAGACGATTACATATGATTGATCTCCATGATGATTGCAATGACAAACATATCTTCTATATATATCCATCTTCTTATTCTACTTTGGGGAGCCTACTACTAATTTAATATTATATTATAATATAATATAATATTATAATACAATCAACCTTGGGTTATGTGTGGCTCATGTCAACCCTTATACAATATAATAATATATTCCCAAATATCTATTCTTAGGTAACCTAACATGCCACCCTTATTACAAATGTTTTGTCCTCGAAACATGTGAAGAAACAAGATAATATGATTTGCTAAGCAATGTTAGCAATTGGTACCAATATCGATCATCCATCCATCCAAGTGAAACATGTTGATGTTGGTATGCCATTTTGTTACTTGAGTATCCAATTTCGCTTCGTTGTCTCCACGCTTCTACTGCTGTATTTTGATAAATTGAATGATGGGTCCACTTGTTCCTTGATGCCTTAAGGTAGGAAAACACCAATAATAATCCTTAAGGAATAACTCCACAAGATCTCCCAAGATGAGAGAGCCACTTAAGGAGGGCAAAGTCCCATAAGCCACTTTGTGGGCAAAGACGATTACATATGATTGATCTCCATGATGATTACAATGACAAATATATCTTCTTTATGTATCCATCTTCTCATTCTACTTTGGGAAAGCTACTGATAATATAATATTATAATACAATCAACCTTGGGTTATGTATGGCCCATACCAACCCTTATACATTATAATATATCCCCAAATATCTATTCCTAGGTACCCTAACATGCCACCCTACTTACAAATGTTTATTCCTCGAAACATATGAAGAAACATGATAATATTATTTGCTAAGCAATGTTAGCAACTGGTACCAATCTCGATCATCCATCCATCCGAGTGAAACACATTGATGTTGGTATGTCATTTTATTACTTGAGTATCCAAATTTTTTTTGTTGTCTCTACGCTTCTGTTGTTGTATTTTGATAACTTGAATGATGGATCCACTTGTTCCTTGATGCTGATGAATTGCTCTGAAACCAAGATCACTATGATTTCTCTGCCAAATACTGCCATAGTTGTTGCCCTTATGATTCCAACCATAATATTGTTGCCTTGAACCATACCTCCAAGATTGTTGCTGCTCATGGTGGTGTGGATGGCGATATGGTGCAACCTTAAATTTATGTTCTACTTTCTTTGACTCCTCAACATTTGGCTCCACTATTCTAAATTCTTTTACACATTGTTCTTTTATGTTCCCTTTGTTTGGTGTGTCCTTGTGCTCTTTTATCAAAGCTTCCTTGGACTCGGTTACTGTTATTTCCACTGACTTAGTTGCTGCTACTGCCTTATTGGATTCTGTATTAGGTTCTTCTATTTGTTCTTCAATTTGTTTATCTACAAGCATTTCTTGTTTTTCCTTGGATCCTTGCTCTGTAAGCTGAAAAATATCCTACAATGTTATTTTCTTTTTCTTGTATCATAACTTCATAAACTTCTTTTGCACATTAATGTTAACAGTACCCAAATAATCTAACCAAGGATAACCAAGAACAATATCCTCATCATCCATTTGAATAACATGAAAATATGAATGTAAAACATATTTATCCATGGTGATATTCAAATCTTCAAAAATCTAAACATTCCCATCCTCCAACTTTATGTCCTTAATTTTTGTTGTTTGAACCTGCAACCTTTTAGTCAAAGCAATATTAATAAAATTATATTTGCTACTAGGGTCAATGGAAATAATAACATGTTCCTTTTGAATGCTTCCATGAACTTGCAAAATAGAACTTTTAGAAGAATTTAAACCCTTTTGATCCTTCTCTTGCTTTTGAAAATCCAAATATGTAGCTTCATTCTTCTCACTATCTTCCTTAACATTTTGGTCTTTCTCCTTGAGTAATTTTATTTTTTCTCATAGTCTTCTTTCTGCTTCTTGAAAACTTCCCATTCTCCTTTCATTTCATTCTGCTCATTTTGAATTCCATGTAGTTTCTTTTCAAGGTCTTTGATGACTTCCATTAAGTTATCTATCTTTTTATTCCTTCCCTCAAGATCTCTCTTACAAACATCTAACTTTCTTTGTAATTGAATAGGTTCCCATTTACTCAAGAATGCTGGTTCTATTTCTCTCCAAGTGCACAAGGAATTATCCCTAATAAAGCTTTCTACCCATTGTAAAACCTCCCCCCAAAAAAAACATGTGGGAGAAATAGCGTAACATGAATTCACCATGTTGAGATTTTACTATTGTCAACCACTCTCTCACATCCATATCATTTGTTCTAAAAAAAATTTGAAGTGCCATAGTTGATTCCCTAATGCAAACTAGGTTTTTTTTTTACAATATGTATCATGCCCTAATGCAATGTAGGGTTTTATGAAAAAATATATATTCCCATTGATTTGAAGCTAAAATTCCACATAGATGGCTAGATTTACAAATTTTCTTCCAAACAAAATAAATAGCAACTGATTTGCTTACTCGGACTAAACAAAATTTATCATTGCCCTTGTTCTAGATGGCTGAATTTATAAGGTCGTATCTCCCTCAATATTCCTCAGATTCCTTTATAAGACCACTCATTTTAAAGCTCTTAAAATTTTGCACAAGTGGATCCAAGAATAGTCTAAATTGGATAACCTTTCACAAAGATATGACTATTGAAAGATGAGACATATTTCCAAAAAATCTGCAAAATTCGTCACTATCCTTGTTCTAAATGACTGACTTAAAAAGGTCATATCTCCCTCATTACTGCTCAGGCTCCTTCATATGATCATCATTTCAAAGCTTTTAAAAATCTACACAAACTGATCTAAAAATCATCTAAATTGGATAAACTTTCGCAGAGATATGGCTCTTGAAAGATGAGATGTTTTTTTCAAAAAAAATCTACAAATTTCATCACTATCCTTGTTCCAAATGACTGACTTTAAAAGGTCATATCTTCCTCAATACTGTTTGGATTCCTTCATATGACCACTCATTTTTAAAGCTCTTCAAAATTTGCACAGAATGATCTAAGAATCGTTTGAATCAGATAAAATTTTACAAAGATATGGCTCCTAAAATATGAGATGTTTTTCCAAAAAAAATCTGCCCTCATGCAACTTAGGGTTTTATGAGCTAGGGTTTCATAGAAATATATCTCCCCACTGATTTGAAGCTAAAATTCCACATAGACAACTAGATTTGTAATTTTTCTTCCAACAAAATAAATTGTAACTGATTTGCTTACCCGAGTTGACAAATTTCGTCTTCCAAAAAATTCATGACTTGAAAATTCATCCCTACCCTTGTTTTAGATGGCCGACTTCAAAAGGTCTTATCTCCCTCATTACAGCTCGAATTCCTTCATATGACCACTCATTTTAAAGCGCTTCAAAATTTGCATAAACTGATCCAAGAATCACCTGAATCATATAAACTTTTGTAGAGATATGGCTCCTAAAAGATGAGATGTGTTTTCCAAAAAAAATTGTCCTAATTCTGCAAGTCCAAAAAAAATCTTCACTTTGCCAAAAATCTTCAAGGGTTTCTTTGTATTTGACACCACTTATTGCATAACTTTATTATTATTAACAGAAATCATTCACCATATGCAGAAATATCAAATCATTCATTCACAAATAATTATCCACAATAACAATCCACAAATTAGAGAGAGATAGATAATGCCATTAAGGTAGGGAAACACCAATAATAATCCTTAAGGAAGGAATAACTCCATAAGATCTCCCAAGATGAAAGTGCCACTTAAGGAGGGCAAAGTCCCATAAGCCACTTCGTGGGTAAAAACGATTACATATGATTGATCTCCATGATGATTACAATGACAAATATCTCTTCTTTATATATCCATATTATTCTACTTTGGGGAGCCTACTACTAATATAATATTATATTATATTATAATATAATATTATAATACAATCAACCTTGGGTTATGTGTGGCCCATGCCAACCCTTATACAATATAATAATATATTCTCAAATATCTATTCTTAGGTACCCTAGCAAATTTCTTCATTCATTCCTTGTTTTGGGCCCAACTGATTAATCTAACATGCTTCACATCTACCCTAAGTTGCTATAGTCAACCATTCTTTGACAACATTGACTCAAAACTCATTACGTACCTTATTAATCATTCCACCTAGTTTCTCAAAGAAACTATGAACCTGCTCACTGATTTTGGTGTCATAGACTAGGGGTTGTTTCAAATTTGGTACTTCAATCAACAAGTTCTTATTCTTGTTACTATCTATCCTAGGATCGTCATTATCCATGGTGGTTTACTCCTTTTCTCCCCATCAAATCCCCTTATGTTATCCTTTGGCTTCTTAACCTTACCTTCTACATCTATGGTTGTAGTTGTGTATTTGGTTCCTTCTCCGCTTTAGATATAACTTCATCCCTCATTGTTGGTTGACTACTCGGACCCTTCTTCCATAATACATGCTTAAATATAAGGTTTTTTCCTTTCTCCAATGACACCAAAGGATTTTATTCCATCATCGTAGTGATAGATGTAATATCAGTAGGTTCCTCATCATCCAAAGGATGTGAACCACATCTCTCTACTTCACAAACTACCATAATAGAGTGGTCGTGAAACTCTCATGCTAGAAAGTAGGTGTGTCCACTAGAAATCCTCTATATAATCTAGGTGTGCCTCAATCAAATCGTTATGGTCTCTTGAAATCAATTAAAGGTCCATCACCTCTAAAGAAACATTTACATCCTCATCTACCATAATTGGCTTTAGTTGTACTACGTCTTACACAACTTACTCTCCTCTACTCTGCTATGCCATATCCTTCATTGTCATTACATCCTATACAATCTCTAGTTGATCCAATTGTTATTATTTTCATGCATCCTCTTATTAAGCCTCTCTTTCAATACCAATAATAGTACCTACAATGCCTCTTTGCACAAACTAGCATAGGGGTGGCCTTCAAACTACTAATGACTTGATATTCACTAGACTACACCTCAATATAAATATTTCTTTGAATTTGATAACTCTATCTTGGTATAATGCGTGCAATACCTCCATTATGCCATCTATTTATACCAACTACCATGGTTTGATATGGTCCCTTGGGAGGTAGACTCCTTACCATATATCTCTATGACTGGGGCTAAGATTGAGGCTATAGCTATCACTCCATTTGTTGTCACTACTAGTCTAGTTGCATCTACTTCTTTTATTTTATTTCTAACTCCTCTACAATGGGTATTCATTTCTCTCTCCCTTTAGTCTCAAATTCTTCATCTTCTTCTTTGGTCAGCATGTATTTTTCATATCCTTCATATTCCTCTCCCAAGGACTCCACTAAGTACATCGTTAGTGCTTTCATTTTCTTTATCATTGTGGTCTTCTTCTATCATTCTAGGGCATGCACTAATTTCCTTTCTCATCTGGTTTTTGAAATTGGGTCCACATGAATCCAAGGAAAAGTTGTAGGTGTTCCTTCTAGCACATGTTGCGATAGGTCCACCCTTGAAATTTAGAACTTCTCATACATTGTCACGTCTAAGAGCAATCTAAGGGCATTAGAAGCCATAAAATAATTCTTTGTATACCATAACAAGAAACTTTGAATGCCTAGTCAAATTTCACCCTACACATGATTCTTGCCATGTATGTTACAAGCCATGTAGGAATATTTGAGGCTTTTTGTTCACCTAAAATCCTAAACATCACAATGTTTATAACATAGTATTGTTGGTCTGAATTCAAGTGTTGCATATTCAATTTGTCTGCTATGCTTCATCAACTTTTTAGCTTATAGAATTAGACTGATAAATTTATCCATAAACATCTACAAGTTATACAACTCTATCCCCTCATTCACTGATATAATGTTTATGAAAAGTAGCCTAAACATACATTTGAAATATTTAGGGGAGTATGATACCCATAATCCTTCTCTCCAACAAGGGTTGTGTACATCTTCTCCTTTCCTTTTGCTATCAACTATTGTGGAGATGCTACTAGTTTCTTTCCCTTGCCTTTTTGTCATCATATGGAGTTCTCATTCTTGATCATGACCTTGAGTTGCCTCCTTTATCTTCTTCATGGTGTCATGTGCTTCCTCACTTTGCTTCTATCATGTATTCCTCCTACTTCCAATGGTGTTTGCACTCCAAGTGACTCCTATGGAAGCCTATGACAACAACACAACGATTGAAAATAGATGTATATATAAAAATTCACTTGACACCCTATAGGTTCTTCCAAAAATCTTAATAGTTAATTTGCTATAATATGTTTCTTCCTTGATATGACAACCACTCAAAACATAAATTCATGCAATATAGTGAGCCACTTGCTAACTCATCCATAAATTGTCAACTTATTGATCAATTACAATAACACCTATTGATCAACATAGAAAGTAGAGGGATTTACAAGAAGGTAATACATACACCATATCTAATGCTTTCCTCTTTGTCATATGTTTATCCTTGACAACAATCAACTTAAAAAATAATATGGGTTGATCCAACTCATATTGTTCTTTGTGTGCTAGTATGCATTCAGTTGTAAAATTAAATGCATCCATGTGGATATGAAATTCCTTCTCTTAATATAGAAACACTAGAATGGGTGTGCCAACTAGATTCACCTTCAAATCCTCAAAGACCTTCTACTACTTCATCCACCTAAAAGAAACACCTTTGTGTGTTAAAATGTCTACCAAATGGAACATTTGTGCAATTTTTTGATGAAGTACCCATAATACCTAACATGCCCCAAGAATGACTTCAATGAACTTATTTTATATGGTTCCTCCATGCTCATTATGATGTAAATTTTATCAGGATTGGTCTTCAATCCTTCCTTGCACACTACATGTCCTAACAAATTTCCATATAGTACTAGTAATTTATACTTCTTCATGTGCAAATAAAGTTTAGCATTTATGCATAGTCTCTTGCATTCTTTGAATACCTTTAGATGCTCATCCTTCTTCCTATACAATGACCAATCATCCAAAAATACCTTAAAATTTCCCATTGAAATTTGCTTGAATATGTACAAAACAATTATTTGGAATATGGCACACACATTTTTTAAACCAATGGATTCTCTACAACAAAGGTTGTCTTCATGTTGTCCTCCTTAATGATACCGATTTGATTGTACCATGAAAACCCATCTAAAAAGTAGTAGATTTCATGCCCTACTACGTCCTCCAATATAAAATTAGTTTATAGGATTGGAAAGGGATCCTTTAGTGTCACGCCGTTCAAGCTTTGAAAAACCATGCACAACTCTTCTTTAAATTGATGATGATGGTACACACCCATTATATCATTGTCACTTTGAATATTATATCTGCATCCAACATCTTCTTGATCTACATGTTGACTAAGGATGCATATTTTGAATTCATCCAGGTATTCTCCTCATAGGTTAAGCTAATAGAATCGATAAAATTTAATGTATGCATAACTTAGGTGGAATATGTTATAGATACTTATGTGTCCATGAGAAGACCTTATATTGCATGAATGTTTTAAAATTTTACTTTTAAAACTGGGTCCCACTCATCTCCACAATAGATCAATTTATCTTCATCACCCTCATCAAGGTTTATCTACACTATATTTGGACCTTCATACTTGATGACATTAGGTTTTTTCACCACTTTTGCCACAAAAAAATTTCAATATTTCATCAATCTGTGTATCAATGACACTATATTCCACAATATTTTGTGGGAAAGACATATATCCTCCAATTTTATGGTTGGTTTTGAAGTTTGACTAAATTTTCCTCCTTTGTACATGTTATAAAGTCCATCATCCTAATTTTCATCATCCACACTTATGCACATGCAATTTGGATAGAAGACTTCATAGTCTTCCATCTATCAATGGAGTAGCCCATAATCTGAGTTTCATTTGTATTCCACACATTCTTCTAGCACAAATTTATTTGGTTCTTTTCTTCCAATTTGATCTTTTTCATCTAACCAATATTTGTTAGACTCATCAAAGGCTGCCAACACCTCCCTAGAATATTGGTTCTTCAAATTTATGACATATTTGTGTTTGATTGTCTTGAATGTTAGTTGGTCCTTCTCCCAGGTGTGATTGAATTTCATTGTGCATAACCACCCCCACAATAATGTATCATAGTATTTGCATGGCAATAACTATAAATTCCAAAATGAATATTTGGTTGGTGAGCTTTACTTTTTGTGCTGTCGACACATCCCTAATTTTGATACCATATTGGTTCATGCCTTATTGTTAGAAATTAGGAGACCACAAAAATATTTTCCCAAGTCTTCTCGAGCAATACATTCATATTAGAATCCTATCTATAATTACTTGTGTTAGCTTATGGATGAGTATATCAATGTGAATCAATGTTGGATTATTCTCGATGTCTATCATCAACACTATTGGGTCCATTTATTGATCCTTATCGATTTTTCCTATTGCATGTCAGTGATCTTCATTGTCTTCATTTGTATTAGTTCTCCAACTATTACATAAATCTCTAGTACTATACAAAATATACTAAAACTTATAACTACAATTTTCATGTCTATCATTTGTATTACCGATTGCTTTGTTGACATATCTTCTTTGACTATGATGGGTTCCTTCATTTTCTTCCTTTTTTCACTAGTCTTTCACACTTTTCTGCAAATTGAACACGTCTCCTACCATTTCTTCTCTTTAGAAAAATTTGGACATTGCTCCACCTTCTTATATGCCTTTTTTACTAGCAAAAAATACTTTTGATTTTTGGTTGGTCTACTTGAGGCTTTTTAATGCCAATTAAATCGACATTTTATGACTTTTTGGTACTTTCCTTCTTTGGATAATTTACCTCTTTATGGTTGTTAGGTAAACATCATTGACACATCATTGTCATATTATTCCTACTTTTGCCAATTGGTGGGTTTGTATAATTGTATGTGAAGTGTCCACACTCATAACATCTTTGGCACTGAATAATTGACTTGCTATCCAAATAATATTACAATTGGCCTTTATTGTTGCCTTCACTAGATCAATTCCTTGATTGTGGTTTGTTACATATCCCTTAAATGTAACTCATATTGACATATGATATTCTACCACATAGGGTATGTAAAGTTTCCAATGTGTTTAAGTTAGAAATTTGTAGGAAGGTGCATCATATAATCATGTTTGTAATTCCTTTGGAATCATGTATATAACTATCATTGAATATATATTCAGTAATATTGTTAGAGAATATTACCATAAAATGTCAAGAAATATTCTTGTAAGTATTATAAAAAGAGAAAGATGTAACCCTCTTAAGACTATTAAAGATTTGAAATATTTTCTAAGGAGGTTGGCTTCTCAAAGAAGGTAGTGAAAGTAATTTATTTTTTTATTGGATTCAAGGAGTTTTGAAAGGGCCTCTAACCTTTTACATAAGGGGTTTTGAAAGGGTCCCCAAACATTTTACAAAGAAATAAAATATTCCAAAGAGAAACCAAATAAAAACACAAAGATATCTTATCCACCTAGGGGATCTAGAAACCAAACTCCAAACAACAACAAAGCCAAGAGAAACTAAGATCCAGGAGATCCGAGAGAACCAAGAGATCCAGAGAAATGGATCCCACCTAAAGCAAGGATAATCAAAAGAGAATTTTAAAAATCAATATTAGGAGTAGGAACTTTCAAAATTGGTTCCCATCCAAACTAAACCAAGAGAAATTTGAAGCAAGGGTGTCAAACAACTGAACCCTATGAACTTGGACACAAGATCTTCAAAAGGTAAAAGAATATTCATGCAGGCATTTCGTTGAACCCATATGAAGAAGATCCATTCCATATCTCAAGGATACCTCCCCAAAGGAATAGAACTAACAAGAGATCCATATTTATCTTCTCCAACCAAATTCTCCCTCTTCTTTGATTTAAAATTAAAAAATAAGATTTTCCTTCCCAAACTAGAAACCTTATTTTTAGAAACATTGAGGATTCTAAATTCCTGAAACAAAAGACACATTTGAACTACACTAAGGACTCTATAAGGTGTAAATATATTATTGCAATAAGGTCCTAAAATCAACACAACCTTTCACCCAACATCTCAACATTCCTACAATAAGCTCACTAGATCCATGCAGTTAGGTAACCATACCCCGAAACCTCTCAAGGACGTCATCTCAAAGGGCAAGAACTATCAAGAACCCAAATTTAACTTCTCCTACTAGGATCCTAGTTAAATTTCGTTCAAAATTTAAATTTAACTTTTTCCTGTCCAAACCAAAAATCAAATTTGTGGAACCACTGGATTATGAAATTCGACAATAGAAATCTAGGGGGAAAACCTAAAACAAAGTTGAAAGTACTATTACTTATATCAAACTTTTGCATTTGTTATTGTTTTGAATTTTCATGTTTTATTTAAAATTTTTGCTATTCAATATGCAATATTAGTGTTGCTTTTGTTAATAATCCTTGCAATCATTGTTAGATTTATCTTTTGCAATGAATTTCATATCTTATTATAACTCTCAATTAAGCATTTCGAGATGAAATATTCACATGATAAGAGTATTGCAAGTGGTATCAAAGCACTTTCTAGGGTATGGTAAGCTTCTATTATGAGCATTTATTTTGTATAAGCCTAGGTCTATAGTTTAGAAATGGTGTTCTGACCATAATAGTATCATGGAGGAGCTATCATTTTTTGCTAAGCTAGATTTTCCATAAAGCATCTAGTGAAGTGAGGGGTGATCATACTCTAATAACTAGGCCTTAGACAACACACCTATAAAAATTTAAGCTCCCAAGTGCCTTACATATATTAAGAGACCATTTGTAGGAACCCTAATCCAAACCTTTAGTAGGAAGCTATTTGAATATGTATCTATTCATAGTGTATCGAGCACAACACTTGGGAAGATTACCCTATTGTACTGATCATAGAGGTGGGTAGTGTACCCAAGGATATAGGCTATATACTCCTTACATAGTGATCTAAAATATTATTTCAAGCATTATCAATAATTGATGTAGTATATTAGAGGGCTATGGGAAGAACACAAAACTTAGCCTAGATGACCTTCCTTTCCTGATTTTTTACTTGTGCTAGCATTATCACTAGCATGAAATAAAAACATAGTATAAAGGACTACAAAGCTTAGTTATAGAGTACATAGGGCTAAATAGTTATTTGTAAAAATTCTATGATATCAAAAAATGTTATTTTGGGTTATAGTCCATTATGATCTTTCAATATGATTATTTTGGTATATAGCATCCATACACTTTTTTTAGGGAATCCGGAATCGTAATTTTGTGGTATAGCCTATTCAGACTATCTTTTTAGTCTAACCAAATTGGTATATAGAACCCATAATTATTTTTTAGAAACGCCACCAGAGACTCAAACTCAAGCAATGGAGGCTAGAGTGCATAATATGGAGGAACAAATCACCAAATTGGATGCCATAACTAACATAAAGGAGCAAATATCTTCTCTCATCACCATGCTAGAAAAATTATAGCATATGTAAGACACAATGAGTTAGGACATTGAAGTGCTTAAGATTAAAAATCCAAAATTGATGGATATGCTAAAAACAGGCTAGAAGCTTGGAAAGGAAAAGCTATTGATAAGATAAATTTCTCCAAGTTCTTTACTAAGGAAAACTATAAGGGAACAATAGTGGCATGACTCTTTGACTTCCTAAAATTGATTTTCCAAGGTTTGATGGAACTATTCCACATAGTTGATTAGTTAAAGTCAAGAAATTATATGAATTGCATGAAATGTCCTTTAATCAATGGATATTTATGGTTTTATTTCATTTTGACCTTGAAACACTCCATTGGTATTAATGGTTGTAGAAATATCTACCAAAAATTGGGTGGATACAATTCAAGAGTGAACTCCTTGGTCGATTGGACATAATAAAGTTTGAATATGTTATTGGAGCCCTCACCAAGCTTTGAAAAATAAGTGTCATACCCAAATATATCATGGATTTTGAGAAGCTAGCCAATAGAACTGAAGGTCTTCCAGATGTCTTCTTCAAGAGTTGTTTCATTAGTGGCCTTAGAGAAGAAATTAAAATTGAGGTCCAAATGCTCAATCCAACCACATACATGACTACCACAAGGCTAGCTAAACTTGTAGAAAGAAAATGGAATACCTAACAAAGAGCATCCAGACCCACAATAGTCTAGTATAGAAATCATATACCCCCACATAATAATTCTCCAGATTCTCTAACATTAAAGATACTAACATCAACAAATATGACCAATCATTGAGCCAAGGGATTGTTATAATTATGATATAATTTTGGATACAGGACACAAGTGCAAAATACAAAGTCTTTTCCTTTTGGATATGGAAAATATTCATCTACTCCTAGAAACACAAGGGATGAATTTGTGGACTTAGTTAAAGAGAAATTAGAATTGGTGGAGGAAGAACTCCCACTCGAAATATCAATAAAATAAACTCCCATACTTTATTTGAATTGTATAGTAGTAATATCAACATCCTAATGCATGATAGTCCAAGGTTTTCACAAAGGGTGCAAGGCCTTAATACTATTGGACTCTAGTAGCACAAATAACTTTATTGACCCCAATGTAGCCAAAAGAGCATAATATTTCATTTATCAAGATCAAATCAATGTCATAATTGCTAATGGGAATATCAAGACTTGTAATGGGTGATATTGAAATGCTCGCATATCCATTGGGGACTACTAGTTTCAAACTAATATTTATGCACTTCCATTGGGAGGAATGTATATTGTATTGGACTACCCTTGGCTAAGGGTTGATTTTGCAAGATTTCTCAAAGCTTTGGATGCAGTTCAAAATAAAAAATATAAAACACACTATCCAAGGTTTAAATGAAGGAAAATCCAAGGTTAGCACATCCCATCAAATGCAATGGTTGATTAAGAAGGGTCACGGGGTAATAATTGGTAGATGTTATTAGATGTAGTTATGTGCTATACAGGATGAAAAAACACCTCAAAAATTGAAGGTCATTCTAACCAAGAGTTAGAAGATTTTAATGAGCCTAAACAACTATCTCCTAGTCAACCCAAGTACCATATAAACAACTTGGTACTAGGGAGTTGAACCCAAAAATACAACCATACAAGAACTTCCATCATCAAAATAATGAGATTGAGTAGATGGTAAATAAATTGTTACATATAGGACGAATTTGCTCAAGCACAATCTATTTTTCATATCCCATATTATTGGAACAAAAAAATATGAATAATGGAGGATGTGTATACAATTTCAAGAGATCAATAATATCACCATTAAGTATAAATTTTCAATTCTAATGATTGATGACTTGTTCGATGGGTTGCATAGTGTTCATTATTTTACCAAATTAGACCTATCATCAAGGTATCACTAGAAACATGTCTAGGAGAAGAACATATCCAAAACAACTTTTTAGGACTCATGAGACTCTATGAGTTTTTTATTATACCTTTTGGTCTCATCAATGTACCCTCAAATTTCTAAGATTTGATGAAGATTTTCTCAATCCCTATCTACAAAAGTTTACATTAGTCTTTTGTGATGATATTCTAATGTACAACAGGACATAGGAAGAGCAGCTTTAACATGTTCATAAGGTATTGGGACTTTTGCAACAAAATTAGTTGTTTTTAAAGCAATCTAATTGCACCTATGGAGAAACCAAAGTAGAATATTTGGGATACATTATGGCCAGAGATGGTGTGTGCATAGACCTCACAAATATTGATGCCAAGAATAAATGACCCAAACCCAAAATATCAAAGATCCTATGGAGATTCCTCAGACTCATAGGATACTACCATAAATTTGTCAAGGATTATGATAAGATCGCATCTCCCTTGACAACTATGTTCCATAAGGATACATTCTCTTGGAACTATGATGCAAAACAAGCCTTTTTGACTTTGAAGGATGCTATGGCAATACCTAAATTTTCCAAGATATTTGTAATAGGAAGTTATGTATTTAGAGTAGGGTTGGGGGCTATGCTCATGTAATAATGTAGTATCTTTGTGTCATGACCCTCCCAGATGGACTTTTAAAAATGAAGAAACAATGTATTAATGAATGATGCTTCAATACTCAATTTTTGTGCAATAAATCAGTTATGCAATATTACTAGATGATGAAGAATATGTTAAAAAATTGCCATTGTGTAGGATCAGGTGCACTTGTAAGTGGAAGAATTTGAGTCCTCCATCGAAGATGAGGGTACTTGTGATTATGGAAAATGATGATATGACAACTTGAAGGTAACAAGGATAGATACCTTCATATAGGTATGCATTCGGTTAGGGATAATCATCAATAAGTAGTCACCTTGAGCCCCAAACTGATGGCCTAGTAGCTATCATAAGTTCTCGACGTAGAGACAGGTGACTAAATTTATGGAAAGATCTCCCTCTTTGTTTGTGCATATAATTAATTGTCTTTCACTTCAACACTTCACCTCAACAATGTGAAAAATTGGAATGAATGAACTGCCTTCATAACTTCTTGGATATTCTTGAATAAAAAGAATGTTTTGTTTTATATAGATATTCATTTAAATAAATGGTATATTTATTTTAAATGATAAATAGATTTATTCTTGAATAAAAAGAATGTCTTGTTCTAGATAGATATTCATTTAAATAAATGGTAGATTTATTTTAAATGATAATAGAATTATTATTGAATAAAAACAATGTCTTATTCTAGATAGATATTCATTTAAATAATTGGTAGATTTATTTTAAATGATAAATAGAATTATTATTGAATAAAAAGAATATCTTATTATAGATAGATATTCATTTAAATAAATGGTAGATTTATTTTAAATGATAAATAGATGTATTCTCAAATGAAAATAATGTCTTATTCTAAATAACTATTCATTTGGATAGATGGTGGATTATCCTTAGTAAATGAGTGATCGGATTTTACAAAAAAAGAGGCAATAAAATCTATTTCATATAATAGAGCTTACCTCAAAATTGGGCAGGCTACTCAAAGCAGAGTCTAGCTAGCGAGGAGGTATGACTCCATTAACACAAGGAATGGCTTCGCTAGAATTAGGGGATGGTTTCCTCTATGTGATTAAGAGAAGACTTCAATGCTGGCTGCACCATGGGAAGGTGGGAGGAAGGGATGTCTCCTCTACCACTTGACGAAGGGGTATGGAAGTAATGGCTTTGGTTGGCGAACGAAAGTCAAGGAAAAAGGAGTGGGGTGATAAGAAGAAAGGGGGAGCTGGAGTAATAAGGGGAGAGATATGATAGGGAAGGGAGAAAATATACGATAAAAATAAAAAGGAGGAGGTGCTCAAGCTCAGATCGAACATCCAAAGGAAACCAGCAAGATAGGTGACCAGGTTGGTTTTACTACATTCATGGTTTCCTTTACTATTTGTAGCATAGCTTGTTAGAGTTGAAGTTTCATACGTAGCTTATCTAGCCAAAGTGCTATGCGTAGCCTTTTTAGAGCTGAAGTGTTGTGCATAGCTTGTTTAGAGCTAGTACTACGCGTAGCTTATTTAGATTTGAAGTGCTATGTGTAGCTTGTCTAGCTGAAGTGTTGTGCATAGCTTGTCTATCTAGTTGTGTGTAGCTTGTCTAGCCGAAGTGTTGTGTGTAGCTTATTTAGAGCTAGTGTTGTGCATAGCTTGTTTAGAGACAAAGTGTTGTGCGTAGCTTATCTAGTCGAAGTGTTGTGTGTAGCTTATCTAGCCAAAGTGGTGTGCATAGCTTATCTAATCAAAGTGTTGTGCATAGCTTATTTAGATCCAGTGTTATGCATAGCTTGTTAAGAGCTAAAGTGCTATGCGTAGCTTCTCTAGACAAAGTGTTGTGCATAGCTTGTCTAGTTGAAGTGCTATGTGTAGCTTGTCTAGCTAAAGTGTTTTGCGTAGCTTGTCTAGCTAATTTAATATGCATATCTTATTTAAAGCTAGTGTTGTGTATAGCTTGTTGAGAGTTGAAGTGTTGTATGTAGCTTGTCTAGCCAAATTATTGTGCATAGCTTGTCTAGCCAAAGTGCTATGTATAGCCTGTTTAGAGCCAAATTATTGTGCGTAGCTTGTTTATGGTCGAAGTTGTCTTGGGAGGTCATAGGGTGATAGGTAGGAAATCCTTTGTTCTATTCTAGTCGAGTAGGGAAGCTCGTTTTAAGGAGAAATGTTTCCCTTAGTGTTAGTATTTTTAATTTAAAATAAATATGTTTATGTTTCATTTTGTAAAATGAGGGTATGGGACCTTGCTTTATGAAATGGAAAGGATTTTTATGGAAAGTAAATATGTTTATGATTTATTTTGTAAAATGAGGGTATGGGACCTTGCTTTATGAAATGAAAATGTTTTTATGGAAAATAAATATGTTGATGTTTCATTTTGTAAAATGAGGGTATGGGACCTTGCTTTATGAAATGGAAAGGGTTTTTATGGAAAATAAATATGTTTATGATTCATTTTGTAAATGAGGGTATGGGACCTTGCTTTATGAAATGGAAAGGTTTTTATGGAAAATAAATATGTTTGTGACTCATTTTGTAAAATGAGGGTATGTGACCTTGCTTTATAAAATGGAAAGGGTTTTTTATGGAAAATAAATATGTTTATGATTCATTTTGTAAAATGAGGGCATGGGACCTTGATTTATAAAATGGAAAGGGTTATAATGAAAAATAAATATGTTTATGATTTATTTTGTAAAATGAGGGTATGGGACCTTGCTTTATGAAATGGAAAGGGTTTTTAAGAAAAATAAATATGTTTATGATTCATTTTGTAAAATGAGGGTATGAGACCTTGCTTTATGAAATGGAAAGGTTTTTATGGAAAATAAATATGTTTATGATTCATTTTGGAAAATGAGGGTATGGGACCTTGCTTTATAAAATGGAAAGGGTTTTTTTATGGAAAATAAATATGTTTATGATTCATTTTGTAAAATGAGGGTATTGAAATTTGCTTTATGAAATGGAAAGGTTTTTATGGAAATAAATATGTTTATGATTCATTTTGTAAAATGAGGGTATGGGACCTTGCTTTATGAAATGGAAAGGGTTTTTATGGAAAATAAATATGTTTATGATTCATTTTGTAAAATGAGGGTATGGGACATTGCTTTATGAAATGGAAAGGTTTTTATGGAAAATAAATATGATTATGATTCATCTTGTAAAAAGAGGGTATGGGTCCTTGCTTTATGAAATAGAAAGGTTTTTATGGAAAATAAATATGATTATGTTTCATCTTGTAAAATGAGGGTATGGGACCTTAATTTATGAAAATATAAGAAATGTTTTTGGTAAAATTAAAGCGGTTTGCTTTAATTAAATAAGATGAAAAAACCCAGTTCATTAAATAGTTAAGGGTATTGGACTTTAATTATTAAGTGAGGGTTGGATCATTTATTGCAAATAAAGCATAATGTGGAATGCATGGTAGAACGAGAGGGGTCATGGAAAGGGAAGTTATATAATAATAACTATGCATTAGAAATTTGAATTGCTTGGGTTAATTGTATAGTTGCAATTTGGAAAATAAATAAGTAAATGTATTTAGAAGCATGTCTATCTGGATCCATGAGTAACCTGATCCCCTACTATCCTCACTTGATCGATGGAAGAGTGGGAGGACCAAAGTCATGAGATGGACTACTTCACAAGTTTGTTCTCCACCTTACTTCTTTCTTGATTATGCAGTAGATTAGATTTGTGGGGAGATTTTTCCAATGGATTAAATATAAAGAAATTATTGAGAGTATGGGGTTTATCATATTTGCCTATGTATTAAATAAACATTGTTTATTATTGTATTTTGATAACCTTTTTTATTGAAATGTTATTTAATTTTTTATCGCATGTTTCTCTTTAATGAATGTTTTATGTTTGATTAATTTCGTATATTTTGTTAGATTTAGTATCTAGATTTATCCTTTGTATTTTTATGAGCTTTTAAAAAAATAATAAAACGGTGTAAGTTCTAGGTGAACTTAGAGGATGACCTAAGGGCTTAAGACCCCCTTAGGGAGATTGGTTATCTAGGTTTAGAAGTTCATACCAAGAGTTAAGATATCTTGTAATAGGATGATATTGATAGCTTAACTCACAATGCACATAGCATACCCACACATAATAGTTTGTGTGAAGTATGGAGATGTGTGTATACCTTATTATCGAGGGTGGTAAGTCCAGCTCATCAAAAATGATGATATGGATGGACTTATGTGCATGACATGAGATATGCCTACATATAAGGAACTTGCATAAGGGAAATATCGTGTGGTATAGTTCTTGAGAAACTTAGGGGATGTCAAACATTAAGTTGGTCTAAGGTTGGATAGGGATTTATTAATCCTTATCCTTGGTTATATACATATATATATATATATATATAAACCATTTTTCTTTCTATTTGTGTGTTTTATTGTTTTCTTGTTTTCTTGTTTTGAGGGCTATTACACTTTACATTCATAAGCAAGTTATTATTGGGATGGAATATGGTAAAGACCACTTATGATAAGGAAATGATGGTTGTCATGGGTGACCATACTTTTTAGGGAAATATTTCATCATCAAAACTTATCACCATAGCCTCAAGTATCTCTTGGAACATATGATTTCTTTATCTAAGCTACCAAAATTTGTCCCTAAACTATTAGGGTATTACTATGAGGTAGTCTACCACAAGGGAAAATATAACATGGTAGTAGATGCTCTTTCTAGGCTCCTAGAAACACAAGATGCTCTATATGCAATATCAATCCTATGGGATGATTAGTTAGAGGTGCTCAAGTCATAATGGCAAGGTGATCCCACACTTATAACACTTGTAACCTAGACCAATAAAAATTGCATTTGACCCATTAACATGTTTGCAAAAACCCAGTGTGTCCCTCTACTAAAGAATAATGAAGTTCTATTAAAATCTAGGATCAAAGATCTAAAGTGGATAGAATCACAATTTGTTGCTTGTAGAACAATACCCCTTTATTCTATGCATAATAAAGACATTGCACAATACACTTGTAACAACAAAGGATCATCTTCATTATGCATAGAAGAAAGGGGTATTGCACTACAAGCATCAAATTGTGATTCAATCAACTTTAGATCTTCAATCCTATGTTGGCTTTTTAAGCCTTACTACTATAAAATATCACATGTTATCTCATAATATCACATAGGTCCAAATATAAAATAGCCACAATAATAAAGGTCAAAATAATGATAATATGAGTAGAATAATATGAACAAATTAATATGTATATCAAGGCTTATATAATAGAGAAAATAAAATTTATTTATATACTAAAATATGAATGTAAATAGCCTGAATCATTCATGAACTATGCATGAAGAAAACTTACAATATTAATTGCTCAAAATGTATACAAGCTTTATTACTCCTCTTCCTCTTAAAATTAGATAATGAGATATATGAATTGTTTTGATTGCTTTCATATGGAGCATTGTATCCATAATATAGCCATAGTAATGTGACTCTTCAAGTACTTGACTATTTCTCTCCATATGCCAAGTATCATGACTCTTGGCTTATCAACTTACCACTTGCATACTAGATGGACACTTGACTCTAAGATACTTGCACACATGACTCTTACACTTCTACATGCACTCCTAATCTAGGATACTTGTGCTCATACTCACATTACATATTTGCACTATTACATATATAACACTTGTGCACATTATCTCAATCTACACTTACATGACACTTGTGCATTTCTTGCACATTACACTCTTACATGATACTTGTGCATTTATTATCCATTAAGACTTACATAAAATGAGAAATATAAATCACACCCTAAACTATAGACTCAACTCTAATCTATTACAATATTTATAATTGTACCATGAAGGAACCATGGGAGTACATTAGTATGTACCAAATAATGTGATATACTCAACATACTAGAATTTAATAGAACTTTATTCTTCTCTAGTAAGGGGACACAATAGGATTTTATGAACATATGAATGGGTCAAATAAAATTTCCATTGGCCTAGATTAAAATTTGATGTAAAACAATTTGTGGATGCATATGATACTTGCCAAATGCTAAAAAGGGAAAATTATCAAAATACCAGGGTTGCTTCAACCTTTGCCCATTCCAAATTTACCATTGATAGATATTTCCATGGAATTTATTGAAAATATACCCCTATCCAATATAAAATTAGTTATCATGGTGATATGGATAGGTTGACCAAGTATGCTCGCTTTTCTTCTTAGATCATCCCTTTACTGTAAGGATAGTGGTACAAATTTTTATTGATTGGATCTTTTGGATCCACTAGAACTCAAAATCCATAGTTAGTGATCAAGATAAGATGTTCACTAGTAAGTTCTAGGAGGAATTACATCATATCTAAGGAACAAAGCTAGGATTGCTACCATAAGACATTTATCTCTATCTGACCATTAGTTTGTGATTGCTACCATAAGATATTATTTGGATATTTGGATTGACCATATACTATCAATCCAAATTGAGTTAATAGATTCCTCTAGTAGAATGGTGGTACAACATCACTTTTCATACTTCCACAAAGATGATTCCATATGAGGTATTATATGGTCAACCACATCCAAAACTTACCTCTTACTTACCTAAAAAATTAAAGGTAGAAGTATTTGATATAGTTCTCACCTAAATGTAGGAGGTTATAGTTGTCCTAAAATAGAATTTAATAGCTACACAAATTGTATGAAACAATAGGAAGTTAAACATAATATTGAGAGGGATTTTGAAGAAGGAAACATGGTTTTCCTTTGTCTCCAACACTACAAGTAGATGTCCTTAAGATAAAAGTGGCAACACAAGTTGGAACCTAAGTTCTATGGACCCTATAGGGTACTTTAGAGAGTAGGAGAAGTGGTTTACAAGTTGGAATAACTACCAACATCTAAGATCCACCCAATTTTTATGTGTCTTGACTAAAGAAGGTGGTGGGATACAAGCCTAGGTACAAATGGTCCTTCCTAAATTAGATGAAGAAGGATCTATTCTACTTCAACCAGTAGCCATCCTAGATTAAAGGAATTGACATATTTGATCCTATGGTATTACTAAATTGCTTGTATAGTGGTATGGGATACAACTAAAATATGCCATGTGGAAGTCATTGTTGGATCTTTTTCGATAGTTTCCAACCTTTTAACTTTGAGAAAAAAACTTATCTAAGGGGAGTGGCACGTTACGTACCCATTAAATGTAAATCATAATGTCATATGATATTGTACCACATGGGGTATGTAAAGTGGTCCACATGTTAAGATAAAATTAGATAGGAAGGTGTGTCATAGAATCATGTATATAATCATAATAGAATATGTAGTTAAGAATATTATCATAGAATATTGATATAAAATATTATCATAGAATGTTAGGAAAAATGTTTATAAATAGTATAAAAATGGAAATATGTAACCCACTCAAGACTTGAAGATTTGGAATATTTTGTAAGGAGGTTTCCACCTCAAAGAGGGCAATTATAGTAATATTACTTGTCCCAAATTTCTACATTTGCTATTATTATGAATTTGCATGTTTCATTTAAATGATTTTGCTATTGGATATGTCATATTAGTTCTAATTTTATCAATAATCCTTGTAATAATAGTCAGAACTACCTTTGGAACTAAATTTATTATCTTAGTAAAACTCAAAACTAATAATTTCAAGGTGAAGTATTTGCATGAGAATAAGAGGTTTATTACATTATTGTCTCCTGCTCTAGTGATTATTCTAATAACCACCACTTCTTGTTGCTTGATTGCTTTTAGAAGTACTATATTTTCTTCTTTTTTTCTCCTTTAGGATCATCATCATCTGGTTCCTTATACTTTATAGGCTAAATAGAAATTACATAATTGTGTGTCAATTAACTTCACAAATATTGCAATATACATTTTTTACATAATTTGTGTTCATGTATTCCTTTTTATTGTAGTCTAAAAACCAAATGTCCTTTTTCTCCTTATTGAATTTTAGTCATTGATCATCCTCTCCATGTTCTTCTTCATTGACTACATAGTTGCATTGAGATTACCCTTATCACTATTTGAGTCATCATCTCAATTATAACTAATACTTTTATCGCATACTATTTTCATCTTCATTTCATTTTATAGGTTTACTGCATGATCACATGATTCCTAGAAGGTTGTTGGTTGAATAACCTTAATCTTCTTCTTATAACAAGACAACAACCCATATAGAAACCATCACTCTTACAACTTGTCGACTAAATTCATCTCCATTTACTTAATCAATTCCTTCATATAAGGGTTGTAATACTATGTTCTTATCCTTTATTTTCTTTATAGTGTATATCTCTCCAATGATGTCCTTATCATACCAAAAAATTGTTTGAACTCCTTGTTGAATTCTTCTTTGAGATTTTCCCTGTTAGTGGAGAATTTTTCTTTCTTAAGTTCCAATCAATTGCTAGTCCATGTAATGCTATTGGGAATAGTTGTAAATATAAATTTTCATCTGTGACACCATTCATTTCCATATTATCTTGCAGGTTTCAATATAAGTTTTAGGATCCTCCTTGTCTCCCATGATTTTTAGGTATTTCTACTTATCTTTTGCTAGTGGTGGTTGTTTATCATATTCCTCATCCCTTAGTAAACCTTATTCTAACTACTTGTCCTCTATGAACACTTGTCAACCACTATCTACTATGCTTGCATTGTGTGATTTCCTTTACAAATACATGAGTGTTGGTCCCAGTATTTTGAGCATAGTCCCTTATAGTTTCCCTTGTACTATACTCTCTTCCTCCCCACTTCTAGGAACTCTCCCTTGCACTTGTACTAGATTTGTTTCTATGTCTCATCTTGTGCATGCTCCACATTGGCACTTTGTTACCACTTATGTGAACATTATCCTTGATCCAATTTTGGTTTGCTTGTTGCACCTCTACTTGCACACCTTCCTTCATCATCAAAGATAGTGTTTGCTACCATTTAGCTTACACTTCATCCAAAATTACCTCTTATCGAGGGTTCCACATGATATCCACTTCTAATGACATAAATATAAAATTTTTATCATCTAATATGCGTATTTCCTCACCAATAAGTTCCCACAACACTTTGAAATTTTTCACATTGCCAACTTTAGTGTCATGTAACTCCTCACTATCATGTAACTCCTTCCTATAAAATAACTCATTTTCATGTAAATCCTCATTATCACATAACTCTTTGTTGTCATGTAAATCCTCATCATCACAAAAATCACCATCACATAACTCCTTGTCATCACATAACTCTTTGCCTTCACGTGACTCTTTGTCATCATGTAAATCTTTGTTGTGGGTTACAATTCTAGGAATTATTTTTCCTTGCTTTTATGTAATCCTTTAAATTATTTTAGGTTTTTCACTCATTCTTGATATCACCCTTTGGCATCCATGTATCCCACATACTTGCATCAATTATCTAACATTCACTTTCTTGTTCAATTATCTCTATAATTATTGGTTTGAAATTCAGATGGTAATAGTTCCAAATGTAATACATCAATGGTATTCCATATTTGAGGGACCATATAATATCAAATGATAGAAAATATCAATAGGAAACATCAACCAAAATTTATAGGAAAAATATAACCATATTTGAAATAGAATAAAACTACACATTGTCATTCATAGTATTTATGAATAACGATAAAAATTTGTTTACAACATTCTTCACTAAAGATGCTCAAAGACACATGGAATTGATATACTTGCATACATTCAAATATACCCTCAGATACATATAGATATATCAATGCATTTAGAAAATATAAGGGGTCTATTTATACTACTCCTAAGAAAGGGAGGTAGTTGCCAACTTTCATAAATTCCTTATAATTATCCTTAACTAGCCTTACATGACACCTCATGTTACAAGACATATTAATTAAATGACATCCAAATTACAAGGAATTTGAATTACTTACATACTAATAATGTATATTAATCATTTTGATAAACACCTAGCATGTAAACTACAAAATGACAACTTTATGTACATTCAAAATTATATTTGCATACTCCACTCTATATGCTCTCCTTTATATTTTAGGTGGTACTTAAGGTGGTGCAATGGTATAGTTGGATGCTACAGTTCTACCTTGAAAATACCCAAAATATTATGAATTTTAAAGAATCTCTCTCCTATTTTCACATTGTTCCTTAGCAATTGGTTTTCCTTACTTGAGGAAAAGCATTAAGACCCCATTAGAACATTTGTATGGAATACAACATTTGTGATAAAAATAAGTTTTTTATTTGAAGAAGTCAATTGACCCTCTGTCCATCCCTAAAAAACCATGATTATTTCTATTATTCTAGAGAAATAATAGAGTTTTTATATAAAAAAATCATAAATTATGAAAAATTTGATTATCTTTAAATAAAATAAAATATCAAACCAAATATAACTCCAATGAAGATACATCCTAGCACCCATGTAAAACACAAGATCAAATATTAGAAGAATATTTTTATAGGTAGCCTTTAAGAGAGAGAGGAACAAGTTCTTTTTAATTTAGAAATAGAATATGTAACAAAACAACTTCCAAAAATAGCAATAGTTGATGAGGCCTTAAACACCTTATTTTTGTTAGCAAAGTAACATTTTTTGTCTCTCTTAATGTGGCTATAATAGATGGTTGATGATGGACTAATATGTAATTTACATCAATATTCTATTTAAAATTAGTAAATAATGATATGCATTATTAATTATTTAATATAATTTTTATGTGTTTTAGGAGTATAATTGTAAATATTTGGTGATAAATTAATGTCCTTTGGACACAAATTAGAAAGGCTCATGATGTGCAGGTTTTTGGGGGATTATTTTAGTGTAACTAAGAACCAAAAATGGATGTGTAGTAATGCACCAAAATAGAGTAGGGATATGCTAGAATGGAATCTTGTTGTGTCAAAAATAAATGCTAGGGTGCACATGGAACACTAGAGTGATGGATGGATGAAGCATGTAGAAATTTGGGAAGTCCAATAGGATCAAATATTCTACGCCCTCTTTCTACCAGTCATTTTACAACTTGTGGCATCTTTTCATTGGTCATTGCATAATTCATAGGTTGTTTCCAGTCATTCCAAAATTTTTCCCAACCAAATACTTTACGATTTACACTTATTATTATTTGGCTAGCTACTTCATGAGGTGTGAATTATAGCTGATTGTATCTTAGTTCTTTGATTCTACCAACCATTTTGTAGATCTAACTAGAAGGTTACTAACAAATATCACTTTGGTTAAGAATTTTGTATAAAAATGTAAGCTTTGTGTATAAAAAGGAGTTGGAGAATATATGTAAAATTAAGTTGTCATAATCCTTTGTTCTTAATAAAATTAAAATTTTGCTTTTATCCCTTAAACATGTTATTTTTTAGATTATTTCTCCTCATTGGTTCTTCTTCCTCCTTCTGGACTCCAGATTAAGGGCTCGGTCTGCTAGGATAGTAGAAGGGTTTATTTTATGCGTTGTTGTAGGTATGTATTTAGAATAATAAATTTGCTATTATAATCATGAATTATGTTTCTATATAAGGATAAATATACCTATTGTATTAATATTTAATCAATCGATATAATTATTCCTAGGACAATTGTCATGCAACTACTTAGGTAGATTTATTGTTTTTAAGAATTAATCTTGGTAGACATGCTTTTATTTACATGTTATATTCCATTTGTGCAAAGTGTGTTAATTTTAGTTTTTGCAAGTGTTTTTAATTTTGCAAGTGTGCTTTAGTTTATACAAGTATATTTCAAATTTTCTTTATGCAAGTGTGTAGTTTTAGGAAACCTTAGAAGACACTATACTAACACTATTTTCTTCTCTTTAACTAATATAACCATTGGACATTACCTCAGACTGATAAATTTTAAAGTTAGAGAATTAAAGACACTCATCATTTTTTAGCATTGTTGTTAGGGATTAAATGATGTTGTTAAAGAACTTTTAAAAGCCATTTGACATTATTATTTTCCTTGTGAAATATCACCTTAGTCAAACAATAGAAATGGGTGCACTTTAATAAAGTAAGAGAAATTCTAGAGAGACATTATATTAGGGATAATAATGTTTCCAAAGAATCAATTAAGGTATCAGTTTGTAATGCAAAACTAGATCTAAACATTAGGTCCTTTCAGGATTAAAATATTTTGCTTTTGTTTGTTTACAAGTAGTTTTTCTTTAAGCTAGAGCAGAATGTATGTATATACCAAGAGATAGAAGGGATAAATTTGTAAGTAAAAATACCCAATGATTCATATAAAATAGTCATCCATGTATGGAGGTTGTAATAATTAGTTAGTGACTCATAGCTGTGGTAAGTGGGAAAGAAAACATATCTAGGGAAGGACAACAATATTAAAATTTAAGATTTTTGGGGTTTACTAAACTCAAAAACTCTCAATAATAATCAAGTAGTCTTATCCCACCAACTCCAAATGATGATCAACCATCTCCTAGAGGTATTATAAGAGTTTATAACATTTATTGGGGTGATACAACTATGGGGGATAAACAAGATGAAACAAATATAGGAGATAGACATAATGATACACATAATCCTAGAGAAACCTGTAATGCTACTAGAACATTTACATACCCCATCATATTGGATTCTAGTGCATAAACTCCATTGAAAAATATTTCCCCATTAATATTACCAAAATGAAGGGGGATTATGTTGGAAGATCCAAATCAATTTTTGTTTGAGTTTAAAGTCCTCTGCCAAACATATGACTATGGATACAATAATCAAAACCTTAAACTATTCCCATATACATTTCAATATTTAGTAATGTATTGGTTTATGGGGTTAGAGCCTAAATCAATACATACATGGGAATATATAAAAAAACATTCTTGGATATATACCATGAATGTTATAGGGTGAAGGATTGTAAAGAGGAACTTTTCAATATGAAGCAACAAGTTTGTCCAAATAAGGTACAAAACCATAATAGACCCATAAGTTACCAAGACCATATTACATAGAGGATTATAAGAGGAGTCATTAGAAGCCCTAATCCTTATGGGAAGAGATGGTTTTAATAAACTTGATTTCATGGATATCACATAACTTTGTAGGAACTATTCACATAAAATGGTAGGAGTTAGAACATAAAAAACTGGTACAAATAACAATGATGTAAAGGAGCTTATGGAGGAATTTACAAATATTAAAATAGATATCTTAGTACATATCAATATATTTTTAGATGAAATGCAAGAAAAATCTAGTGAATGTCTAGCTACGCATTGTCCTAGATGTAGGAAGAAGCATGCACTCCAAGATTACTCCCTAAACAATACCACCATTTATAGTATCTGTGAAAAGGGGTATTCTATACACCAGTGTGATATTTTTATAGATATAAAGAACACCATAGGAAAGAACACCCAATACACTAAAGATCTTAACTTTATAGGGTAGAGGCAATGGAATATTATTCCCTACAACCCATATCAAAATTAGCATGACCCACGAGCTCTAATAAATTGGATGCCTAACCCCTATTCCATGCCTTGGTATATAACATCCCCTTCACAAAAATGAGGTCAATACCTTTGGCCTTCACCACAAGAATAGTCTACTCTAGGTTGGTAAAACTAAAAATGGGTATCATAGCCTATGTCAAGCCAACCATGGATACCACAACCCATGCAAAACCAACAATGAGAATCATAGCCCTTGTATAATCAATAGTACTAGAGGTAGCGATGGTTCTGGAACCAATAATAAACATTGTTTCCTAACCCCTCTAATACCCCATAAAAAACTTAGGCATAACAAGTTAAGCAACTTCAAATTCTTACACAACCTATGGTGAACCCAAATAATAGTAAATAGACAACACCTATCTATGTTTCCAAATAAAAGAGATAGTTAAACTCAATGTAATAGACTATGATAATATTATTTGATAAGGAAAAATACTTCTTGATCCAAATCTACCCATTATAGTAGAGCTCCATGATAATAAGGCTAGACCTCAATTACCCTCATTTACTGAGCCTCCTCATTAAGAGGATGAAAATCTTGGAGAAAATAATCCTTTGAGTTCTTCTCACTAAGTATCATATCCTGAGTGCCTCAAAGCTAGAGAAGAGCATTTTGAAGAACCTAATCTATTAACAAAATTAAAATACTTAAACATTATGATTCCCTTACTACAATCCATTAAATATGTGTCTATCTTTAATACAAATATTTTGAATATATGCATTAATAAACTAGGAGGAAATAGAATGCAAAACGTTAAATTGTACAAGTGGATGATAAATTAGTAGATCTACTTGTTAGTAAACTAGTTCCATCTAAATATGATTATCAAGGTATCCCAATAGTAATAGTTTTCATAAGCACCACTAAAATACCAAATGTATCAATTGAACTAAGGCACAATCAGTTATGACCATAAAAACCTTGGATAAACCATGTTTATCAGATATATGTTCAACCTCTATCATTCTACAAATGTAGATCAATCAATGACAAAACCTAAAGCTATAGTAGAATATGTTCTAGTATCTTTTGACTTGTGGGAATACCCTATCGATTTAATAATTCTATAGCCCAAAGCCAAGGTTAATGGTTATCCATTAATCCTTGGTAGTCCATGGCTTGCCATAATTACTATATTCATTAATTATCTATCAGGATATATGATTATCTCAAATGAAGTAGATTCAAATAAAATCCATTATAGCCTCTAGCTAAGTCTTCAATGGATCTAATTCTTTAACATGTTCCTTCACAGTAATTATGTCTAATTTAGATTATACTACAATTGCCTCCACCTAAAATACAAATTAACATTAGAAGTTTCTTAGGGCATGTTGGTTACTACCAACATTTTATCTAGGATTTCAGTAGAATCGTAGCTCCTATGTTCTCATTACTAGCTGAATTTTGATGGAAATATGTATGTCAAAATGCATTTGAAGCATTAAAACAAAAACTCACTACTGCTCCTATGTTATGAGAACCAAACTAGAAATCCCATTTTATAATAGATAAAATTCCCAACCAAGAATAGGAAGATGTAAAATGTTACACCATCTATTACATTAATAAAAATTTAGTTGGAGCTAAAAAGAGCTATATAACTATTGAAAGAGAATTTTTGGAAGTAGTATATTCTATTAATAAATTCTATCATTTATATTATTGGGTATTGATTTATTGTTCACACTAATCATGTAGTGATAAAATACCTAATGAACAAACCCATCGTTAGTGGTAGGATTATTCAATTGTTACTATTACTCCAAGAATTTGACATCACTATTGTTGATAAACCTAGTAAAGCTAATGTGGTAGCTGATTTTCTATCAAGATTACATATTGTAGGTGATCATAAACCAATGGAGGATAACTTCTTGGATGAACATATTTTCATGATATCAACACATTCTCTATAGTTTGCAAATATCACTAGCTATTGGGCGATAAGGAAGGTTCCTTCATATTTTTCTCCTAAAGAAAAGAAGCATTTAGTTCAAAAAAATTTTACTTTTAAATGGGTTAATGGTATATTATTTAGCTACAAACATAACTTAGTTTTATGTAGGTGTGTATGACAAGATACATTTTTTAACACTCTTCAAGCATGTTATAACAAACCTTTAAGAGGACATTATTCTATAAAGAGAACTATTCAAAAGGCTCTTGGTGCAAAATATTATTGGCCCTCACTCCATTGGGATGTTAAGAAGTATGTACGAGATTGTGATTAGTGCTGATGGGTGGGAAATACCACTACTAAAAATGAGATACCTCTATAGCCTCAAGTGCTTCTTGAAATTAAGGCTTAATTTTATTGGCCCAATTGATCCACCGTCCTAGAAAAAACAATACATTTTGGTCAATACTAATTATGTGACCAAGTGGATGGAGGTTCATGCATTCAAGCATACCCCTAAAGACAAATTTGTAGATTTTCTATATGGTCACATTTTCAGAGATTTGGTGCTCATTGTGCTATTGTGTCAAATCAGGGACCACAATTCATGTCTAGGGTGGTATAAGTATTTGCAAAATTCTATGAGGTAAATCATAAGAAGGCATGTTCGTACCATACATAGGTTAATTGATAGGTGGAAGTAACTAATAGAGAGCTTAAAAATATTTTAACGAAGATAGTGTCTTCCCATAGAGTATATTGGATTAATAGGTTGCCTGAGATCGTGTGGGCATACAATACCACATGGAATTCAACCATATGGTTTATCTCGTATGAGTTGGTAAATGGTAAGAATACAATTTTCCCATTGAGTTTGAGCCCCATACACTTTGTATGACATTAGAGGTGGACATTGATTTATCCAAGGCATAATAGAAAAGGATACTTAAGTTGAATGAACTAGATGAATTTCATCTAGAAGCACTTTATCACACAGAGATAATCTAGCCACAAAGGAAAATATGGCATGATAGCCAAATCAAAAACAATAAATACAAGCCCAATGATTGGTCACTCCATTTTTATTCGCATTACAAATATTTTACTAGAAAATTATGTACTAGATATTTAGGACCATATGAGAGAGTGCAAGTATTTGACAATGGTGTGGTGCAACTCTTGCCTATCGATGGCTCTAGATGTTGACTATTGGTCAATGGGCATAACTTGCAACTCTATAAAAAGCTAGTCACCAAGGAGTTTTCAACATGCTATCTGATCTACACACGGTGGAAGAGGCTTCCTATTACAATTTAGTTATTCATTGAGTTCTTGTGTTTTAAAAAACTTGTTTAGTAGTAATGTTGGAAATTAAGCCAGTTAAAAGGAGTAAAAATTTTGTTTGCAACGGTAAGCTTTGGATCTTACCCTTTTACATCCTTGGATGGTAGCTGACTAGGCAGGTAGTTTGACTTGGACGATAGCTGACTGGGCAGATTGGACGGAATGGGCAACAAGGTGGAAAACACCAAATTCCCTTTCTCCTTTCCTTCCTATTCTTTTTCTTTTCCTAACTTCTTATATATTCCCTAAGGTTGTTTAATCAACCACTATTTAAACTTTGTAATTCTTATGTTTCCAAGGTTGAATATAATATTTCTACATTTTTCTATTGCTCCTAATTCTCACGTGCCCACATATGGTATCAGAGCTGAAGTCAAAGAGGGTGCTAGAATCAAGGTTGATGGAGGAACCAAGCTCAAGGACCGAGGTGGAGGAACCAGGCAGCACAAGCATCGAGGCGAGGTCAAGTGGGACCCGTAGCATACAATCCAAGGTGAGGAAGGCCCGTGATTCATGAACCAAGGCAATGTCTGGATCAAGCCTGCACAACAAGTACGTGAGGAGGAGAAACTTAGAACCAACTAGAGAGCACCATGTGGTGAGAGGAGAACAATGCTGACATAGATTAGATGACTCAAAAATGATGTAGACCAATTACGTGGTAGAAGGACCGATTACATGGTAGAAGGAGGACAAGCAACGTGGCAACAAATGACAGGCTCAAAGGAACCAATGTGGTGGGGAGCGATTGCTCGAGAAGGAGGTAAAAAGGAAAATCACTGATTATCCAAATGTAATCGAGTGAGTATTCACTCGCCAAAGGTTTTAAACACCTTCATCACCCTCCGCATGGTCAATGTGGGACAAAAATCCCAATTTTTTTTAATTAAAGCACGACTGAGAGAAGTATAAGGAAGGCAAGCTTCCCTTGCCTTCCCGTGGATCCACATAGCTCGACTGGCTCATGGAGCCAGCCATAAGGTGCCCGCCTTCTTGCAGGTCGTGGGTTCGAAACCCAACGATAGTGAAAGCTTGAAATTTTTTTATTTTTGTTGAAATCGGATCCGAAACAAAATATACTTGTAATATTGCCCTTGGGTTCTCATCGGAAGTGGTAGCCGAGTTGGTTAGGATGAATTCTTGCATGAAATAGGTCACGGGTTCGATTCCTGCGAAGGATAAATTTTTTATATAAAGTTTTTTTTTATATATTATTATTAAAATTAATTATATTATATTTAATATATTAACTATAATTGCTTTTCTAAAGTTTTTTTAAAGCAATTATTTTTTAATCTATTAAATAGTAATATATATATTTTTAATATATATCATATAAGAAAGAAAGACATTGTCTAAGAGACAATTATTGTAATCGAAGGATAAATTTTTCACTTGATTCAAGAAATCATAAACTGTAGACCTTTTGTGTAATAAGACTAAGAGGCTTAGTTTTTTTTTGTAAAAGAGACAAAAAGATCCAAATTGACAAATTGTAAAGAGGCATTGATGATAAGACCAAATGGTTGTTATCATGCCTTATGTGCAATTCTAGCAAGAGAAGGTGCAGAGAGGTTTGATGAAAAAGTAAGAGGTTATGGGCTCAACATTGTGTTTAGCCAACTTCAAAATGCAGTGATAGCACATCAAAGGTATCCTGACTCAGGGTATGAGGTAGAATTTGAAGACAACTCATTCAGGAGTCAATTTGAACAATCAGGATCCGTACAAGCTGCACCACAAGAATCAGAGTATGCACACTACAGTATTTCAGTGGAAATATTAGAACCAAAATCACCAAAAATAATATTGATAAGTGACGATGAAGAAGAAGTAGCAGATAATTTTATGAATCAAGAGATAGCATCCCCACATCAAGAGGAATAAACAGTGAATGATAGAGTAGAACAAGTCAGATTTGACTTAAGTTTGTAATCTCTTCTTTCTTCCTTCTTCTTATTTCCTTATTTCAAACAACAAAGTACTTTATTGTAACCATGAAATAAAGAGAGTTTTTTGGTAACTATAGCTTCACACAATAGGTTACCTATACTAGAATTTAACAGTTATGACTATGAGTATTGGTCTATAAATATGAAGACCTTTCTCATAGGAAGAGGTTTGTGGGACATAATAGAAGAGGGCTACATAGAACCCTCAGAATGGACAATACTAAGTGCCACGGAAAAGAAAACACGAAAAGAAGAGAAAAAAAACAACTCTTCTGCTCTTTCTCATCTCCAAGCTACATTGGAGAAAAGCATATTCTGTAGAATCGTCACTTGTACAACTGCACAAGCTGCATGGAAAGCATTGAGTGATGGATTCTAGGGTAGTAATCAAGTGAAGCAGGTAAGGCTTCAAAAACTAAAGAGAGATTTTGAAAATATTCGAATGAAAGATGATGAAAAAGTCGATGATTATTGTGTTAGAGTAAAAGCAATTGTGGATAAAATGGTTATACTAGGAAAAAAATCATGCCTGAGATAATTGTAACAAAAGTGTTGTGAACACTTACACAAAAATGGAACCATATTGCCATAATTATAGAAGAATCCAAATATCTTTCCCTTTTAACATTTGATGCATTAATTGGATTGTTAATGTCACATGAAGAGAGGTTTCCTAAAACTCCTTCAACCAGCTATGAAGGTGATGATAAGGCCTTCACTTCCAATGAAAACAATGGAAGAGGATGGGAAAAAGGTCAAGGCAGAGGTAAGCAAAGAGGTAGAGGCAGAAGCAACTACAGAGGAGGCAATCAAAATAGAAGAGGCAACCAGAACAGAGGAGGCAACTCATACAGAAGAGGCAATCAACAAAGAGGTGGAAATAAAAATTGAGGGGGAAATGAAGGACAAAGTGGAAATCAAGGGTGAGGAAGTGACAAGTCAAAATTAGCTTGTTTCAACTATGGCAAGCCAGGTCACTTCACGCGTGACTGCTGGTCAAAATCTTCACAAGGCAGCAGTAGTCAATATGGTAATTATGGATAAGAAGACGATACCTCTAATATTTTTCTTTCATATGGATAATCATAACACAATCTAAATGACACATGGATTCTAGATACCGGTTGTTCAAACCACATGAGTGGCAAAGAACATTTATTTGCTACTCTAGATTCCACTTATAAATTACAAATCAAATTAGGGGATGATAAGACATTGCAAGTAGAGGGTATTGGAGCCATGGAGGTTCCAACCAAAGAAGGACTAAAGAAAGTGCATGACATCTATTACACTCCAAATATCCAACACAATATGCTAAGCATTGGATAAATGATGGAAAATAATTACAAGCTTGTATTTGATGAAGGACAATGTATCATTTTTGATAAAAATAATTGTAATCGTGTCATCACACAGGTCCCCATGACCAAGAATAGGTTATTACCTCTCAAATTTGGTGAGCCAGGAGGAGATAAACTTGCAAATGTAGCTATAATAAATCCAAGTGTGCTTTGGCACTTGCGATATGGTCACCTTAATTCTGCTAGCTTGAAACTTCTCACTTCTCAAGCTATGGTGACAGGACTTACCAAAATCAATGAACAAAAGGAGGTCTGTGAAGGATGTGCTTTGGGAAAGCACTCAAGGTCAAAGTTTCCAAAAGGACAAGCGTGGAGAGCTAGCTATCCACTTTAGTTAGTACATTCAGACATATATGGACCAATGCAAACACAGAGTCTCAAAAACTATTCTTATTTTCTCACTTTCATAGATGACTTCTCTAGAATGTGCTAGATTTATTTTTTGAAACATAAAGATGAAGCTTTTTATTGCTTCATAGATTTTAGAAACAATGTAGAGAATCAAAGTGGGAATTATGTAAAATGTCTTAGGACAGATCGAGAAGGTGAATACTCCTCAAAAGCATTATTGAAATATTGTAAAGCAAGTGGGATTAAAAGGCAATTCACCACTGCCTATACCCCACAACAGAATGGTGTGGCCGAGAGAAAGAACCGCACCATAGTTGAAATAGCAAGATCAATGCTTTAGACTAAGCATCTAACTCATATGTACTAGGCAGAGGCTATAAGAACCAGTGTATATATTCAAAATAGAAGTCCTACTTCTAGTTTAGATGGTGTCACTCCTTATGATGGGTGGTACGAAAAGAAACATAATGTAAAGCACTTCAAAGTGTTTGGTTCTTTAGCATATGCACACATTCCTGATGATAAAAGGAAGAATCTTGATCCAAAGAGTCAAGCTTGTATATTTGTAGGGTATTGTGAGTCTACAAAGGCATATAGACTCTACAATCCCAAGACTCATAAAGTTATACTCTCCAGGGATGTAATTTTTGATGAAGGGGGAGAATGGGGTCATCAAAGAATTTTTTTGATGATGAGTCCCAAGATGTAAGTTCTTCACAGGTACAACAGGTGTCTCCAAAGAAAAGCAAAGGAACGCCACCCCATCCAAGCCCAAGCAGGAGTACTACATCAAGTACTTCAACCGCCACTCCAAGTCCTTCTCTAAAGATATCAATAAGTTTTTCACTGATGGACATTGATAGAGACTCTCCATAAAGAGGCAAAAGAACATTACAAAATCATCCATCTTTTCAAATGTTGGATTAGAATTTCCAGAGAAGATTCACTAGAAGCCAAGATAGTGAAATGAATACAGTTTTGCAACAACTTAAATTTTTTTAATTGTATGGGGATGATGACTCCCATGATCCTAGGGGAGATGTAGTCAATTATGCTTTATTTGCTAGTACATAGCTAGAACCATCTAGCTATGAGAAGGCTTGTACTAAAAATGTATGGCAAGAAGCCATGAAAGAGGAAATAACCTCTATAAAAAATAATGATACATAGGAGCTAGTAAAGCTACCCAAAGGAAAAAAATGTGTTGGATGTAAATGGGTCTACAAGACCAAGTACAATGGTTATGGAAGCATTGAGAGGCATAATGTGAGACTAGTAGCAAAAGATTTTACTCAAAAATTTGGCATTGACTATGAGGAAACCTTTGCTCTTGTTGCATGACAAGAAACAATCATATCGGTTCTTTCCTTAGCAGCCCATAAAGGATGGAATGTTTAACACATGGATGTGAAAAGTGCTTTTCTAAATGGATACTTGCCAAAAGAACTTTATGTTTAACAACCTCAAGGTTTTCAAGAACAGGGAAAGGAGAACCTTGTTTACAAATTGAAGAAAACACTCTATGGCCTCAAGCAAGAACCAAGAGCTTCATACTCACGCATTGATGGCTATTTCAGTGAGTATGGATTCATGAGAAGCAAAAGTTAACCAACCCTATACTACTTAAAGCATGGATTAGATATTATCATAGTTTGTTTGTATGTGGATGATCTAATATTTATGGGTAGTAACAATAAAATGAATATGGAGTTCAAAAACTCCATGATGAAATAGTTTGAGATGAAAGATCTTGGTTTAATGTGATACTTCCTAGGGATGGAAGTGCATCAATAAAATAAAGGGATATTCATATGTCAACACAAGTATGCTCGAGACATGATCAAGAAATTTGCCATGGAGCAGTGCAAATCAGTTGCAACTCCAACTGGACATGGGATCCAATTGAGCAAGGACGATGGAGCATCAAAGGTTGACATGACAACTTATAGAAGCATGGTTAGGAGTCTGATGTTTCTCACCAACACAAGGCCAAATATTCAATATGTTGTTTCTCTAGTTTCAAGGTTTATGGCTAGTCCATATGAGCTGCATCTACAAGCAACTAAAAGAATCTTAAGATATGTAAAAGGCACATTGGATTTTGGAATCCATTACCAAAAATGTAACTCTGTAAAATTAGTTGGCTTCAGTGACAGTTATTGGGGCAGCAATATAGATGATAGAAAATCTACATCAGGAATTTGTTTTAGTCTAGGATCAGGACTAATTACATGGAGTTCCAAGAAACAAACTGTTGTAGCATTGTCATCGACTGAGGCTGAGTATATAACCATCACACATGCTAGTACTCAAGCCCTATGGTTGAGAAAAGTTCTTGAAGATATTGGAGAAAGTCAAAGTGGTCCAAATAAACTGTATAATGATAACATAAGTGTCATTCAGTTGGCATACAATCCAGTCCACCATAGCAGATCAAAGCATTTTGATATGAAGTATCACCTCATTCGAGATATGGTGGAACAACAAATAGTTGAGCTTCAATATTATAGCACTTTGGATAATATTGTAGACATCTTCACCAAAGGTATAGCTAAAGCTCAATATATAAAGTTGAGAGACTGTATAGTCAGTACTCTCAACTTTAAAGGGGAGAATGTTGGAAATTAAACCAGTTAAAATGAGTAAAAAATTTATTTGCAATGGTAAGCTTTGGATCTTACCCTTTTACCTCCTTGGAAAACACCTGACTGGGCAGGTATTTTAATTGGACGACAGCTGACTAGGCAAATTGGACGACATGGGTGTCAAGGTGGACAACACCAAATTCCCTTTCTCCTTTCCTCCCTATTCTTCTTATTTTCCTAACTTCTCCTATATTCCCTAAGGTTGTTTAATAAACCACTATTTAAACTTTGTAATTCTTATGTTTCCAAGGTTGAATATAATATTTCTGCATTTTCCTATTCCTCCTAATTCTCATGTGCCCACAAGTGAAAATATTTTTGAGGTTCTACTAGACCAAAACTTAAATGAAAATAAAATTTTGGTTTGGTTGTCTTGTAAATAGAATCTCAGTTGTGAAAATCCCTTGAGGACATAGTTGGGACAAAAGTCGATTGAAAACTAGAAATGGTGGCCCCTTATTTTCAAAATAATAAATAAAAATAAAATAATAATAAATAAATAAATAATTTTGTTTCTCCATCCCTCTAAGAGGTGATCTTGATTTATAGTGGAACTTCATGATCAACTACTCTAATCAATCCATGGAACTATCTGCTATGATAAGGTATAAATTTTTATTTTTAATATTTTTTAACCTTAATATTATATGTAATAACATCTAGTCCATTTTAGACACAACCATATACAATAAGAGTTCAAAGAGATATTCACTAATGTTGTTCAAGAGGTTTTTTGTGCCTAAGCTATGCTAAAATGACTTTTTGATACCCAAACTATGCTAGAATGGCTTTTCAACACCTTAACTGTGCCAAAATGACTTGGGAACCTTTTTCTAATGCCAAGCTTAACTTTTTAAATATTGTTTAAACTTTGTATAAAAAATAGCAAGCCTACAATAAATGTGTGCACCATGACATGTGAAAATTTACTCAAAAAGGGGAATATGCCATGACAGTACCATACTAACCATAAGGACATATTTCTCATGGAATAAGTGATGTCTAATAAATCTATAATGAACATAGAACATGGCGATGCATTAGAATCCAAGTTGAACATGACACATGTTGGAGGTGACATCTCAAAATGGGAAATGAGGGTGACTTGCATCAAACCTTATTTTATGAAGAGTTAGTTTGGGGAATGTATTGGATTTAATACCCATTCCACACTAGATGCAACATGTGTCACTACTTGCACTAGAACAAAATATAGTAGCACTAGAAATGGCATAAGAATAACAAGAAGAAGCATTGGAGTAGGCAATACCAATAAAATAGGTAGTACTAGAATTAGTAGAGATAACAACAAACATGTTGAACAAGGGATATAAATTGAGCCTCTAGAAGACCCAAGGCTATTATTGACCACTCCTACAAGTACGGTTATATTGAGTAACCATAGCACAACACTTACAAGATGGATGAAATAATGTCATTACCTAGAGGAGAAGGTCAAAAATCTTAAAATACTTGAAGAGAAAAATAGGGATAAATCTAGGGAAGTGGTTGATCTTTAGAGTAAACTTCAAGATCCTTACTACATTGTAGATCGACTGTTGGAATAAAAATAAGCAACCATGGTCTATAGTTTTTCTTGTGGGAATAATACTATCGATGGTAAGTAATGAGACATAGTTCTAGTATTAGTTATAAATTAAATTCTACTAAAGAGTTTATCAATGCATTTCTACATAGCCTAATAGAGTAGAAAATTTTGTTATCTGATTTTTATTTGTAAAATTATGAATTGGCTAATGATGTGTAATTTCTTACCCTTATTTATGCCAAACATGTATAATTATGAGTATTTGATTCTACTCTTCATAATTATAATCATATGCATGATATAATATAGAGTTAGGGAAAGGGAAATTGGGTTGTTATTACATTTTGAGCAACCCAACCCAAGCATGTATCCATACACATTACACTTTGATGGGTAATGAGAATATGATATGATAGTATGAAATATAAATAAATCCATGCTTGTAGGAATTTAGATATTGGTACACCAAATATATATATAGGGCTAATATGACATGTTGACAATGATGAGATGAATTTCTAATACAACTCAAGAAGAGGGGATCAATTTTTTCTTCAAATCTAAATTGGTCCCATAAATGAGTGTTGGCAATAATTGTTGTTATTCTAATGCTCAAGCATAATTGGAAAGAGTTTAGATTCATACCACCTATTTTCATAAGATTTACTCCTTAGTTTGACTATGTTGGGCCCCATAATATAAATTAGTTTAGAGAGTGATGGGCTAGACTCAAAAGTCATCAAGGTTACCACCCTCAATTAGCAAATTTTTGCATAGACTTGGATAAGAAATTTGATATCAATCATGCATTGGAGGAAGGAAATTCATGAGGACATGACTCAACACAATCTAGGGGAGTGATGAGGCCTTAAAACACCTCATTTTTGTTAGTAGAATAACATTTTTTGTCTCTCTTAATATGGCTATAATAGATGGTTGGTGATGCACTAATATATAATTTGCATCAATATTTTTTATAAACCTAGTACATAATGAAATGCATTATTAGTTGTTTTAAACAACTTTTGTGTGATTTTAAGAGTATAATTGTAAATATCTGGTGCTTCCCTCTAGAAACTAGTTAGAAAGAATCATGATATGCAAGTTTTTGAGGGATTATTTTAGTGTAACTAAGTGCAAAAAATGGATGTGCAATAATGTATCATAACGGAGTAGAGATGCACTAGAATGGAATGGTGTTACACCAAAAATAAATGGGGCATGAAAAGAATGTTGGGGTAATGGATGGAGGGATCATGTGGTAATTCAATTTACTTAAATTGTAAGTCATAGTAATTGGATAAACATCGTATGCAAATGGGATCAAACCTTCATTTATGCAAGTCTAGCATGATTGAATCTATATTTTTCCAAATCCTACAAAGTCAAATATTTTGCATCCTCTTTCTATTGTTCATTTTGTTTGTTTATTTTCTAGATTTTATACCTACAAGTAGAAACACAATAAAAAAAATAGAAACAACAACACAAGTGACACAGAGATTTACGTGGAAACCTGCAATGTGCAGGAAAAACCATGGGGTAATGGCAACTTATCCTTTTATTATTTTCAGCAAAAATTTATATTTCCATTCACAATATTTCTCACATGCATATGCAAGGGATAAAGTCTCTCTAATAGAGTAGAAGGAAGAATCCAAACTGTTCATTTACTCTCCTAAAAGGAAGCCTCCAAAACTGTTTGTTTCCATTCCTCACGATTGTTCATTTTTCACATTCTGATGTTTATCCCAAATGTCTATTGCTTAGACATCTAGTACTGCTACCTAGATGTCTAGTAGCCTATACATCTAGTACTGCTACCTAGATATCTAGTATTTTTGCCTAAATATCTAGTAGCTTAGGCGTCTAGTATTGCTATTGACATCTCGTACTGCTGTAGATATCTCGTATTGCTACCAACATCTAGTACTACTACTAACATCTCATACTACTATTGACATCTAGTACTACTAAAAATATATCATACTACTACCGATGTCTAGTGCTTATGCCTACATATCATACTGCTATCAATGTCTTGTATTGCTATCGATGTTTCATACTACTATAGATGTCTAGTACTACTATCGATATCTTGTACTACTGTAGATTTCTAGTACTGCTATCTAGACATCTAGCAGTGCTGCCTAGATGTCTAGCAGCAATATGTGTAGGCTTAAACCCTCTACATAGTGACTTCACCTCCTAACATTCTCCCACTTGAAGTCAATATTCAGGAATTATTCTACCAAATATTTTCATCCAGTGCCAATTGCCCAATGTTGCCCTTGTTATTTTTTCAACAAGCCCAAAGAAGTTTTGCACCACTCAAAATTATCTACCTTGATCGGATTTTTAAGCATATCTAGAGGATTCACTTTAGTGTGATTTTTTGCAACAATATCCTACATTTTTCCACTATATTTCTTATAAAATGGTACTTGAAATCAATGTGTTTCATGTGTTCATATAATATTGGGTTCTTCACTAGATGAATAGCACTTTGGCTATCACAATACAACATAATTTTCTCCTACATTATATTTAAGTCACCCAACAGTCCCCCTAGTCAAATTGCCTCTTTTCTAGCCTCAGTCACTGCAATGTATTTTGCTTCAGTGGTTGATAAGGCCATAATAGACTACAACTTAGAAGTCCAAATCACAGATCCACCAACAAGAATGAAAGTATATATTGTAGTGGACTTTCTCTCATATCTATCTCCACAATAATTAGAATCCACAAAACCTTTAACTTGTAAATCTACCAATTCAAAGTAAATGGCAACATATAAATTGCATCTTAAATACCTAAGAATCCACTTCACCGCATTCCAATGCTCCTTACTAGGATTTTCCATGTACAACTGACTACTCCTACTATTTGGATAATATCCGATCTGGTGCTCACCATGGCATACATGAGTCTTCCTACTACTAATGAATATGGTACATGAGACATGCTTGTATTCTCTACTTTTGTTCTAGGACACTGATTGGAAGACAAATTAAAGTGTGAAAGAAGTGGGGTGGTAACTGGTTTTGCATTTTGCATATTGAAGCACTGCAGAATCTTCTCTATTTATGAATTTTGACTTAACCATATATTTATTCCTTTTTTGTCCCTATGTATATTCATCTCTAAAATTTGGTTTGCTGCTCCTAAATCCTTCATTTCAAAAGTCCTAGCCAACTAATCCTTAAGTTCAATGATTTTATTCATAAAGGGGCTTGCAACCAGCATATCATCAACATACAACAATAAAATAATAAACCTACCATCATCAAACCTCTTATAGTATCCACAATGGTCAGCTTCACTCCTACTAAAATCTTGGCTCTTAATGAAGGTTTCAAATTTCTTGTACCACATCCTTGGTGCCTGTTTCAACCTGTACAGTGATTTCTTTAGTCTATAAACCAAATGCTCTTCACATCTTTCTTTGTAGCCCTCAGGCTAATCCATATAGATCTCCTCCTCAAGATCAACATGCAAAAAAACAATCTTCACATCAAGCTACTCTAGTTCTAAATCCTGTGCAGCTACAAGTGCAAATAGAACTCTAATAGTAGTCATCTTCACAACTAGAGAGAAAATTTCATTAAAGTCAATACCTGACTTCTACACATAGCCTTTTTCCACCAAGCGAGCATTATAGTGTTCCAACAACCCATCACTGTTCATCTTCACTTTGTACACCCACTTGTTTCCAACAATATTTCTTCTAGGTGTGATATCCACAAGTTCCCATTTTTTATTCTTATGAAGTGTCTCGATTTCCTCCTCCATGGATTTCCTCTAGTTTTTTACATTCTCAAACTCTCTAGCTTCCTGAAATAAACTAGGCTCACCATCATCAGTTAACAAAGCAAAGTATGAATGATATACTTGAAAATACCTTTTTGAACACTTTTGTGGATGTGTAGATCTTCTAACCCAATTATATATTGATTGTGGCTCTTGGTCTTGTTACCATTGTGGCTGCTTTACTTGTTTTGCATGCTGATCAAAAAATTCAACATGTTGATCTTCATATTCATATTCACTTATTTCTACTTCAATTGGTACAACATTAGGAGTTTTCTGTACCTCCTTCCTTTGCATGGATTTTTCATCAATAATTACATCCCAACTAATAATTACCTTATGGGCAGTAGGATCCCATAGTCTATACCCCTTCACTGTATCTACATAGCTGAGAAAAATACACTTGCTTGAATTTTGGTCAAGCTTGGACCTTTTTTATTTAGGTAAATGGGAAAATGCATCACAACCAAAGTTACGCAAATGAGAGTAATCAACTGGCTTACAACACCAAACCTCCTCTGAAATATGTCCATCCAATGTAGTTGTAGGTGACCTGTTAATAAGATAAATAATTGTATTAACAACCTCTACATAGAAATTTTTCTCTAGCATGACTGCGCTAAGCACACTTCTTGCAAGTTCCATGATTATGTGATTCATCCACTCAACCACACCATTTTGCTATGGAGTATATGGTACAATCTTCTGGTGCTTAATAACTTCCTACACCCAAAATTTATCAAATTCCTTGGAGCAATATTCACCCCCATTATCTAACCTGAGACATAAAATTGACTTGCCCAAAATCTTCTCTACCCATGCTTTGAACTCTTTAAATTTTTGCAAAGCTTCTGACTTCTTCTTCAGAAAATAAACCCACACTCTCCTAGAATAATCATCTATAAAAGTCAAAAAATAGATGGCACCATTTAAGGACTGAGTGGGGACCAGTCCAAATATATTCGAATGTATATGTTGCAAAAAATCAGAACTCTTACCAAGGCTTGTAGTAGAATGAACCCTCTTTTTTTAAGCAAAAATATAGTTCTCATATAAGTCTAAATTGAAAGACTTAATCCCAGAAAGCATAACTCTATCATGCAAAATTTTAAGATCTTTTTCACTCATGTGGCCTAGGCGTTGATGCCATAGAATTATTGCATCATGAACAAAAGTTGTTGCTATTGCATGGTTTATCATCGTATCATCACATAAATTATATAGGGTCCCATAAGACTCCCCTTTAGCTACTACAAGATCTCCTATGGTAATTTTGGAGTAGTTGTTATTGAAACTGATAGAATACCCTAGCTTATTCATCATTTTTATTGAGAGCAAATTCTTTCACAAATCGGGTACATATCGTACATCACATAACAACCTTTCTCTACCATCATCTAGTATGATCCTTATATCCCCTCTTCCCATAATTTCTAAAGGGTGATCATCACCCAAATAAACCTATCCACCATAGTATGGATGATATTTGTCAAACCAGTATCTATGGGAAGACATGTGGAAAGATGCACCTGAGTCCAAAACCCAGGTATATAAAACAGATCTATTGTTATTGATACATAAGGATTCACATATTGTTGTCTGTCCTAAATCTACTGCACTGGACTCAATTGATGGCTGATTTTGCTTTTCACCATTCTTTAATTTCTAATAGTCTTTCTTTGAGTGTCATGGCTTACCATAATGCCAACACTTACCTTTCTGGTTATGTCCTTTAAACTTAGATCTAGACTAATTTCTACCTTCTTTACTCCTCTCTAAATATCGACCTCTTACAGATAGGGCTTCATTGGTTGAGGGTTCCAAAGATATTTTTTGTCTCAACTCTTTTGCCAACAAAGTGGCTACCACATCATTAAATTTTAGTGTTCTTGATGATGAATTACTTATGGTCACTACCATGTTATCCCAAGTGTCTAGTAGGGAATAAAGTAGGGTGATAGCTCCATATTCATCCTCCATATTCATATTAACTGAAACCAATTTACTAATAAGAGTATAAAACTCATTCAAATGATCTACTACGAATGAAATTTCCTTCATCCTCAAGCTATAAACTTGTTTTTTCAAAAATAATCTTATTTGTTGTTGATTTTGACTCATAAAAATTTTCAAGCTTTTTTCAAAGGGCTTTCGTGGTCTTCTCTTTAGCTAAATTGAACAAGATAGAGTCTTCTAGGTAGAGATGGATTGTAGAAACTGCCTTCCTTTTAAGCGCTGCCCACTCCTCATATTTCATGCTTCTTGGTTTACTCGTGATCCCTTTTAAGGCTAGATCTTGGTCATTTTCAACTAGCAAATCCTCCACCTTCATATTCCATTCAGAAAAGTTCCTGTCATCAAATTTCTCAATATTGAACTTGGTTACACCTCCTATCATTGTTGCAACTCCCACTCACACAAAACCTTGAGATTTGATACCAGATATTAGTTTATTTTCTAGATTTTATACCTTCAAGTAGAAACACAATAATAGAAAATAGAAACAACAACATAAGTGACATAGAGATTTACATGGAAACCTATAATGTGTAGGAAAAACCATGGGGTAATGGCAACTTCTTATTTTATTATTTTTAGTTAAACTTTACATTCCCATTCATAGAATTTTTCACATGAATATGCAAGGGATCAATTCCATTTTATAGAGTATAAGGAAGAATCCAAACTGTTCATTTTCTCTCCCAAAAGGAAGCCTCCAAAACTGTTCATTTCCACTCCTCAAGATTGTTCATCTTTCGCATTATGACGTCTATCCTAGATGTCTACTGCCTAGATGTCTAGTACTACTGCCTAGATGTCTAGCAACCTAGATGTATAGTACTACTACCTAGACTTATAGCAACCTAGATGTATAGTATTGCTATCGACATCTCATACTACTATAGACATCTCGTACTGTTGTAGACATCTCGTACTACTACCGATGTCTAGTATTGCTGTCGATATCTTGTACTACTACTGATATTTCATACTACTACAGATGTCTAGTATTTTTGATGTCTCGTAATGCTACCTACATCTCATACTGCTACCAATGTCTCGTATTGCTATTGATGTCTTGTACTACTGTTGATATCTCATACTATTGTCGATGTCTAGTACTACTACTCATATCTTGTACTAATGCAAACATCTAGTACTACTACCTAGACATCTAGCAGTGCTATCTAGACATCTAGCAGTAGTCTTTGTAGGGTTAAAACCTCTATATAGTGACTTCATATCCTAACACATTTTGTAACTCATGGTAACTTTCCACTAGTCATTGCATAATATGTAGGTTGTTGTTAGGCATTCCAAAGTTTATCCCTTCTAAATGCTTCACTTCATGATTTACATTTTTTATTATTTATCTTGTTTGTTTATAAGGCATGAATCCAAACCAACTATTTCACAATCCCTTCATTCCACCAACCATTTTGTAGATCTAACTAGAAGGTTGCTAACAAATAGCAGTTTGATTAAGAAATATGTGTATAAAAATGTAATCCCCATGTTTAAAAGGAAGCTGGAGAATATATGTAAAATTAAGTTGTTGTAATAGTCCTCTACTCTTAATAAAAGTATACTTTTATCTTTTTTTCCTTAAATATGTGATCATTTAGAATATTTCTTCTCAATAGTTCTTCCTTCTACTAGATTCTAGAGCAAGGGCCCACTCTGCTAGGATAGTGGAAAGGTTTATATTATGCATTATTGCAGGTATGAATTTAAAATAGGCAATTAGTTGTTATAATTATGAACTAATATTTCAATATAAAGATAAAGATAGTTATCTTACTATTTTATTAATCTTTAATTAATTGATAAAATTCTTCCTAGGACAATTGTTATGCGACTTCTTAGGTAGATTTATTATTTTCAAGAATTAGCCTTGGTAGATGTGCTTTTATTTACATATTATTTTTTATTCATGTAAAGTGTGTTAACTTTATTTTTTGAAAGTGTTTTTAACTTTTGCAAGAGTGTTTTAAATTTTCACAAATGTGATTTAGTTTATGCAAGAATGTTCCAAATTTTCTTTATGAAAGTATGTAGTTTTAGGAAACCTTAGAAGACCCTATACCAAAATTAACTTCTTATTTCTAATGCATATAGCCATTAGATGCTGTCGTAGATTGATAAATTATTAAGTGATTTTATAAACAACATTTATCAATAACAATATTAATACTCAAAAATATAGAAATAGTATGCATTTACTAGAACAAAATTCAGATTCCATATTAATAAATCAATAAAAATTAATGGATCTAAAATTCAAATCATCAAATATCCTAACCACTCAGAGAGGGTAAATTTTCATAGCCATATAGAGAGTGCAAAGTCTCAAATGTGCACAAGAGGTAATAGAATATTATAAGTATTGATGATCTAACAACTACAACATAAATTTATTTATAGACCAAGAAAAATAACAACCATAACCTAGGGCCTAAGCTAATAATAATAAAGATAGTCGATGTGGCTATATTGGAGCCATTACATGGATTCGTCCTAGAAATATTTATCCTAAAAAATGAAAATTATTAGACAATTCTAGTTAGCTCCCACATTGCATGTTCATCTAGTAAATCTTATCACTTGATGATGAAATACTACACTTGGTGATATCTTATATCATGAATCCAAGAATGCCAAACTACTTCTAGTTGAAGGTCAATTCACTCTTCTTCATTGAGTACTAAAAGCTCTGTCTAGAACTAGATCTTTTGACAAATACTTAAGTAATATAAGAAGCATGAAAGGATGGATTTTGGAAGTTAGAGGAAGCTCCAACTATTATTCTAGTTCCTTAATTTGATAAAACACCTTATAATGACCAACTAAGTTTCTAAATTTTTAACAAGGTTATGCACAAGGGCAAATTTCGCAATATATTGCAAATTTTAGGATTTTAAAATTTTTATTTTGCTAATTTTGGGACCCTAGAGGTCGGCCCATTCACCTAAAAATTACAAAATTAATATTTTTTTAGGGTAAATTCACCCTGCTACAATATGTTTTCCTGCATAATTTTTGCCCTAAAATTATTTAAAAAAATTATACCGCACAATTCGCCTCTTGTACCCCACTATATATAGGTAACCCTGACAACGTCACTCATAGTCTCAAGACAACTGACACAAGGTGACCACAAAAATTGATTGGCAGAAGTGATTGACACAAGGCAACTGGCAGAAACGATTGGCATGATACGACTATCACAAGGTGACTGACATGAAGTGACTATCATGAAGCGATTATCACAAGGTGACTGTCATAAGGCGACTATCACAAGGTGATTGACATAAGGTGACTGTCATAAGGTGACTAACATAAGGTGACTAGAATATGCGACTGGTAGAATGTGATTTTCACAAGGTGACTGTTGCAAGGTGATTTTCGCAAGGTGACTATCACAAGGTGACTAATAGAAGGTGATCGACAGATGTGACTAATAGAATGTGATTGATAGAATGTGACTATCACAAGCAAATTTCACAAGGTGACTTTCACAAGGCAAATATCACAAGGAAACTGACATAAGGCGATTGGTAAAAGCGAGTGTCACAAGGCGACTGCCACAAGGTGATTGACACAAGGAGACTGACACAAGGTGACTAACACAAGGGGACTATCACAAGGCGACTGTCACAAGGTGACTGACATAAGGCGACCGGTACCATTACTGGTGAATTTACTAGTAAATTTTTGTTACCATTTATGTTTTTATTTATACATTTTTGTTCATTGAAACTCAATAAGGAGGTTTTCCTATTATTTGGGCACCAATATCAAGCTTCCTTTGGTCAGATATTCTGTTGTATTGAATAGTAGTTCTCTCTTTTACCATTTATTTCCATTTTTCAAAATGTTGGTCTTGTTACTCTTTTATTTATATAGGTAAAATATCACCCGTTGGCAATGGAAAGAAAGGAGGCCAATCTTCCAGTTTCGATAAAAGGAGTATCCTTAAATACTTTCATAATATTTTGAAATCTAGTCAGCCATCAACATCTACACAAATTGAAGGTATGTACACCTTTACTTACTAACAAGTTAATTTTTGTAATATTTAATTATATATATAATGTCTTCATTCATTAAGAAGGGTGATTTTTGGTGGATGGCTATGTCCATTTTTTATCTATATTTTTTAAAAGAAGGTATGATTTTAAAAAGAATAATGATAATGACCCTAGTATTGACCCTAGTATCATCTCTAAAAAAAATATTGTTGACCTTGGTATGAATCCACTTCCACATAAGTGCGATCATGAAAAATCCATAGATAAAAAATTTCTTAAATAAATGGAACAAAAATATGAAGAGATTCCTAAAAAAAACACACCAAATGGAAAATAAATTAATAGTTCTTATGTAGTATCTACTTCAGAAGAATCTTCTTCTAAAAAACATAAATGTGCAAGGTCATCTGGATGGACAATTAACAGATCATTTTAGTCTGATTGGGTTTTAGATTTTCTATTTGTTGAGCCAGTGCTTCCAGAGAATAGTAATGAGGTAATAACATAATTGAGATGCATAATTTGCAACTGGAAACATGGAAAGGATCACAGATTGCAAGTTAAGAAAGATACAGTTGAAAAACATTGTGGAAAGGTTTATATAAAAAAAAATGAAAGTGATGGACCAATATAGAAAAATTATAGGTGGAAGGATGCATCATAGTGTGCCCATATCAGATATGCACAATAATATGATAAATTAATGAAACAAAAGCAAAATTTGGATGAGAAAGGTGCAATGATTCAAGCCCAATTTCACAAAATGGAAAAGTTCACTTTAGCTTCAAAAAGTTTACAGTTTGTTGTTGTACTCACTATTCTTAAAATGGGTAGACCTGTGTTAGATTTCATTGATTATAAATCTCAATTTCAACTAGCTGATATGTAGAACTTACCAAATGACCATTGGTCAGATCGAAGTGGTTTGGAAATGGAAAAATGTATGTCATTGGTTGAGCAGGATGACCTCAAATAGAAAATAAAAAAGGCCAAATTCATTTCACTTTAAATTGATGAGGTGACTATTGTTGACAATACATCTTGGATTTGCATGCATGTTTACACATTGGAAAATTATTTAAGGCAACATCGTTTACTTAGACTATGCAAGATGGTGGAAAATTGCAATGCAAAAAATATTTACAATGTTGTTGTTTCTAGTTTAAAGGAAAATTGCAGGAATGAATGAAATGGAAATAGCCACTAAGTTAATATATGTGAGAGCCGAGGTGCTGCTACAATGTAAGGACACAAGAATGGTCTTTGTGTTAGACTACAAATATCTGTTGCCCCATATTTTATCCCTATTCATTGGATGGATCATAGAGTTAATATTGCATACAAAATTGTGGATACATTTACAAATGTAGAAAGAGTGGAAGAGCTTGTCCGTGAAATTCATGATTATTTTTTGCGTAGTACAAAAATATTTTTAGAGTTTCAGTTGTTTGCACTAGAGTTACTGATGGTAAAAAACTCTTAAAAGATGTAGATACTAGATGGATTTCGATGTATCAACCGGTATATATAGTTTTCAAAGAATATCAATCCTTGGTAGGGTTTATATATGAAAATCGTAGGGCAGTTGATAAGGCTAAAGATTTGCTATTTTGAATTAGTGACTTTGAAACACTTCTCACATTGTGTGGTATTCTTCCAATGTTGGAAGAAATGAATACTTTGATAAAAATTGCACAAGAAAGATCGATTTCTATTGTGGATTTCATCAAGGCGAGAAAACAAATTTGCTTACATATTGATACGATGTACGCATCTGATGAAATTTTTATGGATCCCATGTTTGAGAGTTGGAGAGCATTGACAAAAATGAATGATCCTAAGAATTTTTTGAAGTTCAATATAAACAATCATCTTTGTATTAATGTCTATGGAAAGGAAATTCCTTTATATTATTTTGGGCAGTGAATGGATATAGCTACAAATGAAGTTGAACAAATGTCCATAACATACAATAGATTTTATGTAGTTGTAACAAATACAAAAATTAAACTGAAACAAATAATAGAATCATTGACAAAAGAGATCAGAGACCATTTTCAAAGATATGAATTGCTTGAGGCTATGGGTGTGGTTAACCTGATATTTTGGAATCGTTGTAATGAATACCAGAATATAAATGGGTTGTTTCAAAAATACATGGGTAAGCTTGCTAGCCATTTCACTAAAACTATCGTATTTAATGGTATTGAAATCAATGGAATTCTCAACAAATATCTTTTGACAAAACAATCAAATTGTTTTGGAATGATAATGTTTTCTCAAGTTTCAAAATTCACTAATCACCATGAAAGAAGTTATTTTTCATGTTTGTGGAAATATTTATATCTCAGTAGTATCCTACAACATACTATGAGTGAATATTTTAATTTATATGAATTATGACAAACGATGATTTTAGGATCAGTTGAGGATGAAGGGTATTTAGTGCATTATCATATGTCAAATCTAAATTTCAAAATAGATTGGACAAAAATTGAAAAATTGTTTGAAAGTATATGTGTAAACATATGAGGTTGAGCAGTTTCCTTATGAAAGAGCTTTGTCATATTGGAAATCTCTGGTAGACTGAAGAGATGTCATGAATACTCAAGATGATGGGGATAATTATAACAATGATGACACAATGATGACACAAAATTATGGTATAAGCACAAAATATTTTGCACAATCTAAAAAGAGTTTGTTCCAGCTTCCGCCATTATGATGCAAAGATGTTTTTTTTTTTGGTAAGTATAAATTATATTAAAAGCAGGTTTTGAAAGGACCCTAAAACCTTTTTACAATAGGTCAACCGACCAAACCAAAGGTCAAGAACAATCAATTTAAAGAATCCTGCCCAACAGAAAATAGATAGTTTGGAAAAACCCACCCAGTGGAAAAATATAATTTTGAAAAATCCTGCCTAGTAGGAAACCACAAATCTCGCCTAGCGGGAAACCACCAATTTTGAAAAATCCCACCCAACGGGAAACCACCAGTTCTAAAAAATCCCACCCAGCGAGAAGCAGCTGAAAACCACCAGGTTGGAAATCCCGCCCAGCTGGAAAACCAATAGATTGGAAAATCCCGCCCAACAGGAAACCACCAATTTTGAAAAATCCCACCCAACGGGAAACCACCAGTTTTGAAAAATCCCGCCTAACGAGAAAACATGTAGGATGATGAATTTGAAAATCCCACCTAGCAGGAAGCAGCTAAAAACCACCAGATTGGAAATCTCATCCAACGAGAAAACCAAAATATTTGAAAATCTCGCCCAATGAGAAATCCCGTCCCACCAAGCAGGAAAACTAGAAAAAAAATGGGATTGAAAAATCCTGCCCAACAGGATTGGAAATCCTGCCCAACAGGAAAACCAAAAGATTTAAAAATTTGACCCAGTGGGAAATCCCATCCCACCCAGCAGGAAAACCAGTAAAAAAATACGATTGAAAAATCCCGCCCAGTGGGAAAACCAGTAGGAATGGAAAATCTCATCCAACAAGAAAACTAGCAGAAGAACGAGTTTGGGAAACTGCAACATTGGAATCCCACCAACATGAGTACAAGGAAGCCGAAAGGATCTAGGGAAAACAAACGCAGACACAAAGAAAGGATACCAAAATCCACAAAGGACCAGGGACCCACCATCCTTTCTTACAAACAATTCTAGGGAAGAGGAACTGAGATTGGGAACAACTCAGGAATAAGAAAAGGCCCCCCCAAGGCCAAGAACAAGTTATGAGAGTCCACCAAGAAGCAGGACCAGAAAGCAGAATCCATCGAACAAAAATTGAAACAAAAACCTATGAAGCCTAGGCATAAAGCAACAATAGACACAACGATGGGATCCATGAAAAACTAAACTGAGGAATCCAGGGGTCTGCATGCATAGATCACCGATCCCCCCAAGATCGAGACATGTAGTAGAAAACCTAAAGCACCCAAAAAACAGGACTAGAAATCCCCATCCTTACACACAAATAGCTTCAAGGAACTGGTACTGGGGCTAGAAACAACTCAAGCATCAGAAGAGGCCCCCCAGGCCATGTAAATGCTCAAAGCATCCACCAAGCAGTAGATATAGAAAAAATAAGCCTTCGAACAGGAAAATGAACATGGTCCCACCCAAAGGGATGAGACCACCAGCAACCAATGGCATCCCAAAGAGGAAACATGAGCAAAGAGGAAATTGGCCCCCCCAGACCAACCTCGATGAAGAGAGAACCTCATGGGATGCACTAGGAAGCGAACGAGAACCCAACCTACAACCACCACAGATCGAGAAAGCCTTGGAAACCATATCCCAATAACAACTTGTGAAAAAACCCCCAAGGAAAAGCCTAAGGGAGATCAGGGACATGATCCTAGGAACATGTAGGAAACCCCAAAGGATCCCTGGGAAGCACCAGGCCCGGGATTCAAATGAGGAAACCCCAAAAACTACTAGAAAATGAGCAAAAAGTGGGCAAGGATCTCCCCCCAAGGAGATCATCTGCTACAAACCATTCCCAGAGTGGGATGACCTGGGATGAATCAGGGACTGGGCAAGAACCAGGGAAAGGGGAGTAGGGAGAGGGAGCAGGTCCCTCCCCCTCCCATCCTCTATAATCTCCTAATTATTGTTATTTTTATATGAGTATTGATGCAAAGATGTTTTCATTTGATTGATTTCACATATTAAACTATCATTTCTCAATAGAGAATATTGGTATTTAATTCATTTATTTGATTTGATTTCACATATTAATATTGATATTTGATTATATTTTGAGACATATTTTCATTGATTTTGGAATAGAATATTGGCTACAGTATCACATATATTACTGTTTTTCACATGTATTTTATTTCATATATAATGCTACCAGTTGTCAACAAAATATGTATACTATGATTTCATATATTTTGAAAACCATTTATAGCAAAGTTCAAACCATGTATTGAATAAAGTACAAGAAATGTATTCAATAAATCATGTATTAAAATAAACAATGTATGGCAATCCCTGTTTTGAAAACCATGTATTGAATAAAGTATTTACCATGTACGGAATAAACCATGTATTGAAAATAATGTATGGTAAAATATGTATTGAATAAACCAAGTATAGCAAAGTTCAAACCATGTATTGAACAAAACATGTATTGAAATAAATAATGTATGGCAATCCATATATGGAATAGCAAATAATTTATGGAAAACCATGTATAGAAAACCATGTATATTATGATTTCATATATTTTGAAAACCATGTATAGCAAATTTCAAACCATGTATAGAAAACCATGTATAGCAAAGTTCAAACCATGTATTGAATAAATCATGTATTGAAATAAACAATGTATGGCAATCCATGTATGGAATAAACCATGTATTGAAAATAATTTATGGCAAACCATGTATTGAATAAACCATGTATATTATGATTTCATATATTTTGAAAACCATGTATAGCAAAGTTCAAACCATGTATTGAATAAACCATGCATATTATGATTTCATATATTTTGAAAAACATGTATAGCAAAGTTCAAACCATGTATTGAATAAAACATGTATAGAAAACCATGTATATAAAAGTTCAAACCATGTATTGAATAAATCATGTATTGAAATAAAAATGTATGGCAATCCATGTATTAAAAATAGTTTATGGTAAACCATGTATAGCAAACCATGTATTGAATAAACCATATATAGCAATGTTCAAACAATGTATGGTAATCCATGTTTTGAAAACCATGTATATCAAACCATGTATTGAAAACAATGTATGGCAAACCATGTATTGAATAAACAATGTATTGAAAACAATGTATAGAATAAACCATGTATTGAGTAAACTATTTATAGAATAAACCTTGTATAGAATAAATCTATGTATTGAGTAAACTATCTATGGGAAACTAAATATTGTTGCTCCATTATTGCATCCACATAATTCAAAATTATTTATTCCATCCACACTACTGATAAAAAACATCACAATAATGAAAATAAACTATGAAAAAGTAATATAAAACTTATAAAATTTATGTAAAATAATATAATATGTTTGGAAAGATGTTAAATACGAGTCTTTAAAACCATGTTTCTATCAACAACATTCATGAATCATGAAATAATGAAACAACAATTCTACTTTTCTATGTTTTCTTCCTGTAAAGTGCCTGAAGAATCAGTTGCATCTACCTCAATATCCTTTGCTTCCAATGCACCAGCCCGTACCAAACTATCAGTTGTAGTGTTTATCCTTGATATTATTAAACCTTATTCCTTCATGGGATCTTCTTTAAATGGTGCATTCAACTCTTTCTCATTTTCTTTTACTGTAGCATCCACATCCAGGCCCTTTTCTTTGATAAGATTCTTTAGCCAATTGTTTTATCAAACAGTGTGTTGTAGTCTCTTCTTAAATTCAATAGCATTAGTCACATTGATTTTTGCAGTATTGATCCACATTTTCATGGTTGACACTTGCTGCTTCAAATGTTGATAATTAGACTAAAAAATACAAGAGAAAAAGATTAATATTAATTTAAAAATTATAATAAAGAAAAAAAAGATTTTCAGCTAAATGTAAAACTTACATCTGTTGTAAGTCTTGTTGTTTTTGCTACTGCTAATTTCTTCTTATCTAGTTCCCATTCATTGAAATATGCTTAGGCTTTAGCATTTAGGTTCTCTAATCGATCAAGTATAATGGACAAAACTTCATCACTACTTGTAGAATTGGCCTTGGCGGTGCCAGATTTGGCTTTATGTAACAAAGCATCGAGCTTTTATGGCTCATTCTCCACCTTTGAAAATATCTCCTTTCTATGTGAGAAGTTCTTGTATCGGCCATTTATTGCTTTGATCATAACCTTGGCCTGATATTCCCATTATATTAATGTATCAATATCTAAAAGAAAATTATTTGTAACAGTAGCCCTACATCTATTTTCCAATAAAATATTTTCTAGAAAGTTAATTTTATCATCATCAGTCCGATGATGATGGGTGTCAAATTTTTGGTGGGGTAAAGAGGAAACATCGATGGCATATTCTTAAACATTCTCCTATGCTTCATCATTGATCCCTAGACCATGAAGCAGATAACTTGTCTTCAGTGACAAATTCAAATTATTCATATCCTGATACATAAAATCATCTTCTAGATTTACATTTGGAGGGGGAATTTGATATGTGCTTTCTATATTTGATAAATTATCAAGTGTTAAAATTGGGAACCCCATACCTAAAACAATAGACTGACCCACAGTCTGAGTCACTGTCTAAAACTGACTACCGGTTCCCTGAAGTGGCTATTACGGTAGTGTGAGGAACTGTTTCCCATGCATGCAAGATTGGTTCCTCACCGGTGGTGCATGCTGTGGAGATTTTTGGACTTACTGAAGATGGACTTGCTATGGGAGGATTGGCTACTTTTCCTATTGTGCACCCAGTGAAGACATCTATTTTTTGAGTCTTTTATATCTAGCGGGTCCATCTGCAAAATTTCAAATGAAAATTATAAACTAAAACTAATTTTAAAAATAATGCAATTAAAATATATCAATATTAACTAAACATACCCAACTCATACATTGTTGTCGTTGTTGTTAATGGTGCAAGTGTTGGCTTTTGCTCTGAAAATAGTAAAAATATTTTCTCAAACTAAATATAGTTTTATATTGTTAAAATACATTATTGAAATTAGAAATTTTGAAAAATATGTTTATCTTGTGAGTTGGATGTTTCATCTTCAATTTAAATTGCAGTAGATGCATGAGTCGTACATGTATGTTGTCCATCATGAGACCTCCTACGTTTACAGGTGGAAGTTATCGATGATGATTGTGACTGTGTCTGAATTTCCAGACACTTCTTGAATCCTAATGGCGACATCCCTCTTACTGGAGGAGTGAGCTTCTCTTCTCTGTTTTCAAAAGAAAATTAGAAAATAACAAGATTGATTGAACAAATAGAAAAGAGAGACTATTCCAATATATAATTTTACCTATATTTCATTCTCAATTATCCCAATAGCCAACAAAATTATGTGCAATGTAGTTGGAGGATTATTTTGTTGAAGATTATAATATGCTTCCTAAAAAGACAAAGAATAAAATTTTTGGAGGTTACTGTATACACAAACTAAATTTTTTGCGTAGAAAGCAGGTCCTATTTTAGGTGGTTTGAAATGTGAGTGGACCAATCATATCTGCCTCCATTAATAAAATGAACCAACAATGACAAAACCCAAAACATCATTTCTATGGGTCGGCCCTACAGAATAAGCCTTCCCAAGAAAAATTCAATATAGGCATAAACAAATTTATCTGTAACATTGGAAATATTTAAACCCCTTTTCGATTTAGAATAATTAACTATAAAATAGAGAGAACATTATTAGAGAATGGACATTGAAAACAAACATACATAAAAATTAAGGATAAACAAAAATGAAAATTTTAAAAACTTATCTTTCAAATGGTCTGGATTCAGGCCATATCTAGATGCTAACATTGATTTGTCAGATTCAGTCAATGCGTACTAGTTGTTAACAAGGAGACCATCCAAAAATTGTAGTCTTGTTAATCACTGCATATCTGAGTGGTTCATGATAAAAAAAATATCCTTGTTATCAACTTTAATGTGTATAGTGGACACATCATGGTTGTAGGAACTAACAATATGTTGCATTAGGGAGACGTTGGCATCTAACTATGGCATCTTCATGACTCCAACAACTTCGAAGGTGTAAAGCCAGTTGGAATCTCTACCAGGAGTGCTAAAAATATTCTTCACATTTGAAAAATAATAGCTCTTGAAAGATACCTTTAAATGGAGAGGAGAGGAAGCACTAGCCATTTATGATAAACCTCTTAAAACGCTCTCAAAACGCTCTTAAAACACTCTAAAAATGTTGGGAAAATGTTGGGAAAATGCTAGGAAAATGTTGGGAAAATGCTCTGAAAATCTCAGAAAACACTCTGAAAAGTCACAAAAAAGCTCTGAAAATGCCTTGAAAACTATAAGAAAATGCCCTAAAAATGCTTAGAAAATGTCCTAAAAACGATCAAAAAATGCTCTAAAAATACTGGAAAATGCTTTGGAATTCATCGTGATAAAGGTGAAAAATGACCCTGATATTCTATTTATATAAGTATGCATGGCCGAAGTCGACAGATGCATGACACATGGTAGAGGAGAGGACATGTGGCAACATCTTGTTGATGATCTTTGGTGGTCACTTTTTCCTATCGCCTCATGATAGTCACCTTGTTACAGTCACCTTGTAATAGTCACCTTGTGACAGTCGCCTTGTGACAATCACCTTTGGTGGTTGTATTGTGATAGTCACCTTGTGACAACTGCCTTGTGATAGTCACCTTTGGTGGTCACCTTGTGATAGTCACCTTGTGAAAATCACCTTTTGCAGTCACCTTGTGATAGTCGCCTTTTGACAGTCACCTTTGGTAGTCGCCTTATGACAATTGCCTTGTGATAGTCACCTTGTGATAGTTTCCTTATGACAATTGCCTTGTGATAGTCGCGATGTGTCAGCCACCTTGTGACAGTTGCCTTATGATAGTCACCTTGTTGCAGTCACCTTGTGACAATTGCATTGTGTTAGTCGCCTTGTGATAGTCACTTCTGTCAGTCGCATTTTGCCAGTTGCCTTGTGATTGTCACCTTGTGACAGTTGACTTTGGCGATCACCTTGTTACAGTCGCTTCTATCAGTCACCTTGTGATAGTCACTTCTATCAATCACCATTTTTGGAGTTGAAAAATTTGGTGCACAGTTTTCAAAAAATGCTATTATTTGATAATTTTTTTGAAAAATTTTAAAAAATTCACCCCGATGTCTATACACCTTAGGACTAGATTCACCCCAATTTTATAAATACACTTTGGGGCTAACCCCTTATTCATAACCCTAATTTTTAATAGATTTGTTCTTTGGGGACAACTATTTATAAGGCTAGAGGTGCAAGAAGACCATATCATCTATTACAATTTTTTACTTAGAGTAATAATGCAAATATTGTTATTGCTTCATACAATTTTATGCCTAACAAATATTATCGCTAATGAGTTGGAGAAAAATATGATGGTACTAAAGAAAATCATCTACCCATGCCACCTTAGAGGAGTTTAGAATATAGTCTATCATAGATGGTGATTTTTGGCCATGCAATACCTCAAATGGGGGCACCTTGAGGAAAAATGATAAGTATTATATTACTACTCAACTAAGGAAATCTATTTAACCCTTTAATACTATTTATCTTGGGTGAAATACTTAAGACAAGTATCCAAATATTTATTCACAATCTTTGTTTGGCCATTCAATTAAGGGTGATAAGAATAGATCATAGTCAACTAAGTACTAGTAAGAGTGAAGTCCTTCCAAAAGTTGTTAGTAATAACTAGGTCATGATCACTAACCCAACAACTTGGTCAAGTATTTATTTTATTCCAAGCAAGAGAGATGTTATTCCAAGAAATTCTTGAGACTACTATGGTTAGTTTTGATAATAAAGTGATGGCCCAACAAATAAGTCTTGCATTTCTCCATGATATGCAATATGGATAACATCATTTTTATGTGGAATAACCTAGAATATTTTTAGAGAGTTGCTTAATTTCAAAAAATAGAGGATGGTCATCCTACATCAACACAATTCTAATACTTTTTCCTCAAGCATCACACTCAATGATAAATGACTTGTTGAAGTCAAGCATAGCTAAAATAGAAGTGGTACACATAGCCTTCTTTAAGACATTGAAGACCTTGATATCTACATCAAAACAAACAAATGTAACCTTATTGGTGATATCCATATATGGATCTATAATATTCATATAATTCTTTAATTTTATATAGTATGTTGTAAGACCCAAAAATCCTTAAAATTTCTTGAGAGATTCAAAATGGTTAATTTGTCATGGACTTGATCTTGTTCAGGTATGGCTTGAATCCTTCATGGGACATAGTATGGACCAAGTATTCCACTTAAGATACCCTCCAAAAACTTTTGGACCTCTTGACATATAATATTTTGATTTATAAAATATGGAGGACTCTTTCAACATACACTAAGTAGGATTCCCATGAGTTATTATAAACTAGGATATCATCAAAGAAGACCAATAAAATATTGTGAAGTATAGGATAAAAAGTAGAATCAATTAGTCTTTGGAAAGTATAATGGGTATTAGTAATACCAAAACACATGACCAAGAACTCATAATAATTCTCATGTGAATAAAATGTAGTCTTGGGAACATCCTCTTCTCTAATATTAATTTAAGCATAGCTTGGTAATATATATATATATATATATATATATATATATATATATATATATATATATATATATATATATATATATATTTTTTTTTTGAATTTACATGGTGGAATCGGTAGCCGCCACAAATCCGAGAAGGCTGTCTAGATTTTTATGGCCGCCATAGTATTCTATGCTGTTCACCCCAGAAGCCGCCACATAGATATTTGTGCAGTCCACCCCTATAACCACCATGCCACAATCATTTTAAACCTTTTATGCCATTGAAAGCACTAGGAAAGGGACAAGTGTTCAGTATGGTGAGGCCTGAGATTTGAACCTTGGACCTCCACCCCCCTTATGGGGTTTGGATGAACCAATTGGTCTACACCTCGGACCTAGCTTGGTAAAATATTTAGTACCATATAATTCATCCAATAAATCATCAACAATATAGATGAGAACCTTATATTTGATGGTAATTTTATTAAGGGGGCAGAAATAGGGATAGATGATCAATAATTTTCTTTGAATCAAACCATACCACCAAGGATGAATAAGGAATAGTTATAGGATGGATAATTCCTTGCTTCAACATCCCTTGAATAAGTTTAACTATTTTTTCATTTTGCTACTCGGGGTAGTGTTAAGAAAAAAAATTAGATGATTGAATTTTTGGTACAAGGTGGATGCCATGATCTTGAATCCACTTAGGTGGAAAACCCATGGGTTTGTTGAAGACTACAACATATCTATCAATAAGAGATTGCATGTTAAAATATATATATATATATATATAGAGGACTACTCAATGGATTGTACTTTGATGATATTAAAATGGGCAATAAAGACTCCACCATCCTCTTCAAAATATTTTTCATTTGGTGGGATTTGACCACTATGGAAAGAAAATATTTAATACCTTGGAGATAAATGAATTTTACATCTACCATCCATTTTACATATAGTTTCCAATTATTAAGAATAACATCCCATAACTAAGATAATCATTGAGCCACCAAGATGATATTTGCACTACAAAATTCCATTGCTTAAATATAGTTGGAATAGGTATAGGGATCCATAAAAATATTGATATTTGCAATATTTCCTATAGATTGTGCCTTTACCTAATTGGAAATCAATAAGTGGAACTTGTCTTAGGTCTATAATTTATATATAATACCAAGATTTTGCTTATCTTGTTATCAATAAAATTATGAGTACTACCTAAATCAACAAACATATTGACATGATATAATTTAATGAAACCTTATATATTGATAGCATGATGAGCCTACAACCCCATGAGGATTTATTATGAAAGATCCACATTATCCTCATCTTAATTATGATTATCTATTTTGTCTAGTGACTCTTTATTGAGGAGGGATAACCTCTTTATCCTTTGCTTCTAATTGGAAGTAACACCTCTTCTTATAAACTTGATCTTGAGGATAAAATGATCAATGTCTATAATAGAAATATCCTAGTGGATTCTCATCATAATGGTTATTGAAGTATAGTCATCAATGATTGAAATCACACAATGGTTGTGGATGAAGAAATTATAATCTTTTTTCAATTGCATGATCCAAACTCTCAACATCACAAAGGGTATATAAATCATGTATATCTACCTCTTGCCTACTGTCATCCTTAATGTTATAATTAAAGCATAATACTACCATTGGATCCAAATGATATGTATATATGAGGAGGTCCATGAAATCAATGCAATATTACTTTATTATGTTTTTTTATTTGGTCAACATCAAACAAACCAAATAAGAGGTAGAGGGTCATTATAAAACTTTAGTAGGAATATCTTCTTAAAATCTAACCATGAAAGATGATGATTGTGATGCTTGAGTTTCTGTAAAATCCATTAATAAGCATGAATACCCAAACTTGAAGTAGCCAAGGTGACACAACCATTCTCAAGGACATGATGCAATTGTATGATGCTATCCATTTTGGATATCTAATATGACAATTCATTTCCCTCAAAGGTTAAAATGTTAATGTGAGGGATGATAATATACATACATACATACATACATACATACATACATATAAGTGAATATATGTATAATTATGAAACATTAACCAAGAACAAAGAAAAGGATTGTTGGCTGATCATACCAGCTAAGATAATTACAAAAAAGACCAAAAATACTAGTCTTGCTACTATCATCCTTATATAATATATATCTACTCATAGTTACAACACTAAATTCCCCAATCAAAATCCTAAACTAAATGCCCAAAGTTTTCCTTGTCATCAAAGTTTCTCATCTCATATTCACTAAGTTCGCTATCTTCAATCGACCTATTTTGTAGACCTTGTCAATCCTTGTTAGAGTATATTACATCATTTGGGTCATGTAAATGTACCACCTTTGGTACATAGTTAGAGTAGGAGATTACTTTAGGGGAAATTTAGCTAGTTACTTCAAGCAATGTAATAAATGCACAAGTGTCAATGTGCAAGTTGTAATGTGCAAGGTGTCCCCTTGTACAACTAGGTAGAGTGTTGGCCAAGGAATCTATCTTCCTATATAAAGGGCCTCATAGTGAAACATATCAAGTATATCAAGTTCATCAAGTTCATTATAGTAGAGAGTAGTAGATAGTGGTAGAACTCCTTGATGGAGCACAATGTAGTTCTTTAGCTTATATCAATGGAGTGACCATCACCTCCATACTGCATTGTATTTTTACCACTTTCTATTTATAGTATATTTCAGTCATATTGCAGAATTCCATTCTTTCATATTTTCTACATCTTATTAGGACCTATGATAGATCTCTCCCACTGCATATATCCTCAAAATATAATAGTGGTATCAGAGCCACGGTGCATCTAGATAGGATTAGGGAGAGTCACAAGTGAGGACTGAAACAAATCTCAGTTACAAAAATTTTGAGATTACATTTGGCTAGAGTCTTTCCATAGAGTTGTAGGAAAACTCGTGAAGACTAGGACTCAACATTCATTCCACTAGTTTGATGAATCAACTAGTGAAGACTATTGATCTCAAGAGATCTAGAATTTTTCATGCTAACTACTGTCTAAAGTTTCTTTGTTGCAGAAAATTAACTCTCAAAAGTTGGGACACTTCCTACAATAGATAGAGAAGGATTTCACCTTCGTTGCCTAAAATTCTATGTGCTTTCCTCATGTAGAGATTAGTTTTTTTGTTGCAAGAAAATAGACACTATAGATCCATGCAGGAGAGACTCGAGGAGAAGAGTCATGGTGAAGTTTGGAGATTGGAGATCTCCATTTCTAGATTGAAAAACTTCACATTGTAGAAGAAAAGGCCATAGAAGCCTTGCACTTGAAGAAAAGGCCATAAAAGCCTTGATCCAAAGAAGAGTTATTTATCCAGAAGAAGACTCCAAAGAAGAGTTCCTAAAAAAGACTCTAGAGAAGAGTTCCTAATCTAGAAGAAGACTCTAGAGAAGAGTTCCTGAAGAAGACTCTAGAGAAGAGTCCATGAAATAGGAGATTGGTGATCTCCTTTATTGATTAAAGACTTATTTCTAAATAAGCTAAAGAGATCCATAGAAGATCTCATTGGAAAACTTCCAATCATGGAAGAGATAAAGAGGGACTAGCAAAGTCCTATTCCTGATCAGAGAAGCAACAAATTTTAGAGATCCAAGAAGAAGATCTCATTACCAACACTTCCACAAGCAGAAGGTTGAAGGAAAGGTCTCATTTGGAAGACCATAGAAGCTGCAATATTGAAGACCTTGGAGAGGTCTCAAGGAGGAAAAATAAGAAGGCTTGGAGAGCCTTGTTGTAGAGCTCATAGAAGCATCATCAAAAGAGTTCCTAGAAGAACTCATTGGAGAAATCCACTACCAAGGAGAAGCTCCTGATAGTGAAGGACTTGGGACAATTATCACCATCTGACAACAAGCCCAAGAGGAGAAGAATTTGGTAAAGAGTACCAAATCCTAAAGAAGAATCTAGTGAAGACCTCAAGATATTCAGAATATTGAGAAGAAGATCCTGTTTGAAGTCAGAGTTCAACAAGAAGATTGAAGGAGGATTCAGATAGAAGAAGCCTACCAAATCCAAGAGATTTGGAGATTACCTCTCATAGTAAGAAGGCACATTTCAGAGATAAGATTTTTCTGAATATACAATATAAAATAGAAGATCACTTGAAGGATCAAGCCACCAAACCCTAGGCTCAAGATAGAAGGTTCGAGACCACAGTTTGGTGAAGCAAGAAGTTATTTTGGATAGCCAACAAGAAGCTATGGAATTCATTCATCTCAAGGTAGCAACTTGGTGAATCTAAACACCAAGATCTACATCATCTACAGAAGCCATTAAAGGTAAGCAACTTGGGTGCAATTAGTTGAACTTTAAATTAGGGTTCATTATCAAGTATCATTAAGCACCATATTTGGATTAAAGTTGCAAAAATAAGGGCTCATATTATAGTCTTCAAGAAGGTGCAAAAGATAGTTCTTTTAAGAGATTTACTTGCACATTAAAATAGGAGTTGGATGTATTTCGAAAGAAATAAATATATCATCTACCTATTATCTATCTAGAAAGCAAGAAGACTACATCCTACAACACTGATTGTAGTGAAAAATTGCAGATTGTTTTTAAGGGTTCATTATAATTACTCTTAAGAATTGCAGAGATTATTAAGTGCATTAGAAACTACTTTGAGAGTTTATTTATAGGAGTAATAAGGTGAGATTATTGTTACCATTAAAGTGCATTAAGTTGGAGGTATTATTAATCCATTTGCACTATACTAGTTGATCTTTAACTAGTTACTCTAAAAAAGGGTTAGTTTATGTTTTTTGATTGTTAAGATCAAGGGCACAAAACCAACAGATTATCAAAGTGTCTAGAGACACTATTTGGTGCACAAAACCTACAGCAATTCATGGTCCAAAGAAGCCACCAAAAATAGATCAGATTCCTCCAAGGAGTGGAGAAGAAAGCCACCACCAAAATCAGTAAAAGAAGCTACAAATCGAGACTTGGTGAGTCTCAGATTCGAGGTGCACTAAGGGTTCTTTACAGGTAAAAAATTAGTGTAGAAACTACTTCTTCAAAAGCTTCTATCTATATGGTTATTAGCTTGGATTTATTACCAAATTAACCAAGCAAAAGGAGAGAGTTGTCTAGCAAAGGAGACAACATCAAATCAGCCCTTGCCTACAAGAAAGCCACCATTAAAACTAGCAGAAAAATCTTGCAAAAGGAGGTGCAAAAATAAGGTATTCTATTACAAAGTTTATTTACATTATCTTGCACCATAATATTCTATCCTACGTAGGAAAAAGGACAAGGTCTAAGTGTCATAAAGACACATTCTTCACAAGCAAGGAACATCTCAAAGCGGTCATAGAGAAGCATCATCCAAGCAAGGTCAAAAGAGCCTTCAAAGAGCTCACATCATCCATGGTTTGGATAGCCACAATAAGGAACCTGCAAAGCATACATAGCATAGCACAAGGAAGGAGCTATCATTTACAAAGGGAGAAATACAATATCTTGAAAGTAGGAAGAAATCAAAGCATAAAGAAAGCAATACCAGAAGCTAGATGTCCACCCACAAGGAGCATCCAAATCCACCATTGGAGTATCACAAAACTCCACCAAAGTATTGCTCAGCTGGAACCAACTCACATACCAAGCACCATCGAAGCATTGAGGAGAATATACAACAAAGAAAGAGCTGGAAATAATACATTGAAGCTTGCAAGAATACGTTAAGGAGGCATCTAGAGATGTTGAAGAGGAAGGTTCATGCAAAAGAGAAAAGGTGCCACTTGTCACCATTGAAGAAACCCTAACATCTCCCATTTGAGCACTCAAAATAATGCTCAAGCTTGCACGCATGAAAGGAATAGTCCAAGGAAGTATTACACAGGAGAGCATTGGTTGTGTTAGAGAAGGGGTGACACTTGTAACCAAGGCATACAAGCACTCACATAAATATTGTAACGTCTATCCTCCATTCTACAACAAATTCCAAGTGTCAAAGAGCATCTACCTTCTTCAAGCATTGAAATAAAACTACCATGACACTTGTCATTCTCTAAGAAATCCTCTTCCTATTTAAGGTACCTAAAACCAAGGAGGGAAGCACATTCATAGCAGCAAGGAGTTGCAACGTGTAAGAAAAGAGAAGAGCATTTAAAGCTCTTGGTCAAGACATTCAAAGCAGGTCAAAGAAGCTATATTTGAGGCACCACCATTCAAGGATTGAAGTCAAGGAAGAATCAAAGCCTACCATTGGTCATAGCACCCAAGAGAAGCATTAAATATTGTTGTCATCCATGTCCAAATTCAACGCCAATTACTTAAGGTTTGCAACATTATAAAGGTAAGAATTTACCTTATTTTAATTTGCTTTCATCAAAAGGAGTTATAAGGGTATAATATAAGGTTGAAACTATAGGGAAATCAACCACATTTGGAAGCAAAATTAAAGGAGAATTATACACCAAAAATAGCTTAATATTTACAATTTAAAACATAGGAGAAATAAGGATTTCTACTTGGAAAAATTAAATTTCTATTATTGCAAATATTATTGTTTTCTAATATTCCAAATTAGGGAGTTATAAGGAATACTACACCAAAATTAGATTATTGGAATTTAGAAACATTAAAAGGCTATAAAAGGAAGTTCATCAAGGAATATCAAGGGTTGGAATTAATTGGTATACTTGTCTCAAAATCACATTAAAGGGATAAAAGAAATCCAACCATTAGAACTTCATCAAATTAACAAGTGCTTAGTTCAATAGGAGAAATAAGGAGTAATAGAAGTTGATTTTTGCTATTTACAAAACTTTACAAAATCAACCCAAAATTGAACTACTATTCCCAAAAGCACTTTATCACTCATATAGCATATCCAAAATCACTAGGGAGTCATAAGGTAGACTACTTAGAAGATTCTATCTAGTAAGATACAAGCACTTTATATTCTATACTAGGGAATTTAAAAGGGGACCACAAGGATCATCATGGCATCAAACAAATTCTTTCTTGCAGAATCCCAATTACTTAAAGGTCCAAACTATTTCTCCTAGAAAAATAAGGTAAAAGCAATTTTAGTATATGAAAAACTTTGGGAGATAGCTCAAGGAACAACAAAAAGACCAAGCATAGGTGATATTGAGATTCAGAAGTTTGAAGAAAATGATGCAAAAGCCCTAATGATAATAACCTTTGCTATCACTGATGAAATACAACCTTATATTAGTTCAACAAAGACATCTATAGAAGCTTGGAAAATCTTAGAAAAGATATTCGAAGGAAAAAATAAAGCCACTATCCTTCATCTTCAAACTCAACTACATTCCCTAAAAATGAACAGTGGCAAGAGCATAGAACTATTCCTAAGGAAGGTAGCATATATTAAAGGGAAATTATTAACCTTAGGAGAAGAGACTAAATATGAATTTCTTACCCAAGTAACCATGAGAGCACTTCTAGACAACTACAAGCATTTGGTTACATCTTTACAAGTCCTAAGTAAAGATACTTCTTTTGATGACCTAATCAATATTCTTCAAGAGTATGAGGTGGAGAACATAGTTAAATATGAAATGACTAACACTGCATTGGCATCAAAAGACAATCCATAGGGAAATATTGCTTCATCATCAAAAGGATGAAGACCATGGAATAACAGATATTGTCAGATATGCAAAAGAAAAGGTCATAGTACTAACTATTGTAGATTCAATCCTAGAAATCAGAATCAAGGAAATCAGATGAACAATGGAAGCAAATTTCAACCACGACAATATCAAAATAATCCTCATCAGTAGCAATTTCAGCGTCCAACCAATTATCCCCAATTGGAGTATCAAAAAGGAAATAAAAAAGGACACCTAGCTCAAAGGATAGAAGAAATCAAAGAACTAGAAGAACCTACAGATGGTTATGAAGTCAAAGCTCTTTCAGCAAGAACAATAGGTTATGAAGACACTAACTACTTGCTTGAATAGGTTACAAAAAATAGAGAAGGAGAATACAAACTCCAAGAGCAAGAAGAAGATCCATATTGAAGATTGAAGTCTTCAAATACCCAAATAATGTAATACAGGGGGGTGTTAGAGTATATTACATCATTTGGGTCATGTAAATGTACCACCTTTGGTACATAGTTAGAGTAGGAGATTACTTTAGGGGGAAGTTAGCTAGTTACTTCAAGCAATGTAATAAATGCACAAGTGTCAATGTGCAAGTTGTAATGTGCAAGGTGTCCCCTTGTACAACTAGGTAGAGTGTTGGCCAAGGAATCTATCTTCCTATATAAAGGGCCTCATAGTGAGTGATCACATATATCAAGTATATCAAGTATATCAAGTTCATCAAGTTCATTATAGTAGAGAGTAGTAGATAGTGGTAGAACTCCTTGATGGAGTACAATGTAGTTCTTTAGCTTATATCAATGGAGTGACCATCACCTCCATACTGCATTGTATTTTCACCACTTTCTATTTATAGTATATTTTAGTCATATTGCAGAATTCCATTCTTTCATATTTTTTGCATCTTATTAGGACCTGTGATAGATCTCTCCCACTGCATATATCCTCAAAAGCTAACAATACTTTTCTATGTGTCTTATTTTATGTGATTCATCCTCTCTATGATGAGTGATATAAAGATTCATGTGTGCTGAGTATATAGTTGCATTGGCTAGAGCATCTACTTCTTTGTTAAACTTCCTATTTATGTGGGAGTAAATAACTTAAATCAATTTGAATTACAAATCCCTGATGTATGCATAGATGATCTTTAATTACAATGATAACAAAGTTGTTTGATTGACGAGAGTAGATGTTATCAATTTAGAGTCCCTATAAATATGTAGTTTTTGGATGCCATATTTTGCTGCTAGTCTGAGACCAACTTCACAACCAATCGCTTTAGCTACATTGTTGGAACCTTACCCAAAACAAATTGTATAATTGAGAAGAAACCTTGTCTTATCTTATAAAATTATTCCCCCTACCACCACCATTATTGGATTAGACTTTGAAGCACCAAAAAAAAATAGAGCTAGGTACTAGATCACTAGTATACATACTTTAGGGATGGTGTCCATGTCCAGTAGAGCTTGGAGATCCATCATTTGCAACATGAGAAGCTCCAAACCAATAAAATTTCTAGGATATATATTTTTTGTAGTGTGTTTTTTATTTGAAACTATCCCCTAGATAATTATACGTACTAGTACTCCAATTTTGCTATCTTTTCCTTCAAAAATTATTTCATTTATGTCTTTACATATTGCCCATATTATGTATAAAGTGTTAGCTTTTGAGGATGTATATTGAAAGAAATGCAACCACAAGATGTGAAATAAGTAAGCTATGATAAGTATATGATAATGGAACTACAATATGTAGGAAAATAATGAGATAAACTTCTACAATAACTTAGTAATATACCATTAATAAAATATCATAAAAATAGTACAATGCAATATCATAGAGGACTTAAACACTTCTAAATTTTCAATGAAGAACTACATTGTATCTACTCACTACTTACTATATTAACATTGTTCCTCACTCTCATCTTAAAGACCTATATATAGGAAGATATATTCCTTGGTCTTTACTCTACCCATGAATCTTCATCTACCTATCCTATGAATCATGTACATGTGGACTACATGTATATTTACATCATTGCACATTCTAACACTTGTACATTTATTACTTGCTTGAAGTAACTACTCAAATCTTACTCTAAAGTAAACTCCTACTCTAGTTATGTACCCAAGGTGGTACATTGATATGTACCAAATAATGTAATATACTCTAATAGAAAGGTATGGATTCCCATAAATATTAAATCAAATGTTTACTTTTGAGACCCCAATTATATATTTGGCTCCACCGATCTAAGCAATTCTTTGCATACATGTTACTTGTAATTACTGAGCCAAATTTAGATGTAAATCCTATCCAAATTTGTAGGGTTTCTAGGCATTCGAAGAGAATGTGTATTGTGGTTTCCTCAGTTTTGAAGCATCTTTGACCTATATAAAGTCTCATTATGTTTCTCTTTTGCAAATTATCTCTAGTGAGAATTTTATTTTGATGCACTAGACAATAAAAATAGTTGAATTCTAGGGGAAATTTTATGTTTCAATATTGTTGCTAAATTTTGTTTGCCTTTCTTGCCTATTGGGATTTAACTCCCATTTTGACTTGATATTCCCCTATTTTGCTTACCTCCCCCCAAATTAGTTTATCTAGATTTTGGGAGTAAGGTTTATATCAAAAAAAAATTGAGCTTTGAGATTTAACCACTATACTTATATGTGAATAGGCAAAGGGATTCTCTCCAGTTAAAATATCCTCCCACACATTCCATTATATTAGCTAGTTTGTGAATTCCTAGATTATGTAAATTCTTCTTGAAGATTTTGAGAACAACTAGTATTGAGAGGGAGTTTTCTCATTATTGGATTCTCCCAAAGGTTGACAAGCTGACCATCTCTAGGTAACCACAATACTTTATCTAGGATTATATTTTTTACCTCAACAAAGTCCTTCTAGATTAAGGAAGAACCAAACTTGCTTGCTTTATTTTTAATCAAATGTAAAATTTTAGAGTTGTTAGTGTATTTAGCATTTAGTATATCCTTTCAAGGGGAGTAAGGGGGATTGAATAGGTACCATATAAACTTATCCTCTAAATATTTTCTAACTTCTTTAGTTTTCCTTATTACTAGAACCCCTATCTCTTTAGGTTGTGAGATAGATTCCCAATTAAAAATATGAAATTCCTTCTTATAATTTTTTTTCATCCCTACCATAGGAAACTCCTAATGAGTCCATCAAGCTTATTAATCACATACTTTGGAGCATGGTAGACCAAAATTTGATATATTAGGAGAATTGCTACTACTAATTTTATAAGTACTATTCTTGCTACCATGCTCAACTGCTCACTACTATAGGCCTGAATCCACTTTACCATTTTCTCTATAGTATTGTTCCAAAAATTTCAAAAAACCTTAAATCCCATTATAACACCTAAATATGAATGCGGTTTTAGAACCAAGTTTGAACCCCAATATTTGAATGAAACTTCTATTATTTGAGGGAGAATTGTTGATTGTATAGAACCTACTCTTGATTTTGTTAATTTGTTACCCTATTACTGAGGTAAAATAGTGCAAAAATTCTTTGAAGTATCTTATGTTTAATCTTGAAGCTTCTCCCATTAGGATGGTTTCATATAAGAATTGGGTATGGGTGACTGATTTGAGTCCACTTTCTATTTTAATGTCATTGATATTTATTTTATCCTCCTATTAATTAATATCCCTAATGCTTCAACTAATATGATATACATGTATTTTCATGATCCTATTTTTGGAAAACCTTCTATTTTGATGGATTTATGTTTTGTTATATTGCTTATGGATAGAATGACTAGCTATATCAATTTTATTATGCAAATTAATTGTTTCATATGGAAAATATGTGATGTGAATCCTTTGTGGGATGTAGGATAATTCCATGTTTGGATCTAAGAGACATGAATTTGATGTGAGAATATGATATTGCTAATGAAAAGTGCATTTTTACAGGAACAAGTTTCTTTACGATGGTAGAAAGAGTAGCCACTGAGAAAATAATGCCTTGGGGAAATGATGTGATGGGTAAATTATCAAAAATTATGGGAAGGCAACATGAAAGAATACCTCTTTTCATGAAGATGCATATCATGAAATTGCTTAGTTGCATTTGTGTGTTGTAATTTTCTTATAATGAAATCTTATATAGTAAGAGTTGGTTGATATTCTTACCATAATGAATTATAAGGAAAGAACAACAAAGATCAAAGCTTAGTTTTTATAAACAATTTCTATTTTGTAGTTTTGACATGTGCTTTACTCTTAACTATTTTAGAACTCATATCATTTATTGTAAAAGCATGGAGATTTTGTTATGGTGTTCATTGGATTTCATATGGATAAATGAAATGAAGTGAGTTGTTAAGGAAAATTGGAAGTTAATGCATAAATATTGGAGACTAGAGTGGGTACACAAAAATAAAGGAGAGAAAGAAAAATAAAAATTATCAAAGAGAGGGAAAAGAAAAGAAAAAACAACATTGACTGGATTATGAAGAGGCTTGGAAAAAATATGGAGTTCAATGCAGCAAAGACGTGAAGGCAGAGAGCTTTTAGTTTCAATAAGTAATGAAAATATTGCTTTTTGTTGTATAAAATATTGAAAAGAATTTATTCTTAGAATAATTGGCTTGTGTGTGTTCAACTATGTTTGGGATATATCATTGGCAATCCATCATTGTTGGAAATTTTGAGTTAGTTGTGTTGTCATTGATGTCAAGAGTAAGTGTCAGTGATCAGTGCAGGACTTGGCAAAATAAGGGTTAAAATATTTATATTTTAAGCCCAAGAGATTTGGTTTAAGGGCTTCACTTGATTGGTCAAAAGGATGGTTAAATACCCTGAAGGAAAGGCCTAAAGGAAATAATATTATAATATTTATTATTATAATATTAAAGGTTAATATTAAAATCCTAAGGTAATTTATAAATTATTTATAATATTTATATTATAAATTAATTTATAAAATAATATTATTAAAACCCAAAGTTGGGTTGGGCACAAAATTTGATTTAAATTTTTATTCCCCCATCGATGTTCGAAGGAAAGGAGCATATGGTATAAATACCATAAAGTTTACCTCACAAAAGTAAGTCTCTGAAAATATTATGCACATGCGATTTGTGAAAGTGAATGCGAAATATTCATGAGCAAATAAAGACAAGAGTTTATTATTTTTTAATTGCACCTAAAAAATGTGAAGGACAAAGTGACCAAGGTATAAAGCCTTGACACCAACCAATCGGTTGGGCTAGCGGCAAGTTTGAGGTGTGTAAGGCATAGGGTACGCAGAGGTTCTACGTTCGAGTCTCGATGGCTGCGAAGGGACAAAGCCTTTTTTTGGCTTTGGCACTGGAGGAAGAGACAAAGTGCTCAAAGCGCTTTTACCTCCCATGTGAGCGCTTAGCTCATGCAGCAGGGTGGCCACGACTAAGGTGCAGGTGGCAGTTTGACTTGGGATCGAATCCCACCGAGGTGTTTGCTAAGGTACTTTAATTTTTGATAATGTGCATGTGGTCTAAGGTTGTATTGTGAGTGCCTAGGGAGATATAAGGTGATTAAAGAAAATTTTAATTTTATTTTAATTAAAGGTTGTGAAGGATTTAAGTGTGGTTTAAAAGTGAATTGAATTATTTCTGGAAAGGTGTGTTGATTATTTGATAATGCATTTTTGAGTAGGGAGATATAAGGGAGTTATTTTGATTATTTTTATGCATTAAAATTTTTGAAGTGAATTATTGTGAAAGTGTGTTAATTGAACCTTTGCTAGGTGTATTTTGAAAATTTTGGAGATTATAAGGTGTACTTGAGACTTGTTATTTTTGTATGGTGAAATAAAATTTTGAGTGGAGATTTTGAGATAGATTGTTGCTACCTAACCTTGAGATTGGCAAAGAAGATTTGATTGTGATTGAGATAGGTTTTGAAGACATATCTCCATAAAAACAAAAGGTATGGGCACATCTTCCTTGTGAGTGAAATATTGTTGGGTTGAATGTTGTGAATGCTAAGTTGGAGTGAAAAGGTTTGTTTGATAAGCATTGTTGAGTGAGCTTTCATGTGCATGATTGGTGGATGTTTGTGAGAACATTTGAGTGTGAAGTTGAGAACTATCTTGAACTAGGGTTTGTGAAAGATCATGAGTATCATTGTTATGTGAGATTGTTTGATAAGCATTGTTGGAAATATTTGAGTAAACTTTCATGTGCATGATTAGGGTTTGTGAAAAGATCATGAGTATCATTGTTATGTGAATGTGGAATCATCTTGAGTCAAGGGTTGAGATTCATAGTGTGAGTTGTTGGAAGTATAGTGAAACACTTGGTTAGGGTTTGCAAGCAAGTTGTGTTTCATTGAGTGAATGGTTGAGTAAGATTGGATGAGCATTATTGATTGAATGCATTGGAGTGATAGTTCAAGTTCTATGAAACAAATTGTTCTTTATTCTAAATTGATTTGAAAAGGAGTTTGAAAGTGTATTTGTGAGTGTGAAACATATTGAGTCTCTAACCATTCTCTATATGTTTCTGAGGTTAAACAAGATTTTGAGTGAAACTTGTTTGAGTGATTGAAGAAGTTTTTTGAAAGAGATTGAGTTGAGTTTTGTATGCAAGTTTTGAAATTGATTTGAATAAGCTTTTGTGAAAGCTTGTGAGCTGATTTGAGTAAGTCCTAGAGTGGACTTAAGGATAGAGTTGAGTAAGATTTTGTGAAAGCTTAAGGATATATTTGTGTGAGCTTTTGTGGAAGCTTACAATCAGATTGGACAAGTTCTAGAGAGGACTTGTTGACAAATTTGAGGTAAGACTTGTTGAGTAGATTTGAGGTAAGTCTTGGTGAAGACTTGTTGAGTAGATTTGAGGTAAGTCTTGGTGAAGACTTGTTGAGCATATTGAGAAAGTTCTTGAGAGGACTTGTGGATAGATTTGAGGTAAGTCTTTGAGAAGACTTGAGAGCAGAGTTGATTGATTGATTTGTTCAAGCTTTGTGTTAAGGTTTGGGGTAGATCTAGCAGAGTTGATTTGTGATTGGATCAAGATTTGTGTTAAGGCTTGAGGATAGATTTGAGGATAGAGTTTGGTGTAGATTTGAGGGTAGATTTTGCCAAAAAATTGATTGAGTAATATTTGGAGGTGATAGAGTAGAGGATAATAGTCTCTAGTGGATAGAGATCCATTAGCTAGGGTAGTGAGGATAGAGGTCTTCTATGGAGAGAGATCCACAAGCCAGTGTAGTGGAGGTAGTAGTCTTCTAGAGGATCACTAGCTAAAGTAGAGGAGAAGGAGTTCTCCTATGGATAGAGATCCACATATCAGTTGAGGGGATTGGTGTCTCCTATGGATAGGGATCCATGAACTTGATTAGGGGATTGGTGTCTCCTTTGGATAGTGGTCCATAAATATTGTAATAGGGAAGGATTCCCAAGAGATTTGTTGAGAAAATTTTAGTGAAATATTTTCTTCATGGAGTAGCCCACATTGGGTGAACCACGTTAAATTGGTGTCTCTATTATGTGTGGTGATTTATGCATTGCTTTGATTATTACTGTTGATATTGCCATTGATATATTGCATAATATTGTTTGGGAAAGAAAAGTAAAAAGTGGTCTTATATTGTTCACCCCCTCTCAGTATAAGCTTGTGTTCTTCAATTGGTATCAAAGTGGGTTCCTTCGAAAGAGTTTAACAGCTTGAAGGAAAATCTTACAAGAACACAGATGGATTCTCAGAATGGATCTTCAGGGAATTCGGCACCATTGTTTGATGGGAACAATTATGCACTTTGGAGTGTGAGAATGAAGATTCACCTAATGGCACTAGGGAATGAAATATGGCAAGTAGTTGAGGATGGATACATACCACCAACTACTCCACCTACAGATAAAGATGGTAAGCTCCTACAACTGAATAATTCAAAGGCAATGAATGGAATTTTAAAAGGTTTGCATGAAATAGAGTTTATAAAAGTTATGCATTGCACATCAACAAAAGAGATTTGGGATAAGTTGAAAGGTATATATGAGGGAGACAAAAAGGTCAAGATGGAAAAATTGCTAAATCACAAGAAAACATTTGAAGACCTAAAGATGAAGGATGAGGAAAATGTTGTTGCATACCTACTTCATGTGGATGAGGTTGTTAACTCCATGCAAGGACTTGGGTTCAAAGTTGAAGAAATAGATGTTTGTCACAAGATTTTAAGGTCACTTCCTAAGAGGTATAGTGAAAATATTTCAGCCATAGAAGAGTCAAAAGATATTGAATTTTTGACAAGGGATGAGTTACATGGAATTCTCACAGCCTTTGAGATGAGAATAAAAGAGGAACCTATTCCCCAGAAAGAAGCAACCTTCAAAGTAACAAAGAAGTCAAAGGGTAAGAAGTCAGAATCAAGCAATGAGTTATCCAGTGATGAAGAAGCAAACTATGGCAGAAGGAACAAGGACTCAAGAAAGTATAAAGGTACGAAATCAGTTAGGTGTTTTAATTGTGGTAAATATGGTCACTATGCAACTGATTGTCCAGAAGCTAGAAATAGTAGTGAGGATGAGAAACATGATCATAAGAATAGGGAAATAGGAAAACATAGGTATCAAAAGAAAAGTAGGGATGGACAAGGCAAGCAAGGAAAGAAGTTTTTCCAAAGGCATAAAAAGAGTTTTTATGTAGATAAGGTAGGTAAGAATTCAAGTGATAGTGATGAAGGGTCCTCAGATAATGATGAAGAAGAAATTCTATTTCTGGTAGAGGAAAAAGAAGATGTTAAGAAAAAGGCAAAAAGGGCACCAATAATTCTCAAGTGTTTTAGGTGTGGTAACTTTGGTCATCTTGAAGATAGTTGTACAAGGAATGGATTCAATTTTAGTGAAGATGAATATGAAGATGCACTTGAAGGTCTAGAAGAAGAAAGTCTTCTTATGGCAATAGAAGAAGAAGGAAGTGCTTCTAGTGGAAAAGAATCAGAAAGGAATGAAGATGCTCTTGAAGACAAAGGAGTAGAGGAAGAATAAAATCAGAGGAAGGAGAAGTTGATCTTGAGGGTGAGCTTATTTCTGCTCTTAAGGAATTAAGGAAGGTAAGAAAGCAGAACTCAAAACTCAAGCTTCAATTTCAAGAATGTGATGAAGAGAAAGGAAAGCTTATAGAGGATCTAACCAACTCAATAGCTAAGACAAGGAGATTCAAAGAGAGGTTAGAGGCAAAGGTTTTAGAATGTGAAAGATTAGAGCATGAGGTAGCTTCACTAAGGAAGGAAGTAAAAGAGTCTAAAAATAAGCTACACAGGTTTGGGAGAAGCTCAAAGACCTTGGATAAGATTATCAAGGTACAAAGATCTTCATCAAACAAAATAGGACTTGGCTTTGAACAGGTACACAATGAACAAGGAGAGGAGTCAATCTCAAGCTCCAAAGAAGAAGAAGCTTCAGAAGAAGAGAGTGTAAGAGAGAGTGAGACTTCTAAGGATAAGTTGGACAATAGAAAGTTCAACAAGCAAAGGAACAATGCACAAATGAGGAACAGATGGAACATGAAACAACATAGGGTAGAAGAGACTAAGAGACCAATGGGGTCAAGGCAAGGTTTCTTCAATGGATGATGCTTCTCATGTCACAGGTTTGGGCACAAGGCTACACAATGCAGGACACATGAAATATAGGAATATGGAAATTTTAGAAATATGCATCTCTTTCAAGGGTATTGCTACTCTTGTAATCAGTTTGGTCATAAGGCAGTTAATTGTAGGGTTCATGATAGGAATGGATATGGCTTCACCAGGAGGAACTACAAGATATTTGCACCTTCAAGGAATCACAACATTAAGTGTTATAAGTGCAATAATGTTGGGCATTTGGCTAAGTGGTGTAGAGCAAAAATTCTAGAGACAAGCAGGAATAGGAACATTCAGAGGAATCAGAAGGATCAGTTGAGGAAGAAGGTGGACAAAGGTAAAGAGCAGTGTATGCTAGGAGTAGAGATACTCCCACCCCAAAATTAACCACCTCAAGAGAGGAGGTGGGGGAGGGGCTAAGCTAAGAGTCTCATTCTTAGCCCCAAGCCCCAAAGGTGGCCCTTTGCCATTGATGACAAAGGGGGAGAGATTTGAGTTAGGGGAGAGCATTCAGTCAGGGGGAGCAGTTTCTCAAGGGGAGCAGTTTTGGAAAAAGGAAAAAGGTTTGGTTACAGAAAAAGGGTTGCCATCAATGACAAAGGGGGAGATTGTTGGAAATTTTGAGTTAGTTGTGTTGTCATTGATGTCAAGAGTAAGTGTTAGTGATCAGTGCAGGACTTGGCAAAAGAAGGGTTAAAATATTTATATTTTAAGCCCAAGAGATTTGGTTTAAGGGCTTCACTTGATTGGTCAAAAGGATGGTTAAATACCCTGAAGGAAAGGCCTAAAGGAAATAATATTATAATATTAAAGAAAGTCAAAAAAGGTCTAAGGGTGAAAGAGAAAAATACCTAGGCCCAAAGGAAATAATATTATAATATTAAAAGCCTAAGGTAATTTATAAATTATTTATAATATTTATATTATAAATTAATTTATAAAATAATATTATTAAAACCCAAAGTTGGGTTGGGCGCAAAATTTGATTTAAATTTTTATTCCCCCATCGACGTTCGAAGGAAAGGAGCATATGGTATAAATACCATAAAGTTTACCTCACAAATGTAAGTCTCCAAAATATTAAGCACATGCGATTTGTGAAAGTGAATGCGAAAGATTCATGAGCAAATAAAGACAAGAGTTTATTATTTTTTAATTCAGAAAGTGAAGGACAAAGTGACCAAGGCGTAAAGCCTTGACACCAACCAATCGGTTGGGCTAGCGGCAAGTTTGAGGTGTGTAAGGTGCAGGGTACATAGAGGTTCTACGTTCGAGTCTCAGTGACTGCGAAAGGACAAAGCCTTTTGTTGGCTTTGGCACTGGAGGAAGAGACAAAGCACTCAAAGCACTTTTACCTCCCATGTGAGCGCTTAGCTCATGCGGTAGGGTAGTCGTGGCTAAGGCGCAGGTGGTAGTTTGACCTGGGATCGAATCCCACCGAGGTGTTTGCTAAGGTACTTTAATTTTTGATAATGTGCATGTGGTCTAAGGTTGTATTGTGAGTGCCTAGGGAGATATAAGGTGATTAAAAAAAATTTTTATTTTAATTAAAGGTTGTGAAGGATTTAAGTGTGGTTTAAAAGTGAATTGAATTATTTCTAGAAAGGTGTGTTGATTATTTGATAATGCATTTTTGAGTAGGGAGATATAAGGGAGTTATTTTGATTATTTTTATGCATTAAAATTTTGAAGTGGATTATTGTGAAAGTGTGTTAATTGAACCTTTGCTAGGTGTATTTTGAAAATATTGGAGATTATAAGGTGTACTTGAGACTTGTTATTTTTGTATGGTGAAATAAAATTCTGAGTGGAGATTTTGAGATAGATTGTTGCTACCTAACCTTGAGATTGGCAAAGAAGATTTGATTGTGATTGAGACAGGTTTTGAAGACATATCTCCATAAAAACAAAAGGTATGGGCACATCTTCCTTGTGAGTGAAATATTGTTGGGTTGAATGTTGTGAATGCTAAGTTGGAGTGAAAAGGTTTGTTTGATAAGCATTGTTGAGTGAGCTTTCATGTGCATGATTGGTGAATGTTTGTGAGAACATTTGAGTGTGAAGTTGAGAACTATCTTGAACTAGGGTTTGTGAAAGATCATGAGTATCATTGTTATGTGAGATTGTTTGATAAGCATTGTTGGAAATATTTGAGTAAACTTTCATGTGCATGATTAGGGTTTGTGAAAATATCATGAGTATCATTGTTATGTGAATGTGGAATCATCTTGAGTCAAGGGTTGAGATTCATAGTGTGAGTTGTTGGAAGTATAGTGAAACACTTGGTTAGGGTTTGCAAGCAAGTTGTGTTTCATTGAGTGAATGGTTGAGTGAAGATTGGATGAGCATTATTGATTGAATGCATTGGAGTGATAGTTCAAGTTCTGTGAAATAAATTGTTCTTTATTCTAAATTGATTTGAAAAGGAGTTTGAAAGTGATAGAGTGATTTGTGAGTGTGAAACATATTGAGTCTCTAACCATTCTCTATATGTTTTTGAGGTTAAAAAATATTTTGAGTGAAACTTGTTTGAGTGATTGAAGAAGTTTTTTGAAAGAGATTGAGTTGAGTTTTGTATGCAAGTTTTGAAATTGATTTGAATAAGATTTTGTGAAAGCTTGTGAGATGATTTGAGTAAGTCCTAGAGTGGACTTAAGGACAGAGTTGAGTAAGATTTTGTGAAAGCTTAAGGATAGATTTGTGTGAGATTTTGTGGAAGCTTACAATCATATTGGACAAGTTCTAGAGAGGACTTGTTGAGAGATTTGAGGTAAGTCTTGGTGAAGACTTGTTGAGTAGATTTGAGGTAAGTCTTGGTGAAGACTTGTTGAGAAGATTTGAGGTAAGTCTTGGTGAAGACTTGTTGAGCATATTGAGCAAGTTCTTGAGAGGACTTGTGGATAGATTTGAGGTAAGTCTTTGAGAAGACTTGAGAGCAGAGTTGATTGATTGATTTGTTCAAACTTTGTGTTAAGGTTTGGGGTAGATCTAGCAGAGTTGATTTGTGATTGGATCAAGCTTTGTGTTAAGGCTTGAGGATAGATTTGAGGATAGATTTTGGTGTAGATTTGAGGGTAGATTTGTGCTAGATCAGAGATAAATTGAGTGAAATGGATTTAGAAGGATATTTGAGTAGATAGAGTAAGATATTAAATAGATTTTGAGATAGATATTGTAGATCAAAGGACTATGTTTAGTGTAGAGATTGAGAAAGAATTGAGAAAAATGAGAGTAAGCTTTGGAGGTGATAGAGTAGAGGATAGTAGTCTCTAGTGGATAGAGATCCATTAGCCAGGGTAGTGAGGACAGAGGTCTTCTGTGGAGAGAGATCCACAAGCCAGTGTAGTGGAGGTAGTAGTCTTCTAGAGGATCACCAACCATAGTAGAGGAGAAGGAGTTCTCCTATGGATAGAGATCCACATATCAGCTAAGGGGATTGGTGTCTCCTATGGATAGGGATCCATGAACTTGATTAGGGGATTGGTGTCTCCTTTGGACAGTGGTCCATAAACATTGTAATAGGGAAGGATTCCCAAGAGATTTGTTGAGAAAATTTTAGTGAAATATTTTCTCCGTGGAGTAGCCCACATTGGGTGAACCACGTTAAATTGGTGTCTCTATTGTGTGTGGTGATTTGTGCATTGCTTTGATTATTACTGTTGATATTGCCATTGATATATTGCATAATATTGTTTGGGAAAGAAAAGTAAAAAGTGGTCTTATACTGTTCACCCCCCTCTCAGTATAAGCTTGTGTTCTTCAATCATATGAAATAAATGACTATATTTTATACCTGGTATGTTGATAGAGAACACATCCCGTAGTTACTCTTTTTATAGAATTTTTTGTGTTTATAACTTAGCGCTACCATACAAACGTATCCAATGAATCCCATTAGTATGTTCATCTAGTTTAATCTCCAATAGTGGTTTTGATATCATTGTGGGTGTTGATGTCCACATTATGGTTGTTGGGAGAAGGAGCTAATATTGATGATTTATGGGTAGATATTTAACGTGAGATTTGGTTTAGTAGAGGCATTAAGTGTATCTATATTATGTTCAAGTTCTACCATTATCGTGAACGATTTGGTAAACTTAGTGAATAGAACAAAGACACTTGGTATATGCATAGATGTTTGAAAGAGAACTATTATCTTCTAATGCTTTGATTATATATAAAATTCTATTTGTTGAAATGCATATAATGAATGCTTGCTTAATCAATGTTGTTGATAGAATAGAAGGGACAATTGAATTGAAGCTTATTCATTGATTTAGAATGATTAATTTGACTATGTTTGGCTTGGTTGAGAAGCTAGGAATGAGATGAATCTTAAAGGCTAGGTTGATTGTGAAGTCTTGGAGAATGGTAATTGCTTAGACATGGAAAATATAAACATTTACCTTTTGTTGCGTTTGTTTTTATATGGAATTCTATTTTGATAGAGATGTTTTTAATGACTGCATTGTCTTATCATTGTTACTGTTAAATTAGAGAGATATGTTCATTGTTTTTGAATGATCTATTTAAGAATCTAAAAAATAATGTTAGAATTTGATATTTAGTTGAATGCATAATGGGCATTCTAGGAAGTGAAATGGAGCCATCTCTGATCTACATTATAAGGCAAGTATTTTCTTTATTGGTGTTGTTGTTTTGCTATCGAAAAGTTCTATGGATGTCAATGTGGTTACAAATGCATGTGCAATGGTATTCTATACTAGAAACTCTACATAATGATGCAATTTTTGAGCATTTTAAGCCATAGAAGGAGTAAAATTTATGAAATGAAGTTGGTTCTCAATAATTGCTAGCTATGATATGAAGTGGCTTGTTCAAAATATGGATGGTAGTTGATCTTCAACTGTCTTAATGTAATGCTTCTGAAGGGAGTAACATCTCCAAAATTATATCATTGTATATACACATCTAGAGGTTTTATAGTGATGCACATCTAGTGTTTTGGATTTGAAAATCTGTATATATTTTGGATGGCTTCCGAACGATTTTAGAATGATTAATAAGATCATGCTATTTGAGTTTAACTTGGCCTCAATATAAATATATACTTATGTTATGTTGTTGATGGTTTATTAACTTAGAGATAGACTTTTGAGCAATAATGATATCTTATGGAGCTTACCTAGAATCACATGAAACTAAGTTTAATTATATTAATTCTTTGAAGCTTGAGTTACGATATTGCACCGAGATTAATGATGTGTTTGTAGATATAATGATATATTATTTACCCTGTATTGGAATAAGGACAACTGGGTATCTAGCATCTTCTGATGGTGACTATAATCAATGAATATTCACTACTCACTAATTAGAGATAATGTGGATAAATTGGTTATTAGTTAAAGAGAGTATAATGAATAATTTATCCAACTCAATCTCTTGTAATTGATATCACTTTTAAAAATAGTTTTGGGATTAGAATCTAAAGAGAGCCCATTTATGTTTAGATACCAGGTAGGGAATGCTCTTGGGAAATGAGTTGGTCAAATTATTGTGGATAATGCTTAGTACTCCTACACTAAAGGAATTGGGTAGGAATTAGGGATTAGCATATCCATGAAAATACTTCACTAAAAGGCTTCAGGAAGAGAGTGGAAAAATATTTCTATGGAACTCTTACTCTAAAGGACTTGCATGAAGAGAGGAGACTAGTGTCCTAGAACTCTTTAACTAAAGACTTGGTTCAAGGGTGAAGACTAGGATTTTTCCTTTCAAAAGAGTGAAAGGAGAAATAATTAAGTTGTATAGGAATTGAAGGTAGTTGGAGTGGAAGTGAATTACACCAATGCTTCTCACAAATGGACATGTGAAGAAGTACGAATGGTTGTATTATTAGGCTTAGTTGTAACTCTTAGATGAGCCCAATAAACCTTTATGAAGAGAAAGATATATATATATATATATAAGGGTTGAATTAGAGCACAATTTAGGTTTGGGACTTTAGGGTCCCTGACATTTGGTATCAGAGCATGATTCGTAGTGGAATTGGATCACTACACAAGAATTAGTTTTAGTGTGAAATAGAAAACATACTAGACATTAGTAATTTAAAAAAAATCAAATGAAAGTAAAATTACCCAAAATGACTAGGATGTATTGGGTAAAAAATTATTAGTAGGAAGGGCAATTTGAAGGGCCAAATTCTAATTAATTCCTATTGTATCTTCTATGAGTGGCTAGGGACATGCCACCAAAAATAAGAAGAGGAGGTGCTACCCCAAAAATAAGGTAGACACGTGGAACCAATCCAAAGAATAGAGCATCTAAAGATGGTTTGAAAAACCTAATAAGGGAGAGAATATTACTAAAATAGTGGCTCTACTTTGTGAGTAGGTGGAAGCTCAAAAATTGTTGTTGGATGTTGTACTAAGTTGGGAAACATAATATGGTAATCCAAGAAGGGAACAGGAAAATGAACCTCTTATAGAGGAGCAGTTGGCAAGAGTTCAACTGGAGGCTGAGCTAGGCAAGAAGATGAAATATATGAAATCTTCCAATTTTAATGGAGAAGAGGATAGGGAAAAGGTCGAGGCTTGGTTGAAGGAGATAGAGACATTGTAATATTAAGAACTCCTCAAGCACTCAAACATCGTATGCTACATTAAATTTGTAAGGATATGGTTTAGCTTGGTGGGAAACCCTTAGTGAAGAGTGAAAGCTAGCTGATGTAGTTGATTTAAAATGGTAAGTGTTGGTCATCAAATCTGCCTAGGAAATGATTTTGGGTAAATGTATGCACCCTATAACTGGACCAACATTGAAATGCCGAAGGGAAGAGATGCCCCTCATGCCAATCTTCGAAGAAAGGCCAAATCCTATGCTAAACTACTTGGTGTTTTGAGATAAGGGTGCAAGAAAGAGATAAAAGGAGCTAGGGTTAGAGAAAGAAATAAAAATGGGTAAGGGAAGAGAGATCGGTGATTTAAGGTGGGAAAGAACAGGAAGCATGATCACTAACTGACAACTTGAATAGCAGTAAGGAACACCAAGAATAAATGAAAGAAACACAACATTAACCTTCCTATGTATCCTCTAGGCGAGCTCACAGGGATTCTCCTTCTCCCTTTTGTCAAAATTTAGGGTTCAGAGTAAAGACGATTAGGACAAGTGAATGTAATAGAAACCAAAACCCACCAGGCAGCATAAAAGAAAACAAATATTACGTTTTTCCTCTCCTATGTATCCTTCAGGCAAGTTTCAGGGAATAGTCCCCAATCGCACACCGGATTTAGAGTTCAGAGTCTTAGTATACAAATGAAGAAAGACAAAAGAATCAAGCATAGAAGGCAGCATAAAAGAGAGAAATTGAGCCCAAATATCTTTAGTATTAATCACAGGACATCAAGTTATAGCAGCTTTCTAGCAGATAGTTCCCCCCAAAACTGTTACATTACAATACCTGGGTTTTTATAGAGGACCCGACCCTCTAAGTCATTATTACATAGAATGGCGAAGTATACTCCTGAGATCAGAGAATTCAGATCCTCACGGCCCTCATGAGTGAGCTTTCAAATCCATTACTAGAACTGGCAATTGTGACCCAGTCAACCTTGGAAACATGCATTGATGAGCGGTCTGAGTGTCCTTGGTTTTTGGGTGCAATGCTCGAGTGGCCGCCATGCTTGCCGGGCTCTCCTTTTAGGGACTGATACTTTGCTTCCAATTGCCAAAAAAGAGCAGTGAGCTTATTGGGCAAGTAAGAATGCATTTATGAGGCACTTGATCATCTCAAGAAAATACCTAACTTGAAGCGCGTGCCCCTTTTGAGTCATGAAAAATCAACATGTCGCGATATCATGACATTTTTGTCTTCAGCTTCTTTTGTTGCTTTTGGTCATGAAAATGCAACATTTCATGATATCGCGACACTTTTCCCTTCTTTCTCCTTCTTGTCGCTCTGAGACACGAAAATGTGACATGTCGCGATATCGTGACACTTTTCTTCTTTTGGTATTCCTCTTTGCTTTGAGCCACAAAAATGCAACATGTCATGATATTGCGACACTTTTATTTCATGTGCTTTCTTGTTGCTCTGAGCCACAAAAATGCGACATGTCGTGATATCGTGACACTTTTCTTCTTTTGCCACGAGAGTGCAACATGTCACAATATCGCGACACTTTCTTCCTTGCTCCCTCTTGCCACTCTCGATCGCGAAAATGCAACATGTCACGATATCGTGACACTTTTCTTCTTTTGGTTGTGAGGTTGCAACATGTCACGATATCACGACTCTTTTCTTTCTTGCTCTGCCTTGTCACTTTTGGCCACAAAAATGCAACATGTCATGACATCGCGACACTTTTCTCTTCTGCTCTTCCTCCTTGCTTTCGACTGCAAAAATGCGACATGTCACGATATCGCGACACTTTTTCTTTCAAGCTCTTCCTCCTCGCTTTCGGCCATGAAAATACGACATGTTGCGATATCACGACACTTTTCTTCCTTGCACTTCCTCCTCGCTTTGAGCCACGAAAATGCAACATGTCGCGATGTCGTGACACTTTTCTTCCTTGCTCCCTCTTGTCGCTCTGAGCCATGAAAATGCAACATGTCGCGATATCACAACACTTTTCTTCTTTCTTTCGACGGAGCTATATTTTTGGCCTATTTGGCAGTGAAGCTCTTCTTCTTCATCTTGTGTACAAGGGGGTGGCATTGAAAGTTAAAATTGCTGCAACACTTACAAAAACTTTCGAAGCAACAAAAAAAACTTTACAAAGAGAAATTTTTTGATTTTTTTCTACCCCTTGTGCAATGTGACAAAATTGTCAACATTCTTGGTGGCTTGTGGGGCATTTAGCTAGTCTAAATGTAGAGATCCTAGGCATTTATCCATTGGGCAAAAGATTCATTCCCATTGTCTTCTTCTCTGACTATCCATTGAAAGCATTTTTTTTTGTTTGTGCCTAAGATCCTAAGCAGCACTTAGCACTTTCGGCACTTATTTACTATCCAAGCCATTTACAGTATTTACACAAAATTTTGTGACATGATTGGCATGCCACCACCATAAACCCAGCTTCGGGTGCCTATCCGATGAACCTGCAATGTTTGGACCAAATCTGATTGAACTTCAATTGATCTTTGAAGTCCGAATGGCTTCTTCTGGAAGTTGTCCATGTTGTGAACAGGGAGCAATGCAATGAGTTGTCACTCTTACCAGTACCCATACTGTTGATGAAATATGTGGCAAAGAAGTTCGCCGCATGAGGGGCCTCTTGGGGTACTAGTTGGAATGATGGCTAGAACCAATACCAAAATTTTGATGAATCTATTAACTGTGGGTTGGGTACAGGTTCTTCCATCTTCTTGATGGGGTAATAGGGCTCCTCCAACAAAGAGTAATCTTTCAGGATCTCTTCAGGTTCATCTTGATGAGACATGCTTGATGGATCTTGGCTGAATACTTGCATGCCATCCACTGGGATACAAAAAGGGTGCAAAAATGTGCCCTCTTTGTTCTCAAGTTCTACCACTTGAGACTGCTCCTCTCCTTGGCCCATATCCTGATGGAGACTGCAAGCTACCATATTTTTCATTGGCAAGGAATAGCTTGCATATTCACATCATTGAACTTGGATGAGATCTGCCTCTTGAGCTCCACATGACTGCATCTCAGGCCTCTATTTAGTATGAGGAGTCTGCCATGATGAACACTGTGTAGGATAGACAGGAGCCGCAATTATTGGAGAAAGTGATGGAGTTTCCCCCCACTGCCACTTTCCAGATAGGAATAGAAGCTGCTCTGCTCGTACTGCTTCCTCATATATTTGAGGAAATCTTCGTTCACCTGATTGCAGTAAGATGAGGCCCATATCCGGGTGAAGAGCCCAAACATAGAAGAGGTGGGCTTGGGCAGGCATCAATTGGATATCCCCTGGAATTCTCTTCCAAATTTTGCAGAATTAGACATTGAAGTCCATGATTCTCTCCAAATGTGCTCTCATGATGGTGGAGAGGTACATCAAAAGTTGGAAGGGGTCTTGAGAGCCATCAAATGCTTTGAATAGTGCTCCTGCTAAATCATCCCACGAGCAAATTATTTTACACCCGAATAGTCTGTACCATTACAACACCCTTCCTTCCAAAGATAGAACCAGGAGTCTAATCATGACATCTTCATGGATTATGTCATAGAGAGGCACTAAATCTGCAACATATTCAAGGTGCTCTCGGGCCATTCTTGTAGTGCCATTGTATTTTGGCACTGTCTCCAAGGTGCTTTCAAGAATTTCATGGTAACTTTGGAGATTTAGAGGGCCACGATCATCCCAGCTGGGATAGCATACCCTCTCCATTATAGCAGTGGCCTGTAGATATCATGGTTCTCACCACTAATTTAGAGTCACCAGGTGAACATACTTTTCTTTGCTTGTGAGGTCAAGGCTGCTCACCAAACCTTGATTCCTCTGGGGTGTCTTCTTTCAAATTTAAAATGCACCTATGATCTAGAAATCTAGATCTTCAGCTCAGTCAGAGTCGCCAGGTGATTTTTACAGATGAAGGCAAGCCAGAGATTCACTAACTCGGGCTTCCTTAAAACATGGGGACTTTTGTCATGAAGGCACAAGTTTAGGTACCAGTCTTTATGACTTAGAGATTTTTGGGTTGAATGGAGTCGCCAGATGCTAAGAGTCTTTTGGTAATGAGAGCATCAATTTTCACTACCACTCAGAAGGTGAGACTGATCGGGTCACACCAAGAACTGGTTAGAACTATTGGCCCCGATGTAGATAGGTTTGAGATTTGCACTTAAAATATGGGACCTTGGTCCCATCGGGTGTGCCAAAAAATTTTGGTCATCAAATCTACCTAGGAAAGAATTTTGGGTAAATGTATGTGCCCTAGACTTGGACCAACATTGAAATGCCAAAGGGAAGAGATGCCCCTCATGCCAATCTCCGGAGAAAGGTCGGCTCCTATGCTAAACTACTTGGTGTTTTGAGATAAGGGTGCAGGAAAGAGATAAAAGGAGCTAGGGTTAGAGAAAGAAATAAAAAGGGGTAAGGGAAGAGAGATCGGTGATTTAAGGTGGGAAAGAATAGGAAGCATGATCACTAACTGACAACTTGAATAGCAACAAAGAACACCAAGAATAAACGAAAGAAATGCAACATTAACCTTCCTATGTATCCTCTGGGCAAGCTCACAGGGATTCTCCTTCTCCATTTTGTTGAAATTCAGGGTTCAGAGTAAAGACGATTAGGACAAGTGAATGTAACAGAAACCACAACCCACCAGGCAACATAAAAGAAAACCAATATTACATTTTTCCTCTCCTATGTATCCTTCAGGCGAGTTTCAGGGAACAATCCCCAATCACACACCAGATTCAGAGTTTAGAGTCTCAGTATACAAATGAAGAAAGACAAAATAATCAAGCATAGAAGGTAGCATAAAAGAGAGAAATTGAGCCCAAAGCTCTTTAGTATTAATCGCAGGACATCAAGTTACAACTTTCTAGCAGATAGTTCCCCCCAAAACTGTTACATTACAATACCTGAGTTTTTATAGAGGACTTGACCCTCTAAGTCATTATTACACAGAATGGTGAAGTATACTCCTAAGATCAGAGAAGTCAGATCCTCGTGGCCCTCATGATTGAGCTTTCAAATCCATTACCAAAACTGGCAACTGTGATCTAGTCAACCTTGGAAACATGCATTGATGAGCAGTTTGAGTGTCCTTGGTTTCTGGGTCCAATGCTCAAGTGGCCACCATGCTTGTTGGGCTCTCCTTTTAGGGACTGATACTTCACTTCCAATTGCAAAAAAAGAGCAGTGAGCTTACTGGGCAAGTAAGGTTATATGATCTAGGTAAAGAGGCACTAAGAAAGAGAAATAGTGCAGGTTTCACGAAATGGTAGCATAAGAAATCAAGTAAAAGTGTTACAAAATAGGATGAGAAAGAAGAAATAAAACAAGGAAAATTTAGAAGGAAGTTCCGAGGAAGGAATCATAAATTCTATAATAAAGGCAACAATGGCAATAGATCACCACAAATATAGACTAACTTGTTGAAAAAAGGAGCAACAAGGGATTTGAGGTAAAAAGAACATCCAGGACCGAAATAAGGGTGTTACATTTGTAAAGGATCACATTATGCCAAAAATTTTCCTTAGAGAATAGGTATGGGTTCTAAAGGAAAGGAACCAGCATACAAGGATACTGCCCCTAAGGAACCATCACATCATATTTATGTAGTAATAGGAAACTAGAATCTGGATGGTCAAGCTACACCAGTAGTGATAAAAGGTAAGATCTTTGGTAGAAATGTTAAAATATTATTTGATAGTGGAGCTACAGATAACTTTATTTCCACTAGTTTAGTTAGATATATAACAAAAATATCAAAAATTCTAGAACATGGGTGGAAGGCTGAGAATGGTTTAGGACAAACCTACTTTATGAACCAATGTTATCCTATGGTAGAAATTGCCTTACCTAGTGGAATGACCTTAGGATGTTTATATGTTGCACCATTGCATGCCTTTGATGTAGTATTGGGAATGGATTGGCTACAAGAGCATAAAGCAGTGATTAATTTTTAGGATCGATGGGTTGAATACTCAGATGATGATGGACTTGTTTGTAGAGTGAATAGCCTACAAGGAACTTTCCAACCTCAAATCCTTTTGGCTATGCAACTCAAGAAAGCCATAAAAAAAAAAAAGAGGAATGATCTTTATTGTTAAACTAAATGAGATAGAGGAAGGGAAGAAGGAAGAGGTGTTTGGAAAACACCCTATTCTACAATAGTTTAGGGATGTATTTTCGAAAGACTTACCCGGATTACCACCTAAAAGGGAATTCAAATTTTCTATTGAACTTGAACCTAGAATAGAGCCTATCCATAGGGCTCCTTATAGGATGAATTCCATAGAAATGCAAGAACTGAAAGTACAACTTCAAGGATTGTTGGAGAAAGGACTAATTAGACCAAGTGTGTCACCATGGGGTGCACCAGTGTTGTTTGTAAAGAAAAAGGATGGATCTTTAAGATTATGTATTGACTATCGGATGCTAAATAAGGCAACTGTTAAAAATAGATATCCTTTACCTAGAATCAAAGATCTCTTCGATCAACTCAAGGATGCCTTAGTCTTTTCAAATATTGATTTGAAATCAGGATATCACCAATTGAGAATTCGAGAGGAAGATACTCATAAGACAAATTTTAAAAACTCGATATGGACATTATGAGTTTATTGTCTTGCCTTTTGGGCTGATGAATGCTCCAATGATATTTATGAATCTGATGAATAGTATCTTTATAAAGTACTTGGATATATTTGTTCTGGTGTTTTTGGATGATATTTTGATATACTCTCAAAATAATGAGGAGCATGATAAACACCTCAGATTAGTGTTGGAGTTGCTAAGGGAAAAGCAATTGTATGGGAATTTATCCAAGTGTGAGTTTTATGTGTTAAATATGCAATATTTAGGATGCATTATTTTGGTTGAGGGAATTGTTATAGATCCTAAGAAAAAAGAATCCATCTTGGATTGGCCACTGCCAACATATGTAACTTAAGTACAAATATTCATGGGATTAACTCGGTACTATAGGTGATATGTGAAGGACTATGCCAAGATCACCTCACTGATAACCAACCTTCAAAGGAAAGAGAAGGAATTCAAGTGGATAGATAAATTTGAATCTACCTTTAACTTACTTAAGCAGAAGCTTATTACACCTCCTATACTAAGGATATCGGATCCACAGGGAATTTTTTTGTATGTACAGATGCATCGCTAGAAGGACTGGGAGGAGTGCTCTCACAAGAAGAAGTGGTGGTCACCTATGGATCAAGGAAGCTGAAAAAGCATGAGGTTAATTATGCAACTCATGATTTAGAGTTAGCAGTTGTAGTGTTTTCTCTCAAAATTTGGTGATATTACCTAGTTGGTAGACCCTTTGAGCTTAAGATAGATCATCAGAGTCTTCAATACATGTTCACCCAACCTTTGCTCAATGCTAGATAGAGGAGATGGATGGAATTTCTCATAGAGTATGATTTTGGTATTGAATACATTAAGGGAAAGGAGAATAAGGTCACATATGCTCTAAGTAGAAGGATATATATTACAATATTATCTCATATTCATGTTGACTTGATGGAACAAGTCAAGGTAATGCAAATTCAGGATGCTTACTGTAATCAAATCCAAGAAAATATGGAAAGGAAACCAAATGAAAACAAATATTTTAGCATCAAGGATGGTTTTCTATGTTTTAAGGATAGGGTAGTAATTCCTAGAAGTGGATATCTAAGGAAAATGATCATGAATTAAGCTCATATATCCACCTACTCTGTTCACCTAGGAGGAGAAAAAATGAGGAAGAATATGAAAAAGATATTCTTTTGGCCAAGAATGAAGAGAGACATAATTGAATTTATCGCTCAATGCCTTGAGTGCCAAAAAGTAAAAGTAGAACATAGACATCATGCTGGTTTGTTATACCCACATAATATGCCTATACAAAAATGGTAAGTAATTTCAATGGATTTTATAGTAGGGCTACCTAAGAACCAAGTTCCAACATGATGCGATCCTAGTAGTGGTCGATATACTAACCAAGGTTGCGCACTTTATACCTAGGAGCACCAAGGATGATGTCGTGATTGTGGCTAATAGATTTTCCAAAGAAATATTTTGGCTTCATGGATTTCCAGAGGTAATTATATCAGATAGGGACTCGAGATTCACATCTGAGTTTTGGCAAGCCTTACATCGAGCCATTGGCACTAGATTGAACATCAGTTCAGCTTATCACCCCAAAAATGATGGACAAATTAAAAGGGTGAATTAAGTGTTAGAGGACATGCTTCGCATGTATTGTATGGACCAAAAAACCTACTGGGAAGAATACTTGCATCTAGTGGAATTTTCCTACAATAATGGTCATCATTCGATATTAGGCATGGCACCATTCGAAGCTTTGTATGGTAGAAGGTGTAGGACACCATTGTCTTGGGATAATCCAGAAGATCAGATTGCACTTGGACCAGACATGGTCAAAGAAATGGAGCAAAAGTTAAGGGTAATTAGAGAAATATTAAAGGAAGCTATATACCAATACAAGAGTCATGACAATATTAAGAGATCACCTAGAGAGTTTGTTATTCATGATAGAGTATTCCTGAGGGTGAGACCAAAGAAGAGCGTAATCAAGTATACAAAGATTGATCCTCATTTTGTAGGACCCTTTGAAATCATAGAAAATATCAATCCTATGGCATATTAACTTGCCTTACCACCTTATTTGTCCAATATTCATATCACCTTTCATGTTTCCTTACTTAAAAAGTATGTTTCTAACCCTAAACATGTGTGGAATTTATCTAATTTGCAGATGGTGAACCTCGAGGCTATAGAGGTTCGACCAGTAAAGATCCTTGAATTTCGATCCAAATCAATGAGGAAAGGAACCTTGGAGCAATGCAAGGTCCAATGGGATCTTTATTCTAAAAGAAATGCTACTTGGGAGAAAGTAGTAGACATGCAAAAACATTTTCCATTTCTATTTGAGGATGCATTGTAAATATTTGTTTAAATTTTATGTTATAATGACACATAAAGGACTGTGTTAAGCCTAAGGGGGAGGATGTCATGACCCTAATTTTGGCAAACCTTCTATTTTGATGGATTTATGTTTTGTTATATTGCTTATGGATAGAATGACTGGCTATATCAGTTTTATTATGCAAATTACTTATTTCATATGGAAAATATGTGATGTGAATCCTTTGTGGGATGTAGGATAATTCCATGTTTGGATCTAAAAGACATGCATTTGATGTGATAATATGATGTTGCTAATGAAAAGTGTATTTTTGCAGGAACATGTTTCTTTACGGTGGTAGAAAGAGTAGCCACTGAGAAAATAATACCTTGGGGAAATGATGTGATGGGTAAATTATTAGAAATTATGGGGAGGCAACATGAAAGAATACCCCTTTTCATGAAGATGCATATCATGAAATTGCTTAGTTGCATTTGTGTGTTGTAGTTTTCTTATAATGAAATCTTATATAGTAAGAGTTGGTTGATATTATTACCATAATGGATTATAAGGAAAGAACAACAAAGATCAAAGCTTAGTTTTTATAAACGATTTCTCTTTTGTGGTTTCGGCATGTGCTTTACTCCTGACTATTTTAGAACTCATAGAATTTATTGTAAGAACATGGAAATATGGTTATGGTGTGTTCATTGGATTCCATATGGAGAAGTGCAATAGAGTGGGTTGTTAAGGAACGTTGGAAGTTAATGCATGAATGTTGGAGACTGGAGTGGGTACATCGAAAGAAAGGAGAGAAAGAAAAAAAATGATCGAAGAGAGGGGAAAGAAAATAAAAAAACAATAACTAGATTGTGGAGAGGCTTGGAAAAATTACGAAGTTTGGCACAACAAAGATGTGAAGGTGGAGAGCATTCAGTCTCAGTAAGTAATGAAAATATTGCTTCTTGTTGTATGAAAGCTTCAAAAGAATTTATGCTTAGAATAATGGGCTTGTGTGTGTTCAACTATGTTTGGGGTATATCATTGGCAATCCATCATATGAAAGAAATGACTATATTTTATACTTGGTATGTTGATAGAGAACACATCCCATAGTTACTCTTTTTATAGGAAATTTTGTGTTTATAACTTAGCGCTGCCATACAAATGTATCTAGTGAATCCCATTTGTATGTTCATCTAGTTTAATCTCTAGTAGTGGTTTTGATATCGTCGTGGGTGTTGATGTCCATGTTATGGTTGTTGGGAGAAGGAGCTAATGTTGATGATTTGTGGGTAGAGATTTAGTGTGAGTTTTGGTTTAGTAGAGGCTTTAAGTGTATCTTTATTATGTTCATGTTCTACCATTGTTGTGAATGATTTGGTAAACTTAGTAGATAGAACAAAGACACTTGGTATATGCGTAGATGTTTGAAAGAGAATGATTGCCTTCTAATGCTTTGATTATATCTAAAATTCTATATGTTGAAATGCATATAATGAATGCTTGCTTAATCAATGTTGTTGATAGAATAGAAGGGACTATTGAATTGAAGCTCGTTCCTTGATTTTGAATGATTATTTTGATTATGATTGGCTCTATGTTGGTTGAGAAGCTAGGAATGAGATGAATCTTAAAGGCTAGGTTGATTGTGAATTCTTGGAGAATGGTAATTGCTTAGACATTGAAAAGATGAACATTTGCCTTCTATTGTATTTGTTTTTATATAGAATTCTATTTTGATAGAGATGTGTTTAATGAGTGCATTGTTTTATCATTGTTATTATTAAACTAGAGAGATATGTTCATTATGTTTTGAATGATTATTTAAGAATCTCGAAAAGAATGTTAGAATTTGAGATTCAATTGAATGCATAATGGGCATTATGGAAAGTGAAATGGAGTCATCTCTGATCCTCATTATAAGGTAAGTCTTTTCTTGGTTGGTGTTTTTCTACTATAGAAGAGTTCTATGGATGCCTATATGGTTACAATTGCATGTGCAATGGGAGTCTGTACCAGAAGCTCTACGTAATGATGTGAGTTTGAAGCATTTTTAGTTGTAGAATGAGTAAACTTTACGAGATGAAGTTGGTGCTCAACAATTTCCAGCTATGAGATGAACAAAACTATTCAAAATATGGATGGTAGTTGATCTTCGACTGCCTTAACGCAATGCTTCTGTAGAGAGTAACATCTCCAGAATTGTATCATTGTAAATACACCTCTAGGGGTTGTCTAGTGATGCACTACCAGTGTTTTGGATTTGAAAACCTATATATAGTTTGGATAGCTTCCAAATGATTTTAGAATGATTAATAAGATCATGCCAGTTGAGTTTAACTTGGCCTCGGTGTAAATATATGCTTATGTTATGTTGGTGATGGTTTAATAACTTAGAGATAGACTTTTGAGCAATAGCGATATCTTATGGAGCTTACCTGGAATCACCTGAAACTAAGTTTAACTAAGTTTAATTAGATTAATTCTTCGAAGCTTGAGTTACGGGATTGCATCAAGATTAACAATGTGTTTGTAGATTTAATGATATATTATGTACCCTATATTTGAATAAGGAGAACTGGGTATCTAGCACCTTTGGATGGTGACTGTAATCAATCGATATCCACTACTCACCAATTAGAGATAATATGGATAAATTGGTTATTAGTTAAAAAGAATATAATGAAGAATTCACCCAACTCGATCTTGTGTAACTGATATCACTTTTGGAAATAGTTTTGGGAATAGAATCTAGAGGGAGCCCGTTTATGTTTTAGATACTAGGTAGGGAATCCTCTTGGGAAAGGAGTTGGTCAAATTATTGTGGATGATGCTTAGTACTCCTACACTAAAGGAACTGGGTAGGGAGTAGGGATTAGCATATCCATGAAACTCTTTCACTAAAAGGCTTGTGGAAGAGAGTGGAAAACTATGTCTATGGAACTCTTATGCTAAAAGACTTGCATGAAGAGAGGAGACTAGTGTCCTAGAACTCTTGAACTAAAGGGCTTGTTCATGGGTAAATACTAGGGCTTTTCCTTTCAAAAGAGTGAAAGGAGAACCAACTATGTTGTTAGGAATTGAAGGTAGTTGGAGTGGAAGTGAATTGCACCAATGCTTCTCACAAATGGACATGTGAAGAAGTAGGGATGGTTGCATTATTAGGCTTAGTCGTAACTCGTAGATGAGTGTCATGACTTATTCAACTCTAGAAAGGGATTACTAGAGACTAGGTCTATCTTCTTTGGAAAAGGAGCTCAATCAACCTTTATGAAGATAAAGATATATATATATATATATATATATATATATATATATATATAATAAGGGTTGAATTAGAGCAAAATTTAGGTTTGGGACTTTGGGGTCCCTTACATGTATGGTGAAAGGGGACAACCTTGTCTTAGATATTTAGAGAATTTATAGAAGGCTATCAGTTCTCCATTAACTATGGGAGCTGCCTACGGGTTATTAACACATGCCAATATCAAATTTATCAATTGTATAGGAAATCCAAATTTGACAAAAACCTTTTCTAAAAATTGGATGTCTACTTTATTAAAGGTATTGGACATATCTAGTTTAATAACCAATATTTTTCTTATTTTCCTTTACACAAGACTGTAGATCTTCTTGCACCATGATAATATTATCATATAGTTACTTCCCTAGAATGAAACCCCCATGTTGTCAAGCTATAATGGAGTTTATGTTTGCTAGGATTTTAGTCATGATTTTGTATCAAGAGTTGCAAACATAAATTAATATTTTTCTTTAGGAATTAGTGCTATGAAGGAAGAGTTTATAGAACCAGAGAGTTTACTTTGAGTTCTAGTTTGCTCATAATATTGAGAAGGTTTTCTCCTATTATGTAAAGGAACTTCTTATAAAATTGCTAGTAAATCTATCTAGACCTAGAGCCTTATCGTTTGCTAAAGAATGGATGACTTCTTCCATATTCTTCATCTTAAACTTATTAGTTATATTTTGTCCATGATTTTAAGAAAAATAGGAATATTTTGGAGGAGAATTTCTTGAGATTGTCCATCCCCTGAGGCTCTAGTGAAAAGTTTAGATAAATTCCCAAGTGCTATCTCCTTGATATAGTCCTGATGACTGTAATTGAATCCATGTTGAATTTTTTGAATTGCGTTCCTTTAATAGTGTTGCATTGTATTGAGGTGGAAGTATTTTGTATTTTTGTCTCCTTTCTACAACTATATCATTTTAGATCGAAGACACCAATGTGCTTATTCTATCTGATGTAATTCATATAGCTCTTGATATAATTATATTCTTTGTTCTTGAAGTGCCATGGGTGGCTGCTCTCCAATTTCATTTTCTAACTTCACTTGTAGCATGAGTTCATCCTTTTTTGTTATTGTTGATTTTTTCTTTGAAATCCATTTCCTTATGGCATGCTTGAGGTTTGGAATTTTTGTTTTCCAAACCACTTGTGGGCTGGTTGAGGAATACTCCGATTCCATGTTTCTTCTACTAGTGTGCTGAAATATTCCTACTCTGCCTATACTAGATTATATTTAAAAGAAACCTTCCTTTTACTAAGCCTTTTTTCTCCATTTTCCAAAATTATAGGCTTATGATATGATATTGAACTTTGGATGATTTTGGTTGGATATGAGGGGTTACCTTGATAATATATCCTCATGAACTAGAAATCTATCTAGTCTCTTAGAAATAAATTGGATACCTACTCTTATGTTTGTCTAGGTAAATTTGCCTTGTTTGGGAATGATGTCTTGGAGGTGTACCTCTACCATAACATGGTCCACTATCTCCTTGGTTGGGTCTCTTGTTTTGTTTCCTCCCCTTTTTTCACATTGAGCTAAGGTTAAATTCAAATCTCCTCCTATTATTATATTGTTAGGCTTCTCTAGTATGATCCATTCCTCTATGCCTCTTTTTATTTTCTATATGAATTGATCCATAGAAATGTACTATGGTTAAATTCAAACCCATTGGTATAGAAAAGGTAACTACTATCCAATTATTATTATTTTGCCTCACTTCTGTAAATCAAGGCTTAGGGGTCCCAAGCAATAACGAGTCCTCCAAAGGCTCTTGATGCATCTATTGCTACTAGTTCTAAATAGTACCAGATCTTGTTACATTCCCCTTTGGTAGTGCTCTCAGACATATTTGATTCCCGAATATACACTATTGTTGGATTTTGTTGCTCTATTAAGGATTTTAGGTAGTTTTTCTTTAGGGGACTACCTAATCCCCTTTCATTCCAAGATATGTATTTCATTTTATATTTGTCTTTTTTGACTTGGGGAAGTCCTCTAAGTTTTTTTAAGTTTTCTTTGTTTATTTCATTTTGATTTCTTGATTTTTTTTCTTCCTTTTTCCATAGACCTTGTGGCTAGAGTGCTACTTCCTTCTACATCTTCCTCTAAATTTTTTTGTGTATTATCTTTTTTTCCAACCATATTATCTCTTGGGATTGTGATTTTCATTTCTTGTGTTTCCACTACTTCCTATCTTGTGTTTCCTTCATGTGTTTTATTGTTCCTGATTGGTTTTTCTTCTATTAATTCATCAAACTCTAATTCTAGGGTTTTTGCCTCTTTAATTTGAGCCTCATGTTGCTCTTCTAAAGGTGATTCCTCTTCATCCAAAGAGAACAACATACTTGTTTCATTTTTGTTTATCTAGGTCCTGAGTATTTCTCTTGTGACTCCTTGAATGCCTTGTCTACTTTTGTCTGACTGGTTGAAAATATTTATTGTCATATTTCTTTTCCTACTGCACTTTGGTGGGACAATTTTTAGAAAAGTATCTATGCTTTTGAAAGGAAATATATGTGTTCATAATCAAGAGGTTGTGTATGGATATAGTCCATCACTTTAATCCTAATACTCTTTAGTAAATATTTTTTTAGATTAACTTGTACATATATTCTAGCATAATAGCATTATTCGCCTTTGGTGGTGCCTAGTCCACAAAGGTTTATATGGTATTTCCAATAAGCTTAAGAGTGGACTTGTTCCAAAAATGTAATGGAAAAAGTGGAAGCCTTACCTAGATGGATATCTCCTCTGGTTCCTCCACTTAGGGGTCAAATTTGGTAGACCATGATGTCATGTATAGGGGGCTTGAACCCAATAACCATGACCCCCCATGAAATATGGAGCTTCTTTCTTCTAGAGATTAAAATACTACCACATAATAGCCTCTCCCAGCCAGTATAAGTTTATAGCTAAAGATTTGAAAGCCCCATTTGGAGTCTATCCATTTCTAAATAGAAGATGGGCTTGACTACATTCCTATAAACTTGTATACTAGGGCTTTAGAAGATAAAATGAGTGTTGGATTTTGAATGAGATCAGACAAAATATTGACTATGGGAGCTTCATCTAACTTTAGAATGAAAGTGCTTCTAACTCTATTTGGGTATAGATTCGAACATTTAGGAAAGACCTAAGCCAAGAGATCTAGCTTTCCTTGATCAAATACAAGTGGATGAGAGAAGAACAAAAAGTCTCCATTGTTTGGATTATTGAATAGAACATTTGTAGTCATTGTTAGGGTTTTATTTTCAAAAACTTGGGGATGAGAATATTATGAGGCCATTCAAGTAAAAATGAAATACCTCCTATGGAAGGATTAAGATCAATAACAAGAAATCAAATTCTATAGAAATAAATCAATAACAATAAGATATCTAGTTTTTAAATCATCTTCAGTTGTAGTCACTTGAAGAGGATAAAGTCTCATAGCCACTTAGAGGGGGAAAAGTCTCATATGCATGCTAGAGGTAATAAACCATTATAAGTATAAATGATCCAAGAACAACATAACTTCTCTATTTATAGACCAAAATAACTTATAATCCTAATTATAGGGTGGATAATACAATGTTGCTAAATATTACCCAAAATAAGAAGAAGGCTCATGAATTGGATGGGCTAAGATAGGGTGGGTTTTCCCCACAAATATATGTTTTGCCCTAACCAAAACCTACCCAAGCTAAGGAAACAAGTTTTTATGGATGGGAAAAAGTGCAAAACAAAAGAAGTCCCAAAGCAGCCCGTCCCAACTTGGGTGGGAGTTTGTGAGACCAAAAGGAGTGAGGTCATCCTAATTATCCCTCCCCAACTTGGGTGGGTGGTTTGAAGAGCCTCAAGGGTGGATTCATGTGTAAATTTCCACCCTAGCCAAGGTAGCTATTTCAAAGGTTCCCTAGGGTAGGAGCATCCTAAAAGTGCCACTTGAAGAAGACGATAAATGTGGGAGATGAGTTGTCACCCATGAAGGGTCTAAAACACCCTACCCAAGGCTAGAATGCATCAAATAAATATGAAGAATGGTCAAGGATGGTGTTAGCCTAGTTCTCAAGCCTATCCCTGAGGTAGAATCACTTGCATTTAATATTGGTCATCAAACACTATAGTTGATCTGCCAATGCTCTCTACATTGGAACCTGAGGATAGGGTTCCTTGCAAATACAATGTGTTCAAAGAAAGGTAGGTTGAAAGAAGAATTAATAATACACCACTATAGCCCTAGGGCCATAAATAAATATGGTATAGTTGCACTAACAAAGATAGAGATAAGAAAAGAGAATGTAATTAATATGGTTCATCCTATGGCATACCTGATGCCTTGAAAGGCCCGATCAAATGTAGTGAGGAGTGAGAGGGATGATTTCCTACTACCTGAGTGGTATGATATGCATTAATGAGCTCCTCTAAAAAATGAAGGAGACCTACCTTTTGGATACAAAATATTAAATGTAATTCATTCGAGGGGTCGGCTCTACGCCATTACAATTTGTATGTAATATTGGAAATATATCAATACAAGCAAAGTATTACCTGGTATTTTGATTGTTTCACACATGTATGTGTTTTCATGTTTGTGTTTTTTTTCTAAAGTTGATAAAAAACTTAGTTTTTATTCTATTATCTATATTATGACTGTTAGTTTATCAATTTTGGAATTTAAAAACATAAGGTGAATGTTAATGCTAAAAGTCAAAATGTATTGGTTGGTCTGTTATATGGTTTATGTGTGTGAATGTATTTTCACTTCTACCCTGCATATATCTTGATGTGACTTATCCACCTACCTCAATTCAAATTCATTAATTGTATTTACTTTATTCCTTGTTCTTCCTAAATTCTACCAAAATATTTATCAAGTCACAAGGAACCGATCTTCTCTGGAGATCAGTCACATGTTTTTGTTATCTTGTGGCCTCTCAATGTTGGTCTAGTTTGCAAGGTGCACAATCCTTCCATTAGGTGCTAATTACCAACCAACAATTTTTGGCACACCTGATGGGATGTGAATAGTCTCACATTTTTAGTAGCACAAGGTTAGGTGATTCTCTATTCCACTCAATTATCCAATAATTACATGGCAACTCTATTGAATCATAAACCTAAAAAGCCTTGCAATAGAAATGTTTCATCATTACAAGGCATAAAGTTAGTCTATTTGAGGAACCCATCAAGTTATTTGAACTTAAGGTGGTAGATATCAACCTCTTCTGAGCCCATTTCATCTTGCACGTATCTGAAGGATTAGCAATATTTTGATCTTGATACTCAAAAGCCAAAGACCGCAATCGAAGTTATGGCCCAAATTCAAAACCACAACCAAAATCTAGGATATCCCACCTGGAACAATATAGGTTCCCTCAACCTTGCTAACCAGAATGATATTCCTATTGTAGCTCTAAAAGCTTTACCTACCTATGATGGTACTATAAAGATGATATTTGAACACTACCAAGATGTAGATACCCTAGACATCGTTCACAATATTGCTGATGAGGATGTTATGATTAAGTTATTGGTTATTTAATTGAAGGGTAAAATGTCATACTAGTATAGAACCCTTTCTAATGGAAGCATCACTTCATTAAATGACCTGGAGGGAAGGTTGGTCACTGAATTCAATGAATAGTCTGATTCCTTCTCCTCACTCACTTAGTTCACCATGATACAAAAACATCCCTAGGAAGAGAAGTGATTTCAACATTAGATTCACTCATTGCTAAAAGGTAGTGGGTAGAAGCCACTTAGGAATATAGGAACAAGTATGAAAATTACCAGAGTATGTAGTGAAGTATGAATCCTTGTGCTTGGGATTAAGAAATGCTAAAAAGATAGGAGTCAAGCACTTACAAATATTTGGTGATTTCAAACTGATGGTCAACCAGGTGATGAAGAAATGCATGAGAAAACAACACTATCTTAAGGTGTATAGAAACTGAGTGTGGGATCTATTGGAATATTTTGAATCCCTAAACATCAAAGCTATCCCTAGAGACCAAAATACTCATGTTGACACCCTAGCAGCTATAGGGGCTAATTATTTCCCTCTATCAAATGTCATATACAAGCCTAAGGTAATAAGGTTGATACATCGAACTTTGGTACTAGATAAAGATATCTTTTGGAAAGTGTTTGAGAATGATGAATATATAGTGGATTTCCTAATCTAGGAGATGAATTTTTCTACTAAACATTTAAGGGATGAAGATCAAGAAAAATAAGGTTTCCTACAGTTAAAGAACAACCACATCCCAAAAGGGCTAATCACATTGGAAAAATTGTTTGATAGTAATGATCGTCATGCAAGCCACATGATCAAAATTGATGATGAAGGATCTAAGGAGATCTCAATAGCTCTGGAAAAGTATTTGAAAGTTAGTAGAGACTGCTCTAATAAGTAATTAAATTCAATTCAGGAGTTGTGTAGGAGGTATGATGACATTATAGCCTGGACATATGATGACCTGAAATTCTATGACAAGAATACCATTCAACATACCATTGAGTTAGAGCCAAGTTCAAAGCCAGTCAGACAGAAACAAAGGCCAGTCAACCTAAATATTGAAGTATTGATGAAACAAGAGCTCCTAAAATTGCTTAATGCCAAAATAATCTATCCCATCAAGCACTCAACTTGGGTGGCAAATCTTGTCTCGGTCAGAAAAAATAATGGGGATATCAGGCTATGCATTGAATTCCATAGCTTAAACAAAGTCTCTCTTAAGGATCACTATCCCCTACCTCAAATTGACCAAATACTACACATGGTAGTAGGGGCAGAGAGGTTCTCTCTACTAGATGGCTTCTCAGGTTTCAATCAGATTTGGGTCCGAGATGAAGACCAGTACAAAATAACCTTCACCACAAAATGGGGAACCTTCACCTATTAGTGCATGCCATTTGGACTATCTAATGCAGGAGCTACTTTCCAAAGAGAAATGGATATAGCATTCAAAGAACTGGTCAATAAGGTGATTGTTATTTATCTAGATGACATGAAAATGTTCTCTCACAAGAAGGAGCAACATATTGAGCACCTGGCTCAAGTATTTGAGAAATGTAGAGAGTTTAGAATATCACTAAATCCAAAAAAATCGATGTTTGTTGTTCAATAAGGTAAGCTATTAGGGCACGTTGTGTCAAAATAGGGACTTGCTATTGATCCTGATAGAGTAAAAGCCATCCTAGAGCTACCTTTTCCCATGAACAAGAAATGACTTCAATCCTTCTTCAGGAAGATCAACTTTGTGTAGAAATTCATTTTGACTTTGCTCAAATAATCAAGCCCATGACTGAGATGCTAAAAATAATGCAGATTTTGAATGGATAGAAACTTGGTGAGAGGCTTTCAGAGGTATAAAAGAGGCAATTTCAAGAGCCCTAATTCTAATTAATCTAGATTACTCTAAATATTTCATCCTATATGCATTTGGGGTGGAAGAGAGCTATGCCATAGTACTCACTCAAAAGGGGGAAGATGGTAATGAAAGACCAATTGCCTTCCTCAGTCAAACCTTACAACAACATGAAGAGAGATATAATTTTATTGAAAGGTAGGTATATGCCATCATGAAATCCCTCAAGAAGTTTAGGTATTTCTTATCTCAAAGTAAAATCCTAGTGTATGTGGTGCATCCGGATGTTAGAAGCTTCATCATACAAGGAGAATTGGGTGAGGGAAGGGCTAGTTGGAAATCAAAAATCCAAGAATTTGACATAGAAATAAAGCTAAAAAAATTAGTAAGAGGTAGGGCCCTTTGCCAACATCTAGCCTACTCTATGGTGGGAGCATTCAAATGTGTATATGGAAGAGGATCGCTCTACCAAGCATGATGGAGATCAACAAGTGATCATAACATGGATTGATGAACTGGTGCACTATTTTGATTTTGGGGAGTATCCAGAAGGATTGACAACCTCACAAAGGAGAAGGTATAGACTATAGTCAAAAAACTATGTACTAGTTGGTGATGTCCTCTATCGATGAAATTTCAATGGTGTACTTCTTCGATGTATACCACCAGACAAGATTGAGGAAGTCCTAGAGGAGTTCCATGGTGGATTCTCAGGAGGACATTATTTAGGGCAAACCATAGTCACAAAAATCTTGAGAGCTGGATTTTATTGGCCAACGATGTTCTCTAATGCATTCAAATGGGTTCAGTCATGTGACAAATGTCAGATATTTTCTAGAAAAGCTAAGCATGTTGCTCTACCTCTACAACTAGTAATAGTAGAGGAACCATTCCAACAATGGGGGTTGGATTTCATCGATGAAATCAATCCAAACTCATAAACCAGTCACAAGTATGTGCTTATAACCATTGACTACTTCACAAAGTGGATTGAGGCAGAAGCCACTAAACATGCTGACCAATAGACGGTGATAGATTTCTTGGAAAGGCTAATAACCAGGTTTGGCATCCCCTCCACCATTGTATCTAATAATGGTACTCATTTCATAGGAACCAAGACTTTGGATTTTACTAGAAAATATGGAATCTATTGGAACACATCTTCAAATTATTATCCATAGGGAAATGGTCTAGCCGAATCTACCAATAAAAATATTTTGAAGATAATCAAGTGCAATATAGAGTGTAATCCCAGAACATGGCACCTTCTACTTGATAAAGCACTATGGGTAGATAGGATCACACCTAAGAAGGCACTAAAAATATATCCTTATGCATTAGTATATGGGAGGGAGGCAATTATTTTAATCAACATAGAATTCCTAGTCCTTAAATTCATGAGTGAGATGGAAGCAAAGAACTTCCTTGCCATCGAAAAAAGGTTAGCCCAACTATTCCAACTAGAGGAAGAATAGAATACAACATATGATAACCTGTGTCATCATCAAGGCATTGTCAAGCGCTAGTTTGACAAAAGGCCATGCCCAGGATATTCTATGAAGGGGACCTGGTCCTAAAATGGGATGTCAAACAGGCAAAACCAGGGGCCCATGACAAATTTGATTCATTCTGGTCAGGCCCATATCTGGTCCAGAGCTACAAGCATTCAAATGCATACCAGCTACAGGATTTGGAGGGGAGGCTACTACCCATTCCTATGAATGGTCAGTATCTTAAACACTATGCTTGATCTTACCCAAGGCCAAAGTGTACATATGTAAATAGTCTTGTATGTCTTCGTGTTTTATTCCTTTTCAAAGCATTTAGGTGGCCTAGAAAATTTTGACCCAAGCCCGCATCTAGCCTACAAAATCATCATCTCAGCCAAATTGCAATCACAATAGTGGATGGCCATTATGACGGATAGGAAGAAGGGGATAGATGCTAAAAGAGTTAGACATGGTGAAAAATGGCAAAAGAACCATGTAACCTGCCAAGTCAAAAATCCCACCCACTTTGGGCGAAGAAAAGAAGAAACTTAGAGTCAAGGTGGAAATACAAAAGCCCACCCTCACTTGAAATTGGGTGGATAGTTAAATCATGACCCACCACCCCAAAAAAGCCTCAAGTCCCACCACAAAAACTTGCACCCAATAATTTTGAGTACAACTATCCCCTTCAAAAGGGAGGAAACATTGGTCTAAAATGGCTACACACCAATCAATGAGCAGGAGTGCCTCTGCATATTTCGACCATGAATGGGTGTCATTAATGAAGAAGCATGGGAGCAATCATGGTCATGATACTTGTAGTAGAGGTTCGAATCACTGCTCAACACATGTGTCAGACCACATCCCAAGACCACCAATAAAGTGATAGTTAAAAGAAAAATAAGGTGAACTATGGGTGCACATCCCAATGCAAGGGTTTAAGGTATTGCAAAAGGAAAGTATGCTCCTCTAGGTGGGTTGTTGGATGACATATCTGGTAGATCTTGGCTCCTAATCATTCACTACCAATGAGGTGATGACAAAATACAACACAATATACAAGGAAAGCCAATTTAGAAGGGTCTAGATTCCCACTACACCAAGCGGATGAGGTGATGAGTGCCTCCATTTCATTGGTTACTAGCTCATTCCCAAAAAATTCAATGATCGACAACCATCAAAAGGAATTTGGCTCAAGATATTTGCCTCATTTTAGGTAAAATTATTCCAATGGTCCTATCGCCACCTCACATGCAACCCCAATCACATGCTATAAATGAGTAAAGGAGGAAGCCAACCAGTTTCTCTCAGCCTTGTCTAAAGCTCTGATAGAAACTAGCAGTGACAATAGTGCTCATTTCAAAATTTATAAAGTATTAGAAGTTTCTGCTCTCGGTAGTCCCATAGTATCTAAAGAAGGGATTCAAAATGGGAAAAATGAAGGCAAAGAAAAAATTGGAGGACTCCTATGAGGGGCTCAGAGACACTGAGATAACGATCAGAGGTAAAACCAGAATCACGAGGGAAGCTACAACAGTCTTGGCGGTGAACCAGTCTAATCATGGACTAGTGGTGGTGTCTTGGAGGAGCCACCTCAGCCCTTTCATGCCTTTTCTTGTACATCCCTACCCAGAGTTGGTGCATGCAGTAGCAAAACTATACGACCCGACCATTGGTGCAGTTTGGGATGCTCAAGGTTGAGTGCTATTCATTATCAATGCTAGCACCATTTGGGAGACCTTTTTTCTTGAAGACTCTATGCTCTGAGGACCTTGGGGAACACCAGACCTAGAGTAATTGGATTAGACAAGGAGGAGCAATGAATGTAGTTTCTCAATGAAGGTCCCAAGAAATGGGTGGCTAAAATCCTCGATGGGTTACCAGAAGGCTACAAGGTCAATCCCCGACCATTGGTAGATTTCAAAGAAGAACACTAACCTATCTTATATTTGTTGGCTACCATGTTAGGCTTTCCATTAGATGAGGAGGTGCAACCATATCAATTGGCAATGGGTTACACCATCTCCTGGGCATATAAAATGTCATATTTGATTGGGTAAGGTTTTTAGCTCAAAATATATAAAAAAATTAGCGGAGTATCAAGGAGGAACGAGCAAGGAATTCTGATATGCATCCCATCTGGCTTGGCTTATTTTTTATCATATACCCCATGATAGACACTCTATGCAGATCCAGGAGAGGAATGAAAGAGGAGAAATGTGCCCATCTATTGAATGGATGCACATACTTAGGAAAAGTAGTTCATACATGGAATTTAACAAACAGTTCCTGGGACCTACCCTTTTGTATATCAACCAGTCCTATTTGTGTCTCTCTCAGAGAGCCAAGGATTTTCTGTAGATCAACTCTTAGGAGATTGGGGATTACTACTTCATGCAGGAGGGCACTTGCATCAGGTTGTATGGATTCTCTGATTTCCCATATTTGCTACCCTTCTATGTCATGGATTGGGTTTTTAGCATGGAAGTATATCGGTAGATTTGCTACATTGAAGCGAGGTGGGGGAATGGGACCAAGAAGAGAGTAATTTTCCCATAGACCATATTCTTCGACCCCATATTCCTACCTAGGAAGAACTGGGCTCTCTTCCACCAATTAGATTAGAAGCTATCAGTTCTGGAGCTTCTCCAAGTGCCGCCTAGATGGCACTATGATCTTGACCATATTTTGTAGAAAAAGCTCATGGATAACAATAGGTCAAGGTAGTTTAGACACCATGACAATGAAGGTAGCAAAATAGTGTTGAACTACAAAAATCTTCTAGAGGATCAAGTGCCCCCCTTCACCATATTTGACATGCACAACCAACCGGTGTGGAGGGTGGACTATCCATATGAAAAGGTGTTTAATCCAAAGAAAGACCCCTCTCAGCTGATAAGAGGGCCTCTATTTCATGACATAGTTAGAAAAAATAATTGGTCAGAACATAAAACTAAACAATGGTGGATTATGCACTGTGAGTGGGATGACACCAAGGAAGCATACCCAAGAAGGTTTGATGTGGATTTCTCCACTAAATACAATGCCAATTATGAGCCACAAAAAATAAGGACAAGGAGGTAGAAGACCTCACCCCTGAGGTTGCAAAGAAGGAAGATCCCCCAAATCCTGGGTACAACCAGGAATATTCAGAAGAGGATGATGAAGAGCAAGAAGCTCTAAGTGATTTCCAAGCATCGATAGGATCATCAGGGGTAAGAGTGAATGAGAAGAGGGTACTGTACACAGGCCCTTCAATGGAGGCCAAGGTGACCAGATCATCTAGATCCAGTGGGGCGCAACCTCAAAAACCTTAGACCTCTATGTCGCAAAGGGCCCAAACTAGCAAGAAGTGAAAGAGTGCCCCAAGCCTCGACCAAAATTAGTCATAGCAAGTGTTAACCCTGAAGATACCAAATATAGAAGGGATGGTGGCCTTAGGAAAAGTCTAAAAGTACTAGGTAGCCTCAAGGGAGATATTGAAGATAGCTCAAGAACAAGTTGTAGTGGAGGATGTGGACTCACGAACACCATCTCCCTAAAGATCCCCCTCATTATAGGTGATAGAGGATTCCCCCATCATGTTCCAAACCCCATTTGTTGAGATAACACCCACTATATCTAGAATGATACCTCTTCATCCCGAAAACTCACCACCTAAAGGGTCACAGAGCTATCCCCTACCCCCGCATATCAATCCATCTAGTGGAAATCCTCTACCATTGCAATCCCTACTAGAAAGGGAACCCTTGTTTGGCACCCCCCAACATCAACCAGATCAAGTTCAACCCAACAAGCTATCCCCTTCCATACCCAACCTAAAATAGCTAAGCAAGTATGTGTGCTCATTCCAAGACCACACCCTAGCCCTATGTCCTATAACCCCCTTGCCATCATTTTTGACTAACCCAGTTGTTGTGTAGGTAATAGAGAAAGACTTACCAGAGGCTTACTCTATGTTAAAGAACACTCAGGAGAACCAGAAGAGATGGGAGAACCAACAATGGGAGATGTTTATAGAAGAGCGCACACTAATAACCCCCTCAATGTGCATGGAGCTAGATCCTATAGAGGGAATGCTTCATGAGGTGATAGCTATACCAAAGGTCAACAAAGCTCTTGTTGAAATGGAGTGAAAAGACTGGGATTTTTAGGTAACATCCAAGGATGTTACAAAAATACCTAAGGTGCAGACCCTCAGAAACCTGCATGTATAGGCTGACACCTTATTTTGGTAGAGCAGCAAGGAGGAGAGAGACCTAAAATAGGCCAAGAAAAATATCAGTAGCCTTGAGGAGCAATTGAAGTAGGCAAAGGTAGGGCAATGAGCTCTGGAGCTACAGGTGAAACAACTCCAAGAGGGGTTAAACAAGGCCGCTTCCTAGAAGGTACTACAAGAAAAGGATGAAGAGATTGAGGTATGGAAAATGAAGCTTCAAGTTACTCAGGAATCGACTAAGAAACAAGAGGTCGAGGCCCAAGTCAGATCACAACAACTGCAAAGCACCTTGGATAGGGCTCTAGGTGAGCTCAAAAGAGAAAAGAATATGCCCCATGGGTCAATGATCACCAAGTCCTAGATAGGAGATGTCAAAATTTTTACCTGGATAAGGTAAAAGATGCTATGATTAAGGTACTCCCTACCTTTACAAGAAGGCTCATAGATGTACTAAAAATCTCCAAATGGGTGGAGGTGAAAGCAATAAAAAAGGGAAAAGTGATCCAGGGCATGGGGTCCCAAGATTTAATGATAAAGACTATGTTCAGGAGAGCAAATCCTACCCTGATGTCCTACTCAGAATAGGAAAAGGATCACATCAGGCACCACATGGATCAGGTGCTCTTCATCACAGACCTGTACTATGAGAACAAAGAAATTCAGATGGTGTTCAAGAAGGAAGTGGAGAAGATGAATGCCATCAATGCAGAACTTAGGGAACTCGGTTCACCAGGGTTCTGGGAGAGTAGTAAGCAATTCTTCACAAAGTAGGATCTCACCAATTAGTTTGAAGCACTGAAGTAGGATCATAGTGACATCGATGCACTCAATGAACCCATGGAGGTTAACAAAATGATGGATATTATCTTGAAGTTCTCGAGTCTCTACACCAAAGAAGAAGAAGTGGTGGGACACTATGTGAGCCTTTCTTACAGAATCTTGAATCGATTGGAAGATGTCGGTGAATTTCTTAAAAATGCATCCCTCCCCACTCCCAAGGAATGGGAATACATATGTAATGATCTAAACATTCAAATCCCTACAAAGGTAATGACACAGGTTGAATCTTCTGGAGGGTGGGAAAAGTAGTGAGATGAGTCCGCTACTACAGTTGGATCCTAGGTAGGTTCAGAGGCTCCTATGGGCCTAATTTATTTTTGTATATTTCTTGTTTTGATTGAATCTATAGCCCAATGGATAGGGATCAGGGTTAGTTTTGGTTTAAATTTTGATTTCAAGATTTTGGCTAAGCTCGAAGTCTAGGTTCACCCTCTTTCACAAGTAAAGGGGCCCTAAAAGTCACCAAGAATGTAGGGTGGATAATACAATGTTGCTAAATCCCACCCAAAATAAGAAGAAGGCTCATAACTTGGGTAGGCTATGCTAGGGTGGAGGTTTTCCCCCACAAATATATGTTCCACCCCAACCAAAACCCCGCCCGAGCTGAGGTGGCAAGTTTCAATGGATGGGAAAAAGTGCAAAATAAAGGAAGTCCCAAAGCAGCCCACCCCAACTTGGGCAAGAGTTTGTGAGACCAAAATGAGTGGGGCCATCCTAATTATCCCGCCCCAACTTGGGTGGGTGGTTTGAAGAGCCTCAAGGGCAGAGTCATTCGAAGATGCCCGCCCTAGCCAGGGCAACTATTTCGAAGATTCCCTAGGGTGGAAGCATCCTAAAAGTGCCACCCAAAGGAGGTAACAAAGGTGGGAGGTGAGCTGTCACCCACAAAGGCTTCAAAACACCCAACCCAAGGCTGGAATGCGATAAGGAAAGGTGAGGACTGGTCAAGGCTAGTGCTAGCCTAGGTCTCAGGCCTATCTCTGAGGCATCATCACTTGCATTTAATGTTGGTCATCAAACACTGTAGTTGATATACCGATGCTCTACATTAGAACCTAAGGATAGGGTTCCCTGCCAATACAATGTAGTCAAAGGAAGGTAGGTTGTAGGTAGAATTAATGATCCACCACCACAACCAAGGCCATAAATGAATATGGTACAACCGTATCGACAAATATAGAGCTGGACAAAGGGAATGTAATTAATAGGGATCATATGATGGCATACTTGATCCCTTGAAAGGCCCGATCAAATGCAGTGAGGAGTCAGAGGGATGATTTCCCACTACTCGGGTAGTACGATGTGCATTAATGAGCCCATCCAGCGAAGGAAGGAGGTCCTATCTTCTGGCTATAAAATAGTAAATGTAATTCATTCAAAGGGTCGGCTCTAAGCCATTACAATTTGTATGCAAGACTGGAAATATATTAATATAAGCAAAGCATTGTCTGGCCTTTTGATTATTTCACGCATGTATGTATTTTCATGTTTGTGTTTTTCTGCTAAAGTTGATAAACAAATTAGTTGTTATTCTGCTATCTAGATTTTGACTGTTGGTTTATCAATTTTAGAATTTACAAACATAGGATGAATGTCAATGCTAAAAGTTGAAATGTATTGGCTGGTATGTTAGATGGTTTGTGTGTGTGAATGTATTTCTGCTTCTCGCCTTGCATATATCTTGATGTGGCTTATCCACCTGCCTTAATTCGACTTCATTAATTTTATTTACTTTCTTCCTTGTTTTCCCTAAACTCCACCAAAATATTTATCGAGTCATAAGGAACCAGCCTTCTCTGGATATTGGTCATGGGGTCTTGTTATCTTGTGGCCTCTCAATGTTGGTCTAGTCCACAGGGTGCACAATCCTTCCATTTGAATAACATGAGCTTCTACTAAGAGGGGGGGTGAACAGTATAAGACCACTTTTTACTTTTCTTTTCAATTGAATATTATGCAGTGTATAGACAACAATATCAATAGCATTAATCCAGCAATGCACAAAAGACCATACAAAATAGAGACACCACAATTTACGTGGTTCACCCAATGTGGGCTACTTCACGAAGAAAATATTTTACTAAAAATTTATCAATAAATTTCTTTTGTAATCCTTCCCAATTACAATGTTTATGGATCTTTGTCCAAATGAGAAGTTGATCCCTTAATCTCAAGTTTGTGGATCTCTTCCATAGGAGAACTTTTTCCCCTTCTACTCTGGTTAGTGATATTATATAAGACTTTGTCTCTCTACTGCACTGACTAGTGGATCTCTCTTTGCTTGAAGACTCCTCACTCAGATATGTCTTCAACTATCCTGGCTACTGGATCTCTATCCACTGAGACTCTGTCCTCTATACTATGTCACCTCTAAAGCTTTGTCAATAGGCTCACTCAAAACCTACTTAATAGGCTCACTCAGAACCTGCTCAACAAGATCATATAGAACTTGTCCAAATATGTTCAACAAGCTCACATAGAACTTTTCAAATATGCTTAACAAGCTCACATAGAACTTGTCCAAATATTCTCAACAAGCTCACATAGAACTTGTCAAATCTGCTCAACAAGCTCACACATAACTTGTCTAAATATACTCAAGCAAGCTCACCAATAACTTGCCAAAATATACACTAGCAAGCTCACCAAGAACTTGCCCAAATATGCACTAGCAAGCTCACTAAGAACTTGCCCAAATATGCTCTAGCAAGCTCACCAAGAACTTACCCAAATATGCACTAGCAAGCTCACCAAGAACTTGCCCAATAATTCAATCTCATAGAAGCATAAAGAGAATTATTAGAGACTCAATATGTTCTATACTCAAATCCCAATATCAACTCAAATCAATATTATAGAAGCATAAAGACATTTTTAGAGACTCAATATGTTATATCCTCAAATCCAGAATATAGAATTGTTTGTTTCATGGAACTTGAACAAAAAATTCACACAATAACTTGACTAGACTCAAACAACTCTTCTCAACAAACTACCACAAGGAACAACTCCTTAAAAACCCTAGTCCAATCATGTATCAACCAACTCAAATGTTTACAACCATGCTCAACCACAAATCTGCTCATGTTCTTTTCAAGTTCAAGTTCTTTGCATAATGAATGGGCTTCAACAACAATTCTAATAAAATATTCTTCACATAATAATGATACTCATGTTATTTTCAAACTCTATCTCAAGTTTTTACATACTACTAATGGCTTCAACAACAATGCTTATAAAATAATATTTAATAGAAACTCTCAACCCAGAAAACCTTGAAGCATTCAACCAACTACTTTCGAAAAGGAAACTACAATTAATCATTTTCTCTCCAATGATATTTCAGAAATCAACCACCATAAACAATCAATAGGAGAATGTGCCCATACCTTTTATGAAGATGAAGAAGCCTTTTGGTTGTCCACAAAATATGTCTCACTCAACACACTTTATTTTTCAACTTTCAACAAGGGTTAGAGATATTGATTAATAACACAACAATAACATCCAAATAACACCTTATTACTCTACTCAATAACATACACCATGTCACTTCATAACTGAATTAATCTCTTTTGAAAAAGAATAAAGCAACCTTCACTTTTAAGCCTCTTTACAAAATCAGAAATATCTCTTTACACACACCTTATTTCTCCCTCTAAGTAAGTTATTCAAATAGCCCTCGGAATAATATTTCCAACAATATATAATATGATATACTTTCAAAAATTAAATCATCAAAAATCTCTCCTTTTCTAAACATGCATCACAACCCTTATTCCTCCTAGGGAAACTTTAGAAAAATAAAATATATTAAAAATTATTAACTTGCCTGTGTCACTGATGGGATTCAATAATGTGATCTTCTTGCTTCGCACCTTAACCATAATGAACCTATCATTGGGCCATACACCCTCACATGCTCAAAATGAGCACACAACAAAACCTTATGCCGCGAATATCTACGCCCTTCGAAAACAAAACGTGCTTCACATGTTTCAACACAACAAAACACCTATGGCAAGAATCGAATGCAGGACCTCCTGATTCACACACAATGCATGAACCACTAGGCCAAGGAGGCCTATACATTTGGATTTACTCCACAATAGTCTCTTCAATGAACGCAAAAATTGTAAGCCTTTTAAAACCCTTTTCACACACACTTTGACACACGATGCGTAGACTCTTTTACCATTCGAATCCAAATATCAAATCGATCGCTTAGAAAAATAAATCGAGACTTTGGGCATCTATATATATATATATGTCATCCTCATTTCCTTTGAAGTTGGCACTATAATTTAAATATTTGTTTTATGCCTTTTCCTTTCTTTGACGTCGGCGCTATAAATTAAATTTAAATTTAAATTTAAATTTTAAATTTTAAATAATTTAGAAGTTAAACTTAGATATTTAAAATTAAATATCTCCATCACCGGGGCACATTTTTTGATGAAATGAAAAGCCAACCTGTGTTTTAATAAAAACCCATTTCAAATCTGCCATCCATGGTTTTAAATAAAACCTTTTATTTTTCTTGCCTTGGTTTTCACAAAAATCCTGTATATATCCATGCTCTCCAAAATATCATAAATGCTTATTTATGAAATGCTTTGGCCACAAAAACTCAATGTGATCCATGTGACATCAATGAAAACATAAAATCACTCAAATTTCCAACAATATCCCCCTTTGTCATTGATGGCAACACCTCTATTGTAAATCACCACAATCACTGCAAAAACCATCTCTGAGAATCAAAGTTGCTCCCCCTAACTCAATACTCTCTATGGAGGCTGCTCCCCCTAACTCAATGCTCTCTTTAGAGGCTGCTCCCCCTAACTCAATGCTCTTCCCCTTACTCAAATCTCTCCCCCTTTGACATCAATGGAAAAAGGGACACCTATGGGGATAAAATATATGACTCTTAAGATTAGCCCCCTCACCACATTCTCTCTTGAGGTGATTAACTTTGGTGTGGGAGTACTTTTACTCCCATATTACATTTTTTCTTTCCTCTATCAACTTCCTTCCATGTTTTTCTGATATCCTTATCTTGATGAATTACTTGATCTTCTTGTCTTGACCCTGTTTGACCTTCTTGCCTTGAAACTGCTTGACTTTCTTGTCTTGAACTTGTTTGGAATTGAGTCCACCATTTTGCAATATTTCCAAAGTTATTGCAATTAAAACACTTGATATTGTAGCCTTTGGATGGTGCCCATATCCTGAATTATTTCTTGAAATAATTTCCATATCCATTCCTTTCTTGAACCCTATATTGTGAAGTTTTGTTTTCATGACCATTATGACCATGACTTCTGATTTGTGTAGCTCTAAAACCAAAACCTTATTTCTCATTTTATTTGCACTTAGAAGCTCTATGACTAATCCTATTGCATAAGAAGAAATATCCCTGAAAACCATACCTTCTTCCTTTGAAGTTTCTTCTAGCAAAATCAAACTTCTTTGATCCATGGATCTTGCAGTGTATAGCCCTGTGTCCAAATCCATTACAAGAAAAATAATGTTCTTGAAAATCCCTTTGTTCATGCCTTGGTTCCTCATACTTTTCTTGATCATTATCCTTGTAATCATATTTGACTTGTGCATTGTATCCTTGAATGTTCTTTGTAGCATCTAAATCCTCTTAATTTATTCCTTGCTTTCTTCTTCAAGAATTTATTTTCCTTTTGAACTTGATTCACCTATCTTAAAACAAGATCCAAACTGGATGTTTGGAGCCATAGGAACTTTGGAACTTTCTTCATAAATCTTAGGTGCTTCCTTGCTTTCATATTTTAGAACTTCCTTTCCTTTTGAGTGTGACTTTTCTTAGAAATAAGATACAGCTTTAAAATAAGTTTCCACTCCTTTTTGAACCTTTTCATTTAATGTGTCATATATTGCCATTATTGTCCTTAATTATTCATTCATCATTTCCTCTATCCTTTTTGCATTTTGAAGATCATATCTTAGATCACTAATTGTCTGAAGTTTTTCTACTATGATTTTTACATCTGTTCGAATCTTGTTTTCAAGATTTCTAATTTCTTCTTATAGCCTTTTGACTTCAGTTTTTTATTTTCTTAGCTCATCCTCTTCTTTTTATATTACCAAAAGTGATACTTCTTCTATTTATTTTATCCCATAGAAAAATACTTCTTCATATTCACTATCACTAATATCATTATAATCTTCTATAGCAAACAAACTCTCATGATTTCTTTGACCATACCTGTTTCCTTGATGTGTCATCTCATCTTCACTATCACTGAAGCCATTGCAATATCCTTATCTATGATCTCTTTGACCACACACAAAGCATTGTTCTCTTTCATATTCCATTCCAAGGAATAGATGTACTTCCTTTTCATCATTTGAATTTTCTCTATCACTGTGATCTGAGCTATCACTTGCTTCTACAATGTAGAAGGTTTTCTTTATCTTATGAAAACTTTTCTTCTTCTCATACTTTATTTGCTTGTATCTGTCATCTTTGTCATGCTTATGCTTTCCATATTCTTTTCTTCTATGATCCTATTTTTCATCATCATTATTTTCTTCATGTGGACACTTGTATGCATAGTGACCAAAATCACAACACTTGTAGCATCTGACTTTCTTCATAACCCTGTAATTTCGTAAGTCCTTTTTCCTTTTGATGAAGTTAGCTTCCTCATCATTATCTGAATCTCTATGTATCTCTGTAACTTTCCCTTTATTTTTCTCTGAAGCCTTGAATGCAATTTATTTTATTGGAACTTGATGCTTACTTCTCCTCATCTCATAAGCTATGAGAGTTCCTTGTAGTTATTCCATTGTTAGCTTGTTGATATCCATTGTTTCTTCTATTGCTAAAACCTTTGCATCATACTTCATGGGAAGTGATCTCAAAACATTTTGAGTAACATATGATTCTTTCATATCAAATCCTAGACCTCTCATGGTGTTATAAATCTTATCAACTTGAAGTAAAAACTTTGTCATATCTTCAAAATCTTCCATTTTCAATTCCTCAAATATTTTTCTATTAGTTTGTAGTTTTTCCAACTTTACCTTAGAATCTCCTTCATAGTTATTCTGCAACTTGGCCCACATTTTATTTGCTAAATTACATACCATGACCTTTGCAAAATTTATCTCACGTAGCCCACTTAGAATACAATTCATTGCCCTTGCATTGATCTCAACCAATTTCCTAATAGTCTCATCTTCCTCAGGATCACCTTCAACCTTATACTCTTTTGCAACCATCTTCCATACCTCATATCCTTGTGATAGCAAGTAGTTTTTCATTCTCATGCTCCAGAAAGCAATATTGTTACCATCAAATAGTGGAGCCTTATTTGTATATGATCCATTATGTGAATTCATATATGTTATTGTAGAATCTATCCTCAAGTTGTTAGCCTTTTCGAAGGAACCCACTCTGATATCAATTTAATAACACAAGCTTATATTGAGAGGGGAGGGTGAACAGTATAAGACCACTTTTTACTTTTATTTTCAATTCAATATTATGTAGTGTATAGACAGTAGTATCAATAGTAGTAATCAAGCAATGCACAAAACACCATACACAATAGAGACACCATAGTTTATGTGGTTCACCCAATGTGGGCTACTCCATGAAGAAAATATTTTACTAAAACTTTCTCAATCAATTTCTTTTGGAATCCTTCCCAATTACAATGTTTATGGATCTTTGTACAAAGGATATGTTGATCCTTAATCTCAAATTCATGGATCTCTTCCATAGGAGAAATATTTCCCCTTCTACTCTGGCTAGGGATATTCTAGAAGATTTTGTCTCTCTATTGCACTGACTGGTGGATCTCTCTTTACTTGAAGACTCCTCACTCAAATCTATCTTCAACTGTCTTAACTGTTGGATCTCTATCCATTAAGACTTTAACCTCTATACTCTGTCACCTTTAAAGCTCTATCAATAGGCTCACTTAGAACCTACTCAATAGGCTCACTCAGAACCTACTCAATAAGCTCACACAGAACTTGTTCAAATCTGCTCAACAAGCTCACATAGAACTTGTCCAAATCTACTCAACAAGCTCACACATAACTTGTCAAATATGCTCAACAATATAACATAAAAATTGTCCAAATCTGCTCAAGCAAGCTCACCAAGAACTTTCCCAAATATACACTAGCAAGCTCACCAAGAACTTGCCCAAATCTATACTAGCAAGCTCACCAAGAACTTGCCCAAATTTGCTCTAGAAAGCTCACCAAGAACTTGCCCAAATCTGCACTAGCAAGCTCACCAAGAACTTGCCCAATAATTCAATCTCATAGAAGCATAAAGATAATTATTAGAGACTCAATATGTTCTATACTCAAATCCCAATCTCAACTCAAATCAATATTATAGAAGCATAAAGAGAATTGTTAGAGACTCAATATGTTCTATCCTCAAATCTCAATCTCAACTCAAATCTAGAATATATAATATTTTATTTCATGAAACTTGAACAACCACTTCATGCAATCACTTGACTAGGCTCAAAAAACTCTTCTCAACCAACTACCACAAGGAACACCTCTTTCTTACAAACCCTAGTCCAAGCATGTATCAACCAACTCAAATATTTTCGATAATGCTCAACCACAAATATCACATAACAATGATACTCATGTTCTTTTCAAATTCAATTTATTTGCATAATGAATGTTCTTCAACAACAATTCTAATAAAACATTCTTAACATAACAATGATACTCATGTTATTCTAAAACCCTATCTTAGTTTTTTACACACTACTAATGGCTTCAACAAAAATGCTTATAAAACAATATTTAATAGCAACTCTCAACCCAAAAAACCTTGAAGCATTCAACCAACTAATTTTGAAAATGAAACCACAATTAATCATTTTCTCTCTAATGATATTTCATAAATCAACCACCATAAACAATCAATAGGAGAATGTGCCCATACCTTTTATGAAGATGAAGAAGCCTTTTGGTTGTCCACAAAATCTATCTCACTCAACACACTAAATTTTTCAACTTTCAACAATGGTTAGATAACTTGATTAATAACACAAAAATAACATCCAAATAACACCTTATTACTCCTACTCAATAACATACACCATGTCACTTCATAAATGAATTAATCTCTTTTGAAAAAGAACAAAGCAACCTTCACTTTTGAACCTCTTTATAAAATTAGAAATATCTCTTTACACACACCTTATTTCTCCCTCTAAGTAAGTTAATCAAATAGCCCTTAGAATAAGCTTTCCAAAGATATATAATATGATATACTTTCAAAAATTAAATCATCAAAAATCTCTCCTTTTCTAAACATGCATCACAACCCTTATTCCTCCTAGGGCAACTTTAGAAAAATAAAATATATTAAAAATTATTAACTTACCTCTGTCATTGATGGGATTCAATATTGTGACCTTCTTGCTCAACACCTTAACCATAGCCAACCTACCATTTGGCCACACGCCCTCACATGCTCAAAAGGAGCACACAACAAAAACTTATGCCACAAATATATGCACCCTTCGAAAACAAAATGTGCTTCACATGTTTCAACATAGAAAAAAACTTCTAGCAAGAATCGAATGCAGGACCTCCTACTTCACACACAGTGCATGAACCACTAGGCCAAGGAGGCCTATACGTTTGGCTTTACTCCACAATAGTATCTTCAACGAATGAGAAAATCATAAGCCTTTTAAAACCCTTTTCACACACACTTCGACACACGATGCACAGGCTCTTTTACCATTCGAATCCAAATATCAAATCGAGCGCTTAGGAAAATAAATCGAGACTTTGGGCATATATATGTCCTCCTCCTTTCCTTTGACATCAGTGTTATAAATTAAATTTTAATTTTAAATTTAAATTTTAAATAATTTAAAATTTAAACTTAAATATTTAAAATTAAATATCTCCATCACCGGGGCACGTTTTTTGATGAAACAAAAAGCCAACCCGGGTTTAAAAAAAAACCCATTTCAAATCTGCCATCCATGGTTTTAAATAAAACCTTCTATTTTGCCTTCCTTGGTTTTCACAAAAACCCTGTATATATCCATGCTCTCCAAAATATCATAAATGCTTATTTATGAAATGCTTTGGCCACCAAAACTCAATGTGATCCATGTGACATCAATGACAACATAAAATCACTCAAATTTCCAACACCATTAGGTGCATATTACCGACCAAAACTAACCTTAATACTCAAGGGTTGAATACCCTAATGTTGGACTCAAGCTAAAATAGTTTAAATTTTTTTGGCATGGCCATATTGTAGTTGTTATAGAATGTCACTCTAAGTTCTTTCTAGGATTTAAACCCACTCTTTGAACATATCATCAGATGATACAGTTTCCTTATAAACCAACAAATAATTCATAATGGAATAGTCCATGACAAGAGATATTCTCATTGATATAGAGATTTCATCAAATTGATCTAGAAGCTTGGCAAAGATTACAAAAAATTCAAAAGGTATAAGAAAAAATGATTTGTCTAGTAAATTCCCAAAATTTCAAGATAATTTAGAAAATAATTGACCTAAAGGATTTAATTTGAAATAACCTACTATTTTATCATCAAAATAAAATTAGCCCAAGCTTTTATAATCTTTGGAATGGATTCTTAATATTATTCTAGAACAAAATTTCCACGAACCATTTATTTTCAAGGATTTCAATATCCACTTTAAGGCTAAAGTGATACCTTCATTACAATATTTTTAATACTATGCCATCAAGATTTCTTGGGAGATAATATATTTTCCAATTCACTACATGTCCTTTAGAGAAACACTTGGCATCTAACTAGATGAATGTTTTGACAACTTTATCTAGGGCTTTAAATTAGAAATAATTGAAGAACTTATAAGAGGAAAAATATATAGAATAAAAGAAAGTCACTTTCTAACACACCTAAAACCTACCAACTATTGGCAACTTATTATTCTATTTTTCAAGTTTACTTGAAATATTCTAAATAGCTAGTTTCATATATTCTTGAGAGAAGGTTTTAAAGCAAAGGGGATACTAAGATATCTTAAAATTTGAGAGGAAGAAACCACCTTCTATTCTTAATCTATGATCTATCTAGAGAATTTGCATCCTAGGTTAACAAAAAGGGTTTATGCCTAGCAATTATGGAGCCACATGCTAAATATTATATCCATTATATCTAATAACCTATCAAAATTATCTATATTCAAAGTTAAAAATAAGGCTATGTTATTTGGAAATGGGGCTTTTATTAATTGTTCATAATTTGGAATCTTAATTTCTTTAAAAGGGAACAAGGTGTAGAGTCAATGAGAAGGTAGTGAATAGCTTTAACTACATTCACAAAAAGGAAGGAGCCAAAGGGAATCCTTGTTTGATAAATTTTTTAAGAACAATATGATAAAAAGTTATTTTATTAGCATCAATTACTATTGAAAGAGGAAATCAATCATATGAATACATTTTTCACATAATACAAGAGCATTCATTATAATAACATCAATGAAGACCATTCAATTTCATCACATGCCTTCTCAAAATCCATTAGTAATATGTAATTTTTTTGACTTGAAATTTTATCCCACTACATACCTTCTCAACTAGTTACAATATTATCAAGAACATATATATGCTTAACAAACCCTAATTGATTAAGAGAGAAAAGGCTAGGCAAAATAATATTAATCTTGAAAACAAGTAGCTTTATCAAGATTTTCCTAAGAAACATTTAATAAGGTGATAGATCTGTAGACACCCAAAAGTTGCACATTATCCCTCTCCCCATCTCCATGGTCAATCAATTTGCGAAACCCTCAAAAATTGCATAAATTGACTAAAACACTATTCATTCATGAAAATCACTATTCATCATCCTGAGCCCCTTTGGGCTAGCTAAGCCCCTTCCTACGCTTAAATATAGGTCCTCATGCGATCTCATTCCCAACTCAACTAAGGTTGAATTCTCCACCATGGTCAAAAAGCACTTTTTGGTCAAAACTTTCTTTATGGCTAAACACATGCTTAATTAGATCTAATCATGATTTAATCTAAGCCTTCCACCTCACCTAGTCTACTTTGACTAGCCTAGCCTTTCCACCTCACCTAGTCTAATTTGACTAGCCTAGCCTTCCATCTCAGATATTCTAGCCTATCCTAGCCTTACTACCTCTCACCCATATATTTCTCCACCCCACACTCCCCTGGGTCATAAATGAAAGATGGAGACTTTTGCACATAAAAGGCAATTTTTAATTAGAAGATATTTCCAAAAGGTGTTCATTAATGCCTAATACATATTTTAGAAAAGTCATCATTATTTATGGATGGGCGAGGGATTATCTCACCCAACCTCATTTATGAACCAAGACATCTCAGGGGAAGCCTCTTAGGTGGAAACCTCACCATTGCCACCTCACAGGGGACACCTCATCCCCTCTCTCTCACCTTGGCCAAGTCTATAAATAGAATGCCATTTTCACCTTTTCATAACAACCAACTTTTGCTTACCAAAACTCTGCGAAAATCACTACAACCACTACATCCGACACACATCCATCACACAACCATTGTAAACCAATTGCAATTGATTTATCACTTTCATAATGTTTCTTTATGATTGATACATGTCAGTAATATCCCAAAAAGTGCACTTTTTGAAGGTGACCCACATAAAAATTGAAGAAGCAACTGCTCTAGGACAACTGGGAAAGTTATCTTGTAGATTCGGTACAAAAAGGACAAGTTTACACGACCCCAAGACTGGTTCGCACAACCCCATGCGAACTTATGCCACAGGCACCAGAATCATCATAAAATGTATTTTTAGTTTAATTTAGTATTTTTATGTTGTTTTTAGTAGTTATTTTCATGTTTTAGGCTTATTTAGTGAGTCTTTTATCTTCATAACCATGGGGTTTGACTGAGGTAGACCCCCCAATGCACTAACAATATTTTGCAGGTCAACATGTCTAGCAAGTATAAGAACACATCTAACAAGTGATGGCCCACGAACAAGAAGCCCACCTACACTAAGGAATACAAAAGTATGAGTCTTTCTGATTTTGTACTAACCAAAAAGGGCTTCCTTAGGGAAGACCCCATTATAGCCTTCAGGGCAAAATTTGTAAAAGGATATCAAGCTTTGTAACCCTTTTATGATTTCAATACAAAATGCAGTAGATTCTATGATATTGAATGAGTGTTATAGCATTTTTTTACTCATTTCATTCTAGCACACCTGGTGGTACCTCCACCAAGCATTAGGTTAATCGCCTTCTAACCAAAATTATGGCATGTTTCTGCATGACAGGTAGCTGTCATCTTTGAAGAAACCCCAAACAAACAATGCCCTAAAAGCCATCTCAAGCCAAACCACAAAAGGTTCATTGGTGCAATGGTGAGCCTCTAAAGAGAGTAGAGAGTACACACTTGGGCATGTGTATTCCTCCAATCTGCCTCAAACTTGATACTTGATACCCATGTATTGGTTCAAACACCCACATCCAACAACAAGGTAAGTCAGGGGAGGTTAATAACCTCATGTTCCTAGGGATTGCATGCCCCCATACCTAGACCACAAATTGTCTCTCACCACAACATATGCAAGGTTAAAGTGTCCTTGTATTTTTGTGCAAAAAATCAATAGTTAGCTTATTTTCCTATCGTTTGCTTTCTTCAGGTATATGCAAAATCTTTTCAAATTTTGGGTCGTATTGCTAAGCTTAAATTGATGTTTTAGAACTTTTTGTGTAGGTACTTGTGCTAGAACACTCCGAAAACCTCAAAATCATCATTAGGACCTCAACACCAGTCAGCCCAGTCTTCGGATCCTGATTCACATGAACCTGTGCGAACCACGTGTCAGAAGACAGGTTTGCACAACCCCATGTGAACCTTCCAAATTAACATAGTTTCAAAATAGAAGATGAACCTAAAATTTTTACACACCCCTAGATGTAGGTATTTTGTGAAATTTTTTGTTTTGCTTATATTTTTGGGCTAACTTTTCTATTGCTCATTTTGTATTCATTGGAAATTTTGTATAAAGCGATAATATATTTGTCTCTTTTAATTTTTGATAAGTTGTAATAAGTTGTGTAGATTAAAAATACACGCCAAACAAAAAAAATAAAATCACAATAACAGAGTACAAAATAGTTGCACAAAACAAACGATTTCTATTAATCGATGGAGTTTAAAAACTCCTTTTTGAATACAACTGGGCCTATAACCCTTTATTTGTGATACAAGATTACAATTCGTGCTAGGGTTCTCCAAAACCCTAGCTGGCACAAATGGTGGCGTCTCCGAAGAATGTATCTTCAATCTCAACAGAACGAGTGGGCTTTGTTATATCCCTTGCTTGGACCACTCCAGCTTAAACAACTTTCATCAATAAACCAGATCTGCCGTTAAAAACCTACACACATTAACACTATCAAGGAGTTAAAAATTAATAAGAGGGCTCCACTGTGTGAGCCCTCAGAAACAATCTAAAACCCTAGAAAAATAGAATGCAGGAATTCAACAACAGATTAATAAAAGAAAAGAAGTTACTTGCTTTAAGCTAATTTATACCTGTTCTCTGTTAACGTAGCTAGACCAGGCGACACCTGGAAGTAATGTGGCTGTCAAATTGGCTACGGAAGGCACCCTGGTGCACTCGCTGAACGCCTGCGTGCTTCTGGATCTGGGTTACAGATGCCGGTCTGCGTCTGTGGCTGTGGATAAACGCCCGTGGGCACTTAATAAATGCCCGTGGGCACTGGCGACAAGGGGTAAATGCCCGCAGGAACTTACAACAGGAATGGGAGATTCTGTAGAATGCTGCAGAAGGAATGGCAGCGAAAGCGACGATGAAAGCGACAAAAAAGGACGGCGATAGATGCGGCGAAAGGTTAGCAGAAGAATTAGAATCCGAGATAGTCGAGATAGATGAAGGGATAGAAGAAGTTAAGAAGATAGAAAAGATCCAGGATAGAAGTAGGGTTTTGAGCCATCAAGGTGGCTCTATTTATAATCCACTCTTAGGGCACACTTTAGGGTTTTAACAACACTTTGAACGTGTGGCTAAGATTAAAGTGGATCTAAGGGTAGAGAATAAATCTAGGTTGTGAAATGGATTAAGATGGATGGACGGATGAGATTAAATCACTTAAACTATTATTTAAATATATATATTAAAATATTAAAATATTAATATATATATATATATATAAATATTAATTTAAATAAATTTGGGGATGAAAAATGGTGGGAAAGGTGAAATTGGGCCAAATAATGGCGGGAAAGTGTGGATTTGGGCCAAATAATTGCGGGAAGGTGGATGACCGACACATGGCTGATAGGAAGGTATAGATGACTTGCAAGTGGCTGGATTTTGGTGTCTATAGATGCCCCTTTTTGAGCTGCTTTGTGTGAAGACACAATGCAGCACAAAAACTTAGGACACCTGAAAAGCTGGATCAGATGCAACTCTATCTCAAGACTAAAGCACAACTTTGAAGACCAAAGAATAAAAGAATATTTAAAATTTATCAGCTTACCCCCTCAATTGGCGAGCGAGAATGGTTCTCACGAGCCAATTGGAAGAAATCGAAAGAAAATGAACCGTTTTTGCCCCAACGGTGAAAAAGGGGTTGGTGTATGAACCATCTGTTTATGTCCCAACAGAAAAGGGGTTGGTGTACAAACCAGAAAAGAATATGATTGAAGACAATATGAGTGATATGAAAGATGAACCATTTTCTACCCCAACGGTTATAAAGGGATTTTTGCCAAATTGTAAGTTCCATGATTATGTAAGATGAATTCCACTATAGGAAAATTAGAAATTGATAACGGATGCCCCAACTCCTGTGTGTGAGTCCATACTGTTAATGAAATTGCCTTGTTGGCGCCATTGATATGTAGAGATGAAAGATGCATGAAAAGAGTCCAAAACTCAGAGATGCTCCTAGTTACTGTATGGATAATTCCTCGGGTCGGAACCAATCAACCTAGGTAGCCTCAATCTCTAGCAAGACTCAAAATAATGATGATATTAAATATTGTCCATGTTTAAGGCCCCATGAACTAGGCCATCAATGACAACTGTTGAGAAAATTAATCTTGGTATGAGGTCACTTGAAAAGTAGAATACCCAAAATTGATTTCCAATTTTCAAACAGTGAAATAATTGATGATGATAAATGGTAAGTGCCCTTATGGTGGTTTAATCCTCTTACCGAATTGCATGGATGCAAATCGCTGCAATCACCAAGGTGATAGCATATACCACTAGATACGAGGTTTACTTTAATTTGATTTGGAAAAAATATGCATGATGAAAGAAGAATGAATGAAATTGACGATAGATCAGAAGAATTGATGAATGTTGTTAATTTTGTGAAGGTTTTGAATGTTTTTAACCCAATTTGTAAATCAATGATGAATGATGCGCTTTTTGAGCAAAATGACAAAATTTGTTTCCAAAAGCTGTTGTAACCTTCACAAAATGTTTTATTATGATAAGAAGAATGGATGGATGCAGTTTGATGAAATTTGGAGGAGGTAAGCTTCAATTTTGTAAGTTTTGTTCTTTTATTCAATACTGACACCAAACACCGGTATGCATTTGGAGGTGGCATAAATGCCCGCCGATGTTTGAATGCATCATGAAATGCCCCACTACGTTTGAATGCACCATGAAACGCCCCACTACATTTCAGGGCGCCAAAACCAGCTATTTAAACAGTTTCAGTGAGAATTTTGCTCATTTGTGCGTTCGAGCTTGAGAGAAGTGCGTCTGAGGGAGTGGAATGAAGTGAAGTGAAGTGAAAGGTTATGTGGGAGAGTGAAGCACGCAGGAGCTATGGCGGAGACGGGAGTGGACGCGCCAGTGAAGCCAGCTGAGGTATTTGTTTATTTAAGCAAGTACTTTTATTTGTTTTTTTTTTTTTTGGAAAAAATTTGTAACCAATTTTTGTTTTGTTGTTTTGCAGCTTAGGGTGTTAGAGGCACGACACCGATTCTCCCCTATCATTCCGGGGATGAGGAGGTCATTGTCCCAGGAAGACTGGGAGATATTGGAGGTAGTAGGGCTAGCGAAGGCAGCCCGATTGGAGGTAGTTTGGGCAAATGAGGGGTATCTCTCGGCTTTGGCCGAGAGGTGGGATCCAGATCGGGGGACGTTCCAGCTCCTGACTCTGGTCGGAGAGATGACGGTGACGCTTGAGGATGTATACCGCATCCTCAAGGTGCCCGTGGAGGGGGCACGGGTGGAGGTTGGACGAGATAGGGCCACGGATATGGCCAAGTTGTTTGGGGATGACTAGAGGGAGATCCGGATAGAGAGCGGGGGGATTCCTTACTTGGCCATGTATATGGCCAAGGAGTTGGTAGCGGTGGAGGCTCTGATGATGTTCGTATTGGCCAACATTGTGGCCCCGAACAGCACCGGGTGCAGGTTTCCATGTAACCTGATGGGTGTAGTGAGCGAGATGCTCACTAATAGGGTAGTGTATGCCTGGGCTCCCACTTTGTTGGTGCAAGTGTACCGGGAGTTGTATGAGGTTCGGAGATGGGGCCGGAAGGGCCTAGGTTGCAGTGTGGTTCTCCGGTCTTTGGGTCGGGAGCACTTCAGAGTGGCTCGATCGGAGGGGTTGCCATGGGCTCACTAGGACATGATCTAGGCTTATGGTAGGAGATGGCCAGTGGCGAAGGAGAGACAGCCTAGCCGCCCCGTGAGATCGGGGCAATGGTATAGGAGTTTATGGGCAGACTTGACAGATGCCCAAGTCATTTGGAGGCCCTGGCGGGAGGCAAGGTGGATCGGGGATGGAGAGCATCTGATACGGGTGTGATAGGCTAGATGGGTAGTGGGTCGGGGCCACAACGAGGCAGAGTACATACAGATGTCTTGAGTGCTCTGCTAGGTCAGATTGAGACAGGATGTCCCCGGTGAGCCAGTGCGCTACCAGAGGCACAGATCAAAGGGGGATTTGCCGTGTGCTAAGCCATGGAGGGAGGCGACAGAGGACGATGAGGACATGGAGATCCTCAATGTGGATGACGTTGGGGTGACAACTTAGTATGCAGCATGGATGGCCACAGAGCCGAGGTGGGAGCCACCATTGGTGGCTGTTGGAGCTAGAGAGGACAAGGGAACTGTAGAGGTTCCCAAGCGCAGGGAGGGTCCCCACCTTCAATCTGATAGTCGAAGGTGAAAGGGGAAGATGGCATGGCAGGCATCGAGGAGTGGAGATGATGAGGAGGATGATGGCGAGGGCCTAGGAGAGGCCGTAGGAGAGACTAGGGAGGTACCCCCTAGCAGGCACGAGGATGAGCTGGGGCAGTTACAGCAGTAGATAGCAGAGCGCGATGCTATGCTAGCTATCCGGGATGAGGGGATAGCTCGGTTGGAGCAATAGGTTGCAGAGTGGGATGCCATGATAGCTGTTTAGGAGGATAGGATGGCCCAGATGCAGGCGGACTTGGATGGAGCGACTAGGGTGCCCCAAGATGATAGGGTGACGAGACTCCAGGCAGAGCTAGCGGAGTGGGAGCGACGACATGGGATAGACATATCTAGACTTAGGTCTAGGACTCGTTATATTGAGGCTCTGGAGGACACATTGTTTAGGCATCACATTGTGTTTCCTGATACTCCATCCTCCTCTGTCTCTAGGCATAGTGAGTCTAGGCACACCACTAGGTCTAGGGCTCCTACTAGGTCACAGGGATCCACTTTTGATGGTTAGCTTAGTGCTTAGATGCACTCTTTATGAGCCTTGGTGCTCTATTGTATTTTGTAGCCTTTTGGCATTCACTGTACGTTTTGATATTTATACATACATATACATGGCTTTTATTTTTAGTGTTTTACTTTCTTTTGTGTGAATGCCTATGTTTTTGTGATGCATGTTTTTATATGTTTTAATGCATATGTGATGGAATGGAATGCAAAGTTATAGATGATTAATGCGAGACTAAGTAAATGAAATATGCACTAAGAAGCACTCATACTTTTAGATAGTTAGATTTAGCCATCTGTTATCATAATTGTTTAATCAGGGGCACCGAACTTGGTAGCTTGTGAATGAATGACGTATGGAATGACATGAATATGGAAGAAGATATGGAGGTTGATATGGAAGAAAATATGGAGGAAGACTATTTTACAAAGACTCAAACATGCTAGTGGTATCAAACAAACTTACTAATACTGCCTAATTCAACTAGGACCAAATGTGTGTGCATGTGAGTTCATTAACCAAATCAGAAGCATGGTAGTGACTCTAGGCAATCAAAAACCTGTGCGTGTGCAAGTGTGTTCATTAACCTCATCTTGCACAAATTAGGTAACCCTGTTATGGAGAAGACCCCAAAGCTAGTTTGTCCGTATGAGCATTCAGAGGTCTCTTTTTTTAGGAGAGACATGTCGCCACGCAAATGAGTATACTCCACTGCCAGTCAAGCGTCTATAGCCCCGGTGAAGGTTAACTCCATAGTCCATGTTGTTTTTGACCTTTGTAAGCCTTGGGGATGACTACCTATCCGTCTCGATTTGGACAAGTAGTACGATCCTTACAACTTATTTGGGATCAGTGGTGTGTGAAAAATGTTCATTTCCTTAGAGCTTTGGGGAATCGGATTCTCAACCGAAGTATGATGAGAATTTTACCCTATCCTTACTACTCTGTTTATATTTATATTTTGTAATTGCTTGTGATAGTGGTAAGAACCACTTGTTTTATGGACTATGTTTGCATGATAGGACAAACGAGGATTACCCTGTTCACTTCGAGGCACAACCCAAGGATGGCATTATCTCTCTTTGACACAAGATGTTTTTAAGATGTGAAAATGTGATAGGTTCAAGACCGCTTTTGAAATCATTTCCCAATACTCAAGATTTTATTTAGTGTAATTGGTGATATGGCCCTAGAGGACTTTAACATGCATTTCAAAGTTTGCTTAAAACACTAGAAATGGTCGAGTGACTGAAAACATTTTGGCAATGTAAATATGTGCAAATGGAAAATGGATGTACGAATGACAATTCGGTTTGATGGATTTTATGAAGGTGCCCCTGATTAAGGTAACATGACTTTTGCTTGACCAAATTTTATATCCAAAAGATAGAATGGTCTCTAACATGATATGCAACTATGGCTGAAAATGAAATGTTATGGTTTTCAATGAGATGTATGCACATGAAATGCAATGTTTTTGAATGAGATGTATGCAACTAACAATGAAATGCAAATTCTTTTTATTTTATTTGTTTTTTTTTTTTTTTTTTTTTTTTTTTACAAGCCATGTATATATGTACATATAAAATTCAAACTATGCGTAAAATGCCCTCAAGTGTATAATATTAAGTGGTTCGGGTTCTTCCTCTCCCTCTAAACTGGCAAGTCTATAAGTTCCATTACCCACTCTTTCGGTGACCATATATGGACCTAACCAATTAGCCGCGAATTTATCTCGAAGATGCGGAAATGCATTGGTGTTTTGTTGATTCTATTTAAGGACAAGATCCCCTACTTGAAATTCTCTTAGATGAATTTGGCATTGTAAGCACGTTTCAATCGGTCTTGATAAACTCGCAAATGCTCTAAAGCATTGATTCGTTTTTCATCTATGAGTGTGAGTTGATCAAGACGTGCTTGTCTAGCAGTATCATCATCGATAAATTCTTGCAAAGAAATTCGCAAGGAAGGGATATCGAGCTCAAGAGGCATGACTGCTTCAGCTCCATAGACCAAAGAAAATGGTGTTGCCCCAATGGGAGTTTTGATGCTTGATCTGTAAGCCCATAATGCCAATGGGATTTGTGTATGCCAATCTTTATGATTTTCTTTAACAAGTTTCTTAAGAATAGCAATTATGGTCTTATTGGAAGCTTCAGCTTGTCCATTGGCTTGTGGGTAGTAAGGAGTTGAGAAACTATGTTGGATATTATACTTTTCACAAAGAGCTTGAACATCCTTATTCTTAAAAGACTTGCCGTTATTAGAAATGATTTTAGAGGGAATACCAAAACGACAAATGATATGGTGAAGTATAAACTCCATAATTCTAGGACCTGTTGTACTGGTTAGAGGAATAGCTTCAACCCACTTTGTGAAGTATTCAGTGGCTGTAATGATGAAAGTATGTTGTCCTGAAGAGGTAGGTGAAATCTTGCCAATTAAATCGAGACCCCATTGTGAGAAGGGCCAAAGGCTTTGGATGGTCTGTAAAGCTTGTGATGGTATATGGATTAAATTAGCGTGTTCTTGACACTTTTTACATTGTTTAACATATTTGCAACAATCTTGTTCCATAGTGGGCCAATAATACCCCATATGTAAAATACGCTTCGCAATGGCCATTCCACTAAAATGACCACCACAAGTACCATCATGGGCTTCAGCAATAGCTCTATGTGTTTCACCTGCTTCTAGACAGTGGAGGAGTACTCCATCATATCCACGTTTATATAACACATCCCCCAAAAGAACAAAATGAGTTGCCTTTTGCTTAAAACAGCGGTGGGCAGTTTGAGAAAAATCAGATGGGAGTGTTCCAAAATTGAGGAAGGCTACTATCTCACTAGACCAAGGCTCATATGGATCCGAATGGATAAAGCAAACATCTTTTTCATCCTTAGACTCAGTACGAACAATTGCAGACTTAGAGATTGTGGAAATGATTAGGGGTTGTACCTCTCCAAGGGAGTCCTTTGGAATCAATGATCCAAGAGAGGCCATGGCATCCGCAAATCTATTAGTCGAACGAGGCAAACTAGTGATCTCATACCAATCAAACTTAGAGAGCAACTTCATTGCTACATCACGATAAAGCTTAATGGTAGGTTCTTTGGCTTGGTATTCTCCTGTAATTTGTTTAACCATGAGTTGAGAATCCCCAAATATTCGAATACGCTTAATGCTCATAGCTATGGCTGATTGAAGACCTAAAATTAAGGCTTCATACTCTGCTGTATTATTGTTGCATTGGAAGTCTAGTTTGAATGATAAAGGGATGGGAATCCCTTGAGGTGGATGAAACACAACTCTAGCGCCTTGACCTTTCGCGCACTTAGAGCCATCAAAGAATAGCGTGATGTCAACATCTTCCTTCGGAATGATGTCCTCTTCTTGTTCAGTGATAGCAAATACCGAATCATCTGGGAGCTCAATAATCAAAGGATGATCACTAGGTAGTGGAGCTTCCGCAAGTTGATCGGCTATAACTTGACCTTTAACGGATTTTTGGCTAATGAATTCAAGATCAAATTTGATAAGCAACATTATCCATTTAGCGGTACGAGTGTTATTATAAGTGCAAGACATCATATAACGCAGAGGGTTTTCTCTAGCTATGAAATATGTTGTATGGCTAAGCATATAATGACGAAGTTTCTTAGTGGCAAAAACCACTGCTAAGCACAAATTTTCCACATAAGCATATCGGGTTTCATAGCTTACCAATGTTCGACTAATATAATAGACGACTTGCTCACGATTTTGTTCATTCTTTTGTGCAAGCATTGTCCCTAAGGCAAAGTCCGTTGTTGAGATATAAAGATTGAAAGGGACCCCTGGACGAGGCAGAGCTAAGACTGGCAGAGATGCTAAGTACTGCTTGATGTCATCAAAGGCTTTTTGACACTCATCTGTCCATGAAAATTGTACCCCATTTTGTAGTAGGTGGCAAAATGGCCTACATTTATCAGAAAGTTGTGCAATAAAGCGACGAATTGAATTAATCTTTCCTTGTAAACTACGCAACTCCTTCAAATTAGTTGGAGGACACATTTCCATAATGGCTTTGACCTTGTTTGGGTCCACCTCAATACCTCATTTAGAGATAATAAAACCTAGGAGTTTGCCTGAGGTAACACCAAAGACACATTTCTTAGGGTTCAACCTTACTTTATGCTCTAGAAGCCTATCAAAAACTTTTTCCAATACATCAAAATGCTCTTGTCGAGTTTTAGATTTTGCCAATAAATCATCCACGTAATCTTCGATAATCTTATGCATATAATCATGGAAAATATAAGTCATGGCTCGTTGATAGGTTGCATCTGCGTTCTTAAGGCCAAAGGGCATCACCCCTGTAACAAAAAGTTCCCCAAGGTGTGGTAAATGCTGTTTTGTGTTGATCCTCAGGGTTTATTCGAATCTGGTTGTATCTTGAAAATCCATCCATGAACGAAAGCATTTCATGACCAGCGCAGGTGTCGACAAGAGTATCAACGTTTGGAAGAGGAAAGTCATCCTTAGGACATGCTTTATTTAGATCTCAAAAATTGGTGCAAAAACGTATCCCCCCGTTAGGCTTGTGAACGGGTACCATGTTAGAAAGCCACTCAGGATAATCAATCGGGACGACAAATTTAACATCCATAAGTTTTTGAATCTCTGATTTAACTATGAGGGCCACGGTAGGATGCATTTTCCTAAGTTTCTGTTTGACAGGTTTAGCATATTTTTGTAAGGTGAGGTTATGGACAACTAAATTAGGGTCTAGGCCTGACATGTCTTTGTAAGACCATGCAAATATCTCCTTCTTCTGCTTGAGTAGAGCAATCATTTGCTCTTGTTACTCTGATGATAGACTTTTAGCCAGCTTCATAATTTGGGTGCCATCTTGGTCTGGACTAAAGTCTACATCGATAGTTTCTTCAATAGACATGTTGGAACCTTCCTCAAGCTGATGGGGAGTAGGGATCAGATTTATGTCATCTAAAATGTCATCAAGCTCCTGTGCCTTGCTCTCGTCTATTTCTGCCTGGAAAACCTCTGGATTAGAAGATGAAGGTGAATGTGGAGGTGAAGGAGGAATGTAGTTGACGGAAGCCCTTAACAATTCCTCAAAAAGGATGAACTCTGAAATAGATGGAGGGAATGAAATCCGATCCATGTCAATCAGGCTTGGGTTGATCGGGATTGACTTATCCGGATCATATGGATTATGGAGTTGTGTGAATAAGTCTTCGAAATTCATTGTCGACTTATGGAAGAAAGGATGGGCGGAATGGAAGGGAAAACTGGTGAAGACCTCGAAAGACCTGAGATGCAAAACAACATAGTTTTTCAGTTTTTTTTTTTTTTTAGTTTGAGTTTTTTTTTTTTTTTTTGTAGTGGTGAAAACCACTATTACACACATACATAAAGCAATAAAGTATTTTTATATATTTTGATTTTTTTTTTTTTTTTGGAAATTTTCTAATTTTTTTTTTTTTGGTAGTGGTGAAAACCACTATTTTAGTATATACATATAATACAGGTTTGGATTATGGCTTATGGATGTGGCGGAGGGGGTGGTTCACCTCGTTCTTGTGGAAGAAGCAAGCGAAAGATGGCCTCTTGGAGAGGGAACAATTGGAGATAAAACTCGTATTGTTTAGTGAGGGGAACAATGGGCGCCGACTCTTCTTCAGATTCATCACCATTTGACATGACGTCAAATTCTTCATAGGCTTCATCTTCGGATTCATCGGGTGGAGGATTTCTTCTTCCGAATTAAGATTAATGCTTTGAAAAGCTCGTTCAAAAGAAGAAAGGGATGGAAGTGGTTGGTAGCCCAGACCAAAATGCTCAGTGGGTCTCTGGTATGGCATATCGATGCGTTCAGTTACCCCTTGCTCGTATCGACCTAGGCCAAATTGCTGCCAATTATGTCTGTGAAAATAGCGAGAGGGAAAACCCTCCATCCTTTCAATATTGGCAGGGACTGGATGCTTGGGTTCTGGTATGGTGGTAGGACTAGAAGATGACTTTATTCCCCCATATACAAAATTAATGGAATTTGGCATAGAACCCATGTTATAAACCGATCCAATGGATAAATGTTGGTCATGTGGACGACCAAAATATTTAACTATTTGCACATTGAACAGTGTGATGTGGACATCTTGGATGGCATACTCACAAATACCTGCATCAGTGAGATGGACCTTAACTTGGGAGGGAGAAAGACTAGATGATGGAATAGAAGAATGTGGGATAGAAGAATTGGAAGGATTTGGTTGGGTTGATGCTTCACTGAATTGTGAAACATCAGCTGTTGATGGTTGGGAAGATGGAGGAATAATATGTGATTTTGAAGAAGGTTTAGAAGAAGGGGGTAATGACGTGGAAAGAGATGATTGGTCATGGCCACATGTGCATGTGGTCACTGATGAAAAAGAAGGAAGATTAGTTGATGAAGAAAGTGGTGAATGAGATGGAATAGCGGAAGAGGAAGATGGTTGCGATATGATGGGTAGCTCCTCAGGAATGGGAGCTTTAGAAGAAGATGGTATAGAAGAAGTAGATGGGGTCAAGCAAAGATGAGTGGATGGCAACACAATCTCATAAGGATTTGAGACATAGTTGTAATGTTTGAAGGGTTCAATGTCAGCAGGTACACAATGAACCTGTCCCTCATATACATACTTCAGACATTGATGTAGTATAGAAGGGACACATCTCATCTCCCTAAGCCAAGGCCGTCCAAGCAATACATTGTATGCCATGGTCCCTTCCAAGATGTGAAACAAGGTATGCAAAGTTTGGGCCCCTACCTCAATGGGCAAGATAACTGTGCCAACCGTGGAAGATAAAGCATCATTGAATGCTTTAAGAGTAAAGGTCGACTTGGTGATAAGGAATGGCGACAGCTTTAGATGACTCAACGCCGATGTTGTAATGATATTGATTGAGGAACCAGTGTCAATTAAGACTCTCTTGAATGGCTTGTGATCGATCTTGGCCATGATATGCAGTGGAGGATCTATACTTTCTGTTGACATAGGTTTGATTTCAAAATCATAGAAAGTGATGGAGGGCTCCATGCATGTTTGAATACTCCCCACAAATTTGTTGAAGGCATTAGTATCTTGAGTTTGAAGCTCAATTGATTTTAAGATTTCCATTAATGCCTCTCTATGCGGGGGAGATTGCTGAATGAGGTCATAGATCGATAACTTGGCAGAAGCCATTTTTAAACTGGTAGTTAACCTGCTACTCAATGACATGATGGGTCGTTGGTGTTGAGTAGAATGATTTAGCAGTTGTTGAGAAGTACTGGCACGTCATTGGGTCATTCGTTACCGAGGTGGACCGGGGTTTGTACAGGTGGCTGTGGTTCAGCTCGATTTGGTTGGTTCGCCCTTTGACCCCGGGTTACTACGTTAATAGTACCCACAAAACCTTGGTATTGTTGTACATGGTTGACTTGATTAGGAGGAGTTACCTGAGTTACTCCCCCTAAAGTTGTTGGAGCTTCCTCCCGATGTGGAAGGGGTGTTTGAAATATACCAAGATTTTGATTTTGTTGGGCTAAGGGGCTATCCAATTTAATGGCTCCAATCTCAATAAGATCTTGGATCACATGTTTGAAAGCTGTACAATTATTAATATCATGCCCATTTTGCCTATGATAAGGACAAAATAGGTACTCCTTGTAATACTTCCCCCTTCTAGATGGGTCTAAAGGTTTGAACTCAGGTAAAGTTAACTGATTTGTGCTATATAACTTATTGAATATGATTGCATATGGTTCATCTAAAGGTGTGAATTGTCGCTTGGGACGATTATTTTGCCAAGGTCGAGTTTCCATGGTTGGCCCAATGATTGGGAGCTGGTTGAGTAGGGGCGGGTACCGCATGATAAGCAATTGGTTGTGGTTGACTTTGCATTACTTGTTGTTGTTGAGCCATTACGGGTTGGCTTGCCACCACTTGATTAACTTGGTTAACATTTGAGGCTGTATTAGCCTGTGCTTGTTTGTTTTGGCCATAATTATTATTTTGTTGTTGGCCCTTTTGTTGCCATTCTTTTCTACGGGGTTTTAAAATACCCTCTTGGACTTTAATTTCTTCTATGGTACTTGCTTGGGCCAAAGCCTCTTCAAAAGTCCTGTATTGTTGTAATTGGAGTAACCAAGAGATAGGTTTTAGACAACTCTGGGTAAACATTTTGGTTAACTCCTCCATTGGTAGGGAGAATGGCAGTTTATTAATGATAGCCCTCCAACGGTTTCAAAAGTCGTAAACTGTCTCATCCTCATGTTGCTTGAGCTTGTATAAGTCGGACAATGAAACTCTCTTTTGTACATTAAGGGAGAATCGTTCTAAAAACAGATTAATCAATTGCTCGTAAGCATAAATGCTATGGTGAGCTAAATGATTATACCACTGTACAACATCTTCTCCTAATGTATGAGGAAAAGTTCTAAGCATAAGAGCATCATTATTTTGGATTCTAAAGAAAGCATGCATGAATGAGCTCACATGTTCATGAGGATCTTCATTTCCTCAAAATTTGTCAAACTTCGATAATGTGAAATCAGTCGGATATGGTGGTGAAGGTACCGAAGGATGAATTGGTTGATTGATCAATGACCTCAGCGTAGGTTTCTGACTAAATGAGCCAGGCACGTTAAGCATAAGGTTGTCAATATGTTTTTGCATAGCATGGAGTCATGGATCTTCATTAAAATTTTGACTCATTTGATGATTATGATGATGTAATGGAAGAGTGGAAAATTGATGAGATGGGATGAAATTGCCTGAATTAGGTGGTGTGGAATGGACAGGTTGTTGGTATGGATGATACCGAAAAGAAGGTGATTGGGGTAGATGATGAACTGGACTAGGTTGGGAGAAAGGTTGGGTAGGAATGGACACCACCGAAGATTGGGGTACCCAGGTGGGGCCTGAGCTAATAAAAGATGGCTGGGTAGAAATTGGTTGGGGTATAGGATTTACTACGATAGGTGGTTGAGCATTTTGTTGCAAAATCAATTTGTCGAGATACTCCTTAACCTTATTAATTTCTAACCCAAGGGAGGTGGGATGATTGGATGAAGGTGGAGGGCGGTCGCCATGGTAGTCACGGGGACTGCACAGGCAGGGAGCAATGAAGGTGGCTGAAGTAGGCAATACACGGGAAGGAACAGATGGTCGTGTCCAGGTAGGGTGAAACCATAAATGGTTTGGGAAGAAGAGGGTTGAAATTGGTTATGGCTAGAATAGTTTCCACCAACTTCATAAAGAGAATTGGTGTACACTCGGGTACATGGAGGAGAAGGTGGTCGGGAAGACACTACATTTGTCTCCAAAGGAGGATAATTGAGCATCTGGGAAGATGTTGGAAATGAATCCGGCTGAGTAGATACAACATTAGCCTCAAAGATGGGGCTAGTGTAGACCTGAGTGAAACCAGCGGGTAGGTTTGATGCAATATCCTGCTGAAAAATAGAATCTTGCATAGGGGAATCTTGGATTTGCTCAAGGACATAGCCGTTGCCATCTCTTAAGTGAGTTTGCACTTGGGCCATATCAATGTGGACAATATGAGAGGAATTGTCTTCCTCCATGGGCATGGCCATGTGGTAGATGGTAGAAGGACGTGAAAATCCTACGAGCGAACCTGCCTGAAATTCACTAGGATAAGTGGCCATGTTGGTGGTGGGGATGTTCTGTGAATTTCCCATTTGATTATTTAGATTTAACATTTTAGATTGATTCCTTGTTAATACCATAGAGCAATAAATCTAAACAAATTCAGAAAAGAAGAATGCAAAACTAGAATGATAAATTTACACTACAAAAATTATCAAAAAATAGTCACAACCTAGGTTTCCACCAATGTGTCTTACCTTGCGGTTAATTAATTATTTTCTGATCTTAATCTGTAGTAAATTTTAAGTGTCCGGTTTATGAGTTTTGCATGTGATCTAATCTTGAATTATTCACAAAAAAAGGTAAAAACTATGGCTAGGAACGGACAACGAGATTCTTATCGGTGATGAAATCCAACAAGTTTGCTTAGGGGTGACCTATGGTGTCTAAGGCAGAAGTTTAATGGATGGAGATGAATTCCACCGTCACTAAACTTCAAGCAATACCTGGTGATGAAATCCAGATATCACTATTTTAAATGCAATATAAAAATGCAATGAATTTTTTTTTTTAAATGTTTTAGTTATCTAATGTGTACATACAAGGCTATAAATCAAAAGTTCTAATGATCTAAGCAAGAGGCTACTGAAAACATGTCATTTCCTCTAAAGAAGTGGAGTACACCGTTTAAAACCCCCTGTCTACCAATGATATCATATATCAAAGGAGCAACCGGAAGGTTCGTCCACTTCTCTGCCTGGAATCACCCAATGGCAGGAGTACTATTGACATCCAATCAATAGTCCTACTTAGATAATTAAAACAAATAATTCGTAGCTATTCTAATATGCAGCTAGGTATGCAAATATATATATATTTTTTTTAATGCAAGCAACAATCAATAATGCAATGAAAAGAAAAATGTAATTAAAAATAACTGTTCTTTTCCAGATTACTTAGTTTTTGTTCATTTTAAAGTAATGATCTGAAAAAGAAATAAAATATGGCAAAAAAACCAAAAACGTAAAAAGTACATCACTTACTTGGAAGCCTACGCTTTCACGTAAACCGACTTCAAACGCCCACGGGAGTCCGCACGAGCTGAAACGCACCTCCGCATTTTGTATTGGACTTCCAGATGCCCCTCTGCGTCTGCTGCGTTTTTTGCAAACTCAGAAACCCTAGTTCGTTGGAACAATGAATTTCGCGATTTCTGGAACCTGCAAAATAAAACAGAAAATAGGAACAGATTAGTAAAGCAAGTATTAAAAATATGAAACCCTAGGGGGTCCCACCGTGATCGCCATTTGTAAATTAAAAATACACGCCAAAAAAAAAAATAAAATCACAATAACAGAGTACAGAATAGTTGCACAAAACAAACGATTTCTATTAATCGATGGAGTTTAAAAACTCCTTTTTGAATACAACTGGGCCTGTAACCCTTTATTTGTGATACAAGATTACAATTCATGCTAGGGTTCTTCGAAACCCTAGCCGGCACAAATGGTGGCGTCTCCGAAGAATGTATCTTTAATCTCAACAGAACGAGTGGGCTTCGTTATATCCCTTGCTTGGACCACTCCAGCTTAAACAGCTGTCATCAATAAACCAGATCTGTCGTTAAAAACCTACACACATTAACACTATCAAGGAGTTAAAAATTAATAAGAGGGCTCCACTGTGTGAACCCTCAAAAACAATCTAAAACCCTAGAAAAATAGAATGCAGGAATTCAACAACATATTAATAAAAGAAAAGAAGTTACTTGCTTTAATCTAATTTATACCTGTTCTCTGTTAACGCAGACTAGACCAGGCGACACCTGTAAGTAATGTGGCTGTCAAATTGGCTGCGGAAGGTGCCCTGGTGCACTTGCTGAATGCCCGCGTGCTTCTGGATCTGGGTTACAGACGCCGGTCTGCGTCTGTGGTTATGGATAAATGCCCGCGGGCACTTAATAAACGCCCGTGGGCACTTGCGACAAGGGGTAAACGCCCATGGGCACTTGCGACAGGAATGGGAGATTTTGCAGAATGCTGCAGAAGGAATGGCGGTGAAAGTAGCGATGGAAGCGGCGAAAAAGGACGACGATAGATGTGGCGAAAGGGTAGCAGAAGAATTAGAATCCGAGATAGCCGAGATAGATGAAGGGATAGAAGAAGTTAAGAAGATAGAAAAGATCCAGGATAGAAGTAGGGTTTTGAGCCATCAAGGTGGCTCTATTTATAATCCACTCTTAGGGCACACTTTAGGGTTTTAACGACACTTTGAACGTGTGGCTAAGATTAAAGTGGATCTAAGGGTAGAGAATAAATCTAGGTTGTGAAATGGATTAAGATGTATGGACGGATGAGATTAAATCACTTAAACTATTTTTTTTGGTATAAGGTAGAGGTGGTTATAAGGTCCACAAACCTTTTACAAAGTCAAAATGGGCTGGTTCTAGCATCAAGCCCGTATAATCAAAATACAAAATGGATCTTTCTAAGACTCACATTAAGCCATACTTAGAGTCCACAGTCCTATACTTGTCGCTTGAATATTCAGGATAAAACAAAAACCAAACAACACCTAGCACTCACTAACACTAGGTTGCTGTACTCGTACACTTGTCACCTCCCGAGCCCTAGCAAATGGGATGCCTTTTCTCGCCTAATTCCATCTATCGGATTACTCATCATCAGCCCCTCCGATCTCCCCGATGCTCTAAAAGGTTTGATCTTAGCTCTTCTCTAGCAGCCAACACCAAAAGTTCTTGAGGGAAGTTATCCTTCCAAATTTGCATCTCCCCAACAGAAACCGCAATATTTGCCATTAGATCCGCCGCTCGGTTCCCTTCTCCCGAAGGTGTGTTGGATTCGGGCATTAACCAAATGAGATTTATGAATCTTTTCTTCTAGGATAAGCTCCAATATGGTCCAGTTGGGGTCTTTATCCTCCTTAATTGCCTTGATTATATTAAGCGAATCCCCTTCAAAGATAACTTCCTTATAACCCTCAAGTCCGGCAATTCTCATTGCTCGCATGCGAGCTCGGGCTTATGCAAAATGATTTGTTTGAGTTCCCAAAGGCTCTGCAAAGGCAAGGACCACTTTTCCTTCCTCATTTCTCAAAACTCCTCCCGCTCCTGCAGCCCCCGAATTTCCTTTAGCTGCCCCGTCAAAATTAAACTTAACCCACTTTTGTGTGGGGGGTATCCACTTGACACCATCCCGTGGGTTGGTTGTAATGTCTAGGTCTGGAAGTTCCTCTCCCCAGTTCCACAAAATCCTCCTTTCCCTTAGAGACATGGTCTCATTTTTGAAGAAGAAAGTTTTCCAGTTTTCTTTCAAAGCTCTGATTATTTTATTACCACATAACTTGGGATCTTTCTTACGTCCTTTAAATACTCTCTTATTTCTCTCATTCCATATCCCCCATAAAAAATGGGGTAAGCTGAGCTTCCAGAGCCAAGTCAAAAGCTTTGCCCGGAAGGGGGAAGCCCACTGTATGCAGAAGTCAGACATGCTATTTGGACAGACCCAATCTATATGAAATTTGGACAGGATCATTTGGAAGATTGTACAAGAAAAATCACAAGTTAGAAATATATGACTTACAGATTCTATTGCTTTCTCACACAAGATACATCGATTGATGAATTGGAAACCTCTCCTTTGCAGATTATCGTTGTCAGGATCTTATTTTGAACTGCCAACCAAAAGAAGAAAGCTATTTTTGGGGTTAAATTATTTAACCAAATAACAGAAGTCGGAGTCCAGCCATTGAATCCTGAGTGGATTAACTTATAGGCAGTTTTTATTGAATAGATCCCACTTGTAGTTTTGCCCCAAATCGCCTTGTCTCTTCCTCCCCTAGGAATGATCGGGAACACCCTTAAAGCATCATTGAGTTTGGTTAGGGCCACCTTCTCTTGCTCTGACAAATTATGAACTGTGATTTTCTTCCAAGAAGAAGTTTCTGTGCTACAGACAATAAAATCCCCTACTTTTCCTCCCATTTCCTTCGAAAGTTTATGTTGGAGGACTTGAAGGTCTAAGTTATCTTTCAGAGGGGCCTCTTCCAACCACGGGTCTTTCCAAAAGTCCACTTGTCTTCCATTACCAATTCTCCATCCGATGCCTTTCCTGACTACCTCCCGACATTCGAGCAAACAATTCCAAAAATAGGATCCTCTAGGAAGATTATCAGCTTTTAGGAAGTCCTGATTATTTCTGATATATTTTGCCTTAAAAAGTTTTACCCATCCCAATTGATCATTATTGATAAATCTCCATACCTGTTTGCCAATCAGAGCTTGATTCAATTCTTTCATTCTCTTTAACCCCAGGCCCCCCTGATCCTTGCTTGCACACACCCGATTCCATGCTACCAACGAAATTCTCTTTCTCTCCTCTCGAACTCGACCACAAGAAGTTGCGTTGAATTAGCTCCAATGTAGCTCGGACCTTTGCGGCATTCTAAATAGAGACATGGAGTAAATTGGAATGCTCTGTAAAGTAGTTTGAACTAATAAGGCTTTTCTTGCGGAGTTGAGAAGGCTGCCCTTCCACCCTGCTAACTTTTTGGAGATCCTGTCAATGACTGAGTTCCACAAAGTAGCCTTCATTCTTCCTTCGAACATAGGCATGCCTAGATAAGTTGCTGGTAGAAGCTCCTTTCCACAACCGAAGAGGTTAGCTATTCTTTCCTCCCTCCCACCAGGCGTGTTAAAGAAATAGATGCTACTCTTCTTATAGTTTATGTACCGTCCCGTTCTCGTCTCATACTTGGTTAGAATTCTCTTCAACTTCCTAGCTTGAGGCACCGAGGCTTTGGACACAATGATTGTATCATCCACAAACCGTTGGTGAGACACCGGCCTCCGTCGTTGAGGCTGGTTTAAAACCTTCCAATTGACCATCTGCCACCGTTGCTGAAATGTTCCTACCCAATGCTTCCGCTAAAATAATAAACAAGTATGGAGACAAAGGATCTCCTTGTCGCAACCCCCTTTCACTCTTAAAGTAACCGGAGGGTGACCCATTCACCATGACATAAAATCTTGTAGTAGAGATACAACTAAAAATCAACTTAATCCACTGGGGACAGAAACCAAACTTACCCAAAATCTTGGTGAGGAACCGCCATGAGACCCGGTCGTAGGCTTTATTCATATCAAGCTTTAGTAACATACCTGCTTCCTTACTAGTCACCATTGAATGAATAACCTCATGAATTGTGATGATACCATCCAATATTTGTCGCCCTTTCACAAAGCCACCTTGGTTCATATCAATGATGAAAGGAAGGATAACCTTCACCCTATTGGCGATTGTTTTTGTGAGAATCTTCATCGAGTGTTACATAAACCGATAGGGCGAAACCGGAAAATTCCATTGCTCCCACTAGTTTAGGGATGAGGACTAAAAAAGTAGCATTAACTCCTTCCGGGATTTCCATGTCCTTTTGAGCCTCAATTATAGCTTCCACTACATCATTGCCTAGGATATCCCAAAACTTCGGAAGAAAGTGCAGGGAAGCCATCCGGTCCTGGGGAGCTGTTACCATCCATGTCAAAAACGACCTTCTTGATTTCCTCCTTTGTGAAAGGACTAAGTAAGAATCCATTAAGATTATCAGTTACGAGGGGTGGAATGGCTGCCAACAGAGAGTCCTCTTCTTCAATAGTCGGATTTACATCTTCTAGCAACGATTTAAAGTACTCAACCGCTTCCCTCCTTATGTCTTCCATATCTTTGGTGTTAGACCCATCGGCCATCTTGATCTCCTTAATTTTGTTAGTACTCCTATGGCGAAGAGTAGAGACATGGAAGAACTTTGTATTTCGTCACCCTCCTTTAACCAACGTAGTTTGGATTTCTGCCTCCAAAAGGTTTCTTCAAATCCTAGCATCGTGTGGTATTCGGCTAACAGCTCCCTCTCCTGGTTTCTCAGATCCTCTGTAAGCTGCTCTGACTTCAACTTCTCCTGTAGTTCATTGATCTTGTCTTTTAGTTCTGCCTTTTTAACAAAAATATTGCCAAAGGAAGTTTTGTTCCACTCTCTAATGTTAGCCTTCACATTCCTTAGTTTACATGCCACTTGGGCCGGTTTCAAACCATTATACTTTTTGTCCCACCATTGGGCAACCGAGATCCTTGAGATCCCGATGTTGGAACCACATAAGTTCGAATCGAAAGGGTCTGATGTATCTTTTCTTAGAGTCCTCCCCTGTTTCCCACAGAATTGGGTTGTGATCAGACCCGATTCTTGGGAGTGCCGTTAATGAAGAGTCCCCAAACCTCTCCAGGCATTCTTGAGAAAGAAGAAACCTATCTAATCTTATATGAATTTGGTTTTCCTTCAATCTTTTGTTAGACCATGTATAGGAGAATCTACGCAGGTCCACATCCATCAGCTCATGTTGCTCAACAAAATCTCTAAACTCGTAGATATCAACAGTTATTCTTTGAGAGCCCCCCAATTTATCTATAGGATTAAGGTAGCAATTGAAATCCCCCGCCACAATCCAAGGGTAGTTGGGGACCGTCTCCCTCAATTCAGCTAGCTGACTCCAAAGAACCCTTCTCAGTCCCTGTCTAACTGGAGCATATACATTCGTTAAGATCCACTCTTCCTGCGTGGTTTTATCCACACACAAGAGACAAATAAACCAACTAGACATCGGAATCACTCTACTATCAATCACATTTTTGTTCCACATAACCGAGTAACCCTCCTGCTGTTCCAGGTGGCCTCTTGGCCTACTACTTCAACTTCTCGCCAAGTCCTATTCTTAAAAGGAATAACTCTACTCTCCTCCATTTTATTTTCTTGCAGTAAAATCATATCCGGTTTGTGTTCTTGTCTAAGAGCATACAAAGCTCTTATTTTTGCAGGATTACTCCCACGAATATTCCATGAAAGAATCTTCATTTATGGGCTTTGGATCCTCGAGCCTTCGCCCCAAAGAGCAATACTGCTTGAGTGCCATCAGCCACTCCTCGCTCTGCTTCTTTCTGCCTTAAGGCAGCATTGCTAGGTTTCCCTCTTCCTACCGAACCATATCCCCATACATCCGCTCTAGGTTGAAGTTCCTTAGGATTCACTTGGCTTATAGTAACCATCTTGGGTAGGTCAGTCTTGGTATTTGGGGTAACAATCCGGATTTCCGGGTTAAGCTGGTCTTTTTGACAGTGGAGATGATTCCGTGCTCTTAGCTTCTTGATTAGTAGATTCTTTTTTCCCTCGCTTTGGGGTTACACCGATCTTGGTGGTTCACCTCTTCCTCCCGAGTATCCTTGCTCGTATTATTAGTTTCCTGCTCCTTCCTCTGATTTTTCTCCTCTAAATCCTTCTCTTGAGTCTCCTCTACCTCAGATTCCACTTCTTGGCTGTCCATCTGATCTCCCTTCAAATGATTTAATGCATCAAAACTGTTCTCCACAGGGATGTTGATCTCCTTGGAATTTCTTCCCATAAATTCCTCTGCTAGTACATGGGACCACTTCCACCGAGCCTCCATAGGCCTCCCGTATCACCCAATCAAACTTACTTGCCCCAGGGCATTGATCTATGGGGTTCTTTCCTTTGTGATTTGGCTCTGAGGCTTGCTGTATCATCTTAGGAGCAGGTTGAGCTTGAGGGTTCCCATCAAAGGGACCGACCCCCTGTGAGAGGGTTTTGGGGCATAGGAATTTTTGGGAGGAGGGTTAAAACGTTGCCTCTTGCTTACAATAGGGCGAACAGGGTCTCTGATATTCGGATTTCGAGCTCCACGTCCTTGAGGCCCAGGTTGGGTAGGAATGGAGATCTGCGGGGGAGGGATATTATTCTGGGTTTGAGGATCAGTATTTTGGAGTGGGGGCTGGTTCTTGGAAATGCAATGGATACCCTGGTGCCCTACCTTCCCACAAACACTACACTTAAAAGACATATTTTCATATTCAAATACCTGAGTATGAAGGCCAAACATAGACGACAAAATAATGGATTTAGGGAGCTCTTTGCTCAGGTCCGCCAACACACACATGCGAGCAGACAGGAGTCTTGTTTTGCTCAAGGTTGTAGGATCAATAGCTATTAGTTCTCCAATCTCCGTAGCTATCCCGACCAATATTTGTTCGTTCCAGAAAAAGAGAGGTAATCCTGGCATCTTAACCCAAATAGGAGCCAAATCCAAGGCACTTGAGTCTGGGGGTTGAAATCGGGGGACCAACGCTTGAGATACAAGCCCCTTTTCCCAAAAAACCAAGGACCTCCTTGGAGAGTCCTTTCCATGTCCTGTTCACATTGAAATGTCACCAAAAGAAAACTCTTGGGTAAAGCCTTAATCATCATATCGGCCCTTGGCTGCCATTTTTGGATGGCCCATCTCCTTATGACTTCCATGTCTGGCCTCACCCCCATAAATTTAGCCACCAAAGATGTTCTGCCCTCCATAGCCACATGCTGAGCTAAGGAATCTGGGACGTGCAACCTACCATTGACAGATTTTAGATTAAAACAAGAGTCGGATAATTTTTGCTTACCGCGAAGAGCATTAAGATATGAAGGTCTCCGGTTGCCAGGTTTCTCTTTGTCTCCTTCTTTGTTCTTCCTTTGATCCCGACGCATAGAGTCCTGGTCCCCCTCAGAGAAATCTTCAACCGCATCCGCCCAACGCCCTTGGACCGGTTCCAAAAGAACTTCCTTGTCCACATCCTCCGCCTGGGGGCTCGCTATCTCGCCGAGCCCCCACTCGCCGCGTCTGCCGATCCGCCCTCTGAAGTCCCACACCTAGGGTTTGATGCCCCTAGACCTCTCGCTCCTCCTCCTTGCTGCTCCATCCGTCACAACTTGTTGCCTCCAAAATCTGCCATTTTTTTTTTTTTTTTTTTTTTAGGGCCAAAATTTTTGTGACCGCTACCGTGCACTGAATCGCTAAAGTGGCGGGTCGCTACGATATGCGAGCTTCTACGATGTCGGTCGCTACGATAGGCGAATTTGATGGGAGACTGCTGCTGTGTGCTTGACCAATATTAGGGTGGCTTGGAGTTGTTTTAGTACTGAATCTTTGAACGAAGTTAGTTACAATTATCTAAATACTTGTGTAATAATCTGCTTGCAACCGAATGGATTGTAAGTGGATACTTCAATATGGCGTAGAACAGGGAAGATAGGAGTTGGGAGAAGTTAATTCCTGTGTCTGTTGAATAACTCAATTCTTAGAAGAACTCAATTCTTAGGCAGATGGCTGAAACAGTTTGGGGATTTTCAATTCCCTTCCTTCTCTCAAAATGTTCAATTGTTGTTTTGAAGATGATTGAAAATGCAGTAGTAGAACTGATAGTTTCTCTACAGGTAAATCTTTTTCAAGAACAGAAGGGGCCAATAGAGCTTTATCATTATTTGGCAACCATAACGGACCATTTTCCAGTTATTGTGAGTCTCCACCTACAATTCTTTGATTTTCAAAAATAATTTTCCGTACGAGCTTAATTTCTCGTCACTGGAGATACAAGAAGAATGCGTTCACGCTCTATTTTTTTCCTCATGCAATGAGGTTCCTTGCCCCCCTGGAGATTCAGGATGATAAGAATGCAATGTTATAACTATGATAATGGGTAAATCACTTAAACTATTATTTAAATATATATATTAAAATATTAAAATATATATATAAATATTAATTTAAATAAATTTGGGGATGAAAAATGGCGGGAAAGATGAAATTGGGCCAAATAATGGCGGGAAAGTGTGGATTTGGGCCAAATAATGGCAGGAAGGTGGATGACCGACACGTGGCTGACAGGAAGGTATAGATGACTTGCAAGTGGCTGGATTTTGGTGTCTACAAGTTGAAACAATTTTTTGAAATCCAATGCATTTAATTATTAATGGGGAGATGTCCTTCAGAGTCCAAAACAATGGAGAGAATGAGTTTCATAAAAAAATTGAAGAGAAATCGCTAGAAAATTTTGTGCATTGACGTTCGCCCTTCCTTAGGGGCAAACGTCCCTTGCACCCTTTTTAAGGGCGAATCAGTTTTGAAAGCAGAATGAAAAAAAATTAAAAGGTGCCAAATCGTGTTCGCCCTCCCTTAGGGGTGAACGGGTCGTTCACCCTTTTTAAGGGCGAACGTACCTTGGCATCACCAAGAGCGGTCATGCACCCGAATCAAATTACGTTCGCCCTAGTCGAGGGGTGAACACATTGTTTGCCTCTCCTATAGGCAAACCACTTAGTGCATGTGCCCGAATCAAATTACATTCACCTTAGTCAAGGTGCAAACACATCGTTTGCCTCTCCTATGGGTGAACCACCTAGTGATGGCAGAAAATCATGTTTGCACGATGGTAAATCACATTCGCCTTCCCTTAGGGGCAAACGTGTCATTCGCCCTTGAATTAGGTGAACCTGTTTGTATCAAGATCACGCATGTCTGAAGAGGCAAAGATAAATCGAAAGAATGGAACTTTAGTCAAGATGTTGAATTTGGCATTAAATGAAGGGCGCACTCAGTTACTCCATCTTGTGGATCACAAAGAGGAAGGTGAAGGGAAACGAGCCTTCATGATTTCCAATGTATCAAAGGTAATCCGAAGAATTTAATATTTTTTCCTAACAGGCGCACCTCTGTCCGAAGTTCAAATTTTCAAGAATTTGTTCCCCTGGAAAATGTATTTTCCAAGAATTCAAGGAGGATTTTGCTGATTTTGTCTTTGATTCTCAGATATTCTTCCCTCATATGTATTAAATGAAAGAGGCAAAAACCTCTATAAATACTAGGTAAATTTCATTGTAAGATGGGGTTAGAAATTTTGTGAGAGATCTCTCCAAGCTCTCTGCATTAATACAAGGCATTCAGGCTTCTAAATTTGTGAGCGATTTTGTGTATGATATCTTTCTATGTGTTGCACTTCTATCTTACATCTGCCTTTCTCTTTTGGTTGTTAAGTTTAAATTCTATACTTGGATTTAAGTATTGCTATTGAGAGAGGGAATGCTGGAGTAACATTTTGGATGTCATTAGTGCAAGATCGCAAGTAAATTTTGTTGTTCTTCCTTCTATTAGGTGTTGTTTCTTGCTTGGGTTTTTTCCTGCTATTTAGTCTAACACAAATTCTGCACTTTGGCATGTGGCCATATTTCTCATATCTTTTCGTTATTTCCAATTTCTTTCCTGCATCCTTAGTATTTTACTAGTTTTAGAATTATTTCAGGAACCAGACCTCTCTGGAGATTGGCATAGAGGACATCTCTTTCCTTTGACCTTTCAATGTTGGCCGTATCTAGGGCACATAAATGTAGTGTTTATTGATTAGGCAGATATTTGACCAACAATTTTTGGCATGCCCGGTGGGACTTTTAAGGTTCCACTTCCAACAACATTAGGTTTGGTGTTCGCCTTCCTACTTGATATTAGAACATTTTGTGACTCAATTTTTATCCAAAAACTTTGTAAGCGTGGGGACGACAAAAGTTGTTTTCTCATGAATACAAGATAAAAAGCCAAAAATCCTAATAATCAAATTAGATTTTATGAACTAGACATTCAAAGGCTAGGAGAGCATCCTTAAATAGCCACTTTTCGATGAACATCTTCACTTCCGCATATCTCATCCATACCACATGTTTCATCTTCTCGGTTAGCTGGTATGTTTTCTGCCCCTGTGAGTCCTATAAGCACTACCACCAGTTTCCCTCAGGCTCTGTCTAGTACAACCACTAACATCTTGAGGTTCACTCATATTCCCATACACATGGCCTAGAATCCTCCACCATATCAACAACTTCCAAGACAGTTTCTAGCTTGGAATAGCTCAGGAGCACTAAATTTACAGGTGTAAAATCCTGTACCTCAATCTGCTTTGAAGGCTTTACCCACATATGATGGTATTGGGAAAATTGCCTATGAGAATATCCAAGATGTAGCCTCTATTGCAACTATTCATGATATAAATGATGAGGATGTAATGATAAAACTTTTGGTCCTGCCATTGAGAGGGAAATTGTTGTATTGGTATCGGTATTTGCAACCGTGTACCATTACCTCATGGGATCAATTAGCACAGTTACTGATTAAGAATTTCCATGAATAAGCTGATCCATATTCTCTATTGTACCAGTTCACCTCAATCCAAATACATCCACAAGAGGAACTTGTAGATTTCAACATTCGATTTGCGCAAATTTGGCAGAGGGTCCCAGATGGTTTACGACCAACTCATGAGCAAGCAACATTTTATTATCTTCAAGCACTTAGTACTGATATTGGTATGGTGGTGTGCCAGGACAATGTGACTACATTCCCTGATCTCTATACATAAGCTCAAAAGGCCAAGTCAAATTTGATTACTGTAGGTAGGCTTCCTTCGAAGGCGACGATGCCTATCCTCCCTAATATTCCATAGTATATTTACTCTAATATATTTTCATAGCCTATGCCATCGATGTATCCTATTCCTTCATGGAATTTAGGATCTCATCAAATAGCTCCTATCCCTGTTCCATAGTCATCTTATATGAGCTTTCCATAATTTCTCATCCTGTTAGTAACATCACAGCCTTCAGTCATTTCTTTTCCAATACTGACAACACCCCCAACACCCTTACCATTACTTGCACCACAAATACCCTTGCCATTGCTAGAACCAACTCCATCACCCAATACAGATCCTCTCACGACCTTGTTACAAGAAGTAAAATCCAATAATGTAACTTTGAGGATGATATCTAATGAGCTTACTACTATGAGGAAGAAGCAGGCTGATGCTGAGTTTCTATCAAGAAGGTTTCAGACTCCACCCATAACCCAAGAAAAAGAACCTATCAGCAAGGGACTTGAGAAAAACACCATGATCCAAGAAAATTATGAGAGTAACGTATCCGAAAGGAAATATTGGTGTTCTACATGAAATGATCCTCATGGTGAAGACACATGTATGGTACATCTGAACTACGTTAAGATATTAACAGAAAGTTCTTCGGGCGGACAAGTCAACATGATTCGAGATATGGAGTGTAATTGTATGGTGTTGTCCCTAGAGCAAGTTTTAGTCCTTACTAGGTCTGGAAAGAAGCCAGTGACTGTTGATCATGTAGACTTGCAACCTTTGAAAGTACATGTGGCTCCAAAAGCACAGGAAGAAAAGCGGGCATCCCCAACAAAGATTCCTGATGCTAAAATTTTTAAAAACTCATTACCTGATCAAGCACAAGATAAGGTGCATGTTTAGCCTTCAACTTCGCAATGCATCACTAGTACTCCATTTTATAGCGAAACTAAGAAGTAATCTAAGGAAAGACTCAAGTATCCTTCATTGAAGAAAAGACAAAGATTCGATGCTATGCAGTAGTATTGAGACAAATATGAGCGACCTTTAGAAGAAAATATATTACCTGCTCATGGCTACAATATCATGGAAGAAATGAAGAAAATTCTGGCAAGGATTAGCTTGTTTGATGCATTAAAATTACTCGGGAAGATTGATTTATTGCAAGAATCTCTGAAGACTTCCAAAGATCAAAATAAGTATCATTTACAAACAGTCTTGGATCAAGTGCTCCACACTTCAGTGATAGGGAAGAATCGACCTCTCCTATTTTACTTATCTTTGAGAATGGAAGGGTGGATTGTGCATAATTGTATGATCGACTTTGGTGTTGCCACTACTATCATACCGAAGGTAGTATGCGAAGTAATGGGAATGGAATATACAAGAAGCAGTCCAATATTTTTACAATTGGATGGTACACTAGTTAATACTATTGGAGTAATCAAGGATATTCCAATAGTGCTCCATAGTATGCTATAGATTATCGTCATCCAGGAAGTGGTGGTTGTTGATTTAGAGCCCTACTTTAGCATGTGCCTTTCAAGATAATTCACAGCTAATCTGGGAGGTTACCTTTCCCTAGATTATTCACATATAGAGATTTTGTTCAAAGGCAGGCAAATTTGCATTCATAATGAGAAGCCCTCCCTTTTCATATTAAAAAAATTGAGGAGGCAGAACAAGTCTCAAGCGCAGTGAATATGATGACCAAAGAATTCGAGGAAGTTGACTTGGTTGAAGGAATACCCCAGGAGCTTGTTCTGGAAGATGAGTTCCTGCTGATAGATTTCAACGCTATGATCGAAACAGATATTGGTTGTTATTCAATTCAAAATATAGAGAAGTCTCAAGAGTGAATTCTTGAATCCCCATAACCTATTTTGCATCAGTTATGGAAGTTGTTCTTTGATGGTGCTCACTGTAAGAATGGTGTAGGAGCAAATGTTGTGTTGATTTCCCTTGAAGGCATACAAAAAACTTACTCCTACAGATTGACCTGGAGCTGTACAAATAATGTGGCTGAATACAATGCGCTATGCCTTAGCCTAAAAAAGGCCAAAAAATTAGGAATCGAGTAGCTGTAGATTTTTGGCAATTCTGAGCTTATTGTTAATCAAGTTACAAATATGTGTATCAAAGCAACATTACTTGAAGACTTATCATAACAGAGTATGAGATCTTTTGGAAGCATTTAAAGCTTTGAATAATTAGGCAATTCCTCAGGAAAAAAAATAGACATGTTGACATTTTAACTTCCTTAAGTGCTAATTATTCTCCTACTAAGAAAGTGGTTTGCAAGACCAAGACAGTAAGGGTGATTTATAGACCTTTCATTTATGATGAGAACCTCTATTGGCAGGTGTTTGATAATGATGAGCAAATAGTGAATTTTATGTTAAAAGAAGCTGCTAGTGCGAGAAGATAGGATTCTTGTGGAAGAAGAAAAGGAAGGTATGATTCAATTAAAAAATAATCACATTCCTCGAGGTTTGATTTTGCTAGAAAGTTTATTTGATCAAAGCGATAGGGCTGATAAGCATAGGATTAAGGTGGATGCTAAGGAATTCAGAGAATTGCAGTTGGATCCAAGAAAAGTTATCAAGATTGGTATCGATTATGAACTCGATGATATTGAGGGCATTAGAAATATATGCTCTGAATACCCAGATATAGTAGCACGGAGTTATCAATATTTGAAAGGATACAACAAGAGCGTGATTCAACATACTATCGAGCTACAAGGAGTTAAGCCTTTTTGGTAGAAGCAGTGCCTTGTTAATCCCAATATTGAGGTTCTCATGAAAGCAAAGTTACTGAAGATGCTTGAGGTAAAGATCATATACCCTATTAAGCATTCCACCTATGTGGCAAACTTGGTTCCTGTAAAGGAAGAAGAATGGGGACATACGTCTATGCGTCGATTTTCAAAATTTAAATCAGGTGTCACTTAAATACCACTATCCTCTGCCTCAGATAGACCAGATTCTTCTTGTCATGGCTAGTGCTAAGAGATTTTCCTTGCTGGATGGCATTTTTGGGTACAATGAAATTTGGGTTAAAGATGAAGATCAATACAAGACAACGTTTACAACTAAGTGGGACACATTTGCTTACCAACGGAGCCCTTTGGACTTTCAAATGTCAGAGCTACTTTTCAGAGAGCCATGGACGTAACATTTGGTGAGTTGCTAAATAAAATCATTGTGATTTATCTTGATGATATAACATTGTTTTCACATTGTAGAACAGATCATGTTTTCCATCTAAGGCAAATATTCAAGAAATGTCAAGAATTTGGGATTTCTATAAACTCAAAGAAGTCAATTTTTAGGATCAAGGAAGGGAAATTGTTGGGACATGTGATTTCATAGGAAGGTTTGGCCATAGACCCTGCACGAGCAGAAGTGCTTATGAGTTTGTCATTACCAACTAATAATAATTATTTGCAATCCTTCTTTGGACAGATAAAATTTGGGCGTAAGTTTATTGCTGATTTTTCCCAAGTTGTCAAGCCCATGACCGAGCTCTTGAATAAAAATGTGGAATTTAAGTGGACATAAGCTAGGAAGCGGGCTTTTCAAGAAATAAAAGAGAGAATTACTCAAGTGCTAGTGTTAATCAACCCGGATTACTCCAAAGACTTTATATTTTATGAGTGGGTGAGCAGGAGAGCTATGTTGTAGTACTAACGCAAAAGCAACATGATGGCAAAGAAAAGCCTATTACTTTTCTAAGCCAGGTTATAACACCACATCAGGAAAAGTATAAATTTATAGAGAAACAAGTTTATGCAGTGATGAAGACCTTGAAGAAGTTTTACCACTTTGTTTCTTAGAGTAAAACTGCAATTTATGTCACTCATCCTGATGTTCGAAACCTCATCATTCAAGTAGAACTGGGTGCTAAAAGGGCTAGATGGATCTCGAAGATCCAGGAGTATTATGTAGAAATTAAACCAACGAAACTGGTTTATGGACGCACTCTGTGTCAGGAGTTGGCCAAAAGCGCTGTTATTGAGACAAGTCATAAAGATGTAATTGTGCAAATAGTGCAGCAGTAAGCAAGGAATGGATCGAGGAACTCATTGAGTATTTTTTTTGGAAGGTGTCCTAGCCACCTTAACTCCTCATAGCATCGAAGGTTCAAAGTACAAGCGCTCAGGTATGTACTGTTGCCCAACGGCCTGTATTATAAGAATATTGATGGTATACTTCTTAGATGTGTAAAATATTTTGAGAAAGAGAAGATTCTGGAAGAATTCCATTCTAGGCTATTAGGAGGGCATTATGTAGGTAGGCCTATGGCTCTAAAAATTATTTGAGAGAGGTATTATTGGCCCATTTTGTTCATCGATTCACATAAGATAAGCTAGCAGTGCAATAGTTGTCAAATATATGTGGGTGAAGTTAGGAAAGGAGCATCACCACTACATCCGATCTAGGTGGAAGCACCCTTTTAGCAATTAGATCTCGATTTTATAGGAGTTATAGATCCACATTTCTCTATCGAACATAAATATATTCTGATCATGACAAACTATTTTACCATATGGGCAGAAGCTATACCTACCAAAAATGTAGATCAGGTGATTATTATTTCTTTTTTGGAAAGCCTTATTACTCATTTCAGCATACCAGATTATTTAGTCACCAACAATGGCACTCCCTTCATTGAAGCCAAAATTACAGAATTCTCCAGTAGATACATAATTTACTTGAAGACCTATTCCAATTATTACCCATAGGGGAATGGATTTCTGAGTCAACTAACAAGAATCTGCTCTAGATTTTGAAGAGAACAATGGGCAACAATAAGAAGAGTTGACATTTGTTATTAAATCAAGCACTTTGGGCTGATCGTATTTCAGTGAAAAATTCAATAAAGACCTCCCCATACACTTTGGTGTATGGGAAAGAAGCTATCCTTCCTAAGCATATAGATCTCCCTGTGCTCCAAGCATTGCAAATGTTTCATGATGATAACGAAGAAAATGATTTAATGGAGGTTACATTGGCACAATTGTTGCAATTAGAAGAAGAAAGGGAGCATGCCTACCATACTTTCGTAGAACATGCTACTGAGATGAATAAGTGGTTCAAGAAAAAAATTACTGATCGAAGATTCCAGGTGGGTGATTTGGTATTGAAGTGGAACGAGAAAAAATCGAAGCCAGGAAAACATCAAAAATTTGATGCAATATTGGAAGGACCTTTTTGAATTTTTGCTATTACTTCTTCTAATGCATTCTTACTTTGTGACATGGAAGGGTATGAGCTCCCTATCCCAATGAATGGCCTTCATCTGAAGGCTTATGTTTCGTAATATTTCAAAACAAAGGTAACATCCTGTATATATGTAAATATTTTCATGCATTTTAAACAATTCTGCATAGGCATAAATATGTTCTAAAAAAAATATGATGATTAAGATGTCATTCGCCTGGAAGAGAAAAAAAAAAGGAGAAAAGAACTCAAAGCTAGGTAAAGCAGTGATAGAGTTTCGCATGCACTTGTTGAAATAGGCGAACATCATATTCGCTTATCTTTAGGGCAAACACACTTGGATGACATCATCTAAAAAAAAAGAGTGATAAGAAAAAGAAAAAGTTTGTTTTTCCTTTTTTAGAGAGAAAAAAGAAAAAAAGTCATTTTTTGAAGAGGCATGCTATGAGATTTTAAAACATATGCGCCCATGAATTTATAAGTGTGTGAGAGGGTTTTTTCTAAAGAAGATATTCCCAAGGAGTACGTGGCGATAATCAGAAGTAGTGGGCGATAAATTCGAGTAATGATTTCCAAACGTGGGAAGCATTTGAATTGATTTTTCTGAGGTAGCAGTCAGAATTAATGATTGAATGAGTAATGGACAGGTTGGTTTCCCTAACAGGCTTCTAGCACCAGGGCACATTTTTCTATAATATTACGTAGCACAGAGGGCATGTTTGTTCAGGAGGATCAAAAGGTGAACCAAAAAAAAATATTTTCGTGCCTTGGAAAGGATATTTGAGCAATTTTCGAAGAATATTTCTCCTTGAAGGTGCGCCTGCATTTAATTATATAATTACTGCAACAGTTGGTAGCAACTCTATAAATCTTGGGAGGTAAAAGGCTAATTTTTTTTTTTTGCCCTAATTTTTTTTCAGTCTTTTGCTTCTCTGTATCTTGTGCTTTGAAGTGTAGAAGAATTTTTGAGATTTTAGAGTAGGAAATTGTAGAAGAGTCATTGCTTTTGTTTGGAAAAATGGGCAGACGCGGTAAAGAATCAACAGAGGCGTAAGAGGTCACAGAAGCAAAGCCCGCTAAGAAAAGAGAAAGAAGTTCAAGGGCCAAGAAATCCTAGCAAAATGATTATGTTGGCCTGGATCCTTACGAAGATAATATGGCTGAGATTGGTGATTGTTTGATCACACATAAAGGAGTTGACCAGTTGAGGTAAGAGGTCAAAGTTACAGTAAGTCAAGGAGTTTCTTATAATAGTTGGCTCACGATGCCTCACAATTCGTAGCTTTCATGGTATCTTTGTTTGCCTATACATCCATGCCCCGAGCTTATTTAGTTAACTGCACAATTTTATGACTCCTCTACTAGGGCCATCAAAAATGCCAGACGAGATTTTATTCAAAATTACATTGGATGAGGTTCAAGAAGCTTTTGCCTATGGGGTAGGCACACCAAATTATGTAGTAAAAAAAAAGATCCATACGGACGAACAAGAGGATAGGTATGTCTCCACAGTTACAAGGAGACAATTCATGGAAACTCAGCTTGTCAAAGATCCACAGATGGGGCAGCTGCCAAGTTTTCCTAAAATTCTCTCAAAATTCAAGTGCTAGGACATCTATTCCATCCTTTCTTGGATTTTTGGGTTACCCTCAGATAAAATGGTGCATAAATGATAGGAAACTATGGCTCAATATGTTTCTAAGGTGGATTTTTATTCGCCTGCTGCTATGAGGCAGGGTAGAAATCTGATTTATTTTGATTGGGCTAAATTTATTTCATGGAGAATCAATTCATAGCTATAGAGATTGCAGGAAGGGAAATCTAGATCATTCTGGTATACGTCGTTGCTAGTATGGTTCTTTTTTTAGATGCATCAATTTTTTCTTTTATCGTTGTTATGCAGTTGGATGAAAAGAATGAGCCTCTACTAATTTATAAGTGGACTCAAGTGTTAACAAAGAAAGAGTCTGTCTACAACTTTAATAGCTGGTTTTTGGGCCCTGCCATTAAATTGCTTTGTGGCAGTTGCAACCAAGTGCCTCGCGACTTGAGATATGCAATTTTTTCAAAGCAAGAGGGCAATATATTTTTGCTCACTCAGGGTGTGGTAGTTTGAATTTTTGGATATATAGGTAAACCATTTTTGTTGCCTTATTTTGTTACTGTGCACATTTTTGCAATGGAAGTGGTGCACCAAATGGATTATATCAATGATATATATGGATCTGGATGAGGAAAGAAGACAAATTGTACTATGCCCTTCAATTTTGGGAGTATAGAAGTGAATCAGGTTGGGCAAAATTGCCTACTAACAGTGGTGCTTCAAGACCTGGGTTTAATTGAGTTACTACAGTGTTGGCGCTATGACCCACTTGAAAAGTTTTTGGATTTTATTAAGGTGAACTCCTTTCATTATTGCCCATGCTTGGATATTCAGAGATGACAAAACAATTTTTATGGGTCAGACATGAATTGGCATATAGAGAAGATGTTCTCCCTTCCTCCATGGCATGATTACTACAAGTAGGAAGTGGAGTATAATCCAAAAAAGAATGCAACACATATTCCTCCTTCGGGTTTGTTCACAACTATTCAAGAAGCAAATCCTGATTGGACAGAGGAGAAAATTATGAATTTGTGGATGATGCGTGTTCATAGGAGGAAGCCACATAATGCTTATGGGATGAAGCTTGATACCCAATTTTCTAAAGTTTATGAAATTTTATCAACCCGTTGCTTTTGCCACTGTTTTACCACAAAGTTTTTAGCAGTCTGAAAGTGGTGAGAGCAAACCTAAGGAGGAGAATCCTACAGTCGAGGATGACACCAAGGAAGAAGAAGAAGAAGAAGAAGAAGAAGAATAACAACAATATGTCTTCAAAATGTGATCACAAAGGATGAAGCACCCTCAAGAGGAGGTTCTCACGCTCAAACAGCCAAAATGACCAATGGCACCTCCATTTCCTAAAGCAACTAAATGGCCTTGCATTGGTGCAGCTACTACTTCCATTGTGACAACACCCATGTTTTTGAGTACTACAATTTTTTCCATGCCAAGTTCTACAATTGCCTCTATTCTCGTAGCAAAGCCTTCGCCTAATGTTGAACTTCCTACTTCTATAGCACAAATATTTCCAATGGTGTAGCAGGAAGAGGAAGAACATATTTTTGAATATTATCATGTTGATATTTTGGATGAGGGGATGACCCTAAGTGTTAGCGAATCAGAGGTAAATCAAGAAGAGAAGGCAGTTGTGCAACTTCCCTCATATATAGAACAAGTGGCACCCGTGCCCTAAGGTACATCATATTTTCCCTCTTCTTCTCTCTCTCTCATCGAGCACACATCGATTTCTTCTTCGGTCACATCTATTATGTTTTCATTTCCTCCACTTTCTATCTCTCCACCTTTTGGTAGTCCTTTCATTTCATTTTCTATAGTTTCTTCTTCCACTTCGACTTCTTCCATTTTTGAAATCGCAGTTGCTCCTTCTTTCATTCTCGCCCCTTTGTCTTCTGTTTCTTTTAGTTTGTATGTGTCGGGGGCAAATATTTTTTCTGAACCCTTCCATCAGTCGTCATTTCCTTTGTTATTATGACTGTTAGCACCCAAATTCCATCTAAAATTAGTATAACTGTAGCCACACCTACATATTCAACTTCCTTCGCCCTTTCTCTTCCTTCCACCATTCCCGTGTCCATTCCTTCATTGTCATCTGTGTCATCCATGTCCACTAGTCCTGGTCTCCCAGAATTTTTTGTTCCATTTACACCAATTTTGTATTTGCAGACTGTCCCAGATATACAGGTAGCCTACAAGCAGCCAGACGTTGAAAAATTAAATCGGGTGCATCTGAGCTCTTCCCAATGGTTGAAGAGTATGCGGTAAAAGGAGGCTTTGGCACTAGCACGTCCAATCAAGAAGGTGGATTTTGATCCAATTTCCAAGGAGGATCATATGACAACATTCACTCTATTGGTTCAGAAACCTCAAGGCGAATTGTATCCTGAATACTATGTTTCTGAGACTATCACTGAAGATCTGATGTAGATTAATCCCATTGAAAAAATGGGTAATATGCAAGTTGATATGAGTTCATTGTATTTGCACAGGGAGCATTATAAAGAGAAATATTTTGAAATGCAAAATAAGGTGATAGAGCTTGAAAGCGCCTTGGCCAAGAGTAGGGCGATAGAAGAAAAGACGACCACTAAAAATGAATACTTGCACAATCAATTCCAGGTGCACTTGAAGGATCATGATGTCACTAGAACTGAAATGCATAATATTCAGCAATAGGTTGAAGAACTCAAGAAGTAGCTGGAAGCCAAAGTTGTGCCTATTGTAGGATTTTCACATGATAGTGTAAGAGATATTCACCTTTGCTCAGCCCAAAATTCTACCAAGTTGGTCGCATAAGTTGTTAAGGTGTTGCAATTCTTATGGGAAGTAGGGATACAAATCCAGCTTGGGTAGTAAATGATTGATTCAGTGGAGGAGTTACTATCATCCCATATGGATATGGTTGTGAAGATACAAGTATTTTTGAATACGTCTCTAAATATTTTCCCTCTTAGTGATATGGATTATGCCTGGTCCCGAGTGCGCGTAACCTTGTAGAGCTATTTTTAGTGCATGGACCTTGTAAATGAAGGGTGGGTTGTCCTAAATACTATTGAGCAGAAGCATACTATTTCAATGTCTCATTTTGAGACTATCGACCGACTGGGTTTTACTACGTTCCTGTATGAATGGGGCAAACCTCTTTCGAAGGAGCAATTGCAAGAGCTCTAGAGTGCATTTATTGAAGATACTATAGATATTAACGCCTTGACTGATCCCTTTAATAAAGTGCAAGTGTTGCCTCTGATTGAAAAATATACATGTTTGGAGCAGTCTCTTTATGAATTAGCCTAGCGTTTGGAGTGCCTCAGCTTGATGGATGTGCAAAATATTCGCTTCATTTATGAATCCCTTAGTGTTCCCTGCTTATTTAATACTAAAGCTTTGCATGAGGTTATTCGCATCTACGAGGCCCTTTCAGAGGTTATCATAGATCAAGAAGAGCAAGTAGTGGCAAATCATGAAGCAGTGACAAAGGTTGCATAAAAGGCGAAACGTGTAGAAGTACTTCATGGTGTAGTCACGGTAGAACAGGAAGAAGTAGAATGTGCGAAGTAGGCATCCAAGAAGAAATATTCCATAGCAAAGAAGGCAGCAAAAACTTGCAAAAAGTACTCTGTACCCAATGGATAAAGGCTTGGGATTGCTTGCATCCATGCAAGTTGGATACCCTATAAGTCACCAAGAAATGTTGGCCATTTTGTATTCATTGAAAATTTTGTATAAAGCGATAATATATTTGTCTCTTTTATTTTTGGATAAGTTGTAATAAGTTGAAACAATTTTTTGAAATCCAATGCATTTAATTATTAATGGGGAGATGTCCTTTGGAGTCCAAAAAAATGGAGAGAATGAGTTTCATAAAAACTTTGAAGAGAAATCTCCAAAAAATGTTGTGCATTAACGTTCACCCTTCCTTAGGGGTAAACATCCCTTGCACCCTTTTTAAGGGCGAATCAATTTTGAAAGCAGAATGAAAAAATTAAAAGGTGCCAAATCGTGTTCACCCTCCCTTAGGGGCGAACGGGTCGTTTGCACTTTTTAGGAGTGAACGTGCCTTGGCATCACCAAGAGCGGTTGCATGCTCAAATCAAATTACGTTCACCCTAGTCAAGGGGCGAACACACCGTTCGCCTCTCCTATGGGTGAACCACTTAGTGCGTGCACCCGAATCAAATTACGTTCACCCTAGTCAAGGGGTGAACACATCGTTCGTCTCTCCTATGGGCGAAACACCTAGCGATGGTAGAAAATCACTTTCGCCTTCCCTTAGGGATGAACGTGTCGTTCACCCTTGAATTGGGTGAACCTATTTGTATCAAGATCACGCACATCTGAAGGTGTAAAGATAAATCAAAAGAATGGAACTTTAGTCAAGATTTTGAATTTGGCATTAAATGAAGGGCACTCTTAGTTACTCCATTTTGTGGATCATGGAGAGGAAGGTGAAGGGAAACGAGCCTTCATGATTTACAATGTATCAAAGGTAATCCGAAGAATTTAATATTTTCTCCTAACAGGTGCACCTCTATCAGAAGTTCAAATTTTCAAGAATTTGTTCCCCTGGCAAATGTATTTTCCAAGAATTCAAGGAGGATTTTGCTGATTTTATCTTTAATTCTCAGAAATTCTTCTCTCATTTGTATTAAATGAAAGAGGCAAAAGCCTCTATAAATACTAGGTAAATTTCATTGTAAGAGGGGGTTAGACATTTTGCGAGAGATCTCTCCAAGCTCTCTGCATTAATACAAGACATTCAGGCTTCTGAATTTGTGAGCGATTTTGTGTATGATATCTTTCTGTGTGTTGCGCTTCTATCTTACATCCACATTTCTCTTTTGGCTGTTAAGTTTAAATTCTATACTTGGATTTAAGTATTGCTATTGAGAGATGGAATGCTAGAGTAACATTTTGGATGTCATTAGTGCAAGATCGCAAGTAAATTTTACTACTCTTCCTTCTGTTAGGTGTTGTTTCTTGCTTAGGTTTTTTCCTGCTAGTTAGTCTAACATCAATTCTGCACTTTGGCCTCTGGCCATATTTCCCATATCTTTCTGTTATTTCCAATTTATTTCCTGCATCCTTAGTCTTTTACCAATTTTAGAATTAGTTCGAGAACCAACCCTCTCTAGTTATTGGCATTAAGGACATCTCTTTCCTCTGCCCTTTCAATGTTGGTCATGTCTAGGGTGCATAAACCTTTCCTCTAGCCTTTCAATGTTGGTTGTGTCTAGGGTGCATAAACGCAGTGTTTATTGATTAGGCAGATACGTGACCAACACTTTCCTATTGGGATATGATTCCACAAGATTGCATCTACTTGTTTACTTTAGGTAGATTTACACTTGCTTTCTAGCTTAATTTCAATTCTCATATTTTCCATTCCTATCATTTCCCTTCAAAAGCACCTAGCTAGTTTCAATTTTAGTAATTCCCTTTCATGTCATTTCCCTTCCAAAAGCATTTAGTTAGATTCAATTTTAGTCATTTCCTTTCAAAAGCAATTAATTAGATTTCCCTTTTGTAGATCAATAGATTAAATTTATTTTTATGAGGAAGTAAGTAGATTTGATTTGAAAAGGCATCCTAGTATAGCTTTGTTTCGAAAAGGTATTTAGAGTATATTTACTTCTAAAATAGTACCGTACAAACAAACACCACACACTCACATCCTATTTTAACGGTGTAAGGAACTGGCTTTCATCTCCAGTCTGAATTGGATTTCATCACCAATTAAACACTAGAGTTCAGTGATGTCATATTTCTACCCTCCATTGGCTCACCTTCGGTTTTAGTCAACATAGTATCCCCCTAGGTGGACCTTTCCAATATTAATACCTAGCCAGTCCTTCCCACTTCGAGTGTTGGTTATCTAAAATTCATCATTGGAAGGTACCTTTAGAGTGGGTAGTTTTATAAAGCCCCTTTACCATAGGGCTTTTCAAATAATTAGTGGGCACAGTTGATCGTTATTGTGGATGCCTTAAACATGAGGGTTAAGTGAAAGCATGGGTATGCCGGTAGCACCTCATTGACAACGCAACCTCTCTTCATGAGAGTTTATTGACTCATTAGAGAATTTTGAGTCTCCTCCCTTTGGATACCATTTTACTATACCAACATCCATCTAGGTTACCACTTGCCCATTGGAAACATAGTTCTATTATGTGCTCTCTTGGGCATTATAGAATGTTCTATGCTACAACATACCTGATTCAAAGTAGAGTTCACCCATTCCCATGTTTTGTTCCTAGGGAGAATACATAATTTCATAAAAACACATGAAAATTAAAAAATAAATAACATTTAGTTATTTTTGAGTCTCATAAAAGTGGTTACAATAGCATATCAAACTTGCTATAACTCACTCCTCAGTTGTTCCACAGTTTTACTTCTAGGCTATACACTGCATGATCTATTTTTAGGCGATTTGCACCCCCAATGTGATTTTCCTACACTCATATTTATTCACATGATTATGTGCAAAAAATAGCTTCCAAGCTATAAAAATTGCACTAAATAGGTCTACACATCACACAAAGGGTCTCCACAGTAGAAATCTATCTTCTATCACTATTTCTGGTGGTTTGCATGACCCTATGTGAACTTCTAGTTCTAGAAGTGGTTTGCACGACCTCATGCAAATCTATTTTTTAGGACACAGATCTTCCACAGAGCACATAGACACTTTCTATAGCACATATCTATTATCTATATCTAGTTTTTGCTGGTTCAAACAACCCCGTGTGAACCTCCTATCTCAGAAGAAGTTCACACGATCCCATGCAAACCTATGTTTTTAAGGATAGAAAATACCAAATTCAGCCACATATATTTCTAGAGTCCATATTTCACATATTTTGGTTGTTACCACACATTTTGCACACATCACCATACCAGTTACATATAGTCAAACACGTGAAGCCCTTCGTCATGCCACTAAGGTTGCTCAATGGACTGGCATAACCATCAATGTTTCTACTTCTCAGACTACTGATCCACCTTTTGAGTCTGAGTAGATTACTTTCATAGATGCACCCAACCTATTGATCAGGCCTTTCACCCCTAGTTCTACCCCTATGTCCCATGTTGCTTCATCCACTCTATCCCATATCTTGGATGAGACCTTCGAGGATATCCCTCCTTTGGAAGATCTCTCCTCTCTAAATCCCCCATCCACCTATTTCCAACATGTCATTTATACCCATCTTGGTCACCTCATACTTGTTATGGTGGTGGATGAGTTCACCCCACTTGCTTCACCATCTACCACCCATCCCTTCCTCAAGAATTCCTCCCATCCACTTTTGGAAGATGACTCTGATCCTATTATTTTCCAAATCATGACCAATTTTATCACTATTGTTTAGATAGTAGGTATGATATCTATACCTCGTTCTTCTACACCACCACCTTCCACATTTGCATCTCAGATCCCATCATCTTAGTAGGCTTCCTCGAGCTACCAGTCTTCATCCCAACCACCATCATCACTCCCCCTTAGTACTTTTCACACCTATATTAGTACTACCATATATCATCACCCATTATATCCCATCCCTCATTGTAGTAGGCATCCTCATCCTCGTAGTAGATTCCTTTCACACCATAGTTTGCTTCTCATCCACCCACTAGTTATCCACCATTTTCATCATATGGACCACCATCAGCTCCATCATCATTTTAATTACCGCCTCCCCCTTCCTTTTGACCTCCACCACTAAACACCACTTATCAAGGTCATACACATTGATATTCAGTTTAGCTTGAGTCCCTACTCACCATCCCATCCATACCACATCCATCCTCAAAAATTCCACCCTAATATTCACACTAGTCCTCTTTTACCACACGCACATCTCTTCCACCCCATATTCTACACCACTTGATTTCTTCACCTTGCCACCTACATGGTCCTCTACCACTACTACTTAGGTGCAACTAACTTTTCAATATGCACAACAGCAGCAGGTGCCCATACCTACCTAGCATATTCTAGGATACTATGATCAACAACAATAGCCATCCACCTTCCAATATTCCTACATCTTGCCTCATCCATCTCAGGTTCCTATCCCACTATATCACAACATGTCAATGCCTGACCCAAATCAAACTACTTAATATCATCCATGGGAGTAACAACAGCTATAATATCCATCACATTTGGATTATTCACAACCCTCATCATAGCCATTTCCTGCATCCACATCATCACCCCCATTTTTAGATCCACCAAACACCACCATGATGCTCTCTAGTGAATTTCAAGCTATGCGAGAGCAAATTCGTACATTGGATCTGTGCACAATTGGTTATGGGCCTTAAAAACCCACATATGATGAGTTGTGCAATGATCCAATTCACCCTTCTATACCTATACATCCATATCCTTACATATTTGAGATTCTTAAATTTGACAAATTTAAAAGGAAGGAAGATCCTAGAGAGCACCTCAATAATTACTGTTTTGCTTGGTACCAATTGAACGATAGTGATCCCCTTATGCTTTGCACATTTGTAATTTCACTTGGGGGACAAGCATTAGATTGGTACAACCATTTACCTCACCACAGTTTATTCACTTTTGAATAATTGGCCAATCTATTTCTTGAGCACTTCTCGATTAACATCAATATCAAGCTTATCTTATTTGATGTCTACGCATTACACCAATATGAGGATGAGCCTATTATGGATTTTGTCACCCATTGGAGAGTGGTCATTCATGATATCTCCTTTCCTCTCCCACCTTCAAAGATTGTCAAAATATTTGCTAAAATTTATCTAAAAAAATCTCCCAGACATTATAGATTCATCAAAGTTGAACATTTGAGGAAGCCATTACCCAATCCAATGTTATCAAGGACATCAAGGTCCACACGGGTAAAATCAAGCTTTGGCAGAAGACATCCTGCCCCACCAATTATCACTACAATCACCCTCCATATGTACCACCCACTACCAGACCACCTTAGACCAATCAGGTACTCTTGAATTCTCCATATCCACCATCGCAAGTTGCATCCACACAAAAACCTAAACCCACACCTCTGAAATCACCTCAAAATACATACCAAGTCAATCCTCCACTACTTCGCACTCCATATCCATGAAATACTCCACCACAGTTTAATCCATACCAAGGTTGCAACCCATGTTTGCCTCACCCTCCATAGAATTGGACACCCTTATCTAAGCCCATGCCTGCTTTATTCAAAATATCACATGAATGAGGTCTCATCACTTTGCCAAATGTCCAATCTCTTGATCCAAACCGTCCCCTCCCATAGGACCACAATCCAGAAGCTTTATATTATTTCCATTGACAACATGACCATACTCTTGATTCATGTCACATTTTTTGCCATATCATGCAAGACCTTATCAATCGAGGCACCATTCAAGTCTCAAATCCCCTCGCACCACAACATAAAAACTTGGGGATATATCAAAATCCATTACTCGAGCATGGGTATAATCCTCCTCAAATAGATCCATGCCAAGTAAATCATGTTAATCGATTTCCTTTCCATTAGGGATTTGTTGGTATGATCAACATTGCAACTCATAATCAACATTATCCACCCCCTGTGGCCACCCAATAGCCCTCCACTTATCAACAACTGCCTGCTACAACCTCACCCATTACCCCATCAATTCCTTCACCTCTACCATGGAATTTCATCACCACCTATGGTAGTATTTCCCATTAGCTTTGCACCACCTCTGCATGGTTATCCATCTATGACCTTTTACAGCAGCCCCAACCTCACTACGAAGCCCTAGATTCTATCCTTCTCTCTCTTGATCTTGAGAATCATTATACAGATGCATTCTCCAACTTTGTTGGCAATGTTTAGAGATACCTACAAACTTCTATTAGCTTCCATGACCATGAAATTATAGAATTTTTAGGCGAAGGATTGGATCTCCCATTACATATTCAAGCCTCCATATACACCATCACCAATAAGTGTGTTCTCATCGACATCAGATCATCCATTAGCATCATTTCTACCACCACCCTTGGACACCTTCACCTTCCTCCTTCCCATATAGCCACTCCATCCATTGATCTCCAAGATTTTTATGGCTCCATGTGTCCCACCCTTGGCACCATTGTCCTTCCCATCAAGTCTAGTGCCAAAACTATTTCCATTCTCTTCCATGTCATCAAAGGCAATATGCAGTTCAACATACTTTTGGAATACCCTTGGATTCGAGACATGCAATGTGTCCCTTCCATGCTCCATAATTACATCAAATATATCCATAATGGCTTGGTACACTGCATCCCCATCGATGATGATCCATTCGAATTCTACAACATTATCATCCTTCCACCAGGTACACCCTTATCATCCACACAATTTTCCCCTACACCATGTTGATATCTATACAACACCTATCCATCATCCTCGCAACAACCTTCTACACCTGATTAGACCAACATTGCCTCAACCTCTTCAAATCCACCTAAGCCTCCTAGAACCCTAGCTATTCCTGCATTCTCTCATCATCCTTCTTCACCTTTTACACCACTTCCATCATTCACCTTTTTGACTACGCCTTCTATCCCATATTTATCAAAAAATTCACATATTCTTCCCACACCTCCTCCATATTCTCGCTGCTTTGTGCCTCAATCCACATGGACACAAATAATCTCCAGTTCACCTACCACAACTTCTATCCCCACTTCTAAATTCACCCATGCCAATCATCCCATCATAGGAACACCTGTTGAGTGCTACATGTGGACACAGTGCATCGCTCACCTTTATGACCAGTTAGCTCAATTAGATCCACTCAATTTATCCCCTTCACCCACCAATCCTACTCCATATATTCTACCATCCTCTCTACCACCTAGGGGGTCATCCCCTCAACCTGAGCATATGACCCATCCTCATGTTTATATACTCATGACTATACTAGATCTTGGTGAATATAACATAATCAATGCTCAAGTTATTCCTTCCAACATCCAGTCCATCCGTGACTTTGGCCAATCTCATAATGTGCCCTTGACTATTGGGATAGTAGGTCCTCTCATTCCTCTCGATAATTGCACAAAATTTGTATATGGGGGACTTGATTCATATGTATAACCTCCAACACCTCCACTACAACAAACCAGATTTTGCGATAACCTTGACCACATGTCCAATCCTAATTTTGCCTAGCATTATTTGCATATGTATAACTAGCATGGTTATGGTCTAGGGAGATATGAACAAGGGTGTCACACCCATATCAATCCTCCCTTGCGCAAGCCTACTGATCGATCAAGAATTGATTACCATCCTTTGATAATCAGTACCCTTGAGCATGAGTTGTAAAATCTGGATCTTGATCCTATCGACCTTCTTTCTAATGACGAATTTGAGCTTAATATATCGATAAACAGTTCTTCCCCTCACTCCACAATCGATATTTCATCTGTGTTATTTCTATCATCCCCACCACATGAGCCCTTCTTCTATATGACATTGAAACCCTTGCTCACCACTTAACCACCTTATCACTCGATCCACCTTTGCCCATCAAATCACCCATGCCTTATGATCCACCTTCCTCACCCAGGCATGCTATTCCATTTTTCTCTATTCGAGAGATGGTACCACCTTGTGGTCAAAGTTATCATTTACCTTCCCCACCTATGGTGTTAAACCCAGGTTACCACCAACTATATCTAGAACCTTGGTTAACATGATATCTATTGAATTATATGCTCAGCTACGATATCCAAACCATTCCAATTACATTCCACCTCCCATCACTAATTTTGTTGATTTCTATGAAATATTTGACACCCCCACTGTCACAAAATTCTTTCCAACACCACACATGTTGAAATCCACAAATGCACCTTTGTCATCCAATCCACCCCATGGATTAATCATATATATATTTATCTAGATGATAAATTCTAGCTCCTAGAGTCCATTTATGACCTTCACCTCATTTCCACACTAGCTCAATTTCATGACGGTTCTCACATGCTTATCGAGGACACCATTGAAGTTGACATTGGCAATGATCCAACACATCCTCACATTATTTACCTCATCACTATCCTATATGATTAAGAACATGTCCTTTATACTAATTTTCTCTAGTACTACATTAAGGTCTTTGCATGGTCCTACACGGGTATTCTTAACCTTAATCCATCGTTAGTCGTGCATAACCTTGTACTAGATAATAATGCCAAACCTGTTTGACAAAAGTTACATTGCATGCACCCCACCATTGTTCTTATTATCAAAGAGAAGTTACAAAAAATCCTCGATGTGGATTTCATACAACTTATCGATTATCCTGAGTGGGTTTAAAACATGGTTCCAGTCGAAAAACCCAAGGGGGGTATCTGAATTTGCACTAATTTTAGGAATCTTAATAAAGCTTTTCCCAAGGACAATTTTCAACTCCCTAATATTGAAACAGTGGTCGATGCTACATTTAGACATGAAATATTGTCACTCATGGATGGTTTTTTAGGTTATAATCAAATTCGTGTTAATCCAAATGATTAGCATAAGACCTCTTTCATGACCCCTTGGGGGAATTTTTGTTACAAGGTCATACCTTTCGACCTCAAGAATGATAGGGCAACTTACCAACACACCATGATCTATATTTTCCATGACATGATGCATAAAACTATCAAAGACAACATTGATGACCTCATCGTAAAATCCAAAACCCATGGTAAACATATTAAAGACCTGCATCAAATATTTGATCACCTCTTAGAACATAATGTTCAATTAAATCTGAAGAAATGTGTCTTTGGTGTTACCATTGGTAAAATATTGGGTTTCATAATTTCATAGAAATCCATCGAAGTAGATCCCGCCAAATTCCAATATATCCTTGACATGCCTCCCCCTACAAACCTCAAACAATTACGTGGCTTGCAAGGAAGAATTCAATCCATACAAAAATTTATCACCCAACTTTCATACAAGTGTTAGTCTTTCAATCATCTTATCCAAAAGGGGGTCCCATTCAAATGGGACAATAAATTTCAAGCCACCTTTGATGCCATAAAATCATACCTTACATCTCCACCAGTACTCATCCCACCCCATCCAGATCGCTCGTTCTATCTATACATTTATTCTACTAATGTCACATTGGACACTCTCCTCACTCAAAATAATGAAATGGAACAATAACAAGTTGTATACTATATCATATGCACATTGATTGATTACAAAACATAGTATGCTTACATGGAGAAACTTTGCCTTGTCATTGTTTTTGTCACCCAAAAGTTGCAACATTATATGATTAACCATACTACCTATGTAGTTGCCTGTTATAACCCACTTTGCTACATGATGGAAAAGAGCTACCACAATAGTCGAATGGCCAAATGGATCATGATCCTCACAAAATTTGATCTCAAATTCATCAGTCAAAAATCCATCAAAGGCCAAGTTATTGTTGATCAGCTGGCTGAGGCCCCTTTACCAAGTGATGCACCCTTGCTTATCCAAATTCTAGAAAACTTTGTCTTTCATACAAGCAAAGTTGAAGATCCAATAGAGCCTAAATAAATTGTAAAATTAAACCTCTTCTTTGATGGTTCCCGTTGCACACATTTTGGGGGTGTAGGAATAGTCTTTTTCACACCACGAGGGGAGCCACTCCCTTTTTCCTTCAAATTAGGATTTCCATGTACCAATAAAAATGCTAAGTACAAAGCTCTTATCCTAGGCCTAAAGAAACCAATCTCAATTCACATCCGATGCTTGAACATATAGTGTGACTCCATCCTCATTGTTAATCAAATCAAGGAAGAGTGGCAATGTCGTTGCCCAGTATTACAACAATACAAATAGGTAGTCGAAAACTTGTTGGCCTAGTTTGAGTGGTATGACATAACCACCACTCCTTGATCTATGAACCATTTCACTGATACCATGGCTTTTATAGGCTCTCTCATCCCATAAAACCCACTTTTTGACACCACTCACGTATCCATTCACACCCTTTTCCATTCTGCTATTTCTCACAATCTGCCTTCTCGTGATGATGGCATCAATATCATCAAAGTTGAACCACATGACCCATGGTTTTTCCAAGTCAAATATTACATTAAACTCAGTATTCTACCACCTAATATAAATCATACTCACAAATGAGCTTTTAAATTACGTGCCATTCGCTATACATTGCTAGTTAAGCAAAGTATAGCAAAGTTATGATGGCATTTTATTGTGCTATCTTGAGCCCTTCGAAGCTAAATGCATCACGCAAGAAGCTCATGATGGTACTTGTGGTTGCCATTTTAGTGGTATAGCCATTAGAAAATGCATTCTACGAATGGGCTATTAGTAGCCCAGAATGGAGCATGACTGCTATGATTATGTCAAAAAGTGTATTAAATGCCAACATCATGCCAATATTATGTATTTGCCTTCTCAGGCTCTGCAAACTATTCAATCAATATGGCCCTTCTCATAATGGGGTTTGTATTTCATTGGCAAAATCACACCTACCTCATCCACCAATCACAAGTTCATCATCACCGCAATTGAATATTTTACAAAATGGGTTGAGGCCATCCCATTAGTATAAACGATCGATCCCAAAATTATTGATTTCATCACTCAACATATCATTTATCATTTTGGCATCCCATCCAAGATCATATCTGACAATAGCACACCATTCAAGAAAAATAATGTTCACACATTATGTGATAAATTCAACATTCAACATAGCTTCTTTACTCCATACTACCCATAGGGTAATGACCAAGCAGAAGCTATAAACAAAACTATTTCCACCATTCTTCATAAAACCCTTGTCGAATAGCATCATGATTGGCACAATCAAATGCCATTAGCACTATGGGTCTACCACACAAGCATTCACACTCCAACTAGGGCAACCCTATTTTCCCTTGTATATGGTGCTGAAGCCATCATGCCCTTGGAGCTTGAAATACCATCACTACGAGTTTCCATGCAAGAATTCATTGATGATGATACCGCCTGCCAAGCCAGGTTAGACCAATTGACCCTATTAGATGAAAATTGCATTCATGCCATTGAACATACCTGCGTCTTACAAGACTGTCTTTTATGTGCCTATAATTATAAGGTACACCAACATGAATTCCAAGTTGGATATTTAGTCCTCAAATAAAATTAGTAAATTACTATCCAACCATGCTATCTTCGTGATAAATTTTCACCCATTTGTCTAGGTACTTACATGGTTACTCAAAAGTTTAGATTTGGGGCATATAACCTAGCCACATTGGAAGGTATTACTAAACTTGAGACCATTAATATTATTCATCTATGAGCATTTTATACCTAATAATAGGCATTGTATCTCATCACCACTTGTACATATTTTTATAATACAAAACACAATTAAAAAAAAAACACACAGACACAAACAAAGACAACACAATTTTTTTGACATTCTATGACATTAACTCCATTTGAATTTATATCCAATTTTGTTTTCTCTACTTCACTCTTTTCTTCCTTCTTATTCTTCTACCCCTCTTCTATAATTAATATTTTATGGTCACGCTTTGAGCAGCTACATACCTTTCATTATTCTTCTTCTTTTCTCTACTTCTCTTTTTTATCTTATTTTCTTCTAGTTACTCATCAATGTTGTATGGTCACGCTTAGAGCGGCTACATACCTTTGATAGGTTTCTTTTCTTCTCTTCTCCTCCTTCTTTCTTTTATTTTATTTCTTCATTCTTTTCTCCATTTTTTTCACTCATCCCTCTTTCACCCACGTCATCGTCCCATTATATTGTCTATAATACTGGAGCAACCTTGCATATAACTTCTCGCTTTTTGCACCCATACATGCATATCTACATAATCACATGCATACTATGCATATCGTGCTTGGGAAATTAAACATGCACATACTAGCATATCGGTTTGATGCCCAAATCCATTTTTAGGAGATATTATTATTGAAATGTTTTGAGTGCTTCACCCATAAACAGTTATATAATCAACCACCATCCAAAGTTGGTATGCTTCAAAAACATTTCTAGACTTCCCTTGGTTACCTTACTCTCATTCCTAGATTTACTCACACATCCTATGCACTAATAACATTTTGAAAATAGGACTAGCTACACTGCATGCATATTTATGCCTAGCAAAAATCACCATCATATCATTCACATGATTTATCTTGAACCTGAGGATTGACAAAAGGACAAGCTCCAAAAGAAAGAGAAAAGAGGCAGAAAACAAAAGCCAATACCCACAAAAAACAACAAAGAGAAAAGAGAGGAAAAAAAAAATAATCATCATACAGAGGTAGAAAATAAATGAAAAAGCCTCGAGAGTACTATCTAAAATCTTGAATCCCTACATTCCTCAGGTCTTTACCAATGAGCTAGCTTACAGGATAAGTTACCATGCAGTTACAAACCACCCTTTTTCCAAAATGGTGAAATGAACCTCACTTTACACACATAAATCCATGATTGAGGTCTTGTTTCCCAAGATAGCCTAGAACTTGTTCAAGAAGTTTTGCTCAATTAGTCAATGGGTTTGATTACTTACAAACTGTAGTGTTTGAATCTCCTCATTACAACCTTCATATCCAACTTCCTAGAAAAAATAGAATGGATTACATCATCTGATTACTATAACAATGAAAATACTTTATCCAAGTGATACTTCTACACCTCTGCATACTTACATTGTCATGTCTCATCCGATGCATATTCTCCCAACCTATGCATACATTGCATAGGCATTTACATTCCATATTCATATCATCCACTACATGTTTGCTTGTCTTGAATGCCTTGTATGTTTCTCACTCATTCACTCTCATCCTCATTATATCATTTATGATTATTCTAATCTAAATGATACCATATTTCTTACATACTTATACATTCATCTACATATATGTTATCATTCATATCACATACATTTACTTCTATCAATTACCACATCCATGCTATATTCATACACTCGCATCATTCTCCTACACATGTAGAAAATCAGAATGGCATACAACAAATTGTATACCCTTTTGGGTACCTCATCACATATACATAGTGTGTATATATTATCCTTATATATAAAATGATAGTCATTTGGCCACCAAAAAAAATATCAATCAATCATGTTGCTCATCGGGAGTCTCTCCACTCCCCTTCGAGACATCGAGACATGATCCCTCGTAGCCCTCACATCATCCACTACCTGGTGCAAACAAGAAGCCTTCCCTGTGATATTATCTCTCTCATCCATTCTAGCATCTAATGCTAGTCCATATATCTCATCTACTAATCACTTTACTTCCTCTAAGGCTATCTTTGGCCTCTCCTCCAACCTTGCCTCTTTTCTCTCCTTCCATATCTCTCTTCTAGTAGAGAAGCTCTAATCCACCATCCATACTAAGATCCAAATCTCCCACTCCATCATTTCAACCATAAATTCACCTACTCTACTTCCATTGCTAATTTCTCTACAGTCCATTCACACCAATTTTCCTTTTCAAAAGGCTTGAAATAGTGCATTCGCCATATTCAAAATAAGGGTCATATTTGACCCAAATTTTCACCTATCAAATCACTTCTAAAATTTCCAAAACTACCACCATTGGATCAGGCTCGAAAAGATATTTTCAACGGTATAAGTTTTGTCCAATTTTGATATTGTTTGTTCCTCCAAAGTACCAAAACACTGCACATAGGTCTACCAAAAAATTTTGCACAACCCCGTGTGAACCACTCCCGTTTGCAATACCCCATGCAAACATTTATTTCCCACCCAAATCCATAACTTCCACATAAAATTCCCATTGGATTCCTCCCAATACCCCTATTTTATTGATTTTCATGTAAAAAATTTATCTTTTTCTTCTTCATCATTATCAATCGTTTTATCGTCGATATTTGTCTCCTCCATCACCAATTTATCACTTGAGGGGGTAGTCATACAAAAAAATAAAAAGCTACCTTGCACATGATAAAACAACCAAACATCCAATCATGGATTCAACATCTACCTAAGAAAATTTTTGCTAACGATTATCTCAAGACAAAAATCCCAACCCAAAACAAAAAAAAATTGATAAATCTCAAAATACCTCTGACTGTAGACACCTCATGGATTCCAATATTCATAGTGGTTGTTGTAATACCACTTGTGAATGAAGCTCCTAAACGTTCTACCCCATGGCTCCAATGATTTGTCAAATATTTTTAAAAGAGCTCATCAATCAATTGAAAGTAAAAATGGTCAAAGGCATTTGTTTCTTCCATAATTGGAATATCTCAAATTGATCATAATGCAAGGCAATATTAACCCTCCTCCAAAAGCAATCATTACAATGATGTAAAGTGTTGTATCGAATCATAAACCATTTTTATAAATGTGTCTCTCTTGCAATCACCCACAAGTCATCAATCACAAATTATTTGCCTTCCAATCATTCCATTAATTCACATCATCAGTTTTTGTACTAAATTGTGTTTCACACAATCCAGTTAAAAAGGGGTAAAATGTAGACACCCAAAATTCACACACTATCCCTCTCCTCATCTCCATGGTCAATCAATTTGCAAAACCCTCAAAAATTGCATAAATTGACTAAAAATACTATTCATTCATGAAAATCACTATTCATCATCCTTATCCCCTTTGGGCTAGCTAAACCCTTTCCTACGCTTAACTCTAGGTCCTCATGCGACCTCATTCCCAAGTCAACTAAGGTTGAATTATCCACCATGGTCAAAAAGCACTTTATGGTCAAAAAGTCAACCTTTTTGGCCAAAACTTGCTTTACGGCTAAACACATGCTTAATTAGATCTAATCATGATTTAATCTAAGTCTTCCACCTCACCTAGTCTACTTTGACTAGCCTAGCCTTTCCACCTCACCTAGTCTATTTTCACTAGCCTAGCCTTCCACCTAACCTATTCTAGCCTATCCTAGCCTTGCCACCTCTCACCCAAATATTTCTCCACCCCACACTCCCTTAGTTCATAAATGAAATATGGAGACTTTTGCACATAAAAGGCAATTTTTAATAAAAAGATATTTCCAAAAGGTGTTCATTAATTCCTAATGGATATTTTTAGCAAAGTCATCATTATTTATGGATGGGTGAGGGATTCTCTCATCCAACCTCATTTATAAACCAGGAAACCTCAGGGGACACCTCACCATTGTCACCTCATAGGGGACACCTCATCCCCTCTCTCTCACCTTGGCCAAGTCTATAAATAGAAGGCCATTTTCACCTTTTCATAACAACCAAATTTTGCTTACAGAAACTCTGTCAAAATTACTACAACCATTACATCAAACACACATCCATCACACAACCATTGTATACCCATTGCAATTGATTTATCACACTCATAATGTTCCTTTGTGATTGAGACAAGTCAATAATCTCCCAAAAAGTACACTTTCTAAAGGTGGCCCACACAAAAATCAAAGAATCAGCTACTCCAGGACAACTAGGAAAGTTATCTTGCAGATTCGATACAAAAAGGATAGGTTCACACGACCCTGTGCAAACCACCTAGTCCAGGACCAGTTTGCATGACCTCGTGCGAACCTATACCATAGGTACCATAATCATAGAAAAAAGTAAATTTAGTTTAATTTGGTGTTTTTATGTTGTTTTTATCAGTTATTTTCATGTTTTAGGCTTATTTAATGAGTATTTTGTCTTCATAACCATGGGGTTTGAATGAGGTAGAACCCCAATGCACTAACAATATTTTGTAGGTCAACAGGTCTAACAAGTACAAGAACACATCCAACAAGCAGTGGCCCACGAGCAAGAAGCCCACCTACACTAAGGAACACAAAAGGACGAGTCTTGCTGCTTTTGTACTAACCAAAAAGGGCTTCCTTAGGGAAGACCCCATTGTAGCCTTCAGGGAAAATTTTGTAAAAGGATATCAAGCTTTTGTAACCCTTTTATGATTTCAATACAAAATGCAGTAGATTCTATGATATTGAATAAGTGTTATAGCATCTTTTTGCTCATTTCAAGATCTTCGGTTTTGTACCAAAAATTGATCTATAGATTTAGGGATTTTTAGTCAGTCCTTGATTAATACACTTACTTATTGTTCCAACCCTTATAAGTTCATTATAATCATGAAGAAAATCAAAGGCAAAAAGATCAATATTGAATTTATAAAATTCAACTAGAAAATTAATTACACCAAGGGCATTATCATCTTTTAGTATAGAAATTACTTTTTAATTTCATAATCCTAAACAAAAGCTCCTTGTTAGGAATCATCACATCATACTTTGTTATTTTTCTTGTTCACTCTCATATAATATTTGTTAAAGGAGTTGTGATAACTAGTATTATATTTACATTTTCTAAACCTAATCTAGTTATGCATAACAACTTGTGTGATACATAAATAAGGCTATATTCTATAATAAAATAAGCCATTCTTTATCAAAATATTGTATTAGAGCAATAATTAACTCTACTTCCTAAAACATTTAGTATTTCTTGGGTGGGAGGGTTGTGGATGCTTTACATATATGCTCACTAAGGAGATTAATATAAATATCAAGTTTAAAGTCTAATAAATCTACGTAAGTCCATAATCTAGGAACAATAACCCTTCCTAGATTAATATTTGCTAATTAGGAGTAGAGATACAACCTATATAGGCCCCAAAGCCACTTCCTAGGTCATGTTATCATTTATATCTACAAGGTTGTTCATTTAACTGAATGTTGTAGCCAAATATTCCCCATTATTTTAAATGCAAATGTATTGTTACCATGCAATAGAATCTATTAACAAGATTTTATGAAGTGGGCCATTCCAAGCAGACAACACACTCATGTCCTTTGTCACTTGTAGGGATTCCTAATTTTTCTAATGAACTCGTAGTTCATTCCATATTAGTAAAATATTAACAATATTCTGTGAAGTATTTCAATCAAGGTTACCAACACATTCATGTTCTTTGTTGCTTGTAGGGTTTCTTGATTTCAATAAAAACTTAGGTTTTAATTCATCTTAATGAAATAAATATTCAATTAGACCCATAAAGAGAGTGAAAGCCAACATAAATATATAATTAGCATAAATTTTAACACTAGTTCATCCTTTATCTGAAATAAGTGAAGGTACCATTGTAGATGCTAATTCTTCTAGATGCATATATGACAAAAAAATACTATCAACACATGAAAATGATAATACTTGTTGGAGATAAAATTTGCTCTGTATTCTTTGAGAATCATAACCATCTACATGTGGTTTTTAGGATGCATCTTGTACCCACACCTCACATAGAGCACCAGTTTCGAAAGTTTGGGGAGTATGGCATGTGATTCCTCTATATAACCTCCATGGTTTTTTACCAACATTGGTTCCTTGTTTGGATGTGATCTTCAACATTTTTATTATTGCATTGATTTCTAATCTAGCCTAAACTATTGTTTTTTTCAATAAAAGAAAAAGAAAAAATCGATAAATAAAAAAAGCAAAAAAAAACATCATATGCTAAAGAGACTATGTGCCAAATATTATAGTATTTTTTCCAAATATTAATTGAATGAATGAACATGGGAGTAACAATAATATAGCTAGATTTTAATACAATCACCACTCAATATGATTGCATGACAAATGGCATACCATAGGGACCAAAACAGATGCTAGTCACAACTCCCCTAAAAAATATACATACTTTTCAAAGACTAGTTAATGAATTAGTAATAGTCATAGCTCCTTGAATTCATATTTAAAAGCATATTATAATCATATAAAATATATAGAGGCTTGGTGGCCTATATATTTAATGACCTAAGGCTCGAGTCTCGACTGATATACAAAAAGGAGAAATTGAGAAAAAACATTCAAGGCCAAATATTAGGCACAAAAAATAATTCTTCCTCGTAAAAGTTACAAATTTGACTATTTATAACTTGAATTAAAAATTAAAAATTCCCTTCTAGTGACTATGGGTGGGAGTGTCTATGTCATTCTTGGTTGTTGAGCTAAAGATACCATGGCAAGAAGCCAAATGTAAAATATTTTAGAGTTTTTGGTTCTTTAGCATATGCACACATTCCTGATGAAAAAAGGAAAAATCTTGATCCCAAGAGTGTGATAGATATGGAGGTGATGATAAATCCTTTGCATCTTAGGAAGGTTTTAGAAAAGGACAAGGTAGAGGCCAAGGCAGAGGTTAGAGAAGAGGTAGAGGCAAGATCAGCCAAAGAGGTGGAAATCCCAACAGAGGAGGAACTCCCAGTAGAGGTGGAAGTCAAAGTAGAGGCGATCAATAAAGTAGAGGTAGAAGTCAAGGATGAGGAAGAGGAAGTGAAAAATCCAAAAAGGTTTGTTTCAATTGTGGTAAACCAGGTCACTTTGCTCAAGACTGTTGGTTTAAATATTCTCAGGGAAGTAGCAGTCAAAGTAGCTGGTATGGTCATTTTGGTGAAGAAGAAGGGACTTCTAATATCTTTCTTTCTTATGGGCAATCGGATCAAAATATGATTGTTACTTGGATTTTGGATACTGGTTGTTCCAACCATATGAATGGCAAATAAGAACTCTTTGCTACAATAGATTCCACCTATAAATCTCGAATCAAGTTGGGAGACAATAAAGCATTTCAAGTTGAAGGCATTGGATCCATGGAGGTTTCAATGAAGGAAGGCCTCAGAAAGGTGAATGATATCTACTACACCCCTCAACTCCAACATAATCTGCTAAGTGTTCGACAAATTATGGAAAAGAATTATAAAATTGTTTTTTATGAGGAAAAATGTGTAATATTTGATAAGAATAATGGTAATAGAGTCATCACACATGTACCTATGACCAAGAACATATTATTTCCCCTAAATTTTGGATAGCCAGGGGGAGATCAACTTGCAAATATTGCTATTGCAAATCCAAGTGTGCTTTGGCACTTGAGATACAGACACCTGAATTCTGCTAGCCTAAAATTATTGACTTCTCAGGCAATGGTGACTGGACTTCCTAAAGTTTAGGATCACAAGGAGGTCTATGAAGGATGTGCTTTGGGAAAGCACTCCAAGTACAATTTTCCAAGAGGACAAGCATGGAGGGCCAACTATCCATTGCAATTAGTGCATTCGAACATCTGTGGTCTAATGCAGACAAAAATTCTCGATAACAATTCTTATTTTCTCATTTTCATAGATGATTTCTCTAGAATGTGTTGGGTTTATTTCCTAAAACACAAAGATAAATATTCTGATTGCTTCAATGATTTCAAGAATAATGTAGAGAAACAAAGTGGGTTTCATGTAAAATATCTCAGGACAGATCGAGGAGGAGAGTACTCTTCCAAGGTATTTCTACAATTTTGTAAAGAATGTGGGATAAAAAGGTAGTTCACCACTGCCTATACTCCACAACAAAATGGTGTGGTAGAAAGGAAAAATCACACCATTGTAGAGATGGCCAGATCGATGCTTCAAACAAAGCATCTAAGCAATATGTATTAGGCTGATGCTATCAGAACCAGTGTTTACATTCTCAATAGGAGTCCTACATCTAGTTTGAAGGGGATCACTTTGTAGACACCCAAAAGTCACACATTGCTATTTTTGCATATCTATAGGTGATCCCAGACATCCTTAGGCTATTGTAGACTATTTTAGTCATGCGTAGATATGTGTAGACATGCGTAGACACACGTAGACATGCGTAGACTTCCATAAGTTCACCATAGTAATGTGTAGACTTTCACAAATGGCTTTCAGGTCCAAAACCCTAATAAGCCCTTAAAACCACATCTTATATGTTGAGATACCTTCATACGGCAACCCGAGGTGATGCATAGCCCATTTACACTCAATTGACACCCGCACGGGGTATTAATTGGAAAAATCAATTAAAAGTCAATTATCAGATTCTAATTTAATTTTGACTTCACTTAAGCCCCTTTATAGGGTAAAATTCGATTAATTAACTCTCAATTCATAATTAGTGTTAATCAAATCCTCTCACATGTGCCAATTTAGGGTTTCCTAGGGTTTTCTTTTAATCCTCCCCTAAACATGTTTAAGGCCTAATTAGGATTAGCACTAATCCTTCCTCACACATGTGTGAGGATAGGATATTTCCTACTTAGAATGAGATGTTGCCACATAGCATCTATTAACCTAACCCTAGTCAGAATAAAACCTAGGTTTAGTCTATCTAACACCCTCCCTGCACCTTGCATTTGCCTATAAATAATGGGTCCCAAACTCAAAATAAAGTCTGATTCCCAAATTTAACAAAGTATTGTTACTCTACAAAAATGGAAAGCCAATAGTACATAGTCCATTCTTGATGTATACAGACAAATTATGACAGCATACAGAGGCACCCCATATGCCTTAGGATCAATCCATCAAAGAGATTTTACCAGAGGAGCATCACAACTCAATTCGTAACCTGCCCTGCGGATCCGGCCCTAATTAGCGACCCGGGTCACGAATTGCATTTGTAAGACCCAAATCACCCCAAATTTGGCAGGTAAGGTCTATTTCAACATATTACTACCTTCTGCATATTTTATTGTGATTTATGTTATATTTTTATAGTCGTTATCATCTTCTTAAATATGGGGCCTGACTTAGGCAAGTCCCCCAATGTATTGACCCTTTCTTGCAAGTTTCTTTCAGGTTATGTAGGATATTTGAAGGAAAGGAACACCAAAAAACAACAACCCAGTGGTGGCCCACATACAACGAAGCCCACCTACACTAAGGGACATCAGAAGGAGGCATCCGACCTATATTGCTTATTCATGAAAATAAAAGGGGAAACTCTCCCTATTTGTAACCTATACAAAATTGATAATGAATAAAGCATATGTTTTTGAATGACTAGTGTTATTACTTGTTGTTATATCAAATGTCAACTTCTGGTCATTTCATTTTGGCACGCCTAGTGGAACCCCCATAACGGATAGTGCTAGATTCATTTTTATGGTAAATATGACATTATCCTCTATTTTTGTGTCTTGAAGATACCTAAACTATGTTTCACTGAAGCCTCCAAATCCCTAGGAAGTTTCATAGGCCATCAGATCTCTGATTTGAAGCCTTTACACTTGATTCATGATCCACCCTGTAATTTAGGTCAAATTCACGACCTGAGACGCGATTAGAGCACAAAAATCTCAAAAACCCCCAAATCAATTGGTGTGATATTTTTAGGGGCCAAGTAAAACCCCCTTAGCATCAGAATACAGGTATTTTCATTTTTTCCACCTCTGTTGCAAGTTTTGGAAGTAGAAATACATTAACTATTTGAATGACCATTACTAGGCCTAGTTTTGGGTTCATTACAAAGTGGTTAAAGAATTAGGGTTTCTAAAAATTTTAGGACCTGCAACTTTCCAACAAGTGTATAAAAAATTATTTCTCAAATAAATTTGCATTTGTCTTTTGTTTTTATGTATGGCATAAGCCTAAGTTGTTTTTCCTTCATTCAGAGCTTATATTACTAAAATGAACTTTACATTCAAAAGTGAAATCAGGGTTTCTAATCCCCTCTTACATTTTTGAAAGAATTTTACATTTTGAAAGTTCAAGTTAGGGTTTCATAATCCCTTTACTCCACACACATTTGGATTGCATGTTTCTATGTTTTGCAAAGTATATTAGTTTGCTTCACAAAGGCATTTAGACTAGCTCATTTCTTTACAAATATCTTAAGCTATCTAATCGTGTGCTTTCAAAAATGCATTAGGATTAGTTTCTTTTGAAAAGGTAACTACTTAGTTTATTATCTTGTAAACATCATTATCAAAACACAAACCCACATACACTCACGTGGTACCTTAAACAAGTGGTGATATTGGACTTCATCCCAAATCCATCGCTCGATACTGGTGTGGATCAAGTTTGACTCTCCATCAGCTCACCCCCCTAGACACCTAGCAGCTCCACAGGAGCAATTTTCTAGGTTTCATCACCAAAAAATCCCCCACTTTTGCGATTGGGCCATAGATTTCATCACCAGTGGTTACCAATGGTCATCAGTGGCACCTTCATCCACAAGGCTTGTATAATTTGTGGAATTGGTAATTGTTGTTCTTAAATAAGCCTACCCGAGGGTGAAGCGAAAGCATGGGTATGCCGGTAGCAAGTCTCAAAAAGTATCACCTCTTCTCATGAGATTATATTAGTGAACTCACTTTATCATAGTGAGTTCTATCCCTTTAGGATACCATTTTATTGCACCTTCCATACAGGTCACCATTCGCATGTTGCAGTACCATTCTATCCTATCCATATTTGGGTGTTGTAGGAGGTTTGTTATTGACAAAATTCTTGATTTTCTAGAGTATTCACTCCATTACCCATGATTCTACATAGGGAATATCAACATCATAACACATGAAATGAACATAACACTTCTATTTTCTTAGCATTTAGAATTGATTCCAGTCTACCATTGTTTGCATGATCACAGACCGGTCTCAACACACAACATTATATATTATTTTGCTACACATAGCATGTTACTTACTTCACACCCATAGTAGACACAATTGAGTCTACATCACACATGGTTTATGATGCAGGAGCATCTCGGGCAACACAGCAATCTTGCATCACCAAAAAAATTCAAAGTTTGAAAAAGTTCACAATTTGCAAAATTTGACTAAGTATAAAATTGGTCGCGATATCGCGATGCAAATATCGTCGTGATATCACGACGTATTTCGAGCACCGTGGCAAAAGCAACTATTGGTCGCAATACTGCGACGCAAATTTCGTCACGATATCGCGACGTATTTCGAGCACCATGGCAAAGGCAACTAATGGTCGCGATATCGCGACACCAAAGTTGTCGCGATATCGCGACACCTTGGCCGCCAAAGCCAAAGCACAAAGAAGTGTCGTGATATCGCGACACCTTGGCCGCCAAAGCCAAAGCATAAAGAAGTGTCATGATATCATGACACCTTGGCCACCAAAGCCAAAGCACAAATAAGTGTCGCGATATCGCGACACCTTGGCTGGCAAAGCCAAAACACAAAGAAGTGTCGCAATATCGCGACACCTTGGTCAGCAAAGCCAAAACACAAAGAAGTGTCGCGATATCGTGACACCTTGGCCGCCAAAGCCAAAATGCAAAGAAGGGTCACGATATCGTGACACCTTAGCAGACAAAGCAAAGTGGTAGTTCCAGGTGGCGTTCCAAGTGGCAGTTCCAGGTGGCAGTTCCAAGTGGCAGTTCCGAGTGGCAGTGCCTGAGATCGTGAAGGCCGTTCCAAGCGGCAGTTTCAAAGGTCGTTAAGGCCGTTCCATATGACCGTTATAGAAGCCGTTAATGCGGTTACAAATGGTGATGTAGCATGAAGCATAGAGCATAAAAGGGATTTCTTTGAAGGATTCGGGAGGCTGGAGGAAGAGAGGAAGGCTGCGGCTGTATTTTGCATTTAAAGCACTGTGTATTTATTTTCATGGTGATTTATTGTAAAAGCTTCCATGCTTCGAATTAATAAAACTGCGTCTTTCAAATAAAATTGCGTCATTTTATTTGTGGTTAATTTGGTTCCCCATCAAGTGGTATCAGAGTAGTAATATTCTGAGCGTGTTGAGCAGAACGCCGAATGTGAGGCAGCTCACACCAGGATCTGGGGTTACGGGTTTTTGAGAAACTGTGAGACAGAATGCCACCACAAAGAAATCATGGTGCTGGAAGGAACGTGGTTCCTGAAGGAGATTTTCGTGCATTACAGAGACAAGTGTTGGCATTACAGGAAGAATTGCGCAGGGGAATAGATCCAAGAGGAGAAGATCGCAGTGATGATGACGACGTTGAAGACCCGTCTGAAGAGGAAGAAGAAGAAATGAGTGCCGCAGAGTCACGAATGATAAAAGCCATTTCACAGATTGAGAAAATGCCAAATATTGACGTTTCTACGTATTCTGGAAATTTAAATCCAGAAGAATTAATTGACTAGATTAATGTTATGGAAGAATATTTCGATTATGAGGACGTTGAAGATCCAAATCGAATAAAATTTGCCAGAACAAAATTAAAAGGGCATGCTGGCATTTGGTGGAAAGGAGTGCAGTTAGAAAGAAATCAGAGAGGAAAAGAAAAGATCTCCAGGTGGGATCAAATGGTGGAAAAATTAAAATGGCAGTTTATCCCAGCAGTTTATCCCAGAGTTTGCGACAGTCCAGCAAAACTGTTAAAGAGTATACCGAGGAATTTTTTAAAATTTCTATTAGAATCGGTCATACGAAAGCAAATAAGGAAAGAGTAGCCCGTTACATTAATGGGTTGAGGACCAGCGTGCAAGAGGAATTGAGTCTGGTTCGAATGCACAACATTGAAGATGCTTATCAGTTTGCTCTGAAAGTAGAAGAGAAACTGAATCACAGATTTGACAGCAAGCAAAGAGGAAGAGGTCATGGTGGAAGAACTGGTGGAAGAACCAGTGGAATAAAATATGATGATCAAAAATAGAATGGTGAAACTAGCAATCGCCAGGAACAGAAGGAGGAGAATGCTTACCGACCCTGTAACCAGAACAATGATTGTCAAAGGGGCAGAGGTAGAGGTGGATGTAGATATGGCAGAGGCAGATTCCGTGGAACCTGTTTTAATTGCGGAGAAGAAGGACATCGATCATATGAGTGTCCCAAACACCAAGAAGCGCCAAATAGAAGGCCTGAAGGAAATTCCAGAGCTGCAGTTGCTGAGGATGGTGTTGAATCCGAGCATTCTAAAGAAGCAGAGCATGGATAAGTGATGATCACAAGAAGAACTTTGTTGAATGCAGAGAAGGAACCAAATCAACGAAAAAGCCTGTTTCGCACGAGGTGCAAATTTTTAGGTAAAATCTGTAATATTATTATTGATAATGGTAGTACAGATAATTTGGTTTCTGAGGAAATGGTAGCTAAATTAAAGCTAGAAAGAAAACAACACCCGCATCCATACCGGATTGCATGGTTGCAGAAGGATCATAGAGCATTGGTCAGTGAACAATGCTTGGTCAAGTTCAAAATTGGAAGATACTAGGATGAGGTCCTGTGTGATATTTTGCCGATGGATGCTTGCCATTTGTTGCTTGGAAGACCATGGCAATTTGATAGACGTGCAGCGCATGATGGACATGCAAATACCTATTCCCTGACAAAATATGGAGTATGCCACAAATTGAATCCATTAAAGGAGGTTGAGGAAAAGGTATGCAATAATGCTAGAATTTGTTTAGTAGATGGCAAAAAAAATTTGGATGGTATAAAGAGGGATTCAATGTGTTATGCATTAATTCCTCATGTAAAAATAGAAGATACTACTAACATTCCAGCAGAAGTTGAACATCTGTTAGCAGAATTTCCTGATATTATATCAGAAAATGTGCCTGAGGGTTTGTCGCCAATGAGGAAGATTAGTCATCAGATTGACTTAATGCTAGGATCTAGCTTACCCAACAAGGCAGCTCATAGAATGTCTCCTGTTGAGAATGAAGAATTGAACCGACAAGTTCAAGAATTATTGAGGAAGGGTTTGATTCGGGCAAGTTTGAGCCCTTGTGCAGTGCCAGTAGTACTTGCACCAAAGAAGAATGGCGAATGGCGAATGTGCACTGATTCCCGAGCCATTAATAAAATTACTATTAAATATCACCTTCCATTACCCAGAATGGACGATATAATGGATTGCTTGAGTGGAGCTAAACACTTCACTAAGATTGATTTGAAGAGCGGATATCATTAGATACGTGTTAGAGAGGGTGATGAATGGAAGACAGCCTTTGAAACCAGAGAGGGTTTGTATGAGTGGTTAGTTATGCCATTTGGATTGACTAATGCATCCAGTACATTTATGAGGTTGATGAATGAAGTATTGCGTGACTTCCTGGAAAAGTTCGTAATAGTGTACCTAGATGATATTATGATTTTTAGTAAAACATTGGATGAACATTTGTTGCATGTTCGGATAGTTTTTGAAAAACTGCGTGAGGAGCAGTTATTGATAAATATACAGAAGTGCAGTTTTGTATAGAAAGAGTTGATTTACCTGGGATTTGTCATCTCAGAGGAGGGTCTGAAAATGGATCCTGAGAAAGTGAAGGCCATACTTGAATGGCCTGCTCCAAGGAATGTGACAGAGGTAAGATCATTTCACGGTCTTGCAAGTTTCTATAGAAAGTTTATTAGAGACTTTAGCAGTATTTGTGCACCCCTAATAGAAACTATGAGAGGGGATAAGAGAGAATTTAGGTGGACTGCCAAAGCAGATACCAGCATGAATATATTGAAGAAGAAAGTGACAGAACAGCCCATTCTGGCACTTCCAGATTTTAATAAAGTGTTTTAGGTTGACTATGATGCCAGTGGCAGTGCCATTGGAGCTGTGTTGAGTCAAGAAGGTAAACCTGTTGCATATTTTAGTGAAAAATTGAATGATGCTAGAAATAAATACTCTGTTTATGATCAAGAATTCTATGCTATAATTCAGGCTCTTAAGAAATGGAGACATTATTTGCTAACCAAAGAGTTTGTTTTATATACTGACCATCAAGCTTTGCAGTATATCAATAGTAAAGGTAAACTTAACCAACGACATTTGAAGTGGGTTGAATTCCTGCAGAGTTATAACTTTGTACTAAAGCATAGAAGTGGCAAATCTAATAGAGTTGCAGATGCCTTGAGTAGAAGGCATAATTTTTTGATGGAAATGAGAGTGCAGGTTGTTGGGTTTGATGAACTCAAGAGTTTATACCTAGCAGATCCAGATTTTGCAGAGGCATGGACCACATGTGTGTCTCCTACTATCGTGGATCGCACTAAGTGGTTAGATTTCATGATCCAAGATGGGATGTTGTTTTGGCAGAATCAGTTGTGCATTCCTCGAAGTTCCATGAGGGAAAATTTGATCAAAGAGAAGCATAGTGGAGGACTAGCAGGGCATTTTGGCCATGATAAGACCATTGCTCTTGTTAGTGAGAATTACCATTGGCCACAGTTGCAGCCAGATGTGACCAGATTTGTGCAGGGTTGCAAAGTGTGCCAGATGGCAAAAGGAGTCATCCAAAATACAGGAATGTACCAACCATTGCCTGTACCAGGAAGACCTTGGGAAGATATTAGCATGGATTTTGTTCTTGGTCTGCCAAGAACACAACGTGGAAATGATGCCATTTTTGTTGTTGTTGATAGGTTTTTGAAAATGGCCCATTTTATTCCATGTCAGAAGACAAGTGATGCGGTTCACATTGCCTACTTGTTCTTCAAGGAGGTAGTCCGACTTCATGGTCTACCCCAAAGCATTGTTTCGGACAGAGATACCAAATTTGTGGGTTATTTCTGGAGAACTCTATGGAAGAAGCTAAAAATAGACTTGAAATTCAGTTCTGCGTACCATCCACAGACTGATGGACAGACTGAGGTAGTCAATGGAAGTTTGGGTAATCTTCTGTGATGTTTGGTAGGAGATAAACCGAAGGGATGGGATCTGATTTTACCTCAGGCAGAGTTTGCTTACAATAATTCTGTCAATCGCAGTACTGGTAAATCACCATTCCAAATTGTGCATGGGTACAGCCCTAGAAATGCTTCTGAGTTGAGACCGATGGATAAAGCAGACAAGTGCAGTGCTGAAGCTAAAGACTTTGCAGCACACATGAAGACTTTACATGAAGAGGTACAACAACATATCAGTCAAATGAATGCTACTTACAAATCCAGAGCAGATCAGAAGTGGCATTTCAAAGAATTCCAAGTAGGGGATGAATTCATGGTTCACTTGCGTAAGGAACATTTTCCTAGAAAAACTTACAATAAGTTGAAGATGAAGAAGTTTAGACCATGCCGGATCATAGGCAAACAAGATTCAGGCAATGCCTATGAAGTTGATCTCCCAAGTGAGCTGAATATTTCACCTATCTTCAATATTTCATACTTGGTTGAATATCATGCAGGAAGTTGTAGTGAACCACCCAGTCCGGATCTGTGGAACATTCCTGCATCCACTCCAGACAAAGAAGAAATTGAAGACATACTCGACACTCGTACAGGCAGAAGTACCCAAAAAAAGCAATATTCGAAGTATTTGGTCAAGTGGAAGAACAGACCTGTCGAAGATGCCACATGGTTGTCCAAATTAGAGGTTGATCATTTGGGTTTTCCTCTGACCATCCAGAAGTGAGGATCACTTCTAAAACATCTACCCCGGGTGTCTGATGCAGGAGCATCTCGGGCAACACAGCAATCTTGCATCACCAAAAAAATTCAAAGTTTGAAAAAGTTCACAATTTGCAAAATTTGACTAAGTATAAAATTGGTCGTGATATCGCGACGCAAATATCATCGTGATATCACGACGTATTTCGAGCACCGTGGCAAAAGCAACTATTGGTCATGATATCGCAACGCAAATATCGTTGCGATATCACGACGTATTTTGAGCACCATGGCAAATGCAACTAATGGTCGCGATATCGCGACACCAAAGTTGTCGTGATATCACGACACCTTGGCCGCCAAAGCCAAAGCACAAAGAAGTGTCGTGATATTGCGACACCTTGGCCGTCAAAGCCAAAGCACAAAGAAGTGTCGCGATATCGCGACACCTTGGCCACCAAATCCAAAGCACAAAGAAGTGTCGCGATATTGCGACACCTTGGCCGGCAAAGCCAAAGCACAAAGAAGTGTCGTGATATCGTGACACCTTGGCCGGAAAAGCCAAAGCACAAAGAAGTGTCGTGATATCACGACACCTTGGACGACAAAGCCAAAACACAGAAGTGTCGTGATATCACGACACCTTGGTCGGTAAAGCCAAAACACAAAGAAGTGTCGCGATATCGTGACACCTTGGTCACCAAAGCCAAAATGCAAAGAAGGGTCGTGATATCGTGACACCTTAGCAGACAAAGCAAAGTGGCAGTTCCAGGTGGCATTCCAAGTGGCAGTTCCAGGTGGCAGTTCCAAGTGGCAGTTTCGAGTGGCAGTGCCTGAGATCGTGAAGGCCATTCCAAGTGGCGGTTTCAAAGGCCGTTAAGGCCGTTCCATATGACCGTTCCAGAAGCCGTTAAGATGGTTATGAACGGCGATGCAGTACAAAGCATAGAGCATAAAAGGGATTTCTTTGAAGGATTAGGGAGGCTGGAGGAAGAGAGGAAGGCTGCGGTTGTATTTTGCATTTAAAGCACTGTGTATTTATCTTCATGGTGATTTATTGTAAAAGCTTCCATGCTTCGAATTAATAAAATTGCATCTTTCAAATAAAATTGCGTCATTTTATTTGTGGTTAATTTGGTTCCCCATCAGTTTATTCCTAAAAATCCCTTTGACACATGCTACTATGCCTATGGTCACCCGTAGTAGAGCGCATGAGAAATCATGCGTTATGGAGGAATGGCCTCCTCCTTCCTCTAGTTAGTCCACTCTTACTCCTTTGATCATGAAGGAGAGGATTATAGATACATCTGATTCATGCATAAAATCTTATGCAAAATTCACACACATGATACCTCATGTCGAGACGTCAAATTTGAGTGAAATTATTGCTACTTCACTCGTAGAGGACTACCCGCTCTTTGTAGTCCCATCATCACCTAATACCTTGACCACGTTCTGTGACCATGTAATCTACACATCACCAGGATAGTCTCCTCTAGCCTTCACCATAGATGAGGAGGTTATACCTACTTTACCCAGATTTGCAAACCCCTTTTTCTAGAATCTATCTCAATACTTGTTTGAGAATGATTCCTCCCTTCTAAACCGTACCCGTCTTGAGGTCACATAATTCATACCTATCATAGGAATAGTGTCTGACCCATCCTCATCCACTGTAGGAAGTTAAAATCCATCCTTCTAAACTGCACATTAGATCCCTACCCAAAATGAACCACAAACATTCCCTCAAACCTCACACTCGTACTCCTCACAAGATTACCAACCACCCTCTTCCCAAGAGTCATTCTTCACCATATCTGAGGGTACCTCCCAATAGCTTCTTCAGGATTAAGAGGCACAAACCCAAGCAAGAGTGTATACCTACACTTTCTCCTCAACCCAAGCTCCTACCTTGACAACTTATCCCACTTTTTTAGCAGCATTCCCATCTATCTCCCAGGTATCTAGAGTGCATGATGCCCAACCCTTGGAGCCACCTTTGCCTACGTGATCTTTAGGATATCGCCACCTATGTATTTTTAGGCTCCCACTACCCATATCCATCCTACCTATGGATCAACACTAGTAGCTTATGCACCCACTCAACCAAATTATTCCACACAATTTAGCTTCCCTACTTCCTACCCTCCAGGACAGAGACAAATATCATATTTTGATACCTCATCTCGACCATCCCTAGCGCCAATAGCACCAAAACCTCCACTACCACCAACTACACCTAGCTTCTTTACACCTCCTCCAGTTTGGTCATCACCACCCACGGTCCAACCAGTACAGTAGGCTCCAAATCAACAAGTACCCATGCCACAATTGCATGTTGCTTATTCATAGTATTATTATCCTCAACATACGCCTACCACACAACCTAGTGTACCTATAGACATGACAACACACATTTCCTAGTACCCACATTATCATGATCAGACACAACAATATTCCCCATAGTATTGTGAAGAACAAAAATACCAATATCCACCACATCCACAAGGTCAGCCTACCATAGCTCAACCCTCAACTCCTATGACACCCGAACTTCAACTCTTATGAGATGAAGTCAAAATGTTGAACCTACACACCTCTAGCTATGGGACACAAAAGCCTTGCTATGATGAACTATGCAATGAGCTAGTACATACATTAGTTTCTATCCATCCTTATCCCTATCGCTTCGAAATACCAAAGTTCGACAAGTATAGAGGTAAGGAAGATCCCAGAGAACATGTGAGCAACTACCACTCATCCTGTTACCAGATTCATAGTAGTAACCCTATTATGTTGTGTACCTTCTCACTTTCCCTTGTTAGGCCAACATTGGATTGGTACAACATGCTACCACGCCATAGCCTGCACACCTTTGAATAGCTAGCCAATTCCTTCTTAGAGAAATTTTCCATCAACATCAAGAAAAAGACCATATTTTTTGATGTCTATGCCTTATGACAGGCGAATGATGAACCCATCACTAAGTTTTCTTCCAGATGGAGAGCGATTATTCATGATATTACCCATAGCCTCCCCACCTCAGATCTTATGATGCTTTTTTCCAAGAGTTGCCACAAACACATTTCCATATCCCTCCAACTTCACCAAAGTTATACTTTTGAATATGCTATATCACAAGAAAAAGTGATTGAAGATATTAAGGTGCAATCTAGGAAGATTAAGTTAAGAGCTAAAACCAACTATAACTCCAAATTTCACTTCAATAGACCCACATCAAATCAACCTTACCCACGACCATAGCAAACCAATCAAGTTGTAGCTACTACCTAGAACTAGTACCGACTCCTCCGCCCTATACACCATAACCGCAAGCACTCCAAGCTAATGTGCCTGCCCCACCTTGACCACAACAATACCATGGCATGCACCCATAGGGTCCACCACACAACTTTACACCCTTATCTAAACCATTACTAGCCTTGTTCCATAGATTTTACGAGGGTAACCATCTTGTTCTACTCTACATTCGCACATTGGATCCAAATGTACCTAAATATCGTGACTACAATGAGCAGTTATTTTGTCACTTTCATAGGCAGCATAGCCATAATATCAATTTGTGTCACTCCTTTTGGAGGCAAGTTCAAGACCTAATTGATAGGGGAATTATTCAAGTAGCAAACCCTTTAGCCCCATAGAGCCAAAACCTAGGAATTTTACAAAACCCTCTACCGGATCACAGAGGACCCAATCCCCCTAGACCTCCAAACAATCCTCCAGTACCCCCTCACCAAGTCAACAATGTCCAACATGATCCTCCATCACATGGATTAGTAGGCATGATCAACCTTACTATGAGAAACCAATGGTACCTGTTGCCCCATACAACACCTAATTTTTCTCCCCCTATCCAGTTTACATCCCCGTAAACACCCCAAAGACCTAACACCATACCACCACCACCTCAATATGTGATTACTATGTGGTATTCTAATGCATCAACTACACAATGCTCCTGCACGACTATCCATATTTTACCTCTTACAAAAATATCAACCCTATCATGAGGCATTGAATGACATCCTACGTTCCATTGAATTAGAGACACATGACAGAAATGCTTTTTTCAATTTCATAGGGAACATCCCACGATGCATTCAAACTTCAATCAACTTTCACGACCATGAGATAACAGAACTCGTTGGTGAAGGAGCCGGCCATCCCATCCATATACAAGCTAATATAAACGATATTACCTACAAGAAGGTACTCATTGACATGGGCTCATCCATCATTATCATATCCATAGTAGCCCTACATCACCTACACCTCCCTCTAGTGCATTTCGCCACACCTTCCCTAGACCTGCGTGATTTTGATGGTTCCATGAGACCTACCATAGGATTCATAGTTTTGCCCATTCACGTAGGTCTCCATATGATCCCCATCCTCTTCTACATAATTTAAGGAGAAATGCAATACAATATTCTCCTTGGTCACCCTTGGATCATAGACATGTAGTGTGTCCCATCCATATTGCATCATTGCCTCAAGTATGTCCATAACGAACTCGTTCATTATGTCCTAGCCGATGGATACCCTTTTAAGTTTTGTAACATCGCAAACCTTCCCCAAGTACCTTCGTTCTCATATTCCCAACTATTCCCTGTATCTTCTCACCTGTCAGTAGGAGCATCGGTATCCTCTCCAATATCCACCCCAACACCCCAATGTTCATCAACAACACAAGCCTTGATATTTGCACCATTAGCATCATCTTTTGGGGGACCCAAAACTGATACTATACCTTCTCCACCACCATTATCATGGCCTCCAAAATCCTTTCAATCCTTGTCATTCCAATTTCCACCTACAATGTCACAACCACCATTGCCACCCATAACACAATCGACTACATTGCCTACTTCACCCTCGCATATGGACGCCCCTATCCTTCCTTCACCCTTTTTTCCAATTCTTATTAAGTGATATCACATTCCTCTTAATTTCTTCTCAGATTTCACCTATGTTGATCATCTTGAAGATCTTTGTTAGAGTTTTGATTGACTACTAGAACACAACGTGCGCCTCAATCCAAAAAAATGTGTGTTCAACGTTACATCTGGAAAGATACTAGGATTCATTGTCTCCCAATGAGGCATTGAAGTAGATCCTAGTAAATTGAAATCCATCATCGAGATGGCTCCTCCTACCACCCTAAAGCAATTGTGCAGCCTCCAGGGCAATATTACCTCTATTCGTAGATTTATAGCGCATTTTTCAGATAAATACCAACCATTCAATCATCTCCTACAAAAAGGAGTACACTTCAAATGGTATGAACACGCTATCAAAAATTACCTTACATCACTGCCGGTTATGTCACCACCACACCCACAATTACCACTAACTCTATACATCTCAACCACAGAGCTTGCGCTAGGTACACTCCTAGCTCAAAAGAATGCTCTTGACAAAGAGTAGGCTATCTACTACATCAATCACACACTAGTTAGTTATGAAATGAGATATGGATACATGGAGAAGCTATGCCTAGCAGTAGTATTCACCACCCAAAAGTTAAGACACTACATGTTAAACCACACAACTTTTTTCATAGCTCGAGATAATCCCTTACGGTATATGATGAACAAAAGTTATCACAACTCCTGCATAGCTAAATGGATTATGCTCCTAATTGAGTTTGACCTAGAATTCGTATCTCAAAAGTCTATCAAAGGGAAAGTCATTACTGATAAACTATCTGAAGCCCCTATAACTGACAACCAACCCCTACTCATCCAACTCCTCGATGACTCTATCTTTCATATAACTGAAGATGAGGAATATGTCGAACCATAATTCTTGGCTGACCTCACCATGTTCTTTGATAGGTCCAGGTGTCTCCACTTTGGGGGTGCAGGTATTGTTTTCTTTACACCTGAAGGAGAACCAATCCCATTTTCATTCAAAATTGATTTTTCCTATACCAATAATAATGTAGAGTATGAAGCCCTAATCCTAGGACTGAAACAAGCACATGTTATGCACATCAAGAGCCTCCACATCATAGGCGATTCACTTTTGATTGTCAATCAAGTGCAGGAACTTTGGCTATGCAATTGCCCAGTTCTCTAGCAATACAATAAGATCACCCAAAAAATCCTATCCCAGTTTGAATGGTATTACCTTGAAGCCATGCCACACTCATCAAATCATTTTGCAGACATCATGACCTCCTTAGGGTCCCTTATCCCACAAAATCCAATGTCTAGCACAACATCTATATCCATTCATACACTTACACAATTATCTATATCACCCACACCTCCCATAAATGATGGTGGTGTATATGTGGTAAACATCGAACCTCATGACCCATGGTTCTCACAGATCAAGGAATACATCAAACTAGGTTTCCTACCATGTGATTTATCCCACACCCAATGCCAAACCTTTAAACAAAGAGTGATCCACTACACCTTGCTGGGGGACATCCTTTACCATCGTAGCTATGACTGTATACTCTTGCGTTGCCTAGAATTACAAGAATAACAATGGGTTGTACAAGAAACCCATGACGACACTTGTGGTGGCCATTTCAATGGTATGGTGATCACTAAATGCATTCTTTGTATGGGCTACTACTGGCCTAAAATGGAGTAAGACTATTGTGAGTACGTCAAACATTGCATCAAATACCAATGACATGCCAACTTAACACATTTACCATCCCAAGCAATTCAACCAATCTAGTCCATGTGGTCGTTCTCCCAATGGGATCTAGATCTAATTAGAAAAATTACACCTGCCTCCTCTAGCAATCATAAATTTATCATTACAACAATAGAATATTTTACAAAGTGGGTCGAAGCCATCCCACTGGTCCAAACTACAGGAGCCAAAATTGCAACATTCATCATGGAGCATATCATATGCCACTTTGGAATTCCCTCCCAAATTATTTTAGATAATGGGAAATATTTAAAAAACAGAGTTGTCTGAGCCCTGTGCAACAAATTTCACATACAACATATATTTTTGACCCCACATTACCCTTAAGGTAATGGCCAAGCTGAAGCCACTAATAAAACCATATGTTCTATTCTCCATAAAACTATAATAGAATCTCACCAAGACTAGCATAACCAAATTCCCTTAGCCTTGTGGGCATATTGTACGATGATTCATACTCCCATTGGGGCAACACATTTTTCACTTGTCTATAGGGCATAAGCTATCATGCCCCTTGAGCTGGAGATACCTTCTTATGGATATCCATGAAATATTTCATTGATGATGACACTGCTCGCCAAGCTCATCTAGATCAACTCACACTCCTTGATGAACGTCACATCCATGCCATCGAGCACACGAGTATATCAAGATCACCTTTGTTGTGCCTACAATAGTAAGGTACATCAATGTGAATATCAAATTGGTGACTTGGTTCTCGGAGAGAACCAATAAATCACAAGTCAACCCTGCCAGCAGCGCGATAAATTTACCCCAAACTGGTTGGGTCCATTTATTATCATACAAAAATATGGTTTAGGAGCATATCATTTGGAAAATATTGAAGGCCTTAATGATAATGAACCCATCAGTCTTGCATCTTCATGGTTTCAATGCATGATTCATAAAAACAATCACCATCACGAGTGTCACATAGTATTAGAAATAAATCATCAAGCACATTATTGTGTGAATCTATTATTTTTGCTTTATTATTTCTCTATACATGTACATTTCACCTTTCTACCATTTTTATGCTTGGGGTATTTGTTTTTACTTTTGTAGGACTCACACCATCAGTAGGAGAGCTCTAAAGTGACCTCACCTACCACCATGCAGTACCATATGTAGCCACAACAAAAACCCATTACACTGATCAATATCACTTGACCATCAACCACCCTTCATACCAGATGCTCCTCACACTCATCCCATTCAAGTCACCACACTTCACCTCGACACCATTCTCCTTGCCAATGAGGCTCATCCTATTCTCTACACTCTAGTGATAGTCAGATCACCATGTCCTCTTTTGATGACAAAGAGGAATATACCCAACCACAAGCACAAGGATCATCCTCCCATATGTCTTATGATCTTAGACATCACTATTCACCTCCAAGTCATCCACAACATCCCATAGGATCTTACCAACCACCTAATAGGGAATACACACCTTATCAACCTCATCTACCTACACCCAGGATGTGAAAGCCCATGTGGCCCAAGCTACTCAAGCTGGTCATGCAAACATCCCTCTTTCTCATTCATGTCATCACCCTGGGCCATCGCATATGCCACCAGTACTAAAAACACCATCTTCACCACTACAAGTCTTACTGCCCTAGCCAATATTATAATCACCACAGTCATTTCACTCTGCTTCTTCCTCATCATAGCCCTATCTACCATGCATTGAGCTATTCCATTCACCTTGGAATCTTGATCACCTCCTTCCCCAATACCATTGTTGCCACACCACAAGATACAACATCTCATCTCTCGTATCAAAGCTCTGGAGTTGTAGATGAGCCACTACTATTGCCACGTTCATTCATAGTAGTCTTCCATGACCCATCCATCCTCACCACCATGTAGATCCCTTCCTCGATCTAGGACTCGACCCATGCTGGAACCCAGACCCATGCCTCCATTACCATATCGTCTTTTAACTAGACCTCACTCACCTCTAGAAGATCCATACGTCTATCCTATGCCTATTCCACATATGACCCTTTTCAAAATGTTCCATCATCTCATGCACCAGGGTCTTATTGACCTACCTGAGATTCAACCTACTGACCCCTCGCACCCTAAACCATGAAATTATAATGAGAATCAATTTTTCATTTACCATCACCAACCAGGTCATGATATCAAAAAGTGTAGATCATTCAAAACCTTGGTGCACAACATGTTCCACGGTGAGCATACCCCATCACCAGAGCATTATTTTCTATTTAGCTGACTTGTTAGTCCTCCGCATCGCGTCACTCCTAGGACTTTACCACCCCGCAGTACCATAATAGTGCCCACCCGTTATATTCATAATATTTCCAACTATGGCTCCAGCCGCAACTCTAGCCATGTCATCACTTCACCATCACCATCCCACCTGGATCTATGCCATTTCACCCAACAGTAGTGTTAGTTACTCATCTTATTTTATCTCATTCTTCTACTTCTTACATATGTTGATTCATTTCTTCTCTTATATCATTGTTAGTTGTTGGTGATCCCCTTATCTTGATTGGTCACCAAAGCCTATTTCTTCTCACTTCTTCCACTTGTACATTCCACTTTTACATCTTGCTTATTCTTGGTGACTATTACATACACTTATAGAGCTCACAACTTATACATCTACTACACACACACCCCACATGCTGGGGCAACCATGATCATAGCATCACACTTTTTATCATCATTACACACCTTACTCATCTGTAAATAGGTTCTTCTAAAATTCTCCTTCTACACAACATAACTTTCTTCTTGTAAATATCGCATTCCTCCACTTGCATCACTTACAGTTATATTCATTACACATATTCATATGCTTTATAGTTAAAATTTTAATTCATGTTTGTACATTCTCCCCCAAAATGCACCTCAATAGGAATAATACATGCACTTGTTAACATCACCACCTGGATGTCCATTCCCCCTTTTCAGGATCAGGGTATACATAGGTGTCATGTTTAATTTTGACTACTCTATAGTTTAGGCAATCAAGTGTCACCCATAGCTACTGAGTCTTGTACATTATTCTTATGGTCTTTTAGGATGGTTCAACTTTTCTCATGAATCGCTCACAACATGTTATACATTAACAATTTTGAGCCTAGGAAAGAGGACATATTGAGTAGATATCGCCATCTAGCGAACTATATCCCCTACTTGTCCTATCACCTACATGGTCAACATACGACCTGGGGATAAACAAAGGGATCAAGCATAAGCAAAATTAAATAATTGGGTAGAAAAAAAACTTCATCACCCATACAAAAAGAGAAAAAAAAAGAGAAAATAAATGAAAAGAGCACTACCACAATCAGATAGGTCAACACTAGAACAGGGGTAGAAAACAAAAGGAAACACCTCTTGATATCGCACATGTTATGCTTATCACCTTTGGTTCTTAGGTTCAAAATAACACTATGGGATGATTACAAAAACCTACCTCCTAGTGGAATAATGTTATAGGTGACAACACATCTCTTACATTAGCATATCGCTTTTGTAGAAATCATTGTTGTGGATGGATGAGCTAGCTAGTATGGTAGCATATACAATGGGTTAATCCTACCTCTCTCAAAATAGATAAATGAACATTACACATTCACACACATAGGTCCAAGACAGACTTTAAATCAGCCCGATCATGTTATAAGTTGCCACAAAAATTGTATAGCTAAGGGTTTGAGATTTGATTTTCATAACTATGTTAGTCAAAACCATTACACATACCTTACATTATCCACCAACCCTAAAATCATGGAATGTATAGCATGCATACAGGTAAATTCCATGATACAAGTTCTTCCTTGGCGCATTTTAGTAAGTCTATACATGCATACATGCATCTATGTTAGATACATTTGATACACATTATAGTATTGCATTCATCCTACATGCATTCCATATCAAATTACATTTATTGCATTCATCCCATATGCATTTCAAAATCGAGTCACAACATCGCACTTGCTAATACACACATTCATTATGAAATCATATTTGATATCACATCATATGGTATTGGAAATACAATCATAACACTACACTACAATCCATTTATACCACAATACAATAATAGATCTAAACCATGTCATACATGTATAACTATTCATCAGACATATATAAAAATTATGTTATCCTGATCCATGCAAACATAAACAAGAACATATTTCAAACCATCAAAATAACACATGTATATATAATAGCCGAAATCAACAAAGTATATATATATATATATATATATATATCATCCATATAAAATACCTGAAGGCTATAACCTGGGATCATGCCCATCATCATATATCATCAAAACAAGAATACCCAAAGACTACAATCAACAATAGCTATCCTAGCTCCCACTAGGAGTCTCCTCATGGCCCTCACGGCTCACCCGCATCCCTGCAGCCCGACTCAACTCTGCCCTAAACTCTAGAACTGGCTCCATAGTAGGCTGATCTTGAACCTTAGCCCTAGCACCTCTCTACCCCATTGTAGTAGCACTACGCTGACTCTGATGTGACGGAATCCACACCTGTGACTGTGATCTAGACTACACCATAATCCTACCATAATCGAATAGAGGTATCCCATGCACCAACAAGGCAGTCTCACACATCATCTTACTAGTGGCCTTGACTGCCAATTGACTAGTCAGAGTATCGATTTCTTGATCTTGCCTAGACATAGAAACCCTCATCTCCATCATGTCTGCCTCCAACTACTGAATCCAATCGTGTAACCCATGTACATCCTTTGCAGTTGGCCTCTCCAAAATGTCATCGAGAATATGTTGTGCTATATCAAAAAATACCCCAATATCAACGGTATCATTTATACCACCCACATCAGCCACCCTGCCTCCCTCAGCCTGAGCTCCAATAGTCTACTCCATCCCAACCTTTACATCCACATCCACCTCCTCTGCCCTCACAACCTAGGTGCTCTTCGAAGCACCTACATGACATCATGACCATAGTAGAGGAACATCCTCAATAGTAGTCATACTCGCTGCCCCAACCTAAGTCCTCTTGATCGTCCTCCTCTTTGGTGGAGATGCCCCAGTAGCATGTGCCACCCACCAATCTACCACACCTCTCCTAGGCTCCCAAGACTATAGCACCCACCAGGCATCAAACTCTGATGTCGTCCCTACATCCCCTACATTCAGGATCTCCATAGGAGGGTCTCTCTCCCTAACCCAAGGTGGTACAACAAGGCACTCTCCTTTTTCTCCATGTCATGTAAAATAAATAACAGGAGTCCCTATAACATCCTATCATAATCCAAACTATCGTTGTACTCAATCAAACTAAAAATACTCAGTCTGCTGAGTATATCTTCCAACCAACCATTTGCCCCATCATATAGCCTACAAATATTCATCATCCTATTTCCAACTCACTCCACCCATCCATGGTATCCATGTAATATCGTCTGCCATCAACTCGCTAAACTTAATCCTCCACAACACTGGATCATCCTCATGAGGCCTCTTCATATCCTTCTTCACCTCTGTACTCCACCTCAAGGCATAAGGAAGCTCCTTTCCATGTGTATAGGTTGAGGTAACAAATAGGGCCTATCAATGGCTATGTGCTCCCATGCCCATACCTACAACAAGGAAATCACACTCAATCCCATTCGTATACCCTAAACCACCTCATATAACTCATGATATGCTTGGGCCATAAGCACAGGTGCCTAGGAAAACACAACCTTGTGTTCCACCAGGTCACTAACTATGTCCAGCATGTTCTAGGTAAACAAAAACCCACAACTATCAGGTAGGACATAGGTAGAGATCATCATCATAGCCACACACTGCCTATCAGATATCTTCTTCTGACACTACAACCATTCATAGTCCATCTTGGAAACATCGATCTCTCTCCACCTAGCCCCAAATAATCTCTCCAAAATCACATCCTTCCTCCCATCTTCGGCTTCCCTCACAGGAACACGCTCAATCGACAGTCGATAGATGTGATACACATCCTCCAATGTCATGGTCATTTACTTCGTAGGAAAATTAAAAGTGTTCTTTTTGTATCCCATCATTCACATAAAGCAGACACAAATGCCATATTGGTGAAGATGCTCTTACACTCCCACACACCTCATAAGTGTATGACATCTAACCACTACAATTCCTCCTTAGTTTGCATCAACTTTTCAAAACCTTGCTTAAACTTTCTCACCCGATGATGGGGTTCAAGCACCTTCACCTGTTCAACACACAACACAACACACATCAGTAACCCACATAAAAAATCAATCACATCCAACATCATCACTTAGAATTTACAAATTAAAAATATTTAATTTGACATGCATCTCAAGACAAAATAACATACAAATAAAATGACAAAACACATCAACAACACAATCACATATTTGGATACCCATTTTGTCATTTTATGGCAAAAATCAAAACACATACGACATACAGTACACATTGGTCTCCAAAAAAACCAATAACAAACTCAACTATATAGCTACTGTTGACAATTTTGTCACATTGCGCAACGAGGTAGAAGAAAATCAAAATTTTGTACAGTCTCTCTTTTGTAAAGTATTTCTTTTAATTTGTTTCCTTGCTTTTAGAAACAACATTTTCAAATGTTGCAATAATTTTGGCTTTCCTTGCCACCCCCTTGTACATAAAAAGAAGAAGAAAAAGCATCGCTGCCAAAAAAAAACAAGGAAGATAGCTTCACGAAAGAAATCACTAAGGATGAAAACTACTTCAGGACCGAAGTTCCTCAAATAGTTACTTCAAGCGAAAATATCATGAAGCGCCGTCAAAAAGAGCTTTGCACCCGAAGAATTTTTAGTAGCTACTTCGGGTGAAAGTTCTGCGAAGTGGCACTCAAGCAGCATTTCAAAAAAATAGCTTTGTCGAAGGAAGATCGCGGTCTGAATTGGCTAAGGCAATAAAAGCTACTTCAGCCAGAAAGCTTGTGAGGCAGAAGTCAAAGGAGCGCAGCATTGAAAAATACTTCACCAAGAAAAAGCAGAAGTACCTACTTTGAGCCTTCCCTCCAGAAAACCATTTCTACTTCGGGCCCAAAGCATTTCTAGTAGGTGCTTCGGGTGAAAGTTTTACGAAGTGGTGTCACCGAAACAAAATGCAAAGGAAGAAAAATGAGAAGTACTTCGGGCCCGAAGTACTTCAAAAGGCTACTTCGGGCAAGGAACTTGCGAAGCAGAATTTGAAAGAGAAAAATGATGAAGCACCCACTTCGGGCCTCCCCATTAGCAAACCATTTCTACTTCATCGAATGCAGTTGCGAAACATCTGCTTCGGCCATCTTTCATGCGAAGTACTTTTTCCCGAAGTAGAAGCAGTCAAAGCAATTTTGAAGGCAAGAATACACTTGAGCTGAAATACCCCCAAACTATAGTTTTGAAGAAGGTTTGCAGTGAAGCATTTTTCAAGTTCACCAGTGAAGTATCTACTTTGGGTGAAGGGCCTCGTCGAAGTAGTTTTGACATATCTCTCTAGCGAAGCAATGAGAAGTAAAATGGTAAGACCCCAAGGTCTTACTATAAAATTATTAACAAATTAATGTAAATGTAATCGCAGGCCACTCAAAGGGGGCTCCCTTGTAATCGCTTTGCCACTATAGGGGGCTCCCTCCTTAGAATCTATGCTTATTATTCTTCTTCTTGGATGATTTGATATGGATGGCCAACCTAATATATATATCTACCCTAAAGCTACGTTGGTGAAGAGACATGATGGTTCACGTATGAAGAGATGTGATGGTTCACGTTATGAAGGGTTGTGATGGTTCACTTTATAAGTTAATAATATAATAATTAAATGATTAATAATACTAACTAATAATGTTAGGATTGAGGATCCTAACATGCCACCCTCCTTAAAAAGAGCTTTGTCCTCAAAGCTCAAAGTGAGAAGCTTTGTCCTTTGTTTTCCAAGAAGGATTTGTGTAAGTTCTTGGACTCTTTTAATGGCATCCTTTCGTAGGCTAGGGATATCGAGAAGGATGAAGCATTAGCGGGGGTTGCCAAGAACAATAGTAGAATCTCCCTTAGGAAAATCATGATGACGATGGGAGGGCAACCCTTGGGGTTCCTCAAATACTTCAGAATGATGCATCAAAAGTGATGGTAATGATTTCATATCCTTTTTTGGTTCCTTGGTAGAGCCAACGGAGAAGGAGTGTGTAGTCACTCTGCGTTGGTTTCGAATAGGTTTGGTCATATGGCAAGAACTCACTATTGGTGAGGAAGGTATGTGTAGGTCTTGTAGAGTGCATGTTTGGCTAGCATTGATCACTTTGGGTATGTCTACCTCATCCTTGCTTGGTACATCAATCACTTCTTGCACATCGACCTCATTGTCTTCATTGCGGTGAGTAGGTGCACTGGTCACTTCGGACACAACTACCTCATCTGCTTGCTCTATGGAGAGACAAGGATCAACTTCCTTCAATAAATACAATGTTAGTGTAGCACATTTATGGTGGGGTCCAAATTGTTCATCACAATTATCACAGAGTCCTTTTGCTCGTCGTTCCTTCATCTCCTCAAAGCTAAGATGTTTAATTTGTAAAGTTTGATTAGATTTGGGGGTTGTGTAAGTGCTTTGTGCCCTTCCATTATGCATAGGTTTGGGAGCGATGTAAGTGGTCGACAATTTTTCCATAAGTGGTTTCCCTAATCGTTGTTGTGCATTGATTTTATCTTCAGCTAATTTTGCCAATCCATAGGTCTGCATCATGGTATAGGGATTGAACCTTGTCACCTCCATTCTAATTTCCTCTTTTAATCCCCTAATGAAGCCATTGATGAGAATTGATTCATCCAATATTGTGTTGTGTTTGGTGATATCCTCAAACCGAGTTTGATACTCATGCACAGAAGTGATTTGATGAAGATCTTTGAGCAATTCCCACATGATTGGGTCCCACATGGCTCTGATACCAAATGGTAAGACCCCAAGGTCTTACTATAAAATTATTAACAAATTAATGTAAATGTAATCGCAGGCCACTCAAAGGGGGCTCCCTTGTAATCGCTTTGCCACTATAGGGGGCTCCCTCCTTAGAATCTATGCTTATTATTCTTCTTCTTGGATGATTTGATATGGATGGCCAACCTAATATATATATCTACCCTAAAGCTACGTTGGTGAAGAGACATGATGGTTCACGTATGAAGAGACGTGATGGTTCACGTTATGAAGGGTTGTGATGGTTCACTTTATAAGTTAATAATATAATAATTAAATGATTAATAATACTAACTAATAATGTTAGGATTGAGGATCCTAACATAAAAAGCCCATCTTGCGAAGGAGATCTGCTTCGGCCCTCATCACCCCCGAAGCTATTTTGTGAAGCTCCATTTTGCGAAGTACAAATCAAGGAGGATCTACTTCGACACGAGTCCATTGCAAAGCGAAGTTGAAGGACTAGCGAAGCACTTCAAAAGGCACGCGCTCCAAGTCGGGTATTTTCTCGAGGTGATCAAGTGCCTCATAAATGCATTTTTTTGTGCCCGGTAAGCCCGTTGTTCATTTTTAGCAATTGGAAATGAAGTATCAATCCATGATGAAGAGCCCGACGAGCATGGCGGCTACTCGAGCACCGCACCCAGAGACCAAGGACGTCCAAGCGGCTCATTAATGCGTCTTTCCCCGGCTGACCCGGTCGTAGCTGCTAGTTTTGGTAATGGAATTGAGAGCTCAGTCACGAGAGCCACAAGAGCCGACTTCTCAGCTTTCGAGGATGTACTCCTCCATTTTGTGTAATTATGGCTCAGAGGGTCGGGTCCTCTATAAAAACCCAGACATTGTAATGTAAAAATGGGAGGGGAACTTTCTGCTAGAAAGTTGTTGTAACTTGATGTCCTGCGATTAATACTAAAGAGCTTTGGGCTCAATTTCTCTCTTGTATGCTGCCTTCTATGTTTATTTCTTTTGTCTTTCTTCATTTGCATACTGTAACTCTGAATCTTGAATTCGGTGTGCGATTGGGGACTGTACCCTAAAATTTTCCCGAAGGATACATAGGAGAGGAAAAATGCTATATTGGTTTTCTTTTATGCTGCCTGGTGGGTTGTGGTTTCTGTTATATTCGCTTGTCCTAATCGTCGTTACTCTGAACCCTAAATTTTGATGAAAGGGAGAAGGAGAATCCTGGAGCTCACCCGAGAGGATACATAGGAAGGTTAATGTGGCATTTCTTTCATTTATTCTTGGTGTTCTTTGCTGCTATTCAAGTTGTTAGTTAGTGATCGTGCTTCCTGTTCTCTCCCACTTTAAATTATCGATCTCTCTTCCCTTACCCCTTTTTTATTTCTTTCTCTAACCCTAACTCTTTTTATCTCTTTCCTGCACCCTTACTCTATTTATCTCTTTCCTGCATCCCTTATCTCAAAACACCAAAGTAGTTTAGCATAGGAGCCGGCCTTTCTCCGAATATTGGCATGAGGGGCATCTCTTCCCTTTGGCCTTTCAATGTTGGTCTAGGTCTAGGGCGCATACACTTACCCAAATCCTTTCCTGGGCAGATTTGATGACCAATATTTTTTGGCACGCCGGTGGGACCAAGGTCCCATATTTTAAGAACGCGAATCTCAAACCCATCTCCACCGGGGCCAATAGTTCTAACCAGTTCCCGATGTGACCCGGTCAGTCTCACCTGACTAGTGGTAGTGAGAACCGATGCTCTCATTATCGAAAGACTCTTAGCATCTGGTGACTCTATTTACCCAAGAATATTTAAGTCGTAAAGACCAGTACCAAAGTCTGTGCCTTCATGCAAATGAGATGGAGAGTTAGGAATAGAGGAGAGGAAACCAAGTTCTTTGAGCTAGATATCGATGCCTTTGGGGAGCGATCAAGGTTGGTCACCCTCGAGTCACTGTTACGTGGAACATCCTCGCAAGAGGCTACTATTGATGAACAAGGCCTAACTTTTGATAGCACAACATCTAGTTTTCCTCCCAATCCTCCCAACTCACCGAAGCATCCTAGTGCCTCCATTCCTATTAGTCGTCCTATTAGCAATCAAGGAGGAGCTTCGAGGATTCCTGTTTCTCAAAATCTAGGAGCAAGTATGGCACAACAACAACAACAACAATAGCAACAACAATAGCAAATGTAGCAGCAACCACCACCCAGGTTGTTCCCAGCATGGGATTCTTTGTCACCGCTAAATCTAGCGAGACAAGGGCAAGTGCCGCCTGCTGCTATAAAGAAGATCCCAATGTTCGATGGAACTGGGAAGACTGCTCTGGAGCACATCCAGGACATAATCTCTCTGGTGGTGATCCATGACATCACAGAGGAGCGAGTTATGGTAAAGCTTCTGGTTCTTTCCCTTAGAGGAAAACTCCTCTACTGGTATAGATCTTTACCACCCGGTACTATTACGGGATGGGACCAGTTAGCCGGGCAGTTGATGCGAAGCTTCAATGAGTCCTCCGATCCTACCTCTCTCCTGCATCAGTTCACTTCAATCCAGAGACATCCACAAGAAGAGATCATAGACTTCAATGTTAGGTTCGCTCGAACCTGGCAGAGAGTACCAGTTGGACTTCGGCCAACCGACGAAGCTGCAACATACTATTTCCTTCGGGCTTTCAACCTTGATATCAGTATCATGGTAAGATATTCTAACATCAATACTTTTCTCGAGTTGTATGAGTTAGCCAAGAGGGCAGAAATGGATTTGATAGCTGTGGGCAAGCTTCCCCAAAGGATGTCGATGCCCATACTTCTCGAATTCCCTCAATCCCAGTATGCGAGCGCAGCCGCTTCGCAGATCTCTGTAACCCCTACATACCCGATCTCATCTTGGAACCCGAATCCTATTGTGTCTCAAATCACCGCTCCACAAATTCATTTTCCCACATTTTCAACTCCGTAGCCCACTGTCACTTCGGCATTCCCTGCCCTGCCTCCAATATCGACGATGGCTTCATTGCCACTCGTTCCAAAAGTCGATGATATGCAAGCTAAAATTTTGCAAGAGATGCAGTCTCTGAACTCCACAGTTCAGACGTTGTCCAACGACATGACCATTGTGAAGAAGAAACAAGCACAACAAGAATTTCTATCGAGAAGGTCTTATCCTACGCCTACGCTTACCAAAGACCAAGCAGTCCAGCAAGGGAAGGCTTCGACGAGAAATGCTACGATTGGTGAAGCTCCGAGCACTTCTGATTGTGTATATTGGTGCTCTACGTGCAATGATCCGCATGAAGAGAATACCTGCATGCTGCACCAACACTATGTACAAACACTGGCGAGTAGTAGTCATGGCGGTCAAGTCAACGTCATCAGGAAAATGAGTCAGAACTTGGCGATTGGCGAAGAAGAGCCGGTTGCAATGCTTACTAGAGGAGGAAAGAAGGTGATAGAAGTGGATGCTACTCAGATGGCTCCCTTAAAAGTGCATGCTCGACCCGAGAAGGGACAATCATCTTCTTTGGCCCCGAACGAAGCTCCTCCACCTGCACCGATCAAAGAAAAAGCTCAAAAGGCCTCTGTCGAACCACCTCAGGCATAAACTAAAGAGCGAGGCTAGGGAAAAGCTCAAGTTTCCTTCACCGACTAAGCAAAAAAAGAGTTGAAGCTACGAAGCAAGTATCGCACCAGATATGAGCCGAGAAAGGAACCCGAGGTGCTTAGTTCCCTGGCGTACAACATTGTAGAGGAGTTAAAGAGGATTCCAGCCAAGATCAGCTTGTACGATGCACTGCAACTACCTGGACAAGTGGACCTACTGCAAGAATCATTGAAGATGACTAAAGAAAAAAAGGCAGCACCACTTGCTCTTGTGCAGACCCTATCCACATCTATTACGGGGAAGAACAGACCACCTCCATTCTACCTGTCTCTACAGATGGAAGGGTATATTGTACATAACTGTATGATCGACTCTGGGGCCGTGACAACAGTCATGCCAAAAGTAGTCTATGAAGAAATAGGGATGGAATATACGTGAAGTAGCCAAGGCGTACTCCAGTTGGATGGTACCCCAATGAAGACTATAGGAGTGATCAAAGACATTCCTATTCGACTACATAAGATGCCTCAGATCACGGTCATACAAGAGGTAGTGGTCGTCGACCTGGAGCCATACTTCAGTATGTGCTTGTCAAGGGAATTCACAGCAAAGCTGGGTGGATATCTGTCTATGGATTACTCTCATCTGGAGATTCCATTCAAAGGAAAGAAGGTGAAGATCTACAATGAAAAGCCTTCTTCCTTCCTTGTGCAGAAGATGTCCGAAGAAGAGAGCAACGATCCAGTGAATGCAATAGTGGAGCAAGTAGAGCAGGTGGACCTGGTCGAGGAATCTCTTGCGCAACTAAGTTATGAAGATGAGTTCTCATTGGCAGAATTTAATGCCATGATAGAGACCGAGATAGGATGTTATGCGATCGCCAAGCCTGAGAAACACACCCAACTAGAGAATAGAACAAGTGCCCAAGAAGGACTATGGAAGTTGTTCTTCGATGGCGCCCGATGTAAAAATGGCGCTGGGGCAAGGATTCTTCTAGTTTCACCATCCGGAGAGCAAAAGGAGTATTTCTACTGGTTGATATGGAGCTGCACCAACAATGCAGCAGAATATGAAGCATTATGCCTAGGACTCAAGAAAGTTGACAAGTTAGGCATAAAGCACCTCCAAATCTTTGGAGATTCTGAACTGGTATGCAACCAGGTCACAAACAGGTGCACTTCAAAGAAACATTATCTAAATTCATACCGCAATAGGGTATGGGACCTGTGTGACCAGTTCGAGTCCCTCAATCTGTAGTCTATCCCATGAGAAAAGAATCGACATGCTGATGTTCTAGCATCCATCGCAGCCAAGTACTCTCCAACAGAAGACATGGTGCACAAGCCCAAAGCTGTGAGGATGATCTACAGACCCTCTGTCCCGGACAGAGACCTACATTGGCAAGTCTTTGACAATGATGAGCAGATTGTAAATTTCATGATTCAAGAAGCCGCCACAATCGAAGACAGAAGCCCTGACGAAGAAGAATATGAAGGGTTGGTTCAATTGAAGAATAACCACGTTCCCAAGGGACTGATCACTCTTGAAAGCCTCTTTGATCAGAATGATCGAGCACTCTCTCATAGGATCAAAGTTAATGAAAAGCAGTATCAAGATTTAGAGCTTGAACCTGGAAAAGCAATAAAAGTTGGAACCGATTGCACTTCGAAAGAGATAGAACAGATCCAGACTCTGTGTAGGAAGTATCCCGACATAGTTGCTTGGTCTTATCAAGACCTCAGGGGATACGATCGGTAGCTGATCCAGCATACAATTGAATTGCAGGAGGGGGTCAAACCCTTCTGACAAAAGCAAAGGTCGGTTAACCCAAAGATCGAGGTCCTGATGAAGGCCGAACTCCTAAAAATGCTCGAGGCGAAGATAATTTATCCCATCAAGCATTCTTCTTGGGTAGCGAACCTAGTCCCCATCAGAAAAAAGAACGGAGATATACGGTTATGCGTGGACTTTCGCAACCTAAACCAGGCTTCTCTCAAGGACCACTATCCTCTTCCGCAAATCGATCAGATTTTGCACTCGATGGCTGGGGCTCAACGCTTCTCCCTGCTCGATGGTTTCTCTGGATACAATCAGATCTGGGTCAGGAACGAAGACCAGCATAAAACAACGTTCACCACCAAGTGGGGGACATTTGCTTACCAGTGAATGCCATTTGGCCTTTCGAATGCTGGTGCCACTTTCCAGAGGGTGATGGATCTAGCTTTTGGTGAGCTTCTGAATAAGGTTATCATCATCTATCTAGATGACATGACCATTTTCTCCTAAAGAAGGGAGGATCACCCCATACACCTACAACAAATTTTTGAAAAATGCTAAGAGTTTGGCATCTCAATCAATCCGAAGAAGTCCATATTCGTAGTCAATGAAGGAAAGTTGCTGGGACATGCGATATCAAAAAAGGGCCTCACTGTAGATCCCGATAGAGCCGAGGCTCTAACGAAGCTCCCACTCCCAGCAGACAAGAAAGGACTTCAATATTTCTTTGGCTAGATCAACTTCGTGAGGAAGTTTGTCCCTGATTTCGCCCAAGTCATCAAGCCGATGTCCAAACTTTTGAAGAAGGGCACCGAATTCATCTGGATAGAAGAGAGAAAGGAGGCATTCGAAGAGATTAAGGCCCGAATCGCTCAGGCGCCGGTCCTGATCAACCCTGACTACAGTCGAGATTTTATCCTGTATGCCATAGGGGAACCCGAGAGCTATGCTGCGGTCCTGACACAAAAGGGGGAAGACGGTGAAGAGCGTCCCATCGTGTTTCTAAGCCAGGTGATCAATCCCCATGAAGAGAAATACAATTTCATAGAATGTCAGGTGCATGCAGTAATGAAGTCTCTCAGGAAGTTCAAGCAGTTCATCTCCCAAAGTCGGGTTACAGTCTTTGTCATTCATCCCGATGTGCGCAATTTCATCATCCAAGGAGAATTGGGTAGTAAGAGAGCCGGTTGGGTCAGCAAGATACAAGAATTTGACATCGAGATCAAACCCACAAAACTGGTTCGCGATCGCGCATTATGTCAAGAACTGGCGAAGAGCGTAGCGGCCGAAACTACCGAATCTCAGTGGGATGACTCGCCAGCAGAAGGATGCTTCGTAAACCAGGAAGAGGATGAGCAGGACTGGGTCAGTGAGATAATCGAGTACTTCAACACCGGCAGATGTCCTTCACATCTGAACGCTTCACAACGAAGGCATTTTAGGATGCGGTCCTCCCGATATACTTTGCGCCCCGAAGGCCTATTTTTTAGAAACATTGATGGCGTCCTTCTCAAGTGCATAAAAGATGATGATAAAAGAAGGGTCCTGGGAGAATTCCATTCAAGATTATCTGGAGGTCACTTCATGGGAAGAACGATGACATTAAAGATCATCAAAGCTGGATATTATTGGCCTACACTCTTCGCCGATGCCTTCGTCGTTTGTCGCAGATGTGAGCAGTGTCAGAAGTTCATCGGCCAAAGTAGAAATGCTTCGATGCCTCTCCAACCGATACAAGTTGAATCACCCTTTCAACAATGGGGGCTGGATTTCATAGGGGTCATATCACCGAACTCCTCCACTGGGCATAAGTTCATCCTGACTGCAACCGACTACTTCACCAGATGGGCCGAAGCAGTTCCCATGAAGCATGCTGATCAGGAGACTGTCATAGCCTTCCTTGAAGGATTGATCACCCGGTTTGGCATCCCCAAAGCAATCATCACTGACAATGGTCCTGGCTTCGTAGGCACCAAAATCAATGAATTCCTCTACAAATATGGGATATATCATAAAGTATCCTCCAATTACTATCCACAGGGCAACGACTTGGCAGAATCAACCAACAAGACTCTATTGAGGGTGTTGAGAAAGCTCATAGAGATGAACAAAAGGACTTGGCATCTTCTGCTAGATCGGGCCTTGTGGGCCGATCGAATTTTAGTCAAGAAGTCAATCAAGACTTCACCCTATGCCCTGGTCTACGGTAAGGAGGCCATCTTACCTACCCATATAGAGATCCCTGCATTGCAGCTATTAGAAGAAGGAGTCAATCCATTGGAAAATAGACTAGCTCAGCTACTACAGCTAGAGGAAGATCACGAAAAAGCCTACCAGAGCTTCGCTAGGCATGCTCAGATCACCCGAGATTGGTTCAAAAGAAAATCATCCGATCGCACGTTCAAAGTGGGAGATCTAGTATGGAAGTGGGACTCCTGGAAGGCCAAGCCTGGAAATCACAAGTTGGATGCCTTCTGGGATGGGCCGTTCGAAATTGTGAAGGTGAACTCGGCCAACTCTTTCATCCTCAAAGATGCAGATGGCCAGGTTTTGCCGATCTCTATCAATGGTCTTCATCTGAAGACTTTTCATCGCTGAGGTAAAACTCTTGTAAAAAAAATATATATATATATGTGTGTGTGTGTGTATGTACTTTTGTATATAATTTTTTATTTGTACAGCTAAGTATTACACTCCAAAATCTCCTTCGGGGACTTTCGATGTGAAGTAGTGGTTGCGAGGAGGTTCGCAGCGAAGCACTTTACCCTCAAAAGGGCCAAACCAAAATTCAAACAAAGGCACGAAAAGAGCTTTGCACCCAAAGCATTTTAAGAGGCGACTTCGGGCAGAAGTTTTGCGAAGTAGATTTTAAAAGAGCCCTTGCGAAGCAGTTTCCAAGAAGGCAAGCTTCGGTAGGCGGTCCTCACGAAGCAAAGCGGCAATGCGATGAAGAAGAAGTACTTCGGGCCCGAAGCGTCAAAAGGTAGCCCGCACCAAAGGTTCACCGTGAAGCATTTTCAATGCTGATTTCAACTTCGCCGAACCAACAACGTGCGAGATGGGAGAATTTAAAACGTGCCTCGAAGAACGTGCTGACAGCAACCTTGAAAAGAGTTCGAAGTGGATGAATTTAAGGCAAAAGTGGTGGAGCACATCCCAAGGCGATTCGGTTAAGGTAAAAGCCTGCACCGAGGTACGAGGTGGCAGTAGTTTGCATTCCATGATTACCAAAGCATGTGGCCCCATGTACTGTACTACTGTAGAGCCAATCAAAGGGCACGACAACTTCCTCCGTCCGAAGCATTAATTTAATTTTGGTAGGTGCCATAAATTGAGGTAGTTACCTTTTTAGGCTATAAAACGTGAAGCTCTAGCAAGGAGGAGGTTATTTATCCATCAGTTCATGCAAGACTAAGAGCCTTCGGTTACTCTGCAATTCTCCTACCCTTTGCATCTAAGCCCTTCACATCAAAGCCCTCTGTATCAAGGACTCTACCACCATCATTTTCAACATGGGGAAGAAGAACTCCAAAGAGAAGGGGAAGGAGCCTGAAGTTGCAGGCCCTAAAAAAACAAAGAAGGGCAAGGAAGAGAAAAAGCATACTCCTAAGAAGATCAATCTCACCCCTCGCATAGAAAAATAGCCGATAGAAGAAGGAGATGACTCTGAGGAAGAGCAGCTTGTAGAACCACCAATTGATGGGTGGGAGAAAATTAGAGACACGGAGCTCTCTAAGGGTGTGTCCGACCTCCGACGCACTATTGAGTTTATGGTGAGCAGACTCACCCTAGAGAATAAGAGGGTTGCTGCCTATTATTCTCAGATTTACTGGTACTTGACCCCGTCTGCTCACCACTGTCCAGAGTTGATCTATGCTATCGCGCAAAACTACCAGCCTGCATCCAGGCAAGTGTTGGATGCTTCAGGTCATAAATTGTTTTCCATTCTAAAGGAAGATGTACAAGCAGCCTTCACGCCACAGCAAGGTCCGCCCAAGGGCTATTCCGTTTGCAACGTCATTCTGAGCGAACAGATGGAGAGGTTCACTTCCAACAACTACATATTGAAATTCCTGCATGAGAACCTCAAAAGTGGGCTCCCTTCAAACAAGCTACCCCAGATGCCCTTACCCTTGGTGGCCTTCAAGAACACCGACATTTTCTCCATCATTGCATGGGTGGCGGGCCTATCGACAGATGCTTCGGTGCAACCCTGGCAGGTGTCTTTGGCCGAATGTATTTCAAGAGGGGAATTCTATGCCCCTGATGCCTCAAGACCAAGTACCAACCCAGTTTTCTTTGATTGGGCAGAATGGGTGGCCCGAACCTTGCATACGCGGCTCACCAGTATGAAGAATTCAACGATGGGCCAGTACTTCGCACCCTATTCTTTCCTTGTTTGGTTGTTTTTCTACCAAGTACATAAGCGATTCCCCCATATCACCATTTCTCCAAGCGACGAGGATGGAAATCCTCTGCCAGTGTACCAGTGGACTCCCCTCCTATTGAGGACAGAGTCCTATTATTCTTTTAACCAACAATTTTTGGGACCCGCTATGCATTTGTTGAAGGGTTCTTGCCCTCGGGTCCCCCTCAGTTTGAGAGACAAAGTGGTGCAAGAGAAAAGGGGAGACGTGTTTCAACTAACGTAGGGGCTCATAATTCATATGTTCGGCTTCATTGGGAGGCCCTTCCTGCTACCAGTCTACCCCTCCGAGTACCAGTTCACGTTGGAGGTCGCTCGACAGAGCGACGCAACCAACGCCATCTATGGCCATGGTCGAAAATGGGCACATACCTGTGACTTCCCCTTCAGGATGGGAGTAATTGAAGTATTTGCCTTAAAACAAAACATTTTCTTGGAGGAAAAGCTTGCCAATTTTGGCCTACTCTAGATTCCTCAACAATGGCTCTATGATCCCTTGGGAGTGATGAGGGATCACTTAAAATTCAAGAATTTCCACATCTGCCCCCACCCTGAAATTGTGGAACAAAGGAATAATCCCAATGGGAAGGATCTGGAGTGGCATTTGGAGAGAATGAGGACATTGCCTCCCTGGCATGAGTTCTACCCCATGGAGGTCGAGTTTGACCCGGACCAGCATCCCCTCCCAACTCCAAGCTCAACATTTTGGAGAAAGGCAAAGGATGATTTAAAGGAGGAATTGAAGAATTGGAGCGAGGAAAAATTAAGGGAGTGGTGGATAATGAGAGTCCATCGCCAGAAGATGAATTCTTATGGACTCTTGACAATGGATAAAGACTTCACAATTCTTTATGAAGCCAATGTTGAAACTTGGAAGTCCATATCCTTCGCTCGACTTTGTTCCTCCAAGCTACCCCAGGATCGGGTGAAAGCCCAAGAGGAGCTGACAATGCTTCAGAGCAAGAAGAAGAGGAAGAAGCCGAAGCTACACCAAAGGCACTACCACAGGGACCATCAAAAATCCATGACACAAGTGCCGAAGAGTCGGAGCAACCACTGGAGAGAAAGAAAAGAAAGAGGCAGCAAATTCAAGTGCCTCCGAGCCACCCAAAGTGACCCCGTACAAAGCTCCCAAGTGCTCCTATTGGACAACCTGCATCAGGCCCGACCGAAGAAAATATTGAAGATGCGGGGCCACCAAGTGTCGAGACGGTCCCAGACATAGACGTCATTGATGTGGAGGAACTCCTCCAACAAGAGGGAGACCCCAAAGTAGAAGTTGTGGAGGTCGGGAGTGTCGAAGCCCAAAAGGAGCAGGAGCCTATCATGCAAGAAGTCACTACGACCGCTCTGCCTGAAGGGCACGCAGGTACGCATTCTCCACCCTTTGCCTTAGTCTCTCACGTGTCTACCATGGTCTCGACCGAGTTCCCCCAACAGTCTCTCCCTCCCTCACAAGGTCAGTCACCTCCTCACGCGTTGCCTCTTGCCATCGATCCCGTTAGCCCCACTCCACTTGAGTCATCAGGTCGGGACAAGTCTATTGCTACCACTTCGCCTTCCCATGCCACCAATCCTTTGGACCTTAGTCAGGGTGAAGGTAGTGCCCCAACACTAGACCCTGCTCTTCATTCCCCTACCTCACATGGCATTGTTGCACTCGCTGAGACTCCTAGTACACCTGTCGCCGCACCTTCTGGTGAGGCATCCCCCATTCATTCTTTATATTTATTTACCCCTTCGGCTGGAGATCCAGCCTTATTTGAATCTAAATTGTCCATGATGAAAGAACGCCCTCTAGCTGAGAAGCTACTCCTAGCTCGAAAAAATACAGAAAAAATGCTGAAGGAGGCGAGGAAGAAGAGAGGGCGCTCTCTAGCCCAGGTTGAAAAATGCGTTGTCTTCGATTTGAAGGTTGGGAAGTTGCATAAAGTAAAAAAGATCCCCAAGGTCCAGAAGCCCCTGGATGAAATGACTCCAGCGGACTATGACTACCAAGACAAATCCAAGGACCTGGAGCATTTGAATGTTGACAATGAATCTGAATCCATGCACGTCAGGATCGAAACCTTTCGAGCGCATGCCAACATCGCTAATCAGCACAGATTTGAGGCAGAAAATGCCAACATCAAGTTGGAGGAAGAGCTAGCTAGAATCCGCTCCAAGCTAGAAGATTCAGAGAAGCAGTGTAAGCTGATGAAAAAGGAAACACATGCCCTGAAATAGCAAATACTACAACTGCAGTGCACAGCTGAGAACCAAGCACAGAGACAGGTCGAGAATGATCTGAGGGCCAAGGAAGTTGAAAACAAGATCTTGCAGTTGCAGCAGCAGTTGCACCAAAAGGAAAGCTTAGAGTTGTTTGACAGAGGCAGGATCAAAGAAATCCGCTCACACTTGCTAAAAAATTTTAGACCCCGGGCCTCCAGTGCCCTATCAATTTTGACCTATATCACCGAAGCACAGCGTGTCGCTACCGAAGGAGGGCCAATTATAGATGAAGTCACTCAGAAAGCTAGAGGTCGACTCAAATTAGCCTTTGATGTCCAAAACATGAAATATCAGGACTTGCAGGTTGTTGCAATGAGTCAGACGGCTAGAGATTGGTCCACGGCCCAAGCCACAGTTCGTGCCTTCTTTTCCAAGGTGAGGAAGGCACAAAAGGCGAGAGGCCTCCTGGACCTGTTTGAAAGAGAGCAGCATGCATCACTAGGCTATTTCCAGGATCTCTCTTCCTTAGGTTTCTCGAGCTTCACAGATGATGATGGGAACCTTCTGACCAAGGAAGAGCTTAAGCCAGCATGGCTTCAATTTGAAGGTGACGTCTCGGAGATAGACGAATGGGTGGAGCCAATAACAGAAAGGTAGATCACAGATTTCATTCTTAGATACTACAAGATTGCAGCCAACCTAAACGATCTGTTCACCAGAGCCAAACATGCAGATATCGGGCAGATTGATCGCTTCCATGTTTTGGTTAAGGCATTGCAAGACCAAGAGCCTTTCTCGAAGGGTGCATGGGCTCATGTCCGCCGAACCATGAAAAATATCCGCGATCGCCTTGCCCCATCACCGTCGCAAGAAGCCACGCCAGAGGAAGCAGAAGAAGAAGAAGAAGAACAAGAACAAGTCGGGGGCAGCCCGCAGAAGAAGAAGAAAAGGGAGAAGGGTCTGGAGGTAACTCTGGCCCAATGGATCAAGGCTAAGGGTTCTTCCACCGAGACAAGCTCGTTGCCCCACGAGCCGCCAAGAATGTTGACAATTTTGTCACATTGCACAACGGGGTAGAAGAAAATCAAAATTTTGTACAGTCTCTCTTTTGTAAAGTATTTCTTTTAATTTGTTCCCTTGCTTTTAGAAACAACATTTTCAAATGTTGCAGCAATTTTGGCTTTCCTTGCCACCCCCTTGTACATAAAAAGAAGAAGAAAAAGCTTCGCTGCCAAAAAAACCAAGGAAGATAGCTTCGCGAAAGAAATCACTAAGGATGAAAACTACTTCGGGCCCGAAGTTCCTCAAACAAGTACTTCGGGCAAAAATCTCGCGAAGCGGCATCAAAAAGAGCTTCGCACCCGAAGCATTTTTAGTAGCTACTTCGGGTGAAAGTTCTGCGAAGTGGCACTCAAGCAGAATTTCAAAAAAATAGCTTTGCCAAAGGAAGATCGTGGTCTGAATTGGCTAAGGCAATAAAAGCTACTTTGGCCAGAAAGCTTGGGAGGTGGAAGTCAAAGGAGCGCAGCATTGAAAAATACTTCGCCAAGAAATCGTCGAAGTACCTACTTCGGGCCTTCCCTCCAGTGAACCATTTCTACTTCGGGCCCGAAGCATTTCCAGCAGGTGCTTCGGGCGAAAGTTTTGCGAAGTGGTGTCGCCGAAACAAAATGCAAAGGAAGAAAAATGAGAAGTACTTCAAAAGGCTACTTCGGGCAAGGAACTTGCGAAGTAGAATTTGAAGGAGCAAAATGATGAAGCACCCACTTCGGGCCTCCCCATCAGCGAACCATTTCTACTTCATTGAAAGTAGTTGCGAAGCATCTGCTTCGGCCATCTTTCGTGCGAAGTACTTTCACCCGAAGTAGAAGCAGTCGAAGCAATTTTGAAGGCAAGAATGCGCTTCGGCCGAAATACCCCCGAACTACAGTTTTGAAGAAGGTTCATGGTGAAGCATTTTTCAAGTTCACCAGTGAAGTATCTACTTTGGGCGAAGGGCCTCATCGAAGCAGTTTTGACACATCTCTCCAGCGAAGCAGCGAGAAGTGAAAAGCCCATCTTGCGAAGGAGATCTGCTTCGGCCCTCATCACCCCCGAAGCTATTTTGCGAAGCTCCATTTTGCGAAGTACAAATCAAGGAGGATCTACTTCGGCATGAGTCCATTGCGAAGCGAAGTTGAAGGACTAGCGAAGCACTTCAAAAGGCACGTGCTCCAAGTCGGGTATTTTCCCGAGGTGATCAAGTGCCTCATAAATGCATTTTTTTATGCTCGGTAAGCCCGCTGTTCATTTTTAGCAATTGGAAATGAAGTATCAATCCATGATGAAGAGCTCGACAAGCATGGCGGCTACTCGAGCACCACACCCGAAGACCAAGGACATCCAGGCGGCTCATTAACGCGTCTTTCCCCGGCTGACCCGATCGTAGCTGCTAGTTTTGGTAACGGAATTGAGAGCTCAGTCACGAGAGCCGCAAGAGCCGACTTCTCAGCTTTCGAGGATGTACTCCTCCATTTTGTGTAATTATGGCTCAGAGGGTCGGGTCCTCTATAAAAACCTAGACATTGTAATGTAAAAAGTGGGGGGAACTTTCTGCTAGAAAGTTGTTGTAACTTGATGTCCTGTGATTAATACTAAAGAGCTTTGGGCTCAATTTCTCTCTTGTATGCTGCCTTCTGTGTTTATTTCTTTTGTCTTTCTTCATTTGCATATTGTAACTCTGAATCCTGAATTCGGTGTGCGATTGGGGACTGTACCCTAAAATTTGCCCGAAGGATACATAGGAGAGGAAAAACGCTATATTGGTTTTCTTTTATGCTGCCTGGTGGGTTGTGGTTTCTGTTATATTCGCTTGTCCTAATCGTCATTACTTTGAACCCTGAATTTCGATGAAAGGGAGAAGGAGAATCCTGGAGCTCGCCCAGAGGATACATAGGAAGGTTAATGTGGCGTTTCTTTCATTTATTCTTGGTGTTCTTTGTTGCTATTCAAGTTGTTAGTTAGTGATCGTGCTTCCTGTTCTCTCCCACTTTAAATTATCGATCTCTCTTCCCTTACCCCTTTTTTATTTCTTTCTCTAACCCTAACTCTTTTTATCTCTTTCCTGCACCCTTACTCTATTTATCTCTTTCCTGCATCCCTTATCTCAAAACACCAAAGTAGTTTAGCATAGGAGCCGACCTTTCTCCGGAGATTGGCATGAGGGGCATCTCTTCCCTTCGGCCTTTCAATGTTGGTCCAGGTCTAGGGCGCATACACTTACCCAAATCCTTTCTTGGGCAGATTTGATGACCAACAGCTACTATGGCATGCGATTCAAAACATGATCAATTAATATGGCACACAAAAACAAATCACATTTATAGATACCCATTTTCCCACTTAATGTTAATTGTGTCAACAAAATTTAAAAACAAAGCACTAATCAACACAAATCTAACAGTCAAATATGTCCAAAAAATACCAAAATCGAACACATATCCAGGCATGCAATCTAAAAATAATAGTCACATTTTTAGATACCCATTTGCCCATTTAGAGGTGGATGTTCAAACTGACATCAAGTACAGTCTACATTGGGCTCCCTATAGCTCATTTTCATTTTACTACTATCTACACTATGGCACGTAAATCAAAGGCATGTCAAATGAAGTCAACTACCAAAATAACCAATATTTTTGGACACCCATTTTGCCTTTCTGTGGTGAAAGTGTTATTAGTTTTTAAATATTCTATCTCTAACATGGCAAATATAACGCCCTAGAGTTCACACATTACACCTCAAACCATCAAATACCGAAATCACATCAAACGAAGTCATAAAAATAAAATAGTCACATAACGGGATACCCATTTCCTACTTTAGCAGACAAAGTGCAAAAACATATCGATGTCAGTACACCGTTACCTCATAGTTAAACTTCACACCTACTCTTCCCATTACTCGATCAAACTGGTGACAAAACAAATCCAATTGAAAAACCGAATGCACTTTTGGGTACCCATTTGGCTCGTTTATCACTATGTGTTCAAATTTTACTTAAAAGTTATAATTTTTTTTTTTTTAATTGGGACGAAAACCTCCCCCCCTCATTTATATTTTCCTGAGAAAATAAAATATAAACAAAACAAGGCAAAAGATCACTTACCAGTGGATCCCCGTGCTTGATGCCAACTGGTCTCCATCCCTTTGTCATATTTACTCTTGCAATCACCACCTGCATTTTTCTCATACCATCAAAAGTCTTTCCAAGTCACTTTCCACACATGTGCATCTTCCAAATGAGATCCCACCATGCATATTTAGGCTTAAATATCCCTCAACTGTCGTTTCATGACCCAGGTCGCGAATAGGGTCAAAACCATGACATGGGTCACGTTTTCAATCAAAACATACCATAACATCCCCAAAACCCTAAGAGAGTAGGAAAATTCCCTCTAAAGCCCTATGAGCCTCAAAAACTTACCTTTTAAACACCACTTGCAAACACACATTGTATTTTACTGATAAACTTGTCACATTAGTACTTTTGGACCATGTTGATCTGGTTGCAAAAGCATAGCAATCAAACGTTGTCATTCTCAAGCAACTAGTATGGCATCATAAATGCCATATGAACTTCATAAAAATACAACATTGCATTCACAATCATCCATTTCATTGTACCAGCATTGCTTTTTATTTCTTTCCTCTTCTTCTTTCCTTCTTCTCTTCTCCCCCTTGGCTATCCAGTCAATATTGTATGGTCACGCTTCGAGAGGCTACATACCTTTGATTAGATCCCACTCTTTTTCCTTCTCCTCCCTAGATATTGAAGAACACAAGCTTATACTGAGAGGGGGGGTGAACAGTATAAGACCTCTTTTTTCTTTTTCCTTTATACTTCAAAATAGTAAAGCAATATACCTAAAGCAATATCAAAACAATGCACAATATCATCCACAAAGTGACACCAATTTTAACGTGGTTCACCCAAAATGGCTGGGCTACGTCCACAAAAATTTTCTCTAAAAGTTATCTCAAAGTTCTTTGAGAATCCTTCCCAATTACAATGTTTATGAGCCTCTGCTCAAAGGATATACCTTCCCCCAATCAGAATTTATGAGCCTCTGCTCAAAGGAGATACTTTCCCCTCTGCTCTAGATTTATGAGCCTTTGCTCAAAGGAGATACCTTCCCCTCTGCTCTAGAAATGATCCCTCAAAAGATCAACTACCTCTACCTCTTGCCAGCACATGGAACTCCTTTCCACCGAAGACATCCTGTCCTCAATGCTTAGCCTAAGAGACCTCTGCCTTCTATGATCACGTCCATAGCGGCTCGACAACCCTGTACCAAACATAGTCAGTTGGTCTAGTACAAGTCTTCCTCTGTATGTCAGATCTATCCAACACTTGAACAAATCAATCCTCTACACACAAGCCTTCTCAAAGACTTCCCAAATCTGTCCTTAGGTTCTTCTCAAAGAACCAGTGCACCTCTATCCTCATACAGTAGCACTCCGCATTCGTCTTTGCCCTTTGTGCTCTTTATGCCCTCTGCTTTGTTTGCACAATCACAGCTGCACTTGGTCAAACTTCAACCTTTGCACTCTCTATGCAATCACAGCGGCACTTAGAATAATTTGCCATGACTCTTCGCTCACTCTGCACAGTTCGATCGAATTTCGCACTTTGCTCTTGACGATCGAACTTCTCACTCTACGCTCTATCTACGAATGTCGCAACTAACAACACACAAACTCTTCAAAATAGCCTGCCTTTTATAATAAAAATTTCAAGATCAAAACCTTAATCTTGGTCGACTGTAACCCTAATATTTAGTCAGCTGCACAACCCTAAACTTCGTCGGTTGCAAACCCTAATCTTCGTCAACTCACATTTAACTTTGTCGGCTTCAACTACCTCTGTAACTCTTTTGTAGCTTTTGCCGTGAAATTACATGTCATGATATCGTGACACATTTGCAATCATACACTTTATTTTGGCTTTTGTCATGATATCGTGACACTTCAACCTTTGTCGACTTTCTTTCTGCTTTTGTCATGAAATCACGACACTTCTACCTCTACAAACTTCGTCTTCACTTCTGTCACGATATCACGACACTTATGTCTTCATAGCCTTCCTCTCTGCTTTTGTCATGAAATCATGACACTTCTACTTTCATCTACTTTCTTTTCTGCCTGTCATGAAATTGTGACACTTTTTGCATCCATACGCATTCTTTACAATCTGTCACAAAATTGCGACGCTTTCAGCTTTCGTACGCTTTCCTTGTAACCTGTCGCGAAATTGCGACGCTATCAACTTTCTGTATGTTTTCTTTGCAACCTATCGCAAAATCATGATGCTTTCAACTTTCGTATGTTTTCTTTGCTCTTTGAGTCACGAAATTGCGACATGTTGTGATATCGCGACACTTTTCTAACTTGCTTTCTCTCTCCTGCTTAAGTCACGAAAATGCGACATGTCGCAATATTGCGACACTTTTCTAACTTGCTTTCTCTCTCCTACTTAAGTCGTGAAAATGCGACATGTCGTGATATCACGACACTTTTCCTCCTTAGATCTTTTCTGTTCTTCGGGTCGTGAAAACCCAACATGTCACAATATCGTGACACTTTTTCTCCTTAGCACTTTTCTTTTCTTCAGGTCATGAAAACCCAACATGTCGCGATATTGCGACACTTTTTCTCCTTAGCGATTTTCTTTTCTTCGGGTCACGAAAACCCGACATGTCACGATATCGTGACACTTTTTCTCTGTGAGCTCTTTCTCTTGAACCTATCATGAAATCACGACACTTTTTCGTCTGTACCAACCCTCTTGCAAATTGTTGTGAAATCAAGACACTTTTCTTTGCGAGCTCTTTCTCTCGAACCTGTCAGCTTGGGGTTTGCAAAAGACCTTTGAAACTGTTATGCCGTAACCTTCATCAAAAAAAATTATTTGACATCAAATAAAATTCCTTCAAAATCTTCTTGACATCAATGACAACTTATGAGCAAAGGCAATGTACCCAAAGTACCCAAAATTTCCAACAATATCCCCCTTTGTCATTGATGGCAAACCTTTACTGAAAACACTTCTCAAGAGCCAAAAACTGAAACCAACTGTGCTAACAACTGACCAACGTCCTTTGAAGTTTTGCTCCCCCTAACTTGAAGCTTTCCTCTTCACTTGAACTTGAATATTTCTTCTTTACTTGAAGCTCTCCCCCTTACTCATATATCTCCCCCTTTGTCATCAATGGCAAAGGGCCACCTTTGGGGCTCGGGACTAAGAATGAGTCTCTTAGCTTAGTCCCTCCCCCACCTCCTGATGAGGTGATTAATTCTGGGGTGGGATTAAAACTCCCATTAGGCACTGATCATCATCAATGTCTATAACTTCCTTGTCGCGCCTTCTATTGAACTCTTTGTCCATATTCCTGTTCTTGTCACTGTTCTTGTTCTTGTTCTCATTCCTATTCTTGTCCATGCCTTGATCCTTGGACCTAATCATACCACTGTTCCTGTTCCTGTAATCTAGAATTTTAGCTCTACACTGTCTGATTATGTGACCTTCATTGTTGCACTTGAAACACTTGATGATGTTGTTTCTTTGAGGTAAACCTGATCTTTGAATCCACCTGTTCTAACCAAACTTGTTCTGGCCAAACCTGTTTTGACCAAACCTGTTCTGACCAAACCTATTCTGACCAAACCTATTTTGATCAAACCTGTTCTTGTTATTTACCTTGCAATAGACTGCCTTGTGCCCAAACTGTTTACAAGAGTAGAAATACCCTTGAAAGAAACTAGCACTTCTAAAATTGTCATTTACCTTCTTCACTTGAGCCATGCAATGTGAAGCCATGTGACCAAACTTATGACAAGCAAAACATCTGCCTTGAAATTTTCCTTTATTTGACCTCTTGGGTCCTGAAAACTTCTTCTTCTCATTCTGAATTCTGTTTTATGTTTCTGTGCATCTATCATTCAAGGACTCATGATCTAAAATACTTTCCTCATCAGAACTCTCTTCCTTTTGGAGTCTCTTACTAGACTCTCCAACTTGTTCCTTGTGTGGCTTAACAAAACCAAGGCCTATTTTATCTGTTGTCTTTCTTTGACCTTTGATGAGTGACTTAACCTTTTTGGAGCTATCTTGAAACCTGTAAAGCTTATCCTTGTACTCTTTAGTTTTTGCTTTCAAAGAAGCCATTTTCTGTTCTAACTCACTATACTCAAGAACCTTAGACTCTAACTCATCCTTGAGTTCTTGTGTCTTAGCTATAGAGAAATCAAGACTTTCTATAAGATCATCTCTCTCTATACAACATTCATCTAACTTATCCTTGAGTCTATTCTTCTTTCTTTCCTTTTTCAAAGCACTAAGAGAATTAATAAGTTCACTTTCAAGATCCTTTATTTGTTTGCTTTCTGAATCATCAAAGCCTTTTTTAGATTTCTTATCACTAGAGGTGCTACCTTTTTCAAAAACCATACAAGCATCTTCCTTATAGTTTTCTGAAGCATCCTCATACATACTAGAAACAAAATCATTATTTGTGCAATCATCCTCAAGGTGACCAAAATTTCCACATCTAAGACATTTCATGATAATGAATCTATGTTTTTGTTCTTCCTCTTTTTCTGATATGAACATCTCATTTTCATCATCACTTGAAGAACTTTCACTATCACTACTAGAACACTTACTTGCTTTGTCTAGGTAGAAACTCTTCTTGTGCTTGTGAGAATACCTCTTTCCTTGATTGATGTGCTCATCTTTGTTCTTCCTGTGATGCTTGTGCTTTTCAGAATCCTTGCTCTTAGAATCCTGTTTATCTTCATCACTTTCATTCTTGGGAATAGTACAGTCAGTAGCATAATGAACAAACTTTCCACAATTGAAACATATTATATTTTTCACGCTTTTGTGCTTTCTAGAGAACTTGTCTTTCTTGCTATAATATGCCTCTTCATCACTAGAAGACTCATCACTCTCTTGAAGTTGTTTACCCTTGGATTTCTTGGTAGCCTTGAAAGCTGCCTCTTTCTTGACATCAACCTTCACTTGAATTCTTAACTCAAATGCTGCAAGTATACTATGGAGCTCATCCTTTTTCAACTTATCCAAATCTTTAGCTTCCTCAATAGCAGAAATCTTTTCACTAAATCTATTAGGAAGAGATCTTAAAATCTTATCACAAACATCATTTTTAGCAAGCTCAAGACCTAAGTCTTTCATGGAGTTAACAACCTCATCCATACGAAGCATGTAGTCACTAATATTTTCATCATCATTCATCTGGAGTTGTTCAAACATACCTTTGAAGTGTCTCAACTTGTCTTTTTTGACATTTGTATCACCTGTATGAACCACCTTCAATTGTTTCCACATTTCACTAGTTGTCTTGCAGTGAATCACTTTGGTGAGATCTGCTTTCTGTAAGCCTTTTAGGATTGCATTCATTGCTTTTGAATTGTTGTGATGTAGGAGCCTTTCTTCTTTAGTATTAGGACCATGTACAAGAATAGTGTACTCATCTTCAATCACTTCCCATACCTCATTACCAAGTTCCATTAGATGAACCTTTATCCTTGCACTCCAAAGACCAAAATCTGACCCATCAAGAATAGGTGTTGCATTGCTACTTGAATGATCCATTGTGTTCTTTACTAGCTTTTCCTTCAAGTTGTTAAACTTTTCGAAGGCACTCGCTCTGATACCAATTGAAGAACACAAGATTATACTGAGAGGGGGGGTGAACAGTTTAAGACCTCTTTTTTATTTTTCCTTTATACTTAAAAATAGTAAAGCAATATACCCAAAGAAATATCAAAACAATGCACAATATCATCCACAAAGTGACACCAATTTTAACGTGGTTCACCCAAAATGGTTGGGCTACTTCCACAAAAATTTTCTCTAAAAGTTATCTCAAAGTTCTTTGGGAATCCTTCCCAATTACAATGTTTATGAGCCTCTGCTCAAAGGAGATACCTTCCCCCAATTAGAATTTATGAGCCTCTACTCAAAGGAGATACCTTCCCCTCTACTCTAGATTTATGAGCCTCTGCTCAAAGGAGATACCTTCCCCTCTGCTCTGGAAATGATCCCTCAGAAGATCAACTACCTCTACCTCTTGCCAGCACGTGGAACTCCTTTCCACTGAAGACCTCCTGTCCTTAATGCTTAGCCTAAGAGACCTCTACCTTCTATGATCACGTCCACAGTAGCTCAACAACCTGTACCAAACATAGTCAGTCAATCTAGTACAAGTCTTCCTCGTCATGTCGATTTGTCCAACACTTGAACAAATCAATCCTCTACACACAAGCCTTCTCAAAGCCTTGAAAAATCTGTCCTCAGGTTCTTCTCAAAGAACCAGTGCACCTCTGTCCTCATACAGCAACACACCATGTTTGTCTTTGCCCTTTGTTCTCTCTACGCCCTCTGCTATCTGTGCACAATCACAGTCGCACTTGGTCAAACTTCAACCTTTGCACTCTCTACACAATCATAGTGGCACTTAGAACAATTTGCCATGACTCTTTGCTCACTCTGCACACTTCAATCGAATTTCACACTCTGCTCTCAACGATCAAACTTCTCACTCTACGCTCTATCTATGAACGTCACAACTAACAACACACAAACTCTTCAAAATAGCCTACCTTTTATAATAAAACTTTCAAGATCAAAACCTTAATCTTAGTCGACTGTAACCCTAATCTTTAGTCGGATGCACAACCCTAAACTTCGTCGACTGCAAACCCTAATCTTTGTCAGCTCACATTTAACTTTGTCGGCTTCAACTGCCTTTGTAACTCTTCTGTAGCTTTTGTCATGAAACTACAACATGTCACGATATCGTGACACCTTTGCAATCGTACACTTTCTTTTGGCTTTTGTCGCAATATCACGACACTTCAGCCTTTGTCGACTTCCTTTCTACTTTTGTCACAAAATCGTGACACTTCTGCCTCTGCAGACTTTGTCTTCACTTCTGTCGCAATATAGTGACACTTCTATCTTCATAGCCTTCCTCTTTGATTTTTTCATGAAATCACGACACTTCTGCTTCTGTCTGCTTTATTTTCTTCCTGTCGTGAAGTCGTGACACTTTTTGCATTTGTATGCATTATTTGCAACCCATCATGAAATCATGACGCTTTCAACTTACGTACGCTTTCCTTGTAACCCGTCACAAAATTGCGACACTATCAACTTTCCGTACGTTTTCTTTGCAACCTGTCACGAAATCGCGATGCTTTCAGCTTTCGTACGTTTTCTTTGCTCTTTGAGTCACAAAATTATGACATGTGATATCGTGACACTTTTCTAACTTGCTTTCTCTCTCCTACTTAAGTCACAAAAATGCGACATGTCGCAATATCGCGACACTTTTATAACTTGCTTTCTCTCTCCTGCTTAAGTTGCGAAAATGTGACATGTCGCGATATTGCGACACTTTTCCTCCTTAGATATTTTCTATTCTTCGGGTTGCAAAAACCCGACATGTCGCAATATCGTGACACTTTTTCTCCTTAGCGCTTTTCTTTTCTTTGGGTCGTGAAAACTCGACATGTCGCGATATCGCAACACTTTTTCTCCTTAGCACTTTTCTTTTCTTCGAGTCGTGAAAACCCGACATGTCATGATATCACGACACTTTTTCTCTACAAGCTCTTTCTCTCGAACCTGTCATGAAATTGCGACACTTTTTCATCCATACCAACCCTCTTGCAAATTGTCGTGAAATCGTGACACTTTTCTTTGCGAGCTCTTTCTCTCGAACCTGTCAGCTTGGGGTTTGCAAAAGAACTTTGAAACTGTTATGCCGTAACCTTCATAAAAACAAATTATTTGACATCAAATCAAATTCCTTCAAAAGCTTCTTGACATCAATGACAACTTATATACTTGAGCAAAGGCAATGTACCCAAAGTACCAAAAATTTCCAACAGATATCCAGTCAATGTTATATGGTCACGCTTTGAGCGGCTACATACCTTTGATTAGATCCCATTCTTTTCCCTTCTCCCCCTTGGCTATCTAGTGAATGTTGTATGGTCATGCTTTGAGTGGCTACATACCTTTGATTAGATCCCATTATTTTCCCTTCTCTCCCTTGGCTATCCAGTTAATGTTGTATGGTCATGCTTCGACCGACTACATATCGTTGATTATATCCCATTCTTTTCCCTTCTCCTCCCTAGCTATCCAATCAATGTTGTATGGTCATGCTTCGAGTGGCTACATACCTTTGATTAGATCCCATTATTTTCCCTTCTCCCTAGCTATCCAATCAATGTTGTATGGTCATGCTTCGAGCGACTACATGCATTTGATTAGATCCCATTCTTTTCATTTCTCCTCCCTATTTATCCAATCAATGTTGTGTGATCATGCTTTGAGCAGCTACATATCTTTTATTAGATCCCATTATTTTCCCTTCTCCTCCCTGGCTATCCAGTCAATGTTGTATGGTCACACTTCAAGCGGCTACATACCTTTGATTAGATCCCATTATTTTCCCTTCTCCTCCCTGGCTATCCAGTCAATGTTGTATGGTCACACTTCAAGCGACTACATACCTTTGATTAGATCCCATTATTTTCCCTTCTCCTCCTTGGCTATCCAGTCAATGTTGTATGGTTACGCTTCGAGTGGCTACATACCTTTGATTAGATCCCATTCTTTTCTCTTCTTACTAGCAATCATATTCATCATGCATTGGTATCTTTATCAATCATTGCATCATCAAATCACCACATTCTATTCACCTCATTTTTTATTCCTCGTTTGAGGGGGTATTCATATCCAAAGTCAGCTTTGCATGCAACCACAACATCAAAAATCCAAAAGCATGATTAGCGCATTTGTCTACAAATTTTTTTGCTAAAGATTATCATACGATTATAATATCAATTTCAAATAGACATGGGTTACATCAGGAGAGTTATGTGTTACTATGGAAAATTCAATCTAGCATTCATGTACATCGAGTACACAATGTATGATATATTTGATCAATCCTAGCGTAACATTTGGAAATGGACTTCACAACCACGTTGATATGGTCACAAGTTGATGATCCAAATGTTAAACTAACTCAAATGGTTTGACACTTGTTGCCATGTTCTCATCAATCAATCAACAACAAAGATTTAGTTAGGATTTTTTCCTAATCACACTTTTGGACCACGTTGATCTGGTCGCAAAAGCAAAGCAGTCAAAATTTGCCATTCTCAAGAAACTAGTATGGCATTGTAAATTTCATACGGACTCAGCAAAATCACATAATTGCATTCATAATCATTCATTTTCCCTTATTAGCATTATTTTTATCTCTTTCCTCTTTTCCTTCTTTCCTTCCTCTCTTCTTCCCTTGTGGACATCAAGTTGATGTTGTATGGTCACGCTTCGAGTGGCTACATACCTTCGATTATATTCCATTATTTCTCTTATTTTCCCTAGATACCTGATTGATTTGTATGGTCACGCTTTCAGTGGCTACATACCCTTTGATTTAATTCCATTCCCCTTCTATCCCTTTTCTTTCTGCACAAACCCTTCATATTTTTGTATTAAACTGTATTCTACACAGTATAATACAAAAAGGAGCAAAATGTAGACACCCAAAAGTCACACATTATTATTTTTGCATATCTATAGGTGATCCCAGACATCCCTAGGCTATTGTAGACTATTGTATTCATGGGTAGACATGCGTAGACATGTGTAGACATGCGTAGACTTCCATAAGTTCACCATAGTAACGTGTATTCCACAAATGGCTTTCAAGTCCAAAACCCTAATAAGCCCTCAACACCACATCTTATGTGTCAAGATACCTTTAGACAGCAACCCGAGGTGATGCATATACCATTTACACTCAATTGACACCCCCACGGGGTATTAATTGGTAAAATCAATTAAAAGTCAATTATCAAATTCTAATTTAATTTTGACTTCACTTAAGCCCATTTTTAGGGTAGAATTGGATTAATTAACTCTTAATTCATAATTAGTGTTAATCAAATCCTCTCACATGTGCCAATTTAGGGTTTCCTAGGGTTTTCTTTTAATCCTCCCCTAAACATGCTTAAGGCCTAATTAGAATTAGCACTAATCCTTCCTCACACATGTGTGAGGATAGGATATTTCCTACTTAGAATGAGATGTTGCCACATAGAATATATTAACCTAACCCTAGTTAGAATCAATCCTAGGTTTAGTCTATCTAACCCCCCCTGCACCTTGCATTTGCCTATAAATAATGGGTCCCAAACCCCAAATAAAGTTTGATTACCAAATTCAACAAAGTACTGTTACTCTATAGAAATGGAAAGCCAATAGTGCACAGTCTATTCTCAATGCATATATACAGATTCTGATAGCATACAAAGGCACCCCAGTTGCCTTAGGATTGATCCATTGAAGATATTTTACAAGAGGAGCATCACAACTCAATTCACAACCTACCCTTGGAATCCGACCCCAATTAGCGACCCGAGTCGTGAATTGCATCTGCAAGCCCCAAATCACCCCAAATTTGGGAGGTAAGGCCTATTTCATAATATGACTACCTTATACATATTTTATTGTGATTTATGTTATAGTTTTATAGTCATTATCATCTTCTTAAATATGAGGTCTAACTAAGGCAAGCCCCCCAACGTATTGCCCCTTTCTTGCAAGTTTCTTTCAGGTTATGTAGTAGATTTGAAGGAAAGGAACAACATCAAACAAAAACCAGTGGTGGCCCGCATACAATGAAGCCCACCTAAACTGAGTGACATCAGAAGGAGGCATCAGACCTGTATTTCTTATTCATGAAAAGAAAAGGAGAAACTCTCCCTATTTGTAACCTATACAAAAATTAATAATGAATAAAGCATATGTTTCTGAATGACTTGTGTTATTACTTGTTGTTAGATCAAATGCAAACTTATGGTCATTTCACACTCCTTACCAGGCATGGTATGGAAAGAATCCAAATGTAAAACATTTCAAATTTTTTGGTTCTTTAGCATATGCACACATTCCTGATGAAAAAAGGAAAAATCTTGATCCCAAGAGTCAAGCATGTATTTTGATCCGATTGCCCATAAGAAAGAAAGAGATTAGAAGTACCTTCTTCTTCACAAAAATGACATACTGACTACTTTGACTACTACTTTTCCTGAGAATATTTGGACCAAAAGTCTCAAGCAAAGTGACCTGGTTTGCCACAATTGAAACAAACCTTTTTGGATTTGTCACTTCCTCTTCCTCAACCTTGACTTCTACCTCTACTTTGACTTCCACCTCTGCTGGGAGTTCCTCCTCTACTGGGATTTCCACCTCTTTAGTTGCTCTTGCCTCTACCTCTTCTATGACCTCTACCTTGGCCTCTACATTTTCCTTTTCTAGTACCTTCCTAAGATGCGAAGTCTTTATCATTGCCTCCATAACTGATTGAAGGAGATTCCTGTAATATCTCTTCATGTGAAAGTAATGAACCAATTAAAACATCAAAGGATAGTGTAGATAGATCCTTTGATTCTTCGATGATGATTGCTATGTGATTCCATTTTAGAATAAGTTTTCTCAACCCTTTATTCACAACAGTTTCTAGTTTGACTTCTTCTCCAAGTGTTACCATCTTGTCAACGATTGCTTTAACTCGAACGTAGTAGTCACCAACTTTCTCATTTTCAATCATATTGAGATTCTCAAAATCTCGTTTAAATGTTTGAATCCTGGCCTGCTTCACTTGATCACTTCCTTGGAAAACTTCTTTTAAGGTATTCCATGCATCTTGGGAAGTTATACAAGATGCAATTCTAGGAAAAATACTTTTATCCAATGCTGCTTGAAGATGAAAACAAGCAAATGAATTGTTCTTTTGTGCTTCCTTCTTTGCTTTCTTATCAACTGCACTTAATGTAGTCCAATCAGAGGATTCTGAGTAACCCTCTTCTACTATGTCCCATAACCCCTTACCTATGAGTAAGGTCTTCATTTTGATAGACCAGTACTCATAATCATACCCATTAAATTTTGGAATGGGTAGATTAGCATTCGAGGCCATAGCTACTGACAAGTAACTAAAAATAAACTTTTATTTTTCTAGTACAATCACTTTCAAAGAAAAATAATTACAAATTCAAATCAAGTCTAGCTTGATCTAATATTTCACTTATGGCTTGATCTTCTTTTTGAGGCTCTCCAATCATTGGGTTCCCAAAGTTATCACCAATCGAATCTTCATCGTCACTGATGAGGATAATTTTTGGTGAAGCTGGCTCAAGTATTTGTATTGAATCACTATTATCGATATGAGGATTTTCTGGTTCTTGAGGTGCAATGCCAACTGAATATGAGTGCTAAAATATTTTTCTAAATGAGTTATCTTCGAAATCTGCCTCGTATCCAGAATTAGGATGTCTCTTATGAGCTATGACAACATTTTGTAACTGGTTGAACACAACATGCAGACTGTATCTCTGAACTCTTTCATCAAATGATTTGATGTTCTCTCTTAGTAAAAGAGAGCACAATGCATGATAGCACCCGGTAGATCGTATCATGAAGCTTTTCAATTCAAAAATGTTCCCCTTAGGGCCTCTAAGGATACAAATGTTTACTCTTACAAATTTCACTCCTTTACAGTTGCTGAGGCTATTACAAAAAAAAATTCAGCCTTGAACGGGGTTCCAAGTGGCGCTTAGAAGGCTTCCCGTCACTTTTATGCTCCCCTTTTACAAAGATTGCCACTTAGGCTATTACACAATTTGCAAGTTTTTCAAGCCCCTTGGGCGATTTTACAGATTGCCTCTGAAGCAATAGGTTCAAATTTTCTCCTTTGAAAGTTAAAAAAAAACTTTTAAATTATTTTAATATTTTTCTATTTAATAATTAAAAACATTGCTTTAAAAACTATTTAAAAATAAATATTTAAAAAATATTTTAAAGCAATTATCATTTAATTATTAAATACAATATTAAAAACTTTAATTAAAACTTGAATTGACTTTTGAAAAAAAAAAAATATTTGAACCTCTTTAAGCCTGCGAGTCGAACTCGTGACCTGCGGTGGCCGAAGATGCAGCCCTCAACCGTCTCAGCTACAACCCGCCTTTGGAAAAACAAGAGTCCTCACACCACTTTATCACTTCCCCAATGCAAATTAAAAAACTTTAAAAAACTTTGATTTTTTTGTCATTGGGTTTCGAACCCACGACCTGTTGCAAAGCAGGGTTCATCCCAGCCAATTGGGCCACGCATCCGATGTGAAAACACTGGGTGCCACCTTCATTTTAAACATGTGGGAAGAATTTTTTTTAAAACAATGTGCATTATCCCACATGCACCAGATTGTGGGCTGTGGATGTCTTTTTAAATGCGGGCATGCACTAGTAATCTCGATTGCCTTCGAGCAATCGTTCTTTGTCCTTGTTTTGCCATGCAACTTCAAATCAATAACTGCCACATCGTTACCCAATGCTTTGTCGCCACGTATGCACCACTAAGCCTGCACCACATGTATGCCTTGCTCTCATGTCCTCATTGCCACGTCGGGTAAATTGTCCATGTCACCCGCTCTTAGCCTCTGCCATGTGGCATCCTCATTGCCACATGTCGTTCTTCTAATGTGTCCATGTCAACCAAGCCTCTGTTGCCACGTGTCTGTCCATGTCAGCATCTACATTAGAGTTGTGTCTACATCCATGTCAGGTTATCATTAGCATCACATCAGCATTGGTATTCATTATCTTGATGCCATGTGTCAGGTCATCATCGTCTCGATCTATGTATAGGCAACTGCGTCCAAGGTCCATCAGATCCACCTCATGATGTATATGCACCACCTTTAAGTACATGCTAGATCTGCTATGCATGCCTCAGTATCCATGCCCAAATATGGAATACCTAGGTAGTCCTACTACCTCGAGATGCATTTTTGGACCTTCACAGGTCATCTCCCTCTACTTGACCTCAAAAAATAGGCCTGCACCTCCTACTCTGATACTAGAATGTGACAGATATGGAGGCAAAAAATATAAACTTTATTCCAAATTCAATTATGTGCAAACCTTACAATATATAGTCTCCATTGCAACAAATAATACGAAACGGAAGGAGGAGATAAAGGAGAAAAGGGATAGAAGAAGTTGCGAGAAGGAGATAAGAAGATAGAAGAAGGAGGATAAGGAGGAGACAAATTAGGGATAGGGATAGAGATAAATTAAAAAAATGCCTTACCGATATTTCTTGCCAACTTTGCACCTTCGTGGAGTTAACCTCTAACACTACATTTATTTTTAGAAAATATGGAATTATTTGAGGGGGTCTAATCATAATAAATATTTTATGGGTGGAGTGGCCTCTTTACAAATGTGTGATTAATGAACCCCTTTTCCCATGGAAAATAGAGCTCAAGTGGTGGATTTTCCACTTATTAACAAAGCCCTGCTATAGTAGTCATAGCTTCATCTTTTTCTAGTTTTGCCCTACCTTGGTATACTTTCCTCCTTTTAGATCAAACTATCAGGTTTTAGCCATAGCTTGATTTTAAGCCTTTATTCTAGTGGTATGATTACTATGGTATTTTCCACTTTTGCATTACTTTATTTCCTCCTAGTTTGGTTGATGCTACACTCAATGTCACCCCACTTCTAATTGCCAATGCATTTATGATACCTTTGAAGGGTAATTACTAAAATTCATTTAATGGGTATGCTTTGAGTTTGATTTGGCTTGTGCATGCTCTTATTGCACCTCTCACCATGATTCCTTTAGGGGATACACCTATGGAATAACAATTTCAAATAATCCTATTGAATCCTTGATTCATCTTATCCCCCTCCCTCTTCTCCTCTATGGTTCTTGGGTTTTCCTTAGTGAATATATTGCTTGTGCCATTGAGCAATTGCACCTATGTATATGGTATACTATAGCTCAATTACAAAAATAGGGTAGCTTGGTCTCAATATCCACATGCTAGGTTGGTGAATCAGCTTAGGTGCACCAGGCTTATAGAGGTCCTACCATTAATGAAACCCATTTTGTTACCACCAATAGTTTTTTGGTGCTCCTATTGATGGAGGGATGAGGCTTGCTTATCACCAAAAAGGCTATAGTCCTTTTTTGGTCTGCTCTAAGTGGTTAAATTTACCTTATGGCATGGGAGATTTGAGTATGCTAGCAGTCTCTAGAATTGACCTTCCCTTGTTGGTGTCTTCTTCAAATTAGCTACTTTAGATGTGGAGGAAACTTTAGGACCTCTCATTTCTCTTAACTTCAAGTGTTGATCTTATCCAAAAATCCTCTTTTGGGTGAGAATTTTCCATGTGTAGTGATACTTCACTATATTTTTGATAACTCACAAGGGACTTATACTTGTATGAATTAAGGAACCCAACAAAAATAGACTTATCTTTTGAGCATAGAGTCTATTGGAAAAATTTTGGAGACCTTGTAATTTGAAATGAAAATAGATGGACTCTTCATTGGATCTACTTGGGAGTTCATATAATGTATCAATAGGATCCCACATTTTATAGACATTTTACCAATAAAGCATTGAAGCCCCTATCCTATCGATCCTCCTTTTTAATCTTTCTCATGTAGCTAAAATCAGTGATGACAAGGTTATCTGTTATGTTGTCTTACATTTAACTACAATAGGTGTATTTTTATTTAGTTGATGGTTATTGAGTACTTTATGGAAACACACAAAATGATTTTATGTAGCCCATCTCATAGATTTATGGTCCTCATTATCTATACAACATTTCTTTTTTTGTGCATATGGTCTAATAGTATGATTTTCAAAAATAATTTTGTGTGGGCACTTTGATATTTTTCCCTCCTGTATATATCACCACTTACTTCAGCTAATAGTTATATAGTACATAGCTTTTACCATATTTTGTTTAAATATCATCTATTTACAATATGGTATATGGTTTGACATGTTTTCACATGCTATCTACCATGTGTAAGGCTTCCTCATCAAAACCTGCAATGTCTATACCAAAGCAACTTGAACTTCTACCTATCCTAATTATCCAAATTTTGGGGTATGTGATCTGCAAATGTCATTGAATGATAAGTCTTTGTAGATTTTTCAACCTCTAGTATGGGCAAGTCCTTCCTCTTATATTAGTTATGTGTCCATTCTGTATGGCTTGAGCTTGTCACATAGGTTTATTCCCCATATTTTGGTGGCCTATTCATCCATCTAGTTATCTAATCCTAAGGTGTGCACTTTGTTCATAAGTGTCTCAAATTTTTATTCTTCTTTAGAAGCAAAGAAATATCATTCCCCTTTGGCCTTGATTACAAAGACATGCTCCATATGATGCATGTGAAAAGGTTTAGAAGGAAATTTTATTTTGGTACCATGAAATATTCATAGAAACATGTGGGTCCAATCTAGGGAGAGGTATCCTCCAATCTTAGCGATGAAGTTGTGATGACACATAATAAAATGGTGTTGGCAATTCAATAATTGCTACCTATTGAGTAATGGTCACATTAGGGTAGGCATATAGTTAAAGTGATAGATATTTTATGAGGTCAAGGATAGAAATTAGATTTTTTTCTAGTTGAACTATGCCTTGCTTGATTGGTTTATAAGCTATATCTAAAGAATCAACCACTCTTTCAGGTATAACTGAGATATTTTCCCTAGAATCTATTAGGTATTTATGAATGATCTTGTCCACACATAGGAGTGTCAAGTAGAAGGGTTGCAACTTGGGCCTATTAGGATCAATATCATATATTTGTAGGACAAACTACTCATTTTTCTTCCTAATGATCTTTTTCCTTTATAAATATTTCTCAATATAATTTATCTACTTTGATAGAGTGAGGATATCCCAAAATTCTATAGATATGATGGACCTCTTCAAGTTCTCAATTGCATTGAAATATTCTAGTGGTTGAGCCTTTAGCACATTGTTTGGGATCCATTGGATCTTGGATCATTCGATGCCAAGGTTGGATGCTCAAACTAGTTTTGATAGAAGTTGCTTTGGCATAGGCCATTCCACTAGTGGTTGTTTTGGCTCTATTTAGTTATTTTCCTAGTGTTTGCTAGCCTCTAGGTTGCTAAATTTTTGCATTGGGTCTTGTTGCTTCTAGGTCTCCTCAATCACACTCCTATTTCTACTTGTGATAACATTGGACTACATCTAGGGTTGGTTGTCTAGTGGTACACTTGTACATTTAACAATGGCATAGAATTCTCCCTCATCCCATGTTACCAATGTCTACTCCAATGGTCTAGTCCCAATATTGAAGAAAATTCTAGGGGTATATGTTTAGTGGTTGGTCTCAAGATCTACACAATAGGATTTTAATATGTAGGTTGATGCATGGGGTAGGCCACCTATTGGAGCTCCTAATTACTCAAAATGTATGGATTAGGGTAATAACATGTCCAACCATAGGGATATCCTACATAGATATTGTAATAAAACTTTCACTACATAGGGGTAGACCTGTACCTTGAAGATAAGTTAAACAAGATTGTTTTTCAAAACCAAATAGATGAGAGGATTTTAAACTCCCTCTACATACCAAGTAGTTGATTTAAAGAATATATTAGCAAGGGGTAGTCTATGATAGATACTTCTAGCATGCTCAAAGCTCCCACTACCATGAGGTAAAGTCATTCACCCTAAGATAAAATTAATAAAAGATCACAATATTTTTAGTGTTGACTAAGTTGCATCCCATTATCAATACAAGCCTTGGAGCTCTTTTGATGGTAACTAGAAGGAATATGTTTATGGAAAGGACTCTATTAGATTGGTTTACTTAGTTTCATTTGCTAGCACGGTAGGTGGATCTTAAAACTAGGTTACCCTATTATGATAATTGGGTCATGACACTCCATGTACCTAGGTCTAGTTGCTCTTTGGAATAAGTAAAATATTTACTAAGAAATATCCAAGGGTCTTAGAGGGAAAAGGATGGGGTGATAGGATGATTCAAGAAAGTATTTAGCAAGATCATATTATCCTATTAATTCATATATGAATTTCCCAAAGGTACTATGGCAAGGGGTGCAAGAAGAGCATGGATAAGCCACACTAGACCAAAAACATGCCCATCAAGTGAGGTTTGGTGGAACCCCACATAGAGGAGCTTTCAAATGATCAACAATTAGAAAGAGCAAGGAAACATTGAATGCAACATCAATCAGGCTATGAGTCCAACCAAGAACACATAAATGGGATACCAACGTAACTAGATCACTAGAGGAAGGGTTTAGGACCAAGTCATTGCTAGAACCTAATGGACCAATAAAAGGAGGGAAAACATATTAGATTAGGTCAAAATCAAGAAAATATGAGGCCCTAACCACCAAAGTAGATCCTCATTAACAAAGACCACCATCCAAGTTCGATTTTCCATGGTATAAGGTAGTATCATTAATGATAACTCTACAAGATCATGTCACCCATAGGAGCATTTACACTGATTTGACCCCCAATCAACATTAAACCTCTCAAAAATAAAGGTAGCCCAATCCCTCTAATTCAAAAACCAAGAGTGATGTAGGTGCTTTTGATCATTGTCATTTGGGAGAGAATTTTGAATTTCAATTTTTGATATAAATATTATAAATAACCATCTTTGGGGCCAAGATTGAGAGGTTGAATTATTGTCATGCCTAGTATCTGGTCTTGAGCATTTTTCTCTACTCTATCTATTTTGTACATCAACCTAGAATTGATCCTTGAGTCATTGTATGTAAAAGTCATTTAGCCTCTTTCAATTATATATTAATTTAATTATACTTTAATATGAATGCAAGGATTTGTGACTACTCCAATTTCTATCCTAGTCTAAGTATTCATATAGCTTTCTATGGGGAGCTATGACTAGTATCTATCCAAATTTCCATGAAATATCTTTTTATTTGCATTCATATTTTGTTGAGACCATGTTTACTTTATCTATTATGTTTTTATATATGTGTTCATTAATCCCATTTATATACAAGATTAAAAATGTAATCTTGGTGTAGTACCACCCTTAGAATGGGCTAGTTAGGCTAGTTATATTTTAGTAATTTCTTTCTTCTCCCTTTCCATTGCAAGAACCTAGTAGATTAGGTTAGTTTAGGAGGGAGAGCATCAAATATTACATCCAAACAAGGATCTAACCTTGGTAAGAAACACATTTATCATTTAAAGGATCCATATCCCATGATCTCTCCACTTGCTAGGATTGGTGCTCCACATGAGACATAGGCATTGAATGTAATTGATGAAGACCACATTGTGAGTGGTCATAGTTCCTAAGGTGTAGAGACCATATATGGTCCCCAATAGTTCAAGCTAGCATGTTTTGTGGGACCTAAATTATTAAATTTATCCCCTATTTAAAAATTAGATTGAGGTTTTGATGAAGGCCTCAATCCCTTGCTTGTTTAAGAACCTTGAAAATTCACTTAGTGAATTCATTGTAGAATAACTTGAAGAAACCACCTATCAAAGTATTGTCCAAGGTTACAATGGTAACCTCTATCTTATAAGAAAATACTCACCACTTGGTGACTCTATTATTCAAGTAAAGAGAAGAGATCCTAGGAAAAGTAGTAGAGGACAAGCAAATTGTTTTATGAGCTTAGGACCTACCACAAGATCCAACGCAAGAGAAAACCTTCAATTGCTTACCCCCCTCAAATTTAGAAATTTATAAAGAGGTTGACAAAAAAACATTATTGTTCCTCAAAATCCCAATCAAAGAAGGATTTTAGCATGGAATGATAAAGGCCCCTTGTAGCCTTCGATAGTGTTGGTCACTTAGGATGATATTTTGATCTCTATGCTAATAAATTTATTGCATTTCACAAAAGAGAATGTGATAAATCCATCTAAGCATCACCAACATATGGTCAACCTATGCACTTTCACCACTCTAAAAGAATATATACCGAGCATTAAAGCATGAAAATAAGAATAACAATTAATTGAACAAGAAATAATAGCTTCTTTATATTATCATTCCAAATATCCTTTACAAATACATCACTCTTAGGGATACCGAATTCTTTGATACAATTGATACAATATTTTGAGTCCCTCAAAGGGTATGGTGCAATACGCAGGCTCTTAATGTAGACACAAACTATTTAAGGCTCAAGGAAGCCTTCTTATCACTTGATCAGAGGAATATGTTGCCAAGAATACTTTGAATATGACCAGATCCTATAAATCTACATTCAAGAAACAACATAACACAATTAGAAGCAAAGGAGGCCTCTCATGATGAGGCTTTTGATAGATATTTGCATGAATTAGGATAAATATAGAAAGAAAGCATAAAAAATTGTAAATATGATTACAAAACCCTAGATTATTATAAAGAATGATAAGAAAGTAGTAAATCTAGCTATTATGATGTATAATTTGCCATTAAAACTTGAAAGGGGTCAAATATAATGAAACTAGTGCAAATTGACAAATAGAAGGAAATAGAGCAAAGATACCTCTAATTTCTATAATTAACTATATGAAGCATAAGTGAAAGCTAATCTATGTCAGATCTACCTAATTGTATTCTTAGAATGAAAATACTACAGCTAAAATGAGGGAAATTGAATGTCAAAACCTCGTTGTGGGTCTGAAGCGTAGTTGGCTTTGTTAGCCATGAATGACAGTCGTGACTGAGGATAAAATATTCTTACTCTTGTAATCAGAGCTTGAATCTTGAATTCCTCCATGGAATTGATGATCAAGGGTTGCCTCTATATCTATAACTAATTGGCGATGTAGATTCTTTGAATTTATAGTGGAAGTGGTTCAATTTGGGATGAATGATCTCTTCAAGCTCTTGAAACCTCCATAGCTTTGAATGCAATCATGATTTCCAAATTGGTAGCATGTAGGCACTCCTCAAGGGTTGCAAATGGCTCTCCAATATGGTAGGGCTTTTCTACATTCAATTGAGATCTTCTCTATACTTTTCCCTAATTTGGAGGGGGTCTTATAGCACTCTCAATTCCTAATATTAGCTTCCTTGGGAAGCCAATATCAAGAACCAGGAAGTTGGAGCAATTACGAGGAAGAATATGGAATCTTCCTCACTCAAAACCACTTGAAATCCATTGCTAGGACCATTGTAAATAATTTTGGCTCGGCTCGAGAGTCCGTGACAACTACATAGCTAGTTGTGGCTCTTAGGTGTAGCTAGATCTGTTAGTCATTGGTGCCAGCCATGGTTGACATCTTAGATGTGGATGCAATATGTGGTTAAGGTTGAGTAGGCCAAAGTTACCTAAATTGAGTGGTTAAAACCACTAATTTTTATTGGAATGGTCCAAGATCATTCATATGGTTTGTTAGGATGCCCATATGAGTAGTCCCCTACACATGATGTATTTTAGGTGTCTATAGATGCCCCTTTTAGGATGTGTTGTGGGAACACAACGCTAAGCAAAAATAGACTGTCTAAAGCCATGTTGTAGGCCGAATGATGATCATTGATCTGATCAACATTAAATGGCCCAATCCTACAAAAGGACGTGCATATTAGAATCATTACTTCCAACTGAGGGACGACTTAAATTGCAAAGATTTCACATGTCCATGACGATCAGGTAGTCAGGATACAATCATTCTAATAGATGGAGAGCTAGTAGCTTAACTGTCATATTTGATTTTTACCCCAACTAAGGGTAAGCTTATAATATCTATTGGCAATGATTCATAAGACGAATGCAAATTGACAAGATCAAGTGATATTTTGTTGAATTTTATTATGATTCTTGATATTATGACTACCCCCTCAAGCGACGAGTCAATGAGGGTAAGACAATTAATGAAGTGATGAGTCACTTGACCAAGATAAATAATTTGGATGATTTAAGACTTTTGCATGTCATTATTTGGAAAGGCCTATTTTAGTCGTGATTTCAACCTTTAATAGTAATTATATATATCTATCCCATGGAGCATTCTGGATGTAATGGTATTCTTAGGGAATAAAGATGATAGAAATTCCATTTAATCTTGTGTTGAATCACTATGTTTGATGATATACTAAAAATATCATAGAAGAAATGAAATGAACACCTTATTCCCGTGGGGCAATCTGACCGCTGTCACCTTCTTCAGGATTGAAGTGAAGTCATTTCAAGTCAAAAATGATTTATTTATCCCAAATGGCCTTATTGTGATTTAATCATCTTGTTGGACTGCATGGAGTGCAAGTCACTGCAACCACCAAGTGTATAAGGTAAATGACTGGATACAATGCACATTTGAATTTTGATTTATGTGAATGTTTTGTTAATTTTGAAATTTTTGGATGGTTGAATATTTTTTATTTTGCATTTTGAAGCTCCTCACGATTAGATTTTGAGGGCATTTATTACTGGTTGTTAGCCATGGTTGTCATCCACAACCAGTTTTAGCAAATTCCTTAGTCGCAACTGACACCCGTGATCGACAAACCCTAATTTTGTGCCCATGGTTACCAACTGCGGCTGAGGGACAAATTGAAAATATAAAAGAAAAATATATCATTTTCAATTTCATTATTTCCATTTCCAACTTCTGAGAGAGATCTCTGAGAGATAAAAGTGAAACTTTGACATGGAACGCTACCAAACTTTACACAAACTATCCTTACCGATGGTTGATCAACCGAAGGTGTCCACCAATGGTGGAGTTGGTGCTACTAAGGTAGCATCTCGAACCTCACTTTGAATTACCAACTTAAAAATGAACCACATTAATTAATGGGTTAAATAAACCAAATTAAATTATTAGTAACGAACCTCACCCTAGTTAGGATTAGACTAGGCTAGTTAGAGGGAGGGTTTAATTTTGGGGGTGAATGAGGTGGGAAATGACCTTGAAAGAGGTTTTTCCCGTAGCCACGGGTGGAAGCTATGGCTCCCAATTGGAAAATTGAGAGTCACAACTGAATTCAAATTCCAACAATAAAAAATTTAACCATTGACACCGGTCGTGGGTGGCAACCGTGACTGAGCGACTTTAGAAAAAAAAATGTTTTTTTTTTTTTTGGGAATTAATTGCTTTTTTTGAAATTTTTAAAATAAAATTTTGATTTTTTGAATGTATTTATGAATATTTTTACCTTTTTGAAGGATTTTTTAATTTTTTTGTATTTTTAAGTGCATTTTTTATGTTTTTGTGATTTTAATTGATTTTTGTTATTATCTCCCTTTAGCTTACTACTATAGCATGAGAGTTTGAGCTCTTCTATGAGCTTCTACATGATATGGATGATGTTGATCTATATTGGTTCGCTACCATAGGCCTAGGCTACGTACTTTGACTTCTGTCCATCCAAGAAGATCAGTCTTACATGACCGCTTTGGCCCGTCGCTGGGATGTGCAAACCAACACCTTTCACCTACTGATTAGAGATATCACAGTCACTCTAGAGGATGTATACCACATATTTCACATCCCAATTTATGGTGAGGCCATTACATCTTCACATACTATAGTGAAGGTAGTGGTATTTTAGAGGGTATTTGGCACTCAGAGTGACGAGGCACTGGATGACATAGATCATGAGGGAATGCCTATTGAACAATGGTATAGGGTGTGAGTCTTCTCACGATGGTAGGTCATACTGATGTACCTCAATATTCATGTTCTACTCCCAGATACATCAAGAGAGAGGTTCCCTTAGAATCTCTTGGCCTGGATGCAGTACCTTCTAGCGAGCACTACATGGAAGCTGTTGATTCTCTCCTAGGGGAGTGCTCTCCTCATGGAGCTCTATGATGAGTTATATTGCATCACACAGTGGGGTCGTGTGGGAGTTGGTTGTAGTTTTTTGCTCTAGATATAGGCGTGGTAGCACATCACTATTGATCACCCTAGGGGACTACCTCTACATATCAATGATATTGTAGAGAAGTCTCAGTGTTATGCTATTGCTAGCCTAGGGAGGCTGAGGGCTTTAGGAGTAGGTCATGCATCAGGATCTCTAGTACTACATGGATCATCTCATAGGACTGAGGCCAGGGTGAATATGGACCACTACTTAAGGTATATGTGATGTGACAGATGGCTCCTCGATCGTAAGCCCAACATGTATGATTTTTTCTACTTCTCTTGCATCACCAAGCAGTTTGGGATTTGCCAGGACATTCCTGATTAGTAAATTGTCTACCCCTATCTTAAGGTGGAGATACAACTAGTCTGACCTTGAGTCAACCCATTAGGATATGAGGATGATGTATACCAGGATTTAGGGTTGGAATATGCAAGGACTATAGTTGACTATGATTCTTGGTGGACTACTAGGTTATGGCAAGGTGGTGCCCTACTAGGCAAATCAAGGGATGGGGCAATTACAAAGGTAGTAGGTGTAGATATCGAGGGATGACATGTTTTCTAGAGGACTAAGGGTGGATGGGTATAGGCTATAGTAGTAGAGGAGGAGCCCTAGGTTGAGGAGTATGAGGGCAAGGAGGAGGCTGATGATGAGGTATCTTAGCTCAGAGTTCAAGTAGCTAGCTTGTAGTCCTAGATAAAAATATTGCCTAGATGTAAATTTTGGGGAGGAGTGCCTCTATTACCACCTTAAAAGCATATATGGGAGTAGTACAAGCTCATCTTGCAGAGGGCCAGGCATAGTGGTGAGGCTACCAAGAGGAGAGAGCATCTATCCAAGCTTAGATTATCACTACAAACATAGAGATAGAGAAAATCACTAGGCAGTGTTATCTTCTCTAGTATCAACTGGATGTTGTGACTACAGAGTGGGACTTGCTCTGGTCAACGAGGGGAGATACCTCAACTTCTTAGGTTGCTCCTTCTACTCTAGCTACACTGGGATCAGTAGGGTTGGATATAGCTATAGAGATCTGGAGACTACATGCCCTCATCTAGGATGGTACTAGGTATCATACATCAGATGTATCCCACATTATTTTCTTGGAAGGTGAGTTTAGACTACACGATGGCGTAGTGCCAGAGAGATATACTATTGTAGGCTCACAAAGTACCAGGACATGGGATACTGGGTAGTCATAAGCATGGCCTAGTCATAGGACATTTAGATCCGAGAGATCCATAGGTACTAGCTCTAAGTGAACTCATCGGGAGGGTGGAGATGGTGTAGGAGACTCACAGGGAGGAGTCGTAGGTCCTATGTAGTACAAGTTTTTAGATATTTGTACCATTTTTGAGTGCAAGGTTTGGGGACCTACACAGTTGTAGCCTACGAGTATTTTGACATACGCCTATGTACTTTGATATATATATATATATATATATATGATATGAGTTTTGAGACTCATTACATGTGTACACTTTTATTGTTTTACATTATGTTTATGAGATGCACATGGATGCAATGCTTATATGCGATGTTTATTTGATGATATATGATGTGATGTATTGATGACATACAGTAGCTAGTTGATGGATGTTTGACTAGATACTGTGATCTAGATGTGCAGGTGGACTACTATGATGTATGCATATGGATGCAATGTTAGGTGTTTTTTTTTTTGTATTTACATGGTGGAATCGGTATCCGCCATGAAACCAGGCAGGATGTCCAACTTTTACGGCCGCCACAGTATTCTGTGTTGTCTACCCCGAAAGCCGCCACACAGATCTTCACACAGTCCGCCCCTATAACCACCATGCCACAATCATTTTAAACCTTTTACGTTGCTAAAAGCACCAGGAAAGGGACAAGTGTTTAGTTCGATGAGGCTCGAGATTTGAACCTTGGACCTCCACCCCCTTATGGGGTTTGGATGAACCAATTGGTTTACACCTCGAACCTTGCAATGTTATATGTTAAATGCATGTTTGATTTGATTTAGTTGTATGCATTTATTTTATGATGTTATGATCTGATGAAAGCAATATATATAATGCATTATTTACATGATATAATATAATATAAATGAACCTGTATGTTTTAATCACTTAAAACATAAGGAATGAATGTAGTATGGGTTAACAATCTAATGGATGACACCATCGAATGTATAATAAACATACACGTAACTGGTAAATTTTAGCATAAAAATTTAACCAATTAGACATCCATATGGGATATGTAAGATGATATATTTTTTCTCTTTATAATCTTTTGTAATTTAAAATATGTGCACAAAAGAGACAGTGACCGTCTAAATATCAGTGTTGATATCCATCCGATATCTGACCTATGTTGTGAACACCTCTCAATAGATAAAATCTAATAAAAAAGAAATTGATGATTGATAGCTTGATTTGATTTGTTGCTATTGGGAAATTTTTGAGGTTTTCCATGAGACTCAAACACCCTAGTTGACTTTTCAAAAGTTGTATAATAACTATACCAGACTTATAAAAGATAAAATTGTTGTAATGAAGACCTAGATATTCATTATCCATGTGTGTGCAAATGAATTTATTAGATGAGACATAAGACTACCTTAATTCCAGGTAGGATTCATTCAACCCATTTCTACAATGAGGATCACCAAATATTCATCATGATCCTAGGTTTGGACTCAGTTGGACTAGACCACTAGGTAATACAGGTCACCTAAAGCTAGCTCATTTGTAAATTTCTTAGACCTACCCTAATTTCAGGTGGGATTCATTCAACCCATTTATGTATTGGATTTCACTCTATGATTTTCAAGTATTGACCATTCCAGGGATTTAAGCATTGTCACATCATACACATACTTGGGAGTTCTTTTCACAAGACCTACCTTCAACTTGATCCCTGCATCTCAAGCAAGGTTAAAAAAAGGATATGTTGGCTTAGCCTCTCTAGATAAGCAATGCTTTCAGCTCTATTTTTAGGACATTAGTATGAATATCAGACTCTTCCACACTCTTGTTACCCCTACACTACTCTGCTATGAAGTTTGGAGCCCTAGCCTTAGACAGTTGGGTTGGTCTCGTATTAAAAGGATCCTCATCTCAATGTTGTCCAAGTTCATTCATTCCAAAAGAACTGTTCCACATCCCATCATAATAGCTGAGTTTTGTGCTCACCCATTGCTTATAACAACAATATTTATTATTTTCTCTTTACTGCATCGATTTTACTGTATGCCAGAAATGAGAAGATATCCATATTTAGCACTACAATCCTCAAGACAGTTGGTAAATCAAAGGGTCCAGAATTTTTGGTATGCTCAGACTACTACTCTACTTCAATATCTTGGCCTAGACATCATGAGACCTCCTCCGACTAAATCATCAATCAATGCACCATACTCCAATAAGGATATTCAATATGAGATTTACTCAACATATATAAAAACTACTTGGACTGATCCGAAGGAACCTCTTTCACCAAAACTGCTCCATTACTCTCACTTTTATCTCCAACTAGAGAATGGATTGATCACTACTCCAAAATATAAATTCATATAGATGTCACATAGCCTTAGGTTTCCTCTAGTTCAGATATGATTTTGCTCCCACTAGATGCATATTGATATAGATCATCACCTCCCCAAAGATCAGCGTATTTGCATATTATGCAGTCGATGTAGAATCCGAAGAGCATTTCATTTTCACTTGTCTTGTCTACTACGAGATACGAGGTAGATATTATTACTTATTAAAAGACACCCATACACTAAAATCTTGGATTAATTATGAATATCAGAGATGCATTTCCCTTTTCATCCAAGGAATTATTCAATCTCAGGAAAAAACTATGTAGTAACAATTTTTAGAAGATAATAGGATCTTGACTTATCACCTCATTCTTCCAACCTCCAGAGGCCATGAACAGGAAGTGCCAAGGTTATCACAGAGATACAACAAGATCAACTCATTGTCTACTCCAAAAAAGAACATCTACGATGACATCCAACTCTTATATCACTCACTTCTCTTCAACCTTGAATGTTGGGAGTAATCCTTGATCCACAGATATTGTATATCATATGTCATTTTGTTTACTATTTTTCTTACTTTATTTTCTCTGGAGCTACATTAGGCACTTCCGTTGCTTTGTATATGTCTTACTTTATAGTCCTATTGACCTCTTTTGGTCACCTATGGACACTAATACAAATTCAAATTCAATTTTTTTTTTTAGCAAGGGATTTGATTTGATTTTTAGATTTTGCTCCTTTTTGTAAGCAAGGGATTTCTTGGGTAGGGGGAACTTGTCCTTTTGCCAATGATCCACACTCTAGACCATTGTGCATAACAAAATGAATAAGTAAAATTTTTTTGTTAAGGTGACTAGGACCACTTTGTAGTGTTCATATTTCCTTGTCCTAATTAAGATTTTTAATGCATTTGATTAGTGATGGGATTTTGATATATGCTAGATGCTATCAAAACTAGACCTCATATCCAAAATCAAAGATATATTTCTACAAAATTTGAGAAGACCACTAGGCATGGTTGAATAACCAAAAAACCCTAGTATATTCTTCATAGCAATAGGTGGGGTTGTGTTGAAAAACACAATCACTCACAAGGGTGATGGATAATGATGATACATAGATTCATGATTGAAATACAAACATGGTGTTGTTTGTAAGATTGCAAACACAACCTATCCTAATGCAAGGTGTGATGGAATAAAATGCCTAAATGCAATGCAACTACATGAATTCATGTGCAAAATTAAATGAGTAATGTAACTATTTTTGAATTTTGATGTTTTGCAATATTTTTAGATTTTATTGCTTTTTGAATTTTTATGGATTTTGAATTTTTCCATGTTTTTTGAATTTTTTAATTTATGTGTAAAACACCTTAAGATGAAGTATATTGAGAGTTTCAAGCCCTTCAACACATTCAAGCAATGTCAAGTGATACATTCTAGGTCTAATATTCTTAGAGATGATATATGGACCTAACCATTTGATCGTAAATTTATCTTGCAAGTGCGGCAGTAGGTTCGAGTTATATTGGTTCTCCTTCAGTACAAGATCACCAACTTTAAAGCCTCTCAGATGGACTTTATTGTTATAAGTTTGTTTTAGGTATTCTTGATAAACTCGAAGATGCTCAAGGGTATTTATGTGGCATTCATCAAGAAGCATCAGTTGATCGAGGTGAGCTTGTCGAGCGGTGTCATCATCAATGAAATCTTTCAATGCAATATGTAGGGTTGGAATCTCCAACTCTAATGGCATAATGGCCTCAACACCATATACTAGGGAAAATAGGGTTGCCCCAGTGGGTGTACGTATGCTAGTCCTATAAGCCCATAATTCAAGGGGTAGTTGTATATGCCAATCTTTGTGGTTTTATTGTACCATATTTTTCAAGAAGGTTACCATAGTCTTGTTTGAAGCATCAGCTTACCCGTTTACCTACAGATAGTATGGAGTCATAAAATTGTGTTGTGTATTGTACTTGGACATCAAAGCCCTTACAATTTTGTTCTTGAATTACGTTCCATTATCCAATATTATTTTGGATGGTATCCTAAAATGACTTATTATATTGTGAAGTATGAATTCCGTAATATGTGCTCCTATTGTCGTTGTTAGCGAGATTTCTTCTACCCATTTTTTTATTAGCCATTATAATAAATGTATATCGACCTAATTATGGGGGAGAGATATTACCAATTAGATCTAGACCCCACTGAGAAAATGGCTAAGCAACTTGAATGGACTATAAGGCATGCGATGGTAAATGCATAAGATTAGCATGATGCTGACATTTAACGCATTTATTGACATATGCGATGCAATACTTCTCCATAGTGGGCCAATGATAGCCCATTCAAATGATGTGCTTTATGATGGCCATGCTACTGAAATTGCCATCACATGTACCATCATGAGCTTGTGATATTTCCCAAGCTAATTCTTGGGGCTCAAGACAATGAAGGAAAACTCCATCGTAGCTTCAATGGTACAAGATGTCTCCTAACAAGACATACTTTATCACTTTATATCTAAATGTGCATTTCACGGTACATGAAAATCCCTATGGGATTAAACCAAGATTAAGTAAGTCATGCAATTATGACATCCAATCTTGATAAGCTTCTACCTCGATTGACAAGACAACTTGTTCCCTGGCATTTTGCTATGCGCAAATGCAGACCGGGACACAACCTTGTGGTGAATGGTGGTGCCATTCCTCGTAGGAACCTACGAGATCAAATACCCTCAGGGTGTCTTCTTAAGAAAGTATTTATATTTATATAACCACTCATGGTTTGGTTCTAAATGAATTATTTTGACTAATTCTTTATTATTGAAAGCCTCATGCTACATCGTGGCATGCGAGAGCATATTCACATGAATGGTAGTAAAATCGGTAAACTAATTCTGAGGGATTAAATATCCCATGGATGCCATAGTGTCTAAAAATATGTTTGATGTATGATGGATTACCTCAATTTTGTACCACTCTAGCTAGGCTATATAAGCATCAACAAGATCCTTATAAGCTTTCAAGATAGAACACCTACATTGAAAAAGTCCCTTAACCTGGTTGACAATGAGAAGGGAGTCACCAAAGATATTTAATATTTATGCTAATTTTTGTTTAGAGGTCCAATATGAGGGTCTTGTATTCAGAATTTTTATTGGTACAAGGGAATTTTAACTTAAATGACAATGGCATTGGAGCACCTTGTGGTATGAAGAAGATAATTCATGCACCACCCCCTTGCTCACACTTTGAACCATCAAAGAACAAAGTCATATCATATTTGTTATCTGTTTATTTAGATTTGAGATATACTGATAATGCAAATACTACATCATCAAGAATCTCTATGACAAGAGGCTTACTATATTCAAGAGGCACCTCTACTAGCTTATCAGCTATGACCTATCCCTTGATGGACTTTTGGCTGATAAATTCCAAATAAAATTTTGTCAATAGAATGATCCACTTTGTAGTACGTGTATTATGATAAGTCTTTCTCATCATGTACTACTGAAGTAGACAAAAAATGGTGCACCAAATTATGATAAACAATGTGTATCTATGTCCTATTGCTTATGAGCATCAAATGAAAACATGCAAGTAATATGGAAAAGACATCAAATAACAAGAAATGAGGCGAGGTAAATTAATTTCTTATTAATAAAATGGATCAAATATAGGTTATAGAATTTCCCCTTTAAGGACTCAAATTATTGATACAACTATTTACAAATCGGGTGCCCAATGCTCAAAATCCTTCAAGTAACTCGGGTGCACATCCAGTGTCTTTCCTCGTACCCACAATCAAGGTGGGCGGGCTACTGCTATCATCACTTGTATATTTAATATTGAGGTCCTATGCTCCTTCCTAATGCACTATAGATACCTGCACCTACACACAATGAAACTAAAAGCATCAAATAGCAAGTACGTATGATATAAAACATGCAATCCCTCCAGGCACTAAAAGACTAGTAATGGGCATATGCATAAATTTTATATCAAATCAACTCCAAATGATATAAAATTGTAGAGGGATGTAAAATAAAAGGTTTTGGGAAGGTATCACCAAAAATTGCACTAGAATTGATTTCGATGGTACCTCGTAATTGCGATGACCGTTCACAACATACAAAATTCAAAGAAACCAATGTATGCCCCTACATATATCAAAACATATGAAAATTGGGTAGAATGTATAACATAACATTTGAAGAAAACCCATATGATCATATTTTCAAAATCAATGACAGTTTAGGTGTTTCTCCAGATGACCATCGTATACCTACGTGAGACTCTACAACACACTAAAATTGTGATATCTTGGTCAATATAACTTAGAATGACATGAAATTTGAACTGAAGCATAATATGAACATGTAGAAAATGACTAATTAAAAATATTTAAAAAATTAGTGATATATTTCTATTCATCATAGGGTGGGACGAATAGGATGACTAGCACAAATTGGGGGCGCCCGACAGTGGGACACCCACCAATTAGGCCTAAATTTTACAACAAATTCCACTAGGGATTGATGCAAAACACTATGGGGGTATTTTCATCAAATATGGTGAGTAAATTCACTCAAATGGTTCAGTTATGTGACAAATTGTGCCTACTAGTTCACTCGCAAACCTCCTTCGCTAGGTAGATATTCCGAGGTAAAAATGGGCATAAAAGGTGAAAGGAAATCTTAGTAGCACTCCATTACTTTGTCATAAAAACTCCTCTCCTTTTTCTGTGTGCAAAATGCATCCACTTTATAGCATAATGATGCTCATGTGCAAAAGGGCGTGCAAGGGCATGTGTGGCAAGAGGTGCTACTTGGCCATCGGGGTGGCATGCATTGGAGGGGGAAGAGAATCTCTCAATTTGGCCGCATTCATGGAGCATGTCATAGGTTTCACTATGCGCTCTAACTTTTAGATGATAATAGATAAGAATCTGACCGTTTCCAGGCACTATTTGTCCAAATTTGACTTTTTGCTAGTCAAACCTGCTATTCGTCCCACCCTAGGACGAATGCTGCTATTCACTCCAGGGTGGGATGAATAGGATTTGTATTCATCCCAGGGTGGGACAAATAGAAATAGGGTGCCAAAAATATCTCAAAAGTGGCCTGAAACCTTCCAAAACCTTGCACAAAGTGGTTAGAACCACTATATACTTGTTGAGGGCTGCCCTAGGGGCCTAGGTATGTCATTTTAGTTGTTGATTTTGGTAGCATAATTGGATTGACCAGATTTTAGTGTCTACAAATGCCTCTTTTGGGATACATTATGTGTAGCATAGTGCCAAGAAAAAATAGATGACTAAAATGTTCAATGATTAGGGTTACTCAATAACCTAACCAACTTTAGATGCCCCAATCCTAGAAAGAGCATGCATTCTTGAATCCTTCTTTTGACAAGCTAAGGAACTTGCTTTATCTTGGCTATCACTCAGTCATGATGCAGGGGTTCCTAATTTTATACATGCTTACTAGATGCTAAGCATTTTGATTTGATACTTTGTGCTTGTTTGTTGCCCCAAGCACGAGTGTGATTATCTTTGTCAATGATTTGTTGAACGAACGTAATTTGCCTGATTGAGTGTGTGCTTGTTGATTTTAAATTGAGTATGACTACCCCATCAAGCGACGAGTTGATAAGGGAATGACCAGTGAGAAAAGCAATGATTCTCTTGACCCAAATGACTTTTTTAAGGTTACCTTCAGTTGTATCCATTGAAAATGGCACAGTTTTAAAAGGATTTTGATGATGCTATGGAGGTTTTTTGGAGGTAGAGAGTTGAAAACTTCATTCCTGTAGGGCGGTCCAACCACAATGGCCTTATTGGGGAGTGAAGTAGTAGCTTTTCCATGCATCCATGAGAATTTTGCATTCCATATTGACCCTAAATGAATTCCATCAGATTTGACTTGTTTTTTGTGGTTGTTTAGACCCATTTTGGTGCTTTTTAAGTTGTTTTAGGCTACAAATTTGGTACTCATCCCAAGGTGGGATGAATGCAAATTTGGTATTCATCCAAGGGTGGAATGAATGGCCAAAAGTGTATTCGTCCCACCCTGAAATGAATATAACTATCATAAGCCTATATAAACCTCAAATGTAAGTTTTGGGCTCATTATTGCATGTTTTCTTTGGCAATTTGAGAGGTGAGGAGGAGGAGAGTTATTTTTATGTAGCAAATCACTGTCGAAATCACCCTGTGGCCACCATGAGTCAGCAAGCAAAGGCATCTAGTTACGGAGCCGATACGAGGTGGGTATGTGGTGACTTGATTTCCTCATTATTTTTGCTTTTAAAATTGTAGTTTTATTTTGTTGTTACTTGATTTGTTCAAAATAGATAATTAACCCTAATTTAACTGGAAGACATTTCACTTTTGAATTGTTTTGTTTTTTATGCATATCACATTACTGGATAGGTAATTAAACCTAATGTAGATGTCATATATCGAACTTTTGTTTTTTTTTTGTTTGTTTTAGGCACATCACATTACGGGGTAGGTAATGAAACCTAATGTAATGAGGATATGCTAGATTTTGTATTTTGTTTATGTTTTTTTGCAATGATATTGTTTTAATAGATTAGTTGTGCATTTCCTTTTGTTTTTATGTTTGGGCCTTTTAGAGGCCATATTGGAGCATGGTGAATTTCTGATTATTACTTTTCCCATTTTTTTTGTTTTTGTTTTTACCAGGTGGTGAAGAGTTGGTACCACACACCAAATCTCTTTGAGACCACCCAAGATGCCTTGACTGAGGTTGACTGGAGGTGACTTGACACCATGGGGCTCAAGTAGATTACCTGGTTGGAGCCTATTATAGGTGATCAGGAGTATTTTATCGCTCTTATCAGCCTATGGGAATCATGCACCAACACATTCCACCTACCCATGGGGGAGATGACAATTATACTAGAGGAAATCTACCAAATTCTATGGATTCTGATAGAGGGGTGACCGATCCACTCGATGCACCGTGACTAGAGAGTTGTAGTGCGTACGAGGTACTTTGGAAAGGATGCAAATGTGGCAAATATGGACTACCAAAATGGAGGGATACTGGTGGGGTTATGGCATGAGGAGGGGGTGTTGGGGGTGAGGCATGCACTACTGATGACCCTCATCTCTAATATGCTCCTCCTTGATTCCTTTGGAGCCAGGTTCCCTTGGAAAATATTGGAGCTGGTGTATGCCCTGGTGAGGTGCACCAAGGAGGATCCTTTAGTGATGGCTTAGGGGTCTAACCTAATGGCACATCTCTATAATGAGCTATATGAGATCCACTACCATCAGTGGAAGGGCTTAGGATGTAGTTTCTTATTACAGTGTTGGGGGTGGCAGCACATAGTTTTGGGGTGACCACATGGACTACCATGGATGACCTAGGCACAACTAGTCGACAGGGAGATAGGATATTGTATCCTATGGTAGAGCGCATAGGAGAGAGGGTAGAGTTGGTGTTATGCAGGTGATGTGGAGCACTATACCGATGCATTCTCATGATTAGCTCCAGGGCAGGTGATATGGCAACTGTATAGGGACTATTCAAATTGGGTGGATATTGGAGAGCAGCTCTTATGGGTGAGGCAGGGTAGATGGTTTATCATGAGGCATGGGATTGAGTAGGAGTACTTTGTTGAGCAAGGTGCAACAAAAGTATTGTCATTGTTGTCAACATAGATAGATAGATCAGTTTATGCAGTGGACAGGAGTTCAAATGTCAGTCAGAACATGTATGGTGAATTTTCAAGAAGACAGAAGTAGCCCAAATTCATAAAATCAAAGAAAAAGACAAGTAAGAAAACTGTCATGATATCATGACATGTTTTCTATCGTGATTTTGCGACATCTCGAAGGAGAGAGAAAATGCTATCAAAATTGTTGCAATTTCGTGACATCTCGAAGGAGAGAGAAAATGCTATCAAAATTGTCGTGATTTCACGACATCTCAAAGGAGAGAGAAAATGCTGGCAAAACTATCATGATTTCGTGACATGCTGGAGGCAAAGAAGCCAAGTGGAAAAACTGTCACAATTTCAAGACATGTTGGCAGAGAAGAAGGCAAGTAGAACAACTGTCGTGATTTCGTGACATGCTGGAGGCAAAGAAACCAAGTGGAAAAACTATCACGATTTCGTGACATGTTGGCAAAGAAGAAGGCAAGTAGAACAACTGTCATGATTTCACGACATGTTGGAGGCAAAGAAGCCAAGTGGAAAAACTGTCATGATTTCATGACATGTTGGCAAAGAAGAAGGCAAGTAGAAAATGTGTCATGATTTCACGACATGTTTGAAAGAAAGAGCTTAAAAAGAAAAGTGTCACGATTTTGCGACAATTTGCAAGAGGAAGCGCTAAGGAGAAAAAGTGTCACGATTTCACGACATGTTGGGTTTTCATGATCCGATGAGAAGAAAAGCACTAAGGATGAAAAGTGTCATGATTTCGTGACATAATGCAGGAGAGAGAGTCCGATAGAAAAAGGTGTCACGATTTCGTGACATGCTTCATTTTCGTGGTCCAAAGTGAAGAGAAAGATAAGGATGAAGTGTCACGATTTCATGACATGCTTCATTTTCATGGTCCAAAGCAAAGAGAAAGAGGAGAAGGATGAAGTGTCGTGATTTTGCGACATGCTTCATTTTTGCGGTCCAAAGCGAAGGGAAAGAGGAGAAGGATGAAGTGTCACAATTATACGACAGAAGCAAAACAAAGGAGCATGGAAGAAAAAGCGTCATGATTTTGTGACAAATTCAAGGAGGAAGAGCTCAAAGGTGAAAGTGTCACGATTTCACGACATGTTCCATTTTCACGTGCATAAGAGAGAGAAAGGCACAAGACAGTGAATGTGTCACGATTTCATGACATGTTGTGTTTTCATGGGCCAAAGATAGAAAAGGCACAAGGCAGCGAAAGTGTCACGATTTCGTGACATGTTCCGTTTTCACGGGTGAAAGGTAGAGAAGTGCAAGGAAGCGAAAAGTGTCACGATTTTGTGATATGTCTAGTTTTCATTGGTGCAAGCCAAGTAGAGTGTATGAAAGTGAAAAGTGTTGCGATTTCATGGCATGTCTGGTTTTTGTGAGTGTAAGTGAAGAAGTGGACAAGGAGGCAAAAAATGTCATGATATCGTGACATGTCATGTTTTCGTGAGAAAGATGCGATAAGAGTATAAAGAGACAGAAATGTCACGATTTTGTGATAGGTCACAATAGCACGATTATAGACAGTTAACTAAAGCAGAACAATAGTTAAAGGGGTAGTTGTAGAAGAAAAGCATGCATCCAAAATAAGAAGAGTTAACTAGAGTGAGTGAGATAGTTATAGGTGTAGTTACAGATAGAAATCATGCAAGCTAAAATAAGCATAGTGCTTTAAAGATAGAATGGTAGTTACAAGGCCCATAAAGTAGTGTAACCGTCGAGTGAAATTTATACTAAAAGTCACACGCAAGAGACAGATCTATTAATATGATGCATGTAATAAATACTATGCTATAAAGGAGTTACTATTAGTAGTGGCTATTAATAGGTTGCATGCAGGTTTATAGAAGTTACAGAAGACGAGGAGTCTTATTGAGAAACAGTGTTATAAAAGGGCAATCACATAGAGAATTAAGTTGTTGTTGAATGCGTGAAAGTGCTATCGAAAGAGGGTGAGAAGAGTGCTATAAGAGAGCGAAAATCTGTGTAGTAGGTGTGTACTGTGTTCTGTTAAATTGGAGACTAGTCAGGGTCTTGCAAAAGTGAAGGCATTTGTATGTCATTAATATATCTTTCAAAATAGTGATCCAAGTTTGTGCTTGGATAGGGGTTGGTGCTCTTTTTTGTTGGTGCAGATAAATTAGGGGTTGGTGCTCCTTCTAGTGGGTGCTGGTAAATAGATTGTAAAATTGGTGTTTTGCAAAGGCTGGATTTGGACCGTAGTCCAAGCAGTCATTCTTGAGGAGTAGCCAAATTGGTGAACCTCGTTACATTGTGTGTTATGGTGTGCTCTCTTGTGATTATTGCTTTATATATTTTCAAGTTCCCTTTGATTTAGTTTTAAGAGTTGTAGATTAGATTTTTAGCTACACTGATTCACCCCCCCTCTCAATGTCATTGTGAGAATATCAATTGGTATCAGAGCAATGTTTCTGAACAAGCTTAATCAGCTAAGGTGATCTTGGAAGGAACACAATGGTAGGTGGTGAAGGATTCTCATCAAACAAAGCTCCTTTGTTCAATGGAACTAATTACTCATTTTGGAGACTCAGGATGTAGACATATCTGAGTGCATTAGGATACAACATTTGGGAGTCAGTAGAAAGTGGATACATAGTACCTGCTACTCCTCCAATAGATACTACTGAGAAGAAAAAGTTTGAGAATAACTCCAAAGCAAAGAATGCCATAATGTGTGGGCTAGTATACAGTGAAATGATAAGGATCATGAGCTATAAATCAACAAAAGACATGTGGGACAAACTAAAGAGCATCCATGAAGGAGACAGCAAGATCAAGGAAGCCAAGCTGCAAACGCATCGATCTTAGTTCGAAGCATTACAAATGAATGACGATGAGAACATAGAGGCCTATATGCTGAGAGTCAATGGAATCATTAATGCAATTAGAGGACTCGGTGAAGAGATCGAAGATGCGGTTGTCGTGAAAAATGTACTTAGAACTCTTCACAAAAGATTTAATTCTAAAGTTTCTGCAATAGAAGAGGCTAAAGATCTAAACAATTTTAGCATGGATGAGATGCATGGTTCCTTGACTGCATACGAAATGAGAATAGGACAAACTAATCCCATAGACAGAGAAGCTTCTTTTAAAGCACACAAAAACATAAAAGTTGAACAAGAATCTGAGGATGAAGAGACATCGGATGAAACAGAAGCTAACTTTGTTTAGAAACTTATAAAGGGAAAAGGAAAATATAGAGGAAAGTTATCGTTTAAGTGCTTCAATTGTGGAGGGGTCGATCACTTTGCAGCCAAGTGTCCAATGAATGAAAAAACCAAACATGATGAAGGGTCACACCAAGAAAGAAGTGACTGGAAGAAGAAACAAAATTTTAGAAAAAACAACTTCAAAAAGAAAAGTTTCATATCAAAGAATGTTAGATCTTCTAAAAATAGCTCAGGTGAGAATTTTGAAGAAGAAACAGGTGAAGCTCTATTCATGGCATTTGAAGAAGAAAAAGAAGAAAAATAGGAAGGTGATAAAAACATTAAGGATGAGGCTGAAGTATATCTAGAAGGAGAGTTGGTTGCTGCTCTTAAAGAGTTGAGTACAGAAAGGAAAAAGAATAAAAAGGTCTCAAGAAAGCTTGAGGATGCGAATGATATAATAAATAGTTTGAAAGTGCAGATAGAATAATTTAAAAAAATGTCTGAAGAACTAGAAGTATAATTAACCATGAAAATAGATGAGTGCAGCAAACTGGAAGAAGAGATTGTTGTCTTAAGAATGCGGTTAGAAGAAAAGAATAAAAAATTGAGCTGCTATCACAAAATTGAAGGAAGTTCTACGAAGCTTGAAAATATTATAAGTAGTCAGAGGACTACAGGCATCAAATTTGGCTTGGGCTTTGTCGAAGGAGAATCGTCAAGTGGATCAAAGGCCATAACTATAGAACCAGTCAAGAAAGAAGAGAAGATCAAGGTTGATCATGCAAAAGAAAGCAACAGTGCCAGGCATGAGAAGAGTACTAACAATGAGGGATTCACAAAAGTCACACATCAAAGGAGAATAAAATTTTTAGCTCCTACTACAAAATGGCAAATACCAACTCCCAGGTTCAATCATTCCTTCTCTGGTTATTGTTTTAAATGCCATGCTTACGGTCATAAGATTTTAGATTGCATTCATAATATAGGACAAAGAAATTTCACCAGTAGAAATGTCTTTTCACCCTTGATGGATTATGCAGTAGAATGCTATAACTGTCATAACTTTGGACACATTGCAAGAAACTATAGAAGCACATATGCAGCAAATAAATATTAGGGAAGAAGATCTCAACCAAATAGTTTAAGGTAAAACAGAAAATTCCTAGAAAAACATGCATAGGCCACTGACAAAGAACAGTCTAAACAAGTGACCAAAACTGTAGTCAAACCATAATGGAAATAAAAGGAGCGACCCAAGGAAGAAAAGGAATCCTTGATTGTACAGACTGCATTCAAAGCATAGAACAAATCTGCTCCATGGATATTGGATAGTGGATGCTCCAGCCACATGACAGGAGATAAACAAAAATTTGAAAAATTATAGAAATATGAAGGTAGCTCTATAAAGTTTGGAAATAATGATGGAGCCAAGATAGTTGGCAAATGATCAGTCAAGATAAGTGATGGAAAGATCAATTCCAAAGAAGTTCTATTTTTGATTGGTTTGAAACACAACTTACTAAGCGTAAGCCAAATCTGTGACAGAGGTCATGAAGTCATATTTAAGAAGTAGGGTTGTGAAGTCAGAAAAGCACACAGTGGGAAGCTGATAGCTACTGGATTGAGGACTTCTAAAAATCTATATACTCTCTCAAAAACTTTAGAAGGAGCATGCTTGATTGGACAGGAAGATGAAAATTGGTTGTGGCACAAGAGGCTCGGTCATATTAGATTTGACAATCTAGTAAAAATAAGTTCAAAAAGGGCAGTAAGAGATATACCCACCATTGGCAAACTAGTAAATAGCATCTGTTCTTCATGCCAAAAAGGGAAGCAAACTAGATCCACATTTAAATCAAAGGAATACTTCACCAGCAAACCTTTGGAGTTAATACATACTGATTTATGTGGACCAATGAGAACACAAAGCATAAATGGTGACAAATACTTTATGTTGTGCATAGATGACTATTCTAGGATGACATGGGTACTGTTTTTAAAGCTTAAATCAGATGCCTTTGAAATGTTCAAGACTTTCAAAAAATAGGTTGAGAATCAAACAGGAAAAAGAATTAAATGCTTAAGATCAGATAGAGGAGATTTTATCTCATAGGAGTTTGCAGAGTACTATAAAAAATATGGGATCAGAAGACAGTTTTTAGCAGCAAGGACACCTCAGCAGAATGGTGTTTTAGAAATGAAGAACAGGACAGTGCAGGAAATGGCACGGACAATGTTGGTTGAGAACAAAATAGTTGACAGATTTTGAAAATAGGCAGTCCATACTGTAGTTTACATCCAAAAAAAGTGCATGCTAAGGACACATGAAATCAAAACACCTTATGAGCTATGGTTCGGCAGAAAGGCAACATCAAGATATTTCAAAGTTTTCGACAGCAAGTGCTACATCAAACGAATTGAAGATAATCTTGGTAAGTTTGAATATAGAGCCAACGAAGGTATTTTTATTGGTTACTCGACAAAAAGTAAAGCCTACACATGTTACAACAAGAGGCTAAAGAAAATTGTGGAGAGTGCTAATGTTAAAGTTGATGAAGGTAGAGAACAAGAAATTACTTATCAAGAAAACTACCCTATTTATGAAGAAATCATTGAAGGAGATGAAGAAAAGAAAACTGAAGAAAATCAAAAAATTAATCCAGATGATTTAAGCATTGACTCAGAAGAAGAAGAAAACAAGAAATTCAAAATAGGCAGTTGGCAAAAAAATCATCCCAAAGAATAGATTATTGGGGACCCAATAGTTGGTATTCAGACAAGAAGAGCAGTAGTACGGAACTCCTCTCTATTATCCAACATTGAGCCCAAAAATATTGCTAAAGCAAGCACATATGAAAGTTGGATGAAGGAAATCAATGAAGAACTAGATCAGATTGAGAAAAAAAAAACCTAGGAGTTAGTACCAAGACCAGCAAATAAAAATATAATCAGTACTAAATGGATTTTTCAAAACAAATTGAATGAATATGGACAGGTTGTAAGGAATAAAGCAAGACTAGTCTATAAAGGCTATGCACAGGTTGAAGGTATTGATTTTGAGGAGACCTTTGCACCAGTAGCTAGACTAGAGGCAATAAAAAATTTTCTAGCTTTAGTAGTTCATAAAAATTTCAAAGTATATCAAATGGACGTAAAATCAGCATTTCTGAATGGAAAACTAGAAGAAGAGGTTTACATTGAGCAGCCAAATGGCTTCCAACTAGGTGATAATCCCAACTTTGTTTGCAAGTTGAAGAAAGATTTGTATGGCTTGAAATAGACACCCAGAGCATGGTATGCAAGGCTGGATAACTATCTTATTCAATAGGGGTTCAAGAAAGGTTTGGTGGACAACAATCTGTATGTCAAAATAGAGAATGGCCATCTTATTGTCCTTGTTGTTTATGTAGATGATATCATTTTTGGTAGCAATCATGATAAGTCTTGTAAATACATAGCAAATAAAATGAAGAAATAATTTGAGATGTCTATGATTGGTGAACTTTCCTATTTTCTCGGACTGCAAGTCAATCAAAGTTAAAAGGGGATTTTTATCTCTCAAGTTAAATATGTGAAAGAAATGTTGAAAAAGTTCACAATGGAGGATAGTAAACTTGTTAGCACTCCCATGACAATAGGTTGCAAGTTGAGCAAGGATGACAAATCTCCAGATGTAGATCAAACCATGTACAGGTCTATGATTGGAAGCCTGCTGTATTTGATAGCTACCAGACCAAATATCTTACAAGCAGTATGCATGGTAGCAATATTTCAGGCTAGTCCCAAAGAGACTCATGTGACAGCTGTGAAGAGGATTTTTAGGTACCTCAAGGGTACTATGGAGTATGGGTTGTGGTACCCAAAAGGTAAGTACTTCACTCTTATTGCATATTCTGATGCAGATTGGTCAGGATGTATTGATGACGAAAAGAGTACTAGTGGAGGAGCATTTTATCTTGGAGACAGTCGGTAGCATGGCACAACAAGAAACAAGAATCGGTCTCTCTATCCACAGCAGAGGTAGAATACATTGCAACAACAACATGTTGTACTCAGATATTATGGATGAGACAAACCCTGAAAGATCTTGGTATTCACTTCAAAGAGCCAATTTTAGTTAAATGTGACAACACCAGTGCTATTAACATATCAAAGAATCTGGTTATGTATTCTCGAACCAAACATATTGCAATTCGATATCACTTCTTGAAGGATAAAGTTGCAGAAGGTGAGGTAAAATTGGATTTTGTTCCAACTACAGAGCAAGTAGAAGATATATTCACAAAACCATTGCCCAAGGAAATTTTTGAGTACCTTCGGAGTAAGTTGGGAGTGGTCACATTTCCCAAGAACTGACTATCAATTGAGATCACATTCTCAAGGGGAGCATTTATGCCTATGCTTATAGTTTTGCTCATATTTATGAATTTTGCTAACTATAATAATGTTTTTCTGAGGATGGTGTGCATAGACTCAGGGGGAGTCTGCAGCAGCCCTTTGGTATTATTGTCAAAGGGGGAGAAGAATTACAGGAGAGTGCATGAGTGTTGCCACAGGAGATTGCATGAGTGTTGCCAACAATTCCAAAGGGGGAGATTGTTGAGCAAGGTGCAGCAAAAGTATTGTCATTGTTGTCAACATACACAGATAGATCGATTGATGCAGTTGATGCAGTGGACAGGAGTTCAGAGGTCAGTCAGAACATGTATAGTGAATTTCCAAGAAGACAGAAGTAGCCCAGATTTAGAAAATCAAAGAAAAAGACAAGTAAGAAAACTGTCGCAATATCGTGACATGTTTTTTGTCACAATTTTGTGACATCTCGAAGGAGAGAGAAAATGTTGTCAAAATTGTCATGATTTCGCGACATCTCGGAGGAGAGAGAAAATGTTGTCAAAATTGTCGTGATTTCGTGACATCTTGGAGGAGAGAGAAAATGCTGGTAGAACTATCACAATTTCGTGACATGCTAGAGGCAAAGAAGCCAAGTGGAAAAACTGTCACGATTTCGCGACATGTTGGCAGAGAAGCAGGCAAGTAGAACAATTGTCATGATTTCATGACATGCTGGAGGCAAAGAAGCCAAGTGGAAAAATTGTCACGATTTCACGACATGTTGGCAGAGAAGAAGGCAAGTAGAACAACTGTCACGATTTCACGACATGTTGGAGGCAAAGAAGCCAAGTGGAAAAACTGTCGTGATTTCGTGACATGTTGGCAAATAAGAAGGCAAGTAGAAAATGTGTCACCATTTTGTGACATGTTTGAAAGAAAGAGCTTAAAAAGAAAAGTGTTGCGATTTCATGACAATTTGCAAGAGGAAGCGCTAAGGAGAAAAAGTGTCACTATTTTGTGACATGTTAGGTTTTCCCGATTCGATGAGAAGAAAAGCACTAAGGAGGAAAAGTGTCATGATTTCACGACATAATGTAGGAGAGAGAGTCCGATAGAAAAAGGTGTCATGATTTCATGACATGCTTCATTTTCGTGGTCCAAAGCGAAGAGAAAGAGGATAAGGATGAAGTGTCACAATTTCGTGACATGCTTCATTTTTGCGGTCCAAAGCGAAGAGAAAGAGGAGAAGGATGAAGTGTCACGATTTCATGACATGCTTCATTTTTGCGATCTAAAGAGAAGGGAAAGAGGATAAGGATGAAGTGTCATGATTTTGTGATAGGAGAAAAACAAAGGAGCATGGAAGCAGAAGCGTCGTGATTTCACGACAAATTCAATGAGGAAGAGCTCAAAGGCGAAAGCGTCACGATTTTGTTACATGTTTCATTTTCGTGGGCGTAAGATAGAGAAATGCACAAGGCAGTGAATGTGTCACAATTTTGTGACATGTGTTTTCATGGGCCAAAGACAAAAAAGGCACAAGGCAGTGAAAGTTTCGTGATTTCACGACATGTTCCATTTTCATGGGCGAAAGGCAGAGAAGTGCAAGGAAGCGAAAAGTGTCACGATTTCGTGACATGTCTGGTTTTTGCTGGTGCAAGCCAAGTAGAGTGTATGGAAGTGAAAAGTGTCGTGATTTCGTGACATGTTTGGTTTTCATGGGTGCAAGCAAAGAAGTGGAAAAGGAGGCAAAAAATTTCATGATATCACGACATGTCATGTTTTTGCAGGAAAGAGGCGAGAAGAGTATAAAGAGATAGAAATGTCACGATTTCGTGACAGGTTGCATGATTACAGACAGTTAACTGAAGTAGAACAACAGTTAAAGGGGAAGTTGTAGAAGAAAAGCATGCAATCAAAATAAGAAGAGACATTTCTTTAAAGATAGAATGGCAGTTATAGGGCTCGTAAAGCGGTGTAACCGTCGAGTGGTAGTTATACTGAAAGTCACACACAAGAGACAAATTTATTAATAGGATGCATGTAATAAATACTATGCTATAAAGGAGTTACTATCAGTAATGGCTATTAATAGGCTGCATGCAGGTTTATAGAAGTTACAGAAGATGAGGAGTCTCATTGAGAAACAGTGTTATAAAAGGGCAATCGCATAGAGAATTAAGTTGCTACTGAATGCATGAAAGTGCTATCAAAATAGGGTGAGAAGAGTGTTGTAAGAGAGCGAAAAGCTGTGTAGTAGGTGTGTACTGTGTTTTGTTAAATTGGAGACCAGTCAAGGTCTTACAAAAGTGAAGGCATTTGTATGTCATTAATATATCTTTCAAAATAGTGATCCAAGTTTGTGCTTGGATAGGGGTTGGTGCTCCTTTCTGTTGGTGTAGATAAATCAGGGGTTGGTGCTCCTTCCAGTGGGTGTTGGTAAACATATTGTAAAATTGGTGTTTTGCAAAGGCTAGATTTGGACCGTAGTCCAAGCAATCATTCTTGAGGAGTAGCCAAATTGGTGAACCTCGTTACATTGTGTGTTGTGGTGTGCTCTTTTGTGATTATTGCTTTATTTGTTTTCAAGTTCCCTTTGCTTCAGTTTTAAGAGTTGCAGATTAGATTTTTAGCTACACTGATTCACCCCCCCTCTCAGTGTCATTGTGAGAATATCATACTTCCTGTTTACTTGGGTTATGCGATAGTTTGGACTATGATAGGGTTTTCTCGGGGAGCCAGTAGTATATTGACACTGTAGGGAGGAGAGGACACTAGGCTGGCAGGTAGTGGAGGATGTGGGAGAAGAGGTTGATCCTATAGTAGATGTTTTTGATGTGGATGATACCATGACTATAGAGGAGTATGACTCATGGTGTATGATGCACCAGTGGAAAGGTGTGGGGGCCCTAGGGGGCAAGGCAACTAGGGAAGTAGATGAGGTTATGGATTATGTACAAGAGGATGACCAGGTAGAGGTGGGTGAGCCACATGGGCATCACCAATCGACGGATGAGCAGGTAGATCTCCTAGAATTGGGAGATTAGGATCATGATGAGGAGTCTGAGGATCATGGGGTACAGGTGCCACAGGTTCCATAGGGTGATCGATATCTAGATCTGTAAGCTGAGCTAAGTAGGGTCAGATAGGAGAGGGATTTCCTTCAGTCACAGACATAAGAGGACCAGGCTAGGATATCCTCCCTATGTGCATAGCTGAGAGTACAGGGTCCTAGGTAGGAGAGATATAGCATTGGGAAGGTAGAGAGGCTATGGGTGGAGGTGCTACGACTGTAGTCAATGATGAAGATGTACCAAGCATGGGGGCAATGGAGGTAGGCTTATGTGGATCGATTGGAGATGAAGGTAGTGTGCCTTGGAGGGTGTCTTCCTGATGATGGGGAGACCAGTGCATCATACCAAAATAGATAGAGTGAGACTATGCAATCTTCTTATAGGTAGAGGACTGATAAGGCTAGTGGAAGCAGGCCTAGGGGATAATAGCAGACCCAGACTATAGGTGGTAGTGCGAGTCATAGCACTGGTCCTGTGTGACCATGGTGATGGAGACTCTTGGGATTCTTTTTGATGTTTGGCTTTTTGGTATTGGTGAGGTCTGAGGACCCACTTTATTGTATCCCACAAGCATTTTTGGAAACTATGATGTATATTTTTACCCCATATATATATGAAATTTTGTTATGGTCATCATATGTCTCCATTATTTTTTATGAGATGGATGCAATGTATGTATGTAATTTATGATGGTATGTTAAATGCTAATGATTGATGTAGATGGATACTATTATGTGATTTTTTGTAGTAATAACGGATGTTGTACCATGTATGCATATATGCTTTTATGATGTTGTACTAACAGATATTGTTATGTGCTCTCTACGCCTTCTGCTTTCTTTGCACAATCACAGTCGCACTTGATCGAACTTCAACCTTTGCACCTCTACGCAATCACAGCAGCACCGTCTTTGCACACTTTGCTTCCTTTGTGATCTTTCACACTTAGAATGATTCGACGAAATGCACTCTGCACACTACGATCGAATTTTGCACTCTGCTCTTGGTGATCAAACTACTTGCTCTATGCAATAACTATAAACTTCACACTTGAACCACACATCAATTCACCAAACAGCCCTCCTTTTATAAAAGAATTTTCATGATGAAAACTTTAATCTTAGTCGACTGTTGTACCAAATGCAAACCCTAATCTTCGTCGACTACAAGCCCTAATCTTCATTGTCTAAAATTTAACTTTGTCAGCTTCACTACCTCTGTAACTCTTTTGTAGCTTCTGTCGCAAAACTACAACATGTCGCGATATCGTGACACTTTTGCAATCGTACACTTTCTTTTAGCTTTTGTCGCGATATCGCGATACTTCAGCCTTTTTCCACTTCAACTAAGATCTTGTCATGATATTGCGACACTTCTGTCTTTGTCAGCATCAACTTTGCTTTTGTCATGATAGCATGACACTTCTTCCTTCGTCAACCTCATTTCTACTTTTGTCACGAAATTGTGACACTTCTGCCTCTGTAGACTTTGTCTTCACTTCTGTCGTGAAATCATGACACTTTTGTCTTCATAGCCTTCCTCTCTACTTTTGTCATGAAATCATGACACTTCTCCCTGTTGAAGACCTACTTTCTATTTTTGTCGTGAAATCGTGACACATTCTACAACCGTAAGCTTTATCTTCAACCTGTCATGAAATCATGACACTTCCTGCATCCGTACACTTTTTCTTCAACCTATTGTGAAATCGTGATAGTTCTCATTTCGAACTCTTTCCTCTGCTACATGTCACGAAATCATGACAGTTCTCACTTGGAACACTTTCCTTTGCTGCATGTCATGAAATCACAACAGTTCTTACTTGGAACATTTTCATCTATAGCATGTCACAAAATCATGACAGTTCTCACTTCAAACTTTGCAGCATGTCATGAAATCATGATACTTTTCGTGTTACTTTATCTCTCTTTGAACTTGTCATGAAATCCCGACAATTCACACTACGAACTCTCTCTTCTGCATTATGTCATGAAATCGTGACACTTTTTCTTTTGGACTCTCTCTCCTGCAACATGTCATGAAATTGTGACACTTTTTCGTTTGAACAACCTTCCTTGCAATATGTCACAAAATCATGACATTTCTAACTCGTACATTCTCTCTCCTCTTTAAGTCATGAAACTACGACATGTCACAATATCGCGACACTTTTCTAACTTGCTTTCTCTCTCCTGCTTAAGTCACGAAAATGTGACATGTCACGATATCGTGACACTTTTCCAACTTACTTTCTTTCGAACTTGTCAAGCCGTAACCTTCATCAAAACAAATTATTTGACATCAAATCAAATTCCTTCAAGAGCTTCTTGACATCAATGACAACTTATACACTTGAGCAAAGGCAATGTACCCAAAGTACCCAAAATTTCCAACAATCTCCCCCTTTGTCATTGATGGCAAACCTTTACTGAAAACATGTCTCAAGAGCCAAAATTGAAACCAACTATGCTAACAACTAAGAAACTATGCCCACAACTGAGAATCTTCCTTTGAAGTTTTGCTCCCCCTAACTTGAAGCTCTCCCCCTTACTCATATCTCTCCCCCTTTGTCATCAATGGCAAAGGGTCACCTTTGGGGCTCGAGACTAAGAATGAGCCTCTTAGCTTAGTCCCTCCCCCACCTCCTGATGAGGTGATTAATTTTGGGGTGGGAGTAAAACTCCCATTAGGCACTGATCATCATCAGCATCTATAATTTCCTTGTCGGTCCTTCTCTTGAACTCTTTGCCCGTATTCCTATTGTTGTCACTGTTCTTGTTCATGCCTTGATCCTTGGACCTGATCATGCCACTGTTGCTATTCCTGTATTCTAGAATTTTAGCTCTACACTGTCTGATTGTGTGACCTTCATTTTTGCACTTGAAACACTTGATGATGTTGTTTCTCTGAGGTAAACCTGATTGTAGCACCCTAAAATTGGCGCAGTAAAACCTTAATAATTACAATTACTCTAGTAAATATTCAAATTCAAATTTCAACCTCCAAAACCGCTCCCAAATCGTCGTTTAACCCGTTTCCTCCTTTCCCGTGCCATTTTTAGAGTTTGTTTTGTCCGTTTGATGATATCGTCTCCGATAAGACGATATCGCCTCAGATCGAATGATTTCGTCTGGGCTAGGACGTCCAGACGATCTCGTCCCAAAACTGATTTGTGCATAGTTGGACTCTGTTCCAACGACGTCTCTAATCCGGGCAGAAGCGTGTCTGCGCCGTTAGAGACCTCCCCCATTGGAGATCTCCCAAATTGGGATGATCTCCAACCTCCCAACCTCTATCCTAAGCCTATTTAATCCTAGGCCCTCCCCTTAGCATCCCCCTGGCTGAAATTCCCTGTAACTCGAATTCTACACGCACTAGACCATCTTAAATCACTGTTTGCATTTGTATTTTTCCAAGTTTGTTTGCAGGAACTTCATTGTTTTTCAGCCGGAGCAAGCTCAATTCGTCTCAGACGATCTCGTACAATCTCGGACGATCTCGACCCAATTCGAGACGATTTCGACTACAGTCCACATTGGGGGCAATCAGTGCCCAGAGTTTGCATTTTCTCCACTCTTTTCTACTGCATTATTCTGCATTTAGTTAATTCTATGGTTATTCTTTATTATCCTGCATCTTGGAGTTCACCCATGTAGCTTTAATGCATAATAAAAGCATAAATTGTCATTAGATCGTTATAATGCATTCGTGTCTTAGTTTGATATTATCATTTTAATGTTCTTACTGCCATTTTACATCATTACCCTCTGTTATCATAGTTGCATTCTCTGTATTTTGCATCTGTTTCTCTGTTTGCAGGTCTCTGACGAATTCGTCTGATGAATTCGTCAGATCTCAGACGATCCTGTCAGATAGGAGACGATCCTGTCAAATTCTAGACGATCTTGACTGCTTCAAAAATTAGAATCTCCATCAGACATCCGGATCAGGTATGGCTCTATAATTTAGCCTTTTCTCTCTGTTTTTTGTCTAATTTTGTTCTCTGTATGCATTTAGTCTGCACTTTCATAATAGAACAACTTAGTTTCATTTGGCCAAACCTAGGACTTGGATGATTAAAGATAAAACTGAACACATCAAACACATTCCCAACCTAGGCATGGAAACTGCCATTCAAACGTTTCTTGGTGAACCCACCATCCATCAAAAAATCACCATAATACACCTCCCCCGAGAGGCGGGACCTTCGCAAGGCCTCTCAGTCCGAGGTACCGCGCCATCCTTTTCCCATCCTCCTTTCGGGCACGGATCCTATAGCCTGAAGGTAGGGATGCGAAAAATTTGGAGCGATACATTTTGGTGAACCCGACGTGAATAACATAGGCATCTTTCTGATTCAAAAATATAAAAAAACAAAAATATATATATATATTATATATATATATATATATATGTATACAAAAAAAAGTAACAAAATCATCATTTCAAGTTTGTATGTTTTAGATTCAATTCTAAATAGTAGATACTAAATATTACTTTTAGAAGTACTAAAGAAACCATGAGTTTTTACTCAAATCAATATGAGCCCATCGGTAATGTTGGAAGAATTCAGCCAAATACATTTGTTGATTATGACCAACCTCATCCCTATTCAACACCACCTCCATCACACTTTTCTCATTTTTCATCCTTACCCCAACAGGACAATCCCTTTGCCAATCCTCTTCATAACGATATTATCTATTCTCCCATATATCCATATTATGTCTATCAATCCACATACAATCCTCCTCCACCCTTTCAATATTCTTCTTTCAATACAACACATCCATTTCAACAAGAAAATACTTATTCTTCCAATTCTACCATGCACTCACCTCATACTTCGCAATCTTCCTGTCATCATTCTACCCATAATAAAGAAAGTAGAGGTGAGAAACCATTAGGTCCTTTTATGACGGAATTCCTAAGGCACGTATCAAAAACCTCTCGAAAACCTTCATCACGTAAATTTACTAAGCTCAATCAACCAATGGATATAATTCTCAAGCATTTACTTGATACAAATAGGATTGAACTCCCTTCCATAAGACAACTTGATACCACAACAGATTGGTTTAAACCTGAGCTACATTGTGAATATCATAGAGTAGATGGACATATGACACAAAATTGTAAAGATTTAAGATGTGCAATTCAAGATTTGATTGATGAGGGTCTTTTTAATATAAAGGAATTACAATCTACAACTCGATTATAAATCTCCTAGTAAACAATCAAACTCCTACACAACAAATACCAATAATCAATCAAGACATGGGGATCTCCCAAGAACCCCTATTCAATTATCAACAACAAGAAACCAATCAAATATTGCATGTTAATGTGTCCCATCATGATGATATTACTAATATTGTAACAAAAACTACAAATGAGCAACCTCAAGTTCAATCAACTCAATCCGATATTCAAGATATGGATTCCTCATTTGACCAACCTTCAAAACTATCTTTGGCTCTAGAGAATGATCCAAAATGGAATGTAAGCATAGAAAGCTCATCTTTAGAATCAAAATCTCAATCTGAAATCCACTTTGATAGCCAACAACAAGTGATTAATCCTCAAGCAAAGATATCCCTTTTAGAAGTATTACAAAGTTCTCATAAGGAAACTTTGTTCAAGATACCTAGCCAACAATTTGTTCCTCATCATATTTTCTCTAAGAACATAATTAATGGTGTAAACCCTCTTGAGGTTAACCATATTTCATTCTATGATGAGGAGATTCCTTCCTCTACTCCACAAGAAGACTACTATCTTTACATTACAGGATCTAGTAAAGAAACACTTGTTAAAACTATCATGGTAGATAATGGCTCCTCTCTTAATTTATGCACTTATCAATTATTCCAAAAACTCAAATCAAAGGAAGAAGATCTTAATGAATCAAATGTTATTATAAAATCTTTTAACAATGAAATTCAAGAAGCTCAAGGTACTATAATTCTTCCCCTTAATATTGGATCCAAGATCCTGGATACTTTGTTTTATGTAGCATATTGCCCTTCACCTTACAACCTACTTCTCGAAGTCCTTGGATTCATACGATGAGGGTTGTCCCTTCCACTCTTCACCAATGTTTGAAGTTTGAACTTGCAAATAAAATTGTTACCATACATGGTGACCCAACACCATTTGAAGAATATTTAACGGTTGAAACATCAAGTTCTATACATTCTCTATTGTCACAATTATCTTCTATCCATCACTTTTCTTCATCCATATATGATCATCCTTGTTTACCAAATAACACCCATGCATATCTTTCACATATGCTCCCTCCATCTTATCAAGACTTGGAAGATAGTGATAAGAATGAAGAACTTTCTTATCCTTCTTACATTTTATTTTGTAACATGATCAATTTTACACATATAAAAGTCAAATCTTTTGCTACATTATTCTACATTATAACAAAGCTTTTGTTATCACTACCTTTTATTCATCACCTTTTGTTCTTACCTTCACCACAACCAAATTATCCTTCAAAACCTCCTTTGATTTTGAAGCAACCTTAGACATGCTATACTCAAATAACCTTGTATAGTGTATATAGATCATCTTGTATATACCACCAATTCCAATCATAAATTAAAATCAAAAATAAAAAAAAAAATCAAAATCCTCAAAATATTCAAAAAAATACTATCAACTACTTAAATATTTACCACTTACCATATTATCCTAAATTTAATTACAATTATCTACCTTTTAAATTAAAACCATGAATTTCATCTTAATTACTATTATAAATTTTCATTTCATTTGTTATATGTTTAAAATATTTCAAAATCACTATTTGTATTTCTTTCAATTTATAAATTCAAAAACATCAAAAACATCATAATCATCAAAATCTTCAAAACTATTTGTTGTATTTATTTATGGCACTTGTTAATTCTTTCAAAAACAAAAAATAAATAATAAAAATAAAAAAACAGCAATATTCTTGACTCTTTCGAAACCAAAACAACATAAAGAAGAAAGAGAGAGTCAACATTCTCAAAACTTCTCAAAAAGTATTTATATATATCTTCTTACAAATGTTGCAGTTATATATTTCAAATTATTTTGGATAAATTAGCATTTATTTGGAATCCCTCACTTTCACAAACACAAAAATAAATATCTTGATTTTTATCTGGCATGATTACTAATCTCTCTTATATCAAAGTCCACAAAATTCAATTAAATAAAGTTTGAGCACGAGAGAATTGATCTTGTTATTTACTTAAACCAAGCACATCCTTTCACAATAAAATGATTATATTTGTAATGTCCATGCTATGCTACATAGTAGAAGTGGTTTCTTGAGCGAAAAGTTTCCCCTGCTATCCTATCATGCACATGGTCTAGAATCTTTGAGAATTGGCAAAAGGACAAGCTCACCCCTACCCGGAATAAAAATCCCTTGCTCTACAACTAATCCGAGCAAGTATCCCTAGCATAGAAAAAAAGAAAAAGCAAAGTTCAAGAAAAAGAGAAAAAGAAAAATATTATTTTATATCATTACAGCATTATCAAGCAAAAATACAAAAAGAAAGAGAAATGAAAGCAAAAGCAAAAGCAATAAAATCCCTTTCCCTACCCTTTGAAAAGAAAAGAAGGGTTGATGAGCTTGAATCCCTGGAATTCTCAATTATTCGAAAACTATGAGGTAAGCCCCATAACAGGTGGTTTGTGCCCAACCTGCTTGGCCTTGGGTAACTCCTAGCGTGGCGATATGTCCGTCACATTAGCGACCTTCTTTTGTACAGACCTATGTCTCGCTTATGGATTAGCTAGCTCTTGATAATCCGACTTACATAGTAGTCTAGTATGGTTATATGCATCTACATCATGGTTAATGAACACTTATTTGGTTCATTCAAATCACTTGTATCATATTATCTTGCTCAAAACTGGTAAACGAACATAGCAATTGCACACACATTTTGTATTTGAGAGATTTTGTGTATCATTATGATAAATCAAGATTGGAAATGAACTCACATATGCACATGGGATTCCTTATAAATCTAACTTTTGTCTTTAAGATACTTTGAAATATTTTTTGCAAATTGTTTGGAATAATTCATTTTCTTCTTTAAAGTACAGTTGTTTAGTATAAAGACAACTACATACATAATAGAAAAAATCAAAATTTCTTTCAAAACCATACAATCAAAACACACACACACACACACACACACATATATATATATATATATATATATATATATATATTGTCGACTTTCGTGACGATGGTATAGTTCTAAAACCAAAATTGGAATTTTATGCCTAGCGCAAGTCCTCATCTTCATATTTTCTGTTTATTAAAAATCAACCATGCAATAAAACTATCTCTTTTTTGATTTCGCGATGATGGTATAAGTCTATACCTACATATTCTATGCCTAGCGCAAACCATTGTACCAATTTTTATTCCCCATTTATTTGAAAATCATGAAAACCATATGACTTAAATCATTCTGTTATACAATTATGTTTTTTGACAAAAAGCATGCACATTATCACTATTTCATGTCATTATGTCAACCTTCAATTTTGCAATGATGGTATAATTCCTAGGGAATTATCCAAAAAATTTATCACACTTAGGAATTTATGCCTAGCAAAAATCATTTTAACATTATTTCATGCATACTATTTTTATGAAACTCCGAAAACAAACCATCATCATCATCATTTGCACCATTGCACCAAAGTCTTAAGACAGTCTCTTAAGCACTCTTTTACTTTTTAACAATATTTCTATACTGGGATTAGCTTGACGACCGAGTGAGCGGCGACTCCATGAAATGGTCTATAATAGCGACAATGTCCTTTGAAATTATTGTTAAAAGTCCCTTTTATTTTTTTATCAAATCATCACATCACAAACAACCAATTTGTTCTATCAGATTATTTCATTTAAATTTTTCAAGCATGACATTTCAACCATAATATTTCCAATGACGTAATTACATGAATCATCAAATCAATCAATCAAAACATTAAAAGCATCATAAAAATACATAAGACACAAGTCATATGATCAAAAATATCTCATCTATATATGTATCAACCATATATATACATCATATCAAAACCGAATCGGTATGCCACAATCTATACCTCGGCATACTCAATCCTCTATCAAAAATAATAAATACTATATATCAATATGTAAGTGCAATCTATAGTAGCTAGCCTCAAGAACCCCTCGAGCTCTCAGCCTCATCTCCTCCCCCACCCTGAGGTGGACGAGGTGGCCCCATCGTAGTATGTGTGGTACTACGAGTCCTAGTTGTCGATCGAGATGAAGTCCTCGATGACCCAATCCTGATCGGGTCAGCAATGCTGGCCGGAAAGTTGTACCCTCTGACCCTCTGGCACCATCTGGAAGTAGATACCCTGGTAGAACGTGATCTGAGCAATCGACCGTGCCAGCTCCTGAGTGCTCGCTCCTCCACCCCATGCTCTAAGGCGTGCAATCTCATCTCTGAGCTGTGTCACCTCAGCTCGGTGGCATGCAGCCTCATCCTGCAATGTCTGCACCTATGCCTGGAGATGGACTATCTCCGCTCGGAGAGTCGCTGTCTCGCTGCTCTCCCTAGTGTCAACACCCTTGCCCTTATCGGGCGATGGTGGCCTCTCTCTCTATGGAGAAGGGGGTCTCTCCTCCCTCCTCTCCCACTGTCGTGGCCTCTGCTATGCCTGTGGTCTCCTCTGCTCTCTCCCACCGTGACCCTAGGCCACCTCAATGGCCGCCTGGTGCCGCCTCCCCATCCGATGCACAACTACGTGAATCGGACCCTGAGCCCTCGTCATCCGAGGAGGGCGGATGCCTGTGTACCAGGCATCATAGCCGTCGGCTACCCCAACGTCGTCCCCATCCACTGGCTGAATGGGGGCATCATCTATGTCCTGACTCTAGAATCACTGCATATCTGGAGCCCCGCTAACCGTAGTGTTATCCCGGATAGTCCGAGAAAACTCGTAATCCCTGAGAGATGGGATCCCCTGCTGTAGACCGAACTATCTCAAAACTCGGTCATAGCGATGGAGCTCCACCTCTCCCCTCTCCATCCTCAGCCAGCAGACTCGCTTGATGCGAGCCAGCTCCTGTCCATCCTCGGCCCACCCTGGATGATCTCTCCAAGGCCTCCAGGTGATCTGGTCGGAGACAAGGTCATCAAGTAGTCTCCGGGACATCGGTAGATCTATCCGCCACTGTGACCCTCTTCGGAGCCACCAGTAGAAAGCTCGGGGCCTCTCCCCGTCAATCCCTATCAGTGGGAGCCCTACCGGCCTCCGCACCGCAATGTGCTCCCAGCACCAAACCTGTAGTAGCGATGTCATAACCAGACATCGACCGCCCTTGTACACGACCCCATGCAGGATCCTGTACAATCGGCATAGAACAAAGCTGCCCCAAGCAAACCTGTAGCCGTGGTCTCTCATGTCACAGACCACATCTACCAGTACCCATGGTACCCTGCATCCGCTCTGGTGGCACAGCAGAAGTCCACCTACCACCCCAGCCAAAACCCGTGTGAGTCTCGATGCCCCAGGCATCTGACGCAATGACTCGATGTTCACTCCGCCCTTCTCCAGGGCGAAGCTCGGATCGCCACACAGTCGCATCATCGCGTGGCCCTGATTGGCCGTGGGAGTGATCAGTCGTCCTTGTATGGGGATCCTCAAAATCCTCCATACATCCTCTAGTGTGGGAGTCATCTCCCCTGTCGGTAACCGAAAATAGGAAGAACCCGGATACCACCTCTCTGCTAGGGTTGTCAATAGCCCCATATCTATAGAAACTTGTGGCATCTCTGCCACATGCTGTAAGCCGACCTGTGCCAGCTGATCTCGCTCTGCTTGAGATAGAGCGGCCAAGTCATCTCTCAACCCGCCGTATTTCCATTCTCTGCTCTTCAGTAATCCTCTCTACAACATAAAAACAACAACACAATAAAAATCATTAATAAAAACTCAGTAATTAATAATGCAAGTTAAAATTAGTTCAATTTTATATAAATGATGATATCGTCCACTATTGGACGATATCGTCCCAAATTTGAGCAAAATCATCTCCGATTTCGCAAGCCGAAATCGTCCCTAATTTGACGAAATCGTCCCCCTAAACTTGAGACGATTTCATCGAAATCGAGACGATTTCGTCCCGACGACGTCGACGGCCCAAAAATGGCCGCGATGCTCAAAAATTGCTCAAAATTCACCTAAAAAGCATGTAAATTCAACTTAAAGCATTCTAAACTAAGTTTAGACTCTTACCCGTAGCCCGCGTCGGACCTTCGTCGATCTGTGCGCTGTCTCGACCATTTTTGCTTACGTAGAGCTCTAAAAACCAGAAAAATGAACAGTAACAATGAATTAGGGTTTTACCCTATTTTTCTTAATTTTATTCAAAACACAATTAAAAACATTTTAAAATTTTGGTTTTTCGCGTTTTTACCTCAAACGTTCGATTTGGGTAAAAACACGGAGGGGGCACCATAGTAAGCTATCGTACGATTCGACCAAGAATCGTCGCCTAAAAATGGGAATAATTTTTGCTTTCTCGTAGATCGAGAAGAACTCATCTTTAACGCATTTTCTTCGAAAAATTCGCTAAAGAGGGGGCAAAATGTAGCACCCTAAAATTGGCACAATAAAACCTTAATAATTACAATTACTCTAGTAAATATTCAAATTCAAATTTCAACCTCCAAAACCGCTCCCAAACCGCCGTTTAACCCGTTTCCTCCTTTCCCACGCCATTTTTAGAGTTTGTTTTGTCCGTTTGACGATATCGTCTCCGATAAGACGATATCGCCTCAGATCGGACGATTTCGTCTCGGCGTAGGACGTCCAGACGATCTCGTCCCAAAATGATTTGTGCATAGTTGGACTCTGTTCCAACGACGTCTCTAATCCGGGCAGAAGCGTGTCTGTGCCGTTAGAGACCCTCCCCATTGGAGATCTCCCAAATTGGGATGATCTCCAACCTCCCAACCTCTATCCTAAGCCTATTTAATCCTAGGCCCTCCCCTTAGCATCCCCCTGGCTGAAATTCCCTGTAACTCGAATTCTACATGCACTAGACCATCTTAAATCACTGTTTGCATTTGTATTTTTCCAAGTTTGTTTGCAGGAACTTCATTGTTTTTCAGCCGGAGCAAGCTCAATTCGTCTCAGACGATCTCGTACAATCTCGGACGATCTCGACCCAATTCGAGACGATTTCGACTGCAGTCCACATTGGGGGCAATCAGTGCCCAGAGTTTGCATTTTCTCCACTCTTTTCTACTGCATTATTCTGCATTTAGTTAATTCTATGGTTATTCTTTATTATCCTGCATCTTGGAGTTCACCCATGTAGCTTTAATGCATAATAAAAGCATAAATTGTCATTAGATCGTTATAATGCATTCGTGTCTTAGTTTGATATTATCATTTTAATGTTCTTACTGCCATTTTACATCATTACCCTCTGTTATCATAGTTGCATTCTCTGTATTTTGCATCTGTTTCTCTGTTTGCAGGTCTCTAACGAATTCGTCTGACGAATTCGTCAGATCTCAGACGATCCTGTCAGATAGGAGACGATCCTGTCAAATTCCAGACGATCTTGACTGCTTCAAAAATCAGAATCTCCATCAGACATCCGGATCAGGTATGGCTCTGTAATTTAGCCTTTTCTCTCTGTTTTCTGTCTAATTTTGTTCTCTGTATGCATTTAGTCTGCACTTTCATAATAGAACAACTTAGTTTCATTTGGCCAAACCTAGGACTTGGATGATTAAAGATAAAACTGAACACATCAAACACATTCCCAACCTAGGCGTGGAAACTGCCATTCAAACGTTTCCTGGTGAACCCACCATCCATCAAAAAATCACCATAATACACCTCCCCCGAGAGGCGGGACCTTCGCAAGGCCTCTCAATCCGAGGTACCGTGCCATCCTTTTCCCATCCTCCTTCCGGGCACGGATCCTATAGCCTGAAGGTAGGGATGCAAAAAATTTGGAGCGATACACTAATTTTTGAATCCACCAGTTCTACCCAAACCTATTCAAACCAAACCTGTTTTGGCCGAACCTGTTTTGATCAAACCTATTCCTATTATTTACCTCGCAATAGACTGCCTTATGCCCAAATTGTTGACAAGAGTAGCAATACCCTTGAAAGAAACTAGAACTTCTGAAATTGTCGTTTACCTTCTTCACTCGAGCCATGCAATGTGAAGCCATGTGACCAAACCTATGACACGCAAAACATCTGCCTTGAAATTTTTCTTTATTTGACCTCTTGGGTCCTGAAAACTTCTTCTTCTCATTCTGAATTCTATTTTCTATTTCTGTGCATCTATCATTCAAGGACTCATGATCTGAAATACTTTCCTCATTAGAACTCTCTTCCTTTTGGAGTCTCTTACTAGACTCTCCAACTTGTTCCTTGTGTGGCTTAACAAAACCAAGGCCTGTTTTATTTGTTGTTTTTCTTTGACATTTGATGAGTGACTTAACACTTTTGGAGCTATCTTGAAACCTGTAAAGCTTATCCTTGTACTCTTTAGTTTCTTCTTTCAAAGAAGCCATTTTCTGTTCTAACTCACTATACTCAAGAACCTTAGATTCTAACTCATCCTTGAGTTCTTGTGTCTTAGCTATAGAGAAATCAAGATTTTCTATAAAATCATCTCTCTCCATACAACATTCATCTAACTTATCCTTGAGTCTATCATTCTTCTTTCTTTCCTTTTTCAAAGCACTAAGAGCACTAATAAGTTCACTTTCAATATCTCTTCCCCTTCCTCTATTCTTCCTTTATTTGTTTGCTTTTTGAATCATCAAAGCCTTTTCCAGATTTCTTATCACTAGCAGTGCTACCTTTTTTCAAAAACCATACAAGAATCTTCCTTATAGTTTTCTGAAGCATCCTCATACATACTAGAAACCAAATCATTATTTATACAATCATCCTCAAGGTGACCAAAATTTCCACATCTAAGACCTTTCATGATAATGAATCTATGTTTCGATTCTTCCTCTTTTTTGATATGAACAACATCTCATTTTCATTATCACTTGAAGAACTTTCACTATCACTACTAGAACACTTACTTGCTTTGTCTAGGTAGAAAATCTTCTTGTGCTTGTGAGAATACCTCTTTCCTTGATTGCTGTGCTCATCTTTGTTCTTCTTGTGATGCTTGTGCTTTTCAGAATCCTTGCTCTTAGAATCATGTTTATCTTCATCACTTTCATTCTTGAGAATAGTACGATCAGTAGCATAATGACCAAACTTTCCACAATTGAAACATTTTATATTTTTCATGCTTTTGTGCTTTCTAGAGCTTACCTTTCTTGCTGTAATATGCCTCTTCATCACTAGAAGACTCATCACTCTCTTGAAGCTGTTTACCCTTGGATTTCTTGGTAGCCTTGAAAGCTGTGTCTTTCTTGACATCAACCTTCACTTGAGTTCTCAACTCAAATGCTGTAAGAATACTATGGAGCTCATCCTTTTTCAATTTATCCAAATCTTTAGCTTCCTCAATAGTAGAAATATTTTCACTAAATCTATTAGGAAGAGATCTTAAAATATTATCACAAACATCATTTTCAGCAAGCTCAAGACCTAAGTCTTTCATGGAGTTAACAACCTCATCCATACGAAGCATGTAGTCACTAATATTTTCATCATAATTCATCTTGAGTTGTTCAAACATACCTTTGAAGTGTCTCAACTTGGCCTTTCTGACATTTGTATCACCTGTATGAACCACCTGCAATCTGTTTCCACATTTCACTAGTTGTCTTGCAGTGAATCACTTTGGTGAGATCTATTTTCTGTAAGCCTTTTAGGATTGCATTCATTGCTTTTGAATTGCTATGATGTAGGAGCCTTTCTTCTTTAGTATTTGGACCATGTATAGGAATAGTGTACTCATATTCAATTACTTCCCATACCTCATTACCAAGTTCCATTAGATGAACCTTCATCTTTGCACTCCAAAGACCAAAATCTGACCCATCAAGAATAGGTGCTGCATTGTCTCTTGAATAATCCATTGTGTTCTTAACTAGATTTTCCTTCAAGCTATTAAAATTTTCGAAGGCACCTGCTCTAATACCAATTGAAGAACACAAGCTTATACTGAGAGGGGGGGTTGAACAGTATAAGACCTCTTTTTATTTTTTCCTTTATATTTCAAAATAGTAAAGCAATATACCCAAAGCAATATCAAAGAAATGCACAAAAACATCCACAAAGTGACATCAATTTTAATGTGGTTCACCTAGAATGGCTGGGCTACATCCACAAAACTTTTCTCTAAAATTTATCTCAAAGTTCTTTGGGAATCCTTCCCAATTACAATGTTTATGAGCCTCGACTCAAAGGATATACCTTCCCCTCTGCTCTAGAAATGATCCCTCAGAAGATCAACTGCCTCTACCTCTCGCCAGCACATGGAACTCCTTTCCACTAAGGACCTTTTGTCCTCAATGCTTAGCCTAAGAGACCTCTGCCTTCTATGATCACGTCCACAGCAGCTCAGCAACCTGTACCAAACACAGTCAGTCGATCTAGTACAAGTCTTCCTCTGTTTGTTAGATTTGTCCAACTTTGAACAAATCAATCCTCTGCACACAAGCCTTCTCAAAGACTTGCCAAATCTATCCTCAGGTTCTTCCCAAAGAACCAATGCACCTCTGTCCTCAAGCAGTAGCACTCCGCATTCATCTTTGCCCTTTGTGCTCTCTACGCCTTCTGCTTTCTTTATGCAATCATAGTTGCACTTGATCGAACTTCAACCTTTGCACCTCTACGTAATCACAACAGCACCGTCTTCGCACACTCTACTTCCTTTGCAATATTTCACACTTAGAATGATTCGACTAAATGCACTCTACACACTACAATCGAATTCCACACTCCGCTCTCGATGATCGAACTTCTTGCTCTATGCACTATCTGCGAACGTCGTAATTCAACCACATATGATGCACACTTCAAATTCTCCCAACAGCCCTCCTTTTATAACAAAATTTTCTTTATGAAAACTTTAATCTTAGTCGGATGTTATACCAAATGCAAACCCTAATCTTCCTCGGCTGCAAGCCCTAATCTTCGTCGGCTAAAATTTAACTTTGTCGGCTTCACTGCCTCTGTAACTCTTCTGTAGCTTTTGCCACGAAACTACAACATGTTGCGATATCATGACACTTTTTCAACCGTACACTTTCTTTTGGCTTTTGTCATGATATCGTGACACTTCAGCCTTTGTCGACTTTAACTAAGCTCTTGTCGCGATATCGTGACACTTCTGTCTTTTTCAGCATCAACTTTGCTTTTGTCGCAATATCACGACACTTCTTCCTTCGTCGACCTCCTTTTTGCTTTTGTCATGAAATCGCGACACTTTCACTTCCTTGCACTCTTTTCTACTTGCACAAGCGAAAATGAAACATGTCACGAAATCATGACACTTTCGCTGCCTTGTGCTTTTCTTTGCCTTACGCATATGAAAATAGAACATGTCGTAAAATCGTGATGCTTTTGCCTTTGAGCTCTTCCTTCTTGAATTTGTCATGAAATCATGACGCTTCTTCTTCCATGCTCTTTCATTTTTCTTTTGTCATGAAATCGTGACTCTTCTCTTATTGAAGACCTGCTTTCTATTTTTGTCGTGAAATCGTGACACTTTCTCTAATCGTATGTTGCCATCTCAATCTGTCGTGAAATTGTGACACTTTCTGCATCCGTAAGCTTTCTCTTCAATATGTCACGAAATCATGACATTTCTTAATTCGAGACCTTTCCTTTGCTGCATGTCATAAAATCACGATAGTTCTTACTTGGAACATTTTCATCTATAGCATGTCACAAAATCGCGACAGTTCTCACTTCAAACTCTACAGCATGTTGCAAAATTGTGACACTTTTTCTTTCGGACTCTCTCTCCTGCAACATGTCATGAAATCATGACACTTTTTTGTCCGTACAACATTCCTTGCAATATGTCACGAAATCGTGACATTTCTGACTCGTACATTCTCTCTCCTCTTTGAGTCGCGAAAGCGTGACATGTCGCGATATCGTGACACTTTTCTAACTTGCTTTCTCTCTCCTGCTTAAGTCACGAAAATGCGACATGTCGCGATATCGCGACACTTTTCTAACTTAATTTCTTTTGAACCTGAGATTCCGTAACCTTCATCAAAACAAATTATTTTACATCAAATCAAATTCCTTCAAAAGCTTCTTGACATCAATGACAACTTATACACTTGAGCAAAGGCAATGTACCCAAAGTACCCAAAATTGCCAATAGAAATTTTGATTGATGCTTACCATGTATGCATATGTATACTTTTATGATGTCATGACATATTTATGGATGTTTATTATGGATGCATATGTTTTAATGTGGTGTAATTTAATGCTATGTATATGAGTGGATGTACAATGACATGGTTGACTTGAGTGCTTTGATATGATGAACTGTGAGGAATGATTTGACACACTATGTTAACACCATATACTATAACAATAAAGAAAAATGCATTACTGCCTTCGTTGTATTTTATTTTATTTTATTTTGTACTATTTTTGTGTAATGGATATATGGAAATGTACTATTGCAATGTGATAAAATGGACTAAATGAAATGAAATGTTATAGAATGTTGATGAGGTTTTCATGAGACTCAAACTCTCTAACAAACCTGATCAAAGGGTGTATACTGACTATGCAAGACTTTTTGACAAGGTATGAATCTGCTAGGATGACCAAGATACTTCATTCATATACCTGTGTGTGCAAGTGAGTTCATTCGTATGAGATGCATAAAGATACTACCATTTCCAGATAGGCTATCCACCAAACCTGTAATGAGGATCACCCTATGAATGTCACAATTCTAGATTTTGTACTTAGTAGTATTAGACCACTAGGTAGTATAGGCTACCAAAACCTAGCTCATCCACACGCAAACATTGGTCTTTACACACGCTAAAATCTAATGTGATAGACATATCATCATGTGTAAGGATACCGCCATTGTCGGATAGGCTATCCACAAAACCCAAAATGAGGATCACCTTATGGTTGTCCAAATGCTAAGAATTCCAAGGATTCAATCTTAACCTCCCTTCTTTTCTTCAATTTTATTAGGATACTTGCTCATGCGTAGTTATTATAATCATTGTTTATTTTGCATGTTGTTTTATTTGAGCAAGGGATTTGGGGAGTGGTGATGACCACTATTTAATTTGCTTTTTCTTCTTTTGCTTTTTATGGAATTTTGATTTTAACTTTGACTATGACTTTTGAGGATTTTGATTTTTTGAACTTTGGGATTTTTGGGAATTGGAATTTTTTATAGTGGTGAGAACCACTGTTTATTTTGGGGAATTGGGTAGGGAAGAGCTTGTCCTTTTGCCAATTCTCAGCATTCTTGAAACATTTGCACAAGGATATGAGCAGGATAACCTTTTCACTTAAAGCAACTTAGACCACTTCATGGGTTTCATCTTTCCTTGTGCAAAACTTGGATTTATTAATGTGTAAATGTGTTGGGATTTTGATGTATACAAGGTACAATCTAAGCAAGACCCTACCTCCTAAAAATCATGATAGCTTTCTACAAAATTTGAAAATAAAACTAGATATAAGTGAGTGACCGAAAATCCATTAAGACATTCTAGAATAAATGACTACGTGACATGGGATAGAAACTGTTATGACCAATATAAAATGTAGGTGAAATGATAAGTGGAAAAATGGAATGATGTGGATAATGATTTTGACATAATTTTTTGCTTTTTTTTTCTTTTTGGATTGATGCAGGATGTACAGTCTTAGTGGTAGATATGTATGAGCAACTCTATAGTGCAAAGTGTAATAATGAATATGCCGAATGCAGATGATTTTGAGAATGCAACGAGATGCGATGTAATAAAATGCAATATGATATTTCTATATTTTTGTTGTTTTTATGACGTTTGAAGATACAATGCAATGCAATATATTTGTATTTTTGATTGATATATGATGTTTTTGATTTTTTGATTAATGTTTTAAGATGCAATGCGATGCAATATTTTTGTATTTTTGATGTTTTGATGATGTTTTTGAGTTTTTGATTGATATATATGTACATACATGTGACCAATGGGATTATTGGGGGCCATTGGGGCATTTAGGGTGACCAAAGGGATTATGGATGCCTTTGGGGCTTTTGGGATGACCAAAGGGCTTATGGATACCTTTAGGGCTTTTTGGGGTGACCTGGATGGTCATAGACCACCTAGGAGCATTTTACACTGACCAAGCAGGTTATAGGCACCCTTGGAGCATTTTGGGGTGACTTAGATGGTCACAGACCACCTAGGAGCATTTTAGATTGACCAGCAGGTTATAGCCATCCTTGGAGCATTTTGGGGTGACCTAGACGGTTATAGACCGCCTAGGAGCATTTTAGGTTGACCAAGTGGGTTATAGGCACCCTTGGAGTATTTTTGGGTGACCTATATGGTTATAGACCTCCTAGGAGAATTTTAGGTTGACCAAGTAGGTTATAAGCACCCTTAGAGCATTTTGCAGTGACCTAGATGGTCATAGACTTCCTAGGACCCTTTTAGGTTGACCAAGCAGGCTGTAGACACCCTTGGAGAATTTTAGGGTGACTTATATGGTCATAGATTTCCTAGGAGCATTTTAGGTTGAGCCACAACACTCTAGGCATGGAAAGGCTACAAATGAAGAATGTTCAAGGGTTCAGGATCCTTGACTCCTTCAAGGGAGGCTAGGCAGTAATTTTTAGGTCCTATTTGTCTAGTAATGACAAAAGGACCTAACCAATTTGTCGCAAACTTATCCCTCATATGGGACAACAATTTAGAATTATGTTTGTTTTCTTTCAGAATGACGTCACCAACATAAAAATATCTAAGATGGACTTTCATATTGTAGGGTCTCTTAAGTCTCTCTTGATAGATGTGTAAGTGCTCAAGAGCATTAACATGGCGTTCATCAAGCAACGTAAGCTGATCTAGGTGAGCCTACCGCATGGTGTCATCATCAATGAACTCCTACATGGATATGCATAGTGATGGGATTTCTAGCTCTATAGGCATGACTGCCTTGGTGCCATACACTAGTGAAAATGGAGTAGCCCCAGTGAGTGTCTGAATGCTAGTGCAATAGGCCCATAGAGCGAGGGGCATTTACGTGTGCCAATCGATGTGATTCTCTTTAATAGTTTTCTAGAGAATGGCAATCAATGTTTTATTGGAAGCCTCTACTTGCCCATTTGCTTGCAGATAGTAGGTCATCAAGAAATTATATTGGATTTTATATTTAGTTGTTAAAGCATGCATATCTTTATTCTTAAATGATGTCCCATTATCCGAAATGATCTTGGATGGAATACCAAAACAACAAATGATATTGTGCAATATGAACTCCATGATGCGGGGTCTGTTCATAGTGGTAAGGGGGATCACTTCCATCGAATTTGTAAAATACTCAGTAGCTATAATGATAAATATGTTATGGCCTAAGGATGCAGGGGATATTTTCCCAATTAAATGCAACCCCCATTATGAAAATAGCCAAGCCGATTGGATCAGTTGTAAGGCTTGAGAAGGTACGTGTGTCAAGTTAGCATGGTATTGACACTTTATACACTTCTTCACATATGCACAACAATATTTCTCTAAATTTGGCCAATAATAGCCCATGCAAATAATGCACTTTGCGATGGCCATGCTGCTGAAATGGCCACCACATGTACCATCGTGTGCTTGGGTGATTGCCCAAGCCAAATCTTGATGCTCTAAGCAATGAAGGAGAATTCCTTCATAGATTCAATGATATAGAATATCTCCTAGCAAGACATATTTTGTCACCTTTCATTTAAATGTTCTTTTAGTGGCATACGATAATATAGGAGGGATATTACCCAGCTTTAGATACTTCCTGACTTGTGTGGAACAGTCCTGTTGTGAGGAAGCCTTGAGCGCATGAACTTTCTATCCCTCATGAAATCCATCCCAAGAAAATGCCAAGTGGGAAAGAACTTGTAAGAATAGCATTGTACTACTATCAAAAGGGGCTTGAGGGAACAAAGTCACCCAATCGGTATGATTAAAGCATTCATGAATGTGCGAGAATATCTCTTGATGAAGTTCAATTTGAATCAAGTGGACTTTCGACATGGCCTGAGTGTTTGCACACTCAATCGTAGACTACGAGAGCATTTTGACCTAAATGGTTGTCATATCATTAGCAAGGTTCTATGAGATCAAGTATCCTAGGGATCCCATTATATCCACAAAATGATTAGATGATTAAGGGAGCCCCTCAATGTCATACCATTCAAACTTCACCAAGAATTTATCTACAAGGGCTTTGTAGGTATGCAGAACTGGGCACTTGCATTGGTAGATCCCTTTGCCCTGGTTAAAAATGATTAAGGAGTCATTGAAGATATTAAGCTTGGTGATTTTCATGGTGATAGCTATTTTAAGACCTATGAGTAGGGCTTCGTACTCGACATTATTGTTGGTGCACGGTAAATCAAGTTTAAATTATAGGGGTATGGGAGCCCAATGCGATGTGAAAAACATGATCCTTGTGCCACCTCCTTGCTCGCATTTGGAACCATTGAAAAACATAGTCATATCTTTGGAAGACTCCACAATCGAGAAGGTCCATGCTAAGAGGCTAATCATCCTGGAGAGGAGCCTCAATGATTTTATCGGTGGTGACCTGACCCTTAATTGATTTGTGTCCAATAAATTTTAGGTTGAACTCCGTCAACAACATGACCCATTTCACCATGTGACTATTATGATAAGTGTGGCTCATCATGTATCGCAATGGATTCTCTTTAGATACAACATATGTGGTATGGCTAAGCATGTAATATCATAGCTTCTTAGTGGTGAAAACCATTGCTAGGCATAACTTCTCCATGTATGCATACTTGATATCATAATTGACCAAGGTACAACTGAGATAGTAAGTAGCCTATTCCTTGTGTAGTTTAGTATTTTGGGCTAACATGGTGCCCAATGCAATATCAGTGGCTGAGATGTATAAGTGGAATGACACTCCTAGTCTAGGTGGGGCCCATATTGGAGGTAAAGCTAGGTACTACTTTATTACATCAAAGACCTAAAATTTGTCATCCCACTATAATGTGACCCCCTTGTGCAATAACTTGTTCATGGATCGAAACTTGTCTGACAATTGCGCTATGAAGTATTTGATGGATGTGATATTACCCTATAGAATCTGAAGCTGCTTGATGGTAGTCGAGGGAGGCATATCGAGGATGGCATTGACCTTGTTGGGGTCCAATTTTATGCCTTGTTTAGAAACTATAAATCCTAATATTTTTCTAGATGTTATGCCAAAGACACACTTCTTGGGGTTCAGTCTCACGTTATGCTCGATAAGGCCATCGAGGACTTTGCGCAGGACATCTAGATGCTCAAGGTCTAACAAATATTTAGCCAGTAAGTCATCCATGTAATATTCCAAAATATTATGCATGTAGTCATGGAAGATGTATGTCATGGCACGCTGGTAGGTAGTTCTAGCATTTTTAAGGTCAAAGGGCATGACCTTATAGCAAAATGTTCCCCAAGGCATTTTGAACATCATTTTGAGCTGGTCCTCTGGGTTGATATGAATCTGATTGTACCCATAGAAACCATCCATAAGGGATAATATTTTGTGGCCCTCTATGGCATCTACTAGGGTTTCGATTCTCAACAAAGGAAAAACATCCTTAGGATGTGATTTTTTTAGGTATTGAAAATTGGTGCAAATGTGAATCCTCCCATCGGGCTTCTTGATGAGAACCATGTTGGACAACCATGGAAGATAGTCTATAGAAATGACAAACCTAACATCCAATAGATTTTGTAGCTCATATTTGACCATCAAGGCCACTGTTGGATGCATATTTCTCAGCTTTTACTTGACAGGCTTGGCCCTGGGGTCAAGCATTAGATTGTGGGTGACTAGATTTGGATCCAGTCCTGGTATGTTTTTGTAAGACCATGTAAAAGCTACCTTCTTCTATGTGAGAAGGGTTATGTAATCGACTTGCTATTCAGGGGATAGACTTTCACCTAGCTTGATACATTGTGGAATCTTAGGATCTAAACCGATATCTTTGTCAATCATAGGCTCGATTGACATATGCAACCCCTCCTCCAACTGGTGGGGGGTAGGGATCAAATGGATGTCATAATATGGATTTATATAATCAATGGGAACCTTAGTTTTCTCTTAAAAATGGAAGATATCATGGTTTGACCCTTGAGATAAATTAAATGGCTGTAGCATATCATCGCAAGGCTAGTACTCAGAGGGCAAGGGATTTGAATCTCCTCGATCAAAGTAAATTATCCCCAATTCGAGGTGCAATGGCTCCAAAAAGTTATTTAGATATTACAAGGGCTTGAACAGATCTATGGAAATTATATTTATAGATAGATGATTTCCCCTCTATGGCTGGTGGTGTTCATGGACATCAATATGTCACAATATCTGAGGAGATGGTTGCAGAGGTGGTGGAATGATTGGATGTGGTCGGTGTGGCTGCGGGTGAGCCTAACCTTATAGAGGTAGAATTTATTGCCATATGGGATGGTGTAATGGAAATATTCTTAGATAGAACTCATCCTCATCATCCATAGGGATGACCCATGGGTCTTCCCCATCTGAACTACCAGAGTCAATGGGTGCTACTTTATAATCTGACTCATTGTCAGATATCCACTCATAAGGAGACCCTTTATCTTCTTCCTCACTATCATGGGGAAGGGTGTGCAAACCTTCACCTCTCTCGTAAGATCGAATATCATCATGAGGTGGTTCATCATATCCCAAGGGCATAGGGAAGTAGTCCCCCAATGAGTATACACGATTGGGGTTGGTGAAAGGATCTTGTGTGAGCTCATATCTATAGTCTATAGTCATGTGCTCTAAGCTATCTATGAGTATGTCTAAGGACATAGGCTTATTAAGTCCCAAGCTAGACTTGTCATAAGGTATTTGATATTGTGGTGGTTGGTAAGGAACTTGAGTGCCCTACTCATACAGACCTAACCCATAACCATACCAGTTGCAAAAGTTGAAATACTTTAGGGTGAAGTCAGGGTTAGATAGGTAGTTGATGTCTTCCAAGAATGGCTCTTCATCCTTCTCCTGTTGTTGATAAGGTTCGATGCCATAGTCAAGGCCCCCATAGATAAAATTCATTTGATTAGGGGGGAGGCCAAGAGGCACAATAGTACCTATGGAAAGATAGGGTCGACCCATGTCTTGCATCGACTCTATAGTAGGGGTAGTTGTAACATTCCTAACCATGTACTCTCCCAACCTAGTGGAATCTAGGTGCACTATAACCTGAGGCCACGGATATAAGAGGGATGAGAGCGAGACTTGATCTGGTTCATCATTTTTCTCATGTGGTAACTCCTCATTATTTGGGCTAGGTATCTCCTCTGTGGAGATGGTGGATATGGTTGGTCCAACCTCATCAATAGGTCGCTTCCTTAGGTTCCTAGGAAAAGGATCCATAGGCACACTAGACATCTATGGGGTTGCCTATGATGAGGGCATTATGGCATGCGATGGCGATGGAGTTAAATATAGGCTAGATTTATTCGGTTGGAAATCTAGATGGGTCAATGGCAAGGTTGACTCGGGGAGCTACTGCACCATATCAGAATACTTGAAGGGCTCTAGATCTGTAAGGATGATATGAACTTACCCTTCATGAGTGTACTTGAGGCACTGGTGAGTGATGGAAGGGATACACTTCATGTCCCTAATCCATGGTCTACCTAACAAGATATTGTACACAATCTCACATTCTAGAATGTGGCATAGCATTGGGATGATCTTTTCCCCTACCTGAATAGGTAGGATGATCGTACCAACCGTTGAGCATGTGGCATCATTGAATGCTTGAAGGGTGTAGGTAGATGAGACAATATGGGATGTTGGGAGCTTCAAGTGCTTGAGAGCTATTGTAGTGATGATGTTGCTAAAAGACCTATTGGCATTTTTGCCACATTTTTTTTGTTGTTGTTGTTCATGCAAAATAATGCACAAATTGTAGAGATACTCACTCCTCTGTTTGTCCCTCCAAGCACCTCGAAAGGGATAATTAGTAAAAAAACAAAAATCTCTACAAGTTTTGTGCCAAAGCCAAGTAAGTTAAAAATGTCGCGAAATCGCGACATGTCGCATTTTCGTGACCTGTTGCGGTTTCGCGGCGTCCGATGCAGAAAAAAGCTAAGCACAAAAAAATGTCGTGAAATCGCGACATGTCACATTTTCGTGACCTATTGCGGTTTCGCGCTAGAAAGCAGCAAAAGGGAGCAGTAAAGGCAAAGTTGTCGCGACATCGCGACATGTCACATTTTCATGATCTATCACATTTTCATGGCAGACAGTGGCAAGAAAGCAAAGTGATAGGCGACATGTCACATTTTCGTGCAATACAACAGCAAAGGGGAGCGCCAAGGATGGACTGACACGATATCGCGACCTGTCACGTTTTCACGATAGGAAAGCGAGGAAGGAGCAAGATGATATGAAATGTCACGATTTCGTGACACGTCAAATTTTTGCAACGGAGGCGGCAACGAAGGAGAAGACAGAAAAATGTCACGATATCGTGACATGTCACATTTTTGCGGGGAGAAAGCAAAAAAGTACAAGGCGGGAGAAAATTGTCATGAAATCGTGACATGTCATGTTTTCATTGGGAGTCTTGTTTTCATGGTGAGAAAGCGAAAAGGACAGTGCCAAGTATGGAATGACGTGAAATCATGACTTGTCACATTTTCGTGACAAGGAGCAGTGAAGGAACAAAATGAAGGCAGATTGTCATGATTTCGTGACATGTCACGATTTTGTGACTTGTCGCATTTTTGGAAGTGCATGAAGATGAAAGCCAAGCGAGAGGAGGATGTCATGATTTCGTGACATGTCATGTTTTTGCCTTAGAAGTGATGAAGATGAAAGCCAAGCGAGAGGAGGATGTCACGATTTCGTGACTTGTCACGTTTTCATGGAAGTGCATGAAGATGAAAGCCAAGCGAGAGGAGGATGTCACGATTTCGTGACATGTCACATTTTTGCGAAAGTGCATGAAGACAAAAGCCAAGTGAGAGGAGGATGTCATGATTTCGTGACACGTCACGTTTTCATGACTGGTAGCAACAGGAGAAAGCAACGAGGGAAAAATGTCATGATTTCGTGACACGTCGCATTTTCACGATAGAAGCGACAACAAAGGCCCAATAAAGTTCTGTCCACATTTTTCTTCATATTGCATAGGAGAACGTAAGGAGAAAATGAGGATCGAATGAAGTAATGTTTTAAAATCTCTCCAATTGGTTTTGAGATCGAGGTCAAAGAGGCTCCAAAATTAAATGTTTCGTTGTTTACCTATGTGCGCAAGATGGGAGAACGTGTTAAATCATGCAATTTTCAAAGCCACCAAAATTAAATATGCCTCCGGTATTAAAAGCTCTTGTTCATGATCTCCTAACACTTCAAGCATGCCCCGAGAATAGTCATTTAATGAAGAAATGTGGTCCCTTGTTTTCGTTCGATTTTCAAACTTGATCCATAAAAGCAGGGAATGTGATTTCTTCGAGGCAGATTTAGGGGGATTGTTTCTCTTTTCAAGTGCATATTTTGTGGATCTCCTCTTCAAAATATGTTTTATGTTTTAAATGTTACGATTCGAAAGGGAGAGGGAAGACCTCTATAAATACTAATGTACATCTCAAGAAAAGGGAGAGGACCTTTTTGCAAAAATTGAAGCAAAAATCCTAAATGCATTTTGCTCTGTTCTTAGAGTCTTTTGAGTTGGTGATCCAAACTGATGTTCATGTGATGCTTTCTATGTAATTCACTTCTACTTAGTCAAGTGCTAAAATATAAGTTGAATTCTATTGTTCTGAATTTGGCTATGTTTTCATTTGAACATTTGAAGTATAATTGAAGGCAAACTTATGGTCAATGTTTGATCCAATTTTTGTATGTGCATTCTAAGAATCAGTTGTTGCTTATCTTCAAGATTTAGTTTGAGGTTATTTGCTATCTGAGGTTGTTCTCCCTATCAACTATCGGCTTCAGCCATATTTCCATCTCTTTCTATTATTTCTAACCCTAAACCTTGAAATCAGTTTAGATTAGTTTGGGAGCCAACCCTCTCTGGAGATTGGCCCGGGAGACTTCTCTTTCTCTCGGCCTTTCAATGTTGGCCGGGTCTAGGGCACATTTTATATGACTAGGTGGATTCATGACCAATAATTTTTGGCATGCCCGATGGGACTCACAAGTCCCATATTTTGACACCCAGAGGAATCAAGATTTTGATGAACTGTCTTGACCTCAAAGCGGAGATTATAAGTTCATCTGGTGACTCTGCTGGGGGTGATTGTATAGTACCTAGAAATCTCCAATCGTGAAGCTAGTGAAAATATTTGCTTCATGATCATGAGATCAAGAGCCAAAGAATCGAAAGACCTAGTCGAATTCTTCGAGATCGATGTTCAAAACTGGAGGGAGCGCTCAAGATTGGTAAGTCCTGTGAGCCCATCATTTGCTATCTCTTCGCAGGCGGTGGGTCAGTTTGTGCCATCTCCGACTCCTCCCAGTACTGCTACGAGCTTGCTAGTACATCCAAATCTAGCAGTGCAAATGGTTGGTCAACAACCTCCTCCACATCAATTTCTTGCTTGGAACCATTCGGGAGCGTTGGACCTACCTTTTCAAAATCTAGTTCCTACTACAGCATTAAAGGCTTTGCCTACATACGATGGGACTGGAAAGACCATGTATGAGCATGTGTCAGATGTGGCATCCTTGGCTACAATTCATAATATCATGAGATGAAGATGTCATGATAAAATTGCTCGTGTTGTCACTCCACGGTAAGTTATTGTGCTGGTATAGATCCTTGTCTCCCAACTCCATAAATTCATGGGATCAATTAGCAGAGATGCTAATCAAAGGGTTCAATGAGCAAGCGGACCCATTTTCTTTGTTGCATCAATTTACTAATATCAAGAGGCATCCTCAAGAGGAGATAGTGGATTTCAATGTTAGGTTTGCCCGAACTTGGCAGAGAGTTCTTGATGGTCTCCGCCCTACTAATGACCAAGCGACATTTTACTATCTTAGGGCTTTCCACTCAGATATTAGTATGAACATTAGGATGTCCAATGTTCAAACCTTTCCTACACTATATTCCCAGGCATAGAAGGTTGAGGCCGATCTGATTGCCATTGGGAAATTGCCTCCAAAAATGACTATGCCCATTTTTCTCGAGCTTCCGCAATACCAGCTTACAGGTGCAGCCTCCACATCTTACATTGCTCCATCCATGTACCCTTCATCTTCATGGAATCCTCCCACAACTTTGGTACCTATGATTCCCATTCCATAGTTAACCTCTCCAGTTCCAACTCCTGCATTACCTTCTCCACCAGTTCCATTACCTCTACCGGCACCGCCTGTGTCCTCAAGCCCAGATCCTCAATTGGCTATTTTGCAAGAAATTCAGTCGGCCATGAGAGCCCTCACTAACAAGATGACATCTATGGAGCGGAGAGAGGCGGAAAGGAACTTTCAGCCATGAAGATTTATTCTAGCGGTAACTAGAGAGCAAGTTGCTCCTAGCAAGGTTATAGAGAAAGTACCTGAGAGGAACTCAACGATCCTGGTAAGTGAAGAGGCTGGCCCCTCTGAAGTTTCACATGAGCCATCTTACTGGTGTTCTTCATGCAATGACCCACATGATGAGTCCACTTGCATGGTCCACCAAAATTATTTACAAGTTCTTACGGGGAGCCGTATAAACATGATTCGAGAGGTGGATCATAATTTCGTGATGTCTCCTGAGGAATACATGGTAGTCTTGACATGCAGCGACAAGAAACCAATGGTGGTAGATCCGGCTAAGATGGAGCCATTGAAAGTGCCTCCTGCACAAGCAACAAAGCAACAAATACCTGCAAAGACTCATGATCCTCCAGCCCCACAACAAGACCCACCTATTTTGTCAAAGGATTTGCTTCCACCACAAGCAAAAGAGAGGTTGCAAGCTAAGGCTTCTACCTCCTAGCCATAAGCAAAAATGAAGGAACAAGCTAGAGAGACGTTGCGGTATCCATCATTGACTAAATGGCAGTGAGTGGAGGCCACCCAACAATATAGAAGCAGATTTGAATCTGCTAGTGGAGGGAGAGAGCCGATTTTGATGGAGTACAACATCGTCGAAGAACTCAAAAGGATACCAGCCAAGGTAAGTCTGTATGACACCTTGCAGTTGCCTGGATAGGTGAATCTCTTACAGGAATCCCTGAAGACCACACAAAGTAAGGGGAAGGCTCCAGCCCAGGTAGTTATGGCTCAAACTCTGACCTCTTCAGTCACCAAAAAAAATAGACCACCACCTTTTTATCTTTCATTGAGAATGGAGGGACATGTGGTGCATAATTGCCTCATTGACTCAGGAGCAGCTACTACTGTCATGCCTAAGGCAGTATGTGATGTCATAGGCATGGAATATACAAGGACTAGCATGGGAGTTTTGCAGCTAGATGGTACCTCAGTAAAGATGGTGGGCGTAATTAAGGATGTTCCTATCTCCCTGCACGCCATGCCTCAGATTACTGTGATCCAGGAGATCATAGTAGTGGACCTAGAGCCATGTTTTGGTATGTGTCTCTCCCGAGAGTTCATGGCTAAACTCGGGGGTTACCTTTCTTTGGATTTTACTCATTTGGAGGTGATCCATAAAGGTAAAAAGGTGAAAATTTTCAATGAGAAGCCTTCCACATTTCATGTGGAGAGAATAGATGAAATGGACAGGTTAGTTAGCAAATTCGGTGCACATGATGTCTGAAGAATTTGGTGAGTTTGACTTAATGGAAGAAGCTTTGGAAGAGCTCCACCCTAGAAAATGAATTTTCCATGGCCAATTTCAATGCCATGATGGAAACTGACTTGGGGTGTTACTCCATTTTTAAGCCTGAAAAGGCTAAAGAAAAGAATGATGAAAGTCAAGACCAGCTCTAGAAGCTCTATTTCGATGGAGCATGATGTAGAAATGGTGTTGGAGCTGGGATTGTTCTAGTATTACCTTATGGGATTCAATGATCCTATTCATATCGTTTGACCTGGAGCTGCACAAATAATGCAGTAGAATATGAGGCTTTATGCCTAGGCCTCAAGAAGGTTGAGAAACTTGGAGCGTGACAGTTGCAAATCTTTGGTGACTCCGAGCTGATTGTCAATCAGGTGACCAATAAGTGTGTGTCCAAGCACCACTATCTCAAGAACTATCGCAACAAGGTCTGGGACCTGTTCGAATCGTTCTCTGCTCTCAGCATGCATTTCGTTCCACGAGAACAAAATAGACATGTTGACCTGTTGGCTTCCTTGGGAGCAAATTTTTCACCAATCGAGCAGGTGGTGAGAAGGCCAAAAATAGTGAGAATGGTGTATAGGCCCTCTGTCCCAGACAAGGACACCTTTTGGCAAGTCTTCGATAGCGATGAGCAAATTGTTAACTTTTTGGTTCAAGAAGCTGCCACCATCAAGGGAAGGACCTTGGAGCGTGAAGAAACTAAAGGCCTGATTCAGTTGTAGAATAACCACATTCCTAAAGGCCTCATTACTCTAGAAAGCTTGTTTGATCAGAATGATCGGTCCAAGAAGCATCGGATCGAGGTCGACGAGAAAGAGTACATGGAGCTTCAGTTGGAGGCTGATAAGGTCATCAAAATTGGGACTGATTCTACTCTCGTTGAATTGCAAGAGATCAGACAATTGTGTCAAGAGTTTTTTGACATCGTGGCCTGGAGCTACGAGGATCTGAGGGGATATGATAAAGAGATCATTCAACACACTATCGAGCTGGAAGAAGGAGTCAAACCCTTCAGGCAGAAGCAGAGACCGGTGAACCCAAATATTGAAGCCCTCATGAAGGCCGAACTTGCGAAGATGTTGCAGGCCAAGATTATATATCCGATTAAGCACTCGACTTGGGTTGCTAATTTGGTTTCGGTCCATAAGAAAAATGGAGATATACGGTTGTGTGTGGATTTTCAAAACTTGAACCGAGCATCCTTGAAGGATCACTACCCATTGCCTCGCATTGATCAGATCCTTCACGTTGTTGCTGGGGCTCAGCACTTTTCATTGCTAGATGGATTCTCTGGATACAATCAAATTTGGGTCAGGGATGAGGATCAACACAAAACCGCGTTCACAACCAAGTGGGGTACCTTTGCCTATCAGTGCATGCCCTTCGGATTGTCCAATGTTGGGGCTACGTTTCAAAGGGCCATGGACATCACATTTGGGGAGCTTTTAAATAAGATCATTGTCATCTATCTCGATGATATGACTATATTTTCACACAAACGAGAAGAACATTATTCTCATTTGAGGCGAGATATTTGAGAAATGTCGAGAGTTTGGCATTTCCATCAACCCAAAGAAGTCCATTTTCATGAGTAAAGGAAGGTAAGCTCTTGGGACATGTCATCTCAGAGAACGGTTTGGCAATTGATCCATCGAGAGCTGAAGCTTTGAAGAAACTATCGCTCCCTGCCAATAAGAAAGAGTTGCAATCTTTCTTCGAGCAAATCAATTTTGTCAAAAAATTTATTTTTGACTTTGCCCGAGTAGTCAAGCCCATGACTGAGCTATTAAAGAAAGATGCGGAGTTCAAGTGGACAACTCAGAGGAAAGACGCATTTCAGGAGATTAAATATAGAATTGCACAAGCCCCTGTGTTGATCAATCCAGATTATTCTAAGGACTTCATTCTGTATGCAGTTGGAGAGGACGAAAGCTATGCTGCAGTGCTTACATAGAAAGGAGATGATGGGGATGAAAGACCCATTGCTTTCCTTAGCTAGGTTATCTTACCCCATGAGGAGAGATACAATTTCATTGAGAAGCAGGTCTATGCTATCATGAAGTCTCTCAAAAATTTTAGGCACTTCGTATCTCAAAGCAAGACGATCGTCTACGTCATCCACCCCGATGTAAGGAACTTCATCATTTAGGGTGAGATGGGTGATAAGCGTGCCGGTTGGGTCACCAAAATTCAAGAGTTCGATGTTGAGATCCATCCAACCAAGTTGGTGTGGGGTAAGGCCTTATGCCAGCAATTAGCAAAAACTGCGGCCTCTGAGATAGTTGATCATCAAGTGAACGACCCTCTTTGAAGAAAGGAATCTAGTGAACATCTTTGCACAAGGCCAAGATTGGGCAGACGACCTTGTTAAGTATTTTTCAATGGGTAGATGTCCCCCATAATTAAATGCTTCACAATGAAGAAGGTTTCGCCTACAAGCTCTTAGGTATGTATTGTTGCCCGAGGGATTGTTCTTCAAAAACATTGATGGAGTTCTCCTAAGGTGCGTTAAGGAACCCGAGAAAGCTAGATTCCTGGAGGAGTTTCATTCTGGCATGTCGGGAGGACATTACGCTGGTAGGCCTATGGCCTTAAAGATTATTCGGGCTGGTTACTATTGGCCAACTTTGTTCATGGATACTTTCAAGATTGCTCAAGCTTGCGACAAATGCCAAAGGTATACGGGACGGATCAAAAATGCACCATTGCCCCTACATCCAATTCAAGTAGAAGCACCTTTTCAGCAGTGGGGGCTAGACTTTATTGGGATCATTGATCCAAACTCTTCAGCCGGACACAAGTACATCTTGATGGCTACTGATTATTTTACAAGATGGTCTGAGGCCATTCCAACCAAGGCTACAAATCAGGATGTGGTAATCACTTTCATTGAAGGATTGATCATGCATTTTGGCATTCCTGATGCCATTATCACAGACAACGGAACTCCATTCATTGGAGCCAAGCTAGGAGAATTTGCAAACAAGTACGGTATTTTTTTGAAGACATCCTCTAATTATTACCCTCAGGGGAATGGCTTGGCAGAATCTACAAACAAGAACTTGCTACAGATTTTAAAGAGATCCTTGGGGGATAATAAGAGATCTTGGCACCTTTTGCTGAATCAGGCCTTATGGGCAGATAGAATTTTGATCAAGAAGTCTATCAAGACTTCACCATACGCCCTGGTATATGGGAAAGAGGCAAGATTGCCTATTCATTTAGAACTGCCTGCCTTGCAGCAATTGAAGGAATTCTCGGATGATGAAGAAAATATGGATCCTATGAACATACGATTGGCTCAGTTGTTGCAGTTGGAAGAGCAACGTTCTTTGGCCTATGATGAGTTTGCTAAGCATTCACAGGTGGTTTCAAAATGGTTTCACAAAGGTTCTACTGACCGCACATTCAAAGTGGGTGATTTAGTCTTAAAGTGGAACTAAAAGAAGGCCAAGCCAGGGATGCACAAGAAATTTGATGCTCTGTGGGAGGGTCCATTCCGGATTGCCAGTACAAGTGCAACAAATTCATTTTATCTTGAGGACTTGGAAGGTAATTCACTTCCTATCTCAGTGAATGACTTTCATTTGAAAGCCTACATTTCATGATGTGAAAACACAGTGTTACCTTGTACATTTTGTTTTGTTTTTTTTTTTGCTTTAAAAAAAAAAAAAAGAAGCACCACTTGTAGGAGTCCCCCTTTGTACAGAATTCGTCAACTTCGGCTCCTTTTGCACACGAGCCCACAGGTATGTCTATTTCTCTCTCTTTTTCTTTTCCTTCCCAGTAGGTAGTGGCTTCCATCTACTTCTTTCTTCCACTTCCTTATTTTCATTCCCTTCCTCTCCCACTCCTTCCACTGTACATAATCAAGCCACTACTGTTGTTTCTACTCCCCTCTCTGATGTTCCCATTTCTTCACTTCCCCTTTCTTCCAATCCTTTGTCTTTTGAGCACTTCTCCATAGTTCCCACCACTTTCTCCATCCCATCTACTTCCATTTCATTATCTATTTTCATGGAATCCCAGCAACTGGTAGCACAGTAGCGCCCTCTTCAGTTGTTGTATCTACCGCTTCTACTCCTCCATCTTCCACCATTCCATCATTCACCATTCCCATTCCATGGCCTGCACATCTGCCGGTCATCACCCCATTCATTCCCATTTTTGCAACCTAGGTGCTTCTCACCACTGCCATGGAGACCCTTTCACAGCACCTGGTGATTACCCAGCTCAACCGAGCTAGGCAAAATGCAGTAGTTAAAGGAATAAGGGAAGTTCTGCTATTCCTCAAATTTTTGTTGAAAGTCCTATTTTAAGTGTCGAGCGCCAGCAAGAGCTTGTTGCAGTAGCCCGTAGAAATGTCCAACATCAACCAACACTCACTTCTTCTGCTCCTCCAGCTTCTTGACTCTGTTGCCCAATGAATAAAGGCCTGGGGTTCGTGCATACAATAGAACTGTATACCCCGAGAGCCGCCAAGAATGTTGGCATTTTTGCCACATTTTTTTGTTGTTGTTGTTCATGCAAAATAATGCACAAATTGTAGAGATACTCACTCCTCTGTTTGTCCCTCCAAGCACCTCGAAAGGGATAATTAGTAAAAAAACAAAAATCTCTACAAGTTTTGTGCCAAAGCAAAGTAAGTGAAAAATGTCACGAAATCGTGACATGTCGCATTTTCGTGACCTATTGCGGTTTCACGGCGTCCGATGCAAAAAAATCTAAGCATAGAAAAATGTCGTGAAATCGTGACATGTCGCATTTTTGTGACCTATTGCGGTTTCACGCTAGAAAGCAGCAAAAGGGAGCAGTAAAGGCAAAGTTGTCGCGACATCGCGACATGTCGCATTTTCGTGATCTGTCACATTTTCGTGGCAGACAGTGGCAAGAAAGCAAAGTGATAGGCGACATGTCACATTTTTGTGCAATACAGTAGCAAAGGGGAGCGCCAAGGATGGACTGACGTGATATCGTGACCTGTCACATTTTCATGGTAGGAAAGCGAGGAAGGAGCAAGATGATACGAAATGTCACGATTTCGTGACACGTCAAATTTTTGCAATGGAGGCGGAAACGAAGGAGAAGACAAAAAATGTCATGAAATCGTGACATAACGTGTTTTCGTGAGGAGAAAGCAGAAAAGTACAAGGCGGAGAAAATTGTCATGAAATTGTGACATGTCACGTTTTCACTGGGAGTCTTGTTTTCACGGTGAGAAAGCGAAAAGGACAGTGCCAAGTATGAAATGACGTGAAATCATGACTTGTCACATTTTCGTGACAAGGAGCAATGAAGGAAAAAATGAAGGCAGATTGTCATGATTTCATGACATGTCATGATTTCGTGACTTGTCACATTTTCATGGAAGTGCATGAAGATGAAAGCCAAGTGAGAGGAGGATGTCACGATTTTGTGACTTGTCATGTTTTCATGGAAGTGCATGAAGATGAAAGCCAAGTGAGAGGAGGATGTCATGATTTGTGACATGTCACGATTTTGTGACTTGTCATTTTCATGGAAGTGCATGAAGACGAAAGCCAAGCGAGAGGAGGATGTCACGATTTCGTGACATGTCACATTTTCATGGAAGTGCATGAAGATGAAATCCAAGTGAGAGGAGGATGTCACGATTTCATGACACGTCACATTTTCATGACTGGTAGCAATAGGAGAAAGCAATGAGGGAAAAATGTCATGATTTCGTGACATGTCGCATTTTCATGACAGAAGCGACAACAAAGGCCCAATAAAGTTATGTCCGCATTTTTCTTCATATTGCATAGGAGAACGTAAGGAGAAAATGAGGATCGAACGAAGTAATGTTTTAAAAGCTCTCCAATTGGTTTTGAGATCGAGGTCAAAGAGGCTCCAAAATTAAATGTTTCGTTGTTTACCTATGTGCGCAAGATGGGAGAACGTGTTAAATCATGCAGTTTTCGAAGCCACCAAAATTAAAGATGCCTCCGGTATTAAAAGCTCTTGTTCGTGATCTCCTAACACTTCAAGCATGCCCCGAGAATAGTCATTTAATGAAGAAATGTGGTCCCTTGTTTCCGTTCGATTTTCAAACTTGATCCATAAAAGCAGGGAATGTGATTTCTCCGAGGCAGATTTAGGGGGATTGTTTCTCTTTTCAAGTGCATATTTTGTGGATCTCCTCTTCAAAATCTGTTTTATGTTTTAAATGCTGCGATTCGAAAGGGAGAGGGAAGACCTCTATAAATACTAATGTACATCTCAAGAAAAGGGAGGAGGACCTTTTTGCAAAAATTGAAGCAGAAATCCTAAATGCATTTTGCTCTGTTCTTAGAGTCTTTTGAGTTGGTGATCCAAACTGATGTTCATGTGATGCTTTCTATGTAATTCACTTCTGCTTAGTCAAGTGCTAAAATATAAGTTGAATTCTGCTGTTCTAAATTTGGCTATGTTTTCATTTGAACATTTGAAGTATAATTGAAGGCAAACTTATGGTCAATGTTTGATCCAATTTTTGTATGTGCATTCTAAGAATCAGTTGTTGCTTATCTTCGGGATTTAGTTTGAGGTTATTTGCTATCTGAGGTTGTTCTCCCTATCAACTGTCGGCTTCAGCCATATTTCCATCTCTTTCTATTATTTCTAACCCTAAACCTTGAAATCAGTTTAGATTAGTTTGGGAGCCAGCCCTCTCTGGAGATTGGCCCGGGAGACTTCTCTTTCTCTCGGCCTTTCAATGTTGGTCGGGTCTAGGGCGCATTTTATATGACTAGGCGGATTCGTGACCAACAAGACCCAGTGTCTATCAACACTCTCTTGTATGTTGTTCTATTCACACATGTGATGATGTGCAAAGGGATATCTACCATATAATTTAGAACTAGTTTAAGCTCATCTTCTCGAAAGGTAATCATCGGTTTTGTGCATTTCTGCACATGCCCCACAAATTTATTGAATGAGTTGGCCTTCTGGGTGGAAGCTTGATTGCTTTAAGGATATACATCAAGGCTTCTCTATGAGGAGGTGATTTTTGGATGAGCTCATAGATGGAGAGCTGGGCATATGTCATTCTTAAGCTCTGAGCGAGCTTACTCTTAATTATGACCACAAGCTTAGGTGGGAGGCTTGGCCTAGGAGGCAATAAAGGCTATGACATCGAAGGAACATTGATCTGAGATGTGGGTGGTATGGCTAGACTTGGATATTTCTTATTCCTTGTTACAATGTTGATCATGCTGACATACCCTTGCTTAGGGGGGCATGGTGTACCTCTTTCACCTAGGACATAGGTTTGGCCTACTTTGCATGGGCATGCAAGGGATCTTTCAAGATCTACATCTATTGGTTATTTGGTGTGATAGGATTGTCCACCTGAAGGGTATTCCAATCAATAATGTCCTACACCAAGTGCTTGAACTTGTAGCACATTTGCACATCATGCCCATTCTACCTATGAAACTTGCAATATAGGTCTTCTCTGTATCCTTTAGGCTTTGGTGCATTTGGGTTGTGGATTGACTCTCAGGTAGGTGGATTACATTGGTCGCTAAGAGGTGCTCAAAAAATGATTCCATAGACTCTGCAATGGGTGTGAACTATTTCTTGGGGTGACGTTGTTGATTTTTCCCTTGATTATTCTGGTTGTCCTTGGCATAGTTCATAGGAGTGGCCTGATAATTAGGCTTTTGAGGTGGTGCAAATTGCGTTAGCCCTGGGAAACTAATGGCAACCTGATTCACTATTACTGGATTAGGCTACACTGGGGTGCTTTTAGTATTCTTGTTCCACTCCTTTCAAGGCTTCATAATCTCACCCTCTTGAATCTTAATTTCTTCAATGATCATAGCCTGTGCTAGGGCATATTCAAGAGTTGCATACTATTGTAGCTGTAACAACAAGGATATCAAATTTAGGTAGCTCTTGGAAGACATCTAAGTCAACTAAAACATGGGGAGAAGGTAAGGCATCTTGGCAAGTAGGGCTCACCACCTATTGCCATAGTTTATTATTGACTCATCGTCATACTATTTCAACCCAACTAGATCAGCTAGCGTCACCTTCCTCTTGGTATTGAAGGTGAAGCATTCTAGGAACACATCTACAAGTTGGTCCAAGTTATGTATGCTATGCTTAGGGAGTTGGTAAAACTATTTTTAGGTTGGGCTAGAGAGGGTAGTCCACAATAGCAAAGCATCATAATTATGAATGTCAAAGCATTGACCCAAGAATATGGTGACATGTTCTGGCACATATTCCTCTCCCTTAAATGTAGCCAATTGAGATAACTTAAATTGCTCTGGATAGGAAGGCACAGGCATTGAAGGATGTATGGGTTAACTACGTAACTGGTGCATAGTGGGCTTTTGAGATCCAAACCTAGAGGTCTTGTTCTCTACTGACTCTAGGCGCTCTATAAATGATTTTTACAGGCCTGAGGATTTAATCTCCTCATCTTTGCTCACATCTTGTGATGGATGTCTAGGATCCTCCAACCTATTACAAGGCAGTGGTATGCCACCCCCCTACCTTGGTAAGTTGTATCCAAATATTCTACCTCTAGTTTATACTCAGTGTAGACCCCATAGGGTGTTTCTCGAGTTGGTCTATAAAGAGGAGTATCTGCCCGTTGTGGGTGCCCCATGTTTGGCCTAGGAGGAAAATCCTGATCTGGCCTAGGAGGTCACAGAGGTAACATTGGATAAGGCCTAGGATACCTATCTTGAATTATTGTGGGTTGCCTCAGGTGGGATTCCTATTTATACATCTTAGGGGTAGAAAACCTCTCTCGTAAAGTCTTCTAGAACAACTTTTTGGTCTATCGTTCGATTCTTTCTTTCTCAAGTTGATGCAAGCGATCTATTTGTTCCTTGTATTATCAAAGCTATTTGAATTGAGCTTGGTGCTCTGCATATCTTACAACTACCTGCTTGACTTATTCCATAGTGCGAGGTCAAGGAGACTTGTGAGTCTCACCTTGATGCTAACCTCATTCAATATAATTAATGATATTTATCGGGTGCTTCCCTTGATCGAGAGCTACCGTATTGACTTGAGGTTTGGGTTAGAGTATATGCTCATTATACTCAATAGGCGTAGAGGAACATCGTGCATGCATGGAATACTGCTCTTAAGAAAATTTTGGAATTTTCTCATGCCTTTCTTCATGGACAAGGAAGGGCAGGGCAGATTTGTCTCACCCTGAGTGACGAGTATCATACCCATCAAGTTGCCTATGTTGTTGTACCCTATCAAGGTGATGTGTAGGCAAGGTCATATCAACATGCTCTGCCCAGTGTGTGAATTCATGCTCTAGCCTATGAATAGGTGTGTCAACCCTAACAGGTATGTGGATGCATGGCACCACTCTGTATACTAGTGCCTCAATGTACTATTGTCTTTCACCAAAGAAGGTATGTTGTGTATCTAAATATCAGGAACACTCTCCCAAGTAAATTTTATCACCCCTTGGGGTGTCCCGAAAAGGGCTTCCTCGTAGGTGTGGCTCATGGCATGTTTTATTTGGGATAGGGTGAGTAGAGGCATTCCAGGGAGGTATGACCAGGTCCCTAGGGCTATAGCAAAGATGACTCATGTCTCCTAGTCCACTCTCCATAGCTTCCACCCGTGATTGGGCTTGGCTATGGGTACGCACCATCGTAACTCTCTACTAAACCTTGAGTGATTATCTTCTTTACAAATTCTTAATGAAATAGTAAACACAAAAATGAAACACTCAATAAGATAGATGATTATCTCTTTTAAGTTTTATATGTGAATCCCTAAACTATTGTGTGTTTTAGATGTGTTGTTTGTAAAGAATGATCTTGTATCGTGTGTTTGGAATCTTGTTGGATGATAATCTTGTATTTAATTGTATTTCACCTGTATACTCACAACTCGACAACCTAGATATGAACTCCAAGTCACATTATCCTACCTATAATGTGTGGTAACATAGTCCACACATGGCTAGGGAGCACAAGTCCTACTAGTTCCTCACCCAGTTCACCCATAGTCTACGATATACCTCTTCGAAGAGAGATATGTGCTATAACCCTTGGGCTATGATAGATCTTGGAATTGGCTTTAGCAAAGAACAAGGTTCATGGTATTTAATACAATAGTTGTAGATGAAAGTCACCTCGTTGAACTCTACTAGTGGATGGTTATGAAATCCACCTCACTAGCGTTTAAGTGAATCGTGGTTTTGTTGGTTCGACTTTTATACACACCCCGTGAAGAATGAGCATGAAATACCGATAACACTTATAAGGGATAAATCCCACTCACTTTAGGATCTTGCTGGATATCCAAGGTGTGAGTTACAGAGTTGGGTCGAATGTCTATTCACTCTTTTTCGCTTCTGGAATAGTTTCAAGCGGACTGTCTGTTACCTTACAACGGGTTCGGGACTTTAGTTCAGTAATGTTTTTGGAGTTGGTTATCTTTGTGGACACTCAGATTTACAATCAGTTCTTTGATCTAGCTCTTTATGCTTTAGCAGATTTAAATAAAAGATAAATTTTAAAGAAGATAAAAATGGATCATTCAATCGGTGGAACAGAGAGAGTAGGGTAGGGCAGAAAGAGAAGTTTATCTAACTTAGCTGCAAAACCAAAACTACCAATTTTAGTTATACTATTTAGCTTCACAATAGAACAAATCAAAGAGGAAAGTGTCCAGCTTTCTAAGATCACCTTCTACTAAGAGCATAAGACAGAGATGAAATAGATCTGAAAGAAAATCATAAACAGAAGGGAAGTCGGTTGAAATTGGTATCTCTCACCAGTAGCCTAGCTCGCACAGTGAGGACAGAGCAATTAGAATAGGCCTGAACCTTAAATCTGTAATTTTCCCTAGCATACAATAAAAAGAATGAAGCCTAGTAGCATATCCAATCTTGATAACACAGATCTACAACATAAATTAAATAAACCTTAACGAGACGAAAAACAAAAGAAGATGAACTTATCGCAATCCAAAAGAGATTAGGCTCCTGGCCACGCTATCACAGAAAATGAAAATCACACCAACTCCAAGTCCAGAACAAAGCATTCAACAAGATTTGCAGGAAATTGCTCCAATAGCTTTTTATTCTAAGTTTTCGCCTCCGGAGTTTACATCCAAAAGAAGTATATATAGACTCAGGACAAACCCTGATCTTTTCAGAAATATCTTCTTCCCAAACCCTAAATCTTATCATAAAAATCCCACCGCCCAGGTTTTATAATATAAGGTATTTTTATATTAGAGTTTCGATAAACCCTAATTACTCTGAAAATCTTCGTGCGGTTCTTGCCATAAATGGAGAAGGCACAATTTGATATTACTTGCATCCACCTGTAACTGTGTGTAGATGTCTTCATTGTTCTGGTGCGTCTGTCGGGAACATCTCATTAATTCCTCTGGGAAATTTGGATGAGTCACTGACTTCTCTGGCATTTCATCTTCGCAGAGCCGCCTCTGAGTTGAAATTCTCTGCACGCCATTACTTTCACCATAAATTCTCCCGTTAAATGCGTCCATCGGCAAATTTTGATAACTGCGTGTAGATATTTTCACTTTTCGGCCAATTGTCGACATATTTCATTAAATGAGGCAGCTGCTTAGTCACACCGTAAAGTTTTCTTTGCGGCCAGATCTATAAAATCTGGATGGACCAAAAATTCTCGGCATCTCCCATTTCCATCTGACGGCCTTCGCCTGATCTACGCTTATTTTTGTCTTTTTCGCCATTACTTCTGCTAGTATGCAACTGCCAGATCGCTTTCTACAAAAGAAAAACAAGGATTAGCATTTTAATATTATTAAATTAACCCTAATGTTTATTACCTTGTCGGCTTGGTTTCTTTCTTCCCAGTTCATATTTTTCAAAACCTGTCGTGATATCGTGACGTTTTCTTTACTGCTTTCCCTTTGCTTTTGCCCTCACAAAAATGAGACAAGTCCAAAAATGGGACACATCATGAAATCATGACGTTTTCCTTCTTATTCCCATGAAATTAAAATGTGTCATGATATCGTGACGTTTTCTTCACTTCATCTTTCTTAAGCTTACGTCATCGCGAAAATGGAACATGTCACGAAATCGTGACGTTTTCCTTAAACTTTGCTTCCTCTTAAAATGCGTCGTGAAATCATGACGTTTTTCCTTGAGGTTTGCCTCCAACCAAAATGTGTCGTGATATCACGACGTTTTCCATAAGACCTGCTTTCAGCTAAAACCTGTCGCGATATCGCGACGTTTTTCTTTACTTGGCTCTTTCTACCAAAACCTGTCGCGATATTACGACTTTCTCTTCATGTTTGGCTTCTACCAAAATATGTCATGATATCACGATGTTTTCATCACTTGGGTCTTTCAATCCAAATATGTCACGATATCGTGACGTTTCCATCACTTGGCTCTTTCAATCCAAATATGTCACGAAAATGAAACACGTCATGAAATCATGACGTTTTCGTCAAGTTTTGTTTCCAAGTAAAACCTGTCGTGATATCGCGACGTTTTTCTTACTTGACTCTTTTCGAGTTTATGCCATCGTGAAAATGAAACACGTCATGAAATCGTAACGTTTTCTTCAAGCTTTCTTTCAATCCAAATACGTCATGAAATCATGACATTTTCATCACTTGGCTCTTTCTACCAAAACACGTCGCGAAATCGTGACGTTTTCCTCAAGATTTGCCTTCAATCAAAATCTGTCACGATATCACGACGTTTTCATCACTTGGCTCTTCTAGTCCAAATATGTCATGATATCGCGATGTTTTATTTTTAAATTCTTTTCAAAATGGATCTTGTGATATCATGACGTTTTCATCACTTGATGCTTTCGATCAAAATATGTCATGATATCATGACGTTTTCATCACTTGGCTATTTCTACCAAAACACGTCGTGAAATCGTGACGTTTTCATCACTTGGCTCCTTCTACCAGAAAATTTCGCGATATCGCTAAAGTATGTTTTAATGTGAAATTGTATGTTTCTATGGATCTTCTACCAAAACACGTCGTGAAATCATGACGTTTTCATCACTTGGCTCCTTCTACCAAAACATGTCGTGATATCGTGACGTTTTTATGATTTAGCTGTTTCAAATGGATTTGTCGCGATATCGTGACATTTTCATCACTTGGTGCTTTTGATCCAAATCCATCATGATATCATGACGTTTTCTTTAAGCTTCGCTTCCAATTAAAACATGTCACGATATCGTGACGTTTCCATCACTTGGCTCTTTCTACCAAAACACGTCATGAAATCGTGACGTTTTCATCACTTGGCTCCTTCTACCAAATATGTCATGATATCGCGACGTTTCTAAAAATGGAATATGTCGCGAAATCGTGACATTTCCAAAAATGGAATATGTCACGAAATCGCGACGTTTTCTCAAGTTACTTCCACTTTGCAAATTTTCCAGAAATTGTAGGTTGACTCCAATGAATTTATTCATCTGTATTCTGCATTTTTACATATTAGTGAAGGATATTCTTTACTCAGAAATGATTCTAACATTTGAAAAAATGAATTCTAAATTGAAATCAAAGCCATATGCAAGCCTACTTGGATACTTTGATATATGCAAAACTTGAAGAAGGAGGCAAGCAAAATTTGGAATTAAAACCTGAAAAACATCAAGAGGGTCCCTACGACAAAATGAAAACTAAATATTTTCAAAGGATGGAATTTCATTTTTTTTAGTGGGGGTGTGTTGCTTCTCAACAAATGGCGATATCTGTGGGGAAAATAGTAGCACTATTTAGAATCCAGAACTCTAGTTTCAAAACAATTTAGACTATGTACCATGCTTTGCCACAAATATTCTTCAAAATGATTTAACTACTATCTGATAGCTGTTAAAGTTTCCCAAGGACATACTAGGTTGAACCACTTAAGGAAGATTTCGACGTGCAATTATAAGTGTATAAAACTTTCTTCAAGGATGATCGGGCCTTCGAATGTTTACTTTGGATTGATCAGCTTTTTTAGATTGTGAAGGGGAAACCGAGTAGGGCTCTGTTTACTAGTTTAGCCTTTTACAACCTCGACAGAGTTACTCTTTAGATTTTCACGACCCTGATTCACAACTATGAGGTGGTATCTACAGCTTGGTAAAAGAAAACATCTTCTGGAGCCTTGGCTATCTCTTTCATCACATAACTTCTTTTTTTTTTTTTTGTGGAAAAGAGTGCCAGTTTTATGTTGCCTTGCTCAACTTTCACCTTCTCTCTCTCTCTTTTGAAATATACCGATATCTGGAAAGCCTTGCTAGAATTTCTTTTTAATATTTCATTGATCTACTAACTGCTTCAGCCTAGGTACCAATAGCCTCTTTGGACACTTAAATGTAATTTTATGAATCAGGAGTCCCCTCTCATGACCAACTTTTCTTGGATTCCCTAGGAGTTCTTCAACCAAACAATATAGTAATTTCTTTATAATTAAAATAATTATGGCAAGCAAGACACAAAATCCAATTATCTTTCTACTGTTGTTCTAAATAACAAGTAGTTCCACTTTTCAGTTTCAAGCAGACTATCTCTTAATTAAAAGAAAGCAAAATGAAAACATACTACTTCACTCTTTATAGCACCAATTTTAAATGTTAATTTGTGGTTTTTCAGCAAAACATTTAAACAAGCGAGATTTAAAAGCTAAAAGAGAGGAAAAAGGCCCCAAGTTAAAGACAAAATTGCAAAACACATAACTTCAACCTTAAAATAAAACAAAAATAAAAACACACTACTTCAAACTTTATTTATAACATATACATATTTTACGTCTTTGTGATTTATTCAAATGATGTATTGGATGGAACAACTGAGAAATAATGCTTTAGGTATTGACCATTAACAGAAGGTTCAAAAAATTACCCTCGAGGTCCTGTAGACGAAATGCATTATTACCTAGGATCTCGGCAATCTGGTATGGCCCTATCCATAGCGGCTTGCAACTTTGTGTGTTTACCTTTCTTTTCATGGGCTTTGTCCCATAGAAGCACCAGGTCTGCGAGTCTGAAGGCCTTCACTCTGCTCTTTTGTCAAACCAGTGCTTGACTGTTTCTTGGTGCCGACTGAAATGTTCCAGGGCTTGAAGTCGTTCATCCTGCAAATTAGTTAAATCCAAAACACGAGCCTCTGCATCTGCTTGATCCTCAAAATAGTCTAAAACAAATTGATAAGTGGGCAATTTCAAAGAGATAGGAACGATGGGCTGAATACCATACAGCAAAGCAAATGGGGAAGTCTTAAGAGCTACTTTATGTCTTATCCTGTCAGCCCAAAGTGCATATTTCAATAATGTGTGCCATTGTCTGGGTTTGTCTACAGCAGACTTCTTAATGGCATTCATCAAATTCTTATTTGTGGACTCAGCTAGTCCATTACCTTGGGGGTAATAGTTGGATGAAAATCTGATGACTATCCCCATCTGGTATGCCCACTCTGCAAACTCTAATGATTGAAAGGTTGGCCCGTTGTCACACACCAAATTCAAAGGAACTCCAAACCTGGTTATGACATTTGACTCTAGAAATTCGATCACCTCATGGGTTGTACTCCTCATGGTGGTTGCTGCTTCAACCCATCTTGTGCAATAATCGGTGGCTGTTAGAACATACTTATGCCCTGTTGATGAATTTGGGTTTATCACACCCACAAAGTCAAGTCCCCATTGCATAAAAGGTTTGTTTATTACAATAGGTTGCAATGGTAGAGCTCGATTAGCCTCTTTGGATGCAAAAGTCTGACACTGATGGCAAGTTCTCACATGCTGATGTGCATCTTTAAACAATGTAGGCCAGTAATAGCCTGCTCTCAATATCTTGTGCGTAGTACAAGAACCTGAGGAATGCCCTGCCCCTAACTTCTCATGAAAACTGGACATCACCTCATTGACTTCATTCTGAGAAATGCATCTTAAGAATATGCCAGGATAGTTTTCTCTATACAAGTTGCCTCCTTTGAGCAGAAAATGAGCAGATTTCAGCTTTAGTGCTCTTCTTTGGGTTCTATTCAGGTGAGATGGACAAATTCCTAATCATAACAGATGAATGATATCTCCATACCAATCATCGAATCCAGAATCCAGTTGATTAATTTCTCCCTATACAGGTATTTCAACAATATGTCGAGACAAACCAAGTCCTCTGATTAATTTTGTAGGCCAAATTTCTAAGTCGTATTCCTGCAGTCTCGTAACCCAATTACCTCTTAGCTCACCCAATTCATCTTGGCTTAATAAGTATTTGACAGCTGGATCAGGAACTATAGCATGGACTTTGCTTCTTAGTATGTAGTGCTCGAATTGCTTAACTGCTCTTACTAAGGCATAGGCTTGCTTATCCAAGCGAGAGTATTTTAGCTCAGCCCCCTTTAAGTTGGTACTTTTGAAGGCAATCGGATGCTCCCCTATTTCTCTTCGTTGGGTCAAAACCGTAGCAAGTGTGTGTTCAAAAGAAAAAGAGTACAAATAAAAATTTGTATTGAAGTCTGGGCTCACTAGCACTGGAGCTTGTTGGATGGCAGATTTGATCTCCTGGAACGTTGTTTTGGCTTCTGTTGTCCAAGCGATCTTAGCAGTTTCCTTCAGCATGTCATTCAGTGGCTTGACTATTTTCGTAAAGCCGAAGATGAATTTTCTGACAAAATTAATTTTCCCAAAAAAGGATCTTAACTCTTTCTTAGAGTTGGGAAAGGGTATCCCTGATATGGCTTCAACTCTGTCAGGATCCATGGAAATGCCATCTTTGGTGATCAAGTGTCCAAGGAGTTTTCCTTCAGTTACACCAAAAACACACTTCTTCGGGTTCAAAGAAATGTCGAACTCCCTGCATTTGTCGAAAATAGATTCCAAGTGCTTCACGTGGTCAAACCGGGATTTGGAAAAAACTGTCAAGTCATCCATGTAGACAACTATGCATTTACCCATAAGACCTTTGAAGGCATGATCCATTGCACGCTGAAAGGTAGCTCCGACATTAGTCAATCCAAATGACATTCTTTTGTAGGCGAAAGTTCCCCACTTGGTTGTGAAGGCAGTTTTCATCCTGTCTTCCTTTTCAACTAGTATCTGATTATACCCTGAGAATCCGTCTAAGAAAGACATCATTTCTGAACCATTCACAATTTGTAGCACCTCATCCATGGAAGGCAGAGGATAATTATCTTTCTCAGATGCCTTGTTCAAGTTTCTAAAATCCACGCACAAGTGGATCTCTCCATTTTTCTTTCTGACCGGCACCAAATTGGCCACCCAAGTAGAATGCCTAATGGGAAAAATAATGGCGGCACTCAATAATTTTTCCACCTCCTTCTTGATGAGGGGCTCTAGCAAAGCGTTGACATGCCTCTGTTTCTATCGAAAGGGTTTGCAGAACTCTTTTAAGGGTATTACATGGGTGTAAAATTTTGGATCAAAAACCTTTAAGTCTTTGTAAGACCAGGCCATAACATCCTTGGACCTGTGAAGAAATTCAATCATATTTCTTTTTATTTCAGGGTCACAAGTTTTAGCCAACTTAAGGTGCCTGGGATCTTCTTCAGTCCCGACATTCAGGTTCTCAGTCTCACTGTTTGCTACACCAATAGAATCCCCAGAACTCACCTTTTGCTTAATTTGGTCAACATCAAACAGTCGCTCCAGTTCCACCATCCCTTTCGAAATTCTATTATCTTTCAACCTTATTATTCCCCTTTCATCGTCTAACTGTTCCAGCAGAGTATCCCTTTGACCATCATCGATTATAGCATTTTCAAATGCATTGGTACTCTGTAAAAAGTTTATAATCTGTTGGTCATCAGAGAAAACCTAAAAATTATCTACATTATTTGGGACCGAAGGACAAGGGACTAACTCGATCAAAAATTTGTTCCATTTGAACTCTTCTAGTGGCTTCGGACTTGCGGCTGATGAAGCTAAGACATCTGCAAGTGAATTCTGCTCTCTAGGTATGTGCGTTAAATTAAAAGCATCAAAATCCTCCACGAGATCCCACGCTCGGTATTTGTATCCTTTTAAGTAGGATGCTTTGCACTAAAATTTACCTTTAACTTGATTGGCCACCAACTTTGAGTCCGTAAAAACTTGGATATTTCTTACACCTCTGTCTAAAGCAAATTTCAATCCTAGCACCAGTGCTTCATACTCGCTAAATTATTTGTGCAAGGGAATCGTAGGCGATAAGACATAAAATATGTCTGACTCTCAGGTCCTTTAAGAACTGCCCCGTACCAAAACCTTGTTTAGATTTAGCCCCATCCACATGAAGCGTCCAAACTTCATTATTATGAACAAGATGAGCTTTACTAAGTTTCTCATTTTGTCCCGTTGTTAAATTATAAACCCCAATATCTACATCAGCAATATTTACAGTCTCATTTTCTGCATTATATTCAGTGATCATATGTTTGTACCTAGGTTCTCTTTCAATCCTTAATTGGTTTGCAACACCTTTCCATGGCAACCACATATGTGAAAAATCAGTCGCCAAGTATCCATTCAAAGATTTTGACCAATCTCTGCTCAGAAGCATCCCGTATCCCACAGGAATATCTACCACCTGAATTTCAATTTTGTGTTGTGCCCTTGGCTCAGATGCTAGCTGAATATGAATATTTTGAAGTTCACCTACTACTTTAACCTCAGATTTATCCAATTGGACAACTCTTCTTTCGGAGTTCATTGGGGTTAAACCCAACTGTTGACAAATGGCCAAAGGCATAACATTGGCTGAAGCACCCGAATCTACCAGACAGTTGTGTAAGTTTTTCCCAAATATACGAACAGTTAGTAGGAAAGGCGAAACTTCAGTCTTCTCTTTATACATGGCCACATTTGCATTTGCCATCTTCTTTCCCTTTTCCAAAGGTTTGGTAGTAGGCCCAGAGTATGTTTTAATCAAGTTATCCCTTTGTTCCAAAATTTGAGCTAACTCATGGAGAGTGATGTTAGCCTTGATCTTCTTCATGTCCTCCACTATATTGTACCCTTTATTGAGTGGAGCGATAGATCCATATGGGACTCTTGGATCTCCTCCCTTGGGTGGAGATGGGTTATTACTTGAAGATGGATCTGGAGGAACATTGTGGGAGTTGTCTGGAGGGGTAGATGTAGTGTTGGGCTCCGATTTCTATTTTTGAGGTTGTAGTTGTCCCTCCTATATTGTTGAAAAGCCTGCACCTCATCCATAGGCATCTCCACTACATTCTCGGACTCACCTAGAAAAGTGAAAGAATCTAAGACCATAGCTGCACTATGGTTGGATGAACTTGGGCCATCCGCATTTCTTTGATGTTCAGGAGAAATCAACTCACCAGATAAAGCTTCAAAGGCGTTACAAAATTCCAAACAATCCAATTCCCCATGCTGAGATGTGGCATGTATCCTGCACCCGCTTAGGCAAAGCCAAGTCACAAATATTCACATCATGCCCTTTACCTTTATAATCCTTATTGGGTTCGTATGGGGGCCGAGTGAATCTATTCTGCTGATAGGAAAACCTGTTTGAGTTTTCCCCAGTAGAAACTTGCCTTTTAAAACTTAAAAAGTCATTTGCCAACTTTTGGACCATTTTTGACACTTCCTCGACTCTTGTGTTATCAGTTTCTTTATCTGGATTCTGTACACTTTCAGCAGGTGTTAGAGTCAATGGATTGCTTATCGGTGGGGTTTGATATGTTGGCAACATCATCTGATGTGGTATGGGATTGAAGACAAGGGTACCTTGTGTGACCAAAGGAATTTGATGAGTACTTAAAGGTTGAGGTCCCAATTGTCTTTCTAGAACCAAAGCTTCTTTATAAGCCTCTATTAGATTGGTAATAGAGGCATCTCTTTTCAAGAAAATAGAAGTCATTGGATCTAGAGAATTCCTAAAAATTTCTAATGCCAGATCTGCATTTGGCACATAATAACCCGTCAGTCTACCATAAGCCTTTTGAAATCTGATATTGTAAGATCTGATAGATTCATTTATTTCTCTTTTAATACCAGAAAATTGCTGATATAATACACTGGGATCTATCACTTCACCAAATTGCGATACAAAAACCTTTTCCAAGTCATTCCAACTAGTAATAGAATCGTTAGTGAGATTCAAAAACCAGTCGTATGCTCCCTCCTGGAGAGTGAACGGGAACAATCTGCAAGCCACATCTTCATGCTGTACATTTAACAATTTTAGAGCATTCTTGAATGCTACTAGGTGTTCTTCTGTTGTTCTAGTTCCATCATGCTTGTATCTAGGAAGATACCTCTCAGGATTTCTGGCGGATCATGGGCCGCACTCAGGGATATTTAAGGCAGTGGAACCCAACCAGTTTGCCATTACTACTTGATTGACGATGATATTTTTAGTTGTAGTTGGAGTAACTACAAGTGGTGATAAAACTATTTCAGACAAGGACTTGGCCCTTCTGAGGTTGCTTCTTCTTGGGGTTTCTAACTCAGGCACAAGGAGCTCTCCAGCTCTGGAGTGGGACCTTGTTACTCTGTAAGTAGAATCCAGCTTTTCACAAGCAACTTACAACCTTACAATCCTTAACAAACTACTGAACGAAGTTCAGGCCCTCCTTCTAGCGCCAATTTTAAATGTTGGTTCGACTTTTATACACACCCCGTGAAGAATGAGCATGAAATACCGATAACACTTATAAGGGATAAATCCCACTCACTTTAGGATCTTGTTGGATATCCAAGGTGTGAGTTACAGAGTTGGGTCGAATGTCTATTCACTCTTTTTCGCTTCTGGAATAGTTTCAAGCGGACTATCTGTTACCTTACAACGGGTTCGGGACTTTAGTTCAGTAATGTTTTTGGAGTTGGTTATCTTTGTGGACACTCAGATTTACAATCAGTTCTTTGATCTAGCTCTTTATGCTTTAGCAGATTTAAATAAAAGACAAATTTTAAAGAAGATAAAAATGGATCATTCAATCGATGGAACAGAGAGAGTAGGGTAGGGCAGAAAGAGAAGTTTATCTAACTTAGCTGCAAAACCAAAACTACCAATTTTAGTTATACTATTTAGCTTCACAATAGAACAAATCAAAGAGGAAAGTGTCCAGCTTTCTAAGATCACCTTCTACTAAGAGCATAAGACAGAGATGAAACAGATCTGAAAGAAAATCATAAACAGAAGGGAAGTCGGTTGAAATTGGTATCTCTCACCAGTCAGCCTAGCTCGCACAGAGGAGGACAGAGCAATTAGAATAGGCCCGAACCTTAAATCTATAATTTTCCCTAGCATACAATAAAAAGAATGAAGCCTAGTAGCATATCCAATCTTGATAACACGGATCTACAACATAAATTAAATAAACCTTAACGAGACGAAAAACAAAAGAAGATGAACTTATCGCAATCCGAAAGAGATTAGGCTCCTGGCCACGCTATCACAGAAAACTGAAAATCACACCAACTCCAAGTCCAGAACAAAGCATTCAACAAGATTTGCAGGAAATTGCTCCAATAGCTTTTTATTCTAAGTTTTCGCCTCCTGATTTTACATTCAAAGGAAGTATATATAGACTCGGGACAAACCCTGATCTTTTCAAAAATATCTTCTTCCCAAAACCCTAAATCTTATCACAAAAATCCCACCGCCCAGGTTTTACAATATAAGGCATTTTTATATTAGAGTTTCGATAAACCCTAACCACTCTGAAAATCTTCATGCGGTTCTTGCCATAAATGGAGAAGGCAGAATTTGATATTACTTGCATCCACCTATAATTGTGTGTAGATGTCTTCATTGTTCTGGTGCGTCTGCTGGGAACATCTCATTAATTCCTCTGGGAAATTTGGATGAGTCACTGACTTCTCTGGCATTTCATCTTCGCAGAGCCGCCTCTGAGTTGAAATTCTCTGCACGCCATTACTTTCACCATAAATTCTCCCGTTAAATGCATCCATCGGCAAATTCTAGTAACTGCGTGTAGATATTTTCACTTTTCGGCCAATTGCCGACATATTCCATTAAATGAGGCAGCTGCTTAGTCACACCGTAAAGTTTTCTTCGCGGCCAGATCTGTAAACTCTGGATGGACCAAAAATTCTCGGCATCTCCCATTTCCATCTGACGGCCTTCGCCTGATCTGCGCTTATTTTTGTCTTTTTCGCCATTACTTCTGCTAGTATGCAACTGCCAGATCGCTTTCTGTAAAAGAAAAACAAGGATTAGCATTTTAATATTATTAAATTAACCCTAATGTTTATTACCTTGTCGGCTTGGTTTCTTTCTTCCCAGTTCATATTTTTCAAAACCTGTCGTGATATCGCGACGTTTTCTTTACTACTTTCCCCTTTGCTTTTGACCTCGCGAGAAAAAGACAAGTCCAAAAATGGGACACGTCGTGAAATCGCGACGTTTTCCTTCTTATTCCCATGAAATTAAAATGTGTCGCGATATCGCGACGTTTTCTTCACTTCATCTTTCTTAAGCTTACGTCATCGCGAAAATGGAACATGTCACGAAATCGTGACGTTTTCCTTAAACTTTGCTTCCTCTTAAAACCTGTCGTGAAATCGTGACGTTTTCCTTGAGGTTTGCCTCCAACCAAAATGTGTCGTGATATCGTGACGTTTTCCATAAGACCTGCTTTCAGCTAAAACCTGTCGATATCATGACGTTTTTGTGTGATATCAGAGTTTCCATCACTTGGCTCTTTCAATCCAAATATGTCGTGATATCATGACGTTTATCACTTGGCTCTTTCGATAAGTCAGTGAATCGTGACGTTTTCATCAAGTTTTGTTTCCAAGTAAAACCTGTCGCGATATCGTGATGTTTTTTACTTGATCTTTTTTTCCTAATGATCAGAAATCGCGATGTTTTCTTCAAGCTTTCTTTCAATCCAAATGCGTCGTGAAATCGCGACGTTTTTATCACTTGGCTCTTTCTACCAAAACACGTCGCGAAATCGTGACGTTTTCACTTCTCCTTCTATCAAAACCTGTCGCGATATCACGACGTTTTCATCACTTGGCTCTTCTACAAATATGTGGAATCGAGTTTTTTCTTCTCCAAATTTCGATATCATGACGTTTTCATCACTTGGCTCTTTCTACCAAACACATGTGAAATCATGACGTTTTATCATTCTTTCTACCGTGAAATCGTGACGTTTTCATCACTTGGCTCCTTCTACTAAATATTTTTTGATATCGTGACGTTTTCTTTACTTCTTTCTTAAATTTTCAACTTGGCTCCTTCTACCAAAACACGTCGAAATCGTGACATTTTCATCACTTGGCTCCTTCTACCAAATATGTCGCGATATCGCGACGTTTCTAAAAATGGAATATGTCACGAAATCGTGACGTTTCCAAAAATGGAATATGTCACGAAATCGCGACGTTTTCTCAAGTTACTTCCACTTTGCAAATTTTCCAAAATTGTAGGTTGACTCCAATGAATTTATTCATCTGTATTCTGCATTTTTACATATTAGTGAAAGATCTTCTTTACTCAAAAATGATTCTAACATTTGAAAAATGAATTCTAAATTGAAATCAAAGCCATATGCAAGCCTACTTGGATACTTTGATATATGCAAAACTTGAAGAAGGAGGCAAGCAAAATTTGGAATTAAAACTCGAAAAACATCAAGAGGGTCCTCGCGACAAAATGAAAACTAAATATTTTCAAAGGATGGAATTTCATTTTTTTTAGTGGGGGTGTGTTGCTTCTCAACAAATGGCGATATCTGTGGGGAAAATAGTAGCACTATTTTAGAATCCAGAACTCTAGTTTCAAAACAATTTAGACTATGTACCATGCTTTGCCACAAATATTCTTCAAAATAATTTAACTACTATCTGATAGTTGTTAAAGTTTCCCAAGGACATACTAGGTTGAATCACTTAAGGAAGATTCTGATGTGCAATTATAAGCGTATAAAACTTTCTTCAAGGATGACCGGGCCTTCGAATGTTTACTTCGGATTGATCAGCTTTTTTAGATTGTGAAGGGGAAACCGAGTAGGGCTCTGTTTACTAGTTTAGCCTTTTACAGCCCCGACAGAGTTACTCTTTAGATTTTCATGACCCTGATTCACAACTATGAGGTGGTATCTACAGCTTGGTAAAAGAAAACATCTTCTGGAGCCTTGGCTATCTCTTTCATCACATAACTTCTTCTTTTTTTTGTGTAGAAAAGAGTGCCAGTTTTATGTTGCCTTGCTCAACTTTCACCTTCTCTCTCTCTCTTTTGAAATATACCGAAATCTGGAAAGCCTTGCTAAATTTTTTTTTTTTATATTTCATCGATCTACTAACCGCTTCAGCCTGGGTACCAATAGCCTCTTTGGACACTTAAATAATTTCATGAATCAGAGTCCCCTCTTACGACCAACTTTTCTTGGATTCCCTGGGAGTTCTTCAGCCAAACAGTATAGTAGTTTCTTTATAATTAAAATAATTGTGGCAAGCAAGACACAAAATCCAATTATCTTTCTACTGTTGTTCTAAATAACAAATAGTTCCACTTTTCAGTTTAAGCAGACTATCTCTTAATTAGAATAAAACAAAATGAAAACAGGATTTTGAACTCAGAATAAAACAATTTTTAAACGTTGATTCGTTCTTTGCTGCCCAGGAAAAAACTTAAACAAACAAAATTTAAAAGCTAAAGAGAAATTTGTACAGACCCCAAAGGATAAAACACATAACTTCAACCTAAAATAAAACAAAAATAAAAACACACTACTTCAAACTTTATTTATAACATATACATATTTTACAACGTCTTTGTGATTTATTCAAACGATGTATTGGATGGAACAGCTGAGAAATAATGCTTTAGGTATTGACCATTAACAGGAAGGTTCAAAAAATTACCCTCGAGGTCCTGTAGATGAAATGCATTATTACCTAGGATCTCGGCAATCTGGTATGGCCCTATCCATAGCGGCTGCAACTTTGTGTGTTTACCTTTCTTTTCATGGGCTTTGTCCCATAGAAGCACCAGGTCTGCGAGTCTGAAGGCCTTCACTCTGGCTCTTTTGTCAAACCAGCGCTTGACTGTTTCTTGGTGCTGACTAAAATGTTCTAGGGCTTGAAGTCGTTCGTCCTGCAAATTAGTTAAATCCAAAACACGAGCCTCTGCATCTGCTTGATCCTCAAAATAGTCTAAAACAAATTGATAAGTGGGCAATTTCAAAGAGATAGGAACGATGGGCTGAATACCATACAACAAAGCAAATGGGGAAGTCTTAAGAGCTACTTTATGTCTTATCCTGTCAGCCCAAAGTGCATATTTCAATAATGTGTGCCATTGTCTGGGTTTGTCTACAACAGACTTCTTAATGGCATTCATCAAATTCTTATTTGTGGACTCAGCTAGTCCATTACCTTGGGGGTAATAGTTGGATGAAAATCTGATGACTATCCCCATCTGGTATGCCCACTCTGCAAACTCTAATGATTGAAAGGCTGGCCCGTTGTCGCACACCAAATTCAAAGGAACTCCAAACCTGGTTATGACATTTGACTCTAGAAATTCGATCACCTCATGGGTTGTACTCCTCATGGTGGTTGCTGCTTCAACCCATCTTGTGCAATAATCGGTGGCTGTTAGAACATACTTATGCCCTACTGATGAATTTGGGTTTATCACACCCACAAAGTCAAGTCCCCATTGCATAAAAGGTTTGTTTATTACAATAGGTTGCAATGGTAGAGCTCGATTAGCCTCTTTGGATGCAAAAGTCTGACACTGATGGCAAGTTCTCACATGCTGATGTGCATCTTTAAACAATGTAGGCCAGTAATAGCCTGCTCTCAATATCTTTGTGCAATAGCGAAACCTGAGGAATGCCCCGCCCCTAACTTCTCATGAAAACTGGACATCACCTCATTGACTTCATTCTGAGAAATGCATCTTAAGAATATGCCAGCATAGTTTTCTCTATACAAGTTGCCTCCTTTGAGCAGAAAATGAGCAGATTTCAGCTTTAGTGCTCTTCTTTGGGTTCTATTCGGGTGAGATGGACAAATTCCAAATCGCAGCGAGATGAATGATATCTCCATACCAATCATCGAATCCAGAATCCAGCTGATTAATTTCTCCCTGTACAGGTATTTCAGCAATATGTCGAGACAAACCAAGTCCTCTGATTAATTTTGCAGGCCAAATTTCTAAGTCGTATTCCTGTAGTCTCGTAACCCAATTACCTCTTAGCTCACCCAATTCGTCCTGGCTTAATAAGTATTTGACAGCTGGATCAAGAACTATAGCATGGACTTTGCTTCTTAGTATGTAGTGCCCTGAATTGCTTAACTGCTCTTACTAAGGCATAGGCTTGCTTATCCAAGCGAGAGTATTTTAGCTCAGCCCCCTTTAAGTTGGTACTTTTGAAGGCAATCGGATGCTCCCCTGTTTCTCTTCGTTGGGTCAAAACCGCAGCAAGTGTGTGTTCAGAAGAAAAAGAGTACAAATAAAAATTTGTACTGAAGTCTGGGCTCACCAACACTGGAGCTTGTTGGATGGCAGATTTGATCTCCTGGAACGTTGTTTTGGCTTCTCTTGTCCAAGCGATCTTAGCAGTTTCCTTCAAGATGTCATTCAGTGGCTTGACTATTTTCGCAAAGCCGGAGATGAATTTTCTGACAAAATTAATTTTCCCAAAAAAGGATCTTAACTCTTTCTTAGAGTTGGGAAAGGGTATCCCTGATATGGCTTCAACTCTGTCAGGATCCATGGAAATGCCATCTTTGGTGATCAAGTGTCCAAGGAGTTTTCCTTTAGTTACACCAAAAACACACTTCTTCGGGTTCAAAGAAATGCCGAACTCCCTGCATTTGTCGAAAATAGATTCCAAGTGCTTCACGTGGTCAAACCGGGATTTGGAAAAAATTGTCAAGTCGTCCATGTAGACAACTATGCATTTACCCATAAGACCTTTGAAGGCGTGATCCATTGCGCGCTGAAAGGTAGCTCCGACATTAGTCAATCCAAATGGCATTCTTTTGTAGGCGAAAGTTCCCCACTTGGTTGTGAAGGCAGTTTTCATCCTCGTCTTCCTTTTCAACTAGTATCTGATTATACCCTGAGAATCCGTCTAAGAAAGACATCATTTCCGAACCATTCACAATTTGTAGCACCTCATCCATGGAAGGCAGAGGATAATTATCTTTCTCAGATGCCTTGTTCAAGTTTCTAAAATCCACGCACAAGCGGATCTCTCCATTTTTCTTTCTGACCGGCACCAAATTGGCCACCCAAGTAGAATGCCTAATGGGAAAAATAATGGCGGCACTCAATAATTTTTCCACCTCCTTCTTGATGAGGGGCTCTAGCAAAGCGTTGACATGCCTCTGTTTCTATCGAAAGGGTTTGCAGAACTCTTTTAAGGGTATTACATGGGTGTAAACTTTTGGATCAAAAACCTTTAAGTCTTTGTAAGACCAGGCCATAACATCCTTGGACCTGTGAAGAAATTCAATCATATTTCTTTTTATTTCAGGGTCACAAGTTTTAGCCAACTTAAGGTGCCTGGGATCTTCTTCAATATCGACATTCAGGTTCTCAGTCTCACTGTTTGCTACACCAATAGAATCCCCAGAACTCACCTTTTGCTTAATTTGGTCAACATCAAACAGTCGCTCCAGTTCCACCATCCCTTTCGAAATTCTATTATCTTTCAACCTTATTATTCCCCTTTCATCGTCTAACTATTCCAGTAGAGTATCCCTTTGACCATCATCGATTATAGCATTTTCAAACGCATTGGTACTCTATAAAAAGTTTATAATCTGCTGGTCATCAGAGAAAACCTGAAAATTATCTACATTATTTGGGACCGAAGGACAAGGGACTAACTCGATCAAAAATTTGTTCCATTTGAACTCTTCCAGTGGCTTCAGACTTGCGGCTGATGAAGCTAAGACATCTGCAAGTGAATTCTGCTCTCTAGGTATGTGCGTTAAATTAAAAGCATCAAAATCCTCCATGAGATCCCATGCTCGGTGTTTGTATCCTTTTAAGTAGGATGCTTTGCACTGAAATTTACCTTTAACTTGATTGGCCACCAACTCTGAGTCTATAAAAACTTGGATATTTCTTACACCTCTGTCTAAAGCAAATTTCAATCCTAGCACCAGTGCTTCATACTCTGCTAAATTATTTGTGCAAGGGAATTGTAGGCGATAAGACATAAAATATGTCTGACTCTCAGGTCCTTTAAGAACTGCCCCCATACCAGAACCTTGTTTAGATTTAGCCCCATCCACATGAAGCGTCCAAACTTCATTATTATGAACAAGATGAGCTTTACTAAGCTTCTCATTTTGTCCCGTTGTTAAATTATAAACCCCAATATCTACATCAACAATATTTACAATCTCATTTTTTGCATTATATTCAGTGATCATATGTTTGTACCTAGGTTCTCTTTCAATCCTTAATTGGTTTGCAACACCTTTCCATGGCAACCACATATGTGAAAAATCAGTCGCCAAGTATCCATTCAAAGATTTTGACCAATCTCTCCTCAGAAGCATCCCGTATCCCACAGGAATATCTACCATCGAAATTTCAATTTTGTGTTTTGCCCTTGGCTCAGATGCTAGTTGAATATGAATATTTTGAAGTTCACCTACTACTTTAACCTCATATTTATCCAATTGGACAACCCTTCTTTCAGACTTCATTGGGGTTAAACCCAACCGTTGACAAATGGCCAAAGGCATAACATTGGTCGAAGCACCCGAATCTACCAGACAGTTGTGTAAGTTTTTCCCAAATATACGAATAGTTAGTAGGAAAGGCGGAACTTCAGTCTTCTCTTTATACATGGCCACATTTGCATTTGCCATCTTCTTTCCCTTTTCCAAAGGTTTGGTAGTAGGCCCAGAGTATGTTTTAATCAAGTTATCCCTTTGTTCCAAAATTTGAGCTAACTCATGGAGAGTGATGTTAGCCTTGATCTTCTTCATGTCCTCCACTATATTGTACCCTTTATTGAGTGGAGCGATAGATCCATATGGGACTCTTGGATCTCCTCCCTTGGGTGGAGATGGGTTATTACTTGAAGATGGATCTGGAGGAACATTGTGGGAGTTGTCTGGAGGGGTAGATGTAGTGTTGGGCTCCAGATTTCTATTTTTGAGGTTGTAGTTGTCCCTCCTATATTGTTGAAAAGCCTGCACCTCATCCATAGGCATCTCCACTACATTCTCAGACTCACCTAGAAAAGTGAAAGAATCTAAGACCATAGCTGCACTATGGCTGGATGAACTTGGGCCATCCGCATTTCTTTGATGTTCAGGAGAAATCAACTCACCAGATAAAGCTTCAAAGGCGTTACAAAATTCCAAACAATCCAATTCCCCATGTTGAGATGTGGCATGTATCCTGCACCAGTTAGGCAAAGCCAAGTCACAAATATTCACATCATGCCCTTTACCTTTATAATCCTTATTGGGTTCGTATGGGGGCCGAGTGAATCTATTCTCGCGATAGGAAAACCCGTTTGAGTTTTCCCCAGTAGAAACTTGCCTTTTAAAACTTAAAAAGTCATTTGCCAACTTTTGGACCATTTTTGACACTTCCTCGACTCTTGTGTTATCAGTTTCTTTATCTGGATTCTGTACACTTTCAGCAGGTGTTAGAGTCAATGGATTGCTTATCGGTGGGGTTTGATATGTTGGCAACATCATCTGATGTGGTATGGGATTGAAGACAGGGGTACCTTGTGTGACCAAAGGAATTTGATGAGTACTTAAAGGTTGAGGTCCCAATTGTCTTTCCAGAACCAAAGCTTCTTTATAAGCCTCTGTTAGATTGGTAATAGAGGCATCTCTTTTCAAGAAAATAGAAGTCATTGGATCTAGAGAATTCCTAAAAATTTCTAATGCCAGATCTGCATTTGGCACATAATAACCCGTCAGTCTACCATAAGCCTTTTGAAATCTGATATTGTAAGATCTGATAGATTCATTTATTTCTCTTTTAATACCAGAAAATTGCTGATATAATACACTCGGGATCTATCACTTCACCAAATCGTGATACAAAAACCTTTTCCAAGTCATTCCAACTAGTAATAGAATCGTTAGTGAGATTCAAAAACCGATCGTATGCTCCCTCCTGGAGAGTGAACGGGAACAATCTGCAAGCCACATCTTCATGCTGTACATTTAACAATTTTAGAGCATTCTTGAATGCTACTAGGTGTTCTTCTGCTGTTCTAGTTCCATCATGCTTGTATCTAGGAAGATACCTCTCAGGATTTTTGGGCAGATCATGGGCTGCACCAGGGATATTTAAGGCAGTGGAACCCAACCAGTTTGCCATTACTACTTGATTGACGATGATATTTTTAGTTGTAGTTGGAGTAACTACAAGTGGTGATAAAACTATTTCAGACAAGGACTTGGCCCTTCTGAGGCTGCTTCTTCTTGGGGTTTCTAACTCAGGCACAAGGAGCTCTCCAGCTCTGGAGTGGGACCTTGTTACTCTATAAGTAGAATCCAGCTTTTCACAAGCAACTTACAACCTTACAATCCTTAACAAACTACTGAACGAAGTTCAGGCCCTCCTTCTAGCGCCAATTTTAAATGTTGGTTCGACTTTTATACACACCCTATGAAGAATGAGCATGAAATACCGATAACACTTATAAGGGATAAATCCCACTCACTTTAGGATCTTGCTGGATATCCAAGGTGTGAGTTACAGAGTTGGGTCGAATGTCTATTCACTCTTTTTCGCTTCTGGAATAGTTTCAAGAAAATCGTCTATTACCTTACAATGGGTTCGGGACTTTAGTTCAGTAATGTTTTTGGAGTTGGTTATCTTTGTGGACACTCGGATTTACAATCAGTTCTTTGATCTAGCTCTTTATGCTTTAGCAGATTTAAATAAAAGACAAATTTTAAAGAAGATAAAAATGGATCATTCAATCGGTGGAACAGAGAGAGTAGGGTAGGGCAGAAAGAGAAGTTTATCTAACTTAGTTGCAAAACCAAAACTACCAATTTTAGTTATACTATTTAGCTTCACAATAGAACAAATCAAAGAGGAAAGTGTCCAGCTTTCTAAGATCACCTTCTACTAAGAGCATAAGACAGAGATGAAATAGATCTGAAAGAAAATCATAAACAGAAGGGAAGTCAGTTGAAATTGGTATCTCTCACCAACAGCCTAGCTCGCACAGTGAGGACAAAGCAATTAGAACAGGCCTGAACCTTAAATCTGTAATTTTCCCTAGCATACAATAAAAAGAATGAAGCCTAGTAGCATATCCAATCTTGATAACACAGATCTACAACATAAATTAAATAAACCTTAACGAGACAAAAAACAAAAGAAGATGAACTTATCGCAATCCGAAAGAGATTAGGCTCCTGGCCACGCTATCACAAAAAACGAAAATCACACCAACTCCAAGTCCAGAACAAAGCATTCAACAAGATTTGCAGGAAATTGCTCCAATAGCTTTTTATTCTAAGTTTTTGCCTCCTGATTTTACATCCAAAGGAAGTATATATAGACTCAGGACAAACCCTGATCTTTTCAAAAATATCTTCTTCCTAAAACCCTAAATCTTATCCTAAAATCCCACCACCGAGGTTTTACAATATAAGGCATTTTTATATAGAGTTTCGATAAACCCTAACCACTCTAAAAATCTTCGTGCGGTTCTTGCCATAAATGGAGAAGGCAGAATTTGATATTACTTGCATCCACCTGTAACTGTGTGTAGATGTCTTCATTGTTCTGGTGCGTCTGTCGAGAACATCTCATTAATTCCTCTAGGAAATTTGGATGAGTCACTGACTTCTCTGGCATTTCATCTTCGTAGAGCCGCCTCTGAGTTGAAATTCTCTGCACGCCATTACTTTCACCATAAATTCTCCCGTTAAATGCGTCCATCGGCAAATTTTGGTAATTGCGTGTAGATATTTTCATTTTTTGGCCAATCGTCGACATATTTCATTAAATGAGGCAGCTGCTTAGTCACACCGTAAAGTTTTCTTCGTGGCCAGATCTATAAAATCTGGATGGACCAAAAATTCTTGGCATCTCCCATTTCCATCTGACGGCCTTCGCCTGATCTGCGCTTATTTTTGTCTTTTTCGCCATTACTTCTGCTAGTATGCAACTGCCAGATCGCTTTCTGCAAAAGAAAAACAAGGATTAGCATTTTAATATTATTAAATTAACCCTAATGTTTATTACCTTGTCGGCTTGGTTTCTTTCTTCCCAGTTCATATTTTTCAAAACCTGTCGCGATATCACGACGTTTTCTTTACTGCTTTCCCTTTGCTTTTGCCCTCGCGAAAATGAGACAAGTCCAAAAATGGGACACGTCGCGAAATCGCGACGTTTTCCTTCTTATTCCCATGAAATTAAAATGTGTCACGATATCGCGACGTTTTCTTCACTTCATCTTTCTTAAGCTTACGTCATCGCAAAAATGGAACATGTCACAAAATCGTGACGTTTTCCTTAAACTTTGCTTCCTCTTAAAACCTGTCATGAAATCGTGACGTTTTCCTTGAGGTTTGCCTCCAACCAAAATGTGTCACGATATCGTGACGTTTCCATAAGACCCTTTACTAAAACTTATATCGATGTTTCCATCACTTGGCTCTTTCAATCCAAATATGTTGCGATATCACGACGTTTCCATCACTTGGCTCTTTCCAATGTTGAAATCGTGATGTTTTCTCAAGTTTGTTTCCAAGTAAAACCGTCGCGATATCGCGAACGTTTTCTTACACTTGACTCTTTCAGTTCCATAAAAGTGCAAATCATGACGTTTTCTTCAAGCTTTCTTTCAATCCAAATGCGTCGTGAAATCATGACGTTTTCATCACTTGGCTCTTTCTACCAAAACACGTCACGAAATCATGACGTTTTCATAAGATTTGCCTTCAATCAAAACCTGTCATGATATCGTGCGATTTTTCATCACTTGGCTCTTCTAGTCCAAATATGTCGCGATATCAATTATGTTTTCATCACTTGGCTTTCTCCAAAACTCGTCGATATCACGACGTTTCATCACTTGGCTCTTTCTACCAAAACATGTCGTGAAATCATGACGTTTTCATCACTTAGCTCCTTCTACAAAATATTTGGTTTTCTCTTTTTCTGGTTTTTCCTCTTTCCAAAATTGGAATCACGTTTTCTTTGCTCCTTCTTAAAACCGTGGATATTGTGACGTTTTCATCACTTGGCTCTTTCTACCAAAACACGTCATGAAATCGCGACGTTTTCATCACTTGGCTCCTTCTAGCCAAATATGTCGCGATATCGCGACATTTTCGAAAATGGAATATGTCACAAAATCACGACGTTTCCAAAAATGGAATATGTCGCGAAATCGCGACGTTTTCTCAAGTTACTTCCACTTTGCAAATTTTCCAAAAATTGTAGGTTGACTCCAATGAATTTATTCATCTGTATTCTGCATTTTTACATATTAGTGAAGGATATTCTTTACTCAGAAATGATTCTAACATTTGAAAAATGAATTCTAAATTGAAATCAAAGCCATATGCAAGCCTACTTGGATACTTTGATATATGCAAAACTTGAAGAAGGAGGCAAGCAAAATTTGGAATTAAAACCTGAAAAACATCAAGAGGGTCCCCGCGACAAAATGAAAACTAAATATTTTCAAAGGATGGAATTTCATTTTTTTTTAAGTGGGGGTGTGTTGCTTCTCAATAGGTTTATGTGGTTCTTTTTAATTCAAATAAAGTAAGCAAAGAAGCATTTGATGATCATTCACTAGATGCATGCAAAATGTGCATTTTAATTTCAGAAAGTTAGTATAAAAAGAACTCACAAATGTATCTAGAAATGTGAAACCCTAAATATTAGCCTACCCATTAGGTAGGCTATAAGCAAGCAAACCATAAAGATGCATTCCTAATTTGAATTTATTTTAATTTTATTCCTTTTATATATTTTTTTTATTTTGTGTTAAAAATAAAATAAAACTAACTTTTAACCTTTCTAAACAAGCAAAATATGCGATAAAAACCAAATAAAACAGTTTTTGAAAGTGCAAAATAGAGATGGAAGATTCAAATGCCTAACCTCATCACTGCCAAAACTTGCTATTTCTAGAATTCTACTCAAAAATATCTCTAGTTTCTATTCACTCCCAAGTGGGATGAATAGCAATTCTGCATTCATTCTAGGGTGGGATGAATTTGCATTCGTCCTAGGGTGGCACGAATAGCAGGTCAAAGTTCATTTTAGTCCAGAACGAATAGCACCTACAACATAAAAATATGAAACACGAACTCCAAAAATCACCTAAGGAAAAAGGTACTAGGTCCCACCATGATTACCACTGAAGTAGGAAAAAATGGTGCACCAAATTATGATAAACAGTATGTGTTTTTATGTCATATTGCTTATGAGCACCAATCAGAAATATGCAAGTAGTATGGAAAAGACATCAAATAACAAGAAATGAGGTGAGGTAAATTTCTTTCTTATTAATAAAATGGATAAAATATAGGTTATAGAATGTCCCCTTTGAGGGCTCAAATTATTGATACAACTATTTACAAATCGGGTGCCCAAGGATCAAAATCCTTCAAGTAACTCGGGTGCACATCTAGTGTCTTTCCTCGTACCTATAATCGAGGTGGGTGGGCTACTACTGTCATCACTTGTATCTTTGATCTTGAGGTATTATTATCCTTCCTAATTCACTATAGATACCTACACCTACACACAAGGAAACCAAAAGCGTCAAATAGCAAGTGTGTATGATGTAAACCATGCAATCCCCACAAACACTAAAATACTAGTAATGGGAATATGCATAAATTGTATATCAAATCAACTCCAAATGATATTAAATTGTATAGGGATGTAAAATAAAAGTTTTTGGTAAGATATCACCAAAAATTTCACCATAATTGAGTCTAATGATGCCTCGTAATTGCGATGACCGTTCATAACCTACAAAATCCAAAGCAACCAATTTCTGCCCCTACATATATCCAAAACACATTAAAATTGGGCATAATGCATAAAATAATATTTTAAGAAAACCTACATAATCATATTTTCAAAATTAGTGACATTTTAGGTGTTTCTCTAGATGACCATCGTAGACTTGCGTGAGACCCTACAAAACACTAAAATTGTGATATCTCGGCCAATGTAACTCAGAATGACATGAAATTTGAACTGAAGCATAATATGAACAAGTAGAAAATGAATAATTAAAAATAGTTAGAAAATTATTGACAAATTTCTATTAGTCATAGGGTGGAATGAATAGGACTATCACAAATTGGGGGGGCACCCGGGGGTGGGATGACCATCGATTCGGCATAAATTATGCCACCAATTACACTAGGGATTGATTAAAAATACTATCAAGGGTATTTTAATAAAATTTTGTAAGTAAATTCCATCATATGGTTCGATTATATGATAAATTATACCTACTAGTTCACCCGCAAACCTCCTTCGCTAGGTAGAGATTCCAAGGTTAAAATGGGCACAAAATGTGAAAGGAAATCATAGCAGAACTCTGTTGCTTTGTCCTAAAAAATCCTCTTCTTTTATTGTGTGGAAAATGCATCCACTTTATAGCCTAAGGAGGCTCATGTGAAAAAGGGCATGCAAGAGCATGTGTGGTAAGAGGTGCCACTTGGCCACAATGATGGCATGCATTGGAGGGGGAAGAGAATCTCCAAATTTGGCCTCATTCATGTAGCATGTCATAGGTTTCACTGTGTGTTCTAACTTTTAGGTCATAATAGGTAGGAATCTAATTGTTTCTAAGTGCCATTTTTCTAGATTTGACTTTTTTTTGGTCAAACCTGCTATTTGTCCCACCCTGGGACGAATGCTGCTATTCGCTACAATGTGGGATGAATAGGATATGTATTCATCCCAAGGTGGTATGAATAGAAATAGGGTGCCAAAAAGATCTCAAAAGTGGACTAAAAACTTCCAAAACCTTGTACATAGTGGTTAGAACCACTGTATACATGTTGAGGGTTGCCCTAGGGGCCTAGGTATGTCATTTTAGCCATTGCTTTTGGTAGCATAATAGGATTGACCAGATTTTAGTGTCTACAACTACAAAGAGTTTTGTTTAGATATTACATATGTCGTATGACTTAGCATGTAGTTATGCAACTTCTTGATTGCAAACACCACTGATAAACACAAATTCTCCACATATGCATACCCTAGCTTGTAATTCACCAAGGTGCGACTGATATAATATATCGCTTGCTCTTTGTCTTGCACATTATTTTGGGCTAACATGGTTCCCAGTGTAAAGTTAGAGTCAATATATAAAGTAGAAATGGCACATATGGTCTTAGTGGAGCTAGCACTGGCAATGTTTCTAGGTATTGCTTAATTTAATAAAAGGTCGCTTGACAGTCCTCATCCCAAATGAATGGGACCTCCTTGTGTAGCAGTTGATTCGTGGGTCAACATTTATCTGATAATTGTATGATGAATAACTTTATGGATGCTACTTTGCCCTGTAGGCTTCTTAGTTCCTTGATATTAATGGGAGGAAACATTTATAGTATGGCCTTGACCTTTGCTAGGTCAACTTTGATCCCTTATTTAGAAATGATGAATCCCAAGAGTTTTCTTGAAGTTACGCCAAATACACACTTCTTGGGATTCAACCTGACATTATGCTCTATCAAGAAATAGAAGACCTTTCTAAGAACCTCTGCATGCTCTGAATGGAACAATGAATTTACCAATAATTCATCGATGTAATCCTCTAGGATATTGTGCATGTAGTCATGAAAAATGTATGGCATGGCTCGTTGATATGTGGCACCAATATTTTTAAGGCCAAATAGCATAAATTTATAACAAAATGTTCCCCATGGAATTGTGAATGCAGTTTTGTGTTGTTCTTTAGCTTTAATCTAAATTTTATTGTAACCAAAAAAATCATCCATCAGGGAGAGAATCTCATGACCCACACTTGTATCTACGAGAGCATCTATATTGGACAACGAAAATGAATCCTTTAGTGTTGCCTTGTTGAGGTCTTTGAAATCCGTACATATACAGATCCTTCCATCAAGTTTTCCTACAGGTACCATGTTTGATACCCATTCTAAATAGTCGATGGAGATAATAATCTCTACATACAATAGCTTCTACAACTCGTATTTAACCATTAAAGTGATGGTTGGATGCATTTTATTGAGCTTATGCTTGATAGGCCTTTTAGAGGGGTCTAGGGAAATGTTATGGGTAACCATTTTTGGATCTAGTCTCAGCATATCCTTGTATGTCCAAGCAAAGAGATCAAGTCTCTCTTTTGGTAGAGGTATGAGGTTGGCACGCTCATAAGGAGATAGACTCTCTCCAAATTTAACCTTCTTAGGATTAGTGGGATCATCACTGATATCCAAATCAAAGGTTTCCTCTACTAACATATGTGATCCCTCCTCAAGTTGGTGAGGTGTAGGAATCAGGTGGACGTCATCCACTAGGTTTAAAGTTTCCACATCAAAATTACCCTTAGCATGGTAAACATCATGTACACAACCTGATGCAAAGTGAAATTATTGTAACATTTTTTCATTTGGGAATAAATATTCAGGATCGAAAGGTGAATCGGTGTGATCCCAATCAATAGCATCTAGATTAAGACACAATGGTTTAGAAGGATTTATTGGATTGTATAGTGGAGTGGTCAAATCAATGGAGATAATTTTTATGGAATGGATTATATCTTGAAGATCATGTATGTGTAATTCTAACTTATTAGTGTGACTCTCATACCCGAGATGTGGCTTTGGGCATATGGGGATCTTTGGATCTAGTTTATGGATAGACTAGAACATGGGATCATTTGGCTCTAGGAGTTACTGATATGTAGGTGGATCGAGGAAGACCCTATGATAAATCTCATTCAGATTAGCCATTTTGATTGAGATGTGAGGGCCAAGAAATACTGTTTGATACAATTATTCCATGTCAACTAGCTTCACAATATGACACAAGTGTCATGGCCCAAGATAGGCTATCTCAGTCTCATATTTGTAATCGCTATCATCTATGAAGAATCCCTCATTCCTACCTACTGGAATTGGGCATTGAGAAAGATGTCTAGGTCCAAGGTAGACCATTTCTATTTCATACTCATATTCTTCATTGTTTGAGGACTTCTCATCATCATCACTCCTAGAATCGTATTCTGGTCCATTACTTTCATAAATGGACTCTGCTCTAGCTTCCTTAGAAGAAAATTTTGATCCAGTATCTACTATCGGGTCCATATTCTAGGTTTGCATGCCAGTGTCATCGATAGCTTCATGAATTTCAATCTCCAAGTTATATCTTGGAATACTTTCTAGATTGACCTCCACTAAGATGTTATGATAGGTCTCAGGTGGTTCTATATAGATGTAGGTCACTAGTCAATTACCCCTTTGCATGTAGGAATGGCTAGGGTGATAAGGATTCCAATCCACATTATCACCTAAACTAAGGTTTATGCAATCGAGATATGCTGCTAAAAGCTCATCCTATCCTCTGATATGGTAGCCCAACCTGAACGAATTAGTCGACAACTAATATTGTGGTTTATAGGGATTTCGATGTCCTTGCTCGAATAAACCTAGACCGTAACCATCCCAATGGTAACATTAAAAATAACATAAGGTGAAATTTGGGTTGAACAAATAATGAATATTCATAGATATTGGTTCATAATAATCTTCATCTATGGGCATGCAATTAGCGAGTTTGTCAAGACCTCCATAGATAAAATTTGTTTGGTTGGGTAGCACCCCTAGTGGTACCACCATACCTATGAGAAAGCGATGGGCTTGAGGTCCTCCCATGTCCTATGCAGTCTCAATAAAAGGTATAAATATCATTTTCTCCACTATATACTTCGCTAGCCTAGGATTAACCAAATGGATGATCACCTACGGTGCATATGAACTAGCTGAAGAAATAGGTGGAGTAGGCTGAGGTGCCTCCTCGACTTCATTCTACGCATCTCCTTTGTCCATTGGACTAGAAACATTAGCATTGGCTACTTTGGGTATTTCATTTGTCTCTTTCTCACCCAATACTACCTTAAGCTTTTGGTTATTTCTAAGCATCATTAATATTGTAGGCTTTGCAAAAGTTGTTGTTGTATGCATAGTCGGTCGTGGTGTTGATGTAGAAGGTCTAGAACACACTTCCTTTAGTTTACCTTCTGGATTTTTAATTGGTGATGTTGGTCATATATCCAAGTGCATTGAAGGGAGTATGAAATCTCTAGGAAAATCTACTTGATTCACATATTTAAATGGCTCCTCATCGGAAGGAACCAGTGCACTTCCCCTCATGTATATATTTAATACATTGATGTAAAATTGAGGGAATGCAATGCATCTCTCTAATCCAAGGCCTCCCCAAGAGGATATTATATTGCATAGCACCTTCAAGTATGTGACACATCATAGGGATGGTCTTCAGTCCAACCTAAATATGCAAGACTATAGTATCGATCGTTGAGCATAGTGAATCTTTAAATGCTCTTAGAGTAAAATTTGAAGGTATGATATGCGATTTGGGCAACTTCAAGTATGTCAATGCCTTGGTAGTAATAATATTGATCGATAACATTGTGTCAATAAATACTCATTTAAATGGTGTGTGGTTAACACATGTAATTATATGGAGTAGCAGGTCTGCTATGGTAGTGGAGACCATTTTAATCTTGTGGTCATGAAATTGAATCACTAGATCTCGAAACTACTGCACATGTCCCACAAAATATGTAAATGCTTCAGGGTCTTGGTACTGAACCTCAATGGATCTCAAGATGTCCATGAGCATCTCTCTATGCTTAGGAGACTATTGTATCAATTCATACATTGAAAACTATTGGTCACGAATCCGCCTAGTCATATAAAATGCGCCCTAGACCCAACCAACATTGAAAGGCCGAGAGAAAGAGAAGTCTCCCGGGCCAATCTCCAAAGAGGGTTGGCTCCCAAACTAATCTAAAATTGATTTTAAGGTAAGGGTTAGAAATAACAAAAAGAGATGGAAATATGGCTGAAGCCGATAGTTGATAGGGAGAACAACCTCAGATAGCAAATAACCTCAACAAGGTCCTGAAGATAAGCAACAACTAATTCTTAGAAAGCACATATAAAAATTGGATCAAACATTGACCATAAGTTTGCCTTCAATTATACTTCAAATGTTCAAATGAAAACATAGCCAAATTTAGAACAACAGAATTCAACTTATATTTTAACACTTGACTAAGTAGAAGTGAATCACATAGAAAGCATCACATGAACAATAGTTTGGATTACCAACTCAAAAGACACTAAGAACAAAGAAAAATGTACTTAGGATTTTTGCTTCAATTTTTGCAAAAAGGTCCTCCCTCCTTTTTCTTGGCAATTTTGGGTACTTTGGGTACATTGCATTTGCTCAAGTGTATAAGTTGTCATTGATGTCAAGAAGCTTTTGAAGGAATTTGATTTGATGTAAAATAATTTGTTTTGATGAAGTTACAGCATGACAGGTTCAAAAGAAAGCAAGTTAGAAAAGTGTCGTGATATCGCGACATGTCGCATTTTTGTGACTTAAGTAGGAGAGAGAAAGCAAGTTAGAAAAGTGTCGCGATATCGCGACATGTTGCAGTTTCGCGACTCAAAGGGGAGAGAGAATGTTCGAAGTCAGAAATGTCACGATTTCGTGACATATTGCAAGGAAGGTTGAACGGACGAAAAAGTGTCGTGATTTTGTGACATGTTGCAGGAGAGAGAGTTCGAAAGAAAAGTCTCACGATTTCGTGACAAGTCAAAATACAAAGTGGAAGTAAGATAAAGTGTCGCGATTTCGTGACATGCTACAGATGAAAATGTTCCAAGTAAGAACTGTCATGATTTCGTGACATGCAAAGAAAGGAAAGTGTTCTTCAATTGGTATCAGAGCCGGTCTCTCCAAAAAGAGCCTAACATCTTGGAGAAGGATCTATCAGAGGAACATACAGATTCAGAAAGAGATGAAGAGGTTGAGTTCGATCTCAAAGGTGAATTCTTCTTGGCTCTAAGAAAGCTTGAGAAATTCAAGGAAGAGAATTATGTTCTCAAGTATCAATGTCAGGAAGAAGAGATAGCAAGATCAGAATTGTCTCAAAGTGTTATAGACTTCAAAATTCTAGCTGAAGAAGGGAAGAAGATTGAACAGGTTCTAACAAAGGCTCTAAAATGAAAGGAAGCTAATTGCGAAAAACTAGAAGAAGAGGTTATGTCTCTTAGAGTGAAGTTGGAACAGTTGACTCTCAGACAGAATACTCCATGTGAAAAGCAAAAGAAGGATGGTATCACCATTTATGAAATAGGTTCTTCAAGCAAGATCAATCTTCATCCTGAAGAGCGGTGGATTCCAATTGGTCACAAGAAGAACAACCATCCAAGGCATCAAAACAGGTTACATAATACTTTCCATGGCTATTGTTTTTCCTGCAAGAAATTTGGTTATGAAGCTATGCATTGTAATAAGTCTTTGAATAGCCATAGTAAGGAAAATGTTAACTCTTTTGCACCTCTTAAGAATAAAAATGTCATGTGTTACAAGTGCAAGAATTTTGGGCATATAGCAAGGATGTGCAGTTTGGATAGATCTAGCCTTGAGTTCACTAAAAAGAGAAATGAGATCAAATCTAAGTCAATGATAGTTCAAAATGCTTTTCATGCTCAATACAAAGTATAAAAATGGTATCTTGATAGTGGTTGTTCAAAAAATATGATTGGTGAAAAGGAAAAGTTTTTGGTCTTAAAAAAAACAAACAGAGGAACAATCAGTTTTGGAGATAACAGGTCAGCTAAAATCTATGGTAAAGGGACTCTTAGTTTGGATGGGAAATCCAAAACAGAAAATGTGCTTTATGTAGAAGGCCTAAGACATAATCTTCTAAGTGTGAGTCAACTTTGTGATCAAGGGCACATAGTATCTTTCTTTTCAGATAGATGTGAGATAAGTAAAGAAAAAAATGGAAAACTCATTGCGAGTGCTACAAGGACTCCAAACAATCTTTACATGCTAAGTGAGATAAAAAAGGAAAAGTGTTTTCTAACTCAAGAAGATGAGAGTTGGTTATGGCATAAAATATTGGGGCATTTGAGCTTTGATAATCTTGTCAATATTAGTAACAAGGAAGCAGTTAGAGACTTTCCCAAAATAAAAAGGCCCCATAACATCGTTTGCGGTCCTTGTCAACATGGAAAACAAACCAGAACCAATTTTAAATCAAAAGGGTATACTTCTTCAAAACCTTTGGATCTTATTCATACTGATTTATGTGGCCCTACCAGAACTCAGAACATTCAGGGAGAAAGCTACTTCATGTTGTTTATAGATGATTATTCTAGAATGACTTGGGTTACTTTTCTCAAATAAAAATCTGAAGCTTTTGAAAAATTTAAATCTTTCAAAGAAATGATTGAAAATGAGACTGAAAATAGAATCAAATGCTTAAGATCAGATAGATGAGGAGAGTTCACTTCAAATGAATTTGTGGAATACTGTGAGCAATAAGGAATCAAAAGAGAATATTTAGCAGCAAGAACTCCTCAACAAAATGGAGTAGTTGAAAGGAAAAATAGAATTGTTGAAAATATGGCTAGAGCTATGTTAAATGAGTCAAAACTTTCAGATGGCTTTTGAAAAAAGGTAGTCAGTACAACAGTCTACATTATCACCAGGGCCCAACTTAGATTCAATCATCATAAACCTCCTTATGAGTTGTGGAAAGGAAGACCAGCTACAGTAAAATACTTCAAAGTGTTTGGGAGTAAGTGCTTCATTAGAAGGGAAGATCAAAATTTGGGTAAGTTTGATCCTAGGTGTGATGAGGGAATCTTTCTTGGATATTCCAGCAGAAGCAAGGCCTACAGATGCTTCAAAAAAATAACTCATACAGTTGTAGAGAGCATAAATGTAACAGTTGATGAAAAGACAGGGATAAGAGAACCATTCAAGGAACTCAGTGATGAAATTTGTCAAGAAGAATTCAGAGAGGTTTCCAGATGAAGAAGAGGAAAGACAACAACTGCTTCCCAAAACTCCTTCACGATATGTTCAGAAACATCATCCCAAATATTTTATCATTGGTGATCCAAATAGTAGGCAAACAAGAAGAAGAGTCATTCCTTCACATGATTCTACAAATGTTTCATTATTATCTTAGATTGATCCAAAAGATTTCAGGGAAGCATGTGCAGATAAGTTTTGGGTAAAAGCAATGGATGAAGAGCTAAATCAAATAGAGAAAAGTGAAACTTGGGATTTTGTTCCAAGACCTAAGGACAAGAATGTCATTGGCACAAAATGGATATTCAAAAATAAACTCAATGAGGATGGAAAAATTATCAGAAACAAAGCTAGGTTAGTCTGCAAAGGTTATGCTCAAGTAGAAGGTGTTGATTTCGAAGAGACGTTTGCTCCTGTTGCTCGTCTTGAAGCTATCAAATTTTTTTTGGCACTTTCAAGCTTCAAATCATTCAAGGTATATCAAATGGATGTAAATTTAGCTTTTCTAAATGGCGTGTTGGTAGAAGAAGTCTACATAGAATAGCCAGAAGAAGTGTCTCTCTCAGAGCAATCAGACTATGTGTGTAAACTAAAAAAGGCCTTATATGGGTTAAAGCAAGCACCGAGGGCTTGGTACTCAAGACTTGACAGTTATCTTCATGAGCAAGGCTTCAAAAAAGGCATGGTAGATAGCAATTTGTATATTAAGAATGAAGATGATAATATGTTGATTATGGTTGTCTATGTTGATGATATTATTTTTGGGGGAAATAAGACTCATATGTGCAAATATTTTGCTAACACCATGCAGAAGGAATTTGAGATGTCTATGATTGGAGAGCTGTCATTCTTTTTAGGTCTTCAGATTGCTCAATCAAAAGATGGTGTATTTATCTCTCAAGGGAAGTATATCAAAGAAATGTTGAAGAAATTTGGGATGATGGACAACAAACCAGTATGTACTCCAATGATTACAGGGTGCAAGATGAGTAAGGATGATGAATCTCTAGCGGCAGATCAAAAGTTGTACATATCAATGATTGGTAGTTTATTATATGTTACAGCTACCAGACCAGATATCATGCAGGCAGTTGGGTTAGTAGCAAGATTTTAGGCAGCTCCAAAATATTCTCATGTTATAGCAGTTAAAAGGATATTCAAATATCTAAAGGGCACTATGGACCTTGGGCTTTGGTATCCCAAAGGTGATGATTTCACCCTCATGGCCTACACATATGTAGATTGGGCAGGCAGTACTGATGACAGGAAAAGCACTAGTGGTGGAGCATTCTTTCTGGAAAAGAGTTTGGTTTCTTGGCTAAGTAAGAAACAACCTTCAGTTTCCTTATCTACAACAGAGGCTGAATACATAGCAGCAGTGGTTGGGTGTACTCAAGTTTTATGGATGAAAACCACCTTGGAGGATTTCAAAGTCAAGCATGAACATCCCATCTCCATACTTTGTGATAATACAAGTGTCATAAGTATTTCCAAAAATCTAGTAATGCACTCAAGGACAAAGCATATTTCCATCAAGTATCACTTTCTAAAGGAGAAAGTGCAAGACAAGCAGGTCAAGCTAGAGTATGTGTCTACTAAAGAGCATATTGTAGATATCTTCACCAAACCTCTTCCAAGAGATACGTTTGAGTATCTAAGGGAGAAATTGGGAGTTGTACTCCCACCCCAGAATTAATCACCTCATCAAGAGGTGGGGGAGGGACCAAGCTAAGAGGCTCATTCTTAGTCCCGAGCCCCAAAGGTGACCCTTTTCCATTGATGACAAAGGGGGAGAGATATGAGTAAGGGGGAGAGCTTCAAGTAAAGAGGAAAGCTTCAAGTTAGGGGGAGCAAAAATTCAAAGGAAGATTCTCAGTTGTGGGCACAGTTTCCCAGTTATTAGCATAGTTGGTTTCAGTTTTGGCTCTTGATACGTGTTTTCAGTAAAGGTTTGCCATCAATGACAAAGGGGGAGATTGTTGGAAATTTTGGGTACTTTGGGTACATTGCCTTTGCTCAAGTGTATAAGTTGTCATTGATGTCAAGAATCTTTTGAAAGAATTTGATTTGATGTAAAATAATTTGTTTTGATGAAGTTACAGCATGACAGGTTCGAAAGAAAACAAGTTAGAAAAGTGTCGCAATATCGCGACATGTCACATTTTCATGACTTAAGCAGGAGAGAGAAAGCAAGTTAGAAAAGTGTCACGATATCATGACATGTCACAGTTTCGTGACTCAAAGAGGATAGAGAATGTTCAGAGTCAGAAATGCCACGATTTCATGACATATTGCAAGGAAGGTTGAATGGATGAAAAAGTGTCACGATTTCACGACATGTTGCAGGAGAGAGAGTCTAAAAGAAAAAGTGTCACAATTTCATGAAAAGTCAGAAGACAAAGTGGAAGCAAGATAAAGTGTCACGATTTCGCGACATGCTACAGATGAAAATGTTCCAAGAACTGTCACGATTTCGTGACATGCAACAAAGGAAAGTGTTCTTCACTTTTTTGGAGATGTACATTGGTATTTATAGAGGTCTTCCCTCTCCCTTTCACATCACAGCATTTAAAACATAAAACATATTTTGAAGAGGAGATCTGCAAAATATGCACTTGAAAAGAGAAACAATCCCCCTTGGAGAAAACACATTCCCTGCTTTTATGGATCAAAACTAAAAATCGAACAAAAACAAGGGACCAGATTTCTCCATTAAATGACCATTCTCAAAGCATGCTTGAAGCGTTAGGAGATCACGAACAAGAGCTTTTAATACCGAAGGCATATTTAGTTTTGGTGGCTTTGAGAATAAACTGTTTTAACACGTTCTCCCATCTTGTGCACATAGGTAAATAGCAAAACATTTAATCTTGGAGCCTCTTTTACCTTGATCTCAAAATCAGTTGGAGAGCTTTTAAAACATTACTATTTTCGATCCTTATCTTCTCCTCATTTTCTCCTATGTAATATGAAGAAAAATGCGGATAGAACTTTATTGGGCCTTTATTGTTGCTTTTGTCGCGAAAATGTGACATATCACAAAATCGTGATATTTTCAACTTACTGCTTTCTCCTATTGCCACCAGTCACGAAAATGTGACATGTCATGAAATCATGACATTTTCTCTTCATTTAGCTTTCTCTTCTTGCACTTCCATGAAAATGGGACAAGTTGCAAAATTGCAACATTCTCCCTTCGTTTGGCTTTCTCGCTGCTCCTTGTCGTGAAAATGTAACATGTCGTGAAATCGCAACATCTTCCTCTTGGCACTGTCCTTTCTATTTTCTCACCACAAAAATGTGACAATTTTCTCTTGCCTTGTCCTTTTGTCTTCTTTAGTTGTGAAAACATGACGTGTCATGAAATCATGACATTTTCCACCCGCCTGGCTTTGTTTCCAAAAATGTCGTGAAGTCGCGACAATTTTCTCCGTTTTGTTCTTTTGTCTACAACAAGTCATAAAATCATGACATGTATCTATCTTCCCCTTTGTTTCCACTTTCACCCCGTGAAAACGTGACATGTCACGAAATCGCGACATGTTTCTCCATTTTGCCCTTTCGTCGCTTTTAGTCATGAAAATGTGACATGTCACGAAATCGTGATGTCCTTCTCCATTTGGCTTTGTCTCCATGACATGTCATGAAATTGTGACATGTTCCTTCGTTTTGTTCCTTTGCTGCTCCAAGTCACGAAAATTTGACATGTCACAAAATTGTGACAATTTTCTGTCTTCTTGTAATTTGCTGCTTTTCGGTCGTGAAAATTTGACATGTCACGAAATCATGACATTTTGTACCATCTTGCTCCTTCCTCGCTTTCCTTCCGTGAAAACATTACAGGTCATGATATCGCGATAATTTTCTTTCGCCTTGTATTTTTCTTCTTTCTAGCATGAAAACGCAATAGGTCACGAAAATACGACATGGCGCGATATCATGACATTTTTCCTTGGTGCTCCCCTTTACTACCGTATGTCATGAAATCATGATAACTTTACCTATACTACTCCCTCATCGCAACAAGTCATGAAAATGTGACATGTCGTGATGTCATGACAACTTTGTCGTTACTGCTTCCTTTGCTGTTTTCTAGCACGAAAACGTGACAGGTCACAAAAATGCGACATGTCGCGATATCGCGACATTTTCTATGCTTAGCTATTTTCTACATCGGACACCACAAAAACGTCACAGGTCGCTATATCGCGATATGTCGCGATATCGCGACATCTTATACTTACTTTTCTTTAACATGAAACTTGTAGAGATTTTTCTATTTTACTTATTATCCCTTTTGAGGTGCTTGGAGGGACAAACAGAGGAGTGAGTATCTCTACAATTTGTGCATTCTTTTGCATGAACAGCAACAAAACAATGTGGAAAAAATGCCAACATTCTTTGCGGCTCTCGGGGTATACAATTCTACTGTATGCACAAACCCCAGGCCTTTATCCATTGGGCAACAGAGTCAATAAGCTAGAGGAGCAAAAGAAGTGAGTGCTGGTTGATGCTAGACGTTTCTACGGGCTACTGCAACAAGCTCTTGCTGGTGCTCAGCACTTAAAATAGGACTTTTAGCAAAAATTTGTGAAATAGCAGAACTTCCCTTATTCCTTTAACTACTGCATTTTGCCTAGCTTGGTTGAGTTGGGTAATCACCAGGTGTTGTACAAGGATCTCCATGGCAATAGTGAGAAGCACCTGAGTTGAAAAAATGGGAATGAATGGAGTGATGATCGGCATATGTGTAGGCCATGGAACAGGAATGGTGAATGATGGATTTGTGGAAGATGGAGGAGTAGAAGCGGTAGATACAACAACTAAAGAGGGTGCTACTGTGCTACCAGCTACTAGGATTCTATGAAAATAGATAATGAAATGGAAGTGGATGGGATGGAGAAAGTGGTGGGAACTATGGAGAAATGGTCAAAAGACAAAGTATTGGAAGAAATGGGAAGTGAAAAAAAGGTAACATTAGAGAGGGGAGCAGAAACAACAGTAGTGGCTTGATTATGTACAATGGAAGGAGTGAGAGAGGAAGGGAATGAAAATAAGGAAGTGGAAGGAAGTAGATGAAAGCCACTACCTTTTGGGAAAGAAAATAATGTTAAGATCTCATCCTAACCATTAATGTAATAACTTCCTTGATGTAATAATTCCTAGTGAACATGGGTAGTACCCATGATTAATATTTTGTAATGTTCTAAGCTTTAGCTTAGGTAGTGCCTATGACAAATGGCACCCTTTTCTATGTAACACATGGTAGATAGGTTAGGTTAGGTGGCATTGTGCATGTAATTCGTGTGGCATTATGCATGTAATTCGAGTGGCATTGTGCATGTAATTCAAAGTGGCACTATGCATGTAATTCGGGTGGCATTATGCATGTAATCCAGGTGGCATTTTGCATGTAAGCCAACCTTGGAGGGAAACTCTTTAAATACCCGAGAAGGCACCAATGTAATCATATTTTTGCAAATTAATGAAGTATTGAAGGAGGTTTCCCCATCGAAGAGGCCTACGATTCTATCTATTGTGAGATTGTTCCTTTTAAGTAGTTTCTATTATCATATGCAATTAATTCTGAATACTGTTATAATGTTTTTGTGAGTTTATTTGAGTTGAGAGTGTGTTGTTAGTATATTTTATAGCAGGTTCCTAACAAGTGGTATCAGAGTGCTTTCCAGGGCCAAGTTCTACTGCAACTACAATGATTCTTGCCATCCAATCTGCCTGTTAGGTATAAATTCTATGTGTTTTTCTGTTCTTGTTTTTCCTTATTAAAAAAATCCAAAAATACAGTGCATTCTTTTTTTTTCCAGACCAAAAAAAAAAAAATCTTTGTAGTTGAGTAGGTAGAAACCCTGTGCCAGGGGTTTTAAAATATCACGAAGGATCTGTCGTTATTTTCTAAGCTAGATAGCCCATAAAGCATCTAGTGAAGTGAGGGGCGATCAGGCTCCAATACCCAGGCCTCAAACAGAACTCGCGCACGAACTTGAGCTCCCACGTATCTTTGGGTATATCGGGAGACCATCTAGGTTTAAACAAACTTTTAGCCATTAGGAAGCTTTTTAGCCTTGTATTACTCATAGTCTATGGGACACAACATCCTGGATGATTACCCTCTCGTATTTTCAGAGAGGCAGGTAGTGTGCTCAAGGGTATGTGTGGAATCCTCCTTGAGTAGTGGCATAAAATATTGGTCCGAGCACTATTGTTCATCACTGTCGGTATATTAGAGGGCCTATGGGTGGTACATACTCCTCTACCTAGCATTCCTTGGTTCTGTTCAAACTTCAACCTATATAAAAAAAAAACAAGCCAAACCTCCCTATTTGTAAATATGCATTTCAAATCCCCAAAAAGTGAGCATATGAGAAAGGAGTCCTCTACTAAAAAATAACAAAAATAACATGCATTCAGGATAGACCATGAGGGTGACACTTAAGCTGACAGTCTGGAGAATAATAATCAAATTTACAGTGGCAGTCACATTCAGGTCAATCAGGTTAGAGAGGTCAGCACAGTCAGGTCAGAATTTACAGTTCTTAGAGTCAGAACAGAATTGTCGTAACAGTCTCCTGCAAAATACAAAGAATCTTGGAGCTAGTGAAGTCAAGACTGGGCCAACCAGTGAGAGCATGATAGAAGGCTAGTTATAGATAGTGCTCCAGTACCCAACTTCTGTTCTGTAGCTCAGAATCAAAAATTGTAAACACCGTTAGACTCAGCAAAATAGTAGATAAAAAAATAAAAAATAAAAAAAAATCCTGGGGTGCCAAAAAGTAGTGTTGATAGATATAGCTCATTGTGACCACCTCTTCGAGCTGATTATTTTGATATATAGCACCCAAGCACTTTTTGGGGCACTTACTAAAAATAGTAAGTCCTAAAAACTCAATTCTATTTTTAGTAACTGGTCACAAAAGGTTTCAAAATGGCCCAGGGTACCCATGGACATCAAAAGGAACTAGAACACTTGGAATCCTTAACAAAAGACATTGAAAATTTGCACTCGGATTTTCACTCCATAAGGGAATAAGTCCAAGGTCTTCGCCTAGAGCATGAGGCCACCAGTAATCGCTTAGAAGAAGCACTAACAGAAGTAGACAACAAACTAAAAATAGGACCCCCCAAAATAGAACTCCAAGCTGAAGGTTCTGCAAGGAATCATGACCATGAACCATCCTTCAGAATGCCCAAATTGGAATTTCCCAAATTTAGTGGGAAGGATGTTGATGGATGGCTATGTAGGGTTGATTAATTCTTTAGACTCCATAATGTCCCCATATTTCATCGAGTCCAGATGGATTCCTTTAAATTGGAATCTGAGGCTCTACAATGGTTTCAATGGTTACGTAGTGCCAACCCAAATCTCTCTTGGGAGAATTTTTAATCTCAACTACTCACTCGATTTGGTCCTAGTGAGTATGAGGACTTTATAGGGGCCTTGAAAAAACTACAACAAATAGGGTCATTTCGTGAATACCAAGCTCAATTTGAAAATTTGGCCTATAAGACAAGAGGATTGACTGAAGGGTTCTTCCAGAGTTGTTATATCAGTGGGTTGAAGGTGGAACTCCAAGCGAAAGTAAGAATGTTGAAACCACAAACTATGATGGAAGCTATTAGTTTGGCCTATTTGGCCAAATCTAAACTCTCTGCCCAAAGGTGCCCATCAAAGTTTCCTCAAAATAGACCTTCATTTCCTCCCCGACATCAACACCCAGTTGATAATAAACCTGCTGCACCCAAGTGCCTCACTACAGAAGAGATGGATGCATGTCGTGCCTAGGGATTATGATACAATTGTGATGAAATTTTTTTTAAAGGGCATAAGTGTGCACACAAAATATTGTTCTTGATAGATGTTGAAGAACCTAAGGACTTTGACCAAAGTGATGAGGATGATGACCCTATGGAAACACCTCCTCCACAAGAAGAAGTGAAACAAGAACCCGAGACAGCAATTACAGTCCATGCTATTGCAGGAATTACTACTTTATAAACCATAAAGGTTGTGGGATTTTTCAAGGGCCAACGTCTTTCCATCCTTTTGGATTCGGGAAGCACGCACAACTTCATAGACCCTAGAGTGGCTCAGTGGGAAAATTGCTATGTCCACACTTGTAATTCCTTTGAGGTCATGGTAGCCAATGGGGGAACCTTACCTTGTAAAGGAAAATGCCGCAATGTTAAAATCAAGATAGGGGACTATGAACTCAAGCAGGACATGTTTGCCCTCCAGTTGGGTGGATGTGATATTATTTTGGGATCTCAATGGTTGAGTATGTTGGGCACTATCAGTTGGAATTTTTTTGAACTCTGGATGCAATTCTCCAAAAATGGACAAACACACATCATCAAGGGCTCCCCAACAGGAACACCTCAAATTATTAGTTCAAATGGCATGGAGAAATTGCTAAAGAAATCATCACATGGGGTCATTGCACAACTATTCTCCATCCAACCATCCACCTCTCAAATGGGTGAAACTCCATCAGACCTACAATAGATTCTCCACAAACATGAGGCCATATTTTTGGAACCAACTACACTACCACCACATCGCTCTCATGACCATGCCATTCCATTATTGTTGGATAGTGCACCTCCCAATATCAGACCATACAGGTACCCTCATGCCATGAAGTCATAGATTGAGAAAATGATACAAGAATTACTCAAGGCGGGTATCATTCAGCCTAGTACTAGTCCCTACTCTACACCAGTCTTACTGGTCCTCAAGAAGGATGGCTCCTGGCAACTGTGTATTGACTACCGAGAACTCAACAAGATAACTATCAAGGATAAATTTCCTATCCCCGTGGTTGATGAATTACTAGATGAATTACATGGGACCATGTACTTCACCAAGCTAGACCTTTGCTCTGGGTACCATCAAATCCGGCTCAAGGATGAAGATATTCCTAAAACTGCTTTTTGCACTCATGAAGGTCATTATGAATTCTTGGTAATGCCATTTGGTCTCACAAATGCTCCTTCCACATTTCAAATCCTGATGAACAACATCTTTCGCCCCTTTTTGCGGAAGTTCATCCTTGTGTTCTTCGATGACATCTTGATTTACAGTCACACATGGGAAGAGCATCTCAAGCATGTAGATCAAACCCTACAACTATTGGCTGACCATCAACTATTCATAAAAATATCCAAGTGTTCCTTTGGTTTGATTGAAGTGGAGTACCTAGGACACATTGTCTCAAAGGATGGTGTCAAGGTTGACCCTAAGAAGATCCAAGCAGTCCAAGAATGGCCGAAATCATGCACTCTCAAGGGACTTCGAGGATTTTTAGGGCTTACAGGCTATTACCATAAATTTATCTATAATTATGGAAAGATAGCCGCCCCCCTCATCTCCATGTTGAAGAAGGATTATTTTACTTGGAAAGGACCGACTGAGCAAGCCTTCTTGGAACTCAAGCATGCCATGACCACCACTCCAGTTTTAGCCATGCCAAACTTCTCTAAAAAATTTGTCATTGAAAGTGATGCTTCTGGTTGTGGTATTGGGGTGGTATTGATGCAAGAAGGACACCCTTTGGCTTTTACCAACAAAGCCCTATCTGATCGTAATTTAGGGAAATCCACATATGCCAAGGAAATGATGGCAATCTTGCATGCAGTCCTACATTGGCAACCTTACCTCATTGGGTGCCATTTCTCCATCAAAACTAACCACCAGAGTCTAAAATACTTTCTAGAACAATGTGTTGCCACCCCCGAGCAACAAAAGTGGGTATCAAAACTCATGGGCTATGATTATGACATCACATACAAAAAAGGAAAGGAAAATATTGTGGCGGATGCTCTCTCTCACCAATTTGAGACCCTTAGTATGTTGTGTGCCATTTCTGCACCATTGCCCCAATGGATTGAGCCCTTACGTCAGGAAATACTTCAGGATGCAGATTTGAAAGACTTGGTTGCTTCACTTATGGATGATCCAGAGTCTACACTAGGATATAGTTGGGATGGCCAGGATCTGTGTTACCGCTAATGCCTAGTTCTTCCTCCTAAGTCCCCACTTCGAGAGCTCCTCATGAAGGAATCACATGCTACTCCATCTTCTGACCATTCAATGTTCTTAAAAAATTATGAGCGACTCAAGCGCACCTTCTTTTGGAAAGGTATGAAATAGGACATTCGCTCTTTTGTAGCTGACTGTGACACCTATCAAAGGATGAAAGGGGAAACAATGTGCTCTCTGGGCACTCTTCAACCATTGTCGATTCTAGAGCAGGTGTGGAATGACATCTCCATGGACTTCATCGAAGGGCTACCTAAATTAGGAGGAAAGTCAGTTATTTTCATAGTAGTGGACCGCATTTCAAAGTATGCTCACTTTTGTTCCCTAGCCCATCCTTACACAACATCCACTATTGCCCAAATTTTTCTTGACTCCATCTTTCGCCTTCATGGCATGCCAACCTCCATCATATCTGATCGTGATCCCACCTTTACTAGCAATTTTTGGCAAGATTTGTTTAAGTTGTAGGGGACTCATCTCAAAATGAGTTCAGCCTACCATCCGCAAATGGATGGTCAAACAGAGTTTGTTAATAAATGCTTGGAAACCTACCTTCGTTGCTTTGCCTCCGATCATCCTACTCATTGGGCAAAATGGCTTTCCTTGGTCAAATGGTGGTATAACACTTCCTATCATACCACCACCAAACTCACACCGTTTGAGGCAGTTTACGGGTGCCCTCCACTCATGCCTTCCTCCTACATTTTGGCAAGCTCCAAGGTTCAGGCCATTGATAATGCTCTGAGTCAACACACCGAGGTCCTCTGCCAACTCAAGCAAATTTTGAACATGGCCCAGAATCAGATGCACCAACAAGCTGATTAGCATCGTTCTGAGCATAGTTTTGATGTGGGTGACATGGTCTTCCTTCACTTACAGCCATACAAAAAATCATCCCTACAACTTCGTAGGTGTCATAAGATCGCTCCAAAATTCTATGGTCCTTATCAGGTTCTACAACGGATTGGCCCTACAACTTACAAATTGGCTCTTCCCACCACTTCCAAGCTCCACCCTATTTTTCATGTTTCCCTTCTTAAGAAAGTTGTGGGCACAAAGGTACAGGTTCAATCAACACTTCCCAAATTGGATGAAGAAGGATCCATCTTACTCACACCTGAGCAGCTGCTGGATCGTTGAACTCGCACTCTGTGTAACCATACCATTACGGAGGTCCTGGTTCAGTGGCGTGGGCTTCAACCTGAGGATGCTACATGGGAGTCTCTCCATCAACTCGAGCAATAGTTTCCTCATTTTCAGCTTTGAGGACAAAGCTTCTTCAAGGAGAAGGGCATGTTAGGATCTCATCCTAACCTTAATGTAATAACTTCCTTGATGTAATAATTCCTAGTGAACGTGGGTAGTACCCATGATTAATATTTTGTAATGTTCTAAGTTTTATCTTAGGTAGTGCCTATGACAAATGGCACCATTTTCTATGTAACACATTGTATATAGGTTAGGTTAGGTGGCATTGTGCATGTAATTTGTGTGGCATTATGCATGTAATTCGAGTGGCATTGTGCATGTAATTCAAAGTGGCACTATGCATGTAATTCGGGTGGCATTATGCATGTAATCCAGGTGGCATTTTGCATGTAAGCCAACCTTGGAGGGAAACTCTTTAAATACCCGAGAAGGCACCAATGTAATCATATTTTTACAAATTAATGAAGTATTGAAGGAGGTTGCCCCCTCGAAGAGGCCTGCGATTCTATCTATTATGAGATTGTTCCTTTTAAGTAGTTTATGTTATCATATGCAATTAATTCTGAATGCTGTTATAATGTTTCTATGAGTTTATTTGAGTTGAGAGTGTGTTGTTAGTATATTTTATAGTAGCTTCCTAACAAAGAAAAATAGAGAGAAATAGACATACCTACGGGCTCGCATACAAAAGGAGCCGAAGTTGACGAATTCTTTTTTTTTCTCTTTTTTCTTTTTTTTTTTTTTTTGCTTTTTTTTTTTTTGTATGTACAAGGTAACACTGTGTTTTCACATCATGAAATATAGGCTTTCAAATGAAATTCATTCACTGATATAGGAAGTGAATTACCTTCCAAGTCCTCAAGATAAAATGAATTTGCTGCACCTGTACTGGCAATCTGGAATGGACCTTCCCACAGAGCGTCAAGTTTTTTATGCATCCTTGGCTTGGCCTTCTTTTGATTCCAATTTAGGACTGTCACCCACTTAGAATGTGCGGTCAGTAGAAACTTTGTGAAACCATTTTTAATATACCTATGAATGCTTATAAAACTCATCATAGGCCAAAGAACGTTGCTCTTCCAGCTGCAACAACTGAGCCAATCGTATGTTCATGGGATCCATGTTTTCTTCATTGTCTGGGAATTCCTTCAATTGCTGCAAGGCAGGCAGTTCTAAATGAATAGGCAATCTTGCCTCTTTGCCATATACCAGGGCGTATGGTGAAGTCTTGATAGACTTCTTAATCAAAATTCTATCTGCTCATAGGGCCTGATTCAGCAATAGGTACCAAGATCTCTTATTAACCCCCAAGGATCTCTTTAAAATTTGCAACAAGTTCTTGTTTGTAGATTCCGCCAAGCCATTACCCTAAGGGTAATAATTAGAGGATGTCTTCAAAAAAATACCGCACTTGTTTGCAAATTTTCCTAGCTTGGCTCCAATGAATGGAGTTTCATTGTCTGTGATAATGACGGCAAGAATGCCAAAACGCGTGATCAGTCCTTCAATGAAAGTGATTACCACATCCTGATTTGCAGCCTTGGTTGGAATGGCATCAGACCATCTTGTAAAATAACTAGTAGCCGTCAAGATGTACCTATGTTCGACTGAAGATTTTGGATCAATGATCCCAATAAAGTCCAGCCCCCACTACTGAAAAGGTGCTTCAACTTGAATTGGATGTAGGGGCAATGGTGCATTTTTGACCCGTCCCGTATACCTTTGGCATTTGTCGCAAGCTTGAGAAATCTTGAAAGTATCCACGAACAAAGTTGGCCAATAGTAACCAGCCTGAATAATATTTAAGTCCATAGGCCTACCAACGTAATTTCCTCCCGACATGCCAGAATGAAACTCCTCCAGGAGTCTAGCTTTCTCGGGTTCCTTAACGCACCTTAGGAGAACTCCATCAATGTTTTTGAAGAACAATCCCTCGAGCAACAATACATACCTAAGAGCTTGTAGGCGAAACCTTCTTCGTTGTGAAGCATTTAATTATGGGGGAAATCTACCCGTTGAAAAATACTCAACAATGTCATCTGCCCAATCTTGGCCTTCTGCAAAGATGTTCACTAGATTCCTCTCTTCAGCAGGATCGTCCACTTGATAATCAACTATCTCAGAGGCCGTAGTTTTTGCTAATTTTTGGCATAAGGCCTTACCCCACACCAACTTGGTTGGATGAATCTCAACATTGAACTCTTGAATTTTAGTGACCCAACTAGCACGCTTATCACCCATCTCACCCTGAATGATGAATTTTCTTACATCGGGGTGGATGACGTAGATGATCGTCTTGCTTTGAGATACGAAGTGCTTGAACTTTTTGAGAGACTTCATGATAGCATAGACCTACTTCTCAATGAAATTATATCTCTCCTCATAGGGTAAGATAACCTGGCTAAGGAAAGCAATGGGTCTTTCATCCCCATCGTCTCCTTTCTGTGTAAGCACTGTAGCATAGCTTTTGTCCTCTCCAACTGCATACAAAATGAAGTCCTTAGAATAATTTGGATTGATCAACACAGGGGCTTGTGCAATTCTATATTTAATCTCCTGAAATGCATCCTTCCTTTGAGTTTTCCACTTGAACTCCGCATATTTCTTTAATAGCTCAGTCATGGGCTTGACTACTCGGGCAAAGTCAAAAATAATTTTTTTGACAAAATTGATTTTCCTAAAGAAATATTGCAACTCTTTCTTATTGGTAGGAAGCGATAGTTTCTTCAAAGCTTCAAATCTCGATGGATCAATTGCCAAACTGTTATCTGAGATATGTCCCAAGAGCTTAACTTCCTTTACTATGAAAATGGACTTCTTTGGGTTGATGGAAATGCCAAACTCCTGATATTTTTCAAATATCTGCCTCAAATGAGAACAGTGTTCTTATCATTTGTGTGAAAATATAGTCATATCATCGAGATAGATGACAATGATCTTATTTAAAAGCTTCGCAAATGCGATGTCCATAGCCCTTTGAAACATAGCCCTAGCATTGGACAAACCGAAGGGCATGCGCTGATAGGCAAAGGTACCCCACTTGGTTGTGAATGCGGTTTTGTGTTGATTCTCATCCCTGACCCAAATTTGATTGTATCCAGAGAATCCATATAGCAATGAAAAGTGTTGAGCTCCAGCAACAACATGAAGGATATGATCAATGCGAGGCAATGGGTAGTGATCCTTCAAGGATGCTTGGTTTAAGTTTTGAAAATCCACACACAACCGAATATCTCCATTTTTCTTACGGATCGGAACCAAATTAGCAACCCAAGTCGAGTGCTTAATCGGATATATAATCTAGGCCTATAACATCTTCGCAAGTTTTGCCTTCATGAGGGCTTCAATCTTTGGGTTCATCGGTATCTGCTTTTGCCTGAAGGGTTTGAATCCTTCTTTTAGCTCGATAGTGTGTTGAATGATCTCTTTATCATATCCCCTCAGATCCTTGTAGCTCTAGGCCACGATGTCAGAAAACTCTTGACACAATTGTCTGATCTCTTGCAATTCAATGGAAGTAGAATTAGTCCCAATTTTGATGACCTTATTAGCCTCCAACTGAAGCTCCATGTATTCTTTCTCGTTGACCTCGATTTGATGCTTCTTGGATCGATCATTCTAATCAAACAAGATTTCTAAAGTAATGATGCCTTTAGGAATGTGGTTATTCCACAACTGAATTAGGCCTTCAGTTTCTTCACACTCCAAGGTCCTTCCCTTGATGGTGGCAGCTTCTTGAACCAAAAAGTTAACAATTTGCTCATCGCTATCGAAGACTTGCCAAAAGGTGTCCTTGTCTGGAATAGAGGGTCTATACACCATTCTTGTTATTTTTGGCCTTCTCACCACCTACTCGATTGGTGAAAAAATTACTCCCAAGGAAGCCAGTAAGTCAGCATGTCTATTTTGTTCTCGTGGGACGAAACGCATGCTGAGAGCAGAGAACAATTCGAACAGGTCCTAGAATTTGTTGTGATAGTTCTTAAGATAGTGGTGCTTGGACACACACTTATTGGTCACCTGATTGATAATCAACTTGGAGTCACCAAATATTTGCAACTATCGTGCTCCAAGTTTCTTAGCCTTCTTGAGGCCTAGGCATAAAGCCTCATATTCTACTGCTTTATTTGTGCAGCGCTATTTCAAATGATATGAATAGGATCGTTGAATCCCATAAGGTAATACTAGAACAATCCTAGCTCCACCGCTATTTCTACATCATGCTCCATCAAAATAGAGCTTCCAGAGCTGGTCTTGACTTTCATCATTATTTTCTTAAGCCTTTTCAGGCTTGAAAATGGAATAACACCCCAAGTCAGTTTCCATCATGGCGTTGAAATTGGCCATGAAAAATTCATTTTTTGGGCGGAGTTCTTCCAAAGCTTCTTCCATTAAGTCAAGCTCACCAAATTATTCAGACAGCATGTGCACTGAATTTGCTAATCTATCCATTTCATCTATTCTATTCACATGAAATGTGGAAGGCTTTTCATTGAAAATATTCACCTTTTTACCTTTATGGATTACCTCCAAATGAGTAAAATCCAAAGAAAGGTAACCCCCGAGTTTAGCCATGAACTCTTGGGAGAGACACATACCAAAACATGGCTCTAGGTCCACTACTATGATCTCCTGTATCACAGTAATCTGAGGCATGGTGTGCAGGGAGATAGGAACATCCTTTATTATGCCCACTGTCTTTACTAAGGTACCATCTAGCTACAAAACTCCCATGCTAGTCCTTGTATATTCCATGTCTATGACATCATATACTGCCTTTGGCATGACAGTAGTAGCTACTCCTGAGTCAATGAGGCAATTATGCCCCACATGTCCCTCCATTCTCAATGAAAGATAAAAAGGTGGTGGTCTATTTTTTCTTATGATTGAAGAGGTCATAGTTTGAGACATAACTACCTAGGCTGGAGCCTTCCCCTTACTTTGTGTGGTCTTTAGGGATTCCTGTAAGATATTTACCTATCCAGGCAGCTGCAAGGTTTCATACAGACTTACTTTAGCTGGTATCCTTTTGAGTTCTTTGACAATGTTGTACTCCATCGAAATCGGCTCTCTCCCCCCCACTAGCATATTCAAATCTGCTTCTATATTGTTGGGTTGCCTTCACTCATTGTCGTTTAGTCAATGATGGATATCACAACATCTCTCTAACTTGTTCCTTTGTTTCCACTTGCGGTTGGGAGGTAGAAGCCTTAGCTTGCAACCTCTATTTTGCTTGTGGTGGAAGCGAATCCTTCGATAAAATAGGTGGGTCTTATTGCGGAGTTGGAGGATCATGAGTCTTTGTAGGTATTTGTTGCTTTGTTGCTTGTGTAGGAGGCACTTTCAATGGCTCCATCTTAGTCGGATCTACCATCATTGGTTTCTTGCCGCTGCATGTCAAGACTGCCATGTATTCCTCAAGAGACATCATGGAATTATGATCCCCCTCTCGAATCATGTTTACACGGCTCCCTGTAAGAACTCATAAATAATTTTGGTGGACCATGCAAGTGGACTCATCATGTGGATCATTGCATTAAGAACACCAGTAAAATGGCTCATGTGAAACTTCAAAGGGGCCAGCTTCTTCACTTACTAGGATCGTTGAGTTCCTCTCAGGTACTTTCTCTATAACCTTGCTAGGAGAAACTTGCTCTCTAGTTACTGCCGAAATAAATTTTCATGGTTGAAAGTTCCTTTCTGCCTCTCTCCACTCCATATATGTCATCTTGTTAGTGAGGTATCTCATGGCCAACTGAATTTCTTGCAAAACATCCAATTGAGGATTTGGGCTTGAGGACACAGGCGGTGTCGGTAGAGGTAATGGAACTGGTGGAGAAGGTAATGCAGGAGTTGGAACTGGAGAGATTAACTGTGGAATGGGAATCATAGGTACAAAATGTGTGGGAGGATTTCATGAAGATGAAAGGTACATGGATGGAGCAGTGTAAGATGTGGAGGCTGCACCTGTATGCTGGTATTGTGGAAGCTCGAGAAAAATGGGCATAGTCATTTTTGAAGGCAATTTCCCAATGGCAATCAGATCGACCTCAACCTTCTATGCCTGGGAATATAGTGCAGGAAATGTTTGAACATTGGACATCCTAATGTTCATACTAATATCTGAGTGGAAAGCCCTAAGAAAGTAAAATTCTACTTGATCATTAGTAGGGCAGAGACCATCAGGAACTCTCTACCAAGTTCGGGCAAACCTAAAATTGAAATCCACTATCTCCTCTTGAGGATGCCTCTTGATATTAGTAAATTGATGCAACAAATAAAATGGGTCTGCTTGCTCATTAAACCCAGCATCTCTGCTAATTGATCCCATGAATTTATGGAGTTGGAAGACAAGGATCTATACCAGCACAATAACTTACCTTGGAGTGACAACATGAGTAATTTGATCATGACATCTTTTTCTGTGATATTATGAATTGTAGCCAAGGATGCCACATCTAAAACATACTCGTACATGGTCTTTCTAGTCCCATCATATGTAGGCAAAGCCTTTAATGCTGCAGTCGGAACTGGATTTTAAAAAGGCAGGTCTAATGCTCCCGAATGGTTCCAAGTAGGAAATTGACATGGAGGAGGTTGTTGACTAGCCATTTGCACTGTAGGATTTAAATCTACTAGAAAGCTCGTAGCAGTACTAGGAGGAGTTAGAGATGGCACAAACTAACCCACCGCCTATGAAGATATAGCAAATGATGGGTTCACAGGACTTACCAATCTTGAGCACTCCCTCCAGTTTGAACATTGATCTCGAAGAATTTGACTGGGTCTTCTGATTCTTTGGCACTTGATCTCATGATCATGAAGTAAATATTTTCACCAACTTCACGATTGGATATTTATAGGTACTATACAGTCACCTTCAGTAGATTCACTAGATGAACTTACAATCTCTGCTTTTAGGTCAAGACAGTTCATCAAAATCTTAATTCCTCCGGGTGTCAAAATATGGGACTTATGAGTCCCACCGGGCATGCCAAAAACTGTTGGTCATGAATTTGCCTAGTCATATAAAATGTGCCCTAGACCCGGCCAACATTGAAAGGCCGAGATAAAGAGAAGTCTTCTAGGCCAATCTCCAAAGAGGGCTAGCTCCAAAACTAATCTAAAACTGATTTTAAGGTAAGGGTTAGAAATAACAGAAAGAGATGGAAATATGGCTGAAGCCAATAGTTGATAGGGAGAACAACCCTAGATAGCAAATAACCTCAACTAGGTCTTGAAGATAAGCAACAACTAATTCTTAGAAAGCACATACAAAAATTGGATCAAACATTGACCATAAGTTTGCCTTCAATTATACTTCAAATGTTCAAATGAAAACATAGCCAAATTCAGAACAATGAGAATTCAACTTATATTTTAACACTAGACTAAGCAGAAGTGAATCACATAGAAAGCATCACATGAACAACAGTTTGGATTACCAACTCAAAAGACACTAAGAACAGAGCAAAATGCACTTAGGATTTCTGCTTCAATTTTTGCAAAAAGGTCCTCCCTCCTTTTCTGGAGATGTACATTGGTATTTATAGAGGTCTTCCCTCTCCCTTTCACATCATAGCATTTAAAACATAAAATAGATTTTGAAGAGGAGATCCGCAAAATATGCACTTGAAAAGAGAAACAATCCCCCTTGGAGAAAACACATTCCCTACTTTTATGGATCAAAATTGAAAATCGAATGGAAACAAGGGACCATATTTCTCCATTAAATGATCATTCTCGAAGCATGCTTGAAGCGTTAGGAGATCACAAACAAGAGCTTTTAATATCGAAGGCATCTTTAGTTTTGGTGGCTTCGAGAACAAACTGTTTTAACACATTCTCCCATCTTGCGCACATAGGTAAACAACAAAACATTTAATCTTGGAGCCTCTTTGACCTTGATCTCAAAATCAGTTGGAGAGCTTTTAAAACATTACTATGTTCGATCCTTATCTTCTCCTCACGTTCTCCTATGCAATATGAAGAAAAATGCGGACAAAACTTTATTGGGCCTTTGTTGTTGCTTCTGTCACGAAAATGTGACAGGTCACGAAAATGTGACATGTCACGAAATCGCAAAATTTTCAACTTACTACTTTCTCCTGTTGCCACCAGTCACAAAAACGTGACATGTCATGAAATCACAACATTTTCTCTTCTTTTAGCTTTCTCTTCTTGCACTTCCGTGAAAATGCGACAAGTCACAAAATCATGACATTCTCCCTTCGTTTGGCTTTCTCGCTGCTCCTTGTCGTGAAAATGTAACATATCACGAAATCATGACATCTTCCTCTTGGCACTGTCCTTTCCACTTTCTCACCACAAAAATGTGACAATTTTCTCCTGCCTTGTCCTTTTTTCTTCTTTAGACGCGAAAACGTGACATGTCGCAAAATCGCGACATTTTCCACCCGCTTGTCTTCGTTTTGTTCTTTCGTCTACAAGTTGTGAATTCATGACATGTATCTATCTTTCCCTTTGTTTCCACTTTCACCCCATGAAAACACGACATGTCACGAAATCACGACATGTTTCTCCCGCCTTAGTCATTCTTGCTTTTGCCCCATGAAAATGCAACATGTCGCAAAATCATGACATGTTTCTCCATTTTGCCCTTCCGTCACTTTTAGTCACGAAAACGTGATGTGTCATGAAATCGTGACATCCTTCTCCATTTTGCTTTGTCTCCATGACATGTCACGAAATCGTGACATGTTCCTTCAATTTGTTCCTTTGCTGCTCCAAGTCGCAAAAATTCTACATGTCACAAAATCGCGACAATTTTCTGTCTTCTTGTACTTTGCTGCTTTTCTGTCATGAAAATTTGACATGTCATGAAATCGTGACATTCCATACCATCTTGCTCCTTCCTCGATTTCCTATTGCGAAAACATGATAGGTCGCGATATCATGACAATTTTCTTTTGCCTTGTATTTTTCCACTTTCTAGCGCGAAAATGCGATAGGTCATGAAAATGCGACATGTCACGATATCGTGACATTTTTCCTTAGTGCTCCCCTTTGCTGTTGTATGTCACGAAATCGTGACAACTTTGCCTTTACTGCTCCCTCACCACAACAAGTCATGAAAATGTGACATGTCGCGACAACTTTGTCGTTACTGCTTCCTTTGTTGTTTTCTAGCGTGAAAACGTGACAGGTCACGAAAATGTGACATGTCATGATATCGCGACATTTTCTATGCTTAGCTATTTTCTGCATCGGACGTCGTGAAAACGTGATAGGTCACGATATCGTGACATCTTACACTTACTTTGCTTTAACACAAAACTTGTAGAGATTTTTGTATTTTACTTATTATCCCTTTCGAGGTGCTTGGAGGGACAAACAGAGGAGTGAGTATCTGTACAATTTGTACATTCTTTTGCATGAACAATAAGAAAACAATGTGGCAAAAATTCCAACAACAAATTTGTTGGATTTGTCTTTAGGCTTTGCATAAGATTATTTCTAATGGTCACCACCAGTCTTGTTGGTGGGCTTGGCATATTGTTTTGCTTTGGTCTTTGCAAGGGTGCAGCTTGAAATCTAATCAAAGTTGGAGGCAGATTTGGTCATTCATACCTCCCTTTTCTTGTGATAACATTCACCATACCGATGAAACCCCATGTAGGTGGCTCAATCCACACTTGGTGGCCAGCATTTTTCCTTGAAGACTTGTGGTTTGGAAGAGGATTTTTGAAAATCCCCATGTTTTGGTTGTCCAAATCCTGAGGTTTATCGATAATTAGCTCACCTTTGTCGATCATGTTTTGCACCACATGTTTAAAAATATAACATCCTTCAATGTCATGTCCTTTAATTCTATGTTATGAGCAATACTAATCCTCCCTGTACCATTTTGGTTTGGGTTGGTTAGGGTCTTACAAATTGATCTCAGGTAATTTGATAGCCTTAACCTTGCATAGTTGATGAAAAATCGATGTCATTGTCTTTGAAAATGGTGTGAACTAGCGAGGATGGTGTTGTTCCTTATTCTTACCCAGTTTCTTATTATTGTGTTGGTTGTATTGCATAGGAGGATGTTGGGCCTAATAATTCAATTTGTGTTGGCCCTTGTGCCCTTTCTGGAGGTTCAATACTAATTGATTCACGTGGGCCGGATTGGCCTGGTGATTTTGATTTTGAATGTTCTTCTTGTTCCAATCCTTCTTGTTTTAGAGCTTTAAGTTACCCTTCTATAACTTGATATCCTTAATTACCTTAGATTATGTGAAGGCCTCCTTAAATGTTTGGTATTGTTGCAACTACAATAATAGCGATAGGTGCTTTGTACAACTCTTTGTAAATATTCAAGTAAGTTATGTGGTCAGAATGGAAAATGGTAACTTTACCATTAAATTTCTCCATATATTCCCATAGTCCATGATCAGCTTATTTTTGTATTGCATTAGAGCATCCAGATCATATATATTTGTCTTCTTCTTGATACTGAAGGAGAAGCGTTCAAGAAAATTATTAGCCAGCTGCTCAAAACTGGTTATGTTGTACATCTTTAGTTGGTTAAACCATTCCCGGGTAGGAATTGAAAGGGTCATGATGAAGGTCCTTGGTAACAGAGCATCATTACTTTGTATCTAAAATCACATATTCATAAAGCTTGTGATATGCTCCTACGCATATTTATCTCCTTAAAACTTATCCAGCTTTGGCATCTTGAAGTGATCGGGATACGCTGGAGTAGGCACTAAAGGACATAAAGGCACATTGTGTATCTTGTTCAAGGTTAGCTTTTGATAAGCCATCCCTTGTTTCTCAATTACTCTTACCTTTTCTACCAAGGCCTTGTAGGCCTTTGAATATAGAATCTCTTCTTCCCTAAGAGGTCCTTGATGAGCCTTTGGAGGTAGATTCTTCTTAGGTCAAGGTGGAGGACTAGGCTCATCCTCCACATCCACTAAGGAGATCTTAGGATATACCTATTCTTGCTCATCTCCTCCTACTTTCTCATACTGAATACGTCCATGATGTTCAAGTTCTTGGCACTACAACATGTTTTGGGATGTATAATTAGTATGATTTCCAATGTGCTCAAGGTGCAATGTAGGCTATGAAGTAGCTTGCCTATGATGGCACTCCATGTATTCACTCTACAGATGCTCCTTTTGGTCAAGAATGTGTTGCTCACACATGTGCTACTCATATAGATGTTACCTTAACAACTTCTATCTTTGATTATCCTCATTTTCAAGGTGCTCATGCTCTACATGTACATATTCCAGTTTATCTTGGAAGATCCATTGCCTTTGCTGTGACACCAATTTTTGTGATCGATCTATAAGATCGGTAATATGTGGTCTCTAGTTAAGCAACTATGTTCATGCAACTTTTTTGGTATGAACCCTAATAGATTTATCTACCACACTCTTATCTTTATTTGTATATATGGCATTTGCATTATTTTTTTGTCTATGATCTATGCCCACATGGGTTTATGGGGCACGTATGCTTCGAGAATGCTTTGAGCATTCTCTTGGTTCCTTGATGGTTCTACGTGTACTCTCACTGTGATAACTTGTGGAGTGAGAATGTGTAGATGAGGGCTTACACCCTAATTACCTTAGGAATTGATCAAGTCCATCAAGCTATATAGTTTTCCAAGGTTGATTTGGTGGAGTACCATTTACTCCAACTTTAGACATGTCAATTGTGAACATTTCAAGTTAATTATTGTTTAGAGTTTGTTCGAGCCTACGTTCTGAAGCAGCCCTCTCTTCTTGCCCCTGATTGGGTAGAATTTTTTGTTGTCTATACTGGGATGGTGGGGGCCTTGAGCCACCCTTAGATATATATCTCGAGGAGTGTGCATTACCTCCTCTATCTTGGGTGTTCTGAACAGAGTCCTCACACATTGAATTGTCTGCTCTAATACTCACTGAATGTCGTTCGAGAGGATTCTATGGTTGAGAATTCAACACATTGTTTTGTGTCAGGTGAAGCTTTGGTTTTGACCTTTGTTATGCACCTATGTCAGTATCTTTGTTATTTAACCATGATATGTATTATCTCTTGTTTAGATTTTAAATAAAACAAAGCAAACAAGAATGATTATCTCTTTTAAAATTTCTTTATGATCCCTAAATTGTTTTTAGTGTGTTTCAATTGTGTTGAAATCATAAACTAACTCTCATCATTTTTTCAAATTTTTTGATGATATGCTTGTTCATTTTAATGGATTTCACTTGTATGCTCGTAGCACGACAATCAACAATGAAAGTCATGATCACGTAAACCCCCTAAGTGTGGATATGAAATCCACACCTGGATAGGGCGCACAGGTCTTGTCGATCCTCATCCAGTACACCATGCATAGAAATGCACCCCTCTGAAGAGGAATGCATTCTATTTTGCATGGATAGGACGGATATTGGAGTCGATATTGACCAAAAGAATAGGGTTTGTGGGATTTGAGCCAACGGATGGAAATAATTCCTACTGTCATTGAACTCTACTAGTGGATGGGTGTAAATTCCATCTCACTAGTGTTTAAGTGTTGTGTTTTGTGTGTGTATTCATTTTAACTTGAATGTAACAAAAAATGCATCACCAAGCAAACATGATATTTTCTATATGCCTAAAATAAGGATGTTTTAAATTCAGAAAGATGCATGTATTTAGCTACATAAAATTCAAATAATGCATTCTAAATTATACATAGATCTCTAATTGGGCCAAAATAAAGCAAACTCTACACATAATTTTTATCTACTAGCTACTGTTCTGTGAAGTAGGTAACAGTGTTGGTTGCGAGATAGAGCCACAACCCAAAAACTTGGTCGCTGTTGATAGTATCATCTAATAGTGCTAGCCATTGTTAGCCATGGTTGACAGAGAATATAAAATTTCTCATTAAATTTTACCTTTACTATTTTTCTAGATGAGTTATTTAATTAATGATAAGCATAAATAGTAAAACAAGAAAATCAAAGGAACAAGATTACCTGGAAATCCTCATTTTATGGAGAGACATGTTGCTTATTGTCTATATTTCTACTCTGCTGCTAGCCATAGATATCAAGCACATTTGAGACTATGGGTCACGGTTGTTAAGTGCAGCTAAGACCTACAACACAAAACACAAACAAATCAGTAATCTGCAGTTCATTTTGTGGGGTTCCCACCATGATCACCATTTGTACCACTCTAAAGGCATACACCTAGACTATTGAATGAAATATACCAAGAATTAAAGCATGAAAAGAAGAATAAAAATGAATTGAACAAGAAATAATAACTTCTTTATATTATCATTGCAAATATCCTTTATAAATACATCCCTCTTGGGGATACCAAATTCTTTGATACAATTGATAAAATATTTTGAGTCCCTCAAAGGGGATGGTGCAATACGTAGGCTCTTAATGTAGACATGAACTACTTAAGGCTCAAGGAAGCCTTCTTCTCACTTGATAGGCGGAATATATTACCAAGAATGCATTGAATATGACCAAATCCTATAAATCTACATTCAAGAAATAACATAACATAGTTAGAAGCAAAGGAGACCTCTCATTATGAGGCTCTTGATAGAGATTTGCATGAATTGGGACAAATATAGCAAGAAAGCATGGAAAATTATAAATATGACTACAAAACCCCTAGATTATTTTAAAGAATGATAAGAAAGCAGTAAATCTAGAAATTATGATGCATAGTATGCCATTAAAACTTGAAAGGGATAAAATCTAATTAAACAAGTGCAAATTGACAAAATAGAAGGAAATAGAGAAAAGCTACCTCTAATTTATACAATTAACTGTATGAAAGCATAAATGAAAGCTAATATATGTCATATCTACCTAATTGCATGCTTAGAATGAAAATCCTATGATTAAAATGAGGGAAATTGAATGTCAAACCCTCATCACAGGTCTAAAGCGCAACTGGATCTGTTAGCCATAGCTGAAAGCTATGGCTAAGGAGAAAATCATTTTGCTCTTGTAATCAGGGCTTGAATCTCAAATTCATATGTGGAATTGATGATTAAGGATTACATCTATGTTCTGGAACTAATTGGTGATGTAGATTCTTCAAATTTGTAGTGGAAGTGGTTTAATTAAGGATGAATGATCTCTTCAAGCTCTTGAAACCTCCACAACTTTAAATATAGTCATTATTTCCAAATTGGTAGCATGTAGGCACTCCTCAGGGGTTGCAAATGGCTCTCCAATCTGGCAAGGCTTCGCTACATTCAATTGAAATATTCTCTAGAATTTTACCCAATTTGGAGAGGGGTATTATAGCACTCTCAATTCCTAATATTAGCTTCCTTAGGAAGCCAAGATCAAGAACCAAGAGGTTGGAGTAGTTGGGAGGAAGAATTTGGAAGCTTCCTCGCTCAAAACCACTCAAAATCCATTGTTAGGGTCATTGTAACTAATTTTGGCTTGTCTTAGGAGTCTATGATAGTTACAGAGCTAGTTCTGGCTCTTAGGCATAGCTAGATCTATTAGTTGTGGGTGTCAGCCATAGTTGACATCTTAGCTACAAATGCCATCTGTAGCTAAGGCTGAGTAGGACAAAGTTGCCTAAATTGAGTGGTTAAAACCATTGCTTTGTCTTGGAATGGTGTAAGATCATTCATATGGTCTGTTAGGATGCCCATATGAGTAGTCCCCTACACATGATGTGTTTTAGGTGTCTACAAAACTCTATATAATATTGGGAAATAAAATGTGGCACTAAGGCTTCTGACAATATCCTTCAAGGGTAAAGTGGAAGAATGGTAAATCTCCCTCACCCCACTTTCTATTATTGACTAGGACCAACTTGCAAACCTACTCATGGACATATTTAATGAGAAGTAAAATGGAGTATCTCTATTAGAGTAGTTGGTGACCATAAAAAGGTCCCCCATGGAAGCTATGAATGACTTCAATACCAAATTCCATAAGTCTTGTTATAGAATTTTAAAAACATATGACCTAAAATAGGTGTAGCATTTATCTACTATTTGTAGGCATTTAATTTGAAAATAGTTATGATGGTGAAAACAAGAGGAGGTGACTCACTGCTAGCAGCCTATGGGATATCCATTTAGGCTAAGAGAGACCTCATATGGATTGGAAGGTTAGCCTCTATACCCCTATGCCTTTTTTCCCAAATGTTTAGCCATCATATCAACATTCTCCGATGATACAAACCACCACTTTTCAATCAGACTAATTTTTGTCAAAACTCTATGCAAATACCCCAATATATCCCCAACCCAACTCCTCTAGTCTTCAAATCCCCTAAAATAGAAATATTATAAAGTTCCATGAGGAACATGAACAATAAAATTATTTCTCTCAAGCACCAACAAAATTTCTAGAGGTTTAGTTATCATAACTACCAAGACCCCCTTATCAACAAGGAAACCAAGGATACCCCCTTGACTAAATGGATATCAAAGGTACCAACCTCAATGCCATAGATATTCTGGTCCACCCAATAATCTAGAGATGAAATAGTTTTTATCCCCATCCCTATGCAATAGGTACCCTTAAATATGATGAAATATATGGTTCCAACCCATAATAACTATATAGGATATCCCTATGGCTAGCCATATTATTTTCCTAATCCATACTATATTTTCCATGAAGAGCTCTAGCAACTAACATGTCCAATATCTCATCTCACATATTAGAACCATATGGTGCAAGCACTGAGACCAACAATTCATAACTTATCCTTGAAATTTCCCTTAAATTTTGAGGACCAAACCATTAGAGCAGACTTTGGTTATATGGGATGAGGGAAAGGTATATGCCATCTCTAGATGTACAAGCATGCCACTGAATAACCACAACTAGATGTAGTATTCTCACAAGAGAGAAGAGGAGAAAAATCAAAGAGGCTCAAAGGCAATATAGCCTAGCATAGGAGGTTAGGAGACTAAAAATCATCCAACCTTAGGAGAGGCATTGGAAAGAGCCAAAGTAACTGATACTAGAACTATCTACATCAAAATAGCTTCTACTAGAACTGGTCTAGGCACCTAGGCTTGGAATTGAGTGACCGAAACCCTAGTGGATCCCAAGAAACATGTGGAAATCCTAGCACTAGAATCTTTCAATGTGGTTGACCACCTAAAGAGGTCCATTATACCCATGCCACTATTAAACAACCTCTCCCTACTGGGATATATGAAACAACTGGAAGAAGCTCTAGAGAAGTAAAAGATCATTAAAAATAAAAAAAATAGGGATGTTTTACAAATATCTAATCTTGATCCTAGCAGGCTAAAGCCATAACCTTTCTACTTGATGCTCATGTGGGGGGACAATTTCATCCATAAATCCTAGTGTATTATGGGGTAAGTACCTTAGTTATGCATAAAATGGTGTCCAATGCCCTATAACTAGCCTATTAATAGATCAAGGGGTGGTGCAATTAGATAAAACTCCAATTCATATTATTAACCTCATTAAGGACCTACAACTTTCACTATACGCCTACCCCAATATGACTATCATTCAAGAGATAGTAGTGATCAATCTACCTACATAATTTAGCCTACGCCTCTCCTATGATTTTATTACAAATATATTGGAAGGTACCTCTCCCTAGATTGTACCCACATGTTTCTCAAGACCCACTATGGAAACAAAATAAAATTTTCTTCCAAGCCTTTTCACATGAATCATGTAGAGCATATTCTAGTAGTCAATGTCAAAGGAGAGTAGGATTTCCTAGTCATAGAAGAGGAGAAAAAACTCAAAAAACTTAGATATAAAGTGCACACCTAAGTACTAGATGACTAGATAAAATAATGGGTCAATCGAACATGGGGAGAAAAATTATGTGGGGAGTTTAGACTAGTTAGAGTTGGCACATACATGACCCAAGAAAAGGAACTCACCATATTAAAGGTTGCTAAATCTAAAAAAACTCATCACTCATCAAAACTAGTAGAGCACATATCATCGTAGTTGAACAACCAGCGCAAATTAAAGTCCAAATTGCTTTAGTCTAACCATTGTTGATTAAAGCTCTACAAAAAAGAATCGATGTGTGAAAAAATACCAATTTTGGGAAAATTTATTATATGTAGGATCAATCAATTTCTCATACCAATTTTCTAATAGAATATCTAAATATAAAGTTTTTATCTAGTTATTATAGGAAAACATAACAAAATAGATAGAGTATTGTTGGGGGAAATTATTGCACCCTTAATAGATTTGCAATGCTACAAGACTTCCCTGATCCAATTAGCACTATGGACTCTGGTGGATCCACCTCTTTAACTTAGTAAAATATTATCCTAAGACTCTAGACAGACTGAGTAGGGTAAGGAAACCCTGGAGGTGAGCCTACAATATTTCTAATATGCTCATGTTGTAGCACCCTAAAATTGGTGCAGTAAAATTGTAATAATTACATTCATCCTAGTAAATAATTTAAATTCAAATTTTAACCTCCCAAACCGCCCGTTAATCGCCAGGTAATCTGTTTCCCCATTTTTCGCACCATTTTTAGAGGTTGTTTTGACCATTTGACGATATCATTTCCGATCAGACGATATCGCCCCATATCTGACAATTTCGTCTGGGCTAGGACGTCCAAATTATATTGTCGCAAAACTAATTTTGCACAATTAACTTATGTTCCAACGGGCCTCTAATCCAGGCAGAAGCGTGTCTGCACCATTAGAGACCCTTCCCCGTTGGAGATCTCCAAAATAGGGATGATCTCCAACCTCCTAACCTCCCTTCTAAGCCTATTTAATCCTAAGCCCTCCCCTTTGCACCCCCCTGGCTGATAATTCTTGTAACTTAACTTCATACGCATCAAAACATCCTAAGTTTTTATTTTGCATTAGTTCTATACAATTTTGTTGCAGGTACCATATTATTTTTCAATCGGAGCAAGCTTACATCGTCGCCGACGAACCTTTTCATATCGGAGGCGATCCTGTCGAATCAGAGATGATTTCATACGAATGCGAGACGATTTTTACTGTAGTCAACATTGAGGCAAACAGTGCCTGAAGTTCACCCATCTAGATTATTTTGCATTTCTTCTCTCTTTTTCTGTTGTTTTATGTTGTAATTAGCAATTTTATTCAGTGTTTTATTTTGTTCTGCATTTTGGAGTTCACCCATCTAGATTAAATGCATAATTAAGCCATAATTGTGATTAAATTAGCATAATTCATGCATATTTCTATTTGCAATTTTTAGTTTAATAGTATTACTGTCATTTTATATTGTTTTCCTCTGCTAGAATAGTTGTATTCTCTATATTTTGCACCTATTTCTCTATTTGTAGTTCTCTGACAAATTCGTTTGACGAATTTGTCAGATCTCAGACGATCTCGTCTGATCTCAAACGATCCTGTCAAAGCAGAGGCGATCCTGACTGCTTCAAGAATCAGAATCATCATCAAACATCTGGATCAATTATTCTTCTTTTATATTCTGTAATTTCTCTATTTTCTATCTTCTATTCTGCTTTTTTGTATTCATTTAATTTGCATCTGCATATAGAATAGCTTAGATGCATTTTGGCCAAACCTAGGATATGAATGCTTAAGGTTAAAAAACGAACACATAAAACACATTCCCAACCTAGGCATGGAAACTGCCATTGAATGTTTCCTGGTGAACCCACCATCCGTCGAAAAATCACCAATAATACACCTCCCTTGAGAGGTGGGACCTTCGCAAGTCCTCTCAGTCCGAGGTACTGCGACATCCTTTTCACATCCCCCTTTCGGGCATGGATCCTATAGCCTAAAGGTAAGGGTGTGAAAATTTTGGAGCGATACATTTTGGTGAACCCAACGTGAATGCATTATAAACCTTTTGAAAACAAAAAACTAAAAAACATAGCAAAAACTTAAACATTTCATTTTAAATATTGTAGTAGGTATATAATTAATGTATACCTCTTAAGCTTGTTGCATATATATATATATATATATATATATATATATATATATATATATATATATATATATATATATATGCTGAAATCTAAAATTAAAGCACCATGCCTAAACTTAGGAATGGTAAAGAAACTTTAGGAGAAGAAGAAGATTGGTTACAAGATACAACTAGAGACCCAAATGTCCTTCCTGAAGATCCAATTCCGGAAGGAAAAACTCTAGATCAACTAGAACATGACCTAGGTGAAGACAATGAACAAGAATGAAGTGTTAAAGAGGATGGACCCTCATCCCCCAGAGTAGCTCCAGATGGAACTATTGCCTTTGACAACTTAGATCATTTCAAGAAATTTCTTAATGATAACATTAACGCCCTTAATGTGGCAGTTTGCATTGATAAAGGGCAAATTAGTAACACTCAAGCAGCCATGAAATATATGTATGATGTGCGCACTAATCCCTTGTCTTTCATTGATCAAGAAAGTGATAAGGCTGGGCCATCCAATACAGACATGGTCACTATGATGCAAAACATGTCAAAACAACAGGTTACCCAACCTCCTAAGGAACCTAGTTATTCAACCTAAAATCATTCCCACACAAAAGAAACCTTGCTTCACTACTTTATTTTGCCAAACTATTGAGCAATATTCTTCAAGTAAACAAAAACCTAAAACGAAGCCAAACATCAATTTTCAACAATCTGGATACAACATAATACAACTTCAAAATTCCTTCATAACACTTTTCCTACCAATAATTTACACAATAGTAACATGGCATCTAATCTTCATGTTCCTCCATCATATGCCCATAAAACCCATGTCAATGCCCTACCAAACCAATATGGGGGGCAAACTAGTAATCTGGAAGCCATGGTGAAATAGTTAGCTTCATGTATGGACCAGATAGATCCTTACCATCCCTCGTATAATTATCGAGAGATATGTAGTCAACATTTGGATCCCATAGTTGTAGCTCAACCATACCCTAAGAATTTTCCCATGCCCATCTTGCCTATATATAAAGGAACCAAAGATCCCATAGAGCATCTTCGCATGTTTAGGATAGCTTGTCATGATATATCACATGATGACTTGCTATTACTAAAAATGTTCCCAAAAATTTTAGGTGGAATGGCATTAGAGTGGTACTATCAACTGCCCACTCATTCCTTGAGAAACTTTGAAGAAACAACTGAATCATTTGTCCATCAATTTAGTGCCTACATTGAGAGGCATGTAACCATTAAAGATTTATACAACTTAAAACAAGACAAGGATGAATGTTTTGCCAATTTCTTAGCTAGATGGAGGCAATTGATAGGAAAACTGCACTTTGTGCTACCTTATAGGGAAATGTTGGACATTTTTATCAATAATTTACAAAAACAAATATCTTATGAGCTATCAACTGCTACTTTAATTACCTTCGATCAAGCTATAGATTTAGCTCGAAGAGTAGAAGATGCCCTCATTAGGAGAGACCAACTTAGGAAGAAGGATGATGAGAAAACATCTAGAAATCAATATAAAAATAAACAAGTTGTTGGTGACGGAGTCACTGATAGCAGAAATGTTGCTAATGTCAATGCAACGAAGACAACAGAGAAATTTATATTGAAACCTCATGATAAGACTCCTCGAGAATTTACTAGATTAAATCAACCCTTATCAACTATTTTACCTCAATTACTCGAAAGAGGTTTGATCCAATTACTAGCTATCCGGGAACCTGATCCAACAATACCCGGATACAGAGCTGACTTACACTTGTGATTTCCATAGAGGACCTGGACATTCTACCAACGCTTGTAAAATGTTGAAACATAAAATACAGGATTTTATTGATAATAATGAAATGGAAGTGCAAGCCTTCCAACCTAAACAAAACCCTCCTAATAATACTCAAAAGACCGTTCCCCAAAATCAAAATCAAAATGCTAATCAAACATTAGACATATTTCAACACCCTTTACCAAGACATGGTAAAGAGGTAGCCTATCAAATCGAACATCATAATGTTCCCCCTCCTACCCGATATGTAGGAACCATTAGCGGAAAATTACCTGTTCAGGATCCTCAAATATTTGACACAACCTTATCCCTGGTTATGACCAGGCCCTTACATAATTTTCAAACTTCTGATTCTAGTGATGTAGAATCAGATACTAAAAGTGAACTAGACATCACTTCAAACCAATCGAATAGTTCTAAAAATGAATCAGATCCTATTCAACCCATCATAGATGCCATGGTTCCAGAAGAACCATTTCCTAGAAGAGTTACTACTCGACCCTCTTCTAATCAATTCCTTCCTAATGAACAAGCCATAAATGCTAGACCGGGGCCAGTTCAACGTCCTCATTATAACATTGTAGGTACCATTGGAGTCGTTACCTAACAACAGGCTCAAAATTCTCAACAAGAATCAAATCAGAATGATGGATCAGTTCCATTCGTTTTGAAAAATCCCAATAAAGGGAATCATGCTCCTAATGTTCAACCTAAACCCCCTTACAATATTAATGAGCAATTATCCAATACTACAGCCAGAATTTCCATTATGGATTTATTAAGATCATCTCCCACCCATAGGGATGAGTTGATGCTTACATTGAGCCAGATGAGGGTACCTCAAAACATCCAACCTGAAGCTATGGCCAATACTATCATCACTCGAGAGGTTCATTGTATTGACTTTCGGGATAAAGATATCCCACAACACAGTTTACATAAGGATAATCCCTTATACATTACTACCCTAATTGGAGATGTAGTTGTCAAACGAGTCTTGATTGATAATGGCTCATCTCTAAACATTTGCACTTTTGACTTCTACCAATGATTTGGCTTTAGAAGTGATGAAATGAAGAAAACTGATATGATTATCAAAGCTTTCAATGACAAAACACAAGAAACGTGTGGAGTTATTACCATCCCCTTGCAAGTTGGTCCTAGAACCCTAGAAACAACCGTGTTTATTGTACATTGCCTAGCATCGTACAATATACTCTTGGGTCGCCCTTGGATCAACGCAATGCGGGTTGTCCCATCAACTTTACACCAATGTGTTAAATTCAAATTTAAAAATCAGTTGGTCACTATCCATGGTGACCCTAGACCCTTTGATATGTGTGCTTTGGCAGAACCGGTTGGAGTGCAATTTTGCCCCGCTCTATCATCCACACATCCTAGTTCTTATTTTCCATCTAAAACTGTGAAACACACCTCCATTAATTTCATCCTCCTATATAGATCAACAATTTTCTAAACAAATCACTTTAGAACCTCAAAAAGATCTTAAATCTACAACCAATCCTTCATGTTCTATCCCTATAAATTCAAAACCTACAGACACAACTATTATACCTTCCACATCTCAAGATATAGGGAATAATCCTTCTACATCTTATGCCCTTTCCAATGAAATTTTACCAGATTTATCCACAACCTTAATATCAGAAAAAATAAATGCTTTCATGCAAGATTCAATTCTTTTAAATAACTTGTCGCCATCTCCTCGTACTTTGGGCCTCCCACAACCTATGGGAAGTACTTACCAAGTCGGGAGTTGTTCATTTATAAAGGATATGACTGGGGAAGAATCCCCTGGAATATCAAAACTCATCATGAGGGATACACTCGGTGTTATTTTACCAATGAATATATTAAAGCTAAACCCATGATGCTTAAAATGGGATATAAAGGTAAAGGCTTGGGACCTTTCCAAAATGGCATGAAAGAACCTTTCGAGGTAGAACCGTGGCCTGCCCACTGTGGTGTGGGCCTATTTCCTTGTAAGGGTCAACCCTTTCCCTTTGAAGATGATGATCATCTCATATGTTATCAAGATTATTTGGATAGGTGTGATGATTTACCTCTTAAAAATTAGTCATTTACATGTAACATGCTATCCATAGCTTACCCTAAAATGATTGCTGACTCCGATGAAGAGTTGGAAGGAGATATCTTCCATGACGTCTCTGTTGAAGAGATGTTACACAATGGATTTTATTTTTATGGTTCTATACCAACTATAGCCCAACTTGAGGCCACTAATCCTCAAGATGAATTATCTAAATTAACCTTACAAGAATTACAAGAATTGGGTGTTTCACCCGCCTCACCTAATTTTGAAAGAGATCTACACATGGAGGTAGAAAACATCATTAAAATTAATATTGGAACGGAGGATACTCCTCACATAATCAATATTGGATCAAAATTAAGTCAAGAAAAACAAGAACAATATATCGCATTACTTAAAGAGTATGAAGATGTCTTCGCTTGGACATACGAAGATATGCCAGGTCTAGACCCTTTCGTAGTCATGCATCATCGAGTGGTCCATCTGGATGCTAAACCTGTTAAACAAAAACTTAGAAAAATGCATCCCAAAGTGGCTCTGCTAGTCAAAGGGGAGTTAGAAAAACTCTTGAATGTTGTTTTTATACAAGCTATTGATTATCTTTGAATGGATCTCAAATGTAGTTCTAGTCACCAAAAAAGAAGCTACCAAAGTTAGGGTTTGCACATATTTTAGAGATATTAATGCTGCATGCCCTAAAGATGAATTTCCTCTTCCAAACATGGATCAAATCATTGAATTTAATGCCGGGAGTGGGATGATGTCCTTAATGGATGGATTCTCTGGTTATAATCAGATCAGGATAGCTCCTGAAGATCAGGCTAAAATAGCCTTTATTACCCCCCGGGGTACTTTTTGTTGGAAAGTGATGCCATTTGGCTTAAAGAACGCGAGTGCAACCCATCAACGAGCTATGACCTATATTTTTCATGATATGATGCATGATATCCTACATGATTATGTAGATGATATTATAGCTCGCTCTATTATTGAAGATAATCATTTATATGATTTGAGAAAAGTTTTTAATCGATTACGAGAATATCTTATTCGATTAAATCTAGAAAAATGCATATTCGAAGTTAAGTCCGGCAAACTATTAGGGGTTTTAGTTTCTTTACGTGGTATCGAAATCGACCCTCTCAAAATTGTGGCTATCACTGATATTCCCGCAGCTACTAATATATCTGAATTACGAAGTTTACAAGGTAAGCTTCAAGCCATTCGTCGCTTCATCGATAAGCTGGTGGACAAAACTGGTCCCTTTCTTAAACTCCTTAAGAAGGATGTCCCTTTTAATTGGGATGCCGAATGTAGAGAAGCTTTTGAACTTCTCAAGCCATACCTCCTTAATCCTCCTGTGCTTTCATCGCCTAAACCTGATCGCCCATTTCTCCTATATATTTCAGCTTTAGATTCTGCCTTAGAAGCTATGTTAGCTCAGCTTTATGATGAAAAGAGAGAACGTGCTAATTATTATATTAGTCGAACCTTCATCAGTTATGAAACCCACTATACAGTGTTAGAGAAATTATGTCTAGCAGTCATGTTTGCTACACAAAAATTATGACATTATATGCTTAGTCAAAAAACTTATGTCATTGCCAAATACGATCCCTTAAGATATCTCATGAGTCGACTTTATTTATCGGGTCGCACAGCCAATTGGGTTCTTGCTCTAAGCGAGTTTGATCTCACATTCATAGGACAAAAGTATGTTAAGGGTCAAATCATAGCAGATCAATTAGCTGCTACACCCTTAGAGTCTACCCATCCCCTCATCATCAAGTTTTTAGATGAATGCCTTCAATTAGAGGCAGACCATACTAAACAATGGTCCTTATACTTTGATGGAGCCCGATGCATGAGTGGGGCTGGTGCGGGTATTATTTTAATATCCTCGCAAAAACATCTTATTCCTCTGTCCTTCAAATTGACATTTGCTTGCACCAACAATACTACTGAGTATGAAGCTCTAATCCTTGGATTACGAGCTGCCTTGGCGCTAAAAATTAAACACCTTTTAGTTTTTGGTGATTCTCAACTGATTATAAACAAAATTAATGAAGTTTATCAGACCAGAGATGATAAAATGCGCCCATATAAGGCCTATGTTTTACAACTAATGTCTCTATTTGATCAAGTTACCTTGGAAGCTATTCCTCAAACTTGCAACCGTGCAGTTGATGCTTTGGCCACAGCTGCACCTCTCCTGCCCTTGGAGTTAGATGACGAATATGCCACTATCATTATTTGCCAACTCCAAGAACCCGCTTCAAATAAGTCATGCTTAGAGCCTTTGGATGTGTTTCTAATCAATGAAACTAATCCTGAACCTTGGTATATGGACATATTTGATTTTCTCCAAAATGGGACTTTCCCTGCAAATTCTAATAGAAACCAACGTCGGTTATTACATAGACGAGCAAGTCGATTTGTAATAATTGGCAATACTTTATATAGGAGATCTTTTGAAGGTATCCTATTAAGATGTTTAAACTTAGAAGAGTCTAAATTAGCCTTGAGTGAAGCCCACGATGGATCTTGTGGAGGACACTTTAGTGGTAGTGTCATTGCTAAAAAGATCCTTCGGATAGGATACTTTTGGCCTACCATGGAAATGGATGCACATGAGTATGTGCACCATTGTGACAAGTGTCAAAAACATGTTGACCTTGTCCATGCGCCTGCACAAGAACTGCAAGCTATTTCCTCCCCTTGGCCCTTTTCAAAATGGGGCTTAGATATTATTGGCAAAATCAATCCTGTGTCATCTGATGGACACAAATTCATCATAACCGCCACTGAGTATTTCATGAAGTGGGTTGAAGCTGTGCCTTTAGCTTCTTGCACTAGCACACAAGTCTCTAAATTCATTTTTAATCAAATCATTTGTAGGTTCGGAATTCCTGTAAATCTCATATCTGACAATGGAACTTGTTTAAAAAATAAATATGTTAAAAAATTATGCCAAAAATATAAGATTCAACATCGTCGGTCCACTCCCTATTATCCTCAGGGTAATGGTCAAGCAGAAGCATCTAACAAAACCTTAATCAAAATTCTCAAAAGATTGGTCAATAAAACTGGTCGTGACTTGGCACATTCAATTATATCCAGCCTTGTGGGCCTATCGAACTAGTGTTCGAACCCCCATGGGAACTTCACCATTTGTTTTGGTTTATGGTGCTGAAGTAGTTTTTCCCTTTGAATTAGAAGTTCCTTCTTTGGCTCTACTACTTCAAGATACCGAAGTAGGAGATGAATATCAAGCTGGCAGACTCAGTCAGCTAGAACTCCTAGATGAAAAATGCATCAATGCTTTGGAACATCTCCGTGCCTACCAAAACAAGCTTAAAATATCATATGCTAAAAAAGTGCATCATCGATCTTTTGAGATCGGCGACCTTGTTTTAAAAGAAAATAAAAAAATACTAATGCAACTAAGGACCTTAAAGGTAATTTTGAGCCCAACTGGATTGGACCATACATTATTACTGCTAAATTTGAATCAGGAGCATACAAATTATCTACATTAGATGGTAAATAACTTAAAGAACCCATGAATATTTTACATCTTAAACGTTACTATGTATAAATTTGGTCACTTCATCCATGTATATATTTGTTCAAAATCACTATCTTGTATTTATTTCAATTTATAAATTCAAAAAACACCAAAAACATTCATAATCATCAAAATCTTCAAAACTATTTGTTGCATTTATTTATGGCACTTGTTAAATTTTTTGTTCAAAAACAAAAATAAAACCAAAAAAACAAAATAATGATAAAAATATAAAAACAAGCAATATGCTTGACTCTTTCGAAACCAAAACAATATAAAGAAGAAAGAGAGAGTCAATATTCTCAAAACTTCTCAAAAAGTGTTTATATATATTTTCTTACAAATGTTGCAGTTATATGTTTCAAATTATTTTTGATAAATTAGCATTTATTTGGAATCCCTCACTTGCACACTCACAAAAATAAATATCTTGATTTTATCTGGCATGATTACTAATCTCTCTTATATCAAAGTCCACAAAATTCAATTAAATAAAGTTTGAGCATAGAGAATTTATCTTGTTATTTACTTAAACCAAGCACATCTTTTCACAATAAAATGATTATATTTGTAATTTCCATGTTTTGCTACATAGTAGACGTGATTTCTTGAGCAAAAAGTTTCCCCTGCTATCCTATCATGCACATGGTCTAGAATCTTTGAGAATTGGCAAAAGGACAAGCTCACCCCTACCCAGAATAAAAATCCCTTGCTCTACAGCTAATCCGAGCAAGTATCCCTAGTATAGAACAAAAAAGAAAAGAAAAGTTCAAGAAAAAAGAGAAAAGAAAAATGTTATTTTATATCATTACAGCAATATTTCAAGCACTATCTCAAAAATCAAGCAAAAATACAAAAGAAAAAGAAGCAAAGTTCAAAAGAAAAAAAAAGAAAAGCAAAAGAAAGCAGAAAGCAAGAAAGCAATAAAATCCCTTTCCCTACCCTTTGAAAAGAAAAGAAGGGTTGATGAGCTTGAATCCTTGGAATTCTCAATTATTCGAAAACTGTGAGGTAAGCCCCATAACAAGTGGTTTGTGCCCAACCTGCTTGGCCTTGGGTAACTCCTAGCATGGTGATATGTCTGTCACATTAGTGACCTTCTTTTGTACTGGACCTATGTCTGCTTATGAATTAGCTAGCTCTTGATAATCCGACCTACATAGTAGTCTAGTATGGTTATATGTATCTACATCATGGTTAATGAACACTTATTTGGTTTTTTCAAATCACTTGTATCATATTATCTTGCTCAAAACTGGTAAATGCACAAAGCAATTGCACACACATTTGTATTTGAGAGATTTTTTGTATCATTATGATAAATCAAGATCGGAAACGAATTCACATATGCACATGGGATTCCTTATAAATCTAACTTTTGTCTTCAAAATACTTTGAAATATTCTTTTTGCAACTTGTTTGGAATAAGTCAAGTACAGTTTTTTAGCATAAAGACAACTATATAATAGAAAAATCAAAATTTTCTTTCAAAAATATACAATCAAAACATATATATCTGGTTGACTTTCACGACGATGGTATAGTTCCAAAACCAAAAGTGGAATTTTATGCCTAGCGCAAGTCCTCATCTTCATATTTTCTATTTATTAAAAGTCAATCATGCAATAAAACTATCTCTTTTTTATTTTCGCGATGATGGTATAAGTCTATACCTACATATTCTATGCCTAGCGCAAACCATTGTAACAATTTTTATTCCCCATTTATTTAAAAATCATGAAAACCATATGACTTAAATCATTATGTTACATAAATTATGCTTTTCAAAAGCAAACACATTATCATTATTTCATGTCATTATGTTAACCTTCAAATTTTGCAATGATGGTATAATTCCTAAGGAATTATCCAAAAATTATCACACTTAGGAATTTATGCCTAGCAAAAATCATTTTAACATTATCACATGCATACTATTTTTATGAAAATCTGAAAAACAAACCATCATCATCATCATTTGCACCATTGCACCAAAGTCTTAAGACAGTCTCTTAAGCATTCTTTTACTTTTAACAATATTTTTATACTGGTATTAGCTTGACGACCGAGTGAGTGACGACTCCATGAAATGGTCTATAATAGCGACAATGTCCTTTGAAATTATTGTTAGAAGTCTCTTTTTATCTTTTATCACATTACATCACAAACAACCAATTTGTTACATCAGATTATTCATTTAAAATATTACAGCATGACATCAAAATTATAAATTTTTAACACGACATAATTTCATGAATCCTCAATCCAATCATAAAATTAATCAATCAAACATAAAAGCATCATCAACATACACATAACACAAGTCATATGATCAAAAACATATCATATATATATCAACAGTATATATACATCATCAAAACTGGATTGGTATGCCATAATCTATACCTCGGCATACTCAATCCTCTATCAACAAAAAAAAAAAATAATACATGCTCTATGTCTCAATCTGTGCAAAGTCGTGCAGTGCTCTAGCCTCGAGAACCCCTTGAGCTCTCAGCCTCATCTCCTCCCCTGTCCTGAGGTGGACGAGGTGGCCCCATCACAGTCTATGTAGTACTATGAGTCCTAGTCCTCGATCGGGACAAAGTCCTAGACGACCCAATCCTGATCAGCTCTGCGATGTTGGCTGGCAGGGGTAGTCTATCCTCCTTTGGAACCAGCTGATAGTACAAAGTCTGGTAGAAAGTAATTTGGGCAATAGCCCGTGTCAGCTCCCTAGTGCTCGCCCCTCCGCCCCATGCCCTGAGGCATGCAATCTCGTCTCAGAGCTGTGTAACCTCAGCTTGATGTCGTGCAGCCTCCTCCTATAGGGTCTGCACCTGTGCCTGGAGACGGATCGTCTTCACTTGGAGAGTAGCTATCTCACTACTCTCCCCTGTGTCGACACCCTTGCCCTTATCAGGCGATGGTGGCCTCTCTCTTTGTGGATACGAGGGTCTTGCCTCCCTCCTCTCCCTCTATCGTGGCCTCTCCTGTGCCTATGGCCTCCTCAGCTCTCTCCTATCATGACCCTGGGACGCCTCCATAGCTGCTTGGCATCGCCTCCCTATTCGATGCCGAATTACATGTATCGGACCCTAAGCCCTCGTCATCCGAGGAGGGCGGATGCCTGCGTACCAGGCATCATAGCCATCTGCAACCCTTGCGTCATCCCCATCCACTAGCTGAATGGAGGCATCGTCCGAGTCTTGAATCCAAAAATGCTACATGTTTGGAGCCCTGCTCACTGTAGTGTTATCTTGGACAGTCCGAGAAAACTCATAATCCCTGAGAGATGGGATCCCCTGCTGCAGACTGAACTATCACAAAACTCGGTCATAGCGATAGAGCTCCACCTCTCCCCTCTCCATCCATAGCCAGCACACTCGCCTGACATGAGCAAACTCCTATCCATCCTTGACCCACCCTGGATGCTCCCTCCAAGGCCTCCAGGTGATCTGGTCCGGGACTAGGTCATCTAGCAATCTCCGGGACATCGAAAGGTCGATCCGCCACTGTGACCCTCTCCGGAGCCACTAGTAGAAAACTCGGGGCCTCTCCCCATCAATCCTTGTTAGAGGAAGCCCTATCGGCCTCCACACTGCAATGTGCTCCCAGCACCAAACCTGTAGGAGCGATGTCATCACCAGACATTGGTCGCCCTTGTACACGACCCCATGCAGGATCCTGTATAGTCGACATAGCACAAAAATGCCCCAAGAGAATCTATAGCCATGGTCCCGCATGTCACATATCACATCTGCTAGCATCCATGACACCCTGCACCCACTCTGGTGGCACAGAAAAAGTCCACCAACCACTCCAACTAGAACCCATGTGAGTCTAGATGCCCCAAGCATCTGATGTAGTGCCTCGATATTAACTCCGCCCTTCTCCAGGGTGAAGCTCGGGTCACCACACAATCGCCCCATCGCATGGCCCTGATTGGTCATAGGAGTGATCAATCGTCCTTATATGGGGATTCTTAGAATCCTCCATACATCCTCAAAAGTGGGAGTCATCTCCCCTGTAGGTAGCCAAAAACATGAAGAACCTGGATACCATCTCTCTGCTAGGGTCGTCGGTAGCCCCATATCTCGTAGACACTTGTGGCATCTCCGCCATATCTTGTAAGCCAACCTGTGCCAGCTGATCCCGCTCTGCCTGTGTTAGAGCAGCCAAGTCATCTCTTAAATCTCCATACTTCCATTCCCTGCTTTTTAGCAAACCTCTCTACAACATAAACAACAAAACAACAAACAATCATTAATAACAAATTCAAGTATTTAAAAATGCAAGTAAAATAAGTTCAATTTTATGCAATTGATGATATCATCCACTATTGGACGATATCGTCCCAAATTTGAGCATAATCGTTTTCGATTTCACAGGACGAAATCGTCCCCCTTTCGTCGATTTTGCCCTTGGACGAAATTGGCAAAATTGAGACGATTTCATCAAAATCGGGACGATTTCGTCCCGATGACGTTGACGGCCCAAAAACGGCCGCGATGCTCAAAAATTGATTAAAATTTACCTAAAAAGCATGTAAATTCAAATTAAAACATTCTAAACTAAGTCTAGACTCTTACCCGTAGCCTACGCTAGACCTCTATTGATCTGTGCATCGTCTCCACCATTTTTGCTTCCAGAGTTCTAAAATCAGTAAAAATGAACAGTAAAAATGAATTAGGGTTTTACCCTATTTTTCTTAATTTTATTCAAAAATAATTTTTTTTTTTGCATTTTTGCTTTCTCGTAGATCGAGAAGAACTCATCTTTAACGCATTTTCTTTGAAAAATTAACTAAAGAGGGGGTAAAATGTAGCACCCTAAAATTGGTGCAGTAAAATTGTAATAATTACATTCATCCTAGTAAATAATTTAAATTCAAATTTTAACCTCCCAAACCGCCTGTTAACCGTCGAGTAATCCGTTTCCACATTTTTCGTGCCATTTTTAGAGGTTGTTTTGATCGTTTGTTGATATCATCGCCGATCAGACGATATCACCCCAGATCTGACGATTTCGTCTGGGCTGGGACGTCCAGATGATCTTGTCGCAAAACTGATTTTGCACAATTAGCTTTTGTTCCAATGGGCCTCTAATCCGGGAAAAAGCATGTCTGCGCCGTTAGAGACCCTTCTCCGTTGGAGATTTCCCAAATAGGGATGATCTCCAACCTCCTAACCTCCCTTCTAAGCCTATTTAATCCTAAGCCCTCCCCTTAGCACCCCCCTGGCTGATAATTCCTGTAACTTAACTTCATATGCATCAAAACATCCTAAGTTTTTATTTTGCATTAGTTCTATACAATTTTGTTGTAGGTGCCATATTTTTTTTCAACCGGAGCAAGCTTACATCGTCGCCGACAAACCTGTTTAGATCAGAGGCGATCCTGTCGAATCAGAGATGATTTCATACGAATGAAAGATGATTTCGACTGCAATCAACATTGAGGCAAACAGTGTCTAAAGTTTGCATTTCTTCTCCCTTTTTCTGTTGTTTTATGTTGTAATTAGCAATTTTATTCAGTGTTTTATTCTGTTCTGCATTTTGGAGTTCACCCATCTAGATTAAATGCATAATTAAGCCATAATTATGATTAAATTAGCATAATTCATTCATGTTTCTATTTGCAAGTTTTAGTTTAATAGTACTACTATCATTTTATATTGTTTCCCTCTGCTAGAATAGTTGTATTTTCTGTATTTTGCACCTATTTCTCTGTTTGCAGGTCTCTGACAAATTCGTCAGATCTCAGACGATCTCATCTAATCTCAGATGATCCTATCAAAGCAGAGGCGATCCTGACTACTTCAAGAATCAGAATCATCATCAGACATCCGGATCAGGTATTCTTCTTTTATATTCTGTAATTTCTCTGTTTTTTGTCTTCTATTCTGCTTTTCTGTATTCATTTAATTTGCATCTGCATATAGAATAGCTTAGATGCATTTTGGCCAAACCTAGGATATGAATGCTTAAGGTTAAAAAACAAACACATAAAACACATTTCCAACCTAGGCGTGGAAACTGCCATTGAATGTTTCTTGGTGAACCCACCATCTGTCAAAAAATCATCAATAATACACCTCCCTTGAGAGGCGAGACCTTCGCAAGTCCTCTCAGTCCGAGGTACCGTGACATCCTTTTCACATCCCAATTTTGGGCATGGATCCTATAGCCTGAAGGTAAGGGTGTGAAAATTTTGGAGCGATACACATGCTCATCCAAAATTGCAAAAATGAAATAAAATTGCAATATAAAATTTGACCAAGTTTGAAAGTAACTCCTAGCTAGTGCTTCAAGCTATAGACCGGTGCCTTATCCATTGGGTAATTGTAGCCAAACTTAAAATATGATGAATATAGAAGGGGAAGAAGATAAAACTGATCCAATCACATCCATTCAAATAATGTAATAGAAATGATTCAACATGCTAGTGAAAGAAGATTCCATCTACACATTCAAATGATGTAAAATGTAAATGGGAGAACACACAAAATTGCACATAGAATTGCTAAATAAGGAAACAATATTGCATTAAGTAATAAATCGTTACAATGGGAGTTTGATCAGAATAACCAGATCTCACTGAACCAGTATAAATAAATTATCCATTCAAATGATGCAATTGAGAACTGCAACTCTTTTTTCAAATGATGTAACAAAAAGCCTCCTAACTTCCAACCTCATCCATTGGAAATAATCTCAGTAAACTAGGTACCTCCTCAACAAAACCTGCACAATAATGGGGAAGAAACAGGGGTGACTAGACAAGACACACAAAGGAAATTACAACTAACAAGGATGGACACACTGGTATACCTCTTGCAAAATTACTGTGTAAAAACTTGATGATTTTTTTTGTTGTAACAACTCTCTCATATAGCCTACAAATTGGTTCTCATTCAAATCTCGATGATGGTCCATAATTACGAAAACTACAACTATTTCGATGATGACCCATAACTGCAATTTTCTTCATGATGACCCATATTATTAATTGTGCTTGTAGTGGTTCTTATTTGTAGCGTGATAGTGGTATCAGTTGGTCAAAAATAACTGTTACATAAAGCTTGATAATAATAAAATTTTATAACTACAATTACCAGATTTAAATGATGACCTCTCACTATCTCTTAATTGGATCTCAAAAATGGCCCATAATAGCCTATCTTCCATAGGGCATAACTTTTGATCCAATCATTGGATCAACTTGAAATTTTTTGTGGAGCTAGATAAAGAGGAGGAAAATGTCATGGCAAGGTTTTTTTACAATCCTTGAAGATTTTTTAGTGTGTTATCAGGCCATAATTTCGTCATCTAGTTCCCCAAAAATGGGATTTAGTGTTTTTTTAGAAAAATTAGAAGAAATAAAAATCGAATTTAATGACTTTTTAGACATGGATAGGTGTTGATATTTTCTCGGAGGTCTAATATGAAAAAATTTAATAATTTGTGTTAATTTAGGGGGCTATTTGAACTTTTTTGGGACCTACTAAAAATATGATGGCCAAAAATAACAGATTACCCAAAAATAGTAGTTTTATTTATTTATTTTTATATAAAAGGGAGGGCAAACTCAAGTTGGATTTTGAGGATCCAACAGGAGCTCTTTATCATATATAGACCTATTCAAAGGACTTAAAATTAGTGGAATATAAGGCTCAATTTCCCAAGGGCAAGTCTAAGGTTTCAAATAAGAAACACATGTGATTATTGTAAAAGGAAAGGACACTCCAAAAAATGTGTAACAATATTAAAGAACATTGAGACAAAATTATTGAGATCTAGACAAAATATTTTTAGTGATGAATAAGAGGATGAAAATGACAAAAAATAAGGCTCAATAGAGCATCCATTATAGGGGGGTGTTACCTCTAATATCTCTTCCCCTTGGCCCCTCAACTCACATTATGGGGGTGCTAAAGTATGTGTAATCTTATCTTATTAGGCCTAGGCCAAAAATATAAAATATAGCTTATGAGCACTACTAATATAGCCTATAAACATGTATGTAAGCGTATGATAAGAACTTATGTAAGACTTCAGGAATAATCTATGTAAGCCTATGGGCATGTTCATGTAAGCATAAGGGAACCCTTCATGTATCCACCCTTAGTGATATTTGTTAATCCACCTCTATAAATAACCTTGATTAAAAGGTGTACTATATTTATTATATTGTAATTTAACCTCCATGTCAAGTTATGTCAACTTGACATTAACATATTACCATGGTTTTATTATCACTATAAATACCCCTGAATAATTGATCCATTGAATCAGTGTAAAATTCTCTCTCTCTCTCTCTCTCTCTCTCTCTCTGAATTTGATATTGTTGTTTTGGGAGGAAAATTAGAAATAGATTCAATATATGAATCAAGCAGTGGAGAAAAGATCTGATGGATAAATTTTTATACCAGATGTAGGAATATAGGTCATCATGCAGCTTATAGTCCACAAGAAGGTGAAGAATGTTTTGTTTGTGGTCAACTTGATCATGATGCAGGTTATTGCAATGGGTTTAGTAGAGGTGAATATGAAGATGATATTCTCATAAATGAAATCCTAGAGGTTGGTTCAAGAAAGGATAACAGGGACAATCAAAATAGGTATGATGAAAAAACTCTACTTTCAGTATTAGAAGAAAATATTCCTATTGAAGATCAAATAAAAGAGAGAAATTTAGAAAAATAAAAGGAGGAAGCTACTCTTAAGGAACTTGTTAAGTTAAAAAATGAGAACTTAGAATTAAATTCTCAAATACAAGAGGATGAGAAATGTAAGACAAATTTTCTACAAGATCTCTCTGACTAAAAAAATAAAGTTGAAGAGGCAAGGAAAGTTGAAAAATGTATGGTTGAATAGTTAAAGGTAAAAGAAATAGAATGTGAAAGACTTATGGTTACTCTTGAAGAATTAAAAAGGGAGAACTCGGGATTAAGGGTTCAAGCTCAAGAAGATGAGAAATAAAAAACAAAGTTTCTACAAGAACTCACCAACTTCAAAATCAAGGTTGAAGAGGCAAGAAAAATTGAAGAAGGTATGGCCAAAAAATTAAAGATAAAATATCTAGAGTGTGAAATATTAGAGCATGATATAGTTTCACTAAGGATGAAAGTAAAAGGCTCTAAGGACAAGCTACATAATTTTGAATAAAATTCAAATACTTTTGATAGGATTATCAATGCACAAAGATCATCAATCACCAAAATAGAACTTAGTTCTAAAGAAGAACAAGGGAAACAATAAGTAGAAAAAGGAGAGTCAAGCTCAAGCACCAAAAGGGAAGAAGCTTCAAAAAAGAAGAATCAAAGAGAAAGTGAGACTTCTAAGGATAAGTTGGACAATAGAAAGTTCAACAAGGAAAGGAACAATGCACAAATAAGAAATAGATGGAACAAGATACAAGACAAGGTAGAAGAGACTAACAGACAAATGGGGTCAAGGTAAGGTTTCTTCAATGGACGATGCTTCTCATGTCACAGGTTCAGATACAAAGAATCATAGTGCAGGACACATGAAATACAGGAATATGGTAACTTCAAGAATAGGTAATTATTTCATGGGTATTGCTACTCATGTAATCAATTTGGTCACAAGGCAATAAATTGTAGGGTTCATTACAATAACATATATGACTTCACCAGGAGAAATCCAAATACATTTGCACCTCCAAAAAAATTATAACATTAAGTGTTATAAGTGCAATAATTATGGATATACAGCAAAGTGGTGTAGAGTAGACATTTCAAAATCAGGCATGAACAAGAATAGGAATAGGAATATGAGCATGAATAGGAACAGGAATATGGATATGGATATAAATAGGAATAGGAATATGGATATGGATAGTTAGACGAATCAAAAGGATCAAATAAGAAGAAAAGAGGATAAAGGTAAATAAAAGTGCTTTCTAGGAGTAGAAATACTCCCACCCAAGAATTAACCACCTCAATGTGGGGGGATGGGCTAAGCTAAGAGGCTCATTCTTAGCCTCGAGTCCTAAAGGTGACCCTTTGCCATTGATGTCAAATGGGGAGAGATTTGAGTAAGGGGAAGATATTTGGTATTTGATTAAAGAGGAGAGATTTGAAAAGAGCATTGAGTCAGGGGGAGCAATGTCCCAGGGGGAGCAGAACCAAGAAAAGGTTAAGTTTTTGGTAAAAATAATTTGGGTTACCATCAATGACAAAGGGGGAGATTGTTGGACATTTTGAGTCAAATTTGTCATTGATGTCAAGGAATGAAGTTGTCATTGATATCAAGGAATAAGCTTTGTTGATGTCAAAAGGTCAAGAGGAACAATGCACAGGTTAAAGGCAAAGAGCTTCATAATATTTTTTAATATTATGTGGAAGCATAAGCTAGAAGGGTTTTTATTAAAACCATGGGTGAGCAGAAAATAAAAGGTTTTTCCATTAAAACCATGTGAGCAAGTTGTAAGGTTTTTCTAAAAACCTAAATAGGCCCTTAAGTTTGGTTTAAGGCCAAAATACCATGTTAATTATTAAATTATAATAATTAAATTCTTAAAGAATTTAATTTATTATATTTAATAAATTGCCAAAGCTAAAGTTTGGGTGCATTTCATAAAGTTTGGGCACCGGTTTGTTCGCATGCAAAGTTGTCCCCCTCTCATCAACGTCACCGATTGCTATACGATGTCCTCACCGCTGATGTGGAGCAATGAAGGTGTATGGTATATAAATACCATAGCCTTCTCAAAGGCTAGGCATCTACTCACATCCACTAAAAATAATTAACGCTAATTTTCATGTGCAATTCCCTCATGACAGCAGTTTGTACAAAGTTTATGGATAGTGTGAGTGAAGAAGCCAATTCGTGGTTCGTGTGAATAGTGAAATTCAAAGGGCGTAAGGTAGTGGAGGTTTCAAAGGGAGCACGTGTCTCCACGATGTTGGGATCCATGGTGAAAGCGCTTGTGGAGAGAAGTGCTCAGTTTGAATCTTCGTGTAACGCAAAGTGGTAACACTCTTTTAAATTAAAATATTTTAATTTTTGACCTGAGCTAAGGTTAGTCTTAGGGGAAATAAGGAGATAAATAATTTTGGATTTTTTCCTAAGTTAAAAAAGAAGTTTTATGGGTTTTATAAAGTGTTTGCTGAAAATTTAAGTGGTGGGTAAAAATTCTTTTACCGTAGAAAATGAAATATTAGTTGTTGCATTATTTTTCAAAAGAATAATCTTTAAAAGTGCAATGTTAAAGTAGAGAGTCATAAGTAGAAATTGTATTGATTTTTGAAGAATAAAATTCTGAAGTGGCTTATGTCAAATATGATTGATTGAGATAAATTTGTGATGAGTTAAGGTTTTTGAGAAGTGAATACTCAAACTATTGTGATGTTGGATATTATTTTAAGAAAGGAGTAATAAGGTGTATTTGTGAGTGATTATATGATTTGTATTGTTTATCTAACTTCTTTGAGATTTACAAAGTGATGTTTATGGTTGTGATATATTTGTGTGGTCTACTTCTCATCAAGCAAAAAGGTATGAGCACATTCTTTAATAGTTGAGTTGATTGGTTGGTTTTTTGGAAAATAAGTTTGGATTGAAAAGGACTTCATTAGGGTTTCCTTATGAGTGTGTTGAGTTAATGCTTCAAGGTTTTCTAGAATAAATAATTGTTGTTAAAACCTTGTTTTATAAGCATTTTTGTTGAAGCCATTGGTTGCGTGAAGAACTTGAACTAGGGTTTGAAAATAACATGAGTATAATTTTTATATGAAGATTGTGTTATAACCATTGTTGTTGAAGTGAGTTGTTGAGTGAGGAACTTGAACTAGGATTTGAAAAGAACATGATTATCATTGTTATGTGAGAGTGGTTGATAAGTATTGTTGGGAATATTTTGAGTGAATGGCATACACTTGGACTAGGGTTTGTAAGGAAGGATCATTTTATTGAGTGATTGGTTGAGTAGAGTTGGTTGAGCCTAGTCAAGTGGGTGTGTGAAGTGATTTTTCAAATTCCATAAAATAAAACTATTATATATTCTGAATTAAATTGAGAAAGTGATTGAGTATTGAGTTGAAGCATATTGAGTCTCTAAAAATTTTCTATATGTTTCTAAAAGAGTTATTGAAAGTGATTGAGCATTGTGATGAGTATAGAACATATTGAGTCTCTAAAAATTCTACTTATGTTTCTATGATATTGGACAAGTTCTGGTGTGGACTTGTTGAGTATATTGGACAAGTTCTTGAGAAGACTTGTGGATAGATTTGGGTAAGATTTTATGGAAGATTACAATACAGATTGAGAGAAAATTTGGATAAGTTCTTGTGGGAACTTATTGAGAATATTGGACAAGTTCTAGAGAGGACTTGTGGATAGATTAGTGTGAGCTTTTGTGGAAGCTTGAAAGGCATATTTGAGACAAGTCTTTGAGAAGACTTGAGAACAGAGTTGATTGATTGATTTGTTCAAACCTTGAGTTAAGGTTTGGGGCAGATCTAGTAGAGTTGATTTGAGATTGAGTCAAGCTTTGAGTTAAAGCTTGAGGACAAAGATTAAGGATATATTTGTGCTTGATCGAAGGACAGTATTTAGTATAGATTTGAGGACAGATTTTGGTACAGATTTGAGGATAGCTTTTTTCCAGACCAGAGATAGATATTGAGGATAGATTTGTGCTTGACCGAAGGATTGTGTTTAGTACATATTCAAGGATATATTTTGTTATATATTTGAGGATAGTTTTATGCCAGACCAGAGACAGAGATTGAGGATAGATTTGTGCTAGACTAACAGACTATGTTTAGTACAAATTTGAGATAGATCTTTGGAGGTGACATAGTTGAGGACAGAGATCTCCAGCCAGAGTAGGGAATATAGGTATCTTCTATGGATAGAATTCCATTTGCTAAGGGTAGTGGAGGCAGAGGTCTTCTATAGGATCACCAACCAGAGCAGAGATTAGGATATTGGTGTCTCCTGTGGATAGAGATCCACAAACTTGATTAGGAGATTGGTGTCTCTTGTGGATAGATATCCATGAACTTTATTAAGGTATTGGTGTCTCCTTTGGACAGGGTTCCATAAACATTGTAATATGGAAAGGATTCCCAAGATATTTATTAAGAAAATATTAGTGAAATATTTTTGCCATGGAGTAGCCCACATTGGGTGAACCACGTTAAATTGGTGTCTCTATTGTGTGTGATTATTTTTGCATTGCTTTGGTTATTGCTATTGATATTACTATTGATTATATTGGATAATACTATTTTGGAAATAAAAGTAAAAAATGGTCTTATACTATTCACCCGCCCTCTCAGTACAAGCTTGTGTTCTTCACATTTGGACAATGGAATGCCATGTAAGATGAATTCATAAATAAATTTTGATCATTATGAGATAATACAAGAATCATAACAAAAATTTATGCCATGAAACAAAAACTGAATGAAAATATCAATAATTATAATAGGAGACTAAAACAATTGGCTAACAAAATGTAGATGCCACCTGCATATGGACTAGTAGAATGTTGGTTTATAGATGGACTTCTATCTAAGTACAAGAAGAAGATGAAGGTTGTACCATCCTCCAATATATTTAAGATTTATAAAAAGTAAATTATTTTGAAATCAAAGTGAAACAAGTGATAGGAAAAAATATGGGGTATTCGAGGAATGATGATTTCGATAGCGATGCAAAAGATAAGGTGCAAAATGCCATCTATACCTTTAGAAAATAATTTTATAAAATTATAAAATAAGTCAAAGGAGAAGTACAAAGGACAAAAATATATTTGGTTTTCGAATTTCAAATCATAAGGTCACACGAATATCAGTTGTCCTAAAAATGCATATTTTAATATATGTCCTAAAAACGTATATTATAATATATGTGATATGGCAAGTCATCCAGTATTCAATTGGCCATTCAATCTGAAGGGAGTAAGGCATCAAACCATGATAGTGCAATATGAGGAACAAGTAAATACCTCAAGAAATGGATAAGGTATAACTAGTGGTATATATAGGAATAACTATCAAGGTGGAAGGTAGGGAGGACAAATTCGACTATAGTATGACTTAAATGGAAGATCTATCATACAATGTCAAAACTACTAGTAATGGGACACTTAGTAAAAATTTACCCCAAGCCATAGACTGGAGTAAATACAAATGGGAATAATGTTTACTTATATGTGTCGATGGTGTGGATTGAGTAACCACAAGAAAGTAAATTAATCAAATAAATCAAGTACAAGTGGTGATATAATATCAATTTAATTGACATTAATGAAGTAAGTGGTCGTCTATAAAAATAAAAACAAGTACTAGCAATGATAATATCTCATGCTAGAAAAATGGAGCAGTATACAAACCTTGCTAAGGACGAGTGATGGTAGGAATCCCATGAGATGGTAAAAGAAGAACTAGAGAAGGAGAAGAAAGAAAGGCTACTCCAAGAAAAAATTCCTAAAGAAGTCAAATATCATAACAAGTAAGCAAGCATCCATGGAACATATGGCAACACAAGTACTAAGCACAACCATGGAAGTTAAAATATTAAATCTTGTAAGCACAGTACCCAAATTATACACCATATTTGGTGAGATGATAAATACAAGGAAAAGAGAAGAAATTCAGGAAGTATCCAACATCAAACAAGAGCATTTCATTGATCCCATGGTATTAATGATAAAAGTAGAAAAAATTTAACCTTAGTTCACATGCAAATATTGTATCATAAGCTGAATCAAGTTATTGTAGATGAAGGATCAAGTGTGAACATGATGCCAAAAAATATATGGAAGAACATTGGACAACCCACATTGAGATATTTGAATTTCAAACTATATGGAGTATATCAATATGAGATAAATATGAGAGGCATATTGATGAATCAAAATGTGTGAATAGCAAAACAAAACTTTACCCTAGATTTCATAGTGATTACCATTGAAAAAACTATGTATGATGCATTTTTGGAATGTGGGTGGCTAAGAATGGTAAAGGTAAACCATAACCAAGAGAAAGAATGTCTCACTTTTAAGGGATGCCAGCATAAGTGCATGATCAACTTGAATAATCTATCTATCAGCCAAGACCTCACAACCTTAGATGAATTAGGTAGTTCATGATTAGACAGTGAAACAAGATATGAACATGATGGAGTGTTACAGTTGGAAGAGTGCATGGAATATGAGAAGTATGATGACAAAGGTCTACTTCATTAGAAAATGGAGGACTATTATTTGTTCATACCTCAATGCTTATGCATCCACATAGAAGATAAAATTCAAGAGGAAGAGGAAAATAAACCAAAAGAAATTTCCAAGAAATCAACAATAAAGAAGGACCAGGAAAAAGAAAAGTAAACATTTCTAAGAAATTTTGAGAAATATACTATAGGTGATGTGGTAATTAAAGATAAACTAGTTCATCCCATTGATCTTCTAAAATCGGTCGAAGAACCTGAATCTATCAAATACGAAGGACCAAGGATGGTGCAGATTAACCTTGGTGAAAAATGCAAGGAGAGGATGATCAAGTGTGGAGATGATTGGGATCATGTGCTTAAAGTAGAAACATTTAAAATATTTATAGATTATAAAGACATGTTTGCATGGACCTATAAGTATTTTAAGGGAACACTACTAGAACTATGTTTACACAAGATTCCTTTGATCGAAGGTGCACAAGTAAGGAGGCAACCATATTAGATGAATCTAAAATATACAGCTCTAGTGAATGCCAAGAGAGAAAAGATGCTAGATGCAGGTATTATCTTCAAGGTTACAACAAGTGAATGGGTGTCTCCTATAGTGATTACCCTAAAAAAATAAGCAAACAAGATCCAGATTTATGTAAATTTCTAGAGTCTTAATGTCAACTATAAAATATCTCTTCCCAATTTTTTTTATAGACTTCATATTAGAAGTAGTTGGGCATGAGATCTAATCATTTTTGGATGGATTTTCAAGCTATAACCAAATTAGCATTGCAAAAGAAGATAAATTGAAGATCACTTTTGTAGTGGAAAATGGCATATATGTGTATAACCACATGCCTTTTGGATTATGTAACATGTCAGCTACCATTCAATGAATCATCCTATATATTTATAATAAGATATCCATAAGAAACTTGAAATCCTTTCTAGATGATTGGTCCTCATATGGCTAAGCAGTAGAACACTTAAAAGCACTGGAGTAATGCATGAGTTTGTGTATGAGAGCATGGAACGTGTTGAATCCAGGGAAGTGTATGTTGATGGTGCCATGTGGGAAACTACTAGGACATATTGTATGTCAAAAATGCTTGAAGCCAGACTCGAATAAGGTTTGGATTAAATTATTGATGGAAGAACCACACGATGTGAGTTTTGTAAAAACCTTCTTGGAAACGGTGGGTTATTATAGAAGGTTTATTAGGAAGTACACACAAATAGCTTATCTGCTAGATGCTCTCACATGTAAGAGTGTTCATTTTAAGTGGGTAAAGGAATACCAAAAGGATTTTGAAGGTTTGAAGGTACACCTGGTGAAAGCACTTATCTTGATTTACCCAAATTGGGAGAAGGATTTCCATGTCCATGTAGATATCTCAAACTTTGTGATTGGATGTGCCTTAGCTCAATAAATATAGTTTGTATTGGACCAACCAATTTCTTTCATAAGTTTGTTATTATCAAGGTCAGAGAAGAATTATAGCATGATAGAATAAGAAGCACTAGGGATGGTCTGTGCAATACAAAATTTTAGAAATTACCTACTAGCTAACTCATTTGATTTTTATATAGATCATTAGACATTACTATACCTGATAAACAAACTGATAATATATGGATGAGTGAGTAGATGGCTCATCACACTATAGGATTTCATGTTTCGAGTGGTTGTAAGGTCAGGAAAGAAGCACATAATAGTGGACTAGCTATTAAGGATTCACTCAGATAACCTGTAGAATGTGGAGTACAATATGAATTCCCTAACACAAAATTATTCATGATAATAATGGTACCAACATGATATAAGAATATTAGGGAATATCTATCGATAGGGGAGTTATCCAAGGAGACAATAGTAGTAGAACAAGAGAAGTCATTATAAAATCAACACCATTCACATTGATTGCAAGCTTGTTCTATAATATGGGATAAGACCACATCTTGAGAAGGTGTGTGATGGAATATGAAGTATAAAAAATACTCAAGGAGGCATATGAGGCATTGGTAAGAGGCCATATGGGACCAGATGCAATAGCAAGGAAAGTGTTGTTGGTAGGATTGTGGTGGTCCACCCTTTATCACGATGTCAAGGAGTACATAAAGACATTTTATTTGTGTCAAAGAACAGAGAATTCATTAAATAGGTACTTCATGCCATTACATATTTCTCAATCCCAAGAATTATTTAAAATATGGGAGTTGGACTTTGTGGGATCATTGCAAATAAGACAAAGAGGAAAACACTGATATATTGTAGTGGCAACAAAATATTTGATGAAATTGGTAGAAGCAAGGGCTCTACCAGATCTACAAGAAGCATTGTTCATTTATTGTATGAATAGGTTATCATTAGATTTGGAATTCCTCTTTAGTTGATAAGTGATGGAGGAGGCCATTTTGTCAATGAAATTATGCAAAACCTAACCACAAAAATTAGGATCTTTCATTCCTTGTCTAGCATGTACTATCCAAGGGTGAATGGGTAGGCAAAGGCAACAAATAAGGTCCAAGTTTCTATGATATATAAAACTTACAAATCTAGAATATACCAATTGGGAAGAGTGATTACTAGAATTTCTATGGGTATACAAGACAACATTTAAGCCAAAAACAAATCACACACCCTTCGAGTTAATGTATGAATAGGAGGTGATTGTACTAGTTGTATTATTGATACCAATTATAATAGTAGCAGTGGAGAATCATCTAAGTGATAAGGAGAGTATGGAATAAAAGCTTACAAAACTCATACAATTGGGAGAAAAGAGGTTGATAGCACAATGGGCAACATAAATTGCCCAATGATGATGTAAATTGTGGCATGACAAACATTTACAAAAAATGGACTTGAAGGTTGGTGATATTATGCCCAAATATAATAGAAAGTGAGAAATTAAACCAAGAAAATTGAATATTTTATGGCTTGGACCCTTCTAGGTGGAATAAGTATTGGACAATGGGCTATCCGGTTAAGGAAATTAGATGGTATAATTTACCCTGAAATTGTAAATGGATCTAAGTTGAAGGTGTATAATGCATATGCATAGGTGAATGTAATCAACTTGGAATTATTAGAAGGAACCTCTAGAAGAAAGATAAAAGAACCACAACTAGGAATACGATCCTACGAACATAAATAACCGAGTAGATTCATTGGAGAAGAAAAATGAATGAACTTGGAGTGGTTATTCAGAGCTGAAAGGGAACCTAAAATTGAGCAAAGGGAGTTGGAACCTCGAGACAAGCAACATAGATGATTACGAGTTCATGTAAGATTTCCAAATAATGAAGGAGAATATCAACTTGGAACCCTCATGAATTTTTAATTATAGGAACAAGATCCTGGAGTAAGATAAGAGGGGAATGAGGTTCAAAATCAATATTTAAGGGTTTTGCAACAAAATACATTGGTTACATGAAGAATATAAAATTTTGAGAATGCATAATGCTTGGCTGAGAGAACAAGTGGTTCAATATTTAGATGATACAATGCAATAGATAAATGAAAGAGAAGAATTATGAAGAGTGAAGTTAGATGAATTTGTTCAATAGCTATAGATACATAGAGAAGAGTTAAGAGAAATTGTGAATGGAAATGAATAAGCATCTTCAAAAAGTAGCATATTCTTCTTAGAACTAGTAGTTCCTCTTTAGAGACATTGAGAATTTGACTAAAGACAAAAAATTCTTCTAGTACTACCTCCCCATTGACAAGATATTCTAGAAGAGAAAGGAACATGATGCCACCAGAGCAATAAGAGACAAGTGAGCTTCGAAGAATAATTAAGGATAGACCTAAATAGGGTCTTGTTGATCATACAAAATATTAGGTAAGTAGGGAACAAACAACTACATTTTTATTGCAATATATTAGATAAGTACCTAAACAACCTAGGAATGGAGGATGGATAGAAGATTCAATCAGTAATGAAAACCTTCCTAGGTATCCTAACCCCCATACCCAAGTCCTAATTTTGAGCAAAGAAGACAAAGGCATGAAACTCAAAATCAGCAAGCTAGGGTTCAATTTTTGTAAATGATTCAAGTAATTAAAAATAATGAACCAATAATACCTTAGGAGGAGGAGGAAGAAATGGAAAATGATTCAAGTGGTGATAATTAATCAATAAGAGGGCCACAAGGTAGATAGAATGTAAAATAGTATTGAGTCATTACATGATAATTAAGAAGATAGAGAAGAGAATTGAGGAGACTACAAAGGAGAACACAAGAAATATCAAGGTGACCTATGCACACAATAGGTGAAGTAAATGATTCAAGCACTAACTTTGCCTTCTCAATTTAGTATAGGTATGCGTTAGTACAATGTAAACTATGAAAAAAAACAAAAGACCAAATTTAGATAATAAAAAATGAACAAACAATGATACAATATATTGCACAATAAAATAAATCTTATATTATTAATGGCGGTGGATCTCAATACAATAAAATGTGCCTCAAATAGGGGTTCACACTCTTTATTTTGATACAATGAATACAATATGTTAGGGTTCTCTGAAACCCTAGCCAAAAATATTTGTGGTGTCTTCAAAGCTCATTTTTACTCCCAAAAGAGGTGAGTGGGCTTTAGCTATCCATTGACCAGACCACTCCAGCTTAAGCAGCTATTAAATGCATGTATATCTCCATATCTGCACATATAAAATGACAAAATAAGGTTAATAGTAATTGTGAGGGCTCCACTATGTGAGATCCTCATAAATCAATAAAAACCCTAGCTATCAAATAAGAATTTTTCAAACAAATATAGAAATAATGAAATTAATATTAAACAAAGGTGATTTACCTTGTGAACTTGTTGCTTTTTGATCTATCGTTATTGTTGTTGTAGGAAAACTGGTATGCAGATGCCCTAGCAATACCTAAGGGTTTTCTAGTCTACTAATCTAGGGTTTGAGACACCCACAGGTGCTCAGGAATGATGAAAGCATCTAGAGGCACTTGGGAATAGCAGGTAGGTGTTCGATAGTAGTAGAGAGATGCTCAAGAGTAGTAGGAATGTGCTCAGGATCTGAAGTAGGTTCTACTACTTCACGCGAGGGATGTGGTGATGGATGCAACAATGGATGCAGGGGCGAGGGTGATGATGAATGAAATGGAACTTCTGAAAGCTTAGGTCATGAATTGCTTAGCTTTCTTAGGATTTGATTCAAGGGTTGAACCATCAAAATTACTCCTATTTATAATCTTCCCTAGGGCATGTTAGGGTTTCAATGACATAATTTGTGTGGTCAAGATTAAAATGTGATGGAGGGTGGAGATTAAACCTGGGCAGGTGGCATGGATTAAGGCAAATGAATGGCTAGGATTAGACCAAGATGGATGGTTGAGATTAATTTACACACACACACACATATATATATTAAATATATATAAAATATAATATAAAATATTAATATTTAAATATATATTAAACAAATATACATAAATATATGTAAATAGTGGGTAAAATGGTGGGAAGACCTGAATGGATGATAAGTGGCTATATTTTGGTGTCTACACAAACCATAGTGAAATTTTGAAGAGATAAGGTGGAGAAGAATATTATTGCAAGCAAATATGAGGTTGAGACTCCTAAGGCAATTGTCACCAGGAACCCAAATCATGAAGGACAACCTATAAGAGCAGAATCAATTAATTAAGCAAGGAATAAAGGTAACTTGAGTAATCCACAAAGTTTGATAGGATATATGGGTAATCCAAGTAAACCTAACCAAGAAAGGAGTTTTATTGGTCTTGTTAGCGTACTATTACAATAGGTGTTATATTAGTTAATTTGTTATTTAACTTTAGCACCTTGTTGCAGCGGCATCCTGTTGAGATGCGCCCAACCCGGGCTAATCCAGGAGTGTTGTTTCTGCATGTTGTATTATTTAAACTGCTCTTCAATAATACAATAATAGTTCGCACATTTACATGGCATCAGAGCCACTCGGAAATTCTGGGCGAGAAGATTGCAGGGAGCGGTGAAAGGTGGCTGTGTTGCGGCGGGATTATTTTTTTTTCTTCACGCCATTGCGTGATTTAAAAAAAAAAAAAAACACACCCGCGGACGCGCAGGTCGCTGGAAGCTCCTTGGCGGTCCGTGGCCGCAGAAGCGCAGGAAGGGGACGTCCGCGCAGGAGGCGCGGCAATCGCTCCCCCCCGCCCGAAGAGGACGCTACAGGCCCGCGCGACAGCAACTGTCGCATTACGCGACAGTGCGCGCAGGGCCGTGCGACAGCGCGCACTCCCGCGACGGGCCGGCGCGAGAGGAGGGACCCCACCCGCGCGGGATTTTTAAATCCCCGACCGCGCGGGAATTGGAGGGGGTATAAACCCCCCCCCCCCCCCCCCGCGCCTTGCGACAGCGACAGGAGGGGAGAACCCCCCCCGCGCGCGGGATTTTTTAAATCCCGCGACGGGCCGCGGTCGCGCCAGGCGACAGGCCGGTGCGAGAGGAGGGACCCCCCGCGCGGGATTTTTAAATCCCCGCCCGCGCGGGAATTGGAGGGGGTATAAACCCCCCCCCCCCGGCGCCATTTGCGCGTAGCGGCGCGGCCCCCCCCCCCCAAACCCTCCCGGAAAAAAAAACGGCCCCCCCACCCGGCGCACAGCGCGAATCGCGCGCGGCCGGGAAAGAAAAAAAAAAAAAACACAGAGCCACCCCCCCTTCCCGTTAAAAAAAAAAAAAAAAAAAAGTTGGTCTGTGGAAGAATTTTTTTTTTGCAGCCGCAGAGAGGAGCGGTGTTTCGCCTCGGCAGAGAGGAGCGCCGGCAACTGCAGAGGCCGAGGAGGAGGAGGATTCGGGTTGATAAGGGAGGAGGTCTACTGATCTTTTCGGATCAGCCCGCTGGCTCACGTGGTCGTGAGCCGTGCGGTAAGGCTCAGGGAGCCTACAGGTCGGGGGTTCGAATCCCGCCGACTCCCCCAAGGTATAATTTTTTTTTGTCAAAGTCATTTTTTTATTATTATTATTTTTAATTAAAATTTTTAATTTTAATTTTTTTTTAATATAGTTTTTAAACTTTAATAAATTAAATTTAATTTTAATTTATTTTTTCTAAAGTTTAAAACTATAGAAATTAAAATTATTTATTTTAATTTTAAAATTGATAATAATTATAAAAATGCTTTGTTAAAGAAAGCCTTTTAAGGGGGGATTTTTTTTCAAAAAAATCAAAGGGGGATTGAGAGTAATTTTTATGAAAAATAGCAATTTGGCATTGTAAAAGGTGCATTTTCGGCCGTGGACCGACACCTTGTGGGTTATTCTAGTGGGCATTTTTTTTGTTGTATGTTGCATATTTCATTTTTGCACTATAACATTAAAAATTAAAATCAAACACTCCCTAAAGTCCCCGGAATATAAAACCCATCTCGTGCAATTTATTTGCACTCAGCAATGCTCGGTATTTGCGATACCTCCGCAGCACTTACAGTGTAAAGCCGTCGTGATTTGGCTACCGTATCCGCCGCCTAATATAGCCTGCTATAACGACGCTCGAGCTTGTTCTCTATAAATCGTCTGGGAGGAATAAGTACGCCATTTTTGCATTTTTTACTCCATCCACTACCCTTTATCGCACTTGTGTTTAGGCGTAAATCCTGACGAAGTATTCTTCATAGTGTTTAGGGGAAGTTACGCCCCACGCATGAGAAGAATCTTCTATGGTAGGTGCCATCAACAAGGCGATTCCCTTTCAGCACCGCTTATGTTCCACGTATCGTATGATCTCTAAAATTCACCTATAGTCTCCCTCACGTAAGGGCGGGTGATTTTTTGTTGATCTTTCTAAATACCTATAGTTTCCCTCACGTAAGGGCGGGTATTTTGTACGGTATATTGGCCTAGCAAAAGGTATATCGAAAGGGGGACCAATTTGGTGATATAAGGAACCTTCACTATGGCCGTCGTTGCAAAATTGATGACTGATCCGCATCAGTTATTGAAAGGTCCAAATTATACACCATGGAAACATAAGATGAAGGCTATTCTCCAAATGGAAGATTTGTGGGATATTGTTACCGGAGTAGCAACAAGGCCTTCACCAACAAGCAGGATCCACGAGTCCTTCAACAGATCGGATTGCTTTTGACAAGAAAGACAGGAGAGCAAAGGTGCTCATTTTGTTTGCTGTTTCCGATGAAGTGCAACCTCATATAGCCGATAAAGCAAGTGGTAAAGAGGCATGGGATGCCCTTAGAACCATCTATGAGGGGAAGAATGAATCCACCATTCTTCATCTTCAACAACAACTTCATAACCTGAGTTTGAGACAGTGGTGAAACAGCTTGAACTCTTTCTCATGCAGAGTGTCCGAGTTGAAAGAGAAATTGAGTTCTCTAGGAGATACCGTGGATGAAAAGCTTCTCATTTCACTTGTGATGAGAGCTTTACCTTCTTCATTTGACATGTTGATAACCTCCATCCATGTGTCCCAACGACAAATTACCTACATCGAGTTGGTCAATCTGCTTCAACAACAGGAGGCACGCCAACTTCACAAGGATGATTCTTCCAATACAGCCCTATACACCAACAAAGCGTGGTTCTAGGAAGAAAGGTAATGGGCAAAAAGGAGGCAACTTTCGTAAAGGAGGAAATTCTCAACAGGATACGAAAGGAAAAGGCAAGCAACCTCAACAGAAGAAGAGGTGGTGCAAGATCTGTGAGAAAGACAACCATGACACCAACAAGTGTTGGCATAAGAACAAGCAAAAAGGCCAAAACAAACCACAAAATAAAAACAAGCAACCCCAGGCGAATGTTGCTCGTTGAAGAATCCGACTCGGATTCCGAATGGGCACACAAGGTGCTCATGACTACCACAGATTCCACTCAGAGGGATCCTATTTGGTATGTCGATTCTGGAGCTAGTAAACATATGACCGGCGACAGATCGTGGTTTGAATCATTTGTGGCCAAGGAGGGCAAACCTGTCACCATTGCTGATGATAAAACCTACAGGGTTCGGTGGAGAGGGTACAGCTTCGACTCACTCTTCCCGATGGCAAGTGTCGATTGACAAGGTCCTCTATGTTCCGGGATTGGCCAACAATTTGTTGTCGTGACACAAATCCCGGACAGAAATATGGTTGTCAACTTTCGTGTTGAGAATGGAAAGAAGTGTTGTACAATTACCGGGAAGGGTAAGCAGATTGCAACACCTTCATATAAGCATGGCTTATTTGCACTAGATGCTATCTCTACTCCACATGTTGCCATGACTGCCTCTACCAAGGAGGCAACTTCCCTATGGCACAAGAGATATGGGCATCTTAGTTCCGGCTACTTACTTGAGCTCAGGAAGTATGAGATGGTAAAGGGTCTTCCTTCCCTTTCTCGCCACATTGCCGCAGTGTCTCGACCGCTGGCAGAAAGCAAAGATAGAGTACCATTTGAGAAGAGCTCTACAAGAGCAAGAAAACCTCCGGAGCTAATTCACACCGATCTATGCGGTCCTTTCACACCCAACAAGTGTTGGAGGGAAGAGGTACTTTCGGTTATTCGTAGATGACTACTCACGAAAGATGTGGGTTTTCTTTCTCAAACCGAAATCAAGCTTTCGCATTCTTCCAACAGCTCAAGAAATCCGTTGAGAAGGAGTCATGGGCTTCTATTAAAACCCTCCGCTCAGATCGAGGGGGAGAGTTTACCTCTAATGAATTTTCTGCATTCCTAGATAAACATGGGATCAAGAGACAGTTAACAACTGCCTATACTCCTCAGCAGAATGGAGTTGCTGAGAGAAGGAACCGTTCTATCATGGAAATGGTTCGTTGTATGCTCACAAGTGCAACTCTTGGGCAACAATATTGGGCGAAGCCGTCACCACCTGCAGCTGTATCTTTTGAATAGGGCACCCACAAAGGCCCTAAAAGGAATGACTCCACAGGAAGCATGGAGTGGTCGAAAACCCTCCATATCTCATCTACGTATTTTCGGGTGTCAAGCTTTCATGCACATACCGAAAGAAAAAAGGAAGAAGCTAGATGAGAAAACACTGAGATGTATTTTTCTTGGATATTCTGAGCACTCTAAAGGATATCGGTTGATAGATCCTTTGACCAAGAAAATTCATATCAGCAGAGATGTTGTCTTTGATGAAGCTTTCACATCACAGAGCACATCTACAAGACACCAGGATATTGTGGAACCAAAGGAAGAGGAGATTCCTTCGTCAACACAGACAGGAGGTCCTTCTACATCTTCTTCACCACCACCGAGCGTAATCCTAAATGGTGTACAAATACAATCAGAGATGCAAATTTATCCACTCCTCCCAATTTGAATTTGGATAGACCTCGTACACGCAGTATGGCTCAACAGAAAGAGAAGCCGCAGAAACCGGTGAGGTTGATGATCTTTGTCAATCTTTTGAGGAACTTTCTGTGACTCCAAGTAGAGAAGTTGAGGATATGGATATTGATGATGACAGGGCATTCATGTCTACCATAGATAGTCTTGGACCTGCATCAGTGCAAGATGCTCTTAGTGAGCCTCAGTGGAAGGCCGCTATGGATACAGAGTATGAGTCTCTGATGAAGAATAAAACTTGGAAGCTTGTTGATCTGCCGCATGGAAAGAAACCTATTGGCTGCAAATGGGTATACAAAGTCAAGTACAAGGCAGATGGAACAATTGATAAGCATAAGGCCCGTCTTGTTGCAAAGGGCTATGCTCAAAAGGAAGGCATCGACTATGAAGAAACTTTTGCACCTACAGCTCGGATGACCACAATTCGGGTTATGTGTGCTATGGCAGCACAATATGGGTGGAAAGTTCACCAAATGGATGTCAAAAGTGCCTTTCTTAATGGTGATCTCCAAGAAGAAGTCTATATGACTCACCTCAAGGATTTGAAGTGGAAGGCCAACAACGAGAAAGTTTGCAAATTGGTCAAATCCTTGTATGGATCGAAACAAGCTCCTCGAGCTTGGTATATAAAAATGGACAATCACCTAATGCAAACATGGATTTAAGAGATGTCCGTCAGATGCAAACCTCTATTTCAAGAAACAGGGTTCTGAGATAGTGTTGCTTGTACTCTATGTGGATGATCTGCTCATTACAGGGAGTTCAGAAGATATGATCTCTACTGTCAAAAGAAACTTGTGCAAATCTTTTGAGATGACAGATCTTGGACTTCTCCATTACTGTCTTGGTCTGGAATTCAGCCAGAAGGAGCACACCATCAAAGTGTCTCGTAAAAAGTATGCCAAGACATTGCTCGATAAATATCGCATGACTGACTGCAAGCCAATGGCAACTCCTATGGAGAATGGACTTGAGTTATCGCGATATGATGACTCACCCTGGTAGATGGCACTCTCTATCGACAGTTGATTGGGAGTCTCATATATCTGACCAATACTAGGCCAGATCTCGTATTTGCTGTAAACTATCTTTCGAGGTTCATGCAGGAGCCTAAGACTATTCATTGGAAAGCAGCAAAACGTGTTCTTCACTATGTCCGTGGTACTATAGAATATGGCCTAGAATACAAGAGGAACAACAAATTCTTCTTGCAAGGATACACGGACTCCGACTATGCCGGATCATTTGATGATCGCAAGTCAACTTCTCGGATACATTTTTCATCTCGGGATCCGGTCCTCGTCTCTTGGCACAGCAAGAAGCAACATGTGGTTGCTATTTCTTCAACAGAGGCAGAATATCGCGCCGCACGTGAAGCTGTGTGCGAAGTGATATGGTTACGTCGCATTCTAACAAGTATGGGCCATCCATCAAAATCTCCAATACACTTGTTTTGCGACAATCAGGGTGTTCTAACCTCGTCAAGAATCCACCCATCATGAAAAAACAAAGCACATTGACACACAATGTCATTTCATTCGAGAGGAAGTTCCAAAGCACCGAATTCAGCTTCAGACATTCCCACCGATGCTCAAGTTGCAGACATTTTCACTAAGGCACTTGGACGTGTCAAATTTGAATTGTTTCGCAGCTCACTTTGTATTGCAAAATAATGTAAGGGGATGTTAGTATAGCTATTAGTTATTACATTACCCAAATAATGTAATAAAGGGGGATGTTAGCGTACTATTACAATAGGTGTTATATTAGTTAACTAGTTATTTAACTTTAGCACCTTGTTGCAGCGGCATCCTGTTGAGATGCGCCCAACCCGGGCTAATCCAGGAGTGTTGTTTCTGCATGTTGTATTATTTAAACTGCTCTTCAATAATACAATAATGTTCGCACATTTACAGGTCTCCTTCTCGATATCTTAAGGAGAAGGAATTCTCCTCCTACCACCCATAGGCCAACTAGTTAGAAAAATGGGCCACAAGGACTATTCATAGATATAGTAAAAACTAACAAACAACCACAAGTTTAGGAGGAGGGACCACTAGGTCTACCTCATCAAGCCCTTGGGAACCAAAGACGTCATCAAGAATGGCTAAGGAACTGGATGAAACTCAAATAGCTAGGCATTTGATAGTCCAATGTAAGGGATATTTGACTAAAAAGAAGAGTAAAATGCTTTGAATGATTTTGAGGAAGACAAGGATTCTAGAATAGGGATCAAGCACCTTCAAGGAATTCAGTTCAAAGTTTGATATGTCAAACAAAAGCAAAAAATTTAAAGACATGGTAGTAGATACAAATAGGATGATAGGGATTCCTCAAAATGATGATAGATAGGAAAACATCATTAAGAGGGTAGGGCAAGTAGTCATCATGCAAGTGACAAGGTAGAGTTATATTACATCAATGGTAGAACAGTGTTTTGTCATACTAATAATAGGTAGAATATCTGTCAGGTTGACGATATATGGGATTTTTGTCATGTTGATGGTAGGGATAGGATGATCCATCAAGATGATGATAGGAAAACATGTTGTTATGATGATAGTATGTAGGATATTCATCATGATGATGGTAGTGGAATAAAATCATCAATATTTTTGCCATCTATCGATGGAAACACAATGTCGACAAGGAGAAGAGGAAAATATAGATTGGTGTATCATAAGGATTGAATGCAATCAAAGGTAAGATTAACAGCTAAAAACATCCCAAAGTCAAGGAAATCATCACCATAGATTAAAGATAAAATTAGTCTATGATGATGATCCAATAAATGAGGAAATTGAAGTCATCATTGTGAGAGAGCATCAATAAAAATGTTGGAAGTCCACATAGGCATTGTTGTGTGCTTTACATGATGCTAATGATCCAAGGAAAATAATCCAAAAGAAAATATGAAATAATGAAAATAGATAAAAATAGAAAAGATGATAATTGAATGCAAATATGGTGAGGTGGTGCACATGCAATAATTGAAGCAAGGATTAGTAGTTTTTGAAGAGTTGCATGGGGCAACAATGAAAATAGTTGGAAGTTTCTAATTAGGATGATTAAGGGAAGAAATATTTATTGTTGTAGACTAGATTGAAGAATTAATGCAAGGGAATCTAGAGCTAGAGATTAATGAGCAAGGATAATCTATGCATAAATAGTTGCAAATAAAATAAAGGATGTCCTAATTTGTAGATAATAAATAGATAACAAGGCTTCATGGAAATTTCTAGATTCACCATGCATTTGCAGGATATTGATGCTATAGTATTCACAATTAAACACCCTTAGCAAGAATTATAAATAAGATGCAAGGAGAAAATATGGAGGAATAGGCTACTCATTCATGACTATAAGGAATCTTAGTCACTATCATACTCTTTCATCAACAAGTGAGTTGTCATCAGGTAGGTCAATAAGAAAGAATTTTTCAAATGCATTGATAGTTGTCATCAGGCAGGTTGGCAAGGAAGAAGCCTTTAGATGCATCAACAGTGTCTACCAGGTAGGTCAGCAAGGAAGGATCCATTAAGACACATTGACAATGGCTATCAGGTAGGTCAATAAGAAGGAGACCATTATACATATTGGCAGGGAGGTTGTCATCATAAAAATCAATTGAGGACTATCGTCATAAAAGTTGACTAAAAATATACCATCACAAAAGCTGGTTGGGAAGCTATTGTTAGGTTGTAGTGCCATCATCTATCAAAAATATGGAGAAGCTATCATAAACTAATAGTGTCATACAATTAGCCATCATAATAAGGAGAACAGACAATGTCACCATCGTCACGAGGTTTGGATAAGGAGGATTATCATCGTTAGAAGAATATGATTCTAAGTTTCTTAGGTCATATCAAGGTGACCAAATTTGAATATTATGGAGGAGAATAAGCATATATAATTCCATGATGAGAAGCATTGCTAGAGTCAATATCTAAGAAATTATTCTGACATCATCAAGAGCACTCCCACACTAGAGGGCAGACATATAAAAAAGTGCAAGATCCTAAGTAAGGAAGGACTTAAGGAAAGCAAATGCACTCATAAATAGTGGTGCTAAAAATAAAATAAAATGAGGCTTGGCAACTTGAGAAGGATTGGATACCCCTTAAGGAGATTACATGGATTCATGCCACTAGGGACTACTAGAGACAGTGGTGGGAGCAAACACCACCTGAGGATGACCTTAAGCAAAAGCTCAAAGAGGTTAGTATTAATTTTACCTTGTAGGTCCCTAATTTGATAAGAATTTATATAAGGAGTACCTACTACAAATTTTATTGATGTATGATCCAACTAGACATACCAATAAAGTGCAACCAGAAGACAAGGAGATATGGGTGGGACTTTTAGTCAAGGAATTCAAAAGAACTTTTGGATTTTCAAAATGTGGATAAACTATACTAAATGAATGATTCAATCCTAAGAATAGTCAACAATTGATCCAAAACATCATGACTCTAAAAAAGGAGGAGTTGGACACTCTACTATCACACAAAAGTTATGGGACCAAACCAACTCAACTGTTGAATAAGGGACTTTAGTGCATTATGAATTTTCTAATAGCCATGCTATCTAGGTAACAATAAGAATCAAAATTACTAGTGTGGTTGATACCATATTTACAAGGAATTGAGAAGGGATTTTCTTATGATTGGGCAACCTACTTGGTGATACGAATCTAGAATTTTTTGATGTGGACCACTAAGAACTTCTTAATGGTCTTCCATATGATTGACTTATTTTTAGATGTAGTATATAGATCAGGTGTGCAAGTTATAGAATTGAATCCTCTTAAGGATTTACCTGACTTAGCACCATCAATTTTGAGGTGGATGGATGCTAAACCACAAGTGAAGAAGAATACTCCAAGCAAAAAGCAATAGGTGAAACAACAATTCAACAAAGCTTCACTCAAAGAAGACCTAGTAGAGAAATTTGAATGGGATGAAACTATACCAAAGGTATGAGATGAGGCACCACCAAAAAAGGAAGTTGCACCTCTATCAAGGAAGAGGAGAAATTTCTTGCCACCTTCACCATCATAGTCACTAGAATTTGTGGAAAGGTAACTATGGAGAAGATCATTAAACATCAAGTTGTGCTACGTGATATTGAGCAATAATTATAACAAGCATAAGTTATACCATTGACCAAGGTAATGGGGATATAAGAGGAATATTTTGCAATACCATAACCTCTTAGAGTAGTATCAAAAAAAGTAATAAGTAGTATCATTCATGTGGGATGTACAAAATTTTTGGTAGAAGATTAAGTATGGGAATCCTTGGAATCACCAGTTGTACCCTTAAAATTTTGGTACAAAAGAACCTCAATAACATAGACTTTTTTATGTATTCCTTTGAATATATGCTTGTAGCCATAGAAGTAGAGGGAATAGGAAAAACTATAGACATGACACAACAAAGGAGGCAAAATTGGGGAAGAAGAGTGAAGAATCGACACCACTTGACGAGGTTGAAGAAGGCCAACTAATGGGAATGCAACAAAACCCTATTCTAGTAGAAGAATAATTGATTAATGTGCAACAATAAGTGATTATAGCATACAAATATAATCCCCAATAGTGTGTGCTTCATAAGGAGTTAGTACCAGCTATAGGAGAAGGTATACAATCATATTTACCTTTGGATCAACAAAGGATCATGGAAGGGAAAGCAACTAAAAATCCAATTGAACTTTAAGAGGAAGGGAATGAGTCAAAAGTAATTTTAAAAGATAAATTTAATGTAGAATATGAGGATTTTTTTGACCACATAATACTATAAGTGCCTAACTTTCAATATCCATCGAAACTAGGTGCACACATTAACCAACAAGTGGTTGTTTGTTTTACCAAGTTAACCCAAGTGATGGACTGAATGATGCTAGAATTTGAAGTGGGTTGTATTGGACAGTGGAAACAATGGCAATTTATGGTAGAAGAGGAGCTAGATAAATTGATACAATGGGTAGGAAAAGGCAGTTAGTGAGTAGATATTTCCAACATTTACCAAGATCAGTCATAGGATCTACCCACTAAACATCTCAAAAAAATGGAGGGAGTGGAAAAACTACCTGATGAGATATTGATACTATATCTTGAACTAGCCCAAGTTTATGTGGTAGGATAGGGTACTCATCCACCTTCACAAAAAATGATAGGATAGAGGTCACAGGTGGAACTGGTACCGAAATTACTTTAATTGTACAACCAGATCAACTTTTTAGAATATTTGTTATGTTAGCTAGCTGAGGGGATTAAGCATATTAACATGACCAAGAAGAATATGATCCAACGATTACAATATATGGAAGTACAACTATAGGTAAAGAAGAAAAAATATAGGAAACTAACTAGAAGTTACAAAATGATGTAGTTCAGCTACAAGAGGCTATGAAATAAATTTAGGAAAAGCAGAAGGAATTACAAGATCTTCATATTCAACTCAACAATAGGGAGCATACTATTATGAAAATGGAAGAGAAACTACTCCAAAAATAATTAGCAAAGGAGTTATTGCTACATCAACAAGCAAAGGTAGTGGCTCAAAAGAATCAAAGTAATAAGGCTTTGGCGAAAGAGCTAAAACAAGCTAAATAGAAAGAAGAGGTATTTCTTAGAGATTTGGCTTAGACACAACAAAATGAATCAACTCTCAAGAATTAATTGGAACAATATAAACTACCTTCTTCTACTCTGATATAGTAGAAAATGGACATCTTTGTCATACGAGAAGAAGATATTTTGAACAAGTTACAAGAAATGGAGGATAATGCCAACATGTATGGAGTAGAGTGGGTCAAATACTACAACTACGCAAAGCAAATCCATGATGAACGAGAAGCCTTCAAACTTTTGGTGTAGTAATTGAAAGGATTTCAAACAATAAAGCCAAAATAGGTTGAGACCCCAATAGAACAACATTGAAATTCATTGAGGACATTAACCAATATAAATGGGAGGATAGATGTAGACAACGGTTCCAAAAAGAAATAAAAGTGTTTGACAAAATGTCTACACATCCATATGAGTACACTGTATTTACGTAGGAATGGCATGCAATGTAGTCAACTTGATCAAATGTAATTTTATTAAGAATATTAATGTAATGTAATGTAATCAAACACATGTAATGATTCATCATTTATAAAAGGTTAACCGATTTTTTAATCATGTTGTTAAGGCTAAAATAGAAATTAGTTGGGGAAGTTGAGACTTCGTTGGTTATGGTAACTATAATAGCCCCACTATATATAGCCCTCTTTAATTTTGCAAAGCCTCCATCAATCACTCACATCCATTTCATAAGAGAGTAGTCACTAGAAGGTGATAGTGTTGTATGTGAGCTTATTATAGTCACATGACTAGATTGTAATTATCTTCATGATAATGCAAGGATATCATTTTCTGCTAACTTTATCTCTTTGAATGCTTGTGTGTGGTAGAACCTATATTGTGTTATATTATTGCAATGAGGAGCTCTTATATGAAACATAACAATTATAGATATGACACTACCTAATTTTCCAAGGGAGCTAACACAATCCAACTAACATTCTATTGCCAACAGAAGCTTACCATCATGCCTAGAGCCGACATGCAACCAACCATCACAATTGGAGCTAACATGGACTATGTCAACATGAAGTACTAGCATTTATCTTGCTAAGGTGCCAACATCAGTCTTACCATCATCATGTCATATTGTGGTACCAATGTTTGCCATGTCCATAGCCCATCTATCATTTTTCATTATCATCATACATTAAGTTGTCATGCACCAAGCCATCATATACTAATATGTCATAAGACTAATCCATCATAGACTGGGTCATTAGGAATTAGCCTTTAGATCAACATTAACTAAAGTTGTATCAAGCCATATGGATATGTTTCTTAGTGTGTATTGCTAGTTCCCCTCCCACTAAAACTATCATTCCCTCATCTCGATAATTCCTCACCATTGTCTACAACCATACCATGACTATTGGGGAGGAATAAGAGATATTACTTGGATGGATGATAGATTGCTCTAACATATCTTAAACCAACATCTCTAGATGAGACTTTTGAGGCTAGGGATAGTGGTACGGACAAATGTAGGATGGTTGACTTCCCAAGAAAATGTGGATGACATGATCATGTATATGCTTAGAGGGAAGACCCATGGGTTTGTCAAATATTGTAGCAAAGAGATCCACAAGAGACCATATATCAAAATGAAGAGATAAAATATGTTGTTCCATGGACTACACTTCTATATAATTAACTTGGGCAAAGAACCCTTTGATGTCCTTCTTTAGGAACTTTTCATTTTGTGATAATTGGAAACCCTAGAAGGCAAAATTTTGATACCCTTAAGATCAATGACTTTGCCAACTTCCATTCATTAGACATATAATCATTGGATATTAAGAGTACTGTATGCTATCTCAAATAACCATTGATCCCCTAAGATGACATCTACACTACCTAGGTTCATTGCATAAATATGGTCATGCCATGTATAGGTACCCATTTACATACTAATATTTGTAATACAAACTACACATTGATCCATGTCATCTTATCAATCAACACCCAAAACTTATCTTGGATAGTATCATTTATGTTCAAACCCAAAGTTTTATTTACCTTGTATTTAACAAAATTATATGTACTACTTAAATCAATCAACACATTAATATGCTAATATTTGATGAAAAAAAATTCCAAAAGGCTTTTTTAAGAGGGCTAAGTGAGACAAGAGAGCAGCCATGGTGATAGCTGAAGATCCATCTACAATTTTTTTGTGCATGTGAATAATAGTTTGAAGAATTTTGTTTGGCTAGAATCGTGGAATACACATAGTAAATATAGGGTTTGAAAAGTGAAGCACAAAGAAAATTTAAAAAAAACACAAGTGATAGTAATTTATTTGTTGGAGAATTATTTTATTTGTTGGAGGAAAAAATTTGGGAGAAGATAAAAAATTCTAGCATCGATCAATTTTTTAAGGAGAGATCGTGAGTATCATTTCAAGTATGGTACTTCTTTGGCTTTAGCTTTGAAAATATTTCATTGGCTAGGGATTTAAAAATAGGGACCTCTTCTTTTGAAAGTGATTTATGGCAGACTATTGGTTACATTGATGACTGCAACATCACTTTTCAAACAAGAAAGCAATGAGGCATTCTCCATGTTTTCACAACAGTTTCCATTTGATGAGGATAAGTTGGATCATATGCATCAAGTGCTTAAAGCAAGAAAAGTACCCCATCCAAAACCACTTGCTCACTCTAACAAAGGTACCTTGGTGCCCAAGTTATATGATTCTCCAATGATTGAGGTACCTCCAACTTACATCCAATAGCCTTTGCTCATGTTTTCCACCCAATTCCTTGCATGCAAATTTATGGGAATATGGCCTAGTCCAATCACAATCCAAAAATAGATTAACACACAATGGGGGAGTAAATTTTCCTATTATGAATTCATGATGATAAATAGGGGATACTTTGTCATTACATTTACCTCTATGGAGGACAATAGCACTATCTTTCATGGAGGTCCTTGGTTTCTAGGATCCAGCCCACTCTACATGACCCCGTGGAGCATGGCATTTGATCCTTAAGAGGAGGAGATTGAAGAAGTTTTTGTTTGGGTGAGGTTGCCATTTTTACCATTGTACCTATGGAACAAACCTTTGATGGAATTAATAAGAAATTCTATTGGAACATTTATTAACTGGGTTCCTCCCAAAGACCAGGAATGTTATATGCTCATGCATTTATGTGCAATTTAATCTGAAAAGGGTTTGCCTGAGCATATTGGAATAAAGGTGTTTTATTGGATACATAATCAACCCCTGGACTATGAGCATATACCATTCAAGTGTATAACATGTAATGAGCATGGGCATTTCTCTCAAAACTACCAAATTAAACAAGCATAGGAAATAAAAAAGGAAGAACTAGGATTCCAGGAAGTCAAAAGGAGTCCACGCAGATCAAGAAACAAGAATCGACAACCTCAACCACAGAATCAAAAAATCTTCCAACACAAAAACAAATTTGCAAGTCTTAATGAAGGAGAAAAATAAATCACCTCTCTAGATGTGATGGCTCTTAAAGATAGAGAAAAGATACCTACAACTGAAGCTGACAAGTCACTAGATATCTTAGGAGATACACCAAAGAACATAGTATCTAGAGAAGAAACTAATGAGAACTCAAAGGAAGAGGTATAAGAAATGCAAGTGGAGGAAATAGTGATTCTTAGGGGCTTTCTGACCACATTATATGTAGCTAAGAGAAGAAAATCAAATCAACAACTCAAAAATGAGCAAGCATAGAAAGACTTACAATCCAAAATGTAGGTCAAAATTGAGGAGAGCTTCATAAAAAATAAGAAGCAATCCAAAAAATGAATATTATATCATGGAACTATAGGGGACTGGGAAGTCCTCTAAAAAAAACTATCTCAAAGTTCTAATACAGGAGCAAAAGCCAACAATAGTTTGTATTCAGGAAACAAAAATAGTAGAGGCAACAATGACTACATAATGGTAGAAGATATGGACACAATCAGAACTAATAACTATTGATTTTGTATGAGCTTCAGGGGAATTAGCTTTGGCTTGGGACCTATAATAATAAGTTTGTAGCTTACAACATAAGCATAATAATTGGATAGGTACAAAATTTTTCTTACCAGATGGAACAATTGTACCAATAATAAATTTTTATAGTCCAAATAATCCTATCCAAAAAAGAGAAGCATGGAAAAACTTAGCACAATGGCTAGACAATAAGAAGTTTGACACCATAATACTGGGAGGAGATCTCAACATGATTCTCTACCATTGGGAAAAGGTTGGGGAAAGTTTAGCAAGGGATACAAATAGAGATATACTCAATTAAATTATGGTAGATGAAAGCTTACAAAACATTCGACTGACCAAAGGAAAGTACACTTGGAGTAATATAAGAGTAGGGGTAAACTATATTGCAAAAATATTGGATAAATTTTTATTAGTGAAAATCTCCTAACACACTTTCCCCTCACTTCTAGTCACATAATTTAGATTTCTATCTCATATCATAAGCTAATTCTCTTGGATAGCGACCAAAGCCTACAACCCCAAAAAAATCCTTTTAAATACAACTCTGAATGGGCAACAGAAGAAAATTTTAGTAAACTTGTGGAAAGCACTTGGAACGAACAGGTCCAATCCACCAACCCCCAAGAAAAGTGAAAAATAAAAATTCAAAATTTGAAGCACATGATTAAAAAAATAAGAGTCAAACCAGATAAGAAGCAGTTGATGCAACGACTAGAGTAGCTAGAAAAAAAAATTGGGGATCATCCTCCTCAACCATGGCAAGAATATGAAAAATTATTTGATTCATAAGCTCAAAAAATTTAAGCACTGAAGAAGAAATACAATGGAGGCTTAGATCCAAAATGGTTTGGCTAAGCAAGGGGGATAGAAACACCAAATATTTTTATTTGAAAACCATGCAACACTACCAAAGTAACACAATCAAGGAGATAGAGCATGAAGGAACCACTTATACAGACAGGGAGAAAATTAAGGAACTTGCCAATCAAAATTACTCAGCTTTGTTCTCCAAAGAAAATGGTAACCTTCATTCCTAGGGAATATTATTGTAGCATATACCAATAGTATTAATTTTGGAAGACAAACAAGATCTCAGTTAGCCAATCACTATGGAGGAACTTAAGGAGATTATAGTAGCTCTACCAAAGGATAAAGCTCCTAGACCTGATGGATTCACAAACAACTTTTACCAACAATAATTACACATCATCGAAGAAGATTTGATATGTATGATTAAGGATGTTAGGGTGAAAGGTAAGCTTCTTGGAGCCATAAACTCCACCTTTCTAGCATTGATTCCTAAAGAAAAAAAATAGCACTACTTTCTCTAGATTCAAATCAATTTCTCTATGTAACTCTTCCTATAAAATTATTACCAAGTTGTTGGCCAATAGAATAAAGAAGAAACTTGATAAAATAATATCATAAGAGCAAGGAGGTTTCATGCCTAGAAAAAAAATATATGATAATATCATAACAATGCATGAATCCCTCCATAGTAGTAGAAAATCAAAAAAGAAACAAATTGTTATAAAACTTGATATGGCAAATGCCTTTGATCGAGTTAATATACAATTTATAGAATAGGTCCTATAAATGTTTGTATTCCCACATCAGGTTATCAAATGGATTGAAGCATGCATAAAAATCCCATGAATAGCTCCCTTAATAAATGGAGAACCAACAAATTTATTTCAGACTGCAAGGGGAATTAGACAAGGGTGTCCACTATCACCATATCTTTACATCATTTTATATGATACTCTTGGAATATTAATCAACCATATTTGAAGAAAAAGAAAAATAATAGGGATAAAGGCTACAGCAGGATGTAAAGTTGTAACACATGCCCAATTTGCAGATGATATCATTCTTCTAGGTGATACCACCAAGTAAAATGTTAGATAATTCAAGCAATGTTTGGATTGGTTTACACAAGCTATCGAGGCTCATATAAACACTCAAAAGAGTCATTTATATACACAAAATGTTGCAGCAATAAGATTCAAACTCTTTTGCACTATCCTAGGATTTTTATTTGGCATAGAAAAATACTTCAGATATCTAGGAGTGCCCATGAGCTTCCACCTCAAAGCCTCAGACTTTTGGACCCTAATATTGGACAAGATGGTTAGGAGGATACAAATCTATAGTAATAGTTGGCTTGGTATTGCAATAAGGGTAGTATTGATCACATCAGTGTTAGCTTCTCTTACATTCTACCAACAATTAGTATATCATGCTCACATGTTTATTTTGTAAAAGGCAGATGGAATCATACACAAGTTCCTATGGCAAGGAGGTAGGCAATCAAAAAAAAAAAAGTTCCACTTGGTCAATTGAGAGATGGTCACCAAAAGTAAAATTCAAGGAGGATTGGGAATAAAAAAAAAAAATACTTTTGAAATAACTGGGAGCAAAACTACTCTGGAACATGCTTAAACACAATCGATTATGGCAGTGCATACTAGTCAACAAGTATGTAAATAATCAAACAGGTATTCAAATGCTCAAACATATAGATAAAATTCCTAGAGCCTCGTTGGTTTGGAAACATATAGTGGCTGCAAAGAGCATAATAGAGGATAAAATTTCTTGGCTACCAGGATATGGTAAGTCAATTAATCTATGGGAGGACCCTATCCTAGAAAATCACCATTAAAAGAGAGAACTCCAATCGAATTGTAGAATCACTTGGAAAGCCAAAGAATACTCAAATTAGGTGACTTGTTTTATTGGACCTTAGAAACTTTGAACTGGATCTCCCCTCCCATTCCATCTTAGCTTAAGGAGATTGGGATTATTTTAAGTCCCACATAGTGATCATTAGAGCTCTCCATTGCGTAATTCCAAATAAACTTATTTGGGATAGCATCAATAGTAATGGGGAAATACTCAATGCATTTAGGAGTCCAACATCAGCAAATTAGGCCTACCAATAAAAAACTATCGATATTGTGAAAAACTAGAGCACCACCTAAAATGTAAGTATTGTGAAAAACTAGAGCACCACCTAAATAGGAGTATAGCGGAGGTGATGAGTGATGGTGAGCAAAACCTCGAATTTTAATTTTTTGTTGAGAAGAAACCAAGGAATATGTAGTATGGGAGTAGGGAATAGAACGAGCGCTCATGGAAGTGGGACCAATAATGGAATGGGAGACTAGGGATTTAGGAACTGGGCCCCAGGTAAGTCTGAATCTATGATTTCAAAATATGGGACCGATGCTTTTTGGGAGAAAGAACCCCTAGATAAAATTTTTGCAAAAAATAGGAAATCCCAAGCAGTCTCATTTGCAAAAATAGTCAGGGGAGATCCTAAACCCTCCTCAACTTCATTGTGCACATTTATTCCTAATTTATGTGATGTAATATTACCGAAAGAGATCATGGTTAGATATATTTCCTTAGATTCCTTTTCCCTAGTTGGGAAATTTGTGGGGGGTAGACCTGATATGGAAGCTATCATACGATGGGAAGCTATGAAATGGAAAACTAGAGGTTGTTTGGAGCTTGTTGCTATGTCCAAAGGCTTCTTCATGATTTGACTCAATACTCAAGAGGATGCGGACCGCATTCTATCTGGTGGTCCCTGGTTCTTTGGGAGAAGAAGCCTTTTCCTCCGCAAATGGGGTATGGATTTTGATCCAAAAACCCAGAGCATCAAATTTACTCCCATCTGGGTCCGCCTCTCAAATTTACCCTCTCATTTTTGGCATGAGGATGTTCTACAAGGGATTTCCCATGCTATTGGGGAGCTTTTCACTATTGACCCTACTACGTATGCTCGATCGAGAATGATGCAAACCCGTATCTATGTCAATGCCAACTTGGAGTCCCAGCTTTTGATCCATGTGAACTTGATTTATGGGTCATACCATAGATGCCAAGTGGTGGAGTATGAGAACAAACCCTCTTTTTGCACTGAGTGCCGCACCTAGGGGTACCTTCAAAACTAGTGTCCAAAACTGAGGCTTACCTAGAATGATCGTCAGGAGATGCAACGCCCACCTAAAGGAGAGACGTAAAGAATAAGAGATAAATTTTGTTCCCATTATGACCCAAAGGAAAGCAACCTGCACCTTCATTTCCAATTCATGACAATAATAAGGCAAGTTCCCTTTTTTCTTTTTCTAACCGGTTCATTTTATTCAATAATTTAAATCTCAATGCAAATGATGATAGTGAGGATATTCTTGGAGAGGAATTCCCTGCCTTAAATCACCCTGAACAATCTCCCGTGAAGGCAAACCCACCCCTACAACCTCCTCATCCTTCCTTTGACCCACATCCTAAATCCCCATAGGTCATGAAAAATTTTCCCCAGCCCCCATCGTCCAACCCCCCACCACCACCCTCTAATCCCCCACCTAACTCCCCATCCCCCAACAGGTCTGGACCTTCTCATCCCCCACCCGATTCCCATGGAGATGAGGTTGCTAGCCCAGGGATGTCTCATGGTTCTCCTAAATCCTGGAGTCCTAAATAGACTAGGAGTTTCAAAAAATCCTTAATCAATGTTGGAAGTGACAAAAATAAAGGCAGACCCTCTACTGTTGAGCAAATAAATAGATATATAGCATAAGACATAGCCAATGGCACCCAAAGAACTCTCTTCTAGGAACTGGTAACTTTCAATGATGAAGAATCAAAGAGACCCAAACCTCCTATGCAACAAGGCAAAGGAGGCAGAAAACCCCCAAGAGTTCCAAATGAGAATCCTCTCCTGGAATGCGAGAGGGTTAAATGGAGCAGTGAAACAGTTATTGGTTGCTTCAATGCGAAAGGAGTCAAATCCTACAATTTTTATAATGCAAGAGACCAAATTAGGCATGCAGTCCTCTCCTAAAGTTACCAAAATCATATGGAAAAAATGTGGATTTTCTTTCAGCCCTACCTCTGGAACATCTGGTGGACTACTTTGCCTTTGGGATCCAACCAAGGTGGAAGGAAGAGTGATTTCCAATGAAGGGCGAATTTCCAATATATTTTTTCATGATTTAGTTTCAAGGCAATCTTGGGTGCTGATGAATTTTTATGCCCTGAATGTCCCTTAGGATAGACTGAACCTCTAGAATACCCTCACTCAAATGCGATATGCCTTTATAAATATCCCTTGGATCCTTGTTGGAGACTTTAATGCTTCGCTATATCCTTCTGAGAAAAAAGGAGGGAAAGAAATTACTCCCAGGATCACGGAGGACTTCAAAAATTTTGTGGATACAAATAAGCTAATGGATTTTTAGCTAAGGGGATCCCAGTTTACTTGGAGCAATAGAAGGGTAGGGCTTGATCACATTCAAGAAAGTCTTGACCATTTTTTTCTTTCTCAAGATGCTTTACTTCTATTTGGAGATTCTATTTTGCAAGCCCTACCAAATATTGTGTTTGATCATAGTCCCCTAATATTTGAATCTTCCAATAGACCACCTCTCAAAACTCCTTTCTATTTTGAGGTAATTTGAACCCAACACCTTGACTTAAAATAACGCATTATTGAGTGGTGGCAAGAGAGTTTTCCAGGATCTTTCACTTGCCAGGTTACTCATAAATTGTGGTCCATAAAAAATAAATTGAAGGTATGGAATAAATATATTTTTGGCAATATCTTTGAAAGCAAGTAGAACATCAAGAACAAGCTCCAAATAATTGAAAATCAATTTTAGTAGGGTCAAGGGGATGCCAGACTGAGAACTGGGGAAAAAATTCTTCTATCATAATTCCATAACATCTTGAAAAAGAAGAGACTTTCTGGCATCAAAAATCAAGACACTTGTGGTTGAAAGAAGGGGATTCTAATTCAAATATTTTTCACATTTCAACGCTCAAGCATAGAGGAGAAAACAGGATCAAGGGTCTAATAAAAAATGATGGCACTTTCGCTTCCAATATTCATGAAATCTGTGATGAATTTGTCCTTCACTTTGAGTCCCTCTTAGGTTCCTGTCCTCCTCAATCTGTCCAAGCTATAAAGACCCTCCTCACACACATTCCTAGAATCATTTTTGATAACATGAATTTCAATCTTTTAAGACATTTAAGCATTGAGGAGATCCATCAAGCCCTCTTTTCCATACAACCTGACAAAGCCCCAGGCCCCGATGGATTCTCCCCAAGGTTCTTCCAAACCTTTTGGGAAATCATTGGCCCTAACCTTTTTCAAGCCATCAAAGAAATACAAAGGTCTAGAGTCATTCCCAGGGATGTTAATTCTACTTTTCTTGCCCTCATCCCTAAAGGCCCTAACTCCAAAGCCCTATCTGATTATCGTCCCATAAGCCTTTGCAATGTCATCTACAAAATCTTAACAAAAGCTATGGCCAATAGATTAAAAGGTATTCTCCCATCCTTGATTGACCCCTATCAAGGAAGCTCCTTTAAAGGCAAAATATTTTGGATGGGGTCATAACCATTCACGAACTCATTCACTCTGTCCACAATTCCAAAAATTCAGCTTTCTTTTTAAAACTTGACATGAATAAGGCTTTTGATAGAGTGAATAGGGATTTTTGTCCAAAGTTCTCCAAAAGTTTGGTTTTCATGATGACTGGGTAAATCTGATCATGCAATGCATTTCCACCTCTTGGTTTTATGTGCTAGTGAATGGGTCTATTATAAGGTACTTTCCCAGTACCAGAGGACTGAGACAAGGGGACCCCTTATCCTCCATCCTCTTCATAATCCTAGTTGAGAGCCTTGGAAGAGTCATAAAAGTTGCATGCTCTATGGGTTTGATTTATGGTATCAAATTTGCATCCAATATCCAACCTTCAACTCACCAACAATTTGTGGATGATACTCTGTTGGCAACTACAACATCAGTTTCTGAGGTAAGAGTCATAAAATCTATCCTCAACCTCTATGAAGAAGCTGCAGGTCAAAAAATCAATTTCACTAAGAGAAAAAATTATTTTATTAATACCCCAGTGCCCCACCAAGTCAAAATTACAAATATCCTAGGATGCTCTATTGCAGTCCTCCCAACTTCATATCTAGGCCTTCCCATGTTTGTGGGGAATCCTACCAAGATGATGTGGAATAATGTTATTGAGAGGTTTCATAAGAAACTTGCAGGGTGGAAAGGTGTCCTTCTCTCTCAGGCGGGTAAAGCTACTCTTGTCATGTCAGTTTTACAAAGCATACCTATTTCTTTTTTATCAGTGTTTAAAATCCCTACAATGGTTGGGACCATGATTGAGCAAATTCAAAAATATTTCCTGTGGGCTGGAGCTGACAATAAAAAAAAATCAATTTAGTGGCTTGGGACAAAGTATGCTCTTTGAAGGATAAGGGTGGCCTTGGGTTTCAAAGAATCAACAAAATGAATCATGCTCTCTTAGCTAAGCAGGCTTGGAAAGTTTTTACTAATGAAAATATGAAATGGATCTCAATTGTTAAAAGGAAATATTTGCAAATAGGGTCTCACTTCTAGAGCTCAATCATTCAAACCAGACCCCTACTTCAAAAAGGAGTCATATGGCAACTCGGAGATGGGAAAACTATTGATTTTTGGCACGACTCATGGGCCAAGGATGAGCCTCTTATCAATGACCCAAAAATTGTTGCTCTCAAGCCCCTAATTGATCTCAGGTTTGGACCAAAATTTATTGACTTTATTGTGCAAAATTTAGGGCCACCCTAAGTGGAAGCAACTATATTTCAGCATAAACAATGCAAATATTGACAGAGCTATCATTTCATTGCAAGAAATTTTTAGATCAAGCTTCATCCCTATGGCCTAGGAAAAAGACAAACCCTTATAGAAATGTTGTGACGATGGTACATTTTTGGTCAAGTTTGGTTTCCTCATTCTTGATTCCACACAGGACTTGCAACATAATTAGATTTCTCTTGTTGTTGTCAAGATACTGTGGCTCAAACATCTCATTCCAAAATTTGCATACTTCTCATGGTTAGTCATTTAAAATAGAATCCTCACTATAGAAAACCTTATCAAGAGAGGCATCATGGTGCCTAATAAATGCTATATGTGTTTATAAGCTTGGCAGTCCACACAACACCTATTGATCGAGTTTCCCTTTGCCTACTATGCCTTCTCAATATTTTTGAATATGTTTCAGATAAAGTGGGTCTAGCCCTAATCAATTGTTGACCTTTTTACCCAATGGTCCCAAGTGTTTCGAAATCCTAGACTCAAGTTCTTGTGGGAAGCCTTGTTGCATCATACCCTATGGAAAATCTGGCTTGAGTGCAATAGCAAAATCTTTAATGACCGATCTAGGGATCCAAAAGTGGTGGTTAATAAAGCTTTATGCTTTGCTATTAAGAATGTAAATTTTATCCCCTATTTAAAAACCCCTGCTTCTGGATTGGAAGCCCATATGTTCAAATCCATGAGCATCTCGTCTGAGTGCTCTAGACCCCCTACTCATGCCAACTACAGGGCCAATGCCAAATGGACCCCCCCTCTAGGGTGGCTCAAGGTAAATTTTGATGGGTCATCTAAAGGTAATCCTAGAGATGTTGGAGCTGGAGAAATCATTTGGTACCATGAGGGCAAGATCATCAAAGCATTCATTGAAAACCTGGGAGTTCAATCAAATAACTATGCTGAAGCTCGTGCTCTCTGGAGGAGTCTAGATCTTAGAAAAGGACTACCTAACCCAATAATATTTGAGGGGGATTCTCTAAATGTGATTAATCATGTTAAGAATAACACCAAGGCAGGGTGGAATATTCAAAATATTATACAAGAGAGTCAATCTATTCTTAGGCAGCTTTCGCTCAACACAGTTCAACATGTATTTAGAGAGGCCAATGGGGTTGTAGATTTGTTGGCTAATAGGGCAGCCAATCAGAATGATTTCATTATATGGGAAGATTCTTTCCCTCAAGACATCATCACTGCTGCTAAAAATGATGTTGAGCAATATTTCCAATGATAGCAAGTGTCTTTCCAAAGGTGTTTTCCTCAACACCATGGGTGTTTCCATTAACACCAAGGTCAATTATTCACCTTTCCCATTTCCATTGTGGTGTAGAAACTCATGGTAGTAGTCAATATGGTCAAGGAGACATGTGTTATCTTCTTGCACAGCATCAAGGAGCTTCATGAACTCCTATCTACCCTTAATGATCTCCTTGCAAAGATCCAAAACAATACTATTAAATAGGAGGATGAATATGATTCCTAGTAGCACCGGGAGTGGGGTAGTTGGTAGATATTTTTCTCATCAATTTTTGAGATATGTGGTGATGTTGGTCCACCTGGTCATGGATTTAAGTATGTATGCTTGTTTTAATCTTCTTGTTTAGTTCTTGGAGTTAGTTCGTTTGAAGCTTTTACAAGTTGTTGGTAGTCTTCATGTTCATCCCCTTGGTTCTGAGATGCTTCAAATTTTGTATTTTTGGCATTATGAATGCCTTATGTATTAGGGATTGGGTCCATTTAACCAAAAAATTAGTTAAATATTTTACCTACAAAAAAAAGAGAGTATAGCAGGGTCTCATGTTTGTTATAGGTGCAGGCAAAATAGTGAAATAGTTTTCTCTCTTTTGTTTGAGTTCTTGTTGGCATTTTTGCCACATTGTTTTGTTGTTACTGTTAATGTAAAGAATGCATAAGTTGTAGAGATATTAATTCCTTTGTTGTTCCTTCAAGAATTTTGAAAGGGAAAATGTAAAAATCTCTGCAAGTTTTTGTGTTGGAGCTAAGCACAGAAAACTGACGCGATATCGCGACATGTCACGTTTTCACGGTCAACGTAGTCAACGAAAGCACTAAAATGAAAACGTCATGATATCATGACATGTCGCATTTTCACGGTCAACGTAGTCAACTGAAGCACTAAAATTAAAACATCGTGATATCACGACATGTCACAAAATTGTGACTTGCGATGGCCACAGAGCAGAGTGATAGAAAATGTCGCGATATCGCGACATAAAGCAGCAAAGGGCAATGTCAATAAAAAATGTTGCGATATCGCGATAGAAAAGCAAAGAAGGAGCAAAATGGTAAAAAAACATCGTGATATCGTGACATTTTTGAGGACGAGGCCAAGTAAGAGAAACATGTCACAATTTCGTGACATGTCATGATTTCGTGGGGTAAAAAGTTCAAAGTGCAAGAAGACAGAAAGTGTCGTGATTTCATGACATATTGTGGAGAAAAGGCAAAAACGAAACATGTCGCGATTTCATGACATGTTTCATTTTCATGAGGAGAAAGCACAGAGGTAGCCATATTGTATGGAATGTCATGATTTTGCGACATGTTGCATTTTCGTGGCCGAACAACATCAAGATAGAGGAAGACAAAAACATGTGATTTTGCGACTTGTTGAAGATGAAAGAACCAAATGGAAAAAACGTCATGATATCGCGACATGTCGCATTTTCATGACCTGTCATGTTTTTGCGAGATGAAAGCTGAGAAGTACAAGGTAGCGAGAAAGTGTCACAATTTTGTGACATGTCGCATTTTCCTGACCTGTCGCGTTTTCACGAGTAAGAAGGCGGGAAAGACAACGCAAGAGAAAGATGTCGTGATTTCGTGACATGTTTCATTTTCACGACATAAAGCAGCAAAGGGCAATGTCAATAAAAAATGTCGTGATATCATGATAGAAAAGTAGAGAAGGAGCAAAATGGTAAAAAAACGTCGCAATATCACAACATTTTTTAGGACGAGGCCAAGGAAGACAGAAACATGTCATGATTTCGTGGGGTAAAAAGTTCAAAGTGCAAGAAGATAGAAAGTGTCACGATTTCACGACATATTATGGAGAAAATGCCAAATGGAAAAACATGTCACGATTTCACATGTTCCGTTTTCACGAGGAGAAAGCACAGAGGTAGCCATATTGTACAAAACGTCGCGATTTCGTGACATGTCGCGTTTGCGCGGCCGAACAGCATCAAGATAGAGGAAGACAAAAACATGTCATGATTTTGTGACTTATTGAAGATGAAAGAACCAAATGGAAAAAATGTCGCGATATCGCGACATGTCGTATTTTTGTGACATGTCGCGTTTTTGTGAGATGAAAGCTGAGAAGTACAAGGTAGCGAGAAAGTGTCACGATTTCGTGACATGTCGCATTTTCGTGACCTGTCGCGTTTTCACGGGTAAGAAGGTGGGAAAGACAGCGCAAGAGAAAGATGTCGCAATTTCATGACATGTTTCATTTTCTCGATAAGGAGCAGCGAAGAAGCCAAAGCAGAGGAGAATGTCGTGATTTCACGACATATCATAGAGACAAAGCAAAAGAGAAAAAGATGTCGCGATATCATGACATGTCGCATTTTTGTGACTGGTGGCAAGAAGAGAAGGCAGTAAGGTAAAATTGTCGTGATATCGTGACATGTCGCATTTTTGTGACCTATCTCATTTTCATGACAGAAGCAATAACAAAGGCCCGATACAGTGTTGTTTGCATTTTCCTTCAGGATTGCATAGGAGAACGTGTGGAGAAGATAAGGATCAAGTAAAAGCTCTCCAACAGATTGTGAGATCATGGTCAAAGAGGCTCAAGGATTAAATGTTGTTGATTACCTATGTGCACAAGATAGAAGAACACAAAGTAGTTTTCAACGCCACCAAAATCAAAGATGCCTCCAATATTAAAAGCTCATGTCGTTGATCTCTTAACAACTTTCGGCTTGCCCTGATAATGTCATTTCTCCGAGGTAGATTGAGGGCAATAATTTCTCTTTTCAAGTACAGATTTTGTGGATCGCTCCTCTTAAAATATGTTTCATGTATTAAATGTTGTAATACGAAAGGAAGAGGACGGACCTCTATAAATACCAATGTAAAACTCAAGCAAAAGGAGGAGGATCTTGTTACAGAAATTGAAATAGAAATTGTAGATGCAATTGCTTCCATTCTTAGTGTCTTCTGGAGTTGGTGATCTAATTTGTTGTGTATGTTTGGCTTTCCGTGTGATTTACTTCTGTGTAGTCTAGTGTAATATAAGTTGAATTTTGTTGTGTTGAATTTGGCTATATTGGCATTTGAATGTTTGAAGTTTATTTGGAAGTGAACTCATGGCTAATGCGTGATCCAATTTTTGTATACGTATTCTAAGAGTTAGTTGCTGCTTAGCTTTAGGATCTAGTTGAAGTTATTATTGTTCGAGGTTGTTCTCCCCATCAACGATCGACTTCGGCCATATTTACATCCCTTTCTATTATTTCCCATTTCTTTTTGCATTATTTCCCATTTCTTTCCTGCATCTCTAGTCTTGAAACCAATTTAGATTAGTGTGGGAACCAGCCCTCTCTAGAGATTGGCCCGGGAGACATCTCTTTTTCTTGGCCTTTCAATGTTGGCCAAGTCTAGGGCACATATACATATAAAATCCTTTCCTGTGGCAGATTTGTGATCAACAATTTTTGGCACGCCTGGTGGGACAGACTATTTTTTTCTCTAATAGATCCACAATCGGTGGGACAAGTATTATTTCAAATTGACACCCAGAGGAATCAAGATATTGATGAACTGTCTTGACCTCAAAGCGGATATTGTAAGTTCATCTGGTGAGTCTGCTGAAGGATATTGTACCTAGAAATTTCTAATTGTGATGCTGGTGAAAATATTTGCTTCATGATCACAAGATCAAGTGCCAAAGAATCGAAAGATCCAGTCGAATTCTTCGAGATTGATGTTCAGAACTGGAGGGAGTGCTCAAGATTGGTAAGTCCTGTGAATCTATCATTTGTTGTTTCATCATAGGCTATAGGTCAGTTTGTGCCATCCCCGACTCCTCCCAATACTGCTACGAGCTTGCTACATCCAGATCCAGTAGTCCAAATGGCCTAGCATCCTCCACCAAGGAAGTTCTTGGCATGGAATGGTTCGGGAGCTTTGAACTTAATGGCATAAAATCCAGTTCCTGAAGCTGCTTTGAAAGCTTTTCCAACCTATGATGGTACTAGTAATATTGCTTATGAGCATATTAATGATGTAGCCTCTTTGGCAGCCATCCATGACATAACAGACGAAGATGTAATGATTAAATTGTTGGTGTTATCACTAAGAGGTAAATTGTTGTATTGGTACCGAACGTTGCCACCAGGCACTATTACATCATGGGATCAATTAGGAGAATTGTTAGTCAAAAATTTTCATGAACAAGCTAATCCATACTCCTTATTGTATCAATTTAATGTAATTCAAAGGCACCCGTAGGAAGAGATAGCTGACTTCAATGTCAGATTTACCAGAAGTTGGCAGAAAATTCCTGATGGTCTTCATCCTTCGGCCTACTAATGAGCTAGTTGCATTTTATTACCTCAGATCATTTAACACAGACATCAGTTGGGCTTTCTAGCAGTCCAACGTGACTAAATTTCTAGAACTGTTTGAACAAGTGCAAAAGGCAAAAGTTGACTTGATTGTCATAGGTAGGCTTCCACCAAAGGTAACAATGCCCATCTTACCTGATCTTCCTAAGCATTTGTAATCTGGTTTGTTTTCATAGCCTATGCCTTCCATGTATCCTATTCCCTCATGGAGCTCAAGTGCGCCTCAGATCACACCCATTCCAGTTCCCCAGCTCCCTGCTCCAACTATTCCACAGTTGCCTGCATCGAGCATTCTACGATTACCAACTCCAACTTCATTCCCAGCATTGCCTACATTGCTAGCACCTCTACCTCTACCAGCACCTCCTACACCCTCAAATCTTGATCCTTTTGCAATCCTATTACAAGAGGTACAATCTGCTAATTCAGCTATAAGAGCGATGGGAAATAAGATTACGATCATTGAAAAAAGCAGGCCGAGAGAGATTTCCAACCCAAGAGATTTCAACCTTCGCCAATCATGAGAGAACAAGCGGCATCAACAAGCAAGGTGCCAGAAAAGAACCTAACTATGCTGACAAATGAGGAAGCTGGCCCTACAGAAAGAACATATTGGTGCTCTACATGTAATGATCCACACGGAGAAGACACTTGTATGGTTCATCTGAACTATGTGCAAACATTGGCTACAAGCTCTTCTAGAGAACAAGTTAATATAATTACTAAGGTGGAACATAATTTTATGGTTCCATCTGAAGAACAAGTCTCAGTTCTCACAAGAACTGGGAAGAAGCCAGTCATTGTAGATCCAATAGAAATGGAACCATTAAGGGTACCGGCTGATTTGAAGATGCAGAATGAAAGGAAACAAGTACAAGTGAAAGCTCTTGTTTCAGTATCAAAGCCAGATCCACTTGTTCTATTAAAAGATCTTTTGCCACCACGAGCAAAGGAAATATTGCAAGAAAAAGCATCAGCTTCACAAGCGAGAGCTGAAATAGAGGAACGAGCCAAAGAAAAGCTCAAGTACCCATCTTTGACTAAGAGACTGAGGGTAGAAGCTACCCAGCAGTATCGGAGCAAATATGAGGACACTAGTGAAAAGAGGGAGTCTGGTGCATCCGATTACAACATTGTTGAAGAATTGAAGAAGGTTTCGGCCAAGGTTAGTCTCTATGATGCATTACAATTACCTGGGCAAGTTGATATGCTACAAGAATCCTTGAAGTCTGTGAAAGATAACGAGAAGAATCCTACCCAGATGATTTTTGCTCAAACGTTAACTTCTTTAGCCACTAGAAAAAATAGACCACCCCCATTTTACTTTTCACTCAGAATGGAGGGTTGGATTGTGCACAATTGCATGATTGATTCTGGTGTTGCGACAACTGTCATGCCAAAGGTAGTTTGTAAAATCATGGGTATGGAGTATACAAGAAGCATCCCTGGTGTCTTGTAGTTGGATGGGACTCCCATAAAAATAGTGGGCGTAATTAAGGATGTTCCTATTGCTCTGCATAGTATGCCTCAGATTACAGTAATTCAGGAGATAGTTGTGGTCGATTTGGAACCATATTTCAGTATGTGTTTGTCAAAAGAATTCACTGCCAAGCTGGGAGGCTACCTTTCTCTGGATTATTCTCACTTGGAGATTCCTTTCAAAGGAATAAGAGTCTGGATCTATAATCAGAAGAATTCTACTTTTCATATAGAGAAGATGGAAGAAGAAGAAAAGTCCACACATTCTGTTCACATGATCACTGAAGAATTGAAGGATCCTGATTTGATGGATGAAGTCCTGGATGAGCTTCACTTAGTGGATGAGTTTTCAATGCTTGATTTTAATGCCATGGTGGAAACTGAGATTGGTTGCTACTCCATTACAAATCCTACAGAGGGTGTAGTAAAACTGCCTCTTGATCAAGTTGGTCAAGACTCCGTGCCCGATCAATTATGGAAGTTGTATTTTGATGGAGCACGATGCAAAAATGGTGCGAGAGTAGGAATTGTCCTTATTTATCCCTCTGGCCTATAGAAAACATATTCATACCAGCTGACCTGGAGTTGTACTAACAATGCTGCTAAATACGAAGCATTGTGCCTAGGGTTGAAGAAGGCAAAAAAATTGGGGATTGAACAATTGCAGATTTTTGGTGACTCTGAATTGATTGTGAATCAAGTGACAAACAAATGCATCTCCAAGCAGCATTATTTAAAGGCATATCGCAACAAATTTTGGGACCTGTTTGAGGCGTTCACAGCATTGAATATTCAATCCATTTCATGAGAGCTGAATAAGAATGATGATATTCTAGCTTCCTTGGGAGCAAATTTTTCACCAATTGAGCAAGTAGTCTGAAGGCCAAAAATAGTGAGAATGGTGTATAGGCCCTCTGTCCCAGATAAGGACACCTTTTGGAAGGTCTTTGATAGTGATGAGCAAATTGTCAATTTTTTGGTTCAAGAAGTTGCCACCATCAAGGGAAGGACCTTGGAGCATGAAGAAGCCGAAGGCCTGATTCAGTTGCAGAATAACCACATTCCTAAAGGCATCATCACTCTAGAGAGTTTGTTTGATCAGAATGATCGGTCCAAGAATCATCGGATTAAGGTCGATGAGAAATAATACATGGAGCTTCAGTTGGAGGATGATAAGGTCATCAAAGTTGGAACTGATTCTACTCCTGTTGAGTTGCAAGAAATCAGACAATTGTGTCAAGAGTTTTCTAACATCGTGGCCTGGAGCTATGACAATCTGAGGGGGTATGATAAAGAGATTATTAAGCACACCATTGAGCTGGAAGAAGGAGTCAAACCCTTCAGGAAAAAGAAAATACCAGTGAACCCAAAGATTGAAGTCCTCATGAAGGCCGAACTTGCAAAAATGTTGCAGGGTCAGATCATATATCCAATTAAGCACTCGACTTGGGTTGCCAATTTGGTTTCGGTACGTAAGAAAAATGGAGATATATAGCTGTGTGTGGATTTTCAAAACTTGAACCAAGCATCCTTGAAGGACCACTATCCTTTGCCTCGCATTGATCAAATCCTGCACGTTGTTGTTGGGGCTCAATGCTTTTCACTTCTAGATGGATTCTCTGGATACAATCAAATTTGGGTTAGGGATGAGGATCAGTACAAGACCGCATTCACAACCAAGTGGGGCACCTTTTCCTATCAACGCATGCCTTTTGTATTGTCCAATGCTGGGGCTATGTTTCAAAGGGCCATGGACATCACATTTGAGGAGCTTTTAAATAAGATTATTTTCATATATCTGGATGATATGACTATCTTTTCGCACAAACGAGAAGAACATTGTTCTCACTTAAGACAAATATTTGAGAAATGTCGGGAGTTTGGCATCTCCATCAACCCAAAGAAGTCCATTTTTGCAGTAAAGGAAGGGAAGATATTGGGACATATCATCTCAGAGAATGGTTTGGCAATTGATCCATGGAGAGCTAAAGCTTTGAAGAAACTATTACTCCCGGATAATAAGAAAGAGTTGCAATATTTCTTTGGGCAGATCAATTTTGTCAAAAAATTTATTTTCGACTTCTCTCGAATAGTCAAGCCCATGACTGAGCTATTAAAGAAATATGCAGAGTTCAAGTGGACAACTCAAAGGAAATATGTGTTTCAGGAGATTAAAGATAAAATTGCCCAAGCCCCTATATTGATCAATCCAGATTATTCTAAAAACTTCATTCTGTATGTAGTTGGAGAGGATGAAAGCTATGCTGTAGTGCTTACCCAAAAGGGAGATGATGGGAAATAAAGACCTATTGCTTTCCTTATCCAGGGTATCTTACCTCATGAGGAGAGATACAATTTCATTGAGAAGTAGGTTTATGCCATTATGAAGTCCCTTAAAAAATTTAGGCACTCTATATCCCAGAGCAAGACGATCATCTATGTCATCCACCCTGATGTAAGAAATTTCATTATTCAGGGCAAGATGGGTGATAAGTGTGCTGGTTGGATCACCAAGATTCAAGAGTTTGATGTTGATATTCATCCAACCAAGTTGGTGCAGAGTAAGGCCTTATGTCAGTAATTAGCAAAAATTGTGGCCTCTCAGATAGTTGATCATCAAGTGAACAATCCTGCTAACGAAAGGAATTTAGTGAATGTCTCTGCAAAGGACCAATATTGGTTAGATGACCTTATTGACTATTTCTCTATGGGTAGATGTCCCCCATAATCAAATGCTTCACAAAGGAGAAGGTTTCACCTACAATCTCTTAGGTATGTATTGTTTCTCGAGGGGTTGTTCTTCAAAAACATTGATGGAGTTCTCCTAAGGTGTGTTAAGGAACCTGAGAAGGCTAGACTCTTGGAGGAGTTTCATTCTAGCATGTCGGGAGGACATCACGCTGGTAGGCCTATGGCCTTAAGGATTATTCGGGCAGGTTACTATTGGCCAACTTTGTTTGCGGATACTTTCAAGATTTCTCAAGTATGCGACAAATGCCAAAGGTACAAGAGACGGATCATAAATGCACCATTACCCCTACATCCAATTCAAGTAGAAGCACCTTTTCAGTAGTGGGGGCTGGAATTTATTGGGATCATTGATCCAAATTCCTTAGATGGATACAGGTACATCTTGACGGCTACTGATTACTTCATAAGGTGGTCTGAGGCTATTCCAACCAGGGCTGCAAATCAATATGTGGTAATCACTTTCATTGAAGGACTGATCATGTGTTTTAGCATTCCTGACGCCATTATCACAGACAAAAGAACTCCATTCATTGAATCCAAGCTAAGTTAATTTGCAAACAAGTATCGTATTGTTCTGAATACATCCTCCAATTATTACCCTCAAGGTAATGGCTTGGCAGAGTCCACAAACAAGAACTTGTTGAGGATTTTAAAGAGATCCTTGGGAGACAATAAGAGATCTTGGCACCTTCTGCTAAATCAAGCATTATGGGTAGATAGAATTTCAATCAAGAAGTCTATTAAGACTTCACCATACACCCTGGTATATGGGAAGGAGGCAAGATTTCCCATTCATTTAGAACTGCCTTCCTTGCAGCAATTGAAAGAATTCCCAGATGATGAGGAAAATATGGATCCCATGAACATACAATTGGCTTAATTGTTACAGCTGGAAGAGCAGTGTTCCTTGGCCCATGATGAGTTTGCTAAGCATTCATAGGTGGTATCCAAATGGTTTCACAAAGTTTCTACTAAGCGCATACTCAAAGTGGGTGACTTAGTCTTAAAGTGGAACAAAAAGAAGGCCAAGCCAGGGATGCACCAGAAATTTGACGCTCTGTGGGAGGGTCCATTCTAGATTGTCAGTGCAGGTTCGGCCAATTCATTTTACCTTGAAGACTTGGAGGGTAATCCACTTCCTATTTTAGTGAACGGATTTCATTTGAAAGCCTACATTTCTTAATGGAAAACTCAGGGTTACCTTGTAAAAAAACAAAAAAAACAAAAATAAAGAGGAAAAGAAAAAAATGTTTTTCCACTTCGGCTCCTTTTCCACGCGAGCCCGCAGGTATGTTTATTTCTCTTTCTTCTTTTTCCCTTCCCAGTATATAGTGGCTTCCTTCTACTTTTTTCTTCCACTTCCCTCTATTCCATTCCCTTCCTCTTCTACCCCTTCTTCTTCTACAAATATTCAAGCCACTGCTGTTGTTTCTACTCCCCCCTCTGATGTTCCCATTTCTACTTTCCCTTTCTTCTAGTCCTTTGTCTTGTGAGTACTTCATCACAGATATAGGTTCTACTATCATCTCCATTTCATCTACTTCCATTTCCTTATCTATTTCATAGCATCCCAATAGCTAGTAGCATAGTAGCACTCTGTTGTTGTCTCTACTGTTTCTACTCCTTCATCTTCCATCCTTCCATCATTCATCATTCCCGTTCTACGACCTGCACATCTGCTGGCCATCATTCTAGTTTAGGTGCTTTTTCACTATTGCCCTAGAGATCTTTGCACAGCACCTAGTCCTTCCCCAGCTCATCCGAGCTAGGTCAAGTGCAGTAGTTCTAAAGAAATAAAGGAAGTTTTGTTCTTCCATAAATTTTTGTTGAAGGTCCTGTTTTGAGTGTCGAGTACCAACAAGAGATTGTTGCAGCAGTTCACCGATGTGTCCAGCATCAACCAGCATTCACTTTCTGCTCCTCCAGCTTCTTGACTCTATTGCCCAATGGATTAAGGCCTGAGATTTGTGCATACAGTAGAACTGTATACCCTGCGAGCCGCCAAGAATATTGGCATTTTTGCCACATTGTTTTTGTTGTTACTATTAATGTAAAGAATGCATAAGTTGTAGAGATATTAACTCCTCTGTTGTTCCTTCAAGCATTTTGAAAGGGCAAATGTAAAAATCTCTACAATTTTTTATGTTGGAGCTAAGCATAGAAAACTGTTGTGATATCGTGACATGTCGCGTTTTCACGGTCAATGCAGTCAACAGAAGCACTAAAATGAAAACTTCATGATATCATGACATGTCACGTTTTCATGGTCAATGCAGTCAACAAAAGCACTAAAATGAAAACGTCACGATATCGCGACATGTCACAAAATCGTGACTTGCGGTGGCCATAGAGCAGAGTGATAGAAAATGTCGCGATATCACGACATAAAGCAGCAAAGGGCAATGTCAATAAAAATGTTGCAATATCACGATAGAAAAGCAGAGAAGGAGCAAAATGGGAAAAAAACATCATGATATCATGATATTTTTTAGGACGAGGCCAAGTAAGAGAAACATGTCGTGATTTCGTGACATGTCATGATTTCGCGGGGTAAAAATTTTAAAGTGCAAGAAGACAGAAAGTGTCACGATTTCACGACATATTGTGGAGAAAATGCGAAAACGAAACATATCGCGATTTCGTGACATGTTTCATTTTCACAAGGAGAAAGCACAGAGGTAGCCATATTGTACGGAATATCACGATTTCATGACATGTCACGTTTTCGTGGCCGAACAGCATCAAGATAGAGGAAGACAGAAACATGTCATGATTTTGTGACTTTTTGAAGATGAAAGAACCAAATGGAAAAAACGTCGTGATATCGTGACATGTCGCATTTTTGTGACCTGTCACGTTTTCACGAGATGAAAGCTGAGAAGTACAAGGCAACGAGAAAGTGTCATGATTTCGTGACATGTCACATTTTCATGACCTGTCACATTTTCGTGGGTAAGAAGGCGGGAAATACAGTGCAAGAGAAAGATGTCGCGATTTCACAACATGTTTCATTTTTGTGACATAAAGCGAAAGGGAATGCAAAAAAATGCGTCCGAGAGGAGAAGGAGCAAATGGTAAAAAACATCGGTGCTTTGAGGAAGGGGAGACGAACATGTCATGATTTCACGGGGTAAAAAGTGCAAAGTGCAAGAAGACAGAAAGTGTCACGATTTTGCGACATATTGTGGAGAAAAGGCCAAATGGAAAAACATGTCGCGATTTCATGACATGTTCCATTTTTACAAGGAGAAAGCACAGAGCTAGCCATATTGTATGAAATGTCACGATTTTGCGACATGTCACATTTTCACGGCTGAACAGCATCAAGATAGAGGAAGACAAAAACATGTCGCAATTTCGTGACTTGTTGAAGATGAAAGAACCAAATGGAAAAAACATCGCGATATTGCGACATGTCACATTTTCGTGACCTGTCGCGTTTTCATGAGATGAAAGCTGAGAAGTACAAGGCAGCGAGAAAGTGTCGTGATTTTACAACATGTCACATTTTCGTGACTTGTCGCATTTTTGTGGGTAAGAAGGCGGGAAAGACAACGCAAGAGAAAGATGTCACGATTTCGCGACATGTTTCATTTTCGTGATAAGGAGCAGTGAAGAAGCCAAAGCAGAGGAGAATGTCACGATTTCGTGACATATCATAGAGACAAAGCAAAAGAGAAAAAGATGTCGCGATATCGTGACATGTCACATTTTCATGACTGGTGGCAAGAAGAGAAGGCAGTAAGGTAAAATTGTTGTGATATCATGACATGTTGCATTTTCGTGACCTGTCTCATTTTCATGACAGAAGCAATAACAAAGGCTCAATACAGTGTTGTTTGCATTTTCCTTCAGGATTGCATAGGAGAACGTGTGGAGAAGATAAGGATCAAGTAAAAGCTCTCCAACAGATTGTGAGATTGTGGTCAAAGAGGCTCAAGGATTAAATGTTGTTGATTACCGATGTGCGCAAGATAGAAGAACACAAAGCAGTTTTCAATGCCACCAAAATCAAAGATGCCTCCAATATTAAAAGCTCTTGTTCGTGATCTCTTAACAACTTTCAGCTTGCCCTGATAATGTCATTTCTTCGAGGCAGATTGAGGGCAATAATTTCTCTTTTTAAGTACAAATTTTGTGGATCGCTCCTCTTAAAATCTGTTTCATGTATTAAATGTTGTAATACGAAAGGAAGAGGACGGACCTCTATAAATACCAATGTAAAACTCAAGCAAAATGAGGAGGATCTTGTTGCAAAAATTGAAATAGAAATCCTAGATGCAATTGCTTCCATTCTTAGTGTCTTCTAGAGTTGGTGATCTAATTTGTTGTGTATGTTTGGCTTTCTGTGTGATTTACTTCTGTGTAGTCTAGTGTAATATCAGTTGAATTTTGTTGTGTTGAATTTGGCTATATTGGCATTTGAATGTTTGAAGTTTATTTGGAAGTGAACTCATGGGTAATGCGTGATCCAATTTCTGTATACGTATTCTAAGAGTTAGTTGCTGCTTAGCTTTAGGATCTAGTTGAAGTTATTACTATTCGAGGTTGTTCTCCCCATCAATGATCGGCTTCGGCCATATTTACATCCCTTTTCGTTATTTCCCATTTCTTTTCGCATTATTTTCCATTTCTTTCTTGCATCTCTAGTCTTGAAACCAGTTTAGATTAGTGTGGGAACCAGCCCTCTCTGGAGATTGGCCCGGGAGACATCTCTTTTTCTCGGCATTTCAATGTTGGCCAAGTCTAGGGTGCATATACATATAAAATCCTTTCCTGCGGTAGATTTGTGACCAACAGTTCCCAAAGGCAATTTCAATTTGGTTAGGAATAACCAAAATTCTTGGTATTTTCTACTCTAGAAGGTTAGACATAGACACATGTTTTACCAAGTGGAACAAATAATATAAAGGTAAACTAGTAGGTGAGCCCCTCCTAAAATATCTGTGGAGCTCTATACCATATTTTATCTGGCACATCTTGTTGGACAAAAACCAGAGGATTTTTAATTGAAAATTTAAGGACAATAAAACTCTAATATGAAGGATAAAATAAGAATTAGTCCTAAAATGTCAAATCTATTTTTTGTCAACAAAAGTATGAAGAATATTTGTCACCCATAGAAAGAAGAATGATCTACTAACTTAATCTCCAATATTTTTTGACACGTGGAGGATGCAGAGCAAACAATTCTTTGCCTAACATATGTTTTCTGACACTCTTCTTTGATGGTACCTCCAAGTCCAACCCCGATCAAGCAACGATAGGGGATTGATTCTTACAAGACCCCATGATATCCTACTCAAATACATGATAAACTTTTGAACAACATCTAACAACATGGTACAGGCTATTGGATGTGAAATTAGCTTAAAATTGGTGGCAAAGCAAGGAATCATATAGGTCATAGTTTACGAGGATTTTAAATTGATAATAATTGCTCTTGCCAAAAATAAAGATTTTAGATCTTTATAATTGAAGATTATTCAAGATAATATTATACAACTAGGTAGGATCATTGTCAAAATATCCTATCAACACATAAGGCAGGAATTCAAAAAAGAGGATGACACACTAGAAAATCAGGCAATAAATATAGCTCCTATTTATTGCCACAAAATCATAAATAAGTAGAAGGGTAGGGTTGGTATACGAGGATGACAAAGACTCCAATAATGAAGTTCTTTTTTGTCTTCATGTTTTATTTTTTAGAATGCTCTATTCACTTTGATCTGATTAAAGAGTTTTGTACTTTTTTGTTAAGTAAATAAATCTTTTCTTTTTAAAAAAATATATTTGATGAAAACTTATGCATTGATGGTATGATAGACCTATAGCCCCATTAGGTCAAATGTTAAAAGGGCCATTGTATATGCATATTTCTTATAATCATGTGCTTTGGATAGTGATTTTTTGCTATAAAAATCCTAACCTTCCTCCTCTAAAACAACCTCATTCTCAAGTTCCAAGTGGAAGTTGTGTCACTTCTCATATATCAATCCCATAGATGACATGATCTATGGTTGAATTAGAAGAATCATGGTGGATGCTCCTCATTGATTTTATTAAAATATTTTTTGGGATTGAAATCATGTCATGGTTAGGGACAAGACAACTAGAACTTCCTTTCAACTATGCAAGCCAAACATTCTACCTCATGAAGAGTATATGGGTCAAGCATATCTACATCTTGTTTGATGTATGTTGAGAAATATTACATTATATGGTACATTCTAATGTATCCTATGGTACCTTCATGGTACAATTACAAATATGTAATATATTGGGATTGAGTATTTAGTATGGATGTGTGATTTATATTTTCGCTTTTATGTAAATGTCAATGTGTAAGAAATGCACAAGTGTCATGTAAGAGTGCAATGTGTAGGAAATTCATAAGTGTAATGCAAGTTAAAGTGCAAGTGTAAATTGAGAAAATGTGCACAAGTATCATGTATGTAAGTATACAAATATGTAATGTAAGGATGTGCACAAGTATCTTAGATTAAATATGTATGTAAGAAAGTGAAGAGTCTAGTATGCAAGTGGCAAGATGATAAGCCAAAGGTCATAGGACTTGTCATATGGAGAGCAATAGTCAAATAATTGAAGAGTCACATTACTATGGCTATATTATGTATATAATACTCCATAAGAAATTAATCCTAATATCAGTGTAGAGGAGGAAAAACGACACATCGTGTACGATTCTCAAGGTTGGATCTATTGGAAAGTCCCAATGTGACTATGACGACTGTTATGTCTCTACACTCGATGGAAAAAAGGAAAAATGGGTTCACCAGGAATGGTTTTAGGACTCATTCCAAGTTTGGGAGTGGGAATGTTTGATGTGTTGATTAAGAAAACACCTATGTTATTTGGTCTTTCTAAAATTATCAAAACTACAAAAATAAAGTACAATGTAAAACACATAATATGCAATAATACAAGGACTACCCTAATATGATTTTTGATTCAATGAAGTCTAACCCTAGCTTGCAAGAAAATAAATATTTATCTTTATGGAAAGGGTCCAAGAGAATGCAACATATAAACTAAAACCCTATATGCAAACTACATGCACTCCTTTAGATACCTAAAACAGAAAATAAAATGTTTGTTCTTTCTTTTCCTTTATTTTAGTTTAATGTTCCTTTATTTATTTCAAACTTAAAAGCAAAATATGAACAAGAAATAGAAAATAACAATCTAAAAGTTGACCATAGGACACTCACTTATTTTCTAAGTTTGACCTTAGATTTCACTTGCGTCCAGAACACCCGATAATGTCAACCTATAGTACAACTTCACAAAGACACTAAAAAAATGATGATCAGTGTTAGGGGGGCTTGCTTAGGCCACTATGTGATTGTGCTTGAAGGCATAGCAGTCAAGCCCCCTAGGTCATTTTAGTTAACCTTTAAAAGCAAATATAATTTTGACCTTTTGGATAAATGCAGTGAAAGACACAAACATGAATACAAATGTAAAATGATGTGAATGCGAAACTTGAAAAAATATGCAATTTTGGAACTAGGGCTTGGAAGATAAATGCTTACCCCCAATATAATATGATCAAAGTAAATTAAACAAAATGTTAAAATGATAGAACAAAAATAGAGACAAGAATATAATAATTATGACAGAAACATAAAGCAGATCCTAGGGTTTTGGGAATGAATATTTTTAAAACCCCAAAACAAATGTACAAAAATAAAAACCTAATTACAATAAAGGCTTTAACAAATTACTAAACAAATAACAAATAAACAAATACATATTTTGGACAATAACACATAAAAGTAAATAAATAAATTAATGTTTTCACTATAGATTTACACAGAGGGTTTTAAAATCCAAAATAAAAACAAAAACACAACAATCACATAGAATGATAAAATCAAATAAACAAATTAATGTTTTCACTGCAGATTTACACAGAGGGTTTTAAAACCCAAAATAAAAGCAAAAAAATGACAATCACATAGAATGATAAAATCAAATAAATAAATTAATATTTTCACTGCAGATTTACACAGAGGGTTTAAAAACCCAAAATAAAAGCAAAAACTTGATGAAATACGACAAAAAACAAAAAAAAAAAAAAATAACTAATGCAAAAGAATAAACCTGGAAGCTTCAAAGAAGAAACACAAGTAGAGGAAGGAGATCTTCTCGCCTTAAATAAGATATAATTGTCACCAAAGCATTCTTCAATAATAGAACACTTGATATCCTCAAGAGCACCAAAAGAGATTGAGAGAAAATCAAAAGCATAAACAAGAGAGTAAGTTGTGAGAACATATGGGGTATCTTGGGCATCATCATCTATCCAAAAAGGGATCCAAACCCCTTTATTTATAAGAGGTTTGGAAGAAGAAAAAGAAAAGGGTGGGAAAACCCTAAAGAAGTCATCCCAAAAGTTAGGGTTTTCTAAGAGAAAACCCTAACTTACCAAAATCACACCCCACAAGGGCCAACCACGATTTCAAGACAACTAGACCCATGTGCAATTTTTCTATAGTTTGGGGGACCAAATGATGTTAGAATTGGGACAAAAATTATACCGTCAAAAATATATTTTCAATCCCAATCCAATGGTATAAGTTTTGGGAGGAATGGAGAGGATTTTATGGGGGAAAAGTTGGCTCAAAGATGACCTTTAACAACTTAAGGGGAAAACTAAGGAAAAATAACTCATCTTAATGGGTCAATTTTCTATGTCTACATTTTTCCCCCTCTTTGATGTATTTATGGCCAAATAAATGCATCAAAGAAATATGTAGACACCTATGGAAAAACACAAAAAAGGGGTGGCCAGGTTTGGAAAAAGAGGGTGGTGCAAAAAAGTATCACTACAAACACTTTATATTTTTGCACACAAAGTGAGACATTACTACCGTTAATGCCTCTAAGGTTGGGATGCCCCCTCGAGTTTCAAAAGGAATGTAAAATTCCTTAAGAAACTCGAAAAAGGTAAAGAAAGAAAGCAAAGTAAAAAAACAAAAGAAAACAAAGCAAGTAGAGTAAAAGCATGACAATGGTAACTAGGTATAGAATGAATCTAACTAATGCAACTAACTAATGCATGAAATGTAATCTACCTAAGATGAAATGCATGGATGAAAATAAAAAATAAGGGAAAATAATGAAGAGGGGAAGAGGAGAGAAGAAGGGGGAAACAAAGCTCCAAAAGGTCAAAAGAAAGAAAGCAAAAAAAAAAAGAAAAGGAGCGGAAACCCTATAAGGATGTATGCTCGTAAATGATCAAGATGGAGGTTGTCCCTCATGTGTGGCCATGAAGCTATCCATAAAGGGTGTTATGCTAAAAAAAATAAAATGGTCAAGTGGAGCGATACCCACTATGGGTGTGTGCTCACTAGAAACTATTGTGGGGTGATTACCTACTAGGATGTGTGTTGTGTATGACCACAAGAATGGCCATGGAGATGATCCTATAATGGGGTGTAGTGCCCACAAAAATGGATAGGTGGAGTGATACCCACTATGGGTGTGTGCTCACTAGTGACCAAGATATGAGTGAAAAACCCGCTATGGGTGGTGCTCACTAGTGACTACTATGGGGTGATTACCCACTAGGATGTGTGTTGTGTATGACCATTGAATGGTCATGGAGTGTATCCTATAATGGGGTGTGGTGCCCACTGAGTCAAGGGGAGTGTAACCCAATAGGGGTGTGGTGTGTGCAATATGTGAGTGAAGAAAAGCATGAATGTGCATGTGTGCAATGTGCTGGAAGAAAGATAGCAGAAATAGGGACAAAAGAGATTAAAGAATTGTGTGTGTGTGTTCCTTTTTGAAAGTTTGATAGTTAAGAGATGTGTGTAAGATAGTCAGTGGTCGTATAAGCACCAAAAGGATATTCATATGGTATCTATCCTATCTCACGAGGATCCCTTAATAATCAAAATATCAAGAAGGAAAGTGTGAACAAACAAGATGCACAGATAAAAGAAGGACGTATATCCTTGTCTTGATGAGAGAAAAATATTTTTAAAAATATGAACAAGGTAAGGATATACACGAAGGAGAATAATATTCCTTGACTTTGGAGAGAAATTGATGGTCATTGTAAAAAATTTCAAGGTCAAGGAATAGAAGAAGAAAAGAGAAGTGATGCATGGGCCCTAGGTTGGGGACTTCACTAGGCATCAAAGCCCTAGTGAGAGTGCAATGCATGTGAGCTATGATCTAACTAGGTGTCATCACTTGCCATTGGCACAAAATCCCCAAAAATCTATATGATCAAGCAGTCATGAGCAAGCAACAATGCAATTATGACAAGCAAAAATGCAAAATGGATAAAATGTCAAGAAAATCATGCAACCTATGTCAGGCAAGTATGCAGTATGAACAAACAATAAAAATGCAATATGATCACTAAGCTAAATGCAATATGATAAATGATGATGAATTATGCATAGTACCTTTTTAGGTGCATTATGTTCATGGGTTCTTTAAGTTCTTTACCATCCAAGGAGGCATTGGCTTAGGGTGCACCAAAGTTACAACATTGCAAAATAGAATGTCAAAGGGAAAAGGCGGTCCCTCATCCTCATCACTCCACTCCAAGCCTTGATGATCTAAGTATTCAACATAAGTAATAAGGTGATCATCATCATAAAATGGTAAAGGTTGGTTTTTATTAGGAATGTAGCCTATGCCACATCTCCCAGGCCAAACTTCGACACCCAAAGGTTCTTGAATGCCTTTTTGTTGTGGCCCTAAACCTTTACCTATATATCCCATGCTAGATAGGATCTGTTTAGGAAGTGGGTAGTCATTGGACAAGTAACAATGGGCAAAAAAATACTCTACAGGAAAAGGATTGCTACCACAAATATTTTCTTTGAGGGATATTCCTATGAAGACAAAGGTACACGTGCCAATGTGTACAACTTCACCTTTCTTATAGGGTAAACCCATAGTCCTTGGTGAAGGTGGTAGCTGAGAAAGATCTAGAAGAGGTTCTTGAAGAAACATATTGGTTTGATCTTGTGATGAAACATTGATGAGTGGTTCCTCACTTACTTTTAAATTTTCAAGTTGCTCAATGATTTGTGAGGAAGGATGAGTAGGATAAGAGGAAATATAGACTGAATGATAGATATTGAGACCATATTGAGCTTGCTCAACCATTGAATAATATTTGAATGGATGAGGATCACCCGAAATGGTGATAAGTTGATTCCTAAATTTGAACTTCAAACATTGATGATAAGTGGAAGGGACAACCCTCATCGCATGGATCCAAGGGCATCCAAGAAGAATATTGAAAGATGCAGGGCAAGACACCACATAGAACAAGGTATCTAAAATATTAGGTCCAACCCTAAGGAGGAGGGATATAATATCGTAGGCCTCTTGGAACTCATTGTTGAAAGCTTTGATGATAACATCAAATTTAGTTAAGTCTCCCTCTTTTAGTCCAAAGCTTTGGAAAAATTGATATGTATAAATTAAGGGAAGATCCATTATCAATCAAGATTCGCTTGACAAAATTTTCCCCAATAAATGCAGTGATGTAGAGGAGAGAGTCCCCTTGCAGGTCAGAGGAAGGTATATCATCATTCAAAAATGTGATGTGATGCATCCCAAGAGAGCCTACAACATTAGCTATAGCACTAGGGAAAATATCTTGAGGGATAGATTGTTGTTTTAGAAGCTCCAACAAAGCTTCCCTATGAATAGGGGAAGTTTGTAAAAGTTCTAAAAGGGATATCTTAGCTAGGGTACTAGCTAATTATTGTTGGATGTCGAAGGAGACTTTAGGTTGAGGTTTTAACACTAACGGTGGGTTTTCTAAGCTCGTGCTCCTTTTTGAAGGGTTCTTCAAAACTAAGGTGGGTTTTGAAGGTAATTTAGATGAAGGACTCATCTCCTATTGAGAATGTTGAGTCGGTTGCATCTTTTCTTGTTTCCTTGTGGTTATCACTACCATACCAACCATATGGTCATAGGGAGGGGGCACTTTATTATATGATACTTGATTGGTTGTTGACTGACCATGCTTAGGGAGGGGATCTTGAAAAATCCCCATGTCTTGGTTTGTTGTGGGTGTTTGTTGCGTAGGAGGTTGATTTATTGTTGGAGGATTTGGTTGAGGACCTTCCAAAATTAAGAGACCTTCATCGATTAGGTCCTGAACCACATGTTTCAATCTCCTACATGAGTTTGTCATGTGCCCATCCACCCTATGATAGTCACAATGTTATCCTAATTTGTACCAAGTAGTTGTAGTGTCTAGTTGCCTTATGGGAGGTAACTCAATCATGTTGGCTTCCACAAGTTGTTTTAGAACCACCATCATAGGTAAGTTGAGTTTTGTGAAATTCCTTGGTGGAGGTTTTTGGGGTTGGCTTAGCACCATATTTTGTAGGGAGTTAACAATATTGTTAATGGGCCTACTATCTATTACCCCATCACCTACCACGTGCTTGTTATTATATTTTGACTTAGTGGTTCTATCTTCTTTTATCTTGAGTTGGCCTCTTTGGATAAGGGCTTGCTCTACCCTTCTTGCTAAGTCTATTGCTTGGTCGAAAGATGTGATAGTTGTGGTCTCCAATTCATAAGATATTTGTTCTTGCAGATTTTTGATAAATATCTCAAGCATATCTCGAGGAGGTAAGGTGTGTCTTAATCATCCAACTAGACTTCTCCAATGAGACAAGAAGTCCAAAAAACTTTCATCCTTACCTTGCTTCAAAAGGTATAAATATTTTAAAGTCACTTTTTTCTCCACATAAGCTCCAAATTGTTGAACAAACAACTTTTTTGTCTCCTCAAAATTCCTCAAAGAATGATTAGGTAGTTGATAATACAATTTCAATGCCATACCACCAAGGCTCTTAGGGAATTTTTTTAGTAAAAATATATCATCATATATAATATCATGGCATGTTGTCCTAAACATCCTTAAATGCTCAATTGGGTCCTCTATTCCCTTATAAATAGGTAAAACCGACATTGGAAAATGCTTAGGGTAGGGCCTAGAGGTGATAATAGGGTCTAAGGGTTGATTGCACATTTTCTTATAGTTATAGGTGAAACTTGGTGCTTGAAGCATATCTATTCTTGAAGCTAATTATTTCACCATATTTTTCAAGCTTTGCATATTGGGATTGTTGTTGTGCAATACCCCTAGATTCCCTAGGGGAGGGTTATAGGTAGGCTATTGAAAGGGAACTTGACTAATGTTATGGGTTATGATATGTGGTATCTTGTTGTGGAAGATAATATTGGAATATATTACATTATTTGGTACTTTCCAATGTACCACCTTGGGTACATATTTAGATTAGGAGTTTGTCTTAGATTAAGGTTTGAGTAGTTACTTTATGCAATGTAATAAATGCACAAGTGTTAGAATGTGCAATGATTTAAATGTGCATGTAGTCCACATGTACATGAGTCATAGGTTAGGTAAATGAAGATTCATGGGTAGATGAAAGGCCAAGGGACATATCTCCCCATATAGGCCTTTGATATAGTGAAGGAATGAATATAATGCAAGAGAGAAACATATAGAATAGTAGAGCATAATTATGAGAAGATAAGGTAGATATAATTTAGATCATGCAAAAAACCTCACCCTGATAGGGTTGAGAGGGGAGGGCTCTGGTCCCTCCCCTGCTCCCCCTCCCATGGCTCCTGGTTTCTGCCCAGTCCCTGGCTCAACCCGGTCATCCCTCCCGGGGGTGGTTGTTTGCGATGATCTCCTGGGGGAGATCCTTCTCCACTATCCGCCCCTCCCGGCCGGCTAGGGTTTCCTTGGTTGTTTTTGATGGTGCTTCCCGGGGATCCCCGTTTGGTTGGGGATCTCTTCCCTTTTCCCTCGGCTTCCCCCGGGTTTTTGCGTGTTCGTGTGATTTGGTCCCCGCTTTCCGTCGGTGGAGGTGACGGTTAGGGTTTGGCAACTTCCCCTTTTTCTTGTGAATCCTCGCGGGCTCGTGCTTGGCGGTTCTTGGTCCCTCGGTCCTCTTCTTTTTCTCGGGGCGGGTTCCTTGTGGTGCAACCTCTGGTCACTTCGATGGATCGGATCCTCTCTGTCGGGCGTCGGCTCCTCGGATGGCTCTCGTGGTGTGTTTTCCGTGGGCGGGTGGTTTCTCCATGGGCGAGATCCGCCAAATCCGTCGGTTTTCCTACGGGCGGTCCTTTTTTTCTGGTTTCCGTGGCGGGTTTCCTGTTGCTTCCGCTGGCGGGGTTTGTGGTGGTTTTTGCTTCCTACGAGGCAAGTTTTATTGTAACGGTTTTCTTTGCTTCTGTGGGCGGTCTTCTCGATGGTGGTTTTTTACTCCCGGGGGTCTCCAAAACTACTTTTTTTCTTATTTGTTTGTTTCCCGGAGGGGTTGTTTCATGCTTACTATTACCGCGGGGGGTTTGCTTTGGTGTTGTTTCAAGGGATTGATGCCCTAGGCCCATTGCTTATGTAATCAGGTTTTGGGATCCTTGTTAAAACCCGCTATAAATACAAACACATAATTTAGATCATGCAAGAATTTTTGGAGTGTTTAAGACCTCCATTATATTACATTGTACTATTTTCATGAGCTTTCATTAATGGCTATTTCCTGAGTTTTTACATAAGTTTCTCATATAGTTTTCCTACATATTATATTATCATTATCATATAGTTAACATTGTCTACTCATTTTAGATTTTGTGGTTGCATTTCCTTTAATATATATCATCAAAAACTAATAGATAACTCATTTTTGGTGGAACAGAATAAGAAAATTTGAAAGAGGGAACGTTAGAAGATAGGAATTGAACATTTTTTTGGGGTATGCTACTAGTTGTATAAGGTTGCAAATTTCCTCCAATATTAGTGGTTGTTGTAGTAGCATATGTAGGTTTATAAAATGGATTAACATTATGAGAAGATTCAAAAAAGTATTGATGTGAATGTTTTGAGAAGAAATGGTTTGATGATGAGATGTCCCAACCTCTTTGAGGGGGGTCTCTTCATCCATGGCCTTATTCAAGACTTGCCTGTGTTTCTTATAGAAATTCTAAATATGATCAAATGATTTGAAGGTGATATTACCATGAGGACCTTCAATAGGATGAAGTCATCATTATTCTCCAAGTCCTTTCTCTCTAGATCAAGATTCTCCTTGTTAATATGATCATCCTCTTGAGGATTCACATCAAATTCTAAAATCTTTCACTTATTCCTAAGGTTTGGAGTCATAGGATTAAGAGAAAGGACAAGGGAGAAAAAAATATCTAAAAATAACGAAATACACACAAAAGGTATTTTTTTAAGTATTTTCATGTTTTAACTCTATGCAAACAAATTTAATGGTCTTGCTTATAGTTGAAAAGAAAAACAAAAGGGGCAAAAGGAAGGAGCTTCCTAATTTGGCCACTAATTGGGCAAAAGTAAAAGAAAACTAGATTACACAACTGAAAACGAAAGTGTGAGATATGAAAGACTAATAGCCTCAATCTTATAACTGCAAGTAGGTTTTGAAAGTTGGAGAGGTATAATGAACTTGTATAAAGTTAAGGCCTTCACCTGGATGCCCACATATAGATTCTTGGTGATGAAATCCAAGCCATGATGAAGCCAAAGTCCTACCAGTCCTCACCCAGTTTACTATGGTCAGTGATATACTCTCTGAAGAGAAATATATGCTTTATTCCATAGTTATGATGGATATTAGACCGACTTAATTTTAATATTTATTAAAAGTTTTCATTTTTTTGAGCATAGGTGAAATAATGATTACTTCCAAGGTTCATGGGTATGGCTAACCCCCTTCACTGTGTATTCTCGTTAAGTCCAATCTAGCTTTGACTTACAGGGCCTTTAATGTAGATTTTTCCACCACCAAAGAAGTGGTAACTTGTCATGAGGCTAGGCTACGGAATAAGCCATCGAATGTGTTCTTTTTAGGGATATTAAAAATAATAATGTGAGTCGAAAAAGATTTTATAATATTATTTTTATATTTTTTAATCTAAGAAAACAAATTTTAGTGGTCTTGTTTAAATTTTTCACAACAAAAGAAAACAAAATAAAAATGCTTCCTATTTTGGCCACTACAAAAGTGTGTTTCATGTCGAGTTCACCAAATATTTGTGAGGGAGAAAAACAACACACTGCATACAATTCTCAGTGTTGGATCTGTTGGGAAGCCCCAAGGTGACCGCGGTGACTGTTATATCTCTACACTCGATGGACAAAAGGAAAATGGGTTCACTAAGAATGGTTTTAGGACTCGTTCCAAGTTTTGGGGTGGGAATGTTTAATGTGTTGATTAAGAAACACCTATGTTATTTGGTCCTTCTAAAATTATCGAAACTACAAAAATAAAGTGCAATGCAAAACACACAATATGCAATAATACAAGGACTACCCTAATATGATTTTTGATTCAATGAAGTCTAACCCTAGCTTGCAAGAAAAGAAATATTTATATTTATGGAAAGGGTCCAAGAGAATGCAACATACAAACTAAAACCCTATATACAAACTACATGCACTTCTCCTTTAGATACCTAAAATAGAAAATAAAATATTTGTTATTTCTTTTCCTTTATTTTAGTTTAATGTTTCTTTATTTATTTAAACTTAAAAATAGAAGATGGACAAGAAATAGAAAATAACAATCTACAATTTGACCACATGAAAATAAAAATAGAAGTGAAAAAGAAAAAGATGGGAAAACCCTAAAGAAATCATCCCAAAAGTTAGGGTTTTCTAAGAGAAAACCCTAACTTGCCAAAATTGTACCCCATAAGGTTCGACCATGATTTCAAGATAACTAGACCCATGTGTAGTATTTCTACAGTTTGGGGGACCAAACAATGTTGAAATGAGACAAAACGTATACCATCGGAAAGCTCTTTTTGAGACTAATCTAATGGTATAGGTTTTGGGAGGAATGGAGAGGATTTGGTGGGGGAAAAGTTGGCTCAAAGATGACCTTTAGCAACTTGAGGGAAAAACTAAGGAAAAATAACTCATCTTAATGGGTCAATTTTCCATGTCTACAATCAAATTACTCAATTGTAAAGAGGTACAGAAAAGGAATAAAGATTGTATATAGTTTTTGAGCAATTAATATTGTAAGATTTTTTTATGCATAGTTCATGAATGACTTAGGCCATTTACATTCATATTTGATTATATAAGTGAATATTATTTTCAGTATTATATAGGCCTTGATATACATATTAATTTGCTTATATATTATACTCTTTATATTGATATTTTTGACCTTTAATATTATGGCTATTTTATATTATGACCTATGATATTTTGTGGTAGTAAGGATTAAAAATCCAATAGTGATATTAGAGCTACCACCTAATTATGTTCACTATTATTTTATTAGCTACCATTAATAAATATTTAACTTTATCCATTTTTTATAAAGTTGATTTAGAGTCTATCCACTCAGGAAGTGAAGACTTGGACTCTATTTTATAAAGGTTTTATTGAGTAAAAATTGAGAGGACAAGAATAAGTCACCCTAATTTGAAATCTAGGATCTTTCCACTTGGTTGAAGGAAAACTAGTGAAGACTAGGACTCGGCTAATTTGATAGAGCCAACTCAAGAGAAATTTGGACATTGATAGATTGAGAACCAACTCAGGAGAAATTTGGTCATTCAAGGACATTCATAGTCACCCTGACATTGATATTGGGTTCTCTAGAAAAGAGGAGAATCATATTTTTGTTCTTAGGTGCAACCTAATACAAGCATCAAATCTCTTTTAAGTGCAACCTAAGACAAGCATCAAAGCTCTCAGATAATTGAGTATTAAAACTCCTAGATAATAGAGAAGCATCATAGCTTCCATAGGATTGAGAAGCAATATAAGCTTCCAAAAATTAGAAAGTTTTTGAGAGGTATAAATAATAATATAATTACTTTATGCTAATATTGAATATTATTTTATAGCTAAAAGCATAAAGCAAGAAAATTTGTAATAGATATTGAAAATAAGAGGAGAATAAAGAGGTCTGGTTGCAATCCAAGATTAAAATAGAATCGCTCAAGCCTAATAAAGCTCAATAATAAGAGCAAAATCACTTGAGCTTGATAAATTTCTATCTCAATATAGAAGCATCAAAGCTTAGAAGAGACTAAACATAAGAGAGGAATAATTTAGTGTAGAAGCATTAAAGATTGGAAGATACCAAGCATAAGAGAAGAATATCTCAATGTATAAGCACCAAATCTTGTAAGAGACCAATCATAAGAGAAGTATTTTAGAGAAGAAGTACTAAATCTTGGAGAATACCAAGCATAAGAAGAATATATTAGTGAAGAATAAATAGAGCTTGAAAGACATCAAGCATCATAGTAGTGGTTCATAGTAGAAGCATTCAAACCATTTGAACCTGGTAAAAGAGGAATAGCCAAACTAGAGAGATGTGCAAGCAACAAAAGAATGTTGGGAAGCAAATTGATATACTAAAGAGAATTTTGAGAGCAACATTTGAAAAGTGCAGCATGATCAAAGGATCATAAGCGAGGAATATTAGCCCATTGATATAGTAGAAAATAATATTGAGTGTAGTGTGATCAAAGGAGCATAAACAAGGAAGCTTAGCCCATTAAGTGCAAAGCTTAAGACACTAGGAAATCAATCTACAACATTTATTAAGTATGGCTTGTAGTTCTTGAGAAACACTATGATAAGAGATTCTAGGGACTAAGAAAAAGTGCTAGATTAAGAGAGATAAGTATTCTAATAACGCTCAAGGAGTAAGATCACATGAGAATGATGCGCTCTAATAGTGCTCACAAAGGATAAGCATTCTCTTGTGCCCGTATAGGAGAGGTATTCAAATAAGAGTGAAATTCCCTAAGTGCTCATGCAATAGATAAGGAAGCAAAGGTGGTCTTAAGTAGTAGTTATTGAACATTCATTTCAAAATAGAATGACAAACATTCAAAGGAACAACAAGAAACAACAATCATAACAATATCCAAAGTGTAATGAACATAATAGTATCCAGAGAGCAATAAACAAAGCATTATTTAGGGAATAGCGAATGACATAATATTTAGGGAATAGTTAGGAACAAATAATAGTGCACTATCAAGAGAATAGCAAGCATCAAGGAACAATGAATAATCTTCTGAAGGAATAGCTCTCAAGCACTTTAGCAACAACAACAATTGAGAGTAGTAAAATATTATAAATACTAATTGCACCTAAATATCCAATTAAGCACAACAATGAGGAGATCAAGAAAAATGCAACAAAATATTTTTCAAGTCATACAAAATGACATATAGCTGGTGAAGTGTTACATCTAGAATAATGTTTGATTGCAAGAATCGACTCATATTCTTCCAACGTGTTATTCAATTTACATGCAAATATTGAAAGGTTTATATTTTTTGTAGATGTCATAGACATTATGATAAGCAAGGTGAATATAAGGTATGCATTATTATGTTGATTTAATTATATACCTTGATTATCAATGAAGTTAAAAGTTTTAAAGTGTTAATTATTATGTGGGAGATATAAGGCTTTCTACAAAGTTTAAAGTTTTTTAATTTTGATTTTAGTGGAGTGATAAGGATCAATAATAGGATTACTAAAGTTTAAAGTTTTAAAGATATTTGAAATTTGAATTTTATTTAAATTCTTGAGAAAAAATTGAAATTGGAATTGTAAATTTAATATATTAGGGAGTTAAAAGGTTTTCTACATCAAAGGATTAGAAAATTTAAAATTTGTAAATTTGGGAGATATAGGTTTTACTACTTCAAAAAATTGAATCATAGATTATGAAAAGAGATATGGAGTCCATAATTAAAAAATAAATATTAGCATCAAGTGAAATTATCTCAACCAGTTAGATTCATCAATATTTAAAGACGAGACCAAGGTTCAAATCTTGCCAAGCGATACATAAATAATATCAAAGCTTTGATGTAATATCATCATGTGATGATTATGTAATATGAGTGGGCCTATTTCAATCCCATATAACCAATTTAAAAATAAGAAGAAAATATTAGCAATTATAAAATCTAGCATTGGAAATTGATTGAAAATTTTAAAGATAAGTTAGATATGGTATTACAATTCATCTATAGAGAAGCTATGGATGAAATTTTTGAGATATTTGAATACTATTTACATTCAAAACTTGTTGAAGCAATTGATAATTCAAATGATGATATTATGATACCTATTGATATAGGTAGTATAATGTATATGGCATTGCTTTCACTTGAACTTCATAAAGATGAAAATATGAAACAAAAAGAGTTGATTGAAACTCTAAAAAGGAAAGTAGAGATTGATACAATTGAATCAAGTGAATCATCTCTAAAAAAATTGTTTCATTATTTATGCAATATTTACAGTCCAAGTTCATCTATTCAACAAACTATTATGATGATCTAAGTGAATGTTCAAAAGATACAATATAATATCAAGATCTAAAGGTCAAAGACAAAGAATAAGCTCAAGTATTTTGTGATCCAAATCATGTAGATACAAATTTTGAAGAATCAAATAATGAATATGAAAGAGAATACATAGTAGAACTCAAAGGAGGAGATGAATCTCAAATATAGGTTCATGAACAATGCAAGATCACTTGAATATTGAAGATAAAGATCAAGATTGAAGACTAAAATCTTCAATAACCAAATAATGTAATACAGGGGGGTGTTGAGGAATATTACATTATTTGGTACATGCTAATGTACCCAATGGTACCTTCATGGTATAATTATAAATATATAATATATTAGAGTTGAGTCTTTAGTATAGATGAATGATTTATATTTCTCTTTTTATGTAAGTGTCAATGTGTAGGAAATGCACAAGTGTCATAGAAGAGTGCAATGTGTAGGAAATTCACAAGTGTCATGCAAATTAGAGTACAAGCATATATTGAGAGGATGTGCACAAGTTTCATGTATTTAAGTGTGCAAATATGTAATGTAATGATGTGCACAAGTGTCTTAGATTAAGTGTGCATGCAAGAAAGTGAAGAGTCTAGTATGAAAATAGCAAGATGATAAGCCAAAGGTCATGGGACTTGTCATATGGAGAGAAATATTCAAGTACTTAAAGAGTCACATTATTATGGCTATATTATGGAGATAATACTCTATAATAAAGTAATATGAATATAACATTACTCAATTGTAAAGAGATACAAGAAAGGAATAAAGACTATATATAATTTTTGAGCATTTAATATTGTAAGTTTTCTCCATGCATAGTTCATGAATGACTTAGGTCGTTTACATTTATATTTTTTAATAGGTTATATGGTATTGAAATGGGCCCCACCCATATTACATTATCACCACATAGTGGTATTACAACAAAGCTTGGATATTATCTATGTATCATTTGGCAAGATTTGAACCTAGATCTCCTCCTTGAAATGTTGAGGAATCTAACCAGTTGAGCTAATGCCACTTGATTAAATAAGTGAATGTTATTTTTAATATTATATAATCCTTGATATATATCTTAATTTACTCATATATATTCTACTCATTATATTGATAATTTTGACCTATTAATATTATGGCTATTTGACTCATTGAAAAATTTTGTGGCTACTTTATATTACGACCTGTGATATTTTGTGGTAGTATGGCTTAAAAACCCAACAATATCATTCTTAAGGCCACGACAAAAAGTGGATACCACTACCACTAGATCTATATGATAATTCTATGTGAGTAGGCTCACGAACCCATTGAAATAGTCTTCTATTGGTTCTATATGTTTGGTTTGCATAAAATAGACCACATAAGAGGTAGAGGATCCCTTATCAAACTACAGTAGTAATATCTTGAATTATAGCCATGAGATATGATAAGTGCAATGCTTGAATTTCCAAATAATCCATTGATAGGACTAGTTATCTAGCTTAGAAGAATCCAAGGTAATATGATCATCCTTAGCAATGCAATTTATGTGAATGATCCCATCCATCATGGATATCCAATCACATGGATCCATACCCTTAAAAGACACAATATCAATACATGGTACATGAACATCATGAGGTTATTAAAGTAAAAAAAATATCATACAAAGGGATCAATAACAAAACATATTTCAAGTTACACTCACCCATAACTATGATCATAAAAATGTGGAGGCATATATCCCATGGAATAGCCACTTGAATGGTGATTAAATAAGGATACTACGCCAATTTGAGATCTAGATGTTGGAAGGACCATGGATCATGCCTATAATGAATTCATTGAAGGTTTTAATAATCATCAAACTTGAGATTATAGTAGGAGAATCTACTAACTAAGAATCAAGATCCTTAAATTAATCATGTTGTTGAAACTGAGAAACCTATTGGAACTCATTGACCAATTAACTCTCCATATAGGAATGTTGCCTAGGTAGTAGGTTCAACAAATCCTATATTGAACTAATTTGTTCCAACCTTCCCTCCATGGATCAAGATGCCTTTACATCCTATACTATAAATGATCAATGTTGGTTATCATGCACTCAAGCCTAAGATGACGATGATATAAAAAATTGTAAATATTGGGAAAAATGGTTGAGGGTATTAGGATGAGGACCTTTGCAAGGAGTTGGGTAGGGAACTTATGGTATTTAAAACAACAAGAGTCCTCAAGTCAAAGTTGATGTGTTATAGGATATTATGGTGCCTACTTGGATTCCTTGGTTGTCATTTCTTTCTAGTCATGCAAGAATTCTTATGTAGATTTATGAATTGAAAATACTCATTGACTCATGCCCAACCAATAGACATCAATATTTCATGCATACACTAGGATAATGACCCTAAAGATACCATCAAACACTTTAAAAAAATGTGGTTAGAGATACGCCACATTTTTATTGGCTTGATGAGACAATCAAAATGAGATACATCTCACATAAGGATCTTGGTTCTCCTAATGCTATTTTTTATCGAGTTTCTTAAACACAAATAACAATGATTAATTCATAATATTATAAAAAAAACTGCATTGAAATATGGAACTAAAAAAATTGATAAAATTTACCTAAGTGATAGGATGTAGATCTAATATAATAAGGTTCTAGAATATCTTGTATGCCCTTCTACCATTTTTTGCATCACCATAGGGAGCTAAGATTGAATCTTTGTTACCACTTGTAATTAAATAAGTTCTATAGATAGCAACAACGATATCAAACTCAAAATTACAAAACAAAAATCATTCACTAGAACAACATTAAGATATCATTGCAAAAGATGAAATATCACAAGTTATAAATTCTAGATATAAAATCAATAACGCATCCTAACAACTTGGAAAGGGTGAAGTCTCATAGCCACTTAGAGATGGAAAAGCCTCATATATGCACCAAATACAACTTAAGCTAACAAGTATAGATGATGAAACAACTACAACATAACTCCTCTATTTATAGACTAAAACAACCAACAACCCTAACCCTAATGCTTAAGGGTCAACTAACCTAATCCTAAGGCCCAAGCTAACAATAATAGTTAAATAAGGCTATATTGGAGTTGTTATATAAAATTTTAAAGAAGTTTTAGTTAAGGTTAACCATAACTAGTTTAATCAATCTCATTAGAGGTGTATACATAACCATACAAGTAGTTTAACCAGTCCCACTATGGGTGAATACATCAATATTTTCCATAGGCTTACATTAATAATGCCCATAGGCTCATGTCAAGAATACTTGTAGGCTTACACTAAGGTTTCTCATAGGCTTGTAACATTATCTATTAAATTTAGCTAATAAGATCATAATACCCTCTTCCAACAACCCCCATAATCTAATATTAGGTCTAAGGAGAGAAGTTATTAAAGATGCTAACATCTCCCCCATAATAAAAGCTTAATTCAGGTAAATAATATCTAAACCTCTAAGCCTTATACATCATCTAGAAGACTATAAAGTCACCAAGAAATATTTAAGCCTCCATTACCATATGGGATACTAAAAATCTGATAAAAAATATATGACCCTTCCTCACAATTTGAAAGACTATGAATTCCACCATAAAGGATACATCGCTACTACAAGATGGTTTTATAATTACTTAAATGGCACTTCAGGCATAATATTTTCTAAGTTTTTCCATTGATTAGGGAAAATGTGGCATATATGGTCTATGATTCTCTTATAAATTATTGTTAAGTTAGAACAAAAATATTGCAACCATTTTGAAGAGCTCAAAAAACTGTGCATTTTGAAAAAGAGGGTCCAAATGATGTAATAAAAAGTTATGGCATTTGGAAGTTTACCCCTACATGTATTGACAAAGTTGCCAAAACCATTTAGAATTCAAAAAATTCCTATGACTAATTGGAGGATGCCATGTGTCACAAACCATCAAATAAAGGGATTCCACCTATCTCTTGAGTTTGTTGTTGACTAAGTAGGCAAATAGGCATGCAATTTGATTTTGGCTACTTGATAACAAAAAAATTGATTTTAAAATCCAACCTATTGCCATGTTAAATGTGATTGGGGTTCCTACCACCAATGCATCCAACCAACAACAAATTAGAATATGACAAGGATTTCTCCCTTAATCATGCACCAAGAAGTGCCTTATGAATGTTAGGCCAACCATGAAGGCACATGATGAATTAAAAATCCAAGAGGATTGCAAATAAATATTCTAATAATACCATTGATCCTATTTTCCAAAATGTTACCAGACATAGTCTCTACCATGCCAATCATCCACATTGTGCATTTATCATTTTTTCAAAATTAGAAACAACAAATGGACTCCATCGTGCCATCTTGTAGTTCAATATTTCTTGCATGCCTTAAGCTAGCCATAAAGGTGCCAAACAACCTATTGCACATTCCCTTTCTTTTGGTTCTAAGATTACAAAAGGGACACCTCTGTGTACACATCTAGACACTATACCTCGATGTTACACAATATACTTTCCACTATCATTTAGTTCTAGGAACCACACATTGTAGCAATGTGGCCTTAAGAGCTACACATGATCCATATGTCATAACGATTCTATTTAGATGATAGAAAATAAGATGAGAGAATTTTACCATGGGACCCTTCAACCTCAAGAGCCTTAACTCTCTATCATTGTCTAAGGTACTGCCTTATAGTTTACCAATCTTAAACTTGGAACTTGCCATCAAAGTGAATTATTTTTGCTTACCATCACCATAGATGCATGAGCCACGCCAATAAGCAATATGTTCCAAGCCTTTTGGAACACATATAAGAGGATTTTAACTAAAGCTTACCCAAGGCTTATATGGAAATTAGGGGTGATTTATTAAATGTTTAAATCCTTCTTATATTTGGAAACCATACAATCAAATTGTTAAAATGGTCCAACAAATTCTTATATTGTTATGCTGGGAGAGGATTACTTTACATTTCCTAAAATTTCTAATACCATGTTATATTTCATGATATTTTCAAAAATTAAATTGAAGCATAACATTCACTACAAGTCATATCTAAGAGAATAAAGAATTGAAGTACAAAAATCAAGCAAATGAAATAGGAGAGTGGGTTCCCAAGGGGTCGCCTCTAACAATAGATCACATAAAGATATCATCATACACAATGATATAATGGATCAATGCTTGCACATTGTTTAAAATAAGTACCTAATTCCCAAATTATAGTTACATATTACACTAACCTAGGCTAACATAAGGCTCAAGGTTAAGTTAGGTTTAACCATAAGTCACTAAACCCTTAATAAGGTTAATCATATGTGGTTTAACCAATCCCACTAGGGGTGAATACATAACCATACAAGTGGTTTAACCAATCCTTTGAGGGGTGAACACATCAAGACTACTTGCATGTTTACATAGATAATGCCCATATGCTTAAACCATGGTTGCTTATAGGCTTATATCATCATTTGTTAAACTTGGCCAATATTTTATCCTTGATTTATGAACTAGAGAATATGACAAGGAAAAATCATTTCAAAAGAAAATTCATATAAAATTTTGAAGTCAATTATCACTTCCATTTTAATCCACTTTTACATCTTTGAAAACCTTAGCCAATATCCATGAAACTTACATATTAACCCTATGCTTTCAAAACCATCATATCATGTATAGTCATCTCATCCTTGATAATAACTTTTGGTGTAGCATTTGATACCTAGAAAGAGATTTCTATATATTTGCTCTTCCTCTTGTTCTTATCTAAGGCATTCATACTTCCAACCAAGGCATGCTTACTTCTAATTAAATCTTCCATAATGGAATTTCCTTCCATGCTACCTAGCTTTTCCTTATAACAATACTTCATGTTTTGAAGTTCTCCAAATATCTGGAATGAGAAAATGTTAGGCTGGCTCCTTGCTTGCACTCGCTTGAATTAACTCATTTTTAATTGATTTAGATATAAATATTTACCAATAATATTAAGACCTTAATGATCAATAACATAATTTTTATATTAAAATGGTTATGCATGACTAAAATGAGCCCAATCATATTACATTATGATTGCATTAGCACAATATTACAATATTATCTCAACAATGATATATATATCACTAAGCAAGACTTGAACATCGGTTTTTGTCTTGAAATTCAATGTACTTAACTAGTTGAGCTCCTATCATTTGATAAATGTTAAGGTTTAACCATAATATTTGAATCTTGGTTAATGAATGAAACTCCTCACTCCCCACTAATTACTATAAACCCCATGGGCAAAATGTTAAAGTTTTGACTTGTGGTTTAAGGTGTGAAACTCTTCATTCCTTATTGATTGTTCTAAACTTCATGGAATAATATCAAATTTTACATGGGTTATATAATTAAAACAAGTTTTACTTTTATCAAGTCGATCAATTTTTTAAGACAACAATTTAATAATTATACATATATCATTTAAATTTCTCTTATAAAAGTCAATAAATTTCCATATTTTATTGAAAAATAACTTAATTAATTTGAACATATAAAATCTAATCAATCAAAGTACACAAATAATTTATATAAATTTAAATTCACATATATACATAAATTCAATAAAAATCCAGAATGAAGAATGGTGTAATAAATTTGAACCCACATTATATGAAATAATTAAATTGATCAACATCCATTTTTTTTTTAAAGATACATAGGGGATTTGGGTACATCTACACTATTTTTAATAATTGTCAAGTGCAGGATCAAACCATAGGGACAGCCCACAGGAAGCCTACCAATTGCAGGATCAAACCATAGGGGTTGTCCCTAGCAAGCCTATACCACCTCGTTATTATTGATCTGGTATGAGGGGATCACTAGTTGCTCAAGATTTGTATCAGCATTATTGATTCAAAAAGCACTTAGAGGATTCAGACTACTACCTTTGTAAATAAACATGTATACCCCTAAAATTTTAATTTAGGTCTCTTCTTGATAAATATCTAAACAAACAAACATCGTCTAAATTAAAATCCTAATACTCTATTCTTCCTTGTTGGACTTCAAGTCCACATGCAACATTTTAAATTTTTTTTAAATGATTTATCAAATATGAATTCAAACTTCTTTCCATAGACTAATAGCTATTTAAACCCTAATACTTCATTCTCCCAAGTTTAAAATAGAATCGCTCAAGCCTAATAAAGCTCAAGCATAAGAGAAAAATAGCTCGAGCTTGATAATGTTCTATCTCAATATAGAAGCATCAAAGCTTGGAAGAGACCAAACATAAGAGAAGAATAATTTAGTTTAGAAGCATCAGAGCTTGGAAGAGACCAGGAATAAGAGAAGAATATCTCAATATATAAGCACCAAATCTTGTAAGAGACCAAGCATAAGAGAAGTATTTTAGAGAAGAAGCACTAGAGCTTGGATAATACCAAGCATAAGAAGAATATATTAGTTAAGAATAAACAGATCTTGGAAGACATCAAGCATCATAGTAGCGGTTCATAGTAGAAGCATTCAAACCATTTGAACCTGATAAAAGTGGAATAACCAAACTAAAGATATGTTCAAGCAACAAAAGAATGTTGGGAAGCAACTTGATATACTAAAGAGAATGTTGAGAGCAACATTTGTAAAGTGCAACGTGATCAAAGTATCATAAGAAAGGAAGCTTAGCCCATTGATATACTAGAAATGAACATTGAGTGTAGTGTGATCAAAGGAGCATAAACAAGGAAGTTTAGCCCATTAAGTGCAAAGCTCAAGACACTAGGAAATCAATCTACAACATTAAGCATGGCTTGTAGTTCTTGATAAACACTGTGATAAGATATTCCAGCCACTGAGGTGAAGTGCTAGATTAAGAGAGATAAGTATTCTAATAACGCTCAAGGAGTAAGATCATATTCTTGCACTCTAACAATGCTCACAGAGGAGAAGTATTTTCTTGTGCCCATATAGGAGAGGTATTCACCTAAGAGTGAAATTCCCTAAGCACTCATGCAATTGATAAGGAAGCAAAGGTGAGCCTAAGTAGTATTCATTGAACATTCTTTTCAAAATAGAATGACCAACATTCAAAGGAACAACAATCATAACAATATCCATAGTGCAATGAACATAATAGTATCCAGAGAGCAATAAACAAAGCAATATTTAGGGAATAGTAAATGACATAATATTCATGGAATAGTGAGGAATAAAGAATAGTGTACTATCCAGAGAATAGCAAGCATCAAGGAACAATGAATAATATTCTAAATAAATAGCTCTCAAGTGCTTTAGCAACAACAACAATTGATAGTAACAAAAGATTATAAATCCTAATTGTACCTGAATATCCAATTAAGCACAACAATGAGGAGATCGAGGAAAATGCAGCAAAATATTTGGCAAGTCATACAAAATGACATAGAGCTAGTGAAGTGTTACATCTAGAATAATGTTTGATTGCAAGAATCAAATCATATTCTTCCAACGTGATATTCAAGTTACATGCAAATTTTGAAAGGTTTATATTTGTTGTAGATGTCATAGACATTATGATAAGCAAGGTGAATATAAGGTATGCATTATTACGGTGATTTAACTAGATACCTTGATTATCGATGAAGTTAAAAATTTTAAAGTTTTAATTATTATGTGAGAGATATAAGGCTTTCTAAAAAGTTTAAATTTTTTAAATTTTGATTTTATTGGAGTGATAAGGATTAATAATAGGATTACTAAATTTTAAAGTTTTAAAGATATTTGAAATTTGAAGGTTTTTAAAAAGTTTTTGAAGTTTATTTAAATTCTTGAGAAAATTTTGAAATTGGAATTGTAAATTTAATATATTAGGGAGTTAAAAGGTTTTCTACATCAAAGGATTAAAATTTTTAAAATTTTCAAATTTGGGAGATATAAGTTTTACTGCTTCAAAGAATTGAATCATAGATTATGAAAAGAGATATGGAGTCCATAATTAAAAAGGAAATATTAGCATCAAGTGGAATTATCTCAACGAATTAGATTCCTCAATATTTAAAGAGGAGACCAAGGTTCAAATCTTGCCAAGTGATACATGAATAATATCAAAGCTTTGATGTAATACCATGTGTGATGATGATGTAATACTAGTGGGGCCTATTTCAATCCCATATAACCAATTGAAAAAGAAGAAAATTTTAGCAATTATAAAATCTGGCTTTGGAAAATTGATTGAAAATGTTAACGATAAGCTAGATATGGTATTACAATTCATCTATAGAGAAGCTATGGATGAAATTTTTGAGACAATTGAATACTATTTACATTCAAAACTTGTTGAAGCAATTGATAATTAAAATTTTGATATTATGATACCTATTGATATAGGTAGTATAATGTATATGGCATTGCTTTCACTTGAACTTCATAAAGATGAAAATCTAAAACAAAAGGAGTTGATTGAAACTCTAAAAAGGAAAGTAGATATTGATACAATTGAATCAAGTGAATCATATCTAAAAACAATGTTTCATTCTTCATGCAATATTGAAATTCCAAGTTCATCTATTCAAAAAACTATTATGATTCTCTAAGTGAATGTTCAAAAGATACAATATAATATCAAGATCTAAAGGTCAAAGACAAAGAATAAGCTCAAGTAGTTTGTGATCCAAATCATGTAGATACAAAGTTTAAAGAAACAAAGAATGAAGATAAAAGAGAATTTAGAGTATAACTCAAAGAAGCAGGAGATGAATCTCAAACATATGTTCATGAACAATGCAAGATCACTTAACGATTGAAGACAAAGATCAATATTCAAGACTAAAATCTTAAATAACCAAATAATGTAATACAAGGGGGTGTTGAGTAATATTACATTATTTGGTACATGCTAATGTACCCAATAGTACCTTCATGGTATAATTATAAATATATAATAGATTAGGGTTGAGTCTTTAGTTTAGATGCATGATTTATATTTCCCATTTTATGTAAGTATCAATGTGCAGGAAATGCACAAGTGTCATATAAGAGTGCAATGTGTAGGAAATGCACAAGTGTCATGCAAAATAGAGTACAAGCATAAATTGAGAGGATGTGCACAAGTGTCATGTATGTAAGTGTGCAAATATGTAATGTAAGGATGTGCACAAGTTTCTTAGATTAAGTGTGCATGTAAGAAAGTGAAGAGTCTAGTATGCAAGTGGCAAGATGATAAGCCAAAGGTCATGGGACTTGTCATATGGAGAGAAATAGTCAAGTACTTGAAGAGTCACATTACTATGGCTATATTATGGAGATAATACTCTATAAGAAAGTAATCTAAATATCATATTACTCAATTGTAAAGAGGTACAAGAAAGGAATAAATATTATATATAGTTTTTGAGCATTTAATATTGTAATTTTTCTCCATGCATAGTTCATGAATGACTTAGGTTGTTTACATTCATATATTTTAATAGGTTAAATAGGATTGAAATGGACCCCATCCATATTACATCATCACCACATAGTGCTTTTACAACAAATCTTGGATATTATCTATGTATCATTCAGCAATATTTGAACCTAGATCTCCTTCTTGAAATGTTAAGGAATCTAACCAGTTGAGCTAATGCCACTTGATTATATAAGTGAATGTTATTTTTAATATTATATATGTGTGGGGAGCGCAAACCGCACCTGAAATGACTTGCAATGTATTTATTATTATATCAAATTGAAAGGAATGAACATGCAAATGACACGTAAATAAGAAAAACAAATAAATATATTTTTTATTGATATTTCCAATCCACGATTACATATTCATCCCTTTGAGGGATACCCAGTGTGTGATATAATCAGTTATAAGTGGGGCACAAATGGTGGTGGAATAAATCCCCTTGCAAAGGGGAGGTGCACTTTCGCAAGTTTCTTGATCCCGCACATGAAACTGTACGAGGGCTTACAGATACCTCCTTCTCCAGATCTTCTCCTAGAGGGATCCTTGTCCTCCTAATGCTTTGATCCGATCCTATAGACTTGTACCTGCATTCATGGAAACAACAAAGCACGATAAGTAGAATGAGAAGCCTCCCTAGATGAGGCCTTTTGTTAGCACATATGATAATCTAGATAAATAAGCATGAAATGCATAAAAACAAAGCAGATATAAGTAATGTGCATATGGAAACCAGGAATATTAATCTAAATACGATAAAATATTCAGATCTATGCTAAAGATATGTAAATGAAATAATAATAAATGCAGATCTATTACTAAGAACAAAGGAACAACCATATTAAAACCTGGATATGCCTATGGGCTAAAGGTTACCTTAGGTCTTATGGGCTGTAATTAATCGCTCCTTGGCTCAAAATGATGTTCCAGGGTTGCCAAGTGTGTCTCCTACATTGATTGGCAGTTGGGAACAATGGATCTGAATGCTAATGCATGGACATGGCTTAGTCTAACGGTGTTCCAAAGCTCCTAAAAGGGTTGTATATTAGCTCTATGTTTTGACAGGGCTCTGCTGCACACAATTTGAACTCTCTGTCTCCCTTGCTCTTTGTGGGAGAGTCCATATATAGACTCCCCTCTCTCAAATTTGGGCCTTGGCTTCCTGGAGAAGCTTCAATCTAGATTGCATGTGACTGACCATCTCGAGTGGAAAGCATCAGTCAAAAATTGGCATTGAAGGGGCAGTTAGTAGAAACTTAGGCAGTTCCTCACCAAAATCCACCCGTAAACAATGCAAAGGTGCAGTCAGACTACGTGATCTAGGCCTATTTTCATGGCTAGACTGTGCATGGTGCTAGCTGTTATCAGGTCCAACTATCAGGTGTGGTCATTGTAGTCTTCAACAACCAGGTGTGGCCACTATATTCTTCAATAGCCAGGTGTGGCCGTTGTAGTCTTCAGCAGCTAGGTGTGGTCACTATAATCTTTAGCAGCCAGGTGTGGTGGTCGCTCTTCTTGAGAGCGACCGGGTCTGGATGGGCTAGAACTGCCCTGTTTGAGTGGTTAGGACCACTATCCACTCTTGGAGAGATCCAAGAGGGTTCATATTTTATGTAGATGTGTCCATATGGGTAGTCTCCTACACATGACATCTTTTAGGTGTCTACAGATGCCCCTTTTTGATATGCATTGTGAGAAAACACAGTGCAAAGCAAAAATAGACCACCTAGGGCCACATTGTAGGGTGTGTGATGATCATCAACATTGGATGCCCCAAGTCATGGGCTTGAGATGCCTTTAGGGCATTTTGTGAGTTGACCAAAGGTCTTGTGATGCCTTTGGGGCCTTTTGTGCTGACCAAAGGGCTCATGCTACCTTTGGGACTTTTTATGAGTTGATCAAAGGGTTTGTGTTGCCTTTGGAGATTTTTTTATTTTTGACCAAAGGGCTTATGCTACCTTTGGGGCTTTTTGTTAGTTGACCAAAGGGCTTATGCTACCTTTGGGGCATTTTAGGTTGACCAAAGGGCTTATGCTACCTTTGGGGCTTTTTGGGTTGACCAAATGGCTTATGCTACCTTTGGGGCATTTTTGGTTGACCAAAGGGCTTATGCTACCTTTGGGGTATTTTGGGTTGACCAAAGGGCTTATGCTACCTTTGGGGCTTTTTGGGTTGACCAAAGGGATTATGCTACCTTTGGGGCATTTTGGGTTGACCAAAGGGCTTATGCTACCTTTGGGGATTTTTGTGAGTTGACCAAAGGGCTTATGCTACCTTTGGGGATTTTTATGAGTTGACCAAAGGGCTTATGCTACCTTTGGGGCCTTTTGTGAGTTGACCAAAGGGCTTATGCTACCTTTGGGGCTTTTTGTTTTTGACCAAAGGGCTTATGCTACCTTTGGGGCTTTTTGTGAGTTGACCAAAGGGCTTATGCCACCTTTGGGGCTTTTTGTTTTTGACCGAAGGGCTTATGCTACCTTTGGGGCTTTTATGAGTTGACCAAAGGGTTTATGCTACCTTGGGGGTTTTTTGTGAGTTGACTAAAGGGCTTATGCTACCTTTAGGATATTTTGTGAGGTGACCAAAGGGCTTGATGCCTTTGGAGCATTTTGTGAGTTGACCAAAGGACTTATGCTAACTTTGGGGCTTTTGTGAGTTGACCAAAGGGCTTATGCTACCTTTGGGGCTTTTTATGAGTTGATCAAAGGGCTTATGCCACTTTTGGGGCTTTTGTGAGTTGACCAAAGGGCTTATGCTACCTTTGGGGCATTTTGTGATGTGACCAAAGGGCTTATGATGCCTTTGGGGCTTTTTGTGAGTTGACCAAAGGTTTTATGCTACCTTTGAGGCTCTTTGTTTTTTACCAAAGGGATTATGCTACCTTTGGGGCTTTTTGTGAATTGACCAAAGGGTTTGTGCTACCTTTGGGGCTTTTTGTGAGTTGACCAAAGGTTTTATGCTTCCTTTGAGGCTTTTTGTTTTTTACCAAAGGGCTTATGCTACCTTTGGGGCTTTTTATGTATTGACCAAAGGGTTTATGCTACCTTTAGGGATTTTTTTGAGTTGACCAAAGGGCTTATGCCACCTTTGGGGCTTTTTGTGCATTGACCAAAGGGCATATGCCACCTTTGGAGCTTTTTGTGAGGTGACCAAAGGGCTTATGCTACCTTTGGGGCATTTTGTGAGGTGACCAAAGGGCTTGTGATGCCTTTGGAGCATTTTGTGAGGTGACCAAAGGGCTTGTGATGCCTTTGGGACATTTTGTGAGTTGACCAAAGGGCTTATGCTACCTTTGGGGATTTTTGTGAGTTGACCAAAGGGCTTATGCTACCTTTGGATATTTTTGTGATTTCACCAAAGGGCTTATGCCACTTTTGGGGCTTTTTGTGAGTTGGCCAAAGGGCTTATGCTACCTTTGGGGCATTTTGTGAGGTGACCAAAGGGTTTATGATGCCTTTGGGGCTTTTTTTTAGTTGACCAAAGGGCTTATGCTACCTTTGGGTCCTTTTTGGTTTGACCAAAGGACTTATGCTACCTTTGGGGCCTTTTGTGAATTGACCAAAGGGCTTGTGCTACCTTTGGGGCTTTTTGTGAGTTGACCAAAGGGCTTATGCTACCTTTGGGGCTTTTTGTTTTTGACCAAAGGGCTTATGCTACCTTTGGGGCTTTTTGTTTTTGACCAAAGGGCTTGTGATACCTTTGGGACATTTTGTGAGGTGACCAAAGGGCTTGTGATGCCTTTGGGGCATTTTGTGAGTTTACCAAAGGGATTATGCTACCTTTGGGGCTTTTTATGAGTTGACCAAAGGGCTTATGCTACCTTTGGGGCTTTGTGGGTTGACCAAAGGGTTTATGCTACCTTTGGGGCTTTTTATGAGTTGACCAAAGGGCTTATGCTACTTTTGGGGCTTTTTATGAGTTGACCAAAGGGCTTATGCTACCTTTGGAGTCTTTTGTGAGTTGACCAAAGGGCCTATGCTATCTTTAGGGCTTTTTGGGTTGACCAAAGGGCTTGTGATGCCTTTGGAGGTTTTTGGGTTGATCAAAGAACTTATACTACCTTTGGGGCTTTTTGGGTTGACCAAAGGGCTTATGTTACCTTTGGGTATTTTTTTGAGTTGACCAAAGGGCTTATGTTACCTTTGGGGCTTTTTATGAGTTGACCAAAGGGATAATTCTACCTTTGGGGCTTTTTGGGTTGACCAAAAGGCTTATGCTACCTTTGGGGATTTTTATGAGTTGACCAAAGGGTTTATGCTACCTTTGGGGCTTTTTGGGTTGACCAAAGGGCTTATGCTACCTTTGGGGATTTTTGTGAGTTGACCAAAGGATTTATGCTACCTTTGGGGCTTTTTATGAGTTGACCAAAGGGTTTATGCTACCTTTGGGGATTTTTGTGAGTTGACCAAAGGGTTTATGGATACCTTTGGAGCTTTTTGGGTGACCAAAGGGTTTATGGATCCCTTTGGAACATTTTGGGTGGACCAAAGGGTTTATGGATACCTTTGGAGCTTTTGGGTTGATTACTTGACTATTTGATTGCTAATTAGTGGAGGTATGATACCAATAATGCCCCAGTTGATGCTTGAAAATATTTTTGTTTTGATTTTATGTTATGGATGCAATGATGAATGCAATGCTTAGATAATGATGTGATAATGTTGTATGTATGCAATGTACTGATGACATGTGCTAGATAGATGATAGATGTATGCTTTAGATGGTATGATCTAGATGTATAGATGCATTATGATGATATATGCTTACATGGATGGAATACTTATTATTAAATGCATGTTTAATTTTGATTTTGTTGTATGTATATAACATATATTGTTATGATACGATAAATAAAATGTGTGTAATGCATTATGATGGTGATATAATGTAAATGAACTTGCATGCTTTAATCACTTAAAACATAAGGTATGCATGTAATATGAGCTTAACAATCTAATGGGTGACACCACAGAATGTATAGCAATCATGAATCTAAATAATAATTCTTAGCATAAGACTTAATTATTTAAGCATCCAAATGTGAGATGAGATGATGTGATGTGTATGTGCTTTCTTGATGAGCTTCTATAAATTAAAGATATGCACAAAAATAGTCAGTGGTCGTCTAAATATCATTGTTGACCTTCATCCGGTATCTATCCTATTTCATAAACATCCTTTAATGAACAAAACCTCATAAATAAATTTGATGATTTGACTAATGGGATGATTTATTGCTATGAGGGGATTTTTGAGGTTTTCCATGAGACTTAAACACCCTAGTTGCTCCATAAAAAGTTGTATACTGATCATACAGAGCTTCTGAAGGATAAATTTTTGTTATGAAGACCTATATACTCATTATCCATATGTGTGCAAATAAATATATTAGATAAAACATAAGGATACCCCTATGTTAGGTGGGATTCATTCAGTCCATTATTGTATTGGTTATCCTCAAATGTTTATCCTAATCCTAAGCTGGACTCAGTTGGATTAAACCACTAGGCGGTACAAGAAACCTAAAGCTAGCTCTTCCACATGAAGACATTGCTATGTACAAAAGCGAGACGCTAATGTGACAGACATATCATCGTGCATAAGGATACCTTACAGCTCATTCCTGCTGAGAATTCTAGGGATTCAAGTTCAATACTCCCTTCTTTTCTTCACTTTATTTGGGATACTTGCTCATGCTTAGTGATGAAAATCACTGTTTATTTTGAATTTTTGTTTTTCTTTTGAGCAAGGGATTTATGTAGTGATGATAATCACTATTTATTTTGCTTTTGATTTTTTATTTGTTTAGGATTTTTGCTTGTTTTGATTAAAGCAAGGGATTTCTTTGGGTAGGGGTGAACTTGTCCTTTTTCCAATTCTCAGCATTTCCAAACCGATCGCATAGGGGGATGATCAAGATAAACTTTTCACCTTAGGATACCTAATATCACTTTGTAGCATTCATATTTCCCTTATTCCAACTAGGAATTTAGTGTTTTGATTATTTATGGTATTTTTAAATATACCAGGTGCTATCAAAACCAAACCTCATCTATTAAAAGCTAAAACAACTTTCTACAAAGTTTGATAAAACCACTAGGTATGGCTGAGTGATCAAAAAACCCTAGTATATTCCTTATAGCAATAGGAAGGGGTTGTGTTGAAAAATACAGTTACACACAAGGGTGGTGGATAAAGATGGATTTGAAGATGCATGATTGAGATACAAACATGGTGTCATTTGTAAGATTGCAAATATGACCTATCTTAATGCAAGTGCAACGGATGGAAATGCCTATATGTAATGCAACTACATGAATGCAAATGCAAATGTTTATAGTTTTATTGCTTATTGATTTTTGATATTTTCCATTGTTTTTGGAATTTTGATTATTTCAAATGTTTTTTACTTTTCTTGATTTTATATTATTTTTGTGCTCTTATGTTTTGCTTTTGACCAAAGGGGTTATGGTGCCTTTGGGGTTTTTTGTGATTTGACCAAAGGACATTAAGATGCCTTTGAAGCCTTTTGTGAATTGACCAAAGGGCTTTAAGATACCTTTGGAGATTTTTGTGAGTTGACCAAAGGGCTTTAAGATGCCTTTGGAGCTTTTTGTGAGTTGACCAAAGGGCTTTAAGATGTCCTTAGAGCCTTTTAATTTTTTTGATTTTAATGTTTTCTATTGTTTTTGAAATTTTGAATTTTATTATTTTGAAAGGGAGGAAGGTATGATACCTTAGGTATCCCCTGTGTGTGTGCTACTCAATGAAAGTGAGGAAGGTGTGATACCTTTAGAAGTCTCACTTTGCCTCATTGAACTTGATGTGGATGGTGGGGAAGGTATGCTACCTTTAGGACCCCCATTGCATATGTTTTCCATTGCAATGTAATCATCTTGCTTAGGAAGAGTGACAAAAATCAGCTCTCTCAATTGGGGCACAAAATTCTATGGGGTACCCCTATCTTGATGAGATGAAATGAGTGAACCATCTGCGTGGAGCTCATTTCATTCTAATAGACCTTAGACCACCTTTCATAATGAATGGTAGTTGTGGATTTCATGCCCATGTATGCAATGATACATACAATAGAGGCTTTCATCTGTGGACCCATGCTTGGGTGCTCTTTGCTTGACCTCGGGCAATGCAAACGCATTTGCCTTTTACAACTTTTGAAATAAAGTTGTAGGAGTCATCTCAAGTGTTACCTCTTGTTGAGGTTGCTTGTTAGACCTACGAGGTTGTGACTAACCTTGGGGCCTATTGAGTGGTATTTTCACCCAATTGTGAAAGTACACTCTCCCTTAGGATTTAGGTTCCAAATCCCCTCTTGCAAAGAAGTTAAACAAACGACTTCTCCAAGGTCTTCGCTATATTAGCATTTGCATATGTGTATTAGTAATCTCAAATAAAGATATTCAATTTAAATGCTTGGAACACCTTAGTGATTACAAGTAACTATAAACAAGGGGCAATGTTGATTTATTTTACCATGAAACTTTAGTGATTTTTCATTGAACCAAAATAGAGCAAATGTGAGTTGGCCCTCATATGACCACGATGTAGTGCCTTAATTCCTTTTATCTTGAGGATTTTGAAATAGATTTTATATTCTTTATTAAGTCCAAATATGGCTTCTTATCATGAAGATGAATATAGCTTTCAATGTGATCGATAAACTATCCCTCTTTGGTGAAATAGGTTTTCACAAAGCGGTAATATTTCATGACCTTAAATTAAGGGCTTTAAATGTCATTTTAACTTATCCCTCTTAAATGAAATCAAATTTTCATTAAGATGAACAATTAAGTGCTTTGAAGAAATGACCTTCAATGTAATACTCCAATTACCCCTCTTTTGTAAAATTAGAATTTTTATGAAGAGAGGGCAATTTTAGGCTCAAAAAATGGAAATTTGTGAAATGCCATAAAACATAACTCCTTCAATGAAATTGGAATTTTCATGAAGGGAATGTCATCATAGGCTCATGAATGAAACATGAAACTGAAAAAAATGAAATTCGGTCCAAAAATGGAAATTTTCTATTTTCGGAATTTTCAAAATCTGTAATAAAACAACAACTTCAATGAATTTTTAAAAATACTAAACAACTCCGAAAATAAAATTTCAAAGTGTGTATTGGAAGTATGAAATATAACCTACGCAATGGTGAAATTGTTTTTGGATTTTGAAATTTTTTTAATGTTTATTTTAATGCCTGAAAATTAAAAAAAAATTAAAATTTCTGGAAAAATAAAATGCAGAAAAATGAAAATGAAATGCAGAAAATGAAACACATGATACATTCTGTTTGATGCTATCCTATTCCGGAAAAACCGAAGATGTGAGGTTTTCATGCATGCAACCTAACCTATTGGACTTGCAAAACAATCACAATCTGAATAAGCTAAGTGCTGGCTCCTAGGGCTTTAAATGAGGTTTTCAGATTTAAACATTCGCATGAAGCAACCAAGAAACTTGCATAAACTCCATTTACAAGCCTAAAATCTGAAAAGGGGAAAAATAGACATTTAATCTTGCATGCAGAAAATGACTCCTCCTTTCTTGCCCATAAAATGCAACTTTCTAAAATTTTCTGTATTCAAAATTTGTCATTTTATAATAACAGAAATTTTTGGTTTTCCCAAAACCAGTCCATGGAAGAAAACAACTCAAACAGGTCCAGAATGGCCCTCTTACCTTCAGCTCTGCAACTCTGCTTGCAGTAGTTTCCAACCCCATATTCTGAGTTTGCTTCCCTTTTTAATGGCTCTTTTCTCCCTTGGTTCATTTCCAAACGCGGGTTTCAAAAAAAACTCTCCATTTTCATCCTCTATTCGTTTCCTCTTCGTTTACCTTCCAAAGCGCTTAGCTTCCTTGGTAGGACTTACCATTTGCTTTGTAACGTTTATGAGTGTTTATGGGTATAATGACACATTGTATTATTCAATTAACGCCTTTATTGACTCTTCGATATATAACTGACTAGAATCCTCTTTCGAACGATATTCTCTATTAAACATAAGCATTGCTCACCCACATACTCATGGCTCACCCACGTGATCATTTATTAGAGGACAATAAAGATAATAATATCGTATTATTCTTGCCCCATCTTCATGAATATGTAAGCACTGTCACATAGTTATTTGACTATGTTTGGCTGCAATGTTCTGTCGGCTCCCAACGGTAAGTGATATGTATCTCACGAGTTATATGACTGCTTCACCTGTATCCTTCACGGCATCATCCTCACCAACCAAATCGTCTCACTTGGTCATTGTTCACTACTCTGGTGCTTTTTCGTGGAGTCCTCGAACCTAACTCACACGACGAGCTGCCACGCTGTCCATTGGCTACATATCTCCTCAGAATCACCAAGACCACTATCCAATCTTTGCTGATGAAGCCACTGTGCCCACCAATCTGACCGCCACATCATTGTGGATTCTGTCCACGTTGACCATCTGTTACGGTCGTGCGATAAAAACATATTTTTCCGCTGTCATGCTCGTTTTTCACTCGTCTGCCATCACATAACGTAACGCTGCCACCAAACACGAACATATGGATGACCTCTCAAAAACAAATATTAAACACCTCTATTAAACTCATTCTGGTGAATTACCCGATAGATATCTTTGCTCTACGTTCTCATCTTCACTTTTTTCATTGTTACACTACACATGGTCTCTGTTACTATGTAGATTCTTACGTCGTCGATAGATCTCACACTGTTCCCCCCTATGCACTACCACCTGTGTAATCATTATCTGCTCATAGGACATCCCAACATTCAATGGTTATACCAACTATGACAACTGCCTTCATCTTGGTATGTGTCTTCCATGTAAACATAATGACCAAGCATCCTATTCGAAATGTTGCTTTTTCGAGGCTCTATCCGGCCAATTTCTTGAATCCCTTGGAGATGAATTGCTGCCATATCCTTGTGGTACAAGCGAAATTAGTACCCACCAATCCAGCAAAACATAGTTACAGCTTGGATGCACCCCTATCCAAGTCTCTCGCTGCTATATCTACGGTCATAATCCATGTCGTCCACTGTTTATGTCATGATTTTTGAAATTTCCCAATCGGCATTACTGAACCTTCATCAGACTCAACTAACCATGCTTCCACATGATTATCCCATCACTATTCGTTGGGGTATCTTCCATGTCATCCACATGTCTTTGTCGTCATCACTGTTGGAATCCCCACAGCGTTTGGTTCATCGATATCTTGCCATCTTGTTCATACGTCGTATCCTCTGCCATTGCCATGTTGTATTCCATACTCGGTCCTTCGTTAGCTGGTGAATGTCCTGCATATGACCAAATATTAGAATTTCAAATCCAATTTAAGGCAAAAATAACATAGCCTATTAGCTTGTTTTAATCTCTTTTTTTTTTTTTTAGTTTTAATATATATTGTTATCTTTTTGTTATATATATATATATAAATATATTTTAAGTAATTCTTCTTATACACATCCACCATGGAGATTGAACCCGGGTCACATTACTGATATGTTTGTTTTACTTTGTATTGATGTATATTAAAGATGTATTAAGGTGGAATGAAGATTTAACATAAAACATGTTTTATATATATAACACAAGCTCATTATACATGAATGACAAAAGAAAAAAATTTAACCATCACAATGTTAACAACAAAATATTAGCAATAACATTGCTAACACAATAATTTGATGATAAAAAATCATCGACGAGAAATTGACAACAATTTGACGATAAAAAAAAAATCATCGACAAAAAATAGACAACAAAAATCAATGACAACAATTTGGCAAAAACTACAAACCCAAAACACAACGAAAGCATTAGACACTTAAAACAAACTGTAAACATCCAAACAAAAAGGTGGGCCCTAATTCTTGGGGTCGTTTTGGATCCACCACAAAAAATGGTGACTCTACTGGGAAATGCTCCTGAGCATTTCAGTGATAACCCAACCTGAAAACCTTCAAAACCCAAACACAAGCATCGGCAAATATCCAAAGAATGAAACTAGATGAGAAATACATGAAGCATTAGAATTATTCAGCGTCAGCTCAATGTGTGCAGTGTGATTCATTCCTTATCGTTTGAAATTGATCAACATTCCATCATCTGTTTCACTTATGATTCGTGCATATGAGAAGCTATGGATGATTCTTGTAGGATTTAATGTATGATGAAGATGCTAGAGATATAACAACCCACTTTGCAAAGGCTCAAAATTTCCAGTACCATGAACAAACATATTCAAACTGTCAAACCCTCTTAGGACCAAATATGTGTATACTGAATTAATTTACTAGATCCCAAAGTTGGTTATGTGTCACTACCATCTTGAACCCATGTGCAAGTGTAAGTGAAATCGGAGCTTTGGGGAATAGGATTCCCAACCTAAGCGAGATGGGAATTTAACCCTATCCTTACTACTCGATCCGGATTTCATTACCTCATCTTGAACGAAATGACTTAACTCTGTTATGGATGAAACTATCGAGCTAGCTTTGTCCGTTTGAGCGATCGATGGTCTTGCTTTTAGACAAGACATGTTGCCACACAAGATCATACTCCACTTCTAGTCAGGCGTCTATAGCCTCGGTAGAGATTAACCCTATAATCCAGGATTTGGCTTTACTTTTGATTTCTTGAACCTTGGGGATGACTACTCATCCTTGCAAGTGACATGTAGTACGATCCTTCCAATCCAATATTAATGATGAAATGAAAGTAGAATGAAAAATATTTGCTTTGGAATTTCAAGTTCTTGAGTGTAGATCGCGCTTTTAATTTCTTAAAGTGTGATGGAGGTAAAATAGAAGCTTTGGGGAATCGGATTCTCAACCTAAGCGAGATGAGAATTATACCCTATCCTTACTACTCCATGAAGGTCAAATAAGAGCTTTGGGGAGTTGGATCCTCAACCTAAGTTCGATGGGGATTTAACCTTATCCTTACTACTCTAATTTTAGGCTTTAAACATTATGGGAGTGGTAAAAACCATTGTTTTAAGGATTATGTTGCATGATAGGACAGACACGAAATACTCCTTTCGCCTCACCTTTTCTTCCAAGTATGGTTTTGACCATTTTGCTCAAGATCTTCTTTAATATGTGTAGAGCGTGCTTGGTTCAAGATAGTTTGGGCATCATTTCCCAACCTTAGGATCCCTTTAATATATGTTATGTAATAACCCTAAGAGGATTCGACACCTTTTCAATGACTGTATTTGAAATGTAGATGCAACTGAGATGAAATGTATATGCAATGTGGAATGTAACATGAGATATGGATGAGTGCATTGCTCTTTTTGAAATGCGGATGGAGTATACCACCTACTTTGCCATAATTTGTAAACCGACAACTTCATGCATCACAAGTTCCAAATGATATTCTTTAATGTGTTTGTGATACTCATGGAGATTTCTGCCATACAATTCCGATGTTTCATATTCTCTTAGTCTTAGTCAACATTCATAAGGACATAAGTTGACATCTCGCTTTTTTTTTTTTTCAAGAAAAACCAACAGTGTCCAAAGGACCAACACACAAAACTTAAAACCAAAACTGAGATGCAAACCCAACATCAAAAACCAAACAATTATATACAAATGTACAATATGGTACAAATATCACATGACTTAAGGGCTAAAATAATGCTTTATAACTTGCCCATTAACCGATAACATCAAATATTTCCCATCCAAAGTTCTTAGTCTGAAAGTATTTTCCCCTAGGATTTCAGAAATTTGATAAGGGCCTAACCAAAGACAATCAAACTTTTTGTGATCCCCTTTCTCTTCATGTTTTTTATCCCACAATAAAACCAAGTCAGAGATCCTAAAAGACTTAATTTTTGCTCTTTTATCAAACCATATTTTGACCACATCTTGATGTTTGCTCATGTGGAGCATGGCTTCTTCTATTTTTTAATCAAGGTGCATTAGATGACTCAATCTAGCCTCAGTGTGATTATCAGTTCCAAGGTATTCTTGTGTGAAACAAAGGGTTTGAAGCTTCAAATTTGCAGAAAAAATTGGATCTTGCCCATAAACTAGATGATAAGGTGTATTCCTTATTGATTCTTTTTCTCTAGTCCTATTTTCCCAAAGAGCAAATTTTAATTGGTTGTGCCAATCCCAAGAATTATTTTCCAATAAATTCTTAATGACGGTTAACAAATTTTTATTTGAAGATTCTACCAAACCATTGCCTTAAGGGTAATAGTTAGACGAAAACTTTAAACTCACCTTATTATCATATGCCCAATTTGCAAATTGAGTGGAAACAAAAGCCTTACCATTGTCACTTATAATAGAATCAGACATTCCAAACCTTGTTACGATGTGATCTTCGAGGAATTTTATTACCACATCCATAGTGGAATGCTTCGTAGGAATTGCTTCTGCCCACCTAGTGCAATAATCTATAGTCATGAGTATGAATTTATGGGAATTTGAAGAATTTGGGTTAATAACCCCAATGAAATCTAATCCCCATTGTGCAAATGGTCTCATCTCAACTACAGGTTGCAATGGCATAGCTGCATCCCTATCTCTATTGGCAACCACTTGACAAATATGGCAAGATCGCACATGTGCATGTGCATCTTTAAAAATGTGGGGCCAAAAATATCCTGCTCTTAAGATTTGATGTGTTGTTGAATTTGCCAAACCATGGCCAGTTCCATATTTACCATGAAATTCTCGCAAAACATTGGTAGCTTCTTCTTTATTTAAGCATTGTAAGTAAATTCCCTCATGAATTTTCTTGTAAAGAGCACCAGACCTAATAATATAATTTGCAGATTTAAGTCTCAAGGCTCTTCTTTGAGTAGAATTAAGATGTGATGGAAACTTACCATTTACCAGAAAATACACAATATCAACATACCAATCATCTTTGGAAATGTGCTCTACATTTAAATATTGGCACGTGATTTGGGGATTGTTCTCAGCAATTTTTTTCACAAGTCCTTGTCCACGAACTAGTTTCATGGGTTGAATTTCAAGATCAAATTCTTGAATGGTAGAAATCCATTTAGCTCTTCTCTCACCTAGCTCATTTTGTACAAATATGGTTTTGACAGCAGGGTCAAGCACAATGGCAAAGCCCCTACTATGCACAAAGTAATGTCTAAATTTTTTACTGTTTTGAAAAGTGCATACATTTTCTTATCGAGAATGGAATACCTCAATTGAGCATCCTTCAAAGGATCACTTAGAAAAGCTATGGGATTTTATCTGTTATCTTCACCCTTTTGGGTCAAGACACTCGCAAAAGAATGTTCAGATGCAAAAGCATAAATAAAGAAAGGCTTAGAATAATCTGGACTTATAAGGATAGGGGCTCTAGAAATAGCATTCTTGATGCTTTGAAAGGCAACCCTACTTTCTTCATTCCATATGACATTCACATCCTTTTTAAGCATCTCATTCAGAGGTTTAGCTATCTCAGCAAATCCAGAAATAAACTTCCTCACAAAATTGATTTTCCCAAAGAAAGATCTCAATTCCTTTTTGCTACCTGGGAGAGGCAAGTTTTGGATAGCTTCTATCCTTTCCGTATCAATGGAGATACCTTCTATTGAAATGATATGGCCAAGCAATCTTCCTTCTATCACTCCAAAGATGCATTTTTTGGGATTTAAAGAAATTTCGTGTTCTCTACACCTTTGGAGAACTTTCCTCAAATATTTCACATGGTCTTCTCTTTCCTTTGAAAACACAGGAATGTCATCCACATACACAATGATACATTTACCTATGAGCCCTTTAAATGCATAATCCATGGCACGTTGAAATGTTGTGCCTACATTTAATAATCCAAAAGGCATTCTTCTATAGGCAAATGTTCCCCATTTGGTTGTGAAGGTCGTCTTCATCCTGTCATTGGTATGAATAAGAATCTGATTGTATCCAGAATACCCATCGAGAAAAGACATCATTTCAAACCCATTCACCATTTGCAAGATTTCATAAATTGATGGCAGTGGGTAATTATCCTTTTGTGAGGCTTTTTTGGGATTTCTAAAATCTATGCATAGTCTTATCTCTCCATTCTTCTTTCTCATCGGAACAAGATTAGCGACCCAAGTTGAGTGCCTAACGGGAAATATTATCTTTGCATCCAATAATTGCTTGACCTCTTTCTCTATCAAGGGCTCAAGTAATGGGTTAACAGGTCGTTGTCTTTGTCTAAAGGGTTTGGAATCCGATTTTAAAGGGATGGTGTGCATAAAAACATTTTGATCATACATTTTCAACTCATTGTAATTCCAAGCAATGCAATCCATGTAATACTTTAATGCACGTATTATATTTTCTCTCATAAGTTGTACATGACTTTGCAATGTACACTTCATGCAGATTATCTACACTCCCTATATTGATCAGGTCACAAGCATTTTTAGGAAGTGGAACCTTTTTTCCTTTTCTAGCTTTATATCCCATATCAAACATCCTCTCCAATGAAACAGTGTTCTTAGGTATCTTGTTGGATTGAAATGTAGCTTCACTTTCTTCTTCTGTTTCTTCTTGCCACCTTTGATCTTCATCAATCACTTGGTCCTCAAAAATACCCGAATTGGTGAAAATTTTGAAAATGTGTCTATCATTCTCAAAAACTTACAAGTTTTTGACGTTATCAAGTATCGATGGGCAAGGGACTAACTCAATGGAAAACTTCTTGCATTTTTTATGTCAACTGGATTTAGCATTCCTGCAGCGACTGCAAGAGAATTAGCTATATGATTTCCTTTCCTAGAAATAAGGGATATATTAAAAGCATAAAATTCCTCAATGAAGTCCCTCACCCTAGTTCTATAAAGGCTCAATCTCTTGTCGCGGCAGGTATATTGTCCTTTAACTTGTTTTACCACCAACTCCAAATCTCCCAATACTTTCAAACACTTAACCTTCTTGCTCAAATCCAATTGTAATCCAAAGATAAGAGCTTCATATTATGCCATGTTGTTAGTGCAAGGAAATTGCAATCTATAGGTAGAAAACAATGGTTTACTTCCGGACAAGTGAGTTCAACTCCAGCTCCTACCCCTTGTTTTGACTTAGATCCATCAAACTTGAGTAACCACACGAGATTATCTTCTTCAAAAGATCTACAAGAAAATGTTTCTTTTTGAGGTTCTTCGGTAGCTCTTTCAACATCCAAAGCATAGACTCCTAACTCAGGTTCAAAAAATTGAACTTCATTTGGCTTGTTGAATTCTGTGATGATTTCCTTAATCCTTGGCTCATTTTCCACTCTAATTTGATTAGCAATTCCCTTCCAAGGTATCCACATGTGTGAGCAATCAGTGGAGAAATAACCATTCAAACTTCTCATCCAATCCCTAGCAAGTAGCATTCCATATCGACTTGGGATAATAACAACCAAAATATCAACCACCTATTGGACCCTAGGTTCATAATTGAGTTGGATATTAACATCGTAGAGGGTCCCTACCATGTTTACCTCAGACCGATCCAATTGCAAAACCTTGCATTTAGAAGAAACAGGCTCTAGGCCTAGCATTTGACAAATTTTTGAAGGCATGAGGTTACTTGTGGCACTTGTGTCCACCAAAAAATTGTGAAATTTTTACCAAAGCAATCCTCACGATCAATAAAAAATGAGGGACATCTCGTCTTTCCTTTCATAAAACCATGTGAGATTCAACTTCCTTTCCTTCTTGTATTTGACTAGGTGAGTCCAAAGCCTTTATCAATTCTTCCTTTTGGCCAGGCAACCTAGCCGCCTCTAAAAATGAAAGGCTAGACTTGGACTTCCTTAAATCCTCCACTATGTCATAAGTTGACTTCTCAAGCTTCAATGTTTTTTGCATGGCCTTAGATGTTTCTCTTCTAGATGGAGGAGGGGGATTATTATCAGCCTTAGTATCATGAGGAAGGATAGAGTTGTTTGGTGGATTTGAGGATGTTTTAGGGGTTTTGGACTTACTCCTCAAATGGTATCCATGGTTCCCCTTTCTAAATTCTTTAAAATCTTGCACTTCCTGTTCCAAGATTTCATCCTCTTCTTCGTAATTCTCACTTTCTTGACGATATAGAGTTTCCACCACCAAAATGTTGTCATCTCCTTGTTGATGTTGGGGTGGACCCTCATTTGGCACAAGTTCCAAATCATCCACTTGAGCTTGGAGGCAATGGGTATACCTAGCGATTTCGGTACAATTCCTTTCATTGTGCTCCTTTGTATTATGCAATCTACACCCCTTTTCCCATGCAAAATCAGAAAGATTAAGAATGGAACTAGAGTGACTTGGTCCTGCAGAAGTATCTATCTGATTAGCGATAGAGGAAGGTGTTGAGAAGCAACACACCCCCACTAAAAAAATAAAATTCCATCCTTTGAAAATATTTAATATTCATTTGTTCCGTAGGGACCCTCTTGAGTTTTTCGGGTTTTAATTCCAAATTTTGCTTGCATCCTTTTTCAAATTTCGCCTACATCAAAGTGTCCAAGTAGGCTTGCATATGGCATTGATTTCAATTTAAAATTTCTAAAATTTTGCATGTTAAATGTATTAATTCATATTAATCATTTCAGAAATTTTAATTTTCAAGTTTTTCTATTTTTAGGACAGCATACTGCTAAATGCATTTTCTCTTAATACGTGATGAATTTTTAAGTTCCGTTTGCATATTGGGATACCCATTGGGCTTATTTAGATACTTGTAAAGTTTCATCAAATTCCAAGCACTTTGAATTTTTATCATTTTTCTACGCCATGTGAAGCTGACCATTCTCGAGCAATTTAAAATTCATTTTTCAAATGTTAAAATCATTTTTGAGTAAGGAAGATCCTTCACCAATATATAAAAATGCAAAATACAGATGGACAAAGTCATTGGAGTCAACCTACAATTTTTGGAGAATTTGCAAAGTGGAAGAAAAGCTTGAGGGAAATGTCGCGATATCGCGACATGTTCCATTTTCGGACTTGTCTCATTTTTGCGAGGGCAAAAGCTTGGAAGAAATGAATTGAGGGAAATGTCGCGATATTGCGACATGTTCCATTTTCAGGAGGGCACAAGCATTGGAGAAATGAAGTGAGGGAAATGTCGTGATATCGCGACATGTTCCATTTTCGGACTTGTCTCATTTTCGCGAGGGCAAAAGCTTGGAAGAAATGAAGTGAGGGAAATGTCGCGATATCATGACATGTTCCATTTTCGAACTTGTCTCATTTTCACGAGGGCAAAATCTTGGAAGAAATGAATTGAGGGAAATGTCGCGATATCGCGACATGTTCCATTTTCGCGAGGGCACAAGCATGGGAGAAATGAAGTGAGGGAAATGTCACGATATTGCGACATGTTCCATTTTCGGACTTGTCTCATTTTCGTGAGGGCAAAAGCTTGGAAGAAATGAATTGAGGGAAATGTCATGATATTGCGACATGTTCCATTTTCGTGAGGGCACAAGCATTGGAGAAATGAAGTGAGGGATATGTCGTGATATCGCGACATGTTCCATTATCGGACTTGTCTCATTTTCGCAAGGGCAAAAGCTTGGAAGAAATGAAGTGAGGGAAATGTCGCGATATCACAACATGTTCCATTTTTGGAATTGTCTCATTTTCACGAGGGAAAAATCTTGGAAGAAATAAATTCAGGGAAATGTCGCGATATCGCGACATGTTCCATTTTTGCGAGGGCACAAGCATGGGAGAAATGAAGTGAGGGAAATGTCGCGATATCACGACATGTTCCATTTTCGAACTTGTCTCATTTTCACGAGGGCAAAAGCTTGGAAGAAATGAATTGAGGGAAATGTCGCGATATCGCGACATGTTCCATTTTCGTGAGGGCACAAGCATGGGAGAAATGAAGTGAGGGAAATGTCGCGATATCGCGACATGTTCCATTTTCGGACTTGTCTCATTTTCACGAGGGCAAAATCTTGGAAGAAATGAATTGAGGGAAATGTCGTGATATCGTGACATGTTCCATTTCTACGAGGGCACAAGCATAGGAGAAATGAAGTGAGGGAAATGTCGCGATATCGCGACATGTTCCATTTTTCGAACTTGTCTCATTTTCGTGAGGGCAAAAGCTTGGAAGAAATGAATTGAGGGAAATGTCGTGATATCGCGACATGTTCCATTTTCGGACTTGTCTCATTTTCGCGAGGGCAAAAGCTTGGAAGAAATGAATTGAGGGAAATGTCGCGATATCGCGACATGTTCCATTTTTAGACTTGTCTCATTTTTGTGAGGGCAAAAGCTTGGAAGAAATAAGAGAGGGAAATGTCGCGATATCGCGACATGTTCCATTTTCGGACTTGTCTCATTTTCACGAGGGCAAAAGCTTGGAAGAAATGAATTGAGGGAAATGTCGCGATATCGCGACATGTTCCATTTTCGTGAGGGCACAAGCAAGGAAAAAGTAGCTTGAGGAAAATGTCCCGAAATCGCGACATGTTTTAATTTCATGAGAATATGAGCTTGGAAGAAGGAAATCAAACCCTAATGCTCATTACATGTCAGACTTTCGTAATTAATTAATTAATTAAAATGAAAAACATTAAAAAACCTTATGAAAAATTTTAAAAAATAATTAAATTAATAACATTAAGATTCTAACCTTTGCTTTTCTTTTGCAGAAGGTGATCCGATAGTTGCATAATGGCAGAAGTAATGGCGAGAAAGACAGACAAACCTAAATTTTGGCACAAATCAAGCAAGGACCATCATATGGAAATAGGAGATGCCAGGAATTTCTGATCCGTCCAGATTTTGCAGATCTAGCCGCAAATACAGACTTTAAGGAATTTGTCGGTGGATGCATTTGTCGAGAAAATTTATGGCAAAAGTAATGGTGGGCAAAGAATTTCAACTCGAACCAAACAAAGGCGGTTGTGCGAGGATAGAAGGCCCGACAAGTCAGTGACTCATCCAGATTTTGCAGATCTGGCCACAAATACAGACTTTAAGGAATTTGTCAATGGATGCATTTACCAAGAAAATTTATGGCAAAAGTAATGGTGGGCAGAGAATTTCAACTCGAACCAAACAAAGGCAGTTATGCGAGGATAGAAGGCTCGGCAAGTCAGTGACTCATCTAGATTTTGCAGATCTGGCCGCAAATACAGACTTTAAGGAATTTACCGATGGGTGCATTTGTCGAGAAAATTTATGGCAAAAGTAATGGTGGGTCGAGAATTTCAACTCGAACCAAACAAAGGTGGTTGTGTGAGGATAGAAGGCCCGGGAAGTTAGTGACTAATCCATATTTTGCAGAGGAATTAATGAGATGCTCTGACGGCTTATCGAAATATGAAGATACATTTACATGCGGTGTCCATTTGATGAGGATGAAACCAAGTCTTATCTTCTCCATTTATGGCAAGATCCACACGAAGATTTTCAGAGTGATTAGGGCTTATCAAAAACTCTATATAAAAATGTCTTATATTGTAAAGCCTCGGCGGTGGGATTTTTATGATAAGATTTAGATATTTGGAAGAAGATATTTTTGAAAATATCAGGGTCTGTCCTGAGTCTATATATACTTCTTTTGAATGTAAAGTCCGGATGCAAAAACTTAGAATAAAAGACATTTTAGCAATTTCCTGCAGATCTTGTTTGAATGCTTTGTTCTGTACCTAGGGTTGGTGTGACATCATTTTTTTGTGATAGCATGGCCAGGAGCCTAATATCTTTCGGATTGCGATAAGTGCATCTTCTTTTGTTTTTGTCTCGCTAAGGTTTATTTATTTTAGTTGTAAATATTTGCTATCAAGATTGAATATGCTACTAGGCTTCATTCATTTGTTGTATGCTAGGGAAAATTAAAGATTTAAGGTTTGGTTCTGTTCTAATTGCTCTATCCTCACTGCGCAAGCTAGGCTACTGGTGAGAGATACCAGTTGACATCGACTTCCCTTCTATTTATGATTTTCTTTCAGATCTATGTCATCTTTATCTTATGCTCTTAGTAGAAGGTGATCTTAGAAAGTTGGACACCTTCCTCTTTGATTGGTTTTATTGTGAAGCTAAATAGTGTAACTGAAATTGGTAGTTTTGATTTGCAACTAAGTTAGATAAGATTCTCTTTTCTGCCCTACCCTACTCTCTCTGTTCCACCATTAAATGATCCATTTTTATTTTCTTTCAAATTTATCTTTTATTTAATCTGCTAAAGCATAAAGAGCTATATCAAAGAACTCATTGTAAATTCGATTGTCAAAAAAGATAACAACCGCTAAACATTATTGAATGAAGGTCGAACCCATTGTAAGGTAACAGATAGTCTACTTGAAACTATTCCAAAAGCAAAAAAGAGTGAATAGCCATTCGACCCAACTCTGTAACTCACACCTTGGATAACCAGCAAGATCCTAAAGTGAGTGGGATTTATCCCTTAAAAGTGTTATTGGTATTTTATGCTCATTCTTCATGGGGTGTGTATGAAAGATGAACCAACATTTAAAATTGGTGCTAGAAGGAGGGCCGACCGAACTTCGTTTAGTATTTGTTAAGGATTGTAAGTTGCTTGTGTAAAGTTGGATTCTACCTATAGAGTAACCAGGTCCCACTCTAGAGCTGGAGAGCTCCTTGTGCCTGAGTTGGAAACCCCAAGGAGAAGCAGCCTCAAAAGGGCCAAGTCTTTGTCCAGCATAGTTTTATCACCACTTGTAGTTCCTCCAACTGCAACTCAAAATATTATCATTAATCAGGTAGTGATGGCAAGCTGGTTGGGTTCCACTGCTTTGAATATCCCTAGTGCAGCGCATGATTTACCCAGAAATCCTGAGAAGTATCTTCCTACCTACAAACATGATGGAATCGGAACAGCGAGAAGAACACCTAGTGGCATTTAAAAATGCTCTAAAGTTGTTGAATGTGCGGCATGAAGATGTCGCTTGTAGGTTATTCCCATTCACTCTCCAGGGAGGGAGCATACGACTGGTTTTTGAATCTTACTAATGACTCTATTACTAGTTGGAATGACCTGGAGAAATTTTTTGTATCACAATTTTGTGAAGTGATTGACCCTAGTGTATTATATCAACAGTTTTCTAGCATTAAGAGAGAAATCAATGAGATTGTCAGATCTTTCAATGTCAGGTTTCAAAAGGCTTATGGTAGATTGACGGGTCATTATGTGCCAACTGCAGATCTAGCATTGAAAATTTTTAGGAATTCCCTAGATCCAGTGACCTCTCTTTTCCTGAAGAGAGATGCCAATATTACTAATCTAACAGAGGCTTATAAAGAATCTTTGGTTCTTGAAAGACAATTGGGACCTCAACCTTTGAATGCTCCTCAAATTCCCTTTGTTACACAAAATACCCCTATTTTGAATCCCATCCCACATCAAATGATGTTGCCAGCATGCCAAACTCCATCGATAGGGAATCCATTGGCTATAACACATGCTGAACATGTATAGAATACGGAGAAAGAATCTGATAAAACAAGAGTTGAGGAAGTCTTAAAGATGGTCTAAAAGTTGGCAAATGACTTTTTAATTTTTAAAAGGCAAGTGTCCACCAGGGAAAAATAGATTTTCTTATCAACAGAATAGATTCACTAGACCACCATATGAACCCAACAAGGATTATAAAGGTAAGGGGCATGAAGTGAATATTTGTGACTTGGCTTTGCCCAACTGGTGCAGGATACATAGAACATCTCAGCACGGGGAATTGGATTGTTTGGAGTTATGCAATGCCTTTGAAGCTCTATCTGGTGAGTTGGTTTTTCCTAAAAATCAAAGAAATGTTGATGGTCCAAGTTCATCCAAACATAGTGCAGCTATGGTGTTAGATTCATTCACTTTTCCAGATGAGTCAGAGAATTTTGTGGAGATGCCTATGGATGAAGTGCAAGCTTTTCAATAGTATAGAAGGGACAACTACAATCTCAAGAACAAAAATATAGAGCCTAATACTACGTCTACACCTCCAGACAACTCCCATAATGTTCCTCCATATCCATCTCCAAATAATAACCCACCTCCACCCAAGGGAGGAGATCCAAGAGTACCATATGGATTTGTTGCTCCACTCAATAAGGGATACAATATAGTGGAGGATATGAAGAAGATCAAGGCTAACATCACTCTTCATGAGTTGGCTCAAATTACTAAACAAAGGGATAATTTGATTAAGACATACTCTGAGCCTACTACCAAACCTCTAGAAAATGGGAAGAAGATAGCAAATGCAAATATGGCCATGTATAAAGAAAGGACTGAAGTTCTACATTTCCTGCTAATTATCCGTATATTTGGAAAAAATTTACACAACTATCTGGTGGATTCTGGTGCTTCAGCCAATGTCATGCCTCTAGCCATCTATCAACAGTTGGGTTTAACCCCTATGAAGTTCGAGAGAAGAGTCATCCAATTGGATAAAACCGAGGTTAAGGTGGTAGGTGAACTTCAAAGTATACACATCCAGCTAACATCTTAGCCGAGAGCACAACACAAAATTGACATTCAGGTGGTAGATATTCCTATGGGATGCGAAATGCTTCTGAGCAGAGATTGGTCAAAGTCTTTGAATGGGTACTTGGCGACTAATTTTTCACATATGTGGTTGCCCTGGAAAGGTGTTGCAAATCAGTTAAGAATCAAAAGAGAACCCAGATATAAACACATGATCACTGAGTATAATGCCAAGAATGAGACTGTTAATCTTGTTGATGTAGATATCGAGGTTTATAATTTGACAACTGCACAAAAGGAGAAACCTATTAAAGCTCATCTTGATCATGATAATGAAGTTTGGATGCTTCATGTTGATGGAGCCAAGTCTAAGCAAGGTTTTGGTACAGGGGCAGTTCTTAAAGGACCTAAAAATCAGATGTATTTTTTGTCTTATCACTTGTAGTTTCCTTGCACGAATAATTTGGCAAAGTATGAAGCACTAGTGCTGGGATTGAAATTTCCTTTAGATAAAGGTGTAAAAAATATCCAAGTTTTTACAAACTCAGAGTTGGTGGCCAATCAGGTTAGAGGTAAATTTCAGTGCAAGGCATCTTACCTAAAAAGATATAAATACCGAGCATGGGATCTCATGGAGGATTTTGATGCTTTTAATTTGATGCACATTCCTAGAGAAGAGAATTCACTTGCAGATGTTTTAGCTTCATCAGCCACAAATTTGAAGCCATTGGAGGAGTTCAAATGGAAGAAATTTTCAATCGAATTAATCCCTTGTCCTTCGGTTCCAGATAACGTAGATAATTTTCAAGTCTTTTTCGATGACCAGCAAATTATAAACTTTTTACAGAATACCAATGCATTTGAAAATGCTATAATTGATGATGGTCAAAGGGATACTATGCTGGAAAAGTTTGATGATGAAAAGGGGATAATGAGGTTGAAATATAATAGAATTCCGAAGGGAATGGTAGAACTTGAGCGACTGTTTGATGTTGACCAAATTAAACAAAGAGTGAGTTTTGGAAATTCTATTGGTGTAGCAGGCGGTGAGACTAAGAAACTGAATGTCGAGACTGAAGAGGATCCCAGACACCTTAAGTTAGCTAAATCTTGTGACCCTGAAATTAAAAAAAATATGATTGAATTCCTTCATAGGTCCAAGGATGTTATGGCTTGGTCTTATAAAGACCTAAAGGTTTTTGATCCAAAAGTTTACACCCATATAATACCCTTAAAGGAGTTCTGCAAACCCTTTCGACAGAAACAGAGACATGTCAATGCTTTGTTGGAACCCCTCATCAAGAAGGAGGTGGAGAGATTATTGAGTGCTGCCATTATTTTTCCCATTAGACATTCTACTTGGGTAGCCAATTTAGTGCCAGTTAGAAGAAGAATGGGGAAATCTGCTTGTGCGTGGATTTTAGAAACTTGAACAAGGCTTCTGAAAAGGATAATTATCCTTTGCCTTCCATGGATGATGTGCTATAGATTGTGAATGGTTCAGAAATGATGTCTTTCTTAGATGGATTTTTGGGGTACAACCAGATACTAGTTGAAAAGGAAGACAGGATGAAAACTGCCTTCACGACCAAGTGGGGAACCTTCTCTTACAAGAGAATGTCATTTGGATTGATAAATGTTGGAGCTACCTTTCAATGTGCAATGGATCATGCCTTCAAAGGTCTCATGGGTAAGTGCATCATTGTCTACATGGATGACTTGACAGTTTTTTCTAAATCTTGGTTTGACCATGTGAAGCACTTGGAATCTATCTTCAACAAATGCAGAGAATTTGGCATTTCTTTAAACCCAAAGAAGTGTGTTTTTGGTGTAACTGAAGGAAAATTCCTTGGACACTTAATCACCAAAGATGACATTTCCATGGATCCTGAGAGAGTTGAAGCCATATCGGGGATACCCTTTCCCAACTCTAAGAAAGAGTTAAGATCATTTTTTGAGAAAATTAATTTTGTCAGAAAATTCATCTTTGGCTTTGCAGAAATAGTTAAGCCGCTAAATGACATGCTGAAGGAAACTGCTAATATTACCTGGACAATAGAAGCCAAAGCAGCATTCCAAGAGATCAAATTTACCATCAAACAAGCTCTAGTACTGGTGAGCCCAGATTTTGAGTGCATATTTTTACTCGTACTCTTTTGCTTCGAACACACACTTGCAGTAGTTTTAACCCAACGAAGAGAAACAGGGGAGCACCCGATTGCCTTCAAAAGTACCAACTTAAAGGGTGTTGAGCTAAAATATTCTCGCTTGGATAAGCAAGCCTATGCCTTGGTGAGAGCAGTCAAGCAATTCAGACATTACATATTGAGAAGCAAATTCCATGCTATAGTTCCTGATCCAGCTGTCAAATATTTATTAAGCCAGGATGAATTGGGTGAGCTAAGAGGTAATTGGGCCACGAGACTGCAGGAGTACGACTTAGAAATCCGACCTACAAAATTAATCAGAGGACTTGGTTTGTCCCGACATATTGTTGAAATACCTGTAAGGGGAGAAATTAATCAGCTGGATTCTGGATTGGATGATTGGTATGGAGATGTCATTCATCTACTGAGGTTTGGAATTTGTCCACCTCACTTGAATAGAACTCAAAGAAGAGCACTAAAGCTGAAATCTGCTCATTTTCTACTCAAAGGAGGCAACTTGTACGAGAGAAAACTATGTTGGCATATTCTTAAGATGCATTTCTCAGAATGAAGTGAATGAGGTGATGTCTAGTTTTCATGAGAATTTAGGAGCAGGGGTATTCCTCGGGTTCTACTACTCGCACACAAGATATTGAGAGCGAGGCTATTATCGCTCTGCATTTTTTAAAGATGCACATCAGCATGTGAGAACTTGCCACTAGTGTCAGATTTTTGCATCCAAGTAGGCTAATCGAGCTCTACCATTACAACCTATTATAATAGAAAAACCTTTTATGCAATGGGGACTTGATTTTGTGGGTATGATGAACCCAAATTCATTAGTGGGGCATAAATATGTTTTAACAACCATCGATTATTGTACAAGATGGGTTGAAGCAACAACCACCATGAGGAGTACAACCCATGAGGTGATCAGATTTTTAGAATCAAATATCATAACCAGGTTTGGAGTTCCTTTGAATTTGGTGTGCGACAACGGACCAACCTTTCAATCATTAGAATTTGCAGAGTGGGCATACCAGAGGGGGATAGTCATCAAATTTTCATCCAACTATTATCCCCAAGGTAATGGACTAGCTGAGTCCACAAATAAGAATTTAATGAATGCCATCAAGAAGTTTGTTGTAGACAAACCCAGACAATGGCACACACTATTGAAGTATGCACTTTGGGCTGACAGGATAAGACATAAAGAAGCTCTTAAGACTTCCCCATTTGCTTTGTTGTATGGTACTCAGCCCATCATTCCTATCTCTTTAAAATTGCCCACTTATCAATTTGCTTTAGATTACTTTGATGATCATGCAGAAGCGAAAGCTTGTGTGTTGGACTTAATTAATTTGTAGGATGAACGACTTCAAACCTTGGAGCATTTTAGTCAACACCAAGAGACAGTCAAGTGCTAGTTTGACAAAAGAGCTAGAGTGAATGCCTTCAGACTTATAGACCTGGTGCTTCTATGGGACAAAGCCCATGAAAAGAAAGGTAAACACACCAAGTTGCAACCTCTATGGATAGGGCCATACCAGATTGCCGAAATCCTAGGTAATAATGCATTTCGTCTACAGGACCTGGAAGGTAATTTTCTGAACCTTCCTGTCAATGGTCAATATCTGAAGCATTATTTCTCAGTTGTTCCATCCACTACATCATTTGAGTAATCACAAAGACTTTGTGCATATGTATATATTGTAAATAAAGTTTGAAGTAGTGTGTTTTCATTTTGTTTTATTTAAAGTTTGAAGTACTGTGTTTTATCTTTTGAGGTCTATGCAAATTTATCTTTATCTGGTGGCCTTTTTCCCTCCTCTTTAAGCTTTTAAATCCTATTTGTTTAAGTTTTTGCCTAAACAACAAAACACAAATCAACATTTAAAATTGGCACTATAAAGGTTGAAGTAGTGTGTTTTCATTTTGTTTTATTTTTGTTAAGAGATAGTCTGCTAGAACTAAAAAGTGGAACTACTTGTTATTTAGAACAATGATAGAAAGATAATTGGATTTTGTATCTTGCTTGCCACAATTATTTTGATTATAAAGAAACTACTATACTGCTTGGCTGAAGAACTCCTAGGGAATCCAAGAAAAGTTGGTCATGAGAGGGGACTCCAATTCATAAAATTATTTTAAGTGTCCAAGGAGGCTATTGGTACCCAGGCTGAAATAGTTAGTCGATCAATTGCTCGATCAATGAAATATTAGAAAAAAAAATTCTAGCAAGGCATTCCAGATATCGGTATCTTTCAAAAAAAAGAAGAGAGAAAAGGTGAAATTTGGGCAAGCCAACATAAAACTGGCACTCTTTTCTGCAAAAAAAAAAGAGGTTATGTGATAGAAAGAGATAGCAAAGGCTCCCGAAGGATACATCTCAAGCGTGTTCACCAAGCTATAGATGCCACCTCATAGTTGTGAATCAGGGTCTTGAAAATCTAAAGAGTAACTATGTCGGGGTTGTAAAAGGCTAAACTAGTAAACAAAGCTCTACTCGGTTTCCCCTGCACAATCTAAATAGCTGATCAATCCATAGTAAGCATTCGAAGCCCTGGTCATCCTTGAAGGAAGGTTTATACGCTTATAATCACACATCATAATCTTCCTTAAGTGGTTCAACCTAGTATATCCTTGGGAAACTTTAACAGCTAGCAGATAGTAGTTAAATCATTTTAGAAAATATTTGTGGCAAAGCATGGTACATAGTCTAAATTATTTTGAAACTAGAGTTTTGGATTCTAAATAGTGCTACTATTTTCCCCGTAGATATCGCCATTTTTTGAGAAGCAACACACCCCCACTAAAAAAATGAAATTCCATCCTTTGAAAATATTTAATATTCATTTGTTCTGCAGGGACCCTCTTGAGTTTTTCGGGTTTTAATTCCAAATTTTGCTTGCATCCTTTTTCAAATTTTGCCTACATCAAAGTGTCCAAGTAGGCTTGCATATGGCATTGATTTCAATTTAAAATTTCTGAAATTTTGCATGTTAAATGTATTAATTCATATTAATCATTTCAGAAATTTTAATTTTCAATAGTTTTTCTATTTTCAGGCCAGCAGACTTCTAAATGCATTTTCTCTTAATCCGTGATGAATTTTTAAGTTCCATTTGCAGATTGGGATACCCATTGGGCTTATTTAGATACTTGTAAAGTTTCATCAAATTCCGGGCACTTTTAATTTTCTTCATTTTTCTATGCCATGTGAAGCTGACCATTCTCGAGCAATTTAAAATTCATTTTTCAAATGTTAAAATAATTTCTGAGTAAGGAAGATCCTTCACTAATATGTAAAAATACAAAATACAGATGGACAAAGTCATTGGAGTCAACCTACAATTTTTGGAGAATTTGCAAAGTGGAAGAAAAGCTTGAGGGAAATGTCGCGATATCGCGACATGTTCCATTTTCGGACTTGTCTCATTTTCGCGTGGGCAAAATCTTGGAAGAAATGAATTGAGGAAAATTTCATGATATCGCGACATGTTCCATTTTCACGAGGGCACAAGCATGGGAGAAATGAAGTGAGGGAAATGTCGCGATATCGCGACATGTTCCATTATCGGACTTGTCTCATTTTCGCGAGGGCAATAGCTTGGAAGAAATGAAGTGAGGGAAATATCGCGATATCGCGACATGTTCCATTTTTTGACTTGTCTCATTTTTGCGAGGGCAAAATCTTGGAAGAAATGAATTGAGGGAAATGTCGCGATATCACGACATGTTCCATTTTTGCGAGGGCACAAGCATGGGAGAAATGAAGTGAGGGAAATGTCATGATATCGCGACATGTTCCATTTTTGGACTTGTCTCATTTTCGCGAGGGAAAAAGCTTGGAAGAAATGAATTGAGGGAAATGTCGCGATATCACGACATGTTCCATTTTTGCGATGGCACAAGCATGGAAGATTTGAAGTGAGGGAAATGTCGCGATATCGCGACATGTTCCATTTTTGGACTTGTCTCATTTTTTGCGAGGGCAAAAGCTTGGAAGAAATGAATTGAGGGAAATGTCGCGATATCACGACATGTTCCATTTTTGCGAGGGCACAAGCATGGGAGAAATGAAGTGAGGGAAATGTCGCGATATCGCAACATGTTCCATTTTTCGGACTTGTCTCATTTTTGCGAGGGCAAAAGCTTGGAAGAAATGAATTGAGGGAAATGTCACGATATCGCGACATGTTCCATTTTTGGACTTGTCTCATTTTCGCGAGGGCAAAAGCTTGGAAGAAATGAATTGAGGGAAATGTCGCGATATCGTGACATGTTCCATTTTTGGACTTGTCTCATTTTTGCAAGGGCAAAAGCTTGGAAGAAATAAGAGAGGGAAATGTCGTGATATCGCGATATGTTCCATTTTCGGACTTGTCTCATTTTCGTCAAGGCAAAAGGTTGGAAGAAATGAATTGAGGGAAATGTCACGATATCGCGACATGTTCCATTTTCGTGAGGGCACAAGCAAGGAAAAAATAGCTTGAGGAAAATGTCCCAAAATCGCGACTTGCTTTAATTTCATGACATCACCCATCCAATGGAGCTTGGAAGCTTTTCAAGGAAATCAAACCCTAATGCTCATTACATGTTAGACTTTCACAATTAATTAATTAATTAAAATGAAAAACATTAAAAAAACTTAGGAAAATTTTAAAAAAATAATTAAATTAATAACATTAAAATTCTAACCTTTGCTTTTCTTTTGTAGAAGGTGATCCGAAAGTTGCATAATGGCAGAAGTAATGGCGAGAAAGATAGACAAACCTAAATTTTGGCACAAATCAAGCAAGGACCATCAGATGGAAATAGGAGATGCCAGGAATTTTTGATCCGTCCAGATTTTGTATATCTGGCCGCAAATACAGACTTTAAGGAATTTGTCGGTGGATGCATTTGTCGAGAAAATTTATGGCAAAAGAAATGGTGGGCAGAGAATTTCAACTCGAACCAAACAAAGGCGATTGTGCGAGGATAGAAGGCCCGACAAGTCAGTGACTCATCCAGATTTTGTAGATCTGGCCGCAAATACAGACTTTAAGGAATTTTTCGGTGGATGCATTTGCCAAGAAAATTTATGGCAAAAGTAATGGTGGGCAGAGAATTTCAACTCGAACCAAACAAAGGCAGTTGTGCGAGGATAGAAGGCCCAGCAAGTCAGTGACTCATCTAGATTTTGTAGATCTTGCCGCAAATACAGACTTTAAGGAATTTATCGGTGGATGCATTTATCGAGAAAATTTATGGCAAAAGTAATGGTGGGTAGAGAATTTCAACTCGAACCAAACAAAGGTGGTTGTGCGAGGATAGAAGGCCCGAGAAGTTAGTGACTCATCCAAATTTTGCAGAGGAATTAATGAGATGCTCTGACGGATTATCAAAATATGAAGATACATTTACACGCGGTGTCCATTTGATGAGGATGAAACCAAGTCTTATCTTCTCCATTTATGGCAAGATCCACACGAAGATTTTCAGAGTGATTAGGGCTTATCAAAAACTCTATATAAAAATGTCTTATATTGTAAAGCCTCGACGGTGGGATTTTTATGATAAGATTTAGATATTTGGAAGAAGATATTTTTGAAAATATCAGGGTCTGTCCTGAGTCTATATATACTTCTTTTGAATGTAAAGTTCGGATGCAAAAACTTAGAATAAAAGACATTTTAGCAATTTCCTACAGATCTTATTTGAATGCTTTGTTCTATACCTAGGGTTGGTGTGACATCATTTTTCTGTGATAGCATGGCCAGGAGCCTAATATCTTTTGGATTGCGATAAGTGCATCTTCTTTTGTTTTCGTCTCACTAAGGTTTATTTATTTTAGTTGTAAATCTGTGTTATCAAGATTGAATATGCTACTAGGCTTCATTCCGTTTGTTGTATGCTAGGGAAAATTAAAGATTTAAGGTTCGGGTATGTTCTAATTGCTCTATACTCACTACGTGAGCTAGGCTACTGGTGAGAGATACCAGTTGACACCGACTTCCCTTCTATTTATAATTTTCTTTTAGATCTGTGATATCTCCGTCTTATGCTCTTAGTAGAAGGTGATCTTAGAAAGTTGGACACCTTCCTCTTTGATTGGTTTTATTGTGAAGCTAAATAGTGTAACTGAAATTGGTAGTTTTGATTTACAACTAAGTTAGATAAGCTTCTCTTTTCTGCCCTACCCTACTCTCTCTGTTCCATCGTTAAATGATCCATTTTTATTTTCTTTCAAATTTGTCTTTTATTTAATCTGCTAAAGCATAAAGAGCTATATCAAAGAACTCATTGTAAATTTGATTGTCAACAAAGATAACAACCGCTAAACATTATTGAACGAAGGTTGAACCCATTGTAAGGTATCAAATAGTCTACTTGAAACTATTCCAAAAGCGAAAAAGAGTGAATAGCCATTCGACCCAACTCTGTAACTCACACCTTGGATAACCAGCAAGATCCTAAAGTGAGTGGGATTTATCCCTTAAAAGTGTTATTGGTATTTTATGCTCATTCTTCACGGGGTGTGTATGAAAGACGAACCAACAGAAGGCACACCCCCATTGTTTGGCTTCGTATTCCACTGTCTCCCTCTATTGTTGAAATTTTGATTTGGGTGAGGGGCATGGGATTCATACTTCTATTTTTGAACCAAATCATTACTAAATTTGTGAACCATCTTTTTGAGCTCTTCAACCTCTGAATAAATCTCTTTTGGTTGAGCTATGTTATTGCTAGTTCTAGTAGGGTTTGCATAATTGGTGAGATCTTGACTTAACATTTGAGTTGGATTTTGAGCAACTTGATTTGCGTAGGGATTCACACTTTGAATTGGAATTGGATTGGGAAAGGAACTATAGCCTGAGAATTAACCAGACTAGTTCCTTGCATAGTCTGTTGACTATTTTACAAAAATGAAGGAATGGGGGGAATGGATGTGATTGGTTGCATTGAAATGGGTGTGTAAGCGGGTGTTGATGAATATGTTTGTTGATAAGGCAAAGCATTCATGCCTGGCATTTATGATTTCATGATCTGATTCATCATAGGGGCTTGACCATATGGACCATATTGTCCTACCATAGGCATCTGGGGAAACCCATAACCCTGTGGTGTCATTTTTTGTTCAATGGTCATAGCTTCATTGTAGGCTAAAGCAAGCGTGGTAACTTGAGGATTTTGCCTTGCAAACATTGTCGTCATAGGATCCAATGCCCCAAAATATATTTGCAAAGCTACTGTGGTATCAATGGCAAAATATCGAATTGCTCTATTATAGTACTTCTGAAATCTTTGATTAAAAGTTTGAATTGGCTCACCCTAGCCTCTTTTGCATGTAATGAACTGATTGTAGATAATTGTGGGATCTAATGGTGACCTAAATTGGTTAACAAAGGCATTTTCCATTTGCGTCCATGACGTAATGGAACCAGTAGGTAAGAAAATATACCATTCGTAGGCCACTTGGTCTTGGCTCATGGGGAAGATTCTACAAGCCACATAGTCATGTTGAACTTGCAATCTTATCAAAACATCCCTATAGGCCTGAATATGTTCTTTTGCGGTCCTTGGGCCATCCGGTTTGTATTTGGGCAAAAATATCTCTATATTATTAGGGATATCATGAATATCCCCTGCGATATTCAAAGGAATGTTATGGGCTCCGTACCAAGGAGCTGGTGGAGGTTGGGTCATTTGATTCAAAATTGATGATGATAACCCTACAAGAACTGTGGAAATTGTACTAATAATTGGTACACTAGTGGCAATTGACACCACCGGTGCAAGTCCGCTAGATGCACCTGAAACAGAAGGATCTTCTGTAACAAGGGTATCTAGTGAGATCACTATTTGCTGGGTTTTATTACTTGGATTCCTATGAGTGGGTGAGAGGCTTTGAAATATGGTTTCCTCAATTGTTTTGGACCTAGTTGCGATGCGATGTGGTGGGTCCAGCTTGTAAATGAAACTACCCTACGAAACCTGACAAAACTCTCAATACCTCAAAGAAAACCCGTGACACAAAGAAAATCCTGCATTTGTAGCCATTAATGAAACTCAAAGAATAACTTCAAAACCAATTTTTTAGTCATGAATAAAAGAAGGAACCATGACAAAGCAAGTATTCTAAAAATGTAAATTAGTTTCTGATTCACCAGATTGCATATACACAAGTGAAGAGCATACTCCTAGTGTTGTAGACTTTCTGATTCACAAGATCGCATTACACGCAAGTGAAGAGCATAATATCGACAATAAATATATTTTAGACAAAATAATTCCTTAAAAATAAGCATGAAATTACTAGAAAATATCAAACATGTAACGTATGAATAATCATGTTAGCATCAACCAAGAGATGTATCCATTAAAATCAAATGGAAGTAATTGCATGGAGACAACCTCGTTAGTCAAGACCAAAAATTTTCAAAATCAAATCAAAACACATTATTCCTGTATGAACAATCAAAGCGTTAGAACAATGCATAGCAATTCATGTCCTCCTTTTAACACTACAAGGTTGTATTTTTAAAAGAGGGCTAAAGATAATAATCAATAGGGCATGAAATATTCAAAATTTAAATCCCTATTGCATTTAAATCACACTAAAATAAACCAATTCAGGCCCTCCTTCTAGCACCAAATCTGTTGAGTGGTATTTTCACCCAATTGTGAAAGTACACTCTCCCTTAGGATTTGGGTTCCAAATCCCCTCTTGCAAAGAAGTTAAACAAACAACTTCTCCAAGGTCTCCGCTATATTAGCATTTGCATATGTGTATTAGTAATCTCAAATAAAGATATTCAATTTAAATGCTTGGAACACTTTAGTGATTACAAGTAACTGTAAACAAGGGGCAATGTTGGTTTATTTTATCATGAAACTTTAGTGATTGTTCATTGAACCAAAATAGAGCAAATGTGAGTTGGTCCTCATATGACCACGATGTAGTGCCTTAATTCCTTTTATCTTGAGGACTTTGAAATAGATTGTATCTTCTTTATTAAGTCCAAATATGGCTTCTTATCATGAAGATGAAGATGGCTTTCAATGTGATCGATAAACTATCCCTCTTTGGTGAAATAGGTTTTCACAAAGTGGCAATATTTTACGGCCTTAAATTAAGGGCTTTAAATGTCATTTTAACTTATCCCTCTTAAATGAAATCAAATTTTCATTAAGATGAACAATTAAGTGCTTTGAAGAAATGACCTTCAATGTAATACTCCAATTACCCCTCTTTCGTAAAATTAGAATTTTTATGAAGAGAGGGCAATTTTAGGCTCAAAAAATGGAAATTTGTGAAATGCCATAAAACATAACTCCTTCAATGAAATTGGAATTTTCATGAAGGGAATGTCATCATAGGCTCATGAATGAAACATGAAACTAAAAAAAATGAAATTCGGTCCAAAAATAGAAATTTTCTATTTTCGGAATTTTCAAAATCTGTAATAAAACAGCAACTTCAATGAATTTTTAAAAATACTAAACAACTCCAAAAATAAAATTTCAAAGTGCGTATTGGAAGTATGAAATATAACCTACACAATGGTGAAATTGTTTTTGGATTTTGAAATTTTTTTAAATGTTTATTTTAATGCTTGAAAATTAAAATTTTTGGAAAAATAAAATGCAGAAAAATGAAAATGAAATGCAGAAAATGAAACACATGATACATTCTGTTTGATGCTATCCTATTTCGGTAAAACCAAAGATGTGATATTTTCATGCATGCAACCTAACCTATTGGACTTGCAAAACAAGCATAATCCGGATAAGCTAAGTGATGGCTCCTAGGGTTTTAAATGAGGTTTTCAGATTTAAACATTTGCATGAAGCAACCAAGAAACTTGCATAAACTCCATTTACAAACCTAAAATCTGAAAAGGGGAAAAATAGACATTTAATCTTGCATGCAGAAAATGACTCCTCCTTTATTGCCCATAAAATGCAACTTTCTGAAATTTTCTGTATTCAAAATTTGTCATTTTATAATAACAGAAATTTCTGGTTTTCCCAAAACCAGTCCATTGGAAGAAAACAACTCAAACAGGTCCAAAATAGCCCTCTTACCTTCAACTCTGCTTGCAGCAGTTTCCAACCCCATATTCTGAGTTTGCTTCCCTTTTTAATGGCTCTTTTCTCCCTTGGTTCATTTGCAAACGTGGGTTTCAAAAAAAAACTCTCCATTTTCACCCTCTATTCGTTTCCTCTTCGTTTACCTTCCAAAGCGCTTAGCTTCCTTGGCAGGACTTACCATTTGCTTTGTAACGTTTATGAGTGTTTATGGGTATAATGACACATTGCATTATTCAATTAACGCCTTTCTTGACTCTTCGATATATAACTGATTGGAATCCTCTTTTGAACGATATTCTCTATTAAACATAAGCATTGCTCACCCACATACTCATGGCTCACCCACGTGATCATTTATTAGAGGACAATAAACATAATAATATCGTATTATTCTTGCCCCATCTTCATGAATATGTAAGCACTGTCACACCGTTATTTGACTATGTTTGGCTGTAATGTTCTATCGGCTCCTGATGGTAAGTGATATGTATCTCGCGGGTCATATGAATGCTTCACCTGTATCCTTCACAGCATCATCCTCACCAACCAAATCGTCTCACTTGGTCATTGTTCACTACTCTGACACTTTTTTGTGGAGTCCTCGAACCTAACTCACGTGACGAGCTACCATGCTGTCCATTGGCTGCATATCTCCTCAGAATCACTGAGATCACTGTCCAATATTTGTTGATGAAGCCACTGCGCCCACCAATCTGACTGCCACATCATCGCGAAGTCTGTCCACGTTGACCATTCATTACGGTCGTGCGATGAAAACACATTTTTCCACTGTCATGCTCGTTTTTCACTCGTCTGCCATCACATAACGTAACGCTGCCACCAAACACGAACATATGGATGACCTCTCAAAAACAAATATTAAACACCTCTATTAAACTCATTCTGGTGAATTACCCGATAGATATCTTTGCTCTACGTGCTCATCTTCACTTTTTTCATTGTTACACTACACATGGTCTCTGTTACTATGTAGATTCTTACGTCGTCGATAGATCTCACACTGTTCCCCCCTATGCACTACCACCTGTGTAATCATTATCTGCTCATAGGACATCCCAACATTCAATGGTTATACCAACTATGACAACTGCCTTCATCTTGGTATGTGTCTTCCATGTAAACATAATGACCAAGCATCCTATTCGAAATGTTGCTTTTTCGAGGCTCTATCCGGCCAATTTCTTGAATCCCTTGGAGATGAATTGCTGCCATATCCTTGTGGTACAAGCGAAATTAGTACCCACCAATCCAGCAAAACATAGTTACAGCTTGGATGCACCCCTATCCAAGTCTCTCGCTGCTATATCTACGGTCATAATCCATGTCGTCCACTGTTTATGTCATGATTTTTGAAATTTCCCAATCGGCATTACTGAACCTTCATCAGACTCAACTAACCATGCTTCCACATGATTATCCCATCACTATTCGTTGGGGTATCTTCCATGTCATCCACATGTCTTTGTCGTCATCACTGTTGGAATCCCCACAGCGTTTGGTTCATCGATATCTTGCCATCTTGTTCATACGTCGTATCCTCTGCCATTGCCATGTTGTATTCCATACTCGGTCCTTCGTTAGCTGGTGAATGTCCTGCATATGACCAAATATTAGAATTTCAAATCCAATTTAAGGCAAAAATAACATAGCCTATTAGCTTGTTTTAATCTCTTTTTTTTTTTTTTAGTTTTAATATATATTGTTATCTTTTTGTTATATATATATATAAATATATTTTAAGTAATACTTCTTATACACATCCACCATGGAGATTGAACCCGTGTCACATTACTGATATGTTTGTTTTACTTTGTATTGATGTATATTAAAGATGTATTAAGGTGGAATGAAGATTTAACATAAAACATGTTTTATATATATAACACAAGCTCATTATACATGAATGACAAAAGAAAAAAATTTAACCATCACAATGTTAACAACAAAATATTAGCAATAACATTGCTAACACAATAATTTGATGATAAAAAATCATCGACGAGAAATTGACAACAATTTGACGATAAAAAAAAAATCATCGACAACAAATAGACAACAAAAATCAATGACAACAATTTGGCAAAAACTACAAACCCAAAACACAACGAAAGCATTAGACACTTAAAACAAACTGTAAACATCCAAACAAAAAGGTGGGCCCTAATTCTTGGGGTCGTTTTGGATCCACCACAAAAAATGGTGACTCTACTGGGAAATGCTCCTGAGCATTTCAGTGATAACCCAACCTGAAAACCTTCAAAACTCAAACACAAGCATCAACAAATATCCAAAGAATGAAACTAGATGAGAAATACATGAAGCATTAGAATTATTCAGCGTCAGCTCAATGTGTGCGGTGTGATTCATTCCTTATCGTTTGAAATTGATCAACATTCCATCATCTGTTTCACTTATGATTCGTGCATATGAGAAGTTATGGATGATTCTTGTAGGATTTAATGTATGATGAAGATGCTAGAGATATAACAACCCACTTTGCAAAGGCTCAAAATTTCCAGTACCATGAACAAACATATTCAAACTGTCAAACCCTCTTAGGACCAAATATGTGTATACTGAATTAATTTACTAGATCCCAAAGTTGGTTATGTGTCACTACCATCATGAACCCATGTGCAAGTGTAAGTGAAATCAGAGCTTTGGGGAATAGGATTCCCAACCTAAGCGAGATGGGAATTTAACCCTATCCTTACTACTCTGATCTGGATTTCATTACCTCATCTTGAACGAAATGACTTAACCTGTTATGGATGAAACTATCAGGCTAGCCTGTCCGTTTGAGCAGTCAGTGGTCTTGCTTTTAGACAAGACATGTTGCCACACAAGATCATACTCCACTTCTAGTCAGGCGTCTATAGCCTCGGTAGAGATTAACCCTATAATCCAGGATTTGGCTTTACTTTTGATTTCTTGAACCTTGGGGATGACTACTCATCCTTGCAAGTGACATGTAGTACGATCCTTCCAATCCAATATTAATGATGAAATGAAAGTAGAATGAAAAATATTTGCTTTGGAATTTCAAGTTCTTGAGTGTAGATCGCGCTTTTAATTTCTTAAAGTGTGATGGAGGTAAAATAGAAGCTTTGGGGAATCGGATTCTCAACCTAAGCGAGATGAGAATTAGACCCTATCCTTACTACTCCATGAAGGTCAAATCAGAGCTTTGGGGAGTTGGATCCTCAACCTAAGTTCGATGGGGATTTAACCTTATCCTTACTACTCTAATTTTAGGCTTTAAACATTATGGGAGTGGTAAAAACCATTGTTTTAAGGATTATGTTGCATGATAGGACAGACACGAAATACTCCTTTCGCCTCACCTTTTCTTCCAAGTATGGTTTTGACCATTTTGCTCAAGATCTTCTTTAATATGTGTAGAGCGTGCTTGGTTCAAGATAGTTTGGGCATCAGTTCCCAACCTTAGGATCCCTTTAATATATGTTATGTAATAACCCTAAGAGGATTCGACACCTTTTCAATGATCGTATTTGAAATGTAGATGCAACCGAGATGAAATGTATATGCAATGTGGAATGTAACATGAGATATGGATGAGTGCATTGCTCTTTTTGAAATGCGGATGGAGTATACCACCTACTTTGCCATAATTTGTAAAACTGACAACTTCATGCATCACAAGTTCCAAACGATATTCTTTAATGTGTTTGTGATACTCATGGAGATTTCTGCCATACAATTCCGATGTTTCATATTCTCTTAGTCTTAGTCAACATTCATAAGGACATAAGTTGACATCTCGCTTTTTTTTTTTTTCAAGAAAAACCAACAGTGTCCAAAGGACCAACACACAAAACTTAAAACCAAAACTGAAATGCAAACCCAACATCAAAAACCAAACAATTATATACAAATGTACAATATGGTACAAATATCACATGACTTAAGGGCTAAAATAATGCTTTATAACTTGCCCATTAACCGATAACATCAAATATTTCCCATCCAAAGTTCTTAGTCTGAAAGTATTTTCCCCTAGGATTTCAGAAATTTGATAAGGGCCTAACCAAAGACAATCAAACTTTTTGTGATCCCATTTCTCTTCATGTTTTTTATCCCACAATAAAACCAAGTCAGAGATCCTAAAAGACTTAATTTTTGCTCTTTTATCAAACCATATTTTGACCACATCTTGATGTTTGCTCATGTGGAGCATGGCTTCTTCTATTTTTTAATCAAGGTGCATTAGATGACTCAATCTAGCCTCAGTGTGATTATCAGTTCCAAGGTATTCTTGTGTGAAACAAAGGGTTTGAAGCTTCAAATTTGCAGAAAAAATTGGATCTTGCCCATAAACTAGATGATAAGGTGTATTCCTTATTGATTCTTTTTCTCTAGTCCTATTTTCCCAAAGAGCAAATTTTAATTGGTTGTGCCAATCCCAAGAATTATTTTCCAATAACTTCTTAATGACGGTTAACAAATTTTTATTTGAAGATTCTACCAAACCATTGCCTTAAGGGTAATAGTTAGACGAAAACTTTAAACTCACCTTATTATCATATGCCCAATTTGCAAATTGAGTGGAAACAAAAGCCTTACCATTGTCACTTATAATAGAATCAGACATTCCAAACCTTGTTACGATGTGATCTTCGAGGAATTTTATTACCACATCCATAGTGGAATGCTTCGTAGGAATTGCTTCTGCCCACCTAGTGCAATAATCTATAGCTGTGAGTATGAATTTATGGGAATTTGAAGAATTTGGGTTAATAACCCCAATGAAATCTAATCCCCATTGTGCAAATGGTCTCATCTCAACTACAGGTTGCAATGGCATAGCTGCATCCCTATCTCTATTGGCAACCACTTGACAAATATGGCAAGATCACACATGTGCATGTGCATCTTTAAAAATGTGGGGCCAAAAATATCCTGCTCTTAAGATTTGATGTGTTGTTGAATTTGCCAAACCATGGCCAGTTCCATATTTACCATGAAATTCTCGCAAAACATTGGTAGCTTCTTCTTTATTTAAGCATTGTAAGTAAATTCCCTCATGAATTTTCTTGTAAAGAGCACCAGACCTAATAATATAATTTGCAGATTTAAGTCTCAAGGCTCTTCTTTGAGTAGAATTAAGATGTGATGGAAACTTACCATTTACTAGAAAATACACAATATCACCATACCAATCATCTTTGGAAATGTGCTCTACATTTAAATATTGGCACGTGATTTGGGGATTGTTCTCAGCAATTGTTTTCACAAGTCCTTGTCCACGAACTAGTTTCATGGGTTGAATTTCAAGATCAAATTCTTGAATGGTAGAAATCCATTTAGCTCTTCTCTCACCTAGCTCATTTTGTACAAATATGGTTTTGACAGCAGGGTCAAGCACAATGGCAAAGCCCCTACTATGCACAAAGTAATGTCTAAATTTTTTTACTGTTTTGAAAAGTGCATACATTTTCTTATCGAGAATGGAATACCTCAATTGAGCATCCTTCAAAGGATCACTTAGAAAAGCTATGGGATTTTATCTGTTATCTTCACCCTTTTGGGTCAAGACACTCGCAAAAGAATGTTCAGATGCAAAAGCATAAATAAAGAAAGGCTTAGAATAATCTGGACTTATAAGGATAGGGGCTCTAGAAATAGCATTCTTGATGCTTTGAAAGGCAACCCTACTTTCTTCATTCCATATGACATTCACATCCTTTTTAAGCATCTCATTCAGAGGTTTAGCTATCTCAGCAAATCCATAAATAAACTTCCTCACAAAATTGATTTTCCCAAAGAAAGATCTCAATTCCTTTTTGCTACCTGGGAGAGGCAAGTTTTGGATAGCTTCTATCCTTTCCGTATCAATGGAGATACCTTCTATTGAAATGATATGGCCAAGCAATCTTCCTTCTATCACTCCAAAGATGCATTTTTTGGGATTTAAAGAAATTTCGTGTTCTCTACACCTTTGGAGAACTTTCCTCAAATATTTCACATGGTCTTCTCTTTCCTTTGAAAACACAGGAATGTCATCCACATACACAATGATACATTTACCTATGAGCCCTTTAAATGCATAATCCATGGCACGTTGAAATGTTGTGCCTACATTTAATAATCCAAAAGGCATTCTTCTATAGGCAAATGTTCCCCATTTGGTTGTGAAGGTCGTCTTCATCCTGTCATTGGTATGAATAAGAATCTGATTGTATCCAGAATACCCATCGAGAAAAGACATCATTTCAAACCCATTCACCATTTGCAAGATTTCATAAATTGATGGCAGTGGGTAATTATCCTTTTGTGAGGCTTTTTTGGGATTTCTAAAATCTATGCATAGTCTTATCTCTCCATTCTTCTTTCTCATCGGAACAAGATTAGCGACCCAAGTTGAGTGCCTAACGGGAAAGATTATCTTTGCATCCAATAATTGCTTGACCTCTTTCTCTATCAAGGGCTCAAGTAATGGGTTAACAGGTCGTTGTCTTTGTCTAAAGGGTTTGGAATCCGATTTTAAAGGGATGGTGTGCATAAAAACATTTTGATCATACATTTTCAACTCATTGTAATTCCAAGCAATGCAATCCATGTAATACTTTAATGCACGTATTATATTTTCTCTCATAAGTTGTACATGACTTTGCAATGTACACTTCATGCAGATTATCTACACTCCCTATATTGATCAGGTCACAAGCATTTTTAGGAAGTGGAACCCTTTTTCCTTTTCTAGCTTTATATCCCATATCAAACATCCTCTCCAATGAAACAGTGTTCTTAGGTATCTTGTTGGATTGAAATGTAGCTTCACTTTCTTCTTCTGTTTCTTCTTGCCACCTTTGATCTTCATCAATCACTTGGTCCTCAAAAATACCCGAATTGGTGAAAATTTTGAAAATGTGTCTATCATTCTCAAAAACTTACAAGTTTTTGACGTTATCAAGTATCGATGGGCAAGGGACTAACTCAATGGAAAACTTCTTGCATTTTTTATGTCAACTGGATTTAGCATGCCTACAATGACCGCAAGAGAATTAGCTATATGATTTCCTTTCCTAGAAATAAGGGATATATTAAAAGCATAAAATTCCTCAATGAGGTCCCTCACCCTAGTTCTATAAAGGCTCAATCTCTTGTCGCGGCAGGTATATTGTCCTTTAACTTGTTTGACCACCAACTCCAAATCTCCCAATACTTTCAAACACTTAACCTTCTTGCTCAAAGCCAATTGTAATCCAAAGATAAGAGCTTCATATTATGCCATGTTGTTAGTGCAAGGAAATTGCAATCTATAGGTAGAAAACAATGGTTTACTTCCTGGACAAGTGAGTTCAACTCCAGCTCCTACCCCTTGTTTTGACTTAGATCCATCAAACTTGAGTAACCACACGAGATTATCTTCTTCAAAAGATCTACAAGAAAATGTTTCTTTTTGAGGTTCTTCGGTAGCTCTTTCAACATCAAAAGCATAGACTCCTAACTCGGGTTCAAAAAATTGAACTTCATTTGGCTTGTTGAATTCTGTGATGATTTCCTTAATCCTTGGCTCATTTTCCACTCTAATTTGATTAGCAATTCCCTTCCAAGGTATCCACATGTGTGAGCAATCAGTGGAGAAATAACCATTCAAACTTCTCATCCAATCCCTAGCAAGTAGCATTCCATATCGACTTGGGATAATAACAACCAAAATATCAACCACCTATTGGACCCTAGGTTTAGAATTGAGTTGGATATTAACATCGTAGAGGGTCCCTACCATGTTTACCTCGGACCGATCCAATTGCAAAACCTTGCATTTAGAAGAAACAGGCTCTAGGCCTAGCATTTGACAAATTTTTGAAGGCATGAGGTTACTTGTGGCACCTGTGTCCACCAAAAAATTGTGCAAATTTTTACCAGCAATCCTCACAGTCAATAAAAAATGAGGGACATCTCGTCTTTCCTTTCATAAAACCATGTGAGATTCAACTTCCTTTCCTTCCTGTATTTGACTAGGTGATTCCAAAGCCTTTATCAATTCTTCCTTTTGGCCAGGCAACCTAGCCGCCTCTAAAAATGAAAGGCTAGACTTGGACTTCCTTAAATCCTCCACTATGTCATAAGTTGACTTCTCAAGCTTCAATGTTTTTTGCATGGCCTTAGATGTTTCTCTTCTAGATGGAGGAGGGGGATTATTATCAGCCTTAGTATCATGAGGAAGGATAGAGTTGTTTGGTGGATTTGAGGATGTTTTAGGGGTTTTGGACTTACTCCTCAAATGGTATCCATGGTTCCCCTTTCTAAATTCTTTAAAAGCTTGCACTTCCTGTTCCAAGATTTCATCCTCTTCTTCGTAATTCTCACTTTCTTTACGATATAGAGTTTCCACCACCAAAATGTTGTCATCTCCTTGTTGATGTTGGGGTGGACCCTCATTTGGCACAAGTTCCAAATCATCCACTTGAGCTTGGAGGCAATGGGTATACCTAGCGATTTCGGTACAATTCCTTTCATTGTGCTCCTTTGTATTATGCAATCTACACCCCTTTTCCCATGCAAAATCAGAAAGATTAAGAATGGAACTAGAGTGACTTGGTCCTGCAGAAGTATCTATCTCGATTAGCGATAGAGGAAGGTGTTGAGAAGCAACACACCCCCACTAAAAAAATGAAATTCCATCCTTTGAAAATATTTAATATTCATTTTTTCCGTAGGGACCCTCTTGAGTTTTTCGGGTTTTAATTCCAAATTTTGCTTGCATCCTTTTTCAAATTTCGCCTACATCAAAGTGTCCAAGTAGGCTTGCATATGGCATTGATTTCAATTTAAAATTTCTGAAATTTTGCATGTTAAATGTATTAATTCATATTAATCATTTCAGAAATTTTAATTTTCAATAGTTTTTCTATTTCTGGCCAGCAAACTTCTAAATGCATTTTCTCTTAATCCGTGATGAATTTTTAAGTTCCGTTTGCAGATTTGGATACCCTTTGGGCTTATTTAGATGCTTGTAAAGTTTCATCAAATTCTGGGCACTTTGAATTTTCATCATTTTTCTACACCATGTGAAGCTGACCATTCTCGAGCAATTTAAAATTCATTTTTCAAATGTTAAAATCATTTATGAGTAAGGAAGATCCTTCACCAATATGTAAAAATGCAAAATACAGATGGACAAAGTCATTGGAGTCAACCTACAATTTTTGGAGAATTTGCAAAGTGGAAGAAAAGCTTGAGGGAAATGTCGCGATATCGCGACATGTTCCATTTTCGGACTTGTCTCATTTTCGCGAGGGCACAAGCTTGGAAGAAATGAATTGAGGGAAATGTCGCGATATCGCGACATGTTCCATTTTTGTGAGGGCACAAGCTTGGAAGAAATGAATTGAGGGAAATGTCGCGATATCGCGACATGTTCCATTTTCGGACTTGTCTCATTTTCGAAGGGCAAAAGCTTGGAAGAAAATATTGAGGGAAATGTCGCGATATCGTGACATGTTCCATTTTGGACTTGTCTCATTTTCAGAGGGCAAAAGCTTGGAAGAAATGAATTGAGGGAAATGTCACGATATCGCGACATGTTCCATTTTCGCGAGGGCACAAGCTTGGAAGAAATGAATTGAGGGAAATGTCACGATATCGCGACATGTTCCATTTTCGGACTTGTCTCATTTTCGTGAGGGCAAAAGCTTGGAAGAAATGAATTGAGGGAAATGTCATGATATCGCGACATGTTCCATTTTCGTGAGGGCACAAGCTTGGAAGAAATGAATTGAGGGAAATGTCGTGATATCGTGACATGTTCCATTTTCACGACTTGTCTCATTTTGGAGGGCAAAAGCTTGGAAGAAATGAAGTGAGGGAAATGTCACGATATCGTGACATGTTCCATTTTTTGAGGGAAATCTTGGAAGAAATGAAGTGAGGGAAATGTCATGATATTGTGACATGTTCCATTTTTGCGAGGGCACAAGCTTGGGAGAAATGAAGTGAGGGAAATGTCACGATATCGCGACATGTTCCATTTTTGGACTTGTCTCATTTTCGCGAGGGCAAAAGCTTGGAAGAAATGAATTGAGGGAAATGTCGCGATATCGTGACATGTTCCATTTTCGTGAGGGCACAAGCTTGGAAGAAATGAATTGAGGGAAATGTCACGATATCGCGACATGTTCCATTTTCGTGACTTGTCTCATTTTGAGGGCAAAAGCTTGGAAGAAATGAATTGAGGGAAATGTCATGATATCGTGACATGTTCCATTTTTGCGAGGGCAAAGCTTGGAAGAAATGAAGTGAGGGAAATGTCACGATTTCGTGACATGTTCCATTTTTGCGAGGGCAAAAGCTTGGAAGAAATGAATTGAGGGAAATGTCGTGATATCGCGACATGTTCCATTTTCGAGGGCAAAAGCTTGGAAGAAATGAATTGAGGGAAATGTCGCGATATCGTGACATGTTCCATTTTAGTGAGGGCAAAAGCTTGGAAGAAATGAAGTGAGGGAAATGTCATGATATCGTGACATGTTCCATTTTTGGATTGTGTCATTTAAAAAATTTGTGAGGGCACAAGCAAGGAAAAAGTAGCTTGAGGAAAATGTCCCGAAATCGTGACTTGCTTTAGTTTCATGACAATATCAGCTATGGAAGAAGGAAATGAAAGCTTAATGTCATTAAATTAAATTAATTAATTAATTAAAATGAAAAACATTAAAAAAACCTTAGAAAAATTTAAATTAATTAAATTAATAACATTAAAATTCTAACCTTTGCTTTTCTTTTGCAGAAGGTGATCCGACAGTTGCATAATGGCAGAAGTAATGGCGAGAAAGATAGACAAACCTAAATTTTGGCACAAATCAAGCAAGGACCATCAGATGGAAATAGGAGATGCCAGGAATTTCTGATCCATCCAAATTTTGTAGATCTGGCAAATACAGACTTTAAGGAATTTGTCGGTGGATGCATTTGTCGAGAAAATTTATGGCAAAAGTAATGGTGGGCAGAGAATTTCAACTCGAACCAAACAAAGGCGGTTGTGCGAGGATAGAAGGCCCGAAAGTCAGTGACTCATCCAGATTTTGCAGATCTGGCCGCAAATATAGACTTTAAGGAATTTGTCAATGGATGCATTTGCCAAGAAAATTTATGGCAAAAGTAATGGTGGGTAGAGAATTTCAACTCGAACCAAACAAAGGCGGTTGTGCGAGGATAGAAGGCTCGGCAAGTCAGTGACTCATCTAGATTTTGCAGATCTAGCTGCAAGTACAGACTTTAAGGAATTTGTGGATGCATTTGCCGAGAAAATTTATGGCAAAAGTAATGGTGGGTAGAGAATTTCAACTCGAACCAAACAAAGGTGGTTGTGCGAGGATAGAAGGCCTGGGAAGTCAGTGACTCATCCAAATTTTGTAGAGGAATTAATGAGATGCTCTGACGGCTTATCGAAAGATGAAGATACATTTACATGCGGTGTCCATTTGATGAGGATGAAACCAAGTCTTATCTTCTCCATTTATGGCAAGATCCACACGAAGATTTTCAGAGTGATTAGGGCTTATCAAAAACTCTATATAAAAATGCCTTATATTGTAAAGCCTCGACGGTGGGATTTTTATGATAAGATTTAGATATTTGGAAGAAGATATTTTTGAAAATATCAGGGTCTATCCTGAGTCTATATATACTTCTTTTGAATGTAAAGTCCGGATGCGAAAACTTAGAATAAAAGACATTTTAGCAATTTCTTGCAAATCTTGTTTGAATGCTTTGTTCTGTACCTAGGGTTGGTGTGACATCATTTTTCTGTGATAGCATGGCCAGGAGCCTAATCTCTTTCGGATTGCGATAAGTGCATCTTCTTTTGTTTTTGTCTCGCTAAGGTTTATTTATTTTAGTTGTAAATCTGTGTTATCAAGATTGAATATGCTACTAGGCTTCATTTCATTTGTTGTATGCTAGGGAAAATTAAAGATTTAAGGTTCGGGTCTGTTCTAATTGCTCTATCCTCACTACGCGAGCTAGGCTACTGGTGAGAGATACCAGTTGACACCGACTTCCCTTCTATTTATGATTTTCTTTTAGATCTGTGTCATCTCCGTCTTATGCTCTTAGTAGAAGGTGATCTTAGAAAGTTGGACACCTTCCTCTTTGATTGGTTTTATTGTGAAGCTAAATAGTGTAATAGAAATTGGTAGTTTTGATTTGCAACTAAGTTAGATAAGCTTCTCTTTTCTGCCCTACCCTACTCTCTCTCGTTCCACCGTTAAATGATCCATTTTTATTTTCTTTCAAATTTGTCTTTTATTTAATCTGCTAAAGCATAAAGAGCTATATCAAAGAACTCATTGTAAATCCGATTGTCAACAAAGATAACAACCGCTAAACATTATTGAACGAAGGTCGAACCCATTGTAAGGTAACAGATAGTCTACTTGAAACTATTCCAGAAGCAAAAAAGAGTGAATAGCCATTCGACCCAACTCTGTAACTCACACCTTGGATAACCAGCAAGATCCTAAAGTGAGTGGGATTTATCCCGTAAAAGTGTTATTGGTATTTTATGCTCATTCTTCATGGGGTGTGTATGAAAGATGAACCAACATTTAAAATTGGCGCTAGAAGGAGGGCCGACCGAACTCCGTTCAGTATTTGTTAAGGATTGTAAGTTGCTTGTGTAAAGTTGGATTCTACCTACAGAGTAACCAGGTCCCACTCTAGAGCTGGAGAGCTCCTTGTGCCTGAGTTGGAAACCCCAAGGAGAAGCAGCCTCAAAAGGGCCAAGTCTTTGTCCAGCATAGTTTTATCACCACTTGTAGTTCCTCCAACTGCAACTCAAAATATTATCGTTAATCAGGTAGTGATGGCAAACTGGTTGGGTTCCACTACTTTGAATATCCCTAGTGCAGCGCATGATTTACCCAAAAATCTTGAGAAGTATCTTCCTACCTACAAACATGATGGAATCAGAACAGCAGAAGAACACCTAGTGGCATTTAAAAATGCTCTAAAGTTGTTGAATGTGCAGCATGAAGATGTGGCTTGTAGGTTATTCCCATTCACTCTCCAGGAGGGAGCATACGACTGGTTTTTGAATCTTACTAATGACTCTATTACTAGTTGGAATGACCTGGAGAAAGTTTTTGTATCACAATTTGGTGAAGTGATTGACCCCAGTGTGTTATATCAACAGTTTTCCAGCATTAAGAGAGAAATCAATGAGACTATCAGATCTTTCAATGTCAGGTTTCAAAAGGCTTATGGTAGATTGACGGGTCATTATGTGCCAACTGCAGATCTAGCATTGGAAATTTTTAGGAATTCCCTAGATCCAGTGACCTCTATTTTCCTGAAGAGAGATGCCAATATTACTAATCTAACAGAGGCTTATAAAGAAGCTTTGGTTCTTGAAAGACAATTGGGACCTCAACCTTTGAATGCTCCTCAAATTCCCTTTGTTACACAAAATACCCCTATTTTGAATCCCATCCCACATCAAATGATGTTGCCAGCATACCATACTCCACCGATACGAAATCCATTGGTTGTAACACAAGATGAACATGTACAGAATACAGAGAAAGAATCCGATAAAACAAGAGTTGAGGAAGTCTCAAAGATGGTCCAAAAGTTGGCAAATGACTTTTTGAGTTTCAAAAGGCAAGTGTCCACCGGGGAAAACTCAAATAGATTTTCTTATCAACCGAATAGATTCACTAGACCACCATATGAACCCAACAAGGATTATAAAGGTAAGGGGCATGAAGTGAATATTTGTGACTTGGCTTTGCCCAAGCTGGTGCAGGATACATGGAACATCTCAGCACGGGGAATTGGATTGTTTGGAGTTCTGCAATGCCTTTGAAGCTCTATCCGGTGAGTTGGTTTTTCCTAAAAATCAAAGAAATGTTGATGGTCCAAGTTCATCCAAACATAGTGCAGCTATGGTGTTAGATTCATTCACTTTTCTAGATGAGTCAGAGAATGTTGTGGAGATGCCTATGGATGAAGTGCAAGCTTTTCAATAGTATAGAAGGGACAACTACAATCTCAGGAACAAAAATCTAGAGCCTAATACTACATCCACACCTCCGGACAACTCCCATAATGTTCCTCCGGATCCATCTCCAAATAATAACCCACCTCCACCCAAGGGAGGAGATCCAAGAGTACCATATGGATTTGTTGCTCCACTCAATAAGGGATACAATATAGTGGAGGATATGAAGAAGATCAAGGCTAACATCACTCTTCATGAGTTGGCTCAAATTACTGAACAAAGGGATAATTTGATTAAGACATACTCTGAGCCTACTGCCAAACCTCTAGAAAAGGGGAAGAAGATAGCAAATGCAAATATGGCCATGTATAAAGAAAAGACTGAAGTTCCACCTTTCCTGCTAACTGTCCGTATATTTGGAAAAAATTTACACAACTGTCTGGTGGATTCTGGTGCTTCAACCAATGTCATGCCTCTAGCCATCTGTCAACAGTTGGGTTTAACCCCTATGAAGTCCGAGAGAAGAGTCATCCAATTGGATAAAACTGAGGTTAAGGTGGTAGGTGAACTTCAAAGTATACACATCCAGCTAGCATCTGAGCCGAGAGCACAACACAAAATTGACATTCAGGTGGTAGATATTCCTATGGGATACGGAATGCTTCCGAGCAGAGATTGGTCAAAGTCTTTGAATGGGTACTTGGCGACTGATTTTTCACATATGTGGTTGCCCTGGAAAGGTGTTGCAAATCAGTTAAGAATCGAAAGAGAACCTAGATATAAACACATGATCACCGAGTATAATGCCAAGAATGAGACTGTTAATCTTGTTGATGTAGATATCGGGGTTTATAATTTGACAACTCGCACAAAAGGAGAAACCTATTAAAGCTCATCTTGATCATGATAATGAAGTTTGGATGCTTCATGTTGATGGAGCTAAGTCTAAGCAAGGTTCTGGTACAGGGGCAGTTCTTAAAGGACCTAAAAATCAGACGTATTTTATGTCTTATCGCTTGCAGTTTCCTTGCACGAATAATTTGGCAGAGTATGAAGCACTAGTGCTGGGATTGAAATTTGCTTTAGATAAAGGTGTAAAAAATATCCAGGTTTTTACAGACTCAGAGTTGGTGGCCAATCGAGGTTAGAGGTAAATTTCGAGTGCAAGGCATCTTACCTGAAAAGATATAAATACCGAGCGTGGGATCTCATGGAGGATTTTGATGCTTTTAATTTGATGCACATTCCTAGAGAAGAGAATTCACTTGCAGATGTTTTAGCTTCATCAGCCACAAATCTGAAGCCATTGGAGGAGTTCAAATGGAAGAAATTTTCAATCGAATTAATCCCTTGTCCTTCGGTTCCAGGATAACGTAGATAATTTTCAAGTCTTTTTCGATGACCAGCAAATTATAAACTTTTTATAGAATACCAATGCATTTGAAAATACTATAATTGATGATGGTCAAAGGGATACTATGCTGGAAAAGTTTGATGATGAAAAGGGGATAATGAGGTTGAAAGATAATAGAATTCCGAAGGGAATGGTAGAACTTGAGCGACTGTTTGATGTTGACCAAATTAAACAAAGAGTGAGTTTTGGAAATTCTATTGGTGTAGCAGGCAGTGAGACTAAGAAACTGAATGTCGGGACTGAAGAGGATCCCAGACACCTTAAGTTAGCTAAAGCTTGTGACCCTGAAATTAAAAAAAATATGATTGAATTCCTTCACAGGTCCAAGGATGTTATGGCTTGGTCTTATAAAGACCTAAAGGTTTTTGATCCAAAAGTTTACACCCATATAATACCTTTAAAGGAGTTCTGCAAACCCTTTCGATAGAAATAGAGGCATGTCAATGCTTTGTTGGAACCCCTCATCAAGAAGGAGGTGGAGAGATTATTGAGTGCTGCCATTATTTTTCCCATTAGACATTCTACTTGGGTAGCCAATTTAGTGCCGGTTAGAAAGAAGAATGGGGAAATCCGCTTGTGCGTGGATTTTAGGAACTTGAACAAGGCTTCTAAAAAGGATAATTATCCTTTGCCTTCCATGGATGATGTGCTACAAATTGTGAATGGTTCAGAAATGATGTCTTTCTTAGATGGATTTTTGGGGTACAACCAGATACTAGTTGAAAAGGAAGACAGGATGAAAATTGCCTTCACGACCAAGTGGGGAACCTTCGCTTACAAGAGAATGCCATTTGGATTGATAAATGCTGGAGCTACCTTTCAACGTGCAATGGATCATGCCTTCAAAGGTCTCATGGGTAAGTGCATCGTTGTCTACATGGATGACTTGACAGTTTTTTCTAAATCTCGGTTTGACCATGTGAAGCACTTGGAATCTGTCTTCGACAAATGCAGAGAATTTGGCATTTCTTTAAACCCAAAGAAGTGTGTTTTTGGTGTAACTGAAGGAAAACTCCTTGGACACTTAATCACCAAAGATGGCATTTCCATGGATCTTGAGAGAGTTGAAGCCATATCGGGGATACCCTTTCCCAACTCTAAGAAAGAGTTAAGATCATTTTTTGGGAAAATTAATTTTGTCAGAAAATTCATCTCTGGCTTTGCAGAAATAGTCAAGCCACTAAATGACATGCTGAAGGAAACTGCTAAGATTTCCTGGACAATGGAAGCCAAAGCAGCATTCCAAGAGATCAAATCTGCCATCAAACAAGCTCCAGTGCTGGTGAGCCCAGATTTTAGTGCAGATTTTTACCTGTACTCTTTTGCTTCGAACACACACTTGCAGCAGTTTTAACCCAACGAAGAGAAACAGGGGAGCACCCAATTGCCTTCAAAAGTACCAACTTAAAGGGTGCTGAGCTAAAATACTCTCGCTTGGATAAGCAAGCCTATGCCTTGGTGAGAGCAGTCAAGCAATTCAGACATTACATATTGAGAAGCAAAGTCCATGCTATAGTTCCTGATCCAGCTGTCAAATATTTATTAAGCCAGGATGAATTGGGTGAGCTAAGAGGTAATTGGGCCACGAGACTATAGGAGTACGACTTAGAAATCTGGCCTACAAAATTAATCAGAGGACTTGGTTTGTCCCGACATATTGCTGAAATACCTGTAGTGGGAGAAATTAATCAGCTGGATTCTGGATTGGATGATTGGTATGGAGATGTCATTCATCTTCTGAGGTTTGGAATTTGTCCACCTCACTTGAATAGAACTCAAAGAAGAGCACTGAAGCTGAAATCTGCTCATTTTCTACTCAAAGGAGGCAACTTGTACAGAGAAAACTATGTTGGCATATTCTTAAGATGCATTTCTCAGAATGAAGTGAATGAGGTGATGTCTAGTTTTCATGAGAAGTTAGGAGCAGGGCATTCCTCAGGTTCTGCTATCGCACACAAGATATTGAGAGTGAGGCTATTACTAGCCTACATTGTTTAAAGATGCACATCAACATGTGAGAACTTGCCACCAGTGTCGATTTTTGCATCCAAGCAGAGCTAATCGAGCTCTACCATTACAACTTAGTTATAATAGACAAACCTTTTATGCAATGGGGACTTGACTTTGTAGGTGTGATAAACCCGAATTCATCAGCAGGGCACAAGTATGTTTTAACAACCATTGATTATTGTACAAGATGGGTTGAAGCAACAACCACCATGAGGAGTACAACCCATGAGGTGATCAGATTTTTAGAATCAAATATCATAACCAGGTTTGGAGTTCCTTTGAATTTGGTGTGCGACAATGGACCAGCCTTTCAGTCATTAGAATTTGCAGAGTGGGCATACCAGAGGGGGATAGTCATCAAATTTTCATCCAACTATTATCCCCAAGGTAATGGACTAGGCTGAGTCCACAAATAAGAATTTGATGAATGCCATCAAGAAGTCTGTTGTAGACAAACCCGGACAATGGCACACACTATTGAAGTATGCACTTTGGGCTGACAGGATAAGACATAAAGAAGCTCTTAAGACTTCCCCATTTGCTTTGTTGTATGGTACTCAGCCCATCGTTCCTATCTCTTTAAAATTGCCCACTTATCAATTTGCTTTAGATTACTTTGATGATCATGCAGATGCGGAAGCTCGTGTGTTGGACTTAATTAATTTGCAGGATGAACGACTTCAAGCCTTGGAGCATTTTAGTCGACACCAAGAGACAGTCAAGCGCTGGTTTGACAAAAGAGCCAGAGTGAAGGCCTTCAGACTTGCAGACCTGGTGCTTCTATGGGACAAAGCCCATGAAAAGAAAGGTAAACACACCAAGTTGCAACCTCTATGGATAGGGCCATACCATATTGCCGAAATCCTAGGTAATAATGCATTTCGTCTACAGGACTTGGAAGGTAATTTTCTGAACCTTCCTGTCAATGGTCAATATCTGAAGCATTATTTCTCAGCTGTTCCATCCACTACATCATTTGAGTAATCACAAAGACTTTGTGCATATGTATATATTGTAAATAAAGTTTGAAGTAGTGTGTTTTTATTTTGTTTTATTTAAAGTTTGAAGTACTGTGTTTTATCTTTTGAGGTCTATGCAAATTTATCTTTAACTAGTGGCCTTTTTCCCTCCTCTTTAGCTTTTAAATCCTGTTTGTTTAAGTTTTTGCCTAAACAACAAAACACAAATCAACATTTAAAATTGGCGCTATAAAGGTTGAAGTAGTGTGTTTTCATTTTGTTTTATTTTTGTTAAGAGATAGTCTGCTAGAACTAAAAAGTGGAACTACTTGTTATTTAGAACAACAGTAGAAAGATAATTGGATTTTGTATCTTGCTTGCCACAATTATTTTGATTATAAAGAAACTACTATACTGCTTGGCTGAAGAACTCCCAGGGAATCCAAGAAAAGTTGGTCATGAGAGGGGACTCCGATTCATAAAATTATTTTAAGTGTCCAAGGAAGCTATTGGTACCCAGGCTGAAACAGTTAGTCGATCAATTGCTCGATCAATGAAATATAAAAAAAAATTCTAGCAAGGCTTTCCAGATATCGGTATCTTTCAAAAAAAGAAGAGAGAGAAGGTGAAAGTTGGGCAAGCCAACATAAAACTGGCACTCTTTTCTGCAAAAAAAGAGAAGAAAAGTTATGTGATAGAAAGAGATAGCCAAGGCTCCCGAAGGATACATCTCAAACGTGTTCACCAAGCTATAGATGCCACCTCATAGTTGTGAATCAGGGTCTTGAAAATCTAAAGAGTAACTCTGTCGGGGTTGTAAAAGGCTAAACTAGTAAACAGAGCTCTACTCGGTTTCCCCTGCACAATCTAAATAGCTGATCAATCCATAGTGAGCATTCGAAGCCCTGGTCATCCTTGAAGGAAGGTTTATACGCTTATAATCGCACATCAGAATCTTCCTTAAGTGGTTCAACCTAGTATGTCCTTGGGAAACTTTAACAACTAGCAGATAGTAGTTAAATCATTTTAGAAAATATTTGTGGCAAAGCATGGTACATAGTCTAAATTGTTTTGAAACTAGAGTTCTGGATTCTAAATAGTGCTACTATTTTCCCCGTAGATATCGCCATTTGTTGAGAAGCAACACACCCCCACTAAAAAAAATGAAATTCCATCCTTTGAAAATATTTAATATTCATTTTTTCTGCAGGGACCCTCTTGAGTTTTTCGGGTTTTAATTCCAAATTTTGCTTGCATCCTTTTTCAAATTTCGCCTACATCAAAGTGTCCAAGTAGGCTTGCATATGGCATTGATTTCAATTTAAAATTTCTGAAATTTTGCATGTTAAATGTATTAATTCATATTAATCATTTCAGAAATTTTAATTTTCAATAGTTTTTCTATTTTCAGGCCAGCAGACTTCTAAATGCATTTTCTCTTAATCCGTGATGAATTTTTAAGTTCCGTTTGCATATTTGGATACCCTTTGGGCTTATTTAGATGCTTGTAAAGTTTCATCAAATTCTGGGCACTTTGAATTTTCGTCATTTTTCTACACCATGTGAAGCTGACCATTCTCGAGCAATTTAAAATTCATTTTTCAAATGTTAAAATCATTTCTGAGTAAGGAAGATCCTTCACCAATATGTAAAAATGCAAAATACAGATGGACAAAGTCATTGGAGTCAACCTACAATTTTTGGAGAATTTGCAAAGTGGAAGAAAAGCTTGAGGGAAATGTCGCGATATCGCGACATGTTCCATTTTCGGACTTGTCTCATTTTCGCAAGGGCAAAAGCTTGGAAGAAATGAATTGAGGGAAATGTCACGATATCGCGACATGTTCCATTTTCACGAGGGCACAAGCTTGGAAGAAATGAATTGAGGGAAATGTCGCGATATCGCGACATGTTCCATTTTCGGACTTGTCTCATTTTCGCGAGGGCAAAAGCTTGGAAGAAATGAATTGAGGGAAATGTCGCGATATCGCGACATGTTCCATTTTTGGACTTGTCTCATTTTTGCGAGGGCAAAAGCTTGGAAGAAATGAATTGAGGGAAATGTCGCGATATCGCGACATGTTCCATTTTTGCGAGGGCACAAGCTTGGAAGAAATGAATTGAGGGAAATGTCACGATATCGCGACATGTTCCATTTTTGACTTGTCTCATTTTCGAGGGCAAAAGCTTGGAAGAAATGAATTGAGGGAAATGTCGCGATATCGCGACATGTTCCATTTTCCGAGGAAAGCTGGAAGAAAGTGAGGGAAATGTCGCAATTTCGTGACATGTTCCATTTTTGTGAGAGGCAAAATCTTGGAAGAAATGAATTGAGGGAAATGTCGCGATATCACGACATGTTCCATTTTTGCGAGGGCAAAAGCTTGGAAGAAATGAATTGAGGGAAATGTCGCGATATCGCGACATGTTCCATTTTTGGACTTGTCTCATTTTTGCGAGGGCAAAAGCTTGGAAGAAATGAATTGAGGGAAATGTCACGATATCGCGACATGTTCCATTTTTGACTTGTTCATTTCGAGGGCACAAGCTTGGAAGAAATGAATTGAGGGAAATGTCGCGATATCGCGACATGTTCCATTTTCTGTCATTTCGAGGGCACAAGCTTGGAAGAAATGAATTGAGGGAAATGTCGTGATATCGTGACATGTTCCATTTTGGACTTGTCTCATTTTCGCGAGGGCAAAAGCTTGGAAGAAATGAATTGAGGGAAATGTCACGATATCGCGACATGTTCCATTTTTGTGAGGGCACAAGCAAGGAAAAAGTAGCTTGAGGAAAATGTCCCGATATCGCGACATGTTTTAATTTCATGAGAATATGAGCTATGGAAGAAGGAAATGAAACTAATGTCATTAAATGTTAAATTAAATTAATTAATTAATTAAAATGAAAAACATTAAAAAACTTAGGAAAAATTTAAAAAATAATTAAATTAATAACATTAAAATTCTAACCTTTGCTTTTCTTTTGTAGAAGGTGATCCGAAAGTTGCATAATGGCAGAAGTAATGGTGAGAAAGATAGACAAACCTAAATTTTGGCACAAATCAAGCAAGGACCATCGGATGGAAATAGGAGATGCTGGGAATTTTTGATCCATCCAGATTTTGTAGATCTAGCCGCAAATACAGAACTTTAAGGAATTTGTCGGTGGATGCATTTGTCGAGAAAATTTATGGCAAAAGTAATTGCTGGTAGAGAATTTCAACTCGAACCAAACAAAGGCGGTTGTGCGAGGATAGAAGGCCCGAGAAGTCAGTGACTCATCCAGATTTTGTAGATCTGGCCGCAAATACGAGACTTTAAGGAATTTGTCGATGGATGCATTTGCTAAGAAAATTTATGGCAAGTAGAAGAGAATTTCAACTCGAAAAAAAGCAATTGTGCGAGGATAGAAACCAAAGTCTTACTCATCTACATTTTTTTTTATTTATGGCAAAAGTAATGGTGGGTAGAGAATTTCAACTCGAACCAAACAAAGGTGGTTGTGCGAGGATAGAAGGCCCGGGAAGTCAGTGACTCATCCAGATTTTGCAGAGGAATTAATGAGATGCTCTGACGGCTTATCGAAATATGAAGATACATTTACACGCGGTGTCCATTTGATGAGGATGAAACCAAGTCTTATCTTCTCCATTTATGGCAAGATCCACACGAAGATTTTCAGAGTGATTAGGGCTTATCAAAAACTCTATATAAAAATGCCTTATATTGTAAAGCCTCGACGGTGGGATTTTTATGATAAGATTTAGATATTTGGAAGAAGATATTTTTGAAAAGATCAGGGTCTGTCCTGAGTCTATATATACTTCTTTTGAATGTAAAGTCCGGATGCGAAAACTTAGAATAAAAGACATTTTAGCAATTTCTTGCAAATCTTGTTTGAATGCTTTGTTCTATACCTAGGGTTGGTGTGACATCATTTTTTTGTGATAGCATGGCCAGGAGCCTAATCTCTTTCGGATTGCGATAAGTGCATCTTCTTTTGTTTTCGTCTCGCTAAGGTTTATTTATTTTAGTTGTAAATCTGTGTTATCAAGATTGAATATGCTACTAGGCTTCATTCCGTTTGTTGTATGCTAGGGAAAATTAAAGATTTAAGGTTCGGGTCTGTTCTAATTGCTCTATCCTCACTACATGAGCTAGGCTACTGGTGAGAGATACCAGTTGACACCGACTTCCCTTCTATTTATGGTTTTCTTTCAGATCTGTGTCATCTCCGTCTTATGCTCTTAGTAGAAGGTGATCTTAGAAAGTTGGACACCTTCCTCTTTGATTGGTTTTATTGTGAAGCTAAATAGTGTAACTAGAAATTGGTAGTTTTGATTTTGCAACTAAGTTAGATAAGATTCTCTTTTTTGCCCTACCCTACTCTCTCTCTGTTCCACCGTTAAATGATCCATTTTTATTTTCTTTCAAATTTGTCTTTTATTTAATCTGCTAAAGCATAAAGAGCTATATCAAAGAACTCATTGTAAATCCGATTGTCAACAAAGATAACAACCGCTAAACATTATTGAACGAAGGTCGAACCCATTGTAAGGTAACAGATAGTCTACTTGAAACTATTCTAGAAGCGAAAAAGAGTGAATAGCCATTCGACCCAACTCTGTAACTCACACCTTGGATAACCAGCAAGATCCTAAAGTGAGTGGGATTTATCCCGTAAAAGTGTTATTGGTATTTTATGCTCATTCTTCACGGGGTGTGTATGAAAGACGAACCAACAGAAGGCACACCCCCATTGTTTGGCTTCGTATTCCACTGTCTCCCTCTATTGTTGAAATTTTGATTTGGGTGAGGGGCATGGGATTCATACTTCTATTTTTGAACCAAATCATTACTAAATTTGTGAACCATCTTTTTGAGCTCTTCAACCTCTGAATAAATCTCTTTTGGTTGAGCTATGTTATTGCTAGTTCTAGTAGGGTTTGCATAATTGGTGAGATCTTGACTTAACATTTGAGTTGGATTTTGAGCAACTTGATTTGCGTAGGGATTCACACTTTGAATTGGAATTGGATTGGGAAAGGAACTATAGCCTGAGAATTAACCAGACTAGTTCCTTGCATAGTCTGTTGACTATTTTACAAAAATGAAGGAATGGGGGGAATGGATGTGATTGGTTGCATTGAAATGGGTGTGTAAGCGGGTGTTGATGAATATGTTTGTTGATAAGGCAAAGCATTCATGCCTGGCATTTATGATTTCATGATCTGATTCATCATAGGGGCTTGACCATATGGACCATATTGTCCTACCATAGGCATCTGGGGAAACCCATAACCCTGTGGTGTCATTTTTTGTTCAATGGTCATAGCTTCATTGTAGGCTAAAGCAAGCGTGGTAACTTGAGGATTTTGCCTTGCAAACATTGTCGTCATAGGATCCAATGCCCCAAAATATATTTGCAAAGCTACTGTGGTATCAATGGCAAAATATCGAATTGCTCTATTATAGTACTTCTGAAATCTTTGATTAAAAGTTTGAATTGGCTCACCCTAGCCTCTTTTGCATGTAATGAACTGATTGTAGATAATTGTGGGATCTAATGGTGACCTAAATTGGTTAACAAAGGCATTTTCCATTTGCGTCCATGACGTAATGGAACCAGTAGGTAAGAAAATATACCATTCGTAGGCCACTTGGTCTTGGCTCATGGGGAAGAGTCTACAAGCCACATAGTCATGTTGAACTTGCAATCTTATCAAAACATCCCTATAGGCCTGAATATGTTCTTTTGCGGTCCTTGGGCCATCCGGTTTGTATTTGGGCAAAAATATCTCTATATTATTAGGGATATCATGAATATCCCCTATGATATTCAAAGGAATGTTATGGGCTCCGTACCAAGGAGCTGGTGGAGGTTGGGTCATTTGATTCAAAATTGATGATGATAACCCTACAAGAACTGTGGAAATTGTACTAATAATTGGTACACTAGTGGCAATTGACACCACCGGTGCAAGTCCGCTAGATGCACCTGAAACAGAAGGATCTTCTGTAACAAGGGTATCTGGTGAGATCACTATTTGCTGGGTTTTATTACTTGGATTCCTATGAGTGGGTGAGAGGCTTTGAAATATGGTTTCCTCAATTGTTTTGGACCTAGTTGCGATGCGATGTGGTGGGTCCAGCTTGTAAATGAAACTACCCTACGAAACCTGACAAAACTCTCAATACCTCAAAGAAAACCTGTGACACAAAGAAAATCCTGCATTTGTAGCCATTAATGAAACTCAAAGAATAACTTCAAAACCAATTTTTTAGTCATGAATAAAAGAAGGAACCATGACAAAGCAATATTCTAAAAATGTAAATTAGTTTCTGATTCACCAGATTGCATATACACAAGTGAAGAGCATACTCCTAGTGTTTTAGACTTTCTGATTCACAAGATCGCATTACACGCAAGTGAAGAGCATAATATCGACAATAAATATATTTTAGACAAAATAATTCCTTAAAAATAAGCATGAAATTACTAGAAAATATCAAACATGTAACGTATGAATAATCATGTTAGCATCAACCAAGAGATGTATCCATTAAAATCAAATGGAAGTAATTGCATGGAGACAACCTCGTTAGTCAAGACCAAAAATTTTCAAAATCAAATCAAAACACATTATTCCTGTATGAACAATCAAAGCGTTAGAACAATGCATAGCAATTCATGTCCTCCTTTTAACACTACAAGGTTGTATTGTTAAAAGAGGGCTAGAGATAATAATCAATAGGGCATGAAATATTCAAAATTTAAATCCCTATAGCATTTAAATCACACTAAAATAAACCAATTCAGGCCCTCCTTCTAGCACCAAATCTGTTGAGTGGTATTTTCACCCAATTGTGAAAGTACACTCTCCCTTAGGATTTGGGTTCCAAATCCCCTCTTGCAAAGAAGTTAAACAAACAACTTCTCCAAGGTCTCCGCTATATTAGCATTTGCATATGTGTATTAGTAATCTCAAATAAAGATATTCAATTTAAATGCTTGGAACACTTTAGTGATTACAAGTAATCGTAAACAAGGGGCAATGTTGGTTTATTTTATCATGAAACTTTAGTGATTGTTCATTGAACCAAAATAGAGCAAATGTGAGTTGGTCCTCATATGACCACGATGTAGTGCCTTAATTCCTTTTATCTTGAGGACTTTGAAATAGATTTTATCTTCTTTATTAAGTCCAAATATGGCTTCTTATCATGAAGATGAAGATGGCTTTCAATGTGATCGATAAACTATCCCTCTTTGGTGAAATAGGTTTTCACAAAGTGGCAATATTTTACGGCCTTAAATTAAGGGCTTTAAATGTCATTTTAACTTATCCCTCTTAAATGAAATCAAATTTTCATTAAGATGAACAATTAAGTGCTTTGAAGAAATGACCTTCAATGTAATACTCCAATTACCCCTCTTTCGTAAAATTAGAATTTTTATGAAGAGAGGGCAATTTTAGGCTCAAAAAATGGAAATTTGTGAAATGCCATAAAACATAACTCCTTCAATGAAATTGGAATTTTCATGAAGGGAATGTCATCATAGGCTCATGAATGAAACATGAAACTAAAAAAAATGAAATTCGGTCCAAAAATAGAAATTTTCTATTTTCGGAATTTTCAAAATCTGTAATAAAACAGCAGCTTCAATGAATTTTTAAAAATACTAAACAACTCCAAAAATAAAGTTTCAAAGTGCGTATTGGAAGTATGAAATATAACCTACACAATGGTGAAATTGTTTTTGGATTTTGAAATTTTTTTAAATGTTTATTTTAATGCCTGAAAATTAAAATTTTTGGAAAAATAAAATGCAGAAAAATGAAAATGAAATGCAGAAAATGAAACACATGATACATTCTGTTTGATGCTATCCTATTTCGGTAAAACCAAAGATGTGATATTTTCATGCATGCAACCTAACCTATTGGACTTGCAAAACAAGCATAATCCGGATAAGCTAAGTGATGGCTCCTAGGGTTTTAAATGAGGTTTTCAGATTTAAACATTTGCATGAAGCAACCAAGAAACTTGCATAAACTCCATTTACAAACCTAAAATCTGAAAAGGGGAAAAAATAGACATTTAATCTTGCATGCAGAAAATGACTCCTCCTTTCTTGCCCATAAAATGCAACTTTCTGAAATTTTCTGTATTCAAAATTTGTCATTTTATAATAACAGAAATTTCTGGTTTTCCCAAAACCAGTCCATTGGAAGAAAACAACTCAAACAGGTCCAAAATAGCCCTCTTACCTTCAACTCTGCAACTCTGCTTGCAGCAGTTTCCAACCCCATATTCTGAGTTTGCTTCCCTTTTTAATGGCTCTTTTCTCCCTTGGTTCATTTGCAAACGTGGGTTTCAAAAAAAAACTCTCCATTTTCACCCTCTATTCGTTTCCTCTTCGTTTACCTTCCAAAGCGCTTAGCTTCCTTGGCAGGACTTACCATTTGCTTTGTAACGTTTATGAGTGTTTATGGGTATAATGACACATTGCATTATTCAATTAACGCCTTTCTTGACTCTTCGATATATAACTGATTGGAATCCTCTTTTGAACGATATTCTCTATTAAACATAAGCATTGCTCACCCACATACTCATGGCTCACCCACGTGATCATTTATTAGAGGACAATAAACATAATAATATCGTATTATTCTTGCCCCATCTTCATGAATATGTAAGCACTGTCACACCGTTATTTGACTATGTTTGGCTGTAATGTTCTATCGGCTCCTGATGGTAAGTGATATGTATCTCGCGGGTCATATGAATGCTTCACCTGTATCCTTCACAGCATCATCCTCACCAACCAAATCGTCTCACTTGGTCATTGTTCACTACTCTGACACTTTTTTGTGGAGTCCTCGAACCTAACTCACGTGACGAGCTACCATGCTGTCCATTGGCTGCATATCTCCTCAGAATCACTGAGATCACTGTCCAATATTTGTTGATGAAGCCACTGCGCCCACCAATCTGACTGCCACATCATCGCGAAGTCTGTCCACGTTGACCATTCATTACGGTCGTGCGATGAAAACACATTTTTCCACTGTCATGCTCGTTGTTCACTCGTCTGCCATCACATAACGTAACGCTGCCTCCAAACACAAACATATGGATGACCTCTCAAAAAAAAATATTAAACACCTCTATTAAACTCATTCTGGTGAATTACCCGATAGATATCTTTGCTCTGCGTGCTCATCTTCACTTTTTTCATTGTTACACTACACATGGTCTCTGTTACTATGTAGATGCTTATGTCACCGATAGCTCTCACACTGTTCCCCCTATGCACTACCACCTGTGTAATCATTATCTGCTCATAGGACGTCCCCACCTTCATTGGTTATACCAACTATGACAACTGCCTTCATCTTGGTATGTGTCTTCCATGCAAACATAACGACCAAGCATCCTATTCGAAATGTTGCTTTGTCGAGGCTCTATCCGGCCAATTTCCTGAATCCCCTAGAGATGAATTGTTGCCATATCCTTGTGGTACAAGCAAAATTAGTACCCACTGATCCAGCCAAACACAGTTACAGCTTGGATGTGCCCCTATCCAAGTCTCTCGCTGCTATATCTACGGTCATAATCCATGTCGTCCACTGTTTATGTCATGATTTTTGAAATTTCCTAATCGACATTACTGAACCTTCATCAGACTCAACTAACCATGCTTCCACCTGATTATCCCATCACTATTCGTTGGGGTATCTTCCATGTCATCCACATGTCTTTGTCGTCATCACTGTTGGAATCCCCACAGTGTTTGGTTCATCGATATCTTGCCATCTTGTTCATCTGTCGTATCCTCTACCATTGCCACGTTGTATTCCATACTCGGTCCTTCGTTAGCTGGTGAATGTCTTGCATATGACCAAATATTAGAATTTCAAATCCAATTTAAGGCAAAAATAACATAGCCTATTAGCTTGTTTTAATCACGTAATTTTTTTTTTTTTTAGTTTTAATATATATTGTTTTATATATATATATATATATATATATATATATATATATATATATATTTAAGTAATACTTCTTATACACATCCACCATGGAGATTGAACCCGGGTCACATTACCGATATGTTTGTTTTACTTTGTATAGATGTATATTAAAGAGGTATTAAGGTGGAATGAAGATTTAACATAAAACATATTTTATATATATAACACAAGCTCATTATACATGAATGACAAAAGCAAGAAATTTAACCATCACAATGTTAACAACAAAATATTAGCAATAATATTGCTAACACAACAATTTGACGATAAAAAATCATCGACGAGAAATTGACAACAATTTGACGATAAAAAAAAAATTGTCGACAAGAAATAGACAACAAAAATCAATGACAACAATTTGGCAAAAACTACAAACCCAAAATACAATGAAAGCATTAGACACTTAAAACAAACTATAAACATCCAAACAAAAATGTGGGTCCCCAATTCTTGGGGTCGTTGTGGATCCACCACAACAGGGCCTCAATTGGGATGATGTAGCCTCTATTTCGATAGGTTGAGGCACTATGGATGGACCATCTATGGGAAAAGCCCCACTATCTATGAGATCTTGAACCACATTCTTGAATTCATGACAATTACGAATGCCATGGCCCTCTATTCGATGATAGAGATAGTAATGGTCCTCTCTATAACCCTTAGGTTTAGCTCTATTTGGGTCTAAAGGACTGATGTTTGGTAAGGTGATGACCTTAGCTTCCTGCAGCTTTTGAAAAATGTCAGACATGGACTCATTTAAAGGAGTCCAAATGCGTTGCTACTGTTTTGAGAGTTTAGCACACTTTAGCCTGGTATGAGGACCAGGTTGAGCCCTAGGTATGTCACTTGATGGCTCAGGGGATCTTCTTGCCTTTTTGATGCAAGAGATGGATTTTTGACTAAGATCATCTGTTGGTCGACAACCCGAAGTTGCTTCTTTTCAAGCATGTTATATACTATGGCTCTAAAACCCCGATATGATTGAATATCATGACCATTTTGCCTATGATATAGATAGTGTGACTCTTCCTCATACCCTCGGGATTTTGGATGATTTGGATCTAAAGGTTGCACCTCAGGTAGGGTGATGGTATTTACGATAATTAGTCGATTGAAAATCGATACAGCAGGCTCAAGCAATGAGGGATGCTTTCTAGGTTGCTGAGGTGGCTGAGTTGGCACTTGTTCTAGTTGAGGATTTTCTTGTGGCTGTGCAAGAGACATTTTGGCCTCATATGAAGGCTGCTTCTGTAATTCTAGGCTCTCAAGTTGTTTCATGATAAAGTGCAATGCCTCATTTTGCTCATCCATTTGGTACTCCATTCTATCTATATGACTTATAATGGATTGTAAAACTAACAAGGATATCATGTGTATTTATAATGATTGGTTTGAAATACCATTATTGTCACTTGAAGGAGGTGAAATATTAGGGTCTACAAAACCCCCAAGTATATGCAAATCACCAATTTCTTTCATGTGAGATGAGGTGGATGCTTCTTGATTATCCACTTCATCAGTAGCATTCTCATGCTCATATTTGTGACTCAGTACATGTTCCTATTTTACTTCATATTTTTAAACTATGCCAGCTTGAGTATCCCCAATCTGATGTGGGGGGAACACTTGTTTTTTATCTTGAGGAGGCACCATGAGAAGTGAGTCAGGGGTGACTAATTACCAATGGTTTTGATCCCTTCAATGGGGAAGCAACATCTGATTGCACCACATCTTGTTTTATCTACTTTAGAGTCACTTGGTCCTCTGTCTTGCTGTTGACCATTGCCACGAACTCTTGAGAAGGCACTTTTTATTATGTCTCATCAACCTTCTTGTAATACTTGAATGGCTCAGGATCATGGGGGACCACATACACTTGTCCTTGGTGTATGAATTTTATATTTTGGTGTACTATGGAAGGCACACATTCCATATCCCTCATCCATGGTCTTCCTAGAAATATGTTATACTACCTCTCACCCCCCAGGATATGGCACAACGTAGGTATCATCTTTATCCCAACCTATATAGGTAGGATTATTGTACCAATTATTGGGGAAGTAGCATCATTGAAGGCCCTCAATGTGAATGTTGAGTCCATAATGCATGAAGGTGGTAATTTTAAGTGCTTTAGAGCTATCGTTATGATGATGTTGGTAGATGACCCAGTGTCAATCAAGACTCTCTTGTACGAAATATAATTGATGCTTGCTATGATGTGTAGTGGAGGATCAGGTTCATCCTTAGAGATTGGCTTAATCTCCTATCTATGAAATGTAATCACAGGGTCCTTTTGTAAGTGAATTGAACTCATTGTTGGTGTGGACTACGATAGATTATCAACTTTAGTTGACTTTTTGGCTTGTTGGGCTGATCAAGGCATATTTTGCTTCCTATTGTAGTATTGATCATACCGATAAAACCCTCATTAGGTGGGGCTATGTGCACCTCATTGATGTGCTCAACTTGATTTTTGTTGGCCCCATGATTGGGAAGAGGATTTTTGAATATGTCAATATTTTGCAATTCATTCTTATCCAACATATCATGCACTACATTCTTGAACGCAACACAATCCTGGATATCATGGCCATTTTGTCGATGATAAACACAATAGATATCTTCCCTATACCCCTTAGGTTTGGGGCAATTAGGATCCAGGGTGTGCACCTTAGGCAAGTTTAAAACCTTGGCCTCACAAAGGTGGTTGAAAATTGATGCCAAAGATTTAGGCAATGGCATATAGTTACGAGGTGAATGTTTTTGTTTGTCCTTGCCTTGCTTCCTGTTGCATTGGTCATAATGCAGGAGGAGGTTGAGCCTGATAGTTCTCTTGTTGTTGGCTCTATGCTACTTTTGGAATTTTTAACATGATCTGGTTGACATGCATAGGCTTGGCCTATTATGGTTGATATCGCGTGCTCTTGTTCCATTATTTCTTGCTATGGAGCTTTAGATCTCCTTCTTCTAGCTTTATATCTTCTATCATCTTGGCTTGATCCAAGGCTTCCTCAAATGTTTTGTACTGATGTAGTTGTAATAGAAATGAGATGTGCTTTACGCAACTCTTTGTAAACATTCGGATGATTTCTTCAGTGGGGATGAAGAATGATAGTTTCACCATGATTTTTCTCCACCTATCCCCATAGTCCATCACTGGCTCATTGTCATACTACTTTAAATTAGCTAGATCGGATAGGTTCACCTTCTTCTTGGCACCGAAGGAGAAGCGTTCAAGGAATGCATTCACCAGTTGCTCAAAACTAGTGATGTTATGCTTGGGCAACTGATTGAACCATTGAGTCACTGCACCTGAGAATTTCATGATGAACGTTCTCAGCATTAGGGAATCATTCTACTCAAGATGGAAGCACGCATTCATGAAGTTGGTAACGTGTTCTTACGCATCTTCCTCTCCCTTAAACTTGTCTAGCCTAGGCATTTCAAAGTTCCTAGGATATGTAGGACTCAGGACTGAGGGGCACAGAGGTTGGTTGTGTATTTTACTTAAGGTTGGCTTTTGCCCAACTATGTCCTACTTCTTGAGATACTTGACTCTCTCAACTATCACTTTGTATGCTTGATAATAAATTATCTCTTCCTCCCAAAGGGGTATTTGGGGTGCAAGTGGAGGTAAGTTTATTTGAGTACAGGGTGGTCGATTGTATTCATCAGCCACATCTATAGAAGATGGTTCAAGATATTGCTGATCCTAGTCATCTGACTCTAATCTCTCATAATGCCTATGCTCGGGCTTGTTTGGCACTAAACACTCATGTGGCCAAGAAGCATGTTGAGAGGTATGGTGAATATAATTATCTACTCACCTATTATGTAGCTCAAGGTGTGAAGTAGCATGTCTCTCATTATGTTGCTACCTATACTCACTATGGGGAGGTAATTTTGATTGAGCCAATCTGTTTGATCGCTCTTCACGCTCCTTTAGATCAAGGAGATGCTGCTCTTCTAGGTGGTGTTCATATAATCATTATTGGTACAACCGTTGTTGTTTTGCGCTTTCTCATTCTACATTTTCTAAATGCTCACACTCAATGCGTAAATCCTCTAATTGATATTGGAGCATTTGTTCTCTCTGAATTGCATCTGACCTATGTGATCGATTTGATCGGTTTGTTATGCTGGGTCTATGACTCTACAACTCCGTGTGAGGGTTCTTGTTTGCTTCGAATTTTTCAAAAAGGTTGGAAACTCTCTTCCCTCGATGATTTGATATTGCATTGATATTATGCTCTTCCCTAGGGGTGCAATCTTCATGCAAGGATGTTGTGGGGGTGCCACGTGTTCGCTGGGAACACTCACTATGGGTATGGATAGGATGCAACTGAGTTATAGTTCCTTCATCCATGATGTATTCTTTAGCATATCCAGTAGATCCATGAGGGGTACGATCACGATATATGCTTCCATGCTCAAATATCCCATGTTGGGATCTTCCAGCACCTTGATCTAAGAAGTCAAGGTGATGGGTCTTCCAAGGTTGGGCAAGAGGAGTTCCTTCCTTACCAATACTATGGTCAGACAACTGACATCTCCCATGTTCAAAAGGGTTTGGGATTACAATGGGCATGTGAATGGTCATATTCCCTCTATCTTGCCCCTCATTGGGCTTATTTGAACTCTCAGTGTAATGAGATGTGGTGGGTCTGGAAGTATTCTCATTTAGGTCATGAGAAGATCTAGTGTTGGTTCTCCTGAGTGGGGTTTCTTGGTGAGATCCGCTATGAGTGGTGTTGTCTCCTCTAAGACTACCTAAAGTTTGTTCAGGTATATTTTGGGTAGGTGTGCTACCTCTAGGGTGGTCTGGGCCCTCTGGTGCATTGGGTGCAACCTCAGTCTTGGACCGAGGATGGCCCCATGTATTGACCATAACCTTATGAAATTTGACTTTCAAAAAATGTTATGGGTGCTATATACCAAAACGATCAGCATGATGAGTTGATCGCAATGGGCTATGACTCCAAAAAGTGACTATTGGGTCAAAATTTTTTTTTAAGAAATTTCTTTGAAAAATTAGGGTTAGGTTGATTACCCCAGTAATAAAGAAACACACAAAGCAGACAATATGATTATCTCTTTTAAGGATTAAATGTGTGTCCTAAGAACTTGTTTTAGTGTGTTTAGATTTGTTGTTGATCTTGCTTTCTTTTTCATGTTTTGGACTTAGAATGAGGGAACTCAATCAAAGTGGTGACTAGGAACACTAGTGCCAAACATGATTTCTCAAAAGAGTCTAGGGTACACCGCTTAAATCCCAGTGGGGGGTTCACCTAGCTCTTCCACTCTAAATCAATAATTGCTCCAACAGTGGGAGACATTTTGAACACAAGTGACCTGCACCAACTTAAAGGAGTTCCCTATTCTGTCTAAGGACATCTAGGGGGCAAGCCGGTGGAAGGAGGTGAATTCCAATGTCATCGGTATGAATTGGGGGTTGGTGATGAAATCCAACCTTACCAATGTTATTGTAGTACATGCAAGTGTGTGGGGTTCTTTTTAGATTTTTGAAATAGAAAGCGATGCATCAACTAGCATTCATGACTACTTTCCTACATGCCTAAAAAGAATGTTTAAATTTAGAAAATGCATTTCTAACTTAATCTAAATGATTTTCACTTAATGCACTTTCTAACTTATGATGTAACGACCTCTGGCTGGGCCACATGCAAGCAAGCTTTAAACACACAAAGAGCCTAGCACGCTAGAGACTAGGGCAGACCTTGAAGATAGAGGCCCGTTGCTCCTAGAAGCACCTAGAGGAAACTAAAGAAATCTAAGAAACTTAAAATGCAAATTTTTTTTCATTTTCTTCATTTTTCCCTACTTAGACTATAATTTTTCTTGCTGTTTCTGGAAGATAAATTGCAGATAGAAAATCATAGAGAAAATAGAGGATGAAACCAACCTCAAATCCCACTCTGATTATGGAAATTTTGCCTTCTGCTGCACTTGGTTTTTGGTCGCTATTGGCCAGAGTGACTATTGTTGGCCATTGAAAACTACAATAGCTAAGATCTATTGGCCATTGATAGCTATAGCAGCTATGATCTGTTAGTCATTGATAGCTATAAGAGCTAAGATCTTTTGGCCGCTATCGACCAGAGCGGCCAAACCTGCACACAGAAAAATACCCAAAAAATTAGTAAAATGGCAAAAAACAAAAACTTGGTGGGGGTCCCACTGTGATCGTCATCTGTGCGACCCCAAGAAGTGTGCACCGCACCTGACCCGACTTGCAATGTATTTATTATTATATCAAATTGAAAGGAATGAACATGCAAATGACAAGTAAATAAGAAACACAAATAAATATACTTTTTAGTCATATTTCCAATCCATGGTTACATATTTGTCCCTCTGATGGGAGGTGCACAAACGATGGTGGAATAAATCCCCTCGCAAAGGGGAGGTGCACTTTCACGGGTTTCCCGATCCTGCACACGAAACTGTATGAGGGCTTACAGATGCCTCCTTCTCTAGATCTACTCCTAGAGGGATCCTTGTGCTCTTGATGCTTTGATCTAATCCTATAGACCTGTACCTATGTTCATGGAAACAACAAAGCATGATAAGTAGAATGGGTAGCCTCCCTAGATGAGGCCTTTTGTTAGCACATGTGATAATCTAGATAAATAAGCATGAAATGCATTAAAATAAAGCAGATATAAGTAATGTGCATATGGAAACTAGGAATATTAATCTAAATACGATAAAATATTCATATCTATGCTAAATACATGTAAATGAAATAATAATAAATGCATATCTATTACTAAGAACAAAGGAATCGACCATATTAAAAATCGACTATGCCTATGGGCCATTGTCAAAGACAATGGCCTCTGACTTAAAGGTTACCTCAGGTCTTATGGGCTGTAATTAATCGCTCCTTGGCTCAAATTGATGTTCAAGGGTCACTAGGTGTGTCTCCTACACTGATTGGTGGTTGGGAATGATGGATATGAATGTTGATGCATGGACGTGGCTCAACCGAATGGTGTTCCAATGCTCCTCAAAGGGTCATAGATTGGCGCTCTATTTCGATAGGGCTCTGCTGCACATAATTTGAACTCTCGATATCCCTTTCTATTTATGGGAGAGTCCATATATAGACTTCCCTCTCTTAGATCTAGGCCTTGTCTTCCTATAGAAGCTTCAATCCATATTGCATGTGACTCACCATCTCGGGTGGAAAGCATCAGTCAAAAATTGGCATTAAAGGGGTAGTTAGGAGGAACTCAGGTAATTCCTCACTAAAAATGTCTGCAAACCATGTAAAGGTGCAGTTAGACTATGTGATCTGGATTTGTTTTTATGGCCATACTATGCATGGTGTAAGCCATTATCAGGTCTAGCAGCCATTTGTGGCCGTTGTAGTCTTAAGCAGCCAAGTGTGGCCATTATAGTCTTCAACATTTAGGTGTGGTCATTGTAGTCTTTAGCAGTCAGGTGTGGTCATTGTAGTCTTCAGTAGCCAAGTGTGGTGGTCGCTATGCTTGAGAGTGGATAGGCCTGGATGGGCTAGAATTGCCCTATTTGAGTGGTTAGGACCACTGCTTGCTCTTGGAGAGATCCAAGAGGGTTCATATGGTATATGGATGTGTCCATATGGGTAGTCTCCTACACATGACACATTTTAGGTGTCTACAATATAAGCCTTGATATACATATTAATTTTCTCATATATATTACTCATTATATTGATAATTTTGACCTATTAATATTGTGGCTATTTGACTCATTGAAAAAATATTATGGCTATTTTATATTACGGCTTGTGATATTTTGGGGTAGCATGGCTTAAAAACCCAACAATGTCATCCTTAAGGCCATGGAAAAAAGTGGATACCACTACCACTAGATCTAGATGATAAGTCTATGTGAGTAGGCTCACAAACTCATCTAAATAGTCTTCTATTGGTTCTATATGTTTGGTTTGTGTCAAATAGACCACATAAGAGGTAGAGGATCTCTTATCAAACTACAATAGTAATATCTTGAATTATAGCCATGAGATATGATGAGTGCAATGTTTGAATTTCCAAAGAATCCATTAATAGGACTGGATATCTAGCTTATAAGAATCCAAGGTAATATGATCATCCTTAGCAATGCAATTTATGTGCATGAGCCCATCCATCATGGATATCCAATCACATCGATCCATGCCCTTAAAAGACACAATATCAATACATGGTACATGAACATCATGAAGTCATTAAATTTAAAGACATCTCATACAAAGGGATCACGATCAAAAACATATTTCAAGTTATGCTCACCCATACCTATGTTCATAAAAGTGTGGAAGCATATATTCCATGGAATAGCCACTTGAATGGTGAATAAATAAGGATACTAAGCTAATTTGAGATCTAGATGTTGGAAGGACCATGGATCATGCCTATAAGGAATTCATTGAAGGGTTTTATAATCATCAAACTTGAGATTATAGTAGGATAATCTACTAACTAAGAATCAAGATCCTTAAATTAATCATGTTGTTGAAAATGAGAAATCTATTGGAACTCATTGGCCAATTAACTCTCCATATAGGAATATTGCCCAGGTAGTATGTTCAAAAACTCCTAGATTGAATTGATTTGTTCCAACCTTCCCTCCATGGATCAAATATGCCTTCACATCCTAAACAATAAATGATCAATGTTGGTTATCATGCACTCAAGCCTAACATGACCATGATACAAAAAATGATAAAGATCGCTCAAAATGCTCGATGGAATTAGGATGAGGATCTTTGCAAGGAGTGGGGTAGGGTACTTATGGTATTTAAAACAACAAGAGTCCTCAAGTCAAAGTTGATGTGTTATAGGATATTATGGTGCCTTCCTAGATTCCTTGGTTGTCATTTCTTTTTAGTCATGCAAGCATTCTTAAATAGATTTAAGCATTGCAAATGCTCGTTGACTCATGCCCAACCAATAGACATTAAGTGTTCACTCATACACTAGGACAATGACCCTAAATATACCATCAAACACTTTAAAAAAATGTTGTTAGAGATACACCACATTTTGGTTGGCTTCATGAGATAATAAAAATGAGATACATCTCACATAAGGATCTTGGTTCTCCTAATGCTATTTTTTATCGAGTTTAGAAAACACAAATAACAATGCTTAATTCATAATATTATAATAAAAACTGCATTGAAAGATGGAACTAAAAAAAATTATAAATTTTACATAAGCGATAGGATGTAGATCTAATATAATAAGGTTCTAAAATATCTTGCATTCCCTTCTACCATTTTTTGCATCACCATAGGGAGCTAAAATTGAATCTTTGTTACCACTTGTAATTAAATAATTTCTATAGATAGAAACAACGATATCAAACTCAAAATTACAAAACAAAAATCATTCACTAGAACAACATTAAGATATCATTGCAAAAGATTAAATATAACAAGTTAAAAATTCTAGATTTAAAATCAATAACACATCCTAACCACTTGGAAAAGGTGAAGTTTCATAGCCACTTAGAGAGGGAAAATCCTCATATATGCACCAAATACAACTTAAGATAACAAGTATAGATGATGAAACAACTACAACATAACTCCTCTATTTCTAGACTAAAACAACCAAACACCCTAACAATAATAGTTAAATTAGGCTATATTAGAGTTGTTATATAAAATTTAAATTAAGGTTTAGTTAAGGTTAACCATAACTAGTTTAATCAATCTCATTGGAGGTGTATACATAACCATACAAGTAGTTTTACCAATCCCACTATAGGTGAATACATCAAGATTTTCCATAGGCTTACATTGATAATGCCTATAGGCTCATGTCAAGAATGTTTGTAGGCTTACACTAAGGTTTGCCATAGGCTTGTAACATTATCTATTAAATTTAGCTAATAATATCATAATTCCCTCTTCCAACAACCCTCATAATCTAAGCTTAGGTCCAAGGAGAGAATTTATTAAAGATGCTAACATCTCCCCCATAATAAAATCTTAATTAGGCTAAATAATATCTAAACCTCTAAGCCTTCTACATCATCTAGAAGACTATCAAGTCACCAAGAAATATTTAAGCCTCCATTACCATATGGGATACTAACAATCTAACAAAAAATATATGACCCATCCTCACAATTTGAAAGACTATGAATTCCCCCATAAAGGATACATCACTACTGCAAGATGGTTTTATAATTGCTTAAATGGCACTTCAGGCATAATATTTTTTAAGTTTTTTCATTGATTAGGGCAAATATGGCATATATGGTCCATGATGCTCTTATAAATTATTGTTAAGTTAGAACAAAAATATTGCAACCATTTTGAAGAGCCCAAAAAATTATGCATTTTGAAAATGAGGCTCCAAATGATGTATTCAAAAGTTATGGCTTTTGGAAATTTACCCCTACATCTATTGAAAAAGTTGCCAAAACCATTTAGAATTCAAAAAATTCCTATGACCAATTGGGGGATGCCATGTGTCACAAACCATCAAATAAAGGGATTCCACCTATCTCTTGAGTTTTTTATTGACTAAGTAGGTAAATAGGCATGTAATTTGATTTTTGCTACGTGACAACAAAAAATTGATTTTAAAATCCAATCAAATGCCATGTTAAATTTGATTGGGGTTCTTACCACCACTGCATCCAACCAACAACAAATTAAAAGGTGTCAAGGATTGTTCCCTTAATCATGCACCAAGAAGTGCCTTATGAATATTAGGCCAACCATGAAGGCACAAAATAAATTAAAAATCCAAGAGGATTGGAAATCAATAATATAATAAGACCCTTGATCCTCTTTTCCAACATGTTACCAAACATAGTCTCTACCATGCCAATCATCCACATTGTGCATTTGTCATTTTGTCAAAATTAGAAACAACAAATGGACTCCATCGTGCCATCTTGTAGTTCAAAGATTTTTGTATGCCTTAAGCTAGCCACAAAGGTGCCAAACAACCTATTGCAAATTCCCCTTCTTTTGGTTTTAAGATTACAAAAGGGACACCTTTGTATACACATATAGACACTATACCTCGATGTTTCACAATATACTTTCCACTATCATTTAGTTCTAGGAACCACACATTGTAGCAATGTGGCCTCAAGAGCTACACATGATCCGTATGCCATAACGAGTCTATTTAGATGATAGAAAATAAGACAAGAGAATTTTACCATGGGAACCTTCAACCTCAAGAGCCTTAACTCTCTATCATTGTCTAATGTATTGCCTTATAGTTTACCAATATTGAACTTGGAACTTGCCATCAAAGTTAATTATTTTTGCTTACCATCACCATAGATGCATGAACCACGCTAATAAGCAAGATGTTCCAAGCATTTTGGAACACATATAAGAGGCTTCTAACTAAAGCTTACCCAAGTCTTATATGGAAATTAGGGGTGATTTCTTAAATTTTTAAATCCTTCTTCTTAGATTTGGAAACCATACAATCAAATTTTTAAAATGGTCCAACAACTTCTTATATTGTTATGGTGTGAGAGGATTACTTTACATTCCATAAAATCTCTAATACCATGTTAGATTTCATGATATTTTCAAAAAATAAATTGAAGCATAACATTCACTACAAGTCATATCTAAGAGAATAAAGAAGTGAAGTACAAAAATCAAGCAAATGAAATAGGAGAGTGGGTTCCCAAGGGGTCGCCTCTAACAATAGATCACAAAAAGATATCATAATACACAATGATATAATGGATCAATGCTTGTGCATTGTTTAAAATAGATACCTAATTCCCAAATTATAGTTACATATTACACTAACCTGGGATAACATAAGGCTCAAGGTTAAGTTAGGTTTAACCATAAGTCACTAAACCCTTAATGAAGGTTTAGTTAAGGTTAATCATATGTGGTTTAACCAATTCCACTAGGGGTGAATACATAACCATACAAGTGGTTTAACCAATCCTTTGAGGGGTTAATACATCAAGACTACTTGTAGGCTTACATAGATAATGCCCATAAGGCTTACACCATGGTTGCTCATAGGCTTATATCATCATTTGTCAAACTTGGCCAATATTTTATCCTTGATTTATGAACTAGAGAATATGACAAGGAAAAATCCTTTCGAAAGAAAAGTCATATAAATTTTTGAATTCAATTATCACTTCCATTTTAATCCACTTTTAAATCTTTGAAAACCTTAGCCAATATCCATGGAACTTACATATTAACCCTATGCTTTCAAAACCATCATATCATGTATAGTCATCTCATCTTTGATAATAACTTTTGGTGTAGCATTTGTTGCCTAGACAGAGATTACTATATATTTGCTCTTCCTCTTGTTCCTATCTAAGGCATTCATACTTACAACTAAGGCATGCTTACTTCTAATTAAAGCTTCCATAATGGAATTTCCTTCCATGCTACCTAGCTTTTCCTTATAACAATCCTTCATGTTTTGAATTTCTCCAAAGATTTGGAATGAGAAAAGGTTAGGCTAGCTCCTTGCTTGCACTGGCTTGAATTAACTCATATTTAATTGATTTAGATATAAATATTTACCAATAAAGTTAGGACCTTAATGGTCAATGACATAATTTTTATATTAAAATGGTTATTCATGACTAAAAGGAGCCCAATCATATTACATTATGATTGCATTAGCACAATATTACAACATTATCTCAACAATGATATATATATATATATATATATATATATCACTTTGCAAGACTTGAACGCTAGTTTTTGTCTTGAAATTCAATGTATTTAACTAGTTGAGCTCCTATCATTTGATAAATGTTAAGGTTTAACCATGAGATTTGAATCTTGGTTAACGAATGAAACTCCTCACTCCCCACTAATTACTATAAACCCCATGGGAAAAATGTTAAAGTTTTGACATGTGTTTTAAGGTGTGAAACTCTTCATTCCTTGTTGATTGTTCTAAACCTCATGGAATAATATCAAATTTCAAATGGGTTATAGAATTAAAACAAGTTTTACTTTTATCAAGTCGATCAAAGTTTTATTACAACAATTTAACAATTATACATATATAATTTTTTTTTTTATTTGTGGAAAACATCCCAAAAGGGATGCCACTTTCGGGTAAGACCCAAGGAGGCAGGGGTATCCATTCCGCCAAAAATGCCCAGGACTCGGACTTGGCCTACCACCTTTGACATACTCAAGGAGCAAACAAACACACAAAACCAATTTAAAAATAAGTAAATAACAACAAAAATAATAAAATAAAATAAAAAACATGCTCCTTGAGTGTGTCAAAAACAAAAGCACAACCAAACACGCACAATAAGATAAAAGAAACCACAACACAAACCACATAGAAAAACACAAGAACCACATAACAAAACACAAACAAGACAAAAACAACAGAACACTACAAAGACATAACCCAAAAAAAATATGAAAAATAAACACAACCAAAACCTAAAAAATAAAATAAAATAAAAAAATAAAAAACAACCAACAACAGACAATAAACAAAAACAAAAAACATAGAAAACACTCACACATAAAAACACGAAATAACACAAACAAAGAGAAACCCAAGAACAAGAACGAAAAAAACACAAGAACAATAACAAAAACATAAAAAAAAAAACATAAAAAAAAAAACAAAACAACAAAAACACAAGAACAACAAAAACAACACAAAGAACACAAAAACAAAACAAAACAAAAGAACCCACCCACCTTAAAAAACTAAACAAAAAAAACAAAGAAGAAAAAAGAAAAAAAAATGAACAAAACAATGACCTATCTAGACCAGAAGACTATTAAGGCAAGAATCAACAGAGGAAACAAAATAAAGAATAGAATGAGCTAGGGAACTAAAAAAAACTGAATGAACCAAAGAGAAGCAAAAAAAAAAAAACAAGAAGAAACTAGGTACCTTCGAACTCGGAGCCATCCAAAGAAATGATAGAAAGAAGAGCTTCCCTAATTTGAGAAGCCCACCATATAGGAGGGTGGCCATAACAAGTAAGATCACCTTTGTCCAAAGCCCAATTAGCTAAAGCATCAAGCACTCTTGTTTTGATCTCTCGACCACATGATTGTAATCAACTTTCAAAAATCCCATCCGGATTAACCGAATCTTCTCAATAATTCTTTTTATTCTCCAATCCACCTTATGATTCTTAGAAGGAGTCTTCAAGAGATTAATCATAAGTTGAGAGTCGACTCAACTAACACCTTTTCCCATCCAACCTTAGTAGCCTCCCGAAGGCCTCTGAGGATACCATACCCCTCAAGCAAGGTTATTGGAAAGAATACCCAAATTCTCAAGCAAAAGTAAAAACCAGGGAGCCATCTGAAAGTCTACCAATTCCTCCCACACCGGCTTTTCCAGGGTTCCCTCTAGAGGCTCCATCAGGATTGACTTTTCCAAAATCCTTAGGAGGAGGTTGCCAATTTCTAGTCCTATCCATCTTACTAATACTCACATTCCCTTTAAGTTGGTTGCCCTTAGAAGGTTTAATCTTCAATCTTTGCATCACTTGATCCCATATTTGGTGGGAGTTTTGGGGGTGATTAAGGAGTTGATGGACTCGATTCAACTAAGTTGGCTATGGTCTTTTGCCAAATATAGTGAATATCCTTCCTATCTTGATTAAAAATTTGGTTGTTCCTTTCATTCCAAATATTCCAAAGAAGAATGGTAGAACCCATCCAAACTACTCGCCTAATAAAATGATCAACACCCTCTTGATTAGGCCAATCCCTCCAAAGTCTGTTCAAAAGTAAAAAAATTGGACCACTGTAAGCCAAGTAAAGTGGCCATTCTCCTCCATAGCTCAGAGGCTAAAGTACACTCAATAAAAATATGGTTGATATTTTCTACATTCTCTTCACACATTTCACATCTAAAAGGGCCATGAAAACCACGCTTCATAAGTTGCTCACCAAGTAAGCACCCTACGATGCAATAAAAGCCAATTAAAGAACCTCACCTTAGGCCAGAGCTTTTGAGCCCACAATTGAGAAAATATGTCGAAGAATGGTTGGGATTATTATGGCATAAGGTCAAATAACCTTGAGCAACCGAATACTCACCCTTAGTAGTGTTGTTCCATCCAAAACAATCTTTTTCATGGGACCAAGAGAGGGATCTCATATGAAGGATGCCTTGGATATCTTGTCTTTGCCTTTCTGGGATTTGAATAGGCCAGTCCTCAATAGGGATCCAATATCTACCAACCTTTGAATTACCAATATGGTACCGACAGTAATTAGCCACCTTTATCCAATTAGCTCGATGAAGCTCCTCCATCCAAGGCCTCCAATCGGGAAACTGAGTTATCAAAGGCTTGTGACCATCCCAAGAATCTGTCCAAAAATTTGCATGTTGACCATTATGAATGATCCAAAATAATTTTTTCTTTATCAAATCCTCACCAGTCTTAAGAACTGCTAAAATGGGAGAACCTTTGGTAGGAAGTTGATAGCGAACAAGGTCTTCAGGACTTTTGTTCTCAACATATTTAGCACGGAGATTATTGGCCCAAAGAGCATTGGGGTTATGCAACATCCTCCAATATAATTTAGCAGCTAAAGCTTTGTTGTTATTAATTGAAGACCGAAATCCTAACCCCCCTTCACTCTTAGGAAGACATAAAGTATCCCATTTCACCAAGGCCCATTTTCTTTTCTCCTTAGTACCACTCCAAAGGAAACGATGACTGATTTGATCCAATTCTCGAAGAACAACCTTTGGGATATTCAAAATGGAAGAAACATAAATAGGAATAGCTTGAAGGACTGATTTTACCAAGGTGATTCTACCCCTAGAAGAAAGCCACTTGTTGGTCCACTTTCCAATTTTCTTCTTGACTTTGTCCAACAACCAATTCCAATCTTTATTTTTCTGCCTTTGAATATTTATGGGAATACCTAAATAAGTGATTGGAAGAGAGGTCTTCTTATATCTTAATTTATCCAAGACCATGGATTCCTCGTCTAGCAGAGCAGATGAAAGAAAATAACTTTAGATTTGTCTTCATTGATCAACTGCCCAAGAGCCTTAGAAAAATAGCTAATGATTTGCTTAATATTAGAAGCTTCCTTAACTGTAGCTTTACCTAAAAGAGTAGAGTCATCCACAAATTGAAGATGAGAGATAGGTCTAGCTCCATGAGCAATGGTAACTCCCTCAAGGGTTTTGTTTTCCCTCTTTTTGGTTATAGTCCTACCCAAGCATTCAACAAGAATGATGAATAAATAAGGGGATAGCGGGTCACCTTGCCTAATACCTCTGGAAGTCGGGAAAGACCGAGAAGGCCTGCCATTGATAAGAACTAAGTAGGAAACTCGAAGAGATACATCCCATAATCCAATCCATCCAATCCTTAGAGAAACCAAATTGCCTCAAAACTTTGATAAGGAAGTGCCAATCCACTCGTCATAAGCTTTGGATAAGTCTAACCGAATGAACATAGAAGGAGAATTTTGCATATCCATGGAATGGATGGCTTCCCGAGCAAGAACTATCTCATCTACTATTTGACGTCCTTCCACATATCCCCCTTGCTCTGGGGAAATAATCTTATGCAAAAGAGGCTTCAACCTTTCTGCCATGATTTTAGTAATGATTTTGAGAAGAACATTACATAAAGCAATAGGTCTAAAAGTCGAGATATGATCAACCTCTTGAGCTTTTGGAACAAGAGTAATATAAGTTTTATTGATAACCTTCAAAATTTCTTTGGCTTTCCCGGCTTCTTCCACCACCTCTAATAAATCAACATGAAGGATATCCCAAAACTCTTGGTAGAACTCAATAGGAAAACCATCAGGACCTGGGGTTTTCCCTTTTTGCATTTTAAAAACTACTTGTTGAAGCTCATTGATAGTAACAGGAGCAATCAAAATAGAGTTCTCCTCGAAAGTGATAAGAGAAGGGATTGCTTGAAGAACATTTTGTTGTGAAGCCGAGTCAAGAGGAGTAGCAAAAAAATATTGGAAAAGTAATCAACAACAATAGAGTTCATGCCATCCCAAGTATAAACAACATCTCCATAATCTGATTTTAAGGAAGAAATAAAGTTGTGAGATCTTCGAGCTAGAAGAGATTTGTGGAAGAAATTTGTGTTTCGATCTCCTTCTTTGAGCCATTGAATTCTAGATTTTTGCTTCCATAAGATTTCTTCTCTTTTTTCCCATTCCTCTAACCGAGTTGTGAGTTTAATTTCATCTGCACTTCTCTTCTCTCGTGAGGCCATCTAAACGGATTTTCTTATTCAAATTTTCAAGATGAGCAATAACTTCATGTTTTTTTTTATGAACATCCCCAAACTCTTTCCGAGCTCCAAGTCTTGATTTTGGATTTAATGTATTGCAGTCTTTTGGCAAAATAGAACATCTTAGTCCCATGCCTAGGTTTACCTTCCTTCCACCATTGTTGCACATGAGGTCTGAAGGAAATGTCTCTAAGCCACATTAATTGAAAATGAAAAGGAGAGAAACTCACATTGGTTTTCCACATTTCCACCATGATCGGCCAATGATCCGAACCAACATTATTAAGAGTCTTCACTTTAGGAATGTGACCATGGATTAAGAAATTTTTAGAGAGCAAAAACCTATCCAATCTCTCCATTATACAAGCTAAGCCTTGCCTTCTGTTAGACCAAGTCATAAGGCCATTATCTCGGTTGGATATCCACAAGATGGAGGTTTGCAATATATTCGCTCATGAGGTCGGTGCTTTTGTCCAAATTTCTATTTCCCCCCTTTTCTCATCCAGAGAGAGGATGGTATTGAAATCTCCTCCGATCAAGATCCAAGCTTTAGGAAAATGAGAGATAATATGAGTAATATCCTTCCACTGTCTTCTTTTTTCCTCCAAAGAAGTCGAGGCATAAACAAGTAATGCAGAGCATAATCTGGTTGGAATGTCTACTTTGAATAGCTATAGCCAACAAACCCCAACCGCCAACCATATGGTGAATAACTACCTCTTTTGGGTCCCAAAGACAAGCAATGCCACCCGAAGTCCCTTGGGAACCGAGGGAAACCACTTTTCCAGCTGGCCAAATTTTACTGGCAATTAAGTCCATATCCTCCATTGACATCTTTGTTTCTTGAAGGAAAACAAGATGTGGATGATTTATCTGAATCATTCTTCTAATTTCATTTTGTTTTGAAAGACTCCCTTTGAGTCCTCTAATATTCCAAGTGATGATCTTCATTAATACCAGGGCTAAAAAAGTTGGGAAGGGCATTAATCTTACCTTCCTCTACAAGCTTTTCACCTTCTTTTACCATATGATATTGATTGGTCTTGCGACCTACTTTTTGATTAGAATCCATCTTCAATTTTTTTTTCCTCGTTTCTTGACTTATTCCAATTGAATCTGAGATGGCTTCTAACCTTGAAGAATGCTCATACACAACCAAAATTTTACTAGATGGTTCAATGGAGTCTATATTGGGACCTGCATTATTTGAAGTTTTGACATTTGAAATATTGTTTTTCTTGTGTAAATTTTCTCCTCTTTTTTTTCTGTTGAAAACCTTTGATTTGTTGGTTTGTCTCTGAGTTCTTCCCTTCATATTTAAATTGTGTTTCTAAGATTTCAGTTTCCATTATTTCCTCTTCCTCACTTGGGACATCATTTGTGGAAAGGATTTCAAACATATTAGCAAATGACTTTGATTGATCCTTCATAACTGGTTTTTTCTCGAGTGTTCTTCTTCTTAGGTATTTGGAAACCCGCTGAGTTTATATCTTCTTTCTTTTGATCAGGAATTTTATTTGGGCAAGCACCGGCCAAATGACCATATTCATGGCAAATTCTACAACGAAAAGGAATGTTCTCATAGTCCACTACTTGCTCCCAAGTGTCTTCCCCAAATTGTAATGTGATATTTTTAGGTAGGGGTTTGTCAAAATCCATTAAAACACAAATTCGAGCATAAATAATATGTTCAAAATTTTGAGTACAATCAGCAGTCATCATAAAAGTTCCTAAAGAGTTTCCAATTGAAGAAAAAATAGTAGGATTCCAAAATTCAATAGGGAGGCCAAAGAGTCTAACCCACACGGGAGCTATAGAAGGCATCTCTTCTTCGGCTTTAAATTTAGTATGCCAGGGCTTCATGAAAACCCCCGCCCTTCCAAAAAACCAAGGACCCCCTTGAAAAGTTTTCTCTCTATCTTCATTATTAGCAAATAAAACAAGAAAATAACCATTTGGATAAATAGAGATTTGTAACTCACCTTTAGTTTTCCAGCTTTTTGCAGCCCAGACTTTGAAAGCAGATAGACTCGGACGAAAACCCACGAACCGACAAATTAGTCCTCTTTTTTCCAAATCTTCAATGCCAGTCCGAATGTTACCCATATCAAGCTTAACAATAGGAGTTCCATCAGCCGCTTTAAGACATCCCGACTCCGTTTTCCCGGGATCAATCTTAGGCATTCTTAGAGGTTTATGGGAAGCCCTAATATTGATATTAGCATTGGGCTGAGGCTGTCCACCACGAAGGGCATCCCTAAAATTCATTTTTGGGACCGAGTCTTCGAAATTCTTACCCTTGACAGGGGTTTTCACAGTAGAATTATTTTGTGGGTGCACCTTAGCACCAGATTCACTTGAGATATGAGCCATTTTTTGATCAACTGCTTGAAACTTGTTTCGTGATCTCTTTAATCCTTGCCCTAGACGTCGTGGAAAGGTATGGTTTTCACTTTTCTTTTGTGCAAGCAAATTGGAAGCCGTTGTCACTCAAGTTCATAGTATGATCTGTTGAAAGACAAATTTCTAACCCATCTTGTATCCCCTACAACATTTCCTGCTAAAATATTGAGCATAAACCACAAAAATATTGGCCGCTAGGGCCCGAAGGCCCTAAAAACCAACCTCTGGAGCAGCTTGCACTCAACCCGGATGAAACCCTCGCATAGCCGCTTGCCAAATATATCGTTCACACATAGGGATGCGCTAGGATCTGTGTTGCTCCAAATGATATGAAAATTGGTGGAGACGTTCTAGGGTTTTTCAGGCATCTACCCTCAAAATTTTAGCTCAATCCGAGTTCGGATGAGTGAGATATGGCCGAAACGAGTTCGACAGTTTGGGCAGTCCTGCCTTTTATACATATATAATTTAAAAGTCAATAAATTTCCATATTTTATTTATCAATAACATAATTAATTTGAACATATAAAATCTAATCAATAAAAGTACAAAAATAATTTATACAAATTTAAATTTACATATATACATAAATTAAATAAAAATCCAGAATGAAGATTGGTATAAGAAATTTGAACCTACATTATATGAAATAATTAAATTGATCAACTTCCATTTTTTTTTAAAGATACATAGGGGATTTGGTTACATCTACACTATTTTTAATAACTGCCAAGTGCAGTATTAAACCATAGGAACTACCTCCAGCAAGCCTACCAAGTGCAGGACCAAACCATAGGGGTTGTCCCCAGCAAGCCTAAACCACCTCGTTATTATTGGTCTGGTATTAGGGGATCGTTGGTTGCTCATAATTTGTATCATCATTATCGATATAACAAACACTTAGAGGATTCCGACTACTACCTTTGTAAAAAAACATGTATACCCCCAAAGTTTGAATTTAGGTCTCTTCTTGATAAATATCTAACCAAACAACCACCGTCCAAATTAAAACCCTAATACTTTGTTCTTCATTGTTGGACTTCAAGTCCACATGCAACATTTTGATTTTTTTTTAAATGATTTATCAAATATGAATCCAAACTTCTTTCCATAGGCTAATAGCTATTTAAACCCTACTACTCTGTTCTCCCAATATTAAAATAGAATCGCTCAAGCCTAATAAAGCTCAAGCATAAGAGAAAAATCACTCGAGCTTGATAAAGTTCTATCTCAATATAGAAGCATCAAAGCTTAGAAGAGACCAAACATAAGAGAAGAATAATTTAGTGTAGAAGCATCAGATCTTGGAAGAGACCAAGCATAAGAGAAGAATATCTTAATGTATAAGCACCAAAGCTTGGAAGAGACCAAGCATAAGAGAAGTGTTTTAGAGAAGAAGCACTAGAGCTTGGAGAAGACCAAGCATAAGAAAAATATATTAGTGAAGAATAAATAGATCTTGGAAGACATCAAGCATCATAGTAGCAGTTCATAGTAAAAGCATTCAAACCATTTGAACCGAATAAAAGTGGAATAGCCAAACTAAAGTGATGTTCAAGCAATAAAATAATGTTGGGAAGCAACTTGATATACTAAATAGAATGTTGAGAGCAACATTTAAAAAGTTCTATAAAAGAACATTATCTCAACAATGATATACTAGAAAAGAACATTGAGTGTAGTGTGATCAAAGGAGCATAAACAATGAAGCTTAGCCCATTAAATGCAAAGCTCAAGACACTAGGAAATCAATCTACAACATTAAGTATGGCTTGTAGTTCTTGAGAAACATTGTGATAAGAGATTCCAGGCACTAAGGTGAAGTGCTAGATTAAGAGAGATAAGTATTATAATAATGCTCAAGGAGTAAGATCACATGAGAATGATGCACTCTAACAGTGCTCACAAAGGAGAAGCATTTTCTTGTGCCCATATATGAGAGGTATTCACCTAAGAATGAAATGCCCTAAGCACTCATGCAATAGATAAGGAAGCAGAGTTGAGCTTAAGCAGTAGTCATTGAATATTCATTTCAAAAGAGAACGACCAAAATTCAAAGGAACAATAAGAAACAACAATCATAACAATATCCAGAGTGCAGTGAACATAATAGTATCTAGAGAGCAATTAAAAAAACATTATTTAGGGAATAGTGAATGACATAATATTCATGGAATAGTGAGGAACAAAGAATAATGCACTATCTGGAGAATAGCAAGCATTAGGGAACAATGAATAATCTTCTGAAGGAATAGCTCTCAAGCACTTTAGCAACAACAACAATTGAGAGTAACAAAAGATTATAAATCCTAATTGCACCTGAAGATTCAATTAAGCACAATAATGAGGAGATTGAGGAAAATGCAGCAAAATATTTGGCAAGTCATACAAAATGACATAGAGCTGGTGAAGTGTTACATCTAGAATAATGTTTGATTGCAAGAATCAACTTATATTCTTCCAACATGATATTCAAGTTACATGCAAATGTTGAAAGGTTTAGATTTGTTGTAGATGTCATAGACATTACAATAAGCAAGGTGGAATATAAGGTATGCATTATTACCTTAACTTAATTAGATGCCTTGATTATTGATGAAGTTAAAAGTTTTAAGTTTTAATTATTATGTGGGAGATATAAGGCTTTCTAAAAAGTTTAAAGTTTTTAAATTTTGATTTCATTGGAGTGATAAGGATCAATAATAGGATTACTAAAGTTTAAAGTTTTAAAGATATTTGAAATTTGAAGGTTTTTTAAAAGTTTTTGAATTTTATTTAAAATCTTGGGAAATTTTTGAAATTGGAATTGTAAATTTAATATATTAGGGAGTTAAAAGGTTTTCTACATCAAAGGATTAGAAATTTTAAAATTTGCAAATTTGGGAGATATAAGTTTTACTGCTTCAAAGAATTGAATCATAGATTATGAAAAGTGATATGGAGTCCATAATTAAAAAGGAAATATTAGCATCAAGTGGAATTATCTTAACCAGTTAGATTCCTCAATATTTAAAGAGGAGACCAAGGTTCAAATATTGCCAAGCGATACATGAATAATATCAAAGCTTTGATGTAATACCACTGTGTGATAATGATGTAATACGAGTGGGACCTATTTCAATACCATATAACCAATTGAAAAAGAAGAAGAAAATATTAGCAATTATAAAATATAGCATTGGAAAATTGATTGAAATTTTTAACGATAAGCTAGATATGGTATTACAATTAATCTATAGAGAAGCTATGGATGAAAGTTTTGAGACAATTGAAGACTATTTACATTCAAAACTTATTGAAGCAATTGGTAATTAAAATGATGATATTATGATACCTATTGATATAGGTAGTATAATGTATATGGCATTGCTTTCACTTGAACTTCATAAAGATGAAAATTTGAAACAAAAGGAGTTGATTGAAACTCTAAAAAGGAAATTAGAGATTGATACAATTGAATCAAGTGAATCATCTCTAAAAATATTGTTTCATTCTTTATGCAATATTAACATTCCAAGTTCATCTATTCAATAAACTATTATGATTCTCTAAGTGAATGTTCAAAAGATATAATATAATATCAAGATCTAAAGGTCAAAGACAAAGAAGAAGCTCAAGTAGTTTGTGATCCAAATCATGTAGATACAAAGTTTAAAGAAACAAAGAATGAAGATAAAAGAGAATTCAGAGTAGAACCCAAAGAAGCGAGAGATGAATCTCAAACATATGTTCATGAACAATGCAAGATCACTTGAATATTGAAGACAAAGATCAAGATTCAAGACTAAAAACTTCAATAACCAAATAATGTAATACAAGGGGGTGTTGAGGAATATTACATTATTTGATATATCCTAATGTACCCAATGGTATCTTCATGGTATAATTATAAATATATAATAGATTAGGGATGAGTCTTTAGTATATATGCATGATTTATATTTCCCTTTTTATGTAAGTTTCAATGTGTAGGAAATGCACAAGTTTCATATAAGAGTGCAAAATGTAGGAATACACAAGTGTCATGCAAAATAGAGTACAAGCATAGATTGAGAGGATGTGCACAAGTGTCATGTATGTAAGTGTGCAAATATGTAATGTAAGGATGTGCACAAGTGTCTTAGATTAAGTGTGCATGTAAGAAAATGAAGAGTCTAGTATGCAAGTGGCAAGATGATAAGCCAAAGGTCATGGGACTTGTCATATGGAGAGCAATAGTCAAGTACTTGAAGAGTCACATTACTATGGCTATATTATAGAGATAATACTCCATAAGAAAGTAATCTGAATATCAAATTACTCAATTTTAAAGAGGTACAAGAAATGAATAAATATTATATATAGTTTTTGAGCATTTAATATTGTAAGTTTTCTCCATGCATATTTCATGAATGACTTAGACTGTTTACATTCATATTTTTTAATAGGTTATATGGGATTGAAATGGATTCCATCCATATTACATCATCACCGCATAGTGCTTTTACAACAAATCTTGGATATTATCTATGTATCCTTTGGTAAGATTTGAACCTAGATCTCCTCCTTGAAATGTTGAGGAATCTAACCAATTGAGTTAATGCCACTTGTTATGTCTTTGTAGTATTCTGTTGTTTTTGTCATTTTGTGTTTTTTTATGTTGTTCTTGTGTATTTTCTATGTGGTTTGTGTTGTGTTTTTTTTTTAATCTTACCGTGTGTGTGTTTGGTTGGCTTTTCTTTTTGACACACTCAAGGAGCATATTTTTATTTTATTTTATTATTTTTATTTTTATTTTTTAAATTGTTTTTGTGTATTTGTTTGCTCCTTGAGTATGTCAAAGGTGGTAGGCCAGGTCCGAGTCCTAGGCGTTTTTGGTAGAATGGATACCCCTGCCTCCTTGGGTCTTACCCAAAAGTGGCATCCCTTTTGGGATGTTTTCCACAAATTAAAAAAAAAAATTATATAAGTGAATGTTATTTTTAATATTATATAAGCCTTGATAAACATATTAATTTGCTCATATATATTCTGCTCATTATATTGATAATTTTGACATATTAATATTGTGGTTATTTGACTCATTGAAAAAATATTGTGGCTAGTTTATATTACGACCTATGATATTTTGTGGTAGTATGGCTTAAAAACCCAACAATGTCATCTTTAAGGCCATGGCAAAAAGTGGATACCACTACCACTAGATCTAGATGATAAGTCTATGTTAGTAGGCTTACGAACACATTGAAATAGTCTTCTATTGGTTCTATATATTTGGTTTACATCAAATAGACCACATAAGAGGTAGAGGATCTCTTATCAAACTCCAATAGTAATATCTTGAATTATAGCCATGAGATATGATGAGTGCAATGCTTGAATTCCTAAAGAATCCATTGATAGGACTAGGTATCTAGCTTAAAATAATCCAAGGTAATATGATCATCCTTAACAATGTAATTTATGTGCATGAGCCCATCCATCGTGGATATCCAATCATATGGATCCATACCCTTAAAAGACACAGTATCAATACTTGGGATATGAACATCATGAGGTCATTAAAGTAAAAAATATCTCATACAAAGGGATCAAGATCAAAAATATATTTCAAGTTACGCTCACCCATACCTATGCTCATAAAAGTATGGAGGCAAATATCCCATGGAATAGCCACTTGAATGGTGACTAAATAAGGATATTAAGCTAATTTGAGATCTAGATGTTGGAATGACCATGGATCATGCCTATAAGGAATTCATTGAAGGTTTTAATAATCATCAAACTTGAGATTATAGTAGGAGAATCTACTAACTAAGAATCAATATCCTTAAATTAATCATGTTGTTGAAAATGAGAAACCTATTGGAACTCATTGGCCAATTAACTCTCCATATAGGAATGTTGCCTAGGTAGTAGGTTCAACAACTCCTAGATTGAATTGATTTGTTCCAACCTTCCCTCCATGGATCAAGATGCTTTCACATCCTAGACTATAAATGGTCAATGTTGGTTATCATACACTCAATCCTAACATGACCATGATACAAAAAATTGTAAAGATTGGGAAAAATGCTCGAAGGAATTAGGATGAGGATCTTTGCAAGGAGTGGGGTAGGGTACTTATGGTCTTTATAACAACAAGAGTCCTCAAGTCAAATTTGATGTGTTATAGGATATTATGGTGCCTACCTAGATTCCTTGGTTGTCATTTATTTTTAGCCATGCAAGCATTCTTGGGTAGATATATGCATTGCAAATGCTCGTTGAATCATGTACAACCAATAGACATCAAGCGTTCACTCATACACTAGGACAATGACCCTAAAGATACCGTCAAACACTTTAAAAAAATGTTGTTAGAGATACACCACATTTTGATTGGCTTGATGAGACAATCAAAATGAGATATGTCTCACATAAGGATCTTGGTTCTCCTCATGCTCTTTTTTATCAAGTTTAGAAAACACAAATAACAATGCTTAATTCATAATATTATAAAATAAAATTGCATTGAAATATGGAACTAAAAAAATTGATAAAATTTACCTAAGCGATAGGATGTAGATATAATCTAATAAGGTTCTAGAATAGCTTGCATGCCCTTCTACCATTTTTTGCATCACCACAGGGAGCTAAGATTGAATCTTTGTTACCACTTGTAATGAAATAAGTTCTACAGATAGCAACAATGATATCAAACTCAAAATTACAAGAAAAAAATCATTCATTAGAACATTAAGATATCATTGCAAAAGATTGAATATCACAAGTTACAAATTCTAGATTTAAAATCAATAACACATCCTAACCACTTGGAAAGAGTGAAGTCTCATAGCCACTTAGAGAGGTAAAAGCCTCATATATGCACCAAATACAACTTAAGATAACAAGTATAGATGATGAAACAACTACAACATAACTCCTCTATTTATAGACTAAAACAACCAACCACATTAACCCTAATGCTTAAGGGTCAACTAACCTAATTCTAAGGTCCAATCTAACAATAATAGTTAAATAAGGCTATATTGGAGTTGTTATATAAAATTTTAATGAAGGTTTAGTTAAGGTTAACTATAACTGGTTTAATCAATCTCATTGGAAGCGTATACATAACCATACAAGTAGTTTAACCAATCCCACTATGGGTGAATACATCAAGATTTTCCATAGGCTTACATTGATAATTCCCATAGGATCATATCAAGAATGCTTATAGTCTTACACTAAGGTTTCACATAGGCTTGTAACATTATCTATTAAATTTAGCTAATAAGATCATAATACCCTCTTCCAACAACCCCCATAATATAAGCTTAGGTCCAAGGAGAGAAGTTATTAAATATGCTAACATCTCTCCCATATTAAAAGCTTAATTAGGCTAAATAATATATAAACCTCTAAGCCTTCTATATCATCTGGAAGACTATAAAGTCACCAAGAAATATTTAAGCCTCCATTACCATATGGGATACTAACAATCTTAACAAAAAATATATGACCCTTCCTCACAATTTGAAAGACTATGAATTCCCCCATAAAGGATACATCGCTACTGCAATATGGTTTTATAATTGCTTAAATGGCACTTCAGGCATAATATTTTTTAAGCTTTTCCATTGATTAGGGCAAATGTGACATATATGGTCCCTGACGCTCTTATAAATTATTGTTAAGTTAGAACAAAAATATTGCAACCATTTTGAAGAGCTCAAAAAATTGTTCATTTTGAAAAAGAGGCTCCAAATGATATATTCAAAAGTTATGGCTTTTGGAAGTTTACCCCTACATATATTGACAAAGTTGCCAAAACCATTTAGAATTTAAAAAATTCCTATGACCAATTGGGGGATGCCATGTTTCACAAACCATAAAATAAAGGGATTCCACCTATCTCTTGAGTTTGTTGTTGACTAAGTAGGTAAATAGGCATGCAATTTGATTTTTGCTACGTGATAACAAAAAAATTGATTTCAAAATCCAACCAAATTCCATGTTAAATGTGATTGGGGTTCCTACCACCAATGTATCCAACCAACAACAAATTAGAAGGTGGCAAGGATTGTTCCCTTAATCATGCACCAAGAAGTGCCTTATGAATGTTAGGCCAACCAAGACACAAAATGAATTAAAAATCCAAGAGGAATGGAAATCAATAATCTAATAAGACCATTGATCCTCTTTTCCAATATGTTACTAGACATAGTCTCTACCATGCCAATCATCCACATTGTGCATTTGTCATTTTGTCAAAATTAGAAACAACAAATAGACTCCATTATGCCATCTTGTAGTTCAAAATTTCTTGCATGCCTTAAGCTAGCCACAAAGGTGCCAAACAACCTATTGCACATTCCCCTTCTTTTGGTTCTAAGATTACAAAAGGGACACCTTTGTGTACACATTTAGACACTATACCTCGATGTTACACAATATACTTTCCACTATAATTTAGTTCTAGGAACCACACATTGTAGCAATGTGGTCTCAAGAGCTACACATGATTCATATGCCATAACGAGTCTATTTAGATGATAGAAAATAAGACTAGAGAATTTGACCACGGGACCCTTCAACCTCAAGAGCCTTAACTCTCTATCATTGTCTAATGTATTGCCTTATAGTTTACCAATATTGAACTTGGAACTTACCATCAAAGTGGATTATTTTTTCTTACCATCACCATAGATGCATGAGCCACGCCAATAAAAAAGATGTTCTAAGCCTTTTGGAACACATATAAGAGGCTTCTAACTAAAGCTTACCCAAGTCTTATATGGAAATTAGGGGTGATTTATTAAATGTTTAAATCCTTCTTCTTAGATTTGGAAACCATACAATCAAATTGTTAAAATGGTCCAACAAATTCTTATATTGTTATGGTGGGAGAGGATTACTTTACATTCCATAAAATATCTAATACCATGTTAGATTTCATGATATTTTCAAAAAATAAATTGAAGCATAACATTCACTACAAGTAATATCTAAGAGAATAAAGAAGTGAAGTACAAAAATCAAGCAAATGAAACAGGAGAGTGGGTTTCCAAGGGGTCACCTCTAACAATAGATCACATAAAGATATAATGATACACAATGATATAATGGATCAATGCTTGCGCATTGTTTAAAATAGATACCTAATTCCCAAATTATAGTTACATATTACACTAACCTAGGCTAAAATAAGGCTCAAGGTTAAGTTAGGTTTAACCATAAGTCACTAAACCCTTAATAAGGTTAATCATATGTGGTTTAACCAATCCCACTAGGGGTGAATACATAACCATACAAGTGGTTTAACCAATCCTTTGAGGGGTGAATACATCAAGACTACTTGCATGTTTACATAGATAATGCCCATAGGCTTAAACCATGGTTGCTCATAGGCTTATATCATCATTTGTCAAACTTGACCAATATTTTATCCTTGATTTATGAACTAGAGAAGATGACAAGGAAAAAACATTTCGAAAGAAAAGTCATATAAAATTTTGAATTCAATTATCACTTCCATTTTAATCCACTTTTACATCTTTGAAAACCTTAGCCAATATCCATGAACCTTACATATTAACCCTATGCTTTCAAAACCATCATATTATGTATAGTAATCTCATCCTTGATAATAACTTTTGGTGTAGCATTTGCTACCTAGAAAGAGATTTCTATATATTTGCTCTTCCTCTTGTTCCTATCTAAGGCATTCATACTTCCAACCAAGGCATGCTTACTTCTAATTAAAGCTTCCATAATGGATTTTCCTTCCATGCTACCTAGATTTTCCTTATAACAATCCTTCATGTTTTGAAGTTCTCCAAAGATCTGGAATGAGAAAAGGTTAGGCTAGCTCCTTGCTTGCACTCGCTTAAATTAACTCATATTTAAATGATTTAGATATAAATATTTACCACTCATATTTAATTGATTTAGATATAAAGATTTACCAATAAGATTAGGACCTTAATGGTCAATAACATAATTTTTATATTAAAATGGTTATACATGACTAAAATGATCCCAATCATATTACATTATGATTGCATTAGCACAATATTACAACATTATCTCAACAATGATATATATATCACTTTGCAAGACTTGAACACTGGTTTTTGTCTTGAAATTCAATGTATTTAACTAGTTGAGCTCCTATCATTTGATAAATGTTAAGGTTTAACCATGAGATTTGAATCTTGGTTAATGAATGAAACTCCTCACTCCCCACTAATTACTATAAACCCCATGGGCAAAATGTTAAAGTTTTGACATGTGGTTTAAGGTGTGAATCTCTTCATTCCTTGTTGATTGTTCTAAACATCATGGAATAATATCAAATTTTAAATGGGTTATATAATTAAAACAAGTTTTACTTTTATCAAGTCGATCAAAGTTTTATTACAACAATTTAACAATTATATATTTATCATTAAAATCTCTCTTATAAAAGTCAATAAATTTCCATATTTTATTGATTAATAACATAATTAATTTGAACATATAAAATCTAATCAATCAAAGTACAAAAATAATTTATATATATATATATATATATATATATATATATATATATATTTCAATAAAAATCCAAAATGAAGAATGATGTAATAAATTTGAACCCACGTTATATAAAAGAATTAAATTGATCAACTTTCATTTTTTTTTTATTTTTAAATGAAATGAAAGATTTTAATTACGTCCGCGAGACTCAAATATGGTCTATGGGACCTCAAATATGGAAGTACAATTACTCAAATCATATCATATGATCTTTAATATCTTTGAGAAGGTTGTTCCTTCTCCTGCTGATTTGTGTTAGCAATTCCCCAACTTTTTTATTTTACTGTCTTCAAATAAATCTGCCATAAACTCGTTCCCAAGTGTTTCTTTGTATTTTTCGTGGATATTTGAAAAACTCGAGCATTTATAGATGAAGTGTTCCTCTGTCTCTATTGCCCCTGTGCTGCATAGAGTACATATCCTTTCTTCCCATTGTTTTTTGGGCATTGTTCATCTCCGTGTTTCACATCTAAGCCTATGAGAGCTAGTCCTTACCTGAGCAATGAGTATTTTTTCCTTCCACTTGATTTCAGTGCCTATATACGCTTTTTCCTTGTGGTCATACGTTGGGTTAAAATTTGCAATATAATATTGTCTTTTCCTACTTGTATTTTTCCACATTCCACTTCTGAACTTTTCATTCACATAATTGTTTATGTCTTTGTTGACATTTGGGCATTCATTTATGTTGATTTTCCAACGTTTCATCCATTTCTGATTTTGTTTCATCCATGTATTCTTTCGCCTATGCAACTCTTCATCCCTAGCTGCCCTAGGCCATCTATCATTTGTCATGTTTTTTGTTTTTTTCAAGTAACATAACAGCTTGGTCATAGCAATTGCTTCTAAAGAGAACATTCCAGTTTCAACTAGAATAATTTCATAAAGGGTTGTGGCCTTAATTTTGAGAAAGTTTGTGATTAGATATTTTTTAATCTTTTCTATTTACCTCCATTTTGCATTTATTGTGCCACTAGCCCACACCTCACAACCATACAACAAAACCGGTGTAACAAGTAGGCCAAATAAGACCTTGATGGTCTTCCAGTCCCACAACTCGACATTCCTACACATGTTTTGAAGTGCATATAGTGCTCTCCAACCACTTTGAGTTCTTTTCATCCGACATGTATTCCAATTAAGTTTGTCATGAAAGTTTATGCCCAGGTATTTGTATTCTACTACTACATCAAGCGTTTCTCTTGCAAATTAAAATTTGAGTTGTTGCTTCTTTTTTGTTGAAAAAATCATAATTTTTGTTTTGCTCGTGTTCACCTGCATCCCAACTTTTTTACAAAAGAGTTCTAGAGCTTGAAGGTGATCTTCTAGATCTTTGGCTATTTTGGCCACAAGAATTACATCATATGCATACATGAGGAGTTTTACCACATATTTGGCTAAATGCACACCCTCTCCCCCAAATTTTTTTATCCATTCTTCTAACTTGTCAATGTACAACCCAAATAAGGTTGGAGATAGAGGGTAACCTTGTTTGACACCTATGTCACTACCAAAACATTCAAATAACCCTTCCCGTGTTCTGATTCTAGCCTTTACATGCTCATATAGTCTGTGAACTACTGCCCTGTAGTGAATTGAAACCTTTAGCTCTTCCATTCTGCTCCATATTTTTTTCATTGGCACTGTGGCAAATGCCTTTTTAAAGTCTACAAAACAACAAAAAGCCTCCTCTTTTTTGTCCCATATTTTTTCCTGTGTCTGAGCGTGATACAATGATCAATAGTTGAGTGCTTGGGCCTAAAACCTGCTTGCCCCTTTGCTCTCTTTCATTTTTCTTCTGTCCATATGTTGATCCTAGCTCTATCATACTCCCAAACAACTTTGCAAAGAGAGGGTTGATCATGATAATTTGATAGTTTGAGGGATTATTTACATCTCCACTTTTAAACAAAGGAATGGTCAAGCTAGTTGTCCACTCAGTAGGGAAGCCATTTTGTATGACCTAATTGAAAATTTTTTTTATTTGCGGTGCCAAGATATCTACCCCCCATTTTATATGCTCTGCTTGAAGATTGTCTATGTCATGGGCTTTACCAGTTGCTAACTTTTTTATCCCTTGAATAATGTCTTCAATTGTGAAAAGTTATTTCTTGACAATGATATTAGGGGGTGTCTCCTGTTGGTTACTACGCTGATACAGTTATTTTGAATACTCCAACCACTGATTAACTGTTATGTTATTTTTAGTTTGCATCATTTTCACACTTAGTTCCTTCCAAAATTTCTTTGGTTCATGCTTCCCTAAGTAAATCAATTCTTTCTTCCTTGTTCTAGTGTATTCTTCTTTTTTTGCCCTTACTAGTTTCTCATATGTTTTTTTGTTTGCTCTTGTTTTACCCGTTGGTTCCTTTAGTAATCTTCGCATTTTTTTGCAATACTCATCAAACCATGGGTTGGTTGGGAAGCTATTCATTTCTTTCTTTTTAGGTTTAGCTCTCTTGCATTTGTTTAGAGCTTCTTGAATAACGTGCATTAACCATTCACTCTTACTGTAATCTCTACTATTATGATGTAGTTATTCCCTTTCCTATAACTTGTTGTTTAATACTACTCTAAAATTCTGTCGATTTTCATCTGTTAAGAGAATGTTTCCCTTGTGAGGATATTTATTTTGGTTGCCTTGCAAGTGTTTTTCCCTTGGTTTGTCTCCATGCATTCGAAGTTTCATAACAATTGGGTTGTGATCTGACTTAAGTTCCACTAGAGAATCTTCCAATTATTTTTTTTTTAAGCGAAAAACCCCTTGCGGGGCCGCCTTGGTCTGAGAGACCACGAACAGGGGGTTCTACACTGTCAAAGTCACCCGGGAGTCGCACCTAACCCTGCCCACACCAACATTATCAATTGGATTTTGGATACCCAATTCAGCTTTTTGGTAGGGTGGAGATTTGAACCTGAGACCTCTCTTGGATGATTTCCCTCTCCTCTCCAACTCACCTACAACACCTGGGTGAGAATATTCCACTTCTAGCTCCTCTATTTTTAGTATGTAATTTTGTGAGCATATTACATAGTCTATTACACTTTTTCCCTTATATGTTTTGCATGTATATTTTCCTGAATTTTTCTATTTGTTCATCCCATTGCAAATAGAGGAGTTGGTTACATCTACGCTATTTTTAATAACTGCCAAGTGCAGATCAAACCATAGGGACTGCCCCCAGCAAGCCTACCCAGTGTAGGATCAAACCATAGGGGTTGTCCCCATACAAGCCTATACCACCTCATTATTATTAATCCAGTATAAAGAGGATCACTAGTTGCTCAGGATTTATATCATCTAACAAACACTCAGAGAATTCAGACTACTACCTTTGTAAACAAACATGTATACCCCCAAAATTTAAACTTAAATCCCTTTTTAATAAATATCTAACCAAACAAACACTGTCCAAATTAAAACCCTAATATACTCTTCTTCCTTGTTGGACTTCAAGTCCACATGCAACATTTTGATTTTTTTTTAAATAATTCATCAAATATGAATACAAACTTCTTTTTATAGACTAATAGCTATTTAAACTCTCGTACTTCGTTCTCCCTTTTTATAGACTAATAGCTATTTAAACTCTCGTACTTCGTTCTCCCTTGTTGGACTTCAAGTCCACATGCAACAGTTCGATTTTTTTTAAATGATTCATCAAATATGACTTCAAACTTCTTTCCACATATTTTTTTTTTAATCTTTTAATATTTAAATAAAAATAAAATCAAACTATGGATAACCTTTAGGTCTTAGTCGAAAGTGGCATGGCATTTTTTACAATGATTTTAAAAAAAAATTAAAAAAATCAAAAAATCAAACTTCCCCAACTAACCTACCCTTACCGCATATTAAATTATTTATTTGATTAATCGATGGACAAATATACCATGTCCCTCCAGGTCCTAAACACCCCCTACAACCTCACAATTGTCAAAGACAAAGACAACAGCGACATGAATATCATAAGACGAGGCACATGGGATCCACCCCACATGGAAGTCATTTCGCCTTCTAAACGGAGTCAAAAGCACCTAACATGAGAGACCCCATGATCCTTCAATTGATACTAAACACACAATAATATATGCATATTTTTGGGGTACAGTATAAATAGATTTGGACTGGATTTTGGAGTAAAGGAAGCAGAACATTGCGAAGATATATTATTGTTGAGCACCGCAAACTATCCTCAAATTCCTCTGCTTGGCAATCCCAATCCCGAAGTCTAAGGTTCTTCAGTTCTTCATGTTCACTTGAGTATATTCCAATCAGATACATATACAGGGAATATATATGTATATATACTCACAAGAGGAGGCCTTGAAGACTGCATAGGAGGGACTGGAGGGACACCCTAAAGCCCATTTCTTCAGGTGAGCACAAGAAATCATAACTTTGCTATGCCCATTTTTGTATTTCATTTTGGGTTTTAGTTAGTTGTTGAAAAAAGTGGATTTTATTTTATGGGTGTTGCTCTGTGAGGGAAATGATTGGAATAGCGATTAGGAGCAGAATAGGACTCATTTTTAATTAATTAAATATTATTGAGTTCGACTTAGGATTAAATTATTCAGATGAAATCAAAAAGACAAATACTGGTATGGATTTGTGTAGTTGGTAATGTCTGCTAACAGCCCTGATTCAAAAAGGGGGATGTTTACTGAGTGTTGGGAGTGGCCTACTGTGTCATGTGCAGGTTTATTCTCTCTCCCTATCTCTTATGGTGCTTCAAGGATCCTCTTAGTAGTCGCCAAAAGTTTTGGTTTTTTCATTGGGTTTTGAACGTTTTGTTTGTTTTTTTGGTATTTTTAACCTTTTTGGGTTAATTTTGTAATTGTAAGCGAATCTGAATTGGGCCTCTTCCAAAAATAATTCTTTAGGTATTTCTGTCTTGTTTTCTCTATTAGTTGTTTGGGTTTTGAAAGAATAAGTTGTCTTTTGTGTGTTTAGATGAATTGACAAAGGCTCAATTTGCCATGAACTTGTCAAGGATTGAAAGGCAATATATTTAATGTATGTATATACTTACAATATTGAAAAAAATATGTAACATTAGATGAAAAATTCTCTTGGAACCAAGAAGGGTTTCTCATCTACCAATTCCGGCTACCTAAAAATACACCTTTAACTTCTTACCTTCTATAAGGGGTTCCTGACGACTGCAATAAAATTTTCTTGCGGTTGATCCTATATCTATTTGAAACTTTCTTTGAAGCAGAGAATGTTGGCTACTTGTCTTCAAATCTGTAATCTTTGGTACATAGAACGTATGAGATGTCTGTGGGTGCTCATATCAACTCTAATCTTATTCATTTTTAGTTATAACTTTGATTGAATTGGAAACTGTTTCGTTTTCCGTTTAAGCCAAAACTCTTGCATGTGCTGACGGTGTGTGCACAAATAGGTAGATTTCTTTTTGGCTTGGATGCTGCAGCTAATGGTATTTCTTTTGTTAGAATTTACCCGTGGCTTGCACCTAGCTTCATCCACTTTCCTGCTGCGCAGTTGCTAGGTTTTGAACCTGGGTGGTTGTCAAGGTAACTACCCTGCCACACAGCTACTAATGTGACATCACCACTATTAGTTGTTCAATGCATGCTTTTTCTCATTTGGCAAAAAGACAAAGCCCAAAGAAATTTAAACTTTTCCTCTCTTTCATTAACTGAAACAAGAAGTCTATGATTGTTCACCTCAGGACATTTTCTATTCTCATTCTGGACTTTTGATTTTTCTGATGTATATGACCCTTTTTGCATTGGACATTTGCAGTTGTTTCTGGTATCTTTTTTCCCCAACATATTTATTTAGTGAATCCTGACTTTCTGTTTTGGTCTACATATTTAACCTATGGCTGAGAAATTCATTATTGAAGAAGTTTGAAGGCATTCTTTTCATCTAAGTGGAATATTTACAAGATGACCCATGTTCTCTATGTTTTTCAAATAAAACACTCCCCACCAAAAAAAAGGGAAGTTGTTCAAAATGCATGGTGGCCCAATTTCTTCTAACTACCAGTTTTGACATGTCATTGTCAGTCTATGTCCCATGATGTTTGCAGGATGGGTATAAGATGGGAGAGTGGTCTTACATGCCCCAGGGGTGCATCCCCATGGAACAAAGTTGTCAATGTTCTATAGTCTCTAGATTTGACTTGGTCTATGGGCTTGGAGCTTATTTGGCTCCTTTAGTTAGGGTTTGTGTAATATGTCCAATTGAATGCCAAAATTAAAGTTTATTATTGATTGACAGGGGAGAGATTAAATGAAGGAAAGGGTTAGAAACATTGCATTCTATAAAGGAAAGAAAAATAGTTTTGTAATCTGCAGTTAATATTGAGTTGTGCACTTATGTGGTCTTTTTTTGCAATTGTCTGAATGCAGATTTAGCTAGGGCTATTGGTTGCCCTTTCACTTGTTCCAGTAACAAGAATGTCACAAGGCTTTGCAATTGAGCTTTATTTTGATCCAGCACTTGAGAACCAGGTGCTCAAGGCATGGAACATACTGGCTAGAAGACAAATCAGCACACAGTTAATTGAAATTGAGGCTCGTCCTCACATAACACTTTTGTCAAGTCCTACTGTAGACCCTTCCAAACTACAGAGTATTATCAAGAATTTTGCAGCGAAGCAAGAACCTTTGGCATTGACACTTTCTGCAGTAGGAAGTTTCTCAACAGAGGAGAATGTCTTATTTTTGGCACCAACACCATCACTTTCTATCCTTACTTTCCATAGTCAATTGTGTGAGCTGTTGAAAAGGGAAGGAATCGAAGCAGGAGATAATTACCAGCCGGATAACTGGGTTCCTCACTGCACTGTTGCTCAAGATGTCCCAAGGAATCGCATGGCTGAAGCTTTTTGTATCCTACGGGATTTGAAACTGCCCATAACTGGACATGTTTTTGATATTGGTTTGGTTGAGTTCTCTCCTGTAAGAGAACTTTTCTCTTTTCCCTTGGGAAATAACCTTGAATCATAACAAAATACATTTGAATATCTGATTCAGGGTCTAGGCTGTGTGGCCACCTATTTAACAACATTTTGTATATTGGAACAATGAAGCTACATGTGGTTCTGTTGAGGCCTGAGGTCTGAGTACCTTGATCATTTGCATGGATTGGCTATACTTAATTTGAAGCCTATGATTCTGCTTCTTTCATGCAGTTTATTCTTAAGTATTTCTTCACATTCTCTGCGTGCATGAGTCTCTTTTCAGTCAGCAGATCTATTTTAAATTGCAGTATTCCTTGGTAACTGTATGGCCTATTCCTAGTTTATGTTTATTGCATTCAATCTTGAAACAGAGGTACTGGAATGGAATTTTTTCCTCTTGATCTTTCTTTATGAAACTTTTTACTTATGCAATGATAATGCAAGAACACTTGTCATATCTTGTTGCAATTGTTTTTGACTTTATGATGTATCATTTCCTGAATCTGTATAATCTTTGGCAAACCAGCAATGTACCCTTTACTATAGGAGAGAGGATTCCATTGGATCTGCCAAATCTTCATTCATTCCCCATAAACTCTTTGTTAATAGTTCTAGATCCTCATAACCTTACTTTCTGGTCAAGATGGGCATTGATTATTGCATGTGTCCAGGGAGAAAGCACTATTCACAATTTTGCCTGTGACTATGACCTTGTGAAGAAGAATTATCACTGACTTTATTTGCACTTCCATCATTCCAGAAATGCCAAGCGCTAGTTAGCCTTCTTACAATGGGGTGGCAAGTCCTCTGATTGAAGTTCATTTTTAATTAATAAGGTCAAAGCACCACTCAAGCTCTTGTTTTTATTACAACCTGCTTGCCAATTGTTGTTTGCAAAGAATACCAAGCTAAAAATTGGCAACGGAGTTTGCAACAGCCCATTGGTACATCTAAGAGAACATGCAACACTAGAGAAGAAAGAGACAAAGTTTGATCTGGACTGAGTGTAATGACCACAAGAGGAGTTTGGAAACTAGTGGGATCCCCTACAAATTTGGGACCCAAATTTACTTTAAATCTCAAGTATGATAAGGTCATCATTGAGGCAGCTCCTTAATGTGTGGGCAAAGTAGAAATGGATAGTGATAATATGGTTGTAGTTGCACATGATGGAGCGCATATTTTTATATTGAGTTATAAAATCCTTCTCTTGGTAGTGTAGTTACGTGTGCATTAAGATATATATTTCATGGTCATTATTTTTCCTTGATGCAAGTACTTAGTTATAACTATAGTATTATTAATATAAGATTAATATTATAATATAGTATTATATAATATACTATTAGAATATATATACTAGCTTAGATATAAAGGATATACATCTAAAAACGCCGAGATTTATCAATCTCGAGGCGCCTATCTCATTTCTTGGGGGTGTGATCTCCAAGATAGGCGCCTCGAGATTGATAACTCTCGGCGTTTTTAGATATATATCCTTTATATCTAAGCTAGCCATACTTGCGAAAACATACGCAAGTGGTTCATGCCTGTTACAAGATAAAGGACCAATATCAAAAGTAGACATCCATAAAGTAGAATTGACTTATTTCAATGAAAGAACCACTTTAAAAAGGCTTTCTGAGGCTCAACAACTGAAGTCCAATCACCAAGAAATCTTGCAGATTATGATGTGTTTGTAAGATGTGCAGATCATAGTTTGTTCAATTTAAAATTATCTGTATGTCTAAGCAGTGTATGCATTATAAAAATGATTGGAGGAACCAATCAAATTTGTCTGTGTTATCCCTTTATTTATGACTTGCCAGTCACAAGAATCCTAATCAAGTTGATAAAATTGATCAAGGAGGGCAAAAATCCCTACCCAAAATAGAAGCCTTCATCTTTTAACAAGTATATATTTTATTTTTAGCTACAAGATGAAGGACCAATATCAAAATTAGACATCCATAAAGTAGAATTAACTTATTCCAATGAAAGAACCACTTTAATAAGGCTTTCTTAGGCTCAACAACTAAAGTCCAATCACCAAGAAATCTCGCAGATTATGATGTGTTTGTAAGATGTGCAGATCATAAAAATTATCTGTATGTCTAGCAGTGTATGCATTATAAAAATGATTGGAGGAACCAATTAAATTTGTCTTTGTTATCCGTTCATTTATGACTTGCCAGTCATAAGAATCCTAATCAAGTTGAAAATTGATCAAGGAGGGCCAAAATCCCTACCCAAAATAGAAGCCTTCATCTTTTAACAAGTATATATTTTATTTTTAGCTCATAGATGACTAAGACCTAATTTGATATTATGTAAGTACATACACCTTTAAAGGCCCATTTAGAAGAACATCATTATACATTAACCAGTGATATCCATTGAATCCAAGATTCTACCAACAATTTCTCTCAGCAAAATTATTAAAGCTACAATGTGAGAGGCACAAATATAGTCTTTTCTCACGTCATCCCCAGCTTTTAAACAATAAATATAGTCTTTTCTCACGTCATCCCCAGCTTTTAAACAATAAACAAACATGCTAGAACTGCAGGCAACCATTGGATTGCTGCGGAAAACCATATCCTCCTAGATTAATTATTTCCATTGAGGTTTGCATCTAGGAAATCCAGAATAAATATTATTCCCAACTAAAATTTTTCAAGCTTCTATATTCTTACAGGATTTCCATATCCATTTTCCAGCCAGAGAAATGTCTTAAATTCTTAAACTTTTTAAACACATTCCAGCAGATTTCTTACTTAAAGGAGATGTGTGCCATTTTGTAGAATTCCTGTCTGTTTTTTTTTTAATATATTTATTCCCTCCATGGCCATTAGCCCAGAGATAATCACAAACAGTTTGTTTTTAGTTGTTACTACTGCCTAGGGCTAGATACTCAACAAAAGAGTAATCGATATCAAATGTTGAAAGCACTATCTGGCAGGTACAAAATCTATATCACTCAAGGATAAACATTTGTTGTTCCTTTTAATAAGTTTCTATTGTATTTCCCAACAACATAGTTATACATCAACTTAAAAGAGACATTTAAAACAAAAGTAATGCCCATTAGGATCATGCCAATTTAAACATGAATTTGTAAATTGCTATTTTTGAACATGGTGCCTCACAGTATATCTTCAATCTTTGATTTAAAGTGTCTATATTTTCTGTTTTTTCACTAAAACAGGAAACTGTGCAGTGTGGTATGCAAACTGAGACCGAGTCTTATAGAAGTGCCTTTTGCAGGGGATCCCAGATTAATGTCCCTGAGAATATAATAAATAGGTTCAGCAGCCAGGATAAACAAAGAGGAGGCCGAGGGGCACCCTTGTTGAATTAATAGTTGAAGTGGAAATCATCAGAAAGAGGCACAAATTTCAAGCGCTGCAGAAGCATCTCTGAATAAGTTTAGAAAGCAGCTACTTTCAAACTTAAGCATATCCTATTTTTTGAATATGCATACCTTCAAACCATAAGCTTTGTGCATCCTAAAGTTAAGCAACATCTCCACCTTCTGCCTTGTCAATCTAATACAGTTTTGTTGGCCAAAGTTGTTGCCATTTATTCTCAACATTTCTCCCGGCTTGCATATTACCACCGGCCATCTGAATGATCTATCATTATTGGGCAAAATCCTATGACTCTGTCCTAAAATTTTGGAGACTCTGAGATGACTGTTTTTGGAGACTTTAAGATGGCAGTGTTTTTGGAACCTCTAAGATGGTAGCGGTTGCCATCATTACACTGTATAAGTTTCTTGTGGGTCTTTTTCACATAGTTGAGAGATTTTCAGACTATATCAGCAAGCAAAATTGGTATCGAGCATGGATCTCTTTCCAGTCTGACGCTTTTTGGTCTGAAGGAGACTACTTAGGTTGTAGGATGATTGTTTTCTTGTTGATGATAATGTGATTTTGCTAGGCACTTTTCTATTCTACAGGGGTTTTAGAGGCAGTTTCACTGTTTTAATTTGCTTTTTGGTCAATCAATAAAACTGAAGTTATGCATTATAACACTATAAAAAAAGCCCCGTCCAAACCTCACTTCATTAACATTAAGGGTTTGTCAATTTTGATAATCACTCCATGTCCTAGGCTCCAGCATTTTGGCCTTATTTTTAGGACTAAAAACATTGCAGTCTCTTGAGGAAGATTAGATTATCTGATGTTTATTAACATATCCATAGTTCCTTATGGCTTAGAGGCTTGCTGAATCGTTGGTGGCACATTTATTATTAAAAGAAATGCAACTAACATTTAGTTTTAAGGGTTGGGTGGATTGGTGAGTTTTGAGCGCTTGTCAAGAAGAGATTCAGGTTTAAACTTTAGAGGCAAGTCTTGTTGGGGTAAAGGTAGTAGTCTGACCTGACTCTGTTGAGTGCGCGATTCAGGTTCAAACCTCAGAGGCAAGCCTTGTTGGGGCAAAAGGTAGTACTCTGACCTGACTCTGCTGAGTGCGTGTCAGCTCCGGCGGTACCACCCCAAGCTACCGAGGTCTTCCTCACTCAGTGTCGCATTTACAGAAGGAGACACAGGTTATAAAGACAGTTCCAATAATTTAATCTATGATCCAAGATAATGTTTGGCCCTGTGTCCTGAAAAAAAATTATTGATATTTTTTGAAAAATAAATTAAAATTTTGTCCGGCTGCTGTAGAATGCTTGGTTAGATTCCCTTAGCAGCCGATGCTGTACCTCATGCTACTTTGGCAGGTAATCTACTTTACGAGAAGTAAAGGTATTGTGTTCAATTTGTTGGAGTTCTTAAGGGTTATAGTGGTACCGCATGTTACTTTTTTTACTTTAGGGTTATAGTGATAGTAGATGGAATTCAATTTTTGATGTATGTAGTTGGAATTCAATTTTTGATGTATGTGAGTTGCATGTTACTTTTTTTTACTTTAGGGTTTTAGGGTTTATAGTGATAGTAGTTGGAATTCAATTTTTGATGTATGTGAGTTGTTTGTGTGAAATCAAATATAAAGTTTTATGATGAATAATTTTTAGTATAGGAAATAAATTTAGGTCCAAAGTTTTATCTTCTGTAATAATAAAAATTATGTTTAAGTTTTGGGGGCATAGGGATTTCTGTATAGAAATGTTGAGACTAGGATAACTCACAAACTGGTGTTTATAATTTTAATTGTAATAATGGTATTAATAAGTAATTGTATTAAAAAAATAATATATTAAATTAATATTATTTTTTTTACTATATTATATAATTGAATTATAATAATTTAATTAAAGATTTAAATTTTGTTTTTTTTTTTAAATATAAAAAAAATTAATTATTAAATAAATTAATTTCAATTTTATTTATATATTATTTTAATTTTTCATATAATATTAAGTTGAAAACTATCGAATAATTTTTGCTCCTTTTAACAATAATAAAGTAATAATTATATGTATGGAACTTATTTAAAAAAAAAATTAATTACTAAAAAAATTAATTTCAATTTTATTTATATATTATTTTAAATTTTCAAATAATTTTTAAGTTGAAAACTATTGAATAATATTTGCTCCTTTTAGCAATAATGAAGTAATAATACCTTGAGGGCTTAGGGGTTAGGTGGATTGGTGCACCTACCAAGAAGACACCCAGATTCAAACCTTGGGGGCAGTCTATTTGGAAAGGTAGTAGTTTGATCTGAATCCGACCGACAATGACTGTACAAATCTCCAGCGATTGATGGTCCCCTTCACATTGAGTCAACAATAACAAGGTGGAATAGGTTTGGTGGGTCCATGTGGTTTGAACTCCGTGCTTGTCAGTTACTAAAAATAGTGTGGTTGTGACCAACTCTCCTATGTAACCAAAAAAAAAAAATGAAGAAATAATATTAACATCAAATAACCTTTGTATTAATGAATTAATTTTTTTTTAAATAATAATATTATATTATTTAATAATATTAACTATTAATTTATATTATTATAATATTGTTCTTCTCTGCTCGGCCTTGGAATACGACCATTGTCCCTGTTCTTCAATACGTCTCTATCGACAACCTTGACAAGCCTCTCCGGGCCTATAATCTCGCCCTGGTGGTTAATGTCCGTTTGATCAATGTCCTGGACTTCCTCCTTAGGTCCATCACCCTTGCCATCACCAATCTTAGTAAGTTCCCAAAACCCCCCGTTACCAGGGTTTTTTTTTGGTCCTATACAAGTACGCCCTAGCCCATCAGGTGTCTGAGTCCTTGTTCTCGAATTCTCAGTGTCTTGTCCGTTCTTCTAGCTTTGTCCGCGTCGAAGCCACCAATCACCCTAAGCCCCCTCGGTCTTCCCTCCCTCCCCCATGGAGTCCTCCCTTCCCCTTGTTTTGGGCAAGGACAACTTGGCCCCTACTACTTCTCCCAAAGAGGAAGGACGTTCTAGCAAGCGCCCCAGACCCAACAGAAATCAGTTCGCCCCCTAGATGTGCAGGAAGTCTAGAAGACTAAAATCCCCCAAGGTGAATGTCTAGAAACCGGACACTGAATTCATCAGTGACGATGAAGAACAGCGTGTTGACATTGCCAAGGAGTCACTGCACGACATAACCATCAAGAAAGCCAACGATGTTGTCAGCCATTTGCATGTGGCCACCAATATTTACAGGGAAGGATACGCCATGGAAGAGTTCAAAGAATTCCCGGCCTTGATTAAGGCTCTCCTCACCTCCGACAACAATGCTCAACAGGGAAAGGACAAGGAATCCCAGTAGCCTGGGAAGGTCGTGGGTGGGCTGCTGGATAGCGGTTTCAACTTGTGTAAAGTCTTGTTTTTTCTGTTTCTCTTCTACTTGGAAAGACTGACCTGGTTTGGGTCTTGCTGTATGAGGTCAAGCCTCAGTTGGTTTTTGTTTGTAGCCATGGGAAGACACAATTGTCACTTTTTACTACTAATGTAACAGGGACGGGACCCTTTAACCCGTAAAGCAATATAATTATTAATTATTTTACCTACCAAAAAAAATATTATTATAATATTGTTAGTTACATTTATCAAGCAAAAAAATATTGGTAGTTACATTTAAATAAATTAAAAATTATTTTTTATTTTTGTTATTAGGTTATTAGAGTTTTAAGGTAATTATTTCTAAAGGATTGACTTTAGTTCCGACCACGGTTAGAGCTTTAGTTTTTCTTTGCGATATCCATTCGAACCGCTTGCGTGTATGGAATTTCGTGTGGTTTGAGTTTTGGTTTTCGTGTATATTATGGAATATTACTAGTTCATGCATGATGGTGTGTATTGTATATTAAAAAAAGGATCTAATTGCTTGTATGATTTTCCATTTTTTATGTGTTTGTATTTTTGTTTTTATAAAATATTATAAATATACCAATAACTTGGAAACTATGCATTAGACAATATTTGAATCTAGGTCTTGTCCTTGAAAGATAAAATTATTTGATTAACTTTTAATCTTTATGTTTTTTAAATAAACTATGTGTAAATTTTTTTTTTTCTGCTTGATAAAAAAAGGTTGTACTCGGTCTTCCACCTTTAACAAATTACATCTCTCTTCATTAGAGCTTGAGAATTTACAGATAGATACACTTCTCATCTCAATTGAGATGCTATAGTTAAAAACCTACATCATTTTACATAAAATGTCTGGATTCTTGATTTTCATTTTCTAGATCTTTTCAAATCTCTGTATGAATGCAATTACTTCAGAATTTAGTATATTTCTTAACATTTTCCTATAGCAACCTTCACAAAGCCAAAACTTCACCTCCACTATCTATGCCTTGCATCTTAGTAGAGTAATATTTCTAAAACATCGCACTAACATAGTCCGCTTTACCAAATCTGGATTGTTAGTTTCCTTCCTGAAACACAAGTGCAACCACAAAAATTATAATAAATAGTCTAAATGAACACATTATTGTTACAAAATAAAATAGATATTACCAATGGAAAACATTAAAGTAAATCTTACTCATTAATTGATTTAGGCAATCAACAATTTTTGTCAACTTCAACTAAACTTTCTACTTCCTCTAACCATGGAGGAGATGTTAACTTCACAATCCTCAACCAAAATCCCTCTATTGGCTAGCTTATCTGCACATTTGTTTCCTTCCCTTAATATATGTGTAAACCTGATTTCTTCAAACTCTTTAGCAAGATCTTGAATTTCCACAATTATCTCTTGTATATTCCATGAAACCTTTGCTTTCCCAATCACATTTATTACTATGAGAGAATCACCTTCCACCCAAACTCTATTCCATTTCATTTGTTTACATATTTTTAACCCTTCTAAAGCCGCCTAAGCTTCAACTTCATTATTTGTCTTAAATCCACAACTGAAAGCATAATGAGACAAAATCTCTCCTCTATTATATCCAATTATTCCTCCTCCTGTTGGTCCTAGATTTTCTTTAGATGCTCCATAAAAATTCAACTTAACCCACTCCACATCTGGTGGTTTCCACTTTATATTCTTTACCTTATTTTTGCTTCTCTTGTACCCAACATCATAATTCCATTTAATGACTTGACTCCATCTATCAAGACTCTCTACTTCCAAATTAGGGATTGGGTGAGTTGATAGGGTTGGTTTAGACTCCTTTATGGCTAAACATACCTTCTTATTCATTATCTCTAAGTTGATTTCCTTTCCTTTAAATATTCTTCTATTCCTTTCTAGCCATATAGTCCAAAGTATTGTATCTTTTGATATATCCCATATTGTCTATAATGCCTCACTTTTATAAGTGCTCTACCATTGCTTTAACCAATCTTCAATTTTGCTATTCATCACCATGCATTTACCAAACATATTAAGAATCCATTGCCATAGATTTCAGACAATTGAGCAATGTCCCAAGAGATGGTCAATACTCTCCTCCTTATTACAAAAAACACATTTAGAGGGGCCATGAAAACCCCTTTTCATAAGGTTATCCCAGGATAAAATTCTTCTATGACCTACTAACCAAACAAACTTTTTGAATTTAGGAAATTTGGGCTATCCCAAATATCTCTCAAAATTCTAGTGATATTATTATTATTATGTTGGTGTTGAACATTATATCCACTTCTTGTTGTGTATTCTCCTGAGCTATTCAACTCCCAAATCAATTTATCCTTGACACCCCTCGGAATAATTACAGTTGTTATCTTTCTACTCAATTGCTTCCTAGCATCAATGTATTGTATACTTGTAAACAATTCTTCTTTCCATTTGTATCTTCCTTCTTGATCCTTGTATAAAATGTTTGAAACCCTATCACCATATTTGTCTTGAAGCAATCTCATCCAAGGTTTCAAAACTGGATCTAAATTGAGTAGTTTTTTTTATCACACCAAGTATCCATCCAAATAGAATTTTTTTCTCTAGTTCCCACCACCCATATTAAACCTTTAATCATAAGATCAATAGATTTTTTAAAACCATTCCAAAGAGCAAAACCATTTGGAAGAGAGAATGTAGTAAATATTAAACTTGGGTCATTGGGATCAACATACTTAGAAGAATTATTGCCCATTATCTTTGACTCTCTTTGTACAATCTCTAGATAACTTTTCCCCTAAGAGCTAAGTTTGCATTTGTAAGAGCTCTTAAACCAATACCTCTCCTAGTTTTGTCATCACACAACTTGCTCCATTTCACCAAAGAAAAGTTCCTTTTATCATGTAAAACTGACCATAAAAAGGATCGCATAATAAGATTAAACTTTTTTCAACTGATATTGGTATAGAATACAAATACATATAATATGTTGGAATGGCTTGTAAGACTGACTTAATTAACTGCACTCTTCCTGCTAATGATAATGAAGCCTATTACTGATAATGGAAGTTTATTTTGAACTTTACTAATAATTGGATTCCATAAATCTATCCTCATTCTCCCCTCAAATAAAGGCATCCCTAGATAAGTTGTTGGCAAATTTGCCTCCTCCATTTGAAGCAACCTACAAATTCTTGCTTTAATATTAGCAGGAGTGTTAAGAAAGTAAATTTTGGATTTAGTCCTATTAATTTTTTGCCCTGAAGCTCTTTCGTGCTCTTTTAAAAATTTATTCAAAGCTATGGCCTCATTTATCCTTGCCCTTCCAAAAGGGTTGTATCATCTACAAACTGTTGATGAGTGATGTTATCGATGTTATTACTAACCTTAAGTCCACTTATAAACCCATTTTTGTAAGCCTTATTTAAGTTCCAACTCAAAACTTCTGCCATAATAATTAACATATAAGGAGATAGAGGATCTCCTTGTCTAAGGCCTCTCTTGGCTTTAAAAGATTTTGTTACTAACCCATTGACCAACATTGAATAAAAAACTGTAGAAACACAAGATTTAATCCATCTAACCCATTTCTTCCCAAAACCAAACTTATCTAAAATTGCAAAAAGAAAATTCCATTTAACCCTATCATAGACTTTACTCATATCAAGTTTTAAAATCATAGCTTTCTCTTTTCTTGAAGCTGCTGAATGTAAAACTTCATGAGCTACTACGATCCCATCCAAAATTTGTCTCCCTTTCACATTAACCTCCTTGCTCTTCTGAAATGATTTTGTCTAATAATGGCCTAATCTATTTGCCATCACTTTGGAAATAATTTTATAAGCCATATTACATAGGCTTATGGGTCTAAAAGAATTAAACAATTCAACATCCTTCTTTTTTGGAATTAGGGTAAGATAATTGCATTTATTTTATAAGGAATGTATTGATTTACCCTAGAATGTTCCACTACCACCAATAAAGAATCATTCACTATATCCCAATTATGTTGGTAGAAAACTACAGAGAGCCCATCTGGACCAGGGAATTTATCCTTATTAAAAGAGAAAAGAGCTAAATGAACTTCTTCTAGAGTAATAGGCTCCATTAGTTTCCTATCGTCTCAATTTTTTATAATTGAAGGAACATCTGAAAAACACAAGCTTATACTGAGAGGGGGTGAACAGTATAAGACCAAATTTTACTTTTCTTTCTCAAATAATATTATCCAATATATCAATGGCAATATCAACAACAATAATTAAAGCAATGCACAAATCATCACACACAATAGAGACACCAATTTAACGTGGTTCACCCAATGTGAGCTACTCCACGAAGAAAAAATTTCACTAAAATTTTCTCAACAAATCTCTTGGGAATCCTTCCCTATTACAATGTTTATGGACCTCTGTCCAAAGGAGACCAATCCCCTGATCAAGTTTGTGGACACCAATCCATAGGAGACACCAATCCCCTCTGCTGGTTCATGGATCTCTATCCACAGGAGAACTCCTCTGCTTTGGCTGGTGATCTTCTAGAAGACTACTACCTCCACTACATTGGCTTGTGGATCTCTCTCCACTGAAGACCTTTGTCCTCACTCAGAAGACCTCTGTCCTCACTGCCCTATCTAATGGATATCTATCCACTAGAGACTATTGTCATCTGCTTTGTCACCTCCAAAGCTTGCTTTCAGCTCTGCTCAATATCTATCTCAAATCTGCACTAAACATTGTCCTTGGTCTAGCACAAATCTGCTCACAAATCTGCCCTCAAATTTGTACCAAACTCTGTCCTCAAGCCTTAACACAAAGCTTGATCAAATCACAAATCAACTCTGCTCAGATCTACCCCAATCCTTAACACAAAGCTTGAACAAATCAATCAATCAATTATGCTCTCAAGTCATCTCAAAGACTTGTCTCAAATCTGTCCACAAGTCCTCTCAAGAAATTGCTCAATCTGCTCTCAAGTCTTCACCAAGACTTGCCTCAAACATGCTCAACAAGTCCTCTCAAGACTTGCCTCAAATCAACTCAACAAGTCTTCACCAAGACTTGTCTTAAATCTGTTCAACAAGTCTTCACCAAGACTTTCTCAATCTGCTCAACAAGTCTTCACCAAGACTTGTCTTAAATCTGCTCAACAAGTCTTCACCAAGACTTGCCTTAAATCTGCTCAACAAGTCTTCACCAAGACTTGCCTCAAATCTGCTTGCAAGCTTTCACAAAAGCTCACACAAATTTGTCCTTAAGCTTTCACAAAAGCTTACTCAAATCTATCCTTAAGGAGCATAAATAGCCAAAAATCCATCTTTTGTTGTATCTGAAATCTCAAGGAATTCTCCTAGAGTGTTGCCTATTGCCTTGAAGGTATCTATTTCCCAAAATTTAATGGGCAATCCAAACATCCTAACCGAGAATGGTACTAGGGATAGATTTACATTTTCAGGTGAAAAACCTTCATACCAGTGGGTAAAGAAGAGCCCTGCTCTTTCCATAAACCAAGGACCCTATTTTAGGATTATTTATTTTTCTTCCCTAGAACAAAAAATGGCTAGGAAGAAACCTTTGGGAAGAAATGATAGAATCACTCCTGGAGACTTCCAACTCCTATCAATCCATTTTCTCAAGGCTAAAGCCCCTAGCCAATACCCATTAAATTTACCAAAAACTGCCCTATCTTGGAGCAATGAGGATCTCTTTGAGGTGCGCTCACTAACCTCTACCACTAAGGATGATTCTAAGAATTTAACTATAAATCGATCCATGGAAAAGAAATGAAAACTCAAAATCTAATGAAATTTACCTGATAGTTCTATAACAAATATAATATTTGATTAAAACTTTATAAAATTTTCATGCACAATTTCTAAGATAAAGAAAGAGAAAAAAGAACTTAGCTGAAAAATTCTTTATCCAGATAGAATGTCTTGCTTTGTTGAAGTCCTAACCCTTCATTGCTCTTCCCATCGTTCGAACCCTAGTTGGCAAATAATTGCAATTTCGTTTTTTGCGACTTGAAAAATCGTCACTACCTTTATTCTGAATGGTTGACTTCACAGGGTTGTATCTCCCTCAATATTATTTGGATTTTTGCATATGACCACTCATTGTAAAGCTATTCAAATTCTGCACAAGTTGGTCCAAGAATCAACTGAATCAGATAACTCTTCGCGAAGATATGACTCCTAAAATATGAGATGTTTTTTTAGGAAAAAACCCTAATTCTTCGCACTTTGCAATTTCGTTTTTTGCGATTTGAAAAATCCTCATTGCCCTTGTTCCGAATGGTTGACTTCACAAGGTCGTATCTCCCTCAATATTGCTCAAATTTTTGCATATGACCACTCAGTTTAAAGTTATTTTTTGTTTTCAATTCGCTTTTGAATCTAATTTTATTTTAGTTTTTTTCAACCCGCTATGTGTAAAATTTATAATCTTTATTATATATATATATATATATATTATAACTCAATTTTACAAAAAAAATTATCTTTATAATAAATTATAAATTAATAATGAATTATCAATTATAAATTAATTAAAAACCTACAATAAAATTTTAAGGGAGAATCATATCTTAAAAAAACTTATCCATAATTATAATAGACACTACACTTAAAGTGGGCTTTGATAATTATAATTCACAATAACAATAGAACTTTATTAATTATGGGTATATACAATATTTTTATCTATTATGGGTGGGAACAACTTAATGGTTAGAGCTCTAGTTTTGGGAGGTTTAAGGTTCAAACCACAACATATATGTGTGCAATTTTATATGATTCAAGCTTTGATCCATGTGTGTGCAATTCTGAATGATTCAAGCTTTAATTCTCGTGTACATCATGAAAAATCACTTATTCTAATAAAATAATACGTGTTATTTAAAAATATATATAGTAAATTCTTATGCTCTTCGAAATATTTCACGTATATTTTCTAAAAAAATTCATGATTCTAAGAACCTTTAGAAGCTATTTAATATATTTTTTTAATTTAGCGAAAAACCCTTGCGGGGCTGCCTTGGTATGAGAAACCACGACCAGGGGTTCTACACCGTCAAAATCACCCGGGAGTCACGCCTGGCCTTGATTTCACCGACATTATCAACTGGATTTTAGGTATCCAATGTGTGTTTGGTAGGATGAAGATTCGAACCAAGGACCTCCCTTGGAGGATTGCCCTACCCTCTCCAACTCACCTACAACACGTGGGTAGAATCTATTTTATCTTTTTAATTAGCTTCCACATACAATTTGTCTCTTTATATATATATATATATATATATATATATATATATATTGTGTGTTTTTTTTTGTTATTTTGGGTATTGGTGTGGTGAAACATGAAATTTCACAGAAGAGGAGATTACCAGAGAAGAAGAAGATCATTGACAAGATTACCAATAAAGAGAAGGAATTTGAAGATTATCAACAAAGAGAAATGATTTAAGTTTTAGTTGCAATATCTTGTTTACTGCCAAAATAATTTTTTAGCATTATTGTCGCCATCATCAACAAGAACTGCATTGAAACTGTCTACAAGATCACTGACAACATTACCAATAAAGAGAAGCAATTTGAATATTATCGACAAAGAGAAATGATTTAAGTTTTAGTTTCAATATCTTGTTTACTACCAATTTTTTTCTAACATTATCGTCGTCGTCATCAACAAGAATTGCATTGCCATTGAAACTATGCACGCTTCTTCGTAACAGTAGCAACAGTCTGGGCAACAATGCTTAATCCTTTGGAAGAAAAACTTGGTAATAAATTAATTCAAAGTTGTAATAAATAACTGTTTAATCCTTTGGAAGAAAAACTTGGTAATGAATTAATTCAAGATTGTAATAAATGACTACATTATTTTTTTATGTCAATTATTTTACATTTAAATTATTGTGCTGGTGATATCAAGGATTAGAGGAATTAAAAAAAAAAAGAGAGAAAAGTAAAAAAACCCTAGTTTTTTTTTTCTTTCCAAAACCTTAGCTATTTTTGGATTTTTTTTGGGGGTTGAGATTATGGAGTCAACAATTTTTATTGGAAATGGTGACATTGATGCTCGAGAATGGTGGATGATGTTTAGATCTCTATATATTGGTGAGATTTTTTGGAATTGTAAACAATTTTATCTTTTAAAAGGGGAAGCTTATGATTGGTGACATATTCTTACTAAGAAAATAATTTTGACAAGGGATTGAAAGAAATGAATAAAGAGGGTATAATAGAAGGAAAAAATACAGATGACAAAGTGCAAGTTCATGGTTGCATTCAAAAGGAAAATCTTAAGAAGCAAGGATCCAAGGAGAAGCAATAAGTAGTTATGGTAAGGGAACAAGTTGAAGAACCATTAGAAAACTCAAAAGTTGAATTTATAGTAGCAACAACAATAGAGTCCATAGAAGAAGCAACAACAAATTCTAAGGAAGCCTTGTCAAAAGTGCACAAGGATGCACAAAAAGAAAGGTATAAGAGAGAAGATTGTGAAGAAGAATTTAAAATAAAAAATAAATTGTTTAATTCACGAGAAGGGTGGCCCTTGATATGCCCCCGCTTTTGTTGAAAAATCAAAGGAAACAAAATGTTAGGTTAAGGTTGCAGCATATCGACACCCACACCACCTTGAGTGGCACCAATCTTAGAGGCATGGCCTAAGGCATCAAAATTTTATATCTACATAGAGTTATAAATGCATCAAGTATGATAGTGTTTGGTAGAAAAAACATAATGTTTTTGGATTTCAAAGGGGTGAAAGACATCAAGTATTGTAGTGTTTGGTAGGAAAATCATAATGTTTATGGATTTCAAAGGGTGAAAAGCATCAAGTATGGTAGTGTTTGGCAAAAAAAAAAATGTAATGTTTATGGATTTCAAAGGGGTTTAGTAGCATCAAGGAATAATAGGACCAACGTTCGAAATATTAGAGCAAAGCAATAGAAGCATGGAGCCAACAAAGTCGTTATGAACATTCAAGTGGCACAATGGTAGCTTAGCATCATCAAAGACCATCACTAATCAAGATTTCACTTGGATGGATGGATGAACAATATTGGAAATTCTAAAAAAAATGATGGATATTTGTATTTAAAAAAATAATAATTAAAACCTTTTGTGAAAAAAAGATGCGGGTATCTAGTTATAACACCTCTATTGAGATGAGATTTTTTTTTGGTAAGTAGATTAATTTATATACAAAACGAGTTTTTTAAGAGGATCCCAAAACCTTATAACATGAGAGGTCGTAGCCTTTACCATTAGAATGAGCCCCTTGGGCTAATACATTAGGTACCATATGAAAACTTTCCAAAAAAAACCCCATAGAGATGCCCATGAGGGATACATCAAACCCTCCCAATGGAGGTGAAAACAACGGAAAAAACCATAAAAAAAACACATGATCATCCGATATATAGGTCGTTGCCACCAGAGAACAAAAAGGATCACGACCCAGGAGCCTCCCTTACACGTTCGTATCCTACTAATCCTCCTGGGCCTCATGTCCCTTGAAGCGCTTGAGGATCCTCACCATTGCATTGGTAGAGGAGAGGATGTTGGTCGTCATGTCTAACAGGAACTGGGGGGACAAACCCTTCCACCTAGGCCCAGTCCTTCCATCACGCTTATGTGGAGACATTAGTAATGTCCTGGATGGCAATCTTCTCAATGTCCACTGGGAAACACTGACGCCACACCACAAGACGTGTGGAATTTAAACCTTTATTTGCTATGTGGTCAGCTAGACCATTGCCCTCCCTATAGGTATGCTTGATCTGGACGTGGTTCCTCTGAAGCAGGATGCTCCTGGCCTCAGTGATGATATTGTAAACCTTCCACGTCGGATCCTTGGAAGATGTCATGTAATTGATGATGTTCAAAGAATCCCCTTCAACAACCAAGGGGCAGGGATCCTTTGTCATGAGCTTGAGTCCTCTCAACAATCCTCTAGCCTCTGCGACATGATTGGATTGATGCCCTAAGTTTTCACAGAAATCCATAACAAGCTTTTCATTGTGATCTCGAACTGACCCCCCCCGCATCGGCCACCCCTGGGTTGCCACTAGATGCCCCATCAAAATTTAGCTTCAACCACCCATGAGGAGGCCTGACCCACTTGACGTTCTTTCTGGAAACCCGCAAATTCTCCCCCTCCTTGCTCTCCCCAGATAGCTTCAAGGATTTGAACAATCCTTCTTCGAACACATGTTTTGGCCAAGGGATGGGGACAAGCTTGGCATTCTCAATGGCAAAGGCGATGGCCCTATGAGCGACTGAGGGAGGGTGACCGAAGACCTTACCATTGCGTTCCAACCAAACCTGCCATAGAAAGTGGTGGAAGCAAGCATTCCATAGGAATCAGAGCTTAGAGTTCTTAAAAGGATTTACCCATTGGAAGAAAGCCTCCTTTATGGTCATGGGGGAGACCCATTGGATCTGGAAGGTGGAGAGGATGGCGCCAAGGACCGACCTAGTGTAGCTGCAGTGCAGGAAGAGATGGTCAGAGGACTCACAGACAGATTCGCACAAGTAGCATCTATTGGCCAAAGCAAACCCCCTCTTGTGAAGGTTGTCAATAGTGAGGGATTTTTTCTAAAAAGCAATCCAAGAAAAGAAATTTACCTTTGGGATCACTCCTTTCCTCCAGACCATGTTGTAAGGAAATTCTGAATTTAGCCCTTTTCACTGAAACCCATATGCAGTTTTGACAGAGAATCCCCCGTCATCGGTCCCTCTCCAAATCAATCTGTCTTGTCCTCTGCTAGTGGGGATGATGATGTCCTTGAGGATGGAGGGCAGGAATTCGGCTTCCATCTCGAGCCCTTCTGCGTTGATGAATTTCCACTATAGGGAGCCATTTCTCCATTCAATGAAATCGGCCACCTTCTGCCCTACATTGTTATCCAGGAAAATTTTAAGTTGAACCAACCCGTTCTGATCTGACAGAGGATCCTCTAGGGCCCACCTGTCCTTCCACAAGTCTATACTTTGACCATCCCCAAGGATCCACCTAATGTCGTTTTGGATCAACTGTCTGGATTGGCCAATGGCTTTCCAAAAAGCCGACCCCCCGGTGGGAATTCCACCCTCAAGAAGGGGAGTGTTGTTGAGGTATTTCCTCTTAACAATCCTAACTCGTTCAACCAGTTCTTCGACTATGATCCTCCAAGTGTGTTTGGCAATGAGTGCTAGGTTCAAATCCACCTTGCTTTTTGCTTCTGCATACTTTGTCCCAGGCTACCAAAGGAATCCTGGACTTATTTTCATTGCCTGACCAAAGGAAATTCCATTGAGCCTGCTCGATCTTGAGAAGAACTGAGGTAGGCACTCTAAAAACAGACATGAATAAGGTCAAAATCCCTTGGAGGCATGCCACGATAAGGGTTGCCTTGGCAGATTGGGACAGGAGCTTGCCTTTCCACGACGTCAACTTTTTGTGGATCCTCTCAATCACCATATTCCACTTCCCTTCCTTTGAACACCCACAAAAAAGAGGGAGGCCAAGATAGGTGGTGGGAAGGTAGTCAATAGAGCAGTCCAAGATCCTAGCAATCTGAACTTGATGTCTGGCCAGGGTGTTGATGAAAAAGATCTTGCTTTTGATGTAATTTACTTTTTGGTCGACAAGCTTCTCATAGAGTCCAAGGATTTGTTTTATAGATTTAGCTTGGGCTACTGACGCGATGGTGGACAATATCGTGTCATCCACAAACTTTTGATGGGTGATTGCATCAATTCCTGAGGCATGGAGGATACCAGTCACCTTCTTCCAACATTGGCCGTCCTTGACATCTCTTCCCAATGCTTCTGCAAGGATAATGAAAAGGATGGGGGACAAAGGATCCACTTGGCGTAAACTTCTTAAGCTCTGAAAGAACCCAATGGGAGAACCATTGACTAAGACCGAGAACCAGGGATAAGAAATGCAACCCTGGATGAGATCGACCCACAGGGGGTGGAAGTCGAACTTGAGAAGGATATTCTGGAGGAAGCATTTGTCAACCCTATCGAAGGATTTGTTCATATCCAGCTTAAGAAACAAGGCAACCTTATTAGACAAAGAAATCGAATGCAGGGTTTCATGGATCGATATGACCCCATCCAGGATGTTCCTCTCTTTTATCGAGCTACCTTGGGATTGATCAATGATGAGGGGAAGTATGGCCTTCAGCCTGTTGGCCATAACCTTGGTCAGAACTTTGTAGATTACGTTGCATAGGCTGATGGGCCTATAATCAGAGATGGATTTGCAAGCAAAAATTTTTGGGATGAGGGCCAAGAAGGTGGAATTGAAACTGCGAGGGACGACTTTGGTTTCCTAAATTTCTCTAATAGCCTTAAAAACATCATTCCCCACCACATCCCACATAGTTTGGAAGAACCTTGGAGAGAAACCATCCAGTCTAGGGGCTTTATCAGGTTGCATTGAAAACAAGGCCTCTTTAACTTCATCGCGGGTGAAGGGTTCCACCAGTCTAGAGTTCAAGTCCTAAGGAACGATGCAGGGGATATTAGCAAGAAGAGTATCCTGATATTAAGATGAGAATTGAATATGTTTGTAAACTCAATATTTATAGAAGAGAGTTGTGATTTATCAAGGGTAGGGAACCCAAGTACAACCCCAATTTCTCAAGAAAAATAAATAACTAAATGTACGTGTGATTGTAATATTTTTTAGTGTTATTTTTTTTGGTGATGCATGTTAAATTATAAATATTATAAATTTAGTTAAAACATTTTAATAAAATTATGGTTGAACCTTGTTGGATGCATTATATGCTTTGTCAAGTTTATATATGGATATATTAAATGTTTGAAAATAACCTTTAAAGTTAAATTTGTTTTATGCGTGATTAGTCATGCCTTTTGGTCTTACTAATGGTCCAACAACATTCATGAAAATAATGATTGATATATTTTTCTCTTTCTTAATATGTTGTGTGGCTTTTATTGGGGGCCACTCCCATCAAAATAATCAAATATTATATTTGTTGTCTTGTCAATAAAGTCATGTCCAACTTGACATTTTATCAAAATTATTCTTCATTTTCCTTTATATCAAATATATTCTTCATTTATCAAATGACATTAGCTCGACCAATTATATTCCCACAATTTTTAAGGAGAAGATCTAGGTTCAAATCTTGTCAAGCGATATATGCATAATTGCCAAACTATTATAATACTACTAAAAAATCTCACTTGGCCAATTATCTTCTAAAATTTGAATTTTGTCAAGACAAAGATCAACATTGCAATCGACTAAATTATTTGGCACTCAATTTTCTTCTATATATTAAATCACATTTTTAAGACAACCTATAGCAATAGTTAATGGACATAAACAATAATATTATTTTTAGTCTAATCTATGCATCCATTCTTTTTTTATTAGAGGTGAAAATAGGGGTTTTTGAAAGGGCCCCAACCCTTTATACAAGAAACCAAATCCCTCAAGCAAAGTGGAAAAGATAAGCCCAAGGGCAATGAAATACAACAAACTTAGTTAGAAGATACAACATAAAAACAACACATGAAATAGTAAAATATTCAGTACGAAAGTTTCTGTTTGGAGAAACTACATTCAAAATCAAGAGGTTGGATGATCTTGATTGTTTTCTTTCATTTTGGAGAGGATAACAACAACTTCCATCTCTTCATCCTTCTTTATCTGAACTACTAGAAGATATAACATAAAAACAACACAAGAAGCAACCAAAAATTCAGTACAGAAGTTACAACTCAGAGAAACTACATTCAAAATCAAGAGGTTGGATGATCCTGATTGTTTTGCTTCAATTTGAACAAGATAACAACTTTCATCAAGATAACAACTTTCATGTCTTCATCCTTATTCTTTATTTGAACCACTAGAAGATACAACATAAAAACAACACAAGAAATTACAAAAAATTCAGTATGGAAGTTACAAATCAAAGAAAATACATTCAAAAGCATGAGCTTGGATGATATTGATTTTTTTGCTTCATTTTGGATAGGATAACAACTTCCATATTTTCATCCTTCTTTATTTGAACCACTATCTTTAGTTCCTCCCAAGTTTCCATCCTCTTCTCACTAAATTTTTACATTACCAGAGTTGAATTGACTATCCAGGCCTAAAGTTGATAGCACATGAGATGGATACAAGTCCACCCATATGTTTCCTTCATAGTTGTTTACTCCTAGATTAGCCAAATAATCAACTTTATTCCCTTCCCTAAAAGTATGCATGATTTTCACCTCTTGAAAAGATTGAAGTAATATTTTACTATTTCTTATGATTCCTTCCACGATCTAGCTTGGTTCTCTCTTTCCAAGAAAATATTTAATTATGTTAAGAGAGTCCCCCTCCACTACTATCTTAGGAATGTCAAGTTGAGCCAAGAACTTGATACCAATTATCATCGCCTTAGCTTCAACCACATGACTATTTTGGGTCTTGTAATTCTCTAAGTAAGCTCCTAACATCTCCCCTTTTAAATTTCTTATCACACCACCTCCCCAAGATTTTCTTGGGTTGCCTTTAGAGGCCCCATCAAAGTTAAGTTTCACCCACCCCTCAGGTTTCTTCCATCTGGTATTCTTTCGTATGTCCTCCCTCAACTTTTGGCCATCTTTAATATTTACTTCTAATTTCCAATTATTAGCTATATCTTTCTCTATTCCTTGCTCAACCCCTTCCTCATGCTTACTTGTCAAGTTCTCCTAGATTGCATTCTCAATTCTAAAAAATATAGATTTCTCATCCCTATAATCATCTCTAAAAATCCTATTATTGCGCTCCAACTAGATACCCCAAAAGAAATGAGCTAGGGATATATTCCATAAACAAGTGAGTCTGGCACTTTTGAAGGGGGCATGCCAATGTTCAACAAAACTAAGGATATATTGAGGGACCATCTAAGAACATTTAAAGGCTTGGAGCATCAAATGAAGAACCTTCCTTGAGAAAGAAAATGGATAAAGAGGTGTGAAACCAATTCTTCATCAACTTTGCACAAAGGACATGTTAAAAAATTTGAAGCCTCTTCTTAGGAGTTTGTCTATTGTTAAAATTTTGTTTTGAAGGACTAACCAAAGAAAGAATGCAATTTTAGGAGTTAAGTCTTTCATCCAAACTCTATTTACTAGGAATCCAGGAAGGTCCTCATCCCTTGTCAGCAAATAACTTGACCTAGCTGAGTAAAGTCTTTGTTAATGAATTTGAGCCTCCTTCTTAAAATCATTAAATGTTGTACCAATTGAAGATATGGTGGTATGTGGTGGATCAGCTTGTGTTGCCTTCCTTATTCCATATTGGAGTCGTACAATTGTACCAAATCATTGTGCAAAGTCATGAAGGGTAGAGAGGGTGGAATTTTCTCCAAAAAGCAACAAACTTTTCAGAGGGCATAACTTTTCAACCGTGGCTCTGTTTTTGGTCTTTTTGTGCTCTTTGGAAAGAGGAAAATAAGAGCTATGACATGGAGACAACAATATGTATGCAAGGTAATCATGGTATTTAGTAGAAATACCACATTTTTTTTATTGTAAAATTGTTTAAATCTCCTTTTATTAGTTGTCTAGATTCTCTAATATGTAAAAAACTTGCAAATATGGAAACTGGAGAGGGAAAATAGGTAAAATATTGTTGTAATAATTAATCCTTGTGGAAAATAGAAGACCTTGGAAAAGGCTATTGTCTATAAAAGAGATTTTCCAAGTCTTTCTTAGGGGTTGATTCATTTCTATCACTTGCTGGCCTTTGTAACATTGCAAAATTAATACAAAGATTGTTTTAGTTGTATCTGTGTATTTTCATATTATAGTTGAATTGCATGTGGCTTTGGCCCTTGTTTCACCTCACCATACCTCTTGCAGTTGTTTCAAGATCTATTTTATGTTTTGTGTGTGTTGTATTGTGTCTCTTACAAAGTTTTAGGTGGATCAATCAATCATTTCCTCTTGGTGTATCACCTCATTTTCCTTTTGTCTTCCTTGTTTGTCTTGTTGTTTTTGTTTTCCTTTTTCCCTTTTCCCTTTGCAATTTTTGAGAGCCAACTCTCTTTGGAGGTCTTTTCCTCTTAGACAGTCTCATATGATAGGAAAATTCCCATGTTGATGCTATATACGAGTGCAAGTGTGAGTGTACATTTTTAGTAGTCAACACTCTTGTTGAAGTATAAAGGGGCTTGTAGGGATGTAATAAGAGAGGATAAGTATTTTAATGAAAGACACTTGGTGCTAAGTTTCCTGATAAGTGCCACGAATAGAGATATCTTTCCATCTTCTCAATAGCCCTTCTCCTTCTAAATAATCACTAACCCAAATGCCAAATCTTAACTTTAGGGGTTCCATGATCTTCCTGCATTCCCTCCAAGTATAAAGGGGCTTGTTAGCTATCTAGGTGTCCTCCCGTAACAAGATGGAATTGTCGATACGTAATTCCCATTTTAATTCTTTTAATAATAGAAACCTTGTTTTAATTAATCCATTCTAAGAAGTTGAAGCAGAAGGTGGATTTTCACATCTAAATAAGGGATTGAAGGATTCTAAATACTTAGCTTTGATGATCTTGACCCAAGATGTTCCACTTTCTTTGATTAACCTCCAACCAAGCTTGGTCATAAGAGCTTCATTAAATTTTTGCATTCTCTTGATGCCCAACCCTCCTCTCTTAGGACTGCACACTTTATTCCAAGCCACTAGGGGAAGTATTTGATGTTCCTCAACCCCTGACCACAAGAAACATCTTTGAATTTTCTCAAGAATGTTAGAAACTTTCAAGGGGATTTTAAACATTGAGAGGTAATACACTAATAAGGACTGAAGAGTAGATTTCAAGAGCTGCACTTTACCAACCTAAGACAAGAGAACCCCCTTCCACCCTGCTAATTTAAGTTGAAACATTTCTATCACTGCATTCCATAGTTCATCTCTAGCTCTTCCTTTAAATAGTGGTAAGCCTAAATAAGTTGAAGAAAATTTTGCAATTTTGTAACCAAAGACCCTATCAATTATGTTTTGTATAAAATCCAAAGTGTTGACAAATTGTTTTTCTCTTATTAAATTTGATGCTTTGATTTGATGCTTTTTCATACTCTTGGAGCACCTTCTTTGTGTTCCTAGTTTATCTTAATGAAGCCTCCCCTACAATTATAGTATCATCCACAAAATTATGGTGAGTAACCGACTCTACTACTATTGTTGACCTAACTCCTTTAACATGCATTGAACTTTTAGTTGAGTCAATGGCCCTACCAAGTGCCTCTACCATTACAATGAAGAGGTAAGGGGAGATGGGATCCCCTTGCTTGATTCCTCTATGACTGGGAAAGAAACTCGCTGGCTAGCCATTCACAATGACTGAGAACATAGGAGTAGATATACACCGAGTAACCCAGTTTCTCCATTTTGAGTTGAAGCCAAAATATTCCAAGACCTTATCCAAAAATGACCATGACACCTTGTCGTAGGCCTTACTCATGTCCAAATTTAAAAGCATACCTATCGATCCTCTTTGATCCATGGAGTGCAACACTTCATGAATGGATATAACACCATCCATAATATGTCTATTTGCCACAAACCCACCTTGGCTTTGAGAAATAATCTTGGGGAGAAGGATCTTCAATCTATTGGCTAAGGTCTTGGTAAGAATTTTGTAGATCATGTTACAAAGACTAATCGACCTAAAGTCCTTGAACATATTAGCTCCTTGCTTTTTTGGGATGAGGACTAGAAAGGTAGAGTTCCATTCCTTTAGCAAGGTGTTATGAGCTTAGAACTCCCTCAAAGATTCCCCTATATCTTGTTGAATGATATGCCAAAATTCTTGAAAAAAAACTTGGAGGGAAACCATCTGGGCTAGGAGCTTTGACCTATTGCATTTTGAAAATAGTTTTTTTGATTTCATCATCTGAGAAGGGTTGTGTTAAGAAGTCATTCATATTAGCTATAATCAGCCTAGGAATATTTGAAATAATAGAGCAAGAGGCTTCTACATTTCCAACAGAGTTATATTTGAACAAATATTTGAAAAAAGGAAATGGCAACATATTTTATCTCATCTTCTCTTTGGATCAAGGAACCATCCTCTCATATTATCTCCCTAATTTTTTTGAGCTTCTATGTTTGAGAGTGGAAAGGTGGAAGAACTTTGTGTTTTGGTCCCCCTCTCTTAACCAAAGCATTGTAGATTTTTGCCTCCAAAAAACATTTTCCTTTGCCAAAATATTATGATATTCATTAAGCAAAGTCCTCTCTCTCCTCAAAGTGTTGATATCTCCCTTGGGTTGGATCATGTTTTACAAGGCTTGGATCTGAGTCAATAACTCTTTTTTCTGATTGAAGACATTGCCAAAGACATCTCTATTCCAATATCTTATATTTCTCTTGAGGTTTTTTAATTTTTTTGCAACTACAAACATTTTGGTCCCTCTAATGTCAACATTCCACCAATCCTTTACTTTTTCCTTAAATTGGGGGTGTTGAAGCCACATTAACTCAAATTTGAAAGGAGGATTTTTTGATCTAGAGCCAATGACCATATCTAGGGTCAATGGGTTATGACTATAGGTAACCTTAGGGAGGGTTGATAGAATTCAGTTGCTAAACTTTGTATACCATTATTGTGAGGCTAACATCCTATCCAACATTATCTGAATTAGCCTCTCACTTATCCTCCTGTTGGACCAAGTGTATTTACTTCCCTTGAGTTCGATATCAATCAGGCCTATCTCTACAATAAAATCTACCAGATTCTTCATATGATCATTGTATATATGATAACCTTCTCTCTTCTTGCTAGGTAGTAGGGGGATGTTAAAATCCCTAGCTACTACCCACGAGAGGGAGAAATCCATGTGCATCTCTTTCAGATCCCTCCATAACCTTCTTCTTCCCGTAACTGAAATAGGAGCGTATATATTTGTAATGATCTAGCTATATTTTAGTTTTTTGTCATAAAAAGAGCTAAAACATACCTATCTATTTTTTGGATGCATGTTTCTTCCACTTTGTTTGAACCCCAAAGTGTCCATACACCACATAAAGCACCATCAACTGCACTTGTTGATGCTTTTGCTTGTCTCCACACATTATTCTTAATTCTCAATATGTTGTTTGAGTCTACCTTCATCTCTTGAAAGAGCAGAATATCTAGACTACTCATTTTTGTTAAGCTCTTAATAAATCTTTTCTTGTCAGAGGCATTCATAACTCCAAGATAGAATCAATCCACTAGATTCCTCTCTCGCTATGATTCCCCTTGGAGCTCTTAATAACTCTTAAGTTTAAAAAACCCCTTGGGTCAATAAATCTTTTGAGGCACTCGTGCAATCCACTAGATTCCTCTCTCTTGACTTGTCCATGGTAAGCTCCAAGATAGTTAGCTTGCACCCTGAACCAACACCCTCCATCATTCACTTAGAAAAACCACTCTAAGAATAGTATCCTACAACTGAGGCTATAGTCGTTGCACCCCTCAATAGGAACCCTACCATAAAATAGTATCATGCCTTTGAGATCGTAGCCATTGCACCCCTCAAAAGGAACCCTACCAAAAAATAGTATCATATCGCCAAGACCGTAGTTTTTGCACCCCTCAAAAATAACCTTACCACATAATAGTATCCTACTACCAAGGCCATAGTCGTTGCACCCCTCAAAAGGAACCCTACCACAAAATAGTATCTTGTCACTAAGAATATAGCCGCTATACCCCTCGATAGGAACCCTACCATAGAACCAAAAATGTTAGGGTAAAGCACGAGTTCTTATGAGGGGTTCCAATCCCCTCGTATCGAGGTTTGAACATGGATCTCCTAGATGAAAACCCAAGAACTTATCACTATGGAATCCCTCTCAGTATGCATCCATTATTTTTTTTCTATTGGTAAATAATAGGGTTTTGAAAGGGGTCCTTCCCTTTTGCAACTCCTAGAAAGCCAAGATTAACAAATGAATCAATCCAAGCACAAAAAACAACCAATATTCTTACAAATCAAAACCTACATTTTTTGAAAAATACAACCTTTTCTTATCAAAAGTGTAATGACAAAAATAGTAACAATAACCCATCCTAGTACTTTTTCTACATATGCCATTTGAATTTTTCTACAATATCCCAAGGAAAAAATTATTTGCTTCCCATTAGCTACATCCTTAGCAATAACTTTGATTCTCAATTCCTAGAGATTGGACATTTCTCGAGAAATTGAAATCCGTGAATCAACCTTCTTAGATTTCCTTCTACTTCCAATAATTTTCTTGGATAACCTTTTCCTCATTTTCCAACTCCGAATCACTAGTAGAAGTACATTCTCCTCCATATTCTTCATCCTCAAACCCATTTTTAATAATGTTAACATTTTTATTTGTTTCTACCATAGCTAGTTAGTTTCACATTCTGTTGAGGAGTGTTTTCTCCCAAAACCCTCGTTTCTATGTTCTTTACCTTCATCCTTGCTAGAGAGTATGGCTCTTTCTCAATATTCTCTTCTACATGCGAAGAATTTTTTTTTTCCTTTTCAATCAAAGCCTCAATCAACAATTCATTAATACTTCCAAGTTGAGTTTCTAGAACATACTCTTCCCCTCAAAAAAAGCCATCCCCATAAAGGGTAGCAAGAACCTCAAAGCTATTTGAAGATGGACCCTTACTACTTTCACCAATTTCATTTATCCCCATAACTCCTTGTTTAGTTCCCTTTTTACTCCAAACTCTCAAAGACTATCAAGTTATATTATTCATATTTTGGGCATGTTTTCCAAATATGCCCTACCCTTTTGCAAAGGTTACACAAAGGAATGAGAGTTTCATATTGAATCTCTTCTTCCCCTTCCTTGTAATCTAAAACCAACCTAATAGATTTAGGCAGTGAATCTTATTATAAAGAAAAAAAGATAAATTCATTAGAGATCACTTATACTTCTAAGTTTCTTTTTTAAATTAATGTTAAAGGATTAGGCCTTACGAGAATATTAAACATTAAACAATACCTAAACTCAGGCATTTTTAGTTATGACTTAAAAAAAAATATGATCACGAAGAAGGTGATCATCCAATAAACATCCAACACCGATGTTTTGTGAGATATGCAAACATCATGATTCAAGAATGGTCATTTTTTGATGATATAGGTCAGGATGAGTAGGTTAGGAGGGGTGGTATGGATCATCCCTCTAGGACATTGAGTGAGCAGTACGGTGATGGTTCTTTGTACAATTTATGAATAGGAGTAACATAGCATGATAAAAGGAGCTAAACAAAATCGTTGTTATTCATAAATTGGCAAGCGAGACCAGAACCAAAGCTAGAGAAATGATATGGTCTTAGTTGACTCTAGAGTAGTGGATAATCAATTAAGCACTAAGCATATACGCTAAATAAACCCTACTTAGAAAAACCAAGATATGGTAGGGGAGGTAAGCGTCCCCCTCTAAGTATTATGGGCCTTAGAGGATAACCCCAAGCCATGGTTCTATGACCTCATACCAAGCTAGAGGGTGAGAATGGAGGAACCACTAAATGGCACCATCTATGATATTTGACCAATCTCGTCCACTTGGGGGTCGTTTGTAACAACCTTAACCCAAAAGTCGTTGTCTATGCATTATACTGATTAAATAATGGGTGAACCAATTAAACTTGATTCAAAAAGAATATTTAGCCTTCAACCTATGAGATAGATTGGGTTGTTACAACTAGTGAGTTTGAGTAGGTTGTTATAGTTGGTATTAGAGCCTAGGTCATTGGATTCTAGGTCGTTGGTCCTAGGGCTCGAAGACTTTGAATTCAAAATCCCTTGTGATCCCAACAAACCTAAAACATTAAATTAATAGAGCTCTTTTGTACCCAGGTAAGATGGCACATGTTCTTCGAGAGGGATCTTCTAAAAATCCTACACTAGCTAGGCAAGAATAAGCTGGTATCTGACCCCGAAGGGAAAGATAGTTAAAAGATATAAAATAACCTACAAGGGAAGTAGGAAACCTGACTAAGCTAGTACAATTACTCCAAGAACATATGCAACAACAGAAAGAACAAATGGACCAACAACATGAGCTGATGAATAAGCAACAAAAAATGATAGAAAATCTAGCCAGGGGTAAGGAACCTATGAGCAGTCAGGAAGATCCTAATAGATCAATAAAAACTGATAGAACTTGGGTAGGGGCAAAACTAGCAAAGGATATGAAAAATGTAAAGATTTCAAAATTTAATGGTAAGGAAGGTGGTGATGCCACATAAATTTGGTTGAGTGAGATAGAAACATACTTCTCTATGAAGATCTTATAATCTGAGTCCACAATTTCTTGGGCTAACCTCCACCTAATAGAAACAACCTTGGAATGGTGGAATATATATAAAAAAGGAAAGAAAATTCAAGCATCTGACATGAAATGGGAAAATTTTATAGAAGGGTTTAAGAAAATATTTTTGACCTAGGTATTGTAGGTGAGTTGGAGAGGAGAGGGCAATCCTCCAAGGGAGGTCCTAGGTTCAAATATCCACCCTACCAAAAAGCTGAATTGGGTATCCAAAATCCAATTGATAATGTTGGTACGAGTAGGGTCGGGTGCGACTCCCGGGTGACTTTGACGGTGTAGAACCCCCTGTTCGTGGTCTCTCAGACCAAGGCAGCCCGCAAGGGGTTTTTCGCTTTAAAAAAAAAAAATTTGACCAAGCAATTTTATGTAGAAAAGTTTGAAGAATTCTCTACTTTACAATAGGAATCCTTGTCCATTGAGGGTTATTACCATAATTTTATTAAATTTTTAAATTATGTTCCTGAATATGAGAATAATGAGCAATTGAAAGTGTAGAAATTTATCCTAGGAGTCCATCCTAAAACTAGAACAATAATTAACCTACTCAGTCGTGATAATTTACAAAAAGCATATGACTTGGCTTGACAGGAAGAAATTAATCAGAAGATGAAAAATACATTTTAATTATCAAAAGATGTTTGAAAAGGAAAAACATGAACTTAAAAAAAAGGAAAAGTGTAGGCTTCATGAAATGGGATAAGGAACACAATAAAAGAACCAAATAAGGGGAAAGGCCTAGGACTAAAAAAATGAATAGATTCTATGGCAACAGGGATAGGAGGGATAGAAAAGGTTATTCAGGAAAAAATGACCAAAGACCCTCTTTCTAGAGAACAATCAAAGAAACCACACCATATAATAAGATCAAAGATAGTAAAAGGGATAATAAGGCATCAACAATAGGATGTTATGTTTGTGGTGGCCCCCATTTTGCAAATAAATACCCTCAAAGAGCAAATCGTAAGAAATTACTTGAAGAACAATCCCATCACATCTACACAATAGGTAATTCTACCCTAGATGGATAGGCTACGTATTTTCTTTTGAATGGTAAATTGTTTAACAAGAATGTGTGTATTTTAATTGATAGTGGTGCAACCGATAACTTTATTTTCACTAGTATAATCAGTGATATATCGAAAAAGCCTAGATTTTTAGCAAATGGGTGGAAAGTAGAATATGGGTCAGGACCAACCTATTTTGTTAATAAATGTCTATTTGACTCCCACATTACCTTGCCTCAAGGAAGGACCAATTGGCATCTTTATGTAGCCCTCTTGCATGCCTTTGATATTATTCTTGGGATGGATTGGCTAAAATCTCATAAAGCTCTTCTTAACTTTGAAGAAAGATGGTTAGAATTCACTGAATAATCCAATCAACATATTAGGATCCATTATGACCACAACTCTTTTAGACCACATTTGTTGTCTGCCTTGCAAGTTAGAAAGGCAATTAAAAGGGGTGGAGCAGTATATGTGGTTAAAATAAATAAAAGGGAAGAGACTGAAGCAAATTCAGATTTTTTTCAAAAATATCCTGTACTAAATGAATTTAGGGATGTATTCCTTAAAGAATTGTCGGATCTTCCACCTCAACGAGAATTTTATTTCTCCATAGAAATTTTTCCTGGGGTTGCACCTATCGCCAGATCACCATACCAAATGATCCCAATTGAGCTACATGAGCTAAAACACAACTGCAAGATTTTTTAGAAAAGGTACTAATTAAATCTAGTGTATCACCATGGGGTGCCCCTATTTTGTTAGTAAAAAAGGAGGATGACTCCTTAAGGTTATGTATTGACTATCGAATGCTTAGTAAAGTTACTATAAAAATATATATTCCTTGCCTAGGATTGATGATCTATATGACTAATTAAAGGAAGCTACCACTTTCTCAAAAATTGACCTCAGATTAAGATATCATCAATTGAGGATTTGTGAAGAAGATACTCATAAAATTGCATTTAGAACAAGGTATGGGCACTATGAATTCACAGTATCGCCTTTTGGATTGATAAATGCCCCAACTACCTTTATGAACCTCGTGAATAGTGTTTTTTGGGAATAACTAGATCATTTTGTACTTATATTTTTAGATGATATATTGTTTTATTCCTAGACTAAAGAAGAACACGATCAATATAGGAGGATTGTACTTGAGGTACTTAGGAGAAATCAACTGTATGAAAACTATCAAAATGTGAGTTTTATAACCCTTATGTGCAATATTTGGGGGCATGTAATCTTTGTTGATGGAATAACTATAGACCCTAAGAAAATTGAAGCTATCATTAATTGGCTTGCACCCATGAGCATAGTTGAAGTACGTAGTTTTATGGGTATGGCAGGTTATTTTTTTTAAAGAAAATATTTATTTACTTACTAAAAAAGTATAAAACTCTTTAATCAAAGTTCAAAGTGAACTAAGCATTCTAAAAAATAGAACATAAAGATAAAAAAGAACCTCATTATTGGAGCCTTTGTCACCCTCGTATACCACCCCTGCCCTTTTGCTTCTTGATGATTTGGCAGTAATAACCAGGGGCTATATTTATTGCCTGATTCGCTAGTGTATCGACCTCTTTGTTGAATTCCTGCCTTATGTGTTGATAGGATATTTTTCCAATGATTGTGCGTAGTTATCTAATCTTGTCTTGAATAATCTTCAATTGTAAAGATCTAAAATATTTATTTTTGGCAAGAGCTGTTATTATCAGTTTAGAATCCCCGTAAACTGTGACCTGAGTGATTCCTTGCTTTGCCACAAATTTTAAGCTGATATCACATCCAATAGCCTCTTCCAATTTGTTAGATATTGTTCCCAAGTTGATTATGTATTTGATTAGGATCTCACAAGGTCCTGTAATAATCAATCTCCCTACCACTACTTTACTGGGGTTGGACTTGGAGGCACCATCAAAGAAGAGTGTCGAAAAACATATGTCAAGCAAAGAATTGTTTGCTTTGCATCCTCCCTATGTCAAGAAAGCTTAGAGATTAAGTTGGTAGATAATTATTCTTTCTATGGGTGACAGATATTCTTCATAATACTATTGACAAAAACTAGATTTGACATTTAGGACTAATTCTTATTTTATTCTTTGTATTAGAATTTTATTGTCCTTACCTTTTTCTTCAAAAATCCTCTGGTTTCTAACCAACCAAATGTGCCAGATGACAAAGTATGGTATAGAGCTGCACATATATTTTAGGAGGGGATTGCCTACCAGTTTACCTTTATATTCTTTGTTCCACTTGGTAAAACATGTGTCTATGGATAACTTTATAGAGTAGGAAACGCCAAGAATTTTGGTTATTCCTAACCAAATTGAAATTGCCTTTGGGCATTCAAACAAAATATGGAAAATTGTTTCACTATTATGCTTGCAATTGTAACAAACATGAGGCCTTGCTATACTCCTCTTTTGCATATTATCACCTGTTAAGATTTTATTTTCAGAAACTAGCCAGCTAAATACTTGCAGTTTAGGTGGTGCTCCAACTTTCCATGATATCAATATTTTTTTGTTGGTAGACCCATTTTGCTGATGTTGGATTTCTATATGCATTGAGTATTCCCCATTACTATTGATGCTACCCCAAATAAGTTTGTATGACATCGTGGGATGAAGACGTCTAATGCTCACCATGTGGAACTTAAAATAATCCCAATCTCCTTGAAGCTGAGATAGAATAGGAGGGGAGATCCAGTTCAAAGTTTTTGAGGTCCAATAAAACAAGTCACTTAATTTGAGTATTCTTTGGCTTTCCAAGTGATTCTGCAATTCGATTGGAGTTCTCTCTTAGTGGTGGATTTCCTAGGATCGGGTCCTCCCATAGAGTAATTGACTTACCATCTCTCGATAGCCAAACAATTTTATCCTCTATTAATGGCAGGTTATTACAAGCATTATTGTAAGGAAATTTTCAAAATTTTGCCCATCCTATCACAAACCTGCAAAGAAAAGGGAAGGTATTCAAATGGACAAACCAATGTGAGGAAGCCTTCAATATTCTAAAGGAAAAATTGATGATTGCTTCGATACTCAATATACTTGACCCTTTAATAAAACTTACGGTTTGTATTGATGCTTATATTGAAGGTTTAGGGGGAGTCCTAACACAAGATGAGGTAGTCATCGCCTACGAATCATGAAAGCTTAAAAAGTGTGAGATAAATTATGCTACTCAGGACTTGGAATTGGTATTTGTTGTACATGCACTTAAAATTTGGAGTCATTATCTGATAGGAAAGCCTTTTGAACTAAATACAGATCACCAAATTCTGAGATATATCTTTACGCAATTTTTTTTGAATGCAAGGCAATGCCGATGGATGGAATTCCTAGAAAAATATGATTTTGGCATTGAATACATTAAAGGTTGGGAAAACAAGATAGTGAATGCCTTGAGTAGAAGAGGGCACATAACTGGTAAGTCTCAATGCCATTATGACTAAATTGATCAAGTCAAAAAGCATCAATAGAGGGATGATTACTATGATAAATGTCAAGCACGGGTTGAGTTTGAACCTGACAAGAACAAAGATTTCGTAATCAAGGATTGTCTATTGTATTTTAGGGATAGATTGGTTATTCCATATGCAGGTGGGTTAAGGTATGCTAGTCTAAAATATGCTCATTGTACTCCTTACTCCACACACCCAAGTGGGGCAAAAATGCAAGAGAATTTAAGAAAAACCTTTTGTTGGTCGGTAATGAAGAAGGATATCAATAATTTTGTGGCTAGGTGTTTGGAATGTCAAAAGGTAAAGGTTGAACATTTGCACCCAATAGGAAGGTTGTACCCACATGCTATCCCCACCCAAAAGTGGTAAGTTATTTCCATGGATTTTGTTGTTGGTCTACCAAAAACTAGATTTTAACATGACACTATACTTGTGGTGGTAGACAAATTGACCAAAGTTACACATTTTATACCTAGAAATATACAAGATGATGCACCTACTATTGCTAATAAGTTTGCTAGGAAAATAGTTTGATTGCACAAATTTGTAGAAGCTATTATTTTGGATAGAGATTCTCGATTTACATCAAAATTTTGGCAAGCACTGCATCGAGCCTTGGGTACAAAACTTAATATTAGTTCTGCATACCATCCAAAAATAGACAACCAAAATGAAAGAGTCAATCAAGTCCTTGAAGACATGCTATGCATGTATTGTATGGACCATAAAACCAAATGGGAAGACTATCTCTATTTGGTTGAATTTTCTTAAAATAATAACCATCATGCTTCTCTGGGAATGGCTCCATTTGAGGCCCTATATGGGAGACGTTGCATAACTCCTCTACCTTGGGATAATCCAAAGGAATAGTGATCGAACCATACATTGTGAAGGAGATGGAGGAACAATGAAAAAGATATGCCAAAGGCTCAAAAAAGCCTTAGATCAACAAAAGAGCTATGCTGACTTAAAGAGGAAACTAAGGGAATTATCTATGGGAGATAGAGTCTTCTTAAGGGTGAGGCCTAAAAAAAGCTCTATCAAGTCAACTAAGCTAGACCCCAAATTTGTATGTCCCTTTGAAATCATAGGCAAAATCAGTCCTATCGCCTATAAGCTTACTTTACCACCCAACTTGTCAAAAACCATGACACTTTACATGTATTCCTTCTTAGAAAGTACATTGCTAACCCATATCACGTGTGGAATGTATCAAATTTATAGATGGCATATCCCCTAAACATTGAAGTTTGTCTTGTTCAGATACTTGGTTTTAGATAAAAAAATTTAAGGAAAAGAAATATGGATCAATGTAAGGTCCAATGGGACCAATATTATGACAAAAATGCTACATTAAAATATGTGCATATCATGAAGGAACAACTCCATTTTCTTTTTGAATAAATATGTATATATGTTGTGAAAATTGTATAAGTTTTCACCAAAAACAGAAGGGATTGTGCTTACTTTAAGGGGGGGAGAATGTCATGACCCTCCTTGGAATGAATCTTTTGATTGTTATGATAAATTTTTTATGATCAAATTATTGTCTTATGCTTTAATATTTTGGACCAGGTACTACTGATGATATTTTCATTGTAGGTGCAGGTCCCCAAGAGATAAATGGAAAATGATGGTGGGTGATAACTTTCACCTATGGTGAAATTTTCACTATTAACCATAGGACAAAATAGCCCTGGCAGTGAAATGTTCACCAATGGCCACAAGTACATGGAAGTCCATATTTATGCTTTCATATAGATGTATAGAGAATGTATGTTTGTGTATGTTTTTACTTGCATTAAAATCCTCCAACAGCAAGGAAAGTGCCACAAAGAATGAGAGTTATTATTAATAGAAAGAGGACAACATTTTGTTGTCATCAGATTGACTATATAAGAAGAAATTATTGGAGGTATATATATAAATATATGTATATGTCTATTCTAAATAGAATTTTATTTAGAGAATAAATAATAAATAATAACTAACTATTAAAAAATTAAATAAATAAATAAACAATATTAGCATTGAAAATATTTTTTTCTGCTTAAGATGATAATTTTATTTTATAAAATCCACCTAGAAATCAAATGGAGGGAAGACTTGACCTCTCGCGTGATTAACCATTTGTTTGAGCTTAATCACCTCTCAAGCTTATAAATGGGAAGGAAAGGACTGTAGAGAGGGACGAGAAAAATTGGGGAATGTGGAATCGATACTTCGAGCAGCTGCAAAGATAACCAAGCTAGGAGAGAAAATTCAACAAAGGTCGGTTTCAATTTCCAAATAATGCCATATTATTGCACTTTGGTATTCATAATTCCTTGTCCTAAATAGACGATTAAGATGCATCACAAACATTTTGAAATTATAGTTTTTTATGATATGGTTGATTTTATGCTTTAACATCTTGATGCTTTTGTTAAACAATTAAGCAAATTGTTATTTCTATATGAACATTAGTAGTGGTTTTCTTTTATTTTAGGCGACCTCACTTTGGAGTTAGCAAGTTGTTTTTCCATAAATATTGTATAGATTATGCTTGAATCAAACTGTTGTATCTCATGTTTTCTATATTTGTCTGAGGAGTATATGTTAATGGTTGTTATCCACCATTAATAGATTTTCTTCATATATGTTAAGCTAGTTGGTTTAATATTTTTCGTTGGAATATTTTTGGTTTAAGTTGGCTGAAAATGTGTGAAATTTTGGAGAACGTCCTCAGTGCTCAATTTTCCCTTTTCGTTGGGCGTTAAATCATACCAATTGTTTTATTTTAAGAATGTTCGGGTGACTCTAGAATCCTTATTTAATAAAAGGATAGGTCAAATTGTTGTTATCTTTTTATGCTTGGCTGAACGTGTTCATTTTTTCAATCAAATGGTTGTGTAAGCCTTCTCTATGTGCCCTTATTCTCAGTTAAAAATGGGTTGCTATTATTGTGGTCTTATCCTTCAAGCTGAATTATTAAGCGTTCCTTTTAGTAGACACCATTATTTAATATTTTTATTAAACTAGTTAATTCTTGCTTAAACATGCATGTTCTTTAGACTAGTCCAAAGTAGATATGTGTTCTTTGGAGATCCCCTAATAATAAGTCGGGTCAATTATTTTAAGTAATCCTATGTTGCTTAGGTGACTTTGTCATAACCGAGTTGTTTTACTTTATGTGTGTCCAACTTTGTAATATATATATATATATATATATATATATATATATATATATATATATATATATATATATACTTTCTTTTCTCTAATACTTTTGAAAAACATAAACTCTTTTTGGTAGGTAAGATGTGATGCCTACCTAAATTCGAGAAACCTTAGTTTGAGTATTAAATAGATATTTGGTACTTATAGTTATGCTCGAAATTGATGTTTTGTAGGATGTCATAAAGGATTTTGATAAAACATCCCGTTGCCAAATGTTTATAGTGAAAATAAATTAATTAGGAGTGCTTTCATTTGATTTGAAAATGAAATTGTTGACTGCATTCATCTCAGAATTATTTGAGTGATTTTATTTATGAATTGATGGTTGCAATTATAAATGGTTGAATTTATAAGTTATGAGGTTGCATACATCTCAAAAAAAACTTTGGGTCATTTTGGTCCCATCCATCTCTCAAATCGAGCGTGACAATCGATGGAAGTATTGTTTTTTACCTATGGTTTACTGAAGACAACTCATATTGTACAATAATATTTCAGTCAAAATATTTAATTGAAGTGCATCTTTGTCTTTCATTGTGGAGAATTTGAGTATCTCTATATTGAAGAGTTGTGAAGATTTTAATATCTTCCATGATCGTAAACTTTGTTGCACTTATTATAATTAAGGGAAGAATTTTCTATGATTGACGACATTATGCTTTTTTGAGAAAGTAAAAGTTGATTGAGAGGTCCTTTGTCTAAATCATAGCCCATATTGTAACTCACAGAATTTTGGTTGAGTTAGGAGAAAATAGAACAAGGGAAGTCTATGTGGTTTTAAAACTGGTATTGGTGTCACTTTGTAACATCTATAGGATATGGGAAAGGAAGTCTTACTACAAATTGAACTTCTCCAAATATTTTCCATAAGTTTCAATTGGAACGGGATGGGAACTTTAGTTACTCTACAATTATTTATTTTAGTATTGTCAAAAGATACATGTTAATCTAAGCATTTTCCTCTTTTATAATAATATATTTACAAATGTCAAATAGATATATGTTGTGGGTCATTGATTGTGGTTCTTATATATTAACTTATACTTTTGTGAATAGAATGGTGATCCTTTCATTAAAATAAAATAGAAAGTTGTTTATTGTATTGTTGTCTTAAATGTTAGTTCTATCTTAATAAAATAATTTATTTTCATTAAATAAGAAAATATGCCATTTTTTTTTTTTGGAAAGTTAATAATTTAATTAAACAAAAGGGGGTATTTGAAAGGTGTCCCAGCGCCTTGTACAACAGTGGATCAAAATGAAAACTTCAAACAAACTAAGAAAAGGACAAAACAAAGAGGCATTTAGCCTTCAACAACAAAAAGGAATAAATCCTCAGGCAGGAAGAAACTTAAAAGAGACAGGCCTACAACCAGTAAAACCAAAATAGAACAAAACCTCCAAACTGAAGGAACAATAGAAAAGACAGGATGAGTCAACAGTAGGTGGATCAACAACCATGCTCAGAGGGGTACGTCGGCTTGCATTGGTGATGCAACAACGACCTCTAGCATAGCATCCTTCACGTCATCCTTCGATATTTCCTTTAGGTTTTCCTTTGGAATATCAGTTCAGGATTCCTTTACAATCTCGACCATGTCATCATCTTTAGCATCGACCTTGGCATCAAAAGGTACCTCAGCAATAGAAATGGTAGGAATATTCTCAAACGTATCACAAAAGAACAAGATGCTGAGAGCTTGGCATTGTTCCTTGAGATTTGAAATGGCCTTTCCAATAGCCAAGTGAGCAGTTTCCATATGGTCAATTGTGACAAAATTTGCATGGACAATAAGCTTATGTAGGTACATTTCAACAAGGTCGGGCGAATTGGAGAGATCCTTCAAAGGTTTAACATAAGTGGAAGGAGGGGTTTCAACATTTTATTTGTGTTTGAGTCTCTAGGAACAGTGAACTGATATTTTTTCAACCTTTACCTTTTTCCTGATGTTGAAATCAGAATGAGGTATGTCACTCTTGTCCTTTCTCTTAGGTCTGGAAGTTCTAGGATTGGGGGTTGAGGAAGAGTTTTCTTTATCATACTCTGGGGTGGGGATATTTCCTTTGGGGAACTTCAGGAGGAGGAACCTATAGAGGACTCTAAAAAGCCCTTGGTGACAGGGCAAACCCTCTTCCTTTTTAGAGTGGGTGGAAGTAATAGTGTAATCCATGGACCAAAAGAGTGTTGCTGGAATGTTCATCATTTTAGCTTCACGAAAATGGTTAACGAAGGCTAAATGAAAGCAATAGAGCTAGGAATCAAGATTATCAGCGGTAAGGTATTGCATGATGGGTTTGAGGATTTCTTTCTAGGGAGTAGAAATATGATGATGATACAGACCTTTCTTGAACATCTTGTGAATCACCGAGTTCTTCTCAAAGTGTGCAAGCTCCACATCCCAATTATGTTTGGTCCTCCTAATCACCTTGTCATCCAAAGATTATCCCATCAGATCCGCCAGCAGCTCCATATTAATATGAAACTCCACACCATGAATGGTAACCACACCCTTATCCCAAGACGTGACAAAAGCTTTTGTTACCTCCTCATCGATGCCAGAAAACATCTTAAATAAATCAATAAGTTCACCTTTGTCCTTCAAAATGTCTTTGGCAATGGATTCTAGTTCGAACACTTCAGGCTCAATAAACACAGGTTTTCCTTCTTTCATGATTACGAACAGAAAAAAGTGAGAAGGAAGACAAAAGGAAGGGCAATAGTTTAATAGGGCAGGCAAAGTAGAAGTGGGTTGATTTCTAGATGGAGCATTAAAAGGGTAATATAAAATGAAAACAATGTAGCTCTAGAGCTTGTAAGACAGCCAGTAAAGATGCTTCGAAAAGAGAAAAAATAGCCTAAAGAAAAAAGATTTTCTAAGGCAGAGAACGAGGTGGATTTTTAGGAATCGAACATTGCAACAGGTAATTGAGAAAATCAACGTTCAATGAAAAGGTTGACCTTTGGGGTACTCAGAAAACAAAGCCAACACGGGGGCCTAGTGCAAGAAAGAGAGGATTGGAATGTTCACCAAAAAAGGTCTCGAAACAATGCAAAAGGCTGAACGGTGGCAAATGGTTCTTGAGGAAGCTAGAAAGCGAATATCAAAACACACGGGATAGATATGATTAAAAATCATGCTAGGCTTTACATTGGAATTCCAAAAGGAATCGACATTGCAATTGATTGAAAAAATCATCAGCCTGAGAATTTTTAAAAATCTGGACATGAACCCAATGCTTCACACGGGAGAGGAAGTATTGGGCAATGAAATGAACAAATATCTCAATATATATCATTATTACCAATGTTTTGATCACGTCTGACAAGCTTAACAATTTAAGGAGGAAGAATGTTAGTCCACATAAAAAATCCTTGGGCGTTTGCTCCAATGTTTGCCAATCTGTCCAGAACAGAGTTGGCCTCCTTGAATGCATGTTGAACAATGGTGTTATTCTGCTGATAGAGGATTTGTTTACTTTCTTCCACTAATGTTATAATCCTCCAAATTCTAGGTTTAGACGTTTTTAAATAATTTATAATATTTAGAGAATCTCCTTCCACAATGATGTTCCCTGAAATGTTTTTGATGAATTGGAGGCCTCTCCAAACAGTCTTAGATTTTGTAGAATGATTGGAAAGTATGCCCAAAGGTTTCGAGTAGGCAAAAATGGAATTGCCAAGGTGATCACGAAGAATTCCTCCGGCTCCAACATTTCCAGGATTTCCTTTTGCTGCTCCATCAAATTTAAGCTTAACCCAACCAACCGGGGGAGGATGCCATTTAATGTTGATTCTTGACGTTGAAGGATTGACTGGTATTGAATTATCAAGGAAGATATTATACGAAATACGGATGGATTTCTCAAAAATAGTACAAGTAAAATGATCGAAGGGGCTATATGGACATTCTCCTTGGCATAGAGGATGATTTTGTTAGTAATGAGCTCAACATCCAAGGCTTTTTTGTCAAATATTCTTTTGTTGCGTTCAAGCCAAATTTGCCAAAGATAATGTTGTAAACAGAATTTCCAAAGTCCTCTATGCACAAGATTCTTGAAAGGATTTGGCCACTGAAGGAACAACTCAAAAATAGGAGGATAGGCCCAAACCAATTGAAAATTTAGGAAAAGCTTACTAATCACCATTCTTGAAAAGGGATAAAACAAGAAAAGGTGAGAGGTATATTCCCAATCAGAGAGGCAAATATAACATCTGTTAGAAAGAGGAATACCCCTTTTTATTAGGTTTTCTATTGTAAGGATACGATCTTGAATGCAAAACCAAGAAAAGGAGGTAATCTTGGGAATTAGGTACTTAGTCCAAACTAGCTTAAATGGGATGAGAGTTTCAAGATGGTTGAGAGACAACAAATAAGCTGATTTAATAGAGAATTCCCTAGAATCAGTAGGTTCCCAAATTGGGTGGTCTTTAGAATCTCTAGCTGGAATCCTGATGGAAGATAGTTGGGCTTGCAAACAATAAATTTCATCCTCATGATTTGGGACATCAAGTCTTTTCGGACTCATGGTTCCATTGATAGAAGAAATGAAATTAGCCACTTAAGGTCCAACAAAATATTTAGTAATGTTGGATAGACTTTGAAGCATAGGAATCTTAATAAAAGGATTGTCACCAAGCCACTTGTCCTCCTAGAAGAAAATGGATTTGCCATTCCCAAGTTGCCATCTTAGCCCTTTTTTTAAAAGGGAGCGAGCTTCACAGATGGATTTCCAAAAATCAGATCCTATAGAGGGAACCTCACCAAAGAGAAATTTAGAAGCCTGGAGATATTTCCTTCTCATGATCTTGACCCACTCAACATTTTCATTGGAAATGAGTCACCAGGCTTGCTTTGCAAGGAGGGAAATGTTAAGAGGAAAGATCCTTCTAAGCCCTAAACCTCCCTGGTCTTTGGGTTTGCACACTTTGTCCCAAGCAACTAAATGAAATCTGTGTCTATTTTTTGACCCTGTCCAAAGGAAGTGTTTTTGGATTTTTTCTATTTTTTGGTAAACACTTGCAGGAGCTTTAAATAAAGAAAGGAAATAAACAGAAATACTTTGAAGGTAGGCCATGGTGAGAGTAATTTTAGCTACTTGAGACAAAATATTACCCCTCCAGGTGGACAACATTTTTTGTAGTCTCTTAATAACATTGTCCCAAAGACTTTATTTGGCATTTCCAATAAAGAACGATAACCCCATATAGGAAGAGGGTATATGAGATATGGAACATTCAAGTATGTTGGCAATTATGTTCTGTCTACTTAAAGGAGTGTTAAGAAAATAAAGATTGCTTTTCTAAAAATTTATCCTCTGGCCAGCAACTTCTTCATGCAAGAGGAGGATATGCTTGATGATTTTGGCTTCATTAACAGATGCGAAGGTGGACAATAGAGTATCATCAACAAATTATTGGTGGGTGATGGGGTTGCATTGAGAGGTAATGAAATCCAAAAATTAAGCCTGCATCTTTTGCTGCCAAGATTGATCTGCCTAGAGCCTCTACAACAATGATGAAAATAAGAGGAAACAGAGTATCCCCCTGTCTTAAACCTCTTCTATTCTGAAAGTAACCTGTAGGAGATCCATTAATGAGGACAGAAAACCAAGTTGAAGAAATACATACTTTGATTACAAAAATCCAGTCATAATGAAAGTCAAAATTATTCAAGATGGCAAGAAGGAAATCCCAACTGAGTCTGTCATAAGCTTTGTTCATATCAAGTTTAAGAAGGAACACAACTCTTTTATTGAAGGATATGGAGTGGATAGCTTCATGAACTGAAATGATACCATCCAAGATGGATCTACCTCTGACAGAACTTCCTTGACACTAATTTATGATTAAAGGCATAATATCTCTCATGTGGTGAAGAACACAAGCTTATACTGAGAGGGGGGTGAACAGTATAAGACCACTTTTTACTTTTTCTTCCAATTCAATATTATGTTGTGTAAAGATAGCAGTATCAATAGCAGTAATCAAAGCAATGCACAAAAACCATACACAATAGAGACACCACAATTTACGTGGTTCACCCAATGTGGGCTACTCCACGGAGAAAATATTTTACTAAAACTTTCTCAATCAATCTCTTTGGGAATCACTCCCAATTACAATGTTTATGGATCTCTGTCCAAAGGAGATGTTGATCCCCTAATCTCAAGTTCGTGGATCTCTTCCATAGGAGAACTCTTTCCCCTTCTGCTCTGGCTATGTGATCTTCTAGAAGACTCTGTCTCTCTACTGCACTAACTGGTGGACCTCTCTCCACTTGAAGACTCCTCACTCAGATCTATCTTCAATTGTGTTGGTTGTTGGATCTCTATCCATTGAGACTCTGTCCTCTGTACTCTATCACCTCCAAAGCTCTATCAATAGGCTCACTAAGAACCTGCTCAATAGGCTCACACAGAACCTGCTTAACAAGCTCACAACTTATCAAGCTCACTAGAACTTGTCCAAATTTTCTAAAGCTCACCAAGAACTTGTCCAAATATGCTCTAGCAAGCTCACCAAGAACTTGCCCAAATCTGCTCTAGCAAGCTCACCAAGAACTTGCCCAATTTTGCTCTAGCAAGCTCACCAAGAACTTGCCCAAATCTGCTCTAAATCTGTCCCAAAATTGTCCTCAAATTTGTCCCAAAGGCCTTCTCAAAGGCTCAATCAATCATGCTCAAGTAGCACTCAAATATCATCCATAAATCTTTAAGGCAAAGCTCAAATATGAACTCAACAATGAATGGCAATGTACTCTTCAATGGATGACAACAATGATCCACAATGATCTCAACTCAACTCAACTCATAGAAGCATAAAGAGAATTGTTAGAGACTCAATATGTTCTAATCTCAATCTCAACTCAACTCAACTCAAATCAACTCATAGAAGCATAAAGAGAATTGTTAGAGACTCAATATGTTCTAATCTCAATCTCAACTCAAATCAAATCAAATCAATCTCAACTCAACTCAAGTCAATCTCATAGAAGCATAAAGAGAATTGTTAGAGACTCAATATGTTCTAATATTACTCTCAACTCAAATCAGAATAATGGAATAGTTTGTTTCATAGGACTTGAACAATCACTTCACACATCACTTGACTAGGCTCAATCAACTCAACTCAACCAATCACCACAAGGGACAACTCTCTCTCACACAACCCTAGTCCAAGTATGTATCAACCAACTCAAATGTTTCCAACAATGCTCAACCACAAATCTCACATAACAATGATACTCATGTTCTTTTCTAACTCAAGTTCTTTCACAACCAATGGGCTTCAACAACTATGCTTATAAAACAAGGTTTAAACACAACTCTCAATTCATAAAACCTTGAAGCATTCAACCAACCACTTTCGAAAAGGAAACCACAAACAATCATTTTCCCTCCAATGATATTTCAGAAATCAACCACCATAAACAATCAATAGGAGAATGTGCCCATACCTTTTATGAAGATGAAAAAACCTCTTTGTAAATCTGCCACAATCACAAAATTCTTTTGCCAATCTTCACAAGGGTTAGTAGATCACAAAATAATCAACATTACTCCACTTTTCAATAATCATCACCAAGGCCTTTAATTGCACAACTTCCTTATCTCTCCTAAAACCACTTGTACCATAAAATAAAATAAATCAAAACATTGCATAACCTTTTCACTCCCAAAACCACTTATACCATAAAATAAAATAAATCACAATATTGCATACCTTGTCACCTCATGAAAGAATTAATCCTCTTGAAAAAGAACAAGGCAAACTTCACTTTTGGAACCCCTTTGCAAAATCAGAAATATCTCTTTACACACACCTTATTTCTCCTTCTAAATAAGTTAGTCAAATAGCCCTCGAAATAAGCTTTTCGACGATATATAATATGCCCCCTTTTCAAATAAATTGAAACCTTTACATATATATATTTTTTTTTTTTTTTTTTTTTATATATATATATATGCCAACCTCCATTAATTGCACATAGGTCGGCCCTCCATTAATTTAAACTTAAACTTTAAACTTTAATATCTTCATCACCGGAGGTCCTTTTTCGATGAAACAAAATTCCACCTTGGATTTTAAGAAAAGCCCTTTCCACATAAGCCCACCATGGTTTTAAATAAAACCTTTTATTTTTCCTGCCTTGGTTTTCATAAAAACCCTGTAAATAGCCATGCTTTCCAAAATATCATAAATGCTTATTTATGAAATATTTTGGCCACCAAAACCAAATGTGATCCATGTGACATCAATGATCCATGTGACATCAATGACAACATAAAATACCTCAAATTAACTCAAATTTCCAACAATATCCCCCTTTGTCATTGATGGCAACACCTCTAATGCAAACACCACAATCACTACAAAAACCATCTCTGAGAATCAAAGTTGCTCCCCCTGACTCAATACTCTCTATGGAGGCTGCTCCCCCTAACTCAATACTCTCTTTGGAGGCTGCTCCCCCTAACTCAATGCTCTCCCCCTTACTCAAATCTCTCCCCCTTTGACATCAATGGCAAAAGGGACACCTATGGGGCTAAAAGATATGACTCTTAAGCTTAGCCCCCTCACCCCCTTCTCTTTTGAGGTGATTAATTTTGGGGTGGGAGTACTTTTACTCCCATATCACTTTGTTTCTTTCCTCTATCAACTTCCTTCCATGTTTTTTTGATATCCTTCTCTTGATGAATTACTTGATCTTCTTGTCTAGAACCTGTTTGACCTTCTTGCCTTGAACTTGTTTGGAATTGAGTCCTACACCATCTTGCAATATGCCCAAAGTTATTGCAATTAAAACACTTGATATTGTAGCCTTTGGTTGGTGCCCATGTCCTGAAATTATTCTTGAAATAATTTCCATATCCATTCCTTTCCTGAACCCTGTATTGTGAAGCTCTGTTTTCATGACCATTATGACCATGACTTCTGAATTGTGTAGCTCTAAAACCAAAACCATGTTGCTCATTTCCTTTGCACTGAAAAATTTTATGACCAATCCTGTTACATGAGAAGCAATGTCCCTAAAAATCATACCTTCTTCCTTTGAAGTTTCTTCTAGAAAAATCAAACTTCTTTGATCCATGGATCCTTTCTGTCTCCTTTTCCTTCCCTTTTCTCTTGGTTCCTCTTTTCTTGACCATTATCCTTATGATCATCTTCAACTTGTGCATTGCATTCTTGAACCTTCTTTGTAGCATCTAAAACCTCTTCCTTAGTTTCTTCCTTGCCTTTCTCTTCAAAAATTTCTTTTCCCTTTGAGCTTGATTCACCTATCTCAAAAAAAGAACCAAACTGAATATTTGGAGCCATAGGAACTTTGGAACTTTCCTCACAAATCTTAGGTGCTTCCTTGCTTTCATATTTTAGAACTTCCTTTCCTTTTGAGTGTGATTCCCCAAACCTGAAATATGGGACCTTTGGTGCTTTGAAACCTTTCCAAAACTTGTGCAACTTATCCTTGGAGTCTTTCACTTCCAACCTTAAGGAAACAACTTCATGTTCTAATCTTTCACATTCTTGCTTCCTTACCTTTAATTGTTCAAGCATATCTTCTTCAATTTTCTTTGCCTCTTCAACCGTGATTTTTAGATCAATGAGATCTTGTAGGAGCTTTACCTTTATCTTCTCATCCTCTTGTGCTTGAGCCTTTAGTCTTGAGTTTTCTCTTTTCATTTCTTCAAAATCTTGTTCGACACTTTCTTTTCTTCATGATCATAATTATGCCTGTTTTTCTCTTCATGATAAATTCTTACTTGAGATTCCTACTTTTGATCTTCAGTAGGAGCTTCTTATTTTTCACTGACTGAGAGACTTTCATTATTGCTGCTAGAAGCACTGATTGCTTCTTCCATATACAAGCTCTTCTTGTCATGCCTGCCTTGTTCATACATGTTTTCCTTTTTTTTTTATTCTTGCATTCATCTTCACTATTTTGATTGTGCCTATCTTCCTTGAGTTCCATTTCATCTTCACTATCATTGAAGCCATTGCAGTAACCTGAGACATGATCGAGTTGACCACAAGCAGAATATTCTTCTTTTGAAACCTTGAATGCTGCCTTTTGAGAAATAATATCTTTGAAAATCCAGTCAAGTTCCATTTCCTCTCTATTGTTGCTATACCCATTTTGTGGACAATAAAATGCCATGTGACCAAGCTTACCACACTCAAGACATCTTACTGATTTTTCTTCTTCCCTTCTTAGAGCTTCAAGATCGGATTCATTTTTCTTCTTAGATCTCATGGTTCTTATTTTGCCTTTCTTTGCCATGTGTGTTCTTGTAGAATCTTCCCTCAAGTTGTTAGCCTTTTCGAAGGAACCCGCTCTGATACCAATTGAAGAACACAAGCTTATACTGAGAGGGGGTGAACAGTATAAGACCACTTTTTACTTTTTCTTCCAATTCAATATTATGTTGTGTAAAGATAGCAGTATCAATAGCAATAATCAAAGCAATGCACAAAAACCATACACAATAGAGACACCACAATTTACGTGGTTCACCCAATGTGGGCTACTCCACGGAGAAAATATTTTACTAAAACTTTCTCAATCAATATCTTTGGGAATCACTCCCAATTACAATGTTTATGGATCTCTGTCCAAAGGAGATGTTGATCCCCTAATCTCAAGTTCGTGGATCTCTTCCACAGGAGAACTCTTTCCCCTTCTGCTCTGGCTATGTGATCTTCTAGAAGACTCTGTCTCTCTGCTGCACTAACTGGTGGACCTCTCTCCACTTGAAGACTCCTCACTCATATCTGTCTTCAACTATGTTGGCTGTTGGATCTCTATCCACTGAGACTCTGTCCTCTGTACTCTGTCACCTCCAAAGCTCTATCAATAGGCTCACTAAGAACCTGCTCAATAGGCTCACACAGAACCTGCTTAACAAGCTCACATAGAACTTGTCCAAAAGCTCACAAGAACTTGTCCAAATATGCTCTAGCAAGCTCACACAAGAACTTGTCCAAATCTGCTCTAGCAAGCTCACCAAGAACTTGCCCAAATCTGCTCTAGCAATCTCACCAAGAACTTGCCCAATTTGCTCTACAAGCTCACCAAGAACTTGCCCAAATATGCTCTAACTCCCAAACTTCCTAAACCAAATCTGTCCATAAAACTATCCTCAAATCTGTCCCAAAGGCCTTCTCAAAGGCTCAATCAATCATGCTCAAGTAGCACTCAAATCTCATCCACAAATCTTCAATTCAAGGCAAAGCTCAAATATGAACTCAACAATGAATGGCAATGTACTCTTCAATGGATGACAACAATGATCCACAATGATCTCAACTCAACTCAACTCATAGAAGCATAAAGAGAATTGTTAGAGACTCAATATGTTCTAATCTCAATCTCAACTCAACTCAACTCAAATCAACTCATAGAAGCATAAAGAGAATTGTTAGAGACTCAATATGTTCTAATATCAATCTCAACTCAACTCAACTCAAATCAATCTCAACTCAACTCAAGTCAATCTCATAGAAGCATAAAGAGAATTGTTAGAGACTCAATATGTTCTAATATTACTCTCAACTCAAATCAGAATAATGGAATAGTTTGTTTCATAGGACTTGAACAATCACTTCACACATCACTTGACTAGGCTCAATCAACTCAACTCAACCAATCACCACAAGGGACAACTCTCTCTCACACAACCCTAGTCCAAGTATGTATCAACCAACTCAAATGTTTCCAACAATGCTCAACCACAAATCTCACATAACAATGATACTCATGTTATTTTCTAACTCAAGTTCTTTCACAACCAATGGGCTTCAACAACTATGCTTATACAAACAAGGTTTAAACACAACTCTCAATTTAGAAAACCTTGAAGCATTCAATCAACCACTTTCGAAAAGGAAACCACAAACAATCCTTTTCCCTCCAATGATATTTTAGAAATCAACCACCATAAACAATCAATAGGATAATGTGCCCATACCTTTTATGAAGATGAAAAAACCTCTTTGTAAATCTGCCACAATCACAAAATTATTTTGCCAATCTTCACAAGGGTTAGTAGATCACAAAATAATCAACATTACTCCACTTTTCAATAATCATCACCAAGGCCTTTAATTGCACAACTTCCTTATCTCTCCTAAAACCACTTGTACCATAAAATAAAATAAATCAAAACATTGCATAACCTTTTCACTCCCAAAACCACTTATACCATAAAATAAAATAAATCACAATATTGCATACCTTGTCACCTCATGAAAGAATTAATCCTCTTGAAAAAGAACAAGGTAAACTTCACTTTTGGAACCCCTTTGCAAAATCAGAAATATCTCTTTACACACACCTTATTTCTCCTTCTAAATAAGTTAGTCAAATAGCCCTCGAAATAAGTTTTTTGACGATATATAATATGCCCCCTTTCCGATAAAGCATTGTAATAATGTATTCAATAATAATATCCTTTTTTGTTGCAATTCAGTTGTGACGGATGGAGCAGCAAGGAGGAGGAGCGAGAGGTCTAGGGGCATCAAACCCTAGGTGTGGGACTTCGAGAGGCGGATCGGCGAGACGCGGCGGTGGGGGCTACGGCGAGATAGCGAGGCCCCCGAGGCGGAGGATGTGGACAAGGAAGTTCTTTTGGAATCGGTCCAAGGGCGTTGGGCGGATGCGGTTGAAGATTTCTCCGAGGGGGACCAGGACTCTATGCGTCGGGATCAAAGGAAGAACCAAGAAGGAGACAAAGAGAAACACGGCAGCCGGAGACCTTCATATCTTAATGCTCTTCGCGGTAAGCAAAAATTATCCGACTCTTGTTTTAATCTAAAATCTGTCAATGGTAGGTTGCACGTCCCGGATTCCTTAGCTCGAGCATGTGGCTATGGAGGGCGGAACATCTTTGGTGGCTAAATTTATGGGGGTGAGGCCGGACATGGAAGTCATAAGGAGATGGGCCATCCAAAAATGGCAGCCAAGGGCCGGTATGATGATTAAGGCTTTACCCAAGAGTTTTCTTTTGGTGACATTTCAATGTGAACAGGACATGGAAAGGACTCTCCAAGGAGGTCCTTGGTTTTTTGGGAAAAGGGGCTTGTATCCGAAGCGTTGGTCCCCCGATTTCAACCCCCGGACTCGAGTCTTTGGATTTGGCTCCTATTTGGGTTAAGATGCCGGGATTACCTCCGCTTTTCGGAACGAACAAATATTGGGTGGGATAGCTACGAGAGATTGGAGAACTAATAGCTATTGATCCTGCAACCTTGAGCAAAACAAGACTCCTGTCTTCTCGCATGTGTGTGTTGGCGGACCTGAGTAAAGAGCTCCCTAAATCCATTATTTTGTCGTCTATGTTTGGCCTTCATACTCAGGTTTTTGAATATGAAAATATGTCTTTTAAGTGTAGTGTTTGTGGGAAGGTAGGGCACCAGGGTATCCACTGCATTTCCAAGAACCAGCCCCCACTCCAAAATACTGATCCTCAAACCCAGAATAATATCCCTCCCCCAGAGATCTCCATTCCTACCCAATCTGGGCCTCAAGGACGTGGAGCTCAAAATCCGAATATCAGAGACACTGTTCGCCCTATTGTAAGCAAGAGGCAACGTTTTAACCCTCCTCCCAAAAATTCCTATGCCCCAAAACCCTCTCACAGGGGAGCTGGTCCCTTTGATGGGAACCCTCAAGCTCAACCTGCTCCTAAGATGATACAGCAAGCCTCAGAGCCAAATAACAAAGGAAAGAACCCCATAGATCAACGCCCTGGGGAAAGTAAGTTTGATTGGGTGATACGGGAGGCCTATGGAGGCTCGGTGGAAGTGGTCCCATGTACTGCGAGAGGAATTTATGGGAAGAAATTCCAAGGAGATCAACATCCCGGTGGAGAACGAGTTTTGATGCATTAAATCATTTGAAGGGAGATCAGATGGACAACCAAGAAGTGGAATCGAGGTAGAGGAGACTCAAGAGAAGGATTTAGAGGAGAAAAATCGGAGGAAGGAGCGAGGAAACTAATAATACGAGCAAGGATACTCGGGAGGAAGAGGTGAACCACCAAGATCGGTGTAACCCCAAAGCAGGGAAAAAGAATCTACTAATCAAGAAGCTAAGAGCACGGAATCATCTCCATCGTCAAAAAGACCGGTTAACCTGGAAAGCCGATTGTTACCCCAAATACCAATGACTGACCTACCCAAGATGGTTACTAGAAGCCAAGTGAATCCTAAGGAACTTCAACCTAGAGCGGATGTATGGGGATATGGTTCGGTAGGAAGAGGGAAACCTAGCAATGCTGCCTTAAGGCAGAAAGAAGCAGAGCGAGGAGTGGCTGATGGCACTCGAGCGATGTTGCTCTTTGGGGCGAAGGCTCGAGGATCCAAAGCCCATAAATGAAGATTCTTTCATGGAATATTCGTGGGAGTAATCCTGCAAAAATAAGAGCTTTGTATGCTCTTAGACAAGAACACAAACCGGATATGATTTTACTGCAAGAAACTAAAATGGAGGAGAGTAGAGTTATTCCTTTTAAGAATAGGACTTGGCGAGAAGCTGAAGTAGTAGGCCAAGAGGCCACTGGAACAGCAGGAGGGTTGCTGGTTATGTGGAACAAAAATGTGATTGATAGTAGAGTGATTCTGATGTCTAGTTGGTTTATTTGTCTCTTATGTGTGGATAAAACCACGCGGGAAGAGTGGATCTTAACGAATGTATATGCTCCGGTTAGACGAGGGGTCGAGAAGGGTTCTTTGGAGTCAACTAGCTGAATTGAGGGAGACGGTCCCCAACTACCCTTGGATTGTGGCGGGGGATTTCAATTGCTACCTTAATCCCGTAGATAAATTGGGGGGCTCTCAAAGAATAACTGCTGATATCTACGAGTTTAGAGATTTTGTTGAGCAACATGAGCTGATGGATGTGGAACTGCGTAGATTCTCCTATACATGGTCTAACAAAAGATTGAAGGAAAACCAAATTCGAGATAAGATTAGATAGGTTTCTTCTTTCTCAAGAATTCCTGGAGAGGTTTGGGGACTCTTCATTAACGGCACTCCCAAGAATCGGGTCCGATCACAACCCAATTCTATGGGAAACGAAGGGAGGACTCTAAGAAAAGATACATCAGACCCTTTCGATTCGAACTTATGTGGTTCCAACATCAGGATCTCAAGGATCCGGTTGCCCAATGGTGGGACAAAAAGTATAATGGTTCGAAACTGGCCCAAGTGGCATGTAAACTAAGGAATGTGAAGGCTAACATTAGAGAGTGGAACAAAACTTCCTTTGGCAATATTTTTGTTAAAAAGGCGAAACTAAAAGACAAGATCAATGAACTACAGGAGAAGTTGAAGTCGGAGCAGACTTACGGGAGGATCCGAGAAACCGGGAGAGGGAGGCGTTAGCCGAATACCACACGATGCTAGGATTTGAAGAAACCTTTTGGAGGCGAGAAATCCAGGTTGCGTTGGTTAAAGGAGGGTGACCGAAATACAAAGTTCTTCCATGTCTCTACTCTTCGCCACGGGAGTACTAACAAAATTAAGGAGATCAAGATGGCCGATGGGTCTAACACCAAAGATATGGAAGACATAAGGAGGGAAGCGGTTGAGTACTTTAAATCGTTGCTAGAAGATGTAAATCCGACTATTGAAGAAGAGGACTCTCTGTTGGCAGCCATTCCACCCCTCGTAACCGATAATCTTAATGGATTCTTACTTAGTCCTTTCACAAAGGAGGAAATCAAGAAGGTCGTTTTTGACATGGATGGTAACAACTCCCCAGGACCGGATGGCTTCCCCTGCGACTTTCTTCCGGAAGTTTTGGGATATCCTAGGCAATGATGTAGTGGAAGCTATAATTGAGGCTCAAAAGGACATGGAAATCCCGGAAGGAGTTAATGCTACTTTTTTAGTCCTCATCCCTAAACTAGTGGGAGCAATGGAATTTTCCAGTTTCGCCCTATCAGTTTATGTAACACTATGATGAAGATTCTCACAAAAACAATCGCCAATAGGCTGAAGGTTATCCTTCCTTTCATCATTGATATGAACCAAGGTGGCTTTGTGAAAGGGCGACAAATATTGGATGGTATCATCACAATTCATGAGGTTATTCATTCAATGGTGACTAGTAAGGTATGTTACTAAAGCTTGATATGAATAAAGCCTACGACCGGGTCTCATGGCGGTTCCTCACCAAGATTTTGGGTAAGTTTGGTTTCTGTCCCCGGTGGATTAAGTTGATTTTTAGTTGTATCTCTACTACAAGATTTTCTGTCATGGTGAATGGGTCACCCTCCGGTTACTTTAAGAGTGAAAGGGGGTTGCGACAAGGAGATCCTTTGTCTCCATACTTGTTTATTATTTTAGCGGAAGCATTGGGTAGGAACATTTCAGCAGTGGTGGCAGATGGTCAATTGGAAGGTTTTAAACCAACCTCAACGAGCGAGGCCGGTGTCTCACCAACGAGTTTGTGGATGATACAATCATTGTGTCCAAAGCCTCGGTGCCTCAAGCTAGGAAGTTGAAGAGAATTCTAACCAAGTATGAGACGAAAGCAAGAGAGTACATAAACTATAAGAAGAGTAGCATCTATTTCTTTAACACGCCTGGTGGGAGGGAGGAAAGAATAGCTAACCTCTTCGGTTGTGGAAAGGAGCTTCTACCGGCGAACTTATCTAGGCATGCCTATGTTCGAAGGAAGAATGAAGGCTACTTTGTGGAACTCAGTCATTGACGGGATCTCCAAAAAGTTAGCAGGGTGGAAGGGCAGCCTTCTCGGCTCCGCGAGAAAAGCCTTATTAGTTCAAACTACTTTACGGAGCATTCCAATTTCTTGCATGTCTCTATTTAGAATGCTGCAAAGGTCCGAGCTACATTGGAGCTAATTCAACGCAACTTCTTGTGGTCAGGTTCAGAGGAGAGAAAGAGAATTTCATTGGTAGCATGGAATCAGGTGTGTGCAAGCAAGGATCAGGGGGGCCTGGGGTTAAAGAGAATGAAAGAATTGAATCAAGCTACGATTGGCAAACGGTATGGAGATTTATCAATAATGATCAATTGGGATGGGTAAAACTTCTTAAGGCAAAATATATCGAAATAATCGGGACTTCTGAAAGCTGATAATCTTCCTAGAGGATCCTATTTTTGGAATTGTTTGCTCGAATGTCGGGAGGTAGTCGGGAAAGGCATCAGATGGAGAATTGGTAATGGAAGACAAGTGGACTTTTGGAAAGACCCGTGGTTGGAAGAGGCCCCTATGAAAGATAACTTAGACCTTCAAGTCCTCCAACATAAACTTTCGAAGGAAATGGGAGGAAAAGTAGGGGATTTTATTGTCTGTAGCACGGAAACTTCTTCTTGGAAGAAAATCACGAGTTCATAATCTGTCGAGCAAGAGAAGGTGGCCCTAACCAAACTCAATGATGCTTTAAGGGTGTTCCCGATCATTCCTCGGGGAGGAAGAGACAAGGCGATTTGGGGCAAAACTACAAGTGGGATCTATTCGATAAAAAGCGCCTATAAGTTAATCCACTCGGGATTCAATGGTCGGACTCCGACTTCGTTATTTGGTTAAATAATTTAACCCCAAAAATAGCTTTCTTCTTTTGGTTGGCGAGTTCAAAATAAGATCCGACAACGAGATAATCCGCAAAGGAGAGGTTTCCAATTCATCAATCGATGTATCTTGTGTGAGAAAGCGATAGAATCCGTAAGTCATATATTTCTAACTTGTGATTTTTCTTGTACGGGTCTTCCAAATGATCCTGTCCAAATTTCATATAGATTGGGTCTGTCCAAATAGCATGTCGACTTACGCATACGGTGGGCTTCCCCCTTCGGGCAAAGCTTTTGACTTGGCTCGGAAGCTCGGCTTACCCCATTTTTTATGGGGGATATGGAATGAGAGAAATAAGAGAGTATTTAAAGGACGTAAGAAAGATCCCGAGGTTATGTGGCAATAAAATAATCGAGCTTTGAAAGAAAAGCGGAAAACTTTCTTCTTCAAAAATGAGACCATGTCTCTAAGGGAAAGGAGGATTTTGCGGAGCCGGGGAGAGGAACTTCCGGACCTAGACATTACAACCAACCCACGGGATGGTGTCAAGTGGATACCCCCCACACAAAAGTGGGTTAAGTTTAATTTTGACGGGGCAGCTAAAGGAAATCCGGGGCTGCGGGAGCGAGGAGGAGTTTTGAGAAATGAGGAAGGAAAAGTGGTCCTTGCCTTTGCAGAGCCTTTGGGAACTCAAACAAATCATTTTGCGAAGCCCGAGCTGCATGCGAGGCAATGAGAATTGCCGGACTTGAGGGTTATAAGGAAGTTATCTTTGAAGGGGATTCGCTTAATATAATCAAGGCAATTAAGGAGGATAAAGACCCCAGTGGACCATATTGGAGCTTATCCTAGAAGCAAAGATTCATAAATCTCATTTGGTTAATGCCCGAATCCAACACACCTTCGAGAGAAGGGAACCAGAGCGGCGGATCTAATGGCAAATATTGCGGTTTACGTTGGGGAGATGCAAATTTGGAAGGATAACTTCCCTCAAGAACTATTGGTGTTGGTTGCTAGAGAAGAGCTAAGATCAAACCTGTTAGAGCATCGGGGAGATCATAGGGGCCGATGATGAGTAATCCGACAGATGGAATTAGGCGAAAAGGCATCCCATTTGTTGGGGCACGGGAGGTGACAAGTGTACGAAGTACTGGCAACCTAGTGTTAGTAAGTGCTAGGTGTTGTTTGGTTTTTGTTTTATCTTGAATAGTCAAGCGACAAGTATAGGATTGTGGACTCTAAGTATGGCTTAATGTGAGTCTTAGAAAGATCCATTTTGTATTTTGATTATACGGGCTTGATGCTAGAACCAGCCCATTTTGACTTTGTAAAAGGTTTGTGGACCTTATAACCACCTCTACCTTATACCAAAAAAAATATGTCCCCTTTCCGAAATAAATTGAAATCTTTACATATATATATATATATATATATATATATATATATATATATATATGCCAACCTCCATTAATTGCACATAGGTCGACCCTCCATTAATTTAAACTTAAACTTTAAACTTTAATATCTTCATCACCGAAGGTCCTTTTTCGATGAAACAAAATTCCACCTTGGATTTTAAGAAAAGCTCTTTCCACATAAGCCCACCATGGTTTTAAATAAAACCTTTTATTTTTCCTGCCTTGGTTTTCATATAAACCCTGTAAATAGCCATGTTTTTCTAAAATATCATAAATGCTTATTTATGAAATGTTTTGGCCACCAAAACCAAATGTGATCCATGTGACATCAATTACAACATAAAATGTCTCAAATTAACTCAAATTTCCAACATGCAGATGGTAATGGCTTTTGTTAAGATCTTGTAAATAACATTGCAGAGGCTGATCGGTCTAAATTCATTAAAATTGCTTGCATTTGGAATTTCTTGGTATGAGCGTATTAAAGGTTCAATTGAAGCCTTTGGGAATGACTTTAGAATTTTGGATTTCTCTTATAGCATTGCAAACATCCTTACCAACTAAATCCCAAAAATCTTGAAAAAATCTTGGATAAAAACCATCCGAACCAGGGGCTTTGTCAAGTTTCATTGATAACAAAGCATCTCTAATTTCCTCATTAGAAATAACATCAATAAGTCTATTGTTAATATCATCAGAAATGAGACAAATAATAAATTGAAGGAATAAGTCCTTGGCCGCTTGAGAATTAGGTCTGCATTCCTCCTGGAGTAATTGCATGAAGTGAGCTATCCCTTCAAATCTGATCTCCTTGATATCATTAATGGTCCTTCCATCCTGGCTATGAATTTCTTTGATCCTATTGTTGCTTTGGTGTCTCATAGTAGAAATATGAAAGAATTTTGTGTTGGAATATTATTGTTTGAGCCAAATGTCACAAGATTTTTGTCTCTAGAAGGTTTCCTCACATTGAAGGATATTGTGATATTGAGCTAATAAGTTCCTCTCTTCATTTCTCACCTCAGCAAAATAATCTCTTTTTTCCTTACTCTCCTTTTCTATTATAGCTAATCTATTCTTGATATCCTGTTTGTTCTGCAAAATATTTTGAAAGATATCTCTATTCAATATTTTTATGTTTTCATTAATAGTCTTAAGTTTCTTAGCCAGAACAAAGGAAGGGGTTCCTTGAACATCATATTGCCACCACTGATTGATCCTTTCTTTAAAATCAGGATGTAACATCCACATAGCTTCAAATATGAAAGGAGTTTTGAAAATTTTTGGGTTATTGGTATCTAAAAGAATAGGACTATGGTCGGAACCAATTTTGAGAAGGGATTGAAGATTTGCATCCCCCCAAATGCCAATAGCTTCCTCAAAAAATAAAACTCTATAAAGTTGGACTTGAATTAGTTGGGGTCCGCACCTTCGATTCGACCAGGTAAATTTATTTCCTTTTAGATTTACAACCATTAAGTTATGTTCACTAATGGATTCCTGAAAATCCTCCATGCTTTTGGAAAAGGAACCGACACCTCCCTTTTTGTCGAAAGGAAACAAAGGGGTATTAAAGTCTCCTGTGAGGAACCATGGAAGGTTTGGAAAGGCACTTTTGACAGAAGATAAGTTACTCCACATACGAGATCTCCCAATAATGGAATTGGGAGCATATATATTAGTAAGAACCCAGGGTGAATTATTATCTTTGTCAAAAAATAGGATGCTCATCATCTCATCATTGGAATGGATGAGTTTTCCTTCCATAATTTTTGGGTTCCATAAACATAGTAGGCCTCCAGAAGCACATTTAGCATTGCAAGCAATGAATTCACAGTTCTTATAAATATGATTGCAGATATTTTTATCAAGGGGCTCACTAACCTTGGTTTCTTGAATCACAAAAATTATAGGTCTGATTTCTTTCCTTAATGATTTAGCTGACCTCTATTTAGCTATACCATTAAGGCCTCTCACATTCCATGAGAGAATATTCATTTTGAAGACTTAGAGGTTCTTTTGCCTCCCTTTCCATACGGTTGGGGAGGTTTGGTGCACTTTGATTCTTCCTTGGATAGGTTAGCACCAGTGGAAAACAGAGTTTTTTGAACTCCTTTAGCAATATCATAATTTACACCTTTCTTCCATTGATCAGATTTGGAAGGCCTTCCTCTCTTTTTTTTGGTTCCACAATCAATGGGAGATTTCTTCTGACTTCTAGTAACTTTAGGGCTGAAATTGTTGGTAGATATTTTATGAACAACAGGACTAGATGGCTCAAAAAAATGAGGTATGGAAACTTCATCAACCAGAGGCTGGTCTTCATTGAAAGCAGCCAGAGTAGAGGGATTAACATTCAAAGTTTTAGACAAAGTTTCTTGTTGAACTTCCATTAGATCCAAGGATGGGTTTGAAATAGGATCAGGATTGTTGATTTCATCACCATCAGCCTCAGGATCTAAATCTCTTAGAATTTAAAATTGATTAGGAAGAGCAAAAAGACTAACATCATTGGGAGCAGCCATCAAGGAAACCTTTTTCCCCTTTTCATTTGGATATTTGTTGAATGAAGCATTACATTGAGCTTCATGTATTTTTTTATCCTTGACAGCCCTAAATGAGATTTCTTTGGACAAAGGGAATCTTCTTTTATCCTTTTTTAACGGAGTCTAGAATTCCTTTCCTTTGCCAGTGTTTGTAGTATCTGAAATTGGCTCAACAGTGGCTACTTGTTTTTTGAGAGAGGGGCACTAAGCACAAAGATGGCCTTGAGTCCGAAATTCAATACAAAAATGAGGTTTGTTCTCATATTCAATAGCTTGCTTGTGATTAAAAGTCCAATGTTCCAAATCGATAAATGCTGGGAGAGCAGAGTCAAGATTTGCATTGACACAAAGGCGAGCAACGTGCATCCTTGATCTGGACAAAGTAACCTTGTCAATAAGGAGCAGATCTCCAATGGTTGAGGCAATGGATTTGAATACAAATTTGTGCCAAAGGTTCTAGGGGAGATTTGGAAGTCTAACCCAGATAGGAGCAAAATCTACGCTTTGAGTATCTAGGCCAAACTCATGAGTCCATTTCATCAAAAATACACTTCTAGTCCCGAGGAACCACGGTCCACTAGAAAATATAAGAGCAGCATCTTCTTGGGCATTAAGTTGAATACCAAAAAATCCATTAGAAAGGCCAAAAATTTGCATAGACCCTCAAAATTTCCATCTGGAGAAGGCCCAACACCTGATAATATCTAAACTAGGATTTCCTCCAACCACTTTCCTAACTAGAGAGAAGGATTCCTCGATGAGAAATTTTTTGGCTACACTAACTGGGATCTTAACTCTATTCCCAGAAACTTCAAAAGGTGGGGGAGAGGTATCAATAGATGAAGAAGAACTACCCAAGACCTTAGCAAAGGAAGGTTTAGGGGTAGAAGGAATGTCATCCCCCAAAAAGGACTTGACCTTTCCAGACTCAAAGTTAACCAAATCCACCTTAGATAAAGGATGGGAAGACTTAGGATTTATGGATAAATCCTCCCGCCCAGAGGAGAGGCTAGGAACCTCTAAAGTGACAATACTAAGTGGGACAAAACTGGTCCTGGGGCCTTCCTTTTGCCCTTAAAAATTTTGAATAAGGTTCTTCCCACCTTCAGGAAAACATTTGAAACCAACCTCTCGTTCAGAGGAAAAGGATTTGACAATTTCCTCTGAAGCAGCAATGCCAAGTGGAACAGAACAGGGCTTGAGACCTTATTCCCGCCCTCTAAAAATTTGAATAAAATCCTTCCCGCCTTCAGAAATTTGAAAACTAGAGGACCCACTACCACAGTTGCAACAACCAATCATCATAAGAGGACCAGATATCTTAATTTTTTATGAAATTTATTTTTTAAAAAGAAGAAAATCATTGTTTAATCGGTAGGAGGAGATAGATAAAGTTATTTTATTATTGTTATTAAATTATAGTTGAAATGAGAATTATTATAAACTTATTATAAAGAAAAAGAGAGAAAATCATTAGAGATCACTTATCCTAACTTAGTTTTAAAGGATTAGGCCTTAAGGGAATATTAAAAATTAAACAATACCTAAACTCAAGCATTTTCAGTTATTTTTTATTTGAGAAAGTACGATATTGGGCAATACAAGAGGAACGAAGAATGGACCCTAGAGCTAACATGGGGACCACAAGAGAAATCAACCAATGAAAAACACACATGGGGAGAAATCCACACTCACCACCATCGAGTGATACTCCCATAGGAGAGGATGGAGCATATATCTTGGTCATGATTCACTCGTTTGAGGGGATGGGTCATGGTTGGCCTGCTTCCACTAGGGCATTTCACCCAAAAGCATGCTTCCTGATTTACAAAGCTCTATAGGGGTGTTGTGCTTTATATACCACCATGAGGGCCATCATGGGATACATGTGGGATAATGGCTCAAGACTCTTACAATGTTGCTCAAGGTATTTTTAGAATTTTTAATTTGAGAAATTAAGAGCTTGCACAGTATGAGAGGAGTTAAGAATGGACCCTAGAGATAACATGGGGCCCACAAGAGAAATCAACCAACAAAAACCACACATGAGGAGAAATCCACACTCACCACCATTGAGCAATGCTCCCATAGGAGAGGATGAAGTGTATAGCTTGGCCATGATTCGCTCGTTTGAGGAGTTGGGTCATGGTTGGCCTACTAACACTAGGGCATTTCACCCAAAATCTTGCTTCTTGATTTACAAAGCTCTATGTGGGTGTTGTGCTTTATATACTACCATGAGGGCCATTATGGGATACATGTGGGATAATGGCTCAAGACTCTTACAGTGTTGCTCAAGGTATTCTTAGAATTTTTTATTTGAGAAAGTATGATATTAGGTAGTATGAGAGGAGAAAATAATGGATCATAAAGCTAATATAGGACCCACAAGGGAAATCAACCAATGGAAACCACACATGGGAAGAAATATGCACTCACCACCATCAAGCGATGCTCCCATAGGAGAGGATGGAGCATATAGCTTGGCCATGATTCACTTGTTTGAGGGGTTGGATCATGGTTGGCCTGCTTCCACTAGGGCATTTCACCCAAAATTTTGCTTCCTAATTTGCAAAGCTCTATGTGGGTGTTGTGCTTTATATACCACCATGAGGGCCATCGTGGGATACATGTGGGATAATGGCTCAAGACTCTTGCAGCATTGCTCAAGGTATTTTAAAAAAATTATTAGAGAAAGTATGAGACTGGGTAGTATGAGAGGAGAAAATAATGGACCCTAGATCTATCATGGGGCCCACAATGGAAATCAACCAATGGAAACCACACCTAGAGAGAAATCCACACTCACCACCATCGAGCTATGCTCCCATAGGAGAGGATGGAGCATATAGCTTGGCCATGATTCGCTCATTTGAGGGGTTGGATAAGCTCTATGTGGGTATTGTGCTTTATATACCATGACCTAGCCCGTCAAACAAGCTTTGCAAATCAGGAAGCAAGCTTTTGGGTGAAATGCCCTAGTGGAAGCAAGTCAACCATGACCTAACCCCTCAAACAAGTGAATCATGGCCAAGTCGTATGCTCTATCCTCTCATATGGGATCATAGCTCAATGGTGGTGAGTGTGGAGTTCTCCTCATGTGTGATTTTTGTTGGTTGATTTCTCTTGTAGGCCCCATGTTAGCTCTAGGGTCTATTCTTTGCTCCTCTCGTACTACCTAGTCTCGCACTTTCTCAAATAAAAAAATTCTAAAAATACCTTGAGCAATACTGAGAGAGTCTTGATCCATTATTTGACATATATCCCATGATGGCCCTCATGGTGGTATATAAAGCACAACACACACATAGAGCTTTGCAAATCAAGAAGCAGGCTTTTGGGTGAAATTCCCTAGTGGAAGTAGGCCAACCATGATCCAACCCCTCAAATGAGAAAATCATGGCCAAGTCGTATGCTTCATCCTCTCCTATGGGAGTATCGCTCAATGGTGGTGAGTGTGGAGTTATCCCCATGTGTGGTTTCCATTGGTTGATTTCCCTTGTGGGCCCCATGTTAGCTCTAGGATCCATTTTTCCCTCTTCTCGTACTGGCCAATCTCGTACTTTCTCAAATAAAAAAATTCTAAAAATACATTGATCAACACTATGATATTCTTGAGCCATTATCCCACATATATCCCACAATGGACCTCATGGTGGTATATAAAGCACAACACCCACATAGAGCTTTGCAAATCAGGATGTAGACTTTTGGGTGAAATGCCCTAGTGCAAGCAGGTCAACCATGACCCAACCCCTCAAACGAGCGAATCATGGACAAGTCGTATGCTACATACTCTCCTGTGAAAGCAATTGCTCGATGGTGGTGAGTGTGGAGTTCTCCCCATATGTGGTTTTTGTTGGTTGATTTCCCTTGTGGGCCCTATGTTAGCTCTAGGGTCCATTTTTCTTTCCTCTCATACTGGCTAGTCTCGTAATTTCTTAAATAACAAAAATCTAAAAATAACTTGAGCAACACTATGAGAGTCTTGAGCCATTATCCCACATATATCCCATGATGGATCTCATGGTGGTATGTACTTTTCAAAGCAGGAAGTAGGCTTTTGGGTGAAATGCTCTAGTGGAAGCAGGTCAATCATGACCCTACACCTCAAATGATCGAATCATGGCCAAGTCGTATGCTCCATCCTCTCTTATTGGAGCATTGCTCGATGGTGGTGAGTGTGGAGTTCTCCCCATGTATGGTTTCTATTGGTTGCTTATGGTCCCCATGTTAGCTAGGTTCCATTCTTCACTCCTCTCATACTGCCAAGTCTCATACTTTCTCAAATAAAAACATTCTAAAAATACCTTGAGTAACACTATGAGAGTCTGAGACATTATTCGACATATATCCCATTATGGCCCTCATAGTGGTATATAAATCACAACACCTACATAGAACTTTGCAAATTAGGAAGCAGCTTTTGGGTGAAATTCCCTAGTGGAAGTAGGCCAACCATGACCTAGCCCCTCAAATGAGTGAATCATGGCCAAGCTATATGCTCAATTATCTCCTATGGGAGCATCACTTAATGGTGGTGAGTGTGGAGTTCTCCCCATGTGTGGTTTACATTGGGTTATTTCCCTTGTGGACCCCATGTTAGTTCTAGGGTCCATTCTTCGCTCCTCTCATACCATCCAATCTTGTACTTTCTCAAATAAAAAAATTCTAAAAATACCTTGGGCAACGTTGCAAGTCTTGAGCCATTATCCCACATATATCCCATGATGGCCCTCATGGTGGTATATAAAGCACAATTCCCACATAGAGCTTTTCAAATCAGGAAGTAGGCTTTTGAGTAAAATGCCCTAGTGGAAGCAAGCCAACCATGACCCAACCCCTCAAACGAGTGAGTCATGGCCAAATCGTATTCTCCATCCTCTCATGTGGGAGCATTGCTCGATGGTGGTGAGTGTGGAGCTCTTCCCATGTGTGTTTTCCATTGGTTTATTTCCTTTGTGGGCTTTATGTTATCTCTAGGGTCCATTCTTCACTCCTCTCATATTGCCTAGTCTCGTACTTTCTCAAATAAATAAATTCTAAAAATACCTTGAGCAACACTGCGAGATTCTTGAACAATTATCCCACATATATCCCATGATTTCCCTCATGGTGGTATATAAATCACAACACCCACATAGAGCTTTGCAAATTAGGAAGCAGGCTTTTGGGTGAAATTCCCTAGTGGAAGCAGTCCAACCATGACCCAACCCCTCAAACGAGCAAATCATGGCCAAGTCATATGCTCCATCCTCTTCTATGGGAGCATCGCTCGAATGGTGGTGAGTGTGGAGTTATCTCCATGTGTGGTTTTCATTGGTTGATTTCCCTTGTGGGCCCCATGTTAGTTCTAGGGTCCATTCTTCGCTCCTCTCATATTGCCCAGTCTCGTACTTTCTCAAATAAAATAAAATATGATCACAAATAAGGTGATCATCCAATAAACACCCAACACCGATGTGTTGTGAGATATGCAAACATCATAATTTAAGAATGACTATTTTTCGATGATATAGGTTGAGATGAGTAGGTAAGAAGGGGCGGTATGGGACATCCCTCTAGGCCATTGAATAAGCAATACAATGATGGCTCCTTGTATAATTTATGAATAGGAGTAACCTAGCATGATAAAAGGAGCTAGACAAATCCACGATAGTTGAAATGGGATGACTCGTCATTATTCATAAATTGGCAAGTGAGACCAAGACTAGAGCTAGAGAAATGGTATGGCCTTAGTTGACTTTAGAGTAGTGGATAATTAACTAAGCACTAGGCATATACGTTAAATAAACCCTACTTGGCTAAACCAAGATAGGGTAGGGGATGTAAGCATCCCCCTCTATGTATTATAAACATTTGAGGATAACCCCAAGCCATGGTTCTATGACCTCATACCAAGCTAGAGGGTGAGAACGGAGGAACCGCTAAATGAAACCATCTACGGAATTTGGCAATCTCATCCACTTGGGGGTCATTTGTAGCAATCTTAACACAAAAGTGATTTTTTATGCCTCATACTGATTGAATAATGGGTGAACCAATTAAAATTTAACAAATTTAACCTCCAAACATGTGTGATATATTGGGTTATTACAACCAGTGAGTTTGACTGGGTTGTTACACTCTTGCAAATTTTGACCTCTCTTCAAAACTTTCACCCAAGAAGCAACTCCCTTTGAATTTTTGTTGTTGAATTTGGATCTACTGCTCTTGGATCCAAAGGGTTAGAATCTCTCCTATTTGCATCCTTAGGGGATTCTACCACAATAGAACCCTCGCCTATCACCTTTCCTACTTCTCCTATCCCTGTCTCTTCTTTCTCTCGATATTCTTTAAATTTGATCATTTTCTAGAAATAATATTCTATGCATTCATGGTAAGAGTTTGAAGCATTTATGCACTATGGATGAACCCATTGCTCTTCTATTATGACGCAAAATTTTTGAGCAAAATATCCATGAAATTTTAACAAAAAAATTAATCTATCTATGCATCCATTCTTATTGAGAGCATCAATGATAATTTGTGAATCTGCCTAAATTAAAATATATTTTTATTCCTTTTCAATTACAATTTTGATCCTTGTAAGTGCCCTATCCTATACATATGACTAATTTTACCTTCATTATTTCAAAAAGTAACTCTACCAGCTTCTCATAGATTTCCTTTGGAAGCACCATCAAAATTAATTGTGATAAACCTAATTTTTTGATGTTTCCATTTTAATATAGATTGTGTTAACTTAATTGTCATATATGATCCTCCATTTATATTCAAATGTTGTAACCAAGAGGGTAACACCTCTTTTTTTGTACTTGAGACTTCCCATGATGAGCACCATGTCTATAATACTTGAGTGGGCCCAACGATAAGACTTTGGAACTTTGAATAGGAGGTTCAAGGTTCAAATCCAATGAAGGGTAAAGTTGTACATTGTATTTCAATAACTAAAGTTTGGTTGAATATACATATACTAGATAAATAACATCCTCTATAAGGCTCGTATCACATGGCCTATAGTTTTGTGGAGGTTAAAAACTATTTTAACTTTTGCCTTTATAAACATTCTACAAGCAAGGTTATGCATAAGGGGTTGGACACGAAATGTATTTGTAAAAAATAGGTGAATCCGTTTTGAAACTGTGGCGAATCTTGGCCAACCTCATGTTGGAGGAAATGGCAAATTACCTTAGTTTTTGAAAAAAATGGAAAAAAATGGCAAATTTGATAATTTTGGCTAGACCGGGTGGAAAACGAGATCCAACCATGGGTCGGTGCAAAAAATGGTCTAGCCTCAAACCAGGTGTAGAAAATGGTCTGGTCTCAAAACATGGTATTGGTTGTGGAGCTTGATTCTCTCTCTAATTTGGAGGTCTTGTTTTCAACTACACTTGAACCCACTCCATGAAGAGGGGGTGTAGGGGGCAATGCCCCTACTACATCATCGAGAGGACATTGACATTTATGGAGCCCCCCTTGGTGGGGGTTTAGGGGAAACGCTCCCAAAGCCAAAAATAGATGTATTTTTTCCTTTGTAAAATAGGGTCTGGTAATCATTTTGGATGCAAAATAGGGTCTAGATATCGGCCTGGTGCAGAACAGGGTTTGATATAGTGCAAAATAGGGTCCAAAAATTGGCTTGGTGTAGAACAGGGTCTAAAAATTGGTTTGTTGTAGAACAAGGTCTGACATGGTGCAAAATATGGTCTAAATATCGACCTGGTGCAGAACAAGGTCTGACTTGGCACAAAATAGGGTCCGAATATTGACCTAGTGCATAATAAGGTTTGGCCTGGTACAAAATAGGGTCCAGATATTGACCTGGTGTAGAACAGGGTCTGGATATAGGCTTGGTGCAAAATAGGGTCTAGCCTGGTGTAAAACAAGGTTTGAATATTGACTTGGTGCAAAATAGGGCCCAACCTGGTGCAAAATAGGGTTTGACCTAGTGCAAAATAAGGTCCGACCTAATGCAAAATAGGGTTTGAAAATTGGCCTAGTGTAGAACAGGGTTTGGCCTAGTGTAAAAAATGGTTCGAATATTGGTCTAGTGTATAACAGGGTCCAACCTGGTACAAAATAGGGTCCAAAAATTGACATGGTGCAGAACAGGGTCTGGTAGTCCATTCGAATGCAAATTAGGGTTCAGATATCGGTCTGGTGCAGAACAGGGTCTAGATATCGACTTGGTCCAGAATAGGGTTTGGCCTGGTGCATAACATGATCTAATCTACCTCAAAAATGGGTTTGTTTTGGTGCATAACAGGGTCTGATCTTGTCTGGTGTAGAACAGGGTTCAATCTTGTCTAGTGTTGAACAGGATCTGGTCTGGTGCAGAAATAGGTCTGGTCTGGTACAATGGGTCTATTCTGGTGTAGAACTGGGTCAGGATATCCATCTAGTGTAGAATAAGGTCTGAAAATGAAAAAGTATTGTTGTGGTGTTAATTATATATAGTGGTATACTTGGTGAATTAGGCGAGATAATTTAAAAATTTTACAATTTTATAACAAAAAGGGTCCTCTATTAACGCGGGATTGCTGGAAAATTTTTAAAAAATCCATAATACTATTATCAATGCACGGTGAACCGACACCTAAAGTTTTTTTCCAAAAATTTTGGGTGAAAGGGCCGATGTCTGGGTTCCTCAAAATAGAGAATTTGAATTTTCAAAAGTGCAAATATTAGCCCAATTGGCAAATATTCGTCGTTGTGCATAACCCTGTCTACAAGAGAACTAACAATACACTTTTAAACTTGGGCATGATTTTTAGATTTATTTTTGAAATTATTTTAATCCTTGCACACCATAAATTCCAACACATAATTGCAAGACCAATCCTCCAAAAAATACATAATGCTTTAGCTTTGAAATAATAAATCTAATGTTTCATCAACCCTTTCAATGTTGATGGAGCTATTCAATATATTCCCATATTTTTTAAAATATGATCCCAAATGGTCTAAGCAAAGGGGCATTGAAGAAGTAAATGATTTGATGTTTCTAGAATTTTCCGACATAAGGCATACTTGAAAGGTCTATGATATCATCTTCGTTATAGATTCTCTCTTATAAGAGTCTTACTTTGGACTCATATTCAAAGGAATATTAAGGCCTTAGTGAGGGAATCCAGTGACCAAACATACTTCCAATGGAAATGGAAATCTTGGGGAGTTAGAAATTCTAAATGTTGTAGATTCTTATATCGTACTTTGGTTGAGTATCGAACATCTCTTGACGGATTCCAAACTAGATCATTCTTCCACATAAAAATAGGCAAATAGAACTCTTAAAGCATATTTTGAAGCTCATTCACTATTTGTTTGAGTTCCTCTCCTTCAACTAGGTTACTAATAGAAATCCATGATCTAGAGTTGTTACTCACATTAATATAATATTTTACCTTTATACCTTTACAATCCTAGCCATGCTCGAGCCAACAATTGCCATTTTGGATAAACAATAAGAGGATAATTCTTCAACCAAGCATCAAACATTTTTTTTGAAAAAATCCCCATTTTTTTTATTGGAGAATAAGGGGTTGTACTCATGTCCCCCACCATTGAAAATCATAACTCTCTTCTTTATAGCTTGAGGTTTTACAAACATATTCAATTCTTATCTCAATTGAGTTGTTGTAACTAGAAACCTACATCATTTTACATAAAATGTCTAAATTCTTGATTTTTATTTTCTGGATATTTTTCAATTTTTTTACGTGAATACAAATATTCCAGAATTAAACATCCTTCTTGATATTTTCCTACAAAATCCTTCACAATACCAAAACTTCATCTCTACTATCTATACATTGCATCTTAATAGAGTAATATTTTCAAAAAAATAACACTATCATAGTCTGCTTTACCAGATCTGGATTGTTAGTTTCCTTCTTGAAGCGCAAGTGCAACCATAAAAGTTGTAATAAATAGTTTATATGATAACACATTAATGTTATAAAAGAAAGCAAATATTACCAATGGAAACCATTAAAGTAAATCTTAATCAATATTTGATTCAAGCAAATCACCATTTTCATGTCAACTTTAACTAAACTTACTACTTCCTCTAACCAAGGAAAAGAGAATTTAAATTCACAATCCTCAATTAAAATCCCTCTATTGTCTATCCTATCTACACATTTGTTTATTTCCATTAATGTATGTGTAAACCTGATTTCTTCAAACTCTATAACAAGGTCTTGAATTTCCACAATTATCTCTTGTATGTTCCATGGAGCCTTTGCTTTCCTTGAAATTGCATTTATTACTATGAGTGAATCACCTTCCATCTATACTTTGTTCCATTTCATTTTTATGCATATTTTTAACCCTTCCAAAGCCACCCAAGATTCAACTTCATTATTTATCTTATATCCACTATTGAAAGTGTAATGAGACAAAATATTTCCTCTATTATTTCTAATTATACCTCCTCTTGCTAGTCTTGGATTTCCTTTAGATGCTCCATCAAAGTTCAATTTGACCAAATCCACATCTGGTGGTTTCCACTTTATATTCTTTGAGGTTTTTTTGTTTATCTTATCCCCAACATCATAATTCCATTTGATGACTTGCCTCCATCTATATAATCTCTCTGCTTCTAAATTAGGGATTGGGTGAGTTGATAGGGTTGGTTTAGACTCCTCTATGGCTAAATAAATCTTCTTTTTCATTACCTCTAAATTTCTTTCCTTTCCTTTAAATATTCTTCTATTCATTTCTAGCCATATTGTCCAAAGTATGTATCTTTTGATATATCCTAGATTGTTTGTAAAGCCTAACTTGTAAAAGTGTTATATCATTACTTTAACCATTCTTCAATTCTACCATTCATCACCATGCATTTACCAAACATATTAAAAATCCATTGCCATATTTTCTAGACTAGTGAGCTTTGTCCTAAGAGATGGTCTATACTCTCCTATTTTTGACAAAGAACACATAGCGAGGGGCCATGAAAACCCCTTTTCATAAGGCTATCCTAGGACAAAATTCTTCTATGACCTAATAGCCAAACATTTTAACTTTAGGAATGCTTGGGCTATCCCAAATATCTCTCCATATTCTTACAATATTCTTATTTTGATGGTGCTTTATATTATGTCCACTTGTGTATTCTCTTGATATTAAGCTCCAAAATTAACTTATCCTTGGCTCCCCTCAAAATAATTATTGTTGTTATCTTTCGACTCAATTGCCTCCTAATGTAAATGTCTTGTATACTTGTAAAACATCTTCTTTCCATTTGTATCTCCCTTCTTGATCCTTGTAGAATATGTTTGAAACCCTATCACCATATTTATTTTGAAGTAATCCCATCCACAGTTTCAAAATTGGATTAATATTGAGTGGTTTTTTATCAAACCAAGTCTCCATCCAAATAGAAATATTTTCTCCATTTCACACCACCCATATTAAACCTTTAATAACTAGATCAATTGATTTTTTTAAATGGTTCCATAGTGCATAACCATTTTGTAAAGAGAATGTAGTCTTGGATCATTGGGCTCAACATACTTGGAAGAATTCTTGCCCATTGTATTTGACTCTCTTTGTACAATCTCCAAATTACTTTTATCCTAAGAGCTAAGTTTACATTTGTAAGAACTCTTAAACCAAGACCTCCCCTAGTTTTATTATCACATGCCTTGTTCCATTTCACCAAAGGAAATTTCCCTTTATCATGTAATCCTGATCGCATAATATAGATTAAACATTTTTCTATTGATTTTGGCATAGTATACAGGGACATATAATATGTTGGAATGGCCTGTATGTTAGGGTAAAATGAGGTAGTATATTGCATTATACTACATAGGTAGATTATTACCATTACTTTTCTACTTATTACCACATAGATATTTTCTTCTAAAATATCTAAGAGTTAATTAGTATTTACCTAAGGGTAGAATATCTATTATCCTATCCTAACTCTACGCTATCTTCTATTCTAGGATATGCGTTAGTTGTTAGCGTAGGAATAGTCTTTATTGTTAATTAGACTATATTGTAACCTATATAACCTATGCATTATTCCTATGCTAGGTTAACGAGTATGGGGTTTTATTATTAATTATTTGGTTGATTAATTAAGTCTTACCTTGCTTACTCTCTATCATTGGTATCATCGCGTCGGGTGGCTGAAGGCTAGCAATAGCTCCCCCGACCTGGACCTGGAGCTGATCGGCACGCTTCCCGAGGAGGCCCGCAGTCTAGTTGAGGCACATTTTTTGAGGCGGCCCGTAGACTGATCGACACGCTTCACGAGGCGGCCCGCAGGAGTGAATCGACCCAGTTCCTGAGGCGATCTACTGACGAGGCGGCCCGGTTCCTGAGGTGGACCTGCACGCGGCCCGAGGCAGTCCACCATTTTAACTTTTATTGGCCAGTGATCTAAACCAATCCTTGTCAAGGTATTAATTTTAGCATGTCCCTTCATCTAGCCAATGATATGAGAGTTTACATTTGTCTATTTTTTTTGCTATTAGGTTCTGGACTATCCTATTGTTGGTCCATGTATAGTTGTCTTCTTCAAACTCAACCTCCCATAGATTATTATTTTGAATAAAAGTTGAGAAATATATCATACTTCGTGTTAGTTTCCTAATTCCCCCAAATTTTTTATTTAGATTGGTTATGGAATTAAAATATCCTATGATCATGAATTGGGTTTCTTGACCTTTACTTCTCATAAATACTTCAATCCCACTCCAAATTTCTAATATGCCTGACTAAGTTGGAGATCCATAGATATTGATAAGGATGAAACAAATATCTACAATGTAGAAGAGGAGGTTCTAATATCTACTTTTATGAATGGTTACATAGGAGGTTCTAATAGGATTCCAACAAGTTAGAATTCCCCTACTGTTCCTTTAGAATCTATAGCATTATATTCACATCTCTCTCATACTACTTTCATAGTTTTGGAAACTTCTTCTTTTGTCATTTTAGTTTTCTAGATTCAAATAATATGAGGCTTATTACTTTATCCCTAACACACCTCTGCTTTCAGGAGGAATTAGCACCCCTTATATTCCATGATATGGTAATCATGTCTCATTAAGGGCTACTGGCCTCGCCTACAAATTACTAATATCATTTTGTTGTTTTTTAAGGGGAAGTTCAACCAACTTAGTTTGTGTTCCTTTCTATTTGTTTTCTCTTGCTTCCCTAGATCTCACTTGATAATTTAAGGGTTTTCCTATTTTTTTCGTGCATTTATCGAGAGTAGCTCTTATTATTCTATTCCCTAGTATTCTTTAACAACTTTATTTTTTATTAGATGTATCCTCTCCTGGCTCTACTACGAAATCTTTTGACTTGTCCTACTCATGTTTTGGTATTTCCTTATTAATTATAGATGTATTAAAATCTAACACTACATTTTATTTACCATTTTTTTCTCTTGAATGGTGCATGGTACTTCAAGAGAGTCTTCAAATCTTGATGAGACACATTCCTTATGTTCATCAAGAATGCTTATCCTTAGATCAAGATCATACTAAATAAATGGTTCTTTGTTAATAAGTGGAATCTATTGTACTATGTTCTCTAAACTTTGATCTATTTTTTCTTCATAGGATAATGACTCAAAAGGGTTAGTATTTCTTCTAGTATCCTTCCTTAATAGTCTCCACTATTTATTTGCTTTCATTTGTCTAGATATATTTTTTGGAAGTTGAAAACCATCCTCATCCATATCCATTTGTAAGTTTCTCTTACGATTTATAATTATGTTGAACTCTTTTTAGGGCATGATCTCTCAGTAAACCCCACCTCATGACATCTTCTACATCTAAAGATAAGTTTTTATAATCTTGGGTTTGGTTCCACATCGTATCCCCATACTTAAGAATGATTTATTTTGGTAAAGGTTTACTAATATCAATCATGACCAACATTTGAGCATAAATAACCAAGAATCCATCTTTTGTAGTTTTTGAAATCTATTTCAAGTGAAAAACCTGCATACCCTAGCATAATTCTCCTAAAGTGTTGCCTATTGCCTTGAATGTATCAATTTCCTAAAATTCAATGGATAACCCATACAACCTAACCTATATTGGTACTAGGGATAGATTTCCTTTTTCAAGTGAAAAACCTTCATACCAATGGGTATGAAAGAGTCGTGATCTTCCAATAAACCAAGGAACCCTTTTAGGATTCTATCTCTTTCTTTCCTAGAACAAAAAAAGGCTCAAAAGAAACCATTGGAAAGAAAGGATAGACTCACTCTTTGAGACTTCTATCTCCTATCAATATATTTTATCAAGGCTGAATCCCCAATCCAACACCCGTTAAATTTACCACAAACCACCCTATCTTTGAGCAACAAGGATCAATCCTTTATAGTTCTCTCACTAACATATACTACTAGATATTATTCTAAGTATTTAGCTATAACTAGGTCCATCGGAAGGAAACTAAAACTTAAAATCTACAAATTAATCATAAAATCCTATAATGAATATAATATTTGATCATTTTTTAATAATTTGCATGCAAAATTTCTAAGATAAATATGGGAAAAAGAGAGTTAGCTAAAAAATTCTATGCCTAGATAGAATGTCTTACCTCACTGAAGTCCTACCCCTCCATTGATCCTCCTATCATCCAAACCTTAGCTGAAAGATATTTGTAATTTTGTTTTTCATGACTTGAAAACTTGTCACTATCCTTATTCTAGATGGATAACTTCACAAATTTGTATCTCCATAAATATTGATCAAATTCCTTCATATAACCATAATTTTAAAGTTCTTCAAATTCTACACAAATTGGTCCAATAATAAGTTGAATCAGACAACCCTTTGTGAAAATATGGATCCCAAAAGATGAGATATATTTTTAGCAAATGCCCTAATCCTTCACAATTTCATTATCTTTATTTGATAAGATTCATTTTATTTTGAAAAAATTCCCCTCGTTGACTAACCATCTAATATGTTTCTTGTTTAGTTGTAAACTATATAATACAAATTTCCATGTTGGAAATCCTCTAGGTAGGGTTTGTTTCTTGAACAATTTCATTACATCAAGAGAACATATATATTTTTAGCTAATTTTTGCCCCTAATGATAAACTCATAAGTATAAAATTCTACAAGTTTGCTTCTCCCATATTCCTTCCTTTACAAACCATGTTCCACTTACAAAGAGGAAACCTAAGTTTTTCTCACATCCTTCCAAATAAAATCTCTTTGAATTTTATGAAATTTAAATGCTATACTTGTGAATCTTGAAAGTAAAATCATATATATAAATATGAATCTCAATATAGTCTTTATTAGTTATAGCCTTCCAACCATGGTTAAGAACTTTAATAAAACCCATTATAAAATTTTTATAATAGGGCTGCACCTTACCTTTTTTTATATATATCATTGTATGGATTTTTGTTTTATGCTCATTATTTTTTATTTTTACTTTAATAAAACCCTAAATTTATTTTCAAAATTTCATGAAGTCTAGCCTTGCATGCATGAAAGAAATTTTTATTTTAATAATGATTCTGAAAAATTATCAAGTGTTGATAGTGAGAAGCTCGTGGAGGAAAATGTGTGCAAGGACTTGGGTCTTTCATTGAATGGAGTCTATCCAATAAACTAACTTAATCCTATAGACGGGATAAAATCCTAAGGGAAAAGTATCTATGTTGAAATAAAAAAAAATTTTGAAAGATATTCTTTCAATGAGAGTGACCCTTCCAATGGAAAAAAAATTCCACTAAGGTTTATGTTATCCAAGCGGATGTCAAAAATTAGACATTGGAGAAGTGGATACCGAAGCAATGAAAACTTTGAAAGTTATGATAGAATTTGATGAAATGAAAGAATAGTACAAATATGATGAGGACATCAAATTATATGGTTAAGGTTTATGCTCCTAGGTTGAAGAAAATATTAGGTTAGGCTAAGTCATGTAGAATAGGGCTTAGTCTTATTTTAATTTTGAATAAATTATAAAATGTGAGACTTTGTTGCTCACGTAGGATTTGGTAGCCATCTTCTAGATAAATAGTTGGCACATTTTCTAGAATAGGTTAGTTGGATTGATAATAGTCAATCCTTGAAATAAGCCTCTAGATAAGAGCTTATCTTCCCAATTTGGAAATTGGTTGCTCCTGCCAAAGGTATTGGTTGCTCAATAGAAGGGTAATTGGTTGTAAATTGGTGTTTATTTAAACACCCATTAGCAATGCAATTATTAAATTATTTGATTCCACATTAGTGGTATCAAAGCATAGGATTTACATAGGTTTTGGGTTATTGCCAACCTCATGTTGCTTGGCTTTGGGTAATTGTCGACCAAGAAGATCTTGTTTAGAAGCTCTCTATTGCAGTTGTTTTGAAGACTGCCTTGATGAAATTCAGTTCCCTTGGACAAAATTTTATACTTGCTGGTGGTAGAATATAGAGATCAAAACAAGATCTCTTTAGTGGCTATCTTACTGTCCTTGCTTGTTGTTGCCTCAATTTTCCCTGGTGGATTCTACACCTTGTTGTTGGCTTCAAGGAAAGGAAAATGATCTTCCGCACCTAGAAGATTAGGTTAAATCTCTAATTACCTTCTAACAAAATTTGTTATTTTTTAGTATTTTTATTCATTTTTGTTTTCATCCAATGAATTTATTTATAAACAAAAAGGGGTTATCTTTCATTTTTTCATATTGAACCTCTCCTGAATTCTACAAAAGGGATTTTAAAAAAAAAATGTTTGAAAGCTTTTTATTTATTATTAAAAAAAGCTTTCATTTTCTATTTATAAAAAAAAGATACATGTGGGCCCAAATTCTTAGGCCTACGCCCACCTACATTAGTTGCATCACCTGAGGGTGATATTAGCTCAGCATCCACAACACATCAGTGCCACAAACACCAACATAGGTTGACCTACCTTTTTTGGTGTCAAAGACATCAATGCAGGTAAGTCTGCATCCCTCAATGATGTAGGGCTAAAATCAATTGGTAACAGGTGGTTGTCGATCGGACCCTTAATTTCCTATGAAGCAATAGGTCAAGGTTGAAATCGAGGTCGTAGCGCCTCCAAAACTTGCATGTAGAATGAGACCCGAGCTCAAAACAAGCCTGACAAACCTAGAAGTGTTGATTTCCATGCAAGAATTCCAAGGAGGCTATTGGATATGAAATTTCAAACCCTAATCCCATTGACCAAGAAGATTCCAGATTAAAATTAGCCAACTTGTTCCTGATTGGTGCATGAATCTTGAAGTGTGTTATCTATTTTTGGGTTTCAACCAATCAGAAGCTTCCTTAGAAGACATATCTTGAGGCCACATGTGGTGGCTCAAGGATAAGATTGCGAAGTTGTTTTGTTTTCTTGATGTTAAATATTTATCCCACATTTCATGGAAATAAGGCTTTTCAACCATCAAATAGGGTGAGTGCACCCTATTGACGTACCCAACATGTAGCAAGTGGCAGCTACACATGTAGTGGCACCTCTCATTGATTGACTTGCTAATTGGTGCCTCATTGACTACCTTTTTGATCGACACCTTGTTGACTGTTTTAGGATTGTTGATCACCTTGTTGATTGAACCGTTTGAGGACTATTGATTGTACCTATTCGATTGACCTTGCTTCTTGGGTTGACCAATGCTTAAAAGTGCTAAAATGTCTATTTTTTAAAGGGGCAAAATTAAAATTTTAAAATTTTGCAAAGGGAGTTAATTTTTGTTTTTGTAAAAATAGGATTGTTGTGCTTAGTCTTATTATTATTTTGCCCTTCCAAGCATTGTAAAATTATAATCTATTTTTGCAATTATTTTGGGAAAAAAAGGCACACTATTTTTGTGAACCCCTTAGGAAAATTAGTTCCTTTTTTGTAATATTTATGTCTTATACATGGGTCAAATGGCTTCCAATTTGGCAGAGCAAATGACCACAATAGTTGCAATAGTAAGTATTTTAGTCGATAAGCTCACAAATATTGCTACCCCTAGTGGTCCTAGTCAAGTCCTTGACCTTTGCTCATAAGCAAAATGCGAGGTCAAAATTTATAATGGGTCTCATGATACCGAGATCCTAAACAATTGGATCCTCAACATGGATATGTGGTTTACCTATAGCAAAATACCAAAGGATGAACAAGTCTCATTTTCTAAATTAAAATTTTTTGGTATAGCCAAAGTCTTGATCACAGATTGCCAAGGAAATCAAGATCCCATTGACAATTGGGATGATTTGGTGTAAGCATTGAAGGATACTTTTTATCCTTCAAACTATGTAGAATATCTTGAATTTAGATGGCTTTGATTGAGGTAAGGATACATGAGTGTCCAAGAGTACATCAACCAATTCAACAAATTAAGGATTTTAAATGGTATTTAGGACTCTACTACAAAACTAATCACCAAATTCAAGAGTGGATTACAAGAACCACTTTTTAGGGAGTTGAAATACACTCCTATCAATAATTTGAATTCCATGTTTAATTAAGCACAACTTGTGAAGGAGAAGTATGCATCTCAATTAGGTGGATCACACTCTTCTGGCACCACCAAAGCACCCAAACAACAACATCAAGAAAAAAGGAAGACAAAATTTTCAACTCCTTCTTCTCCCTCTTCTTCTTCTTCTTCTACCTCTTCTTCTTATTATTTCAAAAATAAGAAATTATATTATTATTGTAAAAAGAGAGGCCATGTGGAATTTGAGCGTTTTAGAAAGAAGAATCTTATTGTAGAAACTCAACCTGAGGAACCACAAGATGGTCCTATTGAGGCTATGGTAGAAGCTAAAAGCTATGTTGAGCTTAAGGGTAAGCTCCACAATACTACCTTGTTGACACAAAATATGTATGAAGGTGGTTGTGAAGACTTGTTTGTCACACGAGCCCACCTAATGCACAATTACTTTATGGATTGTATCATCGATAATGGTTTCCAAGAAAACTTGATTTCAAGAACCATAGTCGATAGGTTGTGGCTTCTTATAAAACCCCATCCTTTACCATACCCAGTTGGATGTAAGGATGCGGGTTCCTCCTCATTCATTATAGAAACCTGCACTATGTCCTTTACATTTGACCCACTCTATGTGGACAAAGTCACCTGCGATGTGATTCCAATTGATTTTTGTGATCTAATTCTTGGTAAGCTCTACCAATATGACAATAAGGCTTAATATGATGCTTATAAAAACACCTACACAACGCATCACAAGAATAAGATATTTCTCATTCATTCCAAGAAGCTCACGCTTCATTACACAAGACCACAAAATATTGCATTGGTCTTCAGCAAGCCAAAGGACACACCACCACCAATTCCACAAAAGGAGATCATTCCTATTTTTCTAGTACTTCCTCCTACTGATCTAGTTGCTTCTTCTGCTGCTTCATCTATTCAACAACCACAAACTTCTTCAGCTCAATAGATTCATTATTTGAAGTAGACTTCATAGGATAAGCAGTAGGCCATTGGCCCTTAACAAATTTCTTAGGATTTTTCACAATTTGGAAATCAAGTTATGACCAAGCATTATCTTCTAGATAAGTCACCTCTTGGAGTTCTTGACAGCATCAACACTCATGCCCATTCGACACTTGATTTGCATCTTCTGCTTCATCCAGCTAAAGTTCTTCCAACTATTATAAAATAACTAGAGTCCAATGCTTCTTTTGTGGGGAGGTATGATGAGGATATAAAATGATAAGGTTAAGGTTTATGCTCCTAGGTTGAATAAAACCTTAGGTTAGGCTAAGTCATGTGGAATAGGGCTTAGTCTTATTTTAATTTTGAATAAATTATAAAATGTGAGACTTTGTTGCTCACGTAGGATTTGGTAGCCATCTTCTAGATAAATAGTTGGCACATTTTCTAGAATAGGTTAGTTGGATTGATAATATTCAATCCCTAAAATAAGCCTCTAGATAAGAGTTTATCTTCCCAATTTGGGAATTGGTTGCTCCTTCCAAGGGGTTGGTTGCTCAATCTAAGGGTAATTGGTTATAATTTGGTACTTATTTAAGCACCCATTAGCAATGCAATTTTTAGCTTCTTTGATTCCACATCAAAAGCGAATGTTTGAAGCACTTTAGACAAGATGAATGAGGCGATTAAATATGTGGAGAAATTTTTCCATAATATTTCTAGAAATGGTTCATAGACATGGTATTTAACAATGAGAAAAAGCAGGGTAAAGAGAGGCAATGGTACATAGGGTTTTTTTTGGATGTGATGGATTGGAGCAACACATTTGACTAGAGTCTTCACAAAAGGTATGCAAACACTCAGTGCGGTCAATCATTGTAGGAAGAGGATTTTTTGCAAGTTGTTCACTATACTCAAGAGGACATGTCGCTCCTCAGTTTGTGAGAAAGCCTCTTCGATCAAAAGAAATGTCTCTCAGGGATCTTTAGGTTCATGGGTGGAGCTTTCTAATAAACCTATGCCCTCTATCAAGATTTTAGAGGATGAATTAGGGTTGCATCTGAGTGATCATAAAACCTAAATAATTATCTGCAAACTTAGGGACAAAATCCTAGGTGTGGAGGAGCTCAAAGGATAAATAAAACATTAGTGGACCAGTAAATAATTCCAAGTAACTCTGCTACCCAATTTTTTTTCTATTTTTTTATTTAGCACATAGAGATAGAGTAACGGTTTATAGATACAATTTTTTTTGGATAAAAGGGTGTCTATATAAGACCTTTGACTCTCAATTTTTATCCCTTTGTAGAAGAAGTTAATGGCTACCCAGTCTAGGTGAATCTATATGCTCTCCCTCTGGAGTTTTGGGGAGATAATATATTCATCAAAATCAGTAATATAATTGGTGCATTTTGGTATATGGATGCCCAAACAAAGAAAAATTTATCCAATAAAATTAATATGAGTAAAGCAAGATTGGTTGTTTGGATGGATGTTTTAGTTCCTTGGCCTCAATCCATTACTATATCCTCAAGAAAAGGAGAATGGATCCAAAATATTGAATATGAAAACTTCTCCCTAAGATGTTATGGCTATTAGCAATATGACCACCTGAAGAAGATATGTTTGATCATATGATCATGCTCTGAGTACTCCTTAGTGGATGAGAATTCCCTATACATAAATGATACCAAACCTTCAAACATCTCAGTTCAAAAGGAAGAATACCATCCTCTAGATGTGCCAATTGTCTAGCATGAATCAAGCAAGCAACAGAAGACTCAACCCCAAAAGGAGAATTCAAATTAGATCATTGATAAAAATTCAAATGGTTGCTAAAGACCATACAGTCGGTTCCATAAAAAATATTAGCACCTCATATGGTATTCTTGAAGCTAATTATGAAACAATAGATGACAATTAGTTTTTTTTAAATTAAGATCCTATAAAATGTGTTACAACTAGATATTACCTCAGGAGCTTAAAGTCCAAAAATATATTCTCATATCTTGCCACTCTAAAGGAGGATCCTACAAAATGTGTTACAACTAGATGTTACCTCAGGAGCTTTAAGTCCAAAAATATATTATCATATCTTGCCACTTTGAAGGAGGAAGAACCTCTGCTACAAAATAAAAACAATCGAAAGATCCAATGACTACTAACTTTGTTACAATTCTAATGGCTACGAACTCCATAATAGTCCCAAAGGCTACAAACTCTGTAACAATTTCAATGACTATTTTTGTAGAAATATTTGTTTTAAGTTTCTATTTTGGAAGTGGTCTAGTCATCTCTCATGTTTTATAAGCTATTTTGTTGATATGTGGTATTCTAAGGTTCAACCGCAATAGTAGATGGATAATAGTATTTTTTTTAGGTTGTTGTAACTTATTCTATTATCTTACATAGCTTGATGTATGGATTAGGGACCCTAAAACCCCACCTTACCCTAATATATAAAATAACAATAAGAAAATGCATGGGTATCTCAACAGGTTTATCTTTATTGAGTCGTCACTTGAAGAAAAATTCACAACCATTAATTATGATTTCCAATACATTTTAGTTTATAACCATTGATCTAATTCAAATTTTCTCTTATTATACGGAGGCATGTGTTATTCTAAATGAATTGATAGTTGTTTAACTACATTTTAGACTCTCTATTTTAGGGGAAAATACTAGATGATTCTGGGTTTGTTTTAGACTTATTTTACTTTAAAAAAAAAGTAAAAAAAAATACTTGAATATTGTTATATTTTCTTGCTTGTTTATAACTATAAGCCTAATTCAAGTTCGACTAAGATCATTTTAATGTTTCTTGTGCGAACACTTTTTCTTTGTTTTATATATGTGAATGTTTATCATATAAATGAAATCTAAAGTAAAAATCTTAGGGAATGTGTTTTAATGCTTGTTATATTAGAACTTATTTATTTATATGCTTTGTATGACTCAATTATTTGATGAATGAGCTATGGTATGTGTATTTTTAATTGTTTTGGTCCAATTACCTACCTTTGAAAGTAAAAAGTTGATGAATGAACCAAGGTATGTGGATTTATAATTGCTATGGGTCCAAATATTTGCTCTTTTAGGTGAATAATTTTGTTAGTTGGAATAGTTATAGTTAATTATAGATTATAGAAGTAACTTTATTGTTTTATTTTCTTTTGATTTCACCCTCAATTGCTTGATCTTATTTCTTCTTATCTTTAAGTTTTAGAGAAATCAAATAGTTTTCAAAGACTCATTCATGGTGCTATAGAAAATTGATTATGTTGGACTTTAGTCTCAGGAATTTACTTGAAATTATCAATTGTTGAAGTAGATGAAAGGTTTATTAAATATCCATGATGTGAATGCGCAAATGGTGTTGTTTTCACAAAAATTCTTGAATTAATCATTTTTTGGATATTTTAAGGGCATGTCAATATTTACATCATTCAATAGTAAACCTAAAAAAAAGTATACTTTGAGCTATTGTAATCTCTATAGGAGCTATAGATGTTCGATTGGAAAAAGTGCAAGATAGGCCTAAGGTGATATGAAAAAGACCTCAACCCCAAGTAACCAAAAGCAAAAGGAAAATTTGAGTATTAATTTTGATGAAGTATTGCTATATTGAGTTCGTTAAATGGTTAGATCTTTTATTCTCCTACTTTTGGAAGAAATAACTTAAAGTTTTTAAAACCAGAGATAAATTTTAAATACTATCATGTTTCCCTCGATAAGTTGCCAAAATGTTGCCACATTAAACCCATTATTAATTTTTTACAATGAGCTCCACTTTACCCTTTTTTTATATGTACCATTGTATGGATTTTTGTTTTATGTTCATTAAATTTTATTTTTACTTTAATTAAACCCCAAATTTATTTGCAAAATTTTCATAAAATCTAGCCTTGCATGCATGGAAGATTTCTTTTAATGATGATTTTGAAAACTTACTGTGTTGATAGTGAGAAGCTTGTGGAGGAAAAGTCTACAAGGACTTGGACCTTTCATAAGATGGAGTCTGTTAGGTGGAATAACTCAATCCTAAAGACGTGAGATATCCTAAGGGAGAAGTACCACTATCAAAAGGAATATTTTGTTTACAGGAGTAAACCTACCAACGAAGAATGTTTTTGCTAAGGGTAATGTTGCCAAGCATATCTAGGGGAAACGAATGTTGGAGAAGTGGAGATTGGAGTAGAAAAAACTTTGAAAGTTATGATAGATATTGATGAAATTAAAGAATAATATAAAGTGAACTTCGGAAGCACTTTAGACAAGATGACTGAGGTGATTACATATGTGGAGAAATTTTCTTCAAAATATTTTCAAAAATGGTTTGTAGACCCAATATTCAACAACAAGAAAATGGATGGCTATCTCATCAAATTTATCTCTATTGAGTGATCACTTGAAGAAAATTCTGCAACCATTAGTTTTGATTTCCAATGCATTTAAGTTTATAATCGTGATATCATTCAAAAATCCTCCCATTAGATGGAGGCAACTATCATTTTAACTAACTTGGTAGTTGTTTAATTACCTTTTAAACTCAAACTAGATGATTTTGGTTTTGGTTTTGGTTCAGACTTCTTTTACTTTAAAAAAGAAGTTCAAAACAAAAAATATTTGAATACTATTATATTTTCTTACATGTTTATAGCTATAATTCTAATTCAAGATCAACTAGGATCATTTTAGCTTTTCTTATGAGTTTTAGGTTTTTGATGATGTATATTAATGGAGATGCAACCACAAGATGTAAAATATGCAGGCTATGGTAAGTATATGATAATGGTACTTAAATATGCAGGAAAATAAGAGAATAGACTTCTGCAATAACTCAGTAAAATACCATTAATAAAAGCTCACAAAAATAGTACAATGCAATATAATGGAGGACAATGAACACTCTAGTATTTCACAATGAAGATCTACATTGTACCTACTCACTACTCTATAGTAACTCCATATCTCACACTCTCTCTTTCTATGTAGCTCAAGGTACATATATATAGGAAGATAAGTTCCTTGGGCTTTACTCTACCTATTCCTATGATTCATGTACATGTGGACTACATGCACATTTACATCATTGCACATTCTAACACTTGTGCATTTATTACTTCTTCCCCAAGTAACTACTTAACATAAGATAAACTCCTAATCTAATAATGTACCCAAGGTGGTACATTGATATGTACCAAATAATATAATATACTCTAACACCCCCTTGTATTACATTATTTGGGTATTGAAGACTTTAGTCTTCAATATGGATCTTCTTCTTTTGAATATTCTTCAACTTGATCTGATCCTTCTTCTATTTTAGTTTGTAGATGTCCAAGTAGTCCATAGCTTTGTTGACCTCTCATCCTTTTAATTTTTCTTCTATTCCTTTGTCTGTTCTTATGATATATAGATTCTTCATTCTCTATAATCTATTCTTCATAAAATGCATTAGTATTATTTTGAAATATAACAATATCTTGTGAAATATCCATTGAATCTAGAGCATATATATTTCTATGAATTTATCCAATAGCTTCTAGAGCATATATATTTTTATGATGAGACACATATTGACTCCATTTGAGTATATGAACTTAATCATCCTTTTTCTCTCTACTAGCTTGGCTATTGAAATAAGATTAGATGTTAATCCAGGAACATACATTACATTATGTAATAGAAAGTTTGGAAATTATTTATTGGGTGTTACACACCCATGTCCATGTATATGATAGTATTTTCCATTTGCAATTTTCAACCTGTAATTGTTAGTGACTTCAAGGCAATCAAACCACTGTAAATTTCCAGTCATGTGATGACTTGCACCAGAATTAATATACCAAATATCCTTTTTAGTTTGACCTGTGAAATTATTCGAGTTTGAAGTGATTTTGCATATTTGATATGGTATATTGAATGGATTTTGTTCTTGGATATTTTTGTAATGTGCCTTGTCATGATATGTCTCTCTTGCTAATTCATCCATTATCTTGAGAAATTGTAGTCTACCTTATGACTCCCTAGTAAATTGTGTTTATGATCAAACTACTAACTTTCAAGTATGCTCTGTAATTTTGATATGTAGTATTCCTTTTGCCTCCCTAATATTTTAATTAAGAGTTTTGTAGAATACTATATCTTTCTCAAGTAAATTGAGTATATGATCAAACTTGATAAAACCTCTTCAATTCTTAGGTTTTGTAGGATTCCTTATATCTCCCAAGTGATTTAATTAATCTAAGGTTTTGATAAAGTGCTTGATAGTAAACTTAGCTTTTAGGTTTACTTTGAGTTGAATCCCTTTTGACTCCCTAATGGTTTGATGATATAATGTTCAACTCCTAATTTCCTTTTCTCCTTATGCACTTTTCAATTTGATAAAGTTTTCTATGGTTGGATTTATTTTGTCCCTTTAATGTGACTATGGAACAAGTATGAGCAATTAATTCCAACTCTTTTAAGTAAGCAATAATTTTTCTTCTTTATCCTTTAATATCCAATAGTTTAATTTTTCTAAATTCCAATAAACTATGTTTGATGTAGTATTCCTTATAACTCCCTAATTTGGAATATTAGAAAATAATAATATTTGCAAAATAGTATCACTTTGATTTTCCTAGATATAAAACCTTATCACTCCTATTGCAAATATTATAATGTGTATATTCTAACTTAGTGCAATTTGAAATATCATTCAAGGAAATAAACTTCTGATTTTTGCTTTCTAATTTCTAAGGTTGTAATTTGCCTATCTTCAAGCAAATAATAATAAGTTTCAACCTTAAATAATAAACCACCTTATAACTCCTTAATCTCAAAGAAAGCAATTATAAACTTTATATTAAACTTTACCTTCCCTTTGAATGAATTATGTTGCACTCTGATTGGTCCTTCGGATTGTGTCTATTCAAGCTTGTGCATTGGTTTCGCTGGTCTCTTGCGTATGATTATGAGCTGAGCAATTAATGCTTGTTGTTGGCATGCTCCTCGATGGATGGTCTTACACTTTGACCACTTCTAGCTTGAATTACTTCACTGCTATATTCCTCCTACGCTCGTCTTGGACTTTAGGTATTAAATACCTTACTCTTCTCTTGTAACGAATGCTAGATGGTGAGTTCTTGCTAGCAACGAATGCGTTATGATCTTGGAGATGTTATTAGGGTGGTGCCAACCTTCGCTTGTGCATCAAATAATGATAATGTAATGCTCTATCAGTCTTGAGCGCTCATCTACCTGGGCATAGACGTTATAAGAGAGTTCAAAATGCTCTCTCTCCCTAGTGCCAAGTGGCACTTGATTCCTGGCGACGTTGGGACAAATGGATGCACCTTCTTTGCATGGAATCAAATGTTTCAACGTTCGTTTTAACCCTGAAGCTTATCTTGGCTTCTTTACTTCCTTGAGTGCCTATTCTCTAACTCCGTTTGTAGGTTAGCTTGGCTTCTTGGCAATGGTCATTTTCCAATGTTGATGGATGGCCCTTCGAGTTCTTCTAGCGCCTAGGTAACTCACCTTGTATTTTCCAATTGTTTCATGTTGTCTCCAGCTTGCACTATCGACGTTTGGCTTATCTTGTTATGTTGTTTTTGCTGTAGGTTTTGTGTTGTAACAGGTGTCCTTTGCAATGCGTTGCTCCTGTACAGCTGTAGCACTAGGCTATGGTGTCTTCTAGCACCTTGATGAGGTGGATACCAAGCCCTATGGATGGCTCTTCGCTCAAGCACCGTGGGTTGTGCTTTTCCTTTGTTGATGGCGGACGTTGAGCCCTTCTGGAACGACTCTTCTCTAAGCACTTTTGAGTGTGCTTTCCCTCTACTAATGACAACCGCTTGTAGATGTAGAGGATAGGCTACGTAGTGTGTCCTGAGGACACTTAACCTTTGTCTATTTTAGATGTAATGTAGAAGACAACTGAGGTACTTGTAAATAACCTGTAATAGGTCACTTGAGTGTACCTGAAATATGAGACTCTTCTAGTCTCCTGTTGTAGCTCCTTTTCCTAGTTTTGATGGTGGCTTTCTTCTCCACTCCTTGGAGGTATATTACCCTGTTTGGTGGCTTCTCTAGGCCACAAAATGCTGCAGGTTCTGTGCACCAAATAGTGTCTCTAGACACTTCGATAGTACACTGATTTGTGCACTTTGGTCTTTCACCTTAACTTAACAACCAATGCACATAATAACCTTTAAGAGTAACTAGTTCAATGCACTTAAGAATAACTAGTATAGTGCAGTAGTAATCTCACCTTATTACTCCTTCAAAGTAACTTGTAAGATGCACTAGTAATAACTCTTAAAGAACTATAATCTCTGCAAATTTTACTAAGTAGTAAAGTCTTCTTGTTTCAACTAGTTAATAGGAAGATGATATTTTCTTTCTTTCGAAATATATCTAACTCCTATTTTAATGTGCAGGTATTAACCTTAAAAGAAACTATCTTCTGCACTCCCTTTGAAGACTTTAATATGCAACCTTCTCCTTGCAACTTTAACTTTGATATGGTGCTTAATGAAACTTAATAATGAACTAAGTAACTTAATGTTCAGTGATGAACCTATTGCACCAAAGTTGCTTACCTTAATGAACTCTGTAGATGAAGGATTGCAAGGTGATTAGATTCACCTTATTGCTGCCTTTTACTGGATGGACTTGCAACTCTTCTTGGCTGTCCGAAACAGCTCTTTAGCTCACCTATTTGCAGCTATGAAACCCTCTAATTTGCTGCCCTGAAACTGTAGTAGGTGACTTCAACTCTCCTTCAAAATGCACTTTGTAAATCTGAAGTTTGATGCTGCCCAACTTGTTGCTTTCTTGTTGTCCTCAAATCTAAAAGATTTCAGATTGTAAAGTAGTCAATCTCTCCACTGAAATGCTGTCCTTGAATCTCAAAAATTTGGTAGGGAACTCCTCCAAATCGCAGCTGAGATTTTCTCTCAAGAACCCTTCGGTTTTCTGCTGTAGAAACAACAAACCCCTATCTCCTTTCTCCGAATGAGCCTTCTAGCCTTCAAAGGTAATATTCAAACCTTTCAGGTTTGGTAGTAATGTTTGGCTCCTTTCTCCTTCAGTCTCCTTGTCAAATTTTGACTTCAATCTAGGCCTTCTTCTCAAGAATCTGAAATTCTTGAGGTCTTCACCAATCTTCTCCGAAATTTGACAAGCTTCTTGCCAAATCTATCTCCTTTTGGGCTTGTTGTCGGATGGTGACAATTGTCCCAAAATATTCCTTTATCAGGAACTTCTCCTTGGTGGTAAATTTCTCCAATGAGTTCTCCTAGGAACTCCTTTAATGGCCTTCTTTGAATCTCCTTCAATGAGGCTCACCAAGCCTTCTCCTTATTTCTCCTTGAGACCTCTTCTCTAGGGTCTTCACTCTCACAACTTCTCTGGTCTTCCCAATGAGACCTTTCCTTCAACCTTCTATTGTGGAAGTGTTGGCAATGAGATCTCCTTCCTAGATCTCTAAAATCTGCTACTGCTAGAATCTGGAATGGGACTTGTTGCTTGTCCTTCTTCAGTCTTCTATCTTCCTGAACTAGAAGTTCTTCAATGGGACCTTTTATAGGTCTTTTTTAGCTTCTTGAGCTATTTTCTCCTTCTGCAATCTGCAGGCTTCAATCTTCAATGGAGATCACCAATCTCCAATCTTCTCCTGGACTCGTCTCTAGAGTCTCTTCTTCCTTGAGTCTACAATAAGGCTACTATGGCCTTTTCCTCTCTTCTACAATCTGTAGGTCTGCAACTCTTGTAATGGGACCTTTTCTCAGGTCTCTGAAATCTTCAGTCTTCTACTTGTTGTTGCAAGTGCTGGAATGATTCTAATGAAGATATTCTTCCTAGCGCTATGTAGGAAGCTTCCCAAATTTCTCTGAATCTCCTTTTCCTACAACAAGATGTTAGAAACTGGAATGGAAGAATCTATAATTCTGGAGATAATGAACTTCACTAGTTGATTTGTCAATCTAGTGGAATTAATGTTGAGTCCTAGTCTTCACAAGTTTTTCTGCAACCCTATGGAAAGACTCTAGCCACCTGCAATCTCAGAAATTCTAGAACTAAGATTTCTAAACTCCTCTCAATCTCTCTTTTGGCTCTCCCTATTTCCTATCGATCTACCATGTGCTCTGATACCATTGTTAGCTTTTGATGATGTATATTAATGGAGATGCAACCACAAGATGTAAAATATGCAGGCTATGGTAAGTATATGATAATGGTACTTAAATATGCAGGAAAATAAGAGAATAGACTTTTGCAATAACTCAATAAAATACCATTAATGAAAGCTCACAAAAATAGTACAATGCAATATAATGGAGGACTATGAACACTCCAATATTTCACAATGAAGATCTACATTGTACCTACTCACTACTCTATAGTAACTCTATCTCTCACACTCTCTCTTTCTATGTAGCTCAAGGTACATATATAAGATAGGTTCCTTGGGCTTTACTCTACCTATTCCTATGACTCATGTACATGTGGACTACATGCACATTTACATCATTGCACATTCTAACACTTGTGCATTTATTACTTCTTCCCCAAGTAACTACTTAACATAAGATAAACTCCTAATCTAATAATATACCCAAGGTGGTATATTGATATGTACCAAATAATGTAATATACTCTAACAATGAGAAGGTGTTTTCTTTGTTTCATGTATGTGAATGTTTTCCATCTATATGAAATATGAAACAAACTCTCACTTAATGGGTTTTAATGCTTGCTAGTTTAAAAATTATTTATTCATATACTTTATATGATTGAAGTGTTTAATTAATGAGCCATGGTATATGGATTTCTAATTGTTATTGTTTTAATTACCTACCTTTGAAAGTAAGTAGTTGATGAACGAACTAGGGTATGTGGATTTCTAATTGTTATTAGTCCATATCCTCTCTTTTAAGTGAATAATTTTGTTGGAATAATTGTAGTTTTTTTATTAAAGGAGAACAAGGGGTTGTAGTCAAGGCCCCCACCATTGAAAAACCACAATTCTCTTCTTTAGATATTTATAATATACAAACAAATTTAATTTTCATCTCAATTGAGTTGTTATAGCTAGGAATTGTTGGTCATCAAATCTGCTCAGGAAAGGACTTTCGGTGGGTTTGTGCGCCCTGGACCTACGACCAACATTGAAAGGCCGAGGGGAAGATATGCCCCTCATGCCGTGTTAGCGTACTTTGTCTATTTCATTATTTATATGACTGTTACAACTTCGTAACAGTTCTATTTGAGCCGTTCAGCAGGTGTGCTATTCACGGCATTGTAAAATGTATTTAAACATTGCTCAATAATACATTTTCTAGTTCGCGTTTTACATGGCATCAGAGCCAGTTCAGTTTTTTTTGCTGGGCAGAGTTTTTTTTGCAGAGGAAGTGCAAGTCATGACTGAGGAGGAGAGGCCCCCCCGCTGCGGACACAGCTGCGTGCAGGCAGTCAGTGCGTCCATGCTGCGCGTTTAAAAAAAAAAAAGAAAAAAAATATAATTTTTGTTTGTGTCGCGCGCGTCGACTGTCCACGCGCGACAGAGGGAGCCTGCACGAGGAGGCCCCCCCCGTTGCGTACGATGCCGCGTGCAGGCAGCCACGAGCGCGTGACGCAGGCGGAAGTTGTCCCTGCTCCCACTCTACTCTACGCAGGCTCTGCGACGTCCGCGAACAGGAGGACGCAGACGTCCCCCCTATGCCGTGCACGGACGGGAGGACGCAGACGTCCCCCCCTGTGCCACGATGGGAGGACGAAGCGCGATGTCCAGGAGGGACGCGCGTTGTCCAGGAGGGGTGCGGTCTGCGTCCAGGTCTATGGACGCAGGGCTGCATCGCCCCCCCCCCCCCCTCGTTGAGCGGGGGTGAAAAATCAAGCCCCCCTTGTCCGCGTGGTGGAAATTAAATCCGCCCGCATCCTGGAAACACTGGAAATTAAAAAAAAAAACGAAATGAAATGCCCCCCCCCGGTTGAGCAGATAGCCCGGGGAAATTAAAAAAAAAAGGGGAACGCGCGTTGTTTTTTTTTTTAAAAGTCCTCGGCGCGCGACGGAGCTGAAGCGGCAAGGCTGCGATCTGCAGAGAAGGAACCTGCGCTCGGGCAGCAGGTCAAATACGAAGGGCTCCAGTGATCCCTTCGGATCAGCCCGCTAGCTCACTTGGCAGTGAGCTATGTGGTAAGGCTCAGGGAGCCTGCAGGTCGGGGGTTCAAATCCCGCCGACTCCCCCCAAGGTATAATTTTTTTTTTTCAAAGTTATTTTTTAATTATTATTTTTAAATTAAAATTTTTAATTTTAATTTTTTTTATAGTTTTTTAACTTTATAAATTAAAATTTAAATTTAAATTTATTTTTTCATAAGTTTTAAAACTATATAAATTAAAATTATTTATTTTAATTTTAAATATATAATAATTATTAAAAATGCTTTGTTAAAGGAATTTTTTTTTAAGGGGGGATATTTTTTTCAAAAAATCAAAGGGGGATTGTGAGTAATTTTTTGAAAAAAGCAATTTGGCGAATTGTAAAAGGTGCATTTTCGGCTGTGTCCGATACCTTGTGGGTTATTCTAGTGGGCAATTTTTTTTATTTTGTATGTTGCATATTTCATTTTTGCACTATAACATTAAAAACTTAAAAGCAAATTCACTCCCTAAGTCCCCAGAATAATTAAAACCCATCCGTGCAATTTATTGCACTTGCAGTGGTCGGTATTTGTGATACCTCGGCCCGCACTTACGGTAAAGCTATCGTGATTTGGCTACCGTATCCGCCGCCTAATATAGCTGCTACAACGACGTCTGAGCTTGTTCTCTATAAATCGTCGGGGAGAGATAAGTTAGCCATTTTTGCATTTTTTTACTCCATCCACTACCTTTTATCGCACTTGTGTTTAGGCGTAAATCTTGACGAAGTTTTCTTCATAGTGTTTAGGGGAAGTTACGCCCCACGCATGAGAAGAATCTTCTATGGTAGGTGCCATCAACAAGGCGATTCCCTTTCAGTACCGCTTATGTTCCACGTATCGTATGATCTCTAAAACTCACCTATAGTCTCCCTCATGTAAGGGCGGGTGATTTTTGTTGATCTTTCTAAATACCTATAGTTTCCCTCACGTAAGGGCAGGTATTTTGTACGGTATAACGACCTAGCAAAAGGTATATTGAAAGGGGGACCAATTGGTGATATAAGGAACCTTCACTATGGCTGCTGTTGCAAATTTGATGACTGATCCGCATCAGTTATTGAAAGGTCCAAATTATACACCATGGAAACATAAGATGAAGGCAATTCTCCAAATGGAATATTTGTGGGATATTGTTACTAGAGTAGCAACTAGGCCTTCACCAATAGTAGGATCCACAGGTCCTTCCGCAGATCAGATAGCTTTTGACAAGAAAGACAGTCGAGCAAAGGTGCTCATTTTGTTTGCTGTTTCAGATGAAGTGCAACCTCATATAGTTGACAAAGCAAGTGGTAAAGAGGCATGGGATGCCCTTAGAACCATCTATGAGGGAAAGAATGATTCAACCATTCTTCATCTTCAACAACAACTTCATAACCTGAGTTTGAGACAGGGTGAAACAGTTGAACTCTTTCTGTGCAGAGTGTCTGAATTGAAAGAGAAATTGAATTCTTTGGGAGATACTGTGGACGGAACGACTTCTCATTTCACTTGTGATGAGAGCTTTACCTTCTTCATTTGATATGTTGATAACCTCCATCCAGGTGTCTCAACAACAAATTACCTACATCGAGTTGGTCAATCTGCTTCAAAAACAGGAGGCACGCCAACTTCACAAGGATGATTCTTCCAATACAGCCCTATACACCAACAAGCATGGTTCTAGGAAGAAAGGTAATGGGCAAAAAGGAGGCAACTTTCAGAAAGGAGGAAATTCTCAATAGGATACGAAAGGAAAATTCAAACAACCTCAATAGAAGAAGAGGTGGTGCAAGATCTGTGAGAAAGACAACCATGACACCAACAGGTGTTGGCATAAGAACAAGTAGAAAGGCCAAAACAAACCACAAAATAAAAACAAGCAACCCTAGGTGAATGTTGCTGTTGAAGAATCTGACTCAGATTTTGAATGGGCACACAAGGTGCTCATGACTACCACAGATTCCACACAGAGGGATCTTGTTTGGTATTTCGATTCTGGAGCTAGCAAACATATGACTGGCGACAGATCGTGGTTTGAATCATTTGTGGCCAAAGAGGGCAAACCTATCACCATTGTTGATGATAAAACCTACAGGGTTTAGGGAGAGGGTACAGTTTCAGTCACTCTTCCTAATGGCAAGTGTCAGATTGACAAATTCCTCTATGTTTCGAGATTGGCCAACAATTTTTTGTCAGTGACACAAATCCTGGATAGAAATATGGTTGTCAACTTTCGTGTTGAGAATGGAAAGAAGTGTTGTACTATTACCAGGAAGGGTAAGCAAATTGCAACAACTTCATATAAGCATGGCTTATTTGCACTAGATGCTATCTCTACTCCACATGTTGCCATGACTGTCTCTACCAAGGAGGCAACTTCCCTATGGCACAAGAGATATGGGCATCTTAGTTATGGCTACTTACTTGAGCTCAGTAAGTATGAGATGGTAAAGGGTCTTCCTTCCCTTTTTGCCACATTGCCAGTGTGCTCTGACTGCTTGGCAGGAAAGCAGCATAGAGTACCATTTGAGAAGAGCTCAACAAGAGCACGAAAACCTTTGGAGTTAATTCACACCGATCTGTGCGGTCCTTTCACACCCAACAGTTGTGGAGGGAAGAGGTACTTTCAGTTATTCGTAGATGACTACTCACGAAAGATGTGGGTTTTCTTTCTCCAACTGAAATCTGAAGCTTTCGCATTCTTCCAGCAGTTCAAGAAATCCGTTGAGAAGGAGTCTGGAGCTTCTATTAAAACCCTCCGCTCAGATCGAGGGGGAGAGTTTACCTCTAATGAATTTTTTGCATTCCTAGATAATCAGATCAAGAGACAGTTAACAACTGCCTATACTCCTCAACAAAATGGAGTTGTTGAGAGAAGGAATCGTTCTATCATGGAAATGGTTCGTTGTATGCTCACAGGAGCTACTCTTGGGCAACAATATTGGGCAGAAGTTGTCACCACTGCAGTATATCTGTTGAATAGGGCACCCACAAAGGCCCTAAAAGGAATGACTCCACAGGAAGCATGGAGTGGTCGAAAACCCTCCATATCTCATCTACGTATTTTCGGATGTCACGCTTTCATGCACATACCGAAAGAGAAAAGGAAGAAGCTAGATGAGAAAACATTGAGATGTATTTTTCTTGGTTATTCTGAGCACTCTAAAGGATATCGATTGATAGATCCTTTGACCAAGAAAATTCATATCAGCAAAGATGTTGTCTTTGATGAAGCTTTCACATCACAGAGCACATCTAATGTACACCAAGATATTGTGGAATCTAAGGAAGAGAATATTCCTTCGTTAACACAGACAGGAGGTCCTTCTACATCTTCTTCAACTCCATCGAAGAAGAATCCTAAATGGTGTACAAATACAATCAGAGATGCAAATTTATCCACTCCTCCCAATTTGAATTTGGATAGACCTCGTACACGCAGTATGGCTCAAAAAGAAAGAGAAGCCAAAGAAACTGGTGAGGTTGATGATCTTTGTCAATCTTTTGAGGAACTTTCTGTAACTCCAAGTACAGAATTAGAGGATATGGATATTGATGATGACAGGGCGTTCATGTCTACCATAGATGATCTTGAACCTGCATCAGTGCAATATGCTCTTAGTGAGCCTCAGTGGAAGGCCGCTATGGATACAGAGTATGAGTCTTTGATGAAAAATAAAACTTGGAAGCTTGTTGATTTGCCGCATGGAAAGAAACCCATTGGTCGCAAATGGGTATATAAAGTCAAGTACAAGGCATATGGAACAATTGATAAGCATAAGGTCCGTCTTGTTGCAAAGGGCTATGCTCAAAAGGAAGGCATTGACTACGAGGAAACTTTTGCACCTACTGCTCGGATGACCACAATTCGGGTTATGTGTGCTATGGCAGCACAATATGGGTGGAAAGTTCACCAGATGGATGTCAAAAGTGCCTTTCTAAATGGTGATCTCCAAGAAGAAGTCTATATGACTCAGCTCGAAGGATTTGAAGTGGAAGGCCAAAAGCGGAAGGTTTGAAAATTGGTCAAATCCTTGTATGAGTCCGAAACAAGCTCCTCGAGCTTGGTATATAAAAATGGAAAATCACCTTATGCGAGCATGGATTTAAGAGATGTCCGTCGGATGCAAACCTCTATTTCAAGAAACATGGTTCCGAGATAGTGTTGCTTGTACTCTATGTGGATGATCCGCTCATTACGGGGAGTTCGAAACTATGATCTCTCATCGTCAAAAGAAACTTGTGCAAATCTTTTTAGATGACAGATCTCGGACTTCTCCATTACTTGTCTTGGTCCGGAATTCAGCCAAAAGGAGCACTCCATCAAAGTGTCTCGGAAAAAATATGCCAAGACATTCTTTGGAAAAATATCGCATGACTGATTGCAAGCCAATGGCAACTCCGATGGAGAATGGACTTCAGTTATTGCGATATGATGATTCACCTCAGGTAGATGGTACTCTCTATCGACAGTTGATTGGGAGTCTCATATATCTGACCAATACTAGGCCATATCTCGTATTTGTTGTCAACTATATTTCGAGGTTCATGCAGGAGCCTAAGACCACTCATTGGAAAGCAACAAAACGTGTTCTTCACTATGTCCGTGGTACTATGGAATATGGCCTAGAATACAAGAGGAACAACAAATTCTTCTTGCAAGGATACATGGACTCCGACTATGCCGGATCATTTGATGATCGCAAGTCAACTTTTGGATACATTTTTCATCTGGGATCCGATCCTGTCTCTTGGCATAGCAAGAAGCAACAGGTGGTTGCTATTTCATCAACAGAGGCGAGAATATCGCACTGCACATGAAGTCGTGTGCGAAGTGATATGGTTACGTCGCATTCGACAAGTATGGGCCATCCATCAAAATCTCCAATACACTTGTTCTGCGACAATCAGGGTGTTTTGAACCTCGTCAAGAATCCGATCCATCATGAAAGAACAAAGCACATTGACACACAATGTCATTTCATTCGAGATGAAGTTCCAAAGCACTGAATTCAGCTTCAACACATTCCCACCGATGCTCAAGTTGCGGACATTTTCACTAAGGCACTTGGACGTGTCAAATTTGAATTGTTTCGCAGCTCACTTTGTATTGCAAAATAATGTAAGGGGATGTTAGTAGTCTAGTATAGCTATTAGTTATTACATTACCCAAATAATGTATTAAAGGGGGATGTTAGCGTACTTTGTCTATTTCATTATTTAGATGACTGTTACAACTTCGTAACAGTTCTGGTTGAGCCGTTCAGCAGGTGTGCTATTCACGACATTGTAAAATGTATTTAAACATTGCTCAATAATACATTTTCTAGTTCACGTTTTACATGCCGATCTCCGGAGAAAGGTCGGCTCCTATACTAATCTACTTTTGGGGTTTGAGACAAGAGTGCAGGAAAGAAATAAATAGGGTAAGGGTTAGGAAAAGAAATAAAAAAGGGTAAGGGTTAGAGAAAGAAATAAAAAGAGTAAGGGTTAGAAGATGATGATTTAAGGTGGGAGAGAACAGGAAGCACGATTACTCGCTAACAACTTGAATAGCAGCAGGAAATACCAAGAATAGCATGAAGGAAACGAAATGCCGAACTTCCTATGTATCCTCTGGACAGGCTCGCAGGGTTCTCCTTTCTCTCTCATTAGAATTTAGGGTTCAGAGTAACAACGATTGAGATAAAGGAATAACAGAAACCTCGATCCACCAGATAGCATAAAAGAAAGCGACAAGGCGTTTTCCCTCTCCTACGTATCCTTCAGGGCGAATTTCAAGGGTTCAGTCCTCGATCGCACACCGGATTCAGGATTCAGAGTCTCAGTATGCGAATGAGAAAAGACAAAAGAATTAAGCACAGAAGGCAGCATAAAAGAGAGAAATAGAGCACAAAATATCTTTAGTATTAAACGCAAGACATCAAGTTACAGTAGCTTTCTAGCAGAAAGTTCTCCCCGCATTTTACATTGCAAAGCCTGGGTTTTTATAGAGGACCCGACCCTCTGAATCATTATTACAAAAATGGCAGAGTACACCCTTGGGCACTGAGAAGTTGGCTCCTCGTGGCTGCTGCGACTGAGCTTTCAAATCGGTTGTCGAAACTGGTAACTGCGACTGGGTCAACCATGGAAACGTTCATTTAATGCACCACCCGAGTGTCCCTGGCTTCTAGATGTTGTGCTTGAGTGATCGTTACGCCCGTCATGTTTTACTTCGAGGACTATTACGTCCCTTTCGTTTGCCAAAAATGGTCAACGGGCTTATCGGGCAAGAAAGGAGGTATTTATAAGGGGCCTTCGATCACCTTGGGAAGCTGCCCACCTTGGAACGTGGGCCCGAAAAGTGCTTCGCTACATCTCCGCCTCGTCAAAGCCTTGGGCCGAAGTAGATCTTCCTTGATTTGTTCTTCGCAAAATAATGCTTCACAAAAACTACTTCGGGGATGTCGAGTGCCGAGCGGGCTCCATCTTTGAAATGGGGTTCTTTTGTCCTTTGCTGGTGAAATTACTTCGGTTGGAAAATGTTTCGGCCCGATTCTTTCTCAAAACTACGGTTCGGGGAATATCCTCCCGAAGCACTTCTTTTGTTTTTGACACATTGTCATTTTGCTTCGGGCACCACTACTTCGGGTGAAAACTGGTCGAAGTAGGTGTCGGGAATACTTTGGGCCCGAAGTAGTTCCCTTACCTTAGCTGATTTGGATTATGCTCTCCTCCTTTGGCGAAGTCGCTTGGATGCTGCTTCGCAAAACTTCCGCCCGAAGCGGCTGCCAAAAATGTTTTGGGTGCGAAGCGTTATCTTTGTATTTTCTTCGACGAAATTACTTCGCAAGGTTTTCGCCTGAAGTGGTGATTTGAAGTGCTTCGATCCTGAAGATCTTTTCATATTCTCCTCCTTTTCTTTCAGTGAAGCAATTTTCTTTGGCTTGTTTGGTAGCGAAGCTCTTTCTTTTTTCATTTTATAAAAGGGGCGACAGGGAGGGTCAAAATTGCTGTAACTTAAAATAAAAGAAAACTTTCAACAAGGAAATATTATACAAAATTCTACTATTCTTCTACCCCTTGTATAATGTGACAAAAAGTGTCAACATTCTTGGTGGCTCGCGGGGTGACGAGCTCGCCTCGGCAAAAGAACCTTTTAGCTCTGGTCCATTGGGCTGCGGGGTCACTGGTTCCCCCTGGATTCTGCTTCTACGGTCTATCCCTCTTCTTGTTCCTCTTCTTCTTCTTCTTCCTCTGGCGTGGCCTCTGGCTGTGGCGATGGTTCGAGGCGGTCACGGATGCGCTTCATCGTTCTTCGGACATGGGACCAAGCGCTCTTTTGGAATGGCTCTCGATCTTGCAGCGCTTTGACCAAGTCATGAAATCGATTGATTTGCCCAATGTCAGCATTCTTGGCCCTGGTGAACAGGTCGTCGAGGCAAGCCATGATCTTACAGTATCTAAGGATGAAATCTATCACCTGCCCTTCTGCGATTGGTTCTTCCTAGCCATCGATCTTCGAGACATCATTCTCGAACTACAGCCAGACTGGTTTGAGGTCATCCTTGCTGAGAATATTTTCGTCATCGTCCATGAAACTCGAGAAACCCAAGGAAGAAAGATCTTGAAAATAATTCATTGTGGCACGCTGCTCATTGTCAAAAATGTCTTAGAGGCTTTTGGCTTTCTGAGCTTTTCGCACCTTGGAGAAAAAAGCGCGAACTGTGGCCTGGGCCGTGGACCAGTCCCTAGCTATCCGGGTCATTGCAGTGACCTGCAGGTCCTGATATCTAGCATTCTGGACGTCGAACGCTAGCTTGAGTTGACTCCTGGCTTTCTGCGTGACCTCGTCGATGACTGGTCCTCCCTCGACAATAGCCTGTTGTGCTTCGGTGACATACATCAAAATTGAAAAAGCACTAGCGCACCGAGACCGGAAATTTTTTAGTAGGTGCGCATGAATCTCCTTAATTTTGTCCCTGTCAAACAGCGTTGGACCCTCTTTTGCATACAGTGGAGCTTGCATCTGTGCGATTTTATCCTCCAGCTCTTTGGCCTTCATATCACTCTTGGCCTGCTTCTGCGCTTGACTCTCGGCTGTAGACTAGAGCTGTTGAACCTGCTATTTTAGGTCGAGCATCTCCTTCTTCATCAATTTACATTGCTCCTCAGCCTCTGCTAACTTGGAGCGGACCTTTGCCAGGTTTTCCTCTAGCTTGACATTGGCGGCCTCTGCTTCAAACCTGCGTTGGTTAGCAATGGTTGCATGTGCCCAAAAATTCTTGATTTGGACATGCATAGAGGTAAATTCATTGTCAACATTCAGGTGTTCTAGGTCCTTAGGTGTCTCTTGATAATCGTAGTCCGCTGGAGTCATTTCATCTAGAGGCTTTTGTACCTTGGGGACCTTCTTGATTTTATGCACCTTTTCGACCTCTAAATCAAAAACGACACATTTTTCAACTGATGCCGTCAAGTTCCCTCTTCTTTTCCTTGCCTCCCTTAGTATTTGCTTAGTGTTTTGTTGTGCTTGCAATAGCTTCTCGGCAAGGGGGCGGTCCTTAATTAAGGACATATCTGATTTAGATAAGGCTATATCTCTAGTCGAGGGAGTAAACAAATATAAAGAATGTGCGGGGGATGCCTCTCCAGAAGGCTCGATGACAGACGTGGTGGGACTCGACGTTGAAGTGGGACCCCTGCTTCTGCTAGTGACCAGGGGAATGGCAGTGTGGAAGGGCAAAGTAGGGTCAATGGTCTTACCCTCGTCATAATCATGGGATGAGGCCGGACCAGCAATAGGTGACGTGTGAGGGGGTGATGGGCTATGCAGGGGAGACTGGTGAGAACTCCCAGCTGGAGTTTTGGAAAAAATGTGTGAGACTAGGGCAAGGGATGAAGAATGTGTACCTATGTGCCCTCCTGGATTTGTGGTAGTGGTGACTTTCGGTGCAGCTCCATCTTGTTTTTTCTTGGTTTTGACACTTGACAGGGTTGCGACCTCGACATTTGCTTTGGATGGGTCTGATATCGGTCGCCCAGTGGAGGGGCCTACAAGTCCTGTGCGAGGTCGCTTTGGGTGTTTTGGGGGCACCAGGGTCTGTTCTTGTTTTTTCCTTTTCCTCCTCACCAGCGGCTATTCTGACCCTTCAGTGCTCGAGTCGTGGCCACCTACAGGCCCTTGAGGTGATCTTGGAGGTGTAACTTGGGCCGTTTCTTTTCCCAAAGCATAATCATCTCTTTTTGGGCTTTCGCCCGAGCCTGGGATAGTTGGAGGGATGAGGGTGGCGAAGGACGAAGGCTTCCACTTTCCAGCATTGGCTTCATAGATTTCTACGAAGTCCTTGTCCGTTGCCAAGAATCCATAAGAGTTCATTTTCTGCCGGTGGACCCTCATTATCCACCATTCTCTCAGTTGAGCCGCATCCCAATATTTTACTCCCTCCTTCAAGTCATCTTTCGCTTTCTTCTATAAGGTGGAGTTGGGGCTCGGGAGTGAATGCCGATCTGGGTCATATGCGACCTCCATTGGGTAGAATTTGTGCCAGGGAGGTAAGGATTCCATCCTCTCCAGATGCCACTCCAGATCCTTTCCCCGAGGATTATTTCTTTGTTTCACAATTTTGGGATAGGGGCAAACATGGAAGCTCTTGACCCATATGTGGTCCCTCATCACTCCCAAAGGATCATAGAGCCATTGTTGGGGAATTTGGAGCAGGCCAAACTTGGCAAGCTTTTCTTCTAAGAAGACATTTTGATTCAGGGCGAACACTTCGATAACTCCTATCCTGAGAGGGAAGTCACAAGTGTGGGCCCATTTTCGACCCTTGCCATAGATGGCATTAGTTGCATCACTCTACCTCGTGACTTCCATCATGAATTGATACTCGGAGGGGTAAACTGGCAGTAAGAAGGGCTTCCCTATGAAGCCGAAGATGCGAATCACCAGCCCCTGCGTTAGTCAAAAAATGTCTCCCCTCTTCTCCTGGACTACTTTGTTTCTCAAGCCAAGGGGGACTCGTGGGGAGGACCCTATTAACATACACATGGTGGGTCCCAAGAATTGCTGATTAAAGGGATAGTAGGACTCCGATGTCAATAGTAGGGGAGTCCACTGATATACTAGCAAAGGACTTCCATCCTCACCGCTTGCCATAATGGCAATATGAGGAAAACTATTATGAACATGAAATAAAAATAGCCAAACAAGAAAGGAGTAAGGCCCGAAGCACTGGCTGGTCCCAGCATTCTTCATGCTGGTGATTTGTGCATGTAAGCCCCTGGCCACCCATTCTGTCAGTCGACAAAGACTGGGTTGGTGCTGGGTTTCGAAGTATCAGGGGCATTGAACTCTCCTCTAGAAATGCACTCGGCCAGGGACGTCTGCCATGGATACATCGAAGCGTCGGTAGATAGGCCTGCCACCCATGCAATGATGGAGAAGAGGTCAACATTTTTAAAAGCCTCCAAGGGAAGGGGCATTTGGGGCAATTTTCTCGAAGGGAGCCCGCTTTTGAGGCTTTGCTGCAAAAATTTGACCATGTAGCCAGCAGACGTGAACCTCTTCGTTTGTTTGCTTAAAACAATGTTGCAAACTATACATCCCTCGGGTGGACCCTGCTGTGGGGCAAAAGCTGCCTGCACATCTTCTTTCAAAATTGAAAATAACTTTCGGCCAGATGTGTCTAACACCTGTCTGGTGGCAGGCTGGTAATTCTGCACGATGGCATTGATCAGCTCAGGACAATGGTGAGTAGGGGGCGTCAGATACCAGTATATCTGGGAGTAGTAGGTTGCAGCTCGCATGCTCTCTATTGAAAGCCTGCTTCTCATGAGCTCAACGGTGCTCCTGAGTTCAGCTACGCTCTTCGACAACTTCGTATCCTTGATTCTTTCCCCCCTGTCGACTGGTGGTTCTAGGGGTTGTTCATCCTCAGAATCCTCCTTTTCTTCCAAGACGCGTTTATCTGGGTAGAGACCTGAATCAATGGGCCTTGGCTTCGACCTTTTTCCATGGCCTTTTACCTTTGGTTTCTCGGGGGCTACTACTTCTACCCCTTTTCCCTTCTCCTTGGAACTTTCCATCATTGATGCTTAGGGCAACGAAATCTGCAGTATGGAGAAAATTGGCGTCGAAGCTTTAGAGTGCGAAGTGGAAAAGTTTGTAGGTTGGTAGTAGGGTCTGTATGAGTCATTGAGCGAGTAATCCCTTTGCTACTTGGAGTCTGCGTTATATAACCACCGAAGACAACTACCCACATTTATGGCATGTGCCACAATTAATGTTGCACTTCTCACCTAAGAGATCATCGGTTCATCGGGTTGGCCATACGGTGGCGTAGTACACAGGGCCATGCATTGTGATGATTGCGGCTATTCTGGGAACGCAGTCGTCTACCACCTAGTACCTGGGGGTAGACTTTTCTCTCAGTCGAGTCCCCTGAGGATGTACCCAACGCCTTTTTATTTAACTCGCCTATTTCGGATGCCTATTGAAGGTGGCTATCGGCATGCTCCTCTAGGCGAGCAATAAATGCTTTTGTCTTGTGCATCTTTTGGGTCAACGAAGCCGAAATCGGAGCTGACATACTTTGCGGCGAACCTTTTGTGCCAGTTAATCCTTTATGCTTCGGGCCCGATGTGATTCCTCCTGTGCGAGGCTGCTCGCGAAGCTTGTTTCCCCCTTTTAAAAGTAGCTCGCTCGGACTCTTCTTAGGTGAACATTTTTCATACCTTAGTCGGAACATTGCTCTACCAATCGTACTTTGTTGCGAACCACTTCGCATCCATTACTTCGCAAGCCAAGTTCCCAAAGGATTTTTTTTTTTTTTTTTTTTAGTATAGCTATCGAGGTAAAGCTCAACCTGAGTTTCTGAGCAGCTTTTTATTTAATAGCCAAAATTTTTACAATATTCACACAGGCTTGCGGCATAATAGGCATGCCGCCACCACAAACTTAGCTTCAGATATTTATCCGGTGAATCTGCAATGCCCGGACCAGATCAGATTGAACTTCAGTTGATTCTTGAAGTCCGGATGGCTCCTCCCCGAATTTCTCCATGCTGCGAACAGAAAGCAATACAATAGTTCATCGCTCCTGCCAGTACCTGCGCTGCTGATGTAGGATGTGGCGAAGCAGTTCACCACGTGAGGACCTTCTTGGGGTAATGGTTGTAGTGATGGCTGGAACCAGAATACCGAAGAGTTCAATAACTATGGACTGGGTAAAAGTTCTTCCATCTCTTTGATGCTGTAATAGGGCTCTTCTAGCAAAGAGCAAACTTCTATGATCTCCTCAGGTTTAGCCTCTTGAGGTAAGCCTGATGGATTCTGGCTGAACACCTACGTGCCATGCTTTGGGATACAAAAAGGGTGTAAAAACGTTCCCTCTTCGTTCTAAGGCACTACCACTTGAGCTTGTTTCTCTTCTTGGCCTGTCCTCTGATGGAGATTGCAAGCACCCATATTGTTCATCGTCGGGGAAAAGCTCGCAAATTGCCATGGTTGGACTTGGATGGGATCTACCTCTTGAGCTCCACATGACTACATCTCAGGCTTCTACTCAGTATGAGGAGTCTGCCATGAAGAATACTGCGTTGGGCAGACAGGAGAAGCGATTATCGAAGAAAGTGATGGGGCTTCTCCCCACTGCCACTTTCTCGATAGAAACTGCTCCGCTCATACTGCTTCCTCAAAAATTTGAGGGAATCTTTGTTTGCCTGATTGCAGCAAGAGGAGGCCTATGTTTGGGTGAAAAGCCCGAACATAGTAGAGGTGGGCTTGGGCGGGCGTTGGTTGAATCTCCCCTAGAACTTTCTTCCAAGTTTTGCAGAATCGGACATTGAAGTCCGTGACGCTCTCCAAGGGTGTTTTCTTGATGGTGGAGAAGTACGTCAGAAGTTGGAAGGGATCCTGAGAGCCATCAAATGTTTTGAATAGTGCTCCCGCCAAGTCATCCCATGAACAAACGCTTTTAGACCCGAGCAGTCTATACCACTGTAGCACCCTCCCTTCCAGGGATGCAGCCAGAAGTCGGACCATGACATCTTCATGGATTATGTCGTAGAGGAACGCTAAAGCAACAATAGCTTCAAGGTGCTCTCGGGCCATTCCCGTGGTGCCATCATATATTGTCAATGCCTTCAAGGTGATCTCGGGAATCTTGTGGTAGCTTTGAAGATTCAAGGGGCCTCGGTCATCCCAACTGGGAAAAATTACCCCTGCCATTATAGCAGCGGTTTGCAGAGATCACGGTTATTGCCGCTAAGTCGGAGTCGCTAGATGAACATTCTTTCTCCTCTTGTGAGGTCAAGGCTGCTCATCGAACCTTGATTCCTTTGGGATATCTTCTTTCAGATTTGAAAGGCACCTACGATCAGGAAATTTGGATCTTCAGCTCAATCAAGTCACCAGGTGATTTTATCAGATGAAGACAGGCCAGAGATTCATCGAACTCGGACCTTCTCAAAACATGGGGGCTCTTGGTTACAAAAACTAGGTTTAGGTACTGGTCTCCACGACTTTAGAGATTCTCAGTTAAAACAGAGTTGCCAGATGCTAAGAGTCTTTTGGTAATGAGGGCATCGATTCTCACTACTACTCAGAAGATGAGACTAATCGGATCTCACCGGGAATTTGTTAGAACTACTGGCTCCGATGAAGACGGGCTAGAAATTTTCTCAAATATGGGACCTTGGGTCCCATCGGGCGTGCCAGAAACTGTTGGTCATCAAATCCGCATAGGAAAGGACTTTCGGTGGGTTTGCGTGCCCTGGACCTGCGACCAACATTGAAAGGCCGAGGGGAAGAGATGCCCCTCGTGCCGATCTTCGGAGAAAGGCCGGCTCCTATACTAATCTACTTTTGGGGTTTGAGACAAGAGTGCAGGAAAGAAATAAATAGGGTAAGGGTTAGGAAAAGAAATAAAAAAGGGTAAGGGTTAGAGAAAGAAATAAAAAGAGTAAGGGTTAGAAGATGATGATTTAAGGTGGGAGAGAACAGGAAGCACGATTACTTGCTAACAACTCGAATAGCAGCAGGAAATACCAAGAATAGCATGAAGGAAACGAAATGTCGAACTTCCTATGTATCCTCTGGACGGGCTCATAGGGTTCTCCTTTCTCTCTCGCTGGAATTCAGGGTTCAGAGTAACAACGATTGAGATAAGGGAATAACAGAAACCTCGATCCACTAGGCAGCATAAAAGAAAGCGACAAGGCGTTTTTCCTCTCCTATGTATCCTTCAGGGTGAATTTCAGGGGTTCAGTCCCCGATCGCACACCGGATTCAAGATTTAGAGTCTCAGTATGCGAATGAGAAAAGACAAAAGAATTAAGCATAGAAGGCAGCATAAAAGAGAGAAATAGAGCACAAAAGATCTTTAGTATTAAACGCAGGACATCAAGTTACAATAGCTTTCTAGCAGAAAGTTCTCCCCCCATTTTACATTGCAAAGCCTGGGTTTTTATAGAGGACCCGACCCTCTAAATCATTATTACAAAAATGGTAGAGTACACCCTCGGGCCCTGAGAAGTCGGCTCCTCGCGGCTGCTGCGACTGAGCTTTCAAATCGGTTGCCAAAACTGGCAACTGCGACTGGGTCAACCATGGAAACGTTCATTTAATGCACCGCCCGAGTGTCCCTGGATTCTGGATGTTGTGCTTGAGTGATCATTATGCCCATCGTATTTTTCTTTGAGGACTGTTACGTCCCTTTCGTTTGCCAAAAATGGTCAATGGGCTTATCGGGCAAGAAAGGAGGTATTTATAAGGGGCCTTCAATCACCTTGGGAAGCTGCCCACCTTGGAACGTGGGCCTGGAAAGTGCTTCGCTACATCTTCGCCTCGCCGAAGCCTTGGGCCGAAGTAGATCTTCCTTGATTTGTTCTTCGCAAAATAATGCTTTGCAAAAACTACTTCGGGGATGTCGAGTGCCGAGCGGGCTCCATCTTTGAAATGGGGTTCTTTTGTCCTTTGCTGGCGAAACTACTTCGGCTGGAAAATGTTTCGGCCTGATTCTTTCTCAAAACTACGGTTCGGGGAATATCCTCCCAAAGCACTTCTTCTGTTTTCGACACATTGTCATTTTGCTTTGGGCACCACTGCTTCGGGTGAAAACTGGCCGAAGTAGGTGTCGAGAATACTTCGGGCCCGAAGTAGTTCCCTTACCTTAGCTGATTTGGATTATGCTCTCCTCCTTCGACGAAGTCACTTGGATGCTGCTTCGCAAAACTTCCACCCGAAGCGGCTGCCAAAAATGTTTCGGGTGCGAAGCGTTATCTTTGTATTTTCTTCGACGAAATTACTTCGCAAGGTTTTCGCCCGAAGTGGTGATTTGAAGTGCTTCGGGCCCGAAGCTCTTTTCACATTCTCCTCCTTTTCTTTTGGCGAAGCAATTTTCTTTGGCTTGTTTGGTAGCGAAGCTCTTTCTTTTTTCATTTTATAAAAGGGGCGACAGGGAGGGTCAAAATTGTTGTAACTTAAAATAAAAGAAAACTTTCAACAAGGAAATATTATACAAAATTCTACTACTCTTCTACCCCTTGTATAATGTGACAAAAAGTGTCAACAGGATCCTACATCATTTTACATAAAATGTTTGAATTCTTAATTTTTATTTTCAGGATCGTTTTCAATTTTTTGTGTGAATACAAATATTCCAGAACTCAGCATCCTACTTGATAGTTTTCTATAGTAGCCTTCATAATACCAAAACTTCACCTCTACTATATATGCATTGCATCTTAGTAGAGTAATGTTTCAAAACATCACACTATCATAGTCCACTTTACTAGATTTGGATTGTTAGTTTCATTCTTGAAGCACAATTACAACCACAAAAATTTTAATAGTTTATATGAAAGCACATTAATGTTATAAAATAAAGCAAACATTACCAATGGAAAATATTAAAGTAAATATTAATCATTATTTGAATCATACAATCAACATTTTATTGTCAGCTAAACTCATCACTTCCTCTAACCCTACAAAAGAGATTTTCACTTCACAATACTCAATTGAAACCCCACTATTGTCTAGCCTATCTACACATATGTTTCCTTCCCTTAACGTATGTGTAAATCTGATTTCTTCAAAATCTATAGCAAGGTTTTGAATTCCCATAATTATCTCTTGTATGTTCCATGGATTCATTGCTTTTCTCATATTTATATTTATTACTATGAGTGAATCACCTTCTATCCATACTCTATTCCATTTCATTTATTTGCATATTTTTAATTGTCATACTCCACCTTGGGCAAGATTTTGGCCTAACAAACTATGCATTGATAAATGACTAATATATGTCTAGTTTAAATGCTTTGAATGGTAATTGCATTGGTTATGATAATTTATGGTTGAATAATATGGTACTGTTAACATATTTGTCAATGTGTAACACTAGGTACATCCATGGATGGAAGAGGTAGAATCGACCACCAAGGATGGGGTACTTGAAAAGGAAAGTGATGACTAAGACAACTTAGGGTAACATGAATGACTATCCTCATATAGGTATGCATAATTGCTTTAGGAGTAATCATCAACAAGCCAACCACCCAGAGCCGAAGTTGGTAGCCTAGAAGCTATCATAAATTCTCCGGCTGAAATGGGTGATTGGGTTGATGGAAAAAACTCCCACCTTTTTTGATAACCTGATTATTCGTATTGTCTGATTATTGTGTGAAAAATGTTTGGCTAAGAAACTCCATCGAAAAAAGGATTAATGGACATAGAGGGTCCATTATCCCAAATCCGTTTGAATATACCATACTAATGGTTGATATTAGTATGGGTATATAATTTAAAAATAATAAATGAGTTTTATTTTTTAAATTAAATGAAATATATTTTATTTAAATAATAAATGAGTTTTTATTTAAATAATTAGAATATAATTATTTTAAATAATAATTAAGTTTATTTAGAATATATATATGTATATATATATATAATAATAATAATTTAAAGTTTATAATTAAAATTTATATAAATGAAATGCATTCTTGTTTAAAATGTGCATGGTCTTTTCATTTAAAGAAGGTTTTTTTAGTTAAAAGAAAAAGGTTGCATGGCCCTTTTTAGTTAAAACAATGAAAACATGTTTTATAAAAAACTTCTAGAGGAAGCTTGGATGGATAGCAAAACTTTTAATATTTTTAAATTAAAAAAAATCTCTTCTGCCACTTTGGATAAGGGGTCACAAATGGGAGTAAGGACTTTAGAGAAAGGTAGCTAAATTTGCCCTGTTAAGAAGCCCTTAAGAGAGAAAGGAAGGAGTTTTTTTGGATGGACCAAGGAGAAATGAGTTTGCTAGGGACAAGAACAGATGTCTGAATCAAGGAAAGGTTGTTGGCCGAATTTCCAAGTTGGATTTTTAAGAGAAAAGCTTATTTTTCCTTTATGTCTTAATAAAAAAATGAATTCCTATTTAGAATACTTCCCTGGTTGGTCTAATCTTCTTAAAAAACCATATTTTAGTGGAAGTGTTTTAAGTTTTTTTCTATTTAAGTTTTAAAAATATAAATGCTTTAATTTTGAAGCGAGATATTGTAGGCATGATGTTTGTGCTCGTGTGAGGGTTGGCCTCCACATTGTTAGCAACGTTCAGTGAGGGTCATGCCCCCATGCTATGAGCAACGCTCACAGTAGGGGACCACATGTCTCTTGGCTATGGGCATGGCTCACAACAGGGATAGTGTTCTCATGCTGTGAGCAGCACCCACAACAAGGGATCATGTGTCCATTGGCTATGATATGGGATCTCAGTAGGGACAATGTCCCCACGCTATGAGCAACACCCATAGCATAGGACCACGTGTCCCCTAGCTGTGAGCACCACTCACAATAGGGGACTACGTGTCCCCTGGTTGTGATTTGGGCTCACAGTGGGGACAATACCCCCACACTGTGAGTAGCACTCGTGTGCCCCACGCTGTGAGTAGGATGCTCATAGTGGTGGTAACGCCCCCACTGTGTGAGCGGAGCACTCACAAGGAGGATGGCATGTCTACGCACCCTCCCCCCTTCAACTTTATTAAAGAAAAAAAAATCTTTCAAAAAAATAATAATAAATATTTTTTTTTTTATTATTTGTGGAAAACATCCCAAAAGGGATGCCACTTTCTTGTAATATCCAAGGATGCAGGGGTATTCATTCCACCAATGCCCAGGACTCGGACCTGGCCTACCACCTTTGACATACTCAAGGAGCAAACAAACACACAAAACCAATTTTAAAATAAGTAAATAACAACAAAAATAATAAAATAAAATAAAAACATGCTCCTTGAGTGTGTCAAAAACAAAAGCACAACCAAACACACACAATAAGAAAATGGAAACCACAACACAAACCACATAGAAAAACACAATAACCACATAACAAAACACAAACAAGACAAAAACAACAGAACACTACAAAGACATAACCCAAAAAAAACATGAAAAATAAACACAACCAAAACTTAAAAAATAAAATAAATAAAATAAAAATAAAAATAAAAAACAACCAACAATAAACAATAAACAAAAACAAAAAACATAGAAAACACTCACACGTAAAAACACGAAATAACACAAAGAGAAACCCAAGAACAAGAATGAAAAAAACACAAGAACAATAACAAAAAACATTAAAAAAAAAAAAACAAAACAAAAAAAACACAAGAACAAAAAAAAAAAACACAAAGAACACAAAAACAAAACAAAACAAAACAACCCACCCACCTTAAAAAACTAAACAAAAAAAACAAAGAAGAAAAAATAAAAAAAAAACAATGAACAAAACAATGACCTATCTAGACCAGAAGACTATTAAGGCAAGAATCAACAGAGGAAACAAAATAAAGAATAGAATGAGCTAGGGAACTAAAAAAAACTGAATGAACCAAAGAGAAGCAAAAAAAAAAAACAAGAAGAAACTAGGTACCTTCATAACTGGAGCCATCCAAAGAAATGATAGAAAGAAGAGCTTCCCTAATTTGAGAAGCCCACCATATAGGAGGGTGGCCATAACAAGTAAGATCACCTTTGTCCAAAGCCCAATTAGCTAAAGCATCAGCACTCTTGTTTTGATCTCTGACCAGATGATTGTAATCAACTTTCAAAAATCCCATCTGGATTAACTGAATCTTCTCAATAATTATTTTTATTCTCCAATCCACCTTATGATTCTTAGAAGGAGTCTTCAAGATATTAATCATAAGTTGAGAATCAGACTCAACTAACACCTTTTCCCATCCAACCTTAGTAGCCTCTTGAAGGCCTCTGAGGATACCATACCCCTTAGCAAGGTTATTGGAAAGAATACCCAAATTCTCAGCAAAAGTAAAAACTAGGAAGCCATCTGAAAGTCTACCAATTCCTCCCACACTGGCTTTTCCAGGGTTCCCTCTAAAGGCTCCATCAGTATTGACTTTTCCAAAATCCTTAGGAGGGTGCCAATTTCTAGTCCTATCCATCTTACTAATACTCACATTCCCTTTAAGTTGGTTGCCCTTAGAATGTTTAATCTTCAATCTTTGCATCACTTGATCCCATCTTTGGTGGGAGTTTTGGGGGTGATTAAGGAGTTGATGGACTGATTCAACTAAATTGGCTATGGTCTTTTGCCAAATATAGTGAATATCCTTCCTATCTTGATTAAACATTCTATTGTTCCTTTCATTCCAAATATTCCAAAGAAGAATGGTAGAACCCATCCAAACTAACTGCCTAATAAAATGATCAACACCCTCTTGATTAGGCCAATCCCTCCAAAGTTGTTCAAGAGTAAAAAAATTGGACCACTGTAAACCAAGTAAAGTGGCCATTCTCCTCCATAGCTCAGAGGCTAAAGTACACTCAATAAAAATATGGTTGATATTTTCTACATTCTCTTCACACATTTCACATCTAAAAGGCCCACGAAAACCACGCTTCATAAGTTGCTCACCAGTAAGCACCCTACGATGCAATAAAAGCCAATTAAAGAACCTCACCTTAGGCCAAAGCTTTTGAGCCCACAATTGAGAAAATATGTTCAAATAATGGTTGGGATTATTATGGCATAAGGTCAAATAACCTTGAGCAATGGAATACTCACCCTTAGTAGTGTTGTTCCATCCAAAACAATCTTTTTCATGGGACCAAGAGAGGGATCTCATATGAAGGATGCCTTGGATATCTTGTCTTTGCCTTTCTGAGATTTGAATAGGTCAGTCCTCAATAGGGATCCAATATCTACCAACCTTTGAATTACCGAGTATGGTACCGACAGTAATTAGCCACCTTTATCGAATTAGCTCGGTGAAGCTCCTCCATCAAAGGCCTCCAATCAGGAAACTGAGATATCAAAGTCTTGTGACCATCCCAAGAATCTGTCCAAAAATTTGCATGTTGACCATTATGAATGATCCAAAATAATTTTTTCTTTATCAAATCCTCACCAGTTTTAAGAACTGCTAAAATGGGAGAACCTTTGGTAGGAAGTTGATAGCAAACAAGGTCTTCAAGACTTTTGTTCTCAGCATATTTAGCACACAGATTATTGGCCCAAAGAGCATTGGGGTTATGCAACATCCTCCAATATAATTTAGCAGCTAAAGCTTTGTTGTTATTAATTGAATACTGGAATCTTAACCCCCCTTCACTCTTAGGAAGACATAAAGTATCCCATTTCACCAAGGCCCATTTTCTTTTCTCCTTAGTACCACTCCAAAGGAAATGATGACTGATTTGATCCAATTCTCGAAGAACAGCCTTTGGGATATTCAAAATGAAAGAAACATAAATAGGAATAGCTTGAAGGACTAATTTTACCAAGGTGATTCTACCCCTAGAAGAAAGCCACTTGTTGGTCCACTTTCCAATTTTCTTCTTGACTTTGTCCAACAACCAATTCCAATCTTTATTTTTTTGCCTTTGAATATTTATGGGAATACCTAAATAAGAGATTGGAAGAGAGGTCTTCTTATATCTTAATTTATCCAAGACCATGGATTCTGTCTAGCGGAAGCGGTGAAAGAAAATAACTTTAGATTTGTCTTCATTGATCAAGCTGCCCGATAGCCTTAGAAAAATAGCTAATGATTTGCTTAATATTAGAAGCTTCCTTAATCGTAGCTTTACCTCAAAGAGTAGATTCATCCACAAATTGAAGATGAGAGATAGGTCTAGCTCCATGAGCAATGGTAACTCCCTCAAGGGTTTTGTTTTCCCTCTTTTTGGTTATAGTCCTACCGAAGCATTCAACAAGAATGATGAATAAATAAGGGGATAGTGGGTCACCTTGTCTAATACCTCTGGAAGCTGGGAAATACTAAGAAGGCCTACCATTGATAAGAACTAAGTAGGAAACTTAAGAGATACATCCCATAATCCAATCCATCCAATCCTTAGAGAAACCAAATTGCCTCAAAACTTTGATAAGGAAGTGCCGATCCACTCTGTCATAAGCTTTGGATAAGTCTAACCGAATGAACATAGAAGGAGAATTTTGCATATCCATGGAATGGATGGCTTCTCGAGCAAGAACTATCTCATCTACTATTTGATGTCCTTCCACATATCCCCCTTGCTGCGGGAAATAATCTTATGCAAAAGAGGCTTCAACCTTTCTGCCATGATTTTAGTAATGATTTTGAGAAGAACATTACATAAAGCAATAGGTCTAAAAGTTGAGATATGATCAACCTCTTGAGCTTTTGGAACAATAGTAATATAAGTTTTATTTATAACGTTCAAAATTTCTTTGGCTTTCCTGGCCTCTTCCACCACCTCTAATAAATCAACATGAATGATATCCCAGAACTCTTGGTAGAACTCAATAGGAAAACCATCAGGACCTGGGGTTTTCCCTTTTACATTTTAAAAACTACTTGTTGAAGCTCATTGATAGTAACAAGAGCAGTCAAAATAGAGTTCTCCTTAGAAGTGATAAGAGAAGAGATTGCTTAAACTAATTTATAGTGGAAACCATCCCTTTCGGGGTGCCACTTTCAATAGGTTGGGCATAGGAGGAATGGAGCCTTGTCAGCCTCTACCATAGGACATTCCTAACTATACCATATATCTGCAAGATGGATACAAGGGGAATGGAACCTGGGTCGGCATCTACCAGCACCCAGGGCATTTGCCACTACACCACAACAAGCAGATCAAATTTAATTTATAGTGGAAAACACCCCTTTAGAGGTGCCACTTTCAACATGTTGGGCATAGGAGGAATGGAGCCTTGTCGGCCTCTACCAATGCATAGGACATTCCTAACTATACCATATATCTGTAGGATGGAGACAAGGGGAATGGAACCTAGGTCGGCCTCTACCAGCACCCAGGGCATTTACCACTGCACCACAACAAGCAGATATAAATAAATTATTTTTTACTTCGATAAAAATAAAGGAGATTTTAAATTGCATCATTTCCTGAATTAATTATAAAATTTAAATAGTTATTGTAAACTTAAAAGGGACTTTTAAGGAAAGGATTTTAATAACTATTTATGGCTGAATTGGAGTTATGGAAGAATTTTAAATATTTGAATGACCAATAGATTATTATTTATTAAGGAAATAAACTTAAATTTTTATTGATAGATTATATTTGAATTTGTATAGCTAAAAAATGATTTATATAATTTAAGAAAGGTTTTAAATTATATAGCTAAAAGATGATTTGTATAATTTAAGAAAGGTTTTAAACTATATAATTAAAGAATGATTAGTATAATTTAAGAAAGGTTTTAAATTATATAGTTAAAGAATGATTTGTATAATTTAAGAAAGGTTTTAAATTATATTTTTTTTGTTGGATAATAAGGGGTTGTACTCAAGTCCCCCACCCTTGAAAAAATACACCTCTCTTCTTTAGAGCTTGAGATTTTGCAAATAGATATACTTATCATCTCAATTGAGATGTTATAGCTAGAAACCTACATCATTTTACATAAAATGTCTGAATTCTTGATTTTCATTTTCTAGATCTTTTCAAATTCTTGTATGAACACAATTACTCTAGAAGTTAGAATTTTTCTTCACATTTTCCTATAGCAGCCTTCACAATGCCAAAACTTCAACTCTACTATTTATGTCTTGCATCTTAGTAGAGTAATATTTCTAAAACATCATGCTATAATAGTCTGCTATACCAAATCTAAATTGCTAGTTTCCTTTCTCGTTAAAGTCATAGCCCTTCATTGATCTTCCCATCGTTTGAACCCTAGTTGACAAATATTTGCAATTTCATTTTTCATTGACTTGAAAAATCATCACTGCCCTTGTTTTAAATGGTTGACTTCAAAGTATCATATCTCCCTTAATATTTCTTAGATTTTTGCATATGACCACTCATTTTAAAGCTATTCAAATTATGCACAAGTTGGTCAAAGAATGAGTTGAATCATATAACTCTTTGTGAAGATATGGCTCCTAAAATATGAGATATTTTTTAGGAAAAAATCCTAATCCTTTGCACTTTACAATTTCATTTTTCTCATTGTAAGCATCCTTCTATGCTCCTTCAACCTTCCTAGCCTTCCACTCAACATCCAAGCCTTCCGTTGCAGCTCCTTCATCCAGCCCAACCTTCCACGCTCCTTCAGCCTTATCAACCTTGTACATTCCTTCAACCATCCCAGCCTTCCACCCAACATCCCAATATTTTCTTGTAGCTCCTTCAGCCAGCCCAGCCTTCCACTCTCCTTCAGCCAACCCTACCTTCCACGCTCCTTCAGCAAACCCAACATTCCACACTCCTTTAGCCTTGACACTCTAAAGATCAACTCATCATCCTACCTTCCACGCTCCTTCAGCCTCTAGCCTCCCATGCTCCTTCAACCTCTAGTCTTCCATGCTCCTTTAGCCTCCAGCCTTCCACACGCCTTCAACCTCTAGCCTTCCACACTTCTTCAAACTCCAACCTTTCACACTCCTTCAGCCTTCAGATTTTTTGATCATTAAAGCACAAGACCATTTTTCAAGCCCTCTAGGGGGGAACCCCCTAGTCCCAAGGTTTTAAATTATATAATTGAAGAATGATTGTATATATTAGAAATGGTTTTAAATTATACAGTTAAAGAATAAGTTATATAAAAGAATATATTTTAAATTATATAGCTAAAAAATTGATTGTATGATGCAATAGATGAAACTAAGATTTTATAGTTTGATTTTAGAAAGAGGTTGAAGGAATGATTGAATTGAAATATTAAAGAAATGGTTGATTGATTTATTAAAAGAAAGCTTATATTCTTTATGTTATGGTTGAATTGTATTATTAAAAGAAAAAGGATTATGTTGCAATTTAATAAGTTATGATTGAATTAATTCTTTAAAGAGAGAAGGATTGCTAAGTATCTAATTGAGTAAGGTTTAAGGGGCCCTAATTAGTTGGAGAAATGGGATTGTAAGTATTTAATTGATTAAGGGTTATGGGGTCGTAATTAGTTAAAGAAATAAATGAACTTAAGTGTTGATAAAATCTAAGGGATAGATTTTATTCTTAAACATGAACCTTTTATTGATGAAAGGATAGTATGATTAAATAAAATATGACCTCGCTAGATGTTGAGTAAATGATTTGTGAAAATGTATTTGGTGATTGTATAGTTGCAATTTGGTATTATAAATACACTAGATTAAAGGATCATCTAGTAGATGCATGATTCATAGTTTCATGAGTTGTCCTGATCCCTTACTACCATCAATTAAGTGATGGGTAAGCTAAAGGACCAAGGAGAACATAAAAGACCAAATATAGATACATGTTTATGTTATGAATGAAACATTTTAAGATAAACCTTTATTTGGTTATCAATGTAATGTTCTATTCTTTAATAGTATGGTTTCTTCTACCATACCCAAACTATGTATTGATTTATTGATGTATGGAAGTGTATCTCCTAATTGTAAACTATGATGCACCTTGATGATTTAGATATGTTAGCCATTTATTTATGCATGTTCTAGTTAGATATTGTCTTCTTTCAAGCATCTCTTTTATATTCCTTTATTTCACTATGTTCCATGCTTGATTTAATTTCTTAGACTTAGTGTTTATTTTCCTATGTTGTTGGATTTTAAAATGTTTAGAACAATTAAGTAAATTCTTTAGGTAATTAAGAATGTTAATGTTAAATAAAGAAGAAGAACCTAAGGGATTTATGGGGTCCCTTAGGACCAATATTGGGTGAACTCGGTTAAAGAAATTAAACTAATTAGACTTACCACCTAGTAGTTATCAAATGAATATAACTATCTATGAAAGGATTAAGTTACTTCATCACAAATATGGGACGAGTAACCTATTTGCAGTATGTATTTCATACTTACACAAACATACTTGTGTAAGATATAGAAATGAGCATACCCTTCAATGGATAGAAGGAGATAAGCTAGCCCTAATGGATTTGTGGCTAGTAGCTTATCACAATATGCATAGTATACCTATACAGATAGGTTTGTATATGGTATAGAGATGAGTGTATCCTAAATAGATGCTTGAAAGAAGGTTGGTCATTGTAAAGAAATATAGACAACTTACACTTTAGGCTAGCTTAGATATCTTTGTGTGTGTTAGTTATTTGTAAAAAAAATAGCAACCCCTTAGTTAGATTTTTGGGTTGTTACATTTGATATCAAAGGTCTATGTACGAGGGACTAGAGCTTCTTGTTGAGCTAAGGATTTGGGTATCTTCCTATGCAAGCCTTGCTTAGTTCTTAAGCCAAGCCAGGAAGACCTAGAACTCCCATTTTCTAAAGGTCAAAGAAGATGAGGGGAATTATCCCTAGAAGTAGCTACTATATTGTAACACCTTACGTAGTAAGTGTGGCCATGGGCATAGAGTTACTTAGTAGTTTAGAGTACCACCTCTTGTAGAATGAGAGTGGTTTTGGCAATGAAACTCTATTTTTTAGCTTATGCAAATGGCATACTTAGCTAGGATTAGTAGTTTATTTTGGGAAAAAAGTTATAATTTAACATGATATCCTCTCTTTTATGTGACTAGGATAGAATGGTACCTAAGATAATAGGAGGGAAGTTTGTTCCCTCAAATAGACAAAATTGTAAGGATAATGTTAAGGGGAAAACCCAAGATAAAAGTTCAAGGAACTTAAGCAAAGAGGTGGATAACCTCATTACCATTGCCACTATGTTACAAGAACAAATAGAAAAATAAGGGGAGCTAATAAAGCAACAAAGGAAACAAATGAATCAACACAAGCAATTGAATGATACCTATTTTGTAAACTTGGTAAGGGAAGATCGATAGTCCTTAAGCAGGAAAGAAAGTGCTAACTTTATAAAGTGGAAAAATAAGTGGAACAAAGAAAGTAGAGGTAACTTGAGGTACGTGGAAAAAAATAAAGGAAATCATAGGGATCCCAAGGAAAGGTTTCGATCAAGGAATAATAATAGTACCAATGTTGTACCCAGGTGTTGTAGGTGAGTTTGAGAGGAGAGGGTAATCCTCCAAGGGAGGTCCCAGGTTCAAATATCCACCCTACCAAAAAGCTGAATTGGGTATCCAAAATCCAATTGATAATGTTGGTGCAGGCAGGGTCAGGTGCGACTCCCAAGTTACTTTGACAGTGTAGAACCTCCTGTTTGTGGTCTCTCAGACCAAGGCGGCCTAAAAAATAATAGTACCAATGTTGCTCAATGTCAAGAGAAGCACAAAAAAGAAGTGCACTTAGGGCCCAAGAGTGGATGCTACAAATGTGGAGGGCCATATAATGCTAGCAATTATCCTCACCAACCACGACTGCATGCATCTAGTGCAAAGGGAAAGGAACCTACACACAATATTTTTGATGTAATCAAAATCCAGAAGTCAAAAGGGCAAGATCCATTTGCTCTCAAGGGGTTAATTTTTTTTTGTTTATTTTTTTATAAATATTTTAATTGTTAGTGGAGCTTCATATGGTTGTATTTTTTTTAGACTAGCTAGGTATATGTCAAAAAGACTGAGATATTGACACAAAAGTGGAAGGGTAAGTATGGTTCTAGGAAAACCTACTGAGTAGATCAATGTTTCCCTATGGTGGGAAATGACCCTAACCAATGGTTTTACCATAGGATGTTTTATGAAGCATTGTTGCAAATACTTGACATCATCTAGGGAATAAAACAATTGGAAGTTCATAGAACCCTGGTTAATTTCCAAGTTAGATGTGTTTCACTACTAATGAAGAGGAAGAATTGTTTAGTGAATACCCAATTTATCTCAAGAATTTTAGGATGATTCCTTACATTTAGTAAGTGTAATCATCAACACTATCAAGGAGTGATAGTAATATTGATAGATCATGGGGATGAAGAGACCAACCCCATTTGGAAGTATAACCTTAGCCATTAGCGAATGGAAGAAGATGAAATGAGTTAGTTTGTAAAGATAAGAGAACTCAACTCCTTGGTGGTTAAGGAGAATGAAACCTTGTAATAAGATAAGCATCACCCAAACTACTACCAAAAAGGTAATAATGGTCACAACCAAGATGACCTTATAGGGATACAAGTATGATGGTGACCATTATTAATCTAAGTTAGTTATGAGAGATATAACTAACTCTTGGAAAGTACAATTGAAATTTATTGTAGCTTATCCAACTCCTTAGTATGACAAAGAAAAATAACACCAAGATAAGGAGGAGAAGAGAGGACTTTCTCAAATTTTAGGGCTAGTTAGGCATAGTGAAACAAAAGCTAGCCCCAAAAGAAAATTTTTGGAAGAAATTTCAATAGAGGTAGAAAAACCTCACAATTGTAGTTTAGTTACTACAAGAACAATTGATTGATAGAAGGAACAAGTGAACCAACTAAAGCAATGATTGGAAATTATTAATCAAGTTCCCAGAATGAAAAATTCTAAGGTAGATAGGAGGAATATCCTACTACAAAATATTATCAAGGCAAAAGCTTGTATAGAGGTAGGGCTAGCCAAGGACCTAGAGAATATCAGGGTATCCAAATTGATTGGTAAAATCAGCCAAGGTATGGTTGTACAAATTGGAAATGTATATTTTCTTGAGGAATTACTCATTAGTAACCCAAATAGTAGGGTTACCTTTCATGTGCATGATATAACTTTTTGAATGATGGAATAATTTCAAAGCTAGCAATGAAAATTTAGAGGAATGGTTTTGTTCAAGCCTTAAACAATGACCAAGAAGGACTCCTATATGGTTATGTAAATTTTCCTTGTTAACAAGTGGAATTTATTTTTGAGGTTTGTAATGGGAGAGGAGGTGTTTCTTATAACCACAATGAAGGATGGCTCCCAAGCAGGTAGGCTTTGGGAAAGGTTCTAAGCCATGTAGCTTGGACTATTTTAGATATACTTGGTGGTGTTCTGAACTTTGAAATTATACCTTTTCTCATTATAAACACTAATCATGGATCCTTGTGAACTTGGACTACCATTTAGTAGAAAATATAAATCTTAGAAATGCCTACTGAGAATAAAGAATTATTTGAAAAAGAGTAGGTAGGAAATCTACTCTTGAGAGGATTATGGGATCCTCTCCCTCTAAGTTGTTAAAGAGTTCACTAGATTTTAAAATTTGTAAGCTTTAAGGGGTACACAAGCTCACCTTAGGAACAGATCCTAAGAATAATAACATGATAGACTTACTCAAAGAAGGTGTATAGTCATTTTTTATTCGTAATCACATTGACTTATCGATCAAAGCCAAGAAAGCACAATCTCATAATGAGGATTACAATAAAATTTGAACCAAGTTATCATAAAACCTGTAAAGGATGAGGTTTTTGGCACCAAAGATAAGATTTTTGCTTTGGGGAAAGAATAAGTTGCACCCAATATATATTATTTTAAGAGAATGATCATGCAAGGGCGCATAGACCTCCTTACTTTACCTCACTAGGAAGAGCAATGATAAGAGAAAGCAGGATAAAGACCTTTTTTTTTGTTAGAATTAGGGAAGAGTAAAAATAATAACTATCTTCAATGACCCAATTAAATTTAGGACTTGGTCCTTTTTGGAAGATTCACCCTAGATATCCAAACTAGTAGAACCAAATGATGGACCCAAACCTAAAGATATTGTGATTTAACAATATTTGAGGGGTTGGCAATGGGCACTTCATTAGTACGTCTTTGGAGGAGACCTAAGAGAAATATTTCTTTGAGAAGTTCGAGTGGTGTAACCTAAATCTTCTTTTCCAACTTTGGGGGTTGGATCCCATTGTCAAGAGAAAAATATTGGTGATGGAACCCAAATATGGGATTCCATGTGAGAGATGTTACACTGAGTAATAGTCACCTCAATCAAACCATCGTGAAGATGGAATGATTGAGTGCCATAGTTTGCTCATGGTGTAATGAGTAAACTAAGAGGTTTTGCATTGTGGTTCAATTATCCTAAATTCACATAGAATGTTAGGAAATGGGGAGACCATGTAAAGGAATCCTTTAAACTGTATGGGTAGTGTACAAGGTTAACCCTAGCAAGTTATGGGAGAGTTATTACTCATGTCCACTTGAGAGATGTTTACAACATCTAAGACAAAAAATTTAGTAAACCTCTCTGATCTTATCTGGTATATCCTTTGTGAATTTTAACTAAATATAAGCTCTACACACCTCCCTCAGACCAATGATCAAATAAATAATATAGAACATCATTGTTATAGGGTAATTTAGAAGAATGAGTTGTGATCAGACTTGACATGGTCAAGGAAATGGAAGATTAACTTAGGACGATCAGGAAAAGACTTGAGGAAGTCGTTGACATTAGAAAAGCTATGTTGATCTAAAGAGGACTCCAAGAGAATACTCTATGGGGAAAAGGTGTTCTAAAAGTTGAAGCAAATGAAAAGTGCAACCAAATTCATAAAGTTGAATCCTCAGTTTGTGGATCCTTTGATATCTCTAAGAAGGTTAGCCCTATTGCATACCAACTTGCCTTAGCACCTCACATGTCTAAGATCTTTGGTGCCTTCCACATATCCCTGCTTAAGAAATATGTTTCTAACCCTGATCATGTGTGGGATGTTTCTAAACTACATATGATAATTCCTAATGCTATTGAAGTGATGTTAGTGAAGATTCTAGAATTTTGTTCCAAATCCTTGAGGAAACGGATTCTAGAACAATGAAGGGTCCAATGGGACCGATATTCTAAAAAGAGTGCTACTTGAGAGAAAATAGATGATTTAATGAATTTTTTTTTAATTTTTCGTTTGAAATTTTGTAATAATTTTTTTATGATAGGAAACCCACGGGACTAGGTTTAACCCAAGGGGGTAGTATGTCATACCCCACCTTGGGCGAGATTTTGGCCTAACAAACTATACATTGATAAATGACTAATAGATATCTAGTTTGAATGCTTTGAATGATAATTGTGTTGGTTATGATAATTTATGGTTGAAAAATACGGTATTGTTAACTTATTTGTCAATGTGCATTACCAGATACATTCGTGGTGGAAGAGGTAGAATCGACCACCAAGGATGGGGTAATTGGAAAGAGAAGTGATGACTAATATAGCTCAGGGTAACATGAATGAATACCCTCATATAGGTATGCATAATTGCTTTAGGAGTAATCATCAATAATCTATCCACCCAAAGCTAAAGTTGGTAGCCTAGAAGCTATCGTATTTTCGCTAGGTTGATGGAAAAAACTCCCACCTTGTTTGATACACCTGATTGTTGGTATTGTCTGATTGTTTGTTGTGTGAAAAAAATGCTTTGCTAAGGAACTCCATTGAAAAATGGATTAATAGACATAAAGAGTCCATTATCCCAATTCCGTTGGAATATACCATACTAATGGTTGATATTAGTATGGGTATATAATTTCAAAATAATAAATGTGTTTTATTTTTCAAAATAAATGAAATATATTTTATTTAAATAATAAATGAGTTTTTATTTAAATAATTAGAATATATTTATTTCAAATAATAATTTATTTTATTTAGAATAATTATAATGAATATATATTTTTAAATAATAATTGAATTTATTTAAATAATATATAACTTTTATTTTATAATTTAAAGTTTATAATTAGAAGTTATATAAAAGAGATACCTCTACCTCCTTGGGACTTACCCAAAAGTGGCATCTCATTTGGGGTGTTTTCCACACAAAAAAAATTATTTAAAAGAAAATGTAAATGAAATACATTCTTTTTAAAATGTGCATGGTCTTTTCATTTAAAAGAATGAAAGAAGGTTATTTTTTATTAAAAGAAAAAGGGTGTGTAGCCCTTTTTAATTAAAAGAATGAAAACAAGTTTTATAAACAAACTTCTAGAGGAAGCTTGGATGGACGACAAAAATTTTAATGTTTTTAAATTTAAAAATCTCTTTTGCCACTTTGGATAAGGGGGCATTAATGTAAGCAAGGACTTTAGAGAAAGGTAGCTAGATCTACCTTATTAAGAAGCCCCCAAGAGAGAAAGGGAGGAGTTTTTTTGGCTGGAGCAAGGAGGGAGTCTACTAGGGAGAAGAATAGATGTATGATTCAAGGAAAGGTTTTTGGCCGAATTTCTAGATTGGATTTCAAAGAGAAAAGCTTCTTTTTTCTTTATGTTTGCTTAATAAAAAATGAATCCATGTTTAGCATACCTCCCTAACTGGTTTGATCTTCTGAAAACCCCTATTTTAGTGTTTGGAAATGTTTTAAGTTTATTTCTATTTAAGTTTTTAAAAAGAAATGATTTATTTTTAGAGTGGGATGTCACAGGTGTGATGCTCGTGCTCATGTGAGGGTCGACCTCCTCACTATGAGTAGCTCTCACAATGAGAGGCATGCTCCCACACTATGAGCAGGGCTCACGATGGGGACAGTGCCCCCACGCTGTGAGCAACACCCACAGCAAGGGACTGCATGTCCCCTAGCTATGAGCGGGGCTCACAGTGGGAACATCCTCACACTATGAGCAGTGCCCATAGCAAGGGACTGCATATCCCCTGGTTGTGAGTTAGGGTTCACATTGGGAACAACGTTCCCACATTGTGAGTAGGGTTCACAGTGGGGACAACATCCCCACGTTGTGAGCAGTGCTTACAATAGGGGGGTGTGTGTCCCTTGTTGTGAGTAGAGCTCATAGGGGGTACAATGCCCCCACACTGTGAGTAGCACTCACAGTTGGGCCATGTGCCCCACACTATGAGCAATGCTCACAGTGGGGTTGTGTACCCCATGTTGTGAGTGAAATGCTCACAGTGGGGGCAACACCCCGACTATGTGAGCAGAGCACTCACAAGGAGGCTGGCACATCTACGCGCCCTCCCCCCTTTAAATTTATTAAAGAAAAAAAATATTTCGGAAAAATAAATAAATAAATAAAAGTAAAAGAAAATAAATTATTTTTTACTTAGATAAAAATAAAAGAGATTTTATATTGCATTATTTTCTGAATTATTTATAAAATTTAAATAGTTATTGTAAACTTAAGAAAGACTTTTAAGAAAAGGATTTTAATAACTATTTATGATTGAATTGGAGTTATGGAAGAAATTTAAATATTTGAATGACCAATAGGTTGTTGATTTATTAAGGAAAGTAACTTAAATTTTTATTGATAGATTATATTTGAATTTGTATAGCTAAAAAATGATTTGTATAATTTAAGAAAGATTTTAAATTATATAGTTAAAGAATTATTTGTATAATTTAAGAATGGTTTTAAATTATATAGTTAAAGAATGATTTGTATAATTTAAGAATGGTTTTAAATTATATAGTTAAAGAATGATTTGTATAATTTAAGAATGGTTTTAAATTATATAATTGAAGAATAATTATATTTTTTAGGAATGGTTTTAAATTATATAGTTAAAGAATAATTTGTATAATTAAAAGATAAGTTTTAAATTATATAGCTAAAAAAATGATTGTATGATGCAATAGATGAAACTAAGATTTTATAGTTTGATTTTACAAAGAAGTTGAAGGAATGGTTGAATTGAAATATTAAATAAAATGGTTGATTGATTTATTAAAAGAAATCTTATATGCTTTATGTTATGGTTAAATTGTATTATTAAAAGAGAAGGGATTATGTTGCAATTTAATAAGTATGATTGAATAATTCCTTAATGAGAGAAGAATTGCTAAGTATCTAATTGATTAAGGTTTATGGGGCCCTAATTAGTTAGATAAATGGGATTGTAAGTATTTAATTGATTAAGGGTTATGGGGCCTTAATTAGTTAAAGAAATAAATGAATTTAAGTGTTGATAAAATCTAAGGGATAGCTTTTATACTTGAACATGAACCTTTTATTGATGAAAAGGATAGTATGATGAAATGAAATATGACCTCCCTAAATACTAAGTGAATGATTTGTGAAAATGCATTTGGTGATTGTATAGTTGCAATTTGACATTGTAAAGACACTACATTAAAGGATCATCTAGTAGATTCATGATACATAGTTTCATGAGTTGTCTTGATCCCTTACTACCATCAATTGAGTGATGGGCAAGCTAAAGGACCAAGGAGGACATCAAAGACCAAGACAAATACTTATTTATGTTATGAATGAAATATTTTAAGATCAACCTTTATTTGGTTATTAATGTAATGTTCTATTCTTTAATAGTATGGTTTCTTTTACCATACCCAAACTATGTATTGATTTATTGATGTATGGAAGTGTATCTCCTAATTGTAAACTATGATGCACCTTGATGATTTAGATATGTTAGCCAGTAATTGATGTATGTTCTAGTTAGATATTGTCTTCTTTCAAGCATCTCTTTTATATTCCTTTATTTCACTATGTTTCATGCTTTATTTAATTGCTTAGACTTAGTGTTTATTTTCCTATGTTGTTGGATTTTAAAATGTTTAGAACAATTAAGTAAATTCTTTAGATAATTAAGAATTTTAATGTTAAATAAAGAATAAGAAACTAAGGGATTTATGGGGTCCCTTAGGACCAATATTGGGTGAACTTAGTTAAAGAAATTAAACTGATTAGACATACCACCTAGTAGTTATCAAATTAATATAACTATCAATGAAAGGATTAAGTTACTTCATCACAAATATGGGATGAGTAACCTATTTGGTGTATGTGTTTCATACTTACATAGACATACTTGTGTAAGATATATAAATGAGCATACCCTTCAATGGACCAAAGGAGATAAGCTAGTCCTATTAGAAGTGTGGTTAGTAGATTATTACAATACGCGTAGTATACCTATATAGACATGCCTTCATATGGTATAGAGATGAGCATATCCTAAATATATGCTAGAAATAAGTTTGGTCATTAGAAAGAAATATAGACAACTTAAAGTTTAGGCTAGCTTAAATATCTTTGTGTGTGTTAGTTTTTTGCAAAAAACAATAGCAATCCCTTAGATTTTTGATTTGTTACATTAACCCTTCCAAACCTGCCTAAGCTCCAACTTCATTATTTTTCTTAAATCCGCTATTGAAAGCATAATGAGACAAATCTCTTCTTTATTGTTTCTAATTATTCCTCCTCCTCCTACTGATCTTGGATTTCCTTTAGATGCTCCATAAAAATTCAATTTGACCAACACCACATCTGGTGATTTCCAGTTTATATTCTTTTTTTTTTTTTTTTCTCCTATACCTAACTTCATAATTCCATTTGATGACTTGACTCCATATATCAAGGCCCTATGCTTCCAAAATAAGGATTAATTGCATTGATAAGATTGGTTTAGACTCCTCTATTACCTCCAAATTGCTTTCCTTTCCTTTAAATATTCTTCTATTTCTTTCTATCCATATAATCCAAAGTATTGTATCTTTTGATATATCCTAGATTACCTGTAAAACCTCAATTTTAAAAGTGCTCTGCCATTGCTATAACCATTCTTCAATTCTACCATTCATCACCATGCAATTACCAAACATATTAAGAATTCATTTCCATAATTTCTAGACTATTGAGCAGTGTTCCAAGAGATAGTGTATACTCTCCTCATGCTTTTCCAAAGAACACATTGTGAGGGGCTATGAAAACCCCTTTTCATAAGGTTATTCCAGGAAAAAATCTTCTATGATGTACTAGCCAAACAAACATTTTGACTTTAGGAATGCTTAGGCTATCCCAAATATCTCTCCATATTCTTGATATTTCTATTTTGTTATTGCTTTATATTATATCCACTTCTTGTTGTATATTATCTCAAGCTATTCAACTCTTAAATGAATGCATCCTTAGCTCCCCTCAGAATAATCATTGTTGTAATCTTTTTACTCAATTGCCTCCTAGCATCAATGTCTTGTATACTTGTAAAAAAATTTCCTTCCATTCGTATTTTTCTTCCCAATCCTTATACAAAATGTTTGAAACCCTATCACCATATTTATGTTGAAGTAATCTCATCCATGGTTTCAAAATTAAATCTAGATTGAGTGGTTTTTTATCACACCAAGTATCCATCCAAATATAAATATTTTCTCCAGTTTCCATCACCCATCTTAAACCTTTTATCACTAGATCAATTGATTTTTTAAAATAGTTTCATAGAGTATAACCATTTGGTAGAGAGTGTGTAGTAAATATTAAGCTTGGATCATTTATCTCAACATGCTTACTTAGAAGAATTTTTTCCCATTGTCTTTGACTCTCTTTTTACAATCTCCAAATTAGTTTTCTCCTAAGAGCTAAGTTTGCATCCGTAAGAACTCTTAAACAAATTTCTCCCCTAGTTTTATCATGACACACCTTGCTCCATTTCATTAAATGAAAGTTCCTTTTATCATGTAATCCTGACCACAAAATGACCACATAATATAGATTATTTTTTTCTATTGATTTTGCCATAGTATACAAGGACATATATATGTTGAACGACCTATAAGATTGATTTAATTAGTTGCACTCTTCCTACTAACATTAACCTTCTATATTTCCATGTTGATAGTTTGTTCAAAAAATTAATTATATATGGATTCCATAATTCTATCCTCATTCTCCCCTCAAATAAGTGCATCCCTAGATAAGTGGTTGGCAATTTTACCTCCATTTAAAGTAAGTTACATATCTCTACTTTGATTTTAATTGAGGTGTTTAGGAAGTAAATTTTGGATTTTGTCCTATTAAGTTTTTTCCCTGATGCTCTTTCATATTCCTTTAATAACTTATTCAAAGTTCTTACCTTGTTTATCCTTACCCTCCCAAAAAGGGTTGTATCATATACAAATTGTTGATGGGTTATGTTCTTGATGTTATTACTAGCCTTAAGATCACTTATGAGCCTATCTTTGTTAGCTTCTTCAAGTTCCTACCCAAAACCTCTACCATAATAATAAACAAATATGGTTATAGAGGATCTTCCTGTCTAAGACCTCTCATGGCTTTAAATAATTCTATTACTAACCCATTGACCAACAATGAATATGAAGTTGTAGATATACAAGCTTTAATCCATCTAACTCATTTCTTCCCAAATATAAACTTTTCTAATACTACAAAAATAAAATCCCATTTAGCCTTCTCATAGGCTTTACTCATATTAAGTTGTAAGATCATTGCTTTCTCTTTTCTTGAAGTTGTTGAATACATAACTTCATGAGCTACTATGATCCTATCCAAAATTTGTCTCCCTTTAACAAATCCTCCTTGTTATTCAAAAATAATTTTGTCTAACAATGGTCTTAATTGATTCGCCATAAGTTTTGATATGATCTTATATGCCATATTACATAGGCTTATGGGTCGAAAAAAATCAAACAATTTTGCATCTTTCTTTTTTGGAATTGGGGTAAGCTATGTTGCATTTATTTTATAAGGTATGTATTGTTTTACCCTGGGTTGTTCCATTGCCACCAATACAAAATCCTTCACTATACCCCAATTATGTTGATATAATATTGTAGATGTCTCATCTGGACCTAGGAATTTATCCTTAGTAGAAAAGAAAAGGGCTAAATGAACTTCTTCTAGAGTAATAGGCTCCAACAATTTCCTATTTGCTTCATCTATTATAACTAAAGGTACTTCTTGAAGAAGATTATCATTAAGAACTACAAACCCCTTTGATCCTAGAATATTATGATCAAAAGATCTTGCGTTCTTTCTAATTTCACTTTGGTCTTCAATCCAAACCCCTTCTACTAATTTTATATGTTGATCTTTGTATTATAGTCATCTTATGAATAAAATTTGTAATTTTTATCTCCTACTTTTAACCAAGTTTATCTCAATTTTAATCTCCAAAATTTCTCTTCCTTTAAATATTATGATATGAGGGGTTTTCGGCCATAACTCACTCATTCGGACTCGGATTGAGCTAAAATTTTGAGGGTAAATGCTTGAAAAACCCTAGAATGTCTCCACAAATTTTCATATCATTTGGAGCAACATAGATCCTAGTGCATCCCTATGTGTGAACGAGATATTTGGCAAGCGGCTATGCGAGGGTTTCATCTGGGTTGAGTGCAAGCAGCTCTAGAGGTTGGTTTTTAGGGCCTTCGAGCCCTAGCGGCCAATATTTTTGTGGTTTATGCTCAATATTTTAGCAGGAAATGTTGCAAGGGATACAATATGGGTTAGAAATTTGTCTTTCAACAGATCCTATTGTGAACTTGAGTGACAACGGCTTCCAATTTTTTGCATAAAAGAAAATTGAAAACCATACCTTTCCACGATGTCCAGGGCAAGGATTAAAGAGATCATGAAACAAGTTTCAAGCAGTTGATCAAAAAATGGCTCATATCTCAAGTGAATCTAGTGCTAAGGTGCACCTACAAAATAATTCTACAGTGAAAACCCCTATCAAGGGTAAGAATTTCGAAGACTCAGTCCCAAAAATGAATTTTAGGGATGTCCTTCGTGGTGTACAGCCTCAGCCCAATGCTAATATCAATATTTGGACTTCCCATAAACCTATAAGAATGCCTAAGATTGATCCTAGGAAAATGGAGTCAGGATGTCTTAAAGCAGCTGATGGAACTCCTATTGTTAAGCTTAATATGGGTAACATTCAGACTGGCATTGAAGATTTGGAAAAAAGAGGACTAATTTTTTGGTTCGTGGGTTTTTGTCCGAGTCTATCTGCTTTCAAAGTCTAGGCTACAAAAAGCTAGAAAACTAAAGGTGAGTTACAAATCTCTATTTATCCAAATGGTTATTTTCTTGTTTTATTTGCTAATAATGAATATAGAGAGAAAACTTTTCAAGGGGGTCCTTGGTTTTTTGGAAGGGCGGGGCTTTTCATGAAGCCTTGGCATACTAAATTTAAAGCCGAAGAAAATATGCCTTCTATAGCTCCCATGCGGGTTAGACTCTTTGGCCTCCCTATTGAATTTTGGAATCCTACTACTTTTTCTTCAATGGGAAACTCTTTAGGAACTTTTATGATGATTGTTGATTGTACTCAAAATTTTGAACTTACTATTTATGCTCGGATTTGTGTTTTAATGGATTTTGACAAACCCCTACCTAAAAATATCACATTACAATTTGGGGAAGACACTTGGGAGCAAGTAGTGGACTATGAGAACATTCATTTTCGTTGTAGATTTTGCCATGAATATGGTCATTTGGCTAGTGCTTGCCCAAATAAAATTCATGATCAAAAGAAAGAAGATATAAACTTAGCAGGTTTCCAAATACCTTAGAAGAAGAACACTCAAAAAAACCAGTTATGAAGGATCAATCAAAGTCATCTGCTAATATGTTTGAAATCCTTTCCACAAATGATGTCCCAAGTGAGGAAGAGGAAATAATGGAAACTGAAATCTTAGAAACACAATTTAAATATGAAGGGAAGAACTCGGAGACAAACCAACAAATCAAAGTTTTTCAACAGAAAAAAAAAAGAGAAAATTTACACAAGAAAAACAATATTTCAAATGTCAAAACTTCAAATAATGCAGGTCCCAATATAGACTCCGTTGAACCATCTAGTAAAATTTTGGTTTTGTACGAGCATTCTTCAAGGTTAGAAGCCATCTTAGATTCAATTGGAATAAGTCAAGAAATAGGGAAAAAAAATTGAAGATGGATTCTAATCAAAAAGTAGGTCGCAAGACCAATCAATATCATATGGTAAAAGAAGGTGAAAAGCTTGTAGAGGAAGGTAATATTAATGCCCTTCCCAACTTTTTTAGCCTTGGTATTAATGAAGATCATCACTTGGAATATTAGAGGACTCAAAGGGAGTCTTTCAAAACAAAATGAAATTAGAAGAATGATTCAAATAAATCATCCACATCTTGTTTTCCTTCAAGAAACAAAGATTTCAATGGAGGATATGGACTTAATTGTCAGTAAAATTTGGCCAGCTAGAAAAGTGGTTTCCCTCAGTTCCCAAGGGACTTCGTGTGGCATTGCTTGTCTTTGGGACCCAAAAGAGATAGTTATTCACCATATGGTTGGTAGTTGGGGTTTGTTGGCTATAGCTATTCAAAGTAGACATTCTAACCAAATTATGCTCTGCATTACTGTTTATGCTCCAACTTCTTTAGAGGAAAAAAGAAGATAGTGGAAGGATATTACTCATATTATCTCTCATTTTCCTAAAGCTTGGATCTTGATCGGAGGAGATTTCAATACCATCCTCTCTCTGGATGAGAAAAGGGGGGAAATAGAAATTTGGACAAAAGCACTGACCTCATGAGCAAATATATTGCAAACCTCCATCTTGTGGATATCCAACCGAGATAATGGCCTTATGACTTGGTCTAACAGAAGGCAAGGCTTAGCTTGTATAATGGAGAGATTGGATAGGTTTTTGCTCTCTGAAAATTTCTTAATCCATGGTCACATTCCTAAAGTGAATGCTCTTAATAATGTTGGTTCGGATCATTGGCCAGTCATGGTGGAAATGTGGAAAACCAATGTGAGTTTCTCTCCTTTTCGTTTTCAATTAATGTGGCTTAGAGAAATTTCCTTCAAACGTTGTGTGCAACAATGGTGGAAGGAAGGTAAACCTAGGCATGGGACTAAGATGTTTTGTTTTACCAAAAGACTGCAATACATTCAATCCAAAATCAAGACTTGGAACTGGAAAGAGTTTGGGGATGTTCATAAAAAAAACATGAAGTTATTGCTCATCTTGAAATTTTGAATAAGAAAATCCGTTTAGATGGCCTCACAGAGAAGAGAAGTGCAGATGAAATTAAACTCACAACTCAGTTAGAGGAATGGGAAAAAAGAGAAGAAATCTTATGGAAGCAAAAATCTAGAATTCAATGGCTCAAAGAAGGAGATCGAAATACAAATTTCTTCCACAAATCTCTTCTAGCTCGAAGATCTCACAACTTTATTTCTTCCTTAAAATCAGATTCTGGAGATGTTGATTATACTTGGGATGGCATGAACTCTATTGTTGTTGATTACTTTTCCAATATTTTTGTTGCTACTCCTCTTGACTCGACTTCACAACAAAATGTTCTTCAAGCAATCCCTTATCTTATCACTTCTGAGGATAACTCTATTTTGACTACTCCTGTTACTATCAATGAGCTTCAACAAGTAGTTTTTAAAATGCAAAAAGGGAAAACCCCAGGTCCTGATGGTTTTCCCATTGAGTTCTACCAAGAGTTCTGGGATATCCTTCATGTTGATTTATTAGAGGTGGTGGAAGAAGCCAGAAAAGCCAAAGAAATTTTGAAGGTTATCAATAAAACTTATATTACTCTTGTTCCAAAAGCTCAAGAGGTTGATCATATCTTAGCTTTTAGACCTATTGCTTTATGTAATGTTCTTCTCAAAATCATTACTAAAATCATGGTAGAAAGGTTGAAGCCTCTTTTGCATAAGATTATTTCCCCAAAGCAAGGGGTTTATGTGGAAGGACGTCAAATAGTAGATGAGATAGTTCTTGCTCAGGAAGCCATCCATTCCATGGATATGCAAAATTCTCCTTCCATGTTCATTCGGTTAGACTTATCCAAAGCTTATGACGGAGTGGATTGGCACTTCCTTATCAAATTTTTGAGGCAATTTGGTTTTTCTAAGGATTGGATGGATTAGATTATGGGATGTATCTCTTTAGTTTCCTACTTATTTCTTATCAATGGCAGGCCTTCTCAGTCTTTCCCAGCTTCCAAAGGTATTAGGCAAGGTGACCTGCTATCCCCTTATTTATTCATCATTCTTGTTGAATGCTTGGGTAGGACTATAAAAAAAAGAGGGAAAATAATTGCTAGACCTATCTCTCATATTCAATTTGTGGATGACTCTACTCTTTTAGGTAAAGCTATAGTTAAGGAAGCTTCTAATATTAAGCAAATCATTAGTTGTTTTTCTAAGGCTACTGGGTAGTTGATCAATGAAGACAAATCTAAAGTTATTTTCTTTCACTTCTTTGCTAGACAGGAATCCATGGTCTTGGATAAATTAAGATATAAGAAGACCTCTCTTCCAATCACTTATTTAGGTATTCCCATAAATATTCAAAAGCAAAAAAATAAAGATTGGAATTGGTTGTTGGACAAAGTCAAGAAGAAAATTGGAAAGTGGACCAACAAGTGGCTTTCTTCTGGGGATAGAATCACCTTGGTAAAATCAGTCCTTCAAGCTATTCCTATTTATTTTTCTTCCGTTTTGAATACCCCAAAGGTTGTTCTTCAAGAATTGGATCAAATCAGTCATCGTTTCCTTTGGAGTGGTACTAAGGAGAAAAGAAAATGGGCCTTGGTGAAATGGGATACTTTATGTCTTCCTAAGAGTGAATGGGGGTTAGGATTTTGGTCTTCAATTAATAACAACAAAGCTTTAGCTGCTAAATTATATTGGAGGATGTTGCATAAACCCAATGCTCTTTGGGCCAATAATCTGCGTGCTAAATATGTTGAGAACAAAAGTCCTAAAGACCTTGTTCGCTATAAACTTCCTACCAAAGGTTCTCCTATTTTAGCAGTTCTTAAGACTGGTGAGGATTTGATAAAGAAAAAATTATTTTGGATCATTCATAATTGTCAACATGCAAATTTTTGGACAACTTCTTGGGATGGTCACAAGCCTTTGATAACTCAGTTTCCCGATTGAAGGCCTTGGATGGAGGAGCTTCACCGAGCTAATTGGATAAAGGTGGCTAATTATTTTTGGTACCATATTGGTAATTCAAAGGTTGGTAGATATTGGATCCCTATTGAGGACTGGCCTATTCAAATCCCAAAAATGCAAAGACAAGATATCCAAGGCATCCTTCATATGAGATCCCTCTCTTGGTCCCATGAAAAAGATTGTTTTGGATGGAACAACACTACTAAGGGTGAGTATTCAGTTGCTCAAGGTTATTTGACATTATGCCATAATAATCCCAACCATTCTTCTGACATATTTTATCGATTGTGGGCTCAAAAACTTTGGCCTAAGGTGAGGTTCTTTAATTGGCTTTTATTAAATTGTAGGGTGCTTACTAGTGAGCATCTTATGAAGCATGGTTTTCATGGCCCTTTTAGATGTGAAATGTGTGAAGAGAATGTAGAAAATATCAACCATATTTTTATTGAGCGTACTTTAGCCTCTGAGCTATGGAGGAGAATGGCCACTTTACTTTGCTTGCAGTGGTTCAATTTTTTTACTTTTGAACAGCTTTGGAGGGATTGGCCTAATCAAGAGGGTGTTGATCATTTTATTAGGCAGTTAGTTTGAATGGGTTCTACCATTCTTCTTTGGAATATTTGGAATGAAAGGAACAACCAAATTTTTAATCAAGATAGGAAGGATATTCACTATATTTGGCAAAATACCATAGCCAACTTAGTTGAATCAGTCCATCAACTCCATAATCACCCCCAAAACTCCCACCAAAGATGGGATCAAATGATGCAAAGATTGAAGATTAAATCTTCTAAGGGCAACCAACTTAAAGGGAATGTGAGTATTAGTAAGATGGATAGGACTAGAAATTGGCAACCTCCTCCTAAGGATTTTGGAAAAGGTAATACTGATGGAGCCTCTAGAGGGAACCCTGGAAAATCCAGTGTGGGAGGAATTGGTAGACTTTCAGATGGCTCCTTGGTTTTTACTTTTGCTAAGAATTTGGGTATTCTTTCCAATAACCTTGCTGAGGTGTATGGTGTCCTCAGAGGCCTTCAAAAGGCTACTAAGGTTGGATGGGAAAAGGTGTTATTTGAGTCTGACTCTCAACTTATGATTAATCTCTTGAAGACTCCTTCTAAGAATCATAAGGTGGATTGGAGAATAAAAAAAATATTGAGAAGATTCAGTTAATCCAGATGGGATTTTTGAAAGTTGATTACAATCATGTGGTCAAAGATCAAAACAAGAGTGTTGATGCTTTAGCTAATTGGGCTTTGGACAAAGGTGATCTTACTTGTTATGGCCACCCTCCTATATGGTGGGATTCTCAAATTAGGAAAGTTCTTCTTTCTATCATTTCTTTGGATGGCTCCAATTCTGAAGGTACCTAGTTTCTTCTTGTTTTTTTTTTTTTTGCTTCTCTTTGGTTCATTCAATTTTTTTTAGTTCCCTAGCTCATTCTATTCTTTATTTTGTTTCCTCTGTTGATTCTTGCCTTAATAGTCTTCTGGTCTAGATAGGTCATTATTTTGTTCAATTTTTTTTCTTTTTTCTTTTTTATTTATTTATTTTTTTTAGTTTTTTAAGGTGGGTGGGTTCTTTTGTTTTGTTTTATTTTTGTGTTCTTTGTGTTTTTTTTTGTTGTTCTTGTGTTTTTGTTGTGTTTTTTTTATGTTTTTTATTATTTTTCTTGTGTTTTTTTCGTTCTTGTTCTTGGGTTTCTCTTTGTTTGTGTTATTTCGTGTTTTTATGTGTGAGTGTTTTCTATGTTTTTTGTTTTTGTTTATTGTCTGTTGTTGGTTGTTTTTATTTTTATTTTTATTTTTAGGTTTTGGTTGTGTTTATTTTTCATGTTTTTTTTTTGTTATGTCTTTGTAGTGTTCTGTTGTTTTTGTCTTGTTTGTGTTTTGTTATGTGGTTCTTGTGTTTTTCTATGTGGTTTGTGTTGTGGTTTCTTTTATCTTATTGTGCGTGTTTGGTTGTGCTTTTTTTTTTTTTTTTTTTAGCGAAAAACCCCTTGCGGGGCCGCCTTGGTCTAAGATACCATGAACAGGGGGTTCTACACCGTCAAAGTCACCCGGGGTCGCACCCAGCCCTGCCCACACCAACATTATCAATTGGATTTTGGGTACCCAATTCAGCTTTTTTGGTAAGGTGGAGATTCGAACCTGGGACCTCCCTTGGAGGATTGCCCTCTCCTCTCCAACTCACCTACAACACTGGGTTGCTTTTGTTTTTGACACACTCAAGGAGCATGTTTTTTATTTTATTTTATTATTTTTGTTGTTATTTACTTATTTTTAAATTGGTTTTGTGTGTTTGTTTGCTCCTTGAGTATGTCAAAGGTGGTAGGCCAGGTCCGAGTCTTGGGCGTTTTTGGTGGAATGGATACCCCTGCCTCCTTGGGTCTTACCCGAAAGTGGCATCCCTTTTGGGATATTTTCCACAAATAAAAAATATATATTATGATATTCACTAAATAAATCTCTTTCCTTTGAGCTTGGATTATTATGATCACTTTTTTAGAATATTGAAAGTTTATCTTTTAGTTCTGTTGAGTGATATTTTTACCCAATTACGAAAATACACTCATAGTTAGGATCTTGTTAAGCAATCCTCTCTTGCAAAGAAATGATTAGTTTCTCCAAGGTTATGTTTTAATTAACTTCTGAACATGTGCTTGTATACTTGTAAATAAAATGTTACTGTAATACCTCAACGATGCACGTCACTGTTAACAAGGGGTCTGTGGTTTGGTATTTTGATTTAAATTGAAAAATGTTGTTGTTTCATGAAATTAAATGCTAAAATGTAAGATTAATAATCAAATATTGCAAAAAGAAATAAAACCTGTGGAGTGCAAAATATTTGATTTAACCTTAGAAAATGATTTTAATTAAATTTATCCAAATGATTAATGTTTGAACTTTAATTTAGAAAATTTAATTAATTAAATCCTAATGTTTATTTCAAATTTGTAATGCAAAAATTAAAATGAAATAAACATTTACGCTAATGTGGGAATTTTTTTTTATTTATGGAAAACATCCCAAAAGGGATGCCACTTTCGGGTAAGACCGAAGGAGGCAGGGGTATCTATTCCGCCAAAAATACCCAGGACTCGGACCTGGCCTACCACCTTTGACATACTCAAGGAGCAAACAAACACACAAAACCAATTTAAAAATAAGTAAATAACAATAAAAATAATAAAATAAAATAAAAAGCATGCTCCTTGAGTGTGTCAAAAACAAAAGCACAACCAAACATGCACAATAAGATAAAAGAAACCATAACACAAACCACATAGAAAAACACAATAACCACATAACAAAACACAAACAAGACAAAAACAACATAACACTACAAAGACATAACCCAAAAAAAACATGAAAAATAAACACAACCAAAACCTAAAAAAAATTAAAAAAATAAAATAAAAATAAAAACAACCAACAACAGACAATAAACAAAAACAAAAAACATAGAAAACACTCACACATAAAAACATGAAATAACACAAACAAAGAGAAACCCAAGAACAAGAACGAAAAAAACACAAGAACAACAAAAAACAACACAAAGAACACAAAAACAAAACAAAACAAAAGAACCCACCCACCTTAAAAAAACTAAACAAAAAAAAATGAACAAAACAATGACCTATCTAGACCAGAAGACTATTAAGGCAAGAATCAACAGAGGAAACAAAATAAAGAATAGAATGAGCTAGGGAACTAAAAAAAACTGAATGAACCAAAGAGAAGCAAAAAAAACAAACAAGAAAAAACTAGGTACCTTAGAACTGGAGCCATCCAAAGAAATGATAGAAAGAAGAGCTTCCCTAATTTGAGAAGCCCACCATATAGGAGGGTGGCCATAACAAGTAAGATCACCTTTGTCCAAAGCCCAATTAGCTAAAGCATCAACACTCTTGTTTTGATCTTTGACCACATGATTGTAATCAACTTTCAAAAATCCCATCTAGATTAACTGAATCTTCTCAATAATTATTTTTATTCTCCAATCCACCTTATGATTCTTAGAAGGATTCTTCAAGAGATTAATCATAAGTTGAGAGTCAAACTCAACTAACACCTTTTCCCATCTAACCTTAGTAGCCTCCTGAAGGCCTCTAAGGATACCATACCCCTTAGCAAGGTTATTGGAAAGAATACACAAATTCTCAGCAAAAGTAAAAACCAAGGAGCCATATGAAAGTCTACCAATTCCTCCCACACTGGCTTTCCTAGGGTTCCCTCTAGAGGCTCCATCAGTATTGAATTTTCCAAAATCCTTAGGAGGAGGTTGCCAATTTCTAGTCCTATCCATATTACTAATACTCACATTCCCTTTAAGTTGGTTGCCCTTATAAGGTTTAATATTCAATCTTTGCATCACTTGATCCCATCTTTGGTGGGAGTTTTGGGGGTGATTATGGAGTTGATGGATCGTGAAGAACACAAGCTTATACTGAGAGGGGGGGTGAATAGTATAAGACCTCTTTTTACTTTTTCCTTTATACTTCAAAACAGTAAAGCAATATACCCAAAGCAATATCAAAACAATGCACAAAATCATTCACAAAGTGACACCAATTTTAACGTGGTTCATCCATAATGGCTGGTCTACGTCCAAAAAACTTTTCTCTAAAAGTTATCTCAAAGTTCTTTGGGAATACTTCCCAATTACAATGTTTATGAGCCTCGGCTCAAAGGAGATACCTTCCCCTCTACTCTGGAAATGATCCCTCAGAAGATCAACTGCCTCTACCTCTTGCCAGCACGTGGAACTCCTTTCCACCGAAGACCTCCTGTCCTTAATGCTTAGCCTAAGAGACCTTCGCCTTCTATGATCATGTCCACGACGACTCATCAACCTATACCAAACATAGTCGGTCGGTCTAGTACAAGTCTTCCTCTGTCCGTCAGATCTATCCAACTCTTGAACAAATCAATCCTCTACATACAAGCCTTCTCAAAGACTTGCCAAATCTGTCCTCGGGTTCTTCTCATAGAACCAATGCACCTCTATCCTCAAGTTCTCTGATAGAACTATCAAACTTAGCTCACAAGTCCTCTGCTAGGACCTGTCAAAATCTGCTCACAAGTCCCCATCGGAACCTGTCCAAAACTGCTCACAAGTCCCCATCGGAACCTGTCCAAAACTTCTCACAAGTCCCCACTGGAACCTGTCCAAAAACTGCTCACAAGTCCCCACTAGAACTTGTCCAAGAACTGCTCACAAGTCCCCACTGGAACCTATACAAAAACTCAGCAAGCTCACCAAGAAAAACTTTCTTAGTAGGAAATCACAAAGTGATTTGTTAGAGACTCAATGTGATTTGTCAAACTCATAGAAGCATAAAGAGAATTGTTAGAGACTCAATATGTTCTATACTCAAATCCCAATCTCAAAACTCAACTCAAATCAACTCAGCTCAATCTCAATCTCAAATCTGAAAACTCAACTCAATATCCGAAATGGATAGGATAGAATGTTTTCTTTCAAGAACATGAAACCCCAACAATTGCCAACTATGCAAAGAATCACATAACAATGATACTCATGTTCTTTTCACCATCAATTAGGGTTTCAACAACAATTCTCATCAAACAAGGTTTAGTCAACTAACACCATTCAACTCAACATCAACCTTGAAGCATTCAACCAATCATCACAAGAAAAGGAAACAAGTAGAAATCCTTTTCCCTCCAAAGATATTTGAACAAAATAGCCACCAACACTATATCACCAAATGCAAAGAATAACTTGCTCAAATCAACTCAATGGAGTAAGCCCAATATCATGAATCAAGTAAAGCAATAACTTGATCAAACAACCTCTATGGAAGCAACTCAACCATCAAACTCAAAACAACCAACCAAGGGTTCCACCAAATCAATGCAAGTAGCTAGACTCACAAATATAAACCCTAGTGCACAAAGCTTCCACTATCTCAAACAAAAAATTATGCATTCACCAAAAACTCTCCTTAAGGATAACAATGCATAAGTAGTCTTCAACAAACCAGAAAATAGGATTTACACCTAGCCAAAGGATACCTAGTAGAATACCTTTTCACTCCAACCTTATTTCAGAAAACATACACCAATCATACTCATAAGAAGAATGTGCCCATACCTTATTGGAGTAGAAGATAATTGAACCTTCAAGTTGTCACCACACACAACTCTCAAAATTCCAACCAAGTTAGGGTTAGAATAAAAAGAAATGAGCAATAATATAAACTTCCTTTATTACACCTTTTAGCTTCACTTCTTTAAACACAACCACCATAATATGCCAATAAATCAACAATCACAGACTCACACCTTATACCTCCATTTTTAATTTTAGCATAGCAAAGAATAATCTTAAAAATACATCCAAAGAAATATGCCCTTATTTCTCCTAAGCTTTTATTCAATGCTAATCACAAAAGCCAAAACTCATAAAATTTAATCACACCTTGTAAATCATTGTCCAAGAAACTCCGAATTTCACGGCATAAAGATGTTTTAATAAAAACGTGTTACTCTAGCAAAGCACCCCCGTGAGACTCGAAACGATGACCTCCGCCAATGTAGCGCCCAATAGTAGCCTTCGCTGCCACTAGCCCACGCGGGCTACGAAGTTCACAAGTGAACTTCCCTCCACTTCACCCTCGAAAAAACTCTTGAAGACTTTTCAACCGCACGTGCTTCTAAGTCTTCCTTCGATCGCAGCGAATATAGAGCACAAACACCGCAAATTGCATTTGGGGAATTTTGAATTCATTAGCCTTCCAACCTTAGGAGTTGGAGAATAAATAGTCTCTTCGAAGACACCTTGACGTCGGCGAAAATAAAGACCATTTCGAAATTAATCAAAAGTCTTTTCAAAAAGGGTTTAAAAACCCTTAAATAATTTTAATAAATTAAGAATAAAAAAAAGTTTAAAAACCTTTAAGTATTTTTAATAAATTAAAAATAATTTCTCCCTTAATGAATTAAATAATTAATTAATTAAAACCTTGAAGGGTTTTAAATAATAATTAAATAAATAATAAAGAGAACCTCCATTGGTTTTAATAAAAACCATTGCCAATGGAATCTCTCCGGATTCTCTTAAAAATATTCTCTTGGAATCTTCCACCTTTGAAGCCAACACATCCTCTTAACATTAATGCCATTTCCTTTTGACATCAATGACAACTCATAGACAAGAAGCTAGGATCTCAAACCCAAAATTGCCAACAAAGCTGATTCAACTAAGTTGGCTATGGTCTTTTGCCAAATATAGTGAATATCCTTCCTATCTTGATTAAAAATTCGGTTGTTCCTTTCATTCCAAATATTCCAAAGAAGAATGGTAGAACCCATCCAAACTAACTACCTAATAAAATGATCAACACCCTCTTGATTAGGCCAATCCCTCCAAAGCTATTCAAAAGTAAAAAAATTGGACCACTATAAGCAAAGTAAAGTGGTCATTCTCCTTCATAACTCAGAGGCTAAAGTACACTCAATAAAAAGATGGTTAATATTTTCTACATTCTCTTCACACATTTCACATCTAAAAGGGCCATGAAAACCATGCTTCATAAGTTGCTCACCAGTAAGCACCCTACGATGCAATAAAAGCCAATTAAAGAACCTCACCTTAGGCCGGAGCTTTTGAGCCCACAATCGAGAAAATATGTCGGAAGAATGGTTGGGATTATTATGGCATAAGGTCAAATACCCTTGAGCAACTGAATACTCACCCTTAGTAGTGTTGTTCCATCCAAAACAATCTTTTTCATGGGACCAAGAGAGGGATCTCATATGAAGGATGCCTTGGATATTTTGTCTTTGCCTTTCTAGGATTTGAATAGGCCAGTCCTCAATAGGGATCCAATATCTACCAACCTTTGAATTACTAGTATGGTACCAACAGTAATTAGCCACCTTTATCCAATTAGCTCGGTGAAGCTCCTCCATCCAAGGCCTCCAATCGGGAAACTGAGTTATCAAAGGCTTGTGACCATCCCAAGAATCTGTCCAAAAATTTACATGTTGACCATTATGAATGATCCAAAATAATTTTTTCTTTATCAAATCCTCACCAGTCTTAAGAACTGCTAAAATGGTAGAACCTTTGGTAGGAAGTTGATAGCGAACAAGGTCTTTAGGACTTTTGTTCTCAGCATATTTAGCATGCAGATTATTGGCCCAAAGAGCATTGGGGTTATGCAACAGCCTCCAATATAATTTAGCGACTAAAGCTTTGTTGTTATTAATTAAAGACCGGAATCCTAACCCCCCTTCACTCTAGGAAGACATAAAGTATCCCATTTCACCAAGGCCCATTTTCTTTTCTCCTTAGTACCACTCCAAAGGGAACGATGACTGATTTGATCCAATTCTCGAAGAACGACCTTTGGGATATTCAAAACGGAAGAAACATAAATAAGAATAGCTTGAAGGACTGATTTTACCAAGGTGATTCTACCCCCAGAAAAAATCCACTTGTTGGTCCACTTTCCAATTTTCTTCTTGACTTTGTCCAACAACCAATTTCAATATTTATTTTTGCCTTTGAATATTTATGGGAATACCTAAATAAGTGATTGGAAGAGAGGTCTTCTTATATATTAATTTATCCAAGACCATGGATTCCTATCTAGAAGAGCAGTGAAAGAAAATAACTTTAGATTTATCTTCATTGATCAACTACCCAATAGCCTTAGAAAAACATCTAATGATTTGCTTAATATTAGAAGCTTCCTTAACTATAGCTTTACCTAAAAGAGTAGTGATGCAGGAGCATCCAACGAAAGGCAAAATACCGCAAAGAAGAAAAAGTATCGCGATATCGTGACATGTCGGTAAAGAAGAAAAAGTGTCGCGATATCACGACATGTCGCATTTTTGCGACTTAGGAAGGAGAGAGAAGGTGCGGATAAGTCCCATATCTCGGATCGAGAAGAAGGCAAAGTTTGATGTCTCCATGTATTCTAGGAATCTCAATCCAGAGGAGTTGATTGATTGGATCAATGATATGGAGGAATATTTTGAGTATGAGGAGGTTGTAGATCCAGATCGGATCAAGTTTGCAAAAACAAAGTTGAAAGGCCATGCTTGCATATGGTGGAAAGAAGTGCAGCTAGAAAGAAATAGAAGCAGAAGGGAAAAGATAACCAGATGGGATCGAATGGTAGAGAAGTTGAAGAGACAGTTTATTCCTATAGATTACGAATTGGATCTGTTGAGGAAAATGCAAAGTTTGAGACATTCAAACAAATCTATCAAATAATATATAGAGGAGTTTTACCAGATGTCAATCAGAACTGGCCATTTAGAGGCTAACAAGGAGAAGGTAGCCCGTTACATCAATGGATTGAGAACCAGTATTCAAGAAGAGTTGAGTCTAGTTAGGATTAGCACCATTGAGGATGCTTACCAGTTTGCTCTAAAAGTTGAAGAGAAGGTGAACAGAAGGTTTGAGGGTAAGCAGAAAGGAAAAGGTCATGGAGAAAGAACTAGTGGAAGAATAGATGGAGAACGAGATGAGAAGAAAGAAGAAGCTAGCTGCAATCAGGATCAGAAGGGGGATAATGATTACAGAACCCATAATCATAACAATGGTTACCAAAGAGGAAGAGGTAGATATGGAAGAGGAGGATTTCGTGGAACCTGTTTCCATTGTGGAGAAGAGGGACATCGGGCATATGAGTGTCCCCAACACCAAGAGAGGGCGAATAGGAGACCTGAGGGTCATGCTAGAGCTGCTATAGCAAATGAAGGTGCTAAATTAGAACATTATGAGGAGGCAGAGAGAGGAGAAGTTATGGTCACAAGGAGAATCTTGTTGAATGAGGAGGAAGAACTAGACCAGAGGAGGAGCCTGTTCCACACAAGGTGCAAATGTTCAGGTAAGGTCTATAATGTTGTTATAGATAATGGTAGTACTGATAACTTGGTCTCTGAAGAAATGGTTACTAAGTTACAGTTAAAGAGGAGGAGACACTCGCACCCATACCGGATTGCGTGGTTGCGGAAAGACCATAGGGCATTGGTCAGTGAACAGTCCTTAGTCAATTTCAATATTGGGAGATACCAAGATGAGGTCCTATGTGATATCCTGCCTATGGATGATTGCCATATGCTGTTAGGAAGACCATGGAAGTTTGATCACTGTGTAGTTCATGATGGACATACCAACACTTACTCCCTAACAAACGAAGGAGTGCACCATAAACTAAAGCCACTGATGGGGATGGATGAAAAGAGGTTGCTGACAACAATGAGAGTGGAAGTTGTGGGGTTTGAAGAACTTAAGGGTTTGTACACTGCAGACCCAAATTTTGTTGAAGCTTGGAGAGCTTGTACGGTCCCGATTACTCTGGATAGGACTCGTCAACGAGAGTCTTGGTAAATCACCATTCTAGACTGTATGTGGGAGTAGTCCAAGGAATGCTTCTGAGTTGAGAATGATGGATAAAGGAGAAAATAGCAGTGCTAAGGCTGAAGATTTTGCAAGTATTGAGATGTTGAAAAAGAAGGTGATAGAACAGTACAGAAGTGAAGGTCACTTCTCAATCCACCCCGGTTGTCTGATGCAAGAGCATCCAACGAAAGGCAAAATACCGCAAAGAATAAAAAGTGTCGCAATATCGTGACATGTCGGCAAAGAAGAAAAAGTGTCACGATATTGCGACATGTCGCATTTTCACGACTCAGGAAGGAGAGAGAAGGCACGGAGCAAAAATGTCGTGATTTCGTGACATGTCACGAAATCGCGACCGAAAGAAGATAGGAAATGCCAGAGAAGAAAATGTCGCGATTTCGCGACATGTCGTGAAATCGCGACCGAAGGAGCAGAAAGAAAGCAAGGAAGGAAATTGTCGCGATATCGCCACATGTCACGATTTTGCGACAAAAAATAGAGAGAGAAAGTAGAGAGCAAAGTTGTCGCGATATCGTGACATGTCGTGATTTTGCGACTCGAGAGGCGAGGAGGAGGCAAAAAGGAAAGATGTCGCGATATCACGACATGTCACGATTTCGCGATCGAAAAGGAGAAAGAAGAGCCAAAAAGGAAAGATGTCGCGATATCATGACATGTCGCATTTTCGCGACCAAACAACGAGAGAAGGCACAAGAGAGGAAAATGTCGTGATATCGCGACATGTCGCATTTTCGTGACCAGAAGACGAGAGAAGGCACAAGAGAGAAAAGTGTCGCGATATCGCGACATGTCGCATTTTTGCGACCAGAAGACGAGAGGAGGCGCAAGAGAGAAAAGTGTCGCGATATCGCGACATGTTGCATTATCGCGACCAAAGGACGAGAGAAAGCGCGAAGGAGAAAAAGTGTCGCGATATCGCGACATGTCGCATTTTTGCGACCAAAAGGCGAGGGAAGCCGTAGGAGAGAAAAAGTGTCGCGATATCGTGACATGTCACATTTTCGCGACCAAAGGACGAGAGAAGGCACAAGGGAGAAAAAGTGTCACGATATCGCGACATGTCGCATTATCGCGACCAAAAGACGAGAGGCGCAGGAGAGAAAAAGTGTCGCGATATCGTGACATGTCGCATTTTTGCGACTCGCAAAGGACAGGAAGGCCAAAAAGCAAAAGTGTCATGATATCGCGACATGTCGCATTTTTGTGACTCAAAAAGGGGCAGGAAGGCAGAGAAGCAAAAATGTCGTGATATCGTGACATGTCGCATTTTCGCGACCAAACAAAAGAAAAGAAACAATAGGTGGTTACAAGGGCCGTTACAGAGGAAATTATCGAGCGGTGGGTATACCGAACGTCATCATTGGTTGACAGGCACATAGAGTCTACAGTGGCAGCACTGGACAAGCACATGGCACTAAGGTGCAATGAAAGCAGATTAAGATCAAGAGTCGAAAAGAAAGACTTTTCGAAAGCCAAGACAATGAAGAGGCATGAGAAATGAAACGAAGGGTCAGAAAAGGGAAACATGAGATTCCGGAAGAAAACAGTATTAAGATGTAATGAAAAGCAACCAAACATATATAATCGAATCAACCAAATATAAAGGAGAAAAGCAGGAGCACAACCCTTTTATATTAATTTCATTCGGTTACAATACATCTCCTCCCTTTTTAGGGGTTAGGAATGCTAATCTATCTTGGTTACAGTCATGATCGATACTCCTTCTATCCGCATGCCCACATGCAAAGTGGGCGGGCCAACGTATTGCCGCCGCTGGTGTTAGTGAGTCTTTGCTTGCTGCTGCTTATCCTGCGTTCAGAGAAACAACAAAACCATTTAGTAGCACCTGTGACTAAAGGATAAAACGTTTAAAAGAAATACGTGCAAAGGTTGATTGAATACGTGAATAAATAACTCGGGCTGCCCAAGTAAACATTCAAAAATATAATGCATGATATCATTCAAGATACGTGAGTAAAGCCGCGATAGCATGATAATAGATTTGATCAACTACAACGTATAACAGAATAAATTAAAACAAAACAGCACAGGCTGTAACGTATGGTGAATACGTGATAACAGAATAAATCAAAATACAGCTGAGAGCGTCTAAAAATTATAAACTATAATGTAGCAGAATAAAATAACTTGAACTGAGAACGTGTGCGGGATGCCCAAGCGGGCCGCCCTGTTAAAGCTTAGTTTCGACGCCAATCCACTAGGAATGGGCTCGAAATCTAAGACTATGATGTCGGCAAATTAATGGATTCTTGTGATCCAATATCGGGTATGAAAGTCAGATTCACGCTTCTGAAAACCACCCACCAACCTCTCTAAGAGATTCTGGATGTGAAGAAGGTGAACTCAAACTGGTGCAATCGGGTCTCGAATGAACAGCACTTCGTTGCGTCTCAAAATCTTCCTCCTTTTTACATTGCATTGAGCTAGTTTTTATAGAGGATTTCGCCTCTGAAACATTAATGTCAAACCCTAAATCCGTAGGGGCCGCTGAGATTTGACCCTTGTCAGGTGATTATGAGACATGGCTCGCACTGAGATTATCGCTAGGAAATCACATCAGTAGTTATGAGGCATGGCCTCGGACCGAATTTATTGTTGAAACTGCTTGTCTCATTAATGCATTTGGTGAAGTCCGCCGTTCTACAGACCCATGGGGTCTCTTTTAAAAAAAAAGGGTATGCAGTGACGCCACATGGCGGCCATGCCTTCCACATGGCGGCCATGCTGAAGTCCGCCTTTAAACGCTGAAGTGTCACGATCGGACCTTAGGTGTCACGATATCGCGACATCGTGATATCTCGATGTCACGATATCGCGACATCGTGATATCTCGATGTCACGATATCGTGACACCCTCGGTCGAAGCTCCCTTTCGGGCCTTAGGTGTCGCGATATCGCGACGTCGCAATATCGCGACACCCTCGGCCGAAGCTCCCTTCGGGCCTTAGGTGTCACGATATCGCGACGTCGCGATATCGTGACGCCCTCGGCCGAAGCTCCCTTCGGGCCTTAGGTGTCGCGATATCACGATACCCTGGATCGAAGCTCCCTTCGGGCCTCAGGTGTCGCGATTTTGCGACATCGTGAAATCGCGACACCCTCGGCCAAAGCTGCCCCTCGGGCCTTAGGTGTCACGATTTCGTGACGTCGCGAAATCGCGACACCCTCGGCCGAAGCTGCCTTCGGGCCTTAGGTGTCGCGATTTCGCGACATCACGAAATCGTGACACCCTCAGCCGAAGCTGCCCTTCGGGCCTTAGGTGTCGCGATTTTGTGACGTCGTGAAATCGCGACGTCTAAGGCCAAAGCTCCTTTGCTTTTAAATTTTGCTTAAGATTTGTTCTCGCTTAAGGCTTGAAGTTTAAAGTTTTGCTTTTGACTTTGTTTTAATGAAGGCTTGTTAAAGCGACCAACTTTGCTCTGCTCATTTTTCAACCTTCTAAACTGCTGTGTGAGTGGCTAGGACCACTATTTGACCTCTGAGGGCTGCCCTGAAAGCTGTGTATGTCAATGCGATCAGTGTTTGTAGTCACTTAATCGAATTGGTGTTGTTTTGGTGTCTACACAAAAGAAAAGAAAAGGCAGGCGGTTACAGGGGCCATTACAGAGGAAATTATCGAGCAGTGGGTATACCGAACGTCATCATTGGTTGACAGGCAGATAGAGTCTACAATGGCAGCACTGGACAAGCACATGGCACTAAGGTGCAATGAAAGCAGATGAAGATCAAGAGTCAAAAAGAAAGACTTTTCGAAAGCCAAGACAACGAAGAGGCATGAGAAATGAAACGAAAGGTCAGAAAAGGAAAACAGAGAGTCACACCAGAGATTTTAAAAGGGGAAGCGAAGGCATGCACAAGGGTCAAAAAATTGTGGAGACAGAGTTGCAGACGTGAAGGCAAGAGGGCCATTCTGGACCTGTTTAGGCTATTTTTCTTCCAGGGCGAAAGATGTTGTAATAGAAAAAAAAATAAACTATCTTTCGGGATAAAGGAGTTTATTTGGCAGACTGTTGCCATTATTGTAATCTTTTTCCAAATTTTTGAATGAGATTTGAGAATTTTGCGTGAGAAATTTTGGCTCCCCATCAAGTAGAGTCATCCACAAATTGAAGATGAGAGATAGGTCTAGCTCCATGAGCAATGGTAACTCCCTCAAGGGTTTTGTTTTCCCTCTTTTTGGTTATAGTCCTACCCAAGCATTTAGCAAGAATGATGAATAAATAAGGGGATAGCGGGTCACCTTGCCTAATACCTCTGGAAGCTAGGAAAGATTGAGAAGGTCTGCCATTGATAAGAACTAAGTAGGAAACTGAAGAGATACATCCCATAATCTAATCCATATAATCCTTAGAGAAACCAAATTGTCTCAAAACTTTGATAAGTGTCAATCCACTCCATCATAAGGTTTGGATAAGTCTAACCGAATGAACATGGAAGGAGAATTTTGCATATCCATGGAATGGATGGCTTCCTGAGCAAGAACTATCTCAGCTACTTTTAGACGTCCTTCCACATAACCCCATTGCTCTAGGGAAATAATCTTATGAAAAAGAGACTTAAACCTTTCTGCCATGATTTTAGTAATGATTTTGACAAGAACATTACACAAAGCAATAGGTCTAAAAGCTAAGATATGATCAAGCTCTTGAGCTTTTGGAACAAGAGTAATATAAGTTTCATTGATAACCTTCAAAATTTATTTGGCTTTCCTGGCTTCTTCCACCACCTCTAATAAATCAACATGAAGGATATCCCAGAACTCTTGGTAGAACTCAATAGGAAAACCATTAGGACCTGGGTTTTTCCCTTTTTGTATTTTAAAAACTACTTGTTGAAGCTCATTGATAGTAACAAGAGCAGTCAAAATAGAGTTCTCCTCAGAAGTGATAAGAGAAGGGATTTCTTGAAGAACATTTTGTTGTGAAGTCGAGTCAAGAGGAGTAGTAGCAAAAATATTGGAAAAGTAATCAACAACAATAGAGTTCATGCCATCCCAAGTATAAACAACATCTCCATAATCTGATTTTAAGGAAGAAATAAAGTTGTGAGATCTTCGAGCTAGAAGAGATTTGCGGAAGAAATTTGTGTTTCGATCTCCTTCTTTGAGCCATTGAATTCTAGGATTTTGCTTCCATAAGATTTCTTCTCTTTTTTCCCATTCCTCTAACTGAGTTGTGAGTTTAATTTCATCTGCACTTCTCTTCTCTGTGAGGCCATCTAGATGGATTTTCTTATTCAAATTTTCTTTTTTTTATGAACATCCCCAAACTCTTTCCAATTCTAAGTCTTGATTTTGGATTTAATGTATTGCAGTATTTTTGCAAAACAGAACATCTTAGTCCCATGCCTAGGTTTACCTTCCTTCCACCATTGTTGAACACAAGGTTTGAAGGAAATGTCTCTAAGCCACATTAATTGAAAAAAAAAAGGAGAGAAACTCGTATTGGTTTTCCACATTTCCACCATGACTGGCCAATGATCCGAACCAACATTATTAAGAGTCTTCACTTTAGGAATGTGACCATGGATTAAGAAATTTTCATAGAGCAAAAACCTATCCAATCTCTCCATTATACAAGCTAAGCCTTGCCTTCTGTTAGACCAAGTCATAAGGCCATTATCTGGTTGGATATCCACAAGATGGAGGTTTGCAATATATTTGCTCATGAGGTCAGTGCTTTTGTCTAAATTTCTATTTCCCCCCTTTTCTCATCCAGAGAGAAGATGGTATTGAAATCTCCTCCGATCAAGATCCAAGCTTTAGGAAAATGAGAGATAATATGAGTAATATCCTTCCACTTGTCTTCTTTTTTCCTCCAAAGAAGTTGGAGCATAAATAGTAATGCAGAGCATAATTTGGTTGGAATGTCTACTTTGAATAGCTATAGCCAACAAACCCCAACTACCAACCATATGGTGAATAACTACCTCTTTTGGGTCCCAAATACAAGCAATGCCACCCGAAGTCCCTTGGGAACTGAGGGAATCCACTTTTCCAGCTGGCCAAATTTCCTGGCAATTAAGTCCATATCCTCCATTGACATCTTTGTTTCTTGAAGGAAAACAAGATGTGGATGATTTATCTGAATCATTCTTCTAGTTTCATTTTGTTTTGAAAGACTCCCTTTGAGTCCTCTAATATTCCAAGTGATGATCTTCATGAATACCAGGGCTAAAAAAGTTGGAAAGGGCATTAATCTTACCTTCCTCTACAAGCTTTTCACCTTCTTTTCCCATATGATATTGATTGGTCTTGCGACCTACTTTTTGATTAGAATCCATCTTCAATTTTTTTCCCTATTTCTTGACTTATTCCAATTGAATTTGAGATGGCTTCTAACCTTGAAGAATGCTCGTACACAGCCAAAATTTTACTAGATGGTTCAACGGAGTCTATATTGGGACCTGCATTATTTGAAGTTTTGACATTTGAAAGATTGTTTTTCTTGTGTAAATTTTCTCCTTTTTTTCTGTTGAAAACCTTTGATTTTTTGGTTTGTCTCTGAGTTCTTCCCTTCATATTTAAATTGTGTTTATAAGATTTTAGTTTCTGTTATTTCCTCTTCCTCACTTGGGACATCATTTGTGGAAAGTATTTCAAACATATTAGTAGATGACTTTGATTGATCCTTCATAACTAGTTTTTTCTTAGTGTTCTTCTTCTTAGGTATTTGGAAACTTGTGGACTTTATATCTTCTTTCTTTTGATCAGGAATTTTATTTGGGCAAGCACTGGCCAAATGACCATATTCATGGCAAATTCTATAATGAAAATGAATGTTCTTATAGTCCACTACTTGCTCCCAAGTGTCTTCCCCAAATTGTACTGTGATATTTTTAGGTAGGGGTTTGTCAAAATCCATTAAAACACAAATCCAAGCATAAATAATATGTTCAAAATTTTGAGTACAATCAGCAGTCATCATAAAAGTTCCTAAAGAGTTTCCAATTGAAGAAAAAATAGTAGGATTCCAAAATTCAATAGGGAGGCCAAAGAGTCTAACCCACACGGGAGCTATAGAAGGCATCTCTTCTTCGGCTTTAAATTTAGTATGATAGGGCTTCATGAAAAGCCCTGCCCTTCCAAAAAACCAAGGACCCCCTTGAAAAGTTTTCTCTCTATCTTCATTATTAGCAAATAAAACAAGAAAATAACCATTTGGATAAATAGAGATTTGTAACTCACCTTTAGTTTTCCGGATTTTTGCATCCCATACTTTAAAAGCAGATAGACTCGGACGAAAACCCACGAACCGACAAATTAGTCCTCTTTTTTTCAAATCTTCAATGCCAGTCTGAATGTTACCCATATCAAGCTTAACAATAGGAGTTCCATCAACTGTTTTAAGACATCCTGACTTTGTTTTCTTGGGATCAATATTAGGCATTCTTAGAGGTTTATGGGAAGCCTTAATATTGATATTAGCATTGGGCTGAGGTTGTCCACCATGAAGGGCATACCTAAAATTCATTTTTTGGATTGAGTCTTCGAAATTCTTACCCTTGATAGGGGTTTTCACAGTAGAATTATTTTGTGGGTGCACCTTAGCACCAGATTCATTTGAGATATGAGCCATTTTTTGATCAACTGCTTGAAACTTGTTTCATGATCTCTTTAATCTTTGCCCTAGACGTCGTGGAAAGGTATGGTTTTCACTTTTCTTTTGTGCAACAAATTGGAAGCCGTTGTCACTCAAGTTCATAGTATGATATGTTGAAAGACAAATTTCTAACCCATCTGGTATCCCCTGCAATAATTCCTGCTAAAATATTGAGCATAAACCACAAAAATATTGTCCTCTAGGGCCCGAAGGCCCTAAAAACCAACCTCTGGAGCTGCTTGCACTCAACCCAGATGAAACCCTTGCATAGTCGCTTGCTAAATATATCATTCACACATAGGGATGTGCTAGGATATGTGTTGCTCCAAATGATATGAAAATTGGTGGAGACATTCTAGGGTTTTTTAGGCATCTACCCTCAAAATTTTAGCTCAATCCGAGTCCGGATGAGTGAGATATGGCCAAAACGAGTTTGATAGTTTGGGCATACACTAAATACTAAAAAATGCATTTTTGGAGTAACTAAGGGGAAATTGTTAGGCTAATGTGGAAAATTTAAACTATTCATAAAACTTAGGGTTTTAATTTTTTTAAACTCTAATGTTTATTTCATACTGTGAAATGTCGAGAGTTTATTAAACTGAAATAAACATTTACCCTGATATGGAAAATTAAAAATGCGTAAAAAAATTATTAGGGTTTTGATTTTCTTGTGCAATTAAATAAATGAAAAAGGTTTAAGGTTAGGAAAAATAAAATAAAAATGAAATAGAAATAAAATGCAGGTTACAAAATTTTAGAACTCCATCCGAAACAGAAATAGTTTGAAACATAACCTCAAATTAAATTAAGTGCAATCTTCAAGGAAATTAATTAATATATCCAATCATTATAAAAATGAAAATACCATGCGCATGCATATTTTTCACCATAAAAAATGAAAATATCATAAATGAAATTTGACATTAATATTTTCTCTAGAATACCTCTATCCACCAATTTGCAAAAATGAAGTCTTCTTTGACAAGCAACCTGGGAAGAAACCTTTGGCAATGTCCTTCAATTCTTCTCTTCCACTTCTCCAAATATCTTTTGACCACTTTCATGAGTCTCAATGATTTATTTTGATGAATTTAGTTTGGTCAATTTCATGATAGTTTCGAGAATGAATTTTATAACATACTATCTTTTAATGACATATTCATCATAAGGTTAAGATAAATCCAACCTTTATTTTATTTATTATTCATTTCCTTTGTAACTTTCCTTTTGCCCAAAATTGAGTTAAAATTCAAAGTTCTCATATTTTAATAAAAATTTCTATGCATCTCAATAGGCCAAAAGGGTACTCAAAATTGCTGAGATCATCCAAAAATTTATCACGGTTCATGAAATATAACATTTTAAAGTTCATAAGCTACTATAGTAAACTGCTATTTTTGGATGAAATTAACATCTAAAATCCTGTAAGTTTGGTACCATTAGAAAGAGGAAATCAATATATTTCTACCAAGTTTTGAATGAGCTCAAATGGAGTTGTCTAGCTCAAGATATGTCCATTTCAATTTTGCATTAATTTTAGGGCAAAAGTGATAAAATTTGAATAACCATAAAATGAAATTTAATTATTTAAACCTTTGAAAATGATTTTAATTAAATTATTTGATTTGAGATAATGCAACTAAGATGCAAATAATCAAAAATATTCAATTCGAAGCATTGCAACTAAATTCAAACCTTCAATATGCAAAGATGTCAACAATTTCAAAGTGAAAGCAAATTTTCAAAGACCTTGATACGAGCAAAATTGGATAAAAAAAGAACAAAAAATACCAAAATTTTGAGTGGGTCCCAAAATTGGGGTACGTTGTGCTATGGCAACAACAAGGTCTTATTTCTTCTAAAAAATATTTACAAAAGTGTTCTTATTCCAATCTTTTAATCTAGATGTCATTGATTTAATTTGTTTTGGAAGTGTATACAACCCATCATTTTCTAATGAATTCTATATTTGTGTTATCATATCAAAAAATTGAGGATGGTATTCCCACATCTACTCATATTTAAAATATGATATTTTTTGAATTCAATTACCACCATTTTAACTCTTATTGGCCAGTGATGTAAACCAATCCTCTTCAAGGTATTTATTTTAGCACAAGCTGCTTGATCTAGCCAATGATCTAATAGTATGCATTTGTCTAATTTGTTTGCTATTAGGTTGTGGCCTATCCAATTGTTGGTCCATGTATAGTTTTCTTCTTCAAACTCAACCTCCCATGGAGCATTATTTTGAATAAAAGCTGAGAAAACTCTCATACTTTAGGTTAATTTCCTAATTCCCCCAATTTTTTAGTCAACTTGGTTATGGCATTAAAATATCCTATGATCATGAATCAGGTTTCTTGGTCTTTACTTCTCATAAAATCTTCAATACCACTCTAAATTTCTAATATGCTTGACTGAGTTGTAGGTCCATAGACATTGATAAGAATAAAATGAATATTTACAAAGTAGCATGTGACTAAAGAGGCTATCCAATACCTAGTTTTATGAATGGTTACATGGGAGGTTTGAATAGGATTCCAACAACATATAATTCCCCCTACCACTCATTCAGATTCCATAACATCCCATTCACTTGCCACCTATATTGTTTTCATGGTTTTGGAAACTTCTTTTGTCATTTTAGTTTCATGGATACAAAGAATATCAGGCTTATTACTTAAAAATAGGTCTCTAATACACCTCTACTTTGAGGAGGCATTAGCATCCCTTATATTCCATGATATGATAATCATGTCTCATTAGGGGCTACTAGCCCCGCCTATGAATTATCAATATCATTTTTTTATTTTGTAAAAAGAAGTTCAACCAACTTAGTTTGTGTTGCTTTCTCTATGTTTGCTCTTTACTTACCTAGATCTCACTTGATAATTTGAGGATTTTCCTCTCTTTTTTCTTGCCTGTATTAAGAGTAGGTCTTATTATTCTATTTCTCAATATTATTTCATAACTTTATTTTTCATCAAATGTATCTTCTCTTGGCTCTACTACAGAAGCTTTTGACTTGTCCTACTCATTTTCTAGAATTTCCTTATTTATTGTAGAGGTATTAACATCTAACACAACATTTTATTTACCAATTTTTTTCTCCTCAATGGTGCATGGTACCAAGAGAGTCTTCAAAATCTGATGATACACATTCCTTAGATTCATCAACAATGTTTATCCCTAAATCAGGATCATACTGAAAATATGGTTCCTTGTTAATATGTTAAACCTATTTTACTGTATCCTCTAAGATTTGATTTACTTTTTCTTCATAGGCTAAAGCCTCAAAAGAGTTGGTATTTCTTCCAATATGCTTCCTTACTGGTCTCCACTGCTTAATTGATTTTATTTGTCTAGATCTATTTTTTGGAAGTTGAAAACCATCGTCATCCATATCCATTTATAAGTTTCTCTTGCAATTTCTATATATGATTTTGTTGGACTCTTCTTAGGGCATGATCTCTCAATATGCTCCACCTTATGACATCTACATCAAAAATATTTCCATAATATATGGTTTGGATCCACATCTTATCCCCATACTTAAGAATGATTCTAGTAACAGTTTACTTATATTAATCATAACCAATACCCAAGAATAAATAGCCAAGAATCCATCTTTTATAGTTTCTAAAATCTCAAGGAATTCTCCTAAAGTGTTTCCTGTTGCCTTGAAGGTGTCCATATCCTAAAATTCAAAGGGCAACCCATACATCCTAACCCAAAGTAGTACTAGGGATAGATTTACATTTTTAGATGAAAAGCCTTCATACCAGCAGGTAAGGAAGAGTCTTGCTCTTCTCATAAACCAAAGAACCCCCTTTAGGATTCCATATATTTATTTCCTAGAACAAAAAATGGCTAGAAATAAACCTTTGGGAAGAAAGGATAAAATCCTCCTCGAGACTTCCAACTCATATCAATCTATTTTCTCAAGGCTAAAGCCCCTAGCCAATACCCATTAAATATAACAAAAATCACCCTATCTTTTAGCAACATAGATTGATCCTTTGTGATGCGCTTACTAGAATCTAGTACTAGAGATGCTTTTAAGGATTTAGCTATAAATCAATCCATGGGAAGGAAACTAAAACTCAAGCTCTACTGAAATTTACTAGAATATCCTATAGAGAATATAATATTTGATAGAAATTTATAATTATTTGCATGTAAAATTTATATTCAAAATTGAATCCCAAAGCCCCCTCTTTCCTTTATCAAACAAAGAAATACCCAAATATCTTGATGTATTTTTTTCCAACATTAAACTCTAAAATATCCATAATAATCTATTATAAATCTAGGGTAGTGTTAATGAAAAGATCCCATATTTTGTAGTATTAACCAACTATATAGCAGTCTTATCATAGCATGACAATATTTATTTAAAATTCATGGCCTCACTAACTAAGGGATGACCCAAAATAAAAGTATCATCAACAAATTAGAGGTGAGATTTGGAGGGTCCATTTGTTGCAAGTTGAATTCCTTTGAATTTTTCCTCCATTTTTACCTTTAAGAAAGCTCTTCCAAATTCCTTTGCAAGAATAAAAAATAGATAAGGAGATAGTGGAACACCCTGGTAGAGTCCATGAGATGATTCAAAGTATCCAACAAGGGATCCATTAATCAAAATACAATATTTTGGAGTTTTGTAATAGTCCATTCACACGAATCTTGATTAAAAACATTTTTTTTGGGAATATCAAGTACAAAACTTTAACAAATCCTATTAAATGCTTTGTTCATATCTAATTTCATAAGTATAGTTGGATTTTTCATGGAATTAAGAGAATGTATGGCCTCTTGCTTAATATTAAAACCATCAAGAATTTGCTTACCACAAACAAAACCTTGTAATTTCTTAGGTCACACAATCTAGAATTATTTTTAATCTATTTAACATAATTTTTGAAATAATGTTATAAATCACATTACAAAGGCTCATTGGAAAAAAATTATCAAAATATTTTGTCCCTCTTTTCTAGGGAATCAATGCAATAAATGTTGCATTTATCTTACTTATTTTATCCTTCTCTTTTTCTGACTTTTTCAACTAGAACCAAAATAATTCTTCAAAACAATTCTTCAACAAATCCCAAATTGTTTGAAATAAAATTATAAAAAATCCATTTCTTTGTTTCTAATGACCTACTATTAAAAATTAACTCATTCACACAAATATTTCAAATAAACATAAAATGCTTGAAACAAAAACTATTGCAATACGAAAATTAAGTGCACAAATTGAAATAATCTCACAAAGGAACACAGAATTGTGGGTCTCTTCAAGGGGGAAACCTCCTTCAATACTTTCATTAATTTGCAAAAATATACATTCATGCATGGATCCATGTCTTTTAAATATACACTTCATGCAACCCTAACCTAATGCTCAAGAGTTGGCTTACATGCAAAATGTTACTCAAGCTAGAATCTTCTACCAAACATCAGTTACATTCTTGATAACGACTATATAAAATGGCCCTACTTGTCTAGGCACCTTACTTGCCACATACCATTACAAAATATTATAAAATGATATTATAAAAGGTTCCTCATGTTGGAAGTGGGTCATTACATAATCATATTAGAATTACAAAAATAATGTTAGGATGGGGTCCTGACATGTATTTTCTCTTCAAAAAGCTTTATCCTCAAAGTTGTAGATAAGAAAATTGGTGCTAGAGATACTAGAGAGACTCCCATGTAGCATCTTCTAGTTGGAGACCATACCACTTAACAAGAATCTCAGTAATTCCCTGGTTGCAAAGAGTGTCCTACAATCCAACAATTGTTCTGGCTTGAGCAAAATAAAACCCTCTTCATTTAGTTTCAGTAAAGTAGATTGAACCTGTACCTAATTACCCATAACTTTCTTGAGAGAGGATACATGAAATACAAGGTGGAGCTTGGATGTATATGGTAGGTCCAATTTGTAGGTCATTATACCAATCTATTGTAAGACTTGGTAGGGGCCATAGTATTTGGTGATGAATTTTTGGTACTTGCAAAGTTGAAGTGATGACTATTTGTATGGCTACAAGTGAAGGAATACCATATCACCAACATGAAAGCTATGCTTAGAATCATTTTGATTAGCTTGTTGGTGAATCTAGTTTTGGGCCACTTCCAAATTCATCTTCAATTAACTAAGGACTTTGACATATTGGATGAGTATAGTGTTGATCACATGGACCTTGGAGCTACCTGGAATGTAATATGAGGGTGTTGATGGAGGCCATCCATAAACTGCTTCAAAAGGGGTGACCTTGGTTGTAGTGTGATAGGAAGTGTTATACCACCACTCGACCAAGGGAAGCCACTTTGCCCATTGTGTAGGATGATCAAAGGCAAAGCAACGAAGGTAGGTCTCCAAACATTTGTTGATAATCTCAATTTGGCCATCCATTTATGAATGATAAGCTAAAATCATTTTGATTTGTGTTCCCTGCAACTTAAACAATTCTTGCCAAAACTTACTACTAAAGGTAGGCTCATGATCGAACACAATGGATGCAGGTATGCCATGAAGATAAAATATAGAATTAAGAAAAAATTGGATGATTGTTGAGGTTGTGTAAGGATGGGAGAGAAAGAAAAAATGAGCATACTTCGAGAGACAATACACTACCATGAAAATAACTAATTTTCCTCTAGACTTAGGTAACCCTTCAATAAATTTCATGGAAATATCTGTCCAAACTTGTTCAGTAATAGGAAAGGACTGAAGATTTCCTAGAGTATGCATTGTTTTTCCTTTTATCCACTAGCAGATGTCACATGTTGCAATAAAATTTTGAATTTCCTTCTTCAAACGCTTCCAAAAAAAAGTATGCTTAATCCTTTCATATATTTGAGGAACCCATAATGACCTACAATGGGTGAAGCATGCATTTCCTTCATGAGAAATTATCAGAGTGGATACATGTGAGGAACAACAAGGCATTGAAGATAGTGTAAATCTTGTTTATCTCAAGTGTATCCTGGACACAAGGTCGGTTTTGTTTTAAGGGAGGCAACCAAAGTTTGTGATCCCAAGTCCTTAAGCACCTCCTCATGAAGAGAATTTATCCACTATGGTATGGGTGAAGAAATATCACATAACATTCTTTGAGCCTCAAATTGGTGAGAGGGAATACACCATAATGTTCTCCTTACCTTTTCTATAGGGAATATCATAATCATAGCACATGAGCTTAGAGACCCACTTTTGTTATTCGAGGATGGTAAATTACTTCTCTAGGAAGTATTTGAGACTTTTATGATCTATTTTAATAGAGAAATTATGCCCAATGAGATAAGGTCACCAACGAGTATTCACATGCAAAATTGCAAGCGTCTCCTTAGCATAATTTGATTTACCTAGATTTTGTCTTAAGAGCACTTTATTAGTGAAAGCCAAGGGGCATCCTTCCTACATCAATACAACTCCAATGCCATTGCTTGAAGCATCGCTTTCAATTACAAAGGGCTTGGAAATTCAGGAATTATTAATACTAGAGTGGTTGTCATGGCATGCTTCAAATCAAGGAAAGTCTGCTCGGTTGGACCAGTCCAAGTAAAATAATTATTTTTGAACATGCTTGTTAAAGGAGCAATAATTTTACCATGGTTGCAGATAAATTTGCTATAATAACATATGAGCCTCAAAAATCCATGAAGGTCTTTTAGAGTGTGATCTTTGGGCCACTCTTGAATGGCTTGAATCTTCTTAGGGTCAACTTTAACTCCATATTTGGTGACAATGTGTCCCAAATAATCTACTTCAATCAATTCAATAGAGCACTTGGATGGATTAATATAAATTTGATGTTGTGCCAAAAGTTGTAAAGTATGATCCACATGGATGAGGTGTTCTTCGCAAAAGCAACTATAAACCAACATATCATCAAAGAAAACTAAAATGAATTTATGAAGAAATGGGTGAAAAATGTTGTTCACGAGGCTTTGAAATGTGGAAGGTGCATTTGTCAAGCCAAATGGCATAACCAAAAATTTATAATGGATCTCATGAGTGTGAAATGTTGTTTTGCATATATCCTCTTTCTTTAGCCTTATCTAATGGTAACCCAAGCGAAGATCTAATTTGGATAAGAACATAGCCCCATGTAGCTCATCTAGTAATTGATCTACCACTGGAATAGGAAATTTATCCTTAATGGTGAGCCTATTGAGATTACAAAAATCTATACACAACCGTTAGGACCAATCTTTATTTTGAACCAATAAGACAAGAGAAGAGTGAGGACTGTTACTAGGTTGAATGACTCCAACTTTTAACAAATCCTATACTAACTTCTCTATTTTTTCACTTAAGAGCATGGTGGTATCTATAATGTTTGATGTTAGATGGCACACTACTAGGTACCAATGGAATGGTATGATCATGGGAGTGTTGTGACAATAATTTTTTTGGTTCTACAAAAACTACATCATGCTTAATTAGAACAAGTTACAAATATTTTGGAACTTGGTCCTCTACTGAAGGAGTTGGTTGGATTGCAAATATCTGAGCGATTACCCCATGAGAATATTTTTTAACTTATCCATACATTTTGAACTAATAACTTGAGGAGGTCCTACTTATGATCCACAAAAAGCGTAATACCTACCATTATGTGAAATTGCATCCATAACTCCTCAAAATTCCATGTGATGGTTCCCAAAATACCTATCCATTAAGCTCCTAACACAATATCACATCCCCCTAATTCAAGAGCAAACATATCCATTTTGATCTCTTAATCCCCTATTTTCAACTTAACATTGAGATATTTTCTTTTGCAAGGCAAGGTCCCTCCATTTTCCACCATAACCTCAAAGGAGTTGCATGTATATATGTAACAATTAGCCTAATTGGAAATTTAGGGATTAATAAAATTGTGTGTGCTTCCTGAATCAATGAGGATTGTAGGACATTGGCCTTTGAAAAACCCACAACTTTTATGGTTTGTGGAGTAGTAATCCCTGTAAGGGCATGGACAATTTTTTGGCTTTAGTTCTTCTTGTGTTTCACCTTCATATTGAGGTGGGTCTATTTATGGTTCTGCTTCTTTATCGCTTTGTTCATTGCTTATTGGGTCCTCTAAATCTATTATAAATAGCTTCTTTTGGGCGTATTTATGTCCTCGAACATATTTTTCATCATAATTGTAACATAAAACTTGGATGCGCTAAGCATTCATTTCTTTTGTGGTCAAGCGTTTGTGGGGTATACATTTATTTTTATTATTATTTATGAACTTGGAAGGAATGGAGGGTTTGGTTTGTGAGAATTTAGATGTTTATGAGCAGGATATTTATCTTCGGCCAATCGTGTCAATTCTATGGCCTACATCATAGTTTACGATTTGACCATCTTAACCTCGGCCTTGAGATCATCCTTCAAGCCACTGATGAAACAACTCATAAAAAATCCTTCATTCAATCCCTTAGTCTTGTTAGATAATTTCTCCAATTAAGTCTGCTAATCACAAACTATAGAGGTTTATCTCAATTTGGTCAATGCTCCTGTGAAGTCGTCATACTCACTAGGGCCAAAATGAGTGAGTAATTGGGACTCAAAATCTTCTCAAGAAGGGTCAGGAATGGTGTGTTGTAACCACTGATACCACTGTAAGGATTCAAATTCAAATTTAAATTATGCCATAGGGATCCACAAATATTTTGAGACATTATAAAGTTTGAAAATTTGATCCACATGACATAACCACCCATATGTGTCCTTGCCATTGAACTTAGGAAATTCTAGTTTAGGCATCTTAAAAGGAGTATCTCTATCAAGAAAATTTTGAAGGTTTTCCTTGTCCTTATGGATACCTTTCCCATGACTAGAGGGTTCAATATCATGATGCTTAGACACCTTTGGGCCATCCTTAATGAGTGCATACAACTCTAAGAATTGGTCTTTGAAGTTGGATTTGGAGCGGAGATAGTCACCTCTCAATTGTTGTACATCATCCTTTAAATCATGAATCGCCTCGAGAATGGTACTAAGTTGAGATTTTATTTGATCCAAGGAGTGTTAGCATACCTAATTGCTATTATTCCATTATATTGTTTATTTGTTGTAATATTGGTTATATTGTTATAACCTCTACTATTTTCGACTTTGGTGGTTCCATATCCTACGGACTATTCTTAGGCTATGGTGTAATATTTATTTAATCAATACAATCTCCTACGTTATTCGATTTCATAACATGGCACCAGATCTAGTCTGAGAGGAGGCTCAAATTTTTCGAAGGAGAGCTGGAATGTTGTGCAAAGAATTTTATTCCGACGAAGAAGCACTTACCACTTCCTATGACAAAGGATCAAGACTTATTGGGGATCAATCTGATGTCCAATAAAAAAATTATTCTCTCCATTACCAAGGCAACTGTCATCTTTCATATATGGAAGACTTGGTGCAAATTCATTTTTGAAATGGATCAAGAAGATATCTCTAACCTCTCAGTAGCTAACATCTTTGTTATTGTAAAATGCTAGTTGCAGGCTGAGTCAGTAGGTTGCACTTATAAGGAAAAACACTTCAAGAATAAATCACAACTCTAAAGAGGTATATCTGTGAGACCTTAGCTCATAGCTCGAATGGAATTTATAGATTAAAGAACATGGTAGGTGAATTAACTAGGCAACATAGCTTGATGATGCATAATCAAGCACACTTGATGAAGCATTTGGGTCAAGTGGAACTACAAGCCAACAACACTCATTTCAATCCTCATATTAGGCTCCCATTGCAATATGAGGTGGAGTAGGATCACTTAGACTCTTCTCCTTAGCAAAAGTTTTTCCAACATGTCTACTCCCTTGAAGTTTTTGTTTTGGCATAGTGTAGTAGTCTCTTCTCAGCAGATAGTGTGCAGGCCACCCATTAGAGGGAGTGACCCAACAATCTCTAGTCATTTAGTTTTATGTCAGCATGTCTTTTTAGAATCCTGGTGATGACATACTTTTTCATCCCCATGAGAACCACTGGGGATATCTAAGTTTTTCACATGTGTCACCAGGGGATCACTTGTGTGGCTATTCACTTCCAATGCTTGTTGTCAGGTGCCTTGAGTGTCACAATATTTCTCAATTCTCCTCTGTGTTGTTCCTTCATGGCCTCATGTTGTAATACAATAGTGGAATCCTAAGTGTGGTTTGTGTTATGCTTATTTCTAGTGATGGATGCCTTGTGTGGCCTTATGAATGCACCTGTGTTTGCTTTATCCTTGCTAGAGGGAAGTCTATCGTGGCTCCAATGGTTGTTAGGTGTTCAGGCCTGGATGTAGGCACCCAGACCATAGTTAGTCTTTATATTATATTTGTTTTCTTCAAATTTTGGCTAGTATGAATCTGACAACAATTTCAATTAAAACAAATATTATGGAACAGGGTAGTGGTTAGGATTTTAAGTTTTTTAAAAGACTTAAATTCAAACCATGGCAATATATATATATATATATTTTGTGGAAAACATCCCAAAAGGGATGCCACTTTCGGGTAAGACCCAAGGAGGCAGGGGTATCCATTCCGCCAAAAATGCCCAGGACTCGGACCTGGCCTACCACCTTTGACATACTCAAGGAGCAAACAAACACACAAAACCAATTTAAAAATAAGTAAATAACAACAAAAATAATAAAATAAAATAAAAAACATGCTCCTTGAGTGTGTCAAAAACAAAAGCACAACCAAACACGCACAATAAGAAAAAAGAAACCACAACACAAACCACATAGAAAAACACAAGAACCACATAACAAAACACAAACAAGACAAAAACAACAGAACACTACAAAGACATAACCCAAAAAAAACATGAAAAATAAACACAACCAAAACCTAAAAAATAAAATAAATAAAATAAAAATAAAAATAAAAAACAACCAACAACGAGACAATAAACAAAAACAAAAAACATAGAAGACACTCACACATAAAAACACGAAATAACACAAACAAAGAGAAACCCAAGAACAAGAACGAAAAAAACACAAGAACAATAACAAAAAACATAAAAAAAAACAAAACAACAAAAACACAAGAACAACGAAAAACAACACAAAGAACACAAAAACAAAACAAAACAAAAGAACCCACCCACCTTAAAAAACTAAACAAAAAAAACAAAGAAGAAAAAAAGAAAAAAAAAAATGAACAAAACAATGACCTATCTAGACCAGAAGACTATTAAGGCAAGAATCAACAGAGGAAACAAAATAAAGAATAGAATGAGCTAGGGAACTAAAAAAAACTGAATGAACCAAAGAGAAGCAAAAAAAAAAAAACAAGAAGAAACTAGGTACCTTCAGAACTGGAGCCATCCAAAGAAATGATAGAAAGAAGAGCTTCCCTAATTTGAGAAGCCCACCATATAGGAGGGTGGCCATAACAAGTAAGATCACCTTTGTCCAAAGCCCAATTAGCTAAAGCATCAACACTCTTGTTTTGATCTCTAACCACATGATTGTAATCAACTTTCAAAAATCCCATATGGATTAACTGAATCTTCTCAATAATTCTTTTTATTCTCCAATCCACCTTATGATTCTTAGAAGGAGTCTTCAAGAGATTAATCATAAGTTGAGAGTCTGACTCAACTAACACCTTTTCCCATCCAACCTTAGTAGCCTCCTGAAGGCCTCTCGAGGATACCATACCCCTCGGCAAGGTTATTGGAAAGAATACCCAAATTCTCAGCAAAAGTAAAAACCAGGGAGCCATCCGAAAGTCTACCAATTCCTCCCACACTGGCTTTTCCGGGGTTCCCTCTAGAGGCTCCATCGGTATTGACTTTTCCAAAATCCTTAGGAGGAGGTTGCCAATTTCTAGTCCTATCCATCTTACTAATACTCACATTCCCTTTAAGTTGGTTGCCCTTAGAAGGTTTAATCTTCAATCTTTGCATCACTTGATCCCATCTTTGGTGGGAGTTTTGAGGGTGATTAAGGAGTTGATGGACTGATTCAACTAAGTTGGCTATGGTCTTTTGCCAAATATAGTGAATATCCTTCCTATCTTGATTAAAAATTTGGTTGTTCCTTTCATTCCAAATATTCCAAAGAAGAATGGTAGAACCCATCCAAACTAAGCTGCCTAATAAAATGATCAACACCCTCTTGATTAGGCCAATCCCTCCAAAGTCTGTTCAAAAGTAAAAAAATTGGACCACTGTAAGCCAAGTAAAGTGGCCATTCTCCTCCATAGCTCGGAGGCTAAAGTACACTCAATAAAAATATGGTTGATATTTTCTACATTCTCTTCACACATTTCACATCTAAAAGGGCCATGAAAACCACGCTTCATAAGTTGCTCACCGGTAAGCACCCTACGATGCAATAAAAGCCAATTAAAGAACCTCACCTTAGGCCAAAGCTTTTGAGCCCACAATTGAGAAAATATGTCAGAAGAATGGTTGGGATTATTATGGCATAAGGTCAAATAACCTTGAGCAACGGAATACTCACCCTTAGTAGTGTTGTTCCATCCAAAACAATCTTTTTCATGGGACCAAGAGAGGGATCTCATATGAAGGATGCCTTGGATATCTTGTCTTTGCCTTTATGGGATTTGAATAGGCCAGTCCTCAATAGGGATCCAATATCTACCAACCTTTGAATTACCGGTATGGTACCGACGAGTAATTAGCCACCTTTATCCAATTAGCTCGGTGAAGCTCCTCCATCAAAGGCCTCCAATCGGGAAACCGAGTTATCAAAGGCTTGTGACCATCCCAAGAATCTGTCCAAAAATTTGCATGTTGACCATTATGAATGATCCAAAATAATTTTTTCTTTATCAAATCCTCACCAGTCTTAAAAGCTGCTAAAATGGGAGAACCTTTGGTAGGAATTTGATAGCGAACAAGGTCTTCAGGACTTTTGTTCTGAGCATATTTAGCACGGAGATTATTGGCCCAAAGAGCATTGGGGTTATGCAACATCCTCCAATATAATTTAGCAGCTAAAGCTTTGTTGTTATTAATTGAAGACCGGAATCCTAACCCCCCTTCACTCTTAGGAAGACATAAAGTATCCCATTTCACCAAGGCCCATTTTCTTTTCTCCTTAGTACCACTCCAAAGGAAACGATGACTGATTTGATCCAATTCTCGAAGAACAACCTTTGGGATATTCAAAACGGAAGAAACATAAATAGGAATAGCTTGAAGGACTGATTTTACCAAGGTGATTCTACCCCCGGAAGAAAGCCACTTGTTGGTCCACTTTCCAATTTTCTTCTTGACTTTGTCCAACAACCAATTCCAATCTTTATTTTTCTGCCTTTGAATATTTATGGGAATACCTAAATAAGTGATTGGAAGAGAGGTCTTCTTATATCTTAATTTATCCAAGACCATGGATTCTGTCTAGCGAGAAGTGAAAGAAAATAACTTTAGATTTGTCTTCATTGATCAAGCGCCTGATAGCCTTAGAAAAACAGCTAATTATTTGCTTAATATTAGAAGCTTCCTTAATTGTAGCTTTACCTAAAAGAGTAGAGTCATCCACAAATTGAAGATGAGAGATAGGTCTAGCTCCATGAGCAATGGTAACTCCCTCAAGGGTTTTGTTTTCCCTCTTTTTGGTTATAGTCCTACCCAAGCATTCAGCAAGAATGATGAATAAATAAGGGGATAGCGGGTCACCTTGCCTAATACCTCTGGAAGGCTGGGAAAGGCTGAGAAGGCATGCCATTGATAAGAACTAAGTAGGAAGCGAAGAGATACATCCCATAATCCAATCCATCCAATCCTTAGAGAAACCAAATTGCCTCAAAACTTTGATAAGGAAGTGCCAATCCACTCTGTCATAAGCTTTGGATAAGTCTAACCGAATGAACATAGAAGGAGAATTTTGCATATCCATGGAATGGATGGCTTCTGAGCAAGAACTATCTCATCTACTATTTGACGTCCTTCCACATATCCCCCTTGCTCGGGGAAATAATCTTATGCAAAAGAGGCTTCAACCTTTTCTGCCATGATTTTAGTAATGATTTTGAGAAGAACATTACATAAAGCAATAGGTCTAAAAGTTGAGATATGATCAACCTCTTGAGCTTTTGGAACAAGAGTAATATAAGTTTTATTGATAACCTTCAAAATTTCTTTGGCTTTCTCGGCTTCTTCCACCACCTCTAATAAATCAACATGAAGGATATCCCAGAACTCTTGGTAGAACTCAATAGGAAAACCATCAGGACCTGGGGTTTTCCCTTTTTGCATTTTAAAAACTACTTGTTGAAGCTCATTGATAGTAACGAGAGCGAGTCAAAATAGAGTTCTCCTCAGAAGTGATAAGAGAAGGGATTGCTTGAAGAACATTTTGTTGAGAAGGCTGAGTCAAGAGGAGTAGCAACAAAAAGATTGGAAAAGTAATCAACAACAATAGAGTTCATGCCATCCCAAGTATAAACAACATCTCCAATATCTGAAGTTAAGGAAGAAATAAAGTTGTGAGATCTTCGAGCTAGAAGAGATTTGTGAAAGAAATTTGTGTTTCGATCTCCTTCTTTGAGCCATTGAATTCTAGATTTTTGCTTCCATAAGATTTCTTCTCTTTTTTCCCATTCCTCTAACTCAGTTGTGAGTTTAATTTCATCTGCACTTCTCTTCTCTGTGAGGCCATCTAAACGGATTTTCTTATTCAAATTTTCAAGATGAGCAATAACTTCATGTTTTTTTTTATGAACATCCCCAAACTCTTTCCAGTTCCAAGTCTTGATTTTGGATTTAATGTATTGCAATCTTTTGGCAAAACAGAACATCTTAGTCCCATGCCTAGGTTTACCTTCCTTCCACCATTGTTGCACACGAGGTCTGAAGGAAATGTCTCTGAGCCACATTAATTGAAAACGAAAAGGAGAGAAACTCACATTGGTTTTCCACATTTCCACCATGATGGCCAATGATCCGAACCAACATTATTAAGAGTCTTCACTTTAGGAATGTGACCATGGATTAAGAAATTTTCAGAGAGCAAAAACCTATCCAATCTCTCCATTATACAAGCTAAGCCTTGCCTTCTATTAGACCAAGTCATAAGGCCATTATCCGGTTGGATATCCACAAGATGGAGGTTTGCAATATATTCGCTCATGAGGTCAGTGCTTTTGTCCAAATTTCTATTTCCCCCCTTTTCTCATCCAGAGAGAGGATGGTATTGAAATCTCCTCCGATCAAGATCCAAGCTTTAGGAAAATGAGAGATAATATGAGTAATATCCTTCCATTGTCTTCTTTTTTCCTCTAAAGAAGTCGGGGCATAAACAATAATGCGGAGCATAATCTGGTTGGAATGTCTACTTTGAATAGCTATAGCCAACAAACCCCAACTGCCAACCATATGGTGAATAACTACCTCTTTTGGGTCCCAAAGACAAGCAATGCCACCCGAAGTCCCTTGGGAACTGAGGGAAACCACTTTTCTAGCTGGCCAAATTTTATTGGCAATTAAGTCCATATCCTCCATTGACATCTTTGTTTCTTGAAGGAAAACAAGATGTGGATGATTTATTTGAATCATTCTTCTAATTTCATTTTGTTTTGAAAGACTCCCTTTGAGTCCTCTAATATTCCAAGTGATGATCTTCATTAATACCAGGGCTAAAAAAGTTGGGAAGGGCATTAATCTTACCTTCCTCTACAAGCTTTTCACCTTCTTTTACCATATGATATTGATTGGTCTTGCGACCTATTTTTTGATTGGAATCCATCTTCAATTTTTTTTTCCCTGTTTCTTGACTTATTCCAATTGAATCTGAGATGGCTTCTAACCTTGAAGAATGCTCATACACTACCAAAATTTTACTAGATGGTTCAATGGAGTCTATATTGGGACCTGCATTATTTGAAGTTTTGACATTTGAAATATTGTTTTTCTTGTGTAAATTTTCTCCTTTTTTTTCTGTTGAAAACCTTTGATTTGTTGGTTTGTCTCCGAGTTCTTCCCTTCATATTTAAATTGTGTTTCTAAGATTTCAGTTTCCATTATTTCCTCTTCCTCACTTGGGACATCATTTGTGGAAAGTATTTCAAACATATTAGCAAATGACTTTGATTGATCCTTCATAACTGTTTTTTTCTGAGTGTTCTTCTTCTTAGGTATTTGGAAACCTGCTTGAGTTTATATCTTCTTTCTTTTGATCAGGAATTTTATTTGGGCAAGCACTGGCCAAATGACCATATTCATGGCAAATTCTACAACGAAAAGGAATGTTCTCATAGTCCACTACTTGCTCCCAAGTGTCTTCCCCAAATTGTAATGTGATCTTTTTAGGAAGGGGTTTGTCAAAATCCATTAAAACACAAATTCGAGCATAAATAATATGTTCAAAATTTTGAGTACAATCAGCAGATCATCATAAAAGTTCTTAAAGAGTTTCCAATTGAATAAAAAACAGTAGGATTCCAAAATTCAATAGGGAGGCCAAAGAGTCTAACCCACACGGGAGCTATAGAAGGCATCTCTTCTTCGGCTTTAAATTTAGTATGCCGGGGCTTCATGAAAAGCCACTGCCCTTCCAAAAAACCAAGGACCCCCTTGAAAAGTTTTCTCTCTATCTTCATTATTAGCAAATAAAACAAGAAAATAACCATTTGGATAAATAGAGATTTGTAACTCACCTTTAGTTTTCCAGCTTTTTGCAGCCCGGACTTTGAAAGCAGATAGACTCGAATGAAAACCCACGAATTGACAAATTAGTCCTCTTTTTTCCAAATCTTCAATGCCGGTCTGAATGTTCCCCATATCAAGCTTAACAATAGGAGTTCCATCAGTTGCTTTAAGACATCCTGACTCTGTTTTCCTGGGATCAATCTTAGGCATTCTTAGAGGTTTATGGGAAGCCCTAATATTGATATTAGCATTGGGCTGAGGCTGTCCACCACGAAGGGCATCCCTAAAATTCATTTTTGGGATCGAGTCTTCAAAATTCTTACCCTTGACAGGGGTTTTCACGAGTAGAATTATTTTGTGGGTGCACCTTAGCACCAGATTCATTTGAGATATGAGCCATTTTTTGATCAGCTGCTTGAAACTTGTTTCGAGATCTCTTTAATCCTTGCCCTAGACGTCGTGGAAAGGTATGGTTTTCACTTTTCTTTTGAGCAACAAATTGGAAGCCGTTGTCACTCAAGTTCACAGTATGATCTGTTGAAAGACAAATTTCTAACCCATCTTGTATCCCCTGCAACATTTCCTGCTAAAATATTGAGCATAAACCACAAAAATATTGGCCGCTAGGGCCCGAAGGCCCTAAAAACCAACCTCTGGAGCTGCTTGCACTCAACCCGAGATGAAACCCTCGCATAGCCGCTTGCCAAATATATCGTTCACACATAGGGATGCGCTAGGATATGTGTTGCTCCAAATGATATGAAAATTGGTGGAGACGTTCTAGGGTTTTTCAGGCATCTACCCTCAAAATTTTAGCTCAATCCGAGTTCGGATGAGTGAGATATGGCCGAAACGAGTTCAGCAGTTTGGGCAGTCCTGCGAAAATTGTCCAGCTTGTCAATCCCCTATCTAGTTGTGACTTGTTAAAGGTAGGAATAATCATATATATATGATATCATTTAATATTTAAACATGAATTAAAAAATTAACTAATAAAACTAACGTTATTTAATATAAAACATATATATTTTCAATAAATTTACACTAGTTTTTAATAGGGGTTCCAATCCTCTCATACCGAGTAGGCTTTAAAACTTTTTTTTATGGAGGCTAGTGTAAGAAATCCCTACAACAGATGCTCAGAGTTGAGCATTCCCATCCCAACCATGACCTTTGATAAGCGTGAGAGTTGAGCTTATCAATATGGGCCAAACACCCCCCAAGGGTTAGGTGGATTGGTAACTTTTTGTCTGGCCAAACATTTACCAAGAAGAGACCTAGGTCTAAACCTCGAAGGCATGCATGTTGCAAAGGTAGTAAGTCTAATCTGAATCCTTTGAGTGCACAATAAATCGACAATAATGATATGAATTTCGAGCGATGGATGGTACCTCTCATACCAGGTCAACAATAATGAAGTGATATAGGCTTGTTGGAAGCAACACTTATGGTTTGAATCCACTTGACAATTACTAGAAATAGTGTTGATGTAACCAACTCCCCTATGTATCAAACAAAAAAAAAACAAAAATATGGTCCAAACATACACCCACCCTTTGAATCTTAAACCTTAGAAGAGCAAAAAAAAACCCAAATCATTGGTTTGTCTCGCGTATTAAAACATATTATCTTAATTATAAAGAAAAAGTTAATATTTTTTTATTACATAGGAGAGTTGGTTACAACCACTCTCTTTTATTAACTCATCGGCGTAAGGTTCAAACCACATGGACTACTCCCAACAAACCTAACTATCTCGTTTTTGTTGACCTGGCATGAGATGGGGATCACAGATTACTCGTGGTTCGTATCGTCATCGTCGATCTAACGCTTAGAGGATTCGAAGCAGACTACTACCATTGCAAAAGGTTAACTTCCCTCAAAGTTTGAACCTAGATCTCTTCTTGGAAAACAAAAGGTTTCGTTGCACTCTATTTTTGTTCTACCACAATTCAACCTAAATCCATACATTATCCTAGGCTCATCCTGATGCCCACGCATAATATTGTATTTTTACAACTATACTTAAATCTACACTTAATTTTTTTTAATAAATTATTATTATTATTTTTAAATCTTATTATTATTATTTTGGTTAAATAGTAGAATTGATCACAACCAAATTAGTTTTTAGACACTGACAAGCAAAGGTTCCAACCACAGGAGCTGTTCTCATCAAACCTATTTCACTTTGTTATTGTTGACTCGATGTGAAGGGGATCACCAATCAAACTTATTCCACTTTGTTATTGTTGACCCGACGTGAAAGGGACCACTAATCGTTCGAAATTCATAACATCATCGTCTAACTCACACTTAGAAGATTTAGATCAAACTACTCACAGTTAAAAGATTTAGAACAAACTGCTACCTTTATTCCACTTTGTTATTGTTGATCCGACGTGAAAGGGATCACTAATCGCTCGGAATTCATAACATCATCGTCTAACTCACAATTAAAAGATTTAGATCAAACTATTCACAGTTAGAAGATTTAGATCAAACTACTACCTTTACAAAAGACTACCCAAAATTTAAAAGTGAATGTAGGTATCTTCTCCGTAATAACCTTTTTAAATCTTCAAAAATAATAAATCTTTGATTCCTAATCTTTATGTTCACCTTTATTGAGTTTAGTTGAAGATATCAAATTTATTTCTACCACTACGTATAAAAGAACTTAAAAAACCAAAAGAAAGGGTTATTATTATTTTATTATATGTAGGCGTGCCAATGACTACTCTAACGAACCCTTTAGGATTAGGGTTTCCAAAGAAGAGAAACGTTAGGGTTAGGGTTAGGGTTCGCTAGGAGGCGTGTACGGTAGCGTCAATAAATACACACAAATGGCGTTTGTACATAAAACTTGTGAGTCTACCTTCAAATTTTCTTAGCTACTGACCTATATGGAAAAAATATGCTTTTGTGTTTGATTTTTTTTGGTGGACATTGCACATTCAATGCCTCTAGGTATTTACATCTCGATTTGGGATTCTATTCTGAATTTTTTGATGTGTTGTTGTGAAAATTGGTTGTTTTTGTGTATGGTTTGGCAATGAGGACTCCAAAGATACCATCAAAGTCTGCACTGCTCTCTGATGATTTTTTTTAATTTCTGAGCCAAAATTTTTAGTTACATTTCATTAATGCAGGCAAGCTGACAATTGGTTGTTTTTGTGTTTTGTGTATGGTTTGGCAATGATGACTCGAAATATACCATCAAACTCTGCACTGATTTCTGATGATTTTTTAAATTTCTGAGCCAAATTTTCTAATTACATTTCATTAATGCAGCCAAGCTGACAATTGTGTGTTTGTGTTAGAAGATAAATTTATCTTGTATATTGTTATATGGGGAGCTATGTAGATGGAATAGTGCTGGACGCCACTATATAGGAGGATTTATCCCCGTCTATTTATAAATAGATGTCTAAATTATGAGAGGATTCATGCAAATTTGAAAGACCTATTTACCTGTCTGCATATTGTGGATAAAAGTAAATACATGTCTTGCTGCTACTTGTGTACTGTGTTCTTTACGTCATTTTCTCTCTTGCATTTAACATCCGAAAACAGAGTGTGTATCTAATACCAAGTTCTTTACGTTATTGTCTCTCTTGCATTTAACATCCGAAAGCAGAGTGTGTATCTAATACCAAGCGGTAGAAATATATACACGTCAGCATACACACTCTAATACTAGATGTGTACTTAGAATAGAGATAGGAATACATACAAATGCTCAAGAGGCATATACATTGTTGCGAATGATCGGTACCAAAGTTTAGCATACCTCAAGTAACCTGTATTATATGTATTTGTAGATACATCTCATGTATGGTTACAGATTCCTATGGTTAGTAACCTTGTGAAACCTTTTGAACTATATTAACTAACCAGCCTACCTCCCATGTCGGTGGAAAACTCTGGCACTACAGTGTACAAAATGAGTTTATGTTTAGTAGTTTTCATTAAGAAATATTTATTTTGAGATATATGGAAGCACTGGTTGGGCACATGAGCTCAGATGATGAAAAGCAAGTTGAATGAATCTCTTTGATTTTAAAAACTTGTTGCACTCTAATTTTTTGCTGATGAGCTATTATTTTCTCTTCTTTCTCTATAACCTTTTTGTGTAGAATATATCATCAACTCTTAGGTTTGCGGGAAACTTGTAAGCAATGTGGATTTGAGATTATGTTGTTCTTTGAAAAGAAAAATGTGGATTTGAGATTATGTGGTTCTTTGAAAAGAAAAAGAAAATGCTTGGAGGATTAGGGATTTGAAACTGTCTTCAGATCTTTTGGTTTTAACTTAAAATGTTCTTTGAAAAGTTGGATATATTTGGATTATGTTTGTATTTTGTAATGTATCAAGGTTTTGGTCTTTTGGTTCGACTGTCCTTTGGCAAGGACTTAGTTATTAGTCATCGGAGGGGTTTTGATTTGGGGTTCGACTTCGAGGGTTTTTTCAATGAGTTTACATAGGTTTTACAAGGGGTCCTGGTTCGCTCAAGTTAAATCCGTATACTTTTAAGTAGGAGAGAAGACCCAGGTCTGAATTTTGCCAAATCATTACATACATAATAACCAGGTTGTACTACCATTGTGCAGGGTCATGATTTAAAACAGGTGAAACCTGTTTAATCCCATATAAGCATTAAAAAAAAGTCATGAATATGGTATTTTCTGCATCAAAGTAACGAGTCCATGCTTGTCTTTCTTGTACTATCTGGACGATGTTCCTTTTTATGGCACCAATACTATCAAACAATTGATTTAAATTAAAACTGTAAAGTCATTTATCTATGCCATTCTGCTTTTTATATGCTTGTTAAACCATATCATCTGTGTCCAAGCTGTAATCAATAGGCAAGCTCTGTATATTGGTTCAATGAGAGGTGCATTACATCCAGGTTAAACGCAGCAGAACTTAGTCTTTTAACTCTTTTCAATCAACATTCTAAGAGGAACACTGTCATATTAAGTGAAAACATATGGTAGCTGTGGACTTTATCACAAAGTTTTTTGTATAGCATGTTATAATCTTGACGGATCTTGAAAGAAAGGATTTTGACTCTCTGAAGTAAATCAGTTGAGAAAATCAACTCTGGAGAGAAATGTAAACATAAAGTACTGTGTTTGACCACTTGCAGATCCTCCCTGTTTGACACTAGTAATTTGTCTGGTTTTCCAGCCTTCTTTACAATGTCAAGCTTTATAGTTACTTTTCTAATCATGCAATAAATCAGTTTTTTAGATTCTCCTTTAACAATTATTTATTTTCTGAATCCGGTGAATGTTGGAAAATAATTTGAACATTTAGCCGTTGTGCTTTATTAAAAGCAACAAGATGATGGGACAATGAAGGTTTAAGTAGCAGAATTTTATTATCTCGGGGGTCAGGACAGGTTTTTGAGGAAATCCTATCAATACCTTGAGGATGGACTCCCATGGACCTTACGGAGGAGACAAACTTATACTGAAAGGTCTGAAGTTTCATGGATTCCATGGAGTGCATGAAGCCGAGAGATAGCTTGGCCAAAAGTTTTTGGTTGATATTGATGCATGGGTAGATCTCAAGAAGGCTGGAAAATCAGACAATTTGGAAGATACTGTCAGCTATGTTGAAATTAGCAGGTAACAAGTGCATTCTTGCTGTTGTTTTAGTTTCATCTATATGTGAGTCCATCTGTTTTGTTATCACTGTTTCACACATGCTTAGGAACAATGTTCAACTCTTCCCAACTCTTGCAATATTTACAATGTAGGAATGTTAGAATATTTTAATGTGCACTTTGCCTATTGCACATGTTTAGGGTTAAGGGTTTTTTTTTACAAACCCTTAATGCCTTTTCTTTTTGTTATATATATGTTTTGTATTTCATGAACACTAGTTTTTGTGACTTGGTTAGATGGTGCTAGGTTGTTTTGAAGGTTCATAATGAATAGCATTTTTTTAAACTGATTTTGCTTTATTGCAAATTTGTCAAGGAAATTGTTGAAGGCCTTCCCATGCCCTTGTTGAATCCTGAATCCATTGCATCTGGTATCTTCTCCAAGTTTTGGAGTTTCTTAGAATTCATTCTCTTTGCATTAGAGTGGGTGAACCACATGTGGCAGTTTTGGGTAATGGTTGATTTAGTTTTAGAAATATACATGACATCTAAAGACTTGGAACAACTTGAAGCAAGCAATGAGTTGCAAAGAATCATTTTGTAAGCCCACTCTCCCATATATGAGCACTTTGTAGGGACATGAGCACACTTGGAGGCCGGGGTTGAACTTATGGCAATACATGGACCTAAGTTGAGTAACCATAGACCTTAGGGTCGAGTTTACCAATATTATGGATCTAAGCTCATTAGCATGTTATTTATAAGCTCTACAGCATTATGTTTAGTAACAAACATTCATACAATAGCTTAAAGTTCAAATCCCATAGGTGAACCTTAATATTTTGAATCAATTATTAAAAACCTTACTTTTAAAAGTGGAGACTAAGGTTCAATATTGGTAAGTGATCACAAAAGTATCAATATAATTTATTGTAATACCATTGTAATACTATAATAATGATGTAATATAGATAAAGTTTGATTATTGAACACAACATTATAAGGTAGTGGAATGAACATTTTACTAAAGTGTTCCATGATTTGCAGTTTTGATTATGCCCTTAAACAAGGGTTTGGTGGATTATTTCTTTGCCTTGGTTTGAGGATGAAACCCTTGTTTTTTTATTGTTGGAGATGAGCCTTAATGACCTTGGAGATAATAAATTATGAGCGATTATTTGCGGCTTATAGGGGTTAACAACTATCAATGGATACAACTTGACAATGGAGCTTTTTTGTCTCTTGTTTGCTTGTGGTTGATCAAGGAAAGTTGTATCTCTTGGCTTAGGTCTTTCCTAAATGTTTTAGAAGCACTTTCATTCCAAAGTTAGACTAACATCCCATAGTTGAAATTTTGTAAGATCTCATTCAAAATTTAACTCTCATTTTGTTTTCTCAAGCCCTAGTCTACAAGTTCATAGAAATGTGGTTGAGCCCATCTTCTATTCAAAAATGGATAGACTCCAAATGGGGCTCACAAATATCTAGCTATGAACCCATGTTGGTAGGGAAAGGCTATTTTGTGGTAGTTTTTCATCTCCAAAAGAAAGCAGCTCCATCTTTCATGGGGGCCATGCCTCTTAGGGTCGAGCCCCCCTATACATGACATCGTGGTCTACCAACTTTGACCCCAATGGAGGAACCAAAGGAGATATCCATTTGGGAAAGGCTTCCATTTCTTCCATTACTTTTTTGGAACAAGCCCACTCTAGAGCTTATTGGAAATATTTATTCCATTACATTTTTGGACCAGGCCTTCTTTGTGGATTGGGCACCACCAAAGACCAATAATGCTATTTGTGCCAAAATGTGTGTGCAAGTCAATTTAAAAAAAAGGTTTACGAGAGAGTATTGGGATTAAAGTGATGGACTAGATCCATACACAACCTTTTGATTTAAGTGTATTTCTTGTCGTAAGCACAAACACTTTTCTAAAAATTGTCCAACCAAAGTGCAATAGGGAAAAAGGATGATAAAGATTTTCAACCAATCATATGAAGGCATCTCATCAAAGGGATAATACACAAGAAGTGGAAATCACAATCTCAAGAGGTAATATGGTTGGAAAAAGAGATAATACACAAGAAGAGAAGTTTGAGGAAGAGGATGAAGGAAGTAACATTTCAGCCACAACCACAAGGTCTACGGTAAAAGGAAGAAAAACAATTCGAGAAATAAAATTAGAACAAGCAAAAAAGGATAAGACTTAGGTAAAATGCAAAACAAACATTGAAACCAAAGATAGAGAGAGTTGCTAAACTATAGGACAAGTAAGTGTACACCTCATGACAATTGAACACTATCAAAGGAACACAATTTAGGAAATACAACACGAAGGAGTCAATTACACTCATCATGACCATATCAAGGAGATAACACTTGGGCATTTCTCTAAACTTCTCACTAGAGCCTTAGGGGATGAACAAGCTCAAGAAATTCTCCTCCAAAATATTCCTATTGTTTCTTAAAAATAGGAATTGGAGGAAATCATCCACTCTTTAGTAAAAGACAAGGCTCCAAGTCATCCACTCTTTAGTAAAAGATAAGGCTCTAGGTCTAAACGAATTTACTAACAATTTTTATCAGTACTTCCTTCACATAATAGGAGCAGACCTTATCAAGATGATAGAGCAAACAAGAATTCAAGGTAAACTCTTTGGCGTTATAAACTCTTCCTTCATAGCATTAATTGCTAAAGAAAAAAATGCTAATTCCTTTGCTAAGTTTACAAGGGGAAAGGAAGAGCTCACCTTTATTACGTCGACGGGCGTCCTACAATGGCAGCCAAGAAGGTCAGCCACATCGTAGACAATATTAATATTTTATTAAAAAAAGCCACATTAAGAAAATTATCCGTCGACATTAAGGGTTACAGTGGATTTAAAATATTTAAACTATTTAAACTAGCTTAGATATATAAAATATATATCTATAAACGTTGAGAGTTATCAATCTTGAGGTGCCTATCTCATTTCTTGGGGGTGTGATAGATATGCGCCTCAAGATTGATAACTCTTGGCGTTTATATATATATATATATATATATAAATCTTATTCTTTAGATCAATTTCACTTTGCAACTATTCATACAAAATCATGACTAAAATCCTAACAAATAGAATCAAGAGGAAGATCAACTCTATTATAGCTTAGGAGCAGGGGGGTTTTATTCTATCATGGTGCATGAAGCTCTACAATCCTATGGTTTTATTCTATCATGGTGCATGAAGCTCTACAATCCTATGGTTTTATTCTATCATAGTGCATGAAGCTCTACAATCCTATGCAAAGGCAAATAAGAAAAGATTGGTCATTACACTAGATATGTCCAATGCCTTTGATAAAGTAGACATCTAATTTTTGGAAAAGGTTCTTGTCAAATTTGGATTTCTTATACAATTGATAAATTGGGTCCTATGCAAAGGCAAATAAGAAAAGATTGGTCATTAAACTAGATATGTCCAATGCCTTTGAAGTAGACATTCAATTTTTAAAAAAGGTTCTTGTCAAATTTGGATTTCCTATACAATTGATAAATTGGATATTGGTTTGTGTAACAACCCTTGGCTAGCTCCCATAGTTAATGGAGAAACGACAACCTTTTTTAAAGCCTTTAAGGGTATGATTCATGGTTGTCCCCTTTCTCCATACCTATATATCATATTGGTTGAAGCATTGGGGATATTAATTAATAGGAGGATGGAAAAAAAGAGCAATGACATTCAAATAGTGGACTCAAATAATCGACCATGCCCAATTTGGAGATGACACCATCCTAATGGGAGAAGCTTCGAGATTAAACATAAGACACTTCAAAGAATGTTTAGACTGTTTTACCTCGATAATAAGGGCATAAATTAACCAAACCAAGAGCAAATTTTATCCAATTAACACTTCTCCATCTAAGAAAAGAAGTTTCTATCAAATCTTGGGGTTCAAACTTGATTCTAAGCCCACATTCAAATATTTAGGTGTTCAAATGGGATTTAAGGTTACAAGCAATTGTTGGAACACTACTATAGAGAAAATGGTAAAGCGGATCCAGGCCTATAGTAATGGGTGGTTAAGCCTGGCAAGAAGAATAGTACTTATAAAATCAACTATAGGAAGTCTCTTAATCTATCAACTTTTGGTCTACCATTTTCTAAAGTACGTGCTTAATAAGCTTGATGGAAATAAAACAATAAGAAGAAATTCCATCTTGCTAATGGGAAGCTATCTTGCAACCTAAAGAGCTATGGGGTCTAGGAATAAGGAAAACTGAAAAGTTGGTAAAAAGCTTTTAGGGTTAAGCTGCTATGGCACCTAGCCAATCCTCCTTCCTCCCCTCAGAAGGAAATAGTAAAGGCTAAATACACTGACAACTCTAAAGGACTACAATTGATGAAAAACATAACAAGCAAGTTTGGTTCTTCCTCAATCTGGAAGCACTTTGTTGAGGCAAAACATATAGTCCTAGACAAAGTGTCATGGTTACCTGGAGATGGTCGACTTGTCAATCTTTGGGAGGATCCAGTAATGGGAAGACCTCCTCTTAATACTAACTATTCTCAAACTCTTTAAGAATAATTGCAGAATTTAGGAGTTCATAAACTAGTTGATATAATGGAATGGATGGGAGGACATTGAAACTGGAGAGACCCTATCCTGCCTAGTCACATACAAGAACAATGGATAAATCTCGAAGCTCAAAATGCTAGATAAAAACCTTACTCCTAGAATTTTGACAAATTGATTTTGGGGGAGTCAAGCAAGATCTTGAATATCAAGTTAAAATGGGAGATACAACCGAATAGACTGGAAAGCTAAACAAAAAGTTAGCAACAATATGGAAACGTCTGATCCCCTCTAGAATTCAACTATTTTATTGGGTAGTGCATCAAAATAAAATTCTCATTGGAGAGAATTTGTAGAAGAGAAACATAATGGAACCTCATATATGTCCAAGATGCTTCAAAAGCGAGGAAACCACTGAACATCTCTTTGAATACCTAGCAGCCCTGCAGATTTGGATAGGAGTTTCATCTAAATTTGGCTCAACTATTACATGTAACATGAATGCAAATTATTGCTTAAATCAATGGAACCAAATGTATAATTGAGGTCTCAAAAGCAAACATTTTATTAATTATTTATGGGAATTCATCTCTTTTTACATAATATGGGCAATATGGAAAGACAAAAATGAATTAATTTTTGAAGGAAAAGGTAACAAAATTGGAGTACTAGTAACCAAAATTATCTGGGAGATAGTTTCAAATACAAAAGCACACTACAAAAAAAAAAATCTTATAAAACTGACTAGTTCAAAGTTGAATGGACCTCCAAGCTCTGCTAGGCATGAACAACATCCCAAAAGTATATGTACTCGTGATCCAGTACCCAATTCTATGTTTTGATGGTGTTTCAAAGTCTAATCCATCTAATCCAGGAATGGTGGTGGCAAGACAAAATTTCTTCTCAATTATAAGATTTGTTTGGGGTAAGCTTCCAACAATGTAGCTGAAGTGATTGGTTGTGAAGTTGGTCTCAAACTGGTAGCCAAAAATGGCATCCAAAAACATGTTTAAGGGGACCCTAAATTGATAACCTCTGACTCTCGCTAGTCAAACAACTATGTCATCCCTGCGATTAAGGATCATCTACACATGCATCAAGGATTTGGAATCCAAATTCACTCAAGTCATTTACTCCCACATCAAGAGGGAGTTTAACAAAGAAGCGGATGCTCTAGCCAACACGACTATATACTCAACACACATGAAGCTTTATATCACTCATCATAGAGAGGATGGAGCACATAAAAGAAGACACAAAAAAGGATAGACAATGTCTACAAAAACAAGTCGATTGAGGATAGCGAAGTCATTGAATATGAGACAGGAGATTATGATGACAAGGATGATTTTAGGCATTCGATTTAGGATTTTGACTGAGGAATTCAGTGTTGCAACTATGATTAGATATAGATTAGATAAGGATGATAGTAGCAAAACCAATATTTGGTCTTTTTTGTAACTAATCTTAGCTAGTTTGATCAACCAACAATCATTTTCTTTGTTCCTAGCTAATTTTTCATAATATATATATATAACCTATTTTAATTTCATGTAATCAATTAAAATAAAATTTATTATTATCTTAAATTATCACTGTTAATATTAATGCTTGTGTTAAAATTTTTATAAGTGTATAATAAATATTATTATAAAATTATTGCTTAAATCAATGGAGCCAAATGTATAATTGAGGTCTCAAAAGCAAACATTTTATTAATTATTTATGGGAATTCATCTCTTTTTACATAATATGGGCAATATGGAAAGACAAAAATAAATTAATTTTTGAAGGAAAAGGTAACAAAATTGGAGTACTAGTAAGCAAAATTATTTGGGAGATAGTTTCAAATACAAAAGCAAACTACAAAAAAAAAAATCTTATAAAATTGATTGGTTCAAAGTTGAATGGACCTCCAAGCTCTGCTAGGCATGAACAACATCCTAAAAGTATATATACTCGTGATCCAGTACCCAATTCTATGTTTCGATGGTGTTTCAAAGTCTAATCCATCTAATCCAGGAATGGTGGTGGCAAGACAATTTCTTCTCAATTATAAGATTTGTTTGGGGTAAGTTTCCAACAATGTAGTTGAAGTGATTGGTTGTGAAGTTGGTTTCAAACTGGTAGCCAAAAATGGCATCCAAAAACATGTTTAAGGGGACCCTAAATTGATAACCTCTAACTCTTGCTAGTCAAACAACTATGTCATCCCTGCGATTAAGGATCATCTACACATGCATCAAGGATTTGGAATCCAAATTCACTCAAGTCATTTACTCCCACATCAAGAGGGAGTTTAACAAAGAAGTAGATGCTCTAGCCAACATAGTTATATACTCAACACACGTGAAGCTTTATATCACTCAGGATGGAGCACATAAAAGAAGACACAGAAAAGGATAGACAATGTCTACAAAAACAAGCCGATTGAGGATAGCGAAGTCATTGAATATGAGACAGGAGATTATGATGACAAGGATGATTTTAGGCATTCGATTTAGGATTTTGACTGAGGAATTCAGTGTTGCAACTATGATTAGATATAGATTAGATAAGGATGATAGTAGCAAAACCAATATTTGGTCTTTTTTGTAACTAATCTTAGCTAGTTTGATCAACCAACAATCATTTTCTTTGTTCCTAGCTAATTTTTCATAATATATATATATAACCTATTTTAATTTCATGTAATCAATTAAAATAAAATTTATTATTATCTTAAATTATCACTGTTAATATTAATGCTTGTGTTAAAATTTTTATAAGTGTATAATAAATATTATTTTTAACTAGATAATTTTTAAAGTGAAAATCTTCTTAAGTTATTTTTAATTGAATAATTTTATTTTTCAATCTTTAAAAAGCAAAAAAGTGTGAAAACTTGGGAAGACCTCAAAGAGGGTTTGTAAAAAAACTCAACTACCCTAAACAAAGTTTTATGACTTTACACAAATCTTTTCTATTGTTTATTTTTTTGAAAAAAGTGAAAATCTTATTAAGAAGACACTTCCAAAGTTACAATAATTGACCTCTCACTTTTGGCCCGCCTCAAGATTCTAATAAAACTAACTCTAACATCTTCTTGGACTTCAAATTTCTTAGTGCGATCTAAAGAGCAAAAACTGCTATCCTTGTTACAATTTTGTTTAATACTCTTCCAAAGAGCTTGGATTAGCTTCTCTCTCTTGCCATGACTTTTGGGGGCTACCCAAAATTGGGACTAAGAGCATTACAAATAACATGAGGTTGGAATAGATACTAATCATCATAATCATCTACCTTGGTCCATCATCCTTTATTGCCTAGATCCCTGTTAGCTAGTAGTAAAACTTGTTGGTCCACCTCCATCCACTCTACGATATCATTAGATTTCAACAAATAACAAACAAGATGCTTGCTTCCCTTTTTAGCCAAAAATTTAGACTTGTTATTCTTGCCTAATTGGAATGGCTTTCTCAAATTACTACCAAATGGCTTTGATTTGACTAACTATGTACTTGATGTGCGACACACTTGATTTGCAATTCCTAATCTCATCTAGCGACTCCACCAAAATTTGTGAGTCAAACTCCGTTATGATCTTTCAAACTCGACCCCACCAAAATGTGAGTCTAACTCCACTATGATATTTCAAACTCCATTCTCTTAAGCATTGAAAGAGCCTTAACTCCACTACGATCTTTCGAACTCCATTCTCCTAAGCATTGAGAGAGACTTATCGATAGCCAAAGCCTCTCCTTCATTATTTGTTGCTACTCTTAAGTCTTCTAATTGTCAATGAAGGACCTAACCTTTGATTCATTGTTTGTTTCTACTGTTAGGCTTTCTAATTGCCATTGAGGGGCCTTCCCCTTGGTTGCTCCATTCGATGTTACTCCCAGGCCTTCACCAATGAGGGACCTTCCCCTTGTAGTCATTTATGATGAAACCAATGCTTGTTGCCCTTGGGTTATCCTTAGTTGCTCTATCTGTCTTGGTTGCTCCATCCATGTTGATTTTTCTCCAGCCTAGGGGTGTGGGTTGCCAAGCCCCATGCCTCATAGACGCATATCTCCCTACTATTTTTTTTTGCTCCTCCACATGAGCTTTTCCTTTTTCTGTCACCTTGTTTACAATTTTTTGCCAAACTAGCTCTATCGGTGTGAATTCCGATCTAAAAAATTTGGTATTTATTTCCAGCCATATGTGCCACCAAATAAAGCTCGGACCCAAAGACCAACCTAACTAAACTGATTTATTTTTAACCTTTTTTGTTTCCAAACCTCCCATATATTAGTAAGTGTAAACTACTGGTTGAGATGGGCCTTGAAGAGATCAACCCATTGGCTTCATGGCTCTAGGGAAAAGTCACACTAGAAGAATAATTGATCTAGAGTCTTCTCCTAGGTATTGCATATGATACATCTAGAGAGGCCATGAAAACCTCTCTTTTGTAAGTTATCATAGGTGAGGAAGCTCCAATGCATAACTTGTCAAGCAAATAAATTGATTTTTGGTGATCCCTTTACCAACTGTACTCTATCCCATGGAACATCCAACAACACCGATGTGGGAAGGGGTAATTCATTATAACCTTCTTGAATTGTATAGATGCCTAAATCCCCATGACCCCAAGTTATCTTGTCCTCTTCCTCCTCTTATAAGGTGGCATTGCTTTAATATCCTTTTTAATACCAACACCAAATTTGGAGATATTGGGATTGACACTCTTCCCACAACTTTAGTTGCATAAGAGAGAAGGTCCTAATATTCCTTGTATATAGATAACATGTTGTCTTGATCCATCTTCTAGCCTCGAGGCTCTGTTGAAGGGGCTACAATTCTAAAAATTTTGAATTTAAGGGAGGATATTGGTCCCAGGAATCAATCCAAAAAATTGCTTTATCCCCTCTACCCACTTTCCAAAATAGTTTTGGTTTTACCACTCTCTCTCCTAATTTCAGCACCTTCCAAACAATAGAACCTTGACCACCCATAGGGATGCGACCCACTTCCTCATGGAGAATGTTACCTAAATACTTACTAGTAATGACTTTGGTAAACAACTTCATGATTGGAGATCTATCTCCAATAAAGCTTTGCTTGGAAGAGCTTGGTTATTCAATGTTGCTTTTTGAATTCCTAATCCTTCGCTTGTTTTAGGCTGGCTAAGTTTGTCCCAACTTATTAGAGCCCATCACTTAGCCATCTATGGGCCATCCTAAAGGAATTTTTGTATGAGCAAGTCCATCTCCTTTAGTATTCTAATCGGAGTAGTAAGGATAGAGAACTTGTAAACTACCATTGCTTGATCCACTAATTGAAGAAGAGTCACTCTTCCTCTAAAGAAAGCCAACGGTGTGTCCAACGATTTATCTTCGCACTAATTTTATCCACCAATGTTTTCCATTCTGCCACCTCCAACTTCTGATAGTGGTGTGGGAACCCTTAGTAGTCCAACAAGAGGGAGCCCTAAGAGAAGCCTAACATGTTTAGAATTTGATCTTGGATCCCTCTTTTGGTATTAAAAAACATTACCTTGGACTTGGCTACATTCACTTCCTAGCTTGTGGCTTCCATATATGTATTCAAGGCAAATTTGAGTGCTCTTACCTCCTTGACATTGGTCGCCTCCAACAATCTTGTGTCATTCACAAATTGTACATGGGTTAGATTTATCGCATCCACTTGCACTCTTGAGATAAGTCCTCGTTGCCTGAAATATGCCTTGTCCTTAAGCAAGAATAATAAAGAGGTACTAGGATATAGGATCTCCTTGCTATATTCCTTTAGAGGCCTGAAAGGGAGCTAAGGGAATACCATTGATGAGGATTGAGGAGGTCAAAGAGACAACTCATGATCCACTTTCTCCATCCTTGAAAAAACCAAAGTTCTCTAACATTCGATCCATAAACTGCCAAAAAACTCTATCATAAGCCTTAGACATGTCTAATTTGATAAACATACCTCTTTGACCTTGTCAATGCAATGTGTGAATTGCTTATTGTGCCAAGATTACTCCATCCAACAGTTGTCAACCCTCCACAAATCCTCCTTGCTTCGGAGAGATAATACTATCCAATATCTTCTTGAGCCTTTCAACCATCAATTTGGTAATGATCTTGTAGACCACATTGCAAAGTGCAATCAAGTGAAAGTCTTTGAGGTTGGAAGCCTCTCTCACTTTAGGAATTAAAACAAGGAAAGTGTGGTTCTTAGCTTGTAACATGCTTTTATATGCATGAGATTCCTCCATTGTCTTGGTTGCATCCTCCCCTATGTCATCCTAAAAAGCTTGGAAAAATTCAATCGAGAACCCATCAAGGCTTGGGGATTTTTTGGTTCTCATGTTGAAAACTATCTCACCTCCTCTATATCCACGATTTTGAAGAGGGTTTGGTTTTTTTTTATTGATATAATCTAAGGGATACAATTAAGTATCTCATGTTGTGCTGCAATATTAGGATGGGTAGAAGTAGAGAAAATATTTTCAAAGTAGATATTTGCAGCTTGTATACATAGGATAGTGTCCATCACATTACCATGAAGGTCTTTTAGGTTGTGCAATGTGTTGGAGTGTCTTCTTGTTGAGGCCGAGCAATGGAAGAACTTAGTGTTTCAATCCCTCTCTAGAAGCCAAGAAGTTTTGGCTCATTGTTTCCAATAGATCTCCTCCTATTTGTCTATATTATCCAACTCTTTTTTTACCAGCTCATCTTTATGTTTCTCTGTGTTTGTTTCAGTCCAAAAGAGTGTGGCTAGCTCCTCCATCCTAGCAACCAATGGAACCTGTTGAAGCTAAAAGTTTGATTTATTATTTCTTTTCCATATTTTGAGTTGGGCTTAGACATGTTGGAGTTGTTTAAATATTCCAATCAATGTTGTCCCATGGACAAGGCGCCCCTCTACCCACTAAACTAGGATTTTATCCCTAATCTCCTCCTTTTCCAGCCACAAATTCTTAAATTGGAATGTTTTAAAGAAAAAATTATAGCCCATATCCCATTCCAAGAGAATTGGAAAGTGGTATGATTTTGTACGATTGACAAAAAAACCTCTTTAGACACCAAGAATATATCCAACTTTACCTTATTGTTTTCCAACCTCGCTTGTTTATTTGTTAAAGTATGAGAAGGCCCCACATATTAGACATCAATCAAACTGAGTTGATTTACTTTAGAGATCATATACCTGTCCCCTTGATCCAAAGATGAGATGCCCCCTTCTCCCTAACTGAAAGCTTATCATTGAAGTCGCTCGTCACTATCCAATTCACCTATTCCTTTCCTATCCTATTTACTTGTAAAACTACCCATTAGAGGCATTGCTCTCCAAAATATTTTGAATTGCTATTCAAACTCTTACTCTTGGAGAGATATGTGAGAACCCCTCTTCTTGCAACATGATCAATTGTTATCTAGTTAAGAGGGTTCCACAAAGTCACTATACCTCCTGAAGCACCTGGATGCTACAACCATATGCTCTGCCTATCTCCATATTTTTTGGCTATTCTATTCATCACTTGTAACGAAAATTGTCTCTTGAAGAAGAATGAAATCTGAATTATGACTTTCAATTAAACTATGAACAACAATTTGATGAGACACACTATTTCAGTCTCTAATATTTGAAGATTGTACAATCATTGAGAAATTAGAACCCAGTAAGTATCAATTTGCTTTACACTCCCTTGGTTTACTAATTGGTCACCCTCCATTTCCTGTTGCTCTTGGTTTGATTTTCTTCCCACATTCTTGGCTTGGGTGTTTTTTAATCTTTACTTCTTGAATCCAAGAGCAAGCCTACCCCTGTCTTTATCTCTATCTTTCATTGAAACATCCCTATCAACCAAGACCATAACAAAGGTTGAGGTTCTCTAAAGTTGTTATGGCAATATGGTTTGGGGTTGGTTGGATATTGGTCTTTAATATTGGTTGAGTATTCCTCTACTAGACAACTAAATTTTCAAAGGACAAATTTTCCTTTTGGTGTTTCCCCATTACAACTCTCATTCTCAATGTCCATTAGGGCATTAAGAATTTCATACATGTTTAGGTTTCTATCTTCTTTTTGGTTTTATCATGCCACCTTCTTTTGCTTCTTCACCTTAGGTGCCTTAAAGCCTTCTTGTAGTGTATTTAAGCTCGAGGTTGTGGGTTTAGCTTCTACCTTCTCAGGCATCTTGTCATCATTGTTATTAGCCTCTGATGGGACAACCTCTTTTTGCATATTCTTAGGGCAAAAATGAGCAAGATGTTTGTGTTTATTGCAAATCCTATGCCAAAGGAGGATCACTTCATAGTCTACTTGTTGAATCTAGGTTAAATCCCCCATATCTACTTCTATTTCAATTGGCAGTGGTTGATTATGATCCATTTCAACATAGATTTGAGCATAAATGCTTGAAGCTCCCATCATTTTATATCTAGTTACTCTCAGATAACGTCCCAATAAATTGCTCATTCTCAAAAATTGGTCCACACCAGTATTTCAATGGTAGAGCATATAATCGAACCCAAACAACAATTGTAGTTGGTTCCATTTGTGGATCAAATCCTACCTTTTAGGTCTACACAAAAATGACTTGCTCCATAGCTTCTCTTCCCTGATTCAAAAGCTTTGTCCCTATCTACTGTTTAAAAGAAATTCACTATATAGTATCCATTACTTATAAGAAATATTGAAATATCCCCTCAAGGCTCCCAATTCTTTTGAATCCATGAGGTCATAAACCCTGGAGATGGTCTCATACCAAAACATTGCAAATTAGATCATAATTACTCCTTTACAAAATATTTTCAACCATCAAACTTTGTTCAATAACAAGCTTCAAACAATGAGCAGTATGGGGAAGACAACCATTGAGTTTAGATTGTAAATCTGTATCCATTGGTTTCTTGGTGGCAATAATAGAGAATATGGATTTAAAAACATCACTTCTTAAAGATTCATCCTCAACTTCTTGTCTCTCCCTCATTGTGTCTGCAAAGGTCCACTTTGGGAGAAGGGGACAAAGGGAAGGCCCTAGAAAGGCCCCCACATGCAACCATGGGCAAGTAGAGAGCAATTTTGAACCCTACTTAAAGCGTTGTGGCAAAACTCTAATAGAGTGCCTTAATCCTTTGAAACCCTAGCAAAGTAGTTTTTCCTTTTCAATTGTTCATTTTAATTCCAAATAATTTATTATGAATTTATTATTTTTTAGGTAAAATTCCAAATAATTTATTATGAATTTATTATTTTTTAGGTAATAGTTGGGTATCTTGGATAAGAGTCCAACAACATACTAATAGTATTGTACGACATATATGTTTAATTTAATTTTTTATGTTGTATGGGATTGAAAAGGATTTTGTCATATGACTATATAGTAGTAGTATTATAACAATTTGACAATTATACATGTCTTATCTATCAATTTTTTTTAAGTTGAGAAATCTAACTATTAAATTGATGCTATTGATTGAATTAATGATATTTAATATGTTCAATTCTTTTTCTATAATATTTTAATTTTTTTTTTGTTTTAAATTGTTGCATGGGATTAAAACAAAGACTACCTATATTACATTCATATGGAATTGTACAACTTGAGAGATCCTAACTAACTATGGAGACTTTAAACTCCAAAAAGGTGCAAAGTCGAAGGATTAACGGTGCCTATGATCTAGATGATAAAAACTACTTTACTTTGACTTTTTTTTTTTAAATAAGCTATGTGTGGTTTCTATTGGGGGCCACACCCATTACAAAAACAAAATATCACACTGCTCTAGTTACATTTCTAACAAGTTAATTAAAACAAATCCAACTTTACCTGTTTATCAAAGATATTCTTCATTTGCCTTTTTGTCAAAGATATTCTCCATCTTCCTCAAACTGCTAAGTTTCCACAATCAACTCCTTTTATACCATATGCCTTTCGAAATTTAAATTTTGTCAAGATGAAATTCAACACCGTTAATGGCTAAAATATTTGCTGTCCAACTTTTATATTTATAAGTATCTTGTCTATAACAACCTCACAATTTTTTTTTTTAAGGTTCTTATTCATTTCCTTAATCTTCCAAGATATTATTTTCATTGTAATTTTTTGTTTTTTTTTTGTGGGTTTAGTCCCAATTCTTGTTAGCACTTGTGATATTTGCTTTAGTTTTCCCATATCAATATCCCTTTAGGTTTCTATTTCTCCTTGTTTTTGTTTTTTGGGTCTTCTCTTTTTTCATTCCCAACAATACTTTCATCTTCATCAATCTTCTCACATTGCTCATAGTAAGACTCGTCATCTTTAGGTTTACCTTGTTCTAAAGGATTTGAAGTACAAGGAATAACCTCAAATGCACTTTCTTTTTTATGTTGCCCTGTGGTAATTACCTTCTTATTCTACTCTAAAAAACCTAAATTGTTATGGGTTTCCTCCATCCTCATTTCTTTATTATGCTGCTCTTGAAACCTTAAAGTGCAAGTGATAACATCTTCATCCCTTTCACTCGTGTTGCTTGGAGAGGATTTTATACTTTCTAGGAAAATGAAGATGATTTACTTGGTATAAACATGACCTCTTTTGTTGTCTTTGTTTTATGATTTCCCTCCACATCTTCTTTTGCACCTTCAATTCCTCTTGAACTTGCCAAATGATACTGTAGATAGGCTTTCTTTGCCTCTTCTTTCGGAGTGGAATATCCTTGATCTGATCTAGCTTCTATTATTGTACGATTTCCTTGCTTCGTTTTGAAGTTTATCTCATGGCTAGAATTTTTTATCTCTTTCTTCATAGTTTTCACTTTGCAAACTCTTGCCATGTGTCCAATCTCATAACAATTGTGGCAACAAAATGTGATATTTTCATAATCTACTTGTTGATCCCATTCTCTTGATTCAGATTTTATTTTAATGGACTATGGCAAAGGTTTTGAAATATCCATAGCAACACATACTCGAGTATATATAACATGCTTTCGCTTTATAGTAGTTAGTCCTTCTTTGATGAATTCCCCTAGGGCATTTCCAATATTCTTCATAAGCTAATATGAAAGTCCAAAAAGTCTAACCCATAGTGGAAGATTCTTAATAGTTTGTCTCAACAAAAAAAATTCATTTCATGGTTTCAAAAAGTGCATCTCTTCCCGTAAACCATGGGCCACCAACCATTATTTTATCCCTAATTTCTGAACTGGAAAAGATGATGAGGAAAAAACCTTTAGGAAGAAAAGTCGCAGAGTTTTGAATTTAATCCCCACTTCGACTTAATCCAATTTTGAATTTCCAAAAACCTTGACCATGAATTATAGAAATTACATATTAACCCTCTACTTTTAAGAACCATTATATCATGCTCAATCATCTCATCCTTGATATTCGCTTCTGGTGTAACATCTGCTACCTGGATCAAACTTGTCTTGTCTTCACTCTTCTACTTATCTCCAACTAGGGCCTCAATACTTCCAACTAGGGCATCCTGATTTCCCATTAGAGCTTTCAAATATGACTTTCCTTCCATACTAGCTAATGGGGCTCACTCTTGGCTTGCACTCCCTCTTGGCTCACATTCCCTCTCAGCTTGCACTAGCTCTCAACTTGCATTCTCTCTACCTTGCACTTGCTCCCAGCTTGCACTCGCTCTCGGCTTACACTCTCTCTACCACGCACTTGCTCCCAGCTTGCACTCTTGGATCACAACAACTCTTGTCTTTTCTTTTTCCTGGTATTCCTTCGCTTCAACAATTTTTTGGAAACAATGTTCCATGCATTCATGGTAAGGGTTTGAAGCATTGATGCACTTCAGATGAACTTGCTGCTCTTTTGCCATGATTGAATCTTGGCTTGCACTCCCAATTAGCTCGCATTGGATTTTCTTCAACTAGATTGCACTTTGCTTTCTACTTCCTGCTCATGCTTTCTCCTCGCTCCCGACTCACACTCACACTTGCTTTCAACAACACTCACTCTCGGCTCATGTGCTCACCCTCGCACTCGCTTTCGAGTGTACTCACTCCTGACATGCACTTGCACTTGCTTTTGGGTGCACTCATTCCCAACTCACGCTTGCACTTGCTTCTTGGCATACTCACTCCCTACGTGCACTCACTTCCGGGTGCACTCAATCTCGACTCACCTTAACTTTTTACCTTTTATCATGACCATATAATATAAAATAACGACTTAATATTTTATTGGATACATAGGGAAGTTGGTTACATCCACACTATTTTCAGTAACTACCAAGTGCATGGTTCAAACCATAGGGGCTGCCACCAACAAGCCTATACCACATCGTTATTACGTTGATAGGCGTCCTACAATGGCAGCCAGGAAGGTCAACCACTTCGTAAACAATATTAATGTTTTATTAAAAAAGTCGATATTAAGAAAATTATCCGTCGACATTAAGGGTTACGATGGATTTAAAATATTTTAAAAATATTGATAACTCTCGACGTTTATATATATATATTTTATATATCTAAGCTAGTTTTATAACCCGACGCGTCGCTTGGGATTCAAACTATTGTCATTGACCTAGTGCACACTCAAGAGGATTCAAAGCAGAACCTGGATTCAAACCATCGTCGTTGACCTAGTGCACACTCAGGATTCAAAGTAGAACCTGGATTCAAACCATCGTCGTTGACCTAGTGCACACTCAAAGGATTTAAACTAGAACCTGGATTCAAACCATCGTTGACTTAGTGCACACTCAAAGGATTCAAAGCATAACCTAGATTCAAACCATCATCGTTGACCTAGTGCACACTCAAAGGATTCAAAGCAGAACCTTTGCAAACAGGCATGCCCCCAAGGTTTGAACTTAGGTCTTTTCTAGGTAAGTGCCTCACCAGACAGACAATTACCAATCCACTTAACCCTTGGGGGTAAAATATTAATGGTTCAAACCACAGGGGTTGCTCCCACCAAACCTACTCCACCTCGTTATTGTTGACCCGACGTTGGTTCAAACCACATGAGTTGCTTCCACCAAACCTACTCCACCTCGTTATTGTTGACCCGACGTGAAAGAAACCACCGATCGCTTGGGATTCGTATTGTCATCGTTGGTCTGGTATGCACTCAAAATATTTAGATCACACTACTATCTTTACAAACAAGCTTCCCCCAAGGTTTGAACCTGAATGTCTTCTTAGTAAATGTTTGGCCAAACAAACACTTACCAATCTCCTCAAGGGTAATTATATATATAAAATTAATACGAAATAGTTAAAGCTTTAACTTTTTTTTAAAAAGATTTAAATTCAAACCACACAAAATATATATATTAACAATAAATTATTTAATACACTGGGGTGCAATGCAACAGTTTGGGCTTTGGCTCTTCTTCGGGAGGTCCAAGGTTCAAACCGTGGCATGGGTGAGTGTGTGAAGGGGTGGGTGTGTGTCTCCCTGGTGGAGTTGTTGTAACAGGTTGGGGATTCTTGATCAAAACCCCATCTCTTAATATTACAAAAATAAATAAATAATAAATTATTTAATATTTAAATATAAATTCAAAAATTAATTAATAAAACTAATATTATTGAATATTATCTTAATTACTCAACAAAAAGTTAATATAAGCGCGTATCTTGAGCGTGCGTTGCACTCTATTTTTATTCTACAACAATTCAACTTAAATCCATACATTATCCTAGGCTCAGCCTGGTGTCCACACGTAATATTGTATATTTATAACTATAAAAAATACTTAAATTTTTATTTTAAATTTATTTTAAATCTCATTATTCAATAACCTATTTAAATCTTCAAAATAATTCCTAACCTTCTTGATGGCCTATATTGAGTTTAATTGAAGGTATCAAATTTATCTCTGCCACTATGTCCATTAAAAAAAACTGAAGAAACTTAAAGATATGTGTGTAGGTAGAGTTCAGTGTTTCTATGGGTTTGTTGATTTGATTTTTTAGATTGTTAATGTTTAGTTGACTTACGGATTAAAATTTTAAAAATAAAAGGGAAATCCTATATTAGAGTTTGCAAATGATTAATGGTTATTATTATTATATTTCTTAACATATAACCCTTTAGGGTTAGGGTTTCCAAAGAAGAGAAACGTTAGGGTTAGGGTTCGTAAGGAGGCGTGCATGGTACCGTAAAAAATAAGTACAACTAAATGGCCTTTCTGCATGAATCTTGTCAGTCAACTGCAAATTATTTTAGATCCTGATATTTCTAGAAAAAAAAATTATTTTTTGCGTTGTTTATTTTTTTTGGTGGACATTGCACATTCAATACTAGATTCTGGACTGTGTGTTTACATCTCGACTTGTGGGATTCTATTCTGGGTTTTTTGATGTGTTGTGAAAATTGGTTGTTTTTGTGTATGGTTTGGCAACGAGGACTCCAAAGATACCATCAAAGTCTGCACTGCTCTCTGATGTAATTTTTTTAATTTCTGAGCCAAATTTTCTAATTACATTTCATTAATGTGGGCAAGCTCATAATTGTGTGTTTTTGATAGAAGATAAATTTATCTTGTATATTGTTATATCGGGAGCTGTGTAGATGGAATAGTGCTGGACTCCACTGTGTAGGAGCATCAACCCCAATCTATTTATAAACAGAAGTTCAATTTAGGAGAGGATGCATGCAAATTTAAAAGATTATTTACTTGCCTGCACATTGTGGATAAAAGTAAATGCCTGTCTTGCTGCTAAACGTGTATTGTGTTTTACGTTATTGTCTCTCTCTTGGATTTAACATTCACATTGTGGATAAAAGTAAATGCCTGTCTTGCTGCTAAACGTGTATTGTGTTTTACGTTATTGTCTCTCTCTTGGATTTAACATTCGAAAACACAGTGTGTATCTAATACCAAGTGGTAGTAGTATATACACATCAGCATACAGCTTCTAATACTAGGATGTGTACGCAAAATAGAGACACGAATACATATACAAATGCTCAAGAGATATATACATTGTTGCATATGACCGGTACCAAAATTTAGCATACCTCAAGTAACTTATATTATATGTATTTATAGGCACATCTCATGTATGGTTGCAGATTTCTATGGTTAGTGACCTTCTGATCTATTATAACTAACCAGCCCACCTACCATGGTGGTGGAAAACTCTGGCACTACAGTATACGAAATGAATTTACGTTTAGCAGTTTTCTTTTAAAAATATTTGTTTTGAGATGTGTGGAAGCACTGGTTGGGCACATAAGCTCAGATGATGAAAAACAAGTTGAATGAATCTCATTGATTTTAAAAACTTGTTGCACTCTAATTTTTTGCTGATGAGCTATTGTTTCCCCTTTTTTTGTCTACAACCTTTTCGTGTAGAATATGTCATCAACTCTTAGGTTTGAGGGATACAAGTAAGCCATGTGGATTTAGTATTATGTGTTTCTTGAAAAGAAAGATAAATGCTTGGAGGATTAGGGATTTGATCATGTCTTTAGTTCTTTTGGTTTTAATTGAAAATCTTCTTTGAAAATTTGGGTATATTTGGATTATGTCTGTATTTTGTAAGGTTTTAAGGTTTTAGTCTTTTGGTTCGGACTCTCCTTTGGCAAGGACTTAGTTACTAGTCCTCGGAGTGGTCTTGATTTGGGGCTCATATATGAAAATTAAGAACTAGTTGAAGTATGCATTTTTTTTCAGTTGGATGAAAGCTTTGAATAGGATTAAATGACATTAGCTCAACTAGTTAATTTCCTCTACTTTCAAGTAGGAGAGGAGACCCAGCTCCGAATTTTGCCAATCTATACATACATAATCCTCTACTTTCAAGTAGGAGAGGAGACCCAGCTCCGAATTTTGCCAATCTATACATACATAATGGCCAAGTTGTTTTACTAACACTATGTGATCATGATGTATACCTGTTTTAATCCCATATAATTAAAACAATATAGCCCTGAATATGACTAATTTAATAGCTCAAGAAAACCTTGATCTGGTATTTTCTGCATCAAAGCAATGAGTCCCTGCTTGTCTTTCTCGTATTATTTGGATGATGTTGTTCCTTAAATGCTTCATGGCAGCATTACTATCAAACAACTGCTTTAACTTAAACTGCAAAGTCATTTAGCTACGCCATTCTGCTTTTTATATGCCTGTTAAACCATATCATCTGTGTCCAAGTTGTAATCAATCAAACAACTGCTTTAACTTAACTGCAAAGTCATTTAGCTATACCATTCTGCTTTTTATATGCCTGTCAAACCATACCATCTGTGTCCAAGTTGTAATCAATAGGCAACCTCTGTATATTGGTTTAATGAGAGGTACATTATATCCAGGTCAAACGCTGCAGAATCTTTTTAACACTTTCCAATCAACATTCTAAGAGGAACACTATCATATTAAGTGAAAACATATTGTAGCTGTGGATGTTAGCACAAAGTTGTTTTTATAGCATGTTACAATATTGATGGATCTTGAAAGAAAGGTGCGATGTGGCCACATCTTGTTAACTGCAGATGTGTGTTTTTGACACCCTGCAGAAAATCAGTTGAGAAAATCAACTCTGGAGAGACAAATTTCAACTTAAAGTACACAACTGTCTGTGAAGTAATTGTTAAATTATATTTTTTTAATGTAGTACAGCATCCTTGACTATAAAATTTAGAGAGGCAACTGTCAGTGTAAAGTGCATATAGACTAGGGAATGCATGTGTAGAAATTGTTTGACCATGTTTTATATGCAATATTGACACCCATGAGAAATCAGAATAACATCTGTGAAGAAATGTTATAACTATATTTAATATGCAAAATTTATACTCCCAAAACATCTAATGCGGACAAACCAAAATTTACACCATGAAAACATTGTTAGATTTATAGAATGACAACATTGTGAACATGCTATCCCTATATTAATAAGAGCTGAGGTTGCATGATGATCTTGGCAAGCATGTAAGCATAGCCTGCCAAACTATTAGCTCCTCTCCTTTATGGTCTCCATGTTAAAAATGTCCTAAACATCTCCTTGATCTTGTCACTATTAGAAAGCTCCACCATTTATAAGTATTCTTGTGCTCTTCTAAATAATAGGAGTACATGTGCACAATTTTCTGAACTCTTTATCTTGATTTGAAGAGTTTATTATGTGATTTGGATTCCTATAAAAGGTTACCTTCTGCCTGCATTCTATATGATGGATATTCTTTGTATAAAGGCATGTTCCAATCATCACTTAGGGTATAGTGTTTTACGCCATATATTTTCTATTCAATTAGATAACTTGTGTATAGGGTTTCCATGCTCCCTTCCTCTTTCTAAAATAAAAAATTTATACAGCGAGACAACAAAACCTGCATAGCAAAATAATAAAAATTATATCTAAAGTTTGAAAAATAAATTAAAGTTGTTTATAATCTCTACAATTATTCTGCTAACTATTATGCAGCACAATCCTATTTTTATTATACATCAATAGTAACAAATAGATTGTTGTAAGCAACTTGTCCAAATGATGCCATCTTGCTCCCCCTGTGGGTACCCATTCAGGCAGACTGACCATCCTACTTGGTATGTTACTAAACTAGTAGCAGAAATTATGAGCTAATTAGATTAAAATACTTCAAATAGAAGTTGAAATAATGAACTGCAGTGAACTACAATGAACTATAATGAACCCATTCAGGCAGACTGACCATCCTACTTGGAATGTTACTAAACTAGCAGCAGAAATTATGAGCTAATTAGATTAAAATACTTAAAACAAAAGTAGAAATAATGAACTACAATGAACTATAATGAACTAATTGTTATGGTTTTTGGTCATTGTCGGCAGCCTCTTCATTAAGGTGGCAGCCCTTTGTTTTCTCTTATCCTTGTATCGAAATATCATGTCTAACAGCCTCATCGTCATGTGTGGCAAGCCCATATTATATGGAATCCATCTCCATATCTGTAAATGCAAAGTAACATGCCTAGCTTGGTTCTGACTAACCTCCCATTTGATTTGTCATTAAATAAAATTTTGATGAAATACCTAGCTGAAAGGAAAAATTGCTTTGTAGTTTCCACATTTGAATTATTCATTTTGTTCAATTCCCTTTCTCTGTGGCAATTTTAGTTTTCACGTTTTGTTACAGTTCAAAGAGACTGTAACAGGTGGTTGGTGTATGGTGACAGTTAAAGAGCTTACATGCGCAAGATGAAGGGGTAGTCTAACAATGATCTACTATCTCAGCCTTATTATTTGACTTGAATAGCTACAGCCCTCTCTTGGTTACTTCCTGCTGCATGCATTGAAATGGAAGTAAGTAGGAGATAATTCGTTATCCAATTTTTTTTTGGATCCGTCATCTCTTTATAAAAAAGATCTATGCATCAGTTGAAATATACCAAATAACATAACTTTTATTAAATTATGTACCATAAATCAAACACTATAATTCATTGATTACACACATATATATTTGTTTTTTTAATTGGTCACAATGTGGTATTATAACAATTTGACAATTATGCACCTATCGCTTGAACCTGGGTCTCCTTTAAAATACAAGACTTCAATCAGTTGAGCTAATGCCATTTGATATATATTATATTATTATATATTGTTTTAGTCATATATGACTTTTTACCTTTTTTTTGGTAGGCATGTTCGTCTTTAACATGGGTGAAGGGTTAACCTTAGTAATTTTATACTTCTTTGTTAACATTGTTCTCGTCAACATGGGTAAAGTACTGTGTTTGACCACTTGCAGATCCCCTCCCCATTGACACTAGTAATTCCTTTTTTCGTTTGTTTATAATTTAATAAATTGAATTTTTGGTTAGTGGATTCAAAAACAAATTCTTTACAATGTCAAGCTTTCTAGTTATTTTTCTAATCATGCAATAAGTCACTTGCAGATCCCCTCCCCATTGACACTAGTAATTCCTTTTTTTGTTTGTTTATAATTTAATAAATTGAATTTTTGGTTAGTGGATTCAAAAACAAATTCTTTACAATGTCAAGCTTTCTAGTTATTTTTCTAATCATGCAATAAGTCAGTTATTTTAGATTCTCTTTAACAATTATTTATTTTCTGAATCCGAATTTTACATTGTCGTGGTTCGTGACAGATTTGTGAGGAAATCCTATCAATAGCTTGGAGATGGACTCCCATGGACCTTACAGAGGAGACAAACTTATATTGAAAGGTCTGAAGTTTCATGGATTCCATGGAGTGCATGAAGCCGAAAGACAGCTTGGCCAAAAGTTTTTGGTTGATATTGATGCATGGTTAGATCTCAAGAAGGCTGGAAAATCAGACAAATTGGAAGATACTGTCAGCTATGCTGAAATTTACAGGTAACAAATACATTTTGCTGTTGTTTCAGTTTCATCTATATGTGACTTTTCATCTGTTTTGTTATCAGTGTTTCGCACATGCTTACGAACATTGTTAAACTCTTCCCAACTCTTGCAATCTGGACAGTGTAGGAAGCTAGTTTCTGTGACTTGGTTGTACTTTGATGACTCTTGTTTAGATGGTGCTAGGTTGTTTGAAGGTCCATACCGAATAGCATTTTTTTGAACTGCTTTTGATCTATTGCAGATTTGTCAAGGAAATTGTTGAAGGTCCCCCTCATGCCCTTATTGAATCAGTTGCTGAATCCCTTGCATCTGGGATCTTCTCCAAGTTTCCTGAAATTCATTCTCTTTGCATTAGAGTGGGCAAACCACATGTGGCAGTTCTGGGTACTGTTGATTATTTAGGTGTAGAAATATACAGGACATCTAAGGACTTGGAACAAAGTTAATTCTCAAAGGTAAACAAATGGCTAGGGTTCCTGAGGAGGTTAAATAAGTTAGTTGATTTGCTGTTTGTTTGTTGAAGAAATCCCTGCAGATAAATGCTATCTATTGGTGAATTTTGAGTGGCAACAATTTCATTGGAGATCATGAAAGATCTATTTTTTATGTTATTGTCCAATGCTTCACGCACTTGATCTGGAGCGATCATGCAACCTCACATAAAAGGTTTCCTGTAGGATCTTTTTCATCATGGAATATGAAATTATTTATGTACTGTAATATCATGCCTGGGATATCAAAGTAAAAATAAAGTTATGTCCTTAGGTAAAAATACATACTATAAATTATATTTTGTAGGAGGCAGATAATATTAATAAAGGTCAATAATAAAGCATAAACTAAAGGCGTCTCACTAAAGGCGTCTCAACCACCTTGTGCAGCACTTTCTCTTTTTACTAAAGGGGCTGGCCTAAGGTTGAGTAGTGCCTTTTATTCTAAGCATGTAATGAATAAAATTATTCTTTCTATATTTAATGTTTCTATAAGGAAAGACTCGTAACCTCTTGGAGATGGACATTGCTATCTTTGTCAAGAAATTTAAATCATATCATTTTATGTTCACACCATTATTTTCTTTGACAGGTCAACCCAAGTGTATCTAGGATTGCAAGATGTGAAGACCATCTTAAATTCCCAATAATATGAAAGCTGCAAAACAACTAGGTAGTAAAGCTATGGTAGTTTTTGAGAATGTCAGAAATTTGGTCTCCATTTTTAGTGCTTATAAGTATGTGCCATATGATAATTTTGTCTTCCCACAAATGTTAGAGAAGGCAACTTGCGGGCATTTCAAATCATTTTTAGAGAAATCCCATGTAGGACGCCTAAACATTAAATCACATTTTCTTTTTTCAGTGTCAATACTTGAATAGATTGACACATATTCATCCAAAGATAAACATGCAAATCTACAATACTGACAGAGTAGTGAGGAGTAATTTTTTTTATAGAGTTTAATACTAGACTGTAGAATGAACCACATACTACATACCGTTTGATTACAAATTCAATGCATATACCCATTTCTTGATTATGTTTTTATGACCTTCTATCTCAAAGTCTTATGCTTTTTTTTAATTGGTTGTATGGGATTGGAATTGGCTCCATCTATATACATCATGACCATATAGTGGTATTGTAACAGCTTAACAATTATTGCATATATTGCTTAACAAGATTTAAACCTGTTGTTCTTCCTTGAAAATTGACTGTTGAGCTCATGGCGTTTGATCATGCCCCATTTAAAATGCTACTGTTGAAAAAAAATTGAAATAGAAGAGATTGTGGGTAGTTAAATGTTGATTATAATTCTGGCATGAAAAGACATGGTCGATGGGGAGGGACTTCTGTATAAGCAGCCTGTGCATGACTTGTATTTGAATTTTTTTACAAGTTTGTTTATTCTGTCCATCATATAAAATAATGGGATGTGAAATCCAAAATTAAATCTACATTAACCTGCATATGGTAATAATATAACTCCCAGATTGATCAAATGGAATTTGCCCAAGCGGTCAAAGGTATGGGCTTTCAATGTTGAAAACCATGTTTAACTCTTCCCAAGGGATATATTGCAGAATTGCTAATCACTGTGGTTTGTGGAAATACCCACTATGTACTATGGGTGCGAAATAGAGTCAAAATTGAAATTGAAACAACTGTACCTAAATAAAAACTAAAAAAATCAAAATTGTAATTAGGAAACATAGTCCAAAGAACTTTGACCAGCTTTCTTTTGTTAATAATTAAATATTGAAGAATAACATGTAAACGAATGACTTACTTCTTTAAGAATAGCTGTAATTTTTCATCCTTGCTTTGTTGATGTCTACCTTTTTTCAAATATGCAACTGATCAGTCTCTTAAATATTTTAGGACTGACTACACAATCCAGGTAGTGGGCCTTTTCTTTGAGTGGTCCCAATAATGTTGAAGGGAACTGACTCTAAGGTTGGGGTGATTTCTCCACGTTAAGGTGTGACAGAGGACTATGGCAACACAATCAAGGTAGTGGGTCTTTTCTTTGAGTGGTCCCAATAAGGTTGAAGAAAACTGACTCTAGCACATGCGTTGGGGTGATTCCTCCACTCTAAGGGGTTGCCATGTAAGGCTTTTCACAGGGTTTCAATCTTTGGAGATATATGCCATGTAAGTCTTTTCACAGGGTTTCAATCTTTGGAGATCTACCTATAAAGAAAAAGGTAGGAGGTTGATAGGTCCAATAATTTTTAATCTCAAAACGGGAAATTTTATGTTTGGAACTAGTTATCAAAAGTGAAAAATGGGACTACAACAAAAATTTAGGTCATAACTTTCCTTATGCTGATTTAAGGGATTAGTTGTGCTAAGCAGTAGAGTGACAAGATGATCTCTAAAAGGTGAGGGTAAACCCTTTTTTCATTTAAACATGGTGTTAATTTTAGGAAAAAGAGAAAAAAACTTTGCCTTAATCATTTTTGTTTAATTCCTTATAAAGTAAACCCCTCTTATGTTTTCTTTGCAATTTTAATACAAAATTATTTCAAGTTGCAATCCAAAAATTGAATTGGATCTGTTTGCCATAATCGTGACATCCTCTTTACCTAATTCATCTTATGAATGTTTCTTATATTCAGCTGCTTATTAGGGGATGTGTTTTTTTTGGAAATTATATACTATTCTAATATTTTGGCAATGAACGCCAACTATGGATCCTCTTCCATTTTTTTTTTCCATTTGATTATTTTTAAGAGGTTTTTTTTATTTGATCCTCTTTTGTATTGGATGTCTAAATGTATACATGTGTTAATTGCAAGGGGTGTGTGTGAATTAATCATTTTCAATGATTGGGATTTCTATTTGATTTTAAAAATGAAAATGGGTTTTTCCATTCATTTTGGTGTATAGAGATGTCATTGTGGCTAATTTGGGAGTGAAATGGGTCTCATTTGTATTTCATGACCACTTAGTAGTTTCACAATGGTTTGGCAATTTTGTATGTATTGCTCGACAACATCGGAACCTTGGTTTTCTCCTTGAAAGTAGAGGAATTTATCTATTTGAGCTATTGCCATTTGATTAAAATGTTAAGGTTCACCTATGGATTTGGAAACTTGATCTATGGTATAAAACATATCACTCCTAACCATTTGCTTGAGTTCTCATGGGCTTGAATAATTCTTTGTTGATATTTTGATTATTTGTTATTTTTCTCCTAGGCCCATGCTGATTGTGACGATTCTTATATAGTTATTTAGTTAATTGCATGGAATTGAAATGGGTCATACCTATATTACATCATGACCATATAGTGGTATTACAATAGCTATAAAATTATGCATGTATTATTTGGCAAGATTTGAACCTTATTCTCCTCTTGATAGATGAGGAATATAATTGGTTGAGGTAATGCCATTGATGAGATGATTCTTATATTATTTTACCATCTGACTAGTATTTTTATTTATGCATTGCATCATGGTGGTTATTTATACCCATGCACCTAGTAATTTGTGTATTTAATATAAATTCATTATTTTTTAGTTAGAGAGATTCTCTTTATATATATATATATCTTGTTAATGTAGTTGCTTCATTTTATTCTTGTTCCTATTATAAAATTTATAAGGTATTAAAGTAATTCCAATTACTAACAATGGGGCCTTGGTTCAATGGTTTAGATGCAACCCACATCAAGATTTAAATCCTTATGGCATCAAATGGGTTTTATAGCTTGATGTGATGTGTTGTATTGGTCAACTTTAACAGGGTTTGGTGGGAACCCAAATGTTAACCTCCATTTACCAAACCTGTTAGGAACTTTTAATTAAAATCAAGCTTGAGAGTTTACAAACTGATTCAATTCTCATCTCAACTGAGTTGCTATAGCTAGACACCTATGTTTTTTTTCATAAAATGTTTGAATTCTTGATTTTGCATTTTTTGGATCTTCTTCAATTTTCTACGTGAATACAAATATTCCTAAATTGAGCATCCTTTTTGACATTTTCTTACAGTTTCCTTCTTGAAGCATAAGTGCAACCACAAGAATTGTAATAAATAGTTTAACAGTCTCAAAAAATAGAAAGTCATGATTAAATCTTATTAAGGAATGTATGCTTCTTAAAAATTAAACTATAAGTCATTATATAACAAGTGAAATTCATTTAATCCTAAATAACCAATTAAAAAAACATTTTATAATTTTAATAAGTTACGAAATAAATCTCATTCATATTATAATGGCATTTGAACAAATCATAATGATATTATTTTAATAAATAGTTTAGGATTTTCAAAAAGTTGAAAGTTCCAATCCATACTTTGTCCTATAACCTAACCAACAACTCAAATAATCTATTCAACCATGAAGTCCATCTAATATTATCTTCTTTTGCTTTCAACATACAAAACTTATACTCACTTTATGAAATTAGAGTTTGCTTTACCAAATCTGACCTATAAATAGATCCCTTGAAGCATTTTTGTAATCCTTTGGAACATTATTTTGAATTTGTTTCTTTCACATTTATCTTGTCAACTTCAACTAAACCTACTAATTCCTTTTACCATGGAAAAAATAATAGTTTATTTCACATTCCTCTATTTAAACCCTTCTATTGGTTAACCTATCTGCAAATTTATTCCCTTTCGTTAACGTATGTGTAAACTTTATTTCTTCAAATTCTATAGTAAGGTCTTGTATTTCCACAATGATCTATTGTATGTTCCATTGAGCCTTTGCTTTCCTCAAAATTGCATTTATTAATATTAGTGAATTTCCTTCCATCTATACTTTGTTCCATGCATATTTTTAATCCTTCTAGAGCCGCGCAAGCTTCAACTTCATTATTTGTCTTAAATTCACTAACAAAAAATTTATGTGACAAACTCTCACCCATATTATTTCTAATTATTCCTCCTACTGGTCCTAGATTTCCTTTAGAAGCTCTATTAAAATTCAGTTTGACTAACTCTACATTTGATGGTTTTCAATTTATATTTTTGCCTTTTGTTTTTCTTGTACTCACTATCATAATTCCAATTGATTACTTGACTCCATCTATAAAGGCTCTTTACTTCAAGATTAGGGATTGGGTGAGTTGATAAGATTGGTTTTGACTCCTTTATGGCTAAACAAATCTTCCTTTTCGATACCTCTAAATTGCTTTTATTTCCTTCAAATATTCTTCTATTCACTTCTAGCCACACAATTCAAAGTATTGTATCTTTTAACGTATCCTAGATTGTCTATAATGCCTCATTTCTAAAAGTGCTCTACCATTGTTTTAATCATTCTTCAATTTTGCCATTCATCATGTTGTGGTTAATCCACAACACACCCCAAAATTGGGGACCCACCTTTTTTGCAGGCTTTCAAAGAAAATCTCAGTGACCCAGATGCTAAAAATCAAGAAAAAGGGGCAAAATTGCACAAGGATAAAAAGTGTCGCGATATCGCGACATCGTTGCAGAAAAATGAAAATGGTCGCGATTTCGCGACGTGTTGCGTTGTCGCGGCCGAAAACGAAAAAGTGTCGCGAAATCGTGACATGTTGCTCCGTCGCGGCCGAAAGAGGAGAGAGAAAGGCAAAATGGAAAGGCGTAGCGAAATCGCGACATGTCGCAAAATTGCGGGTCAAACAGGACAAAGTAGAAAAAACGTCGCGATATCGCGACAGGAAGCAGCAAACGGGGCACGAAGCAGAAAAGGGTAGCGAAATCGCTACGTGTCGCAAAATCGCGATCAACGCAGTCAGCGGTCGCAGGTGGGCGGAACCGTCGTGAAATCGCGACGTGTTTGATTTTCGCGGCTTGCAAACGGGTGGAAGGCATGAAATGTAAAATGGTCGCGAAATTACGACAAAACCAAGCCAAAGGCGATGAGGTCCAGCAGTGTAGCGAAATTGCGACGAGAACCGACACAAAGCGCATAAGTCGAAAGGTGTTGCGAAATCGCGACGCGTCGCGTTTTCGCGGCGCGAGTGGACTAAAAGGCCTAAGTGGTAAAAGGCGTAGCGATTTCGTGCAACTTTTGGAGGAAACGTTCTAGACGAAAAAACGTCACGAAATCGCGACAGAAAGCGAAAGGGCACGAAGCAAAAAAACGTCGCGATATCGCGACAGGTTGCGGCCGAAGGCGTACGAAGATGAAAAGCGTCACGATTTCGCGACATGTCACGTTTTCGCTGGGTATGATGGCAGACAGGGCTGTTGGCCGAATAACGTCGCGATTTCGCTACCTGTCTCATTTTCGCTGTGCGGGCAGAGGAATAGTGTTGCGTGCAGAAAAACGTCGCGATATCGCGACAGGTTATTTTTTGTCGCGATTTACAAGGGGGCAGTTACGAAACATGCAGAAAGCGCGAAACACGTGGCATACAGTTGTCAGGGTTACAGAAGCGTTACATATTAACAAAAAATATCAAACATTTTGGGATCGAACATAAATTCAAAAGCAACGAAAAGGCGAGAATATGAAACGATGCATTCTGGGAGGTGAAACGAAGCGACGCAGGGTGAAACAGAGAGCCGCGCCAGATAGTATAAAATCAGAAGCGCAGATTGATACGGGGGTTGGAAATTGCTACTAGCAGAGTTGCAGAGACAAAGGCGACCCGCCATTCTGGACCTGCTGTTGGAGCAATTTCTTTCACTTGTTCTGGATTTGTTAAACCTGGAACATTCTGTCATTGTAACTGATATATTATTTAATACAGAAGCACAAAGAGTTGGCATCTCATTGATAAGAAAGGAGTCATTTTGCATGCAAGATTTAATGTTTTACCTTTCCCTTTCAGATTTCTAGGCTTTTAGGTGAATTTTAATGCAAGTGTTCTTGGTTGCTTCATGCGAATGTCTAAATATGGAATTACATCAAAAACCCCAGAAACCCGCACCTAGCTTATCTGGATTGTGCAAATTTGCAGGTTCAATAGGTTAGGTTGAATGCAGAGAACCTCATTATCTTCGGTTTTGTCAAAACAAGATGATAGCACTCTGGCCGTAGTTTAGTTTCATTTTTTTTTTTTTTGTGCATTTCTTTATTTTCAATCCTTTATTTTTATTCTTGCATTTTTTTACCGTCATTTAAGTAAATAACTGAAAATACATCAAAGCTCAAGATCGAAACAGATTCATTTCTTAGATTTATTCACTTTGAGTCCATTGCAAATTCAAATTAAAATAAACCACAGTGCCCCTTGTTTTCAGTTACTTGCAACCACTAAGGTGTTCCAAGCATTTTAATTAAATATCTTTATTTGAGATTATTAATACACAGATGCAGAATGCTAACATAACAGGAACCTTGGAGAAGTTACTTGTTTAATTTCTTTGCAAGCAAAGGATTTAGAACCCAAATCTTATCGGAGAGTGTGTTTTCACAACTGGGTGAAAATACCACTCAACACATCATCATGGATTTACCAAACATATTAAGAATCCATTGCCATAGTTACCACACTATTGAGCAGTATCCCAAGAGTTGGTCTATATAGTCATTTTTTTTACATAGAACACATTGTGAGGGGCCATGAAAACCCCTTTTCAATAGGGTGTCCCAGGATAAATTTTTCATATGACCTACTATCCATATAAACATTTTGAGAAATAATTATCAATCTAGTAGTCATAATTTTGTCCCAATGTTTGGTATGATTTTGGACACTATGCATGATTTCGAACGTAATGTATGATTTTAGATGAATCCAAAAATATCCAACGACTAGTAGCAAACAAATTTGGACGTACGAATTCGTAGACCCCTATGCAATGTTTTGGCATTTTGGAAGGCCAAATGAAGTCAAAATGGGACAAATATTATACCGTTGGAAAGCTCTTTTTGAGCCCTTTCCAATCATAAAGAAATGAAGATGATTTGATGGGTTAAAAGTTAGCTCAAAGATGATTTCGGGTGCTATAATAAATTCAAACGAATCCAAATTTGTACAGATAATGCAAAAATACAAATTATAACTAAGTATAAACCAAATCTGCAAGTGTTGTAGATATATCCATGTTTATGTGCTTCTGGAACGGTGATCAAATGGCAAAAGTCTTCACTACAACCTGCAACAAAACTCCAAAGTCTCCTTCAATCCAAACTTCCCTACAAGTTATCACTATTCAACCTGTTTAATGTGAGGTTGAGGGTTTTAAATGGTTGTTATAGTTCGAGGAATCAAGTAGGTGTCGAAATTAGGCTAGGTTGTTAGGCCAAATTAGGTTTTGGCTCCATTTAGACAAATTTGGATCAATATGATTTTAGCCAATCTTCCAAAATTATCGAGAATCTGGTGATGCCCATATTAGGTTCAAAATCCAAATGGACGCCTAAATTAGGTGCACGTGGGATTTGGACAAATTTGGACTCATATGATTTTATCAGATGCGTTCGAATTCATCGAGATTATCCCAAATTATCGAGAAGGGGGAAATTAAGTTATTTTTCATTTTTTGGCATGAATATTGAGGTAAAATATATCATGTCATATATCGTTGGAAAGCTCTTTTCGAGCCTAATCCAATGGTATAGGTTTTGGAAAATTTGTAGGAAATTTGTTTAGGTAAAATTAAGCTTAAATATGACCTTAATTTTTTAGGAGGAAAACAAAGGAAAATGACTCATCTTAATGTGTCAATTTTTCATGTCTACACACTATAACTACAAGGGTGGAAATGGAATGCAATGTCCTTTTCTCAAATTGTAACGGAGCTCTCATTCCAAGGATTTTGCCCACTCGAAGAGGCATGCGATAACAAATTCTCTTGATTAAAAAAGTTGCATTTCTATTCAATATTTTTCAAGCACTTTGTTATTTATTTTCTCGCATATCTATTAATTTTTGCAATTTTTGTTGTCAATTCCAACCACTATGGGTGGTTGGAATTGGAGAAAAAAATTCTATTTGGATGGATACTTGGTGTGATAAAAAACCACTCAATCTAGATCCAATTTTGAAACCATGGATGAGATTACTTCAAGACAAATATGGTGATAGGGTTTCAAACATTATGTACAAGGATCATGAAGGAAGATACAAATGGAAAGAAGATATTTTACAAATATACTGAACATTGTTGCTAGGAGGTAGTTCAATAGAAAAATAACAATGATTATTTCGAAGGGAGTCGATGATAAGCAAATTTGGGAGTTGAATAGCTTAGGAGAATACACAACAAAAAGCATATATAATGTAAAGCATTAACAAAATAGGAATACTGCAAGATTATGGAGAGATATTTGGGATAGCTCAAGCATTCCAAATATTTGCATCATGTTCTGTTGATTGTTTAAGTACTTCATTATATATTATTGTGCTACTCTATTTTTTGCATTTAATATTACATGTTTTGCATTAAAATAATAAATATTTCATTTTTCTTACGGTTTGCTAAAATAACCGAGGGGATTTGATTGTCATAGACCATGATCTACTATGGCCTATGCAGATCCCCCATCCCTAATCTCAAAATCTAGTGTTTTGTTGTGCAATTACAGGTTTCTGATAGATTCGACCGAATTCATCCAGTTTGCGTTCGAATTCATCCTATAAACTTGAATGCATCCCAAAGAAAACATCTAGATCAGGTAAGGACTTGAAATTATTTCTTAGTATCTAGATTTATATTCTTTTGTCTCATAGGCATCTGTCTTAATCAAAAGAAAAATAAAAAATTTCAAAAACATAGGTTTATATCTCTTCACACCCAAAATATAAAAACACAAAAAGAAAACATGTTGACATAAACAAAACCTTTGCATCTTAGTTAAAATTTGTAAAGCTTTCTAGATAGCTTTGTATGCTTTGTCTTCATTTAAAATTGAATTGCATATAGCTAGGTAGAAATTGCATTTTGGCCAAACCCTAGGTGTATGCTTTCAAAACAAAGAAAATAAAAACACATCAAACTACTACCTCACCTAGGTGTGGAAACCGCCATAGCAAGTGTTTCCTGGTGAACCCACCAAATTCGTCGACAAACACCAAGGAGAGCACAACTCAAGCGCTTCGCATCCGAGGTGTAGATCCTTCATTTTCCCTTCCCCTTTCAGGCGCGGATCCATTAGCCTGGGAGAAAGGGGTGCAAAAATTTTGGGCCTACATATAGACTCTTTATCTACCTTAACACTAATGCTAAAGGTTCGGTCCACATGCAAGTGATGGACTCAAGTTAGTAATTCCTAATAAAAGAAATAATTACATATTTCTTAATAAGTGTTGGTTACATCATAGTAGTCAATGTCCACTGCACTAAGTGCATAAATTACATAATGATGTTAGGATAAGATCCTAACATACCCTTCCCCTTCAAGAAGTTTTGTCCTTAGAGCTTGAAAAACTACTTCTAGAGTTGAAGGAGCAACTCCTATGTAGCATATTTTAAAATGTACGTGTCTATCGATTCAGAACTCTTTTAAGCTCTATGATGAATGACCCTTCTGTATTCAACTTGAAAGCATTTTTTGAACTTGTACACAACTACCACAACCCATTCTTCAATGAGGAGATGAAAAATTGGATGTATCTTAGAGAAGGGAGACAATATGAGCTTTTAGGTCATGAGCCTAATTTGTTGTAACACATTAAAATTGCGCTTCGAGTGGTGCTGATCAACTTGCTACCACATAAAGTTCTATGCCATTGGAAAATTATCATTGAGTTAAAGTAGTTCACACTCTCGAAAAGTGGAATCTACTATCAAAACTTTGGAACTAGCCAAAATGTAAGATGAAAATGATGGGATGTCTATAAACTGGTTTCATACACTTGTTAACAAATTTTGTTTGCTCATCTATCTGGGATAGTATACAAATCTCCTTTTGAGGTGTGTGTCTTGTAGTTTGAATATTTCTTGCTAAAAATGACTAGTGAAGGTGGGGAAAACAATGGAGTGGGGCATGGGATGAAGGCAAAAAAATATTCCATGGGTATGTGAGTAGTTGTGGGCGTCTTATAGGGTTGAGCTAGAGGATAGAAGTGGGCATACTCTGAGAGATGATATAGCATCTCTAGAATGACTCTTTTTATTTTAGAGTTTGGAAGCCCTTCAATAAAACACATGGAATATTAGTCCCAATATTTTCTAGAATAAGAATATGTTGTGGTAGTAATCCTTGCAATTTGGTAAATACATTCATATTTTTCCACAAGTAGTTGTACTTTGGTTGATTGAATTGTATTAGTGGTAGTATAAGCCGAGATTGCAAACAATTGCACCCCTGCCCTTTGAGATGATTTTTTTTGAAATTTTTTCTATTCAATGGGAACTAATTGGTTGGGTAGTATCGATGGACATAATATGGAGAATGTATTGCTTCCTCTCCTGGTTGAGTTGCATCCAAAGTTTAGAAAATTTTCAAACAATTGGACCCAATGTACGAAGCCACTAAGTTCCCAGTACTATATCACAGCCTCCCAAAGGAAGGATACACATGTTAGTCTTGAGATTGTAGTCACCCATCCACAACTTTTACATTTTTGCATTTTCCTTTGCAAGGCTGGACTCCCCTATTGGCTACCATGATTTCAAAATAATTGCATGAGATATATAACAATCTGCTTGTTTAACCACTTGAGGATCAATAAAATTGTGTGTACTACCTAAATAAATTAGAATTATAAGACATTGACCCTTGAAATGTCCTTCACCTTTCATGGTTGGGAAGTGGAAATTCTTGCGAAGGCATGTACAAAATTCTTTAGTTGGTCCTTGGTGAGTTCAATTTCTCTAGGCGGATCTTTTTCTCTATTTTTCTCCTCTTCATCATGAGATTCTTGAATGAAAGGTTTACCTGTTAATATATTACATTATTTGGTACATGCTAATGTACCATCATGGGTATATATTTAGATTAGAAGTTTATCTTAGATTAGTGTTTGAGTATTTACTTAATGCAATGTAATAAATGCACAAGTATTATTAGAATGTGCAATGATGTAAATGTGCATGTTTTCCATGTGTACATGAGTCTAGAATAGGAATATAGTGAGTCATAGGAAGATGACCTTTAGAGTGATTGAGTAGGAGAGTAGCATAGTTGAGTAAATGAGGAAGTTAGTCACAATGTAGAACTTGGAGCATTGAGATCTCCACACTTTTTTTTATCAAGTTTCATATTTTCATGAGCTTTCATTAATGGCTATTATATCAGTTATTTCAAAAGTTTCTCATGCTATTTAGAAACTGTTGGTTACGAATCTGCCATGAGGAAAGGATTTGGTATAATGCACCCCAGATTCGCCCACCAGATTGAAAGGCCGAAGGGAAGGAATGCCTTCCGTGCCAATCTCCGAAGAAGGCCAGATTCCTGTGGGTTTTTAGTGTTTTGAGCTAAGAGTGCAGGGAAAGAGATAAAAATACGGAAAGAGAATCCAAATGTGATTGGAGTTGGGTGGGGGAATAAGCAACATGACAATGATCAATCACCACTACTAACAACATTCCTATACAAAGCACACATTGAAACTACAACTATCATTCATCCTATGTATCCTCTATCTATGCATTCCAAGAATACTTAATCACCAAATATTGGAGTCCAGAGTTCAGTACAATAGTAAGCGATGAAATAAGAAACATGAGGCAGAAATGACAAGGAGAGGCAGCATACAAAATGATAATAAGCAGATCCAAGTATATGTCTTGTATTCAGAAGCAAACATATAGCTACAATGGTTCCCTAGCAGTATATTCCCCTTCCATCCTTACAATGAAAATGTGGTGGCTATTTATAGCCCCAGTTCCCCTCGATTACAATCATGGGTACAAAGTCCCAGACTGGACATTAGCTGACAAAAGCAACAGAGGAGCTGCTGATGCTGACTTTTGTCGATGAGGACTGTACCTGTAGCATGGTCTCCCTGAGCTCTACAACTATGTGGCAGCACGTTGGATGGAACTTCAAATTAGCAGGAATGCGGGTCATTGTGGCAGATGGCACTTCACATTAGCTTTAATGGTGGCAGTTGGCGTAGATAGTGCGATCCATGCTTATCATTTTCCTGGTCATGTCTTGGATCGAATCTCGAGGTTGGACACTTGTCGGATGCTGATGAGCGACACATGGCTGCCTTGAAAGGCAGTTTATCACACTTCGCCCAGGATTAGAGCGCTGTCGGGTTGCGTAGGTGGAAAACAACATAGTTTGGGAGGCCTTTGTGCCTTAGCCAAATTCTAGCTTGCTTGATGAATCTTGCCCAACTGCGCACCGGTCAAAGGGCGCACTCCGACTTCGCTGCGAAGTCGGGTTGCGCACCAGTACTTGGCTTATTTTTTGTCGTTCGGACTGCGCACCAAAAAGGGGGCACACCCTGAATTCGTTGTGAAGTCGGGTTGCGCCCTAGCACTAAGCTGATTTTCTGCACACTGCTTTCCCAAGTGCGCCCAAGAAGAAGGGCGCACCTCGACTTCACTACGAAGTCGGGTTGCACCCCTATACTTAGTCAAATTTTGCTTCGTTTTGGCCTGCCTTCGTACTTGGCCTTCCCTACTGCGCACTGATCTGAGGGCGCACCCCGACTTCGCTGCGAAGTCGGGTTGCGCCCTAACACTTATAAATTTTCAGGGACACTTGCTCAGTTTTGGGAACTTGACTGGGGGAAGTACAAGGGAAAAAAGGGAGGAATAAAACTGTGGGAAAGGGAAAAAAGGAAAGATGGAGAAAGGGAAGAAAGAGGAGAAGGGAAGGAAGAGCAGTACACTTAGAATTTTTAGAAAACATGGCACCCCGTGCAAAATGTGGCAACACTTACATATTAGATTATCATTATAATAGTTATAACATTGCATTTTTATTCTAGTACTTGTGGTTGCATTTCCTTTAATTATAGTATCAAAAGATAACAATGGTATCAGAGCACAAGGTAGATTGATAGGAAATAGAGAAAGCCACAAGAGATATTGAGAGGAGATAGAAAATCTCATTTTTAGAATTTCTAAAATTGCATTTGGCTAGAGTCTTTCCACAGAGTTGTAGAAAAACTTGTGAAGACTAGGACTCAACATTGATTCCACTAGATTGACAAATCAACTAGTGAAGTCAATTTTCTCTAGATTCAAAGAAATTACTATTATCATTTTCTAATTCTTTGTTGCAAAAAAGAGGAGATTCAAAGAAAGTTGAGAAGCTTCCTATAAGAGCTAGGAAAAATATCTTCTTTGGAATCAATCCAATACTTGAAGCAACAAGTAGAAGATTGAAGATTTGGAGGTCCAAGAAAGAAGGTCCAATTGCAGATTGAAGATTGAGGAGAACCAAGAAGGAGGTCCTCATAGAAATCTAAATATTGAAGACTTCAAAGTGAAGAAAGAAGAAAGCAACTCTAGAAGGAGGAGACCCAAGGGAAAGGTCCCATTGAAGAACTTCTAATTTTGGAAGATTGAAGATAGAGAACTAGGAAAGTCCTATTGAAGAGAAGCTATAGAATTTGAAGACCCAAGAGGAGAGGTCTCAAGAAAAGGTAGAAGGAGAAAGAAGACGAAGGCTAGAAAAACCTCATTAGAGAATTTGAAGAAGGCCATTGGAGGAGATTTAAGGAGAATTCAATAGAGAAGATTTCTAGCAAAGAGAAGCTCCTGAAAAGAAGACTTTGGGACAATTGTCACCATCTGACAACAAGCCCAAAATAAAGAAAGATTTGGCAAGAAGTTAGCTAAATTTTGGAAAGAATTTCCAAAGACCTCAAGAAATTTAGATTCTTGAGAAGAAGGCCAACAAAGAGGCCAAGATTGAAGTCATAATTTGACAAGGAGGTTGAAGGAGAAAAGATCTAGAAGAGGCCACTAGATTTGAGAGTTTTAAGGTTAGCCTCAAAGAGTTTGAAGGTTGATTTGCAAGAAGGAGATTGCTATTTTTTTTTATAGCAAAAATTGAAGGGTTCTAAAAAGCAAGATTGAATTGAAAACTTGGAGGAGTCTCTATGTAGATCTGAGAGATTCGTGGATAGCAAGAGGACAGGATTTGAGAAGTACTAATAGTTGTAAATTTTTAGAAATCAAGCTACAAATTGGAAGAGGTTAAAGGCAACACAAGCAGACTGTATTATAGTAGCAAAAATACACACTCTTGGACAACCTAGTCGAAGGAGAACTAGGCAGCGTTTAAAGCTGCAGAATAGAGGAGTTTAGGACAACAACTAAAGAAGAAGGATTCAAGTACTTAAAGTAAGAGTGGGTAGCAAGCTATAGGAATTATAAAGCTGCATTTCCTACCAAATTTGAGAGGGTTAAGAATAGCATAACGGAGGAGAAATTGGATGCATTAGTAGCTGCAAAGAAATATGTAAATTTACAAGTTTTGGAGCAGCAAAGTAATTGGAATTGAAGCAACAAGTTTCACAAACTCGAAGCAGCAAATTAGGTGATCCAAATCACCAAGAAATCCATCATCAAAAGAAAACCGAGAGGTATGCAACATTGGTGCAAAGAATTCATTATTTGAACATTCATATTTATCTTATTATTAAGTTTTAAAAGCACCAAATTCGAGGTTTAAAGTTACAAAAAGAGGGGTTTCAAGTTAATGTCTTCAAGGGTGTAGAAGATTGCATTTACAAGGTTAAAACCTGCACAAAAGAAGGAGAAGTTAGATATACTTCTTACTATCTATGAAAGCAAAAGAAGACAATATTATATTGGATACACTAAGCTATCCAAAAAGGCATATTATTGGCATAGTTTAGAAGCTTGGAATCACCATTGGAAATTTAACCAAGCATTGATCCAATAAGGAGATATAGTAGAAGAGTTGCCAAAGAGGAAAAGGTAATGTAAAGAACACCATTACCACAACTTGGTAAGAGGAGAAGTGCCACCACCACATTCAAGAGGAGAAACCACCATTTTATGAAAGCAAAGGTGAAGGTTGAATGCATAGGGGATAAGCATTTGAAAGGCACAAGATAGTGTCTTCTTAAGCTATGTATAACAATAGGTAAGCACTCAAGAGTAGTGCCATTTACATAGAAAGGCACCAAGCAAGTCTATCTCCAAGTAACAGGGGAAACTACCACCATTCAACCAAGGACAAATAAGAGAAGCCACCACCATTTAGACAAGAACCACTGGAGCAACGAAGAGGAGCCACCACCATTCAGATAAGAATCACTAGGGCAATGAAGAGGAACCACCACTATCATCAAGAAGCAACAAAGAGGAGCCATCATTGCTAGCAAATAACGTTACCTAGAGTGCCACAACCAAGAATAGAGTTGATATAGAGTTTCAAAATCCACGAAGCACTGATTAAGGTTACATAAAAACACATTTTAAAGGTCATTTAAAAGAGGATAGCGTAGGGAGTAGCATCATTCAAAATAACGCTTGAGTTGTAGTCAATAGAAAGAATAAAAAGAAAAGTGTTGGATAATATAGTAATCATACATGAAGTAATTAGGGTGCAATCTACCATTTGGAACATTAATCATAGAACACCAACCATCAAGATGAGATTCTAAGCACCTAGAAAGTGAAACAATCGCTACAAAAGAAAGTGTAATGATAACGTAAGTGTTATCAAGGAAGAGCAAGTAATAACTTATATATTAAGTGCTGCAGGTATAAAAGGACAAATGTCATCAAGAAGACAAAGCATCAACAGTTGAGGAGCAGCTAGACACCATAGAATAAGCACAATCTCAATTATCACATGTGTCCTCAAGCACAACACCAAATCGAATTTCAAGCATCATGCTAGAAAGAAGGTGATAATATTTACGTAACGCACAAGCACCAACTCAAGTGCTAGTGTCATGTTATAAGGAAGGTATAATATTTTTCATAACACCTTTCACTTGCATAAAAGGAGACATAAGGGAAGAACACATCGAATGAAGCATACACAGTGAACACAACAAAACACAATGAAGACGAGAAAGTTACGTGCTAGATATTGGTGCATATTCGAGGAGTCAAGGCATAGTTGAAGGGTCAACAATGAGCTCAAAGAACAATGATCAACAATAGTGAGACAAGATATAAGTGCCAAATATTAGGGCTTAAACATTACATAGAAGTGAAGAGAAACCCGTAGTCACAACATTGAAGTTTGAGCACAGAGAGCATTGAATGCACCACATTGGAAGGAGAGCATCATGAGAATGTAGGCTGCACAACATTAAGTAAGCCATTGGAGTGCTACTTTAAAGAGGTAATAAATATTTAATCTTACCTATAACCTTTGCAAAGGATACAAGGCAGATTATTGAGGGCAAGTTAATTATTGCTTTATACTTAAGGTTTTATAATAAAAAGGAGAAATAAGGAATGTTTTTACAACCTTAGTAGTATTATTAATTGCCTTAGAAGTTATTGAAGGAAGAAGTATTTATAAAGGTTATAAATTTACCTCATTCAAATTGCATTGAAATAAATTTACAAATAGTTAAACTTGGAGGTATAAGGATTACTACACAAAACTAGAATTACTTTATTTGCAAATACTTTAGTTTCTAAATTTACAACTAGGGAGGTAGAAGGAGTTCTATATCATTGAAAATTGAAGGAAGCAAAACATACAATTGCTAGAGAATTGAAAGAACACATTGGAATTAGTCTCTTGCTAAATTTAAAGAGACATAAGAAGTCCAATTTTAAAGGTCTTGAAAATAGTGAACATCATCAAAATTGAAAGTGCATTAAAATATATTTAGTTTTCTATTCTTAAAAAGGGAGAAATAAGGTGATTATCTTAAAGAATAGTAGTTGAACATTAGGGAGATAAAAGGGATTCAACTAAAAGGAAAACAAATAAATCTAAGCACTTTATCAAGACCATACTATAAGAAGTTCTACAAAACTTGAGAATTGATAAGAGTATAGCAAATTTAATCTTATACTAGGGAGCCAAAAGGGATACTACCTAAAGAATTGAAAGATAACATTTGATCTCATAAAGACTAGGGAGATATAATATAGACTACAAGTACCATCATGACAACAAATAAATTCATTCTTACATAATTCCAACTTCTTAAAGGACTTAATTACTCTTCATGGAAAAACAAAGTGATAGTAATATTGATAGTTGAAAAGCTTTGGGATATTATTAAAGGAGCAAAAACTAAACCTATTACAATGAGGGAGAGATTCAAAAGTTTGAAGAAGATGAAGCAAAAGCATTAATGATAATAACTTTTGCAATAACAGATAAAATATAACCATATATTCGTTCAACAATTACTTCTACAGAAGCCTGAGAAACCTTAGCTAATATATTAGAAGGAAAGAATAAAGCCACTATATTGAACCTTCAAACTCAATTGCATTCTCTAAAAGTTAATAGTGGTGAAAGTATAGAATTATTTCTAAGGAGAGTAGTAGATATAAAAGGAAAACTATTGACCTTAGGATAAAATGTTGAAGACAAGTTTCTTGTCCAAGTAATCCTAAGAGCACTTCTAGAAAGCTACAAGCATATAGTTACATCTTTACAAATTCAAAGTAAAGATACATCATTTGATGAGTTAGTCAATATCCTACAAGAATATGAGGTGGAAAATTCAGTAAAAGATGAAATGACTAACAATGGTTTAGTCTCAAAATATAATCCACAAGGAAATGTTGCTTCATTCTCAAAGGGAAGATCAAGATGGAATAATAGATATTGTCAAGTATGCAGGAAGAAAGGACATAACACTAATTATTGTATATTCAATCCTAGAAACCAGTATCAAGGAAATCAAACAATGTTGGAAGCCAATCAAATAGGCCATTCCAACCAAGACAATATTAGAATCAATATAATTCACAACAACAATAATTACAATGTCCATATACTTATAAGAACTAATACAATTATCCTCAACTACAATTTAGAGAAGGGAAAAAAAAAGACACTTAGTTCAAGAGATTCAGGAAATTCAAGAACTGAAAGAATCTACAGATGAACATGAAGTTAAAGATCTCTCAACAAAAATAGTATTTTATGAAGAAGCTAACTATTTACTTGATCAGGATACAAATAGGAAGCAAGGTGAAGAAAGCAATAAAGAAAAGCTTAAATTTCAAAACCAGGATGAAGACCATATTGAAGACTAAATCTCCAATAACCAAATAATGTAATACGGGGGGTGTTGGAATATATTATATTATTTGGTACATGCTAATGTACCGTGTTGGAATATATTACATTATTTGGTACATGCTAATGTACCATCATGGGTACATGTTTAGATTAGGAGTTTATCTTAGATTAGTGTTTGAGTATTTACTTAATGCAATGTAATAAATGCACAAGTATTATTAGAATATGCAATGATGTAAATGTGCATGTTGTCCAAGTGTACATGAGTCTAGAATAGGAATATAGTGAGTCATAGGAAGATGGAATACCAAGAGTCATACTCCATTATATATTGGCCTTTAGAGTGATTGAGTAGGAGAGTAGCATAGTTGAGTGAATGAGGAAGTTAGTCACAATGTAGAACTTGGAGCATTGAGATCTCCATATTTTGTATCAAGTTTCATATTTTCATTAGCTTTTATTAATGGTTATTTTATCAGTTATTTCAGAAGTTTCTCATGCTATTTAATTTCATATTAGATTGTCATTATCATAGTTATAACATTGCATTCTTATTCTAGTACTTGTGGTTGCATTTCTTTTAATATATAGTATCAAAAATTAACATTATCCACATCAAGTAAATATAATTTTTGCTACAAATACTTGTGGTCTAGGGAGTATTTATCATTATATTTGTAGCATAGACCTTGTGCCCTATGTGCGTACATTTTTTCTTTGGTTAGACATTTGATTAGGGGTAAATTTTTGGTAAGGTTTGATGCTAGGGGAGATGGAATTGGGATTGAGTTTGAGGGAGTTTGAATGTATCCCACTAGGCTATGAATTTATCTTCAACCAATCTGGCCATACCAACTACTTGCATCATGTTTTTGGGTCTAAACATTCTTACCTCAGCTCGAGTATCTTATTTTAACCTCCTAATGAAACAAGTTTGGAAAAAGTCACCACTTAACCCCTAATTTTTCAAACTGTGTTTAATAGTCTCAAATAATTGTGGTTTGCTTTAACTTAATGAGGGCTCCTATGAAATCCTCATATTCATTGGGTCTAAAATGAGTGAATAAATAGGTCTCAAAGCTAACCCAAGAGATATTTGGATGCATATTCCTCAACCATTGATACCATTGATGCACTTTAAATTCAAAATTAAAGGATGCTATTGTAAGACTTAGATTTTTGGGAACACCATGAAGAGCAAAATACGATCAACCCGATATAACCAACTAGTAGGGTCTTCTTCACCAAATCTTGTAAAATCTAGCTTGGGTATTTTATAAATATTATTATTGAGCAAGGTACGACATGCTCCACTCTCTTAACTCTCTACCTTATTTCCTGATCCTTTATTTTCTAGTTGGTTATAATTATAATCCAAGACCATGGACAACTCTCAAAGTTATTTAGTTTGGTAGAGAGTAGCTTTCCCCAATTTAGTCGTTGTTGTATAAAGTAATTCACTTGTTCACCTAATTGCTCTAATTGGGCACCTTTAGTAGCTTTGACCATTTTTAGGTACCCTAGAGATGACCGCAATGGGCTATACCATAAACTAACAAATGTTTGGTCGATTGTTACCAAGTAATCGTTCTAACTATCAAACATGGTATTTCTTGGACTATCAATGTTCAAAACAACCAGATAAGGTGTCTTCTACACTATTATACTATCGAATAACAATTACCTACTCTGATGACTTTCAACTGACTATTCTGATTTTGTTTTTGATTGTCTATATATTCTCTATATTTTCTCACCAAATAGTTTGAGCACTCTATGGTGGTTGTAATATCCTCTATAATATGCTCATTTTTAACCCTTGGGTTTTGTTGGGAAAGGACCAAAAAAGTATTCGATAGGAACAATCTAGGACAAGGTGTGTTTGGTTTCGTGGGCTCTTTTATATATTGTCTTGGTTGTGATTAGTGGCTGACCCAATATCTCAAATCTCTAACTACGAAGGATTTCATCATACCCATAGTCACACTATTTGTTTTCGAGTGTACTATGAGAGTAACTTCCCAGGGCTAACCACTTACCAATGCACCACAAAACTCAAAGGATTGTTATCTTCCTAGGGATGAAGGCTTCTCCTATTCCTAAGGGTCTCCCTATATACCCGAGGGTACATAGGAACACAAGGGGTCACTCTTAGGAAATGGTAAATACCACGTGAGTGCATATAGGGGGTATTTTTAATATCAAGTTGAACCATCGATATATTGGTAAGTATCTTATAGGGGAAAGGTATTTAAAATTCATACATACCTAGATATAGATTCTAGAGGTAAGAAAAAGGTTGAAGAAGAGGGGGTGGGGGTTATATTTTAGTTGCATACCAAATATTTATATCATTTATAACATGAAATAGTTTTAAAATAGTAAAATATTTAACAAAACAAACCATGTAAAATTTGAAACTAAAATTACACAAAGAGGAAAATTTTACTTAACTTTTTAAAACCAGATATTGAACCTTGAATTTAAATAATAATACTAGAATATGACCCTTTAATTGATTATAATCAACTATTATTTACAAAGGTATAACTTTTTATAAGGACTGTTTTTTTACTATAATATAATAAATAGAGAAAAAATTATTCATTCACTTTCATTATCAAACATTATGTATTTATATTTACCTCTTATTGATAAATTCTTGCAATTAACACTTCTAAGTAACTTCATAAAATGTGAATCAATATGAATGAATGATGTCTTTTAATGTCCCTTACACTCAATGGTTTGTAGGACCTATCAAAGTTTATCCAAAGATAAATATGAATGGTTCAATATATTGGTCAAATATAATAAAGCTACTTCAATATATATGATTTAATTGGTTCAATATATTGATTCATCTTTTATTTAAAATAGTAAAAATGATTAAATATATTACTTTAACATGATTTTTAATATACTTTAAGAAGGTCCGAGGTGTAGACCAATTGGTTCATCCAAACCCCATAAGGAGGGTGGAGGTCCAAGGTTCAAATCTCGGGCCTCGCCGGACTAAACACTTGTCCCTTTCCTGGTGCTTTTAGCGGCGTAAAAGGTTTAAAATGATTGTGACATGGCGGTTATAGGGTTCGACTGCGCGAAGATCTGTGTGGCGGTTTTTGGAGAAGACAACGCAGAATAATGTGGCGGCCATAAAATATGGACAGCCTACTCGGATTCGTGGCGGCTACCGATTCCACCATGTTAAAAAAAAGAAAGAAAGAAAAAAAAAAACTTTAAGTTTCTTATCCCATGCACATGAGATTATATGTAGTTAATCCTATTAAATGTCAAATTCAAGACCTTTGCAATAGAGTTTGAATAAACGAGGTTTACACATACATTAAGCCAAGGAAACAAATGTGCAAATAGACTAGCCAATAGAGGGATTTTAATTGAGAACAGACTAACCAATAAAAGTATTTTAACCGAAGATTGTGAACTTAAATTCTCTTCTCCGTAGTTGGAGGAAGTAATAAGTTGCATTAAAGTTGATAAGAAAATGTTGACTGCAATTAAATAATGATTAAGTTTTACTTTAATATTTTATGTTGATTATATTTACTCTATTTTATAACATTGCTATGTTTTCAAATAAACTATTTATTACAATTTTTAATAAAAAAACTAACCACCCAAATATTATAAAACATACTATGATATATAAATTCTTAGACAAAAACTATGGTATTCAACTCTAAAGACCCTTACTACGATATATAAATTCTTAGACAAATTCTATGGTATTCAACTCTAAAGACCCTCTAATAAATCTCTCTAATAAATGAGAAATCCATGTAAGATCATGTCGATGGTGCTTTTTATCTTACTAGTGTCGCTTTTTATCATCTTAAATACAGTCAATTAAATTCTAGAAATGAAGTGTATAGAGATGAAGTATTTGGAATGAAGTGTATAGAGATGAAGTATTTGGATCAAGATGTTTTGAAAATATTATTTTACTGCATAAATATTAGAAGTGATATTTTGATATTGCGAACCCTGCTGAAGGAGGATGTTGAATTCATTTATTCACAAAACAAACTCAAACAATACTCAGGCAAATGGAAGGCTAACAAATAAAAATTCAGAACCTTTCGATTTACAAAATTATAAGGTAGGGCAGAGGGTGCAGAGCATGGAGAAAGGGCCCAAAAAGATCAGAACTATCAAATATTTGGGTTCCGTTTAAGGTTACCAAGGCATTTGGGCTAGCGTAGACTGGGACGATGGGAAGAGACGATACAGTGGGACTGTCAACGGTGTCTGCTTCATTCTTTGAGTAGTGGCATCACTTTTCTGGAGGCTTTGCTTCGTCGCTACATCGGAGGAAATTCTACTCCAAAGGAAGAACAACATACGTATGCTTGCGGTAAAATATATGATGAATTAAAGAAAATTTTAAAATGCTCATCACATATGATAAATCAGAGCATGTTTTATAAAATCATGATAAATTGTTATAATTTAAGACAGTTGTAAAATTATGATATATTAGGTAAACTTTTACAATTTCATTGTATGTTATGATTAATTAGTACAAATTTTATAAATGTTACAAAATTATGGTAGATTGTGGTAAATTAGGATAATTTTTAAAAAATATAAAATATTGGTGTGAAATTTTGAAAACTATGATATATTGTGGTGAATTAGACTAAATGTTAGAAAATTACGATATATTATGATAAACTTGTACAAGTTTTTCTCAGCTTTTGCTTGGAAACATGTAATTTTTGTACAAGTTTTGCTCAGCTTTTGCTTGGAAACATGCAATTTACTTTTCCATAGGGTTGTATTTTGATTGTCAATTATTTACAAGAATTTTTTTAGTTAAAATAGTACTGAGAGCATAATAATGATATTTTTGGACTTAGCAAGAAAATTTATCCAAAAGTAGGCAAAATACCATAGAACAAAAAATTAGGTCTTAGGCTAGTAAACGAGAACTTCTTTCCTTTATTTTTATGAAATAGAGGCTCATGCTCAGACTGGATATTCTTATTAAAACTGTGGAAATTTTGTTAGTCTAGACTTGTGGTAAAACTCAGAGTCTTAAGGGTGTTTAGAGACTCATCATATCTTAGACAAGATAAGATAATTCTATTAAGGTGTATGGATGACCAAAGAAGTAGGTCAATGAGACTCATCGAAAAGAAATGTAGAATGCAATCTAGTAACTAAGATGTACTATGAAGGTCTCGTGTTAGATTAATCAAGAATAAAGATTTATGATCGGGGGAGGGACCTGCTCCTTCTCCCTGCTCCCCCTCCCCTGGTTCTTGCCCAGTTCCTGACTCATCCCGGGTCATCCCACTCTAGGAATGCTTTGTAGCAGATGATCTCCTTGGGGGGAGATCCTTGCCCACTTTTTGCTCCTTTCCCAACAGTTTCGAGGTTTCCCTGCTTGAGTCCAAGGCCTGGTGCATCCCAGGGTTATTCTAGGGTTTCTTGCATGTTTACGGGATCATTTCCCCTATCTCCCTTAGGCTTTCCCATAGGGTTTTTTTATAGGTTTTTCTACTTGGATCCGGTTCCCAGGGCTTTCTTGATCTATGGTGGTTGCAGGTTGGGTTTTCGTCTGCTTCCTGGTGTGTCCTGTGAGGTCCTCGCTTCATCAGGGGTTGGTCTGGGGGGAAATTTCCTCTATGCTAGTGACTCCTCTCTGGGATGCCTTTGGTTGCTGGTGGTACCATCCCTTTGGATGAACCTTGTTTAGTTTCCTGTTCGGAGGCTTCTTCTTGTTGCATCTGCTTCTTGGTGGACGCTCAATGCATTTGCATGGCCTTGGGGGGGCCTCTTCCTATGCTTGAGTTGTTCCCAGTCCCAATCCTAGTTCCCTAAAGCTATTCGTGAGCAAGGATGGGGGGTTCCTGGTCCTTTCTACTGGGGTGCTTAGGGTTATCTATTGCATATCTCGATCTTGGGGAGGGGACCTGTGATCAATGCATGCAGACCCCTGGCTCTCTCAGTTTAGGCTTCTGTGGATTTCATCTTTGTTCCTGTTATCGCTTTTTGCCTGGGCTCCGTAGGTTTTTCGTTTCGGTTTCCTATTCGGGGGCTTCTGCTTTTTGGTCCTGCTTCTTGGTGGACTCTCAGAGCATGTTCTTAGCCTTGGGGGTGGGCATCATCCTGTTCCTGAGTTATTCCCAGTCCCAGTTCCAATTCCTTGGAAATTTTCATGAGCAAGGCTGGTGGGTTCTTAGTCCTTTCTGTTGGAATGCTTGATGTTTTCTTCTACATTTTTTGATCTCGGGGTAGATACCGGTGCACTTGCAGTTGTGGTCACTCCTTCCTCCAGTTTTGGCTTCCAAAAATCCTTTATTTGCACCTGTTGTTGTTCTTGGCTCCTTCTGGCTTCCTCGTAGTTCAACTTGGTTTGCATGGGGATACCTTGGCCTGTAGGTATCCCCAGTAGCGATGTTACATTTCATAGGCTGAAGCGGAAGCTTCCCGCTATTGTTTCTCTGAGGATCCTGATGCCATTTCCCAGGTTGTTCCGTTGCTACGCCCTGGACTGTATCTCATTGCTACTAGCTTCTTAGCTTGCGCGGCTGCTTACTGCTCTGCTACACCTTGGGTTACATCCCGGGCCATCCCTAAGCAGGGATCCTCTTCAAATTTCTAAAGTCAAATTTCTTGCTTCTGGTTTCCCTAGGATATCTGGTTTCAGGCTATTCTTGACCTGCTTACTCTCCCTGCTCGGGTTTTGGCAGGAATGCTTTTTTGACTTTTTTCGTTGCAAGTTGAGTGGGACTCAACCTTCCATATGGCTTGCTCACGTGTTGTTGTGGTCTGATGGGGAGTTTTTTTGAAGATCTAAGGTATGTTGTATCCACCCCCGGGTGGATCCCAGACTGACAACAATGGGAGGATGGTGTTTTTTGGTGAAGTGGGTCTCACTAGTTGGTACTAGAATTTGGTCTCTCTGTTGGATCAAGAGTTTTTTTTTTATTTTTTCCCTTTTCGTTTATGTTTATTTCTATGTACGAAGGCAATGTCTAAGAACTCGGTTCTACTGCTCTTTTTGTTATAAGGTTTTGGAATCCTCTTAAAAAACCCAGTTTGTATATAAACTTAACTTACCAAAAAAATGTACTAGGAAAATAAACTAAATTATAGTTTAAAAATTAGGGTGAACTACATTAAAGTAGAATAACTGTATGACACTAGATTACAGCCTTGAGGGTTAGACTCAAATTGGGTAAATGCTAACATGCTAAAAGTAATGATGAAGAGAGAGCTAGCAATAAGGTAAAATATAAATAAGAACAAGCTCTAGTGGATCCAATTTCCAACATTAATCTATGGTGGGATGTAAAGTAGAATAAGAGGTATCATCATTGTGAAAATCACGAACAGAATTGCATTGCATTAAACTGGTTTAAATAGTGATTACACAACCGGGAATAGCACCGACGGAACAGCTGAACTGAACTGTTGTAACAGAGCAACAGTCTGTGCAACAGTCTATCTAATAATATAATAAAGACAATAATGTTTAGTACGCTAACATCCCCCTTTATTACATTATTTGGGTAATGTAATAACTAATAGCTATACTAGACTACTAACATCCCCTTACATTATTTTGCAATACAAAGTGAGCTGCGAAACAATTCAAATTTGACACGTCCAAGTGCCTTAGTGAAAATGTCCGCAACTTGAGCATCGGTGGGAATGTCCTTGAAGCTGAATTCGGTGCTTTGGAACTTCATCTCGAATGAAATGACATTGTGTGTCAATGTGCTTTGTTCTTTCATGATGGACTGGATTCTTGACGAGGTTCAGAACACCCTGATTTTCGCAAAACAAGCGTATTAGAGATTTTGATGGATGGCCCATACTTGTCAGAATGCGACGTAACCATATCACTTCGCACACAGCTTCACGTGTGGCGCGATACTCTGCCTCTGTTGATGAAATAGCAACCACTGTTGCTTCTTGTCGTGCCAAGAGACAGGACCGGATCCCGGATGAAAAATGTATCCAGAAGTTGACTTGCGATCATCAAATGATCCGGCATAGTCGGAGTCCGTGTATCCTTGCAAGAAGAATTTGTTGTTCCTCTTGTATTCTAGGCCATATTCCATAGTACCACGGACATAGTGAAGAACACATTTTGTTGCTTTCCAATGAGTGGTCTTAGGCTCCTGCATGAACCTCGAAAGATAGTTGACAACAAATACGAGATCTGGCCTAGTATTGGTCAGATATATGAGACTCCCAATCAACTGTCGATAGAGAGTACCATCTACCTAAGGTGAGTCATCATATCACGATAATCGAAGTCCATTCTCCATTGGAGTTGCCATTGGCTTGCAATCGATCATGCGATATTTATCCAGACAATGTCTTGGCATACTTTTTCCGAGACACTTTGATGGTGTGCTCCTTCTGGCTAAATTCCAGACCAAGAAAGTAATGGAGAAGTCCGAGATTTGTCATCTCAAAAGATTTGCACAAGTTTCTTTTGACAAGAGAGATCATAGTTTCGAACTCCCTGTAATGAGCAGATCATCCACATAGAGTACAAGCAACACTATCTCAGAACCCTGTTTCTTGAAATAGAGGTTTGCATCTGACGAACATCTCTTAAATCCATGTTGCATAAGGTGATTGTCCATTTTTATATACCAAGCTCGAGGAGCTTGTTTCAGACCATACAAGGATTTGACCAATTTGCAAACTTTCTGCTGTTGGCCTTCCACTTCAAATCCTTCAAGCTGAGTCATATAGACTTCTTCTTGGAGATCACCATTAAGAAAGGCACTTTTGACATCCATCCGGTGAACTTTCCACCCATATTGTGCTGCCATAGCACACATAACCCGAATTGTGGTCATCCGAGCAGTAGGTGCAAAAGTTTCTTCATAGTCGATGCCTTCCTTTTGAGCATAGCCCTTTGCAACAAGACGGGACTTATGCTTATCAATTGTTCCATCTACCTTGTACTTGACTTTGTATACCCATTTGCAGCCAATAGGTTTCTTTCCATGCGACAGATCAACAAGCTTCCAAGTTTTATTTTTTATCAGAGACTCATACTCTGTATCCATAGCGGCCTTCCACTGAGGCTCACTGAGAGCATCTTGCACTGATGTAGGTTCAAGACTATCTATAGTAGACATGAATGCCCTATCATCATCAATATCCATATCCTCTACTTCTGTACTTGGAGTCACAGAAAGTTCCTCAAAATATTGACAAAGATCATCAACCTCACCAGTTTCTTTGGCTTCTTTCTCCTTTTGAGCCATACTGCGTGTACGAGGTCTATCCAAATTCAAATTGGGAGGAGTGGATAAATTTGCATCTCTGATTGTATTTGTACACCATTTAGGATTCTTCTTCGGTGGTGGTGAAGAAGATGTAGAAGGACCTCCTGTCTTTGTTGACGAAGGAATCTTCTCTTCCTTAGTTTCCACAATATCTTGGTGTACTTTAGATGTGCTCTGTGATGTGAAAGCTTCATCAAAGACAACATCTCTGTTGATATGAATTTTCTTGGTCAAAGGATCTATCAACCGATATCCTTTAGAGTGCTCAGAATAACCAAGAAAAATGCATCTCAGTGTTTTCTCATCTAGTTTCTTCCTTTTCTCTTTCGGTATGTGCATGAAAGCTTGACATCCGAAAATACGTAGATGAGATATGGAGGGTTTTCGACCACTCCATGCTTCTTGTGGAGTCATTCCTTTTAGGGCCTTTGTGGGTGCCCTATTCAACGAGATAAGCTACCAGTGGTGACAGCTTACGCCCAATATTGTTGCCCAAGAGTAGCTCCTGTGAGCATACAACGAACCATTTCCATGATAGAACGGTTCCTTCTCTCAGCAACTCCATTTTGCTGAGGAGTATAGGCAGTTGTTAACTGTCTCTTGATCCCATGCTTATCTAGGAATGCAAAAAATTCATTAGAGGTAAACTCTCCCCCTCGATCTGAGCGGAGGGTTTTGATAGAAGCTCTCGACTCCTTCTCAACGGATTTCTTGAATCGCTGGAAGAATGCGAAAGCTTCAGATTTCAGTTTGAGAAAGAAAACCCACATCTTTCGTGAGTAGTCATCTACGAATAACTGAAAGTACCTCTTCCCTCCACAACTTTGGGGTGTGAAAGGACCGCACAGATCGGTATGAATTAACTCCAGAGGTTTTCGTGCTCTTGTAGAGCTCTTCTCAAATGGTACTCTATGCTGCTTTCTCGCCAAGCGGTCGAGCACACCGGCAATGTGGCGTAAAGGGAAGGAAGACCCTTTACCATCTCATACTTGCTGAGCTCAAGTAAGTAGCCCGAACTAAGATGCCCATATCTCTTGTGCCATAGGGAAGTTGCCTCCTTGGTAGAGACAATCATGGCAACATGTGGAGTAGAGATAGCATCTAGTGCAAATAAGCCGTGCTTATATGAAGCTGTTGCAATCTGCTTACCCTTCCTGGTAATAGTACAACACTTCTTTCCATTCTCAACATGAAAGTTGACAACCATATTTCTATCCAGGATTTGTGTCACTGACAACAAATTGTTAGCCAATCCTGGAACATAGAGAACTTTGTCAATCTGACACTTGCCATCAGGAAGAGTGACTGAAACTGTACCCTCTCCCTGAACCCTGTAGGTTTTATCATCAGCAATTGTGACAGGTTTGCCCTCTTTGGCCTCAAATGATTCAAACCACGATCTGTCGCTAGTCATGTGTTTGCTAGCTCCAGAATCGACATACCAAACGGGATCCCTCTGTGTGGAATCTGTGGTAGTCATGAGCACCTTGTGTGCCCATTCAGAATCTGAGTCAGATTCTTCAACAACAACATTCACTTGGGGTTGCTTGTTTTTATTTTGTGGTTTGTTTTGGCCTTTCTGCTTGTTCTTATGCCAACACCTATTGGTGTCATGGTTGTATTTCTCACAGATCTTGCACCACCTCTTCTTATGTTGAGGTTGTTTGCCTTTTCCTTTCGTATCCTGTTGAGAATTTCCTCCTTTTTGAAAGTTGCCTCCTTTTTGCCCAGTACCTTTCTTCCTAGAACCCTGCCTGTTGGTGTATAGGGCTGTATTGGAAGAATCATCCTTGTGAAGTTGGCATGCCTCCTGTTGTTGGAGCAGATTGACCAACTCGATGTAGGTAATTTTTCGTTGGGACACCTGGATGGAGGTTATCAACATATCAAATGAAGAAGGTAAAGCTCTCATCACAAGTGAAATGAGAAGCTTTTCGTCCACAGTATCTCCTAGAGAACTCAATTTCTCTTTCAACTCAGACACTCTGCACAGAAAGAGTTCAACTGTTTCACCCTGTCTCAAACTCAGGTTATGAAGTTGTTGTTGAAGATGAAGAATGGTGGATTCATTCTTCCCCTCATAAATGGTTCTAAGGGCATCCCATGCCTCTTTACCACTTGCTTTGTCAGCTATATGAGGTTGCACTTCATCTGAAACAACAAACAAAATGAGCACCTTTGCTCTACTGTCTTTCTTGTCAAAAGCTATCTGATCTGCTGAAGGACCTGTGGATCCTGCTATTGGTGAAGGCCTTGTTGCTACTCCAGTAACAATATCCCACAAATATTCCATTTGGAGAATAGCCTTCATCTTATGTTTCCATGGTGTATAATTTGGACCTTTCAATAACTGATGCGGATCAGTCATCAACTTTGCAACAACGGCCATAGTGAAGGTTCCTTATATCACCAAATTGGTCCCCCTTTCGATATACCTTTTGCTAGGCCAATATACCGTACAAAATACCCGCCCTTACGTGAGGGAAACTATAGGTATTTAGAAAGATCAACAAAAATCACCCGCCCTTACGTGAGGGAGACTATAGGTGAGTTTTAGAGATCATACGATACGTGGAACATAAGCGGTGCCGAAAGGGAATCGCCTTGTTGATGGCACCTACCATAGAAGATTCTTCTCATGCGTGGGGCGTAACTTCCCCTAAACACTATGAAGAATACTTCGTCAGGATTTACGCCTAAACACAAGTGCGATTAAAGGGTAGTGGATGGAGTAAAAAAATGCAAAAATGGCGTACTTATTCCTCCCCGACGATTTATAGAGAACAAGCTCAGACGTCGTTATAGCAGCTATATTAGGCGGCAGATACAGTAGCCAAATCACGACAGTTTTACCTGTAAGTGCTGGCCAGAGGTATCGCAAATACCAAACGCTGTAGTGCAAATAAATTGCACAGATGGGTTTTATATTCCGGGGACTTAGAGAGTGTTTGATTTTAATTTTTAATGTTATAGTGCAAAAATGAAATATGCAACATACAACAAAAAAAATTGCCCACAAGAATAACCCACAAGGTGTCGGTCACAGCCGAAAATGCACCTTTTACAATGCCAAATTGCTATTTTTCGAAAAATTACTCACTATCCCCCTTTGATTTTTGAAAAAATATCCCCCCTTAAAAGGCTTTCTTTAACAAAGCATTTTTAATAATTATTATATTTAAAATTAAAATAAATAATTTTAATTTATATAGTTTTAAAACTTATAAAAAATAAATTAAAATTAAAATTTTAATTTATAAAGTTAAAAAACTATTAAAAAAATTAAAATTAAAAATTAAAAAAATAACTTTAAAAAAAATATACCTTGGGGGGGGGTCGGCGGGATTTGAACCCCCGACCTGCAGGCTCCCTGAGCCTTACCGCACGGCTCACGACCACGTGAGCCAGCGGGCTGATCCGACAGGATCAGTGGAGACCTCCTTCTTCAACCTCGGTCTGCCCGTCCGCCGCCTCTGCCACCTCCTCTGCAAGTCGCGGCTTCCTCCTCCGCAGAACGGTTCGAAAAAAAAAATCGCGGCTTCTCCGCAGTCCACCGTTCTGGTTTTTTTTTTTTTTTCTTCTTTCGAAAAAAAAATCACAGTCCGGGAAAAAAACAATTTTTTTTTTTTTTCGTTTTTCCGGAGCACCGGGGGGCTGCGTCGATTGCGGGGAGGGGGGAGGTGGGGCTGCGTCTGATCGACGCAGTCCGCGGGGGGGGTTTATACCCCCTCCAATTTCCCGCACGAGCGGGAATCGGGGGTCTCCCCTGTCGCGAGCGCTGTCGCTTGCGACAGAGCCTGTCGCGGCCGTGCGCAGGCTCGCGTGGCGCGAGCGCGACAGCTCGCCTGCCACTTGCGACAGAGCCTGTCGCGGTCGTGCGCGGGCTCGCGTGGCACGAGCGCGATAGCTCGCTTGCCGCTTGCGACAGAGCCTGTCGCGGCCGCAGCTCCTCTGTCGCCTGCCGCTTGCGACAGAGCCTGTCGCGTGGCGAGCTGCGACTTGCGCGTCAGTCCGCACTCTGTCGCGGGGGCTGCGTCCTTTTTTTTTCACCGACGCTGCTTTTAAAAAAATTCTCGCCCTGGCTGACGAAAAATTGCGCGTCAGTCCGCACTAGTTTAAATAGTGATTACACAGCCGGGAATAGCGCCGGCGGAACGGCTGAACTGAACTGTTGTAACAGAGCAACAGTCTGTGCAACAGTCTGTCTAATAATATAATAAAGACAATAATGTTTAGTACGCTAACAATCATTGCCAACCATCCCAAAAAATACCAACATAGGATCTAACGATGCTCCTAGGAGAATGGACAGAACTAAGGGGGCTTGGTTGTATAATCTTGGAAGGACATGGAGCTCAACCCTTTAACACTCTCTTGGCATCCATGGCCATGGAACCAATAGAAGAAGATAGAAAACTAGCAACTTGTGTTTGTTTGCAACTCTTGTGTAGATGAGGGTTTACCACAACTTAGTGCCATAAAATTGCAGTCCTCTCTTGCTACATGCAAGAAGAAGAAAACACAAAAGTCCTAGTGGCTACTAATATGGAAGGGTGCTCAGATCTATCACTATCATTTTGGAGAGTTGAGACTTTAAATGAAATCTTGTTACTCTTGGTAGTAGAGATAGGGTGAAAGAATGAGGTGATTAGTCGTGGTAGTCGATCTTCATTTTAATAATTGGTGTTAAAGAGCGATAGCTTCTTGAAGCTACAGAGCCAAGCATCTTTAGCTAGGATACCTGTTAAAGTGGCAAGCGCCCACCTAAATCTCTATACAAGCAATATTACCTCCCTCAAATATTGTAATAAATATGATACCTCAAGATGAAATGTTTTTTAGTCTTCACTTCTTGGAGAGAACACATATGAAATACCCTATCCTCTTTAGGACTATAGTAATTTGTCTTCACTCAAAACTGATGTGAGCAAACTATGAGTTGACCAAGAGGAATCTTGAGGTTGTATGTCTAATGTCATAGGGTATAATCAGGATGAGTAATAATGATATCCTCAACGCTCATGACGTGTTTAGTGTAGAAGTATGACTTGGGGCTAAGAGGTTGAGATGGAGTGATCCAAGTGATTTGAATATATTATCGATAAACATCATCTCTGATTGCTTGATCGAGTGCATTCTTATCAGGAAGAAGATGTAGGGAAGCATTTAAAAAGTATGTGAGTGGAGGAAATCGATCTATGCAAAATAATTTTATAAAAATTTGGAGATTTAAATATCAGTGGCTCATGCCCTCAATGAAAATATGGTCATACTATGTGTTTGTACAACAAATGAAGTTTAAAAATATATTTTGAATATCAAAACCAGGTCGATATTGCAGTTGTTAGCGCTTACCCAATAGGTTAAGGATAATAGAAGAGAGAATTCAATTCCTTGATATGTTTCACTTTAATAAATACTTTTATAAATGATGCAAATGGCTCTATTGAAGAGGTTGAGATGTAATTTTGTGAGTAGAACCTAGGTGTAACTTGAATGGGAACTTACATATAAGATTCGTCTTTTAAAACCTGTATGGGTGTATGTAAATTTTCTTGTTGGTTTAAAATTTATTGTATTGTGAAAATATTTTTGGCAGTTAGAGAAAATTCTCACACTGATAGGAAATTCAATGAAACCTAATCAACATTGGCAATGATAATTTATTTTTACCTTAGTAGGATTTCCAAAGAGAATGTTGTGCAAAAATGGATCAAATCTAATTATGCTATTTTGTTTGTTGTACAAAATGACACTTATTCTTTTGAAAATGGTCTAAACCATAGTGTTTAGACTCTCTCAGAGTATGCTAAAACTTGTTTTTCTGTGAGTCAAGTGACCTTGGGTGAGTTATTTTTATCTTGGGTGAGTCTCTTTCTAGTGTATATTATATTTTTTCCTATTTGTCAGTTCTTTTTGAGTTTTCCCATGATTTGATCCAAGCCTGAGTCTAGGTCAAAAATTATATAGGCTTGTCGAGTTCAAGATGAGTCCAAGTCTTGACACTGTGTTCTAAACATCTGTTTCATCAATTAGACAAATTTTGATCATAAGATTATCATGGGAGCTAATAATTGCACCAATGAAAGACAAGTGTGAAATATTGAATATAGACATTAAGTTCAAAATGATAACTGTGAATCTTGTAATTAGGACTGCAAAAGCTGATGTTTGATATCTTGAATATGTGTAACAATGTAAAAAAATACAAGTTTGTGGTCCAGTGATTCAGTTTAAGCTTTATCATGGTAGCTGATAATTGCAACACTTGAAATGGAGGTGTGATATTTTGAATACATAAACTAAAGCTTGAAGAGATAATCGTCAATGTCATAATTACAACTCAAAAAACTAGTGCAAACATCTTGAATCTATATCATCATTTAGAAAAAATGATATCGTGGCCTTGTGATTTATACTTTTGTCAATGAGCAAGCAATCTTATTGTATCATTTTTTAGCAATATCTAATGTGCATAAATGGTAAATGAAATATGTCAAATTCCTTTTGTAAGGCCATATGCTATTTTTGCTATTGATAACCAAGAGATATCTTTATTCATTCTGCCTATTATCTATAAAACTAGACATTAAGGTCAATTCTAAGCACTTATATGTTTATAGTCATCATGAACTTTTATTGTAGCTACAAAAAAGATGCTCTATTTGTAATAAATCTTATGAATAACTATTTATTTGTAGAGGAATCATCCATTTGCCATCAATTGGATTTCCTTCATAGTGTTCACATTGAATTTAGCAATAATTTATTCAATTTGAGAAATGGAACCTTGGTTTCCTTGTGGCAAATAAAATATAGATGATGAATTCTAGTCTCCCTATACCACCTACCTTCGACATTCCTGTTTTTTTGTCTGAAGTAGGACTCAAATGTTTGCACTTCATATCTTGATTAATAAAATGAAATAACATGGGATGATTTAATCATATTAACATTCTTATTATGTTGTGCTTGTAAAGTTTATATGCAGTATGCCTATAGGTAAAGGGCATTGCTACATTAGATGAAAAGGAAATTAGGGACACTTGTATGCTTGATTTAAGCTCATAAAATGAATACATAGTTTTGAAATAGAAACAAAATTTCTTAATAGAACTTTGAACATCATAAATAATATAAAAGAGACAAAGGGGAACCCCTAGACATCAAAAAGGGGTTGCTTGTGGAACAAGCTATCTACCTACCTCTAACATGTTTAGATACATTGAACTTATAAAACCAAGTAAAATGATCTTATGTAAAATAACTAAATGGCAACCAATAGAGGAATATGAGCTTTAATATAAAATAGCTCAGAATATCACATTTCAAAAATATGTTGGAACACAACATGCCCACTGTCTTAGGTTTTGTTTCCAAAGCTAGATGATCCAAACATACACTTACATGCAAAATTTTTGGACACGAAGGAAAAGGTCAAATGCCTATGAATACTACAATACTTCATAATATTATGTAGCAAAATAGCTTGAACAAATGAAATGACATTTTCTAAGCTAAAAAATGCATAAAACTATTGAATTTTTTACTTAGAACCTGCCATTTGGGCACTTGAATAATTCATGCCTCCAAAATGAGATAAATCAAAGTCGAATATTTTCCTTATAGAAAACAAAATTTTGAATGGTGATGAACTTGTACAATTTGGGACACAAATGCAACAACCACCTAAAACTGGCTTTGATGCAAAATATTGTTTTGAGAACATGGTTTCAATCCGAAACCTGTTTATCAATTCAAAATTTTTCCTTTCAACTCTGATTTATTTCTTTAAAAGTTTTTGCAAGAAGATGCCTTGTGAGACTTAGTATTTAGATACCCAAAAAAATAGGCCAAAGATTAGCTATTTCATGCACTTTGTAGTTTGTCCTCTATTCTTCTATTTTGAGTTGTAATTCAAAATAAGTTTAAACATTACATTACAAAAATATGTTGTGGCTTGGAATCTGGAAAAGAACATTCTCATAACATGTACTATTTTCTTTTGTAGAAATAAGATTTATATAGGTCTGTGTGGTAAAAACATCTTCATCATTGAGATGTGTAGTGAGGGGAGGAGATGCATCTTCATGCGTTTAGGCCAAAACTATATTGCCTCAGCTGATCCTTAACTATTGTTGCTACACTAGAGTCTAAGATGGCCATATATCAAGATCAATTACAACAAAAGAGAACAAGATAACAAACCCAGTGAGAGTGTCAAAAACTGGAAAGCTATGATCTCAAAATAAGATTGACAATATGACTAGTGAGATGCAAACTGAATGTAAAATAAATGAGAAGAGAGTCAACAAGTTGCCTTAGTTGTTTGTGTGCTTCTTTAGTATACTCTTTTTTGTATATACCTTTGAAGACTATCATATGTCTTTGCCATCCCCACAATAGCTACAAAATGTTGAGGTACAAATTCATTACCCCCAATTAGTCTACTTGTTTTTACACATTCCAAATTGGTGGCAAGGTTTGAGAGGCTAGGTTTAACCTTGTTGAGATTTGTTATCATCCCTGTAAACTAGTGTTGCCCTTGCACAAGTTAGCCATACGAAAACTAGTGCACTTCATAGAAGCTTGAACATTTTTTCTATTCTTGATTTGTGTAGTTGGATTGTCCAAGAGTTGTTATAGACAGTGACTATCTTTTCTAAAACCATGAGAACTTGAATCACCACAAGTGGAGGATCAGATTCCTCTCTTACATTTGCCTTACTGTTCTATATTATAGTTTTTGATGTTGAGCATAAGTTGTTGGACACCGCTTAAGTGACTCTCTTCCACTAAATTTCGGCACCTCTTTCCCTACCTTTTGCATAAATTAGGGACAATGACATTAAGCAAGTGGAAATGATTAAAGAATGGCAAGTGACTCTCTTCCACTAAATTTGGGCAACAATTTCCCTCTCTTTGGTAGAAATTAGGGATAATAACATTAAGCAACAAGCAAAATATGAACGGATGTTAAATGTATGTTTTTATTTTTTTAAAATGAAAGTAAAGACTTCAAGTATCGAGGTTTCTTAAATTAACTTGCAAATATCAATGAGTTTTCTTTGTAAAAGTACTGTGGAAGATTCGTTCCTCCATCAAGTTACTTGCATTAGTAAGTATGTATAAGATTATAATATGGATATTAATATATACTTACCTTTTGGTAACAACTCAAATTTCATTTTAAAGCCTTCTTATTTCATTACTTTTTTTTTTTTGAATTTACATTGTGGAATCGGTAGCCGCCACGAATTCGGGCAGGCTGTCCAGCTTTTATGGCTGCCACAGTATTCTGTGTTGTCCGCCCTAAAATCCGCCACACAGATCTTCGTGGAGTCCGCCCCTATAACCACCATGCCACAATCATTTTAAACCTTTTACGCAACTTGAAAGCACCAGGAAAGGGACAAGCGTTCAGTTCGACGAGGCCCGAGATTTGAACCTTGGACCTCCGCCCCCTTATGGGGTTTGGATGAACCAATTGGTCTACACCTCGAACCTTATTTCATTACTTATTGTTCAATCAAGCTTTGATAGATAATTGGTATTTAAAAACAACAATCTCAATGTTTAGGATTGATGTCCTACCAATTATAGGCTTAAACCCTGACTCAGCCACCCACGTACTGGGAGTAGACTCTTAGTAGGATATGTACTCACTTAAGATCTTTTAGAATATCAAATAAATGCAATTACCAAATCTAGTAACACCTTATCAATAATCTAGATTCATCCAAGAGTTTAGGTTATGTTTTTTTCTAACTCAACATCAAAAGCCTCATCTATTTTGGATCCTTTATGCTCTAAACTCTTCGAAGATGCTTAAATGGGAAAATTGGTTGGTGGGTCTTGACCGTATATTATACTAATTGTTGTCTAGTTCTTAAACCAGATCTCTTGCCAATTATAGGCTTAAACCTTGACTCAGCCACCCACATATTGGGAGTGGAATTTTAGTAGGAGATATACTCACTTAAGATTTGTTAGAATATGAAAAAAAATAATTACCTCATCTAGTGACACGTTATCAATGAGCTAGATTCATTCAAGAGCTTAGGTTATGTTTTCTACTGACTCAATATTAGAAGCCTCTTCTATTTTGGCTCCTTTATGCTCTAAACTCTTCTAAGACCCTTATATGGGGAGCTTTGGTTAGTGGGTCCTGACCAGATCTTAAACCAGTTGTTGTCTAGTTCATTTTGAGTGAAATTTGTTTTCTTGGAGGGCTCCATCATGTTGCTTCTTATGTGCAAGTCCTTTGCTTGTGGCTCACAAATTATCCTTAGTTTTACTTGTAAGGAGTAAAGGAGGCTTTTCCTCAAGGCTGAAGATCAAGAAGGAATAGATCTATTGTAGGAATTTATGTAGAAAGAATGACAATAAACAAAGAACAACCAAGAACAGTGCATTTTTGATGAACTATTTTTTCCCAATTTAAATTTTTTAGACTTTTGATTTACCAATCGGTAAAACTTTGGGAAAACCTTGTCAAACTTTTATATAAAATGTATACAAACTCATTATATTTGCCAATATTTATCCTTGAATATTAGCATACAATATATATATTGTATTCTTCAAAATCAAAAGATTTTTCTACCATTTTGTGCTTGTAGAAGTCCTTTATCTCTTAAAGTTTTTCTTGAAGAAGATATAGGGCAATTGATGGATTTCAGGAAGACACAATACTAATATTAATCAAAAACCCCAGTGCAATTAGCGATTTGGAAGCATCAAATTGTTAGCATATGACATTTATTGTATGCATTAATATTTCATTATTCGTAAAATTATCGCTCGTAGGCGATCTCTGATTTCGTTGATTAACCAACTAGTTGGTTAATCAACTGCATTGTAATTCTTTATATTGAAATCAATGAGAATGAGAATGGGCTTCGTTAAGTTCTATATGGCATCAAAGCCATGGACACAGGTAATGATACTGGCGAACTGGCGGATCGAAGACAAGACTGGATGACGCAGACAGGACGACACAGACTAGCGGACCTGACCTGACAACAAACAGCCACGGACGAACGATAGAGACTGGTGGACCTGACCTGACAACAGATAGCCACGAACGGATGACAGAGACTAGCAAACCTGACAGCCACAGATGGACGACACAGAAAGTCGGACGACATAACACGCAGATCGAGGACGACAGATCAGGGTGGTTCACGGATCAGAGTGTTTCGACGATGGCTGTGGAGGCAAAAGGGAGGGGGTGGTTTCCCGAAGGTAACCGAAAGCTTTTTCGCTTTCAACAGTTTTTAAACCCTCCCACAGTGGCCGCATAGGCCATGTGGGATTAAGTTTTTTTTCTTCCTTCTCTGCCCTCCAAGCAGATAAAACTGGCATGGCTCCTGGTTTATTTCATCGGGGTCTTCGGCTCCCGTGGTTGGTATGGTCCTTGTTTGGTGGTAGGTTGTGGTTTTGAAACCCGTCGGGGAAATTTTGGCGGATGTTTTTTTTTGACGCTTGTGCCTTGTTGACGCCCGAATGGTCGAGTTGACGCCCAACACGGACGTTTGACGATCGGCTTCTATTTTTGACGCTCGAAAGGGGCAAATGACGGCAGTGACGCACAGTTGACGGCGGTGAAGCACCGTTGACACCAAAAAGGTGTCATCCAAGCACAACAAACCCATATTGATGCCTTGAAGGCTCCCATTTTCTATTTTTTTGGGGTTTTCAGGTATTTTTTTACCCATTCTTATCTATTTTGCAATTTGAAGGGGGGACTTCACATGATTTCACTTGCAAAATTGTCAGATAAAGGGGGGAATGTGTAATAGGAGTTATAATTTGTGGGCATTTATGATTGTTTTTTTTGCATTTAAATACACTATTTTCTTGCATTCACAATCATAAATTAAACAAAATATAAGACCCCAAATTTATACCCTATTTGTGCAATTTATTGCACAGCAGTGTTCGGTATTTGAGATACCTTTGGTCCACACTTACAGGTAATGCTGTCGTGCTTTGGAATACTGTATTCGCCATCTAATATAGCTGCAACAACGACGTCTGAGCTTGTTCTCTATAAATAGTCGGGGAGAAATAAGGCAAACTTGTTTTTGTTTTTTTCCACTTCATACCCACATCGTGATTGTTGTTAGGCGTAAATCCTGACGAAAGTTTTTTCCAAAGTGTTTAGGGGAAGTTACGCCCCACGCATGCGGAATAAAACTTTCTATGGTAGGTGTCATTAACAACACAATGCCCTTTCAGTATCGCCTATGTTCAATATATTGTGCTTCTCATATGTACTTATAGTCTCCCTCACGTAAGGGCGAGTACATATTGAGTAGTATACTATTCATATATACCTATAGTTTCCCTCATGTAAGGGCGGGTGTATATTGAATGGTTACAGTATAAAGATCTGGCAGGTATAAAGAAAGGGAGACCAATTGGTGATATAAGGAACCTTCATAATGGCCACAATTCATAAGTATCTCTCAGATTCACAATTGTTGAAAGGTCCTAGGTGCTTCTTCCAAAGGAAAAGGGAAGCACTATCAGCAACAAGATACAAAATATTGCAAAATTTGTGACATGAATAACCATGACACCAACAGGTGTTGGTTCAAAAACAAGCAACCAAATGATAAAGGTCCACACAAGAAGGGCAAGAACAAGAAAAAATACAATAAGCATAAGCAATCTAAAGGCCATGTTGCCTATGCTGAATCCAACTCAGACTCAAATTCTCCTGAGTCCGATTTAGATTCTGACTCTGAAAGAGCACACAAGGTGCTCATGACTCATACTTCGTCTTCCTAGATAGATGCTGTATGGTATATTGATTCAGGAGCTAGCAAACACATGACTGGGGATAAATCCTGGTTTGATACTTTTGTGGCGAAAGAGGGTAAGCCAGTCACAATTGTTGACAATCAGGTATATCAAGTACAAGGAGAAGGGGATATTTCTGTCTCTTCCTGATGGTAATTGTCAGATTGAAAAGGTTCTCTATGTTCCTAGCTTAGCCAATAATCTGCTATTAGTCACACAAATGTTGGATAGAAACATGGAAGTCATGTTTCGCATTGTCAATGGCAAGAAGAGATGTTTTATCACACACAGTGGTAAACATGTTGCAACCGACTCTTACAAACATGGCTTGTTTATTCTCGATGCTATTTCCACTCCACATATTGCTTTGGTTGCAACTACAAAGGAGGCCACCTCTCTCTGGCATCGGCGGTATGGGCATCTCAGTTCTAGATATTTGCTTGAATTACACAAATATGGGCCGGTGAAAGGTCTTCCACCCCTCTCATCTATCTTACTAGTTTGCTCGAATTGCTTAGCAGGGAAGCAACATCGAGTGCCCTTTGAAGCAAGCTCCTCTCGAGCTGCAAAACCTTTAGAGCCGGTCCATACCGATCTGTGTGGTCCTATGCCAACCAGCTATGGTGGGAAAAAGTATTTTCAACTATTCATTAATGATTACTCACGAAAGATGTGGGTTTTCTTTCTTCAGCTAAAATCAGAAGCGTTTCTCTACTTTCAACAGTTCAAGAAATTTGTTGAGAAGGAGTCGGGATGTTTGATCAAAACCCTCCACTCAAATTGAGGGGGGGAATACACCTTTGAAGAGTTTTCAGAGTATCTTAAAAAACATGGGATCAAAAGACAACTGACTATAGCCTATACACCTCAGCAGAATGGAGTTGCAGAAAGAAGAAATTGTTCCATTATGGAAATGGTTTGATGTGTGCTAAAAGGAGCACACCTTGAGGATCAATATTGGGCAGAAGCAGTAAACACGACATCATACCTCCTAAATAGACCACCCACTAGAGCTCTACAAGGAAAGACTCCAAAAGGAGCATGGAGTGGTAAGAAACCTTCCATTGCTCATCTGAAGGTGTTTGGATGTAAAGCATTCATGCACATTCCAAAACAGAAAAGGAGGAAGCTTGATGAGAAAACTCTGCAGTGTATCTTTCTTGGCTATGATGAGTACTCAAAAGGTTATCGATTGATTGATCCTAAAACCAAGAAGACACATGTAAGTAGAGATGTTATATTTGATGAAGCTCTCACATCAAAAGACACATCCACAACTGTATACCTAGATGAAGAAGAGCCTAAGAAGGAGGTTCAACTTCCACAGAGAAAAATAGAAAGTTCCAAAATGGTATACTAGCACATTGAGAGATGCTAAGTTGAAATCCCTTCTAGATCTATCTCTTGATAGACCATGTAATCGCAGTATGACTCAACAGATGAGAGCAGAAGAATCTACTTCAAAGGTTGACGAACTTTGTCAACACTTTGATGATTTGTCAGTGGGTACTTAAAATGATAGAGAGGAAGATAAGGATGGAGAAAAAATTTATATGTCTACATTGAATACAAAAAAACCCACAACGGTTCAATCTGCACTTGATGAACCACATTGGAAAGAGGCCATGGATGTAGAACATCAATCTCTCCTTAAAAATAATACTTGGAAGTTAGTCAATCTGCCAACAGGAAAGAAACCCATAGGCTGCAAATGGGTATTCAAAGTGAAGTATAAGGTAGATGGGTCTATTGATAAGCATAAAGCTTGGCTTGTTGCAAAGGGATATGCTTAGAAAGAAGGCATAGATTATGAAGAGACTTTTGCCCCTACTACAAAAATGACTACCATTCGTGTACTTTGTGCCATGGGAGCTCAGTTTGGGTGGAAATTACATCAGATGGATGTTAAAAGTGCCTTCTTGAATGGTGACTTACAAGAAGAAGTATACATGACTCAACCAGAAGGATTTGTGGTCAAAGGGGAAGAACAAAAAGTATGCAAATTGATCAAATCCTTGTATGGGCTAAAACAAGCTCCTCGAGCTTGGTATATCAAGATAGACAGTCACCTTGTGCAACATGGATTCGAAAGAAGTCCTTCGGATGCAAATATCTATATCAAGAAAAATGGTTCTGATATAGTGATTCTTGTACTTTACGTAGATGATCTGATCATTACAAGAAGCTCAGAAAGTATGATTGGCTTAGTCAAAAATGACTTGAAGCAATCATTTGAAATGATAGATCTAGGACTTCTGCACTATTGTCTTGGTTTAGAATTTACTTAAGAACAATTTCATATTCGAGTAACACAAAAAAAATATGCCAAGACTTTAGTAGAAAAATATCGGATGACTAATTGTAAGTCCAAAGCAACTCCAATGGAGCAAGGACTTAAGTTATCTCGATATGATGAGTCACCTTAGGTAGATGGAACTCTCTATCGTCAGTTGATTGGGAGTCTCCTATATCTGAAAAATACCAGGCCAGATCTCAGTTTCTTTGTGGGATATCTTTCAAGATTCATGCAAGAGCCTAAGATGATTCACTGGAAAGCAACAAAAAGAGTTCTTCACTATGTTCGTGGTAGTACAAATTATGGCCTGGAATATAGAAAGAATAATAATTTTTTCTTACTTGGATACACAGACTCAGATTATGCTGGATATCTTGATGATCGTAAATCCACTTCTGGATATGTTTTTCATTTTGGGTCTGGACCAATCTCATGGCACAGTAAGAAACAACATGTGGTTGCTCTATCTTCAATAGAAGCAGAATATCGTGCAGCCAGTGAAGCAGTCTGCGAGATAATGTGGTTAAGTCCCATTAATACAAACATGGGCCTTCCAAAGAATCTTCCACTTCATTTGTTTTGCTACAATCAAGGTGTTTTGAATCTTGTCAAAAATCCAAATTTTCATGAACGTACCAAACATGTTGATACCAGATGTCATTTTATTCGAGATGAAGTTCCAAAGCACCATATACAACTTCAATACATTCCTACTGATGCGCAAGTTGTAGATATCTTTACCAAAGCACTTGGACATATCAAATATGAAAAATTTCGAGACGCTATTAGAATTTGCCAATAATGTAATAAGGGGGGATGTTAGCATATGACATTTATTGTATGCATTAATATTTCATTATTCACAAAATTATCGCTCGTAGGCGATCTCTGATTTTGTTGATTAACCAACTAGTTGGTTAATCAACTGTATTGTAATTCTTTATATTGAAATCAATGAGAATGAGAATGTGCTTTGTTAAGTTCTATATCCCTTTCTTTATACCTACCAGATCTTTATACTGTAACCATTCAATATACACCCGCACTTACGTGAGGGAAACTATAGGTATATATGAATAGTATACTACTCAATATGTACTCGCCCTTACGTGAGGGAGACTATAAGTACATATGAGAAGCACAATATATTAAACATAGGCGATACTGAAAGGGCATCATGTTGTTAATGACACCTACCATAGAAAGTTTTATTCTGCATGCATGGGGCGTAACTTCCCCTAAACACTTTGGAAAAAACTTTCGTCAGGATTTACGCCTAACAACAATCACGATGTGGGTATGAAGTGGAAAAAAAACAAAAACAAGTTTGCCTTATTTCTCCCCGACGATTTATAGAGAACAAGCTCAGACGTCATTGTTGCAGCTATATTAGGCGACGAATACAGTAGTCCAAAGCACGACAACATTACCTGTAAGTGTGGACCAGAGGTATCTCAAATACCAAACACTGCTGTGCAATAAATTGCACAAATAGGGTATAAATTTGTGGTCTTATATTTTGTTTAATTTATGATTGTGAATGCAAGAAAACAGTGTATTTAAATGCAAAAAGAAACAATCATAAATGCCCACAAATTATAACTCCTATTACACATTCCCCCCTTTATCTGACAATTTTGCAGAGTTTTACTGGTTATGCCCTGTACACCGCCTTTGGGCAACCCTCTGAACAACTTAGAGATCCTTTTGAAGAGCACGAAGACTAGTTGAAAGAAAGGCCTTCCCTACCGGGAAGGCCTTTCTTTGATAATAACAATGAGGAGGAAAAGAACAAAAATTATTTTCCCCCTCTATCTGGAACTTTGGGTGGTTCTCGGAAGAAAATAGCAAAAAATATTATCCCTAAGGTCGATACCAAAAGGAATGTATAAACCAATGCTTCCATAGATTCGATCGTAGTTTACAATTATGGAGATAGCTTTCGTACTAATTACGACATTACAAAAAAAAAATTGTTAAGTTCTATAAAAATAGTAGCAACACAATAACTACTTAAGGTAATTAATACAAAAGCATAAACTATTGCAAGATTGAATATAACTCACAGGCAATAGAGCAATCCACAATTTCCTTAGATCATTTATGCTCTCTTCCTTAGATGTATTACAATAAGCATAAGCAATGATAAAGAGCAATCGTACACTACAGAAGAAAAGCTAAATTATTTTGCTTTGATGAAGCTATTATATTGATCTAATGTAGAAGTCTTGCATAAATCGACTACATATAAAGCCTCCACTTTGGCCATCTATATTGAGAGCTGTCTGAAGACAAAGAGGGTAAACTAGTGGATTTGATCAATGTTCTAATGATTATGTGACTTTAAAAACAAGTGAAATGTAAAGTAGTGTCAAGGAAATGTAGAGTTAGAATGGGGCATTATGAGAGCAACTACGAAAATTGGGATGCAAGTGTGCATGTTAGTGTTCAAAAATGTAATCTTTTTATCATCATTTTAAATTTTGGCTTCCTTCCTTTCAAGGGCTGAAAATTACTGCAAATTACAATGACTTAGTCATCCTAAGAGGTAAAAGGAAAAGCGGAAAAAGGTGAAATGTGTATGTATTGGAATATTAGTAATCCAACCTTATTGGCCAAGATCGATAGTGGTGATGTAAGCCTAAGGGCATATGTGATTTACAAGCCTACAGGTATAATTTGATGTATTCAACCCTATCGGTATTAGTTAAACCATTAGTATGGTTAACCTTGTAATTTTTAATTTAACTTCAAGCCATTATGTTATGTTGATTTGGGTTAATATCGCATGCAATTATTATTGGGGATTAGGTATCTTCTATAAATAACCCCGGACCATTGATCCATTGCATCAGACTGAGTGATATCATGTGGTGCCTACTGCCACCCACCTCTCCTATTTTGTTTATCTATATTATTCTTTCAGTGTATTGGTCTTTGTTTCACTTTTATACTCTTTTGCATATGATATTTCACTTTTATATTTTTTTGCATATGATCTGTGGTGAATGCTATGCTTCTGTTTGTTTTTGGAAAGTACTATGAAATCTAACAGCAGGGTCCTTGGGTGATGGATAACGTGTAGAAGCAAATGGATCATGGAATGTTTTTATCATTATGTTCAAATTTGGGCCTCCTTGCTTTCAAGGGCTTGATAAATTATGATGACTTAATCATCCTTAATGTTGTAGAAAAATATAGAAAGGTGAAATAGACATTGTCCTCGGGTGATGGATAACATGTAGAGAAAAATTAATCATTATAAGGACTAACAAATGTGAAGAATATGTGATGGAAAATGGCACCGATGTGACCCATGGGAAGGGTAACAAATTGGGAAGGTATATTTCTTTTTTATGCCTTGTGAGGAGGACAAGACACCATATTGTTGCTTGACAAGTGTTAGTTCATATTCTAACATGTATATACTACTTTGATTAACTCTAGCAAAGGATCAACCACTATCACATATTCATGCATCCATTCAGTTGATGAGATTATGATTGTCATCCATTTCAGTACATATAGATTTCATTCCATATTTTCTTTCATTTCTCAAGTCCAATTTCAGATCTTTGAGCAGATAGTGATTCACTTTTCTTTGGGTTCTTGATTTGAAAAATTGGTTCTTTCAAGTTCCTTCTTAGTCTCTTCTTGTAGCTACTTGAGGGTTCACATTAATTCTTATTTGTTATTAATTTGGTTTGTTGAGTGTTCCTTCTTTACTTGGAATCATTTGTTGATTTCCTCTCTTGTTAATATTGTCTTATTTTCTCTGGCTGATCTTTGAAGAACATTTTCTCTTCAAAGCATGCATTGATTTTAGCTTGTGAATTCTCCTATGTAGGTCCAAGTAAAGATACCAATCTAGTCCTAGTCATTGTCAACAAACACTTGGCAACTGATTGTAGGTTTAACAATTTTTTTGATATTTTCTACAACTTAGTTCATTTGTTGGTGTTCTTGTGGAATGTCTAGTTTATTTACCTTTTCTACACCTATGCATATCTCATGTGAGTTAATATTCTCAATTGCCATAATTTTTACTGTTGTTACCTTTATTGTCATGTGTGTTGTGTGTATAGTAACTTCTTGTATTACTCTGTATGTGCACATCTTGATTATTTGATACATTGTCACTTCTCTGCATGGTTTGATTCTGGTAAAATTTTCTATCAATATTTTTAAGACTCCATTGCCAAGTGATCTTTTGGTTAATTAGTATGCTTGTGTTTCATGGACTCATCTCTTCACTCATCCAAATACAAGTACCATTCAAGTGTTGTTTCTTTGAGATGCAAAATGATATTAAGAGCCTTATCTTTTGCTATAATTTCAAATATTCAAAAGAAATTATCATTTAACTTGAATCATGCTTCATGAGCCACATGGCTTGTGGAATCAAAAGTCTAATTTATGAACTTCTTGAGATCTTTTGCTAGAGTGAGAGTATAAGAGCATATTTATCTTCTCTTGTATTCCCTTACCTTTCTTTCCATTTATCTCAATCATTAATCCATATAATTGGATTGACTTACTTCCTAGCCATTTGACAGTCTTTGTATATTTTCCACTTATATTTTTACTGCTTGAAATAAGTTTGCAGGAGTTGTTTGTTATCAAATTGACAATTATTCATATTTATACATATGGATGAAAAAACATGGATTCTATGTATGCCATCATGATGGACCATCCCACTTATAGATGCACCCAATTACAAGATACAAAATCAATAATTGTAGTCTCTTTACTTTATTGTAGTAAACATGGGGGTCAAATAATTAGCTTATAACTCCTCTTATTTCATGTTCATGTGACATCCAACTCATGGATGATGAGCCAAAACTTGGTCAAGCAAGCATATGTTTCGTTTAACTTTGTTGATGCTTATATATCCAAGTGTTTCCTTCAAACCATCTAGATATGCATCTTCATTTCAGTAATTATTAGAATCAGGCTATCTTTGTTGGCTCTCTTGTATTTCTATTAGCTCTATATCACCCATGTTTTTAGAATCCATATTATAAAGTGCTAGTGATATGCTTTTGTCTCTCATGAAATAAATATAATTTATTTCTTTCTTCTAAGTTTGATTCAATTTAAAAAGCAATTAGAAGGTTCCATTCCATGACAACCTTTTCCATATTACCTACATCACAGTCACTTCTTTCTGGAAAAAAAATATTATATTATAAATAATATAAAGATTATGTTATTATATTCTTTTCTTCTGTGTTCTTTTGCTACTTGTAGTGGTATTCTACACACTTTGGACATGGCTCCCTAGTTCTTGTGTTGGATTGTATTTTTTTGTGATAGTAAATTGTAGATTCCTTTTATTATATTTATTTGATGAGTGCTTATAAGTGTAGTTTGTATTTTTGTTTATAGTTCTTTGTTACAAGGGCTGATGATATGACTTCATGGACCATTTTTATCTCTTTGAGATTTATTTAATATTAGTTGCTATGGTAATTTCCTTCATTGTACCTAAGGATTTGATATTTTTTATAGAAGTAATAAAGTCTTGCCATTATGTTTTTGGTGATTTTACTTTGTTCTTGATTCCAATTGTTTAAGTTCTACCTATTTTGTAAAGGTGTTTGATTGTTTTCAAAGCTTATCCTTTTGACCATTAAGGTTTTAAGATTGGGCAAAACATGTACAATTTCTTTATCCATATATATTTTTGAATACTATTGTACCATTCTAGTGTTTTTTATTTGAGATGCAAAACAATATTAAGAGCCTTATCTTCTGCTATAATCTCAAATATTCAAAAGAAATTATCATTGAACTTGAATCATGCTTCATGAGCCACATGGCTTGTGGAATCAAAAGTCTAATTTGTGAACTTCTTGAGATATTTTGCTAGAGTGAGAGTATGCACTCCCTATGTTCTCTTGTATTCACTTACTTTTCTCTCCATTTATCTCAATCACTAATCTATATAATTGGACTGTCTTGCTTCTTAGTCATTTGATAGTCTTTGTATATTTTACACTTATATTTTTGTTGTTTGAAATAAGTTTGTAGGAGTTGTTTGTTATCAACTTGACTATTATTTATCTTTTTACATATGGATGGAAAAAACATGGATTCTTTTTATACCATCATGATGGACCATCCCTCTTATAGATGCACTCAATTACAAGATACAAAATAATGATTTTAGTCTCTTTACTTTACTGTAGTAAACATGGGGGTCAAAGAATTAGCTTATAACTCCTCTTATTTCATGTTCATGTGACATCCAACTCATGGATGATGAGCCAAAACTTGGTCAAGCAAGCATAGGTTTCGTTTAACTTTGTTGATGCTTATATAACCAAGTGTTTCTTTCAAACCATCTAGATATGCATCTTCCTTTTAGTAATTATTAGAATCTGGCTATCTTTGTTGGTTCTCTTGTATTTTTATTAGCTCTATATCACCCATGTTTTTAGCATCTATATTATAAAGTGTCAATGATATGTTTTTATCGCTTGCAAAATCAATAATTTTTTTTTTCTTTCTTCTAATTTTGATTCAATTCAAAAAGTAATCAAAAGGTTTTATTATATGATAACTGTTTGCATATTACCTACATCATAGTCACTTCTTTCTGGCCAAAAAATGTTATATTATATTAAACTAGATAAATAATATAAATATTATGTTATTGTATTTTTTCTTTTGCTTTCTTTTGCTACTTGTTGTAGTAATATTTTACACACTTTGGATATGGCTTCTTAGTTCTTGTGTTGGACTGTATTTTTTTATGACAACAAATTTTAGATTATTTTTAGTATCATTATTTGATGAGTGCTTATAAGGGTGGTTTACATTTTTGTTTATAGTTATTTGTTTCAGGGGCTGGTAATATGACTTCATGTACTTTTTTAATCTCTTTAGGATTTATTTAATATTAGTTGCAATGGTAATTTCCTTCACTGTACTTAAGGATTTGATATTTTTTATAGAAGTAATAAAGTATTGCCATTATATTTTTGGTGATTTTACTTTGTTCTTGATTCCAATTGTTTAATTTCTACCTATTTTTAAAGGTGTTTGATTGTTTTCAAAGCTTATCCTTTTGACCATTAAGGTTTTAAGATTGGACCAAATGTGTACAATTTCTTTATCCATATGTATTTTTGAATACTATTGTACCATTCTAGTGTTGTTTCTTTGAGATGTAAAACAATATTAAGAGCCTTATCTTCTGCTATAATCTCAAGTATTCGAAAGCAATGATAATTTAATGAGTCACATGGCTTGTGGAATAAAAATTCTAATTTGTGAACTTCTTGATATCTTTTCCTAGAGTGAGAGCATAGGAGCGTCTTTATCTTCTCTTACCTTTCTTTCCATTTATCTCAATCATTAATCCATATAATTGGATTGAATTACTTCCTAGCCATTTGGTAGTATTTGTACATTTTCCACTTATATTTTTATCGCTTGAAATAAGTTTGCAGGAGTTGTTTGCTATCAAATTGATTGTTATTCATATTTTAGCATATGGATGGAAAAAAACATGGATTCTTGTATACCATCATGATGGACCATCCCACTTATAGATGCACCTAATTACAAGATACAAAATCAATGATTATAGTCTCTTTAATTTATTGTAGTAAACATGGGGGTCAAAGAATTAGCTTATAACTCCTCTTATTTCATGCTCATGTGACATCCAACTCATGGATGATGAGCCAAAACTTGGTCAAGGAAGCATAGGTTTCATTTAACTTTGTTGATACTTATATATCCAAGTGTTTCCTTCAAACCGTCTAGATATGGATCTTTATTTAAGTAATTATTAGAATTAGACTATCTTTGTTGGCTCTCTTGTATTTCTATTAGCTCTATATCACCCATGTTTTTAGAATCCATATTATAAAATTTTAGTGATCTGCTTTTGTCACTCGTGAAATAAATAATTTTTTTTTTTCTAAGTTTGTTTCAATTTAAAAAGTAATCAAAACGTTCCATTCCATGACAACTATTTTCATATTACCATTAGAGTTGCTGGAGTTGCTTATGGTATCCTTTGCAACTACTACTATAACTTGATACATGCCTTGGGTTTTATGTTGACTTTTGACATTTGGAAAAATGTCTAAATTTTATCAAGCACCTATTTCACCTAGATAATTTACTATCAAACATACGCCTTGGTTGTATGTACATCCACCACTTGGATTTTTTTGATTCTTGTCTCCTTTAGAGGGAAAAAGTATGCTATGTCGATCTATTAAAAAATGCTTCAACTTGGTGAAAGTTTTGGTCCTTCCTTTTAGAGTGCGTCTTGTGAGAAGATCTACTTCTTGATATTTTGGCTAGTCCTTGGTGGTCTATTCTAATTATCGTGATAGAATTATGCTTCTTCTTGATAATGGAGACCACTTCTGGTTCTAACTTATCTTCTTCTGAATATGCTTTCAGTTTTGTACCTTGGCAACTTGTGCTTTTATATTTGAATGTGTCTCTTCTTTGGTTTATGTTTGTGCGCTTCATAGAGTTCTTGTGATTGCTATGGCCATTTAGAAATGGGTTCCTTATTTGGGGAAGATCCTTCACCCAACTTCACAATATTTCACACTATTGATTTCAAAGTACCTTTGCTTCCAAATATAGACCTATTGATGGTTCTAACTGTAGTTCATAAGGTTGAACTTCTTCTTCATCTTCAAATACCTTCCTTCATTTGTTTAAGAGGTCAAGTTATCTAATGCCTCTTCATGAGCTATGCTATTTGTCCTTTTCTAAATATTCATTTCAACTATGAAACTAATTTGTTGCTAGTCATTTAATGACTTATGTGACTTCTCGTTTTGTAGATTGCATTGAAGTGTATTGATTGTTTCTATATGAGAGTGTTGTTATATTTCTAGTTATTCTTTTCTTTTATGAGCTTTTTGGACGTTTTTAATTTTCTTTTATCCTTTGAGAGCTTTTATTGCTCTTTGATTTTGGGCTTGTATTCCTTGTACAAAGTTCATTGACTTTGTTGATTCTGGTGGTTCAAAAAACTTGGGATTTTGTCAAAAATACATGAACTAGATTTCTTATGTTCCTTTGAAACATAGTGATTCTTCTCTTTGGAATATGCTTTAACCCTTTTAAGGACAACTATTTCTTTTGCAATCTTCTTGCAATGCTTTTAAAATCTTCAATGATTTCTTCAATACCTTTTGAAAGTTAAGGGAAACTTATGATCCCTTTTTGCTTCTTTTTTGAACTTGACCTTATAGTCACTTGTAGGCTTATGGCCTTATTGGTCTTAGAAGGGATTGAGGCCCTTTTTAATGCTTGAAGGCTTTTGTTTTTCTGGTCTTTGGCAAGGGTTTTCCACCCTGAAACCTTTGAATCCACCATGGAATTTTGCTTCACATGATTACCTCTCTTTTGGGATTTATCTTAAACAAACTTATATAGAATAATTTTACCCTTGAAAATTCTTTTCTCGCATAGAGTGCTCTTATAGGTTTATCTATGTCAAAGCTAGAGGATGATCAGAAGGAGAGTTTTTCTTCCTTGTACATGCTATGATACCACATGTTAGAACTCAGTACTTTGATGATTTACATTATGAATTAATAGGTATTTAAATACATAAGGTGCCTATTTCATTCATAACTAACTCTTACCCAAAATTGCAACTACTTAGGTCCTATATTACATGCATAAACCTTGTGAGGGGTGGTTATACTACTTACCACTTCACATGGACTATGATATAATAAATTTTAACAATAATAGGTTCATACACCATTGTGTAGAAGTTATAGCTACTTTTTCCTCAAATTTATAAGGTACTTCTATGTAGTCACACACAGACAATGGTTTAGCATATAACTTGGTTTTACTAGTTATAGCTTCAATAACCAATGCTTAACCTATGCACAATCATCCAAATCAAATAAGATGTGAAGTTGAACTTTCATGTCTTTCCAAATTTTCTCATTTGATGATTCATGTGGCACATGATGTAATAGATGAAATCTAACATTTACATGTATCTAGGGTAGTTTTACATTGCATGCAAATTACAATACACTCCTCTGACAATAACTTGTCACTTAATTCTCCCATTGTGGTTATTAAAGTGGAGAAGATATGTTGTATAGTAGGTTTGAATTGATTTATTTTCAAAGGGAGTTAAAAGCCTTGTGTCTTTGATGGCTTGACCAGTCATTACATCAAAATGTTTATCCATTTCTTTTCATTCAAGCTATTATAATAATATAATTGATCTTGGGGTAAATATGAGACCCTATGTGCCTTCTCATCTTTCACATATCATTATTTTGATCTCCTTAGTGGACAACATAGTAGGGATCTCTTCCCATAAGTCCACTTTGATAACTTAATTCTTCTTATCATAAGCATTGACATATAAATCCACTATTTTGGGACAATCCCATACTTGTGGCACCTAGAACATGCTCATCCCTAAGTTCGATATTCAACTAATAATACCTGAATCTATTTTAGACCTCATATTGAACCTTTGTATAGCCTCCTTAGAGCACAAATGCATTTGTACTATCCCTTTACAACCTTACTCTTTGTATCTTTATTTAGTTTCTTGGTTACTCTCTTCATATTCTTAGATGTCTAAGTTTTTGAAATGCCCTACTTGTTTTTATGGAATTTTTAGTTGGTATTTAATTGGATCTAACTCAAGGTTCTTGCTTTTGTCTAAACTTCATAGTTGGTATTCGTGAGTCCACACATTTCTTTGGTGCTTTTAACTATGGGACTTCTTATGTTATATCATTATTTTTTAGTCTTTGACTATCCATCTTCAAAGCCATGGATTTTGTGAAAAAGCTTTCCCAAGTATTGATGATGGTGATTCACTTTGGTCTCAAGAGTGTGATTTGCTTTGGAGGGGAAGGTGCAATTAACTCTCTTGTGGAATTAGATTAATTTTTAACTTTTTTAGGAGGTGTGAATCTCTTTTTGTGAAGGAAAGAGCAATTCGCTCTAGAGTCCAATTAAGAAAATATTTTTACTTTAAGTCCCTCTTTTCAAAGAGAGGGATTTATAATTGATGATAAATAAAATCCCTCTTCACTGAACTTCTTGTTTTTTATTGTTCCTATCTACTAAGCATGAATTGTACTTAGAGATCTAGATAGGTTACAAATAATGATACTTAGGAATTTTATCAAGAATGAAATCAAGATGAAGGGTAATAGTTTGGTAGATGCATGTTGTAGTTGACTCCTTACGTACACAACTATGAAAAGGGGATCCCTCTTTAGAACTATGACAAATTTTAAAGGGTAAACCCTCGTTCTTATGACTTGGTACTTCTTCTATCCATGTTTCGGAGGTATATAAGATGCAAATATAAAAACCATGAATCTATTTTATTCCTCAGTTGCCCAAATATGTATCCTTCTCTTTTTGCTTATATTGACTAAATACTAGGCTTTGAAGGAAGGTAGTTGTGGAGGCATGAAGGTTTTAGAGGGTTTAAAATATGAGACCATCATATTAGATACATTGGAAGTTAAAATCCCATTTCCTTTACACCATTAATTCACAAGCTTTTTGTGTGCAACTCCCAACACCCTACCATTAATTCAAAATGTGCTTTGTTGTATTGTCCTATTGGGCTCCACGATCTACCAAGAGAGCAATTAGCTCTTGAGACCACTTAGTTGATTCTTTAGTGCCCTTTTGCATTCTTAGGCTACAACAAGACTTACAAGAGTGAATCACTCTTTTGAATATGGAGTGAATTACCTTTTAAAAACTTAAAAATTTTACGTGCTTTTAGAGTTCAATTTTTTTTAGATTAAGGAGAAGCAAATATCATTTTCAAAATAGGAGCAAATTGCTCTTCCTATCACTTAGAAAAAAATTCAATAGTTTGAACCCTCTCCTTTTTTGTTTTTCATAGTATCTAAATAATTGATTTGATCTCATAAAAAAGGATAGGAAGGAAGGAGATGTTTGAACGTCTCTTTTGATACTTTTATTCTAATAAGATAGGGAATATTTTATTATTTATTATTTTAATTTTTTTTATTATTTTTTCTTCATTTTGTACAACCTAAGTAGCCTAACGATGAAGACTTTGAACTCTAAATAGAGGTCTAAGGTTCCAATCTTGGGGAGTAGGGTTGTACACCATGCTTTGATAATTGGAGTATGGTTGGATAACCATATAATGGGTAAAACAAGGGTGTATCATATGGCCTATGGCCTCACAAACGTAAACAACTACTTAATCCTTTTACCTTTCATTTATTTTTATTTTTATTTTATTTTCAAATAAAAAGGAAAACTAAGAAGTACGATTCTCATAAAAGAAAAAGGGGAAAACAAAAATATAGATACATATATAATATTTTGTGACCATCTTGAACCAATCAGATGTGTCTCAAGTAATATTCATTTACTGAAATGGATAGTGGTCACCCTTCTAGAAAGGCTAATCCATAAGTATTAACTCCTCATACTCTAATAATTTGATATAGATGACTTCAAAGAGGATTAAACTTTACATGTTTTCATGTATTGATCTCGTCTTCATTTCATTTCAACATCATACCTCCCTCTTCCAATTTAACTTCTATTATCTTCTTATCAAATCACTTCTTAATAGCCATCTAATGACAAATTTAATGTTTAAATATCTTCTTCTCGCTCTTATTTTAGAAATAACAAGGTGTTTCTCCTTGCTTGCATGGGCATCAAAATTTGGAATAAGAGAATCTTAGGGTTGATCAAGAGTACCACTTCCTTCCTAAACACAAGCTTACATAACGAACTTTCAATTGAAGTCTTTGTAGTTCCCCTTTCTTTCCAGAGTGCTCTTTTTTATTGTGTTTTAACCCCTTTAATATTTGGTGATTATCCTCTTTAGAATTTGAACTATGTTCTAATTTTTGGATTCTACCAAATTATTTCCTTGCATGTAAGGTTCGGATGTCTTCAAGATGAATCCATATTCTAATGTAATTGAATCAATTTTCCTCTAGTGAATACCCTAGATTTGTTCTAGATAACTACTAAGGGTACATCATATTAGGTAATAATATTTAATACTAGTTGTATCTTGGTCTCTAGATTAGTAGTTTTAATGGGGATCACATTTATGTTGTGGTTAAGATCCATCAATGGATTGCACTTGATAAGGGATTGATATTTCCAATAAATTTTAACCCTATTACTAAAATGGTTCAATCACTACTATTGGTTGAAGTGGCATTAGCACTTTCTTCATTCTTCCAACAAATATGTAGTAGGACAAGCATTATGTTATTGATTGGAATGCATTTAAGATAATATTTGGCCATTAATACCCTACACTTAGGATCTTATACTTTGTTGTATAAGTTAAGCAATAGCCACCACCATCATGGTACTTGCGTAGTAGATTATTTATTTTTTCTAATACACATTAGGAACACACCATCACATATTTTTTAAAACAAGACCCATTTAAGAAAAGCATTAACCATGGAATTTTTCTTAATATGATTTATCTTTCAATGTTAAATATTCTAGAAAATTACTAGTCCTTATTTATTCTCTAACATTGTGCATCCATCTTATTTGCTTTTGATAATTTCCTTGTTATTTTGGTTGCTTGATCTTGTTCACCAATGTTATAATTAATAGTATGGGACTTTGTTAATTTTTTATATAAGGTTATCCCTATCACTACAATAACCCATTGAGAAAAGCATAATCTATGAACCTTTGCTTGAAACACTTTATATTTCAATGTTAAACATCCTAGAATATTATTAGTCCTCATTTATTCTCTGATATTATGCATCCATATTGTTTGCCTTTGATCATTTGCGTGTTATTTTGGTTGCTTGATCTTGCTAATGAATGCTACATGATAACTAGTGTAGGCCTTTGCTAAGTTTTCACATAAGGCTATCCCTCTAACTAGTTTTATGGATTCAATTTTAATACTAAATTATTGAATTTTGTCGATCCAACCAACCTTTTTTTTCTCCTAGCTCACAAATTCAAGATAATGGATCTAACATATGGGTGCACTATTAATATCATAGTTTTTATCTCTAATAGATAGTTTTTGAATTATACTAGTGCTTTCATAGGGTTAAACTCTTATTTATTGATAAAATTGTATTTTTTCTCAAAAATATGCATCATTTGACTAATGAAGGACACTGGATGCTCCTTATCTTTGTCATTTTTCTATATGAGTACCACAACAATGTCAACATCTATGCTTAAAACATAGATCTTGAAATCTCAGGTGGAATAAAGGTTGATAAAATTAAGGGATCCAATTATCACGTCTTTGATATCCTAGAAGACTTATTTACCTTCTTTAGTCCAAGTGATGTTTGCATATTTCTTGATGATCTTTGTAATGGGGTTGGCGAGCTCCATAAAATTAGTAATAAATTTGATCACAAACTGAATGTTATCCATAAATAATCTATTTCATTTTATTAAACAGGGTAAGGGTAAGCCTTGGATGGCCTTAATATGATATGGATTAATAGCAAGTCCATCTTTTGAGATAATGTATCCTAAGAATTTTCCTTCTTGCACAAAGAAAATATATTTCTTTAGATTCAATGATATATCGTATTATTAGCAGTACTTAAACATTGCCTCAAGATACTCTATATATTTATTTCAATATTTGAAGTACATTGTCAAATCATCTTAGATAAATCAAATAGTATTTTATCAATTAATCTTGATAATGCAATACCCATGACTCTTTGGAAAGTGATACCTTCATTTAATAGCCTAAATGACATGCTTTCGTAATTAAATGTTCCATGGTTGGAAGTGAATGAGGTTATATATTGATCCTTATCCTTCACCCAAATTTAATCTAAATATTGAAAATCCATCAAGCAATGATATCATTTGAGACCTAGTAACATTTCTATAATATTTATTCTATTTAGGGTATTGGTAATGATCTTTCAACGAGGCTCTGGTTAAATTTTTAAATTAAATAAATATATAAATATCACCATTCTTATTTCTTATAGGTACCAAATTCACAATCCATGTTGAATGCTTAATTGGAAATATGATATATGTTTGTAGTAGTTTGTGTTGAAATGAAAGTGTAATCTAACTTATGGCCAAGGCCAACATTGTATGATGTAATCTTGTATAGGCCTAAGGGAAATCATTGTACAATGTATTTAATTTATTGTAATATTTTATTATGTAAGCCCTATGGGCCACAATTAACCTTGTTATGGTTAAACCCATCTTATAACTTGTAATTAACCTTAAAGCCTCTTGTATGTCAACTTAGGTTAACCTAAAGATGTTGATATCCTAGAAGACTTATTTACCTTCTTTAGTCCAAGTGATGTTGGTATAAATACCCCCAACCACTCCATCCATTGTATCAAAGTGTTGCGATTTTTATCCATTAAAAATACAATGATTATTTATGGTGCCTATGGGAATCCAATATTTTTGTCCTTGTTCCTTTTTTTTCATCCTTTTATGCTTTATGTATAAGATTTGAGTGGGTGGATTTTTGCTATTCATTTCTAAAAATTATTATGAATTCCAATATGTTATTAGAGTGGGTATGGAGATATCCCACTTGGTCATATACAAGTTATTTTTAGAGCCTCTGATCCTTCTTTTGAATTATAGGATGATTTCTTACTCAAAGTCTTATAAGCTATTTCCATATAAGAAGTGAAAATTATTTTTTAATTTAATTCTTTCTATCTATCCTTTTTAACGTACTAGAAAAAACATATCTTGCTTCACTGAAATGCTTTTGAATGTCAATGTGAACTCTTGCAAAGTATATGAATGGTGATCAAGAGAACTTTCTCCTTCAAAGAGTTACATGCATGAAATTTGAATTCAAAATCTCTAATTTGATGTATCTTTCCCACCCTGGCTTATTGACTTTTTCATTAGAAGAGCATAAACCCTTATTTAAGGAGGACAATACCATTAGTTAATTGAGATACATGGTATTGTAGCTAGGAAATAATGCATCAATATGTTGCATAACCAAAGATATGGGTTTGAATTATTGCAATGATCATTACATGAAGGAAACATATTTTTTGTGTGTTTAAATCTAAAACAAATACTTAGAAACTAAAGGTTCCATTTTGTCCTTGATTGTTGCTATGGTGTGATGGTATGTGTTATGGCTTAGATACAAATGAGCACAAGGTTGAATCATGCAAATCATTTTTGCTACAAGCAGCTTGGTTGAAGGTTCTTCTATAGGAGTATTGACTATTCCATAATGACTATGAGGCATGGAAAGTTAGGTAGTGGATCAATGTTAGCAAGTAGGGTTGCATATTCAAATCCCATGTACCAATTTTATTTTATTGTTGTTTGGAGTCCTACTATATAGAAGGGGAGTCATCTTACTTCCAAATTGTGATGGTAGAGAGTTGGACAACATGGTGTTCTTCACATGGAACAGACTTAGATTCTAGCTCCTCAAATGCTTCTTAGGCCCTTTCTAGAATAAGATAATTTTATGGCCAATGTGGCACTTATTTATGCCATATCAAGAAATTTTTTAACTATGTAAATGCTTTTGCCCAATCAGAGAAAAATAAGTGTCAATATCTGATTGGTTCAAAGGAGCTAAAGTGCAAAAAGAATGGAGCACACTAGCAAATAAAAAATCACCAAGTGGCAAGTTGGGATTTGTTCTTGTATCTCTAAGATTTGGGGATTTATTTTTTGTATGTTAAGGTCCATTTAGGCAAAAATTTTAGAGGCCATAACTTTTGCATACACAAGTGTTTTAAACCTTTTTTTCAAATTGCATGATTTTTTGAGCTCTACATTGGTAGCATTAGTTTAAGGACCTATTATAGTGTAAGGGATTGGATTGAGTAAGATAAAATCAAGCTCGAGTTACTCATCTCAATGGACTAGTATTTGGTCAAACCAAATTATTGGGCTATTATGTGGTAATAATTTGTGGTGTATCTTTCAAGAAGATAAAGCAACAATGCTTGATGAAGAAACTCGCTAGCATAAGAAAGAAGAAGCTCTTGTTCTATTCTCCTTGTTGATTGAACTATAATTGCTTTTCTATATCAAAGAAGAAATTGAGCTTATCAAGGTATGTTTAAAATTGCATGAGTTATCTAGGAAAGTAAATACAACTCAAGTAAGTCAGTTGGAACTAGAGCTTTCCTCTCTCAAATTGGTTGAGTTTCATAACATGGAGGACTATATTATGATATTTAAGGCGTTGAGAGAAGATATTGCACATTTTTTAGGCAAAAAGAAATATGTTATATAATGTGTGAAGATTATCCTTGCTAATTTCTCTCCTTTTCAAATGTTGAACCTCATGATTCATATGATTCCTATGTTCTTGGAATCACTAAAATCTATTAGTCTTGATCAAATTTTCTCTCTTAGTTCACTTTAAACTAGAAATGAAAAATTATGGTGGTACTTCACAAATACAAACTCATGTAAAGGAATTCAAAGCTAATAAGGCTAATGCCTAGGGGTTCAAAGGCTAGGTTAAGTCTTCAAAGAATTCAAATACTATTTGCAAATATTGCAAGATGAAAGGACATCCAACCAAAAATTGTTTACTAAAATTTGCAAAGGATTAAATTTGAGTTTCTAAAGATCAATGGATGCCTTCCAAGTAATGAGGGGGAATCAGAAAGATCTGTCTCAACTCTAGAGGCCCCCTAGAGCATCCATTATTGGGGGTATTATTATTACTAATGTATTGATTTCTTAGCCCCTTAGTTTAGATTATGGAGTTGTTGACGATATCATTTGACTTATGGCCAAGACCAATAGTTTTTGATATAATATTGCATAGGCCTAAGGGAATTTATTATACAATGTATATAATTTATTATGACATTTTATTACATAAGACCTATGGGCCACGATTAACCTTATTATGGATAAACCCATCTTATAACTTGTAATTAACATTAAATCCCTCTTATTATGTCAGCTTAGGTTAAACTCATTTATGTAAATTGGGTATTTGGTATTGGTATAAATATCCCCCAACCACACCATCCATTGTATCAGAGTGTTGTGATTCTTATTCATGGATAAGATAATGATTGTTTATGGTGCCTATAGACACCAAACTATTTGTTTCTATTTTCCTTTCTTTCATCCTTTAATGTTTTTTGTATAATATTTGAGTAGATAGGTTGCTTTTGTTAATTTTTAGAAAATATTGTGAATTCTAACTTTAGTAATTATTTCTTCATTACTATGATTTTTGGGTTTACCAACCTCTATTTTTATCTGAAGGGTCTAGCTCTAGGTTCATGTTCAATGGTATTCTCCTCTTATATACTTTTAAATCTTTATTTCCCTTGGTAATAACATCATCATACTAGGCATGAAGATCTTTGAATATAGTCATTTCTTCTTCATCATATTTCTTACCTAGCAACAAACATATTTTATTAGTAATTTCAACAAGTTAAGAGCAATAGGGTGTCACTTTCATGTTTTACCTTTTAGTGTTGTCGTTAAGGTTGAAAAGACTTTTCAAAATTATGAGATCTTATGGCAGCTTATTTGATTTTAATTGTATAACCACTTCTTTGATATTGTCCCCATAATCATTGTACTCTTTAATGTGCTGAGTCTCCCATATCACGAATTAGATGATCTGTTCATCATTGTTGTACACTTACCAATTATCTAAATTATTGGGTATTGTAGGTCTAAAAACAATCTCCAAATATTTGGTTTATTCCACATATTTATCATGACATTGAATCGTATAGCCATAGATGTCATCAACATTTAGATTATATTATTTTAGGACCATTGTAATTTCATGTATTTTCAAACCTTCAATTAGATCCTAAAAAAAATTTATATGCTTTTAATTTTTTGTTTTTGATCACACAAATCTATTTTACTTGATTCATTACTAACTCTAAATCATAAAAACATCTTTAGATGTTTTATACCAATTTTTTTGCTTTTCATAGCTTGGTGTATAACATTTTGTATTTTTCCCATTTTTTTGGTATAATTGAATAATAATCTACAACTGTAATCAAATATTCTCATGGGTTTATGAAGTGTATACTTGATTATACACCATTTGTATTTCTTGCTTTGTCAAAAGTCCATGGATCCTTAGATTCTTGTGCTTATTCTTTAGTCAAGGCTCGCATTTTCTTAGGTTTTTCAAAATTCAAATAGTATTTTAGTTTATTTATTTTTAACAACCTTTTCAAATCATCACCATCATATTTTAGAAGGATATTTATGATCATATATCTTTTGGATATTAATTCACCTTCATCCAAATGTTCATCTACAAATTTTGGTAATTCGTTTCAATTAACAACTCTATTATCATCTAATTTATGAAGAAGATAGTTGCATGGTGGCTCATTCTCAATTCTTATGATCTTAACCTCTTTTGAAATAGGATGAGATATCCACTATAATGGTCTCTTGTACTATAATTAATTTAGGATGTTTTGCAATAGTCATGACTAAGTCTTTAAGAATCCTCGATGACAATCACTCTTATTCCATTCATTATGATTTGCCCTATTAAGATATCAATATAGTGAAGACCATTTTTTTGTATATTACCCTTAGCATAATCTTGATAGTGGCACCATCATGATATAGCTTTGTAACATATATCTATTTATTTTTAGTGTGATATAGAATGGTGATAGTTTCCTTATTTTTGGTCTAGGTGTATTCAAAATATCCATCATATTTACTTGTATACCTGATATGTATTTAACAATAAGTTTTGATGTTCAACCAAATTAGGTTGATTTTATCTAGTTGGTCTGGTTTTAGTATAAATTTTCTCATATTCCCTCAAGGCCTATTGCATCAAGTCTCTCTATCATGACAATGACAATTATTCAAATATGCTCACTATTCTAGGAGTTATTTTCAATTCATCTTCTATATCAAATTTTGGTTATTTATTATTACCTTCATTGTATGGTGCAAATGTCTTAGGGTACCCCATGCTAGCCATTTGACCTTTACTATTTAGCAATGGGTACTTTAAGTTTATCTCAATAGTCTTACGTGACCTATCTTGGTCACCTTGTTTACTCAACTATTCAAACCCTACTTTGTTTTTAATTAATTCACTTCATTTAGATGATTTGGTTGTTGGATCTATGTTGGTATGGAATGCAAGTTGCTTAATTTGCATTACAGGTTGGGCTAATAGCATTGGATATTTATCTTTAAGGTGAATTGATGGTTTTTCCCTTATCAAAATTATAGTACCCATTCCCCACCCTAGTTTTTGTAAGATGGGTTAGGTTGTAATTGGCTAGGGTTGTTCGTGTATCACTTTTCGTTTACTTAATGTTACAACACCTTTATATTGGTTTGTCAACACCATTTTATATCTAGAAGGGAATTCTTTGCCATCCTTTGGTGGTCTAAAATTGGTAAATATTATGTTTTTCACATTCAAAAGTAGAAATATTGACTATTGTCATATCAATGATTGATTTGTTGATAGCTAATTGATTATTGGTTGGTTAATGGGGTTGGATCACCATTGGTTGGTATGTCATTGTTGCTTTCTAGGTCTAATATTATTAGTTATAGATCATTGTTTGAGCATGATGGATAACTACTACACATTCTACAAGACTGTAACTTGTGTTTCTAGCAAAACATCATAGTATGCTTAATATTAAATTTACATTTACCATATTATATTGCACTTGATTCATCATATATCCACTTTTCTATGAAGGAACTTGATATTTATTGAAGTAAGACATCCTCCTCTATTGCTAGGTTCCATTTAGTTGTCATGCTTTACTTTAGCAGTAACTTATTGTGTAATCTTGTTGACCATATATCTCATTAGTGAACATAAATCATCCGTTCATAAACCTATATGATTATTAATTTTCTCAATTGTTGTGTAAATTATTTATGATCCATTTGGGAGTGGGTCTTTTTTATGATAATTATGATAAAGGTAATAATAGTAACTAGAGTTGGAATGCAACAACACTAGTGGTTGTGGTAGATGCCTGAAAAACCCTAGAACGTCTCCACCAATTTTCATATCATTTGGAGCAACATAGATCCTAGCGCATCCCTATGTGTGAACGACATATTTGGCAAGTGGCTATGCGAGGGTTTCATCTGGGTTGAGTGCAAGCAGCTCCAGAGGTTGGTTTTTAGGGCCTTCGGGCCCTAGCGGCCAATATTTTTGTGGTTTATTCTCAATATTTTAGCAGGAAATGTTGCAGGGGATACAAGATGGGTTAGAAATTTGTCTTTCAATAGATCATACTGTGAACTTGAGTGACAACGGCTTCCAATTTGTTGCACAAAAGAAAAGTGAAAACCATACCTTTCCACGACGTCTAGGGCAAGGATTAAAGAGATCACGAAACAAGTTTCAAGTAGTTGATCAAAAAATGGCTCATATCTCAAGTGAATCTGGTGCTAAGGTGCACCCACAAAATAATTCTACTGTGAAAACCCCTATCAAGGGTAAGAATTTTGAAGACTCAGTCCCAAAAATGAATTTTAGGGATGCCCTTCGTGGTGGACGACCTCAGCCCAATGCTAATATCAATATTAGGGCTTCCCATAAACCTCTAAGAATGCCTAAGATTGATCCCAGGAAAACAGAGTCAGGATGTCTTAAAGCAGTTGATGGAACTCCTATTGTTAAGCTTGATATGGATAACATTCAGATTGGCATTGAAGATTTGGAAAAAAGAGGACTAATTTGTCGGTTCGTGGGTTTTCGTTCGAGTCTATCTGCTTTCAAATTCTGGGCTACAAAAAGCTGGAAAACTAAAGGTGAGTTACAAATCTCTATTTATCCAAATGGTTATTTTCTTGTTTTATTTGCTAATAATGAAGATAGAGAGAAAACTTTTCAAGGGGGTCCTTGGTTTTTTGAAAGGGCGGGGCTTTTCATGAAGCCCTGGCATACTAAATTTAAAGTCGAAGAAGAGATGCCTTCTATTGCTCCCATGTGGGTTAGACTCTTTGGCCTCCCTATTGAATTTTGGAATCCTACTATTTTTCTTCAATTGGAAACTCTTTAGGAACTTTTATGATGACTCGCTGATTGTACTCAAAATTTTGAACATATTATTTATGCTCGGATTTGTGTTTTAATGGATTTTGACAAACCCCTACCTAAAAATATCACATTACAATTTGGGGAAGACACTTGGGAGCAAGTAGTGGACTATGAGAACATTCCTTTTCGTTGTAGAATTTGCCATGAATATGGTCATTTGGCCAGTGCTTGCCCAAATAAAATTCTTGATCAAAAGAAAGAAGATATAAACTTAGCAAGTTTCCAAATACCTAAGAAGAAGAACACTCAGAAAAAACCAGTTATGAAGGATCAATCAAAGTCATCTCGCTAATATGTTTGAAATCCTTTCCACAAATGATGTCCCAAGTGAGGAAGAGGAAATAATGGAAACTGAAATCTTAGAAACACAATTTAAATATGAAGGGAAGAACTCGGAGACAAACCAACAAATCAAAGGTTTTCAACAGAAAAAAAAAGGAGAAAATTTACACAAGAAAAACAATATTTCAAATGTCAAAACTTCAAATAATGCAAGTCCCAATATAGACTCTATTGAACCATCTAGTAAAATTTTGGCTATGTACGAGCATTCTTCAAGGTTAGAAGCCATCTCAGATTCAATTGGAATAAGTCAAGAAACAGGGAAAAAAAAATTGAAGATGGATTCTAATCAAAAAGTAGGTCGCAAGACCAATCAATATCATATGGTAAAAGAAGGTGAAAAGCTTGTAGAGGAAGGTAAGATTAATGCCCTTCCCAACTTTTTTAGCCCTGGTATTAATGAAGATCATCACTTGGAATATTAGAGGACTCAAAGGGAGTCTTTCAAAACAAAATGAAATTAGAAGAATGATTCAGGTAAATCATCCACATCTTGTTTTCCTTCAAGAAACTAAGATGTCAATGGAGGATATGGACTTAATTGCCAGTAAAATTTGGCCAGTTGGAAAAGTGGTTTCCCTCAGTTCCCAAGGGACTTCGGGTGGCATTGCTTGTCTTTGGGATCCAAAAGAGGTAGTTATTCACCATATGGTTGGCAGTTGGGGTTTGTTGGCTATAGCTATTCAAAGTAGACATTCCAACCAGATTATGCTCTGCATTATTGTTTATGCTCCAACTTCTTTGGAGGAAAAAAGAAGACAGTGGAAGGATATTACTCATATTATCTCTCATTTTCCTAAATCTTGGATCTTGATCGGAGGAGATTTCAATACCATCCTCTCTCTGGATGAGAAAATGGGGGGAAATAGAAATTTGGACAAAAGCACTGACCTCATGAGTGAATATATTGCAAACCTCCATCTTGTGGATATCCAACCAGATAATGGCCTTATGACTTGGTCTAACAGAAGGCAAGGCTTAGCTTGTATAATGGAGAGATTGGATAGGTTTTTGCTCTCTGAAAATTTCTTAATCCATGGTCACATTCCTAAAGTGAAGACTCTTAATAATGTTGGTTCGGATCATTGGCCAGTCATGGTGGAAATGTGGAAAACCAATGTGAGTTTCTCTCCTTTTTGTTTTCAATTAATGTGGCTTAGAGACATTTCCTTCGGACCTCATGTGCAACAATGGTGGAAGGAAGGTAAACCTAGGCATGGGACTAAGATGTTCTATTTTGTCAAAAGATTGCAATACATTAAATCCAAAATCAAGACTTGGAACTGGAAAGAGTTTGGGGATGTTCATAAAAAAAAACATGAAGTTATTGCTCATCTTGAAAATTTGAATAAGAAAATCCGTTTAGATGGCCTCACAGAGAAGAGAAGTGCAGATGAAATTAAACTCACAACTCGGTTAGAGGAATGGGAAAAAAGAGAAGAAATCTTATGGAAGCAAAAATCTAGAATTCAATGGCTCAAAGAAGGAGATCGAAACACAAATTTTTTCCACAAATCTCTTCTAGCTCGAAGATCTCACAACTTTATTTCTTCCTTAAAATCAGATTCTGGAGATGTTGTTTATACTTGGGATGGCATGAACTCTATTGTTGTTGATTACTTTTCCAATATTTTTGTTGCTACTCCCCTTGACTCAGCTTCACAATATAATGTTCTTCAAGCAATCCCTTCTCTTATCACTTCGAGGAGAACTCTATTTTGACTCGCTCTGTTACTATCAATGAGCTTCAACAAGTAGTTTTTAAAATGCAAAAAGGAAAACCCCAGGTCCTGATGGTTTTCCTATTGAGTTCTACCAAGAGTTCTGGGATATCCTTCATGTTGATTTATTAGAGGTGGTGGAAGAAGCCAGGAAAGCCAAAGAAATTTTGAAGGTTATCAATAAAACTTATATTACTCTTGTTCCAAAAGCTCAAGAGGTTGATCATATCTCAACTTTTAGACCTATTGCTTTATGTAATGTTCTTCTCAAAATCATTACTAAAATCATGGCGAGAAAGGTTGAAGCCTCTTTTGCATAAGATTATTTCCCCGAGCAAGGGGGTTATGTGGAAGGACGTCAAATAGTAGATGAGATAGTTCTTGCTCAGGAAGCCATCCATTCCATGGATATGCAAAATTCTCCTTCCATGTTCATTCGGTTAGACTTATCCAAAGCTTATGACAGAGTGGATTGGCACTTCCTTATCAAAGTTTTGAGGCAATTTGGTTTCTCTAAGGATTGGATGGATTGGATTATGGGATGTATCTCTTTAGTTTCCTACTTAGTTCTTATCAATGGCAGGCCTTCTCAGTCTTTCCCAGCTTCTAGAGGTATTAGGCAAGGTGACCCGCTATCCCCTTATTTATTCATCATTCTTGTTGAATGCTTGGGTAGGACTATAACCAAAAAGAGGGAAAAAAAAACCCTTGAGGGAGTTACCATTGCTCATGGAGCTAGACCTATCTCTCATCTTCAATTTGTGGATGACTCTACTATTTTAGGTAAAGCTACAGTTAAGGAAGCTTCTAATATTAAGCAAATCATTAGCTTTTTTTCTAAGGCTTCTGGCGAGTTGATCAATGAAGACAAATCTAAAGTTATTTTCTTTCACTGCTCTGCTAGAGAGGAATCCATGGTCTTGGATAAGCTAAGATATAAGAAGACCTCTCTTCCAATCACTTATTTAGGTATTCCCATAAATATTCAAAGGCAGAAAAATAAAGATTGGAATTGGTTGTTGGACAAAGTCAAGAAGAAAATTGGAAAGTGGACCAACAAGTGGCTTTCTTATGGGGGTAGAATCACCTTGGTAAAATCAGTCCTTCAAGCTATTCCTATTTATGTTTCTTCCATTTTGAATATTCCAAAGGTTGTTCTTCGAGAATTGGATCAAATCAGTCATCGTTTCCTTTGGAGTGGTACTAAGGAGAAAAGAAAATGGGCCTTGGTGAAATGGGATACTTTATGTCTTCCTAAGAGTGAAGGGGGGTTAGGTTTACGGTCTTCAATTAATAACAACAAAGCTTTAGCTGCTAAATTATATTGGAGGATGTTGCATAACCCCAATGCTCTTTGGGCCAATAATCCTCGTGCTAAATATGTTGAGAACAAAAGTCCTGAAGACCTTGTTCGCTATCAACTTCCTACCAAAGGTTCTCCCATTTTAGCAGTTCTTAAGACTGGTGAGGATTTGATAAAGAAAAAATTATTTTGGATCATTCATAATGGTCAACATGCAAATTTTTGGATAGATTCTTGGGATGGTCACAAGCCTTTGATAACTCGGTTTCCCGATTGGAGGCCTTGGATGGAGGAGCTTCACCGAGCTAATTGGATAAAGGTGGCTAATTATTGTCGGTACCATACTGGTAATTCAAAGGTTGGTAGATATTGGATCCCTATTGAGGACTGGCCTATTCAAATCCCAGAAAGGCAAAGACAAGATATCCAAGGCATCCTTCATATGAGATCCCTCTCTTGGTCCCATGAAAAAGATTGTTTTGGATGGAACAACACTACTAAGGGTGAGTATTCGGTTGCTCAAGGTTATTTGACCTTATGCCATAATAATCCCAACCATTCTTCTGACATATTTTCTCAATTGTGGGCTCAAAAGCTCTGGCCTAAGGTGAGGTTCTTTAATTGGCTTTTATTGCATCGTAGGGTGCTTACTGGTGAGCAACTTATGAAGCGTGGTTTTCATGGCCCTTTTAGATGTGAAATGTGTGAAGAGAATGTAGAAAATATCAACCATATTTTTATTGAGTGTACTTTAGCCTCTGAGCTGTGGAGGAGAATGGCCACTTTACTTGGCTTACAGTGGTCCAATTTTTTTACTTTTGAACAACTTTGGAGGGATTGGCCTAATCAAGAGGGTGTTGATCATTTTATTAGGCAGTTAGTTTGGATGGGTTCTACCATTCTTCTTTGGAATATTTGGAATGAAAGGAACAACCGAATTTTTAATCAAGATAGGAAGGATATTCACTATATTTGGCAAAAGACCATAGCCAACTTAGTTGAATCAGTCCATCATCTCCTTAATCACCCCCAAAACTCCCACCAAATATGGGATCAAGTGATGCAAAGATTGAATATTAAACCTTCTAAGGGCAACCATCTTAAAGGGAATGTGAGTATTAGTAAATTGGATAGGAATAGAAATTGGCAACCTCCTCCTAAGGATTTTGGAAAAGTCAATACTGATGGAGCCTCTAGAGGGAACCCTGGAAAAGCCAGTGTGGGAGGAATTGGTAGACTTTCGGATGGCTCCCTGGTTTTTACTTTTGTTGAGAATTTGGGTATTCTTTCCAATAACCTTGTTGAGGGGTATGGTATCCTCAGAGGTCTTCATGAGGCTACTAATATTGTATGGAAAAAGGTGTTAGTTGAGTCAGAATCTCAACTTATGATTAATCTATTGAAGAATCCTTCTAAGAATCATAAGGTAGATTGGAGAATAAAAAGAATTATTGAGAAGATTCGATTAATCCGGATGGGATTTTTGAAAGTTGATTACAATCATGTGGTCAGAGATCAAAACAAGAGTGCTTGATGCTTTAGCTAATTGGGCTTTGGACAAAGGTGATCTTACTTGTTATGGCCACCCTCCTATATGGTGGGCTTCTCAAATTAGGGAAGCTCTTCTTTCTATCATTTCTTTGGATGGCTCCAGTTCTAAAGGTACCTAGTTTCTTCTTGTTTTTTTTTTTTTTTTGCTTCTCTTTGGTTCATTCAGTTTTTTTTAGTTCCCTAGCTCATTCTATTCTTTATTTTGTTTCCTCTGTTGATTCTTGCCTTAATAGTCTTCTGGTCTAGATAGGTCTTTGTTTTGTTCATTTTTTATTTCTTTTTTCTTTTTTTTTTTGTTTAGTTTTTTAAGGTGGGTGGGTTTTTTTATTTTGTTTTGTTTTTGTGTTCTTTGTGTTGTTTTTTGTTGTTCTTGTGTTTTTGTTGTTTTGTTTTTTTTTTTATGTTTTTTGTTATTGTTCTTGTGTTTTTTTTCGTTCTTGTTCTTGGGTTTCTCTTTGTTTGTGTTATTTCGTGTTTTTATGGGTGAGTGTTTTCTATATTTTTTGTTTTTTGTTTATTGTCTGTTGTTGGTTGTTTTTTATTTTTATTTTTGTTTAATTTTTAAATTTTTTAGGTTTTGGTTGTGTTTATTTTTCTTGTTTTTTTTTGGTTATGTCTTTGTAGTGTTCTGTTGTTTTTGTCTTGTTTGTGTTTTGTTATGTGTTTCTTGTGTTTTTCTATGTGGTTTGTGTTGTGGTTTCTTTTATCTTATTGTGCGTGTTTGGTTGTGCTTTTGTTTTTGACACACTCAAGGAGCATGTTTTTTATTTTATTTTATTATTTTTGTTGTTATCTTGCTTATTTTTAATTGGGTTTGTGTGTTTGTTTGCTCCTTGAGTGTGTCAAAGGTGGTAGGCCAGGTCCGAGTCCTGGGCGTTTTTGGCGGAATGGATACCCCTGCCTCCTTGGGTCTTACCCGAAAGTGGCATCCCTTTTGGGATGTTTTCCACAAATAAAAAAAACAACACTAGTGGTTGTTTGACTAGGAATGTCATAGTCTAAGAGGTATTAGATTGTGGGTACACATGTGTGTTGTATGGTAGTGGAGTGGCCCAATAGGCCATATATATTAGTTATTGATATTTCTATACGTAGCAGTGTTGTATATTTGGTGCAATTGGTGGTAGAGGACACTTAATTGGTTGGGTTGTAGATTGTGTCACATAAGATGCATAACCCATTAGTGTTGTAGGTGTTATTTTCTCCACTTGGATTAAGAAAATTTTCCCATGAGGCACTTATTCGAATGAACCTAATAATATAATATGATTTCAATTCTTAATCATTATCCCTAAAATTAAATTGTAGACCTCTTACATAACACACCCGTGCCTATCTTTAATAGTCAAATAATTAGTAATATAAGTTATAACATAAGCATAAATCTCATCCTATAGTCATGGATATTCTCATTTGGATGTCTTCGAATGGTGTTTAACTAGAATAATATTGAATGCACATTCCCTAGGTTACCAAAATATTTTATGAATATTTCAATAATTAAAGCCCAATTAATAATCAAAATGTATCATAGACTCTTATATGACATTGTGGTCTTATCTCTTAATAAAATACTACCAACTGCACCATTACATATTCTTATATTTGATGAATTGATTTTATGGTTGATAACTTATTGAGGAGGTCTAACATGATTTTACTACCATTCCGATAAAAAATCAGAAGATACTTCTAGAATAGATTAGGAATTGGTAAGTAAACTAGTAAATTTAGCTGACATTGATATATCTAATCAAGAAGTTTTATGAGGTATTACTTGCATTTACATCTAATAAAATAGGTTCCTTTCCTATATGGTATCTATTGGCTATACTACATTTGGTACATTAGTGGAACCATTAGAATATATGCCAATCATTGTTAGGGGAATTGGACTATTTATTGGTTCTATGTACCTTGTTGGTTTTAAGCAACAAGTTGTGCATTTTTTTATAATTTTTGTGCAAACAAGTGATTAGGGTTTGGAACAAATTGTTGATTTGAATTAGGCATAAATTTTTGGTTTTGGTACACCATTGAGGATTATGGTTTTGTTTATGTTGGTGGTTCTACATGGTTTGTTGAATTTGAGAATTTTATTGATATTGTAGAATAGATTAATTTTGAGTAATATTTAGATTCTATGGAATCTATTATTAACCTTGAGGAAATTGTAGATAGTAGAGTATCTATTGATATTGGAAAATATATTGATATTGTGAAATTTGTTGTTGACTTTACATAACTTGCTAGTTTCGTACAAAATTCTAATTTTATTATTGATTTAATTAAGTCTATTGATTTTGCATGGTATTTTGTTGATCTTGTTGGTTCTAGCTCTACTGGTTTATTTTGAGTGCTAGAATGGCTTTGTACCTTGGGTTGGTTTTGCAAAGTTTATTGGTATGGGCCAATTGTACAATGGTTTACTGCAACCTATTGATTTAAGATAGATTTTAGATTTGGTCCACCTAGTTGTTTATTATTTATAACTAGTTGGTTTGATGCAACTTGTAAAAATTGTTATTGGGTAACTATTTTCTATTAAGGTGTAGAACATGTCATATCATATTATGTGTTGACAATAACGAGTTGAGGTGGTGGTTAGGGCGGTATGCCATCTGGTGAATTTACTACTATGGACTAAAGGAATAGGTTGTTTGTAGTCCATGATTAATTAGATTGTATCGTGGCTAAGAATTTTTAAACCATTAGGTTATTGTGTTGGAGAATGAGGGTTGATATGCTAGTGATGTTGGACATGATGATGGTGTTGTCATGTAAGGAGAATTTACATTTGTTTAGGTATTAGTAGAAGCTATCATTGTTTTATTTTTTTTATAAGTGTTGCTTATATTAGGGGTATCTAATATCCCTTCTAACTCTTGGATTCAAATTGTGGTTATAGGCTTCTTTACTTTAGTACTCTTCCTATGATAAGTAAGTAATTTAGCTCATTAGATTTATTTTCTTCATTGAAAAGACTTTTATCTTGTATTTATCAATTTTATGTATAATTTTTGCACTTTTAAGATATGTACTTGTTACATATGTAAACATTTAAAATTTTGACCCCAAGTTTAGAAAAACAAGTTCTAACTCTAGAGAGAATTACCCTTTAAAAACAAGAGTGAATCACTCCTAATGATGCATGGGAAAAATTTAGAAAGTTTTTCAAAATTTTACATATTCAACATACAATTCATACAAAAATGTCTTAGTGAATATATTTGGTCATGAAAAAATCAGGTTTGACCCAAAGCATATAGCCAAGTAGATCAATTTGATACATTCATAGTGTCTGAAGGTTTTATAGATCAAGGGTTTACTACAAGATATAGCCTTGGAAATTCTTTTATAGATATGGAGTAAATTATTCTTTAACTTAGAGGGTAGATCACTCCCATAAGGAGTTGATCGATTTTGGAAGTAACTTGCAAAATTTGAAATAGATCTCATGAATAAGAACAAATCACTCTAATACATATTAGCTTCAGTTTATTCTAAAATACATCAAATATATTAAGCATATTTATCCATCCAATAAATAACGAGAAGTTGTTCAAGGATTTAATTGAAATTTTTGAATATTAGATAAAACTATCTAGTTATTTTAACATAAAGTCACCATTACATGAAATTTTATTGATCCAAACAATAAAAACTCTCGAGTATACGTAAAATAATATGATCTAAAGCTTAAATAGAAAAATAAAAATAAAAATCCATCTCTAGGTTATGTAAGACTTCATACTATTAATAAACCCTTTAGTAAAACTAAAAAAAATGAAGTGGATTTGTATAGATTCAAAATATAATCATAAAATAATAGAACTAACTAATTGGAGTGGGATTAGTTTAATTTCACAAAGGAACCACATAGATATGTCCCATCAGGCATGCTAGAAATATTGATCTATGAATTCATCTGACATGATTCGTGCACCTATAAGATCATAGTTTAATATATAAAAGGCATCAAGTAAATCCTAAATATTTGAGTTAAAAAATTGGGCCCCATCTAATCTAATTATTCTAGTCCAATATAAATAATTTTGTAGTAAAAGTGATGTGAGAAAATAAATTAAAATGCAATATAAACATACAATTATAGCAATATAAGTGTTAATCTAGTTGAAAGCATTAGAAGGAACCATATATATTTGGTGTAATTAGGTCTATGAATACTCTATAAGAACAAAGTAAGAGGACTAATAGGAGATGAGAATGTGAAGTCATAGACATTGTGCATCCATGAACAAAGAGGTCAAAAAATAAAATTGAACCATACAAGCCTTGTAGAATCTCTTCATATTTGTAGTTTAAGGCAACATTACAAGTTTGATAAAAATAATCTAGTTTTTTGAAAATATCCCAAGGATCATTATAAATGAGCTTTGATGGTGAAGTTTTAACCTAAATTTTAATCAAAGTGTAGATTATTTTACATTTAATAGAATTCTAATTTAGTATCATCTTTTTGTAAAACTAATTTATGGCCAACCAAAATTGACTTTAAACTTATTTTAAATTATTTTAAAACCTCCAATCCTCCACAAAAACCATTTAAAGAGAAAAAACCATTTTCCATGTCATAGTGTCGAATTTCATGCTTTAGATCCATGCTAAGATGATTTTTTGGAGATCTTGCCTTTGGGAGAAATTTACTCTTTAGGATGATAATGATTTGTTCTTGAATCAGAGAGTGGATTGATCCATAACTTAGCCATTATTATGCTCAGGAATAGATCACAGTAATTGTACCTTTGTTAATTTTAAGAATTTTTCCTTTCTCATCTCTTTTTCTAACACTATCATCTTGACTCTATTTTAATTGAATTTTCCTCAACCTTATCTCTCTTTGCATGATTTTTCTCACTATTGGAGTGCAATGGTAGTAGTTGAACTACTACATACACTATATCTAAACTATTAGCAAATCATAGTTTAATTGTATCGGTATTGCAACTATATTATCCATTGTAGGTGATCAATTTTTCCACTAACCCTAAAGCCTCTTCAACATATCACCATGTCTATAATAGTGAGGACATTCCATATTAATAGTTATTATCCTAAGGTATGGGTTGTGTTGATGAAGAACTATATAAATATATCCAAAAATCACTCTAACCCATATAATTTTGAGGTACTCTAAGCCCTAAATATATGGAACTAGTTCAATAATGGTTTACCAAATTTTAATGGGCATCTACTTAGTGCCCTATTTCTCTAATTTCATTATTTTTACATAATGACCCATTATATTCCATAATGATCCAATGTACCATTTCCATCACTTACTAACCTAACATGAAATGATGTGCTCCTCTAACCATAAAATTATCTATTCATAGATCAAACATTATCTTATCTAGTGTCAAACCATTAAAATACACAAAACAAGCTTCTCCTTATATAACTGATCTTAAAATATTTTCAAATATTATTTCAATCAAACATGAATTTTTTTAGATGGACTTTACCTTCAAGCAAATGGGTAATTAGGGTCCACTTGGGAATTCAATTTATCCAAATTCCACCATCAAAAACTAGATTACCAAAAATAAATAATCCAAAAAATATATAGTCATAGATTAGATTGAATTGATTTTTTTCCCCTTCGCAATTTAGATTAAGTAGATATTTGGAGTTCAGGATTTTCTAGGGTGTCCCTGATTTTTCCTAGGTCCTCCCGTGGGTTCTTTGTGTTCCTTCTGGAACCTTTTTATTTTTTCTTGCAGGGTCCTATTTGGTGCTAAGGATCAGAGGTTCTTCTAGTGCAATGCATTGTGGTTGGGGTTTTTGGCTTCATGAGCAACTCTTCAAAGTATCTTTTGGCTTGAATGGGACCTTGTGCTTCTTCCTGTGGTGTTGCTCTTTGGGTTTCCAGTTGCAGGTTTTATGGTAGGTTCTCAACCTTTTTGTGGCTTGTGGATGACTTATGTGCTGATTGCTACTGTGTTCCTACGAGTCGTCCTCTTCTGGATCCCTGAAGTTGCTCATCGATGGCGTTGGAGGTTGTTGTGGATCTCTTGTTATTTTTTCTTGGCCTTCAATGGGACCCTACGCTTTTAGGTGGTAGCTTGTGCTTCATAGCTCATATGTTGAGGTTTCCTGGGGCCTCCCCACCTTTCCCTTGGATTACGTTTTTGCATTGTTGTTTCCTCTATCTCCCTTGGCCTCTGAGTAGTTTTCCTTGCTGCAACGAGATTTCATGGCCTCTGGAGTCCCCCGGTTGCTATTCCTCTTGCATACCTATTCGGGATGTCATTCCCTACTGTTGCGTCCATGTGCATCCTTAGGCAGGAATTCTTTGCATTTCTTGCTTTAATTTCAAATTGTTGTAGTGGACGGGATAACCCTGTTTCAATTCTTTATAGGCGGGTTTGCTCTTTTTTAAATCTTCTCAGCACGTGTTGTTTATGCGGTCATTTTGCACATTTTTTTTTGTTGTTCTTGGGGTGGCCCTATCCCAAACTTCAATGTAAAAAATTAAATTAAATTAAATGTTGTCCTTTAAGGCTATCCTTAGCCTATCTTGAAAGGCTATCCTTAAGCCTATCCTAAAAGGCTATCCTTAAGCCTATTCTGAAAGGCATTCCTTATGTCTTTCCTCCAGAATTTTGGTGTTCTTTCCTGTGGCCTTTTTTATGGTCTTATGACTTGTTGTAATCAGGTTTTGGGATCCTTGATAAAAACCCATTTTTATTTTAACCGATAAAAAAAATATTGAATAGGAGATTTTGATTCACTATTCAGACTAAATATGGACATTAAAAGCTTCTTATTTTTTCTTATGATTGTAGATATTTTTTTAACCTTTTAAGCATTTATGCATTTATGTTTAACATATTTATCACGATAAAAATATCTGTTAATGTATTGGCAAGAGACAAGGATTCAAATTCCAACAACTAAATCTAATAATTGACGTCCACATGCCCAATAATAAAACATGGAGAAAATTATATCTATAAACAATTAGTATATATAATAAAACAAACTTCTATATTTATTATTTATTTATAAAAATAAATTTAACAATAAGTCAGTCATATTAATTGCTTGTCCTCATCAAAAATAAGTCTAATACACTAAAATCTAACATTTCTCTTTTTATTCTAATCCATTTATGTTTAATGGGGGATTAAATTAACAAATCCACTTAAGTAACATATATATACACAAATAAAGTGATGTTTGTTATGAAATTTGTTGATATCATTCTTCTTCAAATCAATTGATCTTATATAACTCTTTGAATCATATTACTCCTTTGGATATGGACTTATCATATTTATTTATTAAGTTCATTAAAATATATTATAGGCATCAGTATTTGATGGATAAAATTTTTAATTATCCTAGGCGAAGGATAAAAATTAAAAATTGAATCTTTAATAAACAATATTTATTTTACCCTTCTTTAAAGGCTAATATTTATTCATTTAAAGGGTGAAATAGCTTTGAAAGGGCTCTAAGGGTGCAAATTGCAATCTTGAACCCTAATGTTCACCTAATTTAAGTACAAACTTCTCAATCACTTTTTTATTTTTAATCTTTAAAATTCACGCTCTTATCATTCAAACTATTAATCAAATTCTATATATCCATCCACAAGAGGGGGTAAATAGTTTTTTAAATTTGACTACAAGTTTATTTTAAAAAATTAAGACCTACCCAAAACATATGGTGACATTTGGTCTTGTACCCATTTAATGATTAACAATTGTAATTCCCTTGTTTGCTTGTGTAAATTAATAGTTATAGCATTGCTTAAGTACATTATATTTTTATTATTTAATTGATAAAATCAAGGATTTCCTATGTCTTTTTAAGTTCATAAAACACCTTATTCATGCTTAAAAGGCTTATTGAATCTAAAATTTGTAGTTTTAAATACCAAGATTTTACAAGCCAACTATATTTTCTCTATTCAAGGTGTGTTTTGACCTTGGTTCTGAGTCCCCATTGTAATATTTAGTATGGTGGAATTTTCACTTCTAAGAAATGATGAATATATAGCTTGCATGTTTTGTTGATTTGGTTTTTATTTTTTATTTGTTTGATATTCAATATGTGGAATTTGAAAGTTTTGATCAATGGGTATGTAGATCTTTTTAATACAGAAGATATTGTTTGGGCCCTTCTATACTTGTTGTGTTGCTTATGTGGAGTTTGAGGGCTTGTGTTGGTGAATGATGATGGTTGTTCTTGTGATGCCATGTTGGAAGAGTTTTCTTTTGTGTATAAAGGATTGGATATCTACCTAAGTTGGTGTCTTTTGATTTCTTCTAGAAAGAAATACAATATCTCCTTGAACATGAGAAATTTTAGGATTAGACCAAGTTGTAATTTGTTGGTTCTTTGAATGGAACTAAAAGTTATAATAGTGGTGATATCCAACAAAGGATCTGCACAACCTAAACCTATGCTTTGTTGATAACTAGGTTTATCTTTAAGCATTGAGTAACTAATGTTGGCATGTGTCCTCTTTCAAGTATTTGTTTGGCTCTAGTTTAGGTGTGTGGAAGGGGAAGATGAAAGAAAAAATATTGACAATGGTCTAAGTTGAAGACTGACAAGAAATATTCATATGATTTTCTACTATATGTAAAAGATTGGGATAGAAGTAAAAAATGAGATAAATATGCCATAGAAATATATTCCTTTGCTTTCTAAATCATAAATTTTACCCTTTATTTTTATGGTTTAAATCTTAAAGAGTTTATCAAGCTATAAGATCATGTAAAACTTATGATAGAATGATGTGGATTAAACAAAGCTAATATTTTTTTTGCTCAGAGTGAAATTAAAATAGGCACTTAAAGGTGCCTTTAGTTACAACTAATAGCAAATATATGTGCAAGAACTTATGTGCAAATCTCAAAATTAGGATTAGCTTAGGATCTAACAAACTAACTAAACTTAGGACTAGTAGCTTGTCACATCCCAACTACTTGCGATTAATTTATCTGGAAGAATGTGATCATGTGTTTAGTTTTGTGGTGCAGGTGCAGGTCTCTAAGACAACGGCAAAGGAGAGCACCCACCCCTTTGACCAGGGCAGCATATTGGAAAAACTAGGTAAGTGGGATATGATGTTGTGCCTTGTGCATCGTGGTCCATGAGTACATTGAAGCCCACCATAGGATGTGCATTTGCATTGCATGCTGCCTGACATGACTGTTTAAATATTTACATGTTGATTTACACCGGATTGTTGTTTGTCAATTGTTATTTTAAATATTACTTTTTTTTTTAAATAATAATAATAAATACAAAATGTATATGAATTTAAAAAAATTATAATAAAATATATATTCAAAGAAGTATTTATATAAAGCTCATAATAAATAAGTAAATATAATAATATAAATATAAACAAAGTAAAATAATAAAATATATAAATGGGAATATACAATATTCATATATTTATAAAAAAAAACAAACAATTGTGGCTAATGTTGCTATCCATAAAGGCTATATTTAAAATGATAAAATACAAGTAAAGGACCTAAGTTTTAAGGAGCTTTATTAAACCAAAAGGGGGAAACATAAGGGTTACGTGTTTGTCATAATCATTTTAATAAATACAAATGGAAAATCAAGAAAACGCCATCTGGAAAACATTCGTCCGAGGTGTCGATTGCCCATAATTCGCCACTTCCTTTTTAACGAAAGTTGGTTGGTCACTTGAGGTATTGTACTCTGGATTGAGCAAAAACAGATTGAGAGGCGGATGAACATTTTCTTGCTGCATCATAAGAAGGTCAAACTTTCCTTATAAACTGGTTATGTTGAAATCATTGGTACACCAGTCTTGCTTGGTTGGCTGTGTTTGGATGTTCTTTTATCCAATATTTTTCTTAAATTTAATCTACAAATTGCTTGATGATTAAAGATAATAGGGCTCTGATGTAAAGTTTTAATATCAATAAAAAATGTAGTTCTGAGTTATATGTGGAGTTTGGGGTTTTTGAAAAAACAAAAGACGTCCTTATACATAGCCAGTAGAGAACGTTGCTTGATAATATGAGTAGAGGAATCCCAATAGGAGTTTTTCTTCCCTGTTGTTAAATATTTAGACCATTTAAATTAGTATATTGTTATTATGATTCGAAGAATAAAGGAATTAATATTCTCTATTGTTGATTAATTAACAAAAATAATATATTTTTTAATTAGAGAAGATTAAAACGTAAATGTTTGAATAAGAGCGGACTGTGGCTAAGTGGTTTTTGAAATCTCTGAACAACACTATTTTTTTTTTTGAAAAAATTGAAAAAAGCTTGCATTAAAACAAATTACAGTTACAAGAGGGAGAAAGGGCATCCCAACCAAGAGCAAAGAGACCAGAAGAACAAAGGGCGCGAAAACGCGACAAGTCGCGAAATCGCGACACCAAACCTAACAACCGCCGCGCCACAACAACCGGTCGCGAAATCGCGACATGTCGCGACATCGCGACAAAACAGCGCCGAGGCCACAACACTCAAAAAATGTCGCGAAATCGCGACAAGACACAGCACCAAAGCACCCAAACGCCAAAAACGTCGCGAAATCGCGACGAGAAAGCCAGAAGGCACTCGCTCCCCAAAATTGTCGCGAAATCGCGACGAGTTCTCCTTTAAACAACAACTTTGAGAAAGTGTCGCGATATCGCGACGGCTTTTCCTTAAAGCCCCAGTTGGTCGAAAGTGTAGCGAAATCGCGACAAGAATTCCAATGGGCGCCCCTTCCGCAAAAGTGTCGCGAAATCGCGACATGTTCTCCCCCATGGTGCCCTTTTCTTAAACTAGTCGCGAAATCGCGACGTTTATCCTTCATGCAGTTTATTCTCCAGAACTGTCGCGAAATCGCTACAAGTTTGCCCCTTTGCTTCCTTTCCTTAAAAATGTCGCGAAATCGCGACAGGTTATCCTTTGAGAAGCTTTTCACAAAAAATGTCGCGATATCGCGACGGTTTTTCCACTTAACGCAATTTTGCTCAAAGCGTCGCGAAATCGCTACAGGTATGCCCCTTTGCGTCCTTTCCTCAAAAAAGGCACGAAATCGCGACAAATTTTCCTTTGAGTAGCTTTTCACAAAAATTGTCGCGATATCGCGACGGTTTTTCCCCTTCACGCAATTTTTCTCAAAGCGTCGCGATATCGCGACACTTTTCCTCCAGCAGCAGAACCAACAAAAAAGGTCGCGACATCGCGACACCTTCTCATCAAAGACCGCGACGACGCAACAAGTCGCGAAATCGCTACAATTTTCCTCCCAAGGCCGCGGCAACAAAAAGGGTAGCGAAATCGCTACAGTTGTCCAGGAAAGGTCGCGACAGAGCAACATGTCGCGAAATCGCGACAGATTTCCAAACAAGGTCGCGACGGCGCAATATGTCGCGATATCGCGACAAAAACTAACCTTAGCCATTTTTGAGCTCATGGATGCAAGGATCGTTCCAGACCACTCCGAATCTCTTCATCTATCATAGGCATATCACTGTGCAGCTGAACACCTACCTCTTTCTCAGCACCCATCTTCGCAAGGAAGTCAGCTACCGTGTTCAAATTTCTACTCACATACACAGGGATAACATCATCTAACTCCCTCCATAACTCCTTGATTTGGGATATCAAAATCCGTAGTCTCCAGGCTTTTAATGAGAAATTCCGCAAGCAATCTAGAGCGCCGATCAGGACTTGAGAATCTGATTCAAGAATTATCCTCCGGTAACCCTGCTTAATAGCCCAGATAGACGCTGACTTAATGGCAAAGGCTTCGGCTTCATTGTTCGTGGCTCTGCCCAATCCCTGCAATTCCCAGTAAAGAACCGCACTCGAGTGATCCCGACAAACAACACCAATTCCTGCGCTGCCCGGGTTGCCTTTTGCAGCCCCATCAGTATTGATCTTGATCCAGCCAACAGGGGGAGGTTTCCAGCATGCTCTGCCTTGCCTCTCATGTCCCTCAACCCCCTCTTCAAGATGCCCAAGAGCAGCCTGATTCTCTTCATCAACAAAAATAGCAACAGTTTCTGTGACTTTGCTCCAGATGACCTGCCAAACGCCGTCAATCGAGGAGAAAGTGTTTCTAAAGATCCGGGCGTTTCTCTCCAACCAAACTTGCCACCAAATGAAGAGAAAGCCTAACTGCCAACCAGTTCGGAGAGCTATGGAATTGAACCTGCCCCTTTTCCATTTTTCCCAAATATTGGTACGATTGAAAACACCATTAGCCTGGAGTTTAAATTGAGAGAACCAGCGTTCCCAAATCTGATGAGTAAAAGGGCACTCAAAAAACAAATGATCTGCAGTTTCCTCATGTTGGAGGCATAAAGCACATTGAGAGGGGCCATTGAAACCCCTACGTCTGAGATTGTCAAAGGTGAGAAGACCATTATGCATAAGTTGCCAAGCAAAGAAATTCACTTTCGGCCAACCCTTTGAATGCCAAATCCTTCTCCAATGCTGAACCGAAAAAGAGTGTGGGGGAGGCTCAGGGAGGATCTCTTCATATCCAGCCTTAACTGAGTAGACCCCAAGGCTTCCATAGCCCCAGGCTAATTCATCTTCCTCATCCCTCCCCGTGAGGAACCTTTCTGACAAGATTTTTTGCAGGATGGGCGCCAACTCCGGAGAGACAGTAATTGGCCACTCCTCCCACCGCTTAAACTTTTTAAATTTATACCCCCCCAATTGACTGGTAAGTAGATAATTATCAATATGGATCCAGCCCTGGGCTTCTAAGGCGGTCATGATTGGTTGTAGCTCAGGGAACATGACAATAATGGGCGGATGTTGGTCCCAAGAGTCAGTCCAAAAACGAGCCTTGTCTCCTCTCCCCACTTTCCAGAATAATTGATCTTTGATAATCTGGGACCCAAGCTTGAGAGTCTGCCACACTAAGGATCCAGTACCTTCCAAGGGAAAGCGACCCACCTCATTGGGATGAACATGCCCCAAATATTTACTGGAAAGAATTCTGTTGAAGAGGGAGGTTGGCTGAGAAATCCACCTCCAATACAGTTTTCCAGCCAAAGCTCTGTTATTAAGCATAGAACTTCTCAAGCCCAGCCCTCCTTTGTCCTTAGGCTGGGTAACTTTGTCCCACCCAACCAAGGCCCATTTTTTCTTCCCTTTTGCGCCTTCCCATAAAAATCTTCTAGCCATTTTGTCCAGCTCTTTCCAGATGGTATGAGGGGCAGCCAGTATTGAGAATTTATAGATCGACAAAGCCTGTATAATCGACTTCAGGAAGGTTAATCTACCCCCGTAGCTTAGCCATTTATGGGCCCAATGATTCATTCTGTCTTTGATGCCTGCCAACAGATTCTTCCAGATGTCAATTTTTAACTTTTTGAAATGAAGGGGAACGCCCAGGTAAACAATTGGAAGAGAAGTCCTTGTGAAGCCCAGGATCTCAATAACACGCTCCTGTAGCCGTTGGTCAAGATTGAAAAAGACCACTTTGGACTTCCTGTCATTTAGAACCTGATTTGAAGCCCTTAGGTAGAAATTCAAAGTATCTCTGATTCCTCTAGCTTCCCGAAGAGTGGCCGCACCAACCAGGCCAGTATCGTCCACAAATTGCAAGTGAGTCAGAGTTTCCTCCCCAACCTTGATACCAGAAAGCAGACCTTGTTGCCTTCTCCTCAGAAACAGTCTGCCCAAACCTTCAGCCAAGAGAAGGAAGAGATAGGGAGAACAAGGGTCTCCCTGGCGGAGACCACGTGTGGCACCGAAAGGATGCGAGGGAAGGCCCTTGATGAGAACAGAAAAAGAGGGAGAAGAAACACAACTCATAACCCAATCAATCCATTCCTGAGAAAAGCCAAAGGCAGCCATCATTTTCGACAAGAAGCACCACTCCACCCGGTCATAAGCCTTGGACATATCCAGTTTAATGAACATTCCTTTGTTGCCCGAAGTTTGCATTGAATGGATGGCCTCCTGGGCCAAAACCACCCCATCCAAGATTTGTCTTCCCTCAACAAAGCCCCCTTGTTCAGGAGAAATGATGTTGTGAAGAAGGGGTTTAAGCCTCTCAACCATTATCTTAGTGATGATTTTGTAAATCACATTGCATAAAGCAATAGGCCTGAAATCAGAGATATGAGTCCCCGCTTCCCCTTTTGGAATTAAAGCTATGAAGGTGTGATTGATCGCCCTGAGCATTCTTCGATTGGATCTGGATTCCTCAGTAACATCCAGAACATCCTCCCCCAAGGTGTCCCAGAAAGCCTGAAAAAATTCAATAGGAAAGCCATCTGGACCAGGAGATTTTCCAGTACTCATACCAAAGACCACATTTCTCAGTTCATCCCTTTCAATGGGTCTAAGCAGGGCCTGATTGTCTTCTTCAGAGATAATAGAAGGAATAACATTAAGAACTTCGTTCTGAGCCTCAACATCTTGCTGCATACTTTCCTTAAAAAGTTTAGAAAAGTAATCGATAGCATGGGAATGCATGCCAGGAAGAGTATCGAAGACATTTCCATGTTCATCTTTGAGAACTTCCATATTGTTCATCTGTCTCCTAGCACAAGCTGACCGATGAAAAAATTTGGTATTTCTGTCCCCCTCTAATAACCAAGTATTCCTAGCCCTCTGTTTCCAAGTATATCTCCTCTTGGTTGTCAATGTCCTCAACCGCTTTACGCAGTTCATCATCTTCAAATTTGAGTTGCTCAGTAATTGATCCTTCCCTAAAAAGTTTCTGAACCTCCTCCCATCTAGCCACCAAGGGGGCCCTTTGGGACTGGAAATCCGACTTGTTTCCTTTCCTCCACTGTTTCAATTGAATTTTGACAAATTGAAGCTGTTTATGAAATTTGAACATTGCTGTCCCAAAAGGTGGACGGCCTTCTGTCCACCATTGAGTAATTTTCTGTCGAAGGTCCTCCTTTTGTAACCAAAAATTCTCAAATTTAAAAGGCCTATGGTGCTGCCCTCTCGAAGTCCCTCCCTCTAGCAAAATGGGAAAATGATCCGAAATAGGGCCCTCCAAAATCTGGAACTTAAAAGTCCATTTAACAAAAGCCTCCTCCGAGACCAAAAAGCGATCTAACTTGACCTTCCTGCTATGTGGCTCCTTTCTCTTGTTTGTCCAAGTGAAAAAAACACTAGGGCCTTGAACGTCCACTAAATGAAAGGCCTGAACTTGGGCAATCAGAAGCCGGTCCCCTGGATCCAAAACAGGGGTGCCACCTTCCTGGTCACGAACAGATAATTTTGCATTAAAATCCCCTGCAATAATCCAGTCATAACACTCCCTGTATGCCCTCATGTTGTGAACAGCGTCCCATTGGAGCCTCTGGCCATCTAGGTCTTGGGCCCCATAAAAGTTGGTGATTAGGACCTGCTCAGAATTGAAGTTATTTCTGAAGAGAGAAGTAAGAACACCCCTGCAAGCTATATGTTCTAAAGCAGTCCAGAACAGAGGGTTCCAAAGGGTAACAATTCCACCTGAAGCTCCTTGGGCAGCCACATCCATATGCCCAGCTCCCCGCCAGATTTTAGTAGCAGTTTTACTCATAATATCTAAAGACATTTTGGTCTCCTGAAGAAGCAAAAAGTCTGTTTTACGGTTTTCTAAGAGTCTTTGAACAACAGATTGATGGGTTCTACTGTTTAAACCCCTAACATTCCAAGATTGAATAATCATTGAAAACCTTGAGAGCAGTAAGAATCAATGGTCCTCACCAATCCTCCATTGATTAGCTTATCTCCTTGCGCTGTTAGTAGTTCCTTATTGGATTTTCTTCCCGCTCCTTGAGAGTTATTGTTTCTAGATCTCTTCTCCACCTGGGTAATCCCTAAAGCAGGCCTTTCTCTATTTTTATCTGCATTTCCCATGGTGACATCTTTGATAGCCGGCTGTGCTGGGGAGTGTATAACCAATGCCCCTGGATTCTCTGACTGCAGATTCTCAGCTGGCACAGTCACCTGTTCTACTACAGGAGTGAAGGAAGGAGAAACAAGAGGTGGAGTGTTGTCATTCACACCATTCCCATCCACTCCCTCCATAGATTGGTCCTCCTGATCCACTAATGACTTAAAAATTTCATACCGATTGTTTGGCTTGAGTTGCACCTGCTCCTTGCCATTTTTCTTTTTGTTTCTCTTTCGTTTCACCTGTTCAAAGCCATCCTGCTGAGCATCAGGACTTGGAGAATTGCTAGAAGGTTCATTGACAGGACTGGACTTACCCTCTCTAGGGCGGTTTGACATTCCGCTCGGAGCCTCCGTTTTTGTGCTCAATATGTTTGGGCAGAACCTTGCCAAATGTCCATGCTTATGGCATACTCGGCACCTGAAAGGTAGGGCCTCATAGTCTAGCTGCTGGATCCAGGGTACTCCTGCTAGCTCAAGTTCCACCTCAGCTGGTAGAGGCTGACTAATGTCCATCTCTACACATATTCTAGCAAAGACAACAGTATTTCCCTCTATGGTATCTTTGGAGACTCCCAAAAATCTGCCTAGGGAATTACCTATTAGTTCCAACACCTGCTCACCCCAAAACTCCATCGGGAGAGCGTACAACCGAATCCAGACCGGGACAGCCGTGGGTTCGATGCGGGGGTCGAAACCCACTCTCCAGGGTTGGACAAATAACCCTGCTGGTCCGTGGTTTCTCTTTTCTGATTCAAATGCTCTGTTTCTATCTGCTAAAGAAGAGAAACTAATGATGAAATACCCATTGCTTATAGGCCATAAAGAGTACTCACCGTGTGGCTCCCAGTTCTGGCGAACCCAGGTATGCAGAAAATTCAGTGTGGGCCGGATGCCCATGAATTTGCAGATCAAGTCGTGATTAGCTCGGTAGACGATTGTATCTTCGACCAGCATTGGTTCTATAACAATCTTAGGCCTGGAAGTGGATTGCGGGAGGCATCCATTAACGCGGTGAGCATTTGGGCCATTGCCAACATTCTTGAGTATCGTTTGAAAAGCATTCCGCTGAGCTCCATCAGTGGAAGGCGAGGGATTATCTTTCAACTTCTCAGCATATGAAGTCTTTCTCCCAGCAGGAGAAACTGGAGGAGACCCCATCGGGCCCTCCCGGGACCACGAATGAACCTTCAGACGAATTCAAAATCAACCCCCCAATGCCCCAGGCAAGATCTTCGGGCCAGAATCCCTCGAGCAACACCAGACGCCGTCACAGAAATTTTCCCGCCAAATCGCCAGAGCCCTCTTCTCCTTTGCCAACTATCTTAGCTCCATCCTGAACAACACTATTAAACCTTAATGTTTTCTCAATTAAAAACTCTGAATACGTCAATAGAATTAAGGACCATGTTGACCGTATTCTAGCTCCCTTTTCTACCGCGGTCGGAGGGGGAAAGTAAGTGCTCTTGACGTCTGGTATTGTCGACGAAGGTGGTTTGTCTGAAAAATAAAGATAACCTGATCAGGAATAAGTGGCACCTAAAACATTAGATCGTTACGACATTATATAAATGTGAGCCCTGTGCTGAAATATCAGTTTTTTAAACCCTATGTAAAACACTATTATGGTTTAATATTAACCTCTTGTTGTCATTGTATTGTAATGGTTTCAGTTTGCTATGTGTTTGGCTATAGAATTTAGTAAATTTAGAATAGGACCTAGATAATATGAGCATTTAACATGAATGTATTTAACCGTGATAAAGAGTTTATTGTTATGGCATGCGCTGCATGGACTTTACATATGTGAAATATAGCGTCGATTGTAAATGGAGGAAATGTGAATAGCTTTTATTTTTCCCTAGAAAAGGTTTTATTAAATGAAGACAATTATTTTTATTTTAGAAAAGGGAATGAAAGTTTATTTAAAATACTATGTGACTTTCATTATAAAATAAAGAGCGTCTTTAGTTTTAGAAGTTAAGTTTAAAGTTTTAAAATTATATTGTTTTGTTTAATATGGGTATTATCTTGCCATAATAGTATATGTATTTGTATATACAAAAGGTCTTTATTTATATTGTAGTGTTAATTACGAGCTTTATTTTGTCAGCTTAGCATTTGTGTTTATAAATGGTACAAATTAGAGGTTTAAAAATTATATTGCTTTATTTAAAGTTTTCTCTTCATAAATGATATGGGACAAGTTATATTTAAAACAAAATGTATACAGAAAATTTGAAAAGTTGTATATAATGTTAAGAGGTTTCGTTATTTAATTTTAGTTAAGTGTTCTTAGATGAAAGTTTACAATTAGCTTGAATTTACATAACATTTCAAAAACCAGTATATTTTATATTTAAAAGTATGTCAAGTATAAAGGTATTTGCATTAAACAATATTGTTTTATATAGGCCTTGGAATTTTTATATCTCATATTATGAAAATAATGGCAATCTACAAGCCTATTATCACACACTAAGACATTGAAAAAGAATTAAGAATTCAAGTTCAGACTTGGTAAGAATTGCTTTGCTTCTAAGATGAGTATGTCGAGAAAGGACCTACTCTACCCAACCACACTAAGTCACAAGGTGACTTATGTGTGATTGTGCCACTATACTCTAGTTGTTCAAGGACAGAGGTCCAAGCTATCGAGTGTAAAGAGCGGCGGTATGGGACATCACTGCAGGTGGACAGTCAAATAGTAGTAAGTGGAGATATTCAACATTCCACTTGGGTTGGGGAGGTGCCAACAAATTGCATGATTAGAGAGCTACTCATGCTGTTGGAAGATCCAACGGTAGATGGTTATGGGTAGCATTACCGTCAACCTGAGAAAGGTCTTGAATATCTAGTCCTTAAACCATGCGATGGTGGACTCTAGCCAAACCTTAGCAGAGGGTCAAGGGCTAGCACTGGCATATTGATGCTAGATCCAAAGCGGGTGAGTCGAGGACTCTGAATATTATGAATATTGAAGCTTTGGATAAGGGAGATAGCGTTCCCCTTTCAGGTGATATGGGCCTTGAAAGGACAACCCTTCACTGGATTCCAGTTGGACTCATGGGAGGATTCTGAATCCTACATGGCAACTCACAAGAAGTGGCTAGTCCTGAGCACTTAAGAAACCTATTGTAGGGGTGAACATTCTTGAAGTGTAAATAAAGTATACCTAAACTATCCATATGTTGGGAAATAAATCAAAGTAATGTAAAACACTAACAATTTTTTTTGTATACAATTGAGTTGATAAAATCATAGGTTACGAACCCCTAGGCAATTAAACATAACTTGTTGATTTAACATAACTCTTTTGTCATCAGGAATGGTGGGGACCTCAAAAAGAGCAAATGTTAATCTGCAAGATGAGATTGCAGAGGTCCCGAGGAAGGGACCAAGATGACTCGTGAAAGATTTTGAAAGGGTACAAACTACTAAAACACCATGATGTGTGGTAAGAAAAGATAAAGAGCCTATAGTAGCAAAAGCTACCTCCATTGATGGAAGCATGACTTGAATGATCCAGCTCATGCAAGACCAACTCAATCAACAACGAGAGCTGATGGAGAGCCAGAGGGCGTAGATGAGTAAGCACATGGAACAAAAATAGGAACAAATAATCCAACAATAGGAACTTATCACTCAAAAATAGAAGGTTATTCAAAACTTGACCCAAAAATAAAACAAACAGTAAAGTTAGTCAGTTACTCGAGAGATCCACCAGAAGAAATGTAGGGGAGGAACTGCAAAAATAATTAAAGAAATTGGATATCTCTAAGTTTGATGGGTATGGATATGGAGAGTCTGCCTTAAATTGGCTAAGTGAGGCTAAAGGATATTTTGCCATCCAACCCCTTAGCTCTAAAGGGAAAACTACATGGGCAGTTGCTCATCTGGAGGGTCTTGCCAAAACTTGGTGGACCACCTATAAGAAAGTCGCTCAGAAGGAGGCAACAAACATACCATGGGAGGAATTTGTAAGAGACTTTTAAAGTCATTTCCTTACCAAGTAGTTATTTTTGAGAAACACGCAGAGTTTACAAACTTACATTAGGGTAACATGACAGTAGTCGAGTATTATCAAAAGTTTGTGCAGTTACAAAAGTATGCCCCAGAATTTGATGGACAAGAAAAATTTAAAGCACACAATTTTGTCTTGGGTCTACATCCAAATATTAGTTAGCCAGTAGGAGGGAAATCACCCCAAACACTATTAGTTGCATATGATGTCGCTCGATATGAGGAGTCAAGTCAAAAAGAGGTAAGGGATTTTTATCAACAAGAAAAATATAACTCAAAGAAAAGAAGATACCCTGAACATGATAGAAGCAAAGATCAGTATAAGAGGGATAGAGATAATAGTCGATATAGAAGTGACAACAGAAATAAAGAAAAATATCAAGGAAACAAGGGGCAGTCAGAACAGAGGCATTACCAAGATAAATGATACCATAATCAAGACAGGGGTAAAATTAACAACCAAGACAAGGGAGAGGATAAGCCGAAGAATGCGGGACCAAATGCATGCTATGCATGCGGAGCCTTAGATCATTTTGCTCGACAATGCCCTCACAGAGCTGACCGAAGGCATTCCACTAAAGAAGCCCCACACAAAATTTATGCTGCTACAGGTATACCTAACCTACGACTGATAGTTTTGTTTCAACTAGTATTTGAGGGACATGTCGAAAGCCTGTGATTGAGACAACATAGGTGGTAGCTCGAGTTAGGATCTGGTCTAACCTATTAAGCCAACCAAAAATTACTAGAATCCAATTGCTCCTTATATGTTATAGCTTACCTTTGATGCATGGACATAGAGGGTCCAATGAGATGGTGGACAGATCGAGTAAGGATCTGAACCAACCAAAACACTTAACCGATATTTGCTCTTTTTCTACAACCCTGAGAGGGTCAGTCAAATGTAAATTTGCTATGTTATAAAACATCTGCCATGTGGGGCATAAAAATCCTAAACGGGCGTAGGTGCAAGACACCAATAAAGTGGGATAATATGGACGATCGAGAAGTGATCGGTCCTGATATGGAGGTCCAATTATGACACAACCGCCAATGACTTGTGAAGTCGCAGACCACCAGAAGAGTTATGTGGATCCTAAAATGGACCCCTCAAGAATTTGCCATTGACAATAAGGTCTTTCTTCGAGATAACCGACCAAAAGTTCCAGTACATCAATTTCAATGAGCCTCAAATTTGTCGATCCTTGTGACATTGTTATTAAAATAAGTTTGTTGCCTACCAGCTCGCCCTGCCACCAAACTTGTCAAAAATCCACAGTGTTTTTCATATATTCCTTCTTCGTAAGTATATAGCTAATCTAACCCATGTCTTGGATATGTCTCACCCGCAGACAACGGATCCACAACACATTGAGGTTTGACTAGTTAGGATTTTGGGCTTCAAAACTAAGCAGTTAAGAAAAAGATTTGTGGAGCAATGTCGAATACAGTGGGATCAATACTCTGAACGAAATGCCACTTGGGAAGACCTATCTAGCATGAGAAATCAGTTCCCTTATTTGTTTGAAAATTGATACCTAAGACAAACTACTGCTAAGATGCAAATTTCTATTCTTCTTTGTAATGATGTGATGAAACTTATTATATATATATCAGATATTTTGGTTTATAAACTTTCTTTCATGAAATGTCATGACATGCTTTATTATACATGTTTGAACATAACTATAATGTTTTTATTGTATGCAAATACTTTGTTTAATTGGCTATCAAGCAAATGTGTTTACTGACTTATGTATTCTTAAGTTAACACAGGGACTGTGTTAAATCTAAGGGGGGAAGTATGTCACATCCCCACTACTTGTGATTAATTTATTTGGAAGAATGTGATCTTGTGTTTAGTTTTGTGGTGCAGGTGCAGGTCTCCGAGTCAGCGACAGAGGAGAGCACCCACCCCTTGACCAAGGCAACATATTGGAAAAGCCAGGTAAGCGGGATATGATGTTGTACCTTATGCACCGTGGTTCATGGGTACATGGAAGCCCACCATAGGATGTGCATTTGCATTGCATGCTACCTAAAATGATTGCTTGAATATTTGCATGTTGTTGATTTACACCTGATTGTTGTTTTTCGGTTGTTATTTTAAATATTACTTTTTTTTTAAATAATAATAAATACAAAATATATATGAATTTAATAAAAATAATAATAAAATATATATTCAAAGAAGTATTTATATAAAGCTCATAATAAATAAGTAAATATAATAATATAAAGATAAACAAAGTAAAATAATAAAATATATAAATGGGAATATACAATATTCATATATTTATAAAAAAAATAAACAATTGCGACTAATGTTGCTACCCCTAAAGGCTATATTAAAAATGACAAAATTCAAGTAAAGGACCTAAGTTTTAAGGAGCTTTATTAAACCAAAAGAGGGAAACAGAAGGCTTACGTGTTAGTCATAATCATTTTAATAAATACAAATGGAAAATCAAGAAACCACCATCTAGAAAAAATTCATTCGGGGTGTCGATTGCCCATCATTCGCCACTTCCTTTTTAACAGAAGCTGGTTGGTCACTTGAGGTATTGTACTCCGGATTGAGCGGAAACAGACTGAGAGGCGGATGAACTTTTTCTTGCTGCATTATAAGAAGGTCAGACTTTCCTTATAAACAGGTTATGTTGAAATCGTTGGTACACTAGTCTTGCTTGGTTGGCTATGTTTGGATGTTCTTTTATCCAATATTTTTCTTAAATTTAATCCACAAATTGCTTGATGATTAAAGATAATAGGGCTCCGATGTAAAGTTTTAATGTCAATAAAAATTTTTGTTATGAGTTATATATGGAGTTTGTGGTTTTTGAAAAAATAAAAGATGCCCTTATACATAGCTAGTAGAGAACGTTGCTTGATAATATGAGTAGAGGAATCTCAATAGGAGATTTTCTTCCCTACTGTTAAATATCTAGACCATTTAAATTAGTATATCATTATTATGATTTGAAGAATAGAGGAATTAATATTCTCTGTTGTTGATTAATTAACAAAAACAATAATTTTTTTAATTGGAGAAGATTAAAACGTAAAGGTTTGAATAAGAGCGGGTTGTGGCTAAGTGTTTTTTGAAATATCTGAACAACACTATTAAACCTTAATGTTTTCTCATTTAAAAACTCTGAATACGTCAGGAAATTTGGTGTTTTAGTTGTATTTTTGCACTTCTGTTGCTTGTGAGAATGTCATGTAGAATTAAGTGTAACAACCCCAATTGTTACTACTCAACCACTCAATTTTTTTTTTTTTAACACTTACATTTTCCATGAGGCAAGAGACATAATCATGACCTAAGATAGACTCATTCCATTTGGATCAAAGCTTATCAAGGCATATAGCATCAAGAGCTATTGAGACTTGATCAGAGTCTCTTAAGGTAGAAGTGATCAGCTTCTATGAAATCCTCATACCCCATTGGTATAAGAACATTGGCCAAGCGTAAGGTTTCATCCCATAGAAGGGAAATCACCAATAAACATACTGTCCACCAAGATCAGTACGTAGGTGAATGCCTTGAAGATGGAGAACCACACCAATGGAAAACCATCATAGATGAAATAACCTTATTAATGGTTATTCATAGGTCTTAGAGATGATCCTCTTCATCTAGAAGATATTTCTAAGACAACAATATCACTATTGTGATAAGAATCCATGGAATGCCATCTTAAATATGATTATATATAACTTTAAATCTCTTAGAAACATAATGGTTCACCCTTTGTTTAGACAACGCTTTTGTTGTACACATTGAGTTTATTACAAAAGGACATTACTTGTCCAATAAGGGTGTACCCCACCTCATGCACACTCAAGAACTTAGCTTTTAGAATATAAGATTTATTTTTGTTTTCAGTTCAAGACCAATTTTTGCCTCCTTGTGGATTTTATTCCACTTTGAATTTCAATGTGTTCTAATTTGATCCATAATGAGTGTTTGTGAGGTGAATATAAACTAATGGAGCCTTTTATGATAGACTCTATTCATTATAACCATAGATCTGAAACATCTCATTAGAGATCCACTTAAGCAGAAATTATATTCCATTATGAATAGCTTCTATGAATTCCACACATCTATTGAATACAAGAAGTAAAACTAATTATCTTCATCATTAACATTTAACCAATTTAATCTAGAAAGTAAATGGCACAATCACATATCATTAAATCATCAACATGTTAGAAATTATTCATACATTCTTAGCATTATAAATGAAATTGCTGAATGAATAACATGCATAACTATCCCGTTATATTATTTAACCATCTCATCCACATATATCATTTTAATTTTGAAATTAAAAGCAATAGGAACAAGAAATAACACATCAACCCACAAAATAGAGTGACACAATGTTTTATCCTGGGAAAACCCTGACGGGAAAAACCTAGCCTCCAAAATGTATTCTTTCCTCATATTCATAAACTTAAGATACCAAGATTACAAGTATAGAAGGGTATCTACCGATCCCTTTCAATCAAATACAAGTCAAGGAATACCATTATTCCATCTCATGTTTATGATGCAATTAAGGAATTTTCCCAATTCCTTTCTCTAAGTCATCATTATAACATTAAGGTATTTCTCATACCAAAAAGGAATCCACCTGTTCCTTTAAAATCAATGATGCAATTAAGGAATCTACCAGTTCCTTTCTCTAAGTCATCATATGAATGTTAATAATTTACATATGTTTATGATAATCATTGGAATCACATTTTGGAGAAGTCTCATAGACTTTGGAGGGAACCTTATAAATTCCCTCAAGAATGAATACAAATCCATTATTTTCTTCTCTAAGTATCCATACTAAGTGTATGAAGAAGGAAGCTTATAACTTCCTCAAGAATGGATTCTCCATCCACTCTTATTTAGAACCTTAATCATATTAAGGTAGTATTTATCTCACATTTTCTATGCATCAAACCAAGAATAGATCCTTGTCTATTCTTTCCTTAATTTTTTATTATAGATTTCATGGTTTGAGAGGATTCAATCTCCTCTCATCCATTCTAACCTCCAAATCATACCAATTTCACTAGTCCATAAATCCTATATATGGTCATTAATCGTATGATTGAATATAGTGAGGAAACCCCATAATTTCCTCTAAATATTCTTCTAAAATTTGCAAAAATTTGATTACATTAAAATATAGTAAAAGGGTGTTATTTTCCCTTCCCTATCAACTGGTTATATATTTCCACTATTCATTTACTATTCACTAGTCACTATTCACTATTCACTATTCACAATAAAATGAACACTACGTTCATCCTCCTACACACATAATCGACATGTGTAGACATCGAATTCTGATAATTTTGTGCTAGAGTTACTATTCATATTCATTATTCACTATTCATTTACTATTCACTATTCACTATTCATTGTTCACATAGCCCCCATTGGCTACCTAAGCTCCTTCTCACTTCTAGCTCCTAGCCACCATGTGGCCATCCATTTAACCTACCATGGGTTAATATTCACCCTAGGTTGGTTAGTATACAAGGAAAACCTTCCTACTTTTTCCATATAGAGGGACCCCACATCACTTAAAAATTCAATGCTTTCTTTTTTTAAGCAAATAAGCAATGTATTCCCTCAAATATAATTATGCATATCTTCAATATAAATTCCCACACTATATCTATGCATCTCAATGATATATTTCCATAATATATTAGAAAGTCCATTATCTAAGTACTACCACAATACTTTAAAATATCCACTATCTAAGTATTTCATATTATAATAAAAATACTATCATCTAAGTATTTTTGCAATACTTTTAAGAGTCTACGATCTAAGTATTTCCACAATAAATTAAAAAGTTGAATATCATGATTTTTTTTATCCTACAAAATCAAATATAACTTCCACAAAGAAGAGATCCAACCTCATGATCCAAGTTGGGTTGAACTAGACCTCTCATGTTAGTCTCCAAAGCTTATCTCCTACTTCCTTTTTGTGCTCCCGTCCATGCTTACTTCCAGATCTACCTCTTTAGTCCACTCATATTGGCCAAATGCCCTTAATTTAGGACTTAGTACTCTCCAAAGACTTTTTGGTTTCTGATCTACCAATAAGGTAGAGAGCATACTCCCTAAGTCCAAGATTTCCTAGCCTAAAATTTAGTACTCTCCCAAAGATTTTTGGTTTCTGATCCACCAAGGTGGAGAGCATACTCCCTAAGCTCCAAGATTTCCTAGATACCCCTTTCTTCCCAAGGTGTCCTCTATTTATAGGAAAATTTCCCACTTATGGCCAAATAGTGGCCTTATTATTTTATTATTAAAAGATGCCTTGGGTCCCTTAAGACTTATCATGTCACGTAGAGGGTAATCCAGGAAGTAGAAGAGGGTCCAAATAAGGATAAGGTAGGTGACCTTCTCTTGTTTTATGTTCCCTTTTCATGGGAACAAATACAAAACTAATACTATTGAGGTATAGAATAGATACAAAGCTAGGACTATTAATGATAATAGGAGAGATCTCCCTTTTATTTCCATCGATGTAGGGAAGCCAAATGGATAATTCCCAAAAGGATGGGATAATTCTTATATTTTTTTAATAATTCTAAAGTCCTTTAAAGTTCAATAAAAATTGGGTCCACTTTGTGGACACCTAATTATTTTAATAAAAATGGGTGGCTATCTACTACTATTTGATAGACGGGTGTTGCAAGATTGAAATTGGAAGAATCCCACCTACCATTCTAGTCATCCTAAAGCTACCATGTGGAGTATAAGCCAAAAGTAGGAAAGAAAGGGTCCTACTAAGGATAAGATAGGTGGTCCCTTTGTTTTGTTTTATGTCCCCCTTTGGTCCACATCCCTCCAAAGCATCCCTAATTAAACAATAGAGGAGAGAATCTCACCTTTCTCTCCACCAACCAAATTATGTCGTGAGGGAAATAAGATAGGATTTTAGTATTAAATAATACTAGTGCCTAATTTGGTCCAATAAGAATTGGACATTTAATTGCATTAAGATTAAATGCAATTAACCTTATTATTAAACATTAAACATGCTTAATTATTTTTATTATTTTCCCTCCTAAATTCCTTCAAAATTCCTAAATTGGAATTTTGTAAATTTCTTTAGGGTCTATGACCCTTTTTGTTGAACATTAATTGATCCCAAGATCAATTAATGTCCTATTGATAGGGTTCGAGGGTAACGGGTCGTGACATTAAGGACCACACTGACCCTGTTCTAGCTCCCTTTTATACCATGGTCGGAGGGGGAAAGTAAGTTCTCTTGACGTCTGGTATTGTCGACAAAGGCGGTTTGTCTGAAAACTAAAGATAACCCAGTCAGGAACAAGTGACACCTAAAACATTAGATTGTGATAACATTATATGGTTGTGAGCTCTGTGCTGAAATGTCAGTTTTTAAAACCCTATGTAAAACACAGTTGTGGTTTAATATTAACCTCTTGATGTCATCGGATTGTAATGGTTTCAGTTAGCTATGTGTTTGGCTGTAGAATTTAGTAAATGTAGACCAGGACCTAGATAATGTGGCCATTTAACCTGACTATATTTAACCGTGATAAAGAGTTTATTATTATGGCATGCACTGCATGGACTTTACATATGTGAAATATAGCATCGATTGTAAATGGAGGAAATGTGAATAGCTTTTAATTTTCCCTAGAAAAGGTTTTATTAAATGAAGACAATTATTTTTATTTTAGAAAAGGAAATGAAAGTTTATTTAAAATACTATGTGACTTTCATTATAAAATAAAGAGCATCTTTAGTTTTAGAAGTTAAGTTTAAAGTTTTAAAATTATATTATTTTGTTTAATATGGGTATTATCTTGCCATAATAGTATATGTATTTGTATATACAAAAGGTCTTTATTTATATTGTAGTGTTAAATACGAGCTTTATTTTGTTAGCTTAGTATTTGTGTTTATAAATGGTACAAATTAGAGGTTTTAAAATTATATTGCTTTATTTAAAGTTTTATCTTCATAAAGGATATGGGACAAGTTATATTTAAAACAAAATGTATACAAAAAATTTGAAAAGCTGTACATAATGTTAAGAGGTTTCATTATTTAATTTTAGTTATGTGTTCTTAGATGAAATTTTACAATTAGCTTGAATTTACATAACATTTCAAAAACCAATATAATTTATATTTAAAAGTATATCAAGTATAAAGGTATTTGCATTAAACAATATTGTTTTATATAGGCCTTGGAATTTTTATATTTCATATTCTGAAAACAATGGCAATCTACAAGCCTATTATCACACACTAAGACATAGAAAAAGAGTTAAGAATTCAAGTTCAGACTTGGTAAGAATTGCTTTGCTTCTGATATGAGTATGTTGAGAAAGGACCTACTCTACCCAACTACACTAAGTCACGAGGTGACTTATGTGCAATTGTGCCACTGTACTCCAGCTATACAAGGACAAAGGTCCAAGTTGTCGAGTGTAAAGAGCGATGGTATGGGACGTCGCTCCAGGTGGACAGTCAGATAGTAAGTGAAGATATTCAACATTCCACTCGGGTTGGGGAGGTGCCAACAAATTGCATGATTAGAGAGCTACTCATGTTGTTGGAAGATCCAATGGTAGATGGTTATGGGTAGCATTACCGTCAACCTAAGAAAGGTCTTGAATATCTAGTCCTTAAACCATGTGATGGTGGACTCTAGCCAAACCTTAGAAGAGGGTCAAGGGCTAGCATTGGCATATTGATGTTGGATCCAAAGCGGGTGAGTCGAGGAATCTAAATATTGTGAATCTTAAAGCTTTGGACAAGGGAGATAGTGTTCCCCTTTTAGGTGATATGGTCCCTGAAAGGGCAACCCTTCGAAGGATTCTAGTTGGACTCATTGGAGGAGTCTGAATCCTACATGGCGACTTGCGGGAAGTGGCTAGTCCTGAGCACTTAAGAAACCTATTGTAGGGGTGAACATTCTTGAAGTGTAAATAAAGTATGCCTGAACTATCCATATGTTGGGAAATAAAGCAAAGTAATGTTAAACACTAACAATTTTTTTTGTATACAATTGAGTTGATAAAATGGGGTTGTTACATAGCTTGAATAACTACAACTATCAATCTAATTATTTCTAGAACATGATAAAATAAATCTCATATATGCATGGATGAATAACATATCATAAAAACTAATAAAATAATCCTAAATCCTAAATACTAACTTCATATATTATTATTACTCCTCATGCCTCCCAATAATAGAAGAATTAGACTCCAATGCTTTTATAAGAGAAGCTAATATAGAAGAACATTGGTAATCTAGTGAACCACTATGTCAAACACTCGATCAAGATCCAACAAAATCTACAAATTGGGTACCAAGTAGATATGAGGACTAATGATATCAATGATGCCAAGAGATGTGTTATTTTCAAGATAATGCTTGATCAAAACTTAGTCTCCACCCTAGGAATAAGGAGGAAGTTGACAAGGACCCATGGCTTGTTGTTATTGTTGTTGAGTCTTCTACAAAAGTGGAATCTTCTAGGATGAAGGAGGTTGCAAGTTTTGGATAGAGAAAGATGCTTGTGTGCTAATTCGATAATGGACTTGGTTATAGAAGAAAACAAATCAATGCCATGATGAAGTATAGAAAGTGCCTTTAGTTACAACTAGCAACAAATATATGCATAAAAACTTTTGTGTAGATCTCAATAGAAGGATAAGGTATTAGCTTGGGATCTAACAAACTAACTAAACTTAGGACTAACAAGTTGACTAACTAGAAATAGCAATATAATTATTTCTAGAACATGAGAAAATAAATCTCATGTATACATGGATGAATAACATATTACAAAAACTAATAAAATAATCCTAAAGCCTAACTAATAACATCATATATTATTATTCCTCATCATAGAAGCAATCTAAATCTATGGTCTATAGTTAACTAGGTATGCGTACAAAGCCAATCCTTCCCCTAGTGTCATATTTGAGAAACAAAGAAAGTAATTTTGCTTACTTCTTATGCAAAGATATTTTTTGGATATTGTATGAGTTGAATAATATCTACGAATATTGATTTCCTGCTCTTTTCCATAGATATAATTTTTTTTTAGCTCTAAAGTAAATAATAATATGAATATTTATATCTTGATTTATTTGTTAAAGCCCTAATTTTGTATCTAATTTATAGGCTTTGGGGTTCAAATAAACTGTTGGACTCTAAGGTTAGTAAGGAGAGGCATATAGGATTAAAAATGTTATTTAGGTCATTTGAGTACAACCAATATCGACATATTTTCACCTATAAAGTTTAAGGGGGATATTGCATATGGGGATATAGAACAAGTTTTATCAATTTGTAGCATTTAGAACATCATATTTGATTTTAGATTTTAGTCTACTAAATCAAACATTTTTTAGTTTGCACTATATAGGTCAACTAGGAAGGCTTTGAGTGAGACTTCTTAACTTATATTGCATTTGAATAGGTAAGGTCAATGAGTTTTGATTTTTCCAAGACTAGTAGATTTCAATAAGTAAAGCTAAGCTCATAGTGGAGATTATCAATACCCAGTATATGATGTCAGAGGATGGATAAATATCAGCAAGTGTTTATGCAAATATTGACTAGGAAAATCAAATATTTTACACTAATACTAAGGACAAGGATCTAAGTCTTGTTTAGAATGAAGAGATTATGTTCACCATCCTAAATCCTCCTAATTTATTCACTAGAAAATGGATACATATGTGTATCATAAAGTGTTATAGATATTAAGAAATTTTTGGGAAGAGTAAGGGCATACAAAAGTAGCATTGTGAGTTAAATAGAGGCACCTATTCAATATTATCTAATACAAAAGAGAGAAATTTTCTCACATGTTAAAGGAGATATTGTCCTAAATATTTACTACATGGATGACAAAGGTAATAGTTTTTGTAAATCTAGAAAGAAAAAGAAGTGAAATCACATTTAGTAGAGATGGAAGCAAATAGCTATCAACACCATTAGAAGACAACACAACAAGATGCTTAACTAGTTGAGGAGAAGATTGAACCAAATGTAGTGCATATGTAAAATACACGTCAATGAAAAGTTATACTTTTCAAGGAGCAAGTCCTCATCTTGGAGGTATAAGGATTCATCAATAAAATATTAGTAGCACATATGAAATGGTTAAATATATGAGATAATTGTATGTAAATGACGTAAAATCTAGAGACTTTCCAACCATGGACGTTAGTGGAAGTTGTGATCCATATATTGAGGTTAACATAGGAAACTACAAGGGAGTTACCAAATGCTTTGAGAAGAAAATAAATCTAGAATGGAACCAGGTTTTACATTTTCCAAGGAAAATATATCGTGTCATCTATAGTAGAAGTGGTGGTGAAAGATTAGTGTTTTGTGAAAGATGACTTTATTGGGTGTTTAATGTTTGATCTTATTAAATTTATCACTAGGGTTCCTCCTAATAATACCTTGGCATATCAATGATAGAGGTTGAAAGACAAAAAGAGGAGTCAAAGGTGAGCTTATCCTTTCAATATGGATGGATACACAAGCAGATGAAGCCTTCCTAGAAGCATGGCATTATGATGTAGTTGGAGTACAAAGTGATAGGGTTACAAATATTTGATTGAAGATTTACATATCTCCTAAACTTTGGTATGTGAAGGTAAATGCGATTGAGGTCTAGTATTTGGACCCAAGTGACAAGATAAGGTTTCCTAAGGTCTATGTTAAAGTATAGCTACAAAATTAGTTGTTGAAAACAAGTCTCAAAATCGAACCACAAATATCCTTTGGAATGAAGACCCCCTTTTATTGTCGTAGAGCCCCTTGAAGGACACTTAGTACTCACAGTAGAGGACCAACAGTCATAAAAAATATGAGGTTGTATGGAAGACTATAATTTTATTATCATCAATACCAAGGCATTTGGATAATAAACCTATGTGCTGCAAGTGGTTCAACCTTGAAAAGCATTTTATAGTTAAATAAAGAAGAAATAAAGTATGTTTTCATGTAGGATTCATCTAATACTATTTCTTGATGGTGGGTATCATATTCTAGATGAATCTAGACATTTTATAAATGATATGAGGTCCATTGCTAAGCAATTATGGAAGATTTTAATTGGTGTCTTGGAAGCATGTTGAGTGTCCTAAACTTACTTCCCATGAAGGCTAAAGGTGGAAAAGGAAGTATTGATGCTTAAGGTGTTACAAAATATGGGTCTAAGTGGGTTAGGACAAGGAAAATTGTAGATGGTTTGAATTTGAAACGGAATGAGTAATACAACTAAAATTTTTATGACCCTTGCATTGTCATAATTATGAGAGTTTTTTTAGAAATCATCTCCGTGTTGAAATGGTGATAAAGTAGAAACTAAGGATACTAAGATTTCCAAAGCAAGAATTTGTCTCTCAACTTTGGAGATAGAAAGGATACATACCCTTTATATCCTTTTTTAGTGTTGCAACCTTTAGGAGATAGAAATATTACATATCATAATTGTAATATTCAATCTCAACATTTTACAATTAACATATCTCAACCTATTCTTTATATTAAATATTTATATTTTTTAATACAAAAATATTTTCAATTGCATGAACTAACCATTATACATCACTTATGACCATGTGAAGATAGTCGTTCAAAACTAGGGCAACGTTAGGAGCAATGTAGGGCTAGGGTTATAGTAAGGCAATACATTTTGTACTAGGCATATAATTTTTCAGCTAAGTTTCTTTTTCCCCTTCTTTTTCTTAGAAATTTTGCTTGCAAATTATTTTAGGTTTTTTTCCTATATTATAATTGCTATAGGATATTCTGGTAATTTTTAGTAGATTTTGAGTTTTAGTTTCCTTCCCATGGACTTATTTATAGTTAAATCCTTAGAATAATATCTAATAGTAGAGGTTAGTGAGTGCTTCATAGAGGAGCAATCATCATATCTCAAATATTGGGTAGTTTTTGGTAAATTTAATGGGTCTTGACCAAGGGCTTCAACCTTGAGAAAATGGATTGATAGGAGTTGTAACTCTCCAATTGTGATTCTATAATTTCTTCCTAGAATTGTTTTCCAAGGAGAAAATATATATAATCCTAAAATGGGGTCCTTAGTTTATGGGAAGAGCGATACTCTTCCTTACTTACTGGTATGAAGGCTTTGTGCCTAAAAATGTAAATCTATCCCTAGTACCAGTCTAGGTTAGGATGTATGGATTACCCATTGAATTTTAGGAAATAGAAACCTTTAAGGCAATATGCAACACTTTGGGAGAATTCCTTAAGATTTCAAGAACTACAAGAGATGGATTATTGGCTATTTATGCTAGGATATTGGTCATGATTGATATAAGTAAACCTTTACCAAAATCAATCATTCTTAAGTATGGGGGTAAGTTATGGATCCAAACCATAGATTATGAAAATATATATTTTATATGTAGAATATGCCATGAGGTGGGGCATATTGAAATATCATGCCTTAAGAAGAGTCTAGAAAAATAATATGTAGAAAATCACAAGAGAAATTTACAAATGGAAATGAATGGGGATGGTTTTCAACTTCCAAAAAATAGGTCTAGACATATGAAAGTAAACCAATAATTGAGATAGATGAAGGGACTTATGCTAAAATTAATATCTTGACAATGATTGGTTCGGATCATTGACCAATAAGAGTTAAAATGGTGATAAGTGGATTAAAAATATATCATATTTTAAATATGAGCAAATGTGGGAAGACCATCCTCAATTTGTTGATATAATAGCAAAAACATGGAATTATTTAGGAAATAGTGGGTTGTATACACTTCCTAAATAAATTAAATCAATGACATCTAGATTAAAAGCATGGAACAAGAACGTTTTAGGAAATATTATTTAGAAGAAAGAACTAAAAGATAAACTTTTAAAATTCCAAAAGATGATCATAATAATCCAAGCTCAAAGAAAAGGGAGTTTCTTAGTGGATACCATAATATTTTGAGTAAGGAAGAAAAAATTTAGAGATTAAAATCAAGACAAAATATGTTTAAAAAATAAGATAAGAATGCAAATTTTTTACATAGGATGACAATAGTTTAGATATTAGCATCCAGAATTAGTAGAATTAGATCAACACAAGGGGTCTGGATTGGAAACCAAAGTGAAATCAGAAATGAGATAAGGTTTTTTAATCAGAATATTCTAGGATCAGAAGATTTTGAACCTCTTAATGATAAACTTCTACAAAAAGTACCTTCAATTATAAAAAATGAAGACAATATGAAACTAATGGAGCCTATTACTTTGGAAGAAGTTCATTCAAATATTTTCTCTTTTGATAAGGATAAATCCCTAGGTCTAGATGGGCTCTCTATAGAATTCTATTGACATAATTGTGATGTTGTGAAGGATTCTTTATTCATGGCAGTGGAACAATCTAGGGTAAAACAATATGTTCCTTATAAATTAAATGTGACATATCTTACCCTAATTCCAAAAAAGAATTATGTATAATTGTTTTATTCATTTAGGACCATTAGCCTATGTAATATGGCATGTAATATTATCTCCAAAGTTATGAAAAATGAATGAGACATTTGTTAGAAAAAATTAGTTCAGAAGAGAAAGGAGGATTTGTGAAAGGGAGATAGATTCTGGATAAAATCATAGTAGTTCATGAAGTTATGCATTCAACAACTTCAAGAAAAGAGAGAGCAATGATTTTAAAAATTGATATGAGTAAAGCCTATGATAGGGTTAAATAAGATTTTCTTTTTTGCAGTATTAGAAAAATTTGGATTTGGTAAGAAATGGGTCAGATGGATTAAATCTTGTGTCTCTACATTTTCATATTCAATGTTGGACAATGGGTTAGTAACGAAATCATTTAAAGCCAAGATATTTCTTAGAAAAAGAGATCCTCTATCACCATATTTGTTCACTATTATGGTAGAGGTTTTGGGTAGGAACTTGAAGAAGTCTAATAAATATGGGCTAATAAGTGATTTTAAGGTTAGTAATAACATTGAAAACATCATCCATCAACAATTTGTAGATTATTGAAAGCACGAGGATACGGAAGCAAAAAGGAAACACCAAGTGCGATGCAAGCGAAGCCAAAGATAATGCTAAATCCTATGAATTGAAAAATGCATGAAAGGAGAGAAACATAAATGAATCGAAACCAGATAGAAAGCAAATATGGAATACAACCATTTTTATTATTTTGCTTTAAATCTCGGTTACAACACGTCTCCTCCATTTTTAGGGGCTAGGAGCATTAAATAAGGTTTTGTTACACCATGGGTGGTATGCCTTCTTTCGCATGCCCACATGTAAAATGGGCGGACCAAACATTGTCATCGCTTGCGTGAAAGGGTCTTTGATTCTTTGCTACTCCTCCAGTGTCGATATCCTACGTTCAAGGAAACAGAAAACAATCAGTAGCACCTGCGGATGAAATGAAACATGCAATCCCCGGGCCTACGATTAGTACATGCAAAAAGATAAATAAAACGATAATTAAAAGAGATCTAAATAAGCTAAAAACTTGATAGATGCATGAGAACATCACCAGGAAGGCACTACAAAAATAACAGTAAAAAAATTTGCCACGGATTTCTAATCGCTCCGGGGTGGGACGATTAGACCTGCAACAAAACGTCAGAAAGCACTGTCCCAAATCTCCCATCTAGGAGGCTCCAAATCACCTACAAAGTTAGGGGTTAGGTAAAATGGGGTATTTTGGAAAGACCCAGAAGGTCATATTTTGCCAATTCAGCCTCTATCATCGGGAATTTGATGATGCTACCTGCATGTTAGCGAAAGCGAGAAATAACAAAAACATGATCAAAACTGCTCAGAATTACATGAAATTTGAATGCAAGCCTATCTAAGCAACCTAGAATAAAATGCAAAAATAACAGAACTAAAATATGCTATAGATTTCTAATCGCTCCAGGGTGGGGTGATTAGGACTGCAGCAGTGCGGGGGGTGCCCGGGGGCAGGACGCCCACCGTTTGGGGCCTGATTTTGGCACTAATCCACTTGGGATGGGTCCAAAACCTCTTGTGGGGTGTTGTCAAAAAATTTGAGTGGGATACTATGGCCAAATTTTGGGTTTGGGGTCCGAATTGCGCTTTCAATAACCACCCAATGACCTCCCTTCCAAAATAGAGATCAAGGATGTGAAAGGCACAATCAAAAGTGAGTATGCAAAATGGTAGCACTTCGTTGCTCAAAATTCTCCTTCTCTATATATCTTTAGGGTGAGAAGACTCACCATTTTATAGACCTAATGGTCTCTATGTATGAGCATGCAGAGGCACCACTTGGCAATCATGCCTTTCCAAGGGGGGAGAAGATTCCTCCCTGATTAAGGGCTCCATGACTGCCTCTGTAACTGCCTCTAGCACTCCAAAATGCTCACTCGCACTCCCATTCAATGAAGGAGTTAAATGGCGAATTTGGGTTGTCATTTGTTGAGATTTGACCTTTTGCCAGTCAAACCTGCTATTCGCCCCACCCTAGAGTGAATACTGCTAATTGTCCCTAGGTGGAATGAATACTAGTTTGTAATCATCCCTAGGTGGAACGAATAAGGAGCAGAGTACCTGAGAGGTGCCAAATTGATCTCTGACCTTCAAAAACTACTATGAGAGTGGTTAGGACTATTATTTAACCTCTGAGGGCTGCCTTGGGGGCTGTGTGCGTCAATGTGATCAGCGTTTGTAGCCACATAATCAGATTGGTGTTGTTTTGGTGTCTATAGATGCCCCTTTTGAGATGCACTGTGTGTGGCACAGTGCTGAGCAAAAATAGATAACCAAAGCACTAATTATTAAGGTTTCGTAGTAACCTAACCAACTTTTGATGTCCCAAGTATGGAAAGGGCATGCATTATTTAGTCCTTGCTTTTGACGAGCTAAGGAAATCAATTCAAGTGTTAACCTTTTTTGGTGAGGTGTTACTTGATCTTGGACATTGATCAGTAATGAATAAGCAAAGGGCGCAACCTTTTGTCTATGGGAACCTTGAGTTCATGATTCACGAATGCCAAGTTTTTGATCAGCTTGTGATTATTGCTTATTTGCTGCCCCAAGCAGGGGCGTGATTGTATTTATCAATGATTCTTCGAATGCATGCCATTTCCTTAATTGGGTGTGTATTTGTTGATTGGTGACTAAGTGTGACTACCTCCTCAAGCGACGAATCGATGAGGGAATGACCTACATGAGAAAAGCGACGAGTCGCTTGACCCAATGTGACTTGTGTAAGGGTGCCTTTCAGTTGTTTATCTGTGAATGTGTGTGCAGTTTCCCAACATTTTGACCCTTTTTTTTTGGGTGGGTGTTAACCCTTTTTGGGACGTCGTTTTGGGGATGAAATTCTCGACAATTCGTCCTCTCGTGGAGTGGTCCGGCTATGGTAGCCTTCTTAGGGAGTATTATAGTGAGGATTTGTGACTGCGATGTCTATTTTGCATGCTAAGAAGTAGAGGCTCAAAGGCGCCTTGTTCGGAAATGTTATTGCTATTTTTGGGTGGGTTTGGACCCTTTTAGGGGCACCATTTGGGGATGAAATTCTCGACAATCCATCCTCTCGTGGAGCGGTCCGGCTATGGTAGCCTTCTTAGGGAGTAGGATAGTGAGTATTTGTGACCCCGACGTCTATTTTGCATGCCAAAAATGTAGAGGCACAAAGGTGCCTTGTTCGACAATGTTATTGTTATTTTTGGGTGGGTTTGGACCCTTTTTGGGGCGTCGTTTGGGGATGAAATTCTCGACAATCCGTCCTCCCGTGGAGAGGTCCGGCTATGGTAGCCTTCTTAGGGAGTAGGATAGTGAGGATTTGTGACCCCGATGTCTGATGTGCATGCCAAAAATGTCAATGCAAAAGCACTCTTATTGGATAATTTTATTATTTGTTTTTGTGCATTTTGGTGCATTTTTTTGCTGTTTTTGAAATTTTTGCTCTGTAATCGTCCCTGGGTGGGACGAGCGCTAACTAGAGTCCTTGTCCCAGGGTGGAACGATTACAAGCTAAAAAACCTATTTAAGGGCCAAAACTAGGTTTTGGGCTCATTTGCATTCGATTTTTCTGGCGAGTTGGAGCTCTAAGGAGGAGGAGGTCGAGTCTGCGAAGCGAAGCGCTGTCAAATTTTTCTCGACAACATGAATTCATGAACCGGATTGAGCAGCGAAGCCGAAGAGAGACCGGTAAGTGCTCCTTCTCGTTTAGTTAGCTTGTGTTTTATTTTACAGTTTTAAAATCGTAATTTATTGTGAATTTGTTTTTTCGTATAAACGAAGGAAAAACCCGAGGCTAAAAAGAAATGTTTTTTATTTTTTGTTTGTATTTTTATTAAGGTTATAAGAAACCCTAGGTTAAACTGAGAGCAAACCCTAGCTTTAGAAAATTTGTTTTTATTCTGATTTTTCATTTGTGAACTTTAGTTGTAAACCCGAGGTTAACAAAAAACTGTTATGTTGATTTTGATTTTTTTTTGTTTTTATATATCAGTTTAAACGTAGAGTTAAAAACCCTAGGTACTGAAAAACTATTTATGAATTTGTTTTGTTTTTGTTTATTATTAGTCAGTTTCAAACTTAAAGTTAAAAACCCTAAGTGCTGACAAACTGTGTTTTTTGAATTTGTTTTGTTTTTGTTTATTATTAGTCAGTTTCAAACTTAAAGTTAAAAACCCTAAGTGCTGACAAACTGTGTTTTTTGAATTTTTTTGTTTGTTATGAACTGTTTTTAGCTGTACATTTGTTAGGTGTGATTGTATAGTTTATTGAACTGTTTTGTTGTACGTTTATGCATTGTTGTATAGTTTGGTTGTTTTTTTGTTATCATGTTTTTTTTAATGTTTTGTTGTTTTTGTTTTGCAGGTGGTGAAGAGTTGGTACCGTCAGCCGACGGTGTTCTCTGACGCCTGGGAGGCATTGACTTTGGTGGACTGGGAGTGGCTTGACGCCCTTGGGCTCAAGCATGTGATGCAACTAGAGCCTGTGGTGGGGATCGGGCATACCTGACCGCGTTGATCAACCTATGGGATCCCCACACCAATACCTTCCATCTCCCAACAGGGGAGATGACGGTGACTCTCGAGGATGTCTATCGGATGCTGCAGATTCCGATAGACGGGCTTCCTATTAGGACGACGCCACGTGATCAGTGGATGGCAGTGCTGACACGATGCTTTGGTCATGGGGAGGAGTTGCGTGTGGACAGCCCAGTGGAGAGGGCAGAGGGCGACTACCAGATTCGGATGTACCAGTTGTTTTAAAATGTAGTTAAGGTTTTCTAAGATTTAGATGTGTAAATTTACTAGACAAGACTGTACAATTATTTCACAAGATTTTTTGAACAAGGTATGAATCAGACTTAAGTTTGACCAAGTTATTTCATATCCTTGTGTGTGCAATTGAATTCATTTATGTGGTATTTGTCAGGCCATTTGCGATATTGTGTAAGCCAACAATAATTTTACAAAAGGGCTAATTAATGCCTAAAGGGATTACAAAAATTATGTGCTTTTTACCTAAATAATTTAAAAAAAAAAACTATTTAATGCAATTTTACAATGTTGTTGGAGGGACAAAATTTTAAAAAGCACTAAAAATACTTAATTCAAGAAAAAATTTATATTTTGAAAATTATTCTCTTTTTAATTAAAAATAATTAAACCCCTTTTTTTGAAAAAAGTAAAATTAAAATTTACCCCTTTAAAACAAATTAATGATTTTTCAAAGCTGGTCAACATAAGCCAATGAAATTGGGTCAACCTTGGTAGGAAACAAAAATCTGTCAATTGTGTGTGGTCAATAGAGGATGTCAATCAACAATCAAAGCAAGACATTCAACAAGAGGCATCACTTGACGTGTATTTAATTCTTGTTAGAGTTAGTGGGCACTGGATACCTTAATAGGGTGTTTTCTCCCTTTATAAAATTCTTAGAAGCCTTTATCCTAGGAGATGTGGGACTAAACCAAAATACCAATGCACACCAAACCCATTTTCGAATATCACCACATGTCTCTGCCTCCATCGTTAGATCTAAATAATAATTCCTTGACACGTGTTGCCTCACGAGTCATCATCCATGAAAGATTTAGATTGGTTGAGATCCACCAATAGGATTTCAGATCTGCTTACCTTGGTATTCATGTAACCAATCAAAGAGAAGTTGGAAGTATGATCCAAAATCTTCTTGACCAATCAAAACATGATATAGAATTTCTTATTAGGTTCTTGGATTTTATGCTTCTATATCTATCCTATGTAGCCTTAGGATTTACAATAGTCTTGGATGGTGTGTAAGGGGTCTTTTGGTTTGGTCTTGAGGTATTGTGACCTCGAGATCTATGTAGGTACAAAGTGGACCAATATTGCTAGGAGTTGAGGATCGAGTTGATGACCACTTGTTGTCGACCAATTTTGGCATTCTGAAGGTCATGTGGATGACCTGAGGTAATTGAAATATGATACAACATTACCTTGGGTGATGTTAAAAGTGCTTATAGGTGACAGGGTCTAGTCGCATGATGTAGGTGACAATATTTGATTGCCTATCGCAAGTGATCAACCCCCCTTTTTAAAAAAAATTGAAAGATTTTTTTAAATACTAAAAGATCTCAATGCACACAATTGTTTTTTGAAGGCTTGGAAGCCTTTTTTCTATAAATAAATTTAAAGACAATAAAATAGTAAAATATTGCAATCAAACCAAATTATAAGTAGAGGAAATTGCAGTAGAAATAAAGATAACACATTTAGAGAAGAAATGGATATTCAAGAGCAGGATCAAACTCTACTGGTGATATTCTAGTGTAGATCATTTGAGAATCCTTTATAAATTATTGACAAAGTAGGTGGAGGAAGGTGGCACAAGGCGTTCTTCAGAGCTCATTTCTCCTTCAAATGATCCTATAGTGGTGAAGGGAGATCTGAATGTATGACCTCCTCGTCATTTCACTCTTCCCTCACAATAATTTCCTCACAATAGTTCCTCCATTAAATTAAAGAAATTTGATTCTCACAAGAAAGACTATATCTAGTTCAAGGGAACTAGAATTCATAGATGCAATATTGGACTGACTACCAAAAAGAGCTTAAAAATGACAAGATCTTGTTGGTCGGTAGTTACCCAAAACCAACAAGCAACATGAGGTCAGAAGTGCACCCAAAACCTCTACAACTCCTATGCTCTAATACCACTGATGTGGATCCAAATGAAGCTAACAATTACATTGAAATGCAAGGCTTAAATAGGCCCATCTTACAACCAATTCCCCTTGAAATGAGCAACCATTTCCTTGGATTGAGCAACCAATTCCCAAATTGGGAAGATAAGCTTTATTCAAAATGCTCATTCATGGGATAGCCTCTTATGTTCCTAACTTCCAATATCCCTCTAGAATATATTGGGAAACCTAGTCCTAGGGACTAAATCCAATATGAGCTCATAAATCTCACATTTTACAATTTTCCACAAATTGCTTGTTAGCCTAAAATAAGACTAAGTCCTAATTTCAATAGACTAAGCTTGCTTAAATTATTCCTCATCATGCATTGATTATACACTTAGGTTATAAGAAATAATACAAGCAAACAAGTCTAATTTCTATATGCACTTTGGTTATTAAATGATAATGCAATGATTTACTCTGTAGACTAGTTTATAATAATGATAGAATGTAAAATGATTGGTCCTCTAAGATGTGTTCAAATTTAAAATATAGTCTAGAAATATTCTAAAACATGTACTCATCGCAATTGTCTGCTAAAATTAAGGAAAGTCAGTTATAACATAGCAATAGTAAACAAATTAAAGAAACGATGGGAGATAATAAGAAGTATAAGGTAGGTGCCCATGGGCACCCCAATATATCACATTTTATTCATACTTATGATACAAATAGATTCTCAATTAGGGGTATTTATAGTGATATAAAATCCCCAATGAGGGTTAATCTCAAGCTAACATAAACTTAACGTTGAGTTTAACCATACAATAAAATAATAATAAATTATCCTTTTAAGTAATGTTATCCATAAAGGTGGATTAACCAATACCACTAACGGTGAAATATGAAAGGGGTTCATAGGCTTACATGAACATACTTGTAGAATTACATAAATGATGAATACATGTATGCTTACATAATCATTTCCTAATGGCTACATTAATCATGCTCATAAGCACTTCTTCACACTTTTGGCCTTGTCCTAAACAAGATTAGATTACACAAATTTTAACACCCCCCATAAATTGAGTTGAGAAAGCCCATGAGAGAAGGCATTAGAGGTAACACCTCCTCCCTAGTAGTACATTGTTATTCCTCCATCCTAATCTTCATCATCAGAAATCTTATATCCAACCCTCAAGAATTATGTCTCAATCTTTTTCAACCTTGTAATGTAATTCTTGGAGTGTCCTCTTTATAATACTCATTAGTATTTAACTTCTTTAAAACCTTAGGCTTACCCTTAGGCACATGCGCCTTAGATTCCATTGACTTGAAATCTTTTGGATGAGCTTGTGCATGAGAAAGAACTTCATAATTCTTCATTACCACTTCATAATGGATTAGAATCTTGAAAATTCCTTCAAGAGAGATGGGTTTTGGCTCTTTGATAGTCATTGCATTTGCACAAATAAGTAAGTCAAGTGTATGAAAAGGACAAGAAAGATTGAAAGTAATAGATTTGGCATACTCTTCATCACTCTCTACCTTGCTTCCTATCGTAGCTAGATCAACTTTTAGAGCTTTGAAGTGAGATATATAGTCTTCAACATTATTGAAATCTAAAGTTTTGAGATTATAAAGCTATATCTCTATCCTATTTATTTTACAAGCACTTACTTTTCTATTAAGATTTTTCAAAGTAACCATACCTCAATAGGATCAAAATTCTCTTCAATGTAGAAAAGTACATTTGACTCCACTAACATGAAGAAGAGTCCAAGAGTTTCCTCCTTTCTCTTACTAAGATAATTGAACCTTCTTTTGATTCATTATTAAAAATGAACTAGAGATTATTGCTTTTGATTAATCCTGCCATTTGAATAGACCAAGTGCTATAATTTTGTCCACTAAGGTAAGTAACATACCATAAGGAATTCATTTTATACGAAAACCTTAAACAAAACTATAACAAGTCTCCAAACTAATGTGACCACCATGTAGAGATTGAAAAATCATGTAATTTGAAAAAAAAAAATCCAAATGCTTCTATATGTAAAAGTTATAGCCTTCAAAATATTTGGTATATTAACACTCAATTTAGAAAAAATAAATGTCAAACCTTAGAATTTTTTTTGTCGATTCAATAAAATACCACTTGGTTTTGGATTGGATGCTGCATCATCAGTTGGTGAATTTGAGTTTGACAAATGATGTAATAACATAGGCTAGGAACAAAGAAGAGTATGATGAACTTGAACATGCCTGAGTTGTAAATCCTTGTAACAAAATAAAAGCATGTGCCTATGTGAAGTCAAACTTGGGACCTCCCCTCTATAAGCAATCATAACCAGTGTGCCACATAATCAGTTGAGTCATAAAGACCATGCTCCTCTGTAAGGCATGTGCACCCTATATCATGGTAAGAAAGTTGCTTAAAAGGATTTGCAAGGAATAAAATTGTTGACTAGAGCACTATAAGGCATTAGCCCAACTTTTGCACTACTAGCACAAATGAGATAAAGAAAAAACATGTTGAAAGTTTGAAGCAATGTATGTACACCAAAATATCTACCATTGGGTTTCAAATTGATAACCTTCTAGCCAAAATAAATAAAGCCTATTGTTATGCCACTTATTTCAAACACAAACAAAATACCAAGCAGTTCCCTTGATAGACCTAGAAATAATAGCGAAAGCAAATAATGTGATGAGTTTCAAACCCGATACCTATTGAAAACAAACACAATTCTATCATCATGTCCACCATGTCAACATAGACACTTCTTAATTCCAAATACACATAGTTGCACTGGGGAATGAATAGATGGGGCACACATGAAACAAATGAACCAATTTGTTGAATAGGAATGGTGACAACCAAATTTTAAATTTTAAGTTTTGAAATTTCAAAACACTTCAACATGATGTCCTTAATCACCAATAAACTAAACTCTTTTTCTGAATGAATAATGCATCTCCAAAACTTATTCTAAGACCATGTTTAAATTTGTAATATTTTCCAACAACATTCCAAGAAATGCATTCGCCAAAATCATATGCCAAAAAGAAGAAAAGAGGATTAAAACATAGCAATAGTAAATGAAGTAATGAAAGGAATGGTTACAACAAGAAGAAGTATAAGATGGGTTCTCATGGGTAACCCAATATATCACATTTTATTCACACTTATGATACACATGGATTCTTGTTGAGGTGTATTAATAATGATATCAAATCCCTAATGAGGGGTTAACTTCAGGCTTATATAAACTTAACCTTGAGGTGAACCTTACAATAAAATAATAACAAATCACCCTTTTGAACAAGGTTATCCATAAAGTTGGATTAACCAATACCATTAAGTTTTAAATATGAAAGAGGCATGTAGGCTTACATAAACATGCTTATAGGCTTACATAAATGATAAATGACCATAGGCTTACATAATCACATGCTTGTAGTCTACATTAAAGGTGCTTATAAGCAGTTCTTCACATCTTTGACCTTGGCCTAAGCAAGACTAAATTATACAAATTTCAACAAGATGATATGGTTAAGCCTATTGTTCTTTTTATTTTCTTTGATGAGTTAAAGAAAATAAAAAATAAAGTAACTAGAAAATAGAACAAACAATAGATACCAATCAAACTAAGCTTAATATTGATAAGATTTATAAAAAAAAATATTCTAACCCAGTCTACCTCAGAGGCAGAAACGTTACCTATCATATAAGTGTTACTAACACTTTTGATAGGTGATGGTGTTTTCATTCATACCTCTCCACTTTCATAGAAAACCTATAAAGCAGACAAAAAAAGATAATGTTAAACAAAGAGAGATCAGCTTAAGTTAGTGTAGAGTTGTTACTCTCTTGGTTGAAATCAGACCCCTATTCATAAAAATAAATTGAGATAGAAGTTGGAAGTAAATATCTTTCAATAATGCCCAACAAATATTTGATCCATCTACCGTGTTATGTAGGGTTTGGGTTCTTCTTTGAGTGAAAAGTAATTTTAAAATTTTTTAGCGCTCTTGGTGTTTTTTGAAGTTCTAAAGACTTCTAAAAAACCTTGCAGTCCAGTTTCAGGACCAGTTCTATGGTTGTTGATTTTGGGTACCTCCTGATGGAAGGTTCTAGATCTATGTTTTCTGTTTGGTACAAGAAGGTTTTTCTCTCATTGGTGTTAGAGAATATATTACATTATTGGGTACATATCAATGTACCACCTTTGGTACATTACTAGAGTAGGAGTTTACTTTAGAGTAAAGTTAAGTGGTTACTTCAACATGTAATAAATGCACTAGTGTTAAAATATGTAATGATGTAAATGTGCATGTAGTCCACATGTACATAAGTCATAGGATAGATTCAAAGGTAGAGTAAGGGCCAAGGAACCTATTTTCCTATATAAAGGCCTTATAGTGAGTGAAATATAGAGGAGAGCATATAAAGAGTGCATAGTATAGATTGGTAGTGTGGTACAATGTAGTTCTTTTAAAAATAGTTTATGGAGTGTTCATGTCCTCCATTATACTGCATTGTACTATTTTCATAAGCTTTCATTAATGGTATATTTATGAGTTATTGTAAAATTTTATCTCTTTATTTTCTTGCATATTATAGTGTCATTATCATATAGATATTATAGCTTGCTTATCTTGCATCTTGTGGTTGCATTTCCTATATCATATACTCATCAAAAGCTAACAATGGTATCAGAGCACATGGTAGATCAATAGGAAATAGGGAGAGCCACAAGTGAGATTAAGAGAAATATAGAAATCTCATTTACAAAAATTTTGAGATTGCATTTGGCTAGAGTCTTTCCATAGGGTTGTAGAAAAACTCGTGAAGACTAGGACTCAGCATAAATTCCACTAGATTGACAAATCAACTAGTGAATATTGATCATCTCTAGATTTAGATTTTCTTCCATTACAATCCTAATACTTTGTTGTAGGAAAAAGGAGATTCAAATAAAGTTGAGAAGCTTCCTACAAAAGATCTAGGAAGAATATCTTCTTTAGAATCAATCCAGAACTAGAAGCAAAAAATAGAAGAACAAAGATTTGGAGGCTTGAAGAAAAGGTCCCATTGCTAGAGATTACAGACCTATAGATTGCAAAAGCGAATAAAAGGCCATAGGAGCCTTATTGTAGAAGAAGAAACTCTAGAGAAGAGTCTAAGATATGATACGAGATAGGTGATCTCCATTAAAGACTACAAATAGTAGATTGAAGAGACTCCATAAAAGAGTCTAGGAGAAGATAGGATATTGGTGATCTCCATTGAAGACTGCAAATAGCAGATTGAAGAGACTCCATAGAAGAGGCTCGATGAAGATAGGGCATTGATTATATCCATTGAATATTGAAGACTTCACCTTGAAGGAGTAGAAGAAATCAACCTGAGAAGTTGAAGAGACCTACAAGAGGTCCTATTGAAGAACTTCCAGTTTTTGGAAGAGAAAGAGGACTAGCAAAAGTCCTATTTCTGAAGTAGTAGATTTCAAAGATCCAAGAGGGAGATCTCATTGCTAAACTTCCATAGTAGAAGGTTGAATAAAATGTCTCATTGAGAAGACCATAGAAGCTGCTAGAGTGAAGACCCCAAAGAAGAGGTCTCAAGGAGAAAGAAGGAGAAGGCTTGGTGAGCCTCATTGAAGGAGATTCAAAGAAGGCCATTGAAGGAGTTCCAAGGAGAACTCATTGGAGAAATTTACCACCAAGGAGAAGTTCCTAATAAAGGAAGAACTTGGGACAATTATCACCATCCGACAACAAGCCCAAGGGAGAAGGATTTGGCAAGAAGCTTACCAAATTTTGGAGGAGATTGGTGAAGACCTCAAGACTTTTAGATTCTTGAGAAGAAGACCTTGATTGAAGTTAGAATTTGACAAGGAGGTTGAAGGAGAAAGGAACCAAATATTACTACCAAACCTGAGAGGTTTGAAGATTGCCTTTGAAGGCTAGAAGGCTCATTTGAAGATAGGGTTTTGTTGAATCTATAGTAGAATATTGAAGGGTTCTTGAAGGAAATTCTTAGCTACCATTTGAATAAGTTTCCTACCAAATTTTTGAGATTTAAGGATAACATTTTAGTGAAGATATTGACTACTTTGCAATCTAAAAATTTTATATTTGAGGACAACAAGAAAGCAACAACTTAGGCAACATCAATAGCTACTAAGTTTCAGATTTCTAGGATACATCTTGAAGGTTGAAGCCACCAAACTATAGTATCAAGAAGTAAGATATAAGGAGGTACAAAACTATAAATTGATGTGTTGAGAAGCTATTTTGGACAACAAAGAAGAGCTGCAAGTTCATCCAGTAAAAGGTAACATTAAGGTAAATTTAATCACCTTGCAATCCTTCATCTACAAAGATCATTAAGGTAAGATTGTGTGCAAATAAGTTCATTAGTTGAATTTAAATTTAATTCATTATCAAGTTCCATTAAGCACCATATTAGAGTTTTAAGAAATTGCAAGGAGAATGTTGCATATTAAAGTCTTCAAGAGAGTGCAGAAGATATTTTATTTTAAGGTTAATACCTGCACATTAAAATAGGAGTTAGATATATTTCAAAAGAAATAAAATATCATCTTCCTATTATCTAGTTACAACAAAGAAGACATTACTCTTAGGTGAAAGTTGCAGATATTATTAGTGCATTTGAGAGTTCTTTAAGAGTTACTATTAGTGCATCTTGCAAGTTACTTTGAAGGAGCAATAAGGTGAGATTACTATTGCACTATTTTAGTTATTCTTAACTACATTACTCTTAAGGGATTATTATGTGCATTGGTTGTTAAGTTAAGGTGATAAACCAAAGTGCACAAATCAACATACTATCAAAGTGTCTAGAGATACTATTCGGTGCACAAAACCTGCAGCTTATTTTGGCATAGAGAAGCCACCAAACAGGGTGATATTCCTCCAAGGAGTGGAGAAGAAATTCACCATCAAAACTAGCAAAAGAAGCTACAAAATAAGACTAGGAGAGTCTCAGATTTTAGGTGCAACTAAGGAGGTATTACAAGTTATTATTCAAGCACCAAACTTGTCTTCTATTACATCAAAAGGAGACAAAAGTTAAGTGTCTTAAGGACACTCTACGTAGCCTATCATCCTATCTACAAGAGGTTGCATTAGCACTAGTAAAAGTGCTTGAAGAGGAGTCATTCCATAGGGGCTCAACATCCACATTAGCACTAGCAAAAGTGCTTGAAGAGGAGCCATTCCATAGGGGCTCAACATCTGCCATTAGCACTAGTTAAGGTGCATAAGAAATAAGCCAATCAAAGGGCTTGATATCCACCATTGGTAAGGGAAGCACAACCCAAGGTGCTTGAGAAAAGATCCATTCATAAGGCTCAATATTTGGCTCATTAAGGTGTATAGAGACACCACATCCACCATCAAATTGAGCACCCACAACAACATATACCTATAGCATACAAGGTCTATGTAAGGGCCAATTATCTATTGTATATCAATGTAGAAGGAAAAACGCTAAAGGATAGCTCATCGTAATGAAAATAAGGAAGTTATAGTGAAAATGAAAGGTGCATTGCCAAGCCATATTGTGGTTGAACCACCAGTTAAATCTCTCAAGAGCTACCATCAATTGGAGATGAACCATCAAATAGGAAGATAACGATCAAAGTAACCAAGAGCAAGTATCGATTGGAGATAAATCATCTGCCAAAAGGGCAATTTTGGAGCACCCTAGAATCACCATAGCTAGATCCAACCTTGTGGAGAATATCATCATCACTTGCTAGAAAAGCATAACTTGCACTTATTGGCAAGAAGGAGAAAAGCATTGAAGCTAAGATTGAACAACTTGCACCCACTGGGAAGAAGTATAGAAGGTTAAAGAGATGTTGAAGGCATCCTCACATGCAAGTGCCACTTGGCATAATGAAATAAGGTATTTCATAATTCTTCTAACACTTGCACAAGGAGAAAGTGCTCAAAATAGATGTAACGCTCATATTGGAAGCATTGAAGGCATATTTCAAAGGTTGAAGGTATAGTAATCATTTCATTCAAAAGGGAGAGCATTGAAGGCTCATCAACTAATGTTCAAAGAGATTATAATGTCCATTTACCACCTACATATTTGAGCAACATATGCACCAAGTGTCAAGAGCATCAATAAGGGAGAAGGTATAGTAACGTGTGAAGTAAATTACATCCCAAGAAGGGATGTATCACTATTAATAGCCCAAGTCGGAAGGCATGCAGAGAAGGGAAGATATTCAACCAGTATCGAAGTGAAAGCACACAACAAAGCATCATGATCAGAGTCAAAGTGCAGCAAGAAACTACCATATACCAGCATTGATTGAAGTAGAGCATAGAATGCTCGAGTTGTAAGGTGAATACCAATACCATTTAAAAGGAAATAGAGCATTGAAAGCTTGGTTTATGAGGAGAAGACAAACACCATTCTAAAGAGAGCATTGAATTCTTATATCCCATAGTAAAGATCAACACCTGAACTTAGAAGCCTCACCATAGGCCAATCAGCTCGCTCACTATACGTTGAAGGGAGGTAAAAGATATATATCATTTAATACTTACTTTCATTTAATTTAGGAGTTATAAGGTGGTTAGTATAAGGTTGAAAGTTTATTATTATTGCATTGAAATATCAACCTTAGAATTAAGAAAGCAATTTTAGCAAAGGTTGAAGATATTATAAATTGCTTGATATTCAAACATTGAGATATTTGCAAATAATTAAGTAGGAGACAAGGTTTTCAACCTTGGTAAATTGGAATATTAATTTACAAATATTATTATTTTCTAAAATTCCAAATTAGGGAGTTATAAGGTATACCACATCAAACCTTAGTTTATTAGAATTTAGAAAATTGAACTATTAAAGGTTGAAGAAGGAAGTTCATTAAATATTCAAAAGAGTTGGAATTAATTGGTTATACTTGTCTCATACTCACATTAAAGGGATAAAAGAAATCCAACCATAGAGAACTTCATCAAATTGATAAGTGCATAGTTCAATAGAAGAAAGAAGGTGAAATAGGAGTTGATTATTATCATTCCCAAAACATTACCAAATCAACTCAAAAGGTGAACTATTACCAAGATTAGAGTATATTCTAATCACTAGGGAGATATAAGAATCCTACAAAACCTAAGCCTTAGAAAGGTTTTATCAAAATAATTCACATACTCTAAACTAGGGAGTCATAAGGTAGTCTACTACAAAGGATCTATCAAAAGTGTTCTTAAAATATAAAGAGCTAAAACTAAGGAAGATGTCTACCTCAAATAATATAGTGAACAATGATATGAACAACACTATTATAAAGGAAAGAGCAAGTTTCATAAAAATTGGAATCAAGAATTTACTTATAAATTCTAAAGGAGACTTAGACCTTACTTCAAAAAATATTCATAGTGAAGCTTTAAAAGATAACTTTGAAACCATGGAATATTATCTACATGCTTGACTCACTGAAGCAATTGATAATGGAAAGAGTGACATTCAAATTCCTTTAGACTTTGGTAGCATATTATATATGGCATTACTTACATTCAAATATTACAAGGATGAGAATGTAGAACAAAAAGGATTGATAGAATTACTTAAAATGAAAATAAAAATGGATGAATCATACCTAGAGAAGATATTTCAATCCTCATGCAATATTGATACTTCAAGTTCTTTTAACACAAAATATTATCATGATGTCTTAAGTGTTTGTTCATAAGATTTTATATAGAACCTAGAAAATGATAAAAAGTATGAAGACCATGGAATAACAAATATTATCATGTGTGCAGGAGAAAAGGACTAGTACTAATTATTGTAGATTCAATCCTAGAAATCAAAATTACAAAAATCAGATAAACTATGGAAGCCAACAGAATAGGGCATTCCAACCAAGGTAATATAAAACTCAAAATAATCCTCGTCAGCAACAGTTTTCCATACAATTACCCTCAATTGGAATATCAATAAGGGAATCAAAGGACATCTAGCTCAAAGGATTCAAGAAATTAAAGAACTGGAAGAACCTGAAGAGAAATAAAGAGCCTTGATAAACTAAAATAGAAAAGCAGTAATAACATAATCAAAAGAAGAAGATCACAGATTTACACATTACACAATATTTATCCTGGAAACCCTCAACCGAGCAAAAACCAGCACAATATTATCTTATTATTGCATTAACTTAACCATCTCCAATACGATAATATTCTCCTTCTAGCTACCCAAACCCTAGTGCAAGTGCAATATATATAAGAAAGGCACATGCACATATTTTTACAATATCATAGGTGAAAAATCATGGGTTCAAATATAACCATAAAATCCCAAATGGGTCTAAAAATAACTTAAACCCTAATTGGTGAGTATAGGTACAGAGTGTCCAGTACCTTTTAGTGTTAGCCCCACCAAAATAACATGGAAAATATTCAATATATTTCCAACAAAACCAACATATGAACATGAAGTTAAAGATCTCACAACAAAGATAGCATTGTATGAAGACACTAACTACTTGCTTGAACAAGATACAAAAAGCATAGAAAGAGAACACAAACTCAAGAACCAGATCGAAGATCCATATTGAAGACTAAAATCTTCAATATCCAAATAATGTAATACATGAGGGTGTTAGAGAATATATTACATTATAGGATACATATCAATGTCCCACCTTTGGTACATTACTAGAGTAAGAGTTTACTTTAGAGTAAAGTAGTTATTTCAGCATGTAATAAATGCACAAGTATTAGAATGTGCAATGATGTAAATGTGCATGTAGTCCACATGTACATAAGTCATAGGATAGAGTCAAAGGTAGAGTAAGGATCAAGGAACCTATCTTCCTATATAAAGGTCTTATAGTGAGTGAAATAGAGAGGAGAACATATAGAGAGTGCAGGGTATAGATTGGTAGTGTGGTATAATGTAGTTCTTTTAAAAGTAGTTTGTGGAGTGTTCATGTCCTCCATTATACTGCATTGTATTATTTTCATAAGCTTTTATTAATGGCATATTTTTGAGTTATTACAAAAGTTTCTCTTTATTTTTCTACATATTATAGTACCATTATCATATATATATCATAGCTTGCTTATCTTACATCTTGTGGTTGCATTTCCTATATCATATACTCATAAAAAGCTAATAATTGATCGATGTTTTCATTTGTAGAATTCATTCTACTAATTGATCCTCTGTAAGGTTTTTCTAGTGTTGATGGATGGTTTCACTATTTTGGAAGATTGGATATCCTGATTCAACTTTCTCATTAGGCAAGAAATCCTTTATTTTGAATGTGATTCATCTTGAGTGCTTTGGTTTGAGTGGGAGTTTCCAATTTTCATTTTTTAAATCGAATTTGAGCACTCTAGGACCAAGTTTTATTGGGCCCACCTGTGCACTGGATTGTGGGATTGACAACTCAGTTTCTTGTTTTGAAAATTCATGGCTTTTTTAGGTGGGAAGGCCTAATTTGTAATTTATTTTTTAGCACCCCTAGGATTCCATAGGCTAGTTATTTTTTGGACGTTCAGTTCCAAATTTGGTTTTAGAAATTGGTCAGGATGGTAGAATCTGTGAGTTTTGATTTGCTAAATTCTTTTATCGAATGCTATTTTGGTTTTGTTATTTTCTATGCTCATTGAATATATTTATGTGTAAAAGGTTGTGGACCTTTCAAAACCCTTAGCTTTTTTATTAATTAAAAAAAAAGTTGACTATTTACAAAACAATGAAGCATCATAGTAGAGCGATAATGTAGCTAGTGCTTTTGATTAGGGGCCACACTCTTGTTGTTTATATATAAAATGTTGAATATAATATTTATGGTCTCTAGTATAAAAAATGAGAGCACAATAGCACCATCAGGACCATAGTTCCACAATATTTTTGTTTATAGATATAAAATAATGGGTTTCGAGACTTATAAACCCATAATAATCTAATGATAAATAAAAAGACTTGACTAGAAATGTATAGGACCTTTATAGATATGAAATACTAATTACTTTTATTATAAAAAGGTAAAAATGTATGATTTTAATTGCAAAAGCCAATTAACTATATAGGTGAAGACAAGATTCTAACAAAGCAAAATATAAGAGTTAGCAATTACATACACAAACACAAGAGGGTGAGAAGCATAACCTAATATCCATGGGTAGGAAGCCTATCTTAAATCCAAAGTATTATGACTCATGACCTCTACTTTTCACATAAAATTTGGTAGAACTTTGATGAGATGCATGTGCGGATGTGGAAAGTCGAAGGAGTGACACCTTATTTTGAAAAAAAAATTCAAGTAGAGTTTAGTGTCTTAAAGAGAATATGTAAATTAAATAGGGCTTTGTTGCTTCCAAAAAGTGATGGAATAGGCTCCCTCAAGGGATGGCTTTGTAAAAATCCATGGCTTCCTTGGAGGATCCTCAGGAATATTTGTCAAGGTTAGTAGGCTGGAGAGGTGGCAAGCTTGCAAAAAGAGGATTAGGCAAATTAAGGGAAAGTTGACATTCAAAGGAGGAGGATAGATTAGATGGGAGATAAAAGGAAAATTTTGAATATTTGATTTTCAATCAAGGCACTATGAGATGGCAACTACAATAAAAAAGTTAGATCTAAATTTGGAAGATGGTGCCTATCAATTGTTTGCTTTTCCTTTTTCATATTTAACATTTAAAAACACTGGTATCATGAGCATTCATGATGCTAAGGATATGAATGCTAATACTAAAATGACCATTTCAAGGATGACTAGGTGGTAAAATATGAAATTTGATAATTTGATAAAAATGCTACTAGATAGTCAATAACATCATCGATTCTATTGACTATCTGGTAGCGTTTTTACCATCATTGGTGCTACTACCTCAAGTATGATGCTTTTGCTTTGGAATAATAAATGATCCTAAGTTTGGTTCTTGGATGCTTGATTTGATTATGATGCCTTATTGGCTAGGTGAGGCTAATGTTGGTGAGCTTTGAAGATTTGAAAATGTGCTTAAAATTAGGTATCTAAAATGGAATAGGATTTACAAAAGAAAAAAATATTGGAGGGGTAAGGTTAGAAAATTGCATTTTTATGAGTTTGGCCTTAGGGACAAAACTTAGGTAGATATTATTCAAATATCAAGGGAATAGTTCAGAAAAAATGTTACTTAAAAAATATATAGGTTCTCTTGATGCAATACAATTCTTTAGGAAAATGACCCTATCCAAAGGATCACCAACATGGAACTTCATATCATATTGTTTGCAATTGATCTAGAAACATATTAGATGGTCAATTAATGAGGGGACTTATACAATTTTTTGTATGATCATTAGATGTAGCCTTACCTTTTTATCTCTAATTCAAAATGGCAACCATTGGCTTAGGCATGTCTAGTTTGTAAACATCTAAAGGTCAAAGATTATATTTATGTGAGCAACAACTCCAAATCATGGAATTTTATTAGTAACCTACTTGAAGGAGGGGAACTTAAACAAATTGTACATGAGATTTAAAATATGTTTCAAGAATTTTATTTGTTTGGTTTCACATGAAAATATGTGTTGGTTTGGAATCTATCAAAATATGTTGGATACCCCTTCAAGTTAGGATATGAGGATTTAGAGCAATTGAAATTTCCTACTCCCAAATATTTTCCTGGAAATAATGTTTGGTCACTAGAGTCTTTCCCTAAGGCCTAACATTCCTTTGGTTAGCAATTCAAAGTAATATTATTATAGGATCAAGTCTACAAAGAAGAGGATATTATGGACCTTTCAAATTTTCCTTGTGTGAAAAAATTTAGAAACATCAAACCATTAGTTCTTCATTTTTCCTTTGTTCACATCATGTAAAGTCACATTTCTAACGATATGAGAATATATTGGGTAGCTCCATCAATATTGAAAGAGTTGATGAAATATTGGATTAGTTATTTCAAAGCCAAATCATTATGTATTTTATAGAAGATTGTTCCTATCATTACTTATTAGAAAAATGAACAATAGAGTTTTAAAAATAAATATTAAAATCATGACCAAGTTCAAAATGGTATTATTGCATCTCTTGCAGAATGTTTACAGATATGGTGCACATCATGAGAAGTCTCAAATGCAGAAAAATAGATGTTAGATACTTGGTTGTAGTATTTGAATATAGTTGAAGATTCTTTTGGGACAATGACATTAAAATTAAGGATCTTCGATCTATGAAAAATGGAAATGTCCAAAAATTGAGTTTATTAAAATTAATTTTAATAATTCTTCTAAAGAAAATTTGAGAAAAGTTTGGGAGGTCATGTTTTTCAAAATAATGAAGGCAAAATCCTCCTCACTTACTCAAAATCATATGGAACTTTAACTAACAACTATGCAAAGGCTAGTGCACTTATTATGGGGATTAAAATTGCAATTAATAAAGGATGGAAATATATTTCAATTAAGGGGGATTCATAAATTATCATTAATGCTATCAACAAAAATGGATGTGAATATGGATCGAGTAATAGAAGATAGATTATTTCATTAAAATTCAAACAATAGGATTATACAATCATATATACAATGACATGTCTTGTGAGTTCTTAAGAGACTCTTGGTGTTTGTCATTCTGGTGGAGACCAACACTTTGTCCCTTAAATAATGTAATAATATCTGACATCCTTTTTTTTTTACATTAGTTGGTATATAAATAGAATTGCAAAACAATTCAAAACCGATACGTGCAAGTGCCTTTGTGAAAATATTTTCAAGTTGATCTCCAATGGGAATATACTTGAGTTGTATTTGGTGATTCCGAACATGTTCTCGAATGAAATGACATTGAGATCTAATGTGCTTTGTCCTTTCATGAAATACTAGATTCTTGACCAATTTTAGAACACCTTGATTATCACAATTCAACAAGGTTGGTCATTTTTTACACACCCATATTTTTTTTAAGCAAAAAACCCCTTGTGGGGCCGCCTTGGTCTGAGAGACCGCAAACATGGGGTTCTACACCGTCAAAGTCACCCAAGAGTCGCACCTGACCCTGCCCACACCAACATTATCAATTGGATTTTGGATACCCAATTCAGCTTTTTGGTAGGGTGGATATTTGAACCTAGGACCTCTCTTGGAGGATTTCCCTCTCCTCTCCAACTCACCTACAACACCTGGGTTTACACACCCATATTTGATAGCATTCATTGTAACTATATTTCTTCACACACAACTCCTTATGCAACATGATATTCTACCTTTATGGATGATAATGCCATTTCATGTTATTTTTCTATGCCACGAGATAGGTCAAGATCCTAGATGAAACACATATCTAGATGTTGACTTCCTATAATCTACAAATCTAACATAATCTGAATCAATGTATCTCTGTAGAAAAATTATCATTCTTTTTATATTTCAAGCCTTATTCTACTCTACCATGGACATAATGCAATATCCTCTTTTTAGCTTTCCTATAACTCTTCTTAGGTTCTTACATGAATCTTGACAGATAACTTATAGCAAAATTGATATCAGAGCTAGTGTTTATCACATATATGAATTTTCAATCAACTGAAAAAAAAGACTAGCAGATACCTAAAGTGATTTATCATACCTAGAAAATTGTAACCCTTGCTTCATTGGTTTTGCCTTAGGTTTACAATCTATCATATTGTATTTTTTCTAGTAGTGTCTTGACATACGTTGTTTTTGTGACCACAAGTGAATATTTATTTTCCAAACTTCTAAACTAAGACAATAGTGTAGAAGCCCCAAATTTGTCATGTCAAATAAAATTTTCAAATCGTTCTTCACATCATTCATCAATTTGTTTGAACTACTAGTGATGACCAAATCATCAATATAGAGCACAAGAATCACTATCTCATTTCAAATTTTATTAACATGTAGATTTGTATCAAAGGGAATTGTGGTGAAACCATGTTGTAATTAGTGTTCATTGATTTTTATGTACCAGTCTCTGGGAGTCTACTTCAACACATACAACTTCTTTAGTCTGTATACCTTTTGTTGTTTCCTATTTACAATAAATACTTTGATTGTATCATACACATTTTTTCTTCAAGATCACCATTGAGGAAGGCAATTTTGACATCCATTTGATGATTTTTTCAATTGAACTACACTACCAATGTACATAGTGCATGAATGGTGGTCATCTATATAGTTGGTGCAAATATATCTTCATAATATATTCCTTCCTTTTGTGTGTAGCCCTTTGCAATGAGTCATATATTATATTTATCAATGGATCCATTTGCCTTATACTTGATTTTGAAAACCCACTTGTAGCCTATGGGTTTCTTTCCTTCTAGTAGATTAACAAGATCCCATGTTTCATTCATCATCAGAGTTGTGTATTTTACTTCCATGATATCCTTTCATTATGGCAAACTTATTGCATCCTTTACTAAAGTTGGTTTCTTTTTCTCCATTACAAAAGTCATCAAGCCCAAATTTACTTCCTATTGTGTACTACTACAAGTACATGGTCATGTGTAAGTTAGATTAGGTGGTGCATCAAGTTTAGCATGTTTGAGAGTATTAGTGAACGATTTTGAAGTCTTCCTTTGTTATGAAGGAGCAACCACTATTGGTTCTATTATTTTTCATCAACAACTTTAAAAATTGACTCATCTTCTAGAACTTCATAAATTTATTCATTTGATGCAATGCTCACAACTGGAGATGTGACATCTTCAAAATCCTTCGAAGCCTTAGTGTTTGTCTTAAATTCCTACATCAAACACCACATCTCTACTTATATATTTTCTTGGTCACTGGATCTATCAATCGATAAGCTTTTGACACTTCATCATAGCCAAGAAATATGTATGACAAGAATTTTATGTCCAACTTGGTTCTCTTTTGCTTTGGCACATGCATTTATACCTTATTTTTGAAGACTCTAAGATGTGAAATTGAAGGCTTCCTCCTAGACCAAACTTATGTAGATGTAACCCCTTGAAGTGCCTTTGTGGGCACTCTATTTTGAAGATACACTATATTGGATACAACTTAAAAATAGCACTACTGCTCTAGATTGGCTCCTATGAGCATGCAACGAACCATTTCCATGATGAAATAATTTCTTCTTTCAACAACCCCATTTTTTTGTGCAGTGTAGGCAGTAATAAGCTATCGCTTGATCCCATTTTTTGCAAGAAACCTTGAAAAATTATTGGGTGTATATTCCTCTCTCAACTTGAGCGAAGGATTCAAATATGACACCTATTTTTGTTCTAGTTAGTTTCTTAAAGCATTAGATATTTAAGGGTGTTTGTCTTGAGTGGTAGGAAATATACCCACATCTTCTGTGAGCAGTTATTAATAAACAACTAAAATTATATGTGTCCACCATAATTGGTTGACATGGGTCCACATAGATTTGTGTGTATGACATCCAATGGTCCTTTAGCTTTATGAGTGTCGAATTCAAAAGGTACTTAGTGTTGCTTCCTTGGTAAACAACCTAATCATACTAGCAATATGGGTGAAGGGTTGGGCAAACCTACCACCATATGATGCTTACTTAGTTGGAGTAAGTGTCCAAAAGTTAGATGTGCATATCTCCTATTCCAAAGGGAGGTGGCATTTATTGTGGCTATGGACAATGCAACATTAGGAGATGATATGACATCAAGTGCAAACAAGCCATTTTAATAAGAACTGGTTGCTACAAACTTGCCATGTTTTATGATGAAACTTTTTTTTTCCATCAACTACTCAAAATTTGACCGTCATGTCTCGATCTAGAATTTGTGAAACAAATAGCAAGTTGTTTGCCAATCCTGGTACATACAATACATTTTCAATCATGCATTTATCATAGATCAGATTAAGAGGAATATTTTTGACTCGTTAAACATGATAGGTCTTATCATCAACAATGGTGTCTGGTTTCCCATATTTGGCTAATAAAGAGTCAAACCACACTTTATCTAAGTCATGTGCTAGCTTGCACTTGAATCAATATACCAGATTTCATCCTTCAATTTTGTCACTGCCTTGGACATCAAGACCTTATGTTCCAGTTTAGAGTCTTGTTCAAAATCGGGTTATGATTCATGTGCAACATATCCTTATTGCTTCAGGTGTGGTTTGAATTGTGTCTTTTTTAGGAGGGTTACGGACTTGACCCCCTCGAGTCATGTAGTTATATCAACAATGCTTTGTCTCATGTCCTCTTTCATAGATATGCCAATAACTCCTTTGTCTTTGATGTTTTTTCTGTGATAAAGATGAGGAAGGACCATTTTGTGGCTTATTTGTGGAAATGAATGGATAGTTCATCAATTGATCCCTCAACTGACTAATGTTTTCTTTTTGTTGAAGCATGTTTACAAAATCATCAAAGGACACCTTCCTATTTGATACTTGCAAGAAAGTAATCAACACTTGAAAATAATCTAGTAGGGATCTAATTATTATAATACTAAGATCCTATCTTCTACTGTTTCTCTCGTGGCATTCAATCTTTCTTTCAATTCTACAATTTTATGATGAAATTCTCAATGCTTTCTTCATCTTGAACTCTCACTATATGGAATTGAGACTAAAGGTAAAGAATCATTGATTCATTCTTCCCTTCATAAATGGTAGAAAGTATGTCCCATGTTTTCTTGGACGTTTGTGCTTCATAAATGTGTGGCTAAACAACATATGCTATGGCAAGGGTGATAATCAATAGCGCTTTGACATCTGCTTCATCAAATTGTTGTTAAACCTCTTCATCTCTTTCAGGTCAAGTAATTTTTCTAGTAATAATGTCTTAGAGTTTCTCAACCATTAGGATGGTCCTCATCTTGGTCTTCCATGGTCCAAAATTTGGGCCTTTGAGTAGCTCTGACTTAAGATTTTTTTTATGTAGCCACAATGAGGGTTCCTTATGACTCCCAAATAGTCTCCATTTCAATATACCATCAATATGATAAACTAAACCTTTATATATACCAACTCTTATTTTATACCTGTCGATAAATGGAAGAAGCTACCCCTTTCAATATACATGACCATATGTGAGAGAGACCTTAAGATATATGAAAGAGAATGATACAAGGTACCAAGGTAGTACAAAAAGGGATTTATCCTATCAATGACACCTACTTAAAAAGAAATCCTTGTAGGTTGACATAACTTCTTTATATATTTAAAATTTCTCAATTTTAAGATTTATGTTTAATGATAGTGACATGTAGGGTAAAAAATAGAGTAAAAATGTAAAAAATGATGTCCTTATATCTCCTTGATGATTTATAGGGCCAATACCCAAATTTAGGTTATAGATATAGTAGCTTAACACAACTTTACCTATAAACGCAAAGCAGAGGCCGTTGATACCAAATATTGAGCACATGCAAATTTTGAAACAAGATTTTTTAAGGTGTTGGTCATTGCCAAAAATACATATTTTTTTAAAAATAAAATTTTACTAACTTTTTTTCTTTTTATTTTGCAAAATATTCACTATAGTCTAATTTAAAAAGTAGGAAATTATAAATGAAAAGATTTCTTCTAAGGATAATAAATTTATTTTTTTTTCTTTAATGGGTTTTGATCCCATGACCCTTATTTAAAAATTTCACACGTCAACTTACCAACTCCCCCACTTAATCTCATGTGCATTGAAAAGGTAAAACAATGCTTTTAAATCCTTAATCCCTTAATGTAATTTGAAAGCATAAATAAATTTAGAAGCAAAGAATTGAACCTAAGACCTTCATTGTTAAAAGTCTTAAAATTGACCTTACTACCAATATGCACCTTTAAGTGTAATATTTACCCTTTGTTCCACTTCCATTAAAATTTCCTTTTCAAGGCATTAAATAAATCCCACACTAAGTTGACGTTAACCCAAAGAATAAATCTCAAATTTTGGTAGGAGCTCTTGATTACACGAGGAACTTTGCTTTGGAGACACGAAGGTTGAGAATTCTTGTCACCCAAATTAAAGAATTGTGAAAGAAATTAAATGATGTGAGTTTGCTTTATGTGGATAGAACTCTGAATAAAGTAGTAGACTTCTTGACTAAGACAGGTATCAATAAGGAGGTAGGGGTTCAATGGTACAATGGTATGAAATTTGAGGATGAAAAGATTAGATAGGTTAATAAGCAATCCACTATTTAGCTAATTTGGACAGACATTGAGATCATTGTTCAAGAAATTTGGTTCCAATGGAGATCTCTTTTTAATGCTGCAAAAGTAATTAGTTCTTAGAATCCTGAATTTTAGAGTTATAAAAGTTTGTTGAAAAGTTAATTAAAGAAAATAGATGGTCTTATTAACTAAAACTGAAAAAAGTCACGGCCCGGCTTATAAATAATCTTATCTTACTCTAATTTTTTCAATTCTTAAAAAAAAAAAAAAATTGTGGCCATTGATTCACTCGCCTCACCTATTAAAACTAGGTCTTTGCATTGAAATCCACTAAAATTTATTTTATTTGATCATTATGAGAAATGCTAAATCCAATGCACTACTAGCAGTCTCCTTCCAACCATGACCCCTCGTAAAACTGAGAACTATGCTTATAAAAATTTTAAAAAAACCACCCATGTGGCCTACGCTGTGGCTTACCGACGAACGATTTCAATTGTATTTGGTCAATCATCGTGTAAAAAAAATTATTGTGGTCTGTGAAACATGTCAAAACATTGCCTGGACATCTACAACAGTCCCGACTACCTGCAACAGTTGCGGTGCTATAAATAAAGATTTAGAAATGACAATCCCAGTGCCTTTGAAAAGAAACTAGAGACCTATGTCACTGTGGGCTTTCAGAAGTAGATTTGGTCGTAGGGAGGACTCTCAACAAGTTTATTGTGGGGAATGAAATCAGTAAAAGGCGAAGTAGAAGAAATTAGTGTCGTCACGTCCTTTTTTTAGAAGCATCATTGGAATGGGAATGGAAAAAAATCAAATCCGTCTTTACTGTGTTAAATGCCGAGCTTTCTGCAAATCAGAAATACGTTGCCACGAAGACACACTAGTAAGGGGCCTTTGCAGCTTATTGCCCGCTTCCTAGGCACGCCCTTCTTCTGCTATGACCAGAAGATGGTAAATCCCACCTGACGTGTTTCTTTGACAAACCATTTTTTTTTCACAGGGCTGTATGGAACAGGCCTCTCAAAGCACCGACACTCACTCTCATTGCTCATCCGATACCAATGATGGATTGAACAATAAAAAAAATTATTTAGTTTAAATTCAATCAAACAGGGTTATGTAATAACCTTGATGTCTCTTGAATTACCAATTGATTTTTGTTGTTTTCTTTAGAACATTTTGCGGTATCAATTTGATATTATTATTATGGGGATAGAGGAGGTAGACTGATTGATTTAGCTGAGTGTTTCTTAGTTTGAAATGACCTATCCAATTCAAATATATATATATATATATATATATATTTATTTATTTATTAGTTTTTTTTTTTTTTTGTAATATTAAGAGATGAAGGTTTTGACTAGGAATCCTCCAAACTTCACCAGAGAGACACACCCAGCCCCCTCACACACTCACCCACGCCAAGGTGGGAGACACACACCCAACCCCCTCACACACTCACCCACGCCAAGGTGGGAGACACACACCCAACCCCCTCACACACTCACCCACGCCAAGGTTTGGACCTCCCGAAGAAATTTTTTATCTAATATTAAGAAGTGGGGTTTTGACCAGGAATCCCCCAAACTGTTACAACAACTCCACCAGGGAGTTTTCTTTAGGTTTTAATTCACCTGTATGTCTTCCTTTGTATCGTCGAGGAGGTTTGAACCGTGAACCCCCTGTTCAACAGGGCCAAGCTCGCCTTCTCCTCACCACTTGCGCTACAAAGGCATATCTTCATATATATATATATCATTTTTGTTAAATACAATGAAATAACTTTGTCATGTTGATTTTGATTTGTTTGAAATTTAAATTCATCATTTATGATTCAGTACAATTAGATAACTTTGTTATGTTGATCTTTATTTGTCAGGGCTACTTTGTCGTTCGTATCCTGTTTTAGTTTATGCCTGCAAGGAGTTGTTCCGCAATCGGAACTTCCCCTCGTTTTGCCTTGAGTCAAGTCAAGCCTTAGGTGAATTAGGTTTGTTTTCCTAAAGGGTTCAAGCTTACCCCTTTTTTCGATGTGTTTGAAAAGCTTACCAGGGTCTGTATGTTTAGTACCCCTATTCTGCTTGCTCCCTTATTTGAGCAAGTGACCAGCTGGACCGGTCTAGTTTGTGAAAGCAATATGGTCGAGTCTGGACCAGAGCAGGAGCTACCTTTGGACCCACAAAGAACGGGCCGCGAAGGAGCTGAAGGAGTGAATACTGTTCGTGGCAGAGGACGCCATGCCAGTAGAAATCTTGTCATCGAGTCCCTCGAACAGAGAGTCTCGAAAAAGTTTGAAAAGATAGAAGAAAAAGTTCATGTTATGGACGAGTCCATGGGGGAATGAAGGTCCCAATATGACGAGACCATGGAGGAGGCAGGACGATGGTGCTCCTCAATGATAGAGGAAATGTTCGAGTTGAGGAGAAGGTTGGAGGATAGCCTGAATGCCCAGATAGCGTGGGAGACTTCACATGCCGATTTGGTAAAGTCCCTTGAGAAGGTCCAAGTAGAGACCACCTATTGCCGTGCGGCGGTTGTGGGTGCCTATAGTAGGGACCGAGGGCAGAGCAGTTTAGAGCAAAAGAAGAGACCACCAAAACTTGTAGAGCCCAAGAGCTATGATGGTGCCAGGGATGATCGTTTGTTGGATGATTTCCTCTGGGATGTTGGACAGTATTTGAAGAAGGTGGGTGGTTTGTCTGCCATATAAGAAGTTGAAATGACCACCAGTTATTTGACAGGGATAATCAAGACTTGGTGGCGTGGCTTGGCAGAAGATATGGAGGAGAAGAGGACCTTGGTGAGAATAGAGAATTAGGAAGACTTCAAGAAGGCGCTCAAAGAGTAGTTCAGACCAGCCAACTCCAAATGGGAGGCAATGAACAAACTGCGAGACCTCAAGTATACTGGGAGATTGCGAGACTACATCAAGGCATATCAGGACACTATGGTGTTAGTAAAGTCGTCAACCCCACAAGATAAGCTGATAGATTTTGAGAGAGGTCTACAGAATTGGGCAAAGGTTGAACTAAGGCGTCGAAACCCCAAGGATATATATGAGGCTATTGCCATGGCAGATTCGTTCCATGACTTCAAACAAGAATTGATCACGAAGGACACTCGTGATCCGAGCACCAAAACGAAGAGTTCTGGTGGCGGTTATAAGGAGCAATCATGGAAATCGAAGGGTAATGGTTCTCAAGGGGAGAAGTCAAGGAATTGGTCCTCAACAAGCACATCAGGGTCGAAGAAACAACATTCCAACAACAACAAAGGAAAGAAGCCGACCTACAACAACAGAGGCGGTGACAAGAAAACATGGATGGATTGTTGGAATTGCCATGGACCTCATCTACAGAAGGATTGTCTTCATCCACGTCGATTGATGGCAGCAGAATAGGCTGAATGTGATAGAGCTCGGGTTGGAGTCATCATGGGGCAGTGTTCAACAATGGAGATGTCCAACAGGGATAGAGGACAAGATGTGCATAAAGTTGGGCAAGGGGCCCAAGGAAGAAGGCCGAAAGGCAAGAATGTTTGGCAGCCTGTTCCAACAGGGGAGGCTAGCCAAAACGGGAGAACCCCCGTAGTTGATGGGAAGAACGGTTTGATGTTTGTGGAGGTGATGGCGAGAGGGCAGATAGTTGTTGCGCTGGTGGACCTGGGGGCTACTCACAACTTCATCAGTGATAGAACGTCGAAGCGGTTGGGCCTCAAGTATTCAGGAGGAGGTGATAAGCTTCAGTTGGTTAGTTCTTCTACTATAAAGATCATCGACGTAGTAAAGGATGTGAACTTCGAAGCTAGCGAATGGAAAGGGAGAGCCACCTTCTCAGTATTAAGAATGGATGAATTTGAGATGATATTGGGACAAGAGTGGTTCAAGACGGAGATAGTAGCTATTTTCTCGCATCTAAAATCGTTGTTTGTGTTCAACCCAGGGCAGACCTGCACTGTGAGGACCATTAGACGAAGATAGTTGGCAAAGGAGCTAGTCGAACTGTCGAGAGCGAAAGGAAAGGGAAAGGGGCAGCTGTGCAGTGCAATGAGTATGAGAAGAGCATCAAGAAATATGGGAAAGCAGCCAATGATGCTTGCTACATTGGTAGGAGGTTGGGATGAAGATGAACATAAGGTTCCAATCCCACCTGTCGTAGAGGGAGTACTTAGATAGTACCAAGATAGGATGCCGAAGGAACTGCCATGGGAGTTGCCACCTAGAAGGGCGATAGACCATCAGATTGAGTTGACCCCGTGGGGGATACCTCCAGACAAGGGCTCCTTACTGGATGAGTGGGCCAGAGATGGTTGAATTGAAAAAGCAGCTGGAAGAGTTGTTGGCTGCAGGGTATATTCGTCCTTCGCGCTCACCTTTTGGAGCGTCGATACTATTCGTGAGAAAAGTAGATGGGAGCTTACGTTTGTGTGTGGATTATAGAGCATTGAATAAGCTTACCATCAAAAATAGTTATCCGCTTCCACGAATAGATGACTGTTTTGATCGCCTAGCAGGGGCGAAGGTGTTCACTAAGCTGGATTTGAGATCAAGGTACTATCAGGTGAGAATTGCTTCGAAAGACGTTGATAAGACGACCTATGTGTCAAAATATGGGTCGTACGAGTTTCTTGTGATGCCATTTGGGTTGTGTAATGCGTCGACCACGTTTTGCACTCTCATGAATGACATTTTCATACCATTATTGGACAAGTCAGTGGTGGTCTACCTCGATGATATATTGGTATATTCAAGAAACATTGAGGAACATAGGAAACACTTAGCAAAGGTCTTCGACTTGTTACATGAGCACAACCTGTATGTAAAGAAAGAGAAGTGCGCCTTTGCTCAACAAGAAGTGAAATTTCTCAAGCATGTGATTGGTCAAGGTAACATCAAGCCAGACCTGAAGAAGTTAGAGGCAATTAGGAATTGGGAGTCGCCGAGCAATATACATGGTCTACGCCAGTTTTTGGGACTCGCTAATTTCTACAAGCAATTTGTAAGCAGATTTTCGAAGTTGGCATTGCCTTCGTAGATAGTTTGAACCCTACCAACTGTGCTGGTAGTTACTAAAAATCATGATTGTAACCATTGCTTCTATATATAAAAAAAGTAAGATTTTATTTCTTATAAAAATGATGTTCAAAAATTAATTTTAATAATCTTATTTGTTGGGGCCTGGGAAGTGACAAGTGTACGATACAACAGTTTAGTGTTATGTTTAGTAAATGCTAGGTGTTGTTTGGTTTTTGTTTTATTTTGAATAGTCCAACGACAAGTATAGAACTATGGACTCTAAGTATGGCTTAATGTGGGTCTTGGGAAGATCCATTTTGTATTTTGATTATACGGGCTTGGAGCTAGAACCAACCCATTTTGACTATGTAAAATGTTTGTGGACCTTATAACCACCTTTACCTAATACAAAAAAAAAAAATTAATTTTAAAAACATATTAGTTTAAGAAAGAAAAAAAAAAAAAATATATATATATATATATATATATATATATATATATATATTTAAAAAAAAATTAACTAAATATATTTTTTAATTTTAATAATAGTAACCCCACTAAAAAATAAATTTACATCATTTTTGCTTTGTTCTGAGACCTAGGTTCAAACCTTAGGACATGTTTGTTTGCAAAGGTAGTATGCTTCGAAAAGCGCACGCCAAACTAACGATGACGGTATAATTTCGGAACTATCGGTAGTTCTCTATAAATTTACCATAACCATTTTTGCCTTGTTCAATAATATTTTATTGTTACTAGAAGAGACCTAGATTCAAACCTTGGGGCATAAATGTTTGCAAAGGTAGTCTGCTCTGAATCCTCTGAGTGCACGCTAGACCAAATCCTCCGAGTGCACGCTAGACCAAATCCTCTGAGTGCACGCTAGACCAATGATGACAATATGAATTATGAATCCCAAACGATAACGACAGTATGAATCACGAATGATCGGTAGTTCTCTTTATTGAAAAAGACAAGGTGAAGATAGCAGCAATAACCTAGTAAAAACAAGGTGAAGATAGCAACAATAACTTAGTTATGTGTATGTAAATCTGAAAAATAAGTTAATCCAAACAATGAAAGTGATCACACATAACATCACATAAAGGAAATCAACAACACAATTAATACCATATTTATGTGGAGAGAAACCTTTTCGAAAAAAAAATCCACAGGAGGCCAAGTATATTATTAAACTGAAGAAGCTGTATAACAATATCTCTCTCTATCCTTCACCAACACCCTTGTGAACCTGCAAAAATAATACAATGCTTCCACTACCTCCACAACTCAATTTATAGATGAGAGGGGAATGAAATACCACCATAGTATCCCAAACTTCACCAACACCCTATGAACCTGCAAAAATAATACAATGCTTTCACTACATCCACAACTCAATTTATAGATGAAAGGGGAATATAATACCACCATAGTATCCCAAAATGGGTAAAATCACTAGCAAAAAAACCACACCCACCTAACCAACCTTAACCATGGAGATAACAAAACATTAAATGACTTCACATGGACATCCAACTTACAGTTTGTCAATAGCAAGGTGATCCACAACTTCCTATCCACAAAATCTTGTATAAAAAACAAACTAGGTGCTCAATATATAAATTATCTCTCATATCATCCTAGATTGTCTCTCATGGGATAAGCTCTAAATAACCACCTTTTAACAATTACCATGATGACTGTACAATAACAGTAACTCAGTAACTACTACTAGTAAATCCCCTCCATCTTTTATGAGTGAATTACAAACAATATTAGAAGTATTAAAATTACATGAGATTTACAAGGTTGATGGCACCTTAATCCCAAGACTCTTCACGTGAGACATGAGATTTACAAGGTTGATGACACCTTAATCCCAACACTCTTCATGTAAGACTGATGACGATCGTACCAATCTTGAACGATCGGTAGTTCTCTTCATGCCAGGCCAACGACAACAATATGAATCTCAAACGATCCGACAACGACAATATGAATCTTGAACGACCCATAATTCTCTGCACGCGAGACCGATGACGATAGTATGAATCCCGAATAATTGATAGTTCTCTTCATGCCAGATCGACGATGATAATACGAATCTCGAACGATCCAATCGATAGTTCTCTTCATGCCAAAGCGACGACGATAGTACGAGTCTCGAACGATTTCATAATTACGATACAAATCCCAAACGTTGGAACGATTCGAAGATGATGTATAAATCCCGAACGTTGATAGTTCTCTTCACGCGGATTATAGAATAACAAGGTGATATATGCTTGTTAGAGGCAGCCCTTGTGTTTTGAACCCATAACCAACTCCCCTATGTACCCAAAAAAGAAAAAATACTTTTATATCCCTTTGGGATAGAGGGGTTGGTAGTGAACAAATGCTTGTTGAAGGGCTGCCCAAATATAAACTGTGTCCCCTTTTCACTTTATCTTTTACCCAATGAACTAAAGTTTAAAAAATTCTTTACATCCACAAAAAAAAAAAAAAAAAAACTTTTATTATCTTGGCCTCCCATTTTATTATATATTATAAGTCCTCTCTAGTCTTAGAGATCAATTTAAAAAAAAAAAAAACACTCTTTTATTATCTTCGCCTCAGTCCTCTCTAGTCTTACAAATCAATACCGTGAGAGGACGGGTCCACTTTACCCAAACTTAGGGTTTATATTACTCTATGTATATTTAAAAAAAAGTCATATTAAATAACAACTTTTTAAATTATTTAAAACTTTTAGTTGTAGGGCCGTGTCGGTTTCTTTTCGTATGACTTACGACTCTTGAAAATTTACATAGGCCCGTTCCAGCTTCATTCTTGGTACTTCACAAGAAGGAGAAAGTTACCAAGAAGAAGAAAGTTCTCACGTTCCCTGCCTTCGAACTTAAGGTGCGTATACGTTGGAGGTTCAAACTGAGTGTTCCCTAGTGAAGAACGAAGAATTTAAAGCGCCGCATCATTCGGAGCGCGGTATTGCAGGAAGTGGTATGTGCGCCGCACTTTTTAATTTATTTTTTATAATTTTTAGAAAACGGTGTTCTTATTTTTCAACCTTCAAATACTTATTGCTTAATGTGTGCTTGTTACTATGAAATGTATGTTCTGATATTTATGACAACTTGAACAGAAATGTCTTCTTTCCATGTTGTGATGTTCTTTTATGTTGTGAAATATGGACTGGAACCGATGAGTTTCCTATGGTCTTTGCCAATGCCAAATATTAGTTTGAGTTTTAGATGTGTTTCAGGGTTGAGAAGGGTTTATGGTTTTAGGGTTTAAAGTTTCGGGCTAGATGAATTATGAAATGAGGTTTTACGGTAACTGTTTGATAAAATGCCTCAGAGAGATTTTTTTTGAAGTTTGAATATATTTGACAAAATGCCAAAGGTAAAGAGAAAAAAGGGAAGGAGAAGAATGCTATAGAGTTTTATAGTGCAATCTTTTTAAGAAAGCATATGACAAGACTTGATAGTGAATTTTGAAGTCTGGCACTTAATACAGTTAGCTGCACCTAAGTGACAGACAGACAACCATAAGTATATGATGCTAACCATACAGGCACGAGTATGAGCCAAATATATATGATCTTAACACTTAAGACATTTGCTATAACTCTTGAAAAGTCCGAACTGCTCTTCAGCTAAAAATCATTATGTGCTTGTGAACATTAGTCTTAGTGATGCTGCCAAAAGCTTTTCTAGGGAAGCATCTATCCAATGTAAGGTTAAGTAGTTTTGCATCCAAACTACCAAGAACCATCACATTGCTAATGCCTCAGTACAGAAATTTCACACAGAAGGTTATGGGAATTTCATGCATATAAATTATCTTGAACATGAAACTCAACAGGCCAAAATAAAAATAATTTATTCTCACGAAATTATTTGGTTACGTATAAATTTAAAGATATAGTTTATTTGAAGCATGGAAAATTGTGACTGTATAGCTGCGATTCTTCATTCTTGCTTTGTTGACGTCTATGCAGGGCAGACCACCTTGTTGGATATGCAACTGGTGAATCTCTTGAACCTTTGGAACTATAACAACACAATCAAGGTTGGGCGTATATGACTTTGGGCATATATGCACCAAAGTCCTCCTACCATAAAGCTAAAAAATGCTAAGAAAAAAGAAATTTATTAATTTATATGAAATAGTAAATTGAGATTATTTTTGAAAACAAAATCAATAATAGTTCGATCCATAAGTGTTACCTAGCCTCAAAGTTGCCCTTCCTCGAATGCACTGTGGGGTTGTGAAAAGGTAGCCCTCACATCTCTTGTAATCCTGCAACTCATCCTGTATCATATTGTGAGTGTTCTCATTTTGCACCATTTGAGTAAGGCATGGCTGAAGGCCCCACATCACCTCATAGTCAGCCTTGAATGAATCATCATAAAATAATTTGGGGTTGAGGTAGTACCCCGCTGCATGTAGTGGGATAGTGGGCTATGGAGCTGAGAAGTTCATTGCCAGTCAATCAGTTCCCAAATAAGATTGTATTTGGGCTCGAAATAATTATGAAATGAGGCAATTACCTTTTTGTTCCTATCCATGGCCTCATATGTGTATCCCATTGATGATTTTTCTCCATCAACAAGACGGAGAACCCTCACCAAAAGTTTTGACACTTAGTCAAATGAAATATTTTAGTTATTGTTAGAAACTTAGCTATATGAAATTTGGATTACAATTCAAAATTTGTGAATTAAAAATGAAAAAGAAGAGAGAAATAAGAACTGTCTTGTACCTTAATTGCCTCATTCATAGCCATCTAAAAGGGCTCCTTAAACACATAATCATACACCTTCTAGCCCTCATTGGAGAATCAATATCTAGCAGCATCATCTCTATTCCACTTCTCACTCACAAACATCTCTTCAATGCCCCCTGTGCATCAAAGAGGCTTTGCAATGTAATGAAGTGTGTGGCAAATCGTGTGACTAGCTCACACAAGCTCCCTCCCATTAGTGAATTGTCTCATTAGTTGGAGAACCCACGTATGGTTGTAGATGAATTTTGTAATACATTTGGCCTTATTTACAACCTCAGACACCTAGGGTAATTTCCCAATGTCTTCAAGAAGCAAATTGAGACAATGGGCTACACATGGTGTCCAAAAAATTGTGGGGAATATCACCTCCAAAATTCATCCAACTGCCACATACGCTGCTGCGTTGTCCATGATAACTTGGACAACATTGCCCTCCCCTACTTACAATACAGCCCCCTCCAACAACCTAGAAAGCATTTTGACACTCTTAACTTGGGCTGATGCATTTGCTAACTTGAGGAACACAATTCCTCTTGTAGATGCAACCAAAAAATTAATCAATGTCCCACCCATCGGGCATGATTGTGCAACCCCTTTTTCTACATGTTCGATGCTCTGCTCTTCAACCAAAAGCTAGATATCCTCCATGGAACCCTGAAGGAGAGAGCCCATAAAATCATCATAAGTGGGCAACTTAAATATTGGGCTGCAAATTGAGGGCATCAACCATTCTCCACCAATACGGAGATCTCACCACATTGAAGGGAATGTCGAAAAAATACCAAAACTTGCACAACCCTTCCTCACGGCCTTGTGCCCCTCTTGGTTCCATGTAGTCATACCTTGAAGCATGGGTTGTGACCCTAGCATGGAACTTTCCATGAAAAATGACTCCTGTTCCACTCTCTAGGTTTTTGCCATAGATGGGCTAAGTCCACTATGGCGCTGCTGAAAATGGCTAAAGTTGCTGCCGCTACCCTCTGTAGGAGGCCGTGAAGGAGTAGCCATAGATTTGCTTGTTTTTGTTTTTAGTTCTTTCTTCTTTGCATAATGTGCTAGGAGGGCATCACATTCCCTCTGTACTTCAGGTTCCATGTTATCACATAGCTTAGCGGCATAGCCAGCTATCTTCGCCAAGTGGTATTTGAGGCGATATATGGCTCCAATTTTTTTTCACCATAGAAGTTACAATAGACCCCTCCCCTTTCTTTGAACCATCCTTTGCATATTTCGAAGCTGGATATTTTTCGCCTCATTTTATCAAACAGAAACAATAATCAAGTAGTTAGAAACTTGGAAAAAGAAAAAAAAAGGCCCTAGGGTTTAAGCATTGACAGCCGAAATTTTGTTTTTTTACCTCAAATGTAACTGTTGGGTGGCTGTTAGATTCTTGAAAACTATGAAAAATTTGGGTTTAGGATGCAAATTAGGGTTTTGGGGGTTTTATTTCACATTATCTCTGCTCTCAAGTTTGCAAGTGGAAACAACAAAAATGAGGCCAATTTGGTAAAGAAACATATTTATGCCATTTTCCTGTCATTCTGCTGCCGCAGCCACGTATTTTTCCTCTCCACATTAGTATTGGAGGCATGGCATTTTTTTGTGACCCTTGAGTCTTTAGACGCTCTGCAGAAAAGTTCTTAAATATCCACAACAACAAACAGTTTCCTTCCTACAATATTTATCCTTTCCAAATGCTTAACCTATTGCTTCTCAAATTTTTTCCAGCAAGCATTCTTGTCATAATTGGGCTGTCAGACTTGTACCTTATTCCAACACCCTTAACCATACGAACTTCTGATTTTTTGTGCAAGTAGTCTTGCTGCCTTCACCATTACTCCCTTACACTCTATCCTTTCCTTAATAAAATCTACATTCTTTTTCACTGATTTTTACTTCCAAACTTGCTTTCCTTTACCCATGGAACAAAACTAGCAAAGGAATCTAAAAATTCACAAACAAATGGAGATTAAGAGGCTCACTCTAATATCTGCATTTGACAGAACCAATTCCTTGGTCCAGAAATGCTAAACAACTCAAAGAACCAGTGTTAGCAATTTCCTTATTCGAGCCATCGACTGAGAATGACCTCCACCATCAAAGCAAATAGGAAGATTGGACCATGTTGGACGATGAGAAAAACAAAGTAATAATAAGTAATCTAGGGAAGTGGTGCTTGAGTTTCATTCAAGACTAACCATCACTTTTTGAACAATCGATCAAATCTCAACAGGCTAGTTATTTGATATATCCGGTCATTGATCCAAGTCAATGTTGACTCCCATGTTTGCTACATAGTCAGGCACCTGATTGCCTTCCCTGTAAATATGAGAGTATTTTCAATGCTTAAAAGAGCCAAGGAGAGTGACATTGTCTTTGATTATATTATCATTCCTCCAATAATTAGATCCTTCATCATTGATAATATTGACTATAATCAGAAAGTCACTCGAATAGAAAGGATAGGCCATCCTTTCTCTTTGGTGATATTAACACCAAAGAGAAGGGCCTTTGCCTCAACATAATTGTTTGTGTTCTATACTCTGATAAATTAAATAATTCTGCCTCCACTATCCTTTTCTGGATCCTTTTTCAAAGAGTTGTTATAGTTCACTTTGTCTTTTCATTGTGCATTTTTTACTCTTTTATCTTATAATTATGATCTCTTTTTACCCAAACCTCATTATTGGAAGATTCATTTTAATACATAGATACAGTTTTCTACTTATTTTTAACTATGTAATTATGGTGATAACTGATAACTGATAACCAACTATGTAACTGATAACTATGGTTAAATAGGGTCATAGTAATTATGGTGATAACTGATAACCAATAAGGGTCAATGACAATATTTTTTTAACTATCAATCCGAGAATAGTAAAAAAGGGTAAAGTAATTTTTAGCGTCTACAAGGCCATAGGCCATATGAGACGGATATTGTTTACCCAATATATGGTTATCCAACTATACTGCGGTTGTCAAACCCCCTGCAAGATTCGAACCATGGACCTCTATTTAGAGTTCCAAAGTCTCTACCGTTAGGCTACTCAGGGTGTACTAAATTTTGTCAATGAGCTACTCCTTATTATTCGAACCATGGACCTCTATTTAGAGTTCCAAAGTCTCTACCGTTAGGCTACTCAGTAAGTATTCTCAGTAAGTATTCCTCATTGATATTGTGATTTTTGGTTATGTCTCTTGGGTCCATGTTGACCTTATGGGGTGATCCTTATATTGTTTTATAATCCAAGTTTGACTTGTACTGTGATTCGTGCATTGCATCATTGTGGGTATTTATACCCTATGCACGTAGTCATTTGTACATCTAATAGGGATCCTTTATTTGTCAGTGAGACACTGTTGGTGTCCACAAGCACCTCAACATATTTTGTGTTCTTTTTTGCAATGAGCGCTATCTATCTATCTATCTATCTATCTATCAATCAATCTATCAATCTATCTATTTATCTATCTATCTATCTATCTATCTATTAGAGTATCTGGTTCATGCAATTACTTCCTTTCATTCTTGTGCTTATTGCAAAATTTACATGGTATTGAAATAATTGCAATTACTACCAGTAGTGACTGGGCTCAATGGTTGAGGCACAAGGGTGATGCAGCCCACACCAAGCTTCAAATCCCAGCAGCACCAAATGGGCTGTATAGCTCGTTATGAAATGCACTTGCTTTATAAGTGAAATGTAACCTGGTTTGGTGGGCCCCCAGATATTGTCCAGCCCTGATTTACTGAACCAAAAAAGAAAAAAGAAAAAAGAAAAATGTAATTGCAATTAATCAATCCAAAAATTCGGTTTTGAATATCTCACAACAACTATTCCAAAGTAATGGTTTTAGAGTGAATTTTTTGGACCAATACTTTTTGGCTTTTTTAAAGACTTTAGTATGCCTTTCAAGAGCTTTAATTTGTGACCGTCTTGTGGTATCATTTTAGATAATTTGCATCCATAGGAGTGGCTATGAAATGAGAGTTCTTAAACAAGCGTTCTCATTGAGGCATATGTGATACAACTGTGCATTTAAACCTTGAATAAGGTTCTTGAAGAGAGCCTTGTCCTCATTATTGTTATGAATAATTGTTGCTTTTCATATATGTCTTTGTCTGAAGGACACATATATAGGCCTTCACTATGCAACTTTGATCCCTACCCATTTACTGTGCTATGATAGTACATATAAAAGGAGACTGAAACGGTGTTTCTTTTAGAATTACAAATATCAACATTAAAAAACAGTGCATCTAAATTTCAATTCATGTGCCCCCAACTTTTCAATCTATTTAGAAATTTCAATTCATGTATTCCTGATTTGGAGATCAAATTTCAGTAATTTGGAAGTAGAGTGGAGCTCTTCATGGTTAATTCTTTTGGGTGTTAACATTCATGAGAACAGATGATGAAGGTTTATTTCCTTGCAAGAAACTCCCATCTTATACAACTCATAAACATCAAGATCTGTGGTAATCCCCATTTTAGATGTTTCATATGTAGAATTCTGTATTTGAAACTAATGCTACTTCAGAGTAGTAGACACCAACTTTAGCTTGATAAATAAATCAGTACATAACACCACCATTCTCAAGGCTGATAACACCACCATTCTCAAGGCTGATACTTCCTTTTCTTTTGAATCTTCTGTATATATACCTTCTTCCTGGCATTTTTTTTCTTCCATATGTGGATGTCCCCTTCCTATCAAGTCATGCATTTTATGGAATTAGATGGAGATCAGCACCCATTTTTGGCGTTAAAAAAGACTACAGCAGGTTGCCAAATATGAAGATTGTTTGTCAACAATATTTTTTGCTGCCTAAAATCAACTCAAATGACTGCTTGTATTAAGTGCCTTATTAGGGATGCTTGTTTTGCCTGCAGATATATGATGAGGATTTTTAATTATTATTGATTAGAGCTTTTCTACGTGGAATACTTACTGAGAATATCGTTACTTGAGGTTGGGACAAGGCCTGAATAATCTGCATGAGTTGGTTGTGAATTCCTTGCTGAAGCATACAAGTAAAGTCAACCAAAACAAGCGTGCAGACATCATGTAAATTTATTCTTTGAAAGAAGATCAGCTAACATCTCAAGCATGGCAATTATCAGTTCAATTCCTTGTTTAAATTAATATACTTGTCGAGGTATTGCATTACCTCCTAAAATAAGGATTGGCTTGAAAATCAGCCCTTTCTCAAATGCTTTTGCATCTGAAATGTAGTACATAGATTTGAAAGAGGCTACATTTGCTTTGCTTCCTTCTGTTTATTCGAAGAATTAAGTGTGCACGCCTTTATTCAATCACCTAGTCTGAGCATTTCAGATAATGCTCTTCCTTTGCCACATTGAGCTCATTGTCTTCTTTATTATCTTCTTCAAAGTTTTCCTCTTTTTGGTTCTCAGAGCCTTGAAGCCTACGTGGTGCACTTAAATGATCTGGAGATCCCTAGGAGAAGAGTCTTCACTAAAGTGAGGTAGAAATTATAAATGTTATGCAGACAAACTACAATTTATAATGATGTTCAACATTTCAACTGTTTCAAGATCACATATGCGCCACACTAGCCTTTATGTTACCCTAGCCTTTTTTACTTTTATAATATTAACTTCAAATTGTTAGTTTTGGTAGATTTGTTTACATTACCCATATTAGGTGTGTTAAGAGTGAATAGTTTGAATCATTTAATTACGTTGAGAGATGTCTGCAGTGATAGCTAAGAGTGGGAGTTGGGTTGTAATGGTTGTGTTTGTCTCTGACGAACATAAACTTATAGCTCACATACACACACACACTAATTGATTATATGGGATTGAGATGAACCCCACCTGTATTACATCATGACCACATTACCATGGTACTTCAACCAACCATATAGTGATATCACAACTGGCAATTGTGTATATATTGCCTAGCAAGATTGGAACCAGGGTCTCCACATTGCAACTCCAGGGTTTTAAACACTTGAGCTCATGCCATTTGATATAGCTTCTAGATTAGTAATGTTAGTTTTAAATAATTTATTCAGGATGCATTTTCTTGCCGATGACATTTCCAATCTCTAACCCTAACATGAATATTAAAGAAATTCATATAAAAGAGACTAACACCTACATATTTTCTAATTCAACCTTCGTGGGATTGTTAGAGCTTCCTGTACTAACTAGAGCAGAGAGGACAACACATAGCTAGGAGCTAGGATTTGTAGAATTGTTAAAGCCACAAGTAGAACCCTGTTTAGTTTTAATCCAATTGGAAATGGTTCACTGGTTCACATGCTCCTTTCTCTATTTTTTGGACCCATTTGCACAAGTACAATGTTATGAATTTGATTTGATTATTGAGTTTGATTACCTCATCTTGGATTATTGTAACCCTGCAAGAGGTAGATCCAGAAATTTAGGTTTTCCCTATATTATCCATTACCCTAGATATCTAAAACATTCTTGAATTCCAAAAGATATCAAACATGAGGTGCATTTCTCAAGTGTTTTCAAAGCTAAACATATAAGATAGGTGCTTGAGTTTGATATTTTTTGGCATTTAATAGGTATCTGTATTATAGATATCTAAGCTAGTTGATATCAATGAAAGGTCATGATTCATGCACATAGTTGGTTCACAGTATATGTAAGATGGTTGTTGCATGAAAAATATGCCGCCAAACTTTGTATGCATAGAAGAACGTCTATCAGGGTAATAATATAATAATTTGTATTCAGTAACTTACTGCTTTCATTGATTCTTTGCAACTAGAAAAAATATTGGTAAACTAAAATGAATTTTTGTGCAAAGTTACCAGGAAACTATCTAAGCAATGTATAAACAAAACTATGTATTGTCAATCAATCATTCAGGGTAGCGGTCATATTTAGTGAATATTTGTGTAATATTCACAAGTTGTAAGATGTAGAATTGAGAAATCATAAAGCATCCCTTACAGTGTTAGCTTAAAAGAGGTACAAAGAGGTGCACATATACGGTTGTAATTCATAAGGCAAAATGGTTATGTGATGTGAGGTATTGTGTCCTCTATTTGCTGTGAAAATAAAAAGAAGTCCATGTGTAAAGAGCAATGAAGTTTAAAGCAACAGCCAATCACATATAGAGAATATAAAACGTATTTCAGGAACTGATAGACTATGAACGCTTATGGAGCTATTTTCTAATAAACCACAGCTTAATGAGCAGTATTCTTTTTGTAGAGTAGCTTAAATTGTTCTCTGTTAAGAGCCAACTAACCTAAGGGCATATATGGTTAACTTAATTTTGCATGGCAATGCACTTCACTCCTTTGAAAGAGATCAGGTGTTCCAATTTTCTAATCTTTACATCCAAAATCCCCCTTGGATAACATTCCAAACAACTGGCCCTTATCCATTGTTGCACTCTGCAGAAATGCTTTATATGGTTATAGATTTTGGTATTTAACACCAAAATATCATTGAAAAATATGAAGAGAAGGACAAATAATATGGAGCAAAATGGTGTTCATAGGTACATGAAGTGGGGTGATATATTGTGAAATATCTTATAGTGAGCTGTCTGCACACTTAAACCTGTATAATAGGTGCCTTCCTCTGATCCTAATGTGATTGTATCTCAAGTCTATCTTTTAAAATATTGAGGCTCCATGGGATTCATTCATAAGGTTATCCTTGTGACTATGAGAAGTTGACTTTCATGCTTACTTTATTTAGTCCTGTTTATTAATGTAAATAATGAAACTTCTATTTGGCTTCCATGAAATGATAACACATTGTAAACTGTGTCTAATTCCCAGCATTTATTGTACAGTTTTCCTATGTTTAGCACTGGTGTTGATGTTGTTTAGGAGTAGTAACTATGGGGTCAGTGTTATTAAAGGATTGCTTATGGTGTCGACTGGAAGCAAAATTTGGAGGTGCTTTACTGCAAATGTCAAAACACGTGAAGAAGAAAAGGATTGTTGAGGCATACCAAGAGAGAGAAGCTATGTTATTTGTTCCTTTGGTCTCCATAAGGTAAATATGTGCTAACAAACATGAGTTCCCTTGTTTCCATTTGGTCTCCATAAGGTAAATATGTGCTAACAAACATGATTTCCTTTGTTTCCATTCTTTTTTGTTTACATCAATGGTTTTTATGGTTTTACCCATTACCCCAATACCACTTGAATATACTTCCTTCTGTTTTTTAAACAACTTGGGATAAAAACCTAACCCCAAGGTTTTATTTTTATTTTTAAAGTAAAGTTTGTTTTTGATTAGGATAAAGAATGGGTTTTGAAAGGGTTCTGGTCCCTTGTACAACAAAGATAACCTTTGTCTCGCAACCACAGACAGCCAAACCTTTGCCAAGATCGCAGAAAGCCAAACTATTGCCAGGATCACAGAAAGCCAAACTATTGCCAGGATCACAGAAAGCCAACTTTTTCCAAGATCATAGAAAACCAAACTTTTGCCATGATCATAGAAAACCAAACTTTGCAAGATCACAGAAAGCCAAACTTTTACCAAGATCACAGGAAGCCAAACCTTAGGATCACAAACATTTGCCAAGACAGGAAGCGAAACTTTTGCCAAGATCACAAGAAGCCAAACTTTTGCCAAGATCACTCATCAAACCCTATACCGCACTCAGCAAACCTTGTATTTTGGCAAAAAGCCAAACCAGAGTTCCAAGGTTGTCCAGAGTCGGGGTCTTTGAAGGTGCCAAAATCTTCAAAGGCTCCAGAATCTAATTCTGCTCTGTTATTTTCTCTTTCTCGTCTGCCATCACATCTTCGCTGAACTCTTTTCCTTGTAATTCTGAAATTGGAATGCTCTCTTCTTATGGCATTGTTGGCAAGTGCATCTGCTGTCTTGTTAAATTCTCAACAAATATGGAAAGATTGCATGTGTGATTTTTTTAATCAATTCTTTCATTATACCCAATATGATATGGAGCTGCATTGAACTGACCTTTTTCTCCTTAGAGAGAGCATTTATAATGGGGGGCAAAATCCCCATACATGTGCAGGTGTCTTATCCGCTGTTCTATAGCCAACGTCGTTCCAATCTTGCATGCTAGTGCCTCTGCCACATTGTTGGAAGTAATTCCTAGGTTGATGCCATTCTCGAGTGCAAGTATCTCATCTCCTTTCATGATTACTACCCCTGTAGCTGCTATGCCTGGATTTGACTTAGATGCCCCATCAAAGAATAGAGCAGGATAATTTATCTTTGGTGGCATTACTACTGATACATTTTTGCTGGTTGAGATGAACTCTTGAAGATCTAACTTGCTGATTGGACTTAATTCATACACATTCAATCTTTGCTGGTTCTGCTTATGTTTGAAGGTGGCTTTCAAATTAGTCACTAGGTCTCTGATTATTCTTTTAGTGAGAATATTGTTATTTTCCCCTAACTTCAAATATCAATCTGTTCCTGTCCTTCCAAATATTCCAAACAAAGAAGGGGATTGCTTTCCAAAGAGATTTTATTAATGGCTTCCCCTTTAGTCCCCATTTATATTTTAAATGCCAATTGACAAGACAGTCTTCCATGTTCAATGTTCTTGACAAGGGAGATCCAAAATGATGGGTTGTCTTTAACTAGATGGGAGTGGTTGTGTTACACTCAAAGAATAAGTGGGGCATAGTGTCATTGTTCTTCATACATCTAGGACACATATGAGGACCAACAATATTCCTTTTTTGCAAGTTGTCACCTGTGAGAATCTTGTTCTGCAAAACCAACCAAGAAAAGACTTGAATCCTAGGTGGCAATTTTATATTCCAAATTGCTGCCAATCTTTTATTAGGAATTCCATCATGTTGCATCGGTGTACTCATCTGAACTGTATATTCACCTAACTTGTTTATGTCCCCCAAATAAGCTGATACAAACTCTGTTGTCTCAATAGTATCATGTTATGTTTTTTTCTTGAAATGTTCCCTTTCTACTGTTAGGGGTGATGGCAGTGGGGGATCTCTCCATTCCACTATACTATTACACCAATATAGAATTTCATTAAGCTTTGAGATCTGCAAATGTTGTAGCTCTTCTTTGAGAGCTGAGCTACAACTACTTAGTAGAGGAGGTTTGCCAAGTATTGGATATTTCCATAAGTTGATTTGAGATCCATCTCCTGGAAGCCAGGAGATCTTGTTTAGGATCAATTGCTTGGATTCCATAATATGTTTCTATATTAGAGAGGCTCCAGATCTTGTGTTCAAATTTCTCATTAGGTGCATTCCTGTTGTTGAGTCTATATATTTAGCTTTCCAAATCCTTTTCCATGGAAGTGTGGAGGCTGAGATAGATGCCACAAAAGTTTTGCCCCTAGTGCCTTTCTCACGATTTTTGCTTGTATTATTCCAAAGCCCCTTTGTTCCATTCTTGTAGCAACTGAATTCTACCTGACTAAATGGAACTTCTTTTTTTCATTTTGTTTACCTCCTTGCCAAAGGAAATTTCTGGCCAGACCATCAAATGCTTTTAGAACACTTTTTGAAGCATGGTAGACCAAAAGTTGATATATTGGAAGCATAGACAAGACTGATCTGACTAAAACTCTTCTTCCTATACTCAACCATCCATTACTATATGCTTGTTTTCACTTCTATAGCTTTGCAATAGTTGGCATCCAATTGTTTCTTGGTTTGAGGTGGAAGCCCATTGGAACCCCTAAGTATCTAAAATATTGATCTGGTCCTTCCTTAATCCAAGATCTCTATTTTTTGCTGGTATTGTATTAATTGTAAAAAATTGACTTTTATTACAATTAATTGAAGCGCCTAAAGCAACTTCAAAGCAATTTAGACAAATCTTGAATTTTTTGATATTATACTTAGTTGCTTCTCCCAGCAATATAATGTCTTCAGCAAATTGGGCAAGCGTGATAGATCTGACAGTTTGGACTACCCTAATTCCTTGTAACTCCCCTGCACTCATGCTGCTAAGAATTATTCCTAGTGTTTCTGCTAGTAATATTTTAGAGGTATGCGGATAGAGGATAACCTTGACGAATTCCCTTGGAAGCTTTGAAGAAAGTAGAAGGTTCTCCATTAATCAAGGGGGAGATCCAAGGAACTTTAATACAAGATCCTATCCATTGCACCATTTGTGTTGGGAATCCAAACTTAGAACCCTTTTGAGGAATTGTAGGTTGACTCTATCAAAAGCATTTGCCATGTCCAATTTGATGGAATCTTCTTTGATTTAATGTTGGAGCAGGAGTGGAGTGTCTCATGCACCATAATGATATTGTCATAGATTTTCTTTCTTGGAAAATCAACTTACTAAGCAACTTTTTAATCTAATTAGCAAAAATCTTTGTCATAATTTTATATGAGCAATTACATAGAGAAATTGGTCTGAATCTACTAAGAGTAGTAGAATTTTTCTCTTTAGGAATTAGAGCAAGAAATGTTGAGTTAATGGCTCTACAGAGCATACCTTTCTTTCTACATCTTTAATCATTTGTAGCAAGTCATATCCAATAAGGTATAGGAATTGCTGATAGAAATTAGTAGTGAAACCATCGAGTCCTGGAGCTTTATCTTTAAGAAGAGATTGCACCACTGATTCTAATTCTTCCTTTGTCACTCGGGATCATAAATCGGCTTTGTCCTCTTGATTAAGTGTTGCTGCTATGTTGTGTAACAAATGATCCGAGCTTGAAGATCGCTAGGTCCATGGGTGAGCAGCCATGAAAAGTGGTCTTGTACCAATTCTTTTATCTTTTCTTTCTTTGTGTAAATGGTGTCATCCTTATCTATTGATCTAATTGTGTTCTTATGGTAGTTTTGAATTGTTTTGAGATGGAAGAATTTTGTGTTCTTGTCACCTTTTTGTAGCCATACCATTTTGGATTTCAGTCTCCATTGGGCCTCTTCAGAATTTAGCTTGTATAACTTTACCAACAACTATTTTCTTTGAGCAACTTGCTGAGGGAGAGGAGATGTGTCCTTTAGTTTAGTTTCCACTTTCTCAAGTTGTAAAATCATCTCTTTTCTTTGAAATTGCTTTTTGGATAACCACAATCTAATTTCTTTTTAAAGTCTTACAATTTTTTTTTTTCCAAATGTCTCGAGGCCTTTGTGATGATGCTTTCTGTTGCCAATTGTTCTCTATCAGTAGTCTGAAGTCTTCTTGCTCTACCCATCTTGAATTGTATATGAAGGGGATCTTTCTTACCTCCCGTCTGCTCTGACCTCTCTCCAATAGAATTGGTTTGTGATTAGATATTGCACTTTGGATTATATGGCTAGTTAGAAGAGGATAGATAGTTGGGAGATTCTCACGAACTAAGAATCTATCTAATCTTTCTGCAATGTAATGGATTCCTGATCTTCTATTTGTCCAGGTGTATTTCCCTTTTTGAGGAATGACATCTCATAAATTTTCTTGAGTAAATTATGTGTTGTACCAAGTGTCTGTTGGGGTCATGATTGTTGATACCCCTTGTCTTTTCTCAATACTCTAATGTGACGTTTATGTCGCCTATTATTAAATTTTCTGGTTGTTCTTGGGAGATCCAACGATGTAGTTGATTCCACACCTCTTTTGTGCTCTAGGTTGTTAGGCCCATAGAAGTTGATGATAGTTATACGAATATCATTAAGCAATTCAAATTTTAAAGCAAGCCAATTACATTGTTTATATTTTGCTATGCACGTTAATTTTTGTGAATCCCATGCTATGTGGGACTCTCATGAGCCCACAGTTATAAGCCTGCCTGATGCACCTAATGAGCTTACTGCATCGTGCTCTGACTCTCATGAGCCCACAGTTATAAGCCTGCTTGATGCACCTAATGAACTTACTGCATCGTGCTCTGATTGTCTGCATCGTGCTTTGAATCCCATGCTTTACTGTTATCAGTCGTACATTATGAAGATGTGACTTACTTTTGTCATTCAAACTAACGCATTTTGGCTTCCTTGCATATGCTTGAACTTTATTTGATTTGGATTTGGCAAGGTGAATTGCTGAAGGGGACATTGAGAGGCTTTGTCAACTATTAGTTTTCTTTTTTTCTTTTTATTTATTCTTTAAATCCAGATTGTACCCTTTTTCTATATGACGCTATGTTCCTCATATTTATCCTAGCTACTTTTCCTTAAGAGGCTTTTGTCATGGACTTTTTCTACAATGAAGCTTGTTTTAGGTCAGTCATTTAAATAGGCCATTCTTTTCATGTACGGGAATGGAAAATTCTGAGGCACTTGAGGCTTAAGCATATCCTCTTTTTGCCTTGGAATTTCCCTGGCCTCAAAAGGAGTTTACACCATGAAAAAGAACTTGGAGATCTTTTCCTGAAATGTCAAGCTTGAAGAACTTGGTTGTGTAACATGAAACAATCACAATACGTTTGATATTTGCTCAGTCCACAATGGAGCATTGGAAGCATTTTGCATACACAAATAAAACATTGGAGAATATTCCATATGAAAGTATTTATTATTTTATTTTCTATATTTTCCCTTCCCATGTCTAGATTCAAACTATTCCACTATTCATGAGATGCAATCTTTTAAGATCCAAAATAATGAATTGGATCTTATCTTGTGTGATTCAAGGCTTCAGTTGGAAGAGTGTATTGTAAAGCAGTTTCTTGGTTTAAGCAGTAAAGGTCCTTCCATCAAACGTTGTTATATCTATCTTATTATGTTGTCTGAGATTTTGGTCTCATATTTGTTTTAGATTCCAATGCCTATAGTAACTCAAATATTCATAGGAATGCGCCAAGATACGTACAAAATTGAAACTTAGAAAACTAGTTCTGAAGCAGATCCAAAAGAGAGGCCACAAATGCTGATCTGAAATGTGATGCCGTTTATGAAGTTCAAATTTTTTCTTTCCATCTGTGAGATAATATTCTGCAGAGTTGGCATTGCAATTATATTTAACCCTTATTTAAGGAGGTTGACTGGGCTGGGAGCTTATTGCTTATGTCCTGAAAGAGGTCTGCTCCCAAATTCTTCGCTTGAGTAAGCTGCATAATCCACCTCTCAAAATATCATACCCCTTGTTTATGCAAAGGGCTAAAGTTACAGCTAACCTAATCTATCATAAATTTTCTCTGCACAGCTATTCGTCCAAAGCAGGTAACTTCTCTTTGTATATGCCTGCTCTGCATTTGTAGTACTTAGATAATTTCTTTGCATAGCATTGCATGCAAAATAAGAATCTACAGCAAAGGTGCCAAATGAGTAACCACTGTGTAATTACTGCTAAAGCTCCCCTGAACCAACTTTGAATGGAAACAAGGTTGTAACAAATTCCTTAGATTCTTATGAACTTATCTATATGTTTCCATTTGAGTTATAATTAAGGTTTATGTTGCTTCACCTGTAAGACTACAAAACCATGTAACATTTGTAGGTCTCCAAGAGAGACTTGTATTTGACTGCATCATAGCAGACAATGAACTGAGGCTTTATTTTTGTCCCAATTACCCCATTTCTCTTTTGCATTTCCCACTGTTAATCAATGCTTTTTTATCATTAATTATATTGCACATTGTACTGTCAAGTGATCCCATTTAAATTTTCTAATGTTTTTTTTTTAAGAAAATGTTTGTGAAGGATCCTTATCTGATTGATGAGTCAGAGTCCTTGTGCAATGCTGTTCAGAGTTGGTTCCTTCCTGCCATTATGCAGATAACAATATGTTAAATTTATAGGGCTTGCTTATGTGTGAATAATGTCTTTTTAAAATGTTCTCAGTATGCTTCTTATGTGTTTGAGACACAATGCTTGTCGATGTCTTTTTTCTCCCATGCATTGCTGGATAGAGTTGATATTTTCCTGTAAACTTTGCTTTTATAGAGAACAAAGAAGACCATATATAGGTTTAGAAAGAAACGTGTTTTTCACAATGGTGTATGTTTTTTTCGTCTGTGTTAACATATTTCAAGTCATTTCTATATGTTTCCTTTCTTTCTTGCCTGCTAAGAAATAGAAGGTGTTGGCTCTGAACTACATATATCTTAGCCTTTTGTTTAACATCACTTGTTTGTGCTTTACTCTCTGTCTAAGAAATTCTCATACATCTATTACTGAGCAGGTTGAATAATAATCGATATTAACATGGTCACGGAAATGGAGCAGAGATCAAATGAAAAAAAAAGGAAATATGAACATAGAAGTTCATCGAGTTTGCCCAAAGAGTGGAAGAAGAAGAAACATTTCTTTGTTTATGGCAACTATGATGGGTATTATGGTTATCGGCTTGGTCAAGCATTGGATGAAGACCCAAGGATGAAAGTCTTCAGGAAGGAATGGTTTGAAGGCAAGGACTGCCTAGATATTGGCTGCAATGAGGGTATTATCACCATCAGCATAGCACAAAAGTTTGCTTGTCGAAGCATCCTGGGTGTAGATATTGATCCTAAGCTTATAGGCAAAGCAAGAGTGCACCTGAAAACAGTGGCTGCTGTTGAGGAAGGTTTTGAGCGAAATGAGCTGTCCTCTAAAGAAAAATGCAGAGTGAATGAGTTAGAGGATATAGACAGAACAGAGCAGTCATATGAAGATAAAGACAAAGTAAATGGATTTCAGGGGTCAGACAGGAAGGAACAGACTCATGAAGCTGATCAGAGTGCAAATGGATCGCAGGGTACACATAGGAGGAAAATGTTTTGTCAAGATGAGAAAAGAGTAAATAACTTGGCAGCCAGTGACAAGAAATCTTTTAGGGATAAAATATGCATTTCGTCTAGGGATTCTATTTCAGTCAATGTAGACGGAATTGTCAAAGATCAAAGTCTGTTGGAAAAAGTGCACTTCAGAACTGAAAACTTCATTGAAAAATTCCATTCTGAATTGGATGCGACATATGATACAGTGATGTGCTTAAGTGTTACAAAATGGGTCCACCTAAATTGGGGAGATTTAGGGCTGATTCGTCTATTTGTGAAAATTTGGCGAGTCCTAAGGCCAGGAGGCCTTTTGGTGCTAGAACCTCAACCTTGGAAATCCTATGAAAAAAAGCACCTTGTATCAGAAGTTGCAGCTGAGAATTTCCAAAACATTGTTTACAAGCCTCATGTTTTCAGAGATATTCTTCTTGACAAGATTGGTTTCAGGTCAATGGAAAATATCAGTGCACATGTACCAAATTGCACAGTGGGATTTGACAGGCCAATTTATCTGCTTGTAAAATGAATTGTATAGGCTTTGGCAGTATTTGGCAGCAGGAATAATTATCTTGCTTTTTTCCTAGTCAAATATGTATTAATTGGAAATTTATGATTAATGATAAATTATGATAGAGGTTTATTTTGCAAGCTCTGCTGTCTTTATAATGGTAGTAATAAATTGCTATTATTAGAAGGCTGCATTGTATCTTGTTTTTAAGGAGTTCTTTATACATGGCTTTTGAGGTGATGATATGTTTTGCATGTCATCTTATGTATGCCACTTAAACAATCTGCATAGTTTTAACAAGGAATACTTTATTCATGGCTTTTGAGCCAATAATATATTTTGGATGCTTCATCTGTTGTACAAAGCTTATTAGCTTTTGTATAGTTGGAGGACTAGATGCTGTAAAGGGTGGTCTTCTGGTATCAGGGGATTTTAATAGTCTTTTAAGCTTTGACTTCTTTTCTGTCAATGAATCATGTTTGTAAAATAAGTCTGAAAGCTTGAGCATGGATTTCTGTATAAGTTGACTGTTAGACGAGAATCAGATGTGTGCTTTTTAAAATAAAGTTCTGCTTATTGCTTATAATTGAAAATTTGAAACTGAACCAGCAAAATTGTATCAGTTACTGTTGAAATCTTTTTTTTCAGTGTAGCACCATCTTTGTACCTCAGTTATATGTTTTTGAGGAATTGTGGTCAAGATTTGATGTTTGGTATATAAATAATCTCCTTTCTTTTTCACGTTTGCTATAATTTCCTAGAGGATTCTTTAATATCTATTAATATGTGTTTTCTTTTTAAGCCTTGTGTTGCATGCACACAGAATTTTTGCCCATATTTCTTTGACATGGTGCAAGATATGGGGCATACAAAATATCCCAGGGGCAATGAGTTTGAGGTCATCCATATGCTTACTAGATTGAAATACACCACTTTTCCATGGGTGGTTAAGCTATTGAACTGCCTATTCTCATCATGGAGAGGTAGAATTTGATTCAATACCTGTAGAACTTTCCTCTTATAATTATTCAGTAATAGGCATCTTCTCTCTTCTTTGGCCCCCTTGTCTTGTTCCCGCCAGACTAGCAATGAGGGTTAAGGGAGGCCCAAGTAACAGGTGGGGGTTGTCTCTTTCAAGCCCGAATACAATGTTGGAGTTTCTTTATATTGGTTGTATCTTTTATGTGAAGTCATCTGAGGTAAGTTGAGAAAGTGCTTGAAGGCTAAAATCATGGTGTAATAGCTTGAAAGGGTAGGTCAGTTGGTAGTGGCTGAGTGCTTGTTGATGGGCTGTCCTAGGTTGATTTTCTAGACGGTCCAGGTCCTATTGACTTTGTCTCTACCCAAGGGGCTAGGGTTTATAGAGGTTTCCCTATGCAAAAGCAAAAAAAAAAATCCATGGTATAGTAGTTTTGAAGCCTCTAAATATGTTTGATATGAATTTGAAGCCTCAAAATATGTTTGAAGCTTACCATTTTGTAATGAAAATTTGTGGAGTGGTAAGTATTTTTTTTAATGATTTATATGGGATTGAAATGGGCTCCACCTGTAGTACATCATGATCACGTGAACACCTAGTGGTATGACAACAGTTTAATATTTATACATGTCTCAGTTGGCAAGCGGTGAACCTTGATCTCCTTGAGAGTCGAGGAGACTATTTATACTAATATTAATATTAATGATTGTTTACTCTATCACATATCACAACTTGGGGGCTATATACTAATATTAATATTAATGATTGTTTACTCTATCACATATCACAACTTGGGGGCTATATCGGTGAAATTGTCACTGCATAAAGATAGGCACTCAATGTATATTATAGGTGCACACATTTCATTTAACTTGATTATAGTTATTACGTCTATAGCAAAAATAAAATTTCTTTTTTTTTTCCTTTAATTGGATACATGGTATTAAAACCAGACCCATCTGAATTCTATCATGATCATATAACTTTTTGATTATTATTCATGTATTATTTGATTACTATTCATGTATTATTTGTTAAGATTTAAACTTAGGTTTATTTAAAAGTTGAATTTAATTTGTTAAGCTAATGCCATTTGATGAGTATAAAAATTAAAATAATAATAATAATTTTCTTTAATTTATTTGTCTACCTTAATATTACATAAAAATATATTAATGTTTGTTGTTTCAACTATAGATTAAGTAATTTATGGGAAATTTATATTCTTTGAATTAAAAAAATAATAATTAAAATATCAAGCATAAAATTATACGCTGAAAAAAAAAGTTTAGTTTGTTTTCGATTAGGATAAAGAGTAGGTTTTGAAAGGGTATTGGTCCCTTGTATAACAAAGATGCCTTTATGTCTCTTAACCATAGACAACCAAACTTTTGCCAAGGTCACATAAAGTCAAACCTTGCCAAAATCACAAAAAACCAAACCTTTGCCAAGATTATATAAAGCCAAACCTTAGCTAAGATCACAGAAAGGCAAACCTTTGCCAAGATCACAGAAAACCAAACCTTTGTGAAGATCACAAAAAGCCAAACTTTGTACGATCCTAGAAAGCCAAATTTTTGTCAAGATCATAGAAAGCCAAACTTTTGCCACAATCACAAAAAACCAAACTTTTACCAAGATCACAGAAAGCCAAACTTTTGCCAAGATCATAAAAAACTAAACCTTCGCCAAAATCACAGAAAGCCAACCTTTTTCAAGATCATAGAAAGTCAAACCTTTGCCAAGATCATAGAAAGCCAAACTTTACCAAGATCACAAGCAACCAAACTTTTGCCAAAATCACTCATCAAACCCAATACCTTTCTCAACAAATCTTGTATTTTGGCAAAAAGCCAAATCAAAGTTCTAGGGTTGTCAAAAAATACGCGGAGTATATTACATTATTTGGTACATACTAATGTACCCTCATGGTACATCTTGTAAATATTAGACTAGGGTCAAGTCTTAGATTAGAGTGTGAGTAAATATTTTATGTAATGTAATAATGTGCAGGAAATGCACAAGTGTCATGTAAGTAAGTGTGCAAGTGTAATGTGAGTAAATGTGCACAAGTGTCTTATATGTAAATGTGCACAAGAGTCTTTCGATAGTACCATGTCTAGGTGTGCATACAAGATAGTCGTGTATGCAAGTGTCATCTAGAGGAGACAAGAGTCATGAGACTTGGCATAAGGAAAGGAATAGTCAAGTAACCAAAGAGGCACTGTACAATGACTATATATTACTCCATGGAGGAGCATAGAGGAATATAGCGATCATAGTGAACATAACAAGCAAAGTTGTCATTATTGTAATAGAGTTTATGATACATTTGTAAGAGAAAGAGGAGTAATAAAGTTTACATACATTTGAGCAACTAATATTGTAAGTCTTGTTACATGCTTTGTACATGTATGATTTAGGCTATTACATTTATATTTCTGCATATTAATGAATGTTAGTTGATATATTATAAACCTTGATTTACATATTAGTTTGATCATTGATCTTACTATATTGTGACTATCTCATTTTTGATCCTATGGAATTTATCTTGTGAGTTTTACATTAACATTAATGCTTCAAAAGCCATTAGTGATATTACTATTGCTAGCAGTTTCTTGCACAGGTTGAATTATTTAGTTGCATATAAAATCGATTTTTGTCAATCTTGACAAAATTGGTTTAGAGTTTGTCTACTTTAAAGGGAGTTAGACCTAGACTCTATTGTAAGATCAAAGTAAGAAAAAAACTAGTCATTCCATAGCCGAAGACCAACTAGTGAAGATAAAGACTCATATTAGGGTAAATCAACTTTAATATAGTTGATCATTACAAGGAAATAACCAAACCCTTGATATTGATTTCAGAGATACAAAGAATTTCAAGTACAGAAAATCCTTGACACCGATTTCTATCAACTCAGAAGGAAGTTGAAGGATTTCAGTACAATCAAGTCATTCTGATTTTGATTGAAGCATCAGGGAAACCTACGTGCCTTGACATCATTGAAGTTGTTAGGTGTGACCTAAGACATCTACAACAAAAATTGGTCATCAAAAGAGTGAGAAGCTTCCTACAATAAATAGAGAAGAATTTCATATTCTAAATGCAAGAAGGCAAAAAGCTTTCATAAAGTAGATATTGATTTAAGTTGCAGACTATTATTGATTTAGGTCTTGAAGATAGACCTTGACATTGATATAGTGAATATAGAGGTCTTGAAGAGAGGCCTTGATAAAGGAAATTTTTAGTGAAAGATTCAAGTCATATTGACCTTGACATTGGTTCAAGAAGCCAATATAGAAGACAAAGGCCCAAGAGGTCAAGGAGGAGACCCTTTGAGAAAAGAGGTTTGAGTAAGAAGGCCCTTATAGGAAAGAAAAGAGGCCTAAGAAATAATAAGCCTATGATAAAAGAGAAAGGTTCATTATGATATAGAGAAGTAGCTCTATTCGGCTCTATAGAATAAAGGGAGAGGCCAACATTAAAGAAGCTACTATAGAAGGTAGAACATTAGTCTACTCAAGTACAATGACAAGCACAAGAGAAGTAAAGCAACCAAATAACATACATGAATCTAAGCTACAAAGCAGGCGAATAGAACATCATTATAAGAGCATTGTCCTGAGATAAATCAACGTTGTTTGAGCTAGCATCAGAGAAGATCAAGTGCATGAAAGCTATCCAATATTCAAGCCAACGTCAGAGAAGATCGAATGCATGAAAGCTATTCAATATTCAAGCCAACATTTGTAACAACGGTTTGGTAGTCTACAACAACAAAAGTGTCTTAGGGCAACAACAAAGTAGTCATATCAAAGCCTTGAAACTAAGCCGAAGCTAAAAGACTCAATACAACAGCGTCTGATTTGCATACAATCAACATCCACTACAACACTAGAATGTCAAAGCAAAAGACACCTGAACTTCAAAGCAAAAGGCACTTGAACATAATTGAAAAAAGGTTAGCACCCTGAGTTGTTTCAAAAGAACTTGATTACAAAGCCATTGAGAAGCACTGGAAGTAAGAAGAAAAAAACCTTGGATTTTGGCGATGCACAACAGTAAGAGACAACAATATTCTAATTTGAAATGCAATAGAAAAGTGAAGCATCTTGGTTTGCATGGAGCAACAATGTGTTAGAAGTTCCATAATGACAATGGAAGGTGATTGGTGAAACGTTTGAGCGCCTAATCCAACTCAAGTGCCTAAGCGTTGTAAAGCCTTATTCATAGAATGAAACGACAAAAACTAGAACGCCAACCTAGCTTGCAACACCCTTATTACACGCTAGAACCTGAAACGATTCACTCTTGGAGACATGAGGTAGTATACTCAAGATCTTTGAGATCTTCTGCATGCAAAGGAATGAGCATTCAAAGCATAGTTTGTGAAGTCTAGCTAAGTAAAAAATGTGCACACAGTGATATTCAAGGTTCGTTTAGGGTTTAATTTATTTTTGGAATAATAGGAGAGATAAGGTTAGAAGAACAGTAAATCTATTTGGATTTATTTTTAAGCATAGGAGTGATAAGGAAAGTAAAGCTTTAATAATTCATTTGGAGTGATAGGTTTTTAGAATTTTTTTGAAAGCTTTAATGTTTTTAGGAGTAATAAGGTTTTATGAAAGTTTTTGGAGTGATAAGTTAATTTGAAGTTTATTAAATTTAAAGTTTGAATTTGGTTTTATATTCTTGAAAAGAAAAAATTTGAAATTCAAATGTTATTGATTTTTTTTACAAATTAATTGATTTGGGAGTCAAAAGGAATTCAACATCAAACTTAGGAAAAATTGATTTTGCAAAATTCATATATTTTTCTTAGTTTCTAAACATTAGGGAGATATAAGGATTATACTTCATAGGATTTAAATTTAGAAACTTTGAATTTATTTAAACCTAGGGAGACATAAGGTAGCCTACATCAAAGGAAATACTTTCTTAGTATTGATTGCATATCATGGAAGAAATTGTTAAGAATGCATTTAATGATGATAGTGAAGACATGTTGCACATACTTAAGTTTTATTCTCAAAACTTAATAGATAACTTTGATGAAAAGAAATAGATGTCTAATGATTTAAAAGGAAAGTTGTCTATGTTCCTCAAGGAGCCAAAAGAAAAAAAATTCACGACACTTATAAGTTATCTTCATGAATTTTTTTCAGAACATGGTGGAATTCTCAAAATACTATTAGGATTTCTTCGGATGAATGCTGAAGAATGCTTAATGATATATTTATCATTAATTAGCTTTGAGTTATTTCAAGGAAAAAAGAAAGAAAAGAAAAAGTCACATATAACTTGAATGAAGCTTATGTTAGTTTCAATAAAGAATCATTGGAATTAGGACAATATTATTGTGATGATTTACTAACTCAATGCTTAGAAGATATATCATTGGATATATCTCAAATGAAGATGCAAAAATAAAGAAAAAGAAACAAAAAAAGAAAGAATCACTTCAAGAAAGGCAGTAGAAAACCAGAATTCAAAGACAAAGAAGAATATCATATTAAGTGTTCATATATTGATCTAAAGGAAGTAGATTGAAGATAAAGGACAAATATTGAAGAACATGAAGATGAAATCAAACAAGAAGAAGAACCAAGACAAAGATCAAATCCATTGCAAAGTCACTTGAAGAATGAAGACTATGATTGAAGACTAAAGTCTTCAATAACCAAATAATGTAATACATGGGGGTGTTGGAGTATATTACATTATTTGGTACATGCTAATGTACCACCATGGTACCTTCACGGTACAACTTATAAATATTATACTAGGGTAAAGTCTTAGACTAGAGTGTGAGTAGATATTATATGTAATATAATAATGTGCAAGAAATGCACAAGTGTCATGTAAGTAAGTGTGCAAGTGTAATGTGAGTAAATGTGCACAAGTGTCTTATATTTAAATGTGTACAAGTGTCTTTAGATTAGAGTGTGCTAAGTGAAGAGTCATGTCTAGGCATTCATACAATATAGAGTATTGTGTATGCAAGTTTCAAGTAGAGAAGCCAAGAGTCATGAGACTTGGCATAAGGAAAGGAATAGTCAAGTAACCAAAGAGTCATTCTACAATGGCTATATATTACTCCATGGAGGAGCATAGGGGAATATAGTGATCATAGTGATCATAGCAAGCATAGTGAGCATAGTAATCAAAGTTATCACTTTTGTAATAGAGTTTATGATACATTTGTAAGAGAAAGAGGAGTAATAAAGTTTGAATACATTTGAGTGACTAATATTTAAGTCTTGCTATATGCATTGTACATGTATGGTTTAGGCTATTACATTCATATTTTTGCATATTAATGAATGTTAGTTGATATATTATAAGCCTTGATTTATATATTAGTTTGCTCATATTATTCTGTTTATATCATTATCTTGATCTTACTATATTGTGGCTATCTCATATTTGATCTTGTGGAATTTATCTTGTGAGTTTTACATTAACATTAAGGCTTCAAAAGCCTTCAATTACATCATGCTCTATCTGCATATCTTATTCCATTCTAGTGCCACTACATTATCTACCATTTTTTTATTCTTGTAAAAAACTACAAGTAGCTTATGAAGTTTCATAAGATCTAATAAGTAGTTTTTTTTCTTCAGAGGACTACCCAATCCCCTATAGTTCCACGATTACACTCATTTTTTAGAGACTTTTGAAAAATCCAAATTATCTTGAATTTTGTTCAGGATATCCTTTTGAGTTTGTATTTCTCTTGAAATTTGGTTGGACTTTCTACCCCTGATTGCTGAGTGTGTTGCCAGGTGCCTCCTAGTATGACTAACTCCTTTAGTGTTTCCTCAACTTCTTTAGTGTCTTCATATGACTGCTTTGAATCTTTTCCATGAGTCCCTTGTGCTTCTTGTGTGTCATATAAATGTTTCTTAATGGGTTCTTCCACCATTTATTTACCTTTTACTTGAGCTTAATTATTAATTGGTATTTTTATCTTCCTCCATATTTTATGAGAGGATGATAAGTTTGTTGGAGCTTGCTGGGCCCAATTTCCCCTGCATAGGTCTTCTATTCCTAATAGTTTGGAATTAAGGTTTTGTTTCCTTTTTGAACTTATCAAGCTTTGATGGACAATTTCCAGAGAAGTGACCATGTTGGTGACAAGTAATGAATTTAAAAGAGATGCTTATAGTCCAATGGTTGGGTGTGAACCCAATCAAGAACTTTGATCCCGGTGTTCTATAGAAGCTCTTTCTTTAGGTTTACCCTTACACATATACATGTGCATTAGCCTTTGGAGGGGCCTGTTGAGGTATAATTTTGTCAAGTCACAAAACCACTCAACAACTTAGAACTTTAAGTTCTCTCTTGCAAAGAAATATATATATATATATCTCCAATGTTCTTGTATTCAATATTTTATGCATAAACTCATATAAGTGCTAAGAATAAAACTCTAGGGTCTTGCAAGTGTTGTTAACAAGGGGCCTGGGATCATGTAAATGATTTCGAATCCATCATGTGGAGTATGCCTTTGATATCAATTCAACAAAATAAAATTCGTTTTATGATCTTAGGTTAAAGTATACCAAATTTTATTTCCTCTCTTCAGTTTAATGTCTCAGAATGCTTTAAATGAAATTAGCATAAAAAAATCTAGCATTTTGTATTAAATTTCAATTTAACTTTAATAAAGATCAAAGTAAATGAAATTTTATAAATTTAATAAACTTTTGGAATATAATAAATTTATAATTAATTCATTTACCAAATGTCTATTTGATAAAACAGTTATTTATTCAAACCCCCTTATGAAATTATAAATCAAACCCAGAAGAGGTGAATAAATGAAATAATGTCTTGCCCAATTTATAAGGTTCCAAAACCTTGTCAATGATAAAATCTCAGGGCTTAATATGAAACTAATCTATAAACTTTGGATTTTATGATAAAATAAATTTTATAAATTAGATTTGCTTATAATATTTATCTTTTGAAATATTTATGAAATTAAATATTCAAAAGAGTAAACGTGATATCTGATTTGAAATTTGGACTTCTGAAATAAATAGAACTATATTATAAATCAAATCCAAATTGAATTTTAGAGATATCAATCCTAGTTCCTCAACATTATGAAATTAAGATGAGGAATAGAATATTCATTTATCCCTTCTTAAATTTATTAATTCAAATATTAATTGATGTAATATTTGAATAATAAATTTAATTTATAACCTAACCATATAATTTTACTTTATAAAAATTATGCTAGGTTATAATATACAGTTTTCAGAATGAAATAATAATAAATAATAATAAAAGATTTTAAACTTTAGAAATTATCTTAATGTCTCGAATAAAATCCACAGATCAGATTTCCATCTATAGAATTCTAAAACCAATCCAATGTTCACCAGTATTCACACAATGAAATCAAATGAATTGATGCAATCTTCTAAGGTATAAAAACTATTAAGAAATTGTAATAAACATTTTATTAATTCCAAATACAGTCTGTGCACAAATATGGATCCAAAATGCTTAAATTTGTTTATAAAATATTACAATAATTTCCATTGTTCTGCAAAGGGATTTCTCCATTTTCCTCCAATGAATGTGTAGCTTTGCTCCTAGCAATCGTTCCTATCCTTCTCTGTATAAAATGTTTGACCCTTTCCATGAATCTCAATGATTTATTTATAATTTGAAAAGTTTAGTTATTCCGTTTCTTCACCGAGAATGGATTTTATAACTATCTTATTCAAACCCTTGCCCTTGTATTACCTACATAATGAAACAATAATCATAATATCAAAACATAACCAAACTTTACTTTCCCGTAACTTTCTTTTTTTTTCAAAAGTATTTCAAAGCTCTCATATTGCTAAACTAACCTGCTATTTTTTGGTGAAACTGACATCTGGAATCTTGCAAGTTTGGTATTGTTTTTTTTTGAAAAATAATGAAATTTTTTTTATTAAAACAGAGAACTATTACAAAGGGGGAGAAAACTCAACCCAACCAAGAGCAAGAAGAAAGAAAGCAGCAAGGCGCGATACCGCGACACGTCGCGAAATCGCGACATGTCGCGATATTGCGATCGAAAACCAGTCGAGTCCGCGACGGGGAAACAAGCCGCGAAAACGCGACAAAGGCGCGAAATCGCGACATGTCATGATTTCGTGACAAGTCGCGAAATCGCACCAACCGAGCCCCAACGCACCAAAACACCCCTAACGTCGCGAAATCGCGACGAAACAACCAGAAGACGCACCGACACCAAAGGAGTCGCGAAAACGCGACAAAAAATCCAAAGGGCGCCAGGACACCAGAAAGGTCGTGAAATCACGACCGAAAACCTCCTGAGCGCCATAGCAACAAAAGTGTCGCGATATCACGACCGAAATCCGGCAAGGCGGGCAACCTTCGAAAGTGTCACGAAATCGCGACACTTTCACCCCATGAGCCCAGCCCGCCAAAACGGTAGCGATATCGCGACGAAAATTCTTAGGAGCAACCATTCGACAAAAAGGTCGCGATATCGCGACCGAATTTCGGCAAGGCGGGCATCCTTCGAAAGTGTCGCAAAATCGTGACACTTTCACCCCATGAGCCCAGCCCACCAAAACGGTAGCGATATCACGACGAAAATTCTTAGGAGCAACCATTCGGCAAAAAGGTCGCGATATCGCAACAGAATTCTCCCTTGGAGCCAAAACCCCAAAAAGGTCGTGATATCGCGACGACTCTTCCTCCTTAACACCAATTTTGAAAAAGCATCGCGAAATCGCAACGGCTTTCAGACGCAGGCTCCGACGGCGCAAAAGGTCGCGATATAGCGACAAATTCCCACCAAGGGCCGCAGTAGCGAGAAAAGTCACGATATCGCGACAGAAACCACCCTTAGTGTTTTCCTTGCTCATAATCATAAGAAACGTTCCAGGCCCTGCCGAATCACCTCAACCTCCAAGGGCATATCACTGTGAAGCTGAATCCCAACCTCCTTCTTCGCACCCATCTTTGCAAGGAAATCGGCCGCTTTATTGAGTTTTCTACTCGCATAAACAGGGATCACGTCATCTAGTTCTCTCCAAAGCTCCATAATTTGAGAAACCAAAGACCTCAACCTCTAAGCAATCAAAGTAAAGTTCCTCATGCAGTCGAGAGCTCCAACCAAAATCTGAGAGTCAGATTCAACAATCACCTTCCGATGGCCCTGGTTAACAGCCCAAATAGAGGCAGCTCTAATAGCAATGGCTTCAGCTTCGTTGTTAGTAGTTCTGCCCAAACCCTGCAACTCCCAGTAGAGCACCGTGCCCTCGTGATTCCGGCAGACCAAACCAATGCCAGCATTGCCCGGATTGCCCTTAGCAGCACCGTCAGTATTGATTTTGATCCACCCAATGGGAGGAGGTAACCAGTGAGCTCTAACCTGCTCCTCATGCACTTCCACCCCCTCATCCACAGGCTCCGAGTTAACCAGAGAGTCCTCTTTTGCATGGACGACAACTGTTTCAGAGACTTTGCTCCAAATAACTTGCCAAACACCATCAAGCGTGGAGAACGTTTCCCAAAAAATTTGCGCATTTCTCTCTAGCCATATCTGCCACCAAATGAAATTTAATCCGAGCTCCCAACCGGTGCGAAGAGCTTTAGATTTAAATCTAACTCTCTTCCATCTGTTCAGAATATTAATCCGATTCAAGGGACCATTGAGCTGGATTTTAAAATGAGAGAACCAGCGCCTCAAAATCTGGTGCGTGAAGGGGCAATCAAACAATATATGGTCCGTTGTTTCCTCATTCTTAAGGCATAGAGTGCATTGAGAAGGACCTATGAAACCTCTGCATCTAAGGTTGTCAAAAGTGAGAATTCCATTATGCAAAACCTGCCAAGCAAAAAAATTCACTTTCGGCCAACCCTTGGACTGCCAAATCTGTCTCCAGTCCGCAACCGGGAAAACAGGGGGGGAGGCGCAGGGAGGATGTGATCATAACCATCTTTGACAGTGTAAACCCCAAGGCTCCCGAAGCCCCAGGCTAATTCATCCTCATCATCGCTCCCGGTGAGAAATCTTTCATTCAAGATTCTGGATAAGGTTGGTGCTAGCTCCGGAGGGATTGAAATTGGCCACTCCTCCAACTTCTTAAACTTCTTAAACTGATACCCTCCCAGATGAGAAGTATTAAAATAGCTTTCAATTCGGACCCAGCCCTTGGATTCAATGGCAGCTTTGATTGGGAGTAACTCAGGAAATTCAACCGTAATGGGAGGAAACTGATCCCAGGAATCAGACCAAAAACGGGCCTTATCCCCCCTCCCCACTTTCCAAAATAGTTGGTCTTTAATAACCTGAGATCCAAGCTTAAGGGCCTGCAAAACTAAGGATCCAAAACCCTCCAAAGAGAAGCGGCCCACCTCACTGGGACTAACATGACCCAAGTACTTGCTAGTAAGAATTCTGCTAAATAAGGAAGTTGGTTGGGAGATCCATCTCCAGTACAACTTTCCAGCCAAGGCTTTATTGTTTAACCTGGATCCTCTCAGACCCAGCCCCCCTTTTACCTTGGGCTGGGTAACCTTGTCCCAGCTCACCAAGGCCCATTTTTGCTCTCCCTTTGGACCTTCCCATAAAAACTTCCTTGCCATTCTATCCAAATCTTTCCAGATTGAAAGCGGGGCAGCCAAGATAGAGAATTTGTAGGTAGGCATGGCTTGAATGACTGATTGTAGGAAAGTTACTCTGCCACCATAGCTTAACCACTTGTGAGACCAGTGATTAATTCTTTCCTGGATGCCCTCAAGCAAGTGTCTCCAAGTGTCAATTTTTAGTTTTTTAAAGTGCAAGGGAATCCCTAAGTAAACCACTGGAAGAGCAGTCCTAGTAAATCCCAGAATTTCCAGAATTCTGTTCTGAAGCCTGTGCTCAAGATTGAAGAAGACCACCTTGGACTTGCTGTCATTTATCACCTATTGAGTAGCTCGAAGATAAACATTAAGGGTATCTCTAATCGATCTTGCTTCCCTGAGGCTGGCCACTCCCATCAAGACCGTGTCATCCACAAACTGTAGGTGCAATAAAACTTCATCCCCCACCTTGACACCCAGTAATCTGCCCTGCTGTCTTCTTTTCAAGAAAAGTCTGCCAAGGCCTTCAGCCAAAATCAGAAACAGATAAGGAGAGTAAGGATCCCCCTGTCGTAGACCCCGAGAGGCTCCAAAAGGCTGCGAGGGCAGGCCTCTGATAAGAACAGAGTAGGTCGGGGAAGAGACACAGCTCATGACCCACTCAATCCATTCCTGAGAGAAACCAAAAGCAGCCATCATTTTGGCCAGAAAGCTCCATTCAACCCTGTCATAAGCCTTGGACATGTCCAATTTTATGAACATCCCTTTATTTCCAAAAGTGTGCATTGAATGAATAGCTTCCTGAGCCAGAACCACCCCATCCAAAATCTGTCGGCCTTCCACAAAACCTCCTTGCTCAGGGGAGATAATTCTGTGAAGAAGGGGTTTTAAACGCTCAGCCATAACCTTGGTGATTATTTTATACAACACATTACATAAAGCAATAGGCCTATAGTCTGAAATCTGGCTCCCCCCCTCTCCTTTTGGGATCAAGGTGATGAAAGTGTGATTTAAAGCTTTAAGCATACGCTTGTTTTCTCTGGACTCCTCAACCACAGCTCTAACATCTTCCACTAAGCAATCCCAGAAGGCCTGAAAAAATTCAATGGGGAAACCATCAGGCCCAGGAGATTTACCAGAACTCATTCCGAAGACAACAACTGTCAGTTCATCCCTATCAATAGGTTTGAGGAGAGCCTGATTTTCACCCTCAAAAATGAGAGCAGGAATGACAGAAAGAACTTCATCTTGGGCCGAAACATCTTGAACCGGACTCTCCTTAAAAAGTTTAGAGAAATAATCCATAGCATGGGATTGAATATCAGGAAGAGTGTCAAAGGAATGACCATTCCCATCATGCAGGAGCTCCATCTTGTTGATCTTTCTTCGGGCACACGCATCCCGGTGAAAGAATTTAGTATTTTGGTCCCCTTCCACTAACCAGGTTGTTCTTGCTCTCTGCATCCAATAAGTCTCCTCCTGGTTGTCAATGTCCTCCACCGCTCTACGCAAGGCATCATCCTCATCCTTGAGCTGATCGGTGATAACTCCTTCTCTGAACTGTTTTTGGACCTCCTCCCAACGAGCCACCAACGGAGCTCTTTGGGCCTGGAAGTCAGATTTATTAGACCGCCTCCACAATTTCAACTGAGCTTTGACATATTGAAGTTGTTTGTGGATTCTGAACATTGCTCTCCCATAAGCTGGACGACCTTCTTCCCACCACTATGGAATTTTCTCCCGAAGTTCTTCTTTCTGCAGCTAGAAATTCTCAAATCTAAAAGGTTTGTGAAGATGTCCTCTTCCAGGCCCACCTTCCAGCAGAATAGGGCAGTGATCAGAAACCGGGCCTACTAAAATCTGAAAGTTGATGTTCCATTTTACAAACGTCTCTTCTGAGAGCAGAAAGCGATCTAGTTTTACCTTCCTACTGTGTGGTAGTCCAAGTGAAATTATTGCCAGGACATTTGATGTCAACAAGATGTAAAGCCTGAACTTGGGCAATCATAAGACGGTCCCCTGTATCCAGACAGGGTGTTCCCCCTTCCTGTTCTCTGGAAGATAATTTGGCATTAAAGTCCCCCGCGACAATCCAGTCTAGCTCTTCCCTAGACACTCTCATGTCATGCACAGCCTTCCACTATCGCCTCTGACCTTCCATGGCTTGGGATCCATAAAAGTTAGTTATTAAAACGACTTTCGTCGAGACATTGTTCCAAAAGAGAGAAGTGAGAACACCCCTCCAGGCAAGGTGATCTAAAGCAGACCAAACCTGAGAGTTCCACAGAGTCACTATCCCCCCTGAGGCACCTTGGGCTGCCACATCCATGTAACCAGCACCCCTCCAGATTTTGTTAACCATTTTAGACATAAGGTCCAAAGACATCTTGGTCTCTTGTAGAAGCAAGAAATCAGTATTGCTATTTTCTAATAATCTTTGAACAACAGATTGATGGGTTCTGCTGTTTAAACCCCTCACATTCCAAGATTGTATAATCATGGGTTACCCTGAGAGCAATAAGAATCAATTGTCCTCATTGATCCTCCCATGATCAATTTGTCTCCTTGAGCTGCGAGCAACTCCTTATTAGATCTCCGACCTGCTCCCTAAGAATTGCTATTTTTTGGTCTTTTTTCCAGCTGAGTTATCCCCAAGGATGGCCTTTCTCTGCTTTTCTCTGCTATCCCCATATGGACATCCTGGGGTACTGATTGTTCTGGGTTATGGACAACTAATGCACCAGAAGACACTGGCGGTGATTCTTCACATGGATCAACTATCTGCTGTATTACAGGGGAAGGGGAGAGGGGGGATGTCCAGGAAAATTTGAAGTTTCATTGACACCCTCCAAACCTTCCATAGAGTGATCCTCTTCATCAACCAAAGATTTAAAAATCTCATACCTATTAGCAGGCCTGAGATTAGATTGCTCCTTTCCCTCCTTTTTCTTGGATCGTCTTCTTCTTTTGGGTTGCTCAAAACCCTCTTTCAAAGCATTCTGGCTCGGACTAGAGCTATTAGGATCTGTGATGGGGGCGACCTTGTCCTCCTTGGGCAGGTGTGTCAAATCCGAAGGGGCCTCCATTTTGGAATTCAAATTGATAGGACAAAACCGGGCAAGATGCCCATGCTTATGGCAAACCCTACATCTGAAGGGAAGGGCCTCGTAGTCAAGCTGTTGAGTCCAGGTATGACCTGCCAGTTCAATGTCCAACTCAGCCGAAAGAGGCTGGCTGAGATCCATCTCAACACAGATTCGAGCATAGACTGCCATACTCCCTTCAATAGTTTCTCTAGCAACCCCAATATGTCTACTAATTGAGTTTCCAATCATGGCCAAGACCTGCTCCCCCGAACTCCATAGGAAGGGCATATAATCTAATCCACACTGGTATAGCAGTGGGTTCAACACGAGGGTCGAAGCCCACCTGCCACGGTTGAACAAAAAGGCTTGCTGGGCAATGGTTCTTCTTTTTCGACTCAAAAGCCTTATTTCTGTCGGCCAGAGCCGAGAAACTGATAATAAAATAACCATTACTGATAAACCACAATGAGTACTCACCGTGGGGTTCCCAGTTTTGACGGATCCAGGAATGCAGGAAGTTCAGAGTAGGGCGGATGCCCATAAACTTGCAGATTAGGTCATGGTTAGCTCTGTAAAGAACTGATTCTTCGACCATGCTAGGTTCTATGACTATTTTTGGCCTGGAGTCGGCCTGCGGCAGACAACCATTCACCCGATGAGCTGACGGTCGATTCCCAACTGCCGTGAAGATCTTCTTGTAAGCCATTTTTTGTGCTTCAACAGACTTCGGGGAGGAGTCACCTTTGAAAATATCAGCGTAAGAGCTAGTATTTGCAGAGTCAAGGGCCGGAGAAGTCCCCATTGGGCCCTCCAGGGGCACCGAGCGGATCTTCAGATCCCTCGAAACGTGAAAGCACTTCAGATTGAATCGTAAAACCAGAAAAAAATCGCAGGTTCAGAAACGCAGGTTCAGGGGAGAGAATCGCCAGAGCTCGACTTCCCGCCTTTTTCAAAAATCAAGTTTGGTATTGTTAGAAAGAGAAAATCCATATATTTTTACCAAGTTTTGAATGATATCAAACGAAGTTTTCTACCTCAAGATATGTCCATTTCAATTGTGCATTAATTTTAGGGTTAACCCTAAAATAAAATTTAATTATTTGAATGAAAATTAATCATTTAAACCTTTGAAAATGATTTTAATCAAATTATTTGATTCAAAATAATGCAATTTATATGCAAATAATCAAAATATTCAGTTTTCAAGCATTGCAACTACATTCAAACCTTCAAAATGCAAATATGTCAACAATTCCAAAGTGAAAGCAAATTTTCCAAGACCTTGATGCGAGCAAAATTGGATAAACAAAAATCCCTCGAAATCACAAAATTTAAGGTGGGTCCCAATTTTGGGGTCGTTGTGAAGGACGTCACAATAGGGCCCAATCAACGAATGATCCTATGGTGTTTCCTATATTTTCCATCATGGGCTTATTCCACAAGTGCAGGGGAAAAGAAGGAAGAAAAACCTAGATTGCCACCTCTTGAGGTTCCTCTTCTTGTGGGTTAAATCTCAGTGTCTAGGGAGTCATATATAGAGGATTAAATACTAGAAACCATGGACCTCCATGGAAAACCATGTTTTGGTTTTCAAGATATAAGAAGGTAACAACAAAGTACCCTTATCCATCCATCATGAACTCATAACTAGAGGCTTTTGAACCCTAGCTATTGCTTATCTTAATTTTTATTGCAATCGAGCTAGGCCACATCCTTAAAATTTGTAGATTAGTGCTTGAGCTAAAATAGCCAACATTTGGTGCTAGATGCAGGCTAAAGGTACCTCCACAATGGGTACCTCATTGAGTTTGGCCATAAAATATCCTTTTGTGGTTTTATTCAAAGACTGTGGCTTAGGCACTCGATGAGGGTGGGTGTTGAGAACTTGCACCATAGAGTCCTTTTTTTATCAAAAGATGGTTGTGATGGCTATTTAAGTCTTATACTACCACAATATATCACAGGTTATAACACTCAAGATCTAGTATAAAATAGCCACAATATAATTAAGGTCAAGATAATAATATAAGTAGAATAATATAAGCAAATTAATATGTATATCAAGGCTTATAATAAATCAAATAACATTCAATAATATACTGAAATATGAATGTAAATAGCCTTAATCATTCATGTATAATGCATGAAGAACAACTTACAATATTAATTGCTCAAAATGTATACAAGCTTTATTACTTCTCTTTATCTTACAAATATAATGATCTTGATGCTTGTTCTCCTTGTGATACATTCTTATGGAGTATTACCTTCATAATATAGCTATAGTAGTTAAGACACTTGTACACATATTTATATTACATATTTATTATCATACATATAAGAAACTTGTGCACAAACTCAACTTACACTTACACTCTAACTTACATGACATGTGCATTTCCTGCACATTACAACTTTTAATGACACTTGTGCATTTCTTGCATATTCACACTTACATAAAAAGAAAAATATAACTCACACTCTATCACTCAACCCTAATCTAATATTTACAAATGTACCATGAAGGTACCATGGGGGTACATTAGCATGTACCAAAAATGTAATACACTCCATACCCCCTTGTATTACATTATTTGGTTATAGAAGACTTTAGTCTACAATCACGGTCTTCATCTTTGTCTTCAATCTTCAACTGACCTTGCATTGTTCACGATATTCTATTTGAGATCCATCAGGTTCATCTTCTTTCTTGGTTTCTATTGTGAGTTCATATTTAGATTCATGTTCTTATTTATTGTCATCTTCAAGATTCTTTAACTCTTTAATCTTTCCATCATTATCATAAGATTCATGCATAAGAATATTTCCTTTGTTTTTGATTTTTGATTTATTCAAATCCTTTTCTCTTGTGTAATAACTTCTAAAAATTCACTTAAAGCATCATAATACTTTTTAGAATTAGATAAACTTGAAATATCAATACTGCATGAAGAATGAAATATTATTTCCAAAAATAATTCATCAATTTTTATTTTTTCTTAGGAGTTTCAATCAACTCTTTTTGTTTCAGATTTTCATTTGTATAAAGCTTAAGTAATGCCATATACATTATGCTACCAATATCTAGAGGTATCATAATATTATATTTTCCATCATCAATTGCTTCAACAAGTCTTGAAGCAAATAGTATTCAAACGTCTCAAAATTTTCATCTATGGCTTCTCTATAGATGAATTGTAATATCATATCTAACTTTCCTTTAGACTTTTCAATCAAATTCTTAATCCCAAATTTTATGACATCTACTTTTTTCTTTTTAATTATGGATTTCATATTAATCAAAGTTTGCAACTTGATTCCTTTAAATTTGACAACCTTATATCTCCTAGGTTTAAATAATTCAAGTTCACTAATTTAATTCCTATGGAGTAGTAAACCTTTTGTCTCCCTAGTTTAGAAAATAATATGAAATTTGTAAATTTATGTTTTCCTAATCCTTTGATGTTGAAATCCTTTTATCTCCCAAATATTTAAATTTGCAAAAATATAAAACTTTTCAAATTTTTTTGTTTTCTCAAAAATAAAAAACTTCAAATTTAAAAATTCTTCAAACTTACTTTCAAGAAAATAAACTAGTTGAATTCCTTATCAATCCAAACTTATTTCAATATTTTAAAATTCAAAAGCTTTAACTATCTTATCTCTTCAAAATATTTAACTATCTAATCACTCCAAAAATAAAACTTTAAACTTAACTATCTTATCAGTCCAAAATAAAACTTAAATACTTAACTAACTTATCACCTCAAAATAAAAATTTAAATACTTAACTAACTTATCACTCCAAAATAAAAACTTAACTATATTTAGCACTATCTTATCACTCCAAATTCAAAACCTTTAAATAATTCAAATAATTCAAGTAACCCTTATAACTCCTAGGTCAAAAATTAACCAAATTTAAATCCTTTTTCCCTAATATCAAATTGACCTCTGTTTGCGCTTATGCACATCTATCTTGCTATTCTCTGCTCCTCTACTGTGTTGCTTGTGTTGTATTATGTTCATTAACTTCAACTGTTTGCTATGTAGGAATTTGCATGTAATGACATTTGAAAAACATTCTACTATCTTATGAAGCGTAAAACCCGAGATTTTACATGTGATGATTCATCTTTATTTTGGAGCATTACATTCTGTTCAAAATTTTTTGGCTCTCAATGACATAACTATTGCAAACTACCGCTTCTCCTTCCTTGTATTCTTGTTGGCTCTTCTTTAGCTGTTGTTGCTTTGGATTCTAAAATTTTCAACTTTTGTGCTATAGGTTTATTTTGACCTCCTCTATATGATAGCTTATGTTCTCTCAACTTTTGCTACAACCAATCCAACATTTACTTTTATCTTTATGCTTGTAGGTTTCTTCTTGTAAGACTGACTAATTTTGTTCCCTTTTCTCTATTGTAGCTGAATACTTCACTAATCTCTCTGTAGTTAATATCTTTGGTGTTGTTACCTCTGTTGACTTTGCCTTCGTTGATCTTCGTAAAGTGATATCTCTACCTTATCTATTTTCCATGTCATCCTCTACATCCTTTATGTCCTCTATTCTCCATGGCATCCTTGTAAAATTTGTAACTTGCTCTGTGATGCCTTCTCTATGATGTCTTTAGTCTTTGTAATCCCTTCAATGCTCTCTGTGATGTCTTTGTTCCTTGTGATACCTTCAACATTTTTTGAGATATGTTCATTCCTTGTTCTTTTAATTTCTTCTAATATTCTTTTTCTTCCAAATGTTGCTCTATCATAAAAAATGTATCTTTCTTAATCACAAATATCATTTTTCTCTCGATAACTTCTATATATTTCTTGTAAGTAATCACTTTTTAATGTTGGCTTTTTGAGCCAATGTCAAGGTTTTTATAACCTGAACCTTGTCCTTGTTTCTTGAACCAATGTAAAAGTCTATATGAATTGAATATTTTTCCTCATGTCAAAGTCAATCTCTTTGACCTAAAACTTCTATTGTTAAGGTCAATATTATTATGACCTGAATCTACTTCTTATGTCAAGGTCAATGACCTAAAAAATTCTTCTTATGTCTCTACAACCAATGTAAATTCTAATCCAATGCTTGAAGCTATATAAAGTAAGTTATGTGCTTATTTATCTTTCTTCAAGACTGATATATATATATCAAAGATTGATATATCTATCTTCTTTTAGGATTATGCATAAGGGGTCAGACTCAAAATGTGCTTGTAAAAAATAAGCGAATCCGTTTTGAAACTGTGACGAATCCTGGCCAACCTCATGTCGAAGGAAATGGTGAATTACCGTAGTTTTTGAAAAAAAATGGAAAAAATGGTAAATTTGACAATTTTTTTTTGGACCAGGTGGAAAACACAACGCGGATGCTATCCGGGTGAAAAAAGTGATTCGGGATCAGGATGGGTGTAGAATACGTAGAATAAGGTTCAAATATGGTTTGATGTAGAGTATGATTCGATCTCATATAGAATGTGGTTTAGTACTGGGCTTGATGCAAAACATGGTTCAGTGTTGGGCCTGATGCAGAATATGGTTCGATATGAGGCTTGATTCTAAATATGATTCGAAATGTGCCCTGATGCAGAAAATATTTTGGTATTGGGCTTGATGCAGAATATGGTTTGGTATCAGGCCTGATGGAGTATCAATTATGGTATCAGGCCTAACGCAGTATAGGATCCAGTATAAGGCCTTATGCAGAATATGGTTTGACATCGGGTCTGATGTAGTATAGGGTCTGATACTAGGTCTTATGCAGAATATGATTCGGTGTTGGACCTGATGCAATTTATGGTCTGGTAAGGGGCCTGATGTATATTATGGTATGGTGTCGTTCCTAATGCAAAAGTTGATCCAATATTGGACCTGATGCAGAATATGGTCCGGTATTGGGCCTGATGTAGAATATGGCCTGATACCTAGCCTGATGTAGAATACGGTTCGGATGTAAAAAATGGTCCACTGTTGATCACCTGCCATGTGTCACACAATCGATCACCCATACTGCATGTCTAATAAAATTTTGCGACGTGTCGACTCTGTCTATTCTGTTTATAAAAGGACATCAATTGTTATTTTTTGGGTTCATTTATGTGACTACACCCAACCAGAGCGAACCATTATCAAGCAACCAATTTCTCTTGTTTCTCCTTTTTATAAGTTTTCAATTTCTAGCAATGGTCGTCGCTTCCACCCCTATTCCAAATTTTAAGAATCTTTCTTGCACTTTAATTTTATATTTGTTAATAACCCCAGGTACAAACTTATCGTGGTTAGATGATGCAAGTTTGACAACCTTGGTATCAATGCTATATTTCAAAATTGATAAAGTCCTGCAACATATTATTTGCGGTTATAACCATGACAAGGCCATAGTCAAAATGAAAATATGAAATAAAAATCTATTGTTCACCATCACAACTGCAAATATTAAGAGATTAACAAATCTTCCTTTCGGTGAATGTCCTCCTGTGTCAATGAAGTGCCAGCTCTCTATAGATAACAAAGGCTACCTTGACAAAACATACCAAATCGACACAAAATATTTGGCAGGTATAATTCTTGTGTCTTAGAATCTATTAATGCTAAAAATTTCAAATTTATAAATTGTTATCTAATTTTTTTTTGCATATTTCATCGCCAAGTCAAAAAGAGGGTTAACAATCACTGATGTTAAGCATCCAAATTTGAAGGCCATTATTGAGTTCTTCCAAGAAAGATTGATTCTATGGAATATCAATAATTCTATTTTGGGCACTAGCCTATGTTATTCGCTATGAGCATCATGAGAGGTTCGATTGATGCACCTATATTGCAGATCACATCAGGTTCGAGTTGCATGTGATGCAATTGTAAACCAACAACACACCACCCATTGTGGGTACTGTTAATTACATTTTAACACTATATTTTGAAAATTTTCATAATTTGCAGGTTACTCCTGTTCCTACTACAGTGCATGCAACACTACAAGCCATTGCTTTGACACTAGAGGAATTGAAGGTAATCAATCAATCTTTGACAATCAAATAGTTATTTATATTTTAGCATGTTTTTATTATTTTATTTTCTTTTCATATAAATGCAAGGTGTGGCAACCACCATAAGGAATGAACATGATGCTGCCAATAGGGGTCACAGTCTAGAGCAAACTGGTGATTCTGAAGACACTAGATTAAAAATATCACCATTATAGAGGTTGCCAAAACATTGGAGGCAAGCTCTTCCTGGTGGTTCTTGTATGCCTAGGTATGCAAAAAATGTGTAAGCTAAATCTAGTGTGGCCACCCCCTCCCTAATTGGTATCCAAATTCAACATATTTCATCATATTTAGGTAAAATAATGTGTATTTACTTTGAGTTAAGGTTTTTTTCTATTTGATTTTCTGAATAATGCTAACAAATATTTTTTATGTTTTCAATCACCTCTCAACGATAACCGATGAGAATGAGAGGCCATATGGCGGCATCGCTTCCACCATAGCCACAGTTTCTACCACATCCATAGTTTTCACCACAACAAACGCTTCCACCACAACAACATGTTCTACCGTAGCATCCGTGTCCACAACAATAATGATAGGTACAACCTACATAGATGAGAGGCCAAACGTGGGTTAGAGGTGGAAAATAAATTTTTTCACAAAGATCGTGATCGACAGCACCAAGTTCTAGGCCTGGGTTCTTGTATTTTACATTCCACACTTCTTCATAGGTACCAGAAGTTTCATCCATTGGATTTGATAATATCCAACTATATGATGATTTTATGTTGTGGGGCAACATTTTAGGCTTTAAGGCAATGAATTTGCTTCAAGATCCATTGGGTGAAGCACAACAAATGGAAGCCCCTGTAGCTGAGTAGACATCATTCCCAACTCCTAAAGGAAATGACCCTCTTACTCAAATTGAGGATGACATTGTTAATTTCGATGAAAATATCTTAATGGTTGAGAAAGTTGGAAGCAACCATGAAATAGATTGTGCTTAAATATTTTCAAGAAATGAAGGATTGGGAATATCGGGCCAAGGTCCTAATAAAGCAAATAAATGCCCAATATAAGAATTACACAAAAAGAGATTCAAATTTTTCTTTGGTTCAGTATGAACCAGAAAAGCTTAGTGGCCTCCTAAATCAGGCGACAATAGGAACAATCAATTCAAAAATTATGTATGATGATGATTTTTTAAATATTGTTGTTAGTAGAGTAGAGAATATTAATGCTAAAGCCCAAGCTTTTTATAACCAATGGGATTTCGATAAAGAAAAAGTTACACTTGCCGAGTCTTCGATGTGGCTGAGGTAAGAAAATATTTATTTATGTTTCAATTTGCTTTTGTAGTTTATTTTTATATTTCATTAAAACAAGTAATAATTTTTTATATAACTATTTTGAATGATGTTTTCATTTTCTTTTTGCAGTCAAATTTTGAAAACTTAAAAATGTAAGTTAACAACATGCATGTTAGTATCAATGCAGAAAAAACATTTTTGCAAAATGCAATGGAAATGAAGAAAAAAATGCAATTAAAAGTGGTGGATAGTAATCGTTTGAGAAAATATATCAGGGATAAGCTCCATGAAGATCCAAATATCGTACTACAACACCAAAAAACAAAAGAAACACTTCCAACAATACTCGAATATCCAAACCAACAAGAAAGCATATTGTTGGGGAGTATTGTGAAAGTACAAGAAAATCTAGTCAAACTTGGTGCACTATCAGAACAGGGTGTCAAGAAAGGAGATAAAGGAAAATAAAATGCCGTTGAAAGTGAATATGAGGCAGCTATCTTGAAATAAGATATTTAACAATGTAAAAATATTTTCAAATTGATTGCAATCAACAATTTTGTACAATGTAATATATTTCTAATCGAATTAATGAAAACTATATTTTCTAATTTTGTGTCTTCAATCATTCAAAGGTTGTTTGCATTTATAATTTTGTGTTGCTTTTCTAGTATTACTCACCAATATTATTTACTATCTTCACCTCAAACAATAAAAGAATATTTTTGTTCATCAAAATTCATACATTAACAATACAATACCAATACTGTGATATAAAATATAAGTCAACAATTTATCAAATAAGGCAGTTGAAACACTATGATATAAAACATACAATATTTAAAAGCACAATGTGATATAAAATGTATAATTTTTAAAAGCATAATGTGATGTAAAACTAATGCAGGAGCATCCGACAGCAACAAGGCAATCTGGCGCTAACCAAAATTTTTCTAAGGCAAAAGCTTGTCGCAAAATCGCGACGTCGCGATATCGCGACGTCAGAATGAGACCAAGGCGGAGGCTGGTAGCGAAATTGCGACAACGCGATTTCGCAAAGTCTGGTAGCGAAATCGTGACAGTGCGATTTCGTGAAATCACGATGTCGGAGTGAAGGCTCGACGGAGGAGGAAAATGGTAGCGAAATCGTGACAGTGCGATTTCGTGAAATCACGATGTCGGAGTGAAGGCTCGACGGAGGAGGAAAATGGTAGCGAAATTGCGACAGCATGATTTTGCAACGTCGCGAAATTGCGACGTCGGAGTGAAGACTCGACGGAGGAGGAAAATGGTAGTGAAATCGTGACAGCGCGATTTCATGACGTCGCGAAATCGCAAAATCGGAGTGAAGACTCGGCAGAGGAGGAAAATGGTAGCGAAATCGTGACGTCACGAAATTGTGACATCGAGGTGAGGCCGAGGCAGAAGGTGGAACTGGTAGCGAAATTGCGACGTCGCAAAATCGCAATGTCAAAGTGGAAACTAGGACAAAGGCAGAAGGTTGTCGCGATATCGTGACATAAAACAAATCAAATGGCTCGAGGGCGGAATGGTCGCGATATCTCGACCAAAAGGAGAAAGGAGCGCAGAGAAGCTAAAACGTCACGATATCATGACATGTGAAGGGAAGCTAAAACGTCGCGATATCGCGACAGGAAAAGAAGGCGAAGAAGAAGGAAGAGATGGCGGGAAAATCGTGACAGGTGGTATTTTCAGGGACCATTCCAGAATGACACGTGGCACCAAGGTGCAGTTAAGGTGGGCGATTACCCAAAAGCGCAGGAAATGAAAAGGATGGATTGCATAGGGTAATCTGACAAGGAGCGACGGTCAGAGTGAACTGACAAGAAGCGACGATGACAGGGGCCGTGCGGAGTGGAGCCATGAATTGGGTTGGTGCTTCAATTTTTGTGTTGATGTTTCAGAGGGTCGGGGCCTCTATAAAAACCCAGTCTTTGTAATAAATCGGGTTGGTGCCTCGATTAAATGCGTAAGTTGTTTCATAGGGTCGGGGCCTCTATAAAAACCTAGTTTAATGCAATAGATAGGGGGTGGCAAATTTAGGAAGATCGCACTTAGAGTGTGTGTGGGAGAAAACCAAGCCAAGCGTTGGTTATTATAAGCCTGCGGGCTGTTTTTGTAACTGTTTTCAGATTTCTTAATGAAAAAGTAGGAATTGAGAACGTGTGATTTTCTCGTCCACCATCAAATGGTATCAGAGCTAGTGATTTTGAGTGCATAAACAAATCGTCGACCGTGAGGCAGTTGCGCCAGGATCTGTAGTAGGGTTCTGAGAGAGAGAAAAGAGAGTTTAGAAGATTCTGAGCATGTAACAGATCGTCGAACGTGAGGCAGTTACACCAGGATCTGATACGAAGATATGATGACAATGAAAGAGTTCAAGGCATTACAAAGGCAAGTGCAATCCCTGTAAGAGGAGTTGCTCATAAGAGATTTGTAGAGGCAAGTGAAAGCCCTGCAAGGGGAGCTGCGCAGACAGCCTGAAGAAAGACAAAAAAAGAGAGATGCTAGAGTGCATCAGAAGCTAAAGTTGAAGAAGGCTGCATGCAAAGAAGAGTGCAGCAGTGCCAGGATCTGCCTGGAAGAAGGCAAAAATCTAACTGGCCAAGAAGAGGAGTGCAAGCAGGCTGCAGAAGAAGTATGCAACAGTGGGAGAATCTGTCTAGAGGAAGACAGAAGTTATTCTAGCCAGGAGACTAGGTTGGAGCAGGCTGCAGAGGTAGGAGGATGTCTGGAAGTGTTGCAGAAGGAGGTGACCAGACAACCCAGAAGTGAAGATCACTTCTCCATCAACCCCGGTTGTCTGATGCAGGAGCATCTGGCAGCAACAGGGCAATCTGGTGCTAACCAAAATTTTTCTAAGGTAGAAGCTTGTCGCGATATCACGACGATGCGATATCACGATGAGACCAAGGCGAAGGTTGGTAGTGAAATCGTGACATCATGATTTCACGACGTCGTGAAATCGCGACATCAGAGTGAAGACTCGACGGAGGAGGAAAATGGTAGCAAAATCGTGGCAGTGCGATTTCGCGACGTCGGAGTGAAGACTCAACAGAGGAGGAAAATGGTAGCAAAATCACGACAGCGCAATTTCACGACGTCGCGAAATTACGACGTCAGAGTGAAGACTCGATGAAGGAGGAAAATGGTAGCGAAATCACGACAATGCGATTTTGTGATGTTGCAAAATCGTGATGTCGGAGTGAAGACTCGACGAAGGAGGAAAATGGTAGCGAAATCATGATGTCATGATTTCGCGACGTCGTGAAATCGTGACTTCAAGGTGAGGCTGAGGCAGAAGGTGGAATTGGTAGCGAAATCACGACGTCACGAAATCGCGACGTCAAAGTGGAAACCAGGACAAAGGTAGAAGGTTGTCGCGATATCGTGACATAAAACAAATCAAACGGCTCGAGGGCGGAATGGTCGCGATATCGTGACATCGCGATATCGCGACCAAAAGGAGAAAGGAGTGCAGGGAAGCTAAAACGCCACGATATCGCGACATGTCACGATATCGTGACGGGAAAAGAAGAAGATGAAGAAGAAGGAAGAGATGGCGGGAAAACCATGGCAAGCGGTATTTTCAGGGACCATTCCAGAATGACATGTGGCACCAAGGTGCAGTTAAGGTGGGTGATTACCCAGAAGCACAGGAAATGAAAAGGATGGATTACGTAAGGTAATCTGACAGGGAGCGACGGTCAGAGTGAACTAACAGGAAGCGGCAATGACAGGGGCCGTGCGGAGTGGAGCCATGAATTGGGTTGGTGCTTTGATTTTTGTGTTGATGTTTCAGAGGGTCGAGGCCTCTATAAAAACCTAGTCTTTGTAATAAATCGGGTTGGTGCCCCGATTAAATGCATAAGTTGTTTCAGAGGGTCGAGGCCTCTATAAAAACCTAGTTTAATGTAATAGATTGGGGGTGGCAGATTTAGGAAGATCGCACTTAGAGTGTGTGGGAGAAAACCAAGCCGAGCGCTAGTTATTGTAAGCCTGCGGGCTGTTTCTGTAACTGTTTTTAGATTTCTTAATGAAAAAGTAGGGTTTGAGAACGTGTGATTTTCCCGTTCGCCATCAAAAACATACAATTTATGAAGAAACATTGTGAAATCTATATTGAACAATTATCAACTTGTCCAGAATCAATATTAAGCATAGCATATTTTAAAACAATATTGTGAAATATGATAGCAAAGAAAGTCAAATTTTACATTGTTGTGATATACTGGAAAAATCAGAATTCAGGTAGCTGAAATGAACACTTCTCAACTTGTCCATAATCAATCTGTGAAGCCACCATTTGATCACTAAAAGCATCATTATCCTCATTATTGGTTGTATTCATGATATCTCTTCTTCCTGCAAGGGAATTCCAATATGCCAATGCTTTGTCATATGGAAATGTGTTCAAATGATACAATGACACATAAATTCTTAAATAATTTTCTAGATTTTTGTCCAGCCTGTTGCGATGCTTAGATTTAATGAAAGATAGTGCACTGAAAACCCTCTCATCTTCCACAGATATCAAAATCATTGTTTGACATAATACATATAAACAAAAGTATTCACTAATCGTATCTTGTAAGATACTACTTGGATATAACTTTTGCCAAAAACGTGCAATGGAACCAGTCTCATGGATGTTACTCAAAAGTGACATTTGTTGAACCATTTTTCTTCCAAAATGGTGTGACTGTTATCTTAAAAGATCTTTGATGAGAATACCTTTTATTCAACACTATTGACTTCCACACTTTTATTGCAATGCTTAATAAGTATAAACATATATTTAATAAACAACTCATGTGTAGAATTGTGATCATTACAAGAACCCCAAAACAAAGGGTTAACAACACCCATGACCTCAAGAAACTCATGTCTTTGAAACTGATATCTTATCTCATTTGTTAATAATTTTGCTATGTTGATGATTTTTTTTTAGTATTGTGTAAAACAACTTCATATCTATTGTGTGTTACACAAATATTTTCAACATCATCAGTAACTATACTTGACTACCCTTCATAACAATATAGAGGTATTATCTTTCCATGAGCATTAATACAAAGATTATCATTGATGTCAAACTTTAAAAAGCTTTTTGCATCATTCACGTTTGTCAATGTTTTCCAACTTTAAAATAAGGGATCTGTAAAATTTGGTTTGGACACATTTAACCTGTCAATAATCATACATATTTGCTTTCTCATATTTATAAAATCAATGATATTGATGGATCTCTCTTGTGCAAGTTTAGTCAATCTATTCATTTCTTGTAACATTTAAAGAATACCACATAATGTTAAAAGAGTTTCCAAGTTAGTCAAATGGAACAACATATCATTTGCCTTATCAACTTCCCAATGATTTGCGCCCCTATTAAAGATTGATAAACTCTGTGTGCAGGTTGATACAATGAAATCCACCTTGTATCCACATCTTTCAACAATTTTTTTCCTTCTGTAACTCTTAGTGAAATTGTTGAAACTTTGCAAACCTTTTTGGCCTACAAGAAAAATAAAAATGTATTTCACGAATAAGGTCTTCCACTCTAGCAACATTTTAAAAAGTTCTCATGATTTTATATACAATATTCACTCCATGATCCATGCAATGAATGGGTATCATATATGGGGTAGCTGAGGTTTGGCGATGAACACAAAGACCATTCCTATGCCCTTGCATTATAGCAACACCATCAACTCCAATGCAAATTAACTTTATGGCTATGTCTATATCATTCATTCCTGCAATATCCTTTAAACTAGTCAAAATAACATTATAGATGTTTTTTGCATTTGAACTTTCCATCATCTTATGTAATCCTAGCAAACTAGGATGCCTTACATGATTTTGAAATGTGTACACATACATGCAAATCCATGATGTGTTATCCACAACTGTCACCTCATCAATAGAAAGTGATATGAATCTGGCAAGTTTTACTTTCTCCCTTAGGTCCTTCTCAACTAAAGATAGATATTTTACCACTTCCCAACCACTTCGATCTAACCAATGGGAACTAGGAAGGTTTTGCACATCGACTATTTCAAACAGGTGTTATAATCAATAAAATCAGACATGGGTCTACCCTTTTTGAGAATACTATATACAATAGCCAACTGCATACTTTTTGAAGCTAAAATGGTCTTATGATTTTTTGAAATTGGGTTCCAATTGTTACACGTTTCTAAACAAGGGATTGTTATTGCTTTAAGTGATTATCATAATCTATTGCATATCTGAAATACATACATTCTGATGCATCCTTCCACCTAACATATTTTTTAGTTTTACCATCACTTCCTATAACTTTTACATATACTTTGCCAGTATGTTTTTTCTATTTTATCTTTTTTATTTTGCAGCCTGTGATCCTTACCTAGTTTCCAACTATAAATTTTGTATCTACATTCTTTTTGATTGACTTGGTTGTCTGCAATAAATACTGTCTCAATCTAGAGAAATTTTTCTACCCATTCATTCTTAAATAACCTTCCAATAACCCAGTTAGATTTTGTCTTTATCTTTTTAGAATTTTGCTTGAAAATTCATAAGAATTTTGTAGTGTATTTGATTTATCGCTTTCATTTTCAACTTGCATATCTTAGTGAGGAATATCTTCAAGTGATTGTTGGATGTCATTGTTAAAAGAATTTTCATTAGAAGACATCTCTTGGTGAGGAATATCTTCAAGTGAAGGCTTATCAGAATCAACAGGGTATTCTGCGTAGTAACATACATTAGTATTCTTTATCATTTTTGGATTTTAAAAAACTAACTTAAAGATAGAAAAAAAAGATTCATATCGTTGAGCACATATTGAGAACTAATTGTTTGAGGAAGAAAGCAATATTGAAAATAATTACAAAATATACAACTAACTATTTAGAAGTCAAAAATCATTTGTATCTCGAATTTGTACGAATGTCGATGACTTGTTTGAATTTGACATTTGGCTAAAATATTTGAGGATACTCTTTTCAACAGAAGATTTGACCCCCTTCTTTCCATCATCGATGGGTGACATTTTTACTATAAAGAAAGTGTTTTCAATTTAGAAAAGTAATAAAATGTTAAAGAGATGTTACTTCTCTTAAGTCTCAAGATAATATTGTAACTAGAATAAACAGATGGTCGATTGCTAGAAAATACATACCTATTTTCTGCCATGTTTTATTGTTATTTTGTTAGTGTATGCCACTATTGCATTTTTGGTGATAACACTTGTAACTAATAAGAACACAAAACTTTCAATATACAAATTCAAATTAAATTCAGAAAAAAAATTTCTATATGCGAAAAATAATTAGAGATACATATATGGAACAATATTAGATTATAGTATTATCCGCCCATGTAGAGGAGTTGGAGTGCAAGTGGGTAGTTAAACCTCTCTAGTTGCTGAGAGGCCCAGGTTCAAATCTCTTGCCTCACATGTTGCGGATATGTTATGTAATGGTTCCCTCGTGGTCACACTCTGTTTACCCCTTGTAGCCACCACCAATAAAAAAAAAAAATATATTAGATTATAGTACAAAAAAATATTTACTTAAGTATTTACCTATTTATAATATTATAACAGAAAATCTGATCAAAATAAAAACAAAGAATCAAAGAGTTTTAACAAAAGGACAAAAAAATAGAAGACAACATGCAAAATAGGGAAAAATAGAGAAAAACATTTAAAACTGAGTATTGACATATTTTTTACAACTATTTCAACTTATATTCAAAATTTCTTAAAAGAAATAAAGAACCTGGTGTAGAACGCAGTTCAAAAATCTATTCTAGTGCAAAACATGGTTTAGATAATGGTTAGGATGCAAAACAAGATCTGAATACCAGTCTAGTGCAGAAGACATGCAAAACAGGAAAAAATAGAGAAAAATATGAGAAAGAGAGCATTGACATATTTTTAATAAATGATAAAAAAATAGCAGAAGAAACACCTGCAATTAGCTAACAAAAAACACATCTTATTACTACAACTGCTTCAACTTATATTCAGAATGTCTTAAGAGAAATAGAGAACCTAGTGTAGAATGTGATCCGACAGTCTATACTGGTGTAGAACAGGGTCTAAAAAATGACCTTGTACAGAAGAGGATCCGAATGAACGCCTTGTATAAAATGAGGTCCAAAAATTGACCTATTATAAAATGGGGTCTGGTATCGGCCTGGTGTAGAACGAGGTCCAATATTGGCCTTATGCAAAATGGTGTTTGATATTGGCCTAGTGCAAAACAGGGTTTGGTATTGGCCTAGTGCAGAACGGGGTCTAATATCGGCCTTGTGTAGAACGGGGTCCAGTATCGGCCTGGTGCATAATGGGGTCCGATATCGGCCTGGTGCATAATGGGGTCCGATATCGGCCTGGTGCATAACGGGGTTCGATGATCGACCTAGTGTAAAACTATATTCGACCTGTTGTTAAATAGGTTTCAATATGGTGCAAAACAGGGTTTGGATAACGATCTTGTGCAGAACTGATTTTGCTCTATTGCAAAACTGGATCTGGATATCGGTCTGCTATAGAATAAGGTCTGGATTACGGTCTTGTGCAGACTGGGTCTGGTCTACTACATAACAATATTCATTCTTGTCTAGTGCTAAACAAGATTTAGTATGGTATAAAAATGGGTTCAATCTGGTGTAGAACTAGGTCGGGATATCTGTCTAGTGTAGAACAGGGTCTAAAAATGAAAAAATATCGTTGGGGTGTTAATTATATATAGTGGTATACTTGGCAAATTGGGCAGGATAATTTTAAAATTTTAAAATTTTATGGCGAAAAGGGTCCTCTATTTAGGCAGGATTACTGTCAAATTTTTAAAAAAATTCATAATACTATTATCAACGCACGATGAACCAATCCCTAAAATAATTTCAAAATTTTTGGGTGAAAGGGCCGACGTTCAGGTCCTCGAAATAAAAAATTTGACTTTTTGTAAATGCAAATATTAGCCCAATTAGCGAATATTCACCGCTATGCATAACCCTGTCTTCCTTCTTTCTGCTTTCTTAAAAATCCATTATAACATAATTTCTTACTTTTTTCTGCTATTCTTTTTTTCTCTACTTGCTTTATCTTTGTACTTAGAAGCTAAAACTCTTTTCTATCTGTTTTAGGAAGCTTCTCAATCTTCTGCTACTATCATTGTTATCCAAATTCTAAAATCTCAAATCTCCAATATATTGTCAAGGTGACTTGAAAGCTCCTAAAATTCAATTCTTCAATGTCAAGGGATATCTCTGTCCTTGAAACTCAAATATTCAATGTCAAGGGATATCTTTGTCCTTGAAAAATATAGTCGAGTCTTGGTCTTCACTAGTTATTCTTCAACCGTGAAAATAATCTAGATTCTCTACTCAATATGACCTTAAAATAGAGTCCATGTCGAACTGCCTTCAAAGTGGATAAACTCTTAATCAACTTTATCATAGTAGATAAAATTAATTAATAATAGTGGCTAAAATAACCTCTATCAATCTGGATAGAGTATGGTGATAGCTCTGACATCGATGGTTTTTTAATCCTTATATTACCACAATATATCACATGGTATAACACTTAGAATCCAATATAAAATAAACACAATTTAATTAAGGTTAAGATACTAATATGAGTAGAATAATATGAGCAAATTAATATGTATATAAAGGCTTATAACAAATCAAATAACATTCAATAATATGCTGAAGTATGAAAGTAAATAGTCTAAATCATTCATGTACAATGCATGAAGAACAAGTTACAATATTAATTGCTCGAAAGGTATACAAGCTTTATTACTTATACTTTTTTTTTACAAATATAACAAGATGTTTGTTCTCCTTGTCATACATTTTTATGGAGTATTATCTCCATAATATAGCCATAGTAGTGTGACTCTTTGGTTACTTGACTATTTCTCTCAATATTCCAAGTCTCATGACTCTTGGCTTATCTACTTACCAATTGCATACCTGATGAACACTTGACACTATAACATATGCACACCTATACATGACTCTTACACTTCTACTTGCACTCTCTAATCTAAGATACTTGTGCATATTTTTACATTACATATTTGTTCTCATACATATAAGACACTTGTGTACATAGATTCAACTTACACTTGCACTCTAACTTACACGACACTTGTGCATTTCCTACACATTACGAATTTACATGACACTTGTGTATTTTTTGCATATTTATACTTACACAAAAAGAGAAATAGAACTCACACTCTAACTATGACTCAAACATAATCTAATATTTACAAATGTACCATGAAGGTACCATGGGGGTACATTACCATGTACTAAATAATGTATTATACTCCAACAAATTGATGGGAGAAAAGCAAAACAACTCCATTGCTAGACAACTTGAAAAGAGAAGCTAATTTTTTACTCGGGTCCCCCACCCTTAAAAAATTATATCTCTCTTATTTAGAGCTTGACAGTTTACAAATAGATACACTTCTCATCTCAATTGAGATGCTATAGCTAGAAACCTACATCATTTTACATAAAATATATGAATTCTTAATTTTCATTTTTTGGATCTTTTCAAAATTTTGTATGAATACAATTAATCCAAAATTTAGTATCTTTCTTGACATTTTCCTATAGCAGCCTTCACAATGCCAAAAATTCACCTCTACTATCTATGCCTTGCATCTTAGTAGAGTAATATTTCTAAAACATTGCACTATCATAGTCCGCTTTACCAAATTTGGATTGCTAGTTTCCTTCCTAAAACACAAGTGCAACCACAAAAGTATAATAAATAGTCTAAATGAAAACACATTATTACTATAAAATAAATCATATATTACCAATGGAAAATATTAAAGTAAATCTTAATCAATAATTGATTCAAGCAATCAACATTTTTTTGTCAGCTTCAACTAAACTTTTTACTTCTTATAACCATGGAAAGGAGAATTTAACTTCATGATACTCAATCAAAATACGTGTATTGGCTGCTTAGTAAAACATGGCTTCGTTCGAAGGGGCCATTGGTGTGAATGGACGATCGTTTCAAGAGGCTCTCATGGGGCCTGGTGAGTCCTCATCTGGGGATGGTTTCGAGATTAATGGGAGTTCTTCCCCATCTGGGTTTTTTAAAGCTAAGAAGGTGAATGGCTGTTTGGAGAAGGCTGTGGAGAGACCGGTTCTGGTTCTTCAACCCGATTTACTTACAGATGATATTGAGTACATGTCAAAGCATGCTCTAATTTGTAAATTTCTTGGTATTCGGGTTCCGATTATGGCGTTGGAGTCTTGGGCGCGCAATGTTTGGAATCCCGTGGGAGACATGGATATTATGATGGGGGCCAATAATTATTTTTTGGTTGTTTTTTCATGCTTGGAGGATCGTTGCAAGGCCTTTGAGGGTGGCCCGTATTTTTATAATCAGGTTGGACTTTTCATCAAACCATGGCATGCATGTTTTAATCCGACAGAGGAGATCCCGTCTCGAGTTCCAGTATGGGTGCGGCTTCCATGGTTACCTGTGGAACTCTGGAGGAACGATGTTTTTCATTCAATTGCATTGCTTTTGGGAAAGCCGGTTGGGGCTTCACAGCTCACACAGGATAAAAAGGTAATTTCTTGTGCCCGTATATGTGTTGAACTTGATTTGAATAAACCTTTACCCGATTCTTTGGAAATCCGTTTTGGGTCTTACTCATGGGTCCAACAACTTGATTATGAAACCATACCATTTAGATGTCGTTTGTGTCATGAATATGGGCATTTACAGAAAAAGTGTCCTAAGGTAGTGAGTAAAATGACTCCTAAACCTCAATCTTCCGGGCCCAAAGTTGATAAAGGGAAGGCTCATGTTCAGGATAGTGGTAAAGATTCTGAGGGTTTTATGCAGGTCAAACCTAGAAATAAATGTCGGGGGCCAAAGAGAACTTTAACTGATAGGCAAATGGATGGGCTTCACAATAGGTTTGATGCTCTTGAAGATTTAGAACAACAAGTTGGGTTCCCTACCGATCATCTTGTGAATGGCCAGGTTCTAGAACATGAGGAAGAGGTTGGTGTCATGGATCAGGTGGATGCTTTGATTCCAAATTTGGGGATTGAGAATGGTGTGGTGCAATCTTCAGTTCAGCCTTTGGAATTGACTTTCTCAGGGGAGTTTAGTACTCCTATCCCTCCTATGGAGAATTTAGTAGTGCGGGATGGGGCTATGTCAGAAGATCCTCTTTTGGTGGATTTAGTCACCTCAAGCCGTGGAAAGGGCTCTAAGGCTAGTCTTGGGTTGGGAATACAACAAAAGAATTATAAAAAAGGGGTCCCTGACAAGACTAATAAGGGGGGAGGAAGAAAGATGTAGAGAAACTTAAACTTCAGGGGGAGTCCTTGGTTGAGTCAGGGTTGGTAAGGCCTCTTGACTCTCACTTTGCTACTCCTTGTCAATGATTGTTCTATCTTGGAATGTGAGAGGTTTGAATAGCTCTCCTCGTCAAAAAGCTATTCGTGATTTGATTAAGCTGCATAATCCTGATGTTGTTTTTTTACAAGAATCTAAATTATCTGTGGACTGTATGGTTAATATTGCTTCTAAATTATGGGCTCGTGGTCAATATCAGTGCATTGGGTCTCATGGAAGCTCTGGAGGTATTGTTACTTTTTGGAATCCTCAGAAGCTTTCTCCTTTATGGTGGGTTTCTAATCGTTGTTCTCTTTCTATGGTTGCCTCCTCCAAAGAGTCGGGTGAGGTGATTTTATTAACTAATGTTTATGCCCCTTCTGATATGGTGGGGAAAATTACTCTTTGGCATCATATTCGGGAGGTTCGGTTGATGGCTCCTTTGTATCCTTGGATTCTTGCTGGTGATTTTAATGCTATCACCAGTTTGGAGGAGAAAAGAGGAGGGGTGGGTTCCCTTGGTCCATCTTCTTTGCTTTTTAGTAATAATATTTTGTTGCATAACCTGATTGACATTAAACCTGGTAATGGCATCTTTACTTGGAACAACAGGAGATGTGGGTCTGAGGGTATTGCAGAGAGATTGGATAGGTTTTTGGTTTCTTCCTTCTGGGTAAGCTCTAACTGGAATATTAGTTCTGCTATTTTGGACTGGAAAGGCTCTGATCATTGGCCCATCAAGTTGATGGTCAGTTGTGGTGGTGTTTACAAAAAATCCTCCTTTAAATTCCAATTAATGTGGCTTCGAGAGCCTTCTTTGCATAACCTTATGCAGGTTTGGTGGACTCAGGGTAAGCCTCATCATGGTACAACTATGTATTCTCTTGTTAAGAGACTTCAGCATGTCAAATATCAGATAAAGAAGTGGAATAGACAGACTTTTGGCAATCTTTTCAGGGCTAAATTGGATGCTCAAGAGAAGTTGGATATTATTACACGACAGATTAGAGATTATGGTCTTACAGAGAGAAATCTCCAAGAGGAATCTGCTGCCCTAAAGGAGGTAGCAGAGTGGGAACTTAGAGAAGAAATTTACTGGAAATAGAAGGCTCGAATTGATTGGTTACAAGAAGGGGATAGAAATACAACGTTCTTCTTCAATTCAGTGAAGGCTAGAAGACACAGTTCTGTCATTTCATCTCTTACTTCATCTCAGGGGGTTCAGTTAACTGCAGATCAGGATATTTCAGATGAGGCTGTTAAGTTTTTCTCTTCTCTGTATTCTGAGGATTCTCCATCTGCAGAGGTTGAAGAAAATAGTGTGTTGAGTTGTATTCCTCCTATGGTTACTGATGAAATGAATAATGCTCTCATGCGTCCTATTTCCATTGATGAGCTTGAGGGTATTGTTTTCCAAATGAAGAAAGGGAAAGCTCCGGGACCTGATGGTTTTTCGATAGAATTTTTTCAAGCATTTTGGTCAATTGTTAAACTGGATCTCCTTTATGTAGTGCAAGAGTCTTTCAACTCTCATCAAATGTTGCGTGCTCTAAATTCTACTTTCCTGATGCTTATTCCTAAGAGTGAAGGAGCCACTTCTCTTGATCATTTCAGACCTATTGCTCTCTGTAATGTGGTGTATAAAATTATAACAAAGTTGATTGCTGAGCGTCTTAAGCCTTGGCTTAAAAAGGTCATTTCTGATGAACAGGGTGCTTTTGTGGTGGGCAGACAAATCCTGGATGGGGTGACTATTGCTACCGAGACCATTCACTCTATGTGCATTTCTAAGGAGAAAGCTATGTTTATGAAACTGGATATGGCTAAGGCTTATAATAGGGTTAAATGGTCTTTTTTAAGAAAGGTCCTTCTAGCTTTTGGTTTCCATTCCAACTGGGTAAGTTGGGTGATGAGCCGCATTACTTCACCTTCATATTCAGTTCTTGTTAATGGTCATCCATCTTCTTTGTTTCAAGCTTCAAGAGGTCTTCGGCAAGGTGACCCTTTGTCCCCTTATTTGTTTATCATTATGGCTGAAGGTTTGGGTAGACTTCTAAATTCACATGTTACTCAGGGTTTGATTCATGGTTGGAGGTGGGGTATGAGTTTGCTTGGTTATTCTCATCTTCAATTTGTGGATGATACGACTCTGATGGGACTTGCTTCTATTCGGGAAGCTACCAACTTTAGAAGGGCTCTGGATATCTATTTGGCTGCTTCAGGGCAAAATATTAATGAGGGAAAATCTTCCATTTTCTTCTTTAACACTAATCCGCTTATACAGGCCCGTATTGCACGGATTCTAAGATTTCAGATTGGTGCTCTTCCCTTGAAGTATCTCGGGTATTCCTATTTCTATAGGTCCTTTGCCTCGTGAGATCCGGAACTCCATTTTGGACAAATTTCGTGCTCATGTTTCTCATTGGACTCGTTAGATGGCTCTCCTCTCGCCGGTAGAGTTTTACTCCTTAAGTCCGTGGTTCTGTGCCCTTTGCATCTATAGGTGCATGATTCAAGTTGCTCCCGCTAGCTTTATTCATGAGTTGGATTCTTTGTCTAGACGATTTTTATGGGCTGGTAATTTGGAGTCTTCAAAGTGGAGTTTGGTTAAGTGGGAAACTATTTGTAGACCAAAGCAAGCAGGGGGGTTGGGTCTTCGTTTGTCTTCCCTTTCTGGAGAGGCTTTGGCAGCTAGGTTTTATTGGAGATGGTGTACTTCTCAAGACCAAGCTTGGGCAAAGATTCTGTCCTATAAATATTTGAATGGGGTTGAGGGCTCTGAGATTCCCAGATACAGTTTGTCTGGTAGGGGATCTTTCATCTGGAACACTCTTAAGAAGGGGGCGAATCTTGTTAAGCAAGGTTTGTTCTGGATTTTTCATAAGGGTTCCAAGGCTCTCTTTTGGCAGGATGCTTGGGATGGGTTCCCTGCCATTTTATCCATGTATCCTCATCTTCAGAATTTGTGCAAAGTCTTTTTGGATGCCGGTTGGAATCGGGTTATGGACTACAAATTTGTTGAAAGAGTTGGGCAGGTTGAGGTTGTTCGTTGGAAGGATCCTATAGATTGGCCAGTAGGGGGTACTTTTCAGGAAAGAGAGGAGTTGACTCGTATTTTGGCTTGTAGGGCCTGCTCTTCTTTACAGGATGATGATGTTTTGGCTTGGGGCTTGGATCCTAGAGGGGTCTATTCGGTGGCTTCAGGATACAGGGAGTTGGATCGACAACATTTTGGGGATGATGAGGTGCCCTGGTGGAAGCAAGTGTGGTCTAAGTTCTCTTGGCCTAAATGCAATTTTTATCTATGGTTAGCTACTCACAATAGATGCCTTACCTGGGATAATGTGCAAAAGAGAGGTTTTCAAGGACCTTCTTTTTGTTTTTTATGTGCGAACAGTGAAGAGTCTTCAGGTCATCTTCTTTTTCAGTGTTCTTTTGCACGGGATATTTGGCATCTTTGGTGGGAGGTGTGGAAGCAGCCTTGTGCCCATGCTTCTTCTCTTTTGGAGTTCTGGAGGAGTTTAGGGAGACCTCCCGCTAAGTCTTTCTTTCTCCAGGTTGCTTGGACTATTGGTCCTTCTTGCATTCTATGGCAGATTTGGTTGGAAAGAAATCGACGAATTTTTCATGATAACAAGCTTACTGTTCATCAGCTTTGGCAGCGAATCATTGGTATGATCCAGGAAACTGTCTCTTCCACATGCCAGATTAGTCTTCCTTTGGTGCAGTCGAAGATTTTGATGATGCAAAATTTGGGATTTGTGGAGAATGGTCCTCGTCCTGTTATTTCATCTAGAAACCGAGATGGAAAAAAATGCAGAGAGATGGGAGATGGCATCCTCCTCCTCCAGGGGTGTTCAAGATCAATACGGATGGGTCTTCTCGAGGTAATCCTGGGCATGCTGGTATCGGAGGAGTTGGGAGAGATAGTGCTGGGAATGCTTGTTTCATTTTTTCATGCTATAAGGGGATACACTCTAATAATTATATGGAGGCTCTTGCTATTTGTTGTGCTTTGGAACAAGGGTTGGCTATGGGTTGGCGGAGGATAATCTGTGAGTCTGATTCATAGATTATTATAAATTTGTTAAGGACTCACCATCTTGATAATGTTCACTGGAGGTTGACTTTGGTTGTTCGACATATTCTTCAACTCTGTTGTAATTTGGAGTTTATCTCTTTTGTTCACATTCCTCGGGAATGGAATAGGGTTGCGGACTGTTTGGCCAAATGGGCTTCTCAGTTTCAGGGGAATTGGTCTGTTAAGGGTTGGGATAACCTCCCTTTAGACTGTTCTCAACAACTTCATAATTTACTTGCTGAGGATATGTCTGTTTGAGGTTTTTGTTGGCTATTTTTGCTAGTTGTTTGTTCACTGTTGTAAGGTTTCTTTGATCTAATAAATTTTTACCCCTCTTTTAAAAAAAAAAAAAAAATACGTGTATTGGCTAGCTTATTAGCACATTTGCTTCCTTCCCTTAATATATGTGTAAACCTAATTTTTTCAAACTCTTTAGCAAGATCTTGAATTTCCACAATTATCTCTTATGTGTTCCATGGTGCCTTTGCTCTCCTCAAAATTGCATTGAGAATCACCTTCCATCCATACTCTATTCAATTTTATTTGTTTACATATTTTTAATCCTTCTAAAGCTACCCAAGCTTCAAATTCATTATCTACATTAAATCCACTATTGAAAGCATAATGAGATAAAATATCTCCTCTATTATTTCTAATTATTCCTCCTCTTTGCTAGTCCTGGATTTCCTTTAGACGCTCCATCAAAATTCAATTTAACCCACTCCACATATGGTGGTTTCCACTTTATATTCTTTGCCTTCTTTTTGTTCTCTTGTATCCAACATCATAATTCCATTTAATGACTTGAGTCCATCTATCAAGGCTCTTTGCTTCCAAATTAGGATATGGATGAGTTGATAGGGTTGGTTTAGACTCCTCTATGGCTAAACATATCTTATTTTCATTACCTCTAAATTACTTTCCTTTCCTTTAAATATTCTTCTATTCCTTTCTAGCCATATTGTCCAAAGTATTGTATCTTTTGATATATCCCATATTGTTTGTAAAGATTCACTTTTATAAGTGCTCTGCCATTGCTTTAACCAATATTTAATTTTGTTATTCATCACCATGCATTTACCAAACATATTAAGAATCCATTACCATAGATTCTAGAATATTGAGCAATGTTCCAAGAGATGGTCTATACTCTCCTCCTTATTACAAAAAACACATTGAGAGGGGCCATGAAAACCCCTTTTCATAAGGTTATCCCAGGTTAAAATTCTTCTATGACCTACTAGCCAAATAAACATTTTTATTTTAGGAATGCTTGGGCTATCCCAAATATCTGTCCATATTCTAGTGACATTATTATTTTGTTGGTGTTGAACATTATATCCACTTCTTACTATGTATTCTCCTGAGCTATTCAACTCCCAAATAAATTTATCCTTAGCTCCCCTCAAAATAATCACAATTGTTATCTTTCTACTCAATTTCATCTTAGCATCAATGTCTTGTATACTTGTCGAAAATCTTCTTTCCATTTGTATCTTCCTTCTTGATCCTTGTATACAATGTTTGAAATCCTATTACTGTATTTGTCTTAAAGCAATATTATCCAAGGTTTCAAAAATTCTAAATTGAATGACTTTTTATCACATCAAGTATCCATCCAAATAGAAATGTTTCTCCAGTTCCCACCACCCTTCTTGAACCTTTAATCATACGATCAATAGATTTTTATAAACCATTCCAAAGAGCAGAACCATTTGGTAGAGAGAATGCAGTAAATATTAAACTTGGGTCATTGGGATCAACATACTTACTTAGAAGAATTCTTGCCCATTGTTTTTAACTCTCTTTGTACTATATCTAGATAACTTTTACCCTAAGAGCTAAGTTTGCATATGTAAGAACTCTTAAACTAAGACCTCCCCTAGTTTTATCATCACACAACTTGCTCCATTTCACCAAAGGAAATTTCCTTTTATCATGTAAACTTGACCATAAAAAGATCGCATAATATAAATTAAAAGTTTTTCAACTGATTTTGGCATAGAATACAATGCCATATAATATGTTGAAATGGCTTGTAAGACTGACTTAATTAACTGCACTCTTCCTGATAACAATAACCATCTACCTTTCCAAGCTGGAAGTTTATTCTGAACTTTACTAATAATTGGTTTCCATAAATCTATCCTCATTCTCCCCTCAAATAAAGGTATCCCTAGATAAGTTTTTGGCAAATATACCTCCTCCATTTGAAGCAACCTGTAAATTCTTGCTTTGATATTAGTAGGAGTGTTAAGGAAGTAAATTTTGGATTTAGGTCTATTAACTTTTTGCCCTGAAGCTCTTTCATACTTTTTAAAAAAGTTATTCAAAGCTCTGGTCTCATTTATCCTTGCCCTTCCAAAATGGGCTATATCATCTACAAACTATTGATGGGTGATGTTATCAATGTTATTACTAACCTTAAGTCCACTTATAAGCCCATATTTGTAAACCTTCTTTAAGTTCCTACTCAAAACTTCTACCATAATCATGAACAAATAAGGAGATAGAGGATCTCTTTATCTAAGGCCTCTCTTGGCTTTAAAATATTTATCACTAACCCATTGACCAACATTGAATAAGAAACTATAGAGACACAAGATTTAATTCATATAACCCATTCTTACCGAAACTAAACTTATCTAAAACTGCAAAAAGAAAATCCCATTTAACCCTATCATAGACTTTACTTATATCAAGTTTTAAGATCATATCTTTCTCTTTTATTGAAGCTGTTGAATGTATAACTTCACGAGCTACTATGATCCCGTCCAAAATTTTTCTCCTTTTCACAAATCCTCTTTGCTATTATGAAATAATTTTATCTAATAATGGCCTTAATCTATTCATCATCACTTTGGAAATAATCTTATATGCCATATTACATAGGCTTATGGGTCTAAAAGAATCAAACAATTCAACATCATTTTTTTTGGAATTAGGGTAAGATATGTTAAATTTATTTTATATGGTATGTATTGTTTTACCCTAGACTGTTCCACTACCACCAATAAAGAATCCTTCACTATATCCCAATTATGTTGGTAAAAATTTGTAGAGATCCCATCTGGATCTAGGGATTTATCCTTATTAAAAAAGAAAAGAGCTAAATGAACTTCTTCTAGAGTAATAGGCTCCATCAGTTTCCTATTGTCTTCATTCGTTATAATTGAAGGAACATATTGAAAAAGTTTATCATTAAGAACTTTAGTATCCTTTGAACCTAGAATATTATGATAAAATGACTTTGCCTCTTTTCTAATTTCACTCTAATATTCAATCTAAACCCCTTATATTGATTTAATTCTAATTATTTTGGAATTTGATCTCTATACTATAGCCATCATATGAAAAACTTCATATTTTTATCTCCTTTTAACCAAGTTTGTCTTGATTTTAATCTCTAAAATTTCTCTTCCTTACTCAAAATATTAATATATTCACTAAGAAACTCCCTTTCATTTGAGTTTGTATTATTATCATCACCTTTTTGGAATTTTGAAACTTTATCTTTTAGTTATTCTTTCTTCTAAAAAATGTTTCCAAAGGTGTTCTTGTTCTAATCGTTTAATCTATATGTTATAGCTTTAATTTGGTTTGGAAGAGCATACAACCCACCATTACCTAAAGAATTCCACCTTTGAGCTATCATATCAATAAATTAAGGATGGTCTTCCCACATCTCCTCATATTTAAAATATGATTTTTTTTTAATTCACTTACCACCATTTTAACTCTTATTAGCCAGTGATATGAACCAATCCTTGTTAAGGTATTAATTTTAGCATAAGTTCCTTCATCTAGCCAATGATCTAAGAGAATGCATCTGTCTAATTTTTTTGCTATTAGGTTTTGGTCTCTCTTGTTGTTGGTCCAAGTATAGTTGTCTTCTTCAAACTCAACTTCCCATAGATTATTATTTTGAATAAAAGCTAATAAATCTTTCATACTTTGGGTCAATTTTCTAATTCTCCCAAACTTTTCATCCATCTTGGTTATGGCATTAAAATCTCCAATGATCATGAATTAGATTTTTTGGTCTTTACTTCTCATAAAGTCTTCAATCCCACTCCAAACTTCTAATCTACCTAACTGATTTGTAGGTCCATAGACATTGATAAGGATGAAACAAACATCTACAAAGTAGCAAGTGACTAAAGAGACTATCCAATGCCTATTTTTAAGAATGGTTACATAAGAGGTTCTAGAAGGATTCCAACAAGTTATAATTCCCCCTTACCGCTTCTTTAGAATCCATAGCATCCCATTCACATCTTACCCATATTGCTTTATAGTTTTTGAAACTTCTTCTTTTGTCATTTTAGTTTTTTGGATGCAGAGAATATTAGGTTTATTACTTAAACATAGGTCCCTAATACACCTTTTATTTGAGGGGGCATTATCACCCCTTATATTCCACGAGATGATAATCGTATCTCATTAGGGACTTTTGGCTCCTCCTGTGTATTACCAATATCATTTTGTTTTTTTGTAAAGAGAAGTTCAACCAACTTAGTTTGTGTTCCTTTCTCTATGTTTGCTCTTGCTTCCTTGGATCTTGCTTGACAATTTGAGTATTTTTCTCTTTTTGCCTTACCTATATCAGGAGTAGGTCTTATTATTCTATTCCTCAATATTCTTTCACAATTTTATTTTTCATCATATTTATCCTCTCCTGGCTCTATTATAGAAGATTTTGACTTGCTCATTTTATGGTATTTCTTTATTAGTGGTAGATGTATTAACTTCTAAAATTGCATTTTATTTACCAATTATTTTCTCCTGAATGGTGCACAATACTTCAAGAGAGTCTTCAAAATCTGATGAGACACATTCCTTAGGTTCATTGAGAATTGTTTTTCTTAAATTAGGATCATACTGAATAGACGGTTCCTTGTTTAATATGTTAAAACTGTTGTACTGTGTTCTCTAAGTTTTGATCTACTTTTTCTTCATAGGCTAAAGATTTAAAATAGTTGGTATTTCTTCCAATATCATTCCTCATTAGTCTCCACTATTTATTTTATTTCATTTTTTTAGATCTATTTTTTGGAAGTTGAAAACCATCTTCATCCATAACCATTTGTAAGTTTCTCTTATGGTTTTCTACAAATGAGTCTGCTAGGCTCTTCTTAGGGCATGATCTCTCAATATGCCCCACCTCATGACATCTTATACATCTAAAAGATATGTTTTCATAATATATAGTTTGGATCCACATCTTATCCCCATACTTAAGAATGATTGATTATGGTAAAGCTTTACTTATATCAATCATGACCAATATTTGAGCATAAATAGCCAAAAATCCATATTTTGTCATATATGAAATCTCAAGGAATTCTCCTAGAGTGTTTCCTATTGCCTTGAAGGTTTCTGTTTCCCAAAATTCAATGGGTAACCCAAACATTCTAACCCAGACTAATACTAGGGATAGATTTACATTTTTAGGTGAAAAACCTTCATACCAGTGGGTAAGGAAGAGTCCTGCTCTTCCCATAAACCAAGGACCCCCTTTCAGGATTCTTTCTCTTTCTTACCTAGAACAAAAAATCACTAGGAAGAAACCTTTGGGAAGAAATGATAGAATCACTCCTGGAGACTTCCAACTCATATCAATCCATTTTCTCAAGGCTGAAGCCCTTGGCCAATACCCATTAAATTTACCAAAAACTACCCTATCTTGGAGCAATGAGGATCTCTCTGAGGTGTGCTCACTAACCTCTACCACTAGAGATGATTCTAAGGATTTAACTATAAATCGGTCAATGGAAAGGAAACTAAAACTCAAAATCTATTCAAATTTATCTGAATGTCCTATAGCAAATATAATATTTGATAAAAAAATTATTTTTTTCATGCACACTTTTTAAGATAAAGGAGGAAAAAACTTAGTTGAAAAATTCTTTGTCCAAATAGAATTTCTTGCCTCACTGAAGTCCTAACCTTTCATTACTCTTCCCATCATTCGAACCCTAGCTGACAAATATTTGCAATTTTGTTTTTCACGACTTGAAAAATCATCACTACTCTTGTTTCGAATGGTTGACTTCACTGAAAAGATAAGTTATTAAAACTATATCTAGAAATGAATTAAAAAATAGGAGTGTATATCTAATCTAGGCCCTTACTTGCCATTACTATGCCAAACCTGCTCTCTATATTTCTTTGGATCTCACTCTGCCAAACCTTTTATGAAACTTTTATTTATTGTTATTGAAGATTTATTCGTTAGGACTTCTACTAAAATGCATGATTTAATATAAATAAAATAAAATAAATGGTTTTGGCAGTCAATGAGACTAAATTTATGAAGAACCACGGTTACTAACCATAAAATATAACCCAAGTTTTTTTAATGGGTCATATAGGATTAAGAGAGACCCCACTTGTATTACATGATGACCACATATCGGTATTATCATTAGCTTAACACTTATGCATGTATAGAATTGTGGTCTTCTCCTTGAAACTCAAAGAATTTAATTAATTGAGCTAATGCTATTTGATAAATGTTAAGGCTCACCCATAGAATTAGAACTTTAACTTGCAATGTGAAATTTATTGCTTCCCACTCATTGTTTCAAACCCATGGACAAACCAACTTTTTCTTTTTGTAATTTCCACATTTTATGGTTTATTTTGATGATAAACTTTTTTACTTTCTCAACTTTCTTCTTTTGAAATAAATCTTGCATTAAATCCATTGCTAAAATATCAACATATCTAGATTGGATATCTTTGTATGCCTTGCATTTCAAAATAAAATGTTTGTGTCTCAATTATCCCTCATGTGTGAAAGATACATATCCTCTCTATCCATTCTTGTCTTGGTCTTTTCTATATATTTGTTCCACACCTAAGTTGGTGTGAGTTAGTCTTTAATTGAGCCATGAGCATCCTTGCTCCCCAATTAATAGTTGCGCTTAAAAAGTTTATTTTTTATTTATTTTTTGTTGTTTGCGAGGGCTAGGTGGATTGATAAGACGTTGGGCACTTACGAGGAGGAGACTTAGGTTCAAACCTCGCGGGCATGCCCACTCTAAGGCAAAGGTAGTAGTATGATTAGAATCCGTTGAGTGTGCGTCAGCTTGATGACGAAGGTATCAACCTCGAGCCATCGGGGTTTCCTTCACTCCGGGTCGTGTTTACCGAAGTAAGGTAGGGGTTTTAGTGGTAGCTCCATGATTTGATGCTATGATCGAAGGCAATGTGATTTGACCCTGTGACCAATTGTTCAAAAAGGAAAGGCAATTGCCAATTCCCCTATGTATCAAAATAAAATAAAATAAAAGTTTATTTTTTTTATATGATGAAGGTTAAATTTAACAAGATAATGTTTTTTTTCTTTCTTTGTAACTTCTTTTCTTACATGATGGTTATAATTTTTTATTTTAACAAATGCCTTTATATCTTTGTTATTATTTGAACATTCATTTATGTTAACATTTTATTTGTTCATTTATTTGTTTTGTTTCGTCTATATTTTTTTTCTCTTGAACAAATATTTTTCCATTACAACTTTAGGCTTATCGGAAAAGAGGTAGGGTTGCACACCATGCTTCATACATAGACTTGAGTGAAGTGGAACATGGTTGGATAAACATATATTTAAAAAACATCCTCCATAAAAATATTTTCATAATATTATGATCGGATTTAAACGAAACATGGTTGAATAAACATATAAAACATATATTAAATGAACATCTTCCACAAATATATTTTCAAGAAACTAAAACTAAATTTAAGTAAAACATAGTTTTTTGGTATTGATAAAAAGAGGGGTTGAAGGGCCCCAACCCTTTACAAAGAGCTCGAAAGATGTACGAGAAAAAACAAGAGAAGATCAAACAAATGTAAAATAACCCTATCTTAATAGAACAAACCAACCTGATGGAAAAACTGAAATAATACCCCTTATAACTAAAATATGATTAAATAAACATATAATAAATAAATAATATCTTAAAAAAACTTCTCATATATTAAACACTACTATCTAATTTTTCAAACTTTTCTTTCCTATAACATCTGTTATATACCCATTGATAATTTGTTCATTCGTGTTTTTATTTTTCTTACCATACTAGATGATATAACTTCTAGGTCTCCAATCTAGACATGATTTCTATTAGATGATAGCTTCCATGACTTTAGATTTTTTTGTGAATAGCAAAATTGTTTTTAAAGTTTTTAGATCCATGTTTTAAAATTAGTTATATTTTTTTTTGAATTTACATGGTAGAATTGGTAGCCGCCACGAATTCGGGTAGGTTGTCCAAATTTTTATGGTCGCCACAGTATTTTGTGCTGTCTGCTCCGGAAGCCGCCACATAGATCTTCGCACAGTCCGTCCCTATAACCACCATGCCACAATCATTTTAAACCTTTTACGCCGCTGAAAGCACCAGGAAAACGACAAGCGTTCAGTCCGACGAGGCCCGAGATTTGAACCTTGGACCTTCGCCCCCTTATAAGGTTTGGATGAACCAATTGATCTACACCTCGGACCTTAAAATTAGTTATATTTAATTAACATTTCTTTTTAGTTTTATATGGTTTTTTTTATAATAAATATTACATATAAGTATTAAGTATTGGTTTTTGTTTTAGATATATATAAAAGAGTTGATTCAATCACACTATTTTTTATAATTAATAAGCATAAAATTCAAACTAAATTATAATAATAGTTTTTTGTTTTAAATGGTTTTATTTTTATATTTTTTATAATAAATATTACATATAAATATTAAATATTAATTTTTGTTTTAAATATATAAAAAAGTTAATTACAATTACACTATTTTTAATAACGAACCATCATAAAATTTAAATCAAATTATTAAAACTGCTTCAACTGTATTGATTGATAACAAAGCCCAAGTGGTCCACAAATACTTTCTATTACAATTGGGTAACCTTATTGTTTCAAATTTGCTTTGGATATATGTTTGACACCTTAAAAGCAAATGCCATCTCATTTGAGTGAAGGTTTAAACTCAAAATTATTGTAAGCACATTTTTTATAGGTATTCACCCTCAACCCGTGTCTATACATGTCTTATTGCAAGGGGACAAGATTTTAATACCTATAACCCGTGTCTAGACATGTCTTATTGCAAGGGGACAAAATTTTAATACCTATAACCCGTGTCTAGACATGTCTTACTGCCCAAGATTTTCAAACTTTTGTTGAGGAGCTTATGGGCCATGTAATCATTGATTTACCTATGATTGTTTAATCATCCCATTAATATCATTATGTAGCCATGATTGCAATCCACATGATCAACGTTCCTGCTTGCTCTTTTTTAATTAATATTTATTATAATTAAAATAGTAAAAGTAAGGTAAAGTAGGTTCTCAAAGATAATATAATAGTTAGAATTTTGGTTTTCTTTGGAAGGTCTAAGGTTTTGCAATGTGTTTTTAGAGGTCAAAGTTCTGCAACGTGTTTTTAGAGACATGGGTATGTGTATGAGTGTATGTTTGGCCCCTATTGATAAGCTCAGCTCTCACTTTAACTAGAGGTCATGGTTGGAATGAGAATGCTCAACCTTAAGAGTCAGTTGTAAGGGTTTCTCACACTAACCTCAAAAGTTCATTAGATTAGAGGTTATATGAAAATGAAATTCATAGAGGATATTATTTACTTAGTACGTGCCTACTCAACCAAATTTGGGTTACCAAAGTATAGTGTATAATTCTATTGTTTTTAGATTCAAACCTTAGACCTTTTATAGTATTTTATCGTTAGGCCCAATCAAGTTGTTTTTGATAGTATTCTATAATAAATTATTATTATTATTTAAGTTCGTTATGTGGAACTGAAACAAACTCCATTTTTATTATATCATCACCATGTAGTGGTATTATTATTTCTATTATGAATTCATTGCTTGGCAAGGTTCAAATTTGGCTCTCATGTTGAAAGTTGACATATTAAATTGATTGAGCTAATACCATTTGATTATAATAACTTGAAGTTTTAATTGTTAATTGTTTAATTAATAAACATATACTATATTTTGTATGACTTTATATTACATAATAATTACATAGTTGTATTATTTTTTTATTTTTTTGGATAATAAGGGGTTGTTTTCGGATCTCCCACCCTTGACAAATTATGTCTCTCTTTTTTAGAGCTTAATAGTTTACAAATAGATACACTTCTCATCTCAATTGAGATGCTACAGCTAGAAACCTACATCATTTTACATAAAATGTTTGAATTCTTGATTTTCATTTTTTGGATCTTTTCAAATTTATGTATGAATACAATTAATCCAAAATTTAGCATCTTTCTTGACATTTTCCTATAGTAGCCTTCACAATGCCAAAAATTCACCTCTACTATCTATACCTTTCATCTTAGTAGAGTAATATATCCAAAATATTGCACTATCATAGTTCCCTTTACCAAATCTAGATTGCTAGTTTCCTTCGTGAAACACAAATAAAACCATAAAAATTATAATAAATAGTCTAAATGAAAACACATTATTGTTACAAAATAAAGCAAATATTACCAATGGAGAACATTAAAGTAAATCTTAATTATTAATTGATTCATCTGCTTGTTGTGGTGTAGTGGTAAATGCCCTGGGTGCTGGTAGAGGTCGACCCAGGTTCCATTCCCCTTGTCTCCATCCTTTAGATATATGGTATAGTTAGGACTATCCTATGTGCTGGTAGAGGCCGACAAGGCTCCATTCCTCCTATGCCCAACCTGTTGAAAGTGGCACCTCGAAAGGGGTGTTTTCCACTATAAATTAGTTTTACCTAGGTGTTGTAGGTGAGTTGGAGAGGAGAGGGCAATCCTCCAAGGGAGGTCCTAGGTTCAAATCTCCACCCTACCAAAAATATGAATTGGGTATCTAAAATCCAATTGATAATGTTGGTGCTAGCAGGGTCGGGTGCGACCCCCGGGTGACTTTGATGGTGTAGAACCCCCTGTTCATGGTATCTCAGACCAAGGCGGCTCCACAAGGGGTTTTTCGCTTAAAAAGAAAAATTATTAATTGATTTAGGTAATCAACATTTTTTTCAGCTTCAACTAATCTATCTACTTCCTCTAAACATGAAAAGGAGAATTTAAATTCACGATCCTCAATCAAAACCCCTATATTGGATAGCTTATCTGTAAATTTATTTCCTTCCCTTGATATATGTGTAAACTTGATTTCTTCAAACTATTTAGCAAGATCTTGAGTTTCCACAATTATCTCTTGTATGTTCCATGGAGCCTTTGCTTTCCTCAAAATTGTATTTATTACTATGAGAGAATCACTTTCCATCCATACTCTATTCCATTTCATTTGTTTACATATTTTTAACCCTTCTAAAGTTGCCCAAACTTCAACTTCATTATTTGTCTTAAATCCACTATTGAAAGCATAATGAGATAAAATCTCTCGTCTATTATTTCTAGTTATTCCTCCTCCTCCTGTTGGTCTTGGATTTCATTTAGATGGTCATTACATAGTTGTATTATAATAGTTTTGTAATTATACATATATCACTAAGAAAGATTTGAACCTAGATCTCCTCCTTGAAACTTGAGGAATTTAATTTGTTGAACCGATGACATTTAATATAAATAATTAAAAAGAGGATAGGGTTTTGAAAGGATATTTCTTTCTCATTTACATCAACTTAGTCACATCAAGCTATATAGCCTATTTGATACCATCGATATTTGAACCTTGGTGCGAGCTACATCACTCATATGTCTCAACCATTAAACCATGACCCCATTGACCATTTGATATAAATAATTATAATTATTATACTGTTTTAAAAAAAATATTTTTTATTTTTAATGTTAAATATTTTTGAAACTATGAGATTGCATGACATAAATGTAGGATTATATATGACTGACTAGACATGTTAATCATTAATAACAACACCATCACAATTGATGTGTTAGGAAGCAACATAAGAAATTCACCCTACCCTTCATCTCCATTGTAGAATTTAGAAAGTTTGATCTTCATAAACTCAATGAAAACAATTCTCTTTTCTTAGGCTATGAGAAGTGCATAGACTTGAAGATTAGTTCCTCTAAGTTGTATTCTATATCATATAATATAAAGTATTACATTAAGTCAAACATTCTTTGCAATTTAAGCATATGTTTAATGCAATTGTATGGAAGTGTGATATTTATATATATATTTTTTGATGAGGAACCTTTTATATACAACATATCCGCAACATGTGAGGGAAGAGATTTGACCCTGGGCCTCTCCATAACTAGAGAGTTTTTAACTACCCACTTGCTCTCCACCTCCTCTACATGAGCGGATATATTTTTATATATTTAGATATTTAGTTTATGATTTGATCCAACAATTGTTCCTATACCTTGATAACACATGAGATATAGTCATTCTACTCACTCCTACGCATTATTTATGGAAATAAACATAATTCAATAGATGGTAACTTGCCCATTGAAACTATAACTCTATATATGAGACCTTGTGCAATACCTTCTATTTTTAAATAGTCCAGGTTTTGATTTTTCTTGTTTGTTTGTGTATTTAGAAAACTCAAGCATATACTCCATCTTGGTATTCTATGCAAACTTTAGAGGGAAGAATTCCATGGATTAAGGGGATGATGGGATCTTTGATTTTGATGATCAAGTCGAGTTCTTTCAAGAAAGAATTTGAATCATCATAATTGGGTGGGAAAATGACTATATGCATGCAAGTCGTGCACATAACCTGCTCAATGGAGTTAGTTATTATATCCCCAACTTGGATCAAATTCTTGTTGAGGAAGGGTAGACCCTTTCTTCTTTATTTTGATAATTATGAAAATGACTTACTATTATTTTCCTTCATGTCCTTCCCTTAGTGACTAATGAAGAGATGATAACCAATTTTGGGTACAAGGGAATGAGTAGCAATATTGAGAGCTTGTTCAAAATAATTAGCATTAGCATTGACATTGGTATTAATGAACAAGGGTGAAGAATGGTAAAAGGATTAAGTGTTTTCCATGGTATGTAGACAAAACGAGAAACCAATGTGCATGAAAATCAAAATGTAAAGCAATCTATAGTGCCTAGTATGGGAGATTTATTCTTTAATATACAAACGGTGGTGCCCTAAATCTAAGCTTTTTCATACATCAAGCAACGATAGACTCATGAATATAGAATTTTTTATTTAAAAATAATTATGGAAATATCAATAATTATGACAATATCATAAAAATAATTTATTTAGGTAATGATGTAATGCTTACCCTTTTGGCCCTTTCTAATTTTAAACTTATGGATGACTATTAAAATAATATAAACAATAGATAAGTGTGCTATGGATCATAACATGATGAATAAAATCTTGCATTGAATCCATTGTTAGAATATCAACATATCTAGATTGGATATCTTTGTATGCCTTGCATTTCAAAATAAAATGTTTGTGTCTCAATTATCTTTGACATGCAAAAAATACATATCCTCTCTACCCATTTCTCTTTTGGTCTCTTCTATATGTTTGTTTCATATCTAAGTTGGTGTGAGTTAGTCTTCAATTGAGCCATGAACATCCTTTCTCTCCAATTAATAGTCGCTCTTAAAAAAGGTTTTTCTTGATGGTGATGGCATGTAAAGGTTAAATTTAACAAGATAATATTTTTTCTTTCTTCGTAACTTCTTTTCCTACATGATGGTTCTAATTTTTCTTTTAACAAATGCCTTTGTTATTATTTAAGCATTCATTTATGTTAACATTTTATTTGTTCATTTGTTTGTTGCGTTTCATCTATATATTCTCTCTTGATCAAATATTTTTCTATTACAACTTTAGGCTTCTTAGAAAGAAGGTAGGGTTGTATACCATGCTTCAAGCATTGACTTTAGTGGAGTGAAACATGGTTGGAGAAACACATATTGAAAAACATCCTCCATAAAAATCTTTTCACGAGATTATGACCAGAATATATATATATATATATATATATATATATATATATATATATATATATATATTATGGTCATAATCTCGTGAAAAGATTTATATGGAGGATGTTTTTCAATATGTTTTTGTTAGCACACAATGCACACTATCATGCTGAAACTAGTGATTCTCCATGGTGTACATGAAAACCAAAGCTTGAACCACATAGAATTACACACACTATGTGATTTGAACCTTAAACCTCTCAAAGAGAAGCTAAAGCAAAGCCCTTACCATTGCACTGTCCTCATCTAGACATAAAATATATATTAAATAAACATCTTCCACATTTTTTATAAAACTAAGACTAAATTAAAGTGAAATTTATTAAATAAACATATAATGAATAAACAACATCCTTTAAAAAAAAAATCTTTTCATATAACTCTTAATCTTTATAAATATTAAAATCTACCATCCAATTTTTCAAAATTTTACCCTTAACATTTTTTATATATCCATTAATTATTTATTCATTCATTATTTTATTTTATTTACTATATTAAAATCTTTTCATACAACTTTTAATCTTTATAAATATTAAAATCTACTATCCAATTTTTCAAAATTTTACCCTTAACATCTTTTATATATGCATTCATTAATTATTTTATTTTTCTTACTATATTAAACCTAAGCAAATTAAGTGTATAACTTCTAGGTCTCCGATCTAGACATGATTCCTTCTAGGAATTTAGCTTTCTGTCAATAGCAAAACTAAAAAAAAAAAATTTAAAGTATTTTAGATCCATGTTCTAAAATTGTTTATACTTAATTAACATTTCTTTCTAGTTCTATATAGTTCTCCCTTCCTATTCTTGCACTCAAAACTTTTCATAATGAATAGTGCATATCAAGTATTGAGTATTGTTTGATATCAGAGACAATTGAAGTGGTCCACAAATAGTTTCCATTACAAATGGGTAACCTCCTTTGTTACTGTTTCAAATTTGCTTTAGATATATGTTTGACATTTCATTTCAGTGAAGGTTTAAACTCAAAATGATTGAAAACACATTCTTTATAGGTATTCACCCTCAACCCGTGTCTAGACATGTCTTACTGCAAGGGAACACGATTTTCAAACTTTTGTGGAGGAGCTTATGGGCCTTGGAATCATTGATATCCTATTATTGTTTAATCATCCCACTAATATCATTATGCAGTCTTTATTGCAATGCACATGATCAACGTTCTTGCTTCCTCTTTTTTAATTAATATTTATTATAATTAAAGTAGTAAATTAAGTAGAGGAGCTTTTACAGTTTATTAGATTATAGGTTATATAAAAGATATTGTTTATTTAATATATGTTTATTTTGTAGAGGTTAGGGTATTGATTTTTTTGTTGTTGTTGTTGGAGTTTTAAAGGTCAAACCAGGACGTACCTAGAAGGGATAGATTGAATGGTAGTTGCTGAGTATTTGTCAGTTGGCTGTCCTAGTTTGATGCTTTGGAGAGTTAGGGTTTTGTTGACTTCATCTAATCCAACAGGTTAGGGTTTATAGTGACAACATCCAATATTGTTGTCCATTCCCCTGCTAAAAAAAAAAAATGATTGCTTATTCACCTAAACTTTGGTTACCATAATATGGTGTATAATTTTATCTTGCTAAATTCAAACCTTGGACCTTTTATAAAATCTTATAATTAAGTCCACTTGTTACTTTGATAATGTTCTATACCAGTTTTTATTTATTTTTTTAATTTTAAGTCCACTCAAATTGTTACTTTGATAATGTTTTATACCAATTTTTATTATTTTTTAAATTTTCAATTTGTTATGTGAAATTAGAACAAACCCATTTGTTTTATATATCACCACCACATAGTTGTATTATAACAACTTGGATATAAATATAATATATTTTAAATGATTAGAATCTAGTATCCTGTTGAAAGTTAGGTATTAAACTAATTAAGGTGATGACATTATAATATATTTTGAATGATTCGAATCTAGTATCCTTTAAAAGTTAGGTATTAAACTAATTAAGGTGATGACATTTGATTATTAACAATCGAAGTTTCAAATTGTTAATTGTTAAATTAATATAAATATAATATATTTTGAATGACTATATAAATAATTTAAATTATTATTTTTAATAATTTATATGAGATTGAAAGGTCTTAATTATATTATATAATAATTACATAGTTGTGTAATTATACATATATTGCTAAGAAAGATTTGAACCTAGATATCAGAATTTAATCCATTGAACCAATATCATTTGATATAAATAATTTAAAAAAATGGTAGGGTTTTAAAAGGGTCCCCTTTCCCTTTTATATTAACTTGATCTCATCAAGTTGTGGTGCCCATGGGATTTGAACCTTGGTGTTAGCTACACCACATATATATCTCAATCATTGAACCATGACATTATTGACCATTTGATATAAATAATAATAATAATAATATTTTTTGGATTTGGTTAATGATAAATCCCTACAATCAATTGATGTCCAGGGCTCGAAATCCCTATCCCACCATTACCTCTCATAGGGAGAGAGTTGAGCTTATCAATAGGCAATTTAACACAGAGACATACACACCCCCAACCTCTCACACACTTACCCATACCATGGTTTGAACCTTAGACCTCCTAAAGAATATCCAAAGCCCGAACTATTGCATTGTCACTTGAGACATAATTATTATTATGTTTAAATAAAATTAAGTTTTAGTTCTAATGGTGAAAATTTATAGAACTATAAGATTGCACGACATAGATGTAGGATTATATATGACTAACTAAACATGTTAATAATCATGACAACACCATCACAATTGATATGTTAGAAAGCAACACAAGAAATTCACCCTACCCTTCATCTCCATCTATTGTAGAATTAAGATAGTTTAATCTTCATAAATTCAATGAAAAGAGTTCTCTTTCCTTGGGCTATGAGAAATGCCTAGGCTTGAAGATTAGTTACACTAAGTTGTTGTATTATATATCATATAATATAAAGCCTTCTATTACCTTAAGTCAAACATTCTTACATATTAAGCATATGTTTCATGCAATTGGATGGAAATTTGATATTTTTATTTTATGATTTGATCCAACAACTAACCTTAGACCTTGAAAACACATGAGATATAGTCATTCTCCTCACTCCTAAGCATTGTTTATGGAAACAAATATAATTCAATAGATGGTAACTTTCCTCTTGAAACTATATACCTCTATGCTCCATCATGGTCTTCCATGCAAACATTATAGGACAAAATTCCATGGAACAAGGGGATGATGGGAGCTTTGATTTTGATGATCAAGTCTAGTTTATTGAGGCAACAATTTGAATTAGCATAATTGGATGGAAAAATGGTTAAATGTATGAAATTCGTGTACATAGCCTGCTAAATAGAGTTAGGGATTATGTGCCCAACATGGATCATATTCTTGTTGAGGAAGGGTAGAACCTTTCTTCCTTATTTTGAAAATTATAAAAATGACTTGCTATTATTTTTCTTTATATCCTCCCCTTAGTGACTATTGAAGAAATGCTAACCAATTTTGGGTGTGAGAGAATGAGTATTGAGAGCTTGTTTAGAAGAATTAGCATTAACATTGGCATTAATGAGCAAGGGTGAATAATGGTAAAATTATTAAGTGTTTCCCATGGTATGTAGACAAGCAAGGGTGAATAACGGTAAAATTATTAAGTGTTTCCCATGGTCTGTAGACAAGTAACAAGGAACCAATATGCATGTAAATCAAAAGGTAAAGCAACCTATATTACCTAGTATGGAGGATTTCCTCTTAAATATACAACAAAGGATGGTGCCCTAAATCTAATTTTTTTTTATACATCAAGTAACAATAGCTTCATGAGGCCCCTAAGGGCTAGGAGGATTGGTAATTGTCTTTTTGACCAGGCACTTACCAAGAAGAGACCTAGGTTCAAACATTAGGGGCAAACATGTTGCAAAGGTAGTAGTCTAATCTGAATTCTTTGAGTGCACGCTAGACTGATGATAATGGTATGAATCTCGATCGATTGGTGGTTTGTTTGATCATCAACAATAAAGTAGTACAAGCTTGTTGGAAGTAGCACCTATGGTTTGAACCCTACACTTGGCAGTTACTAAAAATAGTGTGGATGTAACCAACTCCCCTATGTATAAAAAAAACAATAGCTTCATGAGTATAGAATTTTTTAGTTAAAAAATATTATGGCAATATCAATAGTTATGACATTATCACACAAACAACTTATTCATGCAATGATGTAATACCTACCTTTTTGGCCCTTGATAAGTTTAAACTTATGGATGACTATTAGAATAATATAGACAACAAAGAAGTGTGCTGTGGATATTAACATGATGAATAAAATAAGGAATGCTAATGTGATATACCATGATTTATGATATTATGTTGGATTGAATGTGATGTTTTCTTGTTATGAATTTATGCAATAGTTTTATGACGATGATTTTATGGAATTGTATTAACCATGTGGAAAAAGTAAAGTGTTCATGTATTTTGTAGATGTAGGAGACCACAACCTAGGAAATATAAAGCAATAAAAAAGCCTATAATGCTTTTCTGTTACCATCGTCTTGTCCTATTGTTGCTTGAAAGCTAAAAAGAATGTGTTATGATACTTGTCTTGTGTTGAAAGTTAAGTTAAAGTCTACTGTATATACCTATCATGGCAAGGAGAGGATATTACTAAAATAATCAACTAATTTATCATCTCTAAAATGAATCTTAAATCCCATTGACATGAATTCAATAACCACCCAACTGCTTATAAGTTCTCTTCCTAAGTGAAAAACCCCAAAGTCATTAAATACAAATTTCTTGGAATTGTTACCAACCAACATGATATTCACTCACTTCTATTAAATTTCAAATGTAATTACTATCCCATTTAATTCTACCATCATTTATACCATCCTAACACAAAATTAGGCTTGCATGGAGGTAGTCTAAAGGGGGTAGCATTTTTACTTCTAGAATAGACATGTAGAGGGGATGGTGACATAAAGATTTTGAGGATATGGAGAAAAAGAGAAAAAGAAGGATAGAGATAATAGAAATAAAAGGGGTGGAGGAACAAAAGAGACAAAAGGAGGAACTATTATGAAAGAACAAGGAAAACTAGAGATTGTAAGTTAAGGAAAGAGGTAAGCATCCCTAGATCAACTTAGACAAGCCCATAATAATATAAATATCATTAAAATTTAGAACAATAATCCTCTCCTTGGCTAGAATAATTTGTATTGTGTACCTATGTTGAATCTTGTGGTGTATGTGGGTCAATAAAACTCCCTATATAACATGCTTGTGTTGGATTAAATAATATGCATATGTCAACAAAACTCAGTTATATATGCATGTGCAGGAAGATAACCTATATTCAAAAAATATTTTTTATATGTTAGTATAAAGTGTTATGTACTATAACCATTGGATAACATATGCATTTGAATTTTAAACATGGGTTCAAGTTGAAGGGTAGCCTGGGGTTACTAGACCTTGGCATGGAGTAAAGTGATAACTTCTCGATATCATATGTTATAGGAGAGGAGCAGGGGAAACATCCTATAAATGAATACTAGAGCAAGTGGAACTTTTGCAAGGTTGGACAAAAATGGATTTATGCTAGAGCAACTTATCTAAATATGATATGATTCTAATATGCCAACCTGACTTAGTGAGTAAGTTAGGAGCTAAAATATAGTCACAAGAGTAATTGTATGCATCTATATTTCTATGCAATGTTCTTATGAGTATTCTAGAGTAAGTGCAATATGATCCATATACGCCGATCCCAATGAGGATGGAAGAAACTTAAATATAACTCCATGTGTATTTCCTGTATGTACCTATTGCTTATGTGACCATTTTATATGCTTGATGATCATGTGTATGTTGTTGCATTTTGGTCTTTGTGTGCCAATATTTTTGGTTTGGAATATGGTAAATAAAAGCCCTATATTACATTATTTTTGAAATACTTATGCGGCTTGGAGTGAGGTAGGCAGATAAAGCTTTATATCAATTAAGATAGTCCCCTAGATGGATGGGGTAACTGGAGTCATAATTCAACCTCATGACCATAAAACATGAATACCCTTGTATGATAAAGCAAGAATAGTTTGGGTTGTCCCATACAAAAAGGTGATTGTAAATTGTAAGACTATGTGTTGATTTATTTGATTTAATGTGATTATAAGTCTTATTTTATTTGGAATTATATGTTTGTATATTCATGTTGGAAATTTGTATGATAGAGTTCTTTGAATGCTTAGATGATGAGTTTGTATTCTACTAAAAACTTGAATTCATTTATGTGGTAAAAAGGGAAAATTAAATAAATGGATCATATAGCTATATTGTACATATCAATATAGTGGATTTTGAAATGTCATGTGATAATTTCCTTGAATACTTGAATGGAATAGGGATAATTGGATTTAATTTATTAATATAAATAAGTAAATATGAGAATTGCCCTTGAATTTAGAATCTAGCCTGGCCCAGGAATTACCCTTGTATGCTAGTGATAATAATTTCATGTCTTAATGGTCGAAGAAGTGATCCATAGTCATTTGTTGAACCTGAGCCTATCTAAGTTAGAATGACATTACTAGACCCAATTTATCTTCTCAAACTTGACCAAGAACCTCTTTTCAATTTCATATGTGGATGAATAATACCTATCCCGTAAAAGCATATAATCAACCATAGGTTTAATATTCAGGAAAAAATTGCTACTTTTGTTTAGTCCAAATCTTCCCCTATCAAAGTATTTAAGGATGACTTGAGTCATGGTGGGTTTAGACCCTCTTCCTCTATCATATTTGGACGATTAATTATGTCAATGATGAGTATAAAAACTTGGCTAAATTTCATACCCATATTTGAAACTTAGGTGTTGTCTAAGCAACCTTGTCACTTAGGTCTCTAAACTTTAGACTAAATTTTTTCCTTGACCATTGGCACTTCAATGTTTAGACTTTAGAGCATTGATGATATTAGTGATGAGTGTTGGCCTACTTGACTAAGGTTCAAACTCAAGTTTAGAATTTGGGTATCATTTGAGCAAACTCGTTATTGAGGACCCAAACATTAAACTTCAACTTTTGACCATCAACCTTCAATGCTTTGATCTTTAGACTTTAGAGCATGGATTACATTAGTAACAAGGGGTTAACTTGGCTAAATTTCAACCCTAATTCTGGAACTTGGGTATTGCTTGAATGAATGTGTGAATCATGTTTTCAAACTTTGGACTTCCATCTTTGCCTTTTAATTTTTTAGTGCTTTGGTCATTAGACATATTTTTAAACAATTGTGCAATTAATTAAGAAATTATCCATATGTTTATTTGACTTAAATATAATTATGTTATGAACCTGCAACTTGATATCATTTTTCATCCCTCGCCAATAAAATGATTTAGTCACTCTTTTTTAGGTTTTAGGAATCCATAGTGGCTTGTAGTAGGTGTAGCGTGTACCTCATGTAGAAGCTTTGGACGATAAATCGATGTAGGTGAGAGGACCAGACGTTTTTTGTAACGGAGCATGTTACCTTGCCAAGAGTAGTGGGGTTTACTCATGGGATTTTGTTGTAGGTGTTGAATTATGATGTATATACTAGGGTATGCATACCATTCATCCTTGACTTGTTCGATCCATGTAGGGATGGGGAAAAAACATGTAATTGTGAAGTTTCTTCGAACTTTCTAGAAAGTGCATCCGCAACCATGTTATCTTTCTCTTTTTTGTAGATGATTTCATAATCATAGCCTAATAGTTTTGTTACCCACTTTTGCTATTATGGAGTGGTTATCCATCGTTCAAGAAGGTATTTTAGGCTACGGTGGTCGCTGCGGATAATAAAATGTTTTCCAATAAGGTATGGTCTCCAATGTTGGATAGCATGGACCATAGCTAACATTTCTTTTTTATAAATGGAACGTGCTAAATTATTTTTGGAAAATGCTTTACTAGTAAAGGCTAAGGGCTTCTCATTTTGCATGAGCACCGCTCCCATTCCTAATATAGAAGCGTCGCTTTCAATAATGAATGGTTGGGAAAAATCTGGCATAGCTAGGACGAGGGTGGTACACATGGCGTTTTTCAAAGTCATGAAAGCTTCATTCACTTTTGGAGACCATATGAAGGCATTATTTTTAAGTAGGGATGTTAAGGATGCTACTATTTTCCCATTATCTTTAAAAAATTTGCGATAATAGCCCCGTTAATCCTAAGAATCCACGCAACCATTTTAGAGTTTTTGAAATTTGCCAATTTTCCACATCTTCAATTTTTTGGGGGTCTACTTTAACTCCTTCCTTGGAGACAATATGTCCAAGATATTCAATTTCCTGCTTCCCAAAGGAACACTTTGATATATTTGCGTATAATTGATTTTCTTCTAATATTTTGAGTGCTTGCGCTCTATGTGTTAAGTGCTCTTCCCATGTCTTGCTATAAATCAAAATATCGTCAAAGAAAACTAAAATAAATTTTCAAAGGAAGGGAGAAAATACCTTATTCATAAGACTTTGAAACGTGGATGGAGCGTTGGTGAGGCCAAAAGGCATCACCAAGAATTCATAATGTCCCTCGTGGGTGCGAAAAACATTTTTGGGTATATGGCTTTCCTTAACTCAAATTTTGTGGTAACCTAATCGTAAATCGAGTTTAGAAAAATATGCGGCTCCATTTAGTTCATCAAGTAGTCAATGATTGGAATAGAAAATTTGTCTTTAATAGTTATTTGTTGAGAGCGTGAAAATCCATGCTTAGGCGCCATGATCCATCCTTTTTTCTTACTAGTATAACTTGCGAAAAGTAGGGACTTCTACTAGGTCGAATGACCCCTGCCCTTAGTAGGACTTGTACTAATTTTTCTATTTTTGTTTTTTGTAAGTATGGATATCGGTAAGGTCTAATATTTGGAGGTTGGTGTCCCAAAAGTAATTGAATAGCATGATCATGGCTTCGTTGTGGAGGTAATCCCTCTGGTTCTTTGAATATTTTATCATGTTTCTCTAGGAGTTCTATTAATTCAGGTGCCTCTGGTTGCTCTTCGTGGTGTTTTGCAAGGAAAATAGTTGGGCAACCATGCCTCTTCCTCCTTTTCAAAGAATATTTTCCATTCTATGGGAACTTATGATTTGTGTGGGACCTGTTTTTAAACCTTGAATTGTGTATGTTTGGTTGTTTTGTATAAATTTCATCCATAACTCTTCAAAGTCCCATTGAATTTTGCCGAGCGTTCATAGCCATTGTACTCCCAAAACAATATCACATCCTCCTAATGGTAGTACATACATATCTGCTTTCATGTTATATTCCCCCATCGTGAGTTTGATATTCCTGCATTTGCCTTTACATGTAATTTTTTCTCCATTGCCAATCATGATTTCGAAGTTATTGCAGGGATATATAAAACAATTAACTTGTTTGGCCAAACTAGGGTCTATAAAATTGTGAGTGCTACCAGAGTCTAAGAGCACAATAGGGTTTTGTTTCTTAAAATACCCTTTTACCTTCATTGTTTGTGGAATCAAGTATCCTGCTAATGCGTTAAAGGATATTTCTATTTTATCTTCTTGGTTTTCTTCTACAACCTCAGTTATTACTTCCACTTCTATGTCATCCTCCTCTTTGGGAGTGCAACCAACTGTGTCAAAAATATATAATTTTAGTGAGATGCATTTGTGGTTGGGGGTAAACTTTTCGTCGTAGTGGAAACATAGGCCCTTTTCTCGTCTTTATTTTAGCTCTTCTTGGCTAATTCGTTTAATTAGCATGACCTTATTCAGTTTTTGACTGGTGTAGGTATTTGGTGTTTTTCCTGAAAAAACTCTTCCTATTCACCTTTGGTTATTGTTCTTCTCTTCTATCATTTGTGCTAATGCCACTGCATGCATCATATCGATAGGATTTTGTATTTGTACCTCCATTCTAATGTCTTCTTTTAGGCCACTAATAAAACAACTTTGGAAGAATGATGCATCTAGTCCTGTTGTAAGGTTCACAAATTTCTCAAATTGTGCTTGGTATTCCCTTACGATGGAGGTTTATCGTAGTTTAGTGAGGGCTCCTGTGAAGTCTTCAAATTTAGTGGGGCCAAATTGCAACATTAAGTTTTTTGTGAATTCGATCCATGTGGGCGGACCTTTTGTTTTCTCATACCATTGATACCACTGGGTAGCAATTTGTTCCAAGTGAAATGATGCGATACGAACTTTCTGAATCTCCGAAATTTGATATAAGGTAAAATATTGGTCTGCCCTATATATCCAATTTGTGGGGTCGCCTCCATCAAATTTTGGAAAATCTAGTTTTGTGGTACGGGGAAGGATTGATGTATGTGGTCCCCCTATTAATGTTTGTTGTGGTGGCGTAGTGTTTTGTTGTCCATTTTGTATGAGCAACAAATTTTGTTGTACTAAGTCCATGGAATGGGTTGTAGCATCCAATTTAGTGGATATATATGTATTTGAGTTGGTGATGTTTATGGTTAGGTCTGCTATTTTGGTAGCTATTTTATCTTCTAAATTGTCCTTCCAAAACACCATTCCTTGCATCATGTCTCTCATTTCCTTGGAAAACTACGAGAGTTCTTTCATAATTTCTTTTGAAACTTCCTTCGCAATCTATTTCGTTGTGTCTTGAGATCATCTTCCCTCGGCCATTTAGGATGTGGTTGGTTTATAAGTGAGTTGAATATACAAAAATTAGTTTTGTGAAAAAAAATTGTCTATCTCTGTCGCATTTAATTTTGTGTACTTGCTACTCTTTGTTCACACCAAATGATATTTTCCTCGCCTGTATTCGCTGTTGGGGTTTTCTAACTCCGATAATACGTGATGCTGTCGAAAAAATTCGGTATGCTACCTTTCCTGGCGACTGTGGCCTACTGTGTAACAGTTTCGTCAGTAATGGTTAAAATGTGTGCTGAAAAGAAAATGTTGCCGAGTAATGACCTGTCAGTAACTAGAGTGGGGTGGGGAAAAAATCTCAGGTCTTTTTAGCTCTGATCCAGTAGTTATGAACCTGCAAATTGAAATATGAAATAAATGCTAAAAAAAATCGTTGTTTGAATAGAATCACAGTTTGTATTAAAAGGCAGAAACCCACAATATAATAAATTAATGTTCTTGGATGATCTTTGGAGCATCCTCCTTGTCCTATTTACATCTATATAAAAGGTGTGAATGGTGAAGGGATGTGTCCATTTATAATACAATATAATATATAATATGATTAAGAGTTATGTTAGGAGGGTCCTAACAAATTACAATTGCTAAATTATAAGAAATGCTATTATGAGATCCTATGTTTCTATGTTTTGATAGATAAGTTGATGGGACTCGCTATTTCATGGCCTTAATAAGTTTCATATCACAAGTTTAAAATGACATTAATGTCAATGGATAAATCCTTTAATATATCCTCCTAGATGGCTTATTAATTGTTATGGTTTAAAAATGTTATGGTTAAGCCTAGGAGCATAACTAGCCTAATTAGTATATGGACCTGTTGTCTTTGTTGAGACTTTAAAAATTTGATATCTGAACTTTGGATCTCAAATTCCAAACATGAGAACTATGATTGTAAACTTCAAATTTTAGACCGTTGAATTCAAAAATTTTAAATTTGAGCCTTTAGATTTTGAGTCTTGGACTTTAAGCCTTTAGAATTTTAATCTTTGGACCTAAAAAATATTTAAATATGATTTTTATAGTTGGGTTAGGTTCATTGCCCAAGTTTTAAACTTAAGTAGCATCACACTTGATATGTTTCCACCCTTTAACTAGTTAAGGTACCTAAGTTCAAAATGTGGGTAGAATTATGCCTGATACATGTCCATATTTGAACTTTATACTTGGTGTTTGAAATTGAAAGTGAACCTTGAAGTGTAATTATTTTAAATGACATGACACCACCCAAAATCCCACAAGTTTTTATGTGGGGGACAAGAAACCAATTCTTGCTTGTGGTCAAATTTGGATCACCAAAAAACTAAATTAGCTTAATGCCTGATCACTAATGTACTTCTATTCAAGTATTTTGACTTTGATCAAATGATCCTCCCCTAAATAAGATTCAACCCATTGAATGAACCTTATATTTTTACAATTTTGGCTTCACTCGTGCAAACTACTATAGTATGAGTGATTTTAGTACCCAAGTGTGAAACTTGGATAAGATCCATATCAAGATTTTTATATGCATGTGTTAGACTTAATAGAATAAACCTTGGCCCTTAAAACCTTAAAACGAATGAATTCTCTTGTACAACCTAAGTGGGCCTAATGGTGAAGATTATAAAACTCTAAATAGGAGGTCCAAGGTTTGTATTTTTTTGGGAGGTAGGGTTGTACACTATGCTTAATTAACTAGAGTATGGCTGGATAAAGATATATTGGGTAAATAACATTATCCTTGAGGATCATCCCATATGGCCCATGGCCTTGTGGATGTTAAAAACTAATTTTTTAATTTACTTTATTAAATATTATAATGCTAGGTTCCTAAGTTAGGAACTTTGATATATATTAAACAAATATATTATTAAATAATGTTGGCCTTGTCCGAGTATTCCATGGTCTTAAATAAAGGGTATATATCCCTCTAAACCATGGGCCACCACTCAATATTTTACCTTTGATTTTGGATTAGAAAATAAACAAGGAAAAAACCTTTAGGAAGAAAACTCATAGAGTAATTTGAATCCAATACCCATTTACACTTGATCCAATCTTGAATCTCCAAAAATAATGGCCACAATCTATGGAATTTACATATTTACCCCTTGCTTTTCAAAATCATTTTATCATGCTCAATCATATCATCCTTGATGATCACTTCTGATGCAACATCTGCTACTTGGATCGAACTTTCCTTATATTTGCTCTTCCATTTATCTTCAACTTGGGCATCCATACTTCCAACTAGGGAATCCTCACTTTTCATTAGGGATTTCAAATATGAATTTCCTTCCAAACTAACTAGTGGAGTTGAGGCTAGGGATCTCTCTTGGCTTGCATTCCCTATTGGCTCTCATTCCCTCTCTTGCTCTTGGCTCACACTTCCTCCTAGTTAACACTTCCTCCTGACTCACACTCCATTCCAACTTGCACTCCCTACCGATTCACACTCACTCATGTCTCTTATTTCTCCTGGTGTTCCTTTGCTTTGATAATTTTTTGAAAACAATATTCACTGTATTCATGGTAAGGGTTTGAAGCATTGATGCACTCCAAATGAATCTGCTACTCTTTCACCATATCTAAAGATCTCAATATTAGCTTGCACTCAATATTGGCTCGCACTTCCTCTTATATCCCTCTAAAATTGCACTCTCTTTTGGCTCACACTCGCTCCTATTTGTTCTTTCTCCTGACGTTCCTATGATTTGGTAATTTTTAAAAAATAATATTCATTGCATTCATGGTAAGGGTTTGAAGCATTTATACACTCTGAATGAATCTACTACTCTTCCACCATATCTAAAGATCTCAATATTGGCTTACACTCCTTCTAGGCTCCCACTCGCTCTCAACTCACACTTCCTCATGACCGTCCGTGCTTCTTATTTTTAAAAAAATACTAAACATAATAATTAACTAAAAATAAAATATTGCTATATAAAACTAAGTCTTATATAGAGACTAAGCCTTATCAATTCCTCCTTGTTTAGTGGAAAGTATCCCCACTTTCACTGGAATAGGGGGAAAAGACTATGAAAAATATGGCAGAGAGACCCTCCATGCTTGTATCTCCACTTTCGCTAGAATAAGAGGAAAAGGCTATGAAAAATATGACATAGAGACCCCCTATGCTTGGGTTGTTTGTGTACCCATATGACCAACCAAGTATGTAGTGGTACTCGAATGTTGTTGTTGCTATAAATAAGAACAAGATTGTGGTAGTGCATGGTGTTGTGGTGGTGGTTGTTGTTGTGTTGGTGACTATGCTTGTAGTAAAAATTGTTTTTGTGTTTGTCATAGCTACTATGATTGTTATTTAAGATCAGATAGTAATAAATCTTGTTGTTGCTAAAGAGCAAGTAGGGACAAATGCGACTGTTGTTTCCATAAATAAGAAGGAACCTACTGCACTTTAGGAATTATATGTGGTTGCACATGAGATTGTGAAACTGGTAATTGAGCATATGAAGACAATGATAGTGGTGACAATAATCGACCAAAAGAAGATTATTGTTGTACATTATCCTATGTTTGAAGATGATTAAATTATTGAAGGGAATGTTAGGATGGTTGCACTTGAGAGTATGACTGTTGAACTCACTGATGATGTCGTTGTACAAGAAGGGGCGATTGTTGTTTTTCCTCATATTTAAGAATCACATCTATAATATAAGTGGAGGTGGTTGCCTTAGTCTTTTATTATACACAAGTGTCCACATCTAAGTAATGCTCAAACAAATTCTTGTTAGAATAGGGTAATAAAATCCCTGTATTATCCTCCGTAGGTTTATTAGTGATATGAAGTGCTAAATGTTGGAGCATTGCTTAAAATATTGCGACAATATCTTGCATGAAATGATTGTGGATCTCTGCTAAAATTTGTTGGACCATACTCATATTCACTAATGCTTCACAAGTTTCCTCATGATGGATATCCCACTTAGGAGCCATTGCAAAAGGGATGGTTGTAAAATATATATTACCTACAAAACTTGAAAAACATGGAAGAAAAATAATAAAGGTATTGGACTCTACCGATAATGCACCTTTTTTAAAATCACAATTGCACAATTGGTTAAATAAAATTCATAAAAGAAGCCCTATTTTAAAATAAAGTCATTTCAAAAATAATAAAGCCACATTTTTTTTCTTTCTAATATTAAAATGTTTATTTTTTTTGCTTGAAAAATTATCATGCAATAAAAAACAACATTGTTAGACCAACTTCAAACAACCATAACTTCAATATTGCTCAAAATTTGGCATATGATCATTCGTTTTTGTAGTACTCAAAATGATCTACACGATAGTTGAAGATTATTTTGAATTTAACTACTAGAAAGAAAGATATAAATCTCTCAAACAAAGTCATGTTTTCTAAGAAAAAAAGTGAATAGAGATCTAGAAATAGTAATATGTGAAAACCCTTGAGGCTAGATCTTTGGCAGCCTAAGATGAGAGATTTGGTAAATATTGCATTAAAATATTTTGGAATACTAGATCTAAGGTCGCGACCACTTAGATTTCTGAGAAAAAGCAAATAGAGATCTAACATGGGTAATATGTGAAAACCCTTAAATAAGCTAGATCTTTGGCAACCTAAGATGAAGGATCTAGGTGAATATTGTGCCAAAATATTTTAGAAGACCAAATTTAAGGCCATGATCACTTGGCTTTAATATTGGTTGATATGAGCAAAGAATTGACATAAATATGCATGAGCATAAAAGAAACACTAAAAGAGAGCGATTTTTCTAAATGAAAATTTATTCACATAGTATTATTCATATATAGTCTTATAAAATATTACACTTAAGCTTATTTTAGAAGGCATGCTTTCAAAATAAGACATGCTTCTTATTTTTTAGAAAATACTAAACATAATAATTAACTAAAAATAAAATATTGCTATATAAGACTAAGTCTTATATAGAGACCAAGCCTAATATAGAGACTAAGCCTTATCAAATAAAATGGAGAAACTCTTAAAAAAATCCTCACATGGGGTAGTGGCACAATTTTTTGTAGTCTAGGCATAGAATACTAAAGATCCCGAGTAACAAAGTGACTTGCAAATACTTCTAATTGGACATGATTGTCCTTTTGGAACCTAAGCTGCTACCTCCGTGATGATCCAATGATTATGCAATACAACTATACTAGGGAGCTTGCCACCTAATATTAGACCCTATAGGTATGCATATGTGCATAAATAAAAAATTGAGAAATTAGTCGAGTTATTAAAAATAGGGTTAATTCAATCCAATGCCAGTCCCTACTCTTCATTAGTACTATTAGTATAAAAAAGGATGGGTTGTGATGGCTATGTATAAAATTTTGCAAACTCAATAAAATCACCATCAAATATAAATTTTATATTTTGATGATTGATGAGTTACTCAATGAGTTACATGAGGCTAAATATTTCTACAACTTGGATCTTTGATCTGGATACCATCATATACAACTCAAAAAAGAAGATATCCTAAATTTAACATTTAGGACCCATGAAGGTCATTATGTATTTTTGGTCATGCCTTTTGGCCTAATTAAAGCACCTTTGACTAATGAGAGTCTCATGAACAATGTCTTTTATCCTTGTGCAAGTTCATTTTGATCTTCTTTGATGATATTTGCACTTGGGGAGAGCACCTGCATCATTTGAATTTGACATTGCAACTCTTGAAAGAGCATGAATTGTTTGCCAAATGATCTAAATTTTCCTGTAAAATGAAAGAGGTCAAATATTTGGGTCACATCGTTTCACAAAAGGGGTTTAAGGTTGACCCAAATAAAATTATGGCTATACAAAATTAGCCTAAGCCTCAAACTATCAAAGTGCTTTGAGGATTTTTAGGTCTCACTAGATACTATTGATGATTCATCAAAGGTTATGGAAAAATAACAACCCCAATAATTACCATGTTAAAGAAGAATTCATTCATATGGACAATGCTAGCTACAAATATCTTTTAGGATCTTGAGGAAACCATGAATTCTACTCTAGTCTTAAATACTCCAAAAATTTTCAAACCATTTATAATAAAGAGTGATTCTTTAAGTCATGGTATTTCTGGAGTATTAAAGTAAGAAGGATGACCCCTAGCTTTCACTAGTAAGGCCTTGTTTGGAAAAAATCTAGGGAAGTCTACTTATAAAAAATAAATGATGGTCGATGTTCATACTGTTAACCTTTGGTGATATTAATTTATTTGGTAATATTTCAACCTTAAAATGGATTATTAGAGTTTGAAATATTTTTTGGAACAAAGGGCATCGACTCCAACATAGCATAATTGGGTTTTAAAATTATTGGGTTATGATTATGAAATTGTGCATAAAAAGGGATGGGAAAATATTGTTGTAGGTGATATTTTTCATCAATTTGAGTATCAAGACAAACTATGTGCCATATTTTCCCCACTTTAGTAGTAGGTTATCCAACTTTGAGAAGAGATAGCCAAAGAACCATCCTTGCAAACTTTGAGGGATCAACTCCAAAGGGGCCCTAATTCAAACATTGGATACTCATGGAATGTAAAACTATTGAGCTATCAAACTCGCATGAGGACATAATAAAGGAGACGCATGCTTCACCCATAGTGGACCATTTGGATTTTTAAAAAACCTATGAGTGGGATAAACACTCATTCTATTAGGCAAGAATGAAAAAGAACATTATTTTTTTTGTGGTTGAGTGTGAGATCTTCCAAAGGATGGAAGGAAAAATGGTTTATACTCCATGCACTCTACAAAATTTACCAATTCGATAAAATTTATGGATTGACATTTGCATGGGTTTTATTGAAGGTCTTCCAAAATCAGGAGAAAAAACTATCATTCTCGTGGTGGGCTATCTCTCAAAGTATGCTCATTTTTGTTCCTTGGCCCATCCTACCATACCTCCACCATTGCCTAGATATTCATGGACTCTATTTTTTGTCTCCATGATATTCCAAAATGCATTGTGTTTGATCATGACCCTACTTTCACCAATCATTTTTGGCAACAACTATTTAAAATGTAGGGTACATAATTGAGAATGAGCTCAACCTACCATTCCTAGACTAATGAAAATACATTAATTGTTATTAAATTATTAGAATCTTACTTGTGCTATTTTTCTTTTGAGCTTCCAACCTAGAATGCCAAGTGGCTTCTCTTGGAAGAGTGGTGGTATAGTACTTCATTTCACATAGCCACCATACTAAATCCTTTTGAGGTAGTTTATAGGTATCCACCCTCATCACCTTCTTCATATATTCCAGGTAAATCCAATGTCTAGGTAGTGGATTTGACACTTCAAGACTATAAAAAACTACTACAACAACTAAAGGAAAATTTGGCTATGGATTATAACTGATGTGACAACATATAGATCAACACTGTTTAGAGAGTAGTTTCAATATATAGGATATTGTATTCCTTCAGCTACAACCATACAAGCAAACATTAGTGCAACTCCATGCTTACTAGAAGCTTGTAGCCAGATTTTATGGCTCCTATTAGGTAATGTAACAAAGTGAACAAGTGGCCTATAAGATTGCTTTACCACATTCTTCAAAGATCCATCCAATATTCCATGTTTCTTATCTAAAGAAGGTCCTTGGAAATTATATTCAAGTCTAGAAACCACTTCTCAAATTGGATGATGAATATTCAATCATATTAGAGCTTGAAAACCTTTTGACCAAAGAACCCACACTCTTCGCAACCATACCATCATTAAAATCTTAGTCTAGTGGTGGGGATTACAATAAGGTAATGCCACAGGGGAATCTCTTTAGTAGATCTAGCAATAATTTTCATTTCTCTAGCTTTGAGGACAAAGACTCTTTGAAGGGGAAGGATATGTTAGGACCCTATTCTAACATAATTAATAATTGCATAGTCATGTGGTACATTAGGCACATAGGCTTATGGGCCAATATGATATAATTATTATTTATTATAAAAAGATGTAATTAGGTTGGGCCCCTACTTGTACATGGATAATAATGCTTGAGCATTAGGGTTAGGGTTAGCTAGAGTCTTCAAAAGAATTGAGGGTACAATAGGATGTATCATCTCATATTTTTATATTAAGGTGTGACAACAAACAAATAAACATTGTTTAGAAAGTAGTTTCAATATAAGGATATGGTCTTTCTTTGGCTACAACCTTACAAATAGACATCAGTGCAACTCCATGCTTATTAGAAGCTTGTAGCCAGATTTTATGACCCCTATCAGGTATGCAACGAATTAGACAAGTGGCCTAAAATATTGCTTTACCATCTTCTTCCAAGATCCATCCAATATTCCATATTTCTTATTTGAAGAAGGTCCTTGGAACCATATTCAATTCCAATCACCACTTCTCAAAGTGGATGATGAAGGTTTGATCATATTAGAGGTTGATAATATTTTTGACCAAAGAACCCACACTCTCTACAACCACACCATCACTAAGGTCTTATTCTAGTGGCGAGGTTAACAATAGGACAATACAATGTGAGAATCTCTTTAGCAACTCTAGTAATAGTTTTCTCATCTCTCTCCAAGCTTTGAGGACAAAGCTTCTTTGAAGAGGAAGGACATGTTAGGACCCTATCCTAACATCATTAATAATTGCATAGTCATGTGGTACATTGGACACCTAGGCTTATGAGCCCATATGATGTAATTATTATTTATTATAAAGAGACATTATATAAAGATGTAATGGTTGTTATTTAGGAGTTTCCAGATCGGGCCCCTACTTGCATATGGATTAAGAACCCTTGAGCATTACAGTTAGGGTTAGCTAAAGTTTTCAAAAGAATTGAGGGAACAAGAAGATGGATCATCTCATATTTTCATATTGTAATGAAGCTTTTCTTCCAAGGAGGTTGCCCCCTCAAAGTGACTTGTGATTTTGTATTATGCTTTTTGTTTTTGTAATATAATTTGCTATATTTTTATTTTATGTTGCAATACTGTTAATTATTTGCATTAATATCTATTTATTATTGCACTATTCTATGATTCACTTTATTTTACTACAAGGTTCCTAACAAAATCTATAACATAACCAGACCTTTCAAAAAATTTCTCAATCATTATCACTTTATAATCACTCATCGCGTGTCTAGTGTTATAACATTTACTCCATTGGAATGAAATATTTTCATAATCCACCTATTGATACCATTATTTTTATTTAGATTTAATCTAATTGGATTTTAGAATATATATAGGTATACAAAACATGTTCATTCCTTAGTTATTGTGTCCTATAGATCATCTCCCCTAAAGTATTACCAATATTCTTCAAAACTTCCTTATTCATAAATTGATATGGAATTCCAAAAAGCCTAACCTAGATTGAAAAGTTTTTAATGGTTTCTACCTCCATAAAAAACTTCTCACTACATGGTCTTAAATACAAGCCATCTTTCCCTTTAAACCATGGGCAACCATCCACTATTTTATCCCTTACTTTTGGAACTAGAGAATATGATGTGAAAAAATCCTTTTGAAAGGAAATACAAAATAATTTGAATTCAATATCTACTTCAATTTAATCCACTTTTGAATGTCTTAAAAAAATAAAGAATATCCATTGAACTTACATATTATTTCTTTCTTTTAAAAACCATTTTATTGTGCTTGATCATCTCATCCTTGATAATCATTTCTTGTGTATTTTTTACCAGTTAGATATGGATCGTTATAAATTCATTCTTCTTTTTTGTCCTCAACTATAGCATCCTTACTTTAATTTGGATCTTGCAAAAATAACTATCCTTTTCTGACTTTTCTTCTTGAAAATTCTTTATTTTTAAAATTATTTAAACATTGTCCCTACAAGAACACAATAGTGGTATGACTTTGGGTTGACTTTAGGTTCTCATATAAGAAACCCTGGTTCAAACCATTGCATAAGGGACTAGACTCTTTTAAAATCTACTCTTTACCTTATTTTTTTTAATCCGAAAGAAATAGATCGATTGATAACAACCTAGTGCTAGTTAGTGGACTACCCTATTTATTAAATGGTTGAGATCCATTACCTTTACCTAACAAACTAAGATTTATAAAATTCTTTACCCAAATAATATTTAAACATCTTAAAAAACTTTGAAAATGAAACTCACTATCTTCTCACTTACACTTACCTCTACTCACACTTCCTTTTCATACTCTACAAATATTATATTCTTCATCATCAAATTTTTATTACTATATAATTTTTAAAATTTAAGGGACAATAGATATAATCATCTATATAAGATACAAACATGCATATACATTATAATATTTCGTATGCATATGATGTTTTGATTTTTATTGCTTTAATAAATCACTTGAAAAAATTGTCCTATAATATGTAACAATATTTGTTTGAGGTTTGGTTCTTTTTTCGGAAGGTATGAGGTTCAAATCACAGTGTGTATTAGTTGTTTATTGATAAGTATAGTTTTTAGTCTTACAAAAAATCATGGTTGGGAGGGAACTAATAAAATTTATACATCAATTATCGTAAAAATTTATTACACTACCCAAACAAACAAACACACTACCCAAACAAACAAACAAATAAACAAACTTAAAAACTAAATCTAAGTCCTTTTATTTTTAAAAAGTTTACACATGACTGCATAGGATGGGATGCACTTTGGTAAACTCCCTTTTCAAATTGCAAAGAAAGTGGTCCTAAAATAAAATAGTTAGGCCCACAACCATTGAATAAAAGCTTTGATTTGAAGTATTGAGATCTCTATGAATTTTAAAGAATCATCATGTCACAATAGGAACCAAAGCTTTTCCTTAGGGTTAAAAAGTTTAAATAAGATATAAGACGATGAAATGTCTCCTTGTGTCATCCTTCCTTGTCTTAGATTCTTCATTAATGTCTCCTAATATTGCATTGGATGGTATTCTTTATTTTCTAATGTTGGTCTTAGGCATGGTGTTAACAAGAATTTGAAGAGCATGAAAAAAAGCATATGTATGTGAATATGTGGATAGTTAAAATTAACTTTCATACTGGCAACCCAATTTTTCTTTTGTGTGGAAGTGACTTATCCCTTTCTTTAACCGAAAATAAAGTATACAAATAACTTTTTTTACTTTAACCTTTTGTTGTATCTTTGAAATAGATTAAAAAGAATGTAATTCTCAAAAAGCCACTTGTTTAGCTTGCACATCATTAATTTTATTGTTTAACAACACTCTTATGTCATATTTGTATTCTTTAATGTGCATATTTGTATTCTTTAATGTGCTTTGAATTTTCATAAGGTTTGAATTTTTTAAATTATTATAATAATAATTTAAAAAATATTTAAATTATTATAATATTATTAAATAATATAAAATAAATAAATTATATTTTAATTTTATATATTAAAAATATATAAAATATAAAATATAAAATTAAATAATAAATTATTATTTTTATTATATATGAAAGAGCTGTTTAATACTGTTTAAGTATTTATTGTTGAATAGAGAGTTTACAGCATACGGTCATGCATATAATGGATGTACTTTTATGGTAAATAAAATAAACTAAAAATAAACTAAAATAATTATAAATAGTTAGATATTAGTAACTTTTATTTTATTTTTTATTTTAGTTATTGTGAGAAAATAATAGAGAATTTAACACAAAGTCACTAATTTTTTTTTGGTTACATAGATGAATTGGTTACAATCATAATTTTTAGTAACTGCCACTACTGCCACCTGACAGTGTTCAAACTATTGAAGGTTTCCAACACATCCACCCTCTCGTTAATGGTAACCCGACGTCAGATGAGGACCGTCGGACACACAGGGTTAGCATCGTTTTCGCCAGTCTAGTTCAACACGTGGTATATAAGCAAGAAACATATCGCCGTCCACATTCGTTCACACCACACGATTTAAATTAGATATCAATAATTTTTTAAATCTTTTATATAAATAAATAAACTTATAATACAAATAATATAAGGAATTTATTATTAATAAAAAGCAATATTATAAATATGAAGATCTTTGGGCAGGCTAAATTATGAGAGAGCCCTTTTTCACAAGTATTTCAATTAACAAGTCTTATAAGAAGCCAATAAACAAGAACAGTGGAGTTATAATTTCTCTTAACATCATTTACTTTACTGTTTTTAATATAATTTGACCTCGGTTTCGTATGTTTTTAAGAGTTTTTATTTATTTTTTTTGACAACTATAATAATGCATATCAAAATATATAATGTTTGATAATATTTATAATGTTTTTTTAATAAATTTGATTAACAAATAAAATAATTTTAATATTATTTTTTAATGTATTGTTCTTTTTTAGTAATTTTTGTAATAGAAATTTCATATCAAATAGATCTGGTTTTAAGAGCTAGTTTACCCAACAAAGTACCCCATCAAATGGATTCAAAGATGACTGCAAAATTAAACAAATATGTATAGGATTTATTAGATAGGGGATTGTTTAGGGAAAATTTGAGTCTATATGCAATTCCAATAGTTTTGACATCAAAGAAGGATGGTAAATGGAGAATGTGTATTGATTCAAGGGCTATCAATAAGATTACTATTCAAGAAGGGTTAAAGATGGATTTTGTAAAGGTAAGTCATGTCGGTTATCTTTATTTATATTAGCTCGAGCCATAGGTTTAGTTAGTTGGCCCTTGAGCATTAGAGTGAGGTTATTATTGATTTAATCTATAAATAGAAAGAATATTGTATTAGTTGAGATGATCAAAGAATTTGGATTTAAGTCGCCTTGATGTGCATATGAGACTTCGCCCTTTCTAAGCAACTATTTTTTTGTAAGGATTTGAATCTGACATTTGATATTTGATTTTTTAGCATTAAGTTTTACTATCTATATTGGTTATGTTGATAATTGCTAATTTTTGGAAGTTGCATAACAAGTGGTATCAGAGCATGATTTCGAAAAAACAATCTTTCACTCTACCCACTCATTGCTGCTACTATGATATTAATAAATACATGCATTTGCATGTTAGGAGCTAGGAGAAATTAACTATATAAAGTTTTCAAAGTTTATACACATTTTTTTTCAAAATATTTCTTTAGATAGGTGCATTTGGTTTATGAAATTAATTAGTTTTTTTCAATTATTTGCATATCTTTCCTCCTTATTTTATATTAAAAAAGTAATTAAATAAAAAACAAAACAAAACAAAAATTTTCGATGCTCCCACATTATTCCTTCCCCTATGCATCTTCTTTTCTGCTCTCCACATGTCCCTTAACACCCACCTCCATGCGGCTCCTTTCCCTTCTTTTTTTTTTTGCCCTCCCCCACATGTCTTTTATTAGCTATACCAGTTGTGTTGGTAATTGCTAATTTTTATAAGTTGCATAACATTGAGAGTGGACTACACCAATAAATGCTATAGAGGGTATATTTACATGGAGAGCAGAATTAGAGAGAAGCTTTGAGTTTTTGAAGAAGGTAACTAAACAACCTATATTGGCACTACTTGATTTTGAGGTATTTCAAGTGGATTGTGATGCTAATAGAAAGGCCATTGGTGTTGTGTTGAGTCAATAGGGTACACCTATAGCATTTTTTAGTGAGAAATTAAATGAGGTAAAACAAAAGTATTCTATTTATAACCAAGAGTTCTATTCCATCATTTAGGCATTGAATGAATGGAGGTATTACTTATTCCCTAAAGAGTTTGTTCTTTATATAGATAATCAAGCATTTAAAGTATGTGAACAACTAAGCGAAGTTGAACCAGAGACAAATAAGGTTGATTGAATACCTATAAAGTTACTCTTTTATTTTGAATCATAGGTTTGGACAATCAAATAGAGTAGTTGATGTACTAAGCCATAGGATATTGTCGTTGAAGACTATAGTGGTTGAGGTGATTGGACTTGATTACTTAAAGATTTATACAAGAATAAACTTGATTTTGTTGAGATTTTGAAGGCGTGTCAAGATGCTAAAGTATGTAAGGATTTTTTTATTCAAGAAGGATTTTTGTTTATCAACAATTATGTATACCCGAAGGCTCTATGAGGGAGAACCTCATGAGAAAAATGAATGGAGGGGGTCTTAGTGAGAAGAGACAAAACCCTTTTATAGGTAAAAGTGAAATATTATTAGTCTAGTCTAAAATAGAGTATAGATAAGTTTATTGCTAAATATAGAATTTGTCAATTAGTCAAGGGTACTATTAGGAACATAGGATTGTATAAGCCATTACCTATTCCAAATGGACCATGGAAAGATATTAGTATGGATTTTGTATTAGGATTACTAAGAAATTAGAAGGAAAATGATAGTATCTTTGTAGTAGTGGATAAATTCTCCAAAATGGCTCACTTCATACCATGTAAGAAAACCAATGACGCATCAAATATTACCAGATTATTTTTCTATGTTGTGGTAAGGTTGCATGGTTTACCCAGAAGTATTATGTTAGGTACTTAGGGATACGAATACAAGGATATGACATTATATTGTGTATAGGCATTATTGATAGTTAGCATGGGTCACATATAACCAAAGGTTGATTATATTATAAAAATGACTAGCGTAAGGTTTAAGAAGATGGGTATATAAAGAAGGGATATTGTCATTGTAATCAAGGAATCATATCGAGTATTATCTTGTAATAGTGTTGGCTTATAGAGTGGATTGAAGTAATTCATTCCATAAGGAGTATTGTTGGTTTACCTTAAGGGTTTTATCTACCTTTGTCTCATTATGTAGATTGTTATTATAGGCAATTATTTGTAAATGGTTGTGTTATTATTTTAGTATATTTTAAATTATTTATGCTAATGAGGATAAAAGTTTGTATCAAGTGGTATTAGAGCAATGCTTATGGCAAAGTGGAAATTATTTTTTTTATGGATTGTAGAATTAGGATATTTTTTCCAAAAAATATCTCATTTTTTGGGAGTCATTTTTGTGTAAATTTATCTGATTTAGATGATTCTTATGCTATTTAATTTAGAATTTGAAGAGTTTTAAAATGACTAGTCATATGAAATAATCTGAGTAGTATTGAGGGGGATACAACCCTATGAAGCCAACCATTTAGAACAAGGACCATTTTAGAGCAAATTTTCAAAAAATATCTTATTTTTTGGGAGCCATATCTTTGTGTAAAGTTGTATGATTCAGACGATTAATGTGCTATCTTATTAAAAAAATGAAGAGATTTAAAATAAGTGGTCATATAAAAAAAATTGAGCAATATTGAGGGAGATACAACTCTATGAAGTCAGTTGTCTAAAACAAGGGCAATGGCAATTTTTCAAATCATGATTTTTTTTTCGAAAAATAAAATTTGAGATATCTATCAACTGGGGTAAGCAAATCATCTATTGTTTTTGGGTCTAGATGTTTATGTGGATTTTTTACTTCAAATATGTGGGGAGATATTTTTGTAAAACCCTAGTTTGATTTATCTTTTTATTGGGGTGTGAACTTATGGAGCTATACAATTTTACTAAAGAAGATGATATTAATGTTAGAGAGTGGTGGAAATAATTTAAATCCTTGTATTGAAAAATTAGAGCAACCATTCTTAAGTCAATGGAGCCCATATAAAAAATATAGCTAGGATTTAAGATGAACAAAATGAATTAAAAAGAGAGTTGAAAAATTTCAAGAAATTGGTAGAAAAGAAAAGATAAGGATGATAGTGTGTAGGTTGAGGGAACCACAACTTTGTTGTCAAATAGATAAAATAATGTTCAAAAGGATTTGTTTAAATATAAAAAATCTATTTCATGGATGCATTCAGAGAGAAAAGGTTATTATTTATATAAAACCTAACAACAAATATATATTAGGTTGTAGGTTCAGGCAACAAAAATCAAAGACATACAACTTGACAGTGAGAATGTTTAAATTTTTTAAGATTTGAAGATCACCATGGCTAAATATATTTTACATTCAATTTTTTAAGCTACGGAGTTGGATGATGTTGATATTATTCTTGGTTATCCCTAGTTGGGTTCTTTGGGTATTGTTAACATTAATGCACAAAATAAGTTTATGAAGTTATAATATGAGGAAAAAGAAGATAACACTGCAAGATATTTTTTAGCCTAAGGAGCAAGGATCCAAGGAGAAACAAGATGCAGTTATGATAGGGGAACAAGTTAAGGAACCAATAAAAGAATCAAAAGTTAAATCTATTGTAGTAGTAGTAGTAGCAGTAGCAGTAGAGTCCATGGAAGAAGCAATAATAACATAGTCAATGAAAATATCAATAACAAGGTCTAAGGAAGCTCTATTAGAAGCACACAAGGATGCACTAATAAAAGGGAACAAGAGATAAAAACATGAGGAAGAATTTAAAAGAAAAGACCAAAATATTGAAGAATCAAAGGTAACAAAATATCATGTTTAAGTTGTAGCATGTTACCAAGTTTTTATTTGGTTATTTCTTCATAGGAAAGTTATTATAAGGGAACAATTAATGAAAAGAGGTTTTAATAAAACCTTTATATGTGATATTTTCTGGGAGTAAGAAGAATTAAATTCTCATATTTTCTTAACTTGTCCTACAATGACCAAATTGTGGCAAAATTTGGTTACTCTTCTAGGTATTTAGTGGTTGGGAATCACTTATTTGGAGCAACCCTTTAGAGAGTGGACTCATATTTTTTAGTTTGATAAATATTCTCATCAAATTATTTGGGTAGGGGTATCTCTTTTGCTTTGGAATATCTAGAAAGAAATAAATAACAAGGTTTTCAATTAGAATTACAAATATAGCTATTATATATGTAAAGGACTCTAAATAATTTAAGAGAATCTATTAAATAATTGTTGAAACATCCCCTATTTCCTCTCAAAGGTGGGATCAAATTTTACAAATATTAAACATGTCCTTGCCTTCTTTTCATTCCTTAAATACACAATCTAGAAGATAGAATTATAATGATCATTGGCATCCCCCATGAGGGTATAAGAAAGATCAACACAAATGGTACCTCTAGGGGAAATCCCAGTCCTTATTGTATGGGTGGTATTGATAAATTTTTAGATGGTTCCATAGCCTTCCTTTTTTTATATAGGTTAGGAATAACAACTAATAATCAAGTTGAAGGATCTGTAATTTTGAGGGGTCTTCAAGAGGCATGGAAACTAGGCTAGAGGAAGATCCAATTAGAGTCTGATTCTAGAATTTGGATTCAACATTTGATAGAGCAAAATCATACAATTTCCATAGATCAACGAATAATGAGAGTTTTGAAAAAAAGAAAGCTCCTTAAGCAAAATTTTGGTAGAAAGAATAAAACTGTAACTTTATACTAATATTGAAGATTATTTTATAGCTGGTACAAAGTCAAAATAACATTTAAGTTGAAGTAGATATTAAAGTAAGGGAAAGGAAACAAGGGCTCTGGTAGTACCTATGCATAGAAGAATCATCCAAGCCTGATAGCAGTCCTAGAGTAGAGTAAAATTGCTCAATCTTGATAAGGTTCAAGCATAGAGCAAAATTGCCTAAGCTTGATAAAGCTTAAAATCAGAGAAGAAGCACTTGAGCTTGGAAGAAGATCAAGCATATAGAAGAAGCTCAAAGAAGAAGCACTTAAGCTTGAAATAAGATCAAGCATAGAGAAGTAGATCAAAGAAGAAGCACCTAAACTTGGTAGAGAATGTAAGCAAACAAGTCAGGGAGCATCCAAGCATAAGAAAGGAAAACAACCGAGATTGATTGATATTTAACAAAGGAACACAAACAATAGAATAGTGCTTAAGTTGCTTAAGAAAAGGATATCAATTTATCAAGAGAAACATTCGAATAGTGCTTAAGGTGATTAAACAAAGGAGCTCATTCCATTGAGAGAAAAATTCAAGAAGTGCTCAAGGTGCTTAAGCAAAGAAGCTTAGTCTATTGAGAGAAGTGTTCAACAAGTGCTCAAGGCATTTAAGAAAATGAATTTAGACTATTATGAGAAGCGCTCTAGTAGCACCCATGTAGTAAGTTGACTAGCCATGGAGAGAAGCACTCTAATAGTTCTCATGCAGAAGTATAACTAGTAGTAGAGAGAAGTGCTCTAATAGTGCTCACATAGAAGAATAACTAGCAATAGAGAGCATAAGGATATTAAGCACTAGAGAAGCACTCTAATAATTCTCATGTAGAAGGATAACTAGAAATAGAGAGTAGAAATATATTAAGTAGTGGAGATAAGTGCTTAAGCTCACACAAAAGGATAGTTAGCAACAAAGAGAAGAAGGATATCAAATAATGGAGCTCACACAGAAGGATAGCAAGTAGTAGAGAGAAGCACTTGAACAACACTCATGTAGATGAATATTCAACAATGGAATAAAGTGCTTAAGCAATGTTCACACAAGATGAAACCAAGTAGTAAAGAGAAACACTCAAGTAGTAATGCTTAAGAAGGAAATGAACTCAGCAGTTGAGAGCAACGTCCATACAAAGAGGTTACGAGAAAAAAGAAAAAAAATCCCTAAGCTCTATTAACAAAAATCATAGGTGGATTCTATTAAGACCCTCATCACACATAATTTTATTATTTAAATTCATATAGCCAAGGATCACACCCCTTGGCCAATAATACCCTTTGAATGGGTATAAATTACCCATTCAAAGCTTCACAATAATCATCAATCAAATATACTATTATATCTATAAACATTGCTTGGAATTCCTTGCATTTTTAACAATGATTTTGTTCTTTTCAAGTCACTAACTTGCAGGTTCACTCCATTTGGATCATAGCTAAGTTATAAAGGAATTTTTTTTCTCTTAATTCAAATATCCTGGTAGCAGGATAACAAAGATGATTGGTAAATTAAATCATGAAGGAGACATTCTGATCTAAAACCGTGTGAAGCTCTCCATAAACACCGTTGCAAAAACTAAGTAAAAACAAAAAAAGCACTCCAATATTTAGCATTTCAATTGGAATATCGAATGTGAATGGAGATAGAACCAGTCGAGTATAAGCGTCTTTCGAATATAGGTACAGACACCAAGATATTATCGCAAGTCGATTAAAATTGGTCCAAAATCGATTCCAAATCACACTAAAAAAAAAACAATAAGCGACCTCCTTGATCGAAAGAAAAACAACGACAAAAAAAATTCGGGTTTGACATCGCTTTGTAACTTCCGGTGAAAAAAATAAATTTTTGACGAACAATTAAAAGGAAATTAAGGTTTCTATTAAGCTTTTATTAATTTTCCGGCCGTCGGCACCTATTCTCAGGTGACGAAAAAAACAAGTTTTTTTTTTTTTAAAAAGGGATAAAATCCCACATTCAACGCACTGCGTCATTCAAAGAGTTTATAAGGGCCAAGACATTCATAAGAGGTAACCACCAATAGGTGGTTAGCCCCCCTTATGCGTGTGTGCATAGACTGTTTGCTTTATTACCCCCATCCCCTCGCGTGACACTTGGCATTGACCTTGTTGACTCCTAGCCGCTCCACTCCATTGTTGTTGTTCGCTTTCCCTCTTGCTTTGCCGGTGCCTCCACCCTTAGCTCTGCCGCTCGATCGGCCTTTGCCCTGTCGATTCCCCATCGCTATCATCATGCTCTTGCTGAAGCTTACCGTTGTCACTGCTACCGAGCCTTTACCGAGCCCTACTGTGCCTTGCCGAAACCTACCTGTCATTATAAATAAAAATAAAAAATAATTAATAGTAATAGGGAAGTAAGCCCTATAAAGTGGAAAAACAAATAGCAACAAATTTTTGCAATGCAAAGTTGCTACAAATTTGTGACAACTTTTTCTATACCAAATTTGCACTATTTTTTCTCATCTAACCAACTGCTATGGCCGACGGATGTCGATCACTGGATTCCATTCATGAGAAACACAAAAGGCTCACCAAAGAAGTTAAACAGGAAATAGAGGAGAATGCCCGTAACACAAGAGAACTCTTCGAGAAAATATTCGCAATGGATGTTAAACTTGACACTATCAGTCAAAATTAGGCAACAACACATTCAAATGCAACCAACAATGGGTCATCAAACCGAGCATTGTTAGGAGGTCCACAAACTTCCATTTTACCATGAACAACCAAATTAGACTTCCCAAAATTTGAAGGCGGTGACCCTACAAATTGGATCTATCGAGCAGAGCAATATTTCTCTCTAAATAAAATTTTGGAAATACAAAAAGTGCATTTCGCCTCCTTCCACTTGGAAAATGATGCCATCCAATGGTACCAATGGTTCGAGAAAACCAACGATACTTCGACGTGGTCAACTTTACACAGAATCTATTAGTGCGATTTGGCCCTAGCAAGTTTCAAAGCTTTACATGGGCCCTCACTAAATTATGCCAAACCACTTCAGTAAGCGAATACCAAGTAGAATTTGAAAGGCTAGCTAATCGAACATCTGGATTAGATGCTGCCATATTTCAAGAATATTTTGTCAGCAGATTAAAAGAAGAAATTCGAATTGAGGTGCAAATGTATAACCGTACAAACATGTTAGAGACCATCGGCTTGGCAAAATTAGTGAAAGACAAAATCAAGGCACAAAATTGGTTCACAAAACCAACCTTGGGGAAACCATCAAACACTTATACCAATCCCAAACCAATGCAAAATGGAAGAACCCAAAACTCCTACACAACCCCCAAAATTTAACCCCGCTCTACCAATTAAGCATCTGAGTTTTGAGGAAATGAAGGAAAGACAAGCTAAGAGTATTTGCTACCATTGCGACGAGAAATTTGATAGAAATCATAAATGCACCTCACAAAAATTATATATTCTATATGCCATAGATGGGGGTAATTCTACCGAAGAGGAACCTGAACTTGAAGTAGAGGTATTATCCTATACGCTTTAAAGTGACGAAGAAAATGCACCAAAGGTTTCCTTCAACGCCCTTGCCGAATTTTTTGCCCCTAAAACAATGCGAGTTAAAGGGTATTTTAAGAAACAAAACCTTACTGTGCTCCTAGATTCTAGTAGCACGCATAATTTTATCAATCCAAAGGTGGCTAAGCAAACAAATTGTTTTATATACCCTTGCAATAACTTCGAAGTGATGATTGGAAACGGAAAAAAAATTGCATGCAAAGGTAAATGCAAAAATATAAAACTAACTATGGGGAATTATAACATGAAAGGCAACATGTACGTCCTACCCCTAGGTGGTTGCGACATTGTACTAGGCGTACAATGGTTATGAACTTTGGGTGTAGTCCAATGGGAATTTGATGAACTATGGATGAATTTCACAGCAAATAACCAAACGTATATTATCAAAGGCCTAAAATTAGGACCCTCCCAAATCGTAAGCTCACATAGAATGGAGAAAATTATCCTAAAAGGAAACAAATGAATGGTCGCCCAATTATTTTCAATTCAACCTAGTCACAAGGAAGAAGAGGCACCAGAGTTGCAAAAGATTTTAGACCACCATAAAGCGGTATTCAATGAACCAAAAGGACTACCTCCACAATGAAGTCATGATCACACTATTCCACTACTTCCAGGGCATCAACCCCCTAATATTAGACCCTATCATTATCCATACCTCCAAAATACCAAGATAGAGAAATTAGTACAAGAGCTTCTTAAGGCAGGAGTCATTAGACCTAGCAGAAGCCCTTACTCCTCTCCAATTACTTTAGTTAGAAAGAAGGATGGATCATGGCGTTTATGTGTCGATTTTTGAGCGCTTAATAAAATGACCATCAAGAATAAATTTCCAATTATGGTCATAGACGAGCTATTAGATGAACTCCATGGGGCTACTTATTTTTCCAAGTTAGACTTACGATCGGGCTACCACCAAATACGATTCAACAAAAAGGATATTCCTAAGACGACCTTTCGCACTCACGAAGGACACTACGAATTCTTGGTGATGCCATTTGGCCTTACCAATGCTCCTTCTACATTTCAAAGTATAATGAATAAGGTATTTCACCCTTTCCTTTGTAAATTTATCTTAGTTTTCTTTGATGACATTTTGATTTATAGCAAAACATGGGAAGAACATTTGGACCATGTTAGACAAGCATTACAAATCATGAAGGAAAATAAACTTTATGCAAAAATATCAAAGTGCTACTTTGGAAAACAAGAAATTGAATACTTAGGGCATATTGTCTCATGGTAGATCCTCGCAAAATTGAGGAGGTGAAAAATTGGCCTATTCCAAAAACATTAAAAGGTCTACGTGGGTTTCTTGGTCTAACGAGATATTATAGAAAATTTGTCCAAAATCATGGTAAAATCACTGCCCCTCTAACAACATTAATTAAGAAAAATACTTTCAAATGGTCATTTAAAGTGGATGAGGCATTTATCACCTTGAAAACTACAATGTGTACCACCCCTGTTCTAGCCATGCCCAACTTTTCTAAACCATTCGTCATTGAAAGTGATTCTTCAAGAATAGGAATGGGAGCCGTACTCATGCAAGATGAAAGGCCTCTAGCTTTTATAAGCAAAGCATTTTCTCCTAAGAATCTAGCTCGATCTACATATGAAAAGAGATGTTGACAATTGTCCATGCTATTCAACATTGGAGGCCTTACCTTATTGGCCAACATTTCATTATACGCACTAACCATCATAGCTTGAAATATTTTTTGGAACAAAGGACTAATACCCCGAAACAACAAAAGTGGGTTACTAAAATTCTTGGCTATGATTATGAAATTACATATAAAAAGGGAAAGGACAGCATGGCAGCCGATGCACTTTCTAGAAAATTTGAAGATATGCCTCAAGTCCATGCTCTTTCCTCCCTTATTCCTAAATGGGTAGATGAGGTGCATGAAGAATGGATAAATAATCCTACTATCCACGCCTTAATTCAACAACTTCACAATAATCCTAGTAGCAAACCTCCATACACTTGGGAGGACAATATATTAAGATGCAAAGGAAGGATGGTCCTCACCCAAAATTTAACTTATCATGAAAAACTTCTTCATGAGTTACATACCTCACCCACTACAGGCCACTTTGGTTTCTTAAAAACCTATAAAAGAGCCACTACCTCCTATTGGGTAGGAATGAAAAATTACATCAAAAGTTTTGTTAAAGAATGTGAAGTTTGCCAAAGACAAAAAGGGGAGACCCTTGCTACTCCGGGATTACTTTAACCTCTTCCTATACCCACCAAAACATGGGTAGATATTTCTATAGAATTTATTGAAGTACTACCAAAATCAGGAGGAAAAACAACCATTTTCATAGTCGTTGATCACTTATCTAAATATGCCCATTTTTATCTCGTGGCTCATCCTTATACCGCTAGCACTATAGCCCACCTCTTCCTAGATAACATCTTTAAATTACATGGTATACCCTCCACAATTGTTAGTGACCATGACTCAACTTTCACTAGCACTTTTTGGAAGAAATTGTTCAAATTAAAAGGTACTCAACTTCGTATGAGCTCCGCTTACCATCCTCAAACCGATGGCCAAACGAAATTTGTAAATAATTGCTTGGAAACATACCTTCGATGTTTTTTTTCTACTCAACCACTCCATTGCGTAAAATGGCTTTCACTAGCGGAATGGTGGTATAACACTTCATACCATACGTCCATCAAAATGACTCCTTATGAAGCATTTTATGGCCAAACACCACCATCCCTCACTTCCTATATTCCAGGGACTAAAAAAGTCCATGCGGTGGAAACGAAACTCGCTACTCGAGATGACATACTACGAATCCTAAAAGAGAAGCTACACACCGCTCAACATCGCATGAAGCAGCAATCCGATCAACATAGAAGTGAACGTAGTTTCCACGAGGGTGATATGGTTTTATTATGACTCCAACCTTATCGTCAATCCTCTCTTAAACAAAAGGGTTCTCAGAAGTTAGCACCCAAATTTTATGGGTCGTATAAAGTTCTCCAACGTATTGGGACCGTTGCTTACAAACTTGAGCTTCCTCCCTTTTCCAAACTTCACCCCGTATTTCATGTATCTTGCCTTAAGCTCATAGTTGGAGCCCATATCATGACACAAACTACTCTTCCTAAATTTTTTGATGATAGAGTACTTCTAGTCAAACCAGAAGCTATCTTGGATCGTCGCTCTCGTCAAATTTGTACTCTCGATATCATGAAAGTTTTAATCCATTGGAAAGGTCTACCTTTAGAAGACGCGACGTGGGAAACTCTTCACGATATCCAACAACAATTTCAAAAATTCCATCTTTGAGGATAAAGCTCTTTTAAGGGGGGTGACATGTTAAGACCCTCATCACACATAATTTTATTATTTAAATTCATATAGCCAAGGGTCATACCCCTTGGCCAATAATACCCTTTGAATGGGTATAAATTACCCATTCAAAGCTTCACAATAATCATCAATCAAATATACTATTATATCTATAAATATTGCTTGGAATTCCTTGTATTTTTAATAGCGATTATGTTCTTTTCAAGTCACTAACTTGCAGGTTCACTCCAGATTCCATCTAGCATTGCATATGCATTCCCAAAAAAAATAAGAGTGTAGAATGTCATGAGATAGACAAACAAAGCAGTGAGGAAGTCACAAATCCTATCCAACAAAAATGTTAAAATAGCAAGATCTTATGAAGTATTATAGAAATGCTCATTGCTACATACAATATAATGCTTGATTCCTAGGCACATGAAATGACCAGTGTAAAAATATTTTCTAACATCTAATCTCATATTTGAATGCCATGCAAACATTAAAAGTTATTTAAGGTATTAAGAGGATTAATTAGTTCACTGTAGTCTTCAGAGACATTATACAAGCAAGGAGGAGTAAAAGGTAAGAAATATTACCTTAACTTAATAATAGACCTAAGTTAAAAAGGTTAATAACTTAGGTAATTTGATTATTAAGTTGAATTTAAAGTTTTTATTAATGATTTTATTATTAGGTGTGAGTTATAAGGATTTTCTACTATAGTTTGAATTTAATATTTCAAGTTTTTAATTTTTGAGTTTTTTTAAGTATGGAGTGATAAGGTTTTTTACTTCAAGTAGGATTTAAGGTTTATTTGATTTGATATTTGAAGAACTAAACTTAAAATATTTGTTTTTAAAGTTTTTGAAGTTATTGAAGTTATTTGAAGTTTTCAAATTTTGAGACAATTTAATTTTTTTTTTTGAAATTTTATAAATTTAACTTAGGGAGATAAAAGGATTTCTACATCAAAGGTTTAGGAAAATTAAAAATTTGCAAATTTCTTATTTTTTTTTTGAAATTGCAATTTATTAAACTTTGAAGATATAAGGTTTACTACTTCAAAGGAATTGAATCATTGAATTGTAAACTTTGATTATTATAAAAGAAATTATTGAAAATGTATTCAATGAATATAGTGAAGAAATGTTGAACAAGTTAAAGTTTTATTATCAAAACTTGGTAGATGATGGAAAAAGAAAATATCAAAATAGCTTATAAATACACTTGACAACTCAAAGCTAGAGATGACAATGCAATTATCTATGGAGAAGCTATGAATGAAAGCTTTGAAACATTTAAATATTATTTACATTTAAAGCTTGTTGAAGCAATTGATAATTCTAAGGATGATATTATGATACCTATTGATATAGGTAGTATAATGTATATGACATTGCTTTCACTTGAACTTCATAAAGATTAAAATCAAAAGCAAAAAAAATTGATTAAAACTCTAAAAAGGAAAGTAGAGATTAATATAATTGACTCATCTCTAAAAATAGTGTTTCATTCTTCATGCAATATTGAAATTTCAAGTTCATCTAATTCAAGAAATTATTATGATTCTCTAAGTGAATGTTCAAAAGTTATAGGACAATATCAAAATTGCAGGAAATAAGCACATAATGCGAAGGTCTACGAAAAATAAAATTTTCAAGCTACTCATGAAAAATAATTAGGAGAATATAAATCAGAGATCAAAGAAGAACCTCAAGTAGTTCGTAAACTAGATAATGAAGATATAAAGTTTGAATAAGTAAAGAATAGAGATGAAGGAGAACTCATAACAAAATTCAGTAATGAAGCTGAAAATGAATCTCAAACAAAGATTCATGCTCAATGCAAGGTCACATGAAGATTAAAGACTAAATTCTTCAATAACCAAATAATGTAATACAAGGTGGTGTTGAAGAATATTTGGTATATGCATATGTACCCCCATGGTACCTTCATGGTACAAATTTAAATATGTAATAGATTAGGGATTGAGTCTATAGTTTAGGAGAGTGATTTGTATTTCTCTTTTATATAAGTGTCAATGTGTTGGAAATACACAAGTTTCATGTAAGAGTGTAATGTGCATGATATGCGCAAGTGTCATGTAAGGGTGTAAGTGTGTATTGAGAGAATATACACAAGTATCATGTATGTAAGTGTGCAAATATGTAAAGAGAGGATGTGCACAAGTTTCTAATATTAGGAGTGCATGTAGAAGTGTACAAGTGTCATAGATTCAAGTATGCATGTAAGAAGAGAGTGAAGAGTCTAGTACACGAGTGGCAAGATGAGAAGCCAAAGGCAAAGAATAAGAAAGGTTGCATATCCCAGATATGTGAGGAATGTAATAGACAAGTATTGAAGAGTCATATTATTATGTCTATATTATGGAGATAAAGCTCCACAGAGAGAGATCAAGATATAAAAAGTGATAAAGCTTGTATACATATTTTAAGTAATTTATATTGTAAGTATTCTTCATGCATGTACATGAATGATTTTGGCCATTTAAATTCATATTTTTTTTTGCTAGATAATAAGGGGTTGTACTCGAGTCCCCCAACCTTGACAAATTACATATATCTTGTTTACAGCTTGAGATTGTACAAATAGATGCACTTATCATATAAATTGAGATGCTATAGCTAGAAACCTACATCATTTTACACAAAATGTTTGAATTCTTGATTTTCATTTTTGGATATTTTCAAATTTATGTATGAATACAATTACTCTAAAATTTATCATCTTTCTTGACATTTATTATAGCAGCCTTCACAATGCCAAAACTTCACCTCTAATATCTATGCCTTGCATCTTAGTAGAGTAATATTTCCAAAATATCACACTATCATAGTTTGCTTTACCAAATCTGAATTGCTAGTTTCCTTCCTCGTTGAAGTCATAGCCCTTCATTGCTCTTCCCATCGTTCAAACCCTAGTTGGAAAATATTTGCAATTTTATTTTTTTGTGACTTGAAAAATCATCACTACCCTTATTTCAAATGGTTGAATTCACAGTGTCATATCTCCATCAATATTGCTTAGAGTTTTGCATATGACCACTCATTTTAAAGCTATTAAAATTTTGCACAATTTGGTCCAAGAATTAGCTGAATCAGATAACTCTCTACGAAGATATGGCTCCTAAAAGATGAAATGTTTTTCAAGAAAATACCCAAATTCTTTGCACTTTGCAATTTTATTTTTCGTGACTTGAAAAATTGTCACTGCCCTTGTTATGAATGGTTGACTTCATGGGGTCATATCTACCTCAATATTGCTTGTTTTTTTACATATGACCACTCATTTTAAAGCTATTCAAAATTTGCACAATTTGGTATAAGAATTAGTTGAATGAGATAACTCTTAGCAAATATATAGCTTCTAAAAGATGAGATATTTTTTAGGAAAAACCCTAATCTTTCACACTTTACAATTTTATTTTTATCATTGTAAGCAACCTTCCACACTCCTTCAGCCTTCCTAGCCTTCCACTTAGCATCCCAACCTTCTATTGTAGCTCCTTAAGCCAACCTAGCCTTCCATGCTCCTTCAACCTTATCAACCTTCCACATTCCTTTAGCCATCCTAGCCTTCCACCCAACATCCTAGCCTTTTGTTGTAGCTCCTTCAGCCAGCCCAGCCTTCCGCGCTCCTTCAGTCAACCCAGCCTCCCACACTTCTTTAGCCTTACACTCCAAAGATTAACTCATCATTCAACCTTCCATGCTCCTTCATCCTCCAACCTTCCACGCTCCTTCAGCCTCTAGCCTTTCTGGAGGTCCATCGCCAACCCATCACCCTCTAAACCAATATAATGTAACAACATTTTCCTGGTTGAGCTGTACGCACAGGGGCATGACGCGCTGCATCATTTTGATGGATGATGTCGATGATTTGCCTTGATAAGATTTTCGGCGATGAAATTCATATTTAAAACTTGTGCTCCTACGTGTTATGGAGGATCAAACAGTTAGCAGCGTTACAATGCCGAAGTCGTACTGGCAGCGAAGGAGCGGGAGTGTTTAAAGGCGAAAGGAGTATGGCGGTTTCAATTGGATCAATATTGACAATGGTGCATTATGGAGATCCTCTTCACAAAATAAATTTGGTGGAGCTAATTGCTTGCTTGGTGTAGAGACGATGTAGCTTACTATAATTTATTGCCTTTTATCGTAAATAGCCCGCGCTGATTATAATATTGCAATCACCCGATGCATTTTTGGGAAAAACTATAGCATTTTTGTTCCCTTGTTCGTTGTTTTCCCAACCTCGATCAATGGGGCGGTAAATGTGTCAATGTTATTCCTTGTTTACTCCAGATAGAAGATGCCGTCTTCTTGAGATTAAATTTTTGCTATGGTGATCAATTGGGTATCCTGCAGTTCGTTCAGATCTTCTCGTTGGAGGTAGTGAGAATATTGATAGCTGTACGTTGTTATGATCTTTAATCCAGTAGTGAACGATAGCATTTTTGAAGACTCCATCGAGAAAAATGGATCTATTTTTTTTAATGGTTGGCTGATGCCGCTGCTCAAGTGGATCAAAGCTATTGAAGAAACACCCCCCCTCCCTATAGATTTGAGGTGATACATGCCTAGTGTGCGTAACCAAGTTTGATATGTGCCTAGCATGGGTATAGTGTGTCAGTGATGCTGAACTGGAGAAATCTAAATGTCTAGATGGACGTAGCACCAAATTCGATGTAGACCTAGCAAATTTCCAGTGATGGAGAAACAAAGATCATCAAGTAGCCTTCACCCGCCAACTATTGCACTGAATATTCGACCCGTTGAAGCAGATCTTGTAAACCTCCAACCTTCAAATTTATCGATCTTAAAGCACCAGACCATTTGCCAAGCCCCTCAGGGGCAACCCCTTAAGAGAAGTTGATTTCCATTCATATTTGATACCATAAGTGAATGCTATTTTATTATTATATTGGTCTTGATATATATATTTGATTGCTCATATATATAATTCTACTCTTGATTATTGATATTTCGATCTATAAAATTGTGGTTTAATATTGGAACTTGCAACATTTTGATTAGCAAGGCTTAAAATCCAACAAAATACTAAAGATCCAAGCCATGTTGTATATTCTTGGATATGTGTTCCCATGACTATTTCAAAACTTTACCACGAGAGAATGAGATCAACAATTAGATTATAAAAACACTACACTCACCCAATCTCACAAATGTTATAATACTATACAAACGATAAGTTATTACAAAGTCAAAAAGATGAAGAAAGAGACACAATGTTGGGCATAAGATAAAATTTAATATGAAGCACGGATATTATATGATAGTAGAAGTTGGATCAGGTCAATATTTTTCCTCTCCTAAAAAAGTGTTTAGCAAAGTACCTTCATATCATCAAATGACAAAGTCTATTATTGTTTACTTTAATCAATCATGGGAGGAAACAAATAAAGACACAAGGGATGAGGAAGTATAATGTGTAAGTTTAAATTTAGAAGGAACTAAATGTGCAAAGAAATATGGGAAGACAATTTTTAAAGTAAAAAGTTCAAATTCAATTCAAGTAAATCATATTCATCTTATTTAAGTAGTATAAAATCCTCTCCTTGGAATAAAAATAAAAGTGATGTAAAAATGTCCATTGTACTTTGGGATTATAAGAGCAACATAACAAAGAAATTAGTATGGAGAATATTCATGGAAATTTAGCATTTTTAGGTAACACAAAAAATGAAGTACGATGGACGATCATCCTTGCACTTTAGAGTTTTAGGGAAATATAAAGAAGAAAGTATTTATGAGGCTATTCATTTCACTTCCAATTATTCATGACAACATAAATCCATAGATGATAAGTTTTATTATGGAAATTCTAGAAAAATTAGAGGGATTAATGAAAATGAAAGTGTTGGTGGGAATTAAAAAATGATAGGTTGAAGGAATTGAAAAAGGAGAGAGGCCTTCAAAGCAAGAACAAAGAGAAAATGAAATAAAATATCTCTATATGGAAAACAAGAAATAAATATCAGAAATGTTAACAAGAAGTGGGCTAATCCCACAAATAACAATAAAAATGATATCTCGAAATATTAGGCGTATGAATAAAACCCCTAAAAATAGAGTTAGTGGAGAATTGATAGGTTGTAATAGTATGTTCTTAAATTTTGATGATGTGTTATATTTGATTATGATTTTTTGGGATCTAACATACAATAGAATTTTTTGCTCGAATTTTTGAGACAATGTACATGTTTTATCATCAAGAGAGAGAAAATATTGTAAGATTACATATAAATAAGGTTTATTTTGATTTTTTTTTTAGTACATTCTTAGATTATATTGTCATTAATCAAAACATTACAATAATATGGTGCTAGCATAGTCCACCAACAAAAAAATAAAATTAGGTGGATATGGAGTAAAGCATCCATAACTGAGTATATATAAGAATAAAAGCTAATAGCAATAAAGAGACTATAGTTGTATCCTAATGCATTCTTGATATCATCTTTCATCCTTAGGAGATATTGTAATATGGAGAAGTTGTGAGCATGTCTTCAATTATATCTTCTAAAGTCTTCAAGGAATAAAAAGAAGTAATGAGTTGTTGAACTAGTTCATCATTGTTTAATGCTTTTTTATTGTTTTCGATTGGAACTTTTGAATATTATGTATTATGTGAAATCTCTGATGAATCCTATCGGTAACTTCTAGTGTACTAGAAGCTCCAACAACATGGGAATGAATGCATCCCAAATGTGACAAAAGATCAAAGGACAAGTCTACTAAAATAATACCCCCTGGAGGAGTGGAGTCGATAAACACTTCTTTTGCATCTGAACTTCCAAATATGTTTGAGAAAATTGAGTCTACAAACATCCCAAAGTTTGGGACAATGATCTTCCTAGGAAAAACCAAGTAGAGCAAGCTTCCAAGTTCTAGTGGAGGATGGAAATAAAAAAGTGTAGAAAACATCCCAAAACTATTTAGCTATGTCATAGAAACAAGTGAACAATAGCTTCTAAAGCATTACAAAAAATGCATTGAGGATAAATATGTAAAATTAGAGCTAAAATTTCAAAAATTGGAAGTTTTTGATGCAAAACCTGCCATCCAAGAAGTTGATTTTTGGATTCAATGGGAACTTTTCAAATTTGAGCAGTAAGATACTTTTACTGGGCATTTGTAAAATTGAATTTCCACTTAACATTGAGCTTAGAGTCTAATTCTAAAGGATACATAAGATTTTTGTAGATCCAACTATATTTAATAAAAGAGATTTTATGGTCATTAAGTCATCTCCAGTCAGCCCATATATTGCAAGCAATTATTCCCAACTTTAAAAGGACCTTAAATGGAATGAAGCCACAACAAGACCATAAGACTCCTTAAACAAAGAGGGAAGGGGACAATAATTGTAGATCTAGGTCCAAGTGAAAAATGAACAACTATCTAGATCCCAAATATCCCTTATTCTATTTATACCTTTCTTAAAAAATTCTAGTCCTAAAAGAATATTCGATAAAGCTAAAGGTTTATCATTATGGAGGATAATTTTACTCCACCAAATATTGTTCAGACCGATGCTTAATCCATGTCGTAAGGAGTCAAACTTCCAAGACAATAAACGAGACATTGATTGCTAAGCTTTCCAATTACATGTAAGAGGAATATAACCTTTAACCATAAAGTATGGTGCATTAAGGACCTTATCATCCCATGGGGTTTCTTTCCATTTACCTTTGTGAGTAGCTTGGGAGATTCTATATTGGAATGGGTGTTTCCAATTTTCCTCTTTAGTAACGACTCTAGCAACCCATTTATAACCAAAATTTTGCTCTGGGTAACATGATCAGTAATACCAAGACCTCCTAAATCCTTTGGTTGAGTACAAAGTTTCCATGAGATGGCTATCATGCCTACCTCTCCATCCCATTTGGTCCATACAATTTATGAATGAAGACTTGAGTAAATTTGTTATAGGTATCCTTAGAGGCCATCCAACAAGAGGAGTAATAAACATAAGAGGATGACATAAATTTATTCACATCTTGAATTCTTCCTACTAAGGAGAGAAACTAAGTTGGACATGCATTGAACTTATATTGAAGTCTTTCCATAACCCAGTTAGGATAGGAAAAATTCTAACTAGGATTTTATAAACAATATAATTCAAAATCTAAAAGTTGAAAATTGAAAATATAATAAACATATGTATAACCTTAAATAATATACAAAGTATATCAAATGGCATTACCTCAACTAGTTAAATTCCTCAATTTCAAGGAGATGACCAAGGTTTGAATCTTGCAAAGTGGTACATGAATAATTTCCAAGCTTGTTGTAATACCAAGTAGTTATAATGTAATACGGGTGGGGGCCACTTCAATCCCCAAAATACTGATTAGAAATAATAATAATAATAGATAAAGTATAATGATATTTGTATATTATATAAGTATATATGGATATGTTTAACAAACTAATAATAATAGAATTAAGATTAACATAGACATTAATATTATTATTATACTATGATAATAATATTTTTTTTTCTTATTATTAATGGTAAAGGATAAAGTAGTTTCAATGTATGCAAGGTCATAGGTCATTTGAGATGGATATTATATATCCAATGTATGGTTATCCCCAATCATACTTTGATTACTAAAGCATAGTATATATGCCCTACCCCCGAAAAAATTTGAACCTTGGACCTCTATTCATAGTTCTAAAGTCTCCATCATTAGGCTATTGTTTCAACGTCTACGAGGCCATAGGTCATTCGAGATGGGTATTTTTAACCCAATGTATGGTTATCCCCAATCATACTATGGTTACTAAAGCATAGTATATATGCCCTACCTTTGACAAAATTTGAACCTTGGACCTCTATTCATAGTTCTAAAGTCTCCATCATTAGGCTATAATAAATCTTATTATTATATTATATTTATTAATGACAATAAAATAAATAAATAATAAAATTAAAATAAATCAACAATAATTCATAATGTAATTACCAATAATAATTTTATAATTTTTTATCAAATAGAATTAGCTCAATTGGTTATATTCCTCAACTTTGGAGGAAACCCAAGATTGGATCTTGCCAAGCAATACATGCATAATAGCCAAGTTATAATACCACTATGTAGTTATGATATAATATGGATGGGGCCCATTCCAATCCCATATAATATATTCCAAAAATAATTTTATAATTTGTTTTTAAATTAGCTATATGGGTTACTAAACGACATTAGCTCAATCGATTATATTCCTCAACTATCAATGAGGAGACTCAAGGTTCGAATATTCCCAAGCGATATATGCATAATAGCCAAGTTGTTGGAATACCTGTATGTTGTCATGATGTAATATGGGAGGGGTCCATTTCAATCCATATAACCCATTACAAAAAATAGTTCAGTGGGATCATAATAGCTTGGAAACTATACATGTATCACTTGGCAAGATTTGAACATGGGTCTTCTCATTGAAATTAAAATAAATTTAATTAGTTGAGCTAATACCATTTGATTAAAAGTTAAGATTCACCCATGAGATTTGAACCTTGGTTTAAGATGTGAAGCTCTTTACTTCCAACCAATTATTATAAATCTCATAGGCATAGCTTTACAATTATTGTTTTTTATTATTATTGATTATTTAAAATATTATAATAATTATTATCATCATATTTATAATAATGATAATAATGATGATAATAATGATATTTTTTCCTCAAAAAAATTCATAATTTTATATTAGGCAAATATGAAATTACATTCTTTAGATGCCTCTTTGGTATTTCTTCAAAGTTTCAATAATGATCTAAAAATTAGGTTGCTTATACATCATAACTAGCTATATCTATTAGGCTAAGTTCTATACTTAAACATATTCCCAATTTGTCAACCAATGTCCTTTAAATCATTGACTTATGAATTGATTGAAAAGTTGCTTTAACCATCATTGACTTATGAATTTATTGAAAAAGTTGCTTTAACCATGCTTGCTTTAACATGAGCAAATTAATCCTCCCAAATAGAGATATGGACTAGCTATAATGCATTGCCCTCATTGATATCCTATACTAAGCACATACCTGGTTCAATCTGAAGTGCCTCCTTTGAGAGTTCATTTGTTTCTCTATTTAGTTCTCTATAAATATACCAAAAAGTAAAAGTTTCACTTCGATCCACAACTTATTTTATTTGAGATAATATGGGTTGTAGAATCATGTTTTCCATCCTAAAAATACCAAGCATCTAGTTTATTACCACCTGTGAGTCTCAATAAATTTGGATTTTTTATATTCCTTTTGATTCTACAAACTGAACCAACAATTTGAATGCAATAATTTTAGCATTATTATTAGAACCTTATCCCAATCCAACCTTGAATTTAAACTAATGAGAGTAAAAATTATATAGTAATCCTCCTGCTCCACAAACTCTAGGAGCCCCTTGTCTAGCCCCATTGAAAAAGCCCTAGACCCTTGATTTAAATATTTTTGGAGGGATGGTTTATATGTTTAACTTTGTTGTTGTTGAAACCTTACAATAAATGAAACTTCTAATTATTTGGGAGGAGATATGCCAAGTAGGCTTCTCTTGATCCTAAAAATTCGTGCGTTCCTAGATAACCATACTCCCCAAGACACAAACAATAGGAGCTCTATAAAACCTTTGTATGACCTATTTTTGAACCATTATCTTAAGCACTCTCGTAAGGAATATTCTTACCATCCTATAGGAAGCTTTAACTATGCTATAACATCCCTCTAAACCTGTATAGTAAAGGAGTAAGCTACTAATAAATGATCATTTGTTTTCATTGTCTGACTTACATAAATGACACCTTCTTGAACCATTCTAATTTTTATTTTGTAATACCTCCTATGTTAGAACCTTATTTTTCATGGTAAGCCATAGGAATAATCTGATCTTCAATGGAGATTTTTTCTTCCAGAGTGTCTTCCACCATCATGCTAGATCTTCATTGTTATCTTTCCATAAAGTTTATACCCCAAATATGGAGTGTACTTCCTTGTAGCTCCATTCTTTGTCCAGACCAATTGATCAATTTTATCTCGTAACTTTATATTCTAGCTTTAAGTCTTCCCATATATTCTTCCCACTAGTGTGCCTCCTGGCCCTAAAGCCCTAACATTGTTGCTTTCTTCTATTTTTGACTATAGTTTCTAGAATATTTTGGGTTAGCTACTTGGGCAAGAGTTATAATCTCTTGAGCTCTTAGTATCTAAATTACATTATTTTGTAGTCTATGCATATCACCACAACCAATCCAAGGATCTAAGCATAGTCTTATCCTTGAACCATCCTCTATTTTCCAAGCAAGCCAATCACCTACAATATAAAAGACATGAATCATTAACTTCCAATAGATTGAAACATTATGGATTTGCTTCATTTGGGCCCTTAGCCACTCCTCAACTATGAGTGGATCTAAATACTTTTCATGTATTATCTTATTCTATAAGCCTTTCTTCGATATTATCTTCCAAACGCACTTTGTTGCTAGAGCCTTGCTAAATAGTAAGATGTTCTTAAGTCCTCATCCTCCATTTTCCTTGGGCTTGGCTAAGGATTTCTATTTAACCAAGGGAATACCTTCCCTTTCTCTTTTTCCATGTCCATAAAAACCTATAGCTTAAGTGTCTAATTTTATCCAAAACTCATTTTGGTATATGGGCCAAAGATTTCCAATATACTACTATTACCTCCAACATAGACTTGACCAAAGTCAATCTTCCTCCCAAAAGAGCCATTTTTTGCATCATATATTAATTCTTCCTTCCACTTTATTTATAAACTAGTTCCATTCTTGTTTAGTGTAGCCATTGGGTTTCACAAAGAATCCTAGATATTTAATCCCTTCTTGAAGATCAAATCTATTAAAGGGAAAAAATTGACCTATTAATATGGTCTGATCTTGATCCACATGGTTAAAAGAGATGCTCAAATTTTGTACATTAACATGCATACCTATTGCTAGACATAAAAGATGTAAAGATTATTTTAACTTCTCTGCAACTCTTATTGTTCCATATGCGAAAATGAGAATACCATATACAAAAAGTACACCTACTTAATACCTTAGCTACCAAAATAAATAACAATGGTGATAATGGGTAACCTTGTATTATCCCCTAAGAAGCTTTGAGGTTGACCCATTAACCAAAATTATAAAAAAAACAGAAAAAAGATATCCCATAATCTAGTTCACCATATGCACATATAACCTAATATGAGTAAGTATCATTATTAAATATAGATAGTTTACTTTGTCAAAAGCCTTGGAGAGATTCAACTTCATCACCATTGCTAACAATTTATTTGATTTTATGGTATGAAGACTTTCTTGAGTAGCACCAATTACTTCATGAATCTATCTACCATGCAAAAAATTGAATTGCTCAATAGATATAGAAGCAGAGAGGAACCTTTTAATTCTTGATGCAATTAATTTTGCTATGATTTTGTACACACAATTACACAAAGATATGGGCCTGAAATCATCAAAATAAGAAGGATTTTTTTTTTTTTGGAATAATAACAATGAAGGTAGAGTTGAAAACTGCATTTACCCTTCCTTTTTGCCTAAAATCCTTTATAACCTTGAGTAGGTCAGACAAAAATATCATAGAGCCTAAGAAATAATTCCATAGTCCACCGATTAGGTCCTAACTCTTATCTTTTTGGAAGGAGGTTAAAACAATTTTGAGCTCCTCCTTTGAAACCTCCTTAATCAACTCACCATTTCCTGCCTCTTTTATAAATCTAGGAAATAGAGAAGCTATTATGACTATTTCAGTGATATTAAATTGATCATGACCCTTGTATAGTTGACTAAAATGTCTTACTTCCATGTTTGCTATTCCTCTAAACTAGGAGACTTTACTTCCATCTTGACCTTGTATCAACCAAATTGTATTTTTTTGTTTTTGTGATTTGTGAAGTTATGAAAAAATTTAGTGTTCTCATCCCCACTTGTAATCTAGAGTGCTCTAATTTTAATCCTCCATTATGTTTCTCTATTACCAATAATATTCTCTTCTCTTATTCCAAACTTTTATACTTAAGTCTTATTTCCTCAACCCAAAACTTCAATATGTAAGTGCCATTTACCAAACTCTCTGCTACTAAGAATCTATCTGGTATCTTAGAAATTCCATCAACTCCTATCCTCATGTTTCTCTAAGTTGGAATAGATTTTATAGGTGCTAGGTCTACCAGCCCCTTATATTTGAACATTTTAATGTTAGCTAGTGGATTAGTTCTAGTAGAAATACCCTACACTAGAAAGAGTTAAGTTAAAATCACCTCCTAATATTAAATTATTAGCTTCTAAATACTTTTGATCCATAATCTTATCCCAAAACTACAGCCTATATTTATAGGGGCCATAAATGTTCACCACTATCAATATTTCCCTAAGCTCCACTGAAAATAGTTCAGTCCCTACTCTTGAGTCAAGCAATGCAAATTTGGTTAGCCTAAAATTATTTGCCTTCCACCATGTGGACACTCCTCCCAAGGTCCCTAAAACATCAAGGGCCAAAAAATCCTATCCTTTAAGCAATTTATATAGATATTCCATCATTTTATCAAAATCTCTAGATTATGAATTTCTATCAACCTACACAGAGCAACATTTTCTGTAAAGCTACTCATCCCTCGAATATTAAAAGAGAGTACTTTCATTGATTAATTATGTCCAAGATCATTCCTATTCTAAGGATCCCTTTTCACGATGATTTCTTGCCTTGTTGAACTTCACAGAGGCTTTTATTCGCAGCCAATGAAGTAAAAAATATTTTGCTCCTCCTACCAATAGAACTTCTATCCCCCACATATTTATTAAGCCTCCTCTAAATCCTTCTTCCCTTAGTTCTATTCTTTCTTTCAAGAATCATAGGGGATACCTATGGATTTCTAGGGACATAGAACCTTCATAACCATAGGTAAAATAAAGTGGGGAAGCAGATTAAAAGTGATTTACTTGTGAAGCATTACGAAAAAATAAACTAGAGTATAAACCGAGGTCTAGATCTACTTCCTCCAAGGAAGAGAAATTTGAGGGTCCTCATTTCTCCTCAATTCCATCCTCACATTATTCTAAGGGAGACTTTATTTTACAAACTAGTAGATCTAGCCATTGGTTAGTAGAGGGATTCAAAAGGAATTACTTGTAATCCCATATGAGAAATGAGATTTAAAAATAGTTTTTCTTTGAAAGCTTGTATCTGGGTCCAGGAGTATGACATCCAAAATTTTCTCTGAGAATCCTAGCCTTGCATCAATATGAGACAATTCCAAATCCATCACTTGATCTGGCACAAAAAGTTTTATCTCCACCTTCTCTACATATTCTATTTTTTCCCTTGATTTCTCTAGCTTGTGTTCCTTATGCATTGATTCAACAATATAATTAGTATGTAAATTATGTGCCTGAAGAGAAAATTGCATATCATTCTTACCCTTAAATATTCCTCTATCTTCATTATTATGCCAAACCTTCCTTTAAAAAATAAGAGAACAGTCCCTTGCAATATACCTATAATTATGATAACATGCACACCTAAAAGGCACACCAATATAGTCCAAGGTTTGTACTTATGTCCCTTTGTTGTACTAACACAATTTCCCCAACCAATCCATATCTCTAATCCACATCAATAAGAATCTTGACCACTATCCTCAAGCATGAGGACTGATACCTCTCATCCATCTCTACGAAATAACCAATGTAGTTGTCGATGGCTTGGAAAACATCTCTAGACCAAAATTCTAATGACAACCTTGACAACTTTACCCATATAGGTGAGTAGGTATTCGAGCTATCCTAGGGTCAAAACAAAGGTCCCACAGTTTGAGAATTAGTAAAACTAACCCCCAAAACCATTTCTTTGATAAAATCTATCACATATTCCTTAGTCCTGAACTAAAATGATAACCACCCTCTTACCAAAAGTAAAAAACTAGGAACATACCCTAGGACATCCATCCATTCCCTGACCATCTAGTTTGCCATGGATTTTTCATAAATTGCACACCCATAAAACCTCCTAATAAGCATTTTCTTTGAGAGTTCAATGAATTCCCCCATTTTCACATCTTCTCCTAAGACTAATTTTGCTCTATTAATCTTCCTTTGAATGCACTTGGTTACAATTTTACATGCTTCTAAGAGATTCTTCTTTGGGTTTTATCCTTTCAAATTTTTGTGTTGTCCCTCGTAACCTTGATTAGAGAGTTGTGGCCTATTTTGAATAGGCTATAAAGAGGACATATCCCAATCATCACTATTTTCTAAGAGTTGTGTGTCCTATAAAATCGTCATCAACTCAGGCCCATTCTTGAACTTTTCTAGAGGAGACTTCCTTCTTTGATACTTCCTTCCACAATCAAATATGGAGAATTTCTCATAAGAATTCATAGAATAGTCAATTTCTTATTCTTCATGACCTTGTTTCAAAAACCCTTAATAATTACTTCCCTTTTAAAATCTTGCATTGTCCTTATAGCCTCAAGGTTGGGGGACTCTCCATTAGTATTTGCATTAGCAAACATAACCTTGATAGAGAAATTCTTACTATCTTTGTTACCTTCTACTTCACTCACCATGGTGGTAGTCTTGTAAAAAAAAAATTAAAAAATCTATCCTCTTAGCCTATGGATTTTAGCCAAAAAAGGAAATTAAGCCTTTTTGGTGGTGACTAGGCCCCATCCCTTCATCAAGAGGAACCCTCGAGCCTTCTCGATGGTGATTACAAGGATTAAATTGATGTTGAGGCCTCTAAGAATTGGTTCACTAAGACCCACCTACTTAACTAGCAAAAAGGTCCCAAAACCAAGCCACCCTCTGATAATTGTGTTGCAACACTCCATATACCTAGGGGTAGTTGCTCAATGGCATGAGCAATGCACCCATAAGGGGAAACCAAAATACCTTAGAGGGAAATAATAAGGGGTATTTGATGAGTCAAGTAAGGATTCAATGAGGTCAATAGAGGTCCTCATATAGATCCCCAAAGTCTCAAAGGTGGAAGGGGCAAGAAGAGCATGGACAAGCCACCAAGGACCATAGGCATGGCCATCAAACAAGGTCTAGTGTAATCCTACATAGGAGCATCTTCAAAAATCAACTATTAGGAGAAGTAGGACAAAACCAAAAGTGACACCATCTAGGTTAAGGGTTGATTAGATGTACAAGAATAAAGATAACTAAAGAAACCAAGTCATCGAAGGGGAGGCTTCAAGCCAAACCATTATCAAAATCTAGTGAGCTAGTACAAAGAAAGAAAAATCATCAATATGGGTTAGATATTGAAGAGGTATAAATCTATAACCACCAACATAGAGCTCCATCATTATATACCTCTATCCAAAATCATATATCCATGGTGGAAGTTAGGTGCATTTATGACACCTTTGAAAAGAGGACTATGTCATCCATGGAGGTATTTATGGTGATTTAACTCTCGTCTAGCTTTAGACCTTTCACGAATTAATGCGACATAGTCCTCCTGATCCAAAAAACAAAAATGACATTGATGTTTCTATCCATACCCATTTTAAGGAGAATTTTGAATTTTGAATTTTGCTTGTAAATATTATAAATAGTTGTCTTCAAGACTAGAGAAAGGAGTTGGAATTATTATTGTGTCTAGCATTTAACCTATGATAGATCTCTATCCCTTTTCTATTTTTGTCTCTCAATATGGACTCAAGCCTTGTACCAACTGCATATACAAGCCATTGAGCCTCTTTTGATTATGCATATGAATATAATACACTTTTTAATATGAATACAAGGGGTTGTGACTATACTAGAGTATTTGTCTTGTTTTGAGTGTTCATATGCTTCTTTATGGGGGATTGTGACTATTTCAAGATTTTTGTCCTAGCCCCTATAAGAAGTCATTATAATTGCATGTATGTATGATTAGATCTATGTTTAATTTTGTTGTCTTGCATGGTTCATGTGTTCACTCATGCCATTAAGTTACAAATAAAAATTGCACTCTCTTGGTGTATCACCACCCTTAGTTAGGCTAGATAGGTTAGGTAGGTTTTCTTTTCTACAATTTATATTTTCAAGTAATTTATTATTTTATTTATTTTTCCTTTTTCCTCAAGAAACCTAATAGAATAGACTAGCATATAAGGAATGAGCGCTAAAAGACTACATCAAAGCAAGGAGCCAAAAAATCCCAAAGTGTTTTTGAAGGAGTTGTATCTAATGCTCCCCAAACTTCTTAGGATTGGCACCCCACATGAGGTGTAGGGCACCAAAAGCAAGGAATCGCTAATTACTTAGGAATAATACTATCATCACAAAAAAGTCATCATGAAAATGCAGGATAAAAAATATTTTTGTAAAATGCAAAATTAATGTTGTGTAAATCATTGTATCACATATGCAAAAGGTTTTATAGATGCTTACAATGAATTTTTGGGCATGAAAAATTAGAAGGATGGTTTTCGCTAGGTAAGGAATTCCTAATCGCTTAGGAATAATACCATCATCGCAGTAAAACGAAAATGCAATGCAGGATGAATATGTAACTTTAGATATAATATTTGTGAGTTATTTGGAATATTTTGTTAACATGACAAATTTATGAAAATGGTTTTCGCTAGGAAAGGAATCCCTAATTGCTTAGGAATAATACCATCATTGCGAAAATGATATATTTTTTTGAATTTTTGTAATTTTAAGTTTGATATGTAGAAATTTAATAAAATATCAACGCAATATTTTAATTTATCTCAAAAAAAAATTCAAATTTATCTAGAACCCTTGTGTGTGAAGTGCATTTATTTCCATTTTGATGCTATCATAATGATACAAAATCTCTCAAATAGCAAATGTGTGTTCCTTTTGTAAAGTTCGTTTACTGATTTTAAGTAGATAAATGATGGAGCAAACTTAATGGAACCAATGTGTGTGCAAGTGAAATGTTCTTTAACCATGATTTTGTGCATGCATTAGGAATGAACTGCTATGTGAGTCAAATTACCATAAATCTAGCTAATCCATAAGCGAACATTGGTCTGTACAAAAGAAGGTTGCTAATGTGACAGACATGTCACCATGCAAAAAGGAATTACCCAATGTCAAGCAAGTTGGGCACAACTCACCTGTTATGGGGCTTACCTTCATTATTTTCGACTGAATGAGAAATTTCAGAGATTCAAGTTCCATATTCCTTCTTTTCTTCACTTTCATGGGGTAGGGATTTTGTTCATTTTGTTTTGAACAAGGAGATTTTATTGCTTTTCATTTTATCTTTTCAGTTTTTTTTCTTTCTTTCTTTTTCTTTTGATTTTTGACTTTTTATTTTCTTGATTTTTCTTTTGGGATACTTGCTCAGCCTAGAAGTGAAGCAAGGGATTTTTATTTGGGTAGGATGGAATCTTGTCCTTTTGCCAATTTCTCATTCATTCTAGATCATGCACATGAGAGGATAGCAGGGAAAACTTTTTGCTTAAAGCATTAAAACTCACTATGCAATACCATTATTCGAAGATTGCAATAAATCATCTTTAATGTGTAACATGTGGGTCTTTGTTCCAAAAAGTAGCAACATCATTCATAAACAGAAAATTTATTTAGTGAAAAAAGTGTTCTTTGATATAAGAAAAAATTATAATCAAAATAATAGATATAAAAAATTATTTAATTTTACGAATTTTTAAGTGCGTGGTTCAAGATAACTTCTGAATTTAATCCTAGATAAAGGAAACTGTTACTTGCTATTTTAGCTAAATTTGATTAAAGATTTTGGGAATATTTTTGTATTTTTCTTATTTTGTAATTTGTTTGGTTATTTTGAGGAATATTTTTGAAAGTGCATGACAAACCTATTTACAAATATGTACAAAGATAAAGATTTGGATCTATGCATAATATCGTTTGAGGTGCATAATATTCATGGGTTCCTTGAGATATTTTCCTTCCAAGGTAGCCAATCTATATGCACCTAATCCAAATTTAGCAGTGATGATAAATGGTCCCAACCATTTAGGCTGGAATTTTCCTTTAAGGTCTTTTCTTGCATTAGTATTCCTCTATTTTTTTTTAAAACTAAATCTCCAATTTCAAATGATCTGTTATGAACTTTTTTAGCATATGATCTTTTAAGTTTGTCTTGGTAAGTATGAAGGTGCTCTAAAGCATGAATGCATTTTTCATCCAAAAGTTCTAGCTGACTGAGTCTACTAGCACAATATTCATCTCCTACTTCAGCATCTTGAAGTACGATTAAATTAGATACCATTACATCATAACCATATTACTATACTTGTTGAATTATCATACTATTTCAACCATTTGTATAATAATATTATAATTGGTATTTATAAGTATATTGTTTTAAAAAATTTAAATATAAGTTTTCACTAAAAGTTCATATTTTTAACACTTATAGTAAGTATAATATATAATTTATAAAATCTTATTATATATAATCATATAAAATGTAATTAATATATTATAAAATTATTATAATTTTATATAGGTTTAGTTATATTTTATATATTTTATTAAAAAAAGTCTACAACAACCAACATACTGGCTAAGTATTCTCCTCCCAACCATGATCTCTCATAAAGTCGAGAGCTATGCTTATCAATAGAGAATTTAACACACAACCTTTATATCCTTCATAAAACCGAGAGCTATGCTTATTAATAGGGAATTTAACATACAATATTTGTGTCCCCCTTTGCATCAGAGGTTCCAATAGGGCCAGGCTCGCCTTCTCCTTCTCCACTTACACTATAAATACAGGCAAAAAATGAACATTTTTCACCTCATTTCTACTAAAATATTGACTATTTTATTTAATAATTTAATATTAATTGTAATTTTTATATTTGATAGCGTATTATTCCTCATCTGCCCTCGGTCAAGCTAAAAGTCTTGTCCGCTTTAAAGATATCTTCTCTTAAAGGTTTTTTCTTTGGAATTTTGTTTCTCCCAGATTTGTCTAGTTGGCCCATAAAATTAAAATCTGCTAATTAGTTTTTATAAAATTTTAATTAAAATTAAATGTTAATAAAATTATTTTAAATTATATTTTGGGAAGAAAAAAATATAAACATATTTATTATTCTTTTTTAAAAAGAATATAAAATTTAAAAAGATTTAATTTTATTTTTTTTAAATAAGATGAAAAACTTTAAAAAAGTTTAATGTTTTCTTTAGTAAAATTTTAATAACCTATCTTATATTTGCTTTAATTAAGTTTAGTACAACTTATTTGGAACATTATGTCTTTATGCTTAATTTAACTAAATATAATTCTTCTTTATAAAAAATTAATGTATAAACCATGATTATATATATATATATATATATATATATATATATATATATATATATATATATATATATATATAGATTTGGAAAGAAGCATTTATCACTCTTATACGTTATATTTTTATGCTATTTTTTTGGTGTGGTTAGTGTGAGAAAATCCTCATGACCAATGCGCAGGGTTGAACAATTTCCTCCCAACCATGATTCCTTGTAAAGCCGAGAGTTATGCTTATCAACAGAGAATTTAACACGCAACTACCACACACCCACTCCCTCACACACTCACCCATGCTGCGGTTTGAACCTTGTGTTAGTTTTTGAGGTAGATCACAATGGGATATGGCAATCACAAGATGCCAAAATATGAGAGAGTAAATTTATGAGATTACAAAAATATGCTATAAATAGAAACGATGAAAATAAATACAATGTTGCTATGGAAGAAATGGACACTCCATGCAAGTAGTTGCAGGACTACATTGTACTCCATCACTAATGGATTCACACAACTATTCTACTACTACCTAATATCTCTTCAATCTCTTACAATGAGGCCCTTTTATAATGGAAGATAGATTCTTTGGCCAACACTCTACCTAGTTGTACAAGGGACACCTTGCACATTTACAACTTGCACATTGACATTTGTACATTTATTACATTGCATAAAAGAACTAGATAACTTACCTCTAAAGTAATCTAATGTCCTAAGTATGTACCTAAAAGGTACATTTACATGACCCAAATGATGTAATAGAATCTAACTCTAACACCCCCTGTATTACATTATTTGGGTATTGAAGACTTTAGTCTTCAATATGGATATTATTATTCATTTTGAACTTTGTACTCTTCCTTTAGATTCTTTGTAACCTGTAAAAGAAAATGGTTAGTGTCTTTGTAATGTGTTACATTTGTTGACAAAGCTTTCACCTCATAATACTCTATGGGTTCTTCTAGTTCTTCAATTTCTTTTATCTTCTGAACCATGTGTCCTTTCTGATTCCTCTTTCGTTATTCCAATTGAGGATAATTGATTGGTCACTAAAATTGCTACTGACAAGAATTCCTTTAATATTTTCATGGTTGAAATTGACTCCCATTGTTTATCTAATTTCCTTGATTTTGGTTTCTAGGATTGTACCTGCAATAACTGGTATTATGAACTTTATTTATGCATATCTAACAATACCATGTTCTCCGTACTTTTGCTGATGAAGCAATATTTCCCGATGGATTATATTTTGATTTCAATGCAGTGTTAGTCATCTCAATTTTCATAGTGTGTTCCACCTCATATTCCTGAAAGATATTGACTAAGTCATCAAAAGAAGTATCTTTACTTAGGATTTGTAAAGATGTGACCAAATGCTTATAGTTATCTGGAAGTTATCTCATGGTTACTTGAGTAAGAAGTTCATCTTTAGGCTCTTGTCCAAGGGTTAAAAATTTCCCCTTAATATCTACTACCTTCCTTAGAAATAGTTCTATGCTTTCCCCACTGCTCATTTTCAAGGAATGTAGTTGAGTTTGAAGATGAAGAATGATGACTTTATTCTTTCCTTCGAATATTTTCTCTAAGCATGTTCAAGCTTAAGTAGATTTTTTTGTTGAGATGATATAAGATTGTATTTCATAAGTGATAGCAAATGTTATGATCATTAGGACTTTTGAATCATTTTCCTCAAATTTTAGAATCTCAGTATCACCTGTGGTAGGTTTCTTTGTTTTTCCTTGGACAATATCCCAAAGCTTTTCATATACCAAGATTGCTTTAAATTTATTCTTCCAAGAGAAATAATTTGGGCCCTTGAGTAGTTGAGATTCAGCTAGGAATAATTTGTTGAATACCGCTGAATTTCCTTTATCAAACCTTAGATTTTATGGACTTCCTTATATCTCCCTAATGATGAGATTTCAAAAACCTAATAAGTTTTTAGGTTTTGTAGAAAGCTTACATGTATCCAATAAATTCAGAACCTGATATTTTTTTATGAATGCTAATATTACCAAGTTTTGTAGAATACCATATGACTCTCTAGGGTGTTTTGGATAGGATATATGAACAATATAGTGCTTTTTGTAAATTATGGTTCAATTTTGGGTTTATTTTGTGAATTTTTGTAAACACCAAAATCAACTTTTCTATCTCCTTATTACTTCTATTGAACTAAGTAGTATTTCAATTTTTGAAGAGGTTTTGATGTTGGATTTATTTTGCCTCCTTCAAGTGTTTTTGAGACAACACTATTATAAAAATTACAACCTTTGCAAATATTTAATAAACCTCTTTAAATAGCCCTTATGGTTGATTTTAATGTTTTCTAATTTCCAATTTCTAATTTGATGTTGTATATATTATAACTCCCAAATTTGGAAAAATTAGAAAACTAATTTTGCAAATAATTTAAATTTCCATAATAACGCTTATTCCTCCTAGGTTACCTTTTGCAAATATTAATAATCCTAAAATATTCGTGCTTAATAAATCACTAATGCAGAATATTTTAATAGTAGATATAATATACCCTTCTAACTCCAAAAACCTTAGGTTTAAATAAAGAAAAAAATAAATTAACCTTTACCTTAATAATCCTTCAATTATATGAGGTGGAAGATTCATAGCTTTGTCGACAGTCAAAGCCCTCTTTGATCAGTGTTGGTTTCCTCCTAGGATGCACTCTTCTTTCGTAAATGGCATCGAAAAACTTTACCTTTACCTTAATAATCCTTCAATGGGAAGTCAAAGCCCTCCTTGATTGGCATTGGTTTCCTTCTAGGATGGCACTCCTCTTCCACAAATGGCATCGAAAAACTCCTTGAAATGCACTTTGCTTATGATAAAGCTCCTCCAAATGCAAGCGTTGATTTTTCTGGTTTTATGACAGTGTCTTAAATGCTCTCTTACACCTTTGAATGGTGTATGGATTGAATTAGCCTTTTCCTCCAAGTGATATTTAATGCATAAATACTTGAATTTGTTCTCCCTCATTTTCCAAGATAGGCGCCTTAAATAGTATGAACTTCTTTCAAGTCATGATAAGTGTCACTAGAAGTATTACAAGGTAGGTCTCTTCAATGTACCTTTGGCAATGATGAAGTTGGTGGTAACCTCCAAATATTCTTAACTCCCTTCAAATGTATGTAATTCCATTTCAGGTAAGTGCTTGGGTCTTCATGAAATTTGGGATTTTTAGAGAATTTGTGCCAAGTGGCACTCAAGGGTTATGCATGCAAGCCTTATTTCTAATACTTCAAAAATGAGCTTGCAACCTTAATTCTTTCTTTATCTTTGCATCCTATGTTAGATTACTATGTTTCTTGAGATGCAAGCTTCCTTTTGCACACTGGCTTGGTAAGGATGATAGATGGCTACAACTGGATTGCTCCATAGTTCTATGGTACATTTTTGAGCTCCTTTTTTGTATATATTTGCTTCAATGGATGCCTTAAGTATAGATTCTTTCTATTCACCTTTTTATAGGTTTTGTAGCTTGTTCTAATGCTGATTTGTGCCCTTCTTTAATGGTTGAAAGATAGTACTATTTGTAACAACCAATAGGTAACCCTTTTGCTTAGGTTTTATGTAGCTAATATATCACTGAATGCTACCATTTTTTATGTAGGCACATGTGATAATACCTTATTTCAATAGCTTCAATGTTGTAGGTGACGTACTGCTTATAGGACTAGATTGGATGAGGGAAATGGTATTTTTGAACACCTTGATTCTTGGATGTGCGAGCCTTCCTATTTGCTTGAATTTTGCCCTTCAATTTTTTGGATATGATGTCCTTACTATCTCCCTATAAATAGAAATAATTTTTTCCTTTCACAGGAACAAAAGAGGTGCTTTGTAATAGTTGGATCTTGCACAAATATGAAGAATTTTTATGTAATACTTCTTACTTCTTCTTCTTTGGATGATAGTTAATCCACACTAATGAAATGCTATTTTTAAATAAGGATTCTTTCACTCTGTACTAAAATGAAACCCTTACATTCTCCTTGAATCTTGAAACTTCCAAGGTCTCGATTTGAGGCTTCATTAAAGGACTTCAATGACAACTTTCTTCTCCACATTTTTACTTGTAATGGTGGTTTCTTTTGGCCATGAAAGTGCTACATATTTTGTTCTAGTTTTTGTACTTTTGATAACATAAACTAATTGAGAATAACTAGTTAAAAATCAACTGGTATAGTGCTTAATAGATGTACTTTTAATGGTAACATTAATCTCACCTTGCTGCTCCACTTATTTCTTAAAAATACACTTAACAATTCCATTGCAACCTTTCAAGCATAATCTAGAATGAACCCTTATAAATTTCACTACAAACAAAGTTGTAGGATATAGTATTATTTTTTTTCTTTTTCCAAAGTAGAATATAGGTATTTGATATATAATTGTAACTCTAAAATCTAACCAACTCCTAATGTGCAAATGAACCTTAAAATGAAATTTTCTCTTTTTTCACTTTTGAAGACTATAATACAATTTTCCTCTTTGCAAATTTGATCCAATATAAGGTGCTTTAGAAAATATGACAAGTTATCTAATTAATGAATCTACTTGCACCAATAGTTGCTTACCTTTTTTGAAATATTTTTGTAGAGGATGTAGATCAAGCTTGTTACTTTAGATAGAGTTCTACAACTTTTGTTAGCTTTTCCAAAAAGCTCCTCCTTCACCAAAAAGCGGTCTCAAACTTTCTTTCACAAGCCTAGGGTTTGGTAGCTTGTTATTATCTTCTAATATTCTCCTTTCTACTATATATTTGGAGAAATATTTGTCTCTAAAAAAATGCCTTCTTACTATGAAAGGTAATCTTCAAATCTCTCAAATTTGGTAAGCTTCTTCTGTCTTCAAGTCTTCTTATCAAATTTTGATTTCAAGTAGGATCTCCTTCACAGACTCTAAATGTCTTATGGTCTTTAGTATATTGAAATTTAAAACTCTTTTCCAATTCTTCTTCTCCTTTTTGGGCTTGTTGTCGAATGACGACAATTGTTCCAATTCTTCCTCTTTATCAGAAATTTTCTCCTTGATGGAGAATTTTTTCGATGAGTTCTTCTAGGAACTATTTTTATGATCTTTCTCTTTCTTCAAAAACAAGGCTCTCCAAGCCTTTTTCCATGGCATACCTCTCCTAGATCTTCGATTTTGTATCTTCTTTGGTCTTCCTTGAGACCTTCTTATTCAACTTTTGGAATTGAGATTTATTTCCTAGATCTCTCGATTCTTTTGCTTCTAGATTTGAACAGGATTCTCATAGTCCTTATCATTATTCCAAGAATGAAAGTTTCTTCAATGAGATCTTCACCTGATATATTTCCTTCAGGTTTGCTTTAGGTACTAGATTTCTTCTAAAGAAGATACTCTTCCTAACTTTCTTGTAGGAAGTTTTCCAATTCATTGAATCTCCTTTCCTTGCAACAAGTTATTAGTACTATAATTTGAATCTACTTCTGAATCATGTACTCTATTCTAGAGTCTTCCTCAGGATCAAGACTTATGTGGCCTTTCTTTAGATCAAGGTTTATATGGCCTTTTTTAAGATCAAGGATTTTGTGGCCTTTTCTACTATGAAGTCAACTCTATCGATTGAGATCTTCAATACCCATACTTCACCATGAATCTTTCTCCTAGAGTCTCTTCTGTAGTATTCTTCTCTTACAACAACAAATCTCTACATGATGAAGGCACTCCAACCTTTAGGTAATTAAGTTGAAATATCATTTATTTCTATTGTAGGAGGTGTCCCAATCATTTGAGAGTTAGTTCCTTGCAATAAAATAAACTTCATGCAATAGTAAAATTCTTAGATATCTTAGATGATTTTCACTAGTTGATTCATTAAACTAGTGGATCAAATGCTAAGTCCTTATCTTCACAAGTTTTCCTACAACTCTATGAGAAGACTCTTAGCCAGATTAATCTCACAATATCTCTTTTCAATCTATTCTACCACCAGGTTCGAGGTGTAGACCAATTGGTTCATCCAAACCCAATAAAGGGGGTGGAGGTCCAAGGTTCAAATCTCGGGCCTTGCTAGACTGAACGCTTGTCCCTTTCTTGGTGTTTTCAACGGTGTAAAAGGTTTAAAATGATTGTGGCATGGTGGTTATAGGGGCGGACTGCGCGAAGATATGTGTGGTGGCTTCTAGGGCGGACATCACAGAATACTATGGCGGCCATAAAAGTCGGACAGCCTGCCGGATTCGTGGCGGCTACCGATTCCACCATGTAAATTAAAAAAAAAAATCTATTCTACTACCTTGAGATTGTGTCAGTACAATCGAAGCTATGGTGACTGATGTAATTTTTAACAATAGTACATTCTCGAAGCTCTCCCTACCACCGTGATTCTTCTAAATATTTTTGCAAGAGCCTGCAAACTGTGGTGAATCAGGTTCACAAACATTTAGGCTCAATAATAATTTTGGTTCTCCTCTCAATATATAGTTGCTAGATATACCATGGCTAGATCTACCATGGTTTTGACACCACTGTTAGCTTTTGAGGTAGATCGTAATGGGAGATGACAATCACAAGATACAAATATATGAGAGAAAGTAAATTTACAAGATTGTAGAAATATGCTATAAATAAAAATTATGAAAATGAATGCAATGTTACAATGGAGGAAATGGATACTCCATGCAAGTAGCTACATGACTACATTGTACTCCATCATTATGGATTTACATAGTTATTCTACTACTATCTACTATCTCTCCAATCTCTTATAGTTAGACCCTTTTATAATGGAAGATAGATTGATTGGCCAACACTCTACCTAGTTGTACAAGGGACACCTTACATATTTACAACTTGCACATTGACACTTATGCATTTATTACATCGCATAAAGTAACTAGATAAATTCCCCCTAAAGTAATCTAATATCCTAAGTATGTACCTATAAAGGTACATTTACATGAATCAAATGATGTAATAGAATCTAACTCTAACACCTTGGACCTATCAAAGAAGAGCCAAAGCTTGAACCGTTGTGATGTCCCTCTTGGGATAAAAACCCTAATTAAGGAAAATCATTTCTCGTATCCCTTGGGGATCAGGAATTTCTGTTTCATGTGGCCTGTCCCATCTAAGCATAACCCTTAGGCTACATGGGGGTTTTTTTTTGGTATTCGGTATAGGCTACCAAGCTTGAACCTTGGACCTACTTCCAAATATTGAGGGAACTTACCAATAAGGCACTTGGTGTGGATATAATTTAAGGTATTTGGTCTTTATTCTTTATATATATATATATATATATAATTTATTGACATGAAAATAACTTACTTAAACCAAGAATTCACCATATGCATTCAAGGAATTCATTCATAATATAATGACTTTGGTTTTCAATGCAAAGCTCTTAGCTTTCTACAACCTATTCTAAAACCATTATGAAATCTATAAATACAATATTATTTTTAACTTTAAAGAAATTATACATTATTTTTTATAGTTACATAATATATATTTTATGTTACAAAAGTGAGGAAACATTTGACCACTTGATGTTTGGGTGCCCATTCATGCACTAGATCTGGGAGAGATGGATTTTAGCTTATAAAATCTGAACCAATGGTGATTTGAACCAGATTAATATTTGGGGAAGATGGGAGAGGGGCAAATCTAAAACTGAAGCTTTTCTATTGATGGGTTTTGAAACCTTAATATAAATATAAAACTCATAGGATAGATTCCACATGATCAAATATAAGATAGCCACAATATAGTAAGATCAAGATAATGATGTAAGAAAAATAATATTAAGAAATAAAAGCTTACAATATATCAACTAAAATTCATTAATAAACAACAATGAGTGTAAGTAGCCTAAATAATTCATGTACAAAGCATGTAGCACAACTTACAATATTAATTGATCAAATGTATGCAACCTTTATTACTTCACTTTCTCTTACAAAATATAGCACTTCTCTCTACACTTATGATATATAATTGACATCGATCTTCATTGTTCATTTGCTTCACTATGAACTACTATATAGCCATAGTATAATGACTTTTTGTATACCTGACTATTCCTTTCCATATGCCAAGTGTCATGACTCTTAGCATCTCTATTTGACACTTGCATACATGACTCTTCACTTAGCACTCTCTAATCTAAAGACACTTGTGCACACTTACATATAATACACTTGTGCACATATACTCACATTACACTTGCACACTTACTTACATGACACTTATGCATTTCTTGCACATACACACTTACATAACACTTGTGCATTTCCTACATATTATTACATTACATAAAATATTACTCACACTCTAATCTAGGACACAACCCTAATCTAATATTTACAAAGTGTACCATGAAGGTACCATGGGGGTACATTAGCATGTACCAAATAATATAATATTCTCTAACACATATCAGGTGGAAGCTTGGATTAAAATTTATTTGATGGCAAATATGGTTGGAGAGAAATCACAAAACTTTTAGAGAAACCTTTTCATCTTTGGATGGCATGGCAAGTTATTTGAATCAAAGTCATGAAATGTATTCTAAAGAGAAAACTCAGGTTGATATAGGGATAATGGAGAATGAGGGAAAATTGCAAAAGGGGCATAGCAAAGTTAGTTGGAAAATACCTCCAAAAGGCTAGATTAAAATTATAACTAATGGATTTGCAAAAGAAAAATTTGGTAGAGCTAGAATTGGAGTGGTATGCACTAATCATGTTAGAACAATGCTTTATTAGGAACTGTAGGGACTAGGCAGGGCCATGAACAATGAAGCAAAATCTTTAGATATCAAATTTGCTTCTATCTAGGTCGTAAGACAAGGTTATAATAGGATAATCATAGAATTAGATTCTCAAGTATTGGTAGAAGCTCTAAATTACATAAGGAAATATGCTCTTGAGATATGGAGGTTGAAGATTCTTGTCACCCAAATTAAAGAATTGTGGAGGGAATTAGATGATGTGATTCCAATTTATGTGGGTAGAACTCTAAATAAAGTGGTATATTTCCTCGATAGAATGGGTACCAAGAAGAAGGTAGGGGTTTAGTGGCACAGTGGTATGCAGGGTTATGCATAAGGGGTTGGACTAGAAATGTACTTGTAAAAAAAAGGAGAATCCTATTCGAAATCTAGGTGAATCAAGGCAAAATTTAATAAAATCAAATCAATCATCTTCACACCAAAATTTGAGGTATTTGAAGCCCTATTAAGTAAGGTCATATTTGGGGTGAAACAAATACTCTTGTTGGCTAAGGCTAGGAAGAATTTCATGTCAACTTATAAATAATATTGTTTTAATATATTTTTTCAAATTCTTTTTAATCCGCTCATGTAGAGGAGTTGGAGAGCATGCGGGTAGTTAAAACTCTCTAGTTATCAAGAGGCCCAGGTTCAAATCTCTCCCCTCACATGCTGCGGATATGTTGTATATAAAAGGTTTCTCATTAAAAAAAAATTCTTTTTAATATATATATATATATATATATATATATATATATATATTTTGAAATAGGTTGAAAAGTTGAGGCATATGTGGGCCACCATTTCCATAAATTGAACTTAGGTCTTTATTAGGAAAGACCAATACCTTTTGTCATTGTAGTGTCCATGCCTAAACATATATTTATTAAAATATTATTTATTAATAAAAATTAACTTAAAAATAAAATAATTAATAGATTCAATTATGCCATGTGTCTAATTCTAATAGTTCTAAATTTAACACCACTCAAAAAAATAAATACCTTTCAACTAAAAATAAAAAGCATTCATATATTATCTTGGTGGGGACAACCCAATGGTTTAGATTTTGACTTCTCTTTGGGAGGCCCAAGGTGTGTAATGGTGCATTGTGTTTTATAAATTCCCTATTGATAAGCATAGCTCTCAGTTTTACAAGGGGTCATGGTTGGAAGGAGACTGCTCAACCCTGTGTGTTGGTTTTACATCAAGTTAACTATTTTAAGAGTGTATTCGGCAATAGTCAAACTTTTCCACTCCTTTTTCAAAGTTGAGAAATCTAATGGGTAAAACTAATGTCTTTGGAGTTGTATTATAATATCACACATAATGACATTACAATAATTTGACTATACATTTATTTCTCCATATGATCCAAATTTGGATCTCTTTTCAAAAATCAATTTTTTTTATTATTTGACATAATGTCATTTAGTTTTTAAAATATTAAATGCTAAGATGGCATTTGAACTTAATGTAAAGTTTTTCATTTCAATCAACCAAATCCCGTAAACAATTATATGTAAATATTATTACAATCAATGAATTATTCTTTTAAATAATTAATAAAAAATAAACTAATTGTGTTTTTAACATATAATAATTTTTAATTTAATAAAAAATATTTTATAATTAAAAGAAAAATATTATAAATAATATGATAATATAATTGGTACAAAAGCAAAAATTAATTATAATTAACTTTATACAATGACGATAAAAAATAAGAGAAAACAAATTTTTATATATGCAATAAAATATAAGGTTATTATTGATATAATTATATGTAAACAAATTTTTAAGATTATTTTAGTTGAAGATGATCACTCAAGATTTTATATTAAAATAATTTATTTTAATAAAAAGATATGTATTTTAGTTTTGTTAATTGACTTTGTTGGAGTTTAATTTATAGTTTGTGGTCAAGCACCCACTATTTACATATACTTAACCTCAAAGACTTGAAACTTTTCATCTAGAATTGTTTATTGTTAATATTATAATTTTTAATTATTTGTAATATTATAAAAAAAATCATATTTAATAGTTATTATTAATAACATAATTTTTAATTACTTATAATATTGTAAAAAACTTTCATCATTTAAGAATATTACTAATTAAATATAAAACTTAATAATAGTTATTTGAAAATAATTAAATTTAGATAATAAAATTTATAATATTAATTAAATAACTTATTTAATTTATTATAATAATATTATTCAATTTAAAAAAAATATCATTAATAAATTAAATATTTATAAAAATAAATAAAAATTTATTATTTTTTTAAAAATAAAATAAAATTTATTTACTATTTATTTAAATTTAAAATAATTTTGAAATTTTAATTTTAAAAAACTTGCTCTTACCGAACAAAATAAATAAATACATAAAATCAAAAGAAAAATAGAAAAGCTTAAAAAATAGTTAAAATCATATGTTTTGTTTTTCACTAGATCTTGGAAGTTTTTTTTTTTGTTTTTTCTCACATCGATCAATGTTTCAAACTTTGGGATGATCAGTACTTTAAACTTTCGGATGTTTGTAGACTCATTCTTCTTAAGCACATTTTGGAAGTGCAAATGTAAAAAGGTTTATTGGATCTGCTCTTCTATGGGATACTTGACCTTTGATCTTTTGTTACATGTGGTACGATTTATTTCGGAACTTCTAACACACCTCGAGATGTTATTGATAGACTTCATCAGGATCTTAAGGTCCAACAATAAACTAAGAAAAAGGGAGTTAAAAGTGATGAATAGGTTCATGTTGTGATGACCTTTTTGAAGAGATTATATGGGTCACCAAAGTTCCCAAACTAAAAATTTAGGCAGATTAGAAGAGTGATGAAACAAATAAAAATAAAAAAACCAAGTGCCAAAAGATAAGGCATCTACACAATCAGTAGTTAGTTGCTGTATTGAAAATCTTTAAAATTTTACGAGAATTTTGAACTTTCACGAGCGACGTCAAAACCAGGCAGGAAGACGGTTACTTTTTGGAGAACTATGGATATGAGTTACCTCCAATGTACTAGGAAAAACAACAAATGAGATGCAATGACGCCAAAATTAAACAATGTTTTCTATCGGAATGAATTGGACACATTCCAATATACCTAGTAAAAACAACACATGACGCCAAAATTAAGTTATGTTATTTGACGGTAATGAAGTTCATAATGGAACCGATCTCCTCCATGTCATAATTTCGTAGGCAAAACTTCAACTTTTCACGGCAATCCTTTCCTATGTACCACATCTTTAGAGTTCTGAAAAGCCAGCGACAAAAAAGGGTGGGCCCATGTGCTGAAGTTATTGCTGGTCTTCAAGTTTGCACGGCAATCCTTTTTATTTACCAGTACAGGTCTTCAATTTTGCACGACAATCCTATTTACCACTGAGTTCGAAAAAGAGAGAGAAAACAAGGGTGGGCCCATGTGGTGTGAAGTCCGTACATGTCTTCAATCCTTTTTACCACTGCCTAGAGTTCGAAAAAGCCAGAGAAAAAAGGGTCGGACCATGTGCTGAAGTCAGTGTATATCCAGGCAATAGAACAAGGATTTGTTCAGCAATAAACCCTTATTCCTTTCCTCCAGTCGCTAACCCATTAAACCCATACATCTCCATCAGCAATAAATCTCAATCCACCAGCCACACACAGAGGGACCTGTCTATACAGTCTCCATTAGGAATAAATGCCAATCCCCCTGACCAGCTACAGACCTGCCCTACGAATTTAGGCAGAAAATAATTGCATGTGTAACCTGAGTAGAGTATGTTTCCCATCAAGAGTCACTTTTTCTAAAGAGTGAGACTGACGTTTTTATCGCGTTATGGCTGGCTGGTATGAACTTCATTTGGAAGAGTAAAGATAATTTTAATTTATTAAATATAGGGAAGTTGGTTACGTCACTACTACTACTATTATTATTATTTTTTTTTATAATCGTAAGAATAACATATTTTTTTTATTGTCCTTTGATTCTTCTAAGCTTGCCATGATTTGTCTTACTTCTTTTCTTCCTCTGTTGTCCTTGGGTTTTGCCTCATAGGCATATTACTATTGCTATTTTGTAACAACATCGGGGTATATGTCATGTTGTAAGCCCAATTACCAAAAGATGGTGATAAATCTATTAACCCACCTCAAGAGCTAAACTTACATGTCCTATCTTGTGAAAAAATAAAACAAATAATTATTTTCTATGTGTTCGTGTTATCTTCCAAACATATTGTCATAATTTTCTATCCACACTATGTTATATGCGTGATGACCCAAGATTAGATTTTGCACAAATGTCAAAGGATCAACCTGAATACCATGAACTTGGAAGGCCTTACTTTGTAAATAACCTTACCAACCATTATGCCATGCTTGTGGTTAAGAGGAATAGTGATCTTCTTCCATACATATATGCTATCCATTGAAATGCAAAAAAAAAATCACTTTAAAAGATTACTTATAGGGATAGAACTATTAACCAAAACATTGCAAGGAAGTAATTCAACAACTATGCCATGGAGACAACTTTATGGCTTAAAATTTGATGATACTTCTAAAATCTCTTTTTAAACATGTTTTTTTTTGCAAAAAAATGGTTACTAAGATTTAAACTAATGACCTAATCAAGGTAAAAAAGGGTCAAACTGTTGCACCATTTTTGCCTTTTTGGAGTAGAGCCACAAGACAAATTTAATGGCATGTATGCACACAAATCTTTCAAAAAAATTTACTTGCAACAACTAAGTCCTAATGACTCAATTATGTAACATTACCTAAAGAAAATACTAGCTCTATTATTGTGCCACCCTATTCTAACAAAATCAAGAGAAGGATTTTTCTAAAAAAGATACTAGATATGACACCGATATAAAAATACATGACAAGATTCAAACTCATATCTGGATAGCAACCACATGATCCTACCATCATGCCATCCATATCGACACAATCACATTGCTATGTTGGAATATATGGAAATGCAATCACAAAGATGCATGGCCCACACATAAAATGGATGAAATATCTATTTTTGACATCAAAATGAAGGTAAGAAATGCAATTTAAAATTTTAAAATTCTTTTGCAAAAAAATGACTTAATTTTTAAGGATTTGATGCCTTTTATCTCCTATAAAATATTCTCTTTTATCGATGAATGATTAGCTTAAAACCTTGCTTGGAAACCATTTTTTTAATTCACAATATTTTTCAAAAATAAATTGAAACATGAATTCACCACAATCACAATCATGTGCAAAAAAGAAGTAGAAATGATTCAAAAGATAGCAATAGCCAAAGTAAAGAGATGAAGGGAAATGACAAGAGAGAGAAGGTGGGTGCTTATAGGCACCTCAATATATCATGTTTTGTTCACACTTATAATACAAATGGATCCCCATTCAAGGTTATTTATAGTGATACCAAAACTATAATGATGTATTAACCTCAAGTTACATTGAATTACATTGAATTGACCTTGAGGTTAACTTGCAATAAATAATAATAAATTTACCCCTTAAGAAAGATTATCAACAAAGGTGGATTAACCAATACCACTAAAGGTAAAGTATGAAAGGGACCCTTAGGCTTACATGAACATGCATGTAGGCTTAAATAAATGATGAATATCCATAGGCTTACATAATTACATGCACGTAGGCTTCATTAATATTGCTCATAAGCACTTCTTTACAATTTTGGCCTTGGATTAACAAGATTTACACATATGTCAACAACTAAGACATCCTTACTTGTAGTAAGCACATTAAAAAACGACTCTCCTATCCTTTTATCTAGATTTCTTTCACACAAATCCTTTAGTTTTTGAGTTTATCGTAAGATATGGAACAAGACAGTGGTTTCCACTTCATGCTCATACTTTGCTTTCTAAATTTTACTTCTTACTCGCACTCTCACTCACTCTTAGCTTGCACTCAACCTTAGTATTTATAGTAAGTTACAATATAACATATATATATATATATATATAATTAATTTATTATTTATTATTAATGAAAATAATACTATACTATTTATAAATTGAAGATTTATAAAAATAAATAAACTTTCATTATTTTTAATTAAATTTAAAATAATTTTGAAATTTAAAAAAAAATAAAAAACTTATAATTGGAGTTCAATTTTCATGATGATAAGATGTATTGCTAAAAAATTAAAATCTAAAATAATATATGATTGTAAGCCAATCTTAACATCAAACCTTACATGTGCCGATGGTCGACTTAATAACAAGCTAAGAAATCTTTAATCATATACTTTTTACAGTAATCTGTTGCTGACAGCCAACGTATTTTTAGGGTAATCTGTTGCTGACAGCCCACAGACGTTTTGGCCTTAAACCATCGTTCAAATCCAAGTCAGGATAAGATGAGTACATATTTCATTTAACCCCAATATACTTCTACAACCCTAAGCTATGAGATTTTCTTAAAGCTTTTCAACCCAAATGTCTTTTTCTCTTCACAAGAACTGTGACGACAATGCAGACAATTTCGGACAGAAAAGCTGAACAAAAGATAAACAAACCTAATTCTCTATAGTAATATCGGAAGGATGGATTTGTCAAACGCCAACGTATAATGTCGTAGATATAAAAGCAGCACAGTGAAGCGAAGGAAATAAAACACGGTACAGCAAGCGATGCAGCCACGATCGTAAGAAGATCCTTATACTCTCCAAATTCTTTTTTGTGTGTGGTTTTCATGTTCTTCACGTCAGGGGGTATTACGACAAGAATCACAGCGAACACGCATGCGAGGCCAGCACAGATGAGTGAGATTTCCAAAATGCATGCGGATAGGTATTGCAGTCGTTTGCCAATTCGCAGTCGGCACCGATATACAGAAGAGCCAATTTGCTGTCGTTGACGAAATAACCAGACAAAAACTACTGTGAGAGAAGTAAAAAAGGCTGCAATATCACAGAACAAAAACCACTGAAAGCAGGGGTCTAACGCTAGCTTGGCTGCTCCATGCTGTATAGCCCTTTTATCCTCTTCAATCCCTCCAGGCACTTGAAAGATGGCTGCAAATGTTATGGTGGCAATTAGAGATGCCACCAATGTGTCCACTTCCATACTTTTACTCTCTTTGTCCTGTAATTGCATTGAAGTGCTCCCTCCAACTTTTTCTAAGATCTCTTTAATCCTAACAGAACGGGCGTTGTTAGGAAATGCTTCAGTTATTGCAGAATGAAGAGCAATATCTAACGGAGTAAGGCCTTCCCAGTTCATGGCATTCGGGTTGACCCCTGGCCATCTCAAGAGTTCTTTTACAATCTGTTTCATCAGGTAGTAACACATCAACAATTCTATTGCTTTAAAATAAAGACATGTCAAACATTTCTAACAATGTGAATCCAATTAAACGTGTACTCAACTCACCTCGTGTCACCATTTACTTATTTAATATAGTGAATTATGGTATAGAAAGATATTTATTAAAATATTTTAAAAAATGTAATTAATGATCAAGTAAAGTGAATATTAATGCAATATGTAAAAACAATTAAATTATAAACAAATAAATGAAAGCTATATAATATTTATTAATTTGTTTACTTTTATGTAAATTAAATTTAAAAATAAATATTTTAAAATTGCAAAGAACAACAATTTTTTTGAACTCAAAATGATTAGCAATTTGCCGTCCTATAACAAAATGATCTTCAAAAAGTTTTGCAACATGATTTCTAGTGGAATTTGAAAAATGAAAACCAAAAAACATTTATTAAAATTTAAATAGAGAGCGATGCCTAACCTGTGGTTGCACTTTGTTGATGGCTGCAATATGAAAAGCTGTGTTGCCATCCAAGTCATGGTCATAGCTCACCATTTTTCTCCCTTCTTGTCCTGACTCTCGTTTAGCAAGTAGTTTCTGCACCACCCAAAGCTGATCTTGCTCTATCGCAACATGTAAAGCAGTTTTATAGTGTTTGCTACGAATGTAGACACACTCTGGCACTAACTCCAGAAACTCGTCGATTATGTCGCAGTAGCCCAACTTGGCAGCTACATGAATTGCGCACAAACCATCATCATCCATCTTCGTCAGCACCCGGTTCCGATTATTCATCACAAGACAACTGTTGAACAGGTTCAAGAAAGACGACTGATTAGTTGTCAAGATTTGACGTACTCTGTGAGGCCGTCGAAAAAGGACGGCTTCTTGAAGTGTAGAGCCATCGTCAAGACTCAACACCCTTCTCTCAGGATTTGCAGCATCACCTACAAAGGCACCGGTGCCTTGCTCTGGATCACTCGACACTTCACGGCCGGTGCCTTGCTCAAGATCCATCCTCAACCTCTAATTATTTTTAGCCTTCTCTGTCATTCCTATTTATAGGAACAAAGGCTGCACATTCGGTGTCACAAATCAAAAGTCATGGTACCGATTACAATAGTTTTTTGTTTACAGCGCGGCAGACATGTGATGACCTTTTCGAAGAGCTTATATGGGTCACCAAAGTTCCCAAACTAAAAATTTAGGCAGATTACAAGACTGATGAAACAAATAAAAGTAAAAACCTGATAAGGCATCTACACAATCCGTAATTAGTTGCTGTATTGGAAATCTTTAAAATTTTACCTTGTTTAAATAGAAGAGAATTTTTAACTTTCACGAGCGACGTCAAAACCAGTCTGGAAGAAGGTTACTTTTTAGAGGAGGAGTATTAGTTAGCTCCAATGTACCAAGGAAAAACAACAAATGAGGTGCAATGAGGCTGACGCCAAAATTAAGTTATGTCTTTTACCAACGACGTTCATGACAGCTAAGATGGAATCTCGATCTCCTCCAACTCATAATTTCGTTTGAGAGGCAAAAGTTTTGCAAGGCAATCCTATTTTTAGAGTTCTTCGGAAAAGACAGACAAAAAAAAGTGTGCCATGTGCACAGTCCTAATGATGGTTTGAAAAGTAAAAATACAAACAAGAAACAGAATTCCAAGAGAAAAAAGCAAGAGAAAACAAGAGAAAAAGCAAGAGAAAACAAGGGTGGGCCCGTGTGCTCAAGTCCGCCCATGTCTTTCCTTTTGCGCGACAATCCATAAAGTTCAGAAAAGCCACAGAAAAAAGGGTGGGCCCATCTGCTGTGCCAAGCCTCGAATTCGACGGGTATATACCCTATTTTCCATTTGAAACCGTAAATTACGGTTTTGATTTTATATTGATCGTACATTTTTATAAAGGTAAATGTATTTAAAAATCGTAAAATTTACTTATGTATATGTATATTTTTATTTCAACTTTCAACTTTCAAGTCACCATGCCTCATTAGCGAGCTGCAACTGCAAGGTAGTAAGTTGAAAGGTAATAGGTAGTGCTCTCGTGAACTTGCATTAAGTACGAATACACCCTTTTGCTGCACGGCTCCATTAATGACAACACAATAATTTAAATTAATTCCCTCTCTACTAAGCGAAGCACACAAGTCGGGTACTTTTGTAACGTATACATGTTTGCTTGTGAGATTGATGTGTATTTTTTAGCTCTTTGTTTTTTAATATGTCATGGTTCATTAATGAAAAATTCACGCGGTGACAAGAATTGTAATAACACGAGTAAATGTGACGAGATAGAGGTATTTATAGATGAGCAAGGTGCGTGTGAAAATTGTTGGATTTTTTTACAGTTTGAAAAAGTTCACGACAAAAAAAAGAGGAGAAAAACAAAAACAAAAAATAAGAGGTGAGGTTGAGTATCAATTTACTAAACATTGGTCCAACATTAATCTATTATGACACTTTTTCATCCTTACAAGGTTTATTTTACATCCATTTACAACTTCATCTAGTTACAAACAAAAAAAGAAGATTAATTTTACCATAGTATAGGCTTCAGTTTTTGCAATCGCACAACTTTAAAGGTGTGTTTTTTGATGGCATATGTGGAGGTGTTCCTTTAGCGTGTGGGTTCTTCTTAGAGGGTTGCGAACTTATTTGTTGTATCTTGTAATCTCCTTTTGGGTATTACAACCTATTTTTTTTCCCACTTTGTTTTTCTTTTGGTGAATTTGGTTTTGAATATGTTCTTTGCGTAAAGACTATTTTCTTTGAGAACGATGCATTATCTCTTGCTCTTTCTCAACACCATATGTATTAGGTTTGGGGATTCTTTAAAACCCCTTATCTTACCTAATATAAAAATAGTAAATTTTTAATTTAATAAATAAAATTATTTTATTATAAAAATAATATATATATGGTTTTTATTGAGACCATTCACTTCAAAATATTAAAATATTATATTTGTAGCAGATATTTTTATTAAATTTTTTCATTTCTTTTAAATATATTCTTCAACAGCTTGTAAGTGCTATGTTCCACAATCAGCTCCTTATTGACATCATTTTTATTAAGACATAAAATCTCACTTGACCAATAATAAATATAAAATTTAATAAATGCTCAAGTAAAACAATTTTTTTTGGTAAGTTAATAGGTATTATATTATGTCGGGAAATTATGAGGCTCCCAAATGCCTTTTACAATAGCAAAAATTTGAGGAATAACAGGCTTTAACCTTAACCCAAGAGGAAATACACAAAACCCTTAGTATAGCAGGTAGTTCTTCACCTATTACATCGGTAGTAAACACTACATCACACAAAGGAAAGGGAACCTTCATTCACTACTGAAAAGAGAACAACAAAACCATCACACAACAAAAAAGCCCTATGGGCACAAACCAGAATAAACAACATGACCATTTCCAAAATGCCTAGTTTTTTCAAAGATGATGAATCCCAGCAGTCTCAAGTCTACTGTCTTGTTATTGGAGCACACCTTGCCTATCTTCAATGTAATGTCTTTGAAAATATTTTGGTGCCAATGATCTTTCCACACACGGTAGGGATCGCCCAGTTTGATGTGAATGAGGTTTCCATTTGCATGAATAATTCTCCAATTGAATCTGCAAAAAATAACCTTTGTGTTTTTCCAAAATATTATGTTTGAAATGTCTAGTAAGCTTTGGGAGTAGGCAAGTACTCCGGGCTGGTAAGAAGTCAAAAATTTTCTTGGAAAAGGGAAATATCATGAGGCACGGGACATAGATGGCAGATATGCTGGGAGTTATGTGAAAGGACACCCACCTATTATGAAAATGATGTGGGTTGAACTTTGTGGGCAGAATAGGTTCAAGACATATCCAGGTGATCATGTGAAGGCCAACCTCTTGATAATTCCAAATAATGAAGGGAATTTGAACATGATGGATGGGACTATTCGAAGGGATAGGCCAAAAAATCATAATATTAATGACATTTTGAAAATCGGCACCAATTGTCCTAATAGGACATTTTGAAACTTCAACAATCTCACAAATTATGAGGAAAATCGTAAAGAAAATGATAGCCCTTCTATTCATTGTCAATTTTTTTAGTGATGGCTAATGCACGTACCTCCTATGTTTGCCAACTTATCTACCACCTTATTTGCTTTTATGTATGCACGGTGGAAAATGACTTCTTATTTATGAGTGACAAGTTTCCTAACCTCTTGAAGTAAAACAAAAATTAATACAATAAATAAAAACAAATAAATTATAAACAAATAAATGAAAGATGTATATAATAAATATAAATATAAAAATAAATATTTTAAAATTATTTAGTTTTATAATAAATTTAAAAATAAATATTTTTAAATGGTTAAGAAAACCTATAACTAAGATTTTTCAACAAGATTGAAAAAAAAAATTGATAATATATTTAGATAATAAAATTATTTTGAAAATACTTTTAGAAATTTACGGTTTTAAAACAAAAACAAATAAAACAATTATGTTGCAACTCGCGATGTTCCCTAGCTTGGCTGGGTTTTCAAATTTATTTTTATCTTGTTCGCTTGTGTTAGGCAGTGATGGCACTGTTTTTGAGTTGGTTGGATGTTTTTGGCCCTGGGTCCTTTTGTCCTACGGGTTTTTTCAGGTTCGATGTGGGCTTCTCCTTCTTAGAGTTGTTTTTTTGGCTGTGAATTTGATGTAATTCATATTTTTTTCTTGGGTTATGCTTTTGATTGGTTATCCTTTTGGTGTTGCTGGTTCGAAGTCTGCTCTTGTTTTGTCGGTTTGTTTGTTTTTGATTTTTTTTTATGAAGTTGTTATATCAGTTGTTGTGTCAGGTTAAGGAATTCCTTTCAAAACCCTCATTTCTTAATATTAAAAAAACATAATCAACGTGATGTAGTCTCCTGAAAAGGACGACACTTACATTATTGGTGATGTGACCTGATTTCAATCCCACTAAGGATATGTATATGTATAGGAAGTATTTACTCTATATATTGCCATCTACGTCATGGTCATCGCTCACCATTTTTGTCCGTTCTTCTGACTTCTGTTTGGCAAGTATTTTCTGCACCACCTCAAGTTGATTGTGCTCGATCGCAACACGTAGAGCGCATTTATAGTCTTTGCTACGAATGTAGCACACACTTAGACACTTCCTCCAGAAACTCGTGGATTATGTGGCAGAGAAACTCGTGGATTATGTGGCAGTATCTCAACTTGACAGCTACATGAATTGCGTACATTCCATCTCTATCCATCTCCATGATCATCAAGTTGCTCTCCATTATAAAAAAAAAACAGTTAGTTAGGTTCAAGGAAAGACCACTGTTTAGTCGTCAAGATTTGACGTACTTTGTGAGGCCGTCGTAAAAGGACGGCTGCATGAAGTGTAGAGCCAAAGATGTCTTCATCAAGACTCAACACCCTTCTCTCAAAGATGAGTTCACCAAGACTCAACACCCTTCTCTCACGAGTTGCATCAGCACCTACAGACGCAACGGTGCGTTGCTCAGGATCACTCGACACTTCACTACTGCCCATCCTCAACCTCTAATTATTTTCAGCCTACTCACTCTTGGAGAATGTTATTCTCAGCCAACAGTGAATGTTAATTAATTATATTCAGCCTTCTCACTGTTGGAGAATGTTAATGCTTAAGGATGTGATAAAGTAAAAGACTCAGTTAAGTGTTGAGGTCAATTCATTTTTAATTATAAAAACAACATTTAACTATTTTATGCTTTTATTAAATGTTAGAAAAATATCTAACTATTTTATATTCTTATTAATAAAATAACGATGCTCTATTTTTTTATTGCTAGTCATATTTTATTTTTTATTGCTAGTCATATTTTCAACACTCACTACCTTATGCATACATTGCACTCTCTGTCATTCCTATTTATAGCAACAAAGGCTGCACATTCGGTGTCACAAATCAATAATCATGGTACGGACTACACTAGTTTTTCCTTAACGGCAGCATATCAGAGGGATATATCTCTTTGGTTATATCATTCCATCCATTACTCAGAGGGATATATCTCTTTTATACAATATCTGTGGTTAGAATTTTAATGTGGTAGATATAAACTACTGGTATAAATGTGGTTCACCTCCAATGAATTATTTATATATAAATAACTTGTTCTCTTGTGTTTTATTTTTTTCCGGTAATTTTTTGTGTTTTAATATGTTAACATATTTATATATATAAAAAAATATAAAAATAAAAACTTTATTATTTATATTATTTTGTTTTGCATTCTGAGGGATTTAAGAGTGTTTTTGTAAGGAGTTATAAGAAACCATTTTTCTGCATTAATTTTTTATAAAGTTTCTTGTTCTCTAAGGTTTTTTTTAATGCATTCTAAGTGAGTCAAAACAAAGTGCAAAGAACATGGTTATGCCTTCGATAAAACAATTATGTCACATGCTTAGAACAATCTTTCTCAAATATTTAACTAAATACTATTAAAATAAATCACCGTGGATCTTATATTTACGAAATAATATTAATATCATGAAAAAATAGATTCTCATTTTATTATTATTTATATTATTTTTTTGGGTTAAAGTTTAAGTTAATTAAAAGTATAATAATTATTGAAAAAATCCATTAGGGTAACCAATGGATAGTAACATATTTCATAATATACTGCCAATTTTTAATCTTATGGTAAAATACCTTAGGAGACCCCAAGGTAAGGTCAAAAGTCAAGATATGCATAGTCCTATGGTTGAGGGAATATTAGTATAATTATATTGTATTTACATAAGGATATGCATAGCCCTAGGGTTGAGGGATCATTAGTATAATCATATTACAAATACAAGATCTTCATGTTTTCTTTAGTTAATGTTAAAAACTTAATATTTAAAATTTTAAGTCATTGTGAAACAATGGTAACTACGACATAAATGTAGAAACATAACCCAATATAAATCTCTACATTGTAATTGTCATTTCATATAATAAGACTCCATGTTGTATCATTATTGATTGTAATACCATAGTATTATGGTTCATTAAAATAATATAGGTTTATTGTATAATACTATAAGTTTATAACAATATGGTTTATTGAAATAGATGTAATATTTTTATTTTGATTTTATAAATTAGCTAAACAAACATTATCCAAAATAAATTATGCAATAATTTGCTTAAAGGATAAGTATTACAGTTCTTGAAGGATAAGAGTAAATCCTTTATGCTTAGAATGTAATTCAATGTCTATTATTATTGATATTATAATTAGTTTATTTTTAATATAATGAATTTTTTATGCGATTAAATTAGATACCATTACATCATTACCATATTACTATACTTGTTGAATTATCATACTATTTCAACCATTTGTATAATAATATTATAATTGGTATTTATAATTGTTTTAAAAAATTTAAATATAAGTTTTGCTAAAAGTTCATATTTTAACACTTAAACTTATGTGATTATATATTAATTAATCAATTAATAATAAATATGGTTAAATTTTTATAAAGTGAAATCATAAAAATATAATATATAATTTATAAAATCTTATTATATATAATCATATAAAATGTAATTAATATATTATAAAATTATTATAATTTTATATAGGTTTAGTTATATTATATATATATTTTATTAAAAAAATCTATTATATATTAATTAATTAATTAATAATAAATATGGTTAAATTTTTATAAAGTGAAATCATAAAAATATAATATATAATTTATAAAATCTTATTATATATAATCATATAAAATGTAATTAATATATTAAAAAATTATTATAATTTTATATAGGTTTAGTTATATTTTATATATATTTTATTAAAAAAATCTACAACAACCAACATACAGGCTAAGTATTCTCCTCCCAACCATGATATTTCATAAAGTTGAGAGCTATGCTTATCAATAGAGAATTTAACACAACCTTTATATCCATCGTAAAACCGAGAGCTATGCTTATTAATAGGAAATTTAACATACAATATTTGTGTCCCCTTTGCATCAGAGGTTCGAATAGGTCCAGGATCGCCTTCTCCTTCTCCACTTACACTATAAATATGGGCAAAAAGTCAACAATTTTCACCTCATTTCTACTAAAATATAGACTATTTTATTTAATAATTTAATATTAATTGTAATTTTTATATTTGATAGCGTATTATTCCTCATCTATGTAGTTCATTTTAAAATAAAATGCTTTTATGTCTCAACTACCTTTGATGAATAAAAGATACATATCATGTCCTTCTATTCCTTTAGATTCTTTGTAACCTATTCAAGAAAATGGTTAGTGTCTTTGTAATGTGTTACATGTGTTGACAAAGCTTTCACCTCATAATACTCTATGGGTTCTTCTAGTTCTTCAATTTCTTCTATCTTCTGAACCATGTGTCCTTTCTGATTTCCCTTTCATTATTCCAATTGAGGATAATTGTTTGGTCACTGAAATTGCTACTAACAAGAATTCCTTTAATATTATCGTGGTTGAAATTGACTCCCATTGTTTATCTAATTTCCTTGATTTTGGTTTCTAGGATTGTACCTGCAATAACTGGTATTATGAACTTTCTTTATGCATATCTAACAATACCATGTTCTCCGTACTTTTGCTGATGAAGCAATATTTCCTTATGGATTATATTTTGATGTCAATGCAATGTTAGTCATCTCAATTTTCATAGTGTGTTCCATCTCATATTCCTGAAATATATTGACTAAGTCATCAAAAGAAGTATCTTTGCTTAGGATTTGTAAATATGTGACCAAATGCTTATAGTTGTCTGGAAGTGCTCTCATGGTTACTTGAGTATGAAGTTCATCTTTAGGCTCTTGTCCAAGGGTTAAAATTTTCCCCTTAATATCTACTACCTTCCTTAGAAATAGCTCTATGCTTTTCCCACTGCTCATTTTCAAGGAATGTAGTTGAGTTTGAAGATGAAGAATGATGACTTTATTCTTTCCTTCGAATATTTTCTCTAAGCATGTTCAAGCTTAAGTAGATTTTTTAGTTGAGATGATATAAGATTGTATTTCATCAACGATAACAAATGTTATGATCATTAGGACTTTTGAATCATTTTCCTCAAATTTTAGAATCTCAGTATCACCTATGGTAGGTTTCTTTGTTTTCCCTTGGACGATATCCCAAAGCTTTTCATATGCCAAGATTGCTTTAAGTTTATTCTTCCAAGAGAAATAATTTGGGCCCTTGAGTAGTTGAGATTCAGCTAGGAATAATTTGTTGAATACCACTGAATTTCATTTATCAAACCTTAGATTTTATGGACTTCCTTATATCTCCCTAATGATGAGATTTCAAAACCCTAATAAGTTTTTAGGTTTTGTAGAAAGCTTACATCTATCCAATAAATTCAAAACCTGATATTTTTTTATGAATGCTAATACTACCAAGTTTTGTAGAATGCCTTATGACTCTCTAGGGTGTTTTGGATAGGATATATGAACAATATAGTGCATTTTGTAAATTATAGTTCAATTTTGGGTTTATTTTGTGAAATTTTGTAAACACCAAAATCAACTTTTCTATCTCCTTATTACTTCTATTGACCTAAGTAGTATTTCAATTTTTGAAGAGGTTTTGATGTTGGATTTATTTTGCCTCCTTCAAGTGTTTTTGAGACAACACTATTATAAAAATTCCAACCTTTGCAAATATTTAATAAACCTCTTTAAATACCCCTTATGGTTGATTTTAATGTTTTCTAATTTCTTATTTCTAATTTGATGTTGTATATCTTATAACTCCCAAATTTGGAAAAATTAGAAAACTAATTTTGCAAATAATTTAAATTTCCATAATAACCCTTATTCCTCCTAGGTTACCTTTTGCAAATATTAATAATCCTAAAATATTATTGCTTAATAAATCACTAATGCAGAATATTTTAATAGTAGATATAATATACCCTTCTAACTCCAAAAACCTTAGGTTTAAATAAAGAAAAAAATAAAATTAACCTTTACCTTAATAATCCTTCAATTATGTGAGGTGGTAGATTCATAGCTTTGTGGGCAGTCAAAGCCCTCTTTGATCAGTGTTGGTTTCCTCCTAGGATGACACTCTTCTTTCGTAAATGGCACCAAAAAACTTTACCTTTACGTTAATAATCTGTCAATGGGTAGTCAAAGCCCTCATTGATCGACATTGGTTTACTCCTAGGATGGCACTCCTCTTCCACAAATGGCATCGAAAAACTTCTTGAAATGCACTTTGCTTATGATAAAGCTCCTCCAAATGCAAGCGTTGGTTTTTCTGGTTTTATGAGAGTGTCTTAAATTCTCTCTTACACCTTTGAATGGTGTATGGCTTGAACTAGACTTTTCCTCCAAGTGATATTCAATGCATAAATACTTGAATTTGTTCTCCCTCCTTTTCCAAGATAGGCGCCTTAAATAGTATGAACTTATTGCAAGTCATGATAAGTGTCACTGGAAGTATTACAATGTAGGTGTCTTCAATGTACCTTTGACAATGATGAGGTTGGTGGTAACCTCCAAAGATTCTTAACTCCCTTCAAATGTATGTAATTCCCTTTTAGGTGAGTGCTTGGGTCTTCATAAATTTTAGGATTTTTAGAGAATTTGTGCCAAGTGGCACTCAAGGATTATGCATGTAAGCCTTCTTTCTAATACTTCAAAAATGAGCTTGCAACCTTAATTCTTTCCTTATATTTGCATCCAATGTGAGCTTACTATGTTTCTTGAGATGCAAGCTTCCTTTTGCACACTGGCTTGATGAGGATGATAGATGGCTACAACTGGATTGCTCCACAGTTCCATGGTACACTTTTGAGCTCCTTTTTGTTTGCTTCAATGGATGCCTTAAGTATAACTTCTTTCTATTCACCTTTTTATAGGTTTCGTAGCTTGTTCTAATGTTGATTTGTGCCCTTCTTTAGTGGTTGAAAGATAGTAGTATTTGTAACAGCCAATAGGTAACCCTTTTGCTTAGGTCTTATGTAGCTAATCTATCACTGAATGCTACCATTTTTTATGTAGGCACATGTGATAATACCTTCTTTCAATAGCTTCAATGTTGTAGGTTCAAGGAAAAACCACTGTTTAATCGTCAATATTTGACGTTCTTTGTGAGGCCGTCGTAAAAGGACGGCCGCATGAAGTGTAGAGCCAAAGATGAGTTCATCAAGACTCAACACCCTTCTCTCGAAGATGAGTTCACCAAGATTCAACACCCTTCTCTCACGAGTTGCATCAGCACCTACAGACGCAACGGTGCGTTGCTCAGGATCACTCGACACTTCACTACTGCCCATCCTCAACCTCTAATTATTTTCAGCCTACTCACTCTTGGAGAATGTTATTCTCAGCCAACAGTGAATGTTAATTAATTATATTCAGCCTCTTCACTGTTGGAGAATGTTAATGCTTAAGGATGTGATAAAATAAAAGACTCAGCTAAGTGTTGAGGTCAATTCAATTTTTATTATAAAAACAACATTTAACTATTTTATGCTTTTATTAAATATTAGAAAAATATCTAACTATTTTATATTCTTATTAATAAAATAATGATGCTCTATTTTTTATTGCTAGTCATATTTTCTACACTCACTACCTTATGCACACATTGCACTCTGTCATTCCTATTTATAGCAACAAAGGCTGCACATTCGGTGTCACAAATCAATAATCATGGTACGGACGACACTAGTTTTTCCTTAACGGCAACACATCATAGGGATATATCTCTTTGGTTATATCATTCCATCCATTACTCAGAGGGATATATCTCTTTTATACAATATCTGTGGTTAGAAATTTAATGTGGTAGATATAAACTACTGGTATAAATGTGGTTCACCTCCAATGAATTATTTATATATAAATAACTTGTTCTCTTGTGTTTTTTTTTTAATTTTTGTGTTTTAATATGTTAACATATTTATATATATAAAATATATAAAAATAAAAACTTATTATTTATATTATTTTGTTTTGCATTATGAGGGATTTAAGAGTGTTTTTGTAAGGAGTTATAAGAAACCATTTTTCTGCATTAATTTTTTATAAAGTTTCTTGTTCTCTAAGGTTTTTTTTTATGCATTCTAAGTGAGTCAAAACAAAGTGCAAAGAACATGGTTATGCCTTCGATAAAATAATTTTGTCACATGCTTAGAACAATCTTTCTCAAATATTTAACTAAATACTATTAAAATAAATCACCGTGAATCTTATATTTACGAAATAAAATTAATATCATGAAAAAATACATTCTCATTTTATTATTATTTATATTATATTTTGGTTAAAATTTAAGTTAATTAAAAGTATAATAATTATTGAAAAAATCCATTAAGGTAACCAATGGATGGTAACATATTTCATTCTATACTACCACTTTTTAATCTTATGGTAAAATATTATAAGGAGACCCCAAGGTAAGGTCAAACGTCAAGATATGCATAGCCCTATGGTTGAGGGATTATTAGTATAATTATATTGTATTTACATAAGGATATGCATAGCCCTAGGGTTGAGGGATCATTAGTATAATCATATTACAAATACAAGATAATCTTCATGTTTTCTTTAGTTAATGTTAAAAATTTAATATTTAAAATTTTAAGTCATTGTGAAACAATGGTAACTATGACATAAATGTAGAAACATAACCCAATATAAATCTCTACATTGTAATTGTCATTTCATATAATAAGACTCCATGTTGTATCATTATTGATTGTAATACCATAGTATTATGGTTCATTAAAATAATATAGGTTTATTGTATAATACTATAAGTTTATAACAATATGGTTTATTGAAATAGATGCAATATTTTTATTTTGATTCTATAAATTAGCTAAACAAACATTATCCAAAATAAATTATGCAATAATTTGCTTAAAGGATAAGTATTACAATGCTTGAAGGATAAGAGTAAATCCTTTATGCTTAGAATGTAATTCCACGTCTATTATTATTGATATTATAATTAGTTTATTTTTAATATAATGAATTTTTTATGCGATTAAATTAGATACCATTACATCATAACCATATTACTATACTTGTTGAATTATCATACTATTTCAACCATTTGTATAATAATATTATAATTGGTATTTATAAGTATATTGTTTTAAAAAATTTAAATATAAGTTTTTGCAAAAAGTTCATATTTTAACACTTAAACTTATGTGATTATATATTAATTAATTAATAATAAATATGGTTAAACTTTTATAAAGTGAAATCATAAAAATATAATATATAATTTATAAAATCTTATTATATATAATCATATAAAATGTAATTAATATATTATAAAATTATTATATATATATTTTTTTATGAGGAACCTTTTATATACAACATATCCACAACATGTGAGGGGAGAGATTTGAAAATTATTATAATTTTATATAGGTTTAGTTATATTTTATATATATTTTATTAAAATAATCTACAACAACCAACATACAGGCAGAGTATTCTCCTCCCAATCATGATCTTTCATGAAGTCAAGAGCTATGCTTATCAATAGAGAATTTAACACACAACCTTTATATCCCTCATAAAACCGAGAGCTATGCTTATTAATAGGGAATTTAACATACAATATTTGTGTCCCCTTTGCATCAGAGGTTCGAATAGGGCCAGCCTTACCTTCTCCTTCTCCACACTTACATATAATACACTTGTGCACATATACTCACATTACACTTGCACACTTACATGACACTTATGCATTTCTTGCACATACACACTTACATAACACTTGTGCATTTCCTACATATTATTACATTACATAAAATATTACTCACACTCTAATCTTGGACACAACCCTAATCTAATATTTACAAAGTGCACCATGAAGGTACCATAGGGGTGCATTAGCATGTACCAAATAATATAATATTCTCTAACACATATCAGGTGGAAGCTTGGATTAAAATTTATTTGATGGCAAATATGGTTGGAGAGAAATGACAAAATTTTTAGAGAAACATTTTCATCTTTGGATGGCATGACAAGTTATTTGAATCAATGTCATGAAATGTATGCTAAAGAGAAAACTCAGGTTGATATAGGGATAATGCAGAATGGGGGAAAAGTGCAAAAGGGGCATAGCAAAGTTAGTTGGAAAATACCTCCAAAAGGCTAGATTAAAATTATAACTAGTGGATTTGCAAAAGAAAATTTTGGTAGAGCTAGAATTGGAGTGGTCTGCACTAATCATGTTAGAAAAATGCTTTATTAGGAACTGTAAGGACTTGGCAGGGCCATGAACAATGAAGAAAAATCTTTAGATATCAAATTTGCTTCTATCTAGGTCGTAAGACAAGGTTATAATAGGATAATCATAGAATTAGATTCTCAAGTATTGGTAGAAGCTCTAAAGTACATAAGGAAATATGCTCTTGAGATATGGAGGTTGAAGATTCTTCTCACCCAAATTAAAGAATTGTGGAGGGAATTAGATGATGTGATTCCAATTTATGTGGGTATAACTCTAAATAAAGTGGTATATTTCCTCGATAGAATGGGTACCAAGAAGAAGGTAGGGGTTTAGTGGCACAATGGTATGCAGGGTTATGCATAAGGGGTTGGACTAGAAATGTACTTGTAAAAAAAAGGAGAATCCTATTCGAAATCAAGGTGAGTCAAGGCGAAATTTAATAAAATCAAATCAACCATCTTCACACCAAAATTTGAGGTATTTGAAGCCCTATTAAGTAAGGTCATATTTGGGGTAAATTTTAACCTATTAAATCACCTTATAACTTCACAAAACACCACCATTAGATCAGGCAGGAAAAGAGGTTTCCAATGAGTACAAATATGCCTATGTTTGAATATATATTGTGGTGAATTGACCTTAATAAAAAATAGATCGTAAAAATTTCAAGCAAATGGGCTGACGTCGAGGGTCCTCATATTCACCAATTTCCAAAGTTATAAAAGTTTATTGAAAAGTTAAAAAGAGGAAACAAATACTCTTGTTGGCTAAGACTAGAAAGAATTTCATCTCAACTTATAAATAATATTGTTTTAATATATTTTTTCAAATTCTTTTTAATATATATATATTAAAATATATATATTTTTGAAATAGGTTGAAAAGTTGAGGCATATGTGGGCCACCATATGAAATAGGTTGAAAATTTGAGGCATGTGTGGGCCAGAATTTCATGTTCCAGATAAAAAAAAGCAAAAGCTAGATGACAAAGCTAAAAAATGCATTTTCATAGGGTACAGCGAACAAGCAAAGGCATACAGGTTGTATAATCCTATGACGAAGAAACTTGTCATCAGCCGAGATGTGAAGTTCTTGGAGGATGAAGCTTGGAACTGGAAGTCAGAAACTGGTCAACCTGAATTAGTCATTATTGAACCTGTGAACTTGGAGGAAGATAGTGTGCAGCCATGTGCATCTTTAAGTAGCAACAATGGTGCCAGCAGTAGCACAACCTCATCATCCCGGTCACCTCCACTTGTAAGCAGAATTCCAAACTTGAGGACACCTGTGAAGACTCAAAGCTTGCAAGACATTTATGAGGTGACCCAAAATCTGACAAATGAAGAATATTCTGATTTTGCCTTCTTTATAGAATGTGATCCAGTGGAGTTTGAAGAGGCAAGTCAGAATTGCAAATGGGTAAATGCGATGGATGAGGAGATGGCAGCCATTGAAAAGAATGAGACATGACAGCTGACAGATCTTCCAGAAGGAAAGAAGACCATTGGGGTCAAATGGGTGTATAAAATAAAGTTTAATGCCCAAGGAGAAGTTGACAGACATAAAGCCATATTGGTGGCGAAAGGCTACAAGCAGAAGTCAGGAGTTGACTATCATGAGGTGTATGCACCTGTAGCCTGACTTGACACAGTCAAAATGATTCTGGCATTGGCAACTTAGAAAGGCTGGAGTGTGTACCAGATAGATGTCAAGTCTGATTTCCTGAATGAAGTGTTGGAAGATGATGCAGGAGCATCCCGGGGCAGAGGGCCAGAGACGAAAAAGTGTCACGATATCACGACATGTCGCATTTTCACGCTCGAAAGGAAAGACGAAGACGAAGAGTTGGAAGAGCAGACGTTTCAAATACCAGGACAACGAAGCGACACGGGAGGGCGAATAAACGGTTCTAGAAGAGGAAACAAAGGGTCACCGACTGGAAATGGAGAGCCACCCAAGATCTTTAAAAGGGCAAGCAAAGGCCTGCACAAGGGGTTGGAAAATTTTTGGAACGATAACATATTTCCATATCTTCAAAATTAAGAAATTTTCTAAAGCGCAACTCTTCTACGACTTCTATAATATTCTGCTATATTTTGAATTAAATAAAACTATTTTCTTCTCTGTAATATTGGCTCTCGATCAAGTGGTATCAGAGCAGGAGTTCCTGAGTGTGTGTGGCAGATCACCGAAAGTGAGGCAGCTTGCGCCAGGACCTATGGAAGGGTTCTGAGAAGAGAGAAGTTTGAGGCCCCTAAGTGTGTAAACAGATCACCGAACGTGAGGCAGTTTGCACCAGGATCGATTCAGATTTATGAGAGAAGTGAACAGAATGCCTCCGTGAAAGAACCGAGGTCGTGGGAGAAATGTGGTGCCTAAAGAAGATTTCAAAGCATTACAAAGGCAAGTGCAAGCCTTGCAAGAAGAGTTACGAAAAGGGGTCAAGCCAAAAGGAGAAGACCAGAGTGACGATGAAGCCTGGGAGACTGATTGTCCGTTGGATGATGAAGAAGCATTAGATCCTTCTAAAGCTAGATTGCTTAAAGCCCTATCTCAGGCCGAAAAGAGGCTAAAATTTGATGTCTCTACATATTCTGGGAATCTCAACCCAGAAGAGTTGATTGATTGGATCAACGATATGGAGAAATATTTTGAGAATGAGGAGGTTGCAGATCTAGATCCGATCAAGTATGCAAAAACAAAATTGAAAGGCCATGCTAGTTTATGGTGGAAAGGAGTGCAACTCGAAAGAAATAAAAATGGAAAATAAAAGATAACTAGATGGGACTGAATGGTAGAGAAACTGAAGAGACAATTTATTTCCACAAATTACGAGTTGGATCTGTTGAGGAGGATGTAGAGTTTGAGACAGTCAGACAATTTTGTCCAAGAATATACCAAAGAATTCCACAAGATCTCCATCAGAACTAGCCATTCAGGGGCTAATAAGGAGAAAGTGGCTAGATACATAAATGGACTAAGAATGAACATCCAGGAAGAACTCAGTTTGGTCAGGATAACCACCATAGAAGATGCATATCAGTTGGCCCTGAAGGTCAAAGAGAAAATGAACCGAAGATTCGAAGGCAAACAAAAAGGAAGGGATCATGGTGGAAGAACCGATGGAGGAAATTATAGAGACCAGAAAAAGACCGATGAAACAAGTAATCCCCAAGATAAAAAAAGGGAGAATACCTATCACCCGCGCAATCAGAACAATGGCTACCAAAGAGGAAGAGGTAGACCTGGATGTGGGTATGGAAGAGGAGCATTTCATGGAACCTGTTTCCAGTGTGGAGAAGAGGGACATCGGTCATATGAGTGTCCCCAAAACCAAGAAAGGATGGACAAGAGACCTGAGGGTCATGCCAGAGCTGCTGTGGCAGATGAAGGTGGAGAGTCAGAACACTCTAAAGAAGCAGAAGGAGGAGAAGTGCTGATGATGAGAAGAGCACTGGTGAATGAGGAAAAAGAACCAGAACAGAGGAAGAGCCTGTTTCGCATGAGGTGCAAATGTGTAGGAAAGGTCTGCAATGTTATCATTGATAATGGTAGCATAGACAACTTAGTTTCAAAGGAGATGGTGAATAAGTTGAAATTAGGGAAGAGGAAGCACCTGCATCCATATCGGATTGCATGGTTGCAGAAAGACCACAAAGCACTTGTCAGTGAATAGTGTTTGGTCAAATTTCACATTGGGAATTATCAAGATGAGGTCTTGTGTGATGTTTTGTCGATAGATGCTTGCCATTTGTTGTTGGGAAGACCATGGCAATTTGACAGACGTGCAGTGCATTATGGACATGCAAATACGTACTCTCTAACAAAAGATGGAGTATGCCACAAATTGAAGCCACTGAAGGAAGTGGATGAAAAAGTGTGCAGTAGTGCCAAAATCTGCCTGGTGGATGGCAGACAATTTTTGGATGGTCTGAAGAGGGATTCAATGTGTTATGCATTAATCCCTACTGTTAAGAAATAACAGTACACAAATGTTCCAACAGAGGTCGAACGCCTATTAGAAGAATTTCCAAACATTATATCAGATAATGTGCCTGAGGGTTTACCACCAGTGAGGAAGATCAGTCACCATATTGATTTGGTACCAGGATCGAGTTTACCCAATAAGGCAGCCCACAGAATGACTCCTATGGAAAGTGAGGAGCTGAGCAGGCAGGTCCAAGAGTTGCTGAAGAAGGGACTAATTAGGGAAAGTTTGAGTCCATGTGCAGTACTTGCAATACTTGCACCAAAGAAGGATGGAGAGTGGAGGATGTGTACATACTCTCAAGCCATTAACAAAATTACCATAAAATACAAATTTCCATTACCACGGATGGATGATATTATGGACTGTTTGAGTGGAGCCAAGTACTTCACCAAGATTGACCTGAAGAGTGGTTATCATCAGATTTGGGTTAGAGAAGGATATGAATGGAAGACAGCTTTCAAAACTAGAGAAGGTTTGTATGAGTGGCCGGTCATGCCATTTGGGCTAACCAATGCACCAAGCACATTCATGCGGTTGATGAATGAAGTGTTGAAGGAGTTTTTAGAAAAATTTGTCATTGTCTATTTGGATGATATTTTGATATTTAGCAAGACCCTACAAGAGCACCTGATGCATATCAGGAGGGTTTTTGAGAAGCTGAGGGAAGAACAGTTGTTGATAAATTTGAAAAAGTGTAATTTTGTGAAGAAAGAGTTAGTATACCTGGGATTTGTTATCTCAGTCGAAGGTCTAAAAATGGAACCAAAAAATGTGAGGGCTATCATTGAATGGCCTATCCCAAGAAATACTTTTGAGGTGAGATCATTTCATGGTCTAGCAAGTTTTTACAAGAAATTCATCAAAAATTTCAGCAGTATTTGTGCACCCCTTACATAAATAATGAGAGGGGATAAGAAAGACTTTAAGTGGACCTTAGGAGCAGATAAGAGCTTTGAGATGTTGAAGAAGAAGGTCACGGAGCAACCTATTTTAGCACTTCCAGATTTTAATAAGGTATTTCAAGTGGACTTTGATGCCAGTGGCAGCGCTATAGGAGTTGTATTGAGTCAAGAAGGTAGACCTGTTGCTTACTTTAGTGAGAAACTCAACGATGCCAACAAGAAGTATTCAGTGTATGATCAAGAGTTCTATGCTATAGTTCAGGCCCTGAAGAAGTGGAGACATTATTTATTGCCAAAAGAGTTTGTCCTATATACTGATCATCAGGCCTTACAGTATATAAATAGCTAGGGGAAACTGAACCAGAGGCACTTGAAGTGGGTTGAGTTTTTATAGAGTTACTCCTTTGTGTTGAAGCACAGGAGTGGAAAGTCAAACAGAGTTGCAGATGCCTTGAGTAGAAGGCAGAGTTTGTTGACATAATTGAAGGTGGAAGTGGTAGCATTTGATGAATTGAAGGGTTTGTATGCTGAAGATCCTGATTTTGCAGAAGCCTGGAAGGCTTGCTTGGCACCTGTTACTTTGGACAGGACCAAGTGGTTGGATTTTCTGATCCAAGATGGAATGTTGTTCAGAGGAAGTCAATTATGCATTCCAAGGAGTTCCATGAGGGAAAATCTAGTCAAAGAAAAACACAATGGAGGATTGGCTGGACACTTTGGTCATGATAAAACCATTGCCCTTGTGAGCGAGAACTACTATTGGCCGCGACTGTAGTAAGATGTGACACGATTTGTGCAGAGTTGTAGAATATGTCAGATGACGAAGGGTGTGAGACAAAACACCGGATTATATCAACCGTTACCTGTGCCAGAGAGACCATGGGAGGACGTCAGCATGGATTTTGTTCTTGGCCTACCAAGGACACAGAGGGGAAATGATTCCATATTTGTGGTGGTTGACAGGTTTTCAAAAATGGCACATTTTATTCCCTGTCAGAAAACTAATGACGACGTTCATGTTGCAAGTTTATTTTTCAAAGAAGTGGTACGACTTCATGGTCTACCAAAGAGTATCGTTTTTGAAAAAGATACCAAGTTTGTTGGGTATTTCTAGAGAACCTTATGGAAGAAACTAAAGACAGATTTGAAATTCAGTTCAGCATACCACCCACAGGCTGATGGACAAACAGAGGTGGCAAATAGAAGTTTGGGTAACCTGTTGAGATGCTTCATAGGAGATAAACCCAAGGGATGGGATTTAATTTTGTCGCAGGAAGAGTTTGCATACAACAATTCTATCAATAGGAGTATAAATAAATCTCTATTCCAGATAATATACGAAAGCATTCCAAGAAATGCTTTTGAGTTGAGGAAACTGGATATAGAGGAAAAGTGTAGTGCCAAGGCTGAGAAATTTGTAGAGCATTTGAAGAGCTTGCATGAAGAAGTGAAGAGACATATTGACAAGATGAATACTCAATATAAGACAAAGGCAGACCAAAAGCGATGGTTTAAGGAATTCGAAGTGGGAGATGAAGTGATGGTCCATTTGAGAAAGGAAAGATTTCTTGCTAAAACCTATAAAAGCTAAAGATGAAGAAGTTTGGACCGTGCAGAATCGTGGCAAAACGGGATTCAGACAATGCATATGAAGTAGAATTGCCAAGTGGGCTTAACATTTCACCTATTTTTAACATTTTAGATTTGGTGAAATACCATGAGGGGGATAGTAGTGAGACACCAAGCACAGAATTGTGGAGTATTCCAGCGTCTACTCCAACCGCAAATGAGATTGAGGAAATACTGGACACTCGAGAAGGCAAAAGTACCAGAAATAGACAGTATTTTGAATATTTGGCAAGTGGAAGGGTAGACCGGTAGAAGATGCAACTTGGTTGTCTAAAACAGAGGTTGACCGCCTGGGTCTCCCTCTAACAGTTTAAAAGTGAGGATCACTTCTCAATCTACCTCGGATGTCTGATGTAGGAGCATCCTGGGGCAGTAGAGCAATCTTGCATCAACAAAAATGTTCTAAGTGTTTTGGCAAAGAAAAAAATAATAATAATGTGTCCCGATATAGCGACAGAAAAAGTGTCGCGATATCGCGACCGAAACAAAGAAGGGAACGTGCAGAGGAAAAGATGTCGCGATATCATGACATAAAAAGTGTCGCAATATCACGACCGAAACAAAGAAGGGAACGTGCTGAGGAAAGGATGTCGCGATATTGCGACATAAAAATTGTCGCGATATCGCGATCGAAACAAGGAATAGAAGAGCAGATGCAAAACTGTCGCGATATCGCGACAGAAAAAGTGTCGCGATATTGCGACCAAAATAAGAGAGAGGAGACAGGCAAGAAAACTATTGTGATATCGCGACGTTTTTTGGTAGGCAGCTAGCGAAGATGTCACGATTAAGTGGCCCGAACAGGAAAGAGAAGACAGCTAGCGAAGATGTCACTATTTCGTGACATGTCGCGTTTTCGTGACCCAAATAGGAAAGGGAAGGCAGCTAGTGAAGATGTCACGATTTCACGACATGTCACGTTTTTGCAACCCAAACAGGAAGGAGGAAGCGACGAGCAAGGATGTCACGATTTCGGGACATGTCACGATTTCACGACCCGAAGAGGAGAGAGAGAGCCAGAAACAGAAATATCGCGATATCGCGACATGTCGCATTTTCGCGACGAAAAGGCAGAGAAGGAGCCAGAAACAGAAAAGTGTCACGATATCGCGACATGTCGCATTTTTGCGATGAAAGACAGAGAAGGAGCCAGAAACAAAAAAGTGTCGCGATATCGCGACATGTCGCATTTTCACGACGAAAGACAGAGAAAGGGCCCAAGATGAAAAAGTGTCACGATATCGCGACATGTCGCATTTTTGCGCTCGAAAGGAAAGACAAAGACAAAGACAAAGAGTCAGAAGAGCAGACGTTTCAAATACCAGGACAACGAAGTGACACAGGAGGGTGAACGAACAGTTCTGGAAGAGGAAACGAAGGGTCATCGGCTGGAAATGGAGTGCCGCTCGAGATCTTTAAAAGGGCGAGCAAAGGCCTGCACAAGGGGTTGGAAAATTTTTGGAACGATAACATATTTCCATATCTTTAGAATTAAGAAATTTTCTAAAGCGCAACTCTTTTGCGACTTCTGTAATATTCTGCTGTATTTTAAATTAAATAAAACTATTTTTCTTCTCTGTAATATTGGCTCTCGATCAGAGGAAGAGGTCTACATAGACCAGCCACTCGGTTATGAAATACAAGGGCAAGAAGGCAAGGTTCTAAATTTGAAGAAGGCCCTATATGCGTTGAAGCAAGCACCCCGAGCATGGTACAGCCGAATTGATAGCTACTTTCAGGAGAACGAGTTCACTAAATGCCAATATGAGCACACCCTGTATCTGAAAACAAATGAAGTAGGGGAGATGATAATCGTCTGCTTGTACATGGACGATCTGATATATATTGGCAATAGCAGCAGTCTATTTGAGGAGTTCAAAACAACCATGAAGACCGAGTTTGAAATGACAGACATGGGGCAGATGAAATTCTTTCTTGGCATTGAAGTTGACCAATCAGCATATGGCATCTTCATTTCTCAGGGCAAGTATGCTAAGGATGTCCTGAAGCGTTTCAAGATGGAGGACAACAAACATGCCATCACCCCAGTTGCCATTGGCTTGAAGTTGATCAAGACTGACAACGACAAAAGCGTTGATCCAACTCTCTATAAAAGGTTAGTTGGAAGCCTGATGTACTTGACTGCAACTAGGCCAGATTTGATGTTTATCGTGAGTTTAATCAGTAGGTTTATGGAGTCACCCAAAGACACTCACTGGCAAACAGGCAAGAGAATTCTGCAATATGTCAATGGCATGAGGAACCACGAACTTTACTATGCCAGACAAGACCGGCTTGAACTGATTGGCTACACTAATAGTGATTGGGCTAGTAGCATAGATGACCGAAAGAGCACCTCTAAATATGCCTTCCATTTTGGCTCCGACGTTGTTTCTTGGTCCTCGAAGAAGTAGCCAATTGTTGCTTTATCTACAACAGAGGCAGAGTATGTTGCTGCCACCTCAGCCGCTGCCGAGCGATCGGGCGAGAAGAGTTCTGAGTGAACTACATCATCTGTCGGAAGCAGCAACAACAATTTTTTGTGACACTAACTCTGTCATCGCCCTCTCGAAGGACCTAGTATTCCACGGCCGGATGAAGCACATAGATATTCGGTATCATTTCATCAGGGAGATGGTGAAATTTGATGAAGTACAGTTGCAGTTTTGCAGGTCCAAGGAGCAGGTAGCTGACATCTTCACAAAACCTTTGAAGGAGGACTTTGCCAAACTACGAGAAATGTTGGGCGTCAAAGAATTTGTGAAATCTGGTTTAAAGGAGGGTGTTGGAATTATTAAACCACCTTTCACGTCGTCCGCAAATGCTTCACCGCGAAGCAATAAAAATATGCCTCCTAAAGTTGCTTCGCTGCGAAGTAGTTCAAACCTGCCCTCTAAGGATGCTTCGTTGCGAAGCAGTAAAAACATGCCACTTGAAAATGCTTTGCAGCGAAGTAATTCCATTCCGGCAGTTCGCCCATCAAATTTGCGAAGCAACGTCCAGGCACGAGAAACGAAGGCCTGACATCACGCATGCGAGTAGGTGGGGTTGTTCGGCGATTTGTGGAAAACCCTCTTCGGCATTTAATTTTTGTCAGCCGGTTGGTGAATTATTCCCACCTCTTGTCTTCATTCTTCGTCTATAAATACCGGACCATATGTCATTTAGAAAGAGGGGAAGTGCAGAGTGGTAGAGGAGAGTAACGTCTGAACAGAGCACCAAACAGTCAGAGAAGGGAGCAGCAGCCTCCGTAAAACCTTCTTCCGTGTTTATCCTGCAAGTTATTTTGCAGATGCCTGTAATAGCTTCAGTATAAGAAGCGTTGTAATCTGCGTCCTCTGATAAATAAGATTTCTGTTATTGTGTAAACCCTCGTCTCTTATTTCTCTCAAATCTGAATTTTATTGTTTTTCTCTAAAAATCGAGCATTGCAATTGCCTTTAGAAAAACGTGTAATTCATTACTTCATTGTGTGGTTTTTCTATCTAATTTCCTCCTCAAGCAAAGTCTGGATTTATTTTATTCTGGGTGAAGACAAGCTTCGCGGGTCTCCCACCCGAAGTCAAACTTCGGGGAGTCTTTGGCCCGAAGTGACAATTTGGTCCCACTTCGCTCTAAGTAGGAGCTTCGGGATTTTATTTACCCGAAGCTGCCTCGAAGTTGTGCTTCGCAAATTTCCTGGGCAAAGCTGCCACTTCGACAGTGTTTTTCTGCGAAGCACCTTTCAACAGCCAAAACTCCCAAGTTGCCGCTTCGCATCTCCCGCAAGCGATTCTTCTTCCTCGCTTAGAAAACCTGCGAAGCTCCGTTGTTCATTTAAGTTTTGCGAAGCGTTATTTTTAATTAATGCGATTTTAATTCCTTCAGGGACCTGCCTATAAATCTTTAATCATATACTTTTTACAGTAATCTGTTGCTGGCAGCCAACGTATTTTTAGAGTAATCTGTTGGTGACAGTCCCCACACGTTTTGGCCTTAAACTATCGTTCAAATCCAAGTCAAGATAAGTACATGTTTCATTTAACCCCAATATACTTCTACAACCCTAAGCTATGAGATTTTCTTAAAGCTTTTCAACCCAAATGTCTTTTTCTCTTCACAAGAACTGTGACGACGATGCAACAATTTCGGACAGAAAAGCTGAACAAAAGATAAACACACCTAATTCTCTATAGCAATATCGGAAGGATGGATTTGTCAAACGACAACGTATAATGTCGTAGATATAAAAGCAGCACAGTGAAGCGAAGGAAATAAAACACGGTACAGCAAGCGATGCAGCCACGATCGTAAGAAGATCCTTATACTCTCCAAATTCTTTTTTGTGTGTGGTTTTCATGTTCTTCACGTCAGGGGGTATTACGACAAGAATCACAGCGAACACGCATGCGAGGCCAGCACAGATGAGTGAGATTTCCAAAATGCACGTGGATAGGTATTGCAGTCGTTTGCCAATTCGCAGTCGGCACCGATATACAGAAGAGCCAATTTGCTGTCGTTGACGAAATAACCAGACAAAAACTACTGTGAGAGAAGTAAAAAAGGCTGCAATATCACAGAACAAAAACCACTGAAAGCAGGGGTCTAACGCTAGCTTGGCTGCTCCATACTGTATAGCCGTGTTGTCGTCTTCAATCCCTCCAGGAACCTGAAAGATGGCTGCAACTGTTATGGTGGCAATTAGAGATGCCGCCAATGTGTCCACTTCCATACTTTTACTCTCTTTGTCCTGTAATTGCATTGAAGTGGTCCCTCCAACTTTTTCTAAGATCTCTTTAATCCTAACAGAACGGGCGTTGTTAGGAAATGCTTCAGTTATTGCAGAATGAAGAGCAATATCTAACGGAGTAAGGCCTTCCCAGTTCATGGCATTCGGGTTGACCCCTGGCCATCTCAAGAGTTCTTTTACAATCTGTTTCATAAGGTAGTAACACATCAACAATTCTATTGCTTTAAAATAAAGACATGTCAAACATTTCTAACAAAGCGAATAAACGTGAATCTACATTTCTAACAATGTGAATCCAATTAAACGTGTACTCAACTCACCTCGTGTCACTATTTACTTATTTAATATAGTGAATTATCGTATAGAAAGATATTTATTAAAATATTTTTAAAAATTTAATTAATGATCAAGTAAAGCGAATATTAATGCAATATGTAAAAACAATTAAATTATAAACAAATAAATGAAAGCTATATAATATTTATTAATTTGTTTACTTTTATGTAAAATAAATTTAAAAATAAATATTTTAAAATTGCAAAGAACAACAATTTTTTTGAACTCAAAATGATTAGCAATTTGCCGTCCTATAACAAAATGATCTTCAAAAAGTTTTGCAACATGATTTCTAGTGGAATTTGAAAAATGAAAACAAAAAAACATTTATTAAAATTTAAATAGAGAGCGATGCCTAACCTGTGGTTGCACTTTGTTGATGGCTGCAATATGAAAAGCTGTGTTGCCATCCAAGTCATGGTCATAGCTCACCATTTTTCTCCCTTCTTGTCCTGACTCTCGTTTGGCAAGTAGTTTCTGCACCACCCAAAGCTGATCTTGCTCTATCGCAACATGTAAAGCAGTTTTATAGTGTTTGCTACGAATGTAGACACACTCTGGCACTAACTCCAGAAACTCGTCGATTATGTCGCAGTAGGCCAACTTGGCAGCTACATGAATTGCGCACAAACAATCATCATCCATCTTCGTCATCACCCGGTTCCTATTATTCATCACAAGACAACTGTTGAACAGGTTCAAGAAAGACGACTGATTAGTTGTCAAGATTTGACGTACTCTGTGAGGCCGTCGAAAAAGGACGGCTTCTTGAAGTGTAGAGCCATCGTCAAGACTCAACACCCTTCTCTCAGGATTTGCAGCATTACCTACAAAGGCACCGGTGCCTTGCTCTGGATCACTCGACACTTCACGGCCGGTGCCTTGCTCAAGATCCATCCTCAACCTCTAATTATTTTTAGCCTTCTCTGTCATTCCTATTTATAGGAACAAAGGCTGCACATTCGGTGTCACAAATCAAAAGTCATGGTACTGATTACATTAGTTTTTTGTTTACAGCGGCAGACATGTGATGACCTTTTGGAAGAGCTTATATAGGTCACCAAAGTTCCCAAACTAAAAATTTAGGCAGATTACAAGACTGATGAAACAAATAAAAATAAAAACCTGATAAGGCATCTACACAATCCGTAGTTAGTTGCTGTATTGGAAATCTTTAAAATTTTACCTTGTTTAAATAGAAGAGAATTTTTCACTTTCACGAGCGACGTCAAAACCAGTCTGGAAGACGGTTACATTTTAGAGAAAGGGTATTAGTTAGCTCCAATGTACCAAGGAAAAACAACACATGAGGTGCAATGAGTTATGTCTTTTACCAACGACGTTCATGACAGCTAAGATGAAATCTCGATCTCCTCCAACTCATAATTTCGTTTGAGAGGCAAAACTTCAATTTTGCACGGCAATCCTATTTTTATAGTTCTTCGGAAAAGCCAGACAAAAAAAAGTGTGCCATGTGCACAGTCCTCAATTTTACACGGTAACGATGGTTTGAAAAGTAAAAATACAAACAAGAAACAAAATTCCAATCATAGTCTGAAGCCGTGTATGTCTTCAATTTTGCACGGCAATCCTATTTACCAGTTCGAAAAAAGCAAGAGAAAACAAGGGTGGGCCCATGTGCTCAAGTCCGTACATGTCTTCCCTTTTGCGCGACAATCCATTAAGTTCAGAAAAGCCACAGAAAAAAGGGTGGGCCCATGGGCTGCAGTCAGTGCCAAGCCTGGAATTCGACGGGTATATACCCTATTTTCCATATGAAACCGTAAATTACGGTTTTGATTTTATATCGTACATTTTTATAAACCATAAATTTTACAGGTCGTAAAATTTACTTATGTATAAGTATATTTTTATTTCAACTTTCAAGTCATTAGCGAGCTACAAGTGCGAGGTAAGTAGTGACTTGAGAGGTAATAGGTAGTGCTCTCGTGAACTTGCATTAAGTACGGATACACCCTTTTGCTGCACGGCCTTATTAATGACAACACAATAATTTAAATTAATTCCCTCTCTACTAATCGAAGCACACAAGGCAGGGGTACTTTTGTAACGTATGTATGCTTACTTGTGAGATTGATGTGTATTTTTTTAGCTCTTTGTTTTTCAATATGTCATGGTTCATTAATGAAAAACTCATCTATATGTATTTATAGATGAGTAAGGTTGATGTGAAAATTGTTAGGTTTTTTATAGTTTGAAGAAATTCACAACGAAAGAAAAGAGGAGAAAAATTAAAACAAAAAAAATAAGGGGCAACGTGAGTATCAATTTACTAAACATTGGTCCGCCATTAATCTATTATGACACTTGCATCCTTACAAAGTTTATTTTACATCCATTTACAACTTCATCTAGTTAAAAAAAAAGAAGATTAATTTTATTATAGTACAAATTTCAGTTTTTGTAATTGCACAACTTTAAAGGTGAGTTTTTTCTTAAATCTACAATCCGCACCTAATTGATATTTTCTTTGAGTAAGTCATTTTTATTAACATGCAAAACGGTATTTATTAATTGGTTACATGAGATTAAACCGATATATGTTAATTGATTACATGAGATTAAAATGAACATATATTTGTTGACACAATTATTTTTGATTCAATATTCTTTCACTCGATTCCTTAAAGTTAAATTATGATTTTTAGTAATTTTACAAATAGATAACCCTTTCAAAATGTAATTTTATGAATAATAATCCTTTCAAAATATTATTAATCCTTTTCCTTTATAAAAAATATGAAGTTATTATTATATTTTAAAAAGACTGAAAGGTAAATAAAATTTTACACCGTAATCCGAAAATCAATAAAAGTTTTAACTGTTGTAAAAAATCTTGTTGACAGGTTTTTTTTTTTTTTAATTCTAGTCCTGGTCGGTGCATGTCAAGTCAATAGAAGTGCATAGCAATGAATCCCAATTTCCCTAACCACCTATCAAAAGTCACTTTTTTGAAGTGCGAGGTTCACATTTTTATCACGTTATGGCTGGCCGGTATGAACTTCATTTCAGAAGAGTATAGATAATTAAAACTAGATCTACATTGCATTTTGTATCCTATTTCCACTGCTATTAAATTAGATATCTATGCCATATTTACTTACTATTTAGTCTCGTGTTTATTTGCATTTTTTTTTTTTAATTTAAAAGTAGGGTAGTGAAAGGGTTGATTTTTTACATATATTTAGTCATATTGAGTTGTTTGGTGTGGTAAACATTTGTACCCTGGTGTGAGCTACATCAACTACTTGTTTCAATTTGTTGAATCAAAGACCCATTGACATGTTTACTTGCATTTTTTTCATATAATTTTAAATTTTTAAGGTGTGAGCTACATAAACTATTTGTTTCAATTTGTTGAACCAAAGACCCATTGACATGTTTACTTGCATTTTTTTCATATGATTTTAAATTTTTAAGGCTAGCACTGTTACTCGCATTTTATTCATAAGCAAATTTTGATATTTAAGGCTAGCACCCATTAATTGTACTTTGAAGATAAGCTTTCATTATTAGGAAAAAAAAAAAATTGTACTACTATTTTTTTTCTCTTTTTGACTTTGAATGTTGATTTTTATTTTTATTTTTTGCAAAATATGAGAAGACCTTACATGTTACATTTTATTGAGGTGATTAGATATATTGATCTACCGATTAACATAGGTATAAGATGTGCACCTCAAACTAAAGTCAAGATTGCATTATTTCAAATTGATTTCAAATCAATCTTTGGAGAAGGTTAGCTCCTTAAAATTGCTTGAAACTTAAAGAAAAAAAGGAGGAAAATGACGTAGAAAATGAATTAAAGTGTACGAAATTCAACTAACAACATTATTTTCAGTTGCATGAACATAGACCACTCAATACAAAAATAATTCTAATAGACTCTACAATTGCATCTATGAAAAAAAAAATAAGCACATATGCTACAACAATCCAATGACACTCTGATCAAAACATGCCATAATAATCCATGTATGTGTGGTCTATCAGCAAGGATGCCACTTGCATTATTGGTGATGAGACCCAGGTTCAACCTCTATGACAGATGTGTATAAGCAGTATTGACCCTCGACCAAAAAAAGAAACCTAATAGAATTCACCTCAATTTTGACGGTTAATTGAAATAATCCAAACAACTTGGAACCTAAAAAAAAAATCCTCTAGTCACAACATAACCAAGCTCATTGAAAGCATTGCAACATCCAATATTTTATGCACTTTGATTTAAATAAGTCAAACAACTTCAGGCATAATAGAATTTACTTCAACTGGAATTGAAATAAGCCAAACAACATAAAGCCTAACAAAATTTACTCCTATCACAGTGTGAATGAAAATGTAGGAAGTGTAAATATTATAAAAAATTAATGGTTCTTCATATCACATCATGAATGAAAATATAGGAAGTGTAAGTATTACAAAAAATTAATGGTTCTTCTTACTACAATTAGGGTAAGTCAAACAATCTTGTATTCCATTTGAGCAACGTAAATATACAACCTATGATAGACAAACACTGAAGATTCTGACCCTTACAAATGAGGAGCATAACTCCTTATATAGCTTTTACTATGCTAAAATAAAATAAACTATTACATATAATTACTGACCAAAATTGATTAGGCATAATCTTGGACTAAGTTGGTACCGCTCAACCTCTTCATTTTACTTTGCACATCCTCTATCAAACGATTATGATTCTTGAGATGCTTGTCATGCTTCATGGAGGTGGCAGTCACTTTTCAACTTTGATAGATGCTACATAATATAACTTCTTAATACTAGAGCACCAAGTATCCTTTGTATTGCGATCCTTGAGTTCAAGATGTTGTTGCTGCATTTTTCACCTTCCAATTTTTCTTTTTTGCTTAGTGCTAGTATGTCAAAGTGCTTAGAAGTTGACCTGAGTGTTTTGATTTGTTTCTTTATGTTCCAGACTTCCTAGTGAGTTGTGTGCATTGTATTAGAGTCTTTGAAATCTTAGCTAACGTTGTCCAACAAAGTATTTCAGCTCACCTTCTTATCATCTTTTTTCCTTGCATTTGCTTGGAACTTTGAAAAGTTATGCTGACATCAACATTAAGAAATTTTGACCTAATTTTACTTTATTTAAAGCCCTAATACATTTTTCTTAGGCCAGCACAAAATATTTCAACTTATCTCCTTGTAGGTATGATAGTAGGCCAGTCTAGCTACCAACTTTTGGCTTGCAATATTAAGCCTACCTTGAATATTTTTGAGTCTAGAACCACTTGCCTCAACCCCATGATATAAGGTATTTGCAAGAATTATATTTTTGAACAAGTATTTCAAGCTTGAATGATTGTTATTCTCTTAACCTGATAAACGCCCTTTAATACTAACCTATTTCTTAACTGTTATTTGATGCTTTTGAATTTACCATGAATTTTGGGATGAACATTTTATGATCTAGCAACCTTAGACAAGCTTACGAATTATTGCCCTTCTTTTATTCCTCTATTGTCCTTGGGATTTGCCTCATAGGCATATTTTGGTGCTATTTTATAATAGCATAAGGGTATATGTCACATTACAAGCTAAATTACCAAAAGAAGGTGGCCAAATCTATTAATCCACCCCCCCCCCCGCTTAAGGGTTGTGACCATAACTATTGATTGTATTCAAACCTTGCCAATGATGAACCCCTTTTAGTTACCATAAAAAAGGATCTATGGTTCTTACTTATGGCAAGGTTTGGCTTAGCTACCACCAAAAAGACTATAAATTGTTATCTTTTTTGGTATGGTGGTTCAACATAGCCTCATGGCATAGGGAGTTTCAAATGTGCTAGCACCTTTCTTAGTAGGCCTTCATTTGTCAATATATTTGGCATCTTTATGACATCAACAAATTGATATATTGATGGAGCTTTAGGACCATTGTGTTCATCTATGAGCAATAACTTAGCTCAAACTTCCTCTTTCAGGTTAGATTTTCCTAGTATAGTAATTTTTTACTATAATATAGTAGTTCATAGGGGACTTCTGCTTGTAGAAGGCAAGGAACCTAGAAATAAAAGCCTTGTCTATTAGGCTCATAGTCTAAAAGAGACAATATTAAAACTTTTGGGAGCTAAGGAAATGGGAGAAATTTTTCTTGCTTGAAGGGAAAGTTTGCTCAAGACTCATGAAATATTGAGAAGGGTATTCTCCTTATATAGATTTATTCGACTAGAAAAAGTCATTGAATTTATTTAATTAGCCCTCTTTTTCTAACAAACTCATGAGAAGTATTTTTTCAATGCAACTAAATAAACAAAAGCATGATTATCTATCATTTCTTATCTATTTTTTGTTTCTAATATCTCCTGATCTATACAACCATCCTTCCATTTGTGCATGTGAACCACCTATTACACTTTTCCAAAAATTTATTTCATGTGAGGGCTATGTTGTTGCCTGATCTAGCTAATAGCTATAAACACTTAGTTTTTATCAACTTTATTTACATGCCACATATTTATATAAAATTTGGTAAGGTTTCCCTTGCCAATTATTTCACATGTTACCAATTCATTGAAATCAATAAAGTTCAGATCAAAATGACCCAAAATTCGTACGCTCCCACTTTTATTTTGAAACATGTGACTTGTTTGAGCCAAGATTTTTTATTGTGCAAAATTTGATAGAGTATGTACCAAATCCCATATAAGCTATAGCATTTAAACTCAACAAAGACAACTTATCTTCAACTCATGATATTTCTATGGGGTCCTCTAGGTCCTTAGGATCTTGTGCTAAATTCAATATTTGCTCTTCATGAGTTCCTAGGCATGTGTGTATTATTGCATTGAGATAGAGCATGGAAAACTCACCTTCTACCAGCAAACCCCTTGTGAACTACTTCAAATCCTCTTGATGCATTATTTGGAGCATGTGATTGGTTGAATCTTGGAATTGATTGCTGGTTAGCTTCAAAGTGTAATGAGTTCCCATGTTTAAATGGATTATTGCATTAAGATCATACAAGAAAAATATATCCTCATTTAGTGACTCATCCATTAGTTATTTTGGGTATTTTGATTGATATTCTATCTCCACTTGTGGATGCTTTGAAGCATGTTTAGCTAGATTGACACTTTTCTTCTTATATATTTCTATGTGATAGGGACTAAGCTTCTTGGCATAGTTATGAACCCTCTTTATTTTATAAGGAGTTAACATATGACTGTAGTCTAATGAAAAAGACCCTCCAATATTTATTGTGAACTACCTTGACAAACCCAATCCAAATAGTGAAGGAATATCCACCACTAGCACCTCCTAGATTACTAAGATATACAAAACCCTGTGTAGTAGCATTGGGATATCCTTTATTGCTCTCGTTGTCCAAATGGGTGTCCTATCAAGTTACAAAACATAAAAACTAGTATGGATGTATTCTAAGCCCATTTTATCACAAATAGTGTTAGGCATGGCTATTGTGGTAGCTCCAAAATCCACCATACAATTATGTAATACATAGCCTTCCATGCACAAAGACATAAAAGGATGGAGGCTTGATATTACCCACGCCAAGAGAAGGTTTGATCTTACCATGATACAATTGATTTTAGGCCAAATTGAAGTATGAGAGAGTGAGTTTGACTATTTTTGAGCTTTTTAGATTTACCTTTAACAAATCAATTTGTCTAGGAATTAATAGAACATTGTACATATTGACTCTTGAGAAATCTTCAATTCTTCTACAATGCTAAATTTGGATACTTTTTGTAACTTGTCCTCCTTTTAGATTGGTTACACAAACCACCTTTGATCTTGTTGTGCAACTTCTCGTTAATTTCTAGTTTAAAGGATATTGCAGTATCCTTAAGACTTGCTCCCTTGACTCTTGCTAATGAGATTTTATCCTTTAAATAGCTTTTAGTGTCTTTGGCCCTTGATTAGCCTTAGGTTCCTCTAACCTAGCCTACTTCTTAGGTGCTTTTAGCATATGGTAGATAACCAATGATTCTAGCCTAGTCTATTCTAGCCTTTGATAGGATTTTGACGATTTCAGCCTAGGTTGCACCTTAGGCAGGTCCTTCTACTCTTTTTGAGGCTGTGGAGGAATTTTTAACTTTGAGGGATTTGACAATAAAGGTTTGTTCTTGAACCTTGTTGATATGGAGAGTGAACTAGAAGTTGGAGGTAGGGTTATGCATAAGGGGTTGGACTCAAAATATACTTGTAAAAAATTTGTGAATCCTAATCAAAATCAAGGTGAATCATGAAGAATCCTAAGAAAATCAAATCGAGCATCTTCATACCAAAATTTGGGGTATTTGAATCCCTAAAATATAAAGTCATATTTGGGGCCACTTTTGACCTATTAAATCATCTTATAACTTCATAAAAACACCACCATTAGATCAGGGTTGAAAAGATCTTTCCAACAAGTATAAATATACCCATGTTTGGATCTATATTATGGTGAATTGACCCTAAGAAAAAATTGGTCATGAAAATTTTAAGCGAATGGGTCGATGTCGAGGGTCCTCATATTCGCCAATTTTCAATTTTGGAAATCCTAATATTCATCCAATTTGTGAATATTTGCCATTGTGCATAACCCTGGTTGGAGGCTCTTCAATTGTAAGGTTTTATTCTAGATCCTTCAACATATCCATAAGCTCTTTTGATTTTCTTTCTGCTTCTTGAGTTGCATCTAGCTAACACTAGTGCTAATAAACTACATAGGTGTTAGCATTGTGAAGATCATTACATGCTAAACACTAGTAGTTATATGAAAATATATATATTTCTTCCTCTTGTCTTTCAATAATAGCAACTTATTTTTTAGCAACATTGTTAGTAGAATCTCCTTCATCTTTTGAGATGTAAGGGTATTTTATTTGTTGATATCTAACATACCCCCTTTCAGCACTTTGTTACTTAATTGTTATAACCTTATTTGTGAGAATTTTAATTATAGATTTTAAATCTTGCATTACTACTAACTCTTTTGGCTCTAGGGTAGGAAGGGATGGCATTATGATCATAGGATTGGTAATTTGAGGATATGATTTAGGTGTAGGCACAATGACCAATGAAGAGTTTGATAAATTCAAAAGTGAAGCTTGGTAGCTCTACTAGTGGATCTTGGAAAAATATGGTATTATGACTTTGGGAGGAAGATTGCCAACTGAGATGAGTGCATTTTTAGCTGCAAAAACTAATAGAAAGACTTGAGGAAATCTTATCTCATTGGTCTACTAAATATAAAGATCTAAATACAAAATGAAATTACAAAGATAAGATATGTTGGCTTCAATTTGTGATGGCCTAATCTCTTGAGGAATTCTTCTCCAAGTCTTATTGAACTGGATATTAAAATCCATAATATTTTCTTTAGGATGCCTTTGAATAGATGTAAAATGGGTAAGTAGAGAAAGGGATCCCTTAGATCATTGAATTAAATGATAAATGGTTCAAAAATATTGGTTGCCTAAGTGTTAAAGCTTCCTTCCTAATGAATGGTAACATGCTAATATTTTACCTTTAAAAGATAGAGCAAGAAACCTGATCATCAGTTCTTCCTGGACAATATTATGGATAATAGCTAAAGTAGCTATATCTTGGTAGTGTTCATATGTTGTCTTCTTGCTACCATCCTAGGAGGGAAAAGCTTTCAAGGTAGACTAAAGAATATCATGAAGATTTGGAATATTGAGGGGTTTGACACTATTCCATCTAGGAAATATGCATCCGGCCATAATTTTTGATGGGTTTCTAACAAGTGACCATGGAGATATGGCTTAGAAAATTCTAGGAATTTAAAATGAGAAAGCACAGATAGGTGAAAGTAACTTAACTTTCCTACATGTCTAGATGGTTGGTAGTTCAAACAATTGCATTTCTAAGGTTATTTCAATAGTGGATGTTCCTTCCTTGGGTTTCCTTGGCAGATATTTGTTGCTTTACTAGATGATTATGGTGTTTCCTTCAATTCGGGTAGGAGTGGTGAAACTCTTTCTATTCGGGTGTGCATCTATTCTTCTTCGAGGGTTTTTTCTCTACATCCTTTTTATTCTTGAGGGGGACCACATACGTTTTATCTATAGTTGATATTCTCCCACAGATATCCTCAAGTCGTTGGTGGGATTCCTCTGTTCAACTCGAGTGTTGGATCTGTAGTCTAGGTTCCTAGCTTTGGGGTTTCCTATTAGCCTTATCTATTTTGTTGTTATCTCGAGGATCTCCTCTGCATTTTTTATGGTCTTTGAAGGGGGACCTCGTGCTTATGGTTACCTTCAAATAAAGCTTTCAGAAGAAGATTTGCATGTCTGGTTTTGGTGGTTTTTATTGGAGCCTGTCCTTTCGATTCTTTTAGTTCTGGGAGGATCCTATGTTATTTTGATCGATAGTGTGCTCCTTGTGTTTCTTCCTATTCTAGGTTTGTCTCACAATGTGCGAAAGGATGTTCAGGCCATCATGAATAATCATTTATTATTTGGGATAAAGGATGATCAGGTGTGTAAGGAGCCTCTACTCAAGTTTGTTGAAGGTATCAATTCAGGGAAGAAGATGTAGATCAATGAATAATTTAAGCTTGATTCGACTAGCAATAAAGGGCATAATGCATAATTGTTGGTAAATACTCCATGAAAGGAAAAAAATATGACTGCTGGGGTTGTTGGGAGCCCTACGCTTTTTCATGAAGCCTCTGATTTGAAATATCATGCTACCTTTCCAGAGTTGTTGGGTAAGTCTTCGAAGGGTTGTGGGTTTGAAGGCTTGCCTAATGAAAATAAAGCTTGCATGTCTGGTATGAGTATTGGTAGTACGAGGGGTGTTGGTGAAGGCATTAAAGGGGTTGAAAAATATTTTTTGAGGCTGCTAAGAGTAGAGGTTTTAGCAAAGGGATGATAGTAGACGGGGAAGTTTTTGGTTACCCCAATGATGATTTTTTTGAAGATGAAGCTGCCCGACTTGATAGAATGGACTTGTTACTAGTAGATATGGGTGATGATGAGTTCACATTCATTGTAGAGGAGCATGAGGAATACTTGGCAGTTATTAAAGAATGGGGTTATTCTATTTTTTATTAGGAAAATACCTTTCGAAGCAGATTTCCAGAAGTGGGTCAGGTTGAATTGGGAAGCCAAAGGAGTGTATGTCCAATTGTATTGGGGGTTAGGAGGTAGATATTTCTCATTACTTTTTGATAGTTTAGATGTTTCCCGATATGTGCTATTGTTTGGACCTTGGTCAATTAATGGATCTATGGCTTTTGTGCAATCATGGCATCCAAAATTTTATTCCAAAGATGTGTCCCAGGCTAGGTATCTTCTTTGGATAAAGTTTGTGGCTATGAAATCAGAGTTTCAAGTTATGTTTCAATCTATGGCTTAGAGGTTTGAAAGAATTTTTATTGAACCTACAACAAGCACGTCTTTCAGATTTAGTCCCAAGGTATGTGTTGAAGTAGATTTACAAAGAAAGTTGCCTAAGTCTTTGAAGATTGTTACCCAAGAAGGGGTAATTTCTCAAGAGTTACATTACCTGAATCTTACTAATGCTTGCTTTTTCTATCAATCTCAAGAACACCTCATTCGAGATTGCCCTAAGAAAAAACAACAACAAGTGAAGTAGAGGAGGCCAAGAATATTTTAGAAACCTCTGTTATTAGTGGGAATGATCAAAAAAGTAGGGATAAAAATGAGGAGCCACAAGATATGGAGACTTATTTAGGTAAATAATTAGTGATTAGTAAGAGGGTTTCAGATTGGAGGATTTTTCAAAAATGTAGAGAGGATAAGGACTCACCGTATAGGTCTTCTAAGCTGAAAAAGAGCTCATTTTCTTCTCAAGGAAAATCTAGCGAAGGAACTTTTACTTCCAAGGACAACAACCATATTAATCAGTTTATAGAGATTCAATAGAAATCTAAGTGAATATTTAGACACCCTTGAGGGTAGGAGGAAAAGCAGAAATTTAGCTATAGATAGGAGTAGGTCTCCAAAAGGAAGGTCTACTCAGCTTAGCAATCATTTTGAGGCTTTAAATGATGTTGTTTTTCAATGGAAGTTGAATTCAGTTCGTGGAATGTTCGAGGAATGTCAATTCCCCCCATAATATGTTTGGTGAGTAGTTTTTTACATAGTGTCAGTGTTGATGTTGTGTATTTATAGGAGGTCAAGGTTGATGGTTTTTCTCTCCATAGTTGTCTAAGTAAAAGTTGGAATGGGATTTGGTGGTCTTCTATGCATGATAGAGGGTTAGGTGGGGTGGTCCTTCCTGTTAAACCTTGGATGGCTACCTCGATGGTGGAATAGGGGGAGGATACTTAGGGTAGAATATGTTGGGTAATGTTTTTTGTAGTTGGTCAAGTGATTGGCATTTATTCTTTGTATGCTCATAACACCTCTGGTGAGCAGATGATCTTGTGGGTTTGGATGCAACACAATTAACCTGATGTGCATTGGATTATTGGAGGTAACTTTAATATGGTCGAATGGGATGGGCAAAGAGAAGGTGGTCAGGGAGGTTGTATTTCTAGTTCTAAAAAGAAATCCTAGAGCAGTTTGAAGGCTTTGCTTCAAATTTTTGATGCTAATTTTAGACAAAAATGTTTGGCAATAGGAGGATGGTTTACACGGTCTAATAAGAGGAGAGGTGGTGATAGAATTATAGCTTATTGGATAGGCTTTATGTGGACAACAATGTCTTTACATGTGTTGTAAGAGGAAGAAGGGATGTTTTTTTGACTTATCTACCATTGGATATGATCATTATCCAATTAGCTCTTCAATATTTTTGGGAGTTGTTGTAGTGATTGATAAGAAGCTTCCCTTAAAACTTAATGTTTCTCATTTAGATTCTAAGTCTTGTAGAGATCTTATCATTTGTGTTTGGAATTTAGAGCCTTATCTAGTTGATACTAGGTGGATTGGTTAGTGGGAGGCAACTATTAAACGTACTATGAAATTTTTGTGTGGTTGGGGAAAGTTGGTTTCTAGGAGAATAAAGGAAGATTAAAGCAACTTAGAAAATATTTAGATAATGCTAGAAGAGCTCTTGAGGTAGATCCTTTTAATGTTCAACTTAAGAAGGAGTTGTTGGTTGGGAGCATGAGATTCATTGTTATGAGGATTATATTAAAAGAGGGGAACAAATTAGGAGCAAAATTCATTGGTTGCAGCAAGAGAATACTCCCTCTCAATTATTTTTTAGTCATATTAAGAAGATTTTTTTTTTAAAAGAATTACTACTATTCACACTTCCAATGATAGGTTTATGGAGGATGATGATGGGATTAGGGCTGCTATTGAGGAGCATTTCCATAATATTTTCTCTACTTATCCTATGTCTCCAGAGGTTCTTGATGCTAGGGAGGAAATTAAGAGGAGTGTTCCAAAAAAGTGTTCAGTTTTGAGAGTGATTGTGTTGCAGCTACCTTTTCCAAGGAGGAACTGTTTGAAGCCCTCTTATAAAATGAAAGATGGTAACTCTTCGGGTCCAAATGGTATCCAAGTGGAATTTTACAAAAATTTAGGGGATGTTGTTGGTGATAATTATACTCAAATGGTTCATGAAATTTTTGATAGAGGTTCTCTTTCACCTGTTCTTAATCAGGGGTTGATTAAGCTTATTCTGAAGGGCAATAGGAAGGATACTATGGGGGGTTGGAGGCCCATCACCCTATTGAATTTTTTGTATAATATTGTTGCCAAGGCTTTGGCTCTTCATTTCAAGGATATTGTTGCTCGAATTGTGAGACGTGAAAAAACTGGTTTTGTGAAGGGGAGATTCATTTTAGACACAATTATCATGCCTTGGGAGACTTTGGAGTGGGCTCAAGAAAGTGGGAAAAAGGTGATTATGCTCAAGATTGATTTTTATAAAGCATATGATCGAGTGGATTGGTCCTTTATCTTCAGTATGTTGGAATGGCTTGGTCTGACCAGACAAGTTGTTGATAAAATTTAGGTTCTTTTTACTTTTGCCTCTGCTAAAGTTGTTAATGGTAAGCTCACTAATAAGATTAGCCTCTTCAAGTGCATCAGACAGGGTTACCCCCTTGCTCCACTTATTTTTGTGATTTTAGCAGATGCCTTGGGTTATATGTTGGAGGAGAGAAGTTGTGCTAGTTTGATTAAGGGAATTGATACTCCTGGAGGTTCTATTTTGAATAATTATTTTATGGATAATTCTTTGTTATCCTTTCAACTGGATGCTTTTTCCCTTACTAATGTTAAAATATATTTGGATTAATTTTTTAAAGCTTCAGGAGCTCTCTACTAGCCCCACATGTATGTCTTTAGATCTATGATATATTTTTAATTTATTATATGGGATCGAAACTAGCCCCACATGTATCACATAATGACCATATTGTGGTAATACAACAATTTTAAAACTATGCATGTGTTGCTTGGCAAGATTCAAACTAGGTCTCCTCCTTGAAAGTTGAGGAATATAACCAATTAAGCTAATGCTATATGTTGATTAATTTTTTAAAATATGTTTGGACTAAAATTATTTCTTTTGCTGGAAAAGTGGTAATTGTTGGGAAGGTTATTCAAGATTGTCACCTCTACTATTCCTCATGTTTTCTACCTAATGCTTCACAATTTGGGAAGCTTGAAAGACTTATTCGTGGGTTTTTATGGTCTAATTTTGATGGGTCAAAGAAAATGCCCTCTATTTCCTGGAATTTTTGCATTGTTCCCAAGGATGAAGGAGATTTGGGTTTATTGGATATCCAGATGTAGGGTAAGGTTTTGGCTATGAAATGGGTGGTTAGGGCTCTGGAAGGTTTAAAATTTATAACACTCAACATGTTGAAGGTTTAAAAGGGGCTTTTCATATCGAGGACATTGTGGGCCATCCCAACAAGTTTAAAATTAGAGGTTGTATTCTTGTTAAGAGGATTTGAGAGGCTTGGAAGACTGTTGGTTCAGTTGTTTACTAGGCTTATATGGAAGAATGTAGGGGTTGGGTTCTTCCATATAGATCTATTTGGATTTGGAAGAAGAATGGAATATATGCTTCAGAACTCCCTCGCCTTAGATGTAAGAGGCTGATTAAAAAAGGGATTGTGAAATGGTTGGATATTTGGGATTCAAGGATTGGAGGTTGGGTCAAGTGGACTGATTTATGCAGTAATTTTAAGCTGAAATATTCAGACATAGATGCTATTATGTAAATTCATTCTCTTATTTCGTTCGAGCAACATTTTAAATTAAATGGTGGGTTATCGGGTCCCATATGGCATGACCGACATTGGAGTTTTCATGTTATCATTACTTATTATAAATATGGCAATATTTAGAGCTCTTCTACCTAAGGTTTCCTTTCATATTGTGTTGAATAGGTGTTGGGGGATTGTTTGCCTTGAAAAGAATTGGAAAATGAGACTTGCCCAGATATGGAAGTTCAGGATAGCTCCTCAACTCAAAGTCTTCTTATGGTTATTAATTTTTTAGGGTATTCATTGTAAGGCTAGTTTGGTAAAATGGATGAGGATTTTAGATCAATGCAGTAGTTGTGGAAGGAAGGAAACTGTCAAACATATCTTTTGGGACTGCAAAAATTCAAAGAAAGTTTGGAATAACCTTGAGTGGACATATTTCCCTATTCTCGGGGATCGGTTTAGCTGGAAAATAGTTTTGTTTGGTGATGATTTTGGCTATCCTCAACATCTATTGGGTATGTAGGCTATCATTTAGAGTAACAACTATATATGCTATATGGAGGACCAGGTGCAGTTTGATCTTCAAGGATGAAGCACTCAGTGCTTTGATGATTGCTTCTAGGTTTGTTATTGATATCAAGGATCAATGTAGAGCGTTTAAGAGGTTGATGATGAAAGATATTAAGGATTGTTCTGCTCAGGATAAATTTGATTGTTGGATGTCCTTGAGTAGGTTTTTGTAATCTTTGTATCTGCGATGTATTATGAATTCTTTTTAGTAATATAAGTAGTATTTATTCAAATATATATATATATATATATATATATATATATATATATATATATATATATATATATATATATATATAATAGCCTCTTTAGGTATTCAATTGATAACATGAGCTTGGATAGCAAAGCTCTATTGGATTTTCCCAAAGTTTCCTAGCAAGAATTCTATCAACTTATCAAAACTCTGTCAAAGTTACCCTACATTATCTCAATGGAAAATGCTTCCATAATTTATTTTAGATAAAACTTTATTTTTGTTTACTTTTGTACTTTAAATGAAAATTTTAATTTATTTTTTCCTATGATTTATAGTAGCTTGTTGGGCTAGAAGCTTTAATCTCACTTTGTGTGGTAGTCTAGATTTATTTCTATTATTTTTAGCATCTTTTTAACATCCTTTAATTGTATATGTTGCAAAAATTAACCTTGAATGTGTTGGTTTGTAGGAGTGCTTTCATAACCACTAGCATCGATCCATAAGTAATGGACATTTATGGCAATTCTATCTATTCTTCCAAAAATATTGCAACTTAACAAATCATAGATTTCATTTAGGACTTGTGTCTTTAGATCTATGATATATTTTTAATTTATTATATGGGATCGAAACTAGCCCCACATGTATCACATAATGACCACATTGTGGTAATACAACAATTTGGCAACTATGCATTGTGTTGCTTGGCAAGATTCAAACTAGGTCTCCTCCTTGAAAGTTGAGGAATATAACCAATTAAGCTAATGCTATTTGATAAAAACTAGGATATTTTTGCTTAAGATTTTATTTTTATTAAATTTATCTTTTATTCATTGTTTTCATAACAAAATTAGGAAGTTATGACTTTTAGATTTCATCTATTTTTATTATAGTGTAAGCTTATCTTATCTTGTATGTTGCAATAAATTTATCCTTATTTTGTCTTACCTATAACTAGTATAGTCTAAAAATTTATTCTTCATCATGAATATTAGATACATATAAATTATCTTGATAGTTAATAGTGTTGAAAATTCTTAGCACACCTATTAGTGCTATAGTGCTTTCGATAATACTCTATTATAATGATTTTTTTGTAGAAGAATTAATTTATTTTTTGTTGTAGTCACTTAATATATATTTTTATTTTATTTTTTAATTGATTATATGAGATTGAAATGAGCCCCACTTGTATTAATCATCATTACATATTGGTATTACAACAACTTGACTATTATGCATGTATCACTTGGCAAGATTTGAACCTAGGTCTCCTCCTTGATAGCTAAGGAATTGAGCCATTTGAGCTAATCCAAAACCAATCTAAGATTCAAATCAATATTTATACTATTTACTCTCTTGCATAAGAAAATAATATCACAACAGATCCATCAAACTTCCCATAAAATACAATAAACAAATGAGTATGCTCATATTTTTGAGATATTATCTCTAACAATAGTTCGTCAACGTCAACAATGATATTTTTTTATCTAATTTCTATTCTTATTTTGTTGATAGACTAATGATATACTAGGAATCTCCTCAATTAAAATCTTATTCCATTATTTTAATTGTAATTTTCATCCTTTAAAAAGTGCCTTAGCCTTTGCATAGTTATCTAAAGTTCCATATGATTTTAAGTAAGCAATAAATTTTTCTTCTTATTCTTTTTGACAAACACCACTTCCACTAGATTTGATTAGATTTATATTGGAAGAACCATCAAAATTAATTTTAACAATGCCCAAATTTGAACATTTCTATTTTATATTAGATCAAATTATATATTTTCTATTAACTCTATTGTTGAAGATGACCCTTCCATGTATATTTAAATCCTATAACCAAGAGGCTATCACCTATTTTTTTGCACTTGACACTTCCCATGATGAGCACCATGTCTATAAATATTCTATAAGAGAGACACTAATATAGTTTCAAACTAGGGCATGATTTAAGATTTGTTTTTTTAAATTCTATTATTCCTTTTAAGCTATAAATTCATTCAAATAATCAAAAGATCAATCCTCCACAAAATGCATAATGCATTAGATTTAAAACAACTAATCTAACATTTCATTAAATATTTCAACATTGATGGAGCAATATATTCTCACATTTTTGAAAAAGTAACAACAAATGGTGTAAGCAAAGGGACGATGGAGAACTAAATGATCTGATGTTTCTAGATCCTTGTCACACAAGGTACACCTAAAAGGTCCAACATATCATCTTCTTTACATACTCTCTCCTATAAAAATATTGCTTTGGACTACTAACCAAAGGAACTTTTAGGCTTGAGGGAGGACCTCCAGTGACTAAACATTCTTTGAAGGGAAATTATTGGGACTAGAAAATTTTGATCAATCTAAATCCTCATATCCCAACATGAATGAGTATCCACCACCTTTGATAAATTTCAAACCAAATCATCCTTTTTCTAAAAATAGGAAAATAGGGCTCTTGAAGCATCTAATGAAGCTCCTTTCCTATTTGTTTGAGTTCTTCTCCTTCAACCAGGTTATTAATAGAAATCCATGATTTGGAGTTATTACTCACATTAGTATATTTTTTTATTTGGACCCTTATAAACTAGACATCAATTATCATTTTTGATCATAAATAAAAGATAAGAATTTAACCAAGCATCAAACCAAAAATTTCTAGAATTAACCATATAATATGTTTCTTGATCAATTACAAACTATTTGATATGAAGTTCCATGTTGGTGATCCTCTAGGTTGGGTTTCATTTTCTAAATAATTTTATTAAATCAAGAGGACCTATCCTTCCATAGTTTCCTTTAAAAAAGCTCTCTCTATTGCCTCTTTAAGAATAATAAATAGACAAGGAGATGATAGATCACATTAGGAGATCCATGAGATGATTCAAAGTATCTATCATGTGATGCATTTATCAAAATAGAATATTTGGGAGTGCTATAATAACATCTAATCCATTCAAACAAACCTTGATCAAAACTTTTTTTTAAGAATATTATGTATAAAACTATAGTAAAATTTACCATATGATTTGTTCATACCTAAATTTCTTAGCATACCTAGATTTTTCATGGAATGAAGAGAATGTATAGCCTCTTATCTGATTCTTACAGTATTAAGAATTTATTTAACATGAAAAAAACCACCTTATCCCTTTGAGATAACGTAATCTAGAATGATTTTCAATTTGTTCGCCATATTTTTTTAAATAATTTTATAAATCATATTACAAAGATGTATTGGACAAAAAATATTCAATATTTTACCTCATATTTCTTAGGAACCAATGTAATAAACATGACATTAATCTCACCTATTATAGTCTTCATTTTTTGGACACTTCAACTAAAACCATCATATCACTCTTCATCATGTCCCAAAATATTTGAAAGAAATATTATAGGAATCCATTTGGCCTAGTGCCTTGTTAGGGTGGAAAGAGAAAATTGCCTCCTATAGCTCCACCATAAATATATTTCTTGTCAATACTTAATTTTTCTCTTTATAATAATTAATGAAATATATTATAAAATATTACCTTAAGCCTTCATATCTTACTTGACATCTAACAAAATATTTGATATAGTTAACTACTTTCTTTCTAACAAAGTTGTAGCATGAAAAAAATGGTATTTATATCCCCTTCCTTGAGCCATTTCTTCCTATATTTTTTGGAACAATATGACTCCTTTTTAAATCCATAATTATAATCATAAATTAATTATTTTTCTTGCATATACATATTCTTGCACATTTCATTGATTTCTACCATCCCTTGTAAGTTTTTTAGTTTAGTTTCAATTTTCTCCTTTGCTTTTAATATGTCACCAAAATATTTGGTATTCTAAATCTTTATTTACCCCTTAAAATATTTTATCTTTTAAACAAACATATAAATAAAATATCCTTCAAAATTTGATCTATCCCAACATAACATAACCACATTGAAGAAATTAAGAACTTGAAGCCATATAAAATAAAATTGAAATACCTTTGGATAACCATTATTGAGTAAATCACATCTCAAGATAATGGGTTTATGATTTGATCTTGCTCACAATAAAATGTTTGAAGAGATTGTATACTCCATTTGCATCCATGTATTGGATAATATAAATCTATCCAACTTTTTACAATATGAAGTTGTCCAATGTATCTATTATCCCATGTATACTAAAATATTTAAGGTATAACATTCAAATATTTGGTGGCACTCTAAATAATAAAAATACATAATGAAAAGGAGGAAAGGAAGAGAAAATTAAATCACAACAAAAACCTTCAAAAAAGTACTTCATCCATCTCTAAATATGGATTTTCTACTTCACTACCATATCCTTTACTTATATATAACAAGATATATCTTGTTTGTCTTAAGATACTCTTAGTGCTTCACATTCTCTCCAAATTTGGGTGAGAATATTTCTTTTTTGTTTTTGTAATTTTCACTTGCAATTCTAGTTTTGTCCTATTTTAATTTTTGAATTATTCTTGTCTTCTTCTAGTTTTTATCCCATTCTTATCTTGTTCTAATTTTTGTATCATTTAATATCATAATTTCCAACATTCTTCCCCTTGAGATTAAGTGGGAAAATTTTCATTTTATATCTAAGTGAAATAAACTAATTCTTTATCACTACATTTGTAAAATTGTCTACATACTAATCTTTTAAATTAAAATATTTCAATTTAGCTCTCTTTTCTTGAATTAAATATCTAATAAAATGATGCTTCAAATCAATATTTTTTATGAGTTTACAAGTTTTTATGAGGTGTCTCGATCCCCTCATACTGAGTGGGGTTTGAACCTTGGAACTCTCAAAGAAACACCAAAGCCCTTACTGTTGCAGTAATATTACAACTTACTTCAAATCAATATTTTTATTTTGTATGAAAACAAGATTTACAGTCATTTGAATTATGCTCAAATTATAACAAAAAATGGTATTTAATCTATCCAGCTTTTCACCAAGGTCCTCTAGGATCTTCCTCAACAACACTATTCATGTGCTTATAGATGTAGCTACTATATACTCTACCTCTACCATAAAGAGTGAAACCATTGCTTGTTTCTTCAAACTCCAAGTTGTAAATCCATTTCACAAGGGAAAAAATTAATGTATATTTTCCTACCATCAATTGAGACTACATAGTTTGAATCAATGTATTCAACCAACTCAATATTATTGGCTAAAGTATAATGGTTTCTATAATTCAAATTTCCTTTGACATACCTAAAAGTTCTTTTATTGCTATCATATGATCTTTTGATGTCTTACAGATGAATCTTGAAACTAAAAAAACTCTATATGTAATATTTTCACTTGTTATTGTCAAGAATATAAGGTTTTCAATCAAGCTTCTATACTTCCTCTCATCCACTCTTCAACTTCCATCATACTTGAACATTCTTTTACCTTGTGCAAGTGGTGCAACGATATATTTTTAACTTTCAATGCAAAATATTTTTAAAATATAATGTGCATATTTAGATTGACAAATGAAGATTCTATCATGTGTTTGATGTATCTCCATGGTATAAAAATAATACATCAAACACAAATCACTCATTTTGAATTCTTGCATCATGGATTGCTTGAACTCTCTTTTCATTCTTGATGAACTTCCTATGAAAATTAGCTCATTAAAAATCAACCAAATAATCAAAATGTCACCACCTTTCCTTTTGTAGTATAATGTGGGATCATTCATACTTCTCATAAATCCACACTTTAAGAAGTATACATGAATTCCTTAATAACATAATTTGGTGCTTGTCTAAATTTATATAGTTTTTATTTTAACTTGTGGATATATCCTTTTTTACCTTTAACTTCAAATCCTTGTGGTTGTTCAAAAACACTTCTTTAATATTTCTAGTCAAGAATACACTTTTTACATCATGTTGATATATAGTCCATATTTTTTGGGCTATTAAGACTAAGGCCATTTTTATTGTATCTTACCTTGTAATAAGTGCATATGTCTCATCATAATCTATACAAATTTGTTGTGTATACCCTTTATCACTAATGTTTATTTGTGTCTTTTAATTTACCCATCATTATTATACTTGGTCTTGAACACTCATTTCACTCCAAATACCTTCTTGTTCTTTAGAAGATCACATAACTCCCAAGTATCATTATTTTCTATGGATTTGATCCATACCTTACAATCGGCTACTTACTCAAAACTTAATGTCTCCATTTTAGTATTGGATAATAGTGCATAGTTCAACATATTATATTCTTTTTCATTTTGTCTTTGTTCTCAAGATTTCAAAATTTTGATCCAATATTTGGAAGCTTGGATGTGATTGTAATATTTTATTCTCTTTTGTACTTATCTTTGGAGAAATATTTATGCATCCTCTTGATACTTGTGACACATTAAGTAATTTAGTTAAAATTGTCTTCTTGGTATTTTTTCTAGCTATCCATGTACAACCCTTTCATAAAAAATTACATCTCTAAACATTGTCAGATTTGGAGGCATATCATCTATATGCCTTAATGTTTTTAGAATAATTTAAAACATGTATGATTGACTCTTTGGACCTAACTTCTTCCTTTATGAGCTCTCAAAATGAACATAAGCTAAAAAACCAAACATTCTCAAGTGACCTATCAAATATTTTTCATACCATGCCTCATGAGGATTCATATTATTTATTATATGTATGGAACTTGTATTGAGAATACACACTATTCTTGTAACTACTTCATCCCATAAATAATTATTCAAATATTTTTCTAGTACCATGCTTATTTTGATCTCCATGATTGTCCTATTCTTCCTTTATGTCATTCTATTTTATTGAGGTATATAGGTTTTCCATTGTCTTCTTGTCCCTTGCTCATTACCAAATTGATTGAATTTATTGGAACAATTCTCACCACCATGATCAATTTTTTATGTTTTAATTATATATATTGTGGATTTGAATCTCTTGAATACTTTAAAAACATCATTTTTATTCTTCAAAGTATACCAATTTTTTTTGGAATGATCATTCATAGAAGCAATAAAGTAGAATGATATACCAACACTTGGTGTATGCATTGGGCCATAAATATCTGAATGGATTAGCTACAATGGATATGAATCTCTCCATAGTATTACTTATATATATATATATATATATATATATATATATATATATATATATATTGTTTTCCCTTTGTGCAACCTTCACATGTTTTACTTCCTACTTCTATGCAAGGTAGTACATGGAACATTCCTTTAGCATTCAATAAAAAAAAAGCTTAAAAATTTAGGTGACCATACCTTTCGTTCCATAACTAGTTATTGTACTCAATGGTTGTATGATACAAATTGCTTTCTTCTCTTAGTCACAGGTACAACAACCATTGTTTAGTTTCCATTTTCTTTGTCGTATATGATGAATTCTTTATTCTCAATTACTAATTTACTATTTTTTCTCTAGAATTATCCGACACTCAATATATTATACTTCAAGCTTGGTGTAAAGTAAGTATTTGAGTAAAAAACGTAGGTTTTTATACGGGATCTTGGTCCTCTCATTTCAAGGTTTAAAGTTGGATCTCGTGAATAAAATATCCAAAAATATACCACTACAACATCCCCACAAGTCTATAGTAGTGTTTTATTTATAATTTTTATTAAATGATATTTAGTTCAACTAATTATATTCTTCAACCTTTTAAAAGAAAACCCAAATTCGAGCTTTACTAAACAATACATTAATAATATTTAAGGTATTGTAACTACAATAATGTAATAATCAATTTAAAAAATACTTATAATTTCATTACTATAATTCACTTACTACTATTTACTTGTTTTTACCACCAACGAAACATATAAATCAAAGTAACCCATTAAAATAAAACTAGAAAAAAGTCTAACCACAAAATTAATTTTCTACATTCTAATAATTTGTTAAATAAAGTGGGAATGTTAGAGAGCTATTATGTAAAAATTATTGTTAACTCCTATGATATTTTTATTTGACTTTCTAGGTCAATATCATTTTGAGTTTCTTTTTCTCTTTGTTCCTGGTTTGATGGTCTTCCTCTCCTTCTTCCATTCCCACCAACAATCTCATCTTCATTAATCTCTTTTATTTATTTTTTATTTATTTTTTTTAATTTTTCATAATGAGACTTCTCTTTTAAAGATTTATGTTTCTTTAAAGAATCAAAAGTGCAAGGAATAATCTCATTATCATTTTCTTCTTTAAGTTGCCCTAAAAACTCTAAATTGCATAGATGATCCTCCATAGTCATTACTTTCTTTTTTTGGCCTGGAAACCTAAATTTCCTTGGATATCCTCCATAATATTTTCTTTATTGTATTGCTCTTGGAACCCTAAAGTGCAAGGAATACACTTTGTACTACTTTCATTTTTATTGTAAGGAGAAGATGTTATGTTACTTGAGGAAAATAAAGGTGATTTATTTGGAAAATATCATTTTTTTCTTCTAATGGTTGATTTGAGTGAACTGTAATGGCCTTTGCCATCTAATGGTGTAGAGGAGTTTTTCTTGTCACTTTCTTAGAAGTGAAAAATCCTTGATTTGACGTAGCTTCGCCTATGATATGATCTCCTTGTTTCAAATTAAAGCTACCCTCATGCCCAAAAATTTCCATCTCTTTGTCCTTCACTTTCACTTTGCAATATCTTGCCATGTGCCCAGTTTCATGACATTTGTGACATCAGAATGCAATGTTTTCTTAATCCACTTATTGATCATATTCTCTTAATTTAGATTTAATCCTAATCGACTGTGGTAAAGGTTTTTAAATATCCATGGCAACACATATTTGAGTGCATACAACATGCCTTATCTCCTTAGTAGTTGGTCCCTCTTAGAGGAATTCACCTAAAGTATTAGCAATATTCTTCAAAACCTCCTTATTGGTGAGTTGATAAGGAAGTCCAAAAAGCCTAACTTATATCAAAAGCCTTTTAATCATTTTTGCATCGATAAAAAAATTCTCACTCAAAGGTCTTAAATATAATGTATCTTTACCCCTAAACCACAGACCTTCATCCATTAATTTATCCCTTATTTCTGAATTGTAAAAAATAATAAGAAAAAATCCTTTTGGAAGAAAAGTCATGGAGTAATTTTAATTCAATCCCCATTTCAACTTTGATCCAATATAGAATCTTAGAAAAACCTGGTTAGTATCCATGGAACTTACATATTAACCCTCTGGTTTTAAGAACCATTATATCATGTTTAATCATCTCATCTTTTATAATCACTTTTGGTGTAGTATCTGCTACTTGGATAGGGTTTGGCATAGATTCACTCTTCCCCTTATTCCTAGCAATGGCATCCATACTTCCAACTAGGTCATTCTTACTTTTAGTAAGGACTTTCAGAAATGACTTTATTTCCATGTTACCTAGATTTTCTTCAACTAAATATTTTAAATTCTCTTAAGATCTGAAACAAGAAATAGTACTTGTTCCTTGATTTCACTTTACTTTCTACTTCTTGTTTCTTGTCACACTTCCTCTTTGCTCCCAACTCGCACATGATTGCACTCACTTCCAGTTTGCACTCACACTCTCACTCACTTTCGGTTGCACTCGCACTCGCTTTTGGCTGCATTCACTCTCAACTCACACTCACTTTCAGGTACACTCCTTCCGGTCGCACTCACTTCCAACTTGCACTATATTTTTATTATTACTTTAAAATAAATATAATTTTTAAATAAATTATAAAACTTTGTACAATATCATTAAAATGATAGAGTAATTTTTTTTTGTTGTGTAGGAACATTCTATAATCCCTAGCCCGTTGGGTAAAGACAAAGTCAATCAAACCCTGACCTTCTAGAGAATCTAACTAGGGTAGCCCATTGACAAACACTCAAATGCTACCAATCGACCTATCTCTTTGTGTGCAAATTTGTTTAATTTAAATACGTTTTTTTGAAAGGGGTCCTGGTCCCCTTGTAGTGGGGTTTGAACTTGGGTCTCCTAGATGAAAACCCAAAGACATACCAATACAATATTCCTCACGCGACACAAATTTTGAATTAAAATGTAGATTTTTATAAGAAATCTTGGTCCCCTCATTTTAGGGTTTAAACTTGGGTCTAGTGAATGAAAACCCAAAGACATACAATTTCGATATCTCTTACACGTCTAAAATAAGAGTAATAATTTTACTTATAACATTTATCAATTTATTATATTCTTCAACATTTAAGAAAGAGACCTAGGTTCAAATTTTACTAAAATAATACATAATTAATATTCAAGGTGTTGTAATACCACTAAAAAAAATAGTAATGTAATAAATTAAAACATGTTTTAATTCTATATAATTAATTAAAATAATTATACTTGTATTTTCATTTACACCCAACCAAAATTATAAATCATAAATAATTCATTAAAATTAAAATTAAAAAAAAAAACGACTTCCAAATAACCCATAAAAAAATTAAAATTAGTTTTGTTCGGAGGGGCGAATGTAGAAAACGACTTCCACGGGTAGATTAAAAACTACCCGTGGAAGCCATAAACTACATTCACCCCTCACGATTAAAAACTAAAATTAATAAAAATAATAATTTCTAAAATGAAAATAGAAAAAAAAAAAAAAAAAAACCGTTAGAGAGCCGTTAGGTAAGTTCATTTGAAAAAAAAAAAACCGTTAGAGAGCCGTTGGGTAAGTTCATTTGAAAAAGTACGCTTCCGTCTAGAAGCTTGCACAACAAGCTGGATGTCAAATTTTAAAAGTCATATTTCATAATAAAAGTACGGTAAAGTTGGAAGAGGCTCCTATTCCAAAGTTTGCGTTGAGCTGGCGGCTGGCGAGTGGGTAAGGTGAAGCGACAGCCTCAGCACGCAGAAGAATGAAATTAAATTTGGAAACGTATTTCATAATTAAAATACGGTAAAGTTGGAAGAGGCTCTTATTTCGAAGTTTGCGTTTAGTTGGCCGAGTGGGTAAGGTGAAGCGACAGAGGCAGAAGAATGAGGGAAGCACAGCCGCAGGGTAGAGAGCAGAGGCAGAAGAATGAGGGAAGCACAGCCGGCAGGGAAGAGAACAGGGAGGGCAGCGTAGCCAGGGCAGAGAGTAGGGAGGGCTGAGAGTAGAGAGGGGGGTCTATTTTCATTGTTTTTTTTTTTTTATTTGATGAATTTTGTTTTTATTTTTGAGCATGGCGCCATGTTATTTTTTTTCAATTTATTTTCACATTTTCAGGGTTTCAATAGGGTTTTTATGTTTTTTAAATGGTTTTCTTTTTTCTTATTTCAACTATTTTGTCTGTTTTAAATTTTACAGAGGGTTTATGAAGGGTTTGTTTATTTTATTTTAAATTTTATCGGTTTTTTTTAAAGAGGGTTGAATACAGTAGCAGAGCAAGCATTTTAAAGAAGGTTGAGTACAGTAGGAGATCAAGCAAAACTAAAAAAAATGACAGGTAAATTCTTTGATATTTGACTTGAATTTTTTTATGGAATTTTGTTTATATATACTTATTCTTAATTTATTTTTTAATAAATATTTATAAAATTTAATGTATTATTTTTTATATTTTAGATAATTTTTCATATATTATTAATAAGTAATATAATGATATTTATGTTTATTTTATTTTAAAGTAAAAATAATTAATAGTTTTAATGTATATTATGAAACTTAAATGTTATATATATACTAATATTTTCAGATTTGTTTTATTTGATTGGTTTAGATCTTTTAGTTGTAAAATTTTATTTACTAGTTTTTTAAGTTTTTAAAATTTCTTTTATTTGTATATATTTACTTTAAAAGTTTATAGGACATGTCTATTTTAGTTTTAGATTTTCTTTTTATATATTTTTAACTAAATGTGTTTATATGATTGATAAAATGTATTTATATAGGTGTTTGATATTTTCCTTATAATTGTTTAGGTTGTGTTATATTCTAATAGGTATATCAAAATTTCTTTATTATTTTATAGTATTTAAATTTATCTATTTTAATAACTTTTATTTAATATTTTATTGATAATTTTATTTTACTTTGTATAATTTTTAGTATATAAAATTTCATTTATCACTTTTTTAAATTTATATTTATATTTTACTTTTAATTTTTAAACTAGTATATTATTGATAAATTTATTTTGTTTTTTAATAATTTTTGTGTTTTTTTAGTTTTATTATTTCTTTACAATTTTGATGGTTTAAATATTTTATAACTTTTAACTTCTACAGTTTTGTTGGTTTAAATTAATTATAACTTTCAACTTTTATGGTATTAGTGGTTTTGAATTGTTAATTGTAATAAAATTATTAGTATTTTTAAATAATATTTTTCCGTATTTTTTTCACATGAGTAAAAGCATCTCATGAGATGGAAAGGGTTTTATTTTTTTAAAATCTAAATTCCATAGACCAAAATGAAAACAAAGAAACCCATATGCTGCACAAAGTCAATTAGTGGGACACCTTAATGCCGCGTGACAATGTCGTCAATTAGTGGGACACCTTAATGCCGCGTGACAATGTCTTCTTTCTTTGAATTGAAAAGCTAAAACAATGCTTGGGAACAGGACTTTATAAATACTAGCTTACTAGTTTAGTGCTGATGATATACTAGAATCTAAACTCCTACCCAATAATTACTGATGAGCAGGCAATGAGGACAGAGGTTCCTCAACAAAACCTGAAATATACACAGAAAATTTGAGAACAAATGTTCCCTACGAGTCTCTCAAAAAAAATAGACAGAGACCTTAATGGCATGCAACCAACTCAGATGCATCTTCTTCCGAAATACCTGAATGAGATGTGCATTTTTCTGTATAAGCCTCCTTACCTAGAGTATACTTGCAGCAAATGGCACTAGTAAACAATGAGAAGGTATAACATTTCATGTTAATAGGCGACATATAGAGGAATTTAAGCGATGAGCACAGATATTGAAAGGCTGATGCGGAGCCACTGTATGTGCTGTTGAAGGAGCTAGTCGGTCCAAAACTAGTGGGGATTTCTGCTTTGGGGTTTTTCACTAGATGCCCCCTCCTGATACAAACATTGAGAACACTTATCTACTAGCTATTCAGGTAACTCTTCGATAAGGAAGGCTTCAAATTTGACTGGGAAATACCTGGGGATTTTTGGTATTTCTATTTTCCTAACCGTCATAAGTGATTGCCATAATTTTTCCCCGTCCATTTGCATGCTACAAATAAAAATTCCAATTTTTAATGGGTGTTGTTCTTCAAAATTATTCTGTGTTGTGTTTCCCAATTTAGTTTCAATTTTCCAGAAGAGTTCATTGAGTTTTGAAGTATATGGTATTTTGTGTTTTGCCTTTTGCATGATCTTCCTTCTTTCATATTGGTTTTCGCCTTTCAAATTGCCGTCAACATTAGCCATATACATACAGTGTGTTTAAATATCTCTTATTGGTTGGCATTACACTTTTTAGATGTTTTCAGATTTCTTTCTTTGCCTTTAGCAATTAGAAGCATGATACTATGAAAATAATTGTTTCCCAATATTTTTACTCGTAGTTTGTCACGAACAAATTTAGACTTTTAGATGTTTTCAGGTTCCTTTCTTTTTCTTTAGCATGATACCATGAAAATAGCTGAAAATGATTGTTTACCATTATTTCTATTCGTAGTTTGTCACGAATAATTTCAGAAGTGTACTGCTAAACCGCATTGATTGGATGTGTTCTTTTAAAAGTGCAGATAAATTTTTATGAACAAAAGTTTAAAATGGACTTGGCTTTTAAGATTTTTACAAAATGCATCGATGTTACAGGCTGTTGCTGCTGGATTCGTTGCGGTGATTGATTGCGTTGCCTCCAAAATCACAGGTTCGTGGAGCCATGTTTTTTTTTTTTTGTGGGTGTAGTTTTTTAATTATAACATTCTTACGCTGTTTTAGCCATATAATTCATAATATATATACTAATTATTACTATTAAAAATATTAAATTATTTTATATTATAGGTTTTATTAGGTCTAAATTTTATGACAAAAATATGAATTAATAAAAAAAAAATTAATATTTTTATAGAGTTATTTAAAAAATTAAATATCAAAATAAATGTTTTGTTTTATAACTGTATTTGTTTTAGTTATTTAGCAGAAAATATACAAACCTAATTTCGAAAGGAAGAGTTGTAATCAGATGTAAATATCATGAGGTAGTATTTTTATGTTTTGAATGATCTATCTATTAGTTAATATGTTGTACAAAAGCCAATGAATACTTTGTTTTCATGCTTGCATCAAAAATATATATATTCAAATCCTATTTTTATTGTTTTGTAATTACAGGGCGCCTTTTCTTCGTAAAGAAGCCAAGAAGAAGAAATGAAGCAAAGTAAACAAATGTTGTATATTTTTAGTTTAGTTATAGAGGAAAGTTTTTTTTAAAAAACCAAAATTATTATTTTTATGTATATATTTACAAGTATACAATGATAATAAAAATTATTTTTTTGAGGAGAGGGGTTAAAGCCCCTTTCCAAGGCCTAAGGAATAGTCATTGGCCATGACTATTTTCTTGAGGTCTATTGTCTTGTCTTTTTTTTTTTAGATTTTCTTTTCTTTTCGTAATATATTTATTCAAATCTTATTTATAATTTGCATTCAAAGCAAAATTTTACATTTATTATTCAAATGAACAATCATATGATCCTTTTTTTGCAAGTTAAAGTTTTCTTATACATTAACTTGTTTATAATCAACATTTTCATTCATGAATTTATGCACTATTCATATTCTCATGTGTAAACTAATTACAATCATGTTTGTTAATAGACTAACATATACAACACTACAATTAACATGTAAAGTATATTCACTAACTTTTGTGCAATAAACATTTGTATTTATATATTTATGTCAAACTCACATATCTACACTTAATACATAAAATGTGAACATGCATTCACATATATAAACTATTTGCAATTGCATATTTTTTTAAAATAATTTTTAAATACGACACCTAAAAACATGTTTTGTACATTCATAGAAACATTTATATGACCCATATGTATTTCACATTCATAAGTACAATTATAAAGCTTTATGAAACTAAACTTTTTTGTATTATAATACACTATAATATACAACACTACAATTAACATCTTATGCATATTCATTAACTTTTGTGCAATAAACATTTGTATCTATAGATTTATGCACAAACTCACATATATAAACTCTTTGCAATTGCATAATTTTTGTAAATTATTTTTTAAATATGAAACACTAACATGTTTTAAATATTAAATAAATATTTATATAAGACCCACATGTATTTCACATTCATGAGCACAATTACAAAGTTTTATGCAACTAATATTTTTGTATTCTAGCATCTATGTATAACTAACATTCAATGTATAAACCACATTTACATATTTTAATATTTATGAATTTATGCCTAATTATCATTCACATGTATAAGCTATATGTTGACTTATTTAATTTCTTATTAATTACACATTTTTATGGAAGACAATTAACATATTAGGTAAATGAAGACAAATATGACCCACATTATTTCACATTTACAAATTTTTTACACCAATAATATTTGTATCCATGAATTTATGTACAAATTACATTTATAAGTTATAAGCATTCACTTTAGACTTATATCAAATAATTTCTTATGTTTATATCAAGCAATTGACATGTTATTCATATTTAAATAAACACTTGTTTAGATTGTAAGTTTTTTAAACAATTCAAGTTCACAATTATATTTATGAAATTTTATGCAACTAATATATGTTTTTATGAATGCAATTACACATTAATAAAGTTTAATGTAGTTAACATTCAAACAATTGTACTTATATATTTAAAATCTTCATAGTTGCTCTAAAGTATCTAAACTTCTTGTAATTGCATTTAACTTTATAGAATTATTTAATCATATTTGCAAATACTATATAATTAACTTATTATAGACAAATATTTTAACAATATCGTAATGTAAGTATGTAGCTCTTACAAAATTAACCTTTAAAATTCTAAGCACTTTCACTACTACGTTTTTTATTAGTATAAAATAATTAATAATTAAATGAGATTGAAATAATTAATAATAGATAAGATTGGAACTAGGATGATGAGTGAGGGTAGTTGACGAGTAAGGACGGGGTTGGTAGGGGACGATGAGTGAAGATGGGATGGGTAGGGTAGGGGAGGCCAGATAAGCTTCCACCTTCACGTGGTTGGCCTTGTTAGTAGAGAATAACTTCTTAAAAATAAGAGAAGTTATTCTTGAAGCAAAGAGAAGCTTAAACTTATAAAAAAAATTAAAAAAAAGTTAAATTAAAAAAAAAAAGCTTAAACTTAAAAAATAAAATAAAAAAGAAGCTTAAACTTTGTAGTTAAAAGTGAATTTATAAAATAATTTAATTTTAATGTTATAAATTAGGATATCTAATGGAATTTAAAAAATAAGAGAATTTATAATGGAATTTTATTTTAATGTTATAAATTAGGATATTTAATTGAATTTCAATACCAATTTTATTAAGTAGTCTTACTTTAGAGCATTGATTATTATAATTAATGCTAATTTGTTGTATTGTTTGGATATATAATTTTCTTAAAAGTATATAAATATAAAATTATTGATGGAGTATATAATTCTTTGATATATATTTTTTAAATATACATGGAATATATCTAAATAGTTAAGAAAAATAAAAAGATTTATTCTAATCTAATCTTTGAATTTATTTATCTAAAATGTTTATTGATTAATAACTTGTATCAACTAATTATTATTAGATAACTTTTGAAAAGAAAGTGTGATATTTTTATTTTATAAAAGAATTGTTCTTCATTTGTTAGAATTTTCTTAGCATTTTAATTTAATCATTGTGCATTTTATTTAATCTCTTTAATTACTTTGTGCTCATTAAAATGAATATGCTTTTGAATTATGAATTGGCAATAATATGTTGTTTATATTAAACATGTACATTTATTTAATAGTTTTTAGACTTTTTGTAATTACACACTTATTTAGACTTTTCATAATTGCATTCATGTATTTGAACATTTTAGGATTGTTTACTCATATTTGAAATTTTTTTACAATATCACAATTGAATTATGTATTCTTTTTTTTTTTTTAAAATTCTAAGCATTTTATTGATAAAATTATTAAAAACAAATAAGTTTACATCTTAGGACAATGAGTGAAGATGGGATGGCTAGGGGAGAGGCCAGGTAGGCTTCCACCATCACTAGGTCATATTAAGAAAATAAGTTATTCTTGAAGCAAAGAGAAATCCAAGCTTGTAATTTAAAAGAGAAATAGTTTTTTGAAAATTTATAATATTTTATTAATAGTGGGAAATATTTTTTAATATTATCAATTAGAATATTTCATGGAATTTTAATGCTAGTTTTATTAATTAATTTTACTTTTAAAGCATTGATTGATATAATTAGTGTCAATTAGATGATATGACATTATCCATTGTTTTATTTAGCATGTGGATATAATTTTCTTAAAAGTACATAAATATAAAATGATTTCTAGAGTATGGTTTTAAATTTTGAGCTTTGGTATTTGTCTTTTAATTATACATGGGATTAATAAAAATAAAAAATATTTCTACTTATTTGGAATTTGAATTATGTAAAAGATTAAATGACTTAAAGAAAGAAACTACTACGTTTCTTAAAAATTTTATTGATTAATAATTTGCATCAACTAATTATTATTAAATAAAATTTGAAAAGAAAGTGACTAACCACATTTTCATTTTATAAAAGAATCATTCTTCATCATTTCAAAGTGTATTGTGTCTTTTTATTTGATTTTTTTTACTTTACATCTTAAATTATTTGTAACTCAATAAAATGGATTTGCTTTAAATTTTGAGCTATGGTATTTCTCTTTTTATTATAAATCGAATATATCCAAATAGTTAATAAAAATAAAAGATTTATACTTTTGTGCAATAAATATTTGAATTCATAGATTTATGCCCAACTCACTATCTACACTTAATAAATAAATTGTGCATATGCATTCAAACATATAAATTCTTTGTAATTGCATAAATTTATAAATATATTTTTTTGTACATTCAGATGACCCATATGTATTTCATATTCATGAGCACAATTACAAATCTTTGTGCAACTAAACATTTTTGTATTCTAATACACTTATTTAGACTTTTCATAATTGCATTCATGTATTTGAACATTTTACGATTGTTTATTCGTATTTGAATTATTTTTACAATATCACAATTGAATTATGGGATGGCTAGGGGAGAGGCCGGTTAGGCTTCCACCATCACTGGGTCATATTAAAAAAATAAGTTATTCTTGAAGCAAAGAGAAATCCAAGCTTGTAATTTAAAAGAGAAATAGTTTTTTGAAAATTTATAATATTTTATTAATAGTGGGAAATATTTTTTAATATTATCAATTAGAATATTTCATGGAATTTTAATGCTAGTTTTATTAATTAATTTTACTTTTAAAGCATTGATTGATATAATTAGTGTCAATTAGATGATATGATTTCTATAGTACGGTTTTAAATTTTGAGATTTTGGTATTTGTCTTTTGATAAATAAAAAATATTTCTACTTATTTGGAATTTGAATTATGTACAAGATTAAATGACTTAAAGAAAGAAACTGCCACGTTTTCATAAAAATTTTATGGATTAATTATTTGCATTAACTAATTATTATTGAATAAAATTTTAAAAGAAAGTGACTAACGACATTTTCATTTTATAAAAGAATCTTTCTTCATCATTTCATAGTGTATTGTGTCTTTTTATTTGATTTTTTTTACTTTATATCTTAAATTATTTGTAACTCAATAAAATGGATTTGCTTTAAATTTTGAGCTATGGTATTTCTCTTCTAATTATAAATCGAATATATCCAAACAGTTAATAAAAATAAAAGATTTATACTTTTGTGCAATAAATATTTGAATTCATAGATTTATGCCCAACTCACTATCTACACTTAATAGATAAATTTTGCATATGCATTCAAACATATAAATTCTTTGCAATTGCATAAATTTATAAATACATATTTTTTTGTATATTCTGATGACCCATATGTATTTCACATTCACGAGCATAATTACAAAGCTTTGTGCAACTAAACTTTTTTGTATTCTAATACACTTATTTAGACTTTTCATAATTGCATTCATGTATTTTTTGTATTTGAAATTTTTTTACAATATCACAATTGAATTATGGTATGGCTAGGGGAGAGGCCAGTTAGGCTTCCACCATCATTGGGTCATATTAAAAAAACAAGTTATTCTTGAAGCAAAGAGAAATAGTTTTTTGAAAATTTATAATATTTTATTAATAGTGGGAAATATTTTTTAATATTATCAATTAGAATATTTCGTGGAATTTTAATGCTAGTTTTATTAATTAATTTTACTTTTAAAGCATTGATTGATATAATTAGTGTCAATTAGATGATATGACATTATCCATTGTTTTATTTAGCATGTGGATATAATTTTCTTAAAAGTACATAAATATAAAATGATTTCTAGAGTATGGTTTTAAATTATGAGATTTTGGTATTTGTATTTTGATAAATAAAAAATATTTCTACTTATTCGGAATTTGAATTATGTACAAGATTAAATGACTTAAAGAAAGAAACTACCAAGTTTTCTTAAAAATTTTATGGATTAATAATTTGCATCAACTAATTATTATTGAATAAAATTTTAAAAGAAAGTGACTAACGACATTTTCATTTTATAAAAGAATCTTTCTTCATCATTTCATAGTGTATTGTGTCTTTTTATTTAATTTTTTTTACTTTATATCTTAAATTATTTGTAACTCAATAAAATGGATTTGCTTTAAATTTTGAGCTATGGTATTTCTCTTTTAATTATAAATCGAATATATCCAAACAGTTAATAAAAATAAAAGATTTATACTTTTGTGCAATAAATATTTGAATTCATAGATTTATGCCCAACTCACTATCTACACTTAATAGATAAATTGTGCATATGCATTCAAACATATAAATTCTTTGCAATTGCATAAATTTATAAATATATATTTTTTGTATATTCTGATGACCCATATGTATTTCACATTCATGAGCATAATTACAAAGCTTTGTGCAACTAAACATTTTTGTATTCTAATACACTTATTTAGACTTTTTCATAATTACACACTTATTTAGACTTTTCATAATTGCATTCATGTATTTGAACATTTTACGATTGTTTATTCGTATTTGAAATTTTTTTACAATATCACAATTGAATTATGGGATGGCTAGAGGAGAGGCCAGTTAGGCTTCCACCATCACTGGGTCATATTAAAAAAATAAGTTATTCTTGAAGCAAAGAGAAATCCAAGCTTGTAATTTAATAGAGAAATAGTTTTTTGAAAATTTATAATATTTTATTAATAGTGGAAATATTTTTTAATATTATCAATTAGAATATTTCGGAATTTTAATGCTAGTTTTATTAATTAATTTTACTTTTAAAGCATTGATTGATATAATTAGTGTCAATTAGATGATATGACATTATCCATTGTTTTATTTAGCATGTGGATATAATTTTCTTAAAAGTACATAAATATAAAATGATTTCTAGAGTATGGTTTTAAATTATGAGATTTTGGTATTTGTCTTTTGATAAATAAAAAATATTTCTACTTATTTGGAATTTGAATTATGTACAAGATTAAATGACTTAAAGAAAGAAACTACCACGTTTTCTTAAAAAATTTATGGATTAATAATTTGCATCAACTAATTATTATTGAATAAAATTTTAAAAGAAAGTGACTAACGACATTTTCATTTTATAAAAGAATCTTTCTTCATCATTTCATAGTGTATTGTGTCTTTTTATTTGATTTTTTTACTTTATATCTTAAATTATTTGTAACTCAATAAAATGGATTTGCTTTAAATTTTGAGCTATGGTATTTCTCTTTTAATTATAAATCGAATATATCCAAACAGTTAATAAAAATAAAAGATTTATACTTTTGTGCAATAAATATTTGAATTCATAGATTTATGCCCAACTCACTATCTACACTTAATAGATAAATTGTGCATATGCATTCAAACAAATAAATTCTTTGCAATTGCATAAATTTATAAATATATATTTTTTGTATATTCTGATGATCCATATGTATTTCACATTCATGAGCATAATTACAAAGCTTTGTGCAACTAAACATTTTTGTATTCTAATACACTTATTTAGACTTTTCATAATTACACACTTATTTAGACTTTTCATAATTGAATTCATGTATTTGAACATTTTACGATTGTTTATTCGTATTTGAAATTTTTTTACAATATCACAATTGAATTATGGGATGGCTAGGGGAGAGGCCAGTTAGGCTTCCACCATCACTGGGTCATATTAAAAAAATAAGTTATTCTTGAAGCAAAGAGAAATCCAAGCTTGTAATTTAATAGAGAAATAGTTTTTTGAAAATTTATAATATTTTATTAATAGTGGGAAATATTTTTTAATGGGAAATATTTTTTAATATTATCAATTAGAATATTTCATGGACTTTTAATGCTAGTTTTATTAATTAATTTTACTTTTAAAGCATTGATTGATATAATTAGTGTCAATTAGATGATATGACTTTATCCATTGTTTTATTTAGCATGTGGATATAATTTTCTTAAAAGTACATAAATATAAAATGATTTCTAGAGTATGGTTTTAAATTATGAGATTTTGGTATTTGTCTTTTGATAAATAAAAAATATTTCTACTTTTTGGAATTTGAATTATGTACAAGATTAAATGACTTAAAGAAAGAAACTACCACGTTTTCTTAAAGATTTTATGGATTAATAATTTGCATCAACTAATTATTATTGAATAAAATTTTAAAAGAAAGTGACTAATGACATTTTCATTTTATAAAAGAATCATTCTTCATCATTTCATAGTGTATTGTGTCTTTTTATTTGATTTTTTTTACTTTATATCTTAAATTATTTGTAACTCAATAAAATGGATTTGCTTTAAATTTTGAGCTATGGTATTTCTCTTTTAATTATAAATCGAATATATCCAAACAGTTAATAAAAATAAAAGATTTATACTTTTGTGCAATAAATATTTGAATTCATAGATTTATGCCCAACTCACTATCTACACTTAATAGATAAATTGTGCATATGCATTCAAACATATAAATTCTTTGCAATTGCATAAATTTATAAATATATATTTTTTGTACATTCTGATGACCCATATGTATTTCACATTCATGAGCATAATTACAAAGCTTTGTGCAACTAAACATTTTTGTATTCTAATACACTATCATATACACAAGCTTTGTGCAACTAAATAATAAGTGAATAGATTTTATTTGTTTGTGAGACCAAGATATTCATCGAAAATTGATCATTCAAAAATGTAGGCATGCCAAATGCTCTTATGCACATAGTGGATCTGATTTCTAATCAAGCATTTGTTATAATTTGGGTCCCACCAAGCATGCCAAAACTCTTATTCTATCGATCAACATAGGTATGAGATTTGCACCTCAAAATAAAGTTAATATGGGATGATATGAAATCACTTTTAGATCAATATTTGAAGAAGACTAGCTCCTTGAAATTCTTGAAACACAAAGAGAAAATAAAAAAGAGAAAAAGGGAAAAGGGAGTAGAAATAGGATTAAAGCGGATGAAGTTCAACTAACAGTATTATTTTTAATTGTATGAATATAGACCAGTCAGTACAAACAAAAGCCTAACAAACTATACAATTGTAGTTATGAAAAATTAGCATAAGCATAGATGCTACAACAACATAGGGACACTCTAATCAAAAGAAGCCAAACAATGCTAAGCCTAATAGAATTTTTTTCAATTTCAAAGTTAATTCAAATGATCCAAACAACATAGAACCTAATAGAAATTCCTCCAATCACAACATAACTAGGCTCACTCAAAGTATTATAACATCCAATATTTCATGTGTTTTGATAAAAATAAGCCAAACAACTTTAGGCCTAGCAAATTAACTTCAAATGTAATTGAGATAAGCCAAACAATATGAAGCCTAACATAATTTATTCCTATCACAATGTGAATGAAAGTATAGGAAGTGTAAGCATTATAAAAAATTAATGGTTCTTCATAATAAAATTACGTGATGCACTTTACTAGGGCCATAACTTTTGCTCTGAGTGTTCGTTTTACCCCGTTATTTTTTTAGAACATGTTGAATGGTATGGAGAACCTAAGGAAAGTGGCCCATATGTTTTTCGGTGCGAAAATACCTCTAGGAGGCCAAAAATTAGCTTTTAATGTAATTTTAACTTTTCACAAATGAAAAGTTATCATAACTATTAGTGTAGAACTAGAGTGGGGTTGTTATCTTGGGGTAGTGGGTTTTATTGAATAATGGGTGCATGATTCTATTTTGGATGCCATCCGAGTTTTTTTTAGGGTTACTAAAAATAGCAAGTGAGTTGCTAAAAATAGAAAGTTACTAAAAATAGTAAGGGGATAGCGTAGGCTAGGGTTTTTTTTTTTGGGAGTATAAGAAGTGGGAGACTCTATTGTAAGGGGGATGGAAATTCAGTTAATGAAAAGAAGCATTTGCAAGTTTCTTTTATTGGTGTATTTTGTATGATGTATTATATTGCAATTTTACCCTTGGAGTCCATTGACGGTCTTCTGTAGTGAATTTTCATCAATTGGTATCAGAGTGGGTGAGATATCACTAGTGGAAAGAAGATGAATAGAAGAGGGATAGGGCAAGGAATATATACCCAAATGAATACGCAGATGGAGGATTTACATGTAGAAATAGCACGACCAACTGGTGTGATTAACCACATGACAGAGGCTTGTACCAATGTGGACCCAAATATGAGATCTGATAATGAGATAGTGGCTGAGGAAGGCGGATATGAGGATCACGCGGAAGAAGAACCAAACAATTTTAAAAGTAGGCTGATCCAAGCCTTGGAAGGACTTAAAGGAAGTCAATATGGAATCAAGATCAAGGTTTTCGAGTATGTTGGTGGTGGGTTAAAACCAGAGGAGCTAATTGATTGGGTAAATAGTATGGAGAAGTATTTTGAATGAAGTAATATGGCTGAGGAAAAGAAGGTGAAACTTGTGTACACGAAGTTGAAAGGGCATGCTTTAATTTGCTGGGATCATCTACAGACAAAATTACAGAGGAAAGGAAAAGTAAAGATCAAGGCTTGGGATAAGATGAAGAAGTTTCAAGAAAAGTTTGTACCTGTAGACTATTCCCAAACTTTATTTCATAGATTTCAGAACCTTCGATAGAAGGACCAAAGCATCGAGGACTACACTAATGAGTTCTACAAGCTATCTATCTGTGTGAAGCATAACAAGACCGAAGAGAAAAGGGTTGCAAGGTATGTAAATGACCTAAGTTATGTTATTCAAGATGAGTTGAGTATGCATCATACCCTTACTGTAGAAGATGCGTATCAGATGGCCTTGAGAGCCAAAGAAAAGTATAAGAGGAGTAATTATAGAAGAGGGAAGAAGGGATCAATATCTTCTCCAAATTGGGGGCATGGGGGATCTAGGTCATCAAAGGAAGAATCCTAAAATACAGAGAAACAGGAAGAGGCAGAGCAAGGTTGTGGTACCTACCAAAGAGGAAGAGAAAATAGAGGAGGTCAAGGTAATGGGGGAGGTCAAACTAGGAATGGATCATGGAAGCCATATACCTATTTTAGATGTGGTGAGGAGGGTCATCGAGCATTTGAGTGCACCCACTATGATGATGAAGATAGGAATCATGGAGGACAGACTAGAGTCAACCTAGTTGAGGAAGAGGATAGAACTGAGATAGAAGTTGTTGTAGATGCGAGTGAGAGTCTCATGATAAATATAACATTGATTGCTCCAAATAAGGAAAAAATGCAAGCAGATGAGTGTGATGAGTCATGGATATAAAAAAATATCTTCCACACAAGATGCACATCGGGAGGAAAGGTATGCAAAGTAATCATTGATGGTGGTAGTTGTGAGAATATGGTCTCTAATGCAATGGTAGAGAAAATGAATCTAAAATGTGAGAAGCAGCCACATCCCTATCGCATTTCATGTATCAAGAAAGGGAATGAAGTGACTATTGATAAGAGATGTTTGGTAAAAATCTCAATCGAGAATACTTATAAATATGAAGTTTGGTGTGATGTGGTTCCTATGGATGCTTGTCACATACTGTTGGGGAGGCCTTGGTAGTATGATAGGAAGACCATCCATGATGGGGGTCGAAATACGTACACCTTTTGGAATGATGGTGCCAAAGGTAGTATTGTTGCCTCTTCAGGAAGAAGGACAGAGCGAGAGTTTACTAACTGCAATGGAGTTTATCATAGAGGTATAAGAATCTGGTTGGTGCTATGCATTGACAATGAAGAAGATAGATGTAGAGGAGACCCCTATACCACCAGCAACATCTAGGTTGTTGAAGGACTATGCTGATGTCATACCAGATGAGTTACCTGATGGTTTACCACTAAAGAGGGATATTCAACATTACATTGATCTAATTCTTGGATCAGTTCTTTTGAACCAGGAAGCCTATTGGTTGAGCCCAACCCAGAATGCAGAGTTGAATAAGTAAGTGATAAAATTAATACGAAAAGGATTAGTAAAGGAGAGCATGAGTCCTTGTGCAACTCCTGCTATATTAACTCCGAAGAAGGATGGGTCATGGTGAACGTGTGTAAATAGCAATTCCATAAATAAAACTACTTTTAGATACAAGTTCCCAATACCTAGAGTGGATGATATGATGGATGTCTTAGCAAGGGCTAGCTACTTCAACAAGATTGATCTACGAAGTGGTTATTATTAGATCAGGATTAGAGAGGGGGATGAGTGGAATACTGCTTTCAAAACCTGATATGGGTTGTACGAGTGGATGGTGATGCCATTCGGGTTATCAAATGCACCCAATACCTTTATGCGATTGATGAATCGAGTGTTGTAGGAATACATTGGTAAGTTTGTGGTCATCTATTTTGATGATATCCTAATTTTTAGTAAAAGTGAAGAAGAGCACTTGCACCATGTGAGGTTGGTGTTAGAGTTATTACAAAAAGAGAAATTGTATGCTAATTTGAAGAAGTGCAATTTTCTTCAATAAAGTCTAGTGTTTTTGGGATTTGTAATTTCCAAGGATGGCCTAAATATGGATGAGGAAAAGGTGAGGGCAATTCTTGAATGGCCTATTCCAAGGAATGTAATAGAGGTGAGAAGTTTCCATGGTTTGGCAAATTTTTATAGGAAGTTCATTAGAAACTTTAGCAGCATTCTTGCACCCATAACAGAGTGTATGGAGGAAAAAAACTTTGTATGGACCAAAGCAGCAACTCAGAGTTTTTAAATTTTGAAGAAGAAGGTTTCAGAAGCACTTGTGCTGGTATTACCTAATTTTAACAAAATATTGGAAGTTGATTGTGATGCTTCACATGTGGGTATTGGTGCTGTGTTGAGCTAAGAGGGATGACCAGTAGCATTTTTCAGCAAAAAGTTGAATGAGGTAAGGAAAAACTAATCCACTTATGATGTAGAATTTTATGCAATTGTGCAGGTGTTGAGGTATTGACGACATTATTTGTTATCCAAGGAGTTCACATTGTACACTGACCATGAAGCCTTAAGGTATTTCAATTATCAGAAGAAATTAAACAGTAAACATGCCAAGTGGGTTTCCTTTTTTCAAGAATACTCATTTGTGTTGAAGCACAAGTCCGGTAAGTAGAATAAGGTGGTTGATGCATTAAGTAGGAGAGTACTATTGGTAACCACCATGGAGAATGCAATGGTAGGCTTTGAGGGGATTAAGGATTTGTATGAATCTGATGCATATTTTGGAAGCATTGTACAATAGTACAAAACTCCAGTTGTGGGTGAGGCTGGTCAAATATTTGTTGAGTATGTTATGCAGGATGGCTATATGTTTAAGGGGAAATAGTTGTGCATACCTGTTGGTTCCATGCGGGAGAATATCATCCATGAGATGCATAGTGGTGGTTTGGTAGGATACTTTGGCATAGATAAAACAATTGCTCTTGTGGAGAAAAAGTACTATTGGCCACGGTTGAAGAGAGATGTAATTCAATTTGTGTCTAGATGTAGATTGTGCCAAGTGGCTAAAGGTCATGTACAAAATATAGGGTTGTATACATCCTTACTAGTTCCCCTAAGATTGTGGATAGACCTAAGCATGGATTTTGTTCTCGGGATACCCTGTACTCAATGAGTACTTTTTTTGATGAAGTGGTGAGACTACATGGAGTTTCAAAGACCATCACTTCAGATCGGGATGCTAAGTTCTTGAGTCATTTTTGGAGGACATTGTGGAAGAAATTGGATACAAAGCTACAATTTAGTAGTGCTTATCATCCACAGACTGACGGATAAACTGAGGTTGTGAATCAAAGTGTGGGTAATATTCTAAGGTGCATAGTTTGTGAGAAACCATGATAATGGGATTTAGCCCCATCGAAAGCAAAATTTGCATATAATAGCTTAGTGAACCGCTCGACAAGAAAATCACCATTTCAAATTTTTTATATATAGAACCCCAAGGGTGTTCTAGATTTGGTTGAATTACCAATCCATGAGCATGTTAGTGATGACGCAGAAGCATTTGTTGAACATATACAACAATTACAAGAAGAGGTCAAAGGCAAGTTACAAAATAGTAATGCTAAGTACAAAATGACCGCTAATGTGCATAGACGTGTCCAAGTATTCCAGGTTGGGGACATGGTGATGGTTCACCTTCTAAAGGAACAATTTACCAAGGGGACATATAATAAATTGAAAATGAAGAAAATTGGCCCTTGTAGAATAGAAAATGAATGACAATGCTTATAAGGTGGAATTGCCAGTTGACCTTGATATTTCACCAGTTTTTAATGTCTCTGATTTGCATGAACTTCATGGTTATATTGAAGTTGTTGAAGAGGCAAACACCATAGCTTGGGAGAAGCAAATCCCTAAGAAGAAGAAGGAACACATTGCGCAGGTCCTTGATAGGAAAGTGATCACCACACGCAATGGTAACTATAACAAATACTTGGTATAGTGGGAAGGTTTTTCCTAAGCTGATAACACTTGGATTTCCAAGGAGGAACTAAAAAGGCTTGGCATTGACAAGCTCGAGGTATTTCATCAACATAACTCGTAGGAGTTGAGTTCATTTTCAACCAGAGGAGAATGATGCACCTTTCCAGGGCCATAACTTTTACTTCGGGTGTCTATTTTGCTCCTTTCTTTTTTTCAGAGCATGCTGAATGGCACAGAGAACCTAAGTAAAGTGGTCCATATGTTTTCAGCACGAACACACCTCTAGGAGGCCCAAAGTTAGCTTTTAATATAATTTTTAGTTTTCACAACTGAAAAGTTATCATAACTATTAGTGTAGAACTAGAGTAGGGTTGATATCTTGGGGTAGTGGGTTTTATTGAATAACTGGTGCATGATTTCATTTTGGATGCCATCCAAGTTTTTTTTTTCTTTTTTAGGGTTACTAAAAATAGTAAGGGGTAGCATAGGCTGGGTTTTTTTTTTTTTTTGGAGCATAAGAAGTGGGAGACCCTATTGTAAGGGGATGGAAATTCAGTTAATGAAAAGAAGCATTTGTAGGTTTCTTTTATTAGTGTATTTTGTATGATATTTTATCTTGCAATTTTACCCTTGGAGTCCATTGACGTTCTCCTACAGTGAATTTTCATCATTAGGGTAAGTCAAGCAACCTTGTATTGCATTTGAGCAGCATAAATATATAGCCTATGATAGGAAAACACTAACGATTTTTATCCTTAAAAATGAGGAGCACTTCTCCATATATAGATTTTTCTATGCTAAAATAAAATAAACTATTACATATAATTATTGGCCAAAATTGATCAAGCATGATCTTCAATTGATTTGGCACCACTCAGACTCTTAAAATTACTCTATGCATCCTCTATCAGACGATTGAGATTCTTGATATGCTTGCCATGCTTCATGGATATGGCAACCACTTTCTAGATTTGATAGATGCTACATGGTGTATCTGCTTATTCTTGGAGCATCAAGTGTCATTTACATTGAGATCCTTGATTTGAAGGTGCTACTATTACACCTCTCACCTTTTGGACTTTGTTTTTTCTTAGTGCTAGTATGTTTACCACTTAGAAGATAGCTTGAGTGTGTAAGGCTACTACTTTACCTTTCTTTATAGTTTGTACTTCCTATTGAGTTGCTTGCATTATGTCAAAGTCTTTGAAAGCTTGGTTAATACTATCTAGAAAAGTAATTTGAATCACCTTCTTCCTGCTTTTTTTCCTTGCATTTGACTAGAACTTTTGAAATTTGATGAGGATTGATGTTTGTTCACTCACATGACCCCTCTTTCTTCCTAGCTAGGTTTGCATAGTTTTATTTCTTGCAAATAATTGTAATGTGAGTTCTAATATTCTCACGTACACTTCTTGTGCACTAGTTGGTAGCTAGTTGGCATTTAGAAGGATTTGTTAGGATTAGTTAAGTTAAGATAGTATATAGCTATTTTAGCTAGGATTGCACATTTTGTTGCATATTTGGTTAGGATATGATTTGTTAAGTTTAGCTTATCTTATCTCTTCCCTCATATTTTGCCATACGTGAGGATTTGGTGGAGATGGTTATGTATTTTGGGTACTTCCATGCCTATATATTGCACACTCATGAATAAAGAATTTTAGTTGGATTTTCAACCTTTTTATTGGTATCAGAGCCTTAGTTCTTTTGCACTGGGCTTGTGAGTGGAGGAGAAAAGGAAGAGAAGTATTGAGAGTAAGTTTGCTTCATGGTAAACTATTTCTCATGAGGGCTAGGTCTAATTCTTTATAGCATCTGAATACCATTCATTGGAGAAAGTTCCTTCAACAACAAACCCATCATTCCAACTTCCTTTGTATGCTTAGAAAGTATAGGAAGAGTTTACCTCATTTTCTATATTACAAAAATCCTTTGGCAGGATTGGATTTCAGCTAAGGTGAGATGTTGTTAAGGGTACTGCAAGCACCTACCACTTTAGAGTCTTGAATATTGGGGCCATCACTAATGTTAGTCATGTGTTGACTGGTTCTAGATTACCTTTCAAATGCTAGTCACGTGTTGATCAAATATTGGAAGTTGTGCTACTTCTTTGTAGGGTTTGAGTAATTTTAATAGTTTTGAGGTGAATTACAGTTTTGCCTTAGTTAATCATATTTTGGTACAATTTGAGCCAATAGTGCTTTTAAAATAATATTATATTCCTCATTGGATATATATTATTTTATGTAAAATTATCTATTTTACCACTTTTTTGTAGGTGACCATTGTAGGAGGACAACTTTTCATGATTTGAAAATTTTTCTTTATTGGTGATCACCTACTACAAACCACCGACTGGTGACCAGTAGGCAGCCGACCATGACATCACGCCCCATTTTATTTTTATAGTTGGTCGATGATGTTGACGGTTTATTTTTTTGTTGTCGACCTTTAGTGAAGTGGGACGAAGGCATAATGCCTTGTGCTTGTCATTTTTCAATAGGCACGTTGGTCCTTGCAATCACACTATCACTTGATAGGCATGACAAAAACTATCACCTATTAGGATCCATGCCTTGTCACCTATCAAGGCATCATGCTTGCCCATTACAGGTGCAAATCCATTTACATGCACTTTACAGGCACGTTCATACTTGCATTGGAACAAGCATTGTGTTGGTAGTGTTGCGTGCAACAATGCCTTATATACGTACATACTTTGCAGTGCCTAGGTGATAAGCAATCACCTGGTTGACCAACCGATTGCCATTGAATTCCATACAAAATCACAAACCACTTTCATGCCTAAAATAGAAGATTCACATCTTGGGAGGAGTGCTTTTTTTGTTCATGGAATTTCATGCAACCATCAAATTTTTCTAGGTAAATCTTCTCGACCAGTATGTAGTGGAGTACAACAACATTTGACAATTTCGACAAGCAGGGTAAAAGTTGGATTAATTTAATTTTTGCCATTATAAGGTTTATTTTGCATGTAATATTTTTAATTTATTATTTTATTTTTAAATATCTTAACTAATCAAATTGATTAAGTAATTCCTTTTATTAATTAAGTTATTTTTAAATTAATATATTAGTAAAATTAAACCTTATTTTAGACTTAAATTTTCCAAATTACAAGCATTTTTCTAATATTTCAAGCTTTTCTTCCACCACCAGCAAGTTTCAAATTTGGGAAGAAGATTTGTTAATATGCATTCAAATTAGATTGACAAGAGTATTTTGCTTGTAATTAGCCTAGGAGTTATTTCATTTAAGGGAAACAAATTGTAACAAGGTACACAAAATTTACCTTGCTTTAAGTGTATTTTTTCCTTTTCTCCTAGCTTATACCCGTTTTTATATGGCCTAAAATTTGGTTGCCCAAATGGTAGAATTGGCTCATGTTTTAAATATACTTGCAGGTAAGAAAAATAAAACTACTTTGGCACAAGTTGTAAGTAGCCTTTCTGACAAGGTTAACAATATTAGTATACAAAATGCTACTGATGTCAATATTTACAATAATGACCCTCTATCAAAGGCTCGGTGTGAAGTTCCATTATATGATGGGTCAAGAAATCTAGATGTCTTGCACTCACACTCAAGATGATGATAGGGTCCCATTTGCAAAGCTTAAGCTTTTAGGCTTAGCTAAGGTTTTAGTCAAACAAAAAGAAGGCCAAGATGCCCTTACCACTTGGGAGAATCTTGTGAAAGCACTTAAGCAAAATTTATATCCCTCAAATTGCCAAAAATAATTGGTTATTAAGTGGTTTCATTTTTTACAGGGAACTAACATGTCCGTACAAGACTACATCTTTCAATTTAACAGGTATCACATCCTTCTTGATGTGGATGATGAAGTAGCAGCTTTGATTCTCAAATTTTAGAGTGGGATTTTGGAGCACCTGTATAGAGAGATTATGTATGTTCCTATGGAGACCTTGGACCTAGCTTTCAACCATGTGCAACTTGCGAAAGATAATTTTTTGGCACAATCAAAGGGGTTTTGTCCTCCTATTTTAGTTTTTGGAAGTTCATAAAAAGGGAATGGTTCTTATTTTCAAAAGAAAAAATTTCCACCAAAGTAGACATATCCTTCTTTTTATTCCTCCCCTTCTCCTAATTCTTCTTCTAAGTATTCTCCTTCTTCTACTTGAACTTCTAAAAAGTTTTGTAATTATTGTAAAAAGAAAGGACATGAAAAGTACGAATGTTTTAAGTTAAAGAAAAGAAGCTTAATTGTAATATCTCAAGTGGAGGACAAAGTGCAAGGTCCCATCGAGGTAGTAGGATAAAATCAAACATACACGAAAACAAGAGGTAAAATTAATCAAGTTACCTTGATGCACCATAGTTCATCAATGAGCACTCGTGATTCCTTGTTCATCACTAGAGCACATTTGACTCACAACTTTTCAACTAATTGTATTGTAGACAATGGCTCACAAAAGAACTTAATTGCGAGATCCATAGTCAAAAATTGCATTACCCATGGAGCCTCATCCTCATCCCTATTATTTGGGTTGGAAGGATAGTGGTACAATCTCCAAGATAACTCACACTTGCAATGTGAGTTTTGCATTTGGTCCAAAATTCATTGATAGGGTCACTTGTGATGTGATGTATATGGATTATTGTGGGATTTTTCTTGGTCAACCATATTAGTATGATAGGAAAGCAGTATATGAAACCTTTAAAAAAACATACACACTTTAGCATGATGATAATATTTACCTCATAAAATGCACCAACATACCTAATATAGTTTTAAGTTCCAAGAAAGCAAAGAAGGCAATTAAACAAGCTCGTGATGTTGCACTTATCTTCATTCATCCACAACACACTAATGCATTTGCTTCACCCACACATCGACATGCTAATTTGGATAAGTTGTTGAAAATATACTCAAATATTTTTTAGGAGCCAAAGTCTCTTCCACCAATATGCACTATAAATCATAGCATTGAAATCATTCCAGGTTCTTCACTTCCTAATGCACCCATGTATCAACAATTTGTATTGCAAAATAAAGAAATTAAAAATCAAATAGAAGATTTGTTGTCAAAGGGTTTCATTAAAACAAGTACTTCACCTTGTGCATCACCAATATTATTGGTTCTTAAAAAGGATGGTACTTGGTGGTTGTGTATTGATTTCAAAGCTTTGAACAAAATTTCTATTAAGAATTGATATCCACTTCCCTACATAGATGATCTCTTAGATCAACTCCAAGGAGCAAAGTTCTTTTCTAAGATAGATCTTAAAAGTGGATATAACCAAGTGCGTATAGAAGTTGAAGATACATGGAAGATAACTTTTAAGATGAGTATGGGCCTTTTTGAGTCACTGGTCATGCCCTTCAGTCTTACCAATGCTCCTGCTTATTTCATGGGATTGATGAGGTTTTATGTGATGTTATTGATCACTTTGTAATAATATATCTTGATGATATATTATATTTCTCATCTAATTGGTAGGAACACCTTGTGCATATTCAAAAAGTACGTGACATCCTTTATAGAAATAAGTTATATGCCAACCTCTCCAAATGTTCTTTTGGCAACACTTCCATCTCTTATCTTTGTTTTAGTGAACGTGGAATTCAGGTAGATCCCACTAAAGTGAAATTCTTACTTAAGTGGCCCCATCCTACTACTCTCACTGAGTTGAGAAGTTTTATAGGACTTGTGAATTTATATCGCAACTTCATTCCTCAATATTCCACTATTATAGCTTCATTGCACTACTTAACCAAGTCTAAGGTACCCTTTCAATGGGGAAAGAAACAAGAAGTTGCCTTTGAGAATTTGAAAAAGAAGCTTTGCACAACACCTATGCTTGCTTTACCTGATCTCTCTCATGATTTTGAGATTGATATGGATGCATCTCAAGTTGCTTTAGGTTTTGCCCTCAAACAAAATGGTCATCCAGTAGCTTATCATTCTAAAATATTTTCTACTACAAAGTTGAACTATTCGACATATGACAAGGAGTTGTATGCCTTAGTTCAAGCTATTAAGTATTGGAGATACTACCTTTTAGGGAAATAAACCATTGTTCACACTGATCATATACCTCTCAAATTCATTTAATCCCAAAAAAAAATTGAAGAAGCTTGACATATGAAGTGGTCCTCTTATCTCCAACAATTTTACTTGGTCATCAAGTATAAAAAGAGGAAGAGTAATTTTGTGCTAGCTTGTTTGAGTCGACCTCTAGAAACTCTTGCCTTGATAGTAATGACAACTTCACATTTGGGTTTTCAAGATTGGGTAGCTCAGTATTCATAGGATCCTTATTTTGGGAATATATTTCAGCGAGTAATTCTACTTCTTCCAATTTACATCCTTTCCAAGATTTTCATATCAAGGATGGACTTCTTTACAAATTGGACAAGGTTTGTGTTCCTCATGAGCCTAGAGTGTCTCTTCTTAAGGAATATCATTCTACACTCTATGGCAGTAATTTTGATAAGCACATAACACTTCATCACTTGTAACGATTCTTTTATTGGCCGTAGTACATTCTAGTGCAACGTAAAGTGCCATGTGGTTTGCATTCCAATTGGAGAAAGAGGAGTATTAATAGCCCTGTTTAAAGAGAGCGCACACATCAATCTTACAAAAGTAAAATTCAATTGAAGGACAAGAATACCATCGTAATAGTGCATGAAGATCACTACGTAGAATGAAGAGAACATAGGACAAAGTGCCAAGAAGTAGTCAATGCAGTCAAACACCATTAGATGAGCAAGAGACCATGCTAATTACAAGCTTATTTGATACTTGAGTACAGTATTAATGCATGTAAAATTTGGTGCCTTGAAGGTAAGATTTATTCTCATAACCTCTGCAAAGCATAAAGGAGAAATAAGGCATATATTAAAGTTACAATCAATCAAGTGTTATGCACTAGGGTTATTTAAATAATAGAAGCAGGGTTATGCATAACGACTATTTTTCGCCAAATTAGCTAAAATTAGAACTTTCAAAATTTGGAATTGGCTAATATTTGGGACCCTTGACCAAGGCCCATTAGCTAAAAATTTTTGGGTGCAATATTTTTTTGGGGGTCAATTTACCCCAATTTTATAATAATTTGACCATTTTAAGATTAGATTTCCAACATTGATATGAGTAGTAGTTACAATGCTTCTATCTTATACTTTCTTTTAAGGCATTCAATATGCTTTTCAAGGTTATTCTTTATCACCTTATTACTCCTATTTAGGGTTATGCGTAAGGGGTTGACCCCAAAATGTATTTATAAAAATTTGGTGAATAAGTTTCGAAATCCATGCGAATAGTGTCCAAATGCATGTAGAAGGTTCACTATTATTAGGGACAATGTTGGAAATTTAAACTTAAAATGGTCAAATTATTATAAAATTGGGGTGAATTGATCCCCCCAAAAAAATTGCACCCAAAATTTTTTGGCTAATGGGCCCTGGTCAAGGGTCCCAAATATTAGCCAATTCCAAATTTTGAAAATCCTAATTTTAGCCAATTTGGCAATAAATAGCCGCTATGCATAACCCTGCTCCTATTATTTAAATAACCCTAGAGCATAAAACTTGATTGATTGTAACTTTAATATATGCCTTATTTCTCCTTTGTGCTTTGCAAAGGTTATGAGAATAAATATTACCTTCAAGGCACCAAACTTTACATGCATTACCACTGTACTCTACGCTCAAATAAGCTTGTAATTAGCATGGTATCTTGCTCATTTAATGGCGTTTGACTACATTGACTACTTCTTGGCACTCTGTCCTCTATTCTCTTCATTCTACGTAGTGATATTCATGCACTATTAAGATGGTCTTTTTCTCCCTTAAATAGACTTTGAATTTTGTAAGCTTGATGTGTGCACTCTCTTTAGATAGGGCTATTAATACTCCTCTTTCTCCCTTTGGAATGCAATCCACATGGCACTTTATGTTGCACTAGAATGTAGGAATTCTTGTTGGTTGGATATTTATGCTAAGCATTAATACATTATTATAATATAAATATTATATCTTAAAGTGTGTGCCATGGATTTTGCGGTATAGGAAAAGTCTTAGAGAGTCTTTTGATGTTCCATGACTGTTGGGTTACTTGGAAAGTCATTCCAAGGGTTATAGTTAGAGAAAACATGTTAGTTTTTATATGGTACATAGGAGAAAGTGTAAAACATGAGGAGAAGATGAATAAAGACTTTGCAAGTGTTCTGGATTTTTTTGAAAGTTTTAACAACTTTGTTTCATCTTCTTCTCTCTCAAAACGTGTGTGCAGAATTGGAAAAATCAGTCAACTTGAAGAAGGTGTAATTTTTTATTTACAGCTCCAAATAATGAAAATTTTGAATTGTTGGATAGGTATGGATGTCTAGAATATACTTCCAAAATTTTATCTGATTTGCACAATTTTAAGGCCTCCATTATCTAACTGTTGTTACAAAGTATAGTTTAGGAAAAAATAGTTTTTGCAACTTTTTAGTTCATAAACTTCACATGGTATCAGAGCTCCGATTTTGAGAAAATTTATTGCATGAGTTTGTTGAAGGAAGACTTCAATTATTATTGTTTGAGTGTCATGGCTAACTTGAACAACTCACTACCCATTCCAGAATTCAGTGGTCAGGATTATGAATATTGGAGCATTACAATGAGAACTTTGCTGATAGGGAAGGATCTTTGGGATGCAGTTGAGAATGGTTATGTAGAAACAAATGATTGGAGCACACTACAATGTAATGATAGGACATCCAAGAAGGAAGTAAAGAAGATAAAATCTCTTGCCCTCTATCACATTCAATCTGCACTTGACAAGAACTTATTTCCAAGAATTGTTGTTGCTACAACAACCAAAGAATATTGGAAGTCTCTCAAAGAGGCTTACTAAGGGAGTGACCAAGTGAGAATGGTCAAACTACAAACCTTGAAAAAAAAGTTTGAGAACTTGAATATGAAGGAGACTAAAAGTGTTGGATATTACTGCATGATACATAAATATGTGGTGAATAAAATGACCATTCTTGGTGTAACTTTGGAAACACTGATAGTTGTGAAGAAGACGATATCTCTGACATCAAAATGGAACCATGTTGCCATTATCGCTGAAAAAATTAAATACTTATCAAAGCTGGATTTTGAATATCTTTTTGGGTCTCTCATGTCACATGAAGAGAGATTCAAAGAAACCACCAAGGAGAGTGAGGAGAATGCCTTAAATTCTAAGGCAAAACATTCAAGGAGAGATGAAGATGAAGGCAGTTCTAGCAGAGGAAGAGGTAAAAATCAGTAAATAGGAAGAGATAGAAGATGAAGGTGAGCTTCTAACCAAGGAAGAGGTAGAGGAAGGACTGATCTAAGGAATGTGGAGTGCTACAACTGCCACAAGAAGGGCCATCTTGCCAAAAATTACTGGTCAAATACTGCAAATGAGGATAAAAGGGCACATTATGTTTGTGAATATGAAGACACTCAAGGCAATATTTTCTTAATGTGCTATTTTATTAAAAACTTGAGGAGATTTAAAATAAGTGGTCATATAAATTTTTTTTATTAAAAACTTTAAAAATATTTTCTTTCCTGAATATGAAGACGATTAATGTGCTATTTTATTAAAAAATTGAAGAGATTTAAAATAAGTGGTCATATAAAAAAATTTGAGCAATATTGAGGGAGATACGACTCTATGAAGTCAGTTGTCTAAAACAAGGGCAATGGCAATTTTTCAAATCATGATTTTTTTTTTGAAAAATAAAATTTGAGATATCTATCAACTGGGGTAAGCAAATCATCTATTGTTTTTGGGTCTAGATGTTTATGTGGATTTTTTACTTCAAATATGTGGGGAGATATTTTTGTAAAACCCTAGTTTGATTTATCTTTTTATTGGGGTGTGAACTTATGGAGCTATACAATTTTACTAAAGAAGATGGTATTAATGTTAGAGAGTGGTGGAAATAATTTAAATCCTTGTATTGAAAAAATAGAGCAACCATTCTTAAGTCAATGGAGCCCATATAAAAAAGATAGCTAGGATTTAAGATGAACAAAATGAATTAAAAAGAGAGTTGAAAAATTTCAAGAAATTGGTAGAAAAGAAAAGATAAGGATGATAGTGTGTAGGTTGAGGGAACCACAACTTTGTTGTCAGATAGATCAAATAATGTTTAAAAGGATTTGTTTAAATATAAAAAATCTATTTTACAGATTCATGGATGCATTCAGAGAGAGTAGGTTCAGGCAACAAAAATCAAAGACATACAACTTGACAGTGAGAATGTTTAAATTTTTGAATATTTGAAGATCACCATGGCTAAATATATTTTACATTCAATTTTTAAGCTACGGAGTTGGATGATGTTGATATTATTCTTAGTTATCCCTAGTTGGGTTCTTTGGGTATTGTTAACAGTAATGCACAAAAGAAGTTTATGAAGTTATAATATGAGGAAAAAGAAGATAACACTGCAAGTTATTTCTTAGCCTAAGGATCAAGGATCCAAGGAGAAACAAGATGTAGTTATGATAGGGGAACAATTTAAGGAACAAATAGAAGAATCAAAATTTAAATCTACTGTAGTAGTAGTAGTAGTAGCAATAGAGTCCATGGAAGAAGCAATAATAACAGAGTCAATGAAAAAATCAATAACAAGGTCCAAGGAAGCTCTATTAGAAGCACACAAGGATGCACTAATAAAGGGGAACAAGAGATAAAAGCATGAGGAAGAATTTAAAAGAAAAGACCAAAATATTGAAGAATCAAAGGTAACAAAATATCATGTTTAAGTTGTAGCATATTGCCAAGTTTTTATTTGGTTATTTCTTCATAGGAAAGTTATTATAAGGGAACAATTGATGAAAAGAGGTTTTAATGGGCCCTTTAGATGTGAGATTTGTTGGGAGTAGGAAGAATCAATTTCTCATATTTTCTTAACTTGTCCTACAATGACCAAATTGTGGCAAAATTTGGTTACTCTTTTGGGTATTTAGTGGTTGGGAATCACTTATTTGGAGCAACCCTTTAGAGAGTGGACTCATATTTTTTATTTTATAAATATTCTCATAAAATTATTTGTGCAGGGGTATCTCTTTTGCTTTGGAAAGTCTAGAAAAAATAAATAACAAGGTTTTCAATTAGAATTACAAATATCTATATTATATATGGTAAAATACTCTAAATAATTTAAGAGAATCTATTAAATACTTGTTTGAAATATCCCCTATTTCCTCTCAAAGGTGGGATCAAATTTCACAAATATTAAATGTCCTTGTATTATTTTAATTCCTTAAATACACAATCTAGAAGATAGAATTATAATGATTATTGGCATCCCCCATGAGGGTATAAGACAGATCAACACAAATGGTACCTCTAGGGGAAATTCTAGTCCTTATTGTATTGGTGGTATTGATAAATTTTTAGATGGTTCCATAGCCTTCCTTTTTTTATATAGGTTAGGAATAACAACTAATAATCAAGTTGAAGGATCTATAATTTTGAGAGATCTTCAAGAGGCATAGAAACTAGGATAGAGGAATATCCAATTGGAGTCTGATTTTAGAATTTGGATTCCACATTTGGTAGAGCAAAACCATACAATTTCCATAGATCGACGAATAATGACAGTTTTGAAAAAAAGAAAGCTCCTTAAGCAAAAATTTGGTAGAAAGAATAAAATTGTAACTTTATACTAATATTGAAGATTATTTTATAGTTGGTACAAAGTAGGAATAACATTTAAGTTGGAGTAGATATTAAAGTAAGGGAAAGGAAGCAAGGGCTCTGGTAGTACCTAAGCATGGAAGAATCATCCAAGCCTGATAGCAGTCCTAGAGTAGAGTAATATTGCTCAATCTTGATAAAGCTCAAGCATAGAGCAAAATTGCCTAAGCTTGATAAAGCTTAAAATCAGAGAAGAAGCACCTAAGCTTGGAAGAAGATCAAGCATATAGAAGAAGCTCAAATAAGAAGCACTTAAGCTTGAAATAAGATCAAGCATAGAGAAGTAGATCAAAGAAGAAGCACCTAAAATTGGTAGAGAATGTAAGCAAACAAGTAAGGGAGCATCCAAGCATAAGAAATGAAAACAACTGATATTGATTGATATTTAACAAAGAAACACAAACAATAGAATAGTGCTTAAGGTGCTTAAGCAAAGAAGATCAATTTATCGAGAGAAACATTTGAATAGTGCTTAAGGTGATTAAACAAAGGATCTCATTCCATTGAGAGGAAAATTCAAGAAGTGCTCAAGGTGCTTAAGCAAAGAAGCTTAGTCTATTGAGAGAAGTGTTCAACAAGTGCTCAAGGCACTTAAGAAAATGAAGTTAGACTATTATGAGTAGCGCTCGAGAAGTGCTCTAGTAGCACCCATGTAGTAAGTTAACTAGCCATGGAGAGAAGCACTCTAATAGCGCTCATGCATAAGTATAACTAGTAGTAGAGAGAAGTGCTCTAATAGTGCTCACATAGAAGAATAGCTAGAAATAGAGAGCATAAGGATATATATATATATATATATATATACTATTTGTGGAAAACATCCCAAAAGATATGCCACTTTCGGGTAAGATCCAAGGAGGCAGGGGTATCCATTCCGCCAAAAACGCCCAGGACTCGGACCTGGCCTACCACCTTTGACATACTCAAGGAGCAAACAAACACACAAAACCAATTTAAAAATAAGAAATAACAACAAAAATAATAAAATAAAATAAAAAACATGCTCCTTGAGTGTGTCAAAAACAAAAGCACAACCAAACATGCACAATAATATAAAAGAAACCACAACACAAACCACATAGAAAAATACAAGAACCACATAACAAAACACAAACAAGACAAAAACAACATAACACTACAAAGATATAATAAAAAAAACATGAAAAATAAACACAACCAAAACCTAATAAATAAAATAAAAATAAAAATAAAAAACAACCAACAACAGACAATAAACAAAAATAAAAAACAAAGAAAACACTCACACATAAAAACACGAAATAATACAAACAAAGAGAAACCCAAGAACAAGAACGAAAAAAACACAAGAACAATAACAAAAAAACATAAAAAAAAAACAAAACAACAAAAACACAAGAACAACAAAAAACAACACAAAGAACACAAAAACAAAACAAAACAAAAGAACCCACCCACCTTAAAAAACTAAACAAAAAAACAAAGAACAAAACAAAGACCTATCTAGACCAGAAGACTATTAAGGAAATAATCAACATAGGAAACAAAATAAAGAATAGAATGAGCTAGGGAACTTAAAAAAACTAAAAGAACCAAAGAGAAGCAAAAAAAAAAAACAAGAAGAAACTAGGTACCTTCAGAACTGGAGCCATCCAAAGAAATGATAGAAAGAAGAGCTTCCTTAATTTGAGAAGCCCACCATATAGGAGGGTGGCCATAACAAGTAAGATCACCTTTGTCCAAAGCCCAATTAGCTAAAGCATCATCACTCTTGTTTTGATCTCTAACCACATGATTGTAATCAACTTTTAAAAATCCCACCTGGATTAATTGAATCTTCTCAATAATTCTTTTTATTTTCCAATCCCCCTTATGATTCTTAGGAGTCTTCAAGAGATTAATCATAAGTTGAGAGTCAGACTCAACTAACACCTTATCCCATCCAACCTTAGTAGCCTCCTAAAGGCCTCTGAGGATACCATACCCCTCAGCAAGGTTATTGGAAAGAATAACCAAATTCTCAGCAAAGTAAAAACCAGGGAGCCATATGAAAGTCTACCAATTCCTCCCACACTGGCTTTTCCAAGGTTTCCTCTAGAGGCTCCATCAGTATTGAATTTTCCAAAATACTTAGGAGGAGGTTGCCAATTTCTAGTCCTATCCATATTACTAATACTCACATTCCTTTTAAGTTGGTTGCCCTTAGAAGGTTTAATATTCAATATTTGCATCACTTGATCCCATCTTTGGTGGGAGTTTTGGGGGTGATTAAGGAGTTGATGGACTGATTCAACTAAGTTGGCTATGGTATTTTGCCAAATATAGTGAATATCCTTCCTATCTTGATTAAAAATTCAGTTGTTCCTTTCATTCCAAATATTCCAAAGAAGAATGGTATAACCCATCCAAACTAACTTCCTAATAAAATGATCAATACCCTCTTGATTAGGCCAAAATCTCCAAAGCTGTTCAAAAGTAAAAAAGTTGGACCACTGTAAGCCAAGTAAAGTTGCCATTCTCCTCCATAGCTCAGAGGCTAAAGTACACTCAATAAAAATATGGTTGATATTTTCTACATTCTCTTCACACATTTCACATCTAAAAGGGCCATGAAAACCATGCTTCATAAGTTGCTCACCAGTAAGCACCCTACGATGCAATAAAATCCAATTAAAGAAACTCACCTTAGGCCAGAGATTTTGAGCCCACAATTGATAAAATATGTCAGAATAATGGTTGGGATTATTATGGCATAAGGTCAAATAACCTTGAGCAAATGAATACTCACCCTTAGTAGTGTTGTTCCATCCAAAATAATCTTTTTTATGGGACCAAGAGAGGGATCTCATATGAAGGATGCCTTGGATGTATTGTCTTTGCCTTTATGGGATTTGAATAGGCCAGTCCTCAATAGGGATCCAATATCTACCAACCTTTGAATTACCAGTATGGTACCGACAATAATTAGCCACCTTTATCCAATTAGCTCGATGAAGCTCCTCCATCCAAGGCCTCCAATCGAGAAACTGAGTTATCAAAGGCTTGTGACCATCTCAAGATTCTATCCAAAAATTTGCATGTTGACCATTATGAATGATCCAAAATAATTTTTTTTTAATCAAATCCTCACCAGTCTTAAGAACTGCTAAAATGGGAGAACCTTTGGTAGGAAGTTGATGGCGAACAAGGTCTTCAGGAATTTTGTTCTCAACATATTTAGCACGAATATTATTGGGCCAAAGAGCATTGGGGTTATGCAACATACTCCAATATAATTTAGCAGCTAAAGCTTTGTTGTTATTAATTGAAGACCAGAATCCTAACCCCCATTCACTCTTAGAAAGACAAAGTATCCCATTTCACCAAGGCCCATTTTCTTTTCTCCTTAGTACCACTCCAAAGGAAACGATGGATGATTTGATCCAATTCTCGAAGAACAACCTTTGGGATATTTAAAACGGAAGAACCATAAATAGGAATAGCTTGAAGGACTGATTTTACCAAGAAGAGCATAAGGATATTAAGCACTAGACAAGCACTCTAATAATTCTCATATAGAAGGATAACTAGCAATAGAGAGTAGAAATATATTAAGTAGAGGAGATAAGTGCTTAATCTCACACAAAAGGATAGCTAGAAACAAATAGAAGAAGGATATCAAATAGTGGAACTCACACAGAAGGATAGCAAGTAGTAGAGAGAAGCGCTTGAACAACGCTCATGTAGATGAATATTCAACAATGGAATAAATCGCTTAAGCAATGTTCGCACAAGATGAAACCAAGTAGTAAAGAGAAACACTCAGGTAGTAATGTTTAAGAAGGAAATGAACTCAACAGTTGAGAGCAACGTCCATACAAAGAGGTTACAAGAAAAAATAATAAAGAGCCCTAAGCTCTATTTAACAAAAATCATAGGTGGATTATGTTAAGACCTTCATCACACATAATTTTATTATTTAAATTCATATAGCCAAGGATCATACCCCTTGGACAATAATACCCTTTGAATGGGTATAAATTACCCATTCAAAGCTTCACAATAATCATCAATCAAATATACTATTATATCTATAAAAATTGCTTAGAATTCCTTGCATTTTTAACAGCGATTCTATTCTTTTCAAGTCACTAACTTGTAGGTTCACTCCATTTGGATCAGAGCTAAGTTATAAAGGATTTTTTTTTTCTCTTAATTCAAATATCCTGGTAGCAGGATAACAAAGAGGATTGGTAAATTAAATCATGAAGGAGACATTCTGATCTAAAACCGTGTGAAGCTCTCCATAAACACCGTTGCAAAAACTAAGTAAAAACAAGCACTCCAATATTTAGAATTTCAATTGGAATATCGACTGTGAATGGAGATAGAACTAGCCAGGTATAAGCGTATTTCAAATACAGGTACATATGCCAAGATATTATCGCAAGTCGATTAAAATTGGTCCAAAATTGATTCCAAATCACACTAAAAAAACAATAAGCGACCTCCCCGATCGAAAGAAAAATAATGACAAAAAAATTCGGTTTTGACATCGCTTTGTAACTTCTGGTGACAAAAATAAATTTCCGACGAACAAATAAAAGGAAATTAAGGTTTCTATTAAAGCTTTTATTAATTTTTCAGTCGTCGGCATCTATTCTCAGGTGACGAAAAAACAAGTTTTTTTTTTTTTAAAAAGGGGATAAAATCCCACATTCAACGCACTGTGTCCTTAAAAGAGTTTATAAGGGCCAAGACATTCATAAGAGGTAACCACCAATCGACGGTTAGCCCCCGCTTACATGTGTGTGCATAGACTATTCGCTTTATTACCCCCATCCCGTCGTGTGACACTTGGTATTGACCTTGTTGACTCCTAGCCGCTCTGCTCCATTGTTGTTGTTTGCCTTCCCTCTTGCTCCGCCTGTGCCTCCACCCTTAGCTCTACCATTTGATCGGCCTTCACCCTACCACTATCGTCGTGCTCTTGCTAAAGCCTATCATTATCACTGTTTTTGAGCCTTTGTTGAGCCCTACTGTGCCTTGCCGAAACCTGCCTGTCATTATAAATAAAAATAAAAAAATAATTAACAGTAATAGGGAAGTAAGCCCTATAAAGTGGAAAAATAAATAGCAACAAATTTTTGCAAAAAGTTGCGCAAAGTTGCTACAACTTTGTGACAACTTTTTTTATACCAAATTTGCACTATTTTTTCTCATCTAACCAACTGCTATGGCCGACAGATGTCGATCACTGGATTCCATTCATGAGAAACACGAAAGGCTCACCGAAGAAGTTAAACAGGAAAGAGAGGAGAATGCTTGTAACACAAGAGAACTCTTCGAGAAAATATTCGTAATGGATGTTAAACTTGACACTATCAGTTAAAATCAGGCAACAACACATTCAAATGCAACCAATAGCGGGTCATCAAACCGAGCATTGTTAGGAGGTCCACAAACTTCTATTTTACCACGAAAAACCAAATTAGACTTCCTAAAATTTGAAGGTGGTGACCCTACAAATTGGATCTACCGAGCAGAGCAATATTTCTCTCTAAATCAAATTTCGAAAATACAAAAAGTGCATATCGCCTCCTTCCACTTGGAAGACGATGCCATCCAATGGTACCAATGGTTCGAGAAAACCAACGGCACTCCGACGTGGTCAACCTTTACACAAAATCTATTAGTGCGATTCGACCCTAGCAATTTTCAAAGCTTTACAGGGGCCCTCACTAAATTATGCCAAACCACTTCGGTAAGTGAATACCAAGCAAAATTTGAAAGGCTAGCTAATCGAACATCCGGATTAGATGTTGTCTTATTTCAAGAATGTTTTGTCAGGGGATTATAAGAAGAAATTCGAATTGAGGTGCAAATGTATAATCCTACAAACATGTTAGAGACCATCGGCTTGGCAAAATTAGCGGAAGACAAAATCAAGGCACAAAATCGGTTCACAAAACCAACCTTGGGGAAACCATCAAACACTTATACCAATCCCAAACCAATACAAAATGGAAGAACCCAAAACTCTTACAAAGCCCCAAAAATTAACCTTGCTCTACCAATTAAGCATTTGAGTTTCGAGGAAATGAAGGAAAGACAAGCTAAGGGTCTTTGCTACCATTACAACGAGAAATTTGACAGAAATCATAAATGCACCTCATGAAAATTATATATTCTAGATGCCATATATGGGGTGAATTCTACCGAAGAGGAACCTGAACTTGAAGTAGAGGTATTATCCAATACAATTTAAAGTGACGAATAAAATGCACCAAAGGTTTACTTCAATGCCCTTGCCAGATTTTTTTCCCCTTAAACAATGCGAGTTAAAGGGTATTTTAAGAAACAAAACCTTACTGTGCTCCTAGATTTTGGTAGCATGCACAATTTTATCGATCCAAAGGTGGCTAAGCAAGCAAATTGTTTTATATACCCTTGAAATAACTTCGAAGTGATGATTGGAAATGATGGAAAAATTGCATGCAAAGGTAAATGCAAAAATATAAAACTATGGGGTATTATAACATGAACGACGACATGTACGTCCTACCCGTAGGTGGTTGCGACATTGTACTAGGTGTACAATGGTTATAAAATTTGGGCGTAGTCCAATGGGAATTTGATGAACTATGGATGAAGTTCACTGCAAAGAACCAAACCTATATTATTAAAGGCCTAAAATCATGACCCTCCCAAATCGTAAGCTTGCATAGAATGGAGAAAATTATCCAAAAAGGAAACAAATGAATGGTCACCCAATTATTTTCAATTCAACCTAGTCACAAGGAAGAAGAGGCACCAGAGTTACAAAAGATTTTAGACCACCATAAAGCGGTATTCAATGAACCAAAAGGACTACCTCCATAACGAAGTCATGATCACATTATTCCACTACTTCCAGGGCATCAACCCCCTAATATTAGACCCTATCATTATCCATATCTCCAAAAGACCGAGATAGAGAACTTAGTACAAGAGCTTCTTAAGGCAGTATTCATTAGACCTAGCAAAAGTCCTTACTCCTCTCCAATTACTTTAGTTAGAAATAAGGATGGATCGTGGAGTTTATGTGTCGATTTTTGAGCACTTAATAAAATGACCATCAAGGATAAATTTCCTATTCCGTTCATAGACGAGCTATTAGATGAAATCCATGGGGCTGCTTATTTTTCCAAGTTAGACTTACGATCGGGCTACCACCAAATACGAGTCAATAAAAAGGATATTCCTAAGATGACCTTTCACACTCACGAAGGGTACTACGAATTCTTGGTGATGCCATTTGGCCTTACCAACGCTCCTTCTACATTTAAAAGTCTAATGAATAAGGTATTTCACCCTTTACTTCATAAATTTATCTTAGTTTTCTTTGATGACATTTTGATTTATAGTAAAACATGGGAAGAACATTTGGACCATGTTAGACAAGCATTACAAATCTTGAAGGAAAATCAACTTTATGCAAAAATATCAGTGTTCCTTTGGAAAACAAGAAATTGAATACTTAGGGCATATTGTCTCAAAGGAAGGAGTTATGGTAGATCCTCGCAAAATTGAGGAGGTGAAAAATTGGCCTATTCCAAAAAACCTTAAAAGGTCTACGTGGGTTTCTTGGACTAACTGGATATTATAGAAAATTTGTCCAAAATTATGGTAAAATCACTGCCACTCTAACAAAATTATTTAAGAAAAATACTTTCAAATGGTCATCTAAAGTGGATGAGGCCTTTATCACCTTGAAAACTGCAATGTGTACCACCCCTATTCTAGCCATGCCCAAATTTTCTAAACCATTCGTCATTGAAAGTGATGCTTCGAGAATAGGAATGGGAGTCGTACTCATGCAGGATGAAAGACCTCTAGCTTTTATAAGCAAAGCGTTTTCTCCTAAGAATCTAGATCGATCTAACGATTGTCCATGCTATTCAACATTGGAGGCCTTACCTTATTGGCCAACATTTCATTATACGCACTGACCATCATAGCTTGAAATTTTTTTTGGAACAAAGGACTAATACCCCGAAACAACAAAAGTGGGTTACTAAACTTCTTGGCTATGATTATGAAATTACATATAAAAAGGGAAAGGACAACATGGCAGCCGATGCACTTTCTAGAAAATTTGAAGATATACCTCAAGTCCGTGCTTCTTATTTTTTAGAAAATACTAAACATAATAATTAACTAAAAATAAAATATTGCTATATAAGATTAAGTCTTATATAGAGACTAAGCCTTATCAATTCCTCTCTGTTTAGTTCAAAGTATCCCCACTTTCACTGGAATAGGGGGAAAATACTGAAAAATATGGAAGAGAGACCCTCCATGCTTGTATCTCCATTTTCTCTAGAACAAGGGAAAAAGGCTATGATAAATATGACATAGAGACCCCTTGTGCTTGGGTTGTTTGTGTACCCATATGACCAACCAAGTATATAGTGGTACTCGAATGTTGCTGCTGCTATAAATGAGAACAAGATTGTGGTAGTGCATGGTGTTGTGTTAGTGGTTGTTGTTGTGTTGGTAACTATGCTTGTAGTAAAAATTATTTTTGTGTTTGTCATAGCTGCTACGATTGTTATTTACGAGCAGATAGTAATAAATCCTATTGTTGCTAAAGAGAAAGTAGGGACAAATGCGACTATTGTTTCCACAAATAAGAAGGAACCTATTGCACTTTAGGGATTATATGTGGTTGCACATGAGATTGTGAAACTGGAAATTGAGCATACGAAGACAATGAAAGTGGTGACAATAATCGACCAAAAGAAGATTATTGTTGTACCTTATCCTGTGTTTGAAGATGATTAAATTATTGAAGGGAATTTTAGGATGGTTGCACTTGAGAGTACGACTGTTGAACTCACTGATGATGTCATTGTACAATAAGGGACGATTGTTGTTTTCCCCCATATTTAAGAATCACATCTATAATATAAGTGGATGTGGTTGCCTTAGTCTTTTCTTATACACAAGTGTCCACATCTAAGTAATGCTCAAAAAAATTCTTGTTAGAATAGGGTATTAAATTCCCTGTATTATCCTTCGTAGGTTTCTTAGTGATATGAAGTGATAAATATTGGAGCATTGCTTAAAATATTGCGACAATATCTTGCATGAAATGATTGTGGCTCTCTGCTAAAATTTGTTGGACCATACTCATATTCACTAATGCTTCACAAGTCTCCTCATGATGGATATCCCACTTAGGAGCCATTACAAAAGGGATGGTTGTAAAATATATATTACCTACAAAACTTGAAAAACATGGAAGAAACTCTACCGATAATGCACCTTATTTAAAATCACAATTGCACAATTGGTTAAATAAAATTCATAAAAGAAGCCCTATTTTAAAATAAAGTCATTTCAAAAATAATAAAGCCACATTTTTTTTCTTTCTAATATTAAAATGTTTATTTTTTTTTCTTGAAAAATTCTCGTGCAATAAAAAACAACATTGTTAGACCAACTTCAAACAGCCATAACTTCAATATTGCTCAAAATTTGGCATATGATCATTTGTTTTTGTAGTACTCAAAATGATCTACACGATAGTTGAATATTATTGTGAATTTAACTACTAGAAAGAAAGATATAACTCTCTCAAACAAAGTGATGTTTTCTAAGAAAAAAAGTGAATAGAGATCTAGAAAGAGTAATATGTGAAATCCTTTGAGGCTCGATCTTTGGCAGCCTAAGATGAGGGACTTGGTAAAGATTGGATTAAAATATTTTGGAATACTAGATCTAAGGTCGCGACCACTTAGATTTCTGAGGAAAAGCAAATAGAGATCTAACAAGGGTAATATGTGAAAACCCTTAAATAAGCTAGATCTTTGGAAACCTAAGATGAAGGATCTAGGTGAAGATTGTGCCACAATATTTTAGAAGACCAAATTTAAGGCCATGATCACTTGGCTTTAATATTGGTTGATATGAACAAAGAATTGACTTAAATATGCATGAGCATAAAAGAAACACTAAAAGAGAGCGACTTTTCTAAATGAAAATTTATTCACATAGTATTATTCATATATAGTCTTATAAAATATTACACTTAAGCTTATTTTAGAAGGCATGCTTTTAAAATAAGACATGCTTCTTATTTTTTAGAAAATACTAATCATAGTAATTAGCTAAAAGTAAAATATTGCTATATAAGACTAATTCTTATACAGAGACCAAGCCTAATATAGAGACTACGCCTTATCAAATAAAATGGAGAAACTCTTAAAAAAATCCTCACATGGGGTAGTGGCACACTTGTTTGTAGTCTAGGCATAGAATACTAAAGATCCCGAGTAACAAAGTGACTTGCAAATACTTCTAATTGGACATGATTGTCCTTTTGGAACCTAAGCTGCTACCTTCGTGATGATCCAATGATTATGCAATACAACTATACTAGGGAGATTGCCACCTAATATTAGAATCTATAGGTATTCATATGTGCATAAATAAAAAATTGAGAAATTAGTCGAGTTATTAAAAATAGGGTTAATTCAATCCAATGCCAGTCCCTACTCTTCATTAGTACTATTAGTATAAAAAAATATGGGTTGTGATGGCTATGTATAAAATTTTGCAAACTCAATAAAATCACCATCAAATATAAATTTTATATTTTGATGATTGATGAGTTACTCAATGAGTTACATGAGGCTAAATATTTCTACAAGTTGGATATTTGATCTGGATACCATCATATACAACTCAAAAAAGAAGATATCCTAAATTTAACATTTAGGACCCATGAAGGTCATTATGTATTTTTGGTCATGCCTTTTGGCCTAATTAAAGCACCTTTGACTAATCAGAGTCTCATGAAAAATGTCTTTTATCCTTACTTGTGCAAGTTCATTTTGATCTTCTTTGATGTTATTCTAGTTTATAGTTGCACTTGGGGAGATTACCTGTATCATTTGAATTTGACATTGCAACTCTTGAAAGAGCATGAATTGTTCCGGGGCGGGACGAATAAACCTACAACAAAATGTCAGAAAGCACTGTCCTAAATGTCCTATCCTAGAGGATCCAAGTGATCTAAAAAGTTAGGGGTTAGGTAAATGGGGGTATTTTGAGAAGACCCAGAAGGTCAGATTTCCACAGTTCGGCCTCTGTCACTGATATTTTGACGATGCTACCTGCACATTAGTAGAGGCGAGAAATAATAGAAACATGGTAAAAATTGCTCAAAACAAGATGAAATTTAAATTGCAACCTATTTAAGCAGCATAGAATAAAATACAAAAATGACAGAAAGGAAATCTGCCACAGATTCCTAATCATTCTGGGGTGGGACGATTAGACCTGCAGTAGTGCAGGGGACGCCTGCGGGCAGGACACCCACCGTTTGAGGCTTTGTTTCAGTACCAATCCACTTGGAATTGGTACAAAACCTCTTATTTAGTGTTGTCAAAAAATTTGGTAGGACAATGTGGTCAAATTTTAGGTTTTGGGATTCGGACTTGCGTTTCCAATAGTCACCCAATGACCTCCCTTGCAAAAGAGATCAAGGATGTAGAAGGCACAAATTGAAATATGTGAAGCAGTAAAACGACAACACTCATTGCTCAAAATGATCCTTCTTTGTATATTTTTGGGGTGAGGAGACTCACCATTTTATAGACTTGAGGGTCTCTCTGAATGGGCATGCAAAGGTGCCACTTGGCAATCATGCTTTCCTAGGAGGAGGGAGATTCCTTCCTAATTTAGGACTTCATGGTTGCCCCTGTAACTCCCTCTAACGCTCAAAAATGCTCACTCAAATTCGTATGCCATGAAGGAGGAGTTAAGTGGTGATCTGATTTGCCATTTGTCAAGATTTGACTTTTTTCCCGTCAAACCTGCTATTCATCCCAGCCAGGAACGAATACCAGTAATCGTCCCAGGGTGGGACGAATTCTAGCTGTAATCATCCTTGGGTGGAACGAATATGGAGCAGAGTGCCTGAAAGGTGCCAAATTGATCTCTGACCTTCCAAAAATGTTGTGTGAGTGGTTAGGACCACTGTTTAACCTTTGAGGGCTGCCCTGGGGGCTGTGTGTCAATGCGATCAGTGTTTGCAATCACATAATCGAATTGGTGCTATTTTGGTGTCTACATATGCCCCTTTTTGGGATGCGTTGTGTGTGGTGCAGTGCTGAGCAAAAAAATAGATAACCAAAGCACTAATGATTAGGTTTTCTTAGCAACCTAACCAACTTGTGATGCCCCAAGTATGGAAAGGGCATACATTTTTGAATCCTTGCTTCTGACGAGCTAAGGAACTTAATTCAAGTGTTAACCTATTTTGATGAGGTGTTACTTGAGCTTGGACATTATTCAGTCATGAGTTAGGCAAAGGGCACAACCTTTTGTCTATGGGAACCTTGTGTTCATGATTCACGAATGCTAAGTGTTTGATCAACTTATGATTATTGCTTGTTTGCTACCCTAAGGAGGGGCGTGATTGTCTTTATCAATGATTCTTTGAATGCATGCCATTTCCTTGATTGGGTGTGTATTTGTTGATTGGTGACTAAGTGTGACTACCCCCTCAAGCGACGAATCGATGAGGGAATGATCGACATGAGAAAAGTGACGAGTCACTTGACCCAAGATGACTAGTGTGAGGGTGCCTTTAGTTGTTATGCTTTGAATGCATGAGCAATTTACCAACATTTAGACCTATTTTTGGTGGGTTTGAACCCTTTTGACAAGGTATGAATTGGACTTATTTTTGACCAAGTTATTTCACATCCCTGTGTGTGCAATTGAGTTTGTTTATGTTGTATTTGTCAGGATACCGCCAGTGCCAGATAGGCTGTCAACCAAACCTGTACTGAGGATCACCTAATTAGCTCCACTAACTCCTTTGTTCTATTTAGTTGGATTAATATGCGGTGTTATCTAGGATACCATGAGCTAGCTCATCCACATGCAAACATTGATATGCACATAAGTTAATGTGACAGATATATCGTCATGCGGGAGGTTTGCCACCAGTTACCGATAGGCTATCCACAAAAATGGTACTGAGGTTTGCCTCATGACCTTCTGAATGCTGAGAGTTCCTAGGATTCAAGTTTGAATCCCTTCTTTTCTTCAATTGTGTTGGGATACTTGCTCTTATATGTAGTGATAAAAATCACTGTTTATTTTTGTTTTTGTTTTTTTTTTCTTTTGAGCAAGGGATTTGAATATTGAGTGATGAGAATCACTATTGCTTGTGCTTTTTTGATGTATGCACTTTGGATTTTGATGTCAATTTTTGGAGTATTGACTTTTTGCAAATTTTTGATGTTTTGCAACTTTTTGGGAACTTGGGATTCTTGGGGAATTGGGTAGGGAAGATTCTTGTCCTTTTGCCAACTCTCAGCATTCTTGGGGTCATTCGCACAGGGGGATGAGCGAGATAACCTTTTTTACTGCATGGTATCCTAGACTGCTTTGTAGGTTTCATATTTTGTTCACACAACTTGGGAATTGTTTTATGTGTTTTAACTTGTGTTGGGATGCTACGTAACAAGGTGTAATTCAAGTAAAACTCTACTGTTTGTAAAATCTGTCTGACTTTGTACAGTTCTTGGCTAGAAATCTAAAGACAGCTGAATGACAAAAACTCTAGAGACATTTGAAGACAACTGAATTATGATGTGGTGAAACTATGGATGAGGTTTATTTTTTTTGGATTATAAACAAAAATGGAAACTATGAAAAATGATGGGATTGCCAAGTGATTATAGTCTATGGTGCCTTTGCCTTGTGTGATAAAAAATATGCAATGTATGGATGTGATGCCTAATGCAACTATTATTTTTGTGTTTTTGATTTTTTGAAGTATGCATGAGAATGAAATGCATATGTTTTTTTTTTTTTTTTGATTTTTGATGATTTTGTTGTTTTTGAATTTTCTTGATGGTTGGGTTATTCTGCAGGGATACAGACCAAGTGATTCTTTCGGGTCCTTGGAGGTTTTGACCAAAGGTATAATGGGCACCTTTGGGGCATTTTGGGGTTGACCAAGCGATTGCGGGAATCCTTGGCGCTTTTTGGTTTGACCAAAGGGTTTATGGGCACCTTTGGGGTGTTTTGGGGTTGACCAAGTGATTGCGAGAATCCTTGGAGCTTTTTGGTTTGACCAAAGGGTTAATGGGTACCTTTGGGACATTTTGGGGATTGACCAAGCGATTGTGGAAATCCTTGAAGCTTTTTGGTTTGACCAAATGGTTTATGGGCACCTTTGGGGCGTTTTGGGGATTGACCAAGCGATCGTGGGAATCCTTGGAGATTTTTGGTTTGGGCTTTGGCTCTCTTAGATATGGAATGGCCTCAGATGATTGATTTTAAAGGGTTCTAGTTTCTTGATTTCGTCAAGAGAGGCTAACCGATATGTCCCAGGTCCTATATTACTGTCAATCACATAAGGACCTAACCAGTTTGCCGCAAACTTGTCCCTTAGATGGGGCAACAAATTATAATTCTGCTGGTTCTATTTTAAGACTAGGTCACCAACCTGAAAGTCCCTTAGGTGAAATTTTGTGTTATATGCCCTCTTAAGTCGCTCTTGGTAGATACGTAAATGCTCGAGTGCATTGACGCGTCGTTCTTCAAGCAATGTAAGCTGGTCTAATCGGGCCTGTCGTGCAATGTCATCATCGATGAACTCTTGCATTGATATGCGCAGGAAAGGAATTTCCAACTCAAGAGGTATGACTGCCTCAGAGCCATACACCAAAAAAAATGGAGTTTCCCTAGTGGGTGTCCGAATGCTAGTGTGATAAGCCCACAGGGCAAGTGGGATCTGAATGTGCCAATCCTTATGACTGTCTACGACTATATTTTTGAGGATGGCAACTAGCATTTTGTTTGACACCTCTGCTTGCCCATTTTCTTGTGGATAATAAGGTGTTGAAAAACTATGCTGAATCTTGTACTTTGTGGTCAAAGCACACACGTCTTTGTTCTTGAATGACATCCCATTATCCGATATTATCTTGGATGGAATACCAAAACGACATATGATGTTATGCAAAATAAACTCCGTGATGCGGGTTCCTGTCATAGACGTAAGCGGAATTTCTTCCACCCATTTGGTAAAGTACTTTGTGGCCGTTATGATGAACGTGTGACGACCTGATGACATAGGGGAGATATTTTTGATTAGATCTAAGCCCCACTACAAAAAGGGCCAAGCCGATTGAATCGGCTGCAAGGCCTGAGAAGGTACATGTGTCAAATTGGCATGGTGTTGACACTTCACGCACTTCCTTACATAAGCACAACAATCTCGCTCTAAAGATGGCCAATAATAGCCCATGCAAAGAATGCACTTAGCGATGGCCATACCGCTAAAGTTGCCATTGCATGTACCATCATGCGCTTGGGTGATCGCCCAAGTGGACTCCTGTTGGTCCAAGCAACGAAGGAGGATTCCCTCGTAGCTGCGACGGTACAAAATGTCTCCTAACAAGACATACTTTGTCGCTCTCTGCTTAAATGATCTTTTTGTGGCAAGCGAAAATCCAAGTGGGCGGTTACCTATATTGAGGTAGTCTCTGATGGGTGAATACCAATACTGCTGATCCGAAGCCTCGACGGTATGAACAGCAAATCCCTCTTGTGATTTATCCCTAGCAAAAGTTGAGCGGGAAAGAATCTGCAAGAATAGTGTTGTGTTGCTATTAAGGGGAGTAGGGGAGAACAAGGACCCCCAGTTGGCATGATTCAAATGGTCATGGATTCAAGAGAACTTATCCAAAGATGGTTCAATTTGGATCAAGTGGACTCCTAGCGTTGAGTCAGAGCTGCATGCTCCATTACGAATTGTGATAGTGTTTTGACTTGAATAGTTGTCATATCACCAGAAAGGTCTTGTGGGATTAGTGACCCCAAGGAGGCCATAGTATCCGCAAAATGATTCGATGATCGAGGGAGTGCCTCAATGTCATACCATTCAAGCTTTGCCAAGAATTTGTCCACAAGGGCTTTGTAGGCCTACAAAACTGGGCATTTACATTGGAATACCCCTTTCACTTGTTGATGATTAGCAATGAATCACCAAAGATGTTCAAGCGTTTGATGTTCATGGTGATTGCTATCTGAAGACCTATGAGCAAGGCTTCATATTTAGCGTTGTTATTGGTGCATGAGAAATCAAGTTTAAATGACAAGGGTATTGGAGCCCCTTGCGGTGTGAAGAATACAATTCTTGTGCCAGCCCCTTGCTCACATTTAGAACCATCAAAAAATAGGGTTATGTCGGCTTGTGACTCAGGCTCATCAGAATCTGGCAATTGTGAGACATGGAAGACCCCATCATCTGGTAGTTCTATGGTTAGAGGCTGATCATCTTAAAGAGGAGCCTCTGCTAGTTGATCGACGATGACTTGACCTTTTATTGATTTTTGTCCAATGAGTTCTATGTCAAACTCCATCAACAACATGATCCATTTTGCCGTGCGGCTACTATGATAAGTATGACTCATCATGTATCGCAATGGATTCTCCTTAGACACAACATACATCGTGTTGCTCAACATGTAATGGCATAGCTTTTTGGTAGCAAACACCACTGCCAGGCAGAGTTTCTCGACATATGCAGAGTTAAGTTTGTAATTGACCAGGGTGCAGCTAAGATAGTAAGTAGTATGTTCTTTGTGAAGCTCATTCTTCTGGGCTAGCATGGCACCCAGTGCCACCTCAGTGGCTGAGATGTATAAGTAGAACAAAACTCCTAGCCTAGGTGGTTCCAATACTGGTGGCAAATCCAAGTATTGTTTAATGTCATCAAAGGCTGACTGGCATTCGTCATCCCAATGGAATGCTACCCCATTATGCAATAATTTATTCATGGGTCGGCACTTGTCAGATATCTACGCTATGAAGCGCTTGATTGACGTGACATTTCCCTGCATTGGTTTTGATGCATTGGGGTCTACAGGTTGAACCTCTGGTAGGTTGATCAAGTTTGCAGGGGACAAGCGGTCAAACAGGGAGTCTTTAGACTCTGTATATGGGGTGAACTGTCACCAAGGGCGATGCTACTGATTCTGGTCTTGCCTTTGATTCTCTCTTTCATCCATTAGCCTTTTGAGGCACTACCTAATAGTTAGCATTTTGAGGCTACATTGCTTGTGCAGGCTTAGGGACATTGATTGCAACCTGATTAACCGCAACGGGTTTTGATTGTGTGGTCCCTGTCTTGGTGTTCTTAGACCACTCTTTTTTCTTAGGCTTGGCAATCTTGCCATCCTAAATTTTGATCTCCTCGATGATTCTAGCTTGCGCCAGGGCTTCTTCCAAGGTGGCATATTGCTACAACTGCAATAGCATGGAGATCGATCTCAAACAGCTCTTTGAGAACATTTGAGTAAGATCAGACATAGGAGGGAGGTAGGGCAGCTTTGAAAGCAACGTCCTCCATCGATTCCCATATGTTGCCATGGTTTCTTCCTCATATTTCTTGAGGTTGGCCAGATCGCTTAGTGATGCCTTCTTCTTCGTTTTGAAGGCGAAGCATTCGAGGAACGTGTCCACTAGCTGATCTAAATTGCAGATGTTGTGCTTTGGTAATTGGGTAAACCAATCCGAGGCAGGGCCTACGAATGTGGTTCTAAATGTTCTCAATAGCAAAACATCATTGTCCTGAATGCTGAAGAATTGTCTCAGGAACCTAGTCACATGCTCTTGAGCATCCTCTTCCCCTCTAAAGGTTGCCAACTAGGGCAGTTTAAAATGTTCAGGGTAAGGGGCTGTCGGTACTGACGGATGCACTGGATGACTACAGAGTTGACATAAAGTGGGTTTTTGGGGCCCAAAATTTTTGGTTTCCACGGACTCCAAGCACTCTAATAGCGCTTTATATGCATCAGAGGACTTAATCTCTTCCTCCGTAGATTATTCCCATTGTAGGTTGCAGGGAACTTGAGGCCTATAGAGGGGTGGCCGAATAACAACCCCTCTGCCTTGATAGGGCGTTTCAACCTGCTCTTCTTCTTATTCGTACTCCTCATAGGCTTCTTAAGGAGTGATCGGGTGATACCGATGAACATGGATAGGCCCCCATGGAGGGTATCTCTCATTATTTCTGGGAGTGGCCTCCCGATCATGCCTAAGGGGTCTCAGAGGTGACACTTGATAAGGTCTTGGATACCTGTCTTGCACTGTGGGGTTGTGCCTCTCATATACCTCTGCTCTCTGATTGTGAGGGGTTGGGACCCTCTCAGGCACAACGTCCTAAAGTAGCTCATCTGTTTGACACCGAATGCGCTCTTTGCTGAGGCGGTATAGATGCTCCAACTGCTGTTGGTCCTGCTCAAGCTGCTCGATCTGTGCTTGGCGGGCGACATGTCTAGTGAGTGCCAAGTCAATTTGATCTACCGTCTTGATTCTAGGAGGCTTAGATGCCTCTCCTATATGCCTGTCGTGACCTCGATGACCCGATACCTCTACAGGTTACTTCCCTCTGTCGAGGTTAGCAGCATTCACTTGAGTCTCTGGCCTCGATAGGTGATCATGGTACATAGCAGGTGCGAAGGTGCATTGCTCCCACGCTATGTGTTGCTCCTGAGGAATGCAAAGGTCTTCCTCATACTCCCTCTCATATATGTGAAATGGGCGAGCAGAGTTAGCTCACCCTGCCTAGAGAGCCTTGTGCTCTCAATTTGGCTTGGTGTTTCTAACAACGATGGGGGTTAGAGGAGGGATATTGAAATCATGTGGCCTCTCCTTGTGGACCCCCTATTGTTTAGGCACTTCATCGTGTGGTGGCCACTCATGGCAAGCATCTAAGGGAGCTCTCCTGTGGATATACCCCTCCTGAAAGGGTGTGTGTTGGGTGCTATGCTGGCAGGGAGTGCCCCTAGAAGGGGTGCCCCTATAGTCCCATTTCGTTAGGGCATGGATGGGACTGCCTTGTGTGTCAGGTCGCCAAGGTGGTATGACCAAATCCTTGGAGCTATAACGGAGGCGACTTGTGCCCCCTTGGTCATTCTCCATAGCGTCTGCCCGTGATTGGGCTTGGCTGTGGGTGAATACCATGGTGATGTCTCTCTACAAGCTAAGTAGTTTTTTATCTTTTGTTTATGATTTTTATGATTTTTATGTTACACTAAGAAGAAAAGACAACACACACACAAAGCAATGATTATCTCATTTTACAGATTAGTGGTGTGCCCTAAACCTGGTTTAGTGTGTTTTGATTTTTTTTTGTTTTGAAAATTTTGTGAAGAATGTTTTGTAACAAATGCAATATAATGGATTCTTATGACTCCCAAAAATGGTCGCCCCTTTGATATACCTTTGCCAGGTCGATATACCAACCTCTCTATATACCCGCCCTTACGTGAGGGAAACTATAGGTATGTGAGAGCAGATGGTACATGGTACATAGGCGGTATGAAAGGGTGATCACCCTGTTTATGACACCTACCATAGAAGACTTATCCTCATGCACTGGGAATCACCCCAGCTACACTCAGTCAGCTTTCATCAGGATTTACGTCTAGCAATAATAGCAATCGGGGTAATGGATGTAAAATTCAAGCCAAGGTGGTGATGAAATCCATCGTTGGTCTTGATCAAGGGCTAGGGTTTTACGACTAGCTCCTTGGTTTTAAAGTTCCATGTGATGTGTGTGGGGTTCTTTTTAATGCAAAGAAAATTAAACATGCAGCAACAACTTTCCCTAAGCAAGCAAATAAGCAAAAATAGAAAACCAAAAACAAAAAAATGATAGAGGCTGCTAAGAACCCCTACCTCTTCTCTGCCCAAATTGGTTGCCTTTGACTCTTTGCCCTGAAACTACATAGAGGGCTATTCATCCCTGGGTGAGATGAATAACAGAGCTGTATTCATCATAGGGTGAGGCAAATTCTCATTTGTCCCTAGATCAAATGAATTACAGTTCTGTACTCGCTCTAGACTGGAACGAACAGCAGTCCAACATTTGAAAATCGATACCTGCAAGCAAAAACAAGCAAGTTTTGATCAGATTTCTTATCCCTAAATACAGAGGACAGAGTCCCACCATGATCGCCATTGAAAGCACGAGGATACGAAAGCAAAAAGGAAACACTAATTGCGATGCATGCGAGGCAAAAACTAACGCTAAAGTCCTAGAAATTGAAATTGCATGAAATGAGAGAAAATGAATGAATTGAAACGAGAAAAAAGCAAGTATGGAATGCACAGCCCTTTTATTAACAATCTTTAAATCTCGGTTACAAGACGTCTCCTCCCTTTTCAGGGGCTAGGAGTGTTAACATTGCTTCGTTTACAATCATGTATTAGTAATCCTTCTTTCGCGTGCCCACATGTAAAATGGGCGGACCAAAATGTCGTTGTTGCTTATGTTGATGAATATTGGCTCCTTGCTACTCCCCTAATGTCAAGATCCTATGTTCAAGGAAACAGGAAACAGTTAGTAGCACCTGTAGATAAAATGAAGCATTTGATCTCTAAAGCCCATGAAGGATGCATGCATAAAATTGAATAAAACGATAAGTAAAATGAATCCAAATGACCTAAAAGTTTCACAAAAGCATGGAAACATTACCAGAAGAGCACTGCAACTGAAACAGTCAAAAAATTCGCTGTGGATTTCTAATTGTTCCGGGACGGGACGAATAAACCTACAACAAAACGTCAGAAAGCACTGTCCTAAATGTCTTATCCCAAAGGCTCCAGGTGATCTGCAAAGTTAGGGGTTAGGTAAATGGGGGTATTTTGAGAAGACCCAAAAGGTCAGATTTCCCCAATTCGGCCTCTATCACCAATATTTTGATGATGCTACCTACACGTTAGTAGAGGCGAGAAATAATATAAACATGGTCAAAATTGCTCAAAACAAGATGAAATTTAAATTGCAACCTATTTAAGTAGCATAGAATCAAATGCAAAAATTACAAAAAGGAAATCTACCACATATTCCTAATCATTTTGGGGTGGGACGATTAGACCTGCAGTAGTGCGGGGGGCGCCCGCGGGCAGGACGCCCATCGTTTGAGGCTTTGTTTCAGCACCAATCCACTTGGAATTGGTCCAAAACTTCTTATTGAGTGTTTTCAAAAAATTTGGTAGGACAATATGGTCAAATGTCAGGTTTTGGGCTCCGGACTTGCGCTTCCAATAGTCACCCAATGACCTCCCTTGAAAAAGAGATCAAGGATGTAGAAGGCACAAATTGAAAGATGTGAAGCAATAAAACGGCAGCACTTTGTTGCTCAAAATGATCCTTCTTTATATATTTTTTGGGTGAGGAGACTCACCATTTTATAGACCTGAGGGACTCTTTGAATGGGCATGCAGAGGTGCCACTTGGCAATCATGCTTTCCTAGGAGGAGGGAGATTCCTCCCTGATTTAAGACTTCATGGCTGCCCATGTAACTCCCTCTAATGCTAAAAAATGCTCACTCACATTTGCATGCCATGAAGGAGGATTTAAGTGGCGATTTGAGTTGCCATTTGTCAAGATTTGAATTTTTGCCCGTCAAACCTGCTATTCATCCCAGCCAGGAACAAATACCGGTAATCGTCCTAGGGTGGGACGAATTCCAGCTATAATTATCCCTGGGTGGAACGAATATGGAGCAGAGTGCCTGAAAGGTGCCAAATTGATCTCTGACCTTCCAAACTATTGTGTGAGTGGTTAGGACCACTGTTTAACCTCTGAAGGCTGCCCTGGGGGCTGTGTGTGTCAATGTGATCAGTGTTTGCAGTCACATAATCGGATTGGTGTTGTTTTGGTGTCTACACCTACCATTCCTAGACTAATGCAAATACATTAATTTTTATTAAATTATTAGAAACTTACCTCTGATATTTTTCTTTTGAGCTTCCAACCTAGTAGGCCAAGTGGCTTCTCTTGGAAGAGTGGTGGTACAGTACTTCATTTCACATAGCCACCATACTAACTCCTTTTGAGGTAGTTTATGGCTATCCACCCCCATCAACTTCTTCATATATTCTAGGTAAATCCAATGTCTAGGTAGTGGATTTGACACTTCAAGACTATAAAAAATACTACAACAACTAAAGGATTTTATTGAGTGATTGATTGAGTAGAGTTGGTTGAGCCTAGTCAAGTGAATGTGTAAAGTAATAGTTTAAGTTATATGAAACAAATTGTTCTATATTATGAATTGAATTGAGAAATAGGTTGAGTGTTGATGAGTGTGAAACATATTCTCTCTAACAATTCTCTATATGTTTTTAAAAGAGTGATTGAAAGTGATTGAGCATTGAGTTGAATGTGAAGCATATTGAGTCTCTAATAATTCTCTATATGTTTCTAAAAGAGTGATTGAAAGTGATTGATCATTGAGATGAATGTGAAGCATATTGAGTCTCTAAAAATTCTCCATATGTTTCTAAAAGAATGATTGAAATTAATTAAGCATTGTGATGAATGTGAATCATATTGAGTCTCTAACAATTCTCCTTATGTTTCTATGAGAATTGAATAAGTTCTAGTGAGGACTTATTGAGAAGATTTGGATAAGTTCTAGTGAGGACTTATTGAGAAGATTTGGACAAGTTCTAGTGAGGACTTGTTGAGCAGATTTGGACAAGTTCTAGTGAGGACTTGTTGAGCAGATTTGGATAAGTTCTAGAGAGGACTTGTGAATAGATTAGTGTGAGATTTTATGGAAGCTTACAAGATAGATTTAAGACAAGTCTTTGAGAAGACTTAAGAGCAGATTTGATTGATTGATTTGTTCAAACCTTGAGTTAAGTTTTGGGGTAGATCTAGCAGAGTTGATTTGAGATTGATTCAATCTTTGTGTTAAGGCTTGAGGATAGATATTGAGGATAGATTTGTGCTAGACCGAAGAACTATGTTTTATATAGATTAGAGGATAGATATTGAGGATATATTTGTGCTAGACTAAAGGATTATGTTTAGTGCAGATCAGAGGACAGAGGTTTAGGACATATTTGTGCTAGACTGAAGGAATGTGTTTAGTGTAGATCAGAGGATAGAGATTGAGGATAGATTTGTGCTAGATCGAAGGACTGTGTTTAGTATATATTTAAATATATATTTTGGTGCATATTTAAGGATAGGTTTGTGCCAAACCAGAGATAGAGATTGAGAAGATTTGTGCTAGACCAAAGGACTGTGTTTAGTACAAAATTAAGGTAGAGCTTTGAAGGTGACAGAGTATAGAGGATGACAATCTCCAATGGATAGAGATCCATTAGCCAGGCTAGTGAGGATACGTGTCTTCAGTGTATAAAGACCCATTAGCTAGAGCAATGGGGGCTATAGTTCTTCTAGAAGATAACTAGTTAGAGCTAAGGAAAAAGGAGTTCTCCTATGGATAGAAATCCATGAACTTGATTAGGGGATTGGTATATCCTTTGGATAGATATCCATAAATATTGTAATAGGGAAAGGATTCCCAAGAGATTGATTGAGAAAATTTTAGTGAAATATTTTCTCCGTGGAGTAGCCCACATTGGGTGAACCACATTAAATTGGTGTCTCTATTGTATGTGACGATTTGTGCATTACTTTGGTTACTGCTATTGACATTGCCATTGATTATACTGGATAATATTGTTTGGGAAAAAAAAGTAAAAAGTGGTCTTATACTGTTCACCCCCCCTCTCAGTATAATCTTGTGTTCTTCAATCTCATCTAATAGTATATCAGTGCAAGGAATCCAACAAACCAATACCTAACTTATTTTAGGATCTTCTTCTAAAATAATCATTTCATTCATCCTTCTATACAGAGTGAATCGACTAACATTGAGCATTTTAGCAACTTCAAACACCCCATTTGATTTCATACTACTCATAAATACACTTTAATAAATTGTTATGTCATATTTGATCAAAATTGTATTCTTTACTACTTATTAGATGACAAGAATAGGAAATAATTTCCACCAATTTGATTATGCTTTTTATTCTTATTTTGGCTATATATCTATCTACTCCTAAAACTAGAAAGTCAATCTGAAATTTTTATATTAGTATAATATTGCAAGAATTTGAGATTATTTGACATCATGTATTTTCAAACTATTATTTGTATATTTATAAAATATAATGATAGGCTATGCAAGGTGGATACATATCCTTGGTAGAATCATCCAATTTACCTGGATTAGTTTGATTGTTGCTTGCACATCTTAGACATTCACATGTTGAACATTCAAAATATTAACATTTGCATTAGGAACATTTGCATACTTAACATCTTAAATATCTGGATCCTTAACATTTGCAACCTAAAATTCTTAAGAATTCATATCCTGAATATCATCTATGTTGCTATGATCTACATGACTTACGATCGCTCCTCAAGTTAAAATATTTTGAGTTGCATAGTCACAAATTCATTTCTTTCTTTGGGTTATAACTCATTTTTGTTTTCTTCCCTTATATACTTCAAGTGGTATGTTATAGATTCTTTTTTATTTGTGTTTCTTGTCCCCATTATCCCATTTGTACAATAAAAAATCAACATAAATATTGTACAATAAACTATTCAACTATAAACTAATATGAATTGGTATAGTTGATATGGATTTTATATAATGAACCAATGCATAAAATGAATTGTACAAAATTTTAAATTGAATAGCCAACTAATTTAATATTGGTTGACAACAAAAGGTTTGGATAGACCTATTTTTTAAATTGATTACACATGATTGAAACTAGCTCTGCCCTTATTACATCATCATCATTGTATAGTGGTATTACAACTTGGCTATCATGCATGTATCACTCAACAAGGTTTGAACTTAGATCTTCTCATTGAAATTTGAGGAATTTAATTGGTTGCACTAATGTCGTTTTATGGATAAACTTATTAAAATATTAGAATCAATAGTTAAAATAAAAAATCTTCAAGGACCAAGGTCAAATAACAATAAAAAAATATTGTACGTTTTAAAAATTGAATAACAAACTAATTTAATATTATAGGTCATAACAAAACATGTCCATAAACCTTTTATAAATATTGGAATAAAAAATTAAATTAAAAATATATAAAATAAATATAAGGTATTACTGGGAAAACTACTTTGGTAGGCGTTTTCAAGTTGTTTGTTCCTACAGGTCTTCTTCTTCTAGTTTTTGATACTCCTCTTCCACCATGGATCTAGGAGATATCTTTGAGGGGCTAGTAAGCCTAAACATTTAGGAAGATATAATAGTTAGAAATATTTCAAGTTGCTTTTTTTATTCCCTATACTTTTGGTATTAAGCTCCTCTTAGAGGAGGAAGGGGGCTTCCCTTACTGCCTCCTTGCTCATCTGCCTCAAATCGCCCTCCATATCATATGAGGAATGGACGTCTATCCCTAGGAATATTTGATGGTACCATCTTGTAATTATACAAAATATTTGGGAACACCTTCAAATGTGAAAGGGGCTAAACCCATGGTATTTATTATTTGAGGAGAAAAGAAGGTCATGGGTGCTAGATGAAGTAAGGTCTTGCTAAAGGTGGAGCCTTCTTAGCCATAATTAGAATTACTCGGCTACTCTAATCAATAATATAACTTTCCTTAGCCACCATTAGAAAGGATTTTTAGACCATGCTTTGCTTTGGTCTAGTGGGCTAGCTAGACTTCATGGCATGGGGAGCTCCAAGATCAAGATTAGATTATGATAAAGTTTTGGGCTCCTTCATTTCATTTTTGAATGATGTTTTTGATCAAAATTATCTTCTTTTAGCAACATTTTCCCGATGTAAATTTTCACTACAATTTTTTTATGAAAATTCCTTTTATCAAGCAAACATGCTTTGGGGGGTATCTTGCATGGAAGAAGGCTTAATATAAAAAACCATCTTATAATTAATTCATTTTTTCCCTTTATTTTCTTGTGAGTGCCATGAGACCTACAATTTTACGTATTGGATTTTGCATATTATGGTTTCTTTTAACCGATAAACATTATAATTTTTTTGAATTTAGAAAAAAATCCCTTGAAGGGCTGCCTTAGTCTGAGAAACCATGACCAAGGGTTCTACACCGTCAAAATCACCCGGGAGTTACATCCTGCCCTGACCGCACCAACATAATCAACTAGATTTTGGGTGCCCAATGTGCATTTGTTAGGGTGGAGATTTCAAACTGGGGACCTCCCTTGTAGGATTGCCCTACCTTCTCCAACTCACCTACAGCACGTGGGTACCTTTAAAAATTATACTTGTTATATAAGTTCTTTAAAATTATAAAAAATTTAACCTTAATTATGTGTTGAAGTGTTAAAATAAATGAATGTATTATATAAATATAAATAAATCAAAACTTAAAAATATACATTATATTTTTTATTAATTTTTTTTTGAATTTAGCGAAAAACCCCTTACGGGGTCGCCTTAGTCTGAGAAACCACAACCAAGGGGTTCTACACCGTCAAAATCACATGGGAGTCATGCTCATCCCTGACCACACCAACATAATCAACTGGATTTTGGATACCCAATGTGCATTTGGTAGGGTGGAGATTCAAACAAGGGACCTCCCTTGGAGGATTGCCCTACCCTCTCCAACTCACCTACAACACGTGGGTTAATTTTTTAAATTATTAAAATTAATATTAATATTTTAAAAAATATAAAATAACACTTTATTGTTTTGGCTGATCTCATCCACTTGGGAGGTCGTCTACAACCCTAGTTCCCAAAAGTGGCATACTATACCTCATACTAATAAAATTTTGGGTGATCATAAAACACTTTATCAAAAAAATTTACCTTGCACCTTGTCTAGACTTAAATTCAACCAAAATTTTTACTTTATGGAACCAGTGTACTAGACTGCGTTGTACAACCAGGTGTGTTAGACTTGGGTTCTTACATTTGGTATTAGAGCTCTAGGTTGCAAGACCCTAGGTTGTAGAACTCTTTGTGTTATCTTTGTGAATCTAGAAAACCTAAACCAAATAATTAACATAGCTCTTTTACATCCAGGAAAAATGACTTCAATGTTAAGGGGAGGATCTTCAAAGAACCTCGTAACAACGCAACGAGAACAACAATTTATCGGTCCATAAAAAGGACCACATAAGGGAGTAAGAAAATAACTTGGAAAAGAGGTTAGAAGTGAGAACGTAATTGATAGACCCCAAAGAGAAAGGCTAATGAAAGAAATTAATGAGCCTCAAGTTAATGAGCCTACTAGGGAAGAAGGAAATTTCAGCATAGATAGATTACTACAAGAGCAAATACAACAACATAAAAGATAAATGGAGCTGCAAATGGAGCAACAAAGGGAACAAATGGAGTAGCAAAAGGCTCAAATGGACCAAAAAAATGAACTTATTTCTCAACAACAAAAATTGATAGGAAAATTGGTAAAGAACCCAAGGTTAGACAAGAAGAAGCAGAAGGGACTAGCAGAAAATGAGTAGGGGTTGAATTAGTGAAAGATATGAAAATTGTTAATATCACCAAATTTGATGGTAGGGAAGATGGTGATGCAACAAAAAACTAGCTTAATGAGGTTGAAACATGTTTCTCTATGAAACCTCAATCATCTGAATCTAAAATAGATTGGGCAATCCTCCATGTATTTGGAACAACATTAGATTGGTGGACTACTTATAAGAAAGGTAATAAGATCAAAGTTACAAAGCTTAAATAGGAGGACTTTCTAGAAGAATTCAGAAAGATATTTTTAACCAAGCAATTTTATATAGAAAAATTTGTAGAATTCACCACTTTACAACAAGAAAACTTGTTTGTTCGTGAATACCATCAAAAATTCATACAACTACTAAAATATGTACCTAAATATGAGAATAAGGAAGATATGAAGGTACAAAATTTTATTTTGGGGCTTCACCCAAATATTAGATCCATAATTAGCCTATTTAACCCCAAGGATCTCCTAAAGGCCTATGACTTGGATCATCAAGAGGAGACAAATCAAAAGGCTAAGAAAGCTTATTTTAATTTCCAAAACATATTTGAGAAAAATAAAGATGAACTCAATAAAAGAAAGAGTGCATGCTTTGTGATATGGGAGAAGGACCAAAAAATAGCCAAGGAGGGTGATAAATCTAAGACAAACAATAGAAATAGAAATAGATACTAAAATAACAGGGATAGATGGGACAGGAAGGGTTATATAGGGAGATATGAACAAAAACCTCCAATGTAGGAAAAGGGTAAGGAATCAACACCTCAAAGCAAAAGTGAGGCTAGTAGGTACGAGAAAGTTCCCACAATGGGATATTATGTATGTGGTGGTCCTAACTATGCAAACTGATGCCCTCAAATAGAAGACCAAAAGAAGGCACTAGAAGAATCTGCTCATAAAATATTTGCTACAATAGGTAATTCTACACTTTATGGACAAGCAACACATTTCATTTTAAATTGTAAAGTCTATGGTAGGAGTGTACGTATTTTAATTGATAGCAGAGCTATAAATAGTTTTATTTCAACTCTTATAATGAGGGACATCCAAAAAAAGCCAATATTTTTGGTAAATGGGTGGAAGATCGACTATGGGTCAAGACAAACTTATATAGTTAACCAATACCTATTTGACCCACATATTATCCTACCTCAAGGGAAAACTAGTTGGCATCTATACGTAGTGCCTCTACATATATTTAATATCATTCTTCGTATAGATTGGCTTAATCCCCATAAAGCCCTTATTTATTTTGAGAAAAGGTGGTTAGATTTCATAGATGAATCTAATAAGTGAATTAGATTACATTGTGATTGAGGCTATTTTAGACCATATTTATTGTCGTATATGCAAGTTAAGAAATCCATAAGGAAGGGTGGTATAACTTATGTGGTCAAGTTGAATAAAAATGAAGAATATGAGTCCAACTCTAGCCTTTTCCAGAATTATCCCATAATGAATGAATTTGATTTCTCTATAGAACTTCTTCCTCGAGTGGCACCGATTGCAAGATCATCATATAGAATGATCTCCATTGAATTAGAGGAGCTCAAGACATAGCTTCAAGAATTACTAGAGAAGGGGCTCATCAAACCTAGTGTGTTGTCATGGGGTGCTCATATCCTCTTTGTCAAGAAAAAACATGGATCTTTAAGGTTGTGCATAGATTATCAAATGCTCAACAAGTTCACCATTAAGAATAGGTCTTCCTTGCCCTGAATTGATGATATTTTTTTATCAATTGAAAGGGCCACTATCTTCTTCAAAATAAACCTTAGATCTAAATATCACCAGCTAAGATTTCATGAAAAGGACACCCACAAAACTGCATTCAAAAATAGATATGGGTATTATGAGTTCACGATTCTACCTTTTGGCTTGACAAATGCCCCAACTACATTTATGAATATCATGAATAGTGCATTTCAAGAATAGTTAGATCTCTTCATGCTTATATTTCTTGATGATATATTAATCTACTCTCAAAATAAATAACATGATCAACGCATGAAGATTGTACTTGAAATACTTAGGAAAAATCAATTGTATGGGAAGCTATCTAAATGTGAGTTCTATATTCCACAAGAACAATATTTGGGGTATATAATATCTACTTATGGGATTTTTGTGGACCCCCAAAAAATTGAAGCTATTATAGATTGACCTACACCCACAAATATCACTAAGGTACAAAGTTTTATGGGTATGATAGGCTACTATAGGTGTTTTGTAAGAGGGTTTTCAAAAATTTCTTATCCAATAACAAATCTCTAGAAGAAAGGAAAGGCTTTTAAATAGATAGATCAATGTGAAGAGGTCTTAATAACTTTGAAAGAAAAATTAATGACCGCACCAATTCTTAAGATACTTGAACCTTCTAAGAAATTCATAGTTTGTATAAATGCTTTTATTGAGGGGTTAGGGGGAGTTCTTACCCAAGATGAAGCAATTATAGCATATGATTCATGTAAGCTAAAGAAGCATGGGGTATATTATATCACACATAATCTATAATTGGCAGTAGATGTACATACTTTCAAGATCTGGAGATATTACTTTCTTGGAAAATCATTTTAACTTAAAAATGATCATCAAAGTCTCCGAATTATTTTCACAACCTCTACTAAATGCTAGATAGTGTTTTTAGATGGAATTTTTGGGAAAGAATGACTTTGGCATAAAATATATTAGGGGAAAGGAGAATAAGATAACATATTCCTTGAGTATAAGGGGGCATATAATTGTTATATCCCAGTGTTAGTATGACTTAGCCAAGTTAAAAAATTTAATAGATAGATAACTTCTGCAATAAATGTTGAGCATAGGTTGGGTAGGGACCTAATGAGGAAAAATATTTTATGATCAGAGATGATTTGTTATTCTTCAGTAATAGATTGGTCATTATAGATAAGGGTGAGTTAAGGGATACAATTTTGAAAGAGGCACATTGCACTTCTTACTTCGTGCACCCAGGAGGGGCAAAAATGTGTGAGTTTAAGGAAGACCTTTTATTGACCAAGTATATAGAAGGATATTAATAACTTTGTGGTAAGGTATTTGGAATGCCAAAAGGTCAAAGTAGAGCATTTTCATCCTATGAGGCAATAATACCCACACAAAATTCCGACTTAGACATTGTAGATTGTCTCCATGGACTTTGTGATTGGTTTACCTAAGACTAGATTTCATCATGATGCAATACTTGTTGTAGTAGATAAAATAATAGAAGTTGCACACTTTATAACTAGAAATATACAAGATGATGCACCTACCATAGCAAATAGATTTTCCAAAGAAGTGGTTCGATTTTATGAGGTTCCCAATATTATTATCTTAGATAGAGATTTTTATTTTACCTCAAAATTTTGGTAAATATTATACCAAGCTTTGGATACTAAGCTCAATATCATCTCTATGTACCATGTGACAAATGGTTAGATGGAGAGGGTCAATTAGGTTCTAGAATATATATTGTGTATGTATTCCATGGATCACCAAACCAAGTGGGAAGACTACCTCTACTTTGTAGAGTTTGCTTACAATAATAGGCATCATGCATCACTAGGAATGACTCCATTTGAAGCCCTATATGGGATAAGATGCAAGACTCCTTTATCATAGAATAATATGAAAGATCGAGGAGTGATCAGACCAGATACTATTAAGGAAATGGAAGAACAACTAAGGAAAATATGTCTAAGACTCAAGGAGACCTTGGATCCCCAAAAGGGCTATGTATATCTAAAAATAACATTGTGGAAATTATTTGTGAGAGATAAAGTCTTCTTGAGAGTAAAACCTACCAAAATTTATATAAAGTCCAAACTTGATCCCAAGGGCCTTTTGAAATTGTTAGTAAAATTAGTCATGTTGTCTATAAGTTAGCCTTACCACCCAGTTTGTCAAAAAATCATGACACTTTCCATGTGTCCCTCATTAGGAAATATTTTAGTGATCCCTCTCATATTTGGAACATTTCTAACTTGTAGATGTCAAATCCCCAACACATTGAGGTCCGACAAATCAAGATTCTTGGCTTTAGAACTAAGAATTTGAGAAAAAAAAACATTGAGCAATGTAAGGTCCAATGGGATCTATATTTTGATAAGAATAACACATGGGATCCCTGAGCAAGTTAAAGTTTGTAACCGATTGATTCTCTAGGTAGAGTCCTAAACTCATATTAGACAAGATCTATTCTATCGCATCCTCAGGTTTTTCGTAACATAATTACTACATGATGCACGATGAAAAGGTTTGGAAAGGAGGGCATGGACAAAGAGATAACTCTAATTCATCCGCTTGTATTTCATATTCCTCACCAAAATTGTCACCTCTATTATATTAATGAAAAGGATCTTAATGTTTCCATAGAATATTTTTTTGAGGCATCGAGGTATAGTGCATATTTTAGATTTTAATTACATCCAAAATTTTTCATTTCTTTATTTCTTTTCAAATAAGTGTTCTAATAATTTGTTTTCTTAAAAATCTACAACAGAGAAGATAATTGGAGTGACCAGATCCTTTTTGTAACAACTCTTCTAATGCAGCTATTATTTTCAAATAGATCAATAAGCTATACTTGCTTTTGCTCCTAGAGTGTTGTACTATTGATGGCATTTGTGATTACAGGAACAAGTACCTTCCTTCAAGTAGGTAGATAAAGGTTGACCATGAGAGGTAAGGAGAGATATGATGGAGGTGTGAAAAATCACCATGGCTTGTGAGTACATGGAAGCTCACACAAATTGCATTCATGTAGTTGCACTCATATAGGTGCATTTTGAATGCTTTATTTGGATCATGTGTATGTTTTATGTGTTGAATTGCTTATCATATATTTCTTGCTTCGGAATAAATGAATATAAAATTTAAATAAAATTAAATATTAAAAATGTATATGGTTATATTTTATTTTAATTTAAAATAAGCTTTAACTAGTATATTTAATTTAATTTTTTAATAAAATGGTGCATATTCTAAAATGTTGGTCTTGGCCACCACCTGGTGGGTGATCGCAGTGAATACTTGCATGAAAAATACAAATGTTTGTTGTATCTTAGTCGTGCATTGTATAAAAGGAAAAATAAAACTTTTTCATGTTAGGTGTTGTATGCATCTTGTTTTGGAGGATAAGGAAGGAATTTTATAGGCGTTTAGGAAGCTCAGTGGTAATTTGGTTAAGTGAATTCAGGTTGTATGTCTAATCTATTTTTGCCTACGTAAATATTCTGTGAGGACTATGTGCTTGCAGTGTTTAAATGATTGATATATTTTACTTTAAATTAGGGGTTAGATACAATTGAGAGATGATATAAATATTCTCTGCTTGAGTTTAATAATTATGAGTTTTCTTGAGATTATAGTATTACATTTCTTAAGGATTTCAAGCATAATGGATTTTTGGATAATTTGTATGTTTTGTCTTGTTTACATCTTCACTACTAAATTTATATGTAGAAAAATACCTAAAATGATGGTTGTAGTTTTAAATATTACTACTCTTTTCATTTACATGATAGATAATTAATCAAATGCTTAGCTGGTACATGTGTTTCTCTTGTTGTGTTAAAAGGATGATAAATAAACCAGTGTGCACCACCTTTTGAATAGAAATCAATCTAAGTTCTAGCTTATTCTTTTGATGCGATTGCTTATTAGAAAGGTGTGTTAATTAGACATCATACTAGCATGCATTTGCTTATATATATATATATATATATATATATATGATCCACTCTAATACCTTAAGGATGCTCTGCCACCTGATGCCAGATATGCAAAAGTGAAGGGATTTCACCCAACAGTGTTACAACGAGCCTATCTGACTGGGCAAGAAGTCTCTTATGGATTTGAGTGACTCAAGGAGCACACCTATTGGGCATATTTAAACTATAATATTTCAGCTCTCTGAACTCTTTTATGATATATGAACGATGCTGCAAGTTTCATATAATTGTATGAGTAAATTATAGTGGGGTTGTATAAGGAATTTATCAACTATTTAACTACGGTTTGACATTTTTATGGGAATGATCAATTATAATGACCTTAACCTCATTGATTGATATATTATATTGTGTTATGTCATAACTATAAAATAATAAAATAAAATGTGTTTTATCCTTTATTTGATTATTTATTAAATGTGGCATATCTAAATTGTTGTGACCAATTTTATCTCACTTTTGTAATGACGATATTTTAAATAAAATTTACTTTTTAATGGAACTTTTAACTTTAGAATGTATAATATCTCAATTCTGAAGGATAACGATTTAGAAATTTCATATAATTTTTTTCAAAAAATAATTTGAAAAACTTATATTAAAACAAGATCATTCACAAGTTGGTATAAGACTTCTCCTAACTTTAGCCAAAGAGAACACATGTTTACAATAGTAAAAGAATATTTGCATTGGAGCCAAATATCCTAAACCATATCTCTACAATGGTTGTTCACCTATTTACAATTGTAAAATAAGATCTACATTGGAGCCAAATATCCTAAACCATATTTCTACAATGGTTGTCCAAATTAGCTAAACACTGGATTTGCTCACCAACCTACGTAATCATATCATCCTCAATAGTTATGTCATTGTGCCACTGAAACCCTACCTCCTTCTCAGTACCCATATTAGCCAAGAAGTCTACCAATTTATTTAGATCTCTACTCACATAAACTGGAATCACATCATCTAATTCCCTCCATAATTTCTTAATTTGAGTGACAAGAATCCTCAACCTCCATGTCTTCAAAGCAAAGTTCCTCATGAAATCTAAAGCTCCTACAATTATTTGAGAATATGATTCTAGGATTATCCTCTTGTAACTTTGTTTTACTACCCAAATAGAAGAAAATTTGATAGGTAAGGCTTCTAATTCATTGTTCATGGTCCTTCCCAAGCCTTGCAGTTTTCAATAGAGCACTATCCCAACATGATTCCTGCAAACCACTCCTATTCCATCTCTACCTGGATTACCTTTTGCAACTCCATAAACATTAATTTTAATCCAACCTTTTGGGGGTGGCTTCCAAATAGCTCTGTCCTGCCCCTCTTGCACTTCAACTTCCTTCTATGTTGTCCCTATAACAGTCTGAGTTTCCTATTTAGCATGAACTGCAACAGTTTCTGTGAATTTGCTCCAAATGACCTACCAAACTCCATCTAAAGATGAAAAGGTTTCTCTAAAAATTCTACCATTTATTTCCAATCACACTTACCACAAAATGAAGTATAATCCAATATCCCAACCGATACAAAGAGCTTTAGATTTAAATCTATCCCTCTTCCATATTTCCCAAATATTAGTTCGGTTCAAATCACCATTAACTCAAATTTTATAGGATACCATATCTTCTAGATCTAGCACATGAATGAGTACTCAAAAATCAAGTGGTCAGATGTTTCCTCACTCTTGTAGCATAAAACACATTGACATGGACCAATGATTTCCCTACATCTGAGATTATCAAAAGTTAGAATTCCATTATGCATGAACTGCCAAGAAAAAAAGTTTACTTTCATCCAACCCTTGGATTGCCAAATATTTCTCCAATCCTCAACTTGATATGCATGAGGAGGAGTCTCTAGAAGGATCTTATCATATCCATCCTTCACTGTGTAGATACTAAGGCTCCCATAGCCCCAAGCTAATTCATACTCCTCATCTCTACCTATGGGAAATATTTCTACCAATATTTTAGTCATGATGGGTGTCAATTCTAGAGGGATTGAAATTGGCCACTCATCCAACTTCTTAAGATGCTTAAACTTGTAATCCGCTAGCTAACTAGTGTTGAAATAACTTTCAATTTTGACTCAACCCCTAGTTTCCATGGTTGTTTTTATTGGTTGCATTAAAACAATATATATAATTTTGTTCTTTCTTTTGAGATTTACATGTATGTGTTAAATAAAGTAAACAATCAAATTCACATTGTATCCTACATTCATTTGGAAGTGCAAATTATAGGTAGCCTAACATTTGCTTTGCCCTAGATGTCGGTAGGTTACTACGTTATAACAATGACAATTTTACAATTTAGACATCACCTTATTTTATTCAAAGTTTGTTTCCATACTTGGGAACCATGGATATTTAATTCATAACCAATTCTCTGAGATAGAATGTATCTCAAAAATCTTAAAAATACCTCAAAGCTTTTATATAAAATATATCCTTATATTCATCAATTGTAACAACCTCATTCTACTCACTTGATTGTACCATTAAAAACCAAGCCAAGCAATTTTACCAGGGTATTTTTTTTAAGTTATTGTTAAAACCTAAAAGTTCCCTAGTAAACATAGTTTAAATATTTCACTCAATGAATCATCATCATACAATTTATGTAGTATTGGTATAACATACCACTTTTGGGTATCAAGACTATTGCAGGTAGCCACCCAAGTGGATGAGATTCACCAAATTCTATGAAGGTTTCCACTTTGTGGAGTTGAATTAACTCATTTATCATCCTCTTGATCTTGGCATGAGGTTCAAACTATGATAGGGGTTGTCCTTTAAGGCCCATAATACCTAAATGATATATGATTTCTTTACCCATTCCTTGATATAATGAACCTTGATGAAACTGATCATCTTAATATTATTTCAATGTGCAAGGGTTTAGCATACATATGCCATGTGTCTAGATTATTATCCAACTTCTCAAAGCCAACTAGAGCTATTTTATTACCCTGAATCTGGAATTAGTCTCAAATGCACACTTTGATTCACATTTGTTTATCCCATACCAAACAATATGATAAATTAGTTTATGTATTCCTGCTAATCTCTAAAATTATCATGATGCTTATCATTGTACTCCTAGGAAGTGACCTAAAGAAGTTGTCCCATACTGTATCTTGTTATAAGTACTGACTAGATCTCTTGCTCTAACCCATTCTATCAGACTAAAATCACTATCGAGTAACGTTGTATGTATACTCGTATATCAACATCATTGAGCATTTAAGGCTTATATTCTTCACTTTGGAAATGTTGGTAATTTTGAAATTATGCCACATTAGGATTTTTGATGGAGTTTTGTTGAATGATTTTTGATTGTAAAAGTGACAAAATATATTAATACTATGTTGCAGTATTTTGACCTGTATAATGTGTTACATTATTTTTATGTGTTAATTTTCCTTCTAATTTTCATGGATTTCATGCTTGGGAATAATGGGTGTTGCATGGTAAATTGTTTATGAAGAATTGATAAATATCGCTTGAGGACGTCAAAATAAAACAATGCTTAAAAATTCAAGGAAAATAAAATGCATAGCATCCTTGTACTTGAATGAAGAATGAAGTCAACTTTATTTAAAAAAAATCTTGTTACTAAGCAAAGGGAAGAGCAAAGTGTGTTCATCCCAAAAATGGGTGACAAACTCATTCGCCTCACTTTGGGGCGAATGTAGAAAGAAAAAGAATGACAAAGTTTGACAATGAATTTTTCCTCAAGTGAGGGGTGAAAGTCCCTTTCGCCCCTCCTAGGGACAAAAATACATTTTAAGTGGTTAATTCGAAGTGGGCCTAAAATTGGAGTGCGACAACAATTCAAATAAGTGCGTTCACCCCAAATATGGGGCGAAATCATCGTTCGCCCCACTTCAGGGTAAACGTCCCCAAGTTTTTAAGGATAATGCACCAAGTTGGTTCGTTGACTAGTCAAAAGGACTTTCACCTTAGGTGAGGGGTGAAAATATCTTTCACCCCTACCTAGGGTGAATGCTAAGCAATATGAAGATCATGTGAATGCATATATAAAATGTAATATGTGGACCCCACCTCAATGTGCATTAAAGGAAGTGAAGGTGACAACGCTTTTAGCCCAAAGGAGGGGAAAAAGTCCCATTCACCCCTCCTTGAGGTGAAGTTACATGAAGGCAGCCCCCACAAATGCATCAAGGTTATTTTAATTTTGGGTGAATACTAAAAGGATGGGTGTTGAAAAGTCAAAGCTACGTTTGCCCAAGATGAGGGGTGATAGTGCCTTTTGCCTCTTTTGGGGGTGAATGTATATTTCAAGAAGATAAAACGTCTTATGAGAGGCACTTTTTCCCTAGTAGGAAAGTGAAGCTCTTTGTTGCCACTTTCAGGGGTGAAAATGATACAACATGGTTCAAAGCATTGAGTGTAAAACTAAAGGAGTATGATAAGTTATTTTTACCCAGATTTCTTCTAGGTTGATTACTGTCATGACAAAGAGATGAATGTAGTGCAAAGAATTCAAAATTGAGTAAGGTTAGGGGCTATACATGGAGTGTAATGATGTGAGAATGATGAAAAACAATAGAAAATGTAATTCAAGCTGCAGATCAAACAAATGTTGCCACCCTGTGGGCACATTTTTCACCAGGAAGTGTGAATAAAGAAAAAATGATGAAATTTAAAGAAAGCACCTTCGCTTATCGCTTTATTTTGGATGAATTCAATTTTAAGCATCAATGGAGACTTTTCAAAGGCACCCAGGTTGGATAAGTGATGGGAATTTAATGATGGAAGTGAAGAATGAATACCATGGTTTATTTCATAAGAGTTGTAAAAATCACAGGGTGATTTTCATGAGTTCCAAGACATCCTATATAGGGGCGAATTTCCAAGGAGCTATGGAGGTATCAAGTCAACGACTAGCTTTGCAGTTTTCTGTGCACTGATACCCGAATGTGCTTATTTCCTAGAAATTTCTCCTTAAAAATTGGATCGTTTTCTTAGAAGAAATATTTTCAAGAATTTCAAGGAAGGATTTCTCCACGAATGTTCCTGATCTACAAAATTTGTCTTTTGTGTATTAAATGGACAGAGGCAAAAACCTCTATAAATACTAAGCATTTTTATGTAATAAGGTAGGATAGACACTCTACAAAAAAATTATTCAAGTTTTTTGTGTAAATAGAAGGAGTTTGGCTTCTAATTTTGCAAGTAGTTTTTATGTGTGATTTCTTTCTATTCAAGTATTTCTATTTTATGTTCACGTCTGTTATTTGTTGTTAAGTTCAAATTTTGCATTTGGATTTGAGCACTGCTGGTGAGAGGGTGAGTACTGGAATGCGATTCTAGAAGTTATCTTTAAATAATTGTAAGTGGATTCTCTTGCCTCCTTTATATTCTATGTTGCTATAACACTTGGTTGGAATTCCTACTGCTAGTTTATCCCCAATCCTACATCCTTGGTCTGTAGCTATATTTCCCATTTCTTTTCGTTATTTCTAATTTCTTTCTTGCAAATCTAGACTTAAACCAGTGTAGGATTAGTAAGGGAGCCAACCCTCTCTAGATATTGGCACAAAGGATATTTCTTTCCTTCGGCCTTTCAATGTTGGTCGTGTCTAGGGCGCACAAACGTATGTTTGTATTTTAGGTAGATATTTGAGCAATAGGAAAGTATGAGGTTCAAACACTAGTTTTTTTAACCTATACAACTAGTAGAACTTATCAAGGTTCTATGTTTTTCCTCCTTAAAAGACCATTTGAGGTATAAGGATTCAATGTCAATACATACATTTTTAATACAATTATAATAAGATAAAACTACGTGTTATCACAGAAAAAAACACTAAGTTGTATCATTCCAAAATGAACCAATATTATGTTTAGTTTTTCTTTAATGATAAGCTTAATTGATATAACCAATCTATTAAAATCTAATATCATACATAAACTACATCTAGTCCATTTCCTTAAATATCACAACACATCCCTACTTTATGTAAGTGCTTTATGAACTATTTACCTTTTAAGCATCTCACAATAATCATAAATTCTAAATATATTTTCACTAGTTACTTTTTCCCACCAATATTAAATTCTATAAAAGCATTACTTTAAAAATCCCATATTCCTACAACCAAATCATTAATCTATGTTTATAGAAAATATTTATTTACAATATTCAACTTTACTGTGTTCTCTTCGATTCCAAAATAGGGTAAATAAAGACTGCAATATGAAATCATTACATACCCATACATTTTGGCTAAAGAGAACTATTTTAAAACAATAAATAGAAACAAATGCTTAACATTATTTGTTGGAGCTTCACGGTTAAGGTATGCACTCACATACAAGTCTACTCATACCACTAACCCTACTCACAATAATGTCATGTCTTAGATCCAAATTTATTTGATTTACTAGAATATGAATTACAAGATACTTCTGCAAACTATTTCGTTTAAGTTTGTGACTCCTATCAACATATGAAACTTAGCTTTTACATTTCCAATAAATTTTACTCAAGATGAAAATAAAAGACATTTTTCTCCTAGGTTCTCTAGAAAAATTTCAATGTAAGCTTTGCTCTAGATTTAAGCCTAACTAAATTGAAATTAAAGGTGGACCAAAACAAACATAATTGGTTTAACATTATCAAAAGATAATAGTTGATCCTCATTGAATAATTAGAAAATTTCTTAGGAAATCTAGATTAAAGACAGTCCATCATTGGGCACAAACACTAACAGACTAGCTTCGAGAACCAAGATAATGTTTAAGACAATTTCTTCAACATTAAAAAACTTATCCTTGAATTATTCACTTAGACATAAAATACGTCATCTGAAAACTCCTTTATTTACACATATATCTAGTATAATTTATTTCATTATATTACAATCTGAAATCCCCAATATAAACCATAAAATAATTCTCTTACAGAGAGTTAAACCAATTCTCATTATATGTAAAGACTAAATCAAATAGATATGGTTTTCCAAACAACATTCTATTACATCTATTCAATTTTTCTTTGTTTGTTACTACTATACATCCAGCTATCCAAAAGCAATTACACAAACCATTCTCTACTAGTAGTTTGACTCAAATTTAATTCTACTAGGCATCAAACTACTATCACAACAAGATGAACTATTCTTGGAAATTTTCTATACCTCTAAATGCAATATCGAAATCATACGTCCCTCTAGGATGTGACTGGTTATTCGAAGAGTGGAATTCCTCCATGCTCACTACATGTCATTCTCTATGATTTTTGGGATCTTTGTCTTAGGACTTATAATGATAGGAAGTCAGAATTGGATCTAATATGCATGCAAATCTAAAACTTACAACTAGAATATCATGTAGCACACAAATCAATATTCACAAAAATACAAACATTTCTATTACCGAACTATCACAAACACACAATTTCATTACAATTCAAGATTTCCAAGCAATATTGATAAAAGCATTAATTTGTGCAACTTAGAACCATTTCCAATTTTGTTCAAGCTCTCTGATTACTTCAAAGCTCATGCATAACTCACATAATGGAACACATTCAATTCAAGTAGTGATGGAATATACATTGTGCAGTCTAAATCCAAATTCAATTCTAAATCAAGCTTTCATATTTTCATAGAATACAAATTAAATATCCACACAATGAAATAGTTTTCATTTTAAAATTAAATTTCACTGATACAAGGGCAAACAACTTTTAAAATCATTTCAAACTTCATAAGCAATAATCCAACCTAGTTGTTATTGTTATCCTTTGCTCTCCAAGGTGTTTTACTCAAGCTTTCCCACTTAGACTTCAGCCAAACTTGGAGAAAGATTGCCGCTCTCTCAATTACTCTCTTACTGTCAGTATTTACTAAATCCTTCCCAATATTCCATTCTAATGTTGTTTTTATTATTTTTTTAACTTCCTCACTTCCCACGTCTAGAAAAAACATGAAGTTTATTTTATAAAAAAATCACTTCATTTAATATCTTAGAAATTATTCTATCATCATTTTCCCACTCCTTTAGTTCATGGGCAATGGAGGCTTAGTTCTTATTTTCTTTTTATTTTATTTTATAATGCATATGAACATGTGCAATATACTTTCCAACATTTTTTTCCATAATAATATTTACATATTTTATTTTAAATATATTTTTATGCAAGCATAAATTTAACTATCCCTATATATATCAAATTTTATTGACAACTACATATAAGCAATTTTCTATTCATCAATATTCAATGCATGAAGGCTCCCATACCTTTTTGGCACTTTCACTATCTTCCTAAAGTATATGAATGCATATATATTTTCAACAAGTAGCAAATAAATTACTTAAAACAAAACACATACAAAACACATTTCATTCCCAATGCACCTATATGAATCTCAACTATTTGAGATTCCATTTGATCATGAGCCAAATCATAACTTTCCCTCTTACCTTTTCCATCAAATTTTCCTATCTATCAAAAAAATTTCCTTGGTCTTGCATATACAAAACCATTAGCAGTACCACATTCCAAAGAAAAGGCATGTTCATATCATCTATTTAATTGCTAATCAAAGGTTGTGCGAGGAGGGTCGTTACATCCTCCCCCACTAGAAAAGAGCACATTCCCTGTGTTTCATACATGGTTAGAAAAATTTAAAACATATTCATTCATTTGATCCACAATAGAATTCCTTTCATAAATTATACATCATGCAAGTTCATTCATTCACAATCCCATTAGTAATTCAAACTTGTTCGAATAGTCTACTCACATGATGTTCATAATATGTCAAACCACATATTTATGTTCAAACCAAAACATATACAAAGCTACTCTACTTAGTAGTCCAGTCACACATCTATATATAAATATACATCATCAATCCATATAAAATATTTTATAATGTCTATGTCTACTCAAATATATAAGGAAATTGTTGCTACATATCTGCCTTGTTCTCCCATGTGGCATTTCTATTCGAATAGTGGTCCCATTGGACACGACATTGCTCTATATTCCTCTTTCTCATGTTATTGGTTCTATAACCAAGTATACAAATAGGAAAACTTCATTTTTTAGCGAATCAAACATTTGCAAGTTGGAAACATCCCAAACATGAGTGAGGTTAGAAACATACTTCCTAAAAAGGGACACATGAAAGACATAATGGATTTTGGATAAGTTTGGCAATAAAGCAAGTTTGTATGCAACAGGGTTTATCTTGCCCATAATTTCAAATGGACCCACATATCTAGTTTCAATTTTAGAAGATTTTATAGAAATTCTAGTTGGTTTCACCCTTAATAATACTCTATCTCCCATAGAATATTCTCTTGATGTTCTTTTGAGATTCGCATAGCTCTTTTGGCGTTCTATGACCTCTTTCAAATTTTGTTGAATTCTTTTTAATTGATATTCAATTTCTTTTGTAGTTTCCAATCTAATTACTACTCAATCTTCTAGATTATCCCAATTCAAGGGAGTCCTACATCTTCTACCATACAATACTTCAAAAGGTGTCATACCTAGTTATGCATGATAATTTTTATTGTATGCAAACTCAACTAAGTATAAGTAATCTTCCCATTTGGTGTGTTGATCCATGTAATACATTTCAACATATCTTCTAAAACCTGATTCACCCTCTCAGTCTATCCATTTATATCAGGGTGGTATGTTATACTAATGTTTAATTTAGTACCCAATACTTCATGCAATGCTTACCAAAATTTTGAGATGAAGTGGGAATCTCTATCCAAAATTATGACTTTAGGAAACCCATGCAATCACACCACCTCTCTGGACAATTAACTAGCTATAGTAGAAGCATCATCTTGTACATGTCCAAGTATGAAATGTACAACCTTGGTTAACTTGTCCACAACTACCAGGATTACATCATGCCTAAACCTTGTTTTAGGTAGACCTACTATAAAGTCCATTGAATTCACCTGCCTTAGGTCTGCTATGCGGGTACAACCTGCCTACTGGATTAAAATGTTCCACTTCCACTTTGTAGCATTCCAAGCACCTGGCCACATATTCATTGATATATTTTCTGATACCTGGCTAGAAATAGGCCTTTCTCAAGTTCTCACGCATCTTTACCCCTCTAGTATGTGCTGAATATGGAGTATTATGTGATTTATTAAGGATTATTTCCCTTAATCCATCCATATTTGGAATAACTAATCTATTCTTATAATACATTAAGTATTGAGGATACATGATGCGGGTGGCTTATGTGTAATTTATAAGTCACCCTATGCATATAGATAGGTGACCACATCTTGGTGGTCACCCTCAAGCGCACTATAGTATGTGCTCCAGTTGAAAGTGTAGGCACGTAGCACCACGTGGTAGTTGTATTATTGGTGGTTGACTTCGGTTTGGCATCATTTGACCTTCCTTCGGGTAGAGATCTTTGCAGTCCTTAGGGTAGTTTCCAAGACCCTAATAGTCACCCATAGTTGATCATCGGGTTGACCATCTAATACAAACAAAATTTTTTGACCGAGAATAATTTTTGCCACTGCCCAAGACCTTGGAGGGAAATTTTAAATTCAAATTTTCAAATATTTAACACCAAAACTAGGAGAAAAAGGTAAAAATTTCTATTTTTGGTCAATTTTTTTGCAACTTTTGACAATTTTTTGTAAGTTGACCATTTATTTTTGCTTCCAAGGCAGATTATTGCTTATTAAGGGATAATTTTCTCAATTTTAGTGCTATTTTTGTAATTACAAAATTGAATTTTTATTTTGTAAAGAGCACTAAATTAGCCATTTTTGTAAAATTTGGAAGGCAAATTATTGTAAAAATCTAGGCAAATCTTGCATTAGGAAAATTGTCAAATTCCTAAGCCTAGATTAAGTTCTTGCATCCATTTTGTAATCCTCCTATTCTGGCATATACTCGGAAACATATGGCTCAAGACCTCAAATCAAACATGGAAAACCTTACTACTATAGTAGACATTTTAGCAGAGAAGGTAAAAGACATTGTGGTGCAATTAACCCCTGGAGATATAAAAATTCATCACAATCATGCCAGTAAAGCTAAATGTGAGGTCAAATTGTATGATGGATCTAGGGATCCTGATGTCTTATCTACATGGATTTTAGATATGCAAACTTGGTTTTCTTATTTTGAAATTCTTGAGGATGAACATGTTGCATTTTCTATAGTCAAACTTGTAGGCTTAGCAAAAGTTTTAATTATAGAAAGACAAAGCCATAATGACACAATGACTTGGAAAGAATTAATCCAAATTTTGAAAAAAATATTCTTTCCACCAAACTACCAAAGTGACCTCACTACCAAGTGGTATAGATTGAGGTAAGCCTATAGTATGTATATTTCTGACTACATTTTCTAATTTAATAGGCTAAGGGTACTTCTTGGTGTGAAATATTTAGAAGAGGATTTAATTAATAAGTTCACTCATGGCTTGCAAGATAAAATTTTTAGGGAAATCAAGTTCAATGTTTTCCTCACCTTGGATGTGGCATTCAACCATGCCATTCTTGTAGAGGATAAAGTTGGTGCATATCACAAATCTCATTCATCATAGGAGAGCTCTTCTAGAGGTGGGAATCAACATAAAAAAAATGTGAAGAACACTTCTCAATATTCCCTCATTTATCTTCTCCTCTTATTTCTCCTAAAGCACATTCTTCTTACTTTCATTCTAAAGATCCTTCTTCTTCAATGTATTCTGAATTTTGTAAAATGCATGGTCATGTAAAATCCAAATGCTTTACTTTTAAAAAATTCAAGAAGAAGAAACCCCTATTTGTACAACCTACACATAAGGAACCACATGATGGTCCCATTGTAGCTACATGGACAAAAGAAGAGTATCCTTATTTAAAGGATAAACTGAACAAAGTTACCCTTATGTCAAATGTATTTTCTCAAGGGGGTCGTGACCATTTGTTTATCACTAGAGCCCACCTTACACATGATTTCTATGTTGATTGCATCATATATAACAGATCGCAAAATAACCTCATTGCAAAGTTTATTATGGAGAAGTTGAAGCTTCCCATTAATCCACACCACCAACCATATGCACTTGGGTGGAAAGATGTAGAATCCACATCTAACATCACCCACACTTGCACCTTGACTTTTGCTTTTGGTGATAAGTTTGACCATAAATCCAGATGTGATGTCACAAAGATGGATTTTTGTGGACTATTGATAGGTAAACCCTATAAATTTTATAGGAATGCTATTTATCATGCTAAAAATAACACCTACACATTATAGTTGCATGATAAAACCTACTTGATACAAAACACTACACCTACATCCAATTTGATGTTAAGTTGTAGGCAAGTAAGGAAGACACTAAGTCTAACACTCATTTTGGCTCCTAATTGCATAAGTTCCACATAAAATGAAGAACACAAACCATAAAAGGCACACAAAAATGAATAAGTTTCACCCCATATAATGAAAAATCACAAGAGCAAGTGGTTAAGGAACCCATCATTCTCACTCATCAGAAAGATGTCATTCACTCTATTGGTATAATTTCTAATACACCTCTAGCTACACAACCACTTGTTCCATAAAAGTTACCTTTGGCTTTGTCCACTCCCATCATTGCACATATGGAGGAGCAAGCTAAGGTCACTTCATTCATTGAGCACCGACAGAGCCTTCTCGATAAGATACCACAATACTTGCAAGAGACTACGTAGGAGTAGCAGAGAGTGATGTGTAAGCATCACAATCCTCACTCATCACAAGTTGGAGATAGATTTTGGGATCCTCTGGATAAGTGTTGCTTTCCAGAGATACCATTTAAGGATCCTCTTTTGGTACCTGATCCTGTTTTTAGCCCTACAGCAGCAGTGGCACCTGATATTCAGCTTGCACTTATTTCAAATAGAGTTTTCAAGATGAAGATTCATCACACTGGACATGGTACTTACACTTCTTACCTTATCACATGTCATTGTTACTTTCAACACATGGCTCGATGGATTCCTCACCATGAGATGGCCCATGACTTTCCACATTTGTTAAGAGCATTGGTAGTTAGGAGGAGTGTTTAGGATACTTAGGCTTACCCACTTAAGCCTAAGTTAATATTTTAATATTTATTATTATTATATTAATTTTCTATTTCATTGCACTTTGCATTCACATGAGGCATAGTATGCCCATGTTATAAATAGGTTGTTAAGTTGTTTGGGTGTTTAGTTAGCTGTTAGAGATCTCCTTTGTCTTCTAGCAGTTAGTTGTCACCTTTATTTAGTAGATAGTTATCTATTAGTTAAGTGGTTGGCCATGTTTGGTAAATTGTTGCAACCACTTAACCACATAATATTCTTTTGTATTTCTTATATATTGTATTGCATCAATAAAGAAATCAAATTCACATTTGGTTACTACATCAGTAAGTCATCTCTATACACAAAGCCTATATCTTTTCTAGGGTCTTGCTCAAATTTTGCATTACAAGACTAACAAAATTCATCTTTTTGTTGCATATCTTTAATTTGATCTAACAAAACATATTGAAATTTTTTCGTTGTAGCGATGCACCCTCTTCTACTTAAATAATCAACTACCTTGTTCTCCTTACATTTAATGTAGTCAATTCCAAAATCATACTTAGCTAGAAATTTCATCCAACATCATTTCCTAGCATTCAATAAGGGTTGAGTAAATATGTATCTTAAACTTTGGTGATATATCTTAAGTTCAAATGGTTTCCCAAGAAAATGGTACCTCCAAATATTAAGGCATGTCTATTGCTACCAACTCCAAATCATGGGTGGCATAGTTCAGCTCATATTTCTTAAGTTTTCTTGATTTGAAAGTAATAAAGATATCATATTGGATCAAAAAACCTCCCAATCCTTCAATTGATGCATTAGTGCATACAGTAAATTTCTTAGTTGGATCAGGTAATTGTAAAATTGGGATGGTAGTCAACCTCTCTTTCAAGATTTAGAAGGCTTCTTCACACTTTTTATATCCATATAAAAACCTTTCCTTTCCTTTGAATATTAGTAATAGGTTGAGCAATTCTTGAGAATCCTCTAAAAAATCACCTATAATAGCCTAAAATTCCCATAAATATTTAAAATTCTATTACATTTGTAGGTGGAGACCAATCAATAATTGCTATTTTCTTGGGATCAAATGCAATATTTTTAGCATATACTATGTGACCTAACAACTATACTTGTGGGGTGTATAATTCACACTTTGATAACTTTATATACAACTAATTTTTCCTAAGAATTTCAAGTATTGACCTCATATGTTGATCATGTTCTTCCTTATTATTAGAATAAATCAATATGTCATTGAGAAACAGAAGAAAAAACCAATCCAACTATTTTCTAAAAATATTGTTCAAGAGATTCATGAATGTAGTTGTGGCATTAGTTAACCTAAAAAGTAGGACTGTAAATTCATAATGTCCATACCTTGTTCTAAAATTTATTTTGTAAGTATCTTCTTCTTGAATCCTCAACTGATGATAACCTGATCGTAGGTCAATATTTGAGAATATGGTTACCATTTTCAATTGATCAAAAAGATCATCTATTCTAGTTAATGAATACCTATTTTTGAGAGTAAAATTATTCAACATTCGATAGTATATACACAACCTTAAGGTTCCATATTTCTTTTTAACAAATAAAATAGGAGCTCCCATGGTGACACACTAGGCTTGATTAGCCCTTTCTCCAATAAATTTTGTATTTGCATCTTGAGATTTTGTAGCTCAATAGGAGTCATTCTATATGGCACTCTAGCAATAGGCACAACTCTAGGAAACAATTCTATAGAGACATAGAACTCCCTTTGAGGAGGTAATCCTAGAAGGTCCTCCAAAAATACATATTTGAATTCTCCCAAAACCAGATGCTTTTGGAATAGATATGATTCTAGTTCAAACTTTTCTTTCTTATTCATTTTAACTGCAAAAGGCATTCCCCTCTTTCAAATAACTTTCTTTATTTGCATTACAAATAATATATGTGGTCTTATTGCACCATGATCAAAAGGAATCTTAATCCTTTGATTGGATTTATCTGTAAACCCCACCCATATATCCTTGAAGTTTGAAAGGGCTTTATGAAATTTTAACCAATAAACACCAAGAATGATGTCAAAGGTATGCAAAGATGCCACATACAAATACCAATTAGTTTCTCCTTGAGGCAAGATGATGTGAGGGTCAAATAGACATTGGTTTGCTTGATAAGTTTACCCTGACCCATACTCTACCGTCCAACCTTTAACCAAATATCCAAGTCTAATAGGTATGTCCCTCACTAATATAGTGGAAATAAAACTATCAGTTGATCCACTATCTATCAAAATACGTACATCCTTATAATAAATTTTACCATTTAACAAAAAAGGAGTAATTTGATCATCAAGAATGACTACATGTCATTGCAATAATTTTGCGGGTGTTTTCCTTTGGTGCTTTCTAGCAAAGATCAGCTCTATGGGGCACTTGTTGGCAAAATGAGGTCCTTGACATACATAGCAACCATTTGGAGGTGCTCTATCACTTATATTATATTTATCATTCTTGCCTTGAGGTGAAACATATTTAGGTTTCTCCTGGTTTGATGTCCTTTGATCATTCCATCTAGGATATCCTTTGCCCTCTTTCCTGAACTTATTCCCTTGAAAATTATTCTTGTTCTTACTTCCTTATCTATTTTGACCTCCAAATTTTAGTTTCTTGTTCTGATTTTTCTCCCACTTCATAAATCCAGTGCTTTTTCGCTTCCTAAGCTCATCTTTTTCCTTATTTGATAAATTTGATAATTAAAGTATACCTTTTGGATCTCTTGATTTACTTCTTCTTTTTGGGCTAATTCAAATGCAATTGGAAGACCTACTGGATTATGCATGTTCACCACCATCCTAATCTTGGGACATAGTCCCAAAATGAATTTTTAAACTTTCATTTCTTCATTACTCTCATACTGGGTGGCATATTTAAGTAGTTGGATATATTTTTTATGATAGTCACGTACTGATGTAGCTTCTTGCTGTAGATTAGTGAATTCTCTAAATTTTTCCACATAATATTGCTTAGTTAGGAATCTGTTTCTAAATTCCTTAACAAAATATTTCCATTTGATATCCGTAGCTTCAATACCTTACCCTCTCTTGAAAGTATTCCACCAATCTAGGGCTACTTCAACCATATTCATAATAGCCAAGGCAGTTTTAGATTTTGATGATAAAATCACCAAGGAAAAGTATGACTCTAGTTCGTTCAACCAATTTTCTGTTGCATCATCATCACCTTTCCATTAAATTTAGATATTACCACTTTTCTTAGATTTTTGGCTAATTCCACACTTACTCTGGCCCTACCAGTACTAGGTCTTGCAGGTTCATTAGGTGTTTGTTCTGTCCTACCTACATTCTTCCTACCCCTAGCCAAGTCTTCTAATTTTTTTTTTTTTGTTGAATTATCATTTCCTATTGTTGGGGCATATGAGTTTTCTATTGGGCTATTTATTCTCTTTATTGCTCCATATGAGTTTGTTTACTATTAGATTTCACACTAGATTCATTTAGTGGAATCTCATTAACATGTTTCATTCTTCTTTCCTTTTGAGTGCTTTATTTTTTTAACCCAGTTCTCGGTCCCCTTGGTGGTCTTGTGATGGTTTCTTCCCTCCTAGATCCCTCGGGTTCCTCAAAGATTGACCTCGCATTCTGGCCATCATCATACCTTTAGGGAAAAGGATCAAGTTAATTTATAGTTTAAGTTTCTCTAAAAAATATTTATTCATAGTCCTACAACACAAGGATTTCTTCTACTTTGATACCACATGTAACAACCCAAGTCTGCTCACCTGATTGTACCATTAAAAACCAAGCCAAGCAATTTTACTAGGGTATTTTTTTTAAGTTATTGTTAAAACCTAAAAGTTTCCTAGTAAACATAGTTTAAATATTTCACTCAATGAATCATCATCATACAATTTATTTAGTACTAGCATAACATACCACTTTTGGGTATTAGGACTATTGCAGATAGCCACCCAAGTGGATGAGATTGGCCACATCCCATGAAGGTTACCACTTTGTGGAGTCGACTTAACTCATTTATCATCCTCTTGATATTGGCATGAGGGTCGAACCATGATAGGGGTTGTCCTTTAGGGCCCATAATACCTAAAGTATGGATGCTTTCTTTCCCCATTCCTTGACATAATGAACCTTGATCAAACCGATCATCTTGTTCTTATTTTAATGTGCAAGGGTTCAACGTACATATGCCATGTGTCTAGCTGATTTTCCAACTTCTCGAAGCCAACTAGAGCCATGTCATTACCCTAACTCTGGACTTAGTCTCAAATGCACACTTTGATTCACATTCATTTATCCCATACCAAACGATGTGGCAAATTAGTTTATGTATTCATGCTAATCTCTATAATCATCATGATGCATAAACATATCACTATACTCCCAGGAAACAACCTAAAGAAGATATCCCATACCATCTCTTGTTATAAGTACTAACTAGATCTCTTGCTCTAACCCATTCTATTAGACTACAATCACTATCGAGTCATGTTGTATACATACCCACATCTCAAAATCATTGAGCATTTAAGGCTTATATTCTTCACTTTGGAAAGTATGAGGTTCAAACACTAGTTTTGTGTTTAACCTATACAACTAGTAAAACTTATCAGGGTTCTAAGTTTTTCCTCCTTAAAAGACCATTTGAGGTATAAGGTTTCAATGTCAATACATACATTTTTAATACAATTATAATAAGATAAAACTACAGGTTATCACAGACAAAACCACTAAGTTCTATCATTCCAAAATGAACCAATGACATGTTTAGTTTTTCTTTAATGATAAGATTTATTGATATAACCAATATATTAAAAGCTAATATCATACATAAACTAACTCTAGTCCATTTCCTTAAATATCAAAACACATCCCTACTTTATGTAAGCACTTTATGAACTATTCACCTTTTAAGCATTACTTTATGTAAGCGCTTTATAATCATAAATTTTGAATATATTTTCACTAGTTACTTTTTCCCACCAATATTAAAGTTTATAAAAGCATTACTTTAAAAATCTCATATTCCTATAACCAAAATATTAATCTAAGTTTATAGAAAATATTGATTTACAACAGTCAGCTCTACTCTATTCTCTCTGATTCCATTATAGGGTAAATAAATACTGCAATATGAAATCATTACATACCCATATGTTTTGACTAAAGAGAACTATTTTAAAATAATAAATAGAAACAAATGCTTAACATTATTTGTTGGAGCTTCACGGTTAAGGTCTGCACTCACATACAAGTCTACTCAGACCACTAACCCTACTCACAATAATGTTTTGTCTTAGCTCCAACTTTCTTTGATTTACTAGAAGATGAATTACAAGGCAATTCTGCAAACTATTTCTTTTAAGTTTGTGACTCCTATCGACATATGAAACTTAAGCTTTTACATTTCCAAGTAATTTTACTCAAGATGAAAATAAAAGACATTTTGCTCCTAGGTTCTCTAGAAGAATTTTAATGTAAGCTTTGCTCCAGATTTAAGCCTAACTAAATTGAAATCAAAGGCACACCAAAAAAAAACATAACCAATTTAACATTATCAAATGATAATAGTTGATTCTCATTGAATATTTTGATAATTTCTCAGGAAAGCTAGATTAATGACATAGTCCATGGTTGGGTACAAACACTAATAGACTAGCTTCGAGAACCAAGATAACGTTTAAGACAATTTATTCAACATTTAAAAACTTATCTTTGGATTATTCACTCAAACATAAAATACGTCATTTGGAAACTTCTTTATTTACACATATATAGAGTATAATTTATACCATTATATTACAATCCGAAATCCCCAATATAAACCATAGAATAATCCTCTTACATAGAGTTAAACCAACTCTTATTATTTATAAAGACTAAATCAAATAGATATGATTGTCCAAACAACGTTCTATTACATATATTAAATATTTTTCTGTTTGTTACAACCATACATATAGCTATTCAAATGCAATTACAGATGTCATTCTCTAATGGTAGTTTCACTCAACTTTAATTCTACTATGCGTCAAACTGTTGTCACGACAAGATGAACTGTTCTTGGAAAATTTCTATACTCCCAAATGCAATATCGGATTCATACGTCCCTCTAGGACATGACTGGTTATCCAAAGAGTGGAATTCCTCTACCCTCACTGCATGTCATTCTCCATGATTTTTGGGATCACCATATTAGGACTTATAATGATAGGGGATCAAAATTGGCTCTAATATGCATGTAAATCTAAATTTTACAACTAGAATATCATGCAACACACAAACCAATATTCACAACAATAAAAACATTTCCATTACCGAACTATCACAAACACATAGTTTCACTGTAGTTCAATATTTCCAAGCAACAATAATCAAAGCAATAATCTGTGCAACTCAAAACCGTTTCCAGTTTTGTTCAAGCTCTCTGATTACTTCAAAGCTCATGCATAACTCATGTAGTGGAACAAATTCAATTCAAGTAGTGATGGAAAATACATTGTGCAGTCTAAATCCAATTTCAATTCTAGACCAAGCTTTCATATTTTCATAGAATACAAATTCAATATCCACACAATGAAACAATTCATTTTCACATCAACTAATACAAAAGCAAACAACTTTTAAAATCATTTTCAAAATTTATAAGCAATAATCCAACCTGGTTGTTATCACTATCCTTTGCTATATAAGGTGCTTTCCTCAAGCTTTTCCACTCATACATTAGCCAAACTCAGAGAAAAACCACCACTCTCTCAATTACTCTCTTATTTTCAGTATTTATCGAATCCTTCCCAATATTCCCTTCCAATATTTTTTTATAATTTTTTTAACTTCCTCACTTCCCACGTCCGAAAAAACATGAAGTTTATTTTCAAAAATAATCACTTTCTTCATTTAATATCTTAGATATTACTCTGCCATCGTTTTCCCACTCCTTTAGTTCACGGGAAACAAAGGTTTAGTTCTTATTTTATTTTTATTTTGTTTTATAATGCATATGAACATGTGCAATATAATTTCCAACATTTTGTTCCATAATAATATTTACATATTTTATTTTAAATATATTTTTATGCAAGCATAAATTTAACTATCCCTATATATATCAAATTTTATTGACAACTACATATAAGAAATTTCCTATTCATCAATATTCAATGCATGAAGGCTCCCATGCCTTTTTGGCACTTTCACTACCTTCCTAAAGTATATGAATGCATATATCTTTTCAACAAGCAACAAACAAATTACTTAAAACAAAACACATATAAAATGCATTACATTCCCAATGCACCTATATGAATCTCAACTATGTGAGCTTCAATGTACTCATGAGCTAAATCATCACTTCTCCTCTTACCTTTTTCGTTGACTTTTCTTGTTTATTGAAGAAATGTCCCTGGTCCTGCGTATACAAAACCATTAGCAGTACCACATTCCAAAGAAAAAGATAAGTTCATATTATCCATTTAATTGCTAATCAAAGGTCGTGCGAGGAGGGTCATTCCATCTAAAAATACCTAAAAGCTTTTATGTAAAAGATATCCTTATATTCTTCAACCCATAATTTACCTTCATAATTAGAAACCGGTATAGGCCACCATATGTTGAATCTTCCTTAAAATGAAATATCACTATGAAATCTATTTTAGAATGCTTTTTTGAGTGTTAAATTAAAAGTTTACTTGTTTTACACATGATACTATATTTAAGGTAACAAACAATGTTTATTTAATAAGATTTTTTTATTTAGCACAATGAAAGTATATGAATAGGATATATTATTTTATAAACTAAAGAATTAATTTCTATGTAGCTTGGCTATAAGATCCATATGCTCACTTTTTAAGAGCTCTTCATGTGAAGTTTTATAGAATATCCTTTCAAAAAATTTGGATATCAAAATAACTTGATACTTCATACATAATATGTTTAAAAGATCGTTTTATTAAAATTCTTTTTAGTATTCTTAAAAAGAAGAGTTAGAATAGTATTTATTTATATTTGGTTTACTTGAAAGTTTGTCTTACTATTCTAGAAGAGTTAGAATAGTATTTATTAAATTTTGTCTTAAAGTTATATTTTGTATAGAAAATATTTTCATGATTATATGGAGAGATAAGTTATTTCCCAACTAAAGGTATTAGATATTTATTGAATTAACTAGCCAATATTTAAATTAGCTTAACTATTAGTATAGCTAATAAAGATAGTAGTAGTGTGAAGATAAATTGTGGACTCCTTTAAATAAACCTTGTATATCTGCTCATCATGAAGGTTGAAATGTCATATTCCCCTTGGCTTCTCTAATCATTGGGGGTATGAATAACCTATAAGCACCCAATACTAGTGATTGTAGGAAGGACAATCATTATGATTTTTTATAGAAAATATTTTCATGATTATATGGAGAGATAAGTTATTTCCCAACTAAAGGTATTATATATTTATTGACTTAACTAGCCAATCTTTAAATTAGCTTAACTATTAATTTAGCTAATAAAGATAGTAGTAGTGTGAAGATAAATTGTGGACTCCTTTAAATAAACCTTGTATATTTGCTCATCATGAAGGTTGAAATATCATATTCCCCATGGCTTCTCTAATCATCGAGGGTATGAATAACCTATAAGCACCCAATACTAGTGATTGCAGGAAGGACAATCATTATGATTCATGTTACATCCAATACCAGTGATTATGGGAAGGGCAATCGCTGTGATTAAGGAGTGGTCACATTTTTTATGGAAAGGGTCAGTATGGGAAGGTAACGAGGACCAATATGGGACATCTTCTATAGGTCATTGTACGAGTAGTATAGTGATGGATCTTTGCTCAAAATACAATTAAAGAGAATCTAACATTAATTGGAAGCTAGAATACTCTACGATAGTTGGTATGGGACAACTTGTCGCTAATCGTATCTTGACAAGAGATACCAGGTCTAGAGTCAGGGCAATGGTAAGATCCTAATTAAATTTGGTGTAGAGGATAATCAGTTAGGCACTAGGCATATATACTAACCCATTGGATATTAACTATAGAATAAAAGAGCTAAAATAAGTCCAGGTACTTTATGCTAAGGGACGAAGAGAGTATGCATCCACCCTCTAGGTTTTATGGACCCTAGAGGATAACCCTAGCCATGAACCTATGCTCTCATATGAGGATGAGAAGATAGATTCACAAAGGCACATTCTATAGAATTTGGCCTTGGGAGGTTAGCGACCCTAATTTCCAAAAGTGGCATACTATACCTTGTACTAATAAAATATTGGGTGATCATCAAACACTTTATCAAAATAAAATTTACCTTGAGCCTTGTCTAAAATTAAATCTAGCCAAAAGTTTTACTTTATGAAAGGAGTGGGCTAGACTAGGTTGTACAACTAGGTGTGTTAGACTTGGGTTGTTACACTTTCTAACAAGAAGGGATCATACAATTTTAATTCCTACATGTTGCATAGTATTGTTGGATGGTCTTTCAGGTTTACATTTTTCCATAAGGAGGTTTTTTATTTTTTATTTTTATTATTATTTTTAACTAACATTTTGTGACCAAGATTTTAATTGATTTTTATGTGATGTATTTGTGTAAGTTCTGATATTTATCAAGGAATGGTAGTGAAGGCGTTGGTTGCTTATCTCGAGTCAAAATTGATCATGTTTGACTTGAGTGAGATACAATGGGTGAGCATTCTGATATCAATAATTTTAAAATTGATCATGTTTGACTTGAGTGAGATACAATGGGTGAGCATTCTGATATCAATAATTTTAAATTACTATTTTGTGTTCAGTCATATCAAACACTCCAAACACAATTGGTAGTTAGGCTTATATCAGGATTGCAGCAGTTAAATAAAAATATTCGAATTGTAATATATCAAATCAACATTATTATATAAAATTAATAAATAATAAATAATTTTATACTTAAATGTTTCTTATAATTTTAATAATAATTTTTTAGCCATATTTCAATATTTTAGGACGCTTGAAATATAGAATTTGTTTTGGATGCATTTTTTGAGGTATTTGTTTTCCATAAGCTTAAGATTTAGTTTTAAAATCCATGTCCTCATTATAATTTCATAGTGCTTAAAATTCCAATCATGATCATTTGTAATAATAATTTTTTTTATGATATTTTAGGACACTTCACATATGGATCCTCTTATGGATGCAATTGCAAAGGTATTCCTTATCCATAAGCTTAAGATTTAATTTTAAAATCTGCATCCTATTTATAATTTCATAGTTCTTAAAATTTCAGTCATGATCATTTGTAATAACGCTTTTTTTATATTATTTCATAACATTTCAAATATAAAACTTATTTTGGATGTATTTTTTTAAAGATGTGGTGCATGGCATAGCAGAATTTATCCGGCACCCTAAAAGAGCAATAATAATTCTTTGATAAAATCCAATAGAATACAAACTCCATGATTCAAAATTCCGGAAGTGCCTTTCCGAAAATCAAGGAGCAAAATTTGAACAAAGCAAAAATTAACAAAGCAATATATGAACTGAATTTATCAAAGGAATTACGATTGGATTTTCACAAAGTTTTCGCCAGTGGAAATTAATAAAGGATGTGAAATACGCTCTAAACCTAATTTTGTGATAGGAAATCAAAAGTGCTCGAGAAATTTTTTTTCGCAAGTGGAATTTAACAAAGGAAATGCTTTTCCAAAATTTTACTAGGGTTTAGCTTTCTGGAATTTAATAAGGCATACACATGGAGCGAAAATTTACTTGAGTGTAGTTTTACAAGGGAATGAGCTATGAGAATTTAACTTACCCAAACCTAAAAACATGAATCCGCTCAGCGAAATAGAAGTTTATTGAATGACATGTGAATGCAAGCAAAATTTAAAAATTAAAGATAACAAAGCTTAACTTTGTAAAGTTGATTTAATTAATATTAAATAGCATGCAAAAATAAAATACGCTAAAAGTATTATATATTGATCAAAATGGAAATACATCCACATACATCTGCAGCTTAGAAAGATTGTAGGTTTCACCAACAAAAAAGTTTTTGAAGACTACATCTTCAACCTTTGACTCTTCAACATTCACCTTCTTCATTTGTGTTTTCTTCAACTTTTATCTCTCTCAAAAACATACCAACGGATCATATTTATAATTGGGGATGGAGGGAAAAGCACATAAACATTCTGACATGCAATAAATTCAAAAGTATGGTGTCTATCCAATCGTTGAACAACTACAACTACCGGTAATAACTTCGGTCACTTCAACATCAAGCGATTGCATCAAAAGATCTATTAGATATCTAACAGGTGAAATCTGATTTAATTTCTAACATCCTCATTTAAATCAAATTTCACAAAAACTTTGACACCAAGCATTTCCCTTAGCTTTTTAAAGTCTTCCTCCTTCAAATATTTTGTGAAAATATTTGCAACTTGGTCTTTGGACTTGCAAAACAATAACTCAACTTCATTAGATTTTACCAGTTCTCTGATGAAGTGGTAGCAAATGTCGATATGCTTGGTCCTGCCATGAAACATTGGATCCTTTGACAATGCTATGGTGGAATTATTGTCATAAAAAATTTTTTTTTACCCCTTTTGGTGGATTATTTAGCTCACCTAAAATTATTTTGAGCCAAACTTCCTTAAATGCAACTGAAGTGGCAGCAACATGCTCTGCCTCAGTAGTTGATAATGCAACAATTGGTTACTTCTTTGATGACCATGAAATTGCACTCGATCTAAGATGAAATGCATAATGCAAAGTTCTCTTCCTATAATATATATTACCAGCCCAATCGCTATCTATATAGACAACAAGCTCAAACTGGTCTTTTCTTGCATAGTAAATTCCATGGTTTTTGGTCCCATTGACATATCGCAGAATCCTTTTGTCTACCTACAAGTGAGTGTTATTTGGTACCTCCATAAATCTGCTAATCAAATTCATTGTCAAAATTAAATTTGGTCTAGTTGTAGCCAAATACATGAGACTTCCAACTAATCTTTTTTAGAAAGTTGGATCAACATTGCTGCCACAATCATTTTGCTCAGTTTCAGGCTTGTTGAAATTGGCATGATCATTGGTTTGTTGTCCTCCATTTTAAACCTCTTCAAGATATATTTTGCATAATTGCCTTAAGAGATGAAGATACCATCCACATATTCGATAATTTCAATGCCAAGAAAATATTTCATCAAGCCTAAATCTATCATCTCAATCTCTTGCTTCATGGCATTTCTAAACTGCTCAAATAACATATTGTTATTGCAAATATAAATTAGATCGTCTACATACAAGCAGACTATCATCATCTCCCCCTATTTATTTATCTTCTTGTAAAGAGTGTGCTCATATGAGCATTTAATTAACCCATTCTCTTGAAAGTATGCATCAATGCGGCTATACCAAGCCCTAGGTGCTTGCTTCAACCCGTACAAGGATTTCTTCAATTTTAAGACCTTGCCTTATTTTCCTTCTAGCTCATAGCCAAGTGGCTGGTCTATGTAGACCTCTTCTCTCAACACTCCTTTCAGGAAAGCAAAATTGATATCCATCTAGTACACATTCCACCCTTTTTGGATTGCTAATCCTAAGATTAATTTTGACCGTGTCAAATATTGCTACAGGTGCAAATACTTTATGATAGTCAATCCCTAAGTTTTGCTTGTAGTATTTTACAACCAATCTAGATTTATGCCTTTCAAATTCACTTTGGGAATTAAACTTATTTTTATATACCCATTTCACTCCAATGGTCTTCTTGCCTACTAGAAGATCCATTAATTTCTAAGTCTGATTTTTCTCTATGGATTTTATCTCATCATCCATAGCTTTTACCCAAGTTTTATTTTGAATTGCTTATTCAAATGAAATTGGATCACACTCAGAAAAAAAAGAAGTAAAATCAGAATGTTCTTCGTCTTCAATTTCATTTCTAGTTACCTCATATATGTATTGCAAGCTCCTTATCTTTGATGATGTCTTCAACTTGGAGATCCTTCTTGCAAGTAGAGGTGACCTTGATGATGAGGTAGTGCTGCTACTGGCATCAATACTAGTATTTGAAACTATAGGTGAATGCACTCTATCTTCTTCCAAGTCCTCAGACTCAATAATTGCTAGCTCTTGTTGACTAGTATTAGATTTCCAGTATCAATGTTCATCTTCTAGGAACTTCACATCTCAGCTTATAATCAGCTTCTTTGTCATATGTTTATACAACCTATAAGACTTTGATTTTTCACTATAGCTAGTGAAGATGCATTTTTCTACCTTATCATCTAGCTTATTTCTCTTTTCATCTAGAACATGTGCATATGCTATGCACCCAAAAATTCTTAAACGAGAAACACTTGGCTTTTTGTTACTCCATGCTTCTTGAGGGATCTTGTCCTTCACACTCTTCATGGGATACCTACTCAATAAATAAATTGTATAGATTACAACTCCTACCTAGAACTCATGTGGCAATCCCTTTGCCTTCAACATGCATCATTCCATCTCTATTATTGTTTTGTTTTTCCTCTCTGCAACACCATTCTATTGTGGTGTATATCTACCTTTGAATTGCATTCTAATTCTATTTACCTTGCAAAAATTATGGAATTAATTGGATATGTACTCACCTCCTCCATTTTTTCTGAGAGTTCACATAATATTCGCTTTGTTTTTCAATCAAACCTTTGAACACCTTCAATTTTCCAAAATATTCTAACTTTTTTTTGATGGAATATACCCATGTATTATGACAAAAATCATCTATGAATATCAGGAAGTATTTGTTATTGGCAAATGAGCTGGTTTGCATAGGGCCACAAATATCTAAATGAACCAACTATAATGGTTGTGAAGATCTCCATGACTGTCCTATAGGGAATGCATCCATGTGTTGATTGCCTACTAGGAAACCTTCACATCCTTGATTAGGTTTCTCAATGAGAGGTAATCCCTTCATCATATATTTCTTGTGTAGTAGGTTCAAGCCACTAAAACTTAGGTGATCGTATCTGAGATATCACAAGCATGTAGAATCTTTCACAACTGCACTAAATGAAAGAAGTAGTTCATTTTGAATCTATAGTTGAAACATTTTGTTATTTGTCATGGCCATATTTGATACGAGTCCATTCTATTTGTCTTTGATCATACAAGCTCTATTTTTAAATTGCACAGTGTGTCGCCTCTGCACAAGCTGTCTAACGCTTAGAAAATTGTGTTTCAACCCAGGCACATAATACACATAAGGTATGTGCCTTATTTCATCTTAATTTGTATGAATTATGATATTTCCTTTATCCATGATAGGTACCCTATTGTTAGTTCTCATATTCACCTCATATTTGATGGTTTCATCCAACTATGAGAACATTTCTTTATTTCCAGACATGTGGTTACAACATCCACTATCAAGATACCAAGTATTCTCCTAGATCTTTTCATCTGTGCTGCAAGTTAACATCATAGTCCCACATACATATCTATTTTCTACATTATCATTTTCATTTGTGCAGTGGGCTTGCTATCTATTTTTCTTGGCCAACTTATTTCTACACTCATTACTATAATGGCCAAATTTCTTGCAGTAATAACATTGGATCTATGATTTGTCATACCTCTGATTTGATCCTCCTTGCTGATTTTTTTCGTTGTCTTTTCCTCTCTGCAACACCATTCTATTATGGTGTATATCTACCTTTGAACTGCCTTCTAATTCTATTTACCTTGCAAAAAAATTCATTGGAGATGTACTCACCTCCTCCATTTGTTCTGAGAGTTCACATAATAATTGCTTTGTTTTTCAATCAAACCTTTGAACTCCTTGAATTTTCCAAAAGCTTCTGACTTTTGTTTGATGGAATATACCCATTTATTTTGACAAAAATCATCTATGAATATCAGAAAGTATTTGTTATTGGCAAATGAGCTAGTTTGCATAGGGCCACAAATATTTAAATGCACCAACTCTAATGGCTGTGAAGATCTCCATGACTGTCCTATAGGGAATGCATCCATGTGTTGCTTTCCTACAAGGCAATATTCACATGATTGATTAGGTTTCTCAATGACAGGTAATCCCTTCACCATCTATTTCTTGTGCAGTAGGTTCAAGCCACTAAAACTCAGGTAATCATATTTGAGATGTCACAAGCATGTAGAATATTTCACAACTACACTAAATGAAAGAAGCAGTTCATTTTGAATTTGTAGTTGAAACATTTTGTTCTTTGTCATGGCCATATTTGCTACGAGTCCATTCTCTTTGTCTTTGATCATACTAGCTCTATTTTTAAATTGCACAGTGTGTCCCCTCTGCACAAGCTGTACAAAGCTTAGCAAATTGTGTTTCAACCTAGGAACATAATACACATAAGGTATGTGCCTTCTTTCACCTTACTTTGTATGAATTATGATATTTTCTTTATCCATGATAGGTGCCTTGTTGTTAGTTCCGATATTCACCTCATATTTGATGGTTTCATCCAACTATGATAACATTTATTTGTTCCCAAACATGTGGTTACTACATCCACTATCAAGATATCAAGTATTCTCCTAGATCTCTTCATCTGTGCTTCAAGTTAGCATCATAGTCCCACATACATCTCTATTTTCTGCATTATCATTTTTATTTGTATAGTGGGCTTGCTACCTATTTTCCTTGGCCAACTTCTTTCTACACTCATTACTATAATGGCCAAATTTCTTGCAGTAATAACATTGGATCTTTGATTTGTCATACCTCTGATTTGATCCTCCTTGCTGATTTTTTTCGTTGTCTTTTCCTCTCTACAACACCATTCTAGTGTGGTGTATATCTACCTTTGAACTGCCTTATAATTCCATTTACCTTGAAAAAATTATGGAATTCATGGGAGATGTACTCACCTCATCCATTTATTATGAGATTTCACATAATAATCGCTTTGTTTTTTAATCAAATCTTTGAACTCCTTGAATTTTCCAAAAGCTTTTAACTTTTGTCTGATGGAATATACCCATGTCTTCTAAAAAAAATCATCTATGAATATCAAGAAGTATTTGTTATTGGCAAATTAGCTGGTTTGCATAGGGCAGCAAATATCTGAATGCACCAACTCTAATGGCTGTGAAGATCTCCATGACTATCCTATAGGGAATGCATCAATGTGTTGCATGCCTACTAGGCAATCTCCATATGCTTTATTAGGTTGTTCAATGAGAGGTAATCCTTTCACCATCTATTTCTTGTGCAGTAGGTTCAAGCCACTAAAACTTAGATGATTTTATCTGAGATGCCACAAGCATGTAGAATCTTTTACAACTGCACTAAATGAAAGAAGTAATTCATTTTGAATCTATAGTTGAAATATTTTATTCTTTGTCATGGCTATATTTGCTATGAGTCCATTCTCTTTGTATTTGATCATACAAGCTCTATTTTAAAATTGCACAGTGTGTCCCCTCTGCACAAGTTGTCCAACGCTTAGCAAATTATGTTTCAACCCAGACATATAATACACATAAGGTATGTGCCTTATTTCACCTTACTTTGTATGAATTATGATATTTCCTTTATCCATGACAGGTACCTTGTTGTTAGTTCCCATATTCACCTCATATTTGATGGTTTCATCCAACTATGAGAACATTTATTTGTTCCTAGACATGTGGTTACTGCATCCACTATAAAGGTACCAAGTATTCTCCTAGATCTCTTCATCTGTGCTGCAAGTTAGCATCATAGTCACACATACATCTCTATTTTTTGCATTATCATTTTCATTTGTGTATTGGGCTTGCTATCCATTTTCCTTGGACAACTTCTTTCTACACTCATTACTATAATGACCAAATTTCTTGCAGTAATAACATTGGATCTATGATTTGTCATACCTTTGATTTGATCCTCCTTGCTGATTTTTTTGTTGTCTTTTCCTCTTTGCAACACCATTCTATTGTGGTGTATATCTACCTTTGAACTGCCTTCTAATTCCATTTACCTTGCAAAAATTATGGAATTCATTAGAGATGTACTCACCTCATCCATTTTTTCTGTGAGTTCACATAATAATCGCTTTGTTTTTCAATCAAACCTTTTAACTCCTTCAATTTTCCAAAAGCTTCTGAATTTTTTCTAATGGAATATACCCATGTCTTCTAACAAAAATCATCTATGAGTATCAGGAAGTATTTGTTATTGGTAAATGAGATGGTTTGCATAGGGTCACAAATATCTGAATGCACCAACTCTAATGGTTGTGAAGATCTGGATGATTGTCCTATAGGGAATGCATCCATGTGTTGATTGCCTACTAGGCAATCTTCACATGCTTGATTAGGTTGCTCAATGAGAGTTAATCCCTTCACCATTTATTTGTTGTGCAGTAGGGTCAAGCCACTAAAACTTAGGTGATAGTATCTGAGATGCCACAAGCATGTCGAATCTTTCACAACTGCACTAAATGAAAGAAGCAATTTATTTTGAATCTGTAGTTGAAACATTTTGTTCTTTGTCATGATCATATTTGCTACGAGTCCATTCTCTATCTTTGATCATACAAGCTCTATTTTTAAATTGCACAGTGTGTCCCCTCTGCACAAGTTTTCCAACACTTAGAAAATTGTTTTTCAACCCAGGCACATAATACACATAAGATATATGCCTTCTTTCACCTTAATTTGTACGAATTATGATATTTCCTTTATCCATGACAGGTACCTTGCTGTTAGTTCCCATATTCACCTCATATTTGATGGTTTCATCCAATTGTGAGAACATTTCTTTATTCCCAGACATGTGGTTACTGCATCCACTATCAAGATATCAAGTATTCTCCTAGATCTCTTCATCTATGCTAGAAGTTAGCATCATAGTCCCACATACATCTCTATTTTCTGCACTATCATTTTTATTTGTATAGTGGGCTTGCTTTCTATTTTCCTTAGCCAACTTCTTTCTACACTCATTACTATAATGGCCAAATTTCTTGTAGTAATAACATTGGATCTTTGATTTGTCATACCTCTGATTTGATCCTCCTCGCTGATTTTTTCATTGTCTTTTCCTCTTTGCAACACCATTCTATTGTGGTGTATATCTACCTTTGAACTGCCTTCTAATTCCATTTATCTTACAAAAATTATGGAATTCAATTGAGATGTACTCACCTCCTCCATTTGTTTTGAGAGTTCACATAATAATAGCTTTGTTTTTCAGTCAAATATTTGAACTCCTTGAATTTTCCAAAAGCTTCTAACTTTTGTCTGATGGGATATACCCATGTCTTCTAAAAAAATCATCTATGAATATCAGGAAGTATTTGTTATTGGTAAATGATCTGGTTTGCATAGGGCCGCAAATATCTGAATGCACCAACTCTAATGCCTGTGAAGATCTTCATGAATGTCCTATAGGGAATGCATCCATGTGTTGCTTGCCTATTAGGTAACCTTCACATGCTTGATTAGGTTACCCAATGAGAGGTAATCCCTTCACCATCTATTTCTTGTGCAGTAGGTTCAAGCCACTAAAACTTAGGTGATCGTATCTAAGATGCCACAAGCATGTAGAATCTTTCACAACTACACTAAATGAAAGAAGCATTTCATTTTGAATCTGTAGTTGAAACATTTTGTTCTTTGTCATGGCCATATTTGCTACGAGTCCATTCTCTTTGTCTTTGATCATACAAGCTCTATTTTTAAATTGCACAGTGTGTCCCCTCTACACAAGTTGTCCAACGCTTAAAAAATTATGTTTCAACCCAGGCATATAATACACATAAGGTATGTGCCTTCTTTCACCTTACTTTGTATGAATTATGATATTTCCTTTATCCATGACAGGTACCTTGCTGTTAGTTCTCATATTCACCTCATATTTTATGGTTTCATCCAACTGTGAGAACATTTCTTTATTCCCAGACATGTGGTTAATGTATCCACTATCAAGATATCAAGTATTCTCCTAGATCTCTTCATCTGTGCTACAAGTTAGCATCATAGTCCCACATACATCTCTATTTTCTGCATTATCATTTTTATTTGTATAGTGGGCTTGCTTTCTATTTTCCTTGGCCAACTTATTTCTACACTCATTACTATAATGGCCAAATTTTTTGCAGTAATAACATTGGATCTTTTATTTGTCATACCTCTAATTTGATCCTCCTTGCTGATTTTTTTGTTGTCTTTTCCTCTCTGCAACACCATTCTATTATGGTGTATATCTACCTTTGAACTGCCTTCTAATCCCATTTACCTTGCAAAAATTATTGAATTCAATGGAGATGTACTCACCTCATCCATTTTTTTTGAGAGTTCACATAATAATCATTTTGTTTTTCAATCAAATCTTTGAACTCCTTGAATTTTCCAAAAGCTTCTGACTTTTGTCTGATGGAATATACCCATGTCTTCTAAAAAAAATCATCTATGAATATCAGGAAGTATTTGTTATTGGTAAATGAGCTGGTTTGCATAGGATCACAAATATCTGAATGCACCAACTCTAATGGCTGTGAATATATCCATGACTATCCTATAGAGAATGCATCCATGTGTTGCTTGCCTACTAGGCAACCTTCACATGCTTGATTAGGTTACCCAATGAGAGGTAATCCCTTCACCATATATTTCTTGTGTAGTAGATTCAAGCCACTAAAACTTAGGTGATCATATCTGAGATGCCAAATGAAAGAAGCAGTTCATTTTGAATCTGTAGTTGAAACATTTTGTTCTTTGTCATGGCCATATTTGCTACGAGTCCATTCTCTTTGTCTTTGATCATACAAGCTCTATTTTTAAATTACACAGTGTGTCCCCTCTACACAAGCTGTCCAATGCTTAGCAAATTATGTTTCAACCCAGACACATAATACACATAAGGTATGCACCTTCTTTCACATTACTTTATACGAATTATGATATTTCCTTTATCCATGACAGGTACCTTGCTGTTAGTTCCCATCTTCACCTCATATTTGATGGTTTCATCCAAATGTTAGAACATTTCTTTGTTCCCAGACATGTGGTTACTGCATCCACTATCAAGATACCAAGTATTCTCCTAGATCTCTTCATCTGTGCTGCAAGTTAGCATCAAAGTCCCACATACATCTCTATTTTTTGCATTATCATTTTCATTTGTGTAGTGGGCTTGCTATCTATTTTTCTTGGAGAACTTCTTTCTACACTCATTACTATAATTGCCAAATTTCTTGCAGTAATAACATTGGATCTTTGATTTGTCATATCTCTGATTTGATCCTCCTTGCTGATTTTTTCGTTGTCTTTTCGTCCTGCTTGATGAAAGTTGCAGTTGGTGTCTTCGTATTTGAGTTTGACCTTCCTCGTATCTTATGGTATCTTCTACGCTTATCTCTATTATTCTATTCTCTTCCTCCTTGAGAACTTGAGGTGGCTTGGTGGTATTATTCTCTTCTTCTAATATCTCAAAATGATACTTACAACTTAAACAATTACTCCAATGAGAACAAAGATGACCGACTCAGTCTTTGCTCATGTGTTTGCAGAGAATCCATGAGCTCATCTACTGAGGGGGTTGTTAAATCCTTTAATTATTCAATTGATATCACTACTAAGTCTAACCTTCCTGGTAGGCTCCTCAATATTTTCTACACTATTATTTGGTTCTTAATATTCTTGCCATTCAACATCATTTGGTTGATGAAACCCATTGTGTGGGTAAAGAAGTCACTCATGGACTCTGATTCACTCATCAACAAATTATCAAACTTCCTTATGAGCATCTGCAATCTCACCAACTTCACTTTATTGGTATCCTAGAAGGAGCTGGTTAAAATTTCCCATACCTCTGATTTGGTTGCTGCTACAATTCTCGAGAAGATAGTCTTCTCAACTGCCTGCATTATGTAATATAATGTCTTCAAGTCCTTCTTTCAATTTTTATTCAACAAATATGACTTCGCTTGGGAGAGAGCACTTAATGTTGTTGCATCTGCAGGTTCTAGGTAACCATTCTCCACCAAGTTCCATAGCTCCTGAGACCCAAATAATATTTTTATTTGAATTCTCCAATAATCATAATTTTTACCATTGAATTGTGGGATCTGCAACTACAAATAATTCCTGTCGAAAGCCATTGCTTCTACAACCTTACACAAATAGCGCTAGCTCTGATACCAATTTGAAAGATGCGATGCACGATATAGCATAATTTATCCAACACCCCAAAAGAGCAGTATTAATTCTTTTATAAAATCTAGAGGAATACAAATTCCGCGATTCAAATTTTTAAAAGTACCTTTTCGAAAACCGAAGAGCAGGATTTTAATGGAGCGAAAATTAATAAAGCATTATATGAGCAGAATTTATCAAAGGAATTACAAGCGGATTTTAACAAAGGTTTCACCAATAAAAGTTAACAAAGGATGCAAAATCTGCTCTAAATCTAATTCCGTGATAGAAAATCAAAAGTGCTCGAGCGAAATTTAAAAAATGAAATGCTTTTCCAAAATTTTATTAGGGTTTAGCTTTCTGGAATTTAACAAGGCATACACATGGAGCGGAAATTTACTCGAGTGGAGTTTTACAAGGGAATGGGCAGCCAGAATTTGACAAAGGAAATATATATTTCAGAATTTAACTTGCCAAAACCTAAAGTCATGAATCTGCTTAGTGGAATAGAAGTTTATTGAGTGGAATGTGAATGCGAGCAGAATTTAAAATTATTGATAACAAAGCTGAACTTTGCAAAGTTGATTTACTCAACCTTAAATATCATATGGAAACAAAATACGCTGAAAGGATTATATATTGATCAAAATGGAAATACATCCACATACATTTGCAACTTAGAAAGATTGCAGGTATCACCAACCATAAATTTTCTAAAGACTGCAGCTTCAACCTTCGACTCTCCGACATTCACCTTCTTCGTCCGTATTTTCTTCAACTTCTATATCTCTCTCAAAATGATACTAGCGGGGATCATATTTATACTTGGGGATGGAGGGAAAAGCACACCAACATTCTGACATGCAATAAATTCAAAAGTATGGTGTCTATCCAATCGTCGAACAACCACAACTACTAGTAATAACTTCGGTCACTTCAACATCAGACGATTCCATCACAAGATCTGTCAGAGATCTATCAGGTGAAATCTGATTAAATTTCTAACAATTTTAGAGGTATTCCTGATCCACAAGCTTAAGATCTGCATCCTCATTATAATGTAGTTCTTGATAAATCCTATGTTTGTTTTGCAGGTAGTTACAAATGAAAGTAAAAACAGCTTCGAGATAGTGAAAATTCAATAATAAACAATACAAATTTATGCTCTTCCTTCAAGAAGAGGCTCGAAAACTTGTCTTGTAAGAGGATTGTAGTGATATACTCTCTCACGACCCAGATTGAAAACAGCAAAATAATTACAAAATAGTTAAATTACTAGTAATTTTCAATAGTCAATCTTATTAAACATTAAAACTAAATACGTTAGTGCATTTCATGAGACTCTAAATTTCCAGTCTATCTATCTAAAATTTGCTAAATTGTGAGTAGCTTGAAATACTGTTTAATCTTTTTGTTAACTTATGTGATCATATTTTGTTTGGTAATTACAGGATAAAGAGGTGCTTTCTAGCATGTTTCCAATGGAAGTTAATGTGGCTATGTCTGGAGTAATTCAAAATTAAAATTTGTTTCAAAATATTTCATAAGTTAGTTTTTTCTTTTTTTTTGTATTTTTGTATTGACAAGTTCTTGCTACTAAATGCGGGATAAGACTTTTCTCACTTGGAGTGCTCAAATTCAGCAAGCAAAGCAAGCAAAGGCAAATTTAAAGCATTTAAAAAATTGTAAGTTTCTTGTTGGAACTCTGCAATTTTGTCCAACTTATGGAAATTTTCATGTGGTACGCAGAGATAAAGCATATTTTCTTTGCAAGTATTGTTAAGCTTATTACAATTTAACTTTGTAATTGTGTTTTGCTATAAGTTAAGGAACTATTATATAACACCTTCTACTTTTAATTATAGGCCATGAATGGAAGAAGTCTGGATTGTGATGAGATTCACACAATTTGCACATATTATGAAGTCTCTGTTACAAGAGAGAGTAAGTTTGAGATGACACAATGTTTATTTATGATGTTCTTTGCATGCTTTACAATACACTTAACATTGGTTCAACAACTTCAATAATCTTATGTTTAATATAATGCATGCAGAAATTTACACCAAGATATCATGTGTTGTATTGGACAAAATTTGATTTTTCTTTTTCTTTGTTATATGCTGCTGTAGTTGCGAAACTACAAATAATATATTTGTTATTTTAGTTTCACTACTTTCATTATGATGTGTTTCCTAAGATAGGTGATACGTTCGCATCTCATATGCATATGATGTTGTTACCTGGGCTGTCGAACACCATGCTGCAAACGGATTTGAAAATTGTGTGAGGGAAGGAATGATCCTTATCTCCTCCGAAAGGTAACTACCTTGGTTTTCTTTTAACTTCCATGTTAACGTTCTTTTTAAGGAGAAGTAAAAGAGCGTTTTTTAAATTCAATGGGACTATAGATTTTAATACATAATCTTGTAGGGCAGTCTGGAATATGCCTTAAACAAGTTAAAGAGAACTCAAGGCACATTAGAGGAAAATGAAGACAAGACAGTGGGTTTTAGAAGGTCTTTGAAGGTAAATATTGATTAACTTGCTATCACAAAAAATTATACTTGTTTAGTTATTTTGCAACAATTAATGGAATGCCCCTTTGCAGGATGTTGTTACCGATAATGAGTTTGAAAAGCAAATCTGAGGATCTGTCATTACACCAAGTGAAATTGGAGTGGCCTTTGAGACAATTGAAGTTTTAGAAAATGTGAAGAAGTCACTTAGAGAATTAACAATGCTTCCTTTACAAAGACCTGAGCTATTTTCTAGAGGACTATTGAGTAAGGTAAGTTTATTTTCATTAATATAAATGACAAAATGGGTAAAATTAGAATCATTTTTTTTAAATATTATCAAAATCTTTACGTTAAGGCATTCTTGGTTATATAATATAATGCTGCCTTTTTTTAAGCTAGAAACAACCATTTGATATTCTATTGCATTGCATCCCCAGAAAGGAGTCTTGTTATTTGGTCCGCCAGGGACGGGAAAAACTATACTGGCAAAAGCTGTTGCAACAGAATCTGGTGCAAAATTTCTAAACATATTACCGTCCACCATCCTGTCAAAGGTATAATGATAGCATTAGTAAATGGCTAATATTATTTTGACCTATATGTTTAAATCGTTATTTTAATTGCATTTCTTGTTGTTGCAGTGGTTTGGTGAAACTGAAAAGTACGTGAGAGCTTTATTCACATTAGCAAGTAAAATATCTCCTGTTGTGATTTTTATTGATAAGGTGAGTATTTGGTTTCAAGTAACATCCCAAACTATTTTTGCTGACCAATATATTTGGGCTTTATAAAATTTCAAAAATGTATTTGGAGTTGTATTGTTTTCCCCTTTACAGTTTGAAGAAAAGCTGAAAGTGAAACAATGCGTTGTATAAAAAATGAGTTTATGTCACATTGGGACGGATTATGCACTAAAGAGAATGAAAGGATACTAGTTCTTGGCACAACCAGAAGGCCTTTTGATCTAGATGAAGCTGTTATAAGAAGGATGCCTATAAGGTATGCATCATGCATTTTATTTTCTATAATTTGTTTTGAATATTCATTACTAATGTTTTATGATAAGATGATAGCATTAGGAATTCACTGGAAACTCTCTTTTAGGAACTAAAGCCTTTGCTTGTGCCTATTATTGTATTCTATTGGGTTTTGCAGGCTAATGGTAAACTTGCCAGAAGCAGAAGAAAGAATAAAAATCTTAAAGAAAATACTTTACGAGGAGGATTTGGAACCAGATGTGGACTTTGATATAATCTCAGGAAAGACAAAAGGATATTCTGGATGCGACCTAAAGGTAGGCCCCCTTTATTTTATTTTTTAGATTTTACATTGAATATTAAATTTGACAGATTTTCCAACAACAAATGCAGAATTTGTGTTGTGAAGCTGCATATTACACTATCAGAGATCTTTTGAGGAAAGAAAAGGTATGTTTTTTTTTTTTAAATCTGTATATCCACAAAAAAAAATTGAGGTCTAGGTGCTTGTTTTACTGAATTTATTGGTGCTCGTTTTATCTAAATTATTAGTAGGATGGATGTTGTTGATTGAGACTTCAACAGATTATATTTTTTTTTAAGAGTTTACAAATAGATTCAATTCTCATCTCAATTGAGTTTTCATAGCTAGGATATCTATATTTTTTTTTTTATAAAATTTTTAAATTCTTTCTTTATTTTTTGGATCTTTCAATTTTCTTTGTAAAGACAAATATTCCATAATTCAACATTCTTTTGTGTGACATGTTTTTTCGACAACCTTCACAGTACCAAAACTTCACGCACCCATCTTAATAGAGTAATATTTTCAAAGCTTTGTATTATAATAGTTAGTTTCTTTTCTGAAGCAAGCTTTGTATTATAATAGTTAGTTTCTTTTCTGAAGCATAAGTGCAACCATAAGAACTATAATAAGCAGTTTATTTGAAAATATGTTAATGATATAACATACAACAAATATTACTAGTGGAAAACATTAAATTAAATTTTAATCATTATTTGATTCAGACAATCAACATTATCAATGCCTAAAAAAAAGTGAAGACTGATGTTCTAAGAACAAAATAGATTATAAGTTTTGTTTTCCACTAGAGAAAAGGGGTTGTACATGAGTACCCCCAACTCTCTCCTTTAGAGCTTGATATTTACAAACATATTCAATTTTCACCTTAATTAAGTTGTTATACCTAGATACCAACATTTTTTTCATAAATTGATTGAATTCTTGATTTTCAATTTTTGGATTTTCAAAATTCAACATCCTTCTTCTTAACATCTTCCTATAGCAACCTTCACAATACCAAAACTCCATGTTTGTTTACACATTACATCTTAGTACAATAATATTTTTAAAACTTTGCGCTATCATTTTTTTGAAAAATAATTTGAAAAAAATATATTAAAACAAGATTGTTTACAAGTTGGAAAGAGACTCCTCCTATATTGAGTCGAGAAGAACACTTGTTTACAACAATAAAAAGAGATCTACATTGGATTCAAATCTCCTAAACTACATGTCTACAATGGTTATCCAAATTAGCTAAATATTGGATTTGCTCACCAACCTGCCTAATCCTCTCATATTAAATAGCCATGCCACTATACCACTAAGCCCTACCTTCTTCTCATACCCATATTAGCCAACAAGCCTATCACTTTATTCATAGATCTGCCCATATAAATTGGAATCACATTATCTAATTCCCTCCACAATTTCTTAATTTGGGTGACAAGAATCCTCAACCTCCATGTCTCCATAACAAAGTTTCTAATGCAATCCAGAGCTCCTATTAAAATTTGAGAATCAAATTCTATGATTATCCTCCTATAATCTTGTCTTACCATCTAGATAGAAATATTTTTGATAGCTAAGGCTTTTGCTTCATTGTTCATGGTCCTACCTAGGCCTTGTAGTTCCCAATAAAGCACTGTCCCAACATAATTCTTGTAGAACACTCCAATTCTAGCTCTACCTAGATTACCTTTTATAGCTCCATTATTATTAATTTTAATCTAACCTTTTGGGGGTGGCTTCTAACTAGCTTAGTCCTACCCCTCTTGCACTTTGGTTTCCTTCTCCATCATCCCTATATCATGCCTTTTGCAACTCCATTAGGGTTAATTTTAATCTAACCTTTTGGGGGTGCATCCCAACTAGCTCTATCCTACCCCTCTTGCACTTCAGCTTCCTTCTCCATTGTTCCTATATCATCTTGAGTTTCCTCTTTAGAATATACTACTATATTTTCTATGACTTTGCTCCAAGTGGCCTACCAAATGCCATCCAAGAATGAAATTTTTATCTAAAAACTCTACCATTTCTCTCCAAACAAACTCACCACCAAATAAAGTAAAATTTAAGCTTCTACCTAATACAAATAGCTTTAGATCAAAATCTACCCCTCTTTCATATTTTTAAATATTAATCTAATTCAAATCGCCATTGACTTATATTTTATAAGCTAAAAACCATTGCTCTTAGATTTGGTGTGTGAACAAGCACTCAAACATCTAGTGGTCATATGTTTCTTTGATTTTGAAGTATAAAACATATTGGGGTGGACCAATAATTCCTTTACATCTCAGATTATCAAAAGTAAGAATTCCATTGTACATGAACTATTAGGTATAATTTTTTACTTTTAGTCAATCCTTTGATTACCAAATCTTTCTCCAATCCTTAAAATAATATGAATGAGGAGGTTCTCAAATGATATTATCATATTCATCCTTAATTGTGTAGAATCCAAAGCTCCTATAACTCCAAGCCAACTCATCCTCCTCATCTCTACTTGTGAGAAATATTTCTACCAATATTTTAGTCATGATGGCTATGAATTATGGAGGGATTGGAGCTGGCCACTCATCCAACTTCTTAAACTACTTAAACCTATAATTCCAAAATTGACTAGTGTTGAAATAACTTTTAATTTGTATTCATCCCATGCTTTCCATAGCTATTTTTATTGGTATTAGTTCTAGGAATTTAAAAATGATAGATGTGTATTGATTCATGAATCTATACAAAAACATGCTTTCTTTCCTCTTCTTATTTTCAAAATAATTTATCTTTCACTACTTGAGATCCTAACTATAGATCCTACCACACTAAGGACCCATTACCATCCAAAGGTAAATGACTCACCTCATTTGGGTTTACCTATCCTAAATATTTAGTAGTTAAAACTCTACCAAATAAAGAAGTTGATTGGGAGATCCAACTCAAGTAAATATTTCCATCCAAATATTTATTATTTAAATTTGATTTTCTTAGTCCCAAACCTCCCTTCTTCCAAACTATTAAGGCCTATTTCCTCTCTCCTTTTACTCCTCCTTATAGAAAATTTCTAGCTAGCTTATCCAACACTTTCCATATGGTATATATGATATGTGGGGTAGCAAGGATAGACAATTTTAAAATTAGAAAAACCTAAATTACTTACCACAAAAAAATTAATCTACCCTCAAATATTGACCATTTGTGAGACCAATGGTTAATTATTTCTTTCATACATTCCAAAATATTCCTCTAGATAACTATCTTCACTTTTTAAAAATACAAAGGGACCTCCAAATATCATACTAGGAGAGAATTCCTTATGAATTTGAAGATATCAAAAATTCTATTATGAAGCCTTAGATCAATATTGAAGAAGATCACTTTGGATTTTTATCATTGATAACTTGGTTTGTGGCCCTAAGGTAAACATTACGAGTACCTCTATTCATTCTTCCTTCCCTAAATTTGGCCACTCCCACCGATCCTATGCCATCCTCAAATCGTAGGTGAGTCAAAACCTCCTCATCCACCTTGATACATGTTAGAAAACCTTGTTATCATCTCCTCAAGATAAGTCTACCCAAGCCTTCCATTCCACATTATCATAAGCCTGTGACATATCCAATTTTATGAACATTCCTCTATTACCATATTTTTGTATTGAGTGGATTTTATCTTAAGTTAGAACTACACCATCCAAGATCTGCTTGCCCTCTACAAAACCTCCTTGCTCCAAGGAGATAATATTATGTAGGAGAGGTTTTAGCCACTCAACCATTAGCTTCATGATTATATTATATATGGCATTGCATAAGGCAATAAGTCTATAATCTCAAATATGTATCTCCTCCTCCCATTTCATAATTAAGATAATGAGTGTATGATTTGGAGCTTTAAATATTCTTTTACTACCTCTAGACTCTATAATAGTCATTACATCCTCCTCCAAGTTATCCTAGAAGGTTTGGAAACTCAATTGGGAAGCCATATAGACTTAGTTTTTTTTGTAGTTATGCCAAAGACTACCTTCTTTGGTTTCTCTCTATCAATAGATTTATGTATGGCTAATTTTATTCTTCAATGATAATAGAGGGTATGACAACAAAAACTTCTTTCTAAGCTCCTTCATTTTGCACCATACATTCTATAAATAATTTAGAAAAATAATCCAATAAATGGAAATGCATACCTAGGATTGTATCAAAGGAGAGCTCATTCTCATCTTGAAGAAATTCCATCTTGTTTATCTATCTCCTAGAATAAGCATCCCAACCAAAACATTTGGTGCTTCTATCACCTTCCAATAACCAAGTGGTTCTTCATATATATTTCTAATAAATATTCTCTTGGTTGTCAATATCCTCAACCACTTTACGCAATGCATCATCCTCTTTTTGAAGTTTCTTTTCAATTGTTCCTTCCCTGAATTATTTTTGTACCTCATCCCATATGGAAACCAATGGATATCTTTGGACCTAGAAGTCTATCTTGTTAGCTTATCTCCATTTTTTTAGTTGATCCTTAACATGATGAAGCTACTTGTGGATTTTAAATATTGTTGTCCTATATGTTGAGCATCCTTCTTCCTAGCACTATGGGATTTTCTTTTGAAGTTCATCCTTTTGTAATAAAAAATTTTCAAATCTAAATTGTTTGTGATGTTGACCTGTATTAATCCCCCCTCCCAACAAAATGGGAAAGTGATACAAAACTGAATCCTCTAAAATTTGAAATTTTAGATTTTATTTCACAAATGCCTCCTCTAAAATAAAAAAATGGTCTAACTTCACCTTCGTGGTATGTGGTTACCCTCTTATTAGTCCAAGTATACTTGGTTCTAGGATATTTAATATCCACCAAGTGTAAGGCATGGACTTGGGCAATCATAAGTAGATCCCTTGGGTCTAAAATTGGGGTTCCCCCTTCCTAATATATAGATGATAATTTAGCAAACCAATTTCAAACAACATTCCAATATAACTCCACCCTCGAGACTATCATATTATACACAAATTTCCATTGATAAATTTGGCCATCTAGGTTTTGATCCCCATAAAAATGTATGATTGAATCTGCTCAATTATTACAATTTTTCTAAAATGCGTTGTGAGGACACCCATCCAAGCTATATGTTATATTGTCATCCATTCAAGATACTTCTTAAAGATAACTATGCCCATTGAGGCCCCTTGGAAATCCACTTCCATATGACCATCATCCCTCCAAACTCTACTTATTGTTTCACACATAAGATCTAGTGACATTTTTGTCTCCTAGATAAATAAAAATATCTTTTACTTTTTTTCTAAAAGTCTTCAAATAGTAGATTGATGGGTTCTACTATTTAAACCTCTAATATTACATGATTGTATAATCATTGGTTACCTTAATATCAATAAGACTCTAATGGCCTCACCAATACCACAATGATCAATTAGTCTCCTTGAGTTGTTGTCAATTCCTTATTTCATTTTCTACTCACTTATTGAGAGCTGATATTCACATTGTCATAGTCCACTTTTCTTGAAGCATAAGTATAGCCACAAGAACTATAATAAATAATTTATACAAAAATACATTAATGTTATAAAATACAAAAAATATTACCAATGGAAAACATTAAAGTAAATCTTAATCATTATTTTATTTAGGCAATCAACATTACCAATGCCTATAAATCAAGTGAATACTAATGTGAAAACATGCATAACATACAAATATTTTTAAACTCAAAGGAAAAAATAGATTATAAGTGCCTTTTATTTTTTTTTCTAGAGAAAAAAATGGTTGTACTTGAATCTTTCACCCTTGAAAATTAACAAATATCTCCTTTAGATGTTGAGAGTTAACAAATAAATTCAGTTCTCATCTCAATTGAGTTGCTTTAGCTAGAAACCGACATATATTTTCATAAAAAAATTATATTTTTTATTTTCATTTTTTGGATCTTCTTTAAATTTCTTTGTAAATATAAGTATTCTAGATTTCAACATCCTTCTTAACATCTTCTTGTAACAACCTTCACAATACCAAAACTCTTATTGATTTTTTTTGTTTTGATCTTCTTCAATTTTCTTTGTAAATACAAATATTCTAGAATTCGACATCCTTCTTAATATTTTCCTGTAGCAACCTTCAAAACACCAAAACTCCACTTCTAGTATCTACACACTACATCTTAGTAGAGTAATACTTCTAAAATGTTGCATCCAATTTACTAGATCTAGATTGTTAGTAGTCTCAAAAACTTGAACTATAATAAATAGTTTAGTAGTCTCAAAATTTGAAATTTTCAATCTATACTTTGTTTTATAATATAACCAATAACTCAAATAATACATTCAACCATGAAGTCCATCTGATGTCATCTTCTTATACTTTACGATACAAAACTTCTACTCACTTCATTAAGCCATATTCTACTTCATTGTTAGTTTTTTCCAATGCACTAATCTATAAATGAATACCCTGAAATATTTTATAGTCCTTTGGAACATTATGTTGAATTTTCTTCATTCATATTTTCTTGTTAGTTGTAACTAAACTCACTACTAAATCTAACTATGGAAAAGAGAATTTAACTTCACGATCCTTTATTAAAATCCCTTTATTGGCTAGCCTATCTACACATTTGTTCCCTTCCCTTAATGTATGTGTAAACCTCATTTATCCAATTACCACATTCATTTTTATTGATAGCAATAATGACTATTTATGAATCTCCTTTAATTAAAATATATATCTATATTTTTTCAAGGATAATTTAAATCTCTATAAGAAGTGCCCTAGTCTATGTATAGTTAGTTGAATTTTCATATAATTTTGAGTAAGTGACGAGAATTTTACCTTCAATATTTCAAAAACATATCACCTCCACTAGATTTTCTCGAATTTATGAAAGCATCATCAAAATTAATTTTACTAAACCCAATTTTTAGACATTTTTATTTTACCATAGATCAAAGAAAATACTTCATTTTAATTCCATTGTCATAATGACCCTTCAAGCTTTTGCAACTTTTGTCTACCACCTATTTTCCCAAATTTGATATTTCCCACGATCAACACCATATCTTTAAATATTTTACAAGATAGACAATAATATGGTTTTAAAACATGGTATGATTTTGAGATTTAATTATTTTTATTTTATTATTCCTTTCGAGTTATAAATTCTAACAAATAATTATCTGATCAATTCTCCACAAAATACCATTTCTCTTACTTTAAATTGATTAATCCAACATTTCATCAACTCTTTCAATGGTAATGGATCTACTCGATATATTCTCATGTTTTTGAATACGTAGTCCCAAATGGTGTGAGCAAAAGGACAATAAATAAGTAAATGGTTTGACATTGGTAAATCCTTACACAAGGCACATTTAAAATATCCACGATATCTTTTCTTTAGATTCTCTCTTATAATAATTTTACTTTGACAATAAACTAAAGGAATGTTGAGACCTTAGGAAGAGCCTCTAGCCACCAAACATTCTTCCAAGGGAAATATTTAAGAGTATGAAATTTTGATTATTCTTATATCCCAATATGATGGGTATCCACTACATTTTCATAGATTCTAAACTAATTAAAAGTAAACAAATAAAAATATTGAAGCTTATATGCTATTTGTTTGAGTTTCTCTTCTTCAACTGGGTTTCTAATGGAAATTAATTATCTAGAATTTTTGCTCACTCTAATATAAATCTTTGATATTTTGATATTAATAAGCTATACATGCATGAGCTAGTGGTTTTGATCTTAAATTACAGATAAGAGGATAAGGATTTGATCAAGCATCACACCAAATATATGCATAATCCCCTTGATTGAATCATGAACTAATACGTGTCTTGATCAATTACAAACTTATTTGATACAAAGTTCCATGTTGACGATCCTTTGCGTATGGTTAGCATCACACCAAAAATTTACATAACCACATTGATTGAATGACCATCAAATATGTCTCTTGATCCATTATAAACTTATCTAATATGAAGTTCCATGTTGGCAATCCTTTAGGTAAGGTTTGTTTACTAAATATTTTCTTTGTACTAAGAGAACCCATATATTTTTGAAGTAAACATTTTTGTCCAACTCTTTTATTTATCTTTGAATAATCTTCAACCAAGTTTTGCTCCTAAGGACAAACTCATGAGTTTAAGGGTAATTTTGTAAGCTTTCCCTTCAAATATTCTTTCCTTTACAAACTCTATCCTACTTATAAAAATAAAACCTAAAGTTTTTCTAACATCCTTTTCCAAAGAAAATACCTTCAAATTTAATCAATTTCTAATTCTATACTAGTTGGCAATATTGAAAGTGGTATCATATAAACAGGGGTGAATTGTAATGTAGGCAATGTAGGCTTATAGTCTTCTAATTAGAAAATATCTTTTCATCCTACCAAACAAGATTCCATTCTATCTAAACATGATTTCCAAAGATTATTTTTATTTCCTTTATGAGACAAAGGAATACCCAAGTATGTGGATGGAAACTCTTCAATTCTAAACCCTAAAATATTTATAATAATTTATGGTGAATCTAGGTCATTGTTAATGAACAAAATCTTGAATTTTGTAGTATTAATTCTCTCATTGTTTTCTTTCCTATATGAGACAAAGGAAAACCTAAGTAGGTTGATGGAATTATAAACCCTAACTACAATAATCCATGGTGAATCTAAGATATATTAATGAAAAATATTAAATTTTTTTGTATTAACCATCTAGTAATATTAATTTAAACTGTATGGCCTCATTAACTCAAACATGGCCCAAATTGTATCACTTGGTAAGGTTCAATGCATCTATTAGTTAGAAAAATTTGAACTTGGATCTCCCTAAAATTTAATAAATCTGACTAGTTTAGGTAATGTCACTTGATGGCTTAAGTCCACTTCTTGTTAACACCTATGATATTTGTTTTGAATTTTCAAATTGATATTTTTTAAGTTTCTTTTTCTTTTTGTTTTAGTATTGACAAAGTTTCTCTTGTTATCCCATTCTCATCAATCCTTATCTTTATCAAATTCTTCTATTTTCCCATTCAAAAAGTCTAAATAGTAATTGCTTTCTTATGCTACTTACAATATCATTAGCTTCCACATGTATTTCTTTATTACCCTTGTTTTGAAAATGTAACCTAAAGAGGTTTCAGATTGCTTGGGCTACTTATATTGAACCTAAAAAAAGTTTTTTTTCTTGGAGTCTCTTACATCAAGGGTTACCTGTTGGCAGTAGGCTCAAGCATCTGGGTGTTCATAATCTCATTTGTTCGATTTGTGGACAAGCGGAAGATTTATTGCATGTTTTTTGGTCTTGTGATCGGGCTCAGTCAGCTTGGGAGTGGCTTCTTGAAATTTTCAGACTTTTTATGCAGGAGGATTTTACTTGGGTGCATGCTATTTTGGGTGACCCTATTACTTTTTCCTTCAACTTGGATGTTGTTTGGAATATTTTTAGAATTGGTACCTTGTTTTATCTGTGGAAGTCCCGCAATAGAGCTATTTTTTCTCAGCAAGATGTCGAACATGTCTTCTCTGTTGTCGATAAATATGATATATTCTTTGATTGTTGGTTACAGATTCAAGTACAGGTTAAAAAAGTACAAGTGGAGCTGTAGTACTTGCGTACCCTCATGGATCATTGGGGGAATGCACCCTGCATTATGAGTCATGTGCATCTTTCTTCCCCTTCTAGGTGGTAGTAATTTCTCGACTTCTTTCTTTTCGAATGCATATTTAATATTGTTTTGGTAGTTGTTATTGGCAGTTTGTGGGTTGTTTCTGACACTCTTGTATACTCTTAACCACAATGGTTAATGTATTGGTTTACGGGGTGTGCTAATCCCACCCACCCTTTTTGTATGATTAAACATTATTTTATTAATATAATGGCTTTTTCATCAAAAAAAAAAAAATGTAACCTATATTACTTTGAATTAAACCTTATGCATAGTGATAGCAAAAGCTAATGTTGATGTTTTTCACTATTCAATTTTTTATTATTTCTTTATGAATTTTTTAATTTTTTTAAAATTATATTATTTATCTTGAATTTTTTTTTTTAATAAGTAACATTTATATACATAAGTGGGTTTTTCTAGAGGATACCAAAAACCTTATTACAAAAACGGGATGAACCCATTACAGCCGCGAGGTTGAGGTCTCAAAGCGAGCCTCAGACCTGAACAGAAAGACAGGAAAAAGAAACTGATAAAGCATAGAAAAGAGAAGCTGCCCTAGCTCAAAAACCCAACCGGGCTAGAAACGCCAGCACCCTTAATTGGCAGTAGGATTCTTCGGGATCCCAGAGGGTCCTTCAAAATGTGCCTTGAGATTGCAGAGGCAGAGGATTGCCGAATCAGCAGCCCTAGAGATGTTTCCCATAGCGTCGATGGCCAGATTGATGAGCATGCTCAGGGGAATTTTCTCCTGCTCCTTCTTCTACACCGACTCAGAATTCGAGCTCAGGTGGAGAGGGGGCTCATTCTCAACTTTGGCCTTGGCTTTCTTGAGCCTCCTGGAGGATCTGCCACTCGAAGGAGTAGCCTTGGCCCGCCTGCGACAGCGACTGCGACTGGGGGTAGCCTGGTCGGGAGGAGTGGGAGACTCGGCCTTGGGAGCATCTGCATCCGGGGAAGCAGGCGGGTTGGAAGAGAGGGGAGGGACAATCTGGGGGGGGCCCTGTTAGAGAGACAATGGCAGAAAATAATGCCCATAAGCCCCTGGTGTCGCGGCTTGGCCTTGTTCTTTCGAGTGGCCTCAATGGAACACCCAATGGAGTAGTTGAGGAGTCCAGGAAGCACAACTTCTTGGACGCCCGTAAGTGGTTCACGAGAGTGATGTGGTAGCTGCGAAGAGGCTTATCTGGATCGTCATAGCAAATGAACTGCATCAATGGCTTTAAAGCCCAGCTCCACGGTTCTTCCAGCTCCTCTCTGAAGAGGGAGGACTTGTCCCAGCCCAAGATTTTCCCTTTGTCCAAAAATTGGTCCAATTCCTCCTACCAGTTGTGCTTGTCCCGTCGGATGAAACGCCCAGTGGCCGACATTCCAGTAATCTTGATCAAGAGATCGAAGGTGACCTTTAGGTGGACACATTTCACTCGGACCTCCCCATCTTGCCAAGTCTCCATGAAATCGGACATGAATTCATCATCCAGGCCCTGAAACTTGTTAAGGAAAGGGATTAGCCCAAGGGCTTTCATGAAGATTTTCTCCTCCTCAGACAGGGAGGAGAGTTTTGGCTCAATGTATGGAACAACCATGGGAGGAGCCATGGGAGGGTCAGGGGATCTGCAGAAGAGGGCCTGAAGGCAAGAGCACGCTACGAAAAAAACACCCGTATCATCACCCTAGAATAAAAAGAAAGGGAGCTTGCGTTGAAAGGACGACGGATCACATAAGTCACATGCATGGGAAATAGGAAAAAAGAGGGGAGTCGTCGGATAGGAAGAAGATAGGCTCACGCGGTCCCGAAGATGAACGAAAGTCATGCCTAGCAAAGCGTTAGGAATAGAAAAAGAGCTGATAGCCAGCTTGGGACTGCCGCCCACGTCAGGGGTGCTGACGGGTATGCCGAGGAATGACTCACCACAGGTAGTAATTGGATGCCGCAAGAAACCCAAATGCCAACTAACCACCTGACCAAGAATGCTTGACGTGTCCCACCTCGCAGATCTGGCGAGACTCATTGACCTTTTTGGAATTCTGATGCAGCCACGTCAGCAACATCTTGAGGGATTTCAAGATCCCACGTGGTGAGTCTGCCGGAGGAAGATCCTCTGTTGGCTAGGAGGTCAGCCAAAGAATTTCCTTCCCTGAAGATGTGCTAGCATCTGTAGGTCTTGTTGCGAAGAATCCTTCGAATTTCTTCGATGGTGTTGTGGACCCTCCAGGCAGGGGTCGTATCCTTGTTCAAGTAGTTTATGATATTCATGGAGTCCCCTTCAATGATGATAGCTCTGGGGTCTTTCAAAATGAGGACTAAACCTCTCCAAAGGGCTCTGGCTTTCGCAACATGGTTGGTATGAACCCCAAGATCTTTAGAGAAAGCGAGGATAACCATGCCCCGATGGTCCCTGACCACGCCACCAGCCCCCGCAGCTCCTGGGTTCCCTTTGGAAGCCCCGTCAAAGTTAAGCTTGGTCCATATCGGAGGGGGAGGACTCCACTTAGCAAGGATACGGGGATGAGGCAGAGGGTTCCCTAGGGGGGACAATCAAAAATATTAAGAGAAGAGAGGATACGCCCTTCCCAGGACAGAGGAGAGGGGCTGGAACAGTGAATGAGATTAGCATTTTTAGAAGCGAAAGCCATAGCCCTGATGGCCATCGATTGAGGATCCCGGGAAGAGGTCCCAAAGATCCTACAGTTTCTCTCAAGCCAGACTTGCCAAATCAGGTGGTGAAGGCAGATGTCCCAGAGGAAACGAAGCTTAAGATTAGCAAAGGGTTGGGGCCATTGGAAGAAGGCACCACACAAAGACTTGGGAGGAACCCATTGGATCTGAAAGGTAGACAGGGTGAACCCAAACACAGCCGAGGTGAACTCACAGTGGAGGAACAAGTGATCGGTGGATTCCCAGTCGGACAGGCATAGGTAACATCTATTGGGAAGGGGAATGCCTCTTTTGATGAGGTTCTCAGTGGTGAGGGGTTTGTTTTGGAAGGCAATCCATGAGAAGAAGGCCACTTTCGGAATGAGGTTCTTCTTCCAAACAATATGGGAAGGGGAGACAGGGTGGTCCTTCAGGAGGGAGAAGGCAGACTTAACAGTGTACAGCCCTTTGTCGGAACCAGCCCAGGCAGGCTTGTCAACTTTTTGCTCAGTGGGAATGGTAGTTGCTTGGAGCAAAAGGTTGAGAGCAGCGACCTCAGGAGAGATGCCCACGAGGAGCCTCCAACGGGGATGACCATCCTCCCAAACTATGAATTCATAAAATTTCATTCCCAACCGAGATTTTGGGACCGTTTGAAGCATGGCGAGGTCTACTCTGTCGCTTAGTGGTTCATCCAACAACCATCTGTCACTCCAGAAATCAATGCTCCGACCGTCCCCCAGAACCCATCTAAGGCCTTTCTGGATGAGCTCTTTGGAATGAATCATAGCCTTCCAGAAGGCAGATCCATTAGGGTGGTTGCCAGAATCAAGGAAAGAATGGTTTCCCATATATTTCTTACACACTAGCATGGTCCACTCCGCAGGGTCTTTCGAGATAATCCTCCAAGCCTGCTTGCCTAGCAAGGCTGTGTTCATGTCTGACAGTTTTTTGAAACACAGCCCTCCTTGCTTCTTACTTCTGCAGACAGTGTCCCAAGCCACCAGGGGAATCTTAGCTTTGTCTTCGGATCTTGACCATAGAAACTTTTTCTGGATGCGTTCAATGAGCTTGCACACTGACTTGGGAAGAGGGAACACTGACATGAAGTAAATGGGAATGCTCTGGAGGGTTGAACTTGATAGGGTTGCTTTTGCCGCTTGGGAGAGAATTTTACCTTTCCAGGCTGCCAGATTTCATTGGAATCTTTCAACAACATTGTTCCACATGCTCTCTTTAGGTCTTCCCCAAAAAAAGGGGAGCCCCAGATAGGAGGAAGGGAGGGCTCCAGCAGAGCACCCAAGGATCCGCCCTATCCTGCCCTGACGGTCTAGGGGGGTGTGAACAAAAAACAACTTGCTTTTGGAGAAATTCACCTGCTGCCCAGCCGCTTTCTCATAGAGGGAGAGGATATGCTTGATGTTCCTAGCCTGAAAGACAGACGCCTGCGTGGAAAGGATGGTGTCATCAACAAATTGCTGGTGAGTAGTGGGAGTGGAATTGGACGTCACTGGGATGCCAGAGATCTTCCCTGCCACTCTAGCCACAGAAAGGGTTCTGCCAAGGGATTTTGCCAGAATGATGAACAAGAGAGGGGATAGAGGGTCTCCTTGACGGAGTCCTCTAACGCTGGGAAAAAAACCAGTGGGGGAGGTTTATCTTGAAATTTATATTAAACTATATTTTTTTATTTTTTTATGAAATAATTTTTAAATTTTATTTTTATTTTTAAAGGAGATGGAATTATCACTTCCACTAGAATCACTAAGGAAAATAGGAACTAATGACCTTCTTCGAGCTTCTGAATAGGTTGGTGCTTTAAACCTCACCTTTATTGTTTTACACTATAAAACAAATTATTATTTTTTTGATTGGTTGAAAGGGTGTTGAAAGGTCCCTGAACCTTGTACAAGAGGTTTTTACATGTTTTCCAAGCCGACAGAGGAGGCCCAAGAGCTAAAGATCAAAGAGAAAGCAAACCACCACACGAGGGAAGGTGTCGCGATATCGCGACCAGTTACGATTTCATGGCCCACAGCATAGGGAAAAAGCAAGGAGGAAAAGATGCCGCGATATCACGACATGTTGCATTGTTGTAGCCAAAGGAGGAAGAGATGTCGCGAAATTGTGATAATAAGCAGCATCGCAGTCGAAGGAGAGAAAGTGTCATGATATCGCGACATGATGCAAGGTTGCTGCCAGAAGAGAAGAAGTGTCGTGATATCGCGACATGTTGCAAGGTTGGTTCCAGAAGAGAAGAAGTGTCATGAAATCGTGATAAGATGCATCATCGAGGTCAAAGAGGAAATGTGTCGCGATATCGCGACATGTTGCAAAATCTCGGCCTAAGGAAAAAAGTGTCACGATATCGTGACATGATGCAAAATCGCGATCAGATAGAGAAAGTGTCGCGATATCATGACATGTTGCAAAATCACGATCGAAGAGAAAAAGTGTCGTGATATCGCGACATGATGCAGAATCGCGGCCGAAGAGAAAAAGTGTCACGATATTGCGACATGTTGCAATATTGCAACCGAGGAGAAAAAGTGTCACGATATCGCGACATGTTGCAACATTGCGGCCGAAGAGAAAAAGTGTCACGATATCGTGACATACTGCATCATCGAGGCTGAAGAGGAAAAGTGTCGCGATATCGTGACCTAATGCAAAATCTTGGTCGAAGGGAAAATGTGTCACGATATCACGACATGTTGCAAGATCACAGCCAAAGAGAAAAGGTGTCGCGATATCATGACAAGTTGCAAAAATGCGGCCGAAGAGAAAAAATGTCGCGATATTACGACATGATGCAGAATCGCGGCCGAAGAGAAAAAGTGTCACGATATCGCGACAAGTTGCAACATTGCGGTCGAAGAGAAAAAGTGTCGCGATATCGTGACATACTGCATCATCAATGTCGAAGAGGAAAAGTGTCGTGATATCGCGACATGTTGCAAAATCTCAGTCGAAGGGAAAAAGTGTCGCAAAATTGTGACATGTTACAAAATTGCGGCTAGAGAGAAAAGGTGTCGCGATATCGTGATAAGTTGCAAAAATGCGTTCGAGGAGAAAAGGTGTCACGATATCGCAACATGATGCAGAATCGCGGTCAAAGAGAAAAAGTGTCGCAATATCGCGACATGTTGCAACATCACGGTCAAAGAGAAAATGTGTCACGATATCACGACATGTTGCAAAATCGTGGTCGAAGAGAAAAAGTGTCGTGATATCGCGACATGTTGCAAAATCGCGACCGAAGAGAAAAAGTGTCGCGATATCGTGACATGTTGCAAAATCGCGATCGGAGAGAAAAAGTGTCGCAAAATCGTGACATGCTGCATCATCACGACTGAAGAGGAAAAGTGTCGCGATATCGCGACATGTTGCAGAATTGCGATCGAAGAGAAAAAGTGTCACGATATCGCGACATGTTGCAAAATCATGGCCGGAGAGAAAAAGTGTTGCGATATCGTGACATGTTGCAAAATCACGGTCGAAGAGAAAAAGTGTCACGATATCGCAACATGTTGCAAAATCGTGGCCGGAGAGAAAAAGTGTCGCGATATCGCGACATGTTGCAAAATCACGGTCGGAGAGAAAAAGTGTCGTGATATCGTGACATGTTGCAAAAATGCGACCGAAGAGAAAAAGTGTCGCGATATCGCGACATGTTGCAAAATCGTGGCCGGAGAGAAAAGGTGTTGCGATATCGCGACATGTTGCAACATCGCGGCCGAAGAGAAAATGTGTCACGATATCGTGACATGATGTATCATCGTGATCGAAGAGAAAAAATGTCGTGATATCGCGACCAGTTTCATGAGCATACCAAACCAATCCCCTGCCAACATCTCACATTGTGCAGACATTGCCACTTATAGAATCGTTCCTTAGGCCAATGGGGAAGGAGTCTCTCCATACTTGAATGTCAGATTCACCGACTCCCTTGTTAACAAGCCAGTTCGCAGCTTTGTTTCCTTCCTGGTATTGATGCTTAATGACTAATTCGGGGTAGTTGCCAATTAGAGCCTTGCATTCTTGGAAAATCGAAACAAGGGCCCAGGGAGGCCTAGTAGTCCCATTGAGCTAGTTGATGCAGTGCAACGAGTCTCCTTCGATGATAAGTTTGTTGATGGTCAAACCTTCCAAGAGAATCAAACTTTGGAGCAGAGCCCGTGCCTCTGCCATATTGTTGGATTGAATTCCCAGGTTCTGGGAAAAGGCCAAAATTATTTCTTCTCTGTGGTTTCTGATAATTCCTCCTTTGCTAGCCACTCCTGGGTTGCCTTTGGCCACACCATTGAAATTGAGCTTGTGCCACCCAGTAGGTGGTGAGACCCACTTGATGACAGACCTATCAACAGAAGTACGGGGTGTGGCAGAGAAGTTAGAAAGATTGAAGAATTTGGTTAGGTTTGATTCAAGGCCAGGAGGGGGGGTTTGGAAGACGAAACAAGAGAGGCATTCTCTGCAACAAGGGCCAAGATTTTGGCAACGATAATATTCTTATCAGTGGATTGATTTTTGAAAATTCTGGCATTTCTCTCTAGCCATATCTACCACAGGAAAAGGTGGAGGCAAGCTTGCCACATGAATTTAAGTTGGTTGCTCTTGAAAGGTCGGGGCCATTGCTGAAAAAGGATGGGAATGGAATGAGGGAGGGCTATGGAAATGTTGAAGGTGTTAAGAACCTGGTTGAGAGCTGCAAGATAAAATGGACATTCCAAAAAAACATGCAAAGTTGATTCACAGGCGTTTTTGCACAGGATGCACCAATTAGGAATGAGTAACCCTTTGATTATCAAGTTGTTAGTGGTGAGGATTCTATTTTGGATGGCCAACTAGCAAAAGAATTTGACCTTGGGAATGATCTTGGGAACCCAGACCTGATTTGATAAGTCCCGACCATCAGTGGGAGTTTCTTGACTGTAGTAAGCTAATTTAACAGTGAAATTTCCAGAATCTTCAAGGTTCTAGACCATGGAATCATCTTTGTGTGAGCTAGGGATGATGCAAGTCCTCAACAAGTTTTGTAACCACCTGAGCGCCTCGGTGATATGCCTTGGCCCATTAAGAGCCAGGTGTTTCCATTCAGGTCTTGTGGTACCTAGGTTAATGAAGTGACACACCTTATCTCGGCTTCGGTAGCCGTCTTGAGCACTGCAAGATGCAGATCTTGGCTGAGAGGCTTATCACGGATCCACAGGTCATCCCAAAAATGAATGGTCATTCTAGTTCCTACACACCACCTTAAGCCTTCCATGATGATCTTCCTTGTTTTGGTAACACCATTCCAGAAATGGGATCCGATAGGAAGGTTGTGCTCTCCAAGAAAGGAAACCTGATGGAGGTACTTAGATTTGATGATGTCAATCCAAGTGACTTTTTCATTGATGGTAAGTCTCCAGGACTATTTGGCAATCAGGGCCATGTTCATCCACTTGATGTCTCTGAATCCGAGTCCTCCATATTTTTTCTTGGAACAAACCCTATCCCTGGAAACAAGTGAGAATTTATTCTTATTTTCGTTTCCGCCCAAAGAAATCTGCGTTGAATTTGTTCAATTCTTTGGAAGATGGTAGTTGGAGCTTTGAAGATAGATAAGAAAAAAATGGGAATACTTTGCAGGCAAGCCTGGACCAGAGTGACTTTAGCTGCCTGACTGAGCATTGAGCTTTTCCAACCTGCAAGTTTCTTGTTGAGGCAATCTAAAACAGGGTTCCACATAGCCGAGACAGATCTACCGTGGAAAAGCGGTAATCCAAGATAAGTAGTTGGAAGGCTCCCAATGTTGCACCCAAGGATCTCAGAAATCCTATTTTTCCTATGAATGGGAGTATTGAGAAAGTATAGCTTGCTTTTGCGATAGTTGACTTTTTGGCCAGCCGCCTCTTCATAAGAATCAAGAATGTTCTTAATGATTTTTGCTTCGGGAACGGAAGCATGAGAGGATAGAATAGTATCATCCACAAACTGTTGATGGGATATGCCATTGGTTTTTGAGGTTGGTTTGATCCCGAATATAAGACCACTGTTGCAGGCAGCTGTAAGGGTTCTTCCAAGGGCTTCGGTCAAAATGATGAAGAGAAAGGGGGACAGAGGGTCCCCTTGACGGATGCCTTTGAAACAAATTATTACTGCAATGTATGTATGTTAAATATAATCTAATAATTTCCTTTTAATGTAGGTACCTCGTGAGTGTTTCCCTTGAAGGGGAAGATATGAGACGATTAATAACCTAGAGCAAGATATATGGTACAAATTTCCAACGAAAAAAAGAAGAAAGAGCTTCAAAAAGAATGAAGATAGATTGGTGACTGAGAATCCATGGCATACTAATTTTCATATTTCAACTAAGCTTTTTGGTAATTCTATAGTTTAAGTGGTATCACATCTCAAAACTTCTAGGCTTCCTTGATTTGGATTTAAGTTCGTACTATTATAATTTGGATTGTTATTTTATTATTTTTTTATTTTTTTAAAATAATATAAATAAACATTAATAACAGTCTATCGTGAGGTAATTTTAGTCCCTATTTTTGAATTTTAGTATATGATATGGGCTTGACATAGCATGATATGGATCGTTTTTTTTTTGTAAATAAAAGTTTTCATTAATTATCGGGTTTTGCAAGTTAACCCAAAACTTAATACAAAATCTAGCTTTATGTTGAGATTACGGATCCTAGTCATCTTTAGAATATTTTTTGCAAAAATTGTGTTGGTTATCCTACATCACCTTACACTTACTGCAGATTGATAGTTCAACATGACAATTAACATTACTTACAACGATAGCCGTTTGAGTTGACTTCGAGAAAAACTCTATGCTTATCATGAAAAACTTGGGGAAAAGGCACCCTTCCATATTTCTCCTTAATCAGTAGTGTGTTTTTCATGTCTAAGAATGTCTTCCACTTCACGTGGTACCCATTGTGTCCACGTCATCAAACTTCTTGCATCAATACCCACATTGGCTAATTTGTCAACCGCTTTGTTGGCCTCACGAAACACATGGTGAATTTTCCTGTCCTGTCTTGCCGCAAAAAGGATCCTTACCTCACATATGATGACATCAATACTCCATGGAGGTTTTTTTCCATTGGTTAATAGGTTGATGATATTCATGGAATCGCCTTCAATCATCAAATTTCCATGAGTCTCCTGGGAAACTTTTAACCCTCTCAAAAGGGCTCTAGCTTTCGCCTCATTATTAGTTCTAATTCTCAATGGTTCAGCGAAGGCCTTAACCAGGTTTCCTTGATGATCTTTGATTACTCCTCTAGCTCCTGCTCTTCTCAGGTTCTCCTTAGCTGCACCATCAAAGTTCAATTTGAACCAACCCCTAGGGGGTGGCTCCCAAGAGACCCAATTTTTGGTATTGGGTAAAGGGATGAAAGGCTTTGCCTCAATTCCTAAGGCTAAAGCAATTTGTCTTTCTCATAGGGATTATACGATTCTCCTCAGCAAGGATACTAATATTTTCTTTCGTAAAGGCAAGGATTCTATTGAGTATTGTTTTAAGGCTATGACTGGTGTCCTTAAAAGCTCTGTGATTCCTTTCTAACCATATCTACCATAGGAAATTGTGCCAATATATTTTCCAAAGGTACTTAAGTTTCAGACTAACAAAGTGTTGAGGCCATTGTTGGAACACTTCAAAAACTGAATTCGACTTGACCCACGAGATCCTAAAAACCTGGAAAAGTTTGTCAAGGATGGACGCTGCCACCGAACACTCTAGGAACAAATTTTGGGTTGAATCCCACCCAACCCTGCACATATGACAACGGTTAGCAATAACCATACCTTTGGTCAACATATTATCCATATAAAAAAATTTCCTTGGATCACCAGCCATGAGAAAAAAGATATTTTAGGGATTAAACCCTTGATCCAGACCAAATTCGATTGAAATTGTTGGTCTTCACTGTTGAGGAGCAAGTTATAGATGGATTTGATCATAAAATCTCTACTTTTAGTCTCAGCCCAAGCAATGTGATCCTCATCTTCTCCAGAGGGAAGAATTTGTTGTGCTAAAATATTATGAAGTTCTTCGGACTCAGCTTCAAAACCCTGTACTCTGATGTATTTCCACCTAGGGGTGTTCATATCCTGCCATATGTAATCATCCACCCTTTGCCCAATCTGTTTCTCCATGTGTTCTTGGATCCTAGCCAACCGGGGATTCTGGAATAATTCCTCAGCTCTTGCCCACCCATCCTTCAAAAAGTTTATCATTTGCCCATTCCCAAGGATCCAATCCCTCCCTTGACTAGATCTCTGCTTGTTGGATAGACCTTGTGTCTTAAGGAGAAAGCTATTATACAATTAGTTTTGAAAAATTATTATTAGAAAATTAATGGATGGGCCTTGCATTAGTTTGTTGCAAGTAATAATTGGTTACATCAAATTTTTATTCTAAGATTATTAAAATAATAAAATATTTGAATATTTAATAATTGTTAATAATAATTTAGTTTTTTTTTTTTTTTTAATTTAAAGAGGGTTCACGTAGAAATTAATAATTTTATATAGCACCTAGGGGTGCAGCACAACGGTTCGGGATTTGGCTCTTCTTTGGGAGGTCCAAGGTTCAAACCGTGGCATGGGCGAGTGTGTGAGGGGGTGGGTGTGTGATGGATTTGTGTTAAATTTTCTATTGATAAGTATAGCTCACCCTGTACGTCGGTCATAGGGGTTTCTCACAATAACCAAACCAAAAAAAATTAATAATTTTATATATTAAAGAATCAAAGGTATATATATAATATAATATAATAACATAATGGATGTTAAAGAGTGGCATCAGCTTCTTTTAACGTATTTTCAAACTCTTACTAGTTTGTTGAAATATGATATGTCTAGATGAGGTAATTTTGTTGTAATCCGATTCTTGGATCTTGTATGCTTTTCTGATTTCAATAAAAAATTTATCATTATATATATATATATATATATATATATATATATATAATGATAAATTTTTTATTGAAATCAGAAAAGCATACAAGATCAAAGAATCAGATTACAACAAAATTACCTCATCCCTCATCCAGATATATCATATTTCAACAAACTAGTAAAATTTTGAAAATACGTTAAAAGAAGTTGATGCCACTCTTTAACATCCATTATGTTATTATATTATATTATATATATATATATATATATTCACTCGTACACTACAATCTAGATTAGGTAATGATCTTTGATTTTCTACTTTATTTTTTAATTAAAAATACATATAGTGATCAAATATCTATTTTTTTATGTTTTTATTTCCATTTATGCTTTTGGAGCTAAGGGAGGAGAAAATGGGAGTTTTGAATTTTATAGTGAAGAGTATATACTTTATGTTATGTAAATTATCATGTATCATGTTTTTTAATATTTTTATTTGTTGATGAGTTATTTGTTTTAAATTGATTTGTTAGGATATTAATATTACCTTCTAACTTTAATAATTATATAAACATTGTTCAATATTGAAGGGTTTTTATTTTTGTTTTAAAGGTAGACTTTAATGTCCTTCAATAACGAAGGGTTGGAGAGGATTTTGTCCTTCTTATCATAAATATATATAATATTTAGATATCATTCTTTTACATGATATATTTAAATGATCATCGTATCAAAGTATTACAACAAAATTTACTACTAAAAACTACTTTATTATACCTTATTAGGTACCTATAGTTATGTAAAAATTTGAAATTTGATCATATTCATATGGTGGCAACCTACAACCATTACCCTAAATTGCCATGGGTAGATATTGTTTTATAACATGTTATTATTGGTTATATGAGATTAAAATATGTGTCACTTGTGTTACAACATAATCACATTATCATATTTTTTCATCAAATCACATATTGGTCTCATAACATATTGTATTATCATGATACCCTTGGGAATTTAACCTTGATAGGTTGATATTACAATGTAATATTTTGTTAACAAACTACATGTGGATTCTATTGGTGCCATTCCTATCAAAACATTATATCTACTATTAGGTTAATTAGATATTTTCTATTAATATAAATATATATTTTCTAAACTATTTTATAAAATCAAATCTGATATTATTTTCACTAAGGAGGATCTTCTAATTTTAAAATTTGTGATTGATTGATTGTCTACCATTACATTTTCTTATCTATATTTTTTTATTTTTCCATTATATTACTTCCATTTACTATTTGGATTTCAAAATAACACAACTATTGATCCAATCCTCACTTTATTTTTATAAAATTAATAATAATTTCCATCATGCTAGGGTCCTATTGAATTTATCTTTACCCAATATACTAGGGATTATAGATGTTACCTACAAAAAAAATTCATTCTTCTTGATCATCGTGTGATATAATACATCATTGAACAATTGTATGATATCCATGACATAAGCTTTAAGAGATCATTTCGATACAAAATGATAAAAGGGATGACACATGGAATAAAAATAAGAAAGGTATGTGAGTAGTTAAATCAAATACTACCCTTTGCACTCCCTCCAAATACACCTCTCTGGTCAAGAATAGATTTTTCTCAACTAGGATACAAGGAGGAGTTGACTCCAAAATCCCCTATTGTACCTCATCATCGAGATAAATCTTCAAAAAATATCAAATAAGTACCTCCTTGCTTATTCCTACATCTCACACCATGTCCTTACAACAGGTTAGAGACTTAATAAAATTAAACTCCCTTCCAACCATTATTGATCAACAAAAAAACTAATTTTGCTATCCCCCTTCCTTAGCCAAGTGATTCTAGAATTGTATTTCTAGAATACCTCCTCTTTTTTCTCCCATTCCTCCATCTTCATCACTAATTTTGTCTCATTGGTTTGAATAACATGTGCTTATACTAAGATAGGGGTGAACAGTATAAGATAAAACTTTTTGATTTTTAATTCAAATGATAACATCAGCAATATTAAAGAAATAATCATCACACAAAGCATCACACACATGAGAGACATGATTTAACGTGGTTCACCCAATGTGGGCTACTCCACGAAGAAAATATTCCTTATAAATCTTTCTCAAATAAATTCTCTTGGGAATCGTTTCCTTATAATGTTTATGGACCTCTATACAAAGGAGACACTAATCCTCTAATTAATTTTGTGGATCTCTTTTCACAGGAGAACTCATTTCTCCTCTGCTCTGGCTGGTGATATTCTAGAAGAATTGTTGCCCTCATTGCTCTAGCTAATGGATATCTATCCAATGAAGACACCTATCCTCACTGCCCTGGCTATTGTATCTCTATCCATTGGAGACTATCATCCTCTATACTCTGTCACCTTCAAAGCTCTATCTTAAATATGCACTAAACACATTCCTTTGGTCTAGCACAAATCTACTTAATCTTTGTCTTTGGTTTGGCACAAACTTGTCCTCATATTTGCACCAAACTCTGTCCTCAAATCTGCACTAAACATAGTAATTCTATCTAGCACAAATCTATCCTCAATCTCTATCCTTTGATTTGTACTAAACAATCCTTCGGTCTAGCACAAATATATCCTCAATCTCTGTCCTCAAGACTTAACACAAATATTGACTTAATCTCAAATCAAATCTACTATATCTACCCCAAACCTTAAATCAATGTTTAAACAAATTAATCAATCAACTCTGCTCTCAAGTCTTCTCAAAGACTTGTCTCAAATCTACCTTGTAAGCTTCCACAAAAGCTCACACTAATCTATCCACAAGTCCTCAAAAAATTTTCCAATCTGTTCTCAATATCAGTCCTCAAAACTGTATTGTAAGCTTCCATAAAAGGTCACATAAATCTATCTACAAGTCTTCTCTAAGACTTACCTCAAATCTTCTCAACAAGTCCTCACTAGAACTTGTCCAATCTCATAGAAACATATAGAGAATTGTTAGAGACTCAATATGCTTCACATTCACCACAATGTTCAATCACTTTCAATATTTCTTTTTACCACAGAAACATATAGAGAATTGTTAGAGACTCAATATATTTCACATTCATCAACACTCAATCTCTTTCTCAACTCAATTCAGAATATAGAAAAATTTGTTTCATAGAATATCAACACATCCACTTGACTAGGCTCAACCAACTCTACTCAACCAATCACCCAATGAAATAATCCTTGCTCACAAACCTTAGTCCAAGCATAAGAAAACTCACTCAAATGTTTCCAACAATGCTTATCAATCAATCTCACATAACAATGATACTCATGATCTTTGAAAACCCTAGTTCAAGTTCTTCACTCAACTAATCACTTCAACAACAATGCTTATCAAACAAGGTTTTATCAACAACTCTTTATTCTAGAAAACCTTGAAGCATTAATTCAAAACACACTCAACAATGCTTACCAAACAATCATTTTCACTCCAACTTTGCATTCACAACATTCAACAATCACTCACTAGGAAGATGTGCCCATACCTTTTTGTTTGATGTAGAAGTGGCCTTAGAAAACCTGTCTCAATCACAATTTCCTTCTTTCCAATTTCAATGGTTAGATGACAAAATATCACTCTTAACACTTTCTCAAATATTCCTTAGACACAAAAATAATCAAAGCTCAAATACACCTTATTTCTCCTTCTTGGAATTAACATCCATCAAATCATACATGTAAAAATAATTATTTGGATACACCTTATAATCTCCAACTTAAAAAAATATCCAACACCACAAAACCTAAAAAAACATTCCTAAAACACGTTATCACCCTTTTCAAACACTAAATCAAATAACACCAAAATTTTATTTTGCATCAACCTTATAACTCCCCTTAAAACCTTAAAAACCAAATAAATTATGCAAAAATTAATTTTTTAATAGCTCAACTAATTCCTCCAAAAATTTTGGTGCTCAACTAATGCATACCTTTGTCTTCTCCCCAAAAAGGGTTTTGACATGATTCGAACTACCGTCTCCCCAAGCGCCAAGCGCCTTAGCACTTTGGTGCCCACCACGTGGGCTATAGGCACCCACTTGAAGGAAGGAAGGCTTCCTTCCTCTTGGTGCCTTCAATCATCATTGATGCCTTTAAAAACAAAAGGTCACACCCATGGATTCGAACCTTCTCCTCACATTGCCACAGCGTCTTGCCTTCGTCAAAGTTGCCAACTACGCTACCAGTGCTTGGTGACCAAGGTGCCTTGAATGGTGGGTAATCAATCCTCACCTGTCACTTGGTCCTTTAAACACCAATTAACCTTTCTCTTTCTCACCGAACGATTCACACAATTTGTAATAGCATGGAGATTAAAATCGAATGCATGTAATATCTTTTTCTAAGGTGGAGGAGTCCCCTTTATATATACTTTGATTAATTTACTCCCATGTCGGTGCTTGAATTCGAATTCAAAATTCGAATTAATAACCCACCTTAGGGTTATTTAAAATTAACATAAATTAATATATAATTAATATTAAAATTAATTAATAATTAATTTAAATAACATAAAGTTAAGTAAATTAATTAATAAATTAATTTAATAAAATTATATTAATTAATTTATAATTAATTTAATCTTCCTTGTATAATATTATAAAGAATTATTATAATATTATTCACTTGGGCTTCTTCTTTTCACCTTGGACCTTATCTTGACCTCCTGGAATGGATTTGATCAACTAAAACTGAACTATATTTTTGCATTGATTGGAGAACCTAAAACTATTGTTGCCCACTGAAACTGCCACTCAATGGTGCTGAAAGCTTGACATCAATGACCACTCACTCTTGACATCAATGACAACTTATCTACTCAAAATGTCCAACAATCTCCCCCTTTGTCATTGATGGTAACCCAAATTCTTTTTACCAAAACTTGACCTTTTTCTTGTTTTGCTCCCCCTGGGAAATTGCTCCCCTTGACTCAATGCTCTCTCCTTAAATCAAATCTCTCCCCCTTACTCAAATATCTCCCCCTTTGACATCAATGGCAAAGGGTCACCTTTGGGGCTCGGGGCTAAGAATGAGTCTCTTAGCTTAGCCCCTCCCCCACCTCCTCTTGAGGTGGTTAATTATAGGGTGGGAGTATTACTCCCAATTTTTCTTGAAGATACTCAAAGGTCTCCTTTGAAAGTGGCTTAGTGAAAATATCTACTATCTGTTCCTTTGTAGTAACATATTCCAACCTGACCTATTTATCTGTCACCTGTTCTCTCAGAAAATGATACTTGATCAGAATGTGCTTTGTCCTAGAGTGCATCACTAGATTTTTTGAGATACTTATAGCACTTGTATTATCACATAATATGGGAATAGGATGATCATGTTTTATCTTGAAGTCTTCTAGAGTTCACTTCATCCATAATACATGTGTACAATTGGCTACTATCGCAATATATTCTGCTTCTGTTATAGATAAGGATACTAACGCTTGCTTCTTACTTAGCCAAGAGACTAAATAGTCTCCAAGAAAGAATGCTCCTCCACTTGTGCTCTTTCTATCATCAATACTTCCAGCCCAATATGCATATGTATATGTTGTGAGTGTGAAACTATCACTTTTGGGATACTAGAGCCCAAAATCCATAGTCCCTTTTAGATACCTAAGAATTCTCTTTACTGCTACCACATGTGTTTCCTTAGGTGTTGCTTGAAATCTTACCACTAATCCCATTGACTATACTATGTCTGGTCTTGTAGCTATAACATACAACAAGCTACCAATCATAGATCTGTATAATCTTTGATCTGCCTTTGGAGATTCATCATCCTTACTTAACTTGCATCCTATGACCATGGGGGTACTTACCGATTTGCAATATTCTAACCTGAATTTCTTTAGCATCTCTTTTATATACTTGGTTTGTGAGAGAAATACTCCTTTCTCTAATTGTGAAATCTGAAGTCCAAGAAAGAAGGACAACTCACCAAGCATAGACATCTCAAATTCATTTTGCATGTTCTTTGTAAATTCTTTACACATATTATCATTGTTTCCCCTAAAAATAATGTCATCAACATAAACAACCACAATTAGTAGATTATTCCCTTCATTTTTTATGTATAATTTGTTGTTTACCTATTCCTTTTCTAAATCCCTATTCCTAAATATACTTATTCAATATTGAGTACCACGCTCTAGGATCCTACTTTAGACCATAAAGTGTCTTTTTTAATCTGCATACATGATCTGGTTTATTTGTTAATATAAATCTCTTTGGCTATTCAATATAGACTTCTTCTTCTAGAACACCATTTAGAAATGTTGACTTAACATCCATATGATATACCTTGAAGTTTTTAAAACTTGAGAAGGCTAAAAACATTCTTATGGCTTCAAGTCATGCAACTGGAGAAAATGTCTCATCAAAGTCAATTCCCTCTACCTGTGCATAACCTTTGCACACTAACCTTGCTTTATTCCTTACTACTTGTCCATCTTCATTTAACTTGTTTTTGAATACCCATTTTGTGTCGATCACATTCTTGTCCTTTGGTTGTGGGACAAGTTCCCAAGTCTTTCTTTTCTCTATATGATCTAATTCCTCATCCATTTCCTTAATCCAGAACTCATCTCCACTTGCCTAATTGAAGTCCTTTAGCTAAATATTAGATAGCAAGGAAAAATTTGCTTGTTGATATGGTGTTATTATCCTTCTCCTTGTCTGTATTTCATCTAGATTCCCAATGATTAGATATTTTGGATGATGCTTTTGTACATATCTCGATGGAGTTTTAGGAAGAAGTCTTTGTGTTTCTTCTTCTTCTTCATCCGATTCCTCACGAAACTCTTCTTGACAACTTCCATCTTCCTGATACACAGTTTGTTGAACTGGTTCTCTTGAATCTATCTTCTCATCAATTGTTACATTTATACTTTCTACAATAGTGTGTGTTCTCTTGTTGAAGCATCTATAGGCTTTACTCTTAGTGGAATAACCAAGAAAAATTCCCTCATCACATCTTGGGTCAAACTTGCCTAAGTTTTGATCTTCTCGTCTTATGTAGCACTTGCTTCCAAAAACCTTGAAGTGTTTTACAGTGGTTGGTCTTCCTTTCCAAAGCTCATATGGAGTCTTGTGATGATTTACCCTCATTTGAGCCCTAGTGATTATGTATACTGTTGTGTTGACTGCTTCCCTCCAAAATCCATCTGAAAGTTTGGACTCATTTAACATAGCTCTAGCCATATTCTCAAAATTCCTATTTTTTCTTTCAACTACTCCATTTTGTTGAGGAGTTCTTGTTGCTGAGTATTCTCTCTTGATCCCATTTTGTTCACAAAAATCTACAAATTCATTTGAGGTAAATTATCCTCCTCTATCAGATCTCAAACACTTAATCCTCTTATCGATTTCATTTTCAACCAGTTCCTTGAAATGCTTTGAATTTTTCAAATGCATCTGACTTCTCTTTCAGGAAAGCTACCCAAACCATTATGGAGTAATCATATATAAACAATATAAAGTAACTCTCACCCTGAATACTTTGTGTTCTCGTAGGACCACATAGGTCAGTATGTATTAGACTTAATGGCTCAGATGACATATATCATTTTGACTTAAATCTTGTTCTAGTTTGCTTTCCATGTTGAAAAGGTGCACATATTGTGTTTTGTGGCCTTTTTATCTTGGGTAAATCTCTGACAACCTGCTTATTTCTTATGTTGACTATGTTGTCAAAATTCAAGTGACCCAATATTCTATGCCACAACCAACTCTCATATTCTTGTGATAGAAAGCACTTTTTCCCTTTGATCTCACTAAGCATGTATAGATTGTTTGGAGTTCTTCTTGCATTTGCAATGACTTTTCTAGTTTCTGATTTTCTTATCTCACATCTATCTGGGTGGAATGTAACCATATGACCTTGATCACAAAGTTGACTTACACTTAGAAGGTTATATTTTAACCTTTTAACATACAACACATTTTCTATTCTTTTTTTCCCATTATCTAAACTCAGAGTTCCTCTTCCACGAATCTTTGTTGATCCATTATCACCAAAACTTACTAATCCTCTATTGGTTTCTTTTAGTACAATGAATTTGTCTTTGTCTCATATCATGTGTCTAGAGTAACTTGCTATCAAGATACCATTGTTCTTATTTATCTTGAGCATGAAGGGTTGTTTGAACTAACATTTATCTAGCCTTTTTTATTTCCCCCTTTTTCTTTCCTAGTTGTTGAAATTGTTTTTATTTTACTAGACTCAGGAAGTATCATTTTACACCATCTAGCCTTGTGCCCAAAATTATTGCATTTGTAACATATAACATCATTATCCATAAGAGGTGCAAAAGAATTGAAATTTCTATTGACATTGTTTCTAGCATGACCAATACAGTGTACAACTCTATGACCATATTTGTTACAAGAAAAACAATGACCATGGAAGAAATTATGTAACCTATTTGGATGCCTTTGAGATTGTAGTTGAGTGCTTCTCCTTTTGTGGTTAACTCTCATCCAAGGTTCTTCTTTGCTTTCTTCCTTTTTGATATCTTTTTCTTTTTAAGTATCCTTTGCTTACCTATCTTTGTTTGAAGTTTTTGCTTCTTGAAGGCTTGACTCCTCTTTCTGTTTCTCATACTCTATATCATGTAGTACCTTGGTCCTTTCAGATTCATTCCTTCGATAAACAATTTTTGCTTCTAATATTTTGCATTTTTTTTCTCTTGCTCTTAATAGATCTGTCATATCCTGCTCAATTTTATTTCCTTCTTCTACCTTTATCTTGAGTTATGTGAGACTTTGTATAAGTTCCATCTTTGCTTCTTCATCCTCTTGAACTTGTTCCTTCAAGCTTGAGTTATTTTCTCTAATTCTTTCCAACTTTATGAGAATAGTAAAGAATTCCTCTTTTATATCAAACATGGTCTCTTCTTCATTTTTTGAAGTCATGTGTATTGTTGATGGATCCTCCTCCAAGTTGTTAGTCTTTTCACGGAGAGACCCGCTCTAATACCAATTGAATAACATGTGCTTATACTAAGAGGGGGGTGAACAATATAATATAAAACTTTTTTTTTTTAATCCAAATGATAACATAAACAATATTAAAGCAGTAAACATCACACAAAGCATCACACACATGATAGACATGATTTAATGTGGTTCACCCAATGTGGGCTACTCCACAGAGAAAATATTCTTATAATTTTTTCTCAAATAAATTCTCTTGGGAATCCTTTCCCTACAATTTTTATGGACCTCTATCCAAAGGAGACACCAATCCCCTAATCAAGTTCATGGATCTCTATCCATAAGAGAACTTCTTTCTCCTCTGCTCTAGCTAGTGATATTCTAGAAGAACTATTTCCCCCACTACTCTGGCTAATGGATCTCTATCCATTGAAGACACATGTCCTCATTGCCTTGGCTAATGGATATCTATCCACTAGAGACTATCATCCTCTATACTCTATCACCTTCAAATATCTGTCTCAAATCGGCACTAAACATCGTCCTTTGATCTAGCATAAATATTTCCAATCTCTATCTCTAGTCTAGAACAAACCTATCCTCAAATCTACACCAAACTTTAGCCTTAGATTTGCCCTAAACACAGTCCTTTGGTCTAGCACAAATATATTCTCAATATTTGTAATCTGATCTGCACTAAACATAGTCCTTTGGTCTAGCACAAATTTATCCTCAATATCTGTCCTCAATCTCTATCCTTAATCCTTAACACAAAGCTTGACTTAATCTCAAATCAACTTTGCTAGATTTGCCCCAAATATTAACTCAAGGTTTGAACAAATCAATCACTCAACTCTACTCTCAAGTCTTCTCAAATACTTATCTCAAATTTGTCTTGTAAGCTTCCACAAAATATCACACTAATTTGTCCACAAGTTCTTCTCAAGAACTTATTCAATCTGCTCTCAATATCTATCCTCAACACTGTATTGTAAGCTTCCACAAAATCTCACATAAATTTGTCCACAAGTATTCTCTAAGACTTACCTCAAATCTGCTCTACAAGTCCTTACTAGAACTTGTCCAATCTCATAGAAACATAAAGAAAAATTGTTAGAGACTCAATATACTTCACATTCACCATAATGCTCAATCACTTTTAATATTTCTTTTTACCACAGAAACATATAGAGAATTGTTAGAGACTCAATATGTTTCACATTCATCAACACTCAATCTCTTTCTCAATTCAATTCAGAATATAGAACAAATTGTTTCATAGAACATCAACACATCCACTTGAATAGGCTCAACCAACTCTACTCAACCAATCACCTAATAAAATAATCCTTGCTCACAAACCCTAGTCCAAGCATATGAACACTCACTCAAATGTTTCCAACAATGCTTATCAACCAATCTCACATAACAATGATACCCGTGATATTTGCAAACCCTAGTTCAAGTTTCTCATTCTTCTAATCACTTCAACAACAATGCTTATCAAACAAGGTTCTATCAACAACTCTTTATTCCATAAAACCTTGAAGCATTAATTCAAAACACACTCAAAAATACTTACCAAATAATCCTTTTCACTCCAAATTTGCATTCACAACATTCAACAATCACTCACTAGGAAGATGTGCCCATACCGTTTTGTTTGATGTAGAAGTGGCCTTAGAAAACCTATCTCAATCACAATTTCCTTCTTTCCAATTTCAATGGTTAGATGACAAAATATCACTCTTAACACTTTTCCAAATATTCCTTAGACACAAAAATAATCAAAGGTCAAATACACCTTATTGCTCCCTCTTGGAATTAACATCCATCAAATCATACATGAAAAAATAATTATTTGGATACACCTTATAATCTCCAACTTAAAATATTATCCAACACCACATAACCTCAAACAATTTTCCTAAAACACCTTAATACCTTTTTCAAACACTAAAGCAAATAAAACCAAAATTTTATTTTGCATCAACCTTATAACTCCCCTAACAACCTTACAAACCAAATAAATTATGCAAAAATTAATTTTTTTAATAGCTCAACTAATTCCTTTGAAAATTTTGGTGCTCAACTAATGCATACCTTTTTCTTCTCCCCAAAAAGGGTTTCGGCGTGATTCGAACCACCGTATCCCCAAGCGCCAAGTGCCTTAGTGCTTTGGTGCCCACCGCGTGGGCTATAGGCACCCACATGAAGGAAGGAAGGCTTCCTTCCTCTTGGTGCCTTCAATTATTGTCAATGCCTTTAAAAAAAAAGGCCACACCCACGGATTCGAACCTCTGCCTCATGTTGTCATAGCGTCTTTCCTTCGCCAAAGTTGCCAACTTTGCTACCAGCGCTTGGTGACCGAGGTGCCTTGAATGGTGGGTAATCAATCATCACCTGGCACTTGGTCCTTTAAACACCAATTAACCTTTTTCTTTCTCATCGAATGATTCACACAATTCACAATAGCATTGAAATTAAAATCGAATGCATGTAATATCTTTTGCTAAGGTGGAGGAGTCCTCTTTATATATACTTTGATTAATTTACTCCCATGTCGGTGCTTGAATTCGAATTTGAAATTCAAATTAATAACCCACCTTAGGGTTATTTAAAATTAACATAAATTAATATTAAAATTAATTAATAATTAATTTAAATAACATAAAGTTAAGTAAATTAATTAATAAATTAATTTAATAAAATTATATTAATTAATTTAATCTTCTTTGTATAATATTATAAATAATTATTATAATATTATTCACTTGGGCTTCTTCTTTTTACCTTGGACCTTATCTTGACCTCCTAGAATGGATTTGATTAACTAAAATTGGATTATATTTTTGCACTGATTGGAGAACCTAAAACTGTTGCTGCCCACTAAAAGTACCACTCAATGGTGTTGAAAGCTTGACATTAAAGACCAACTCACTCTTGACATCAATGACAAATTATCTACTCAAAATGTTCAACATGGTTGAGAGCTCTCGAGAAAAACCTTATAAACAAATCCTCTTAGTCACCTACTCAAGAGCCCATGTCACTTCTTGGGAATCTCACTCAATATTTCTAAAACCTAGATAGTTCCATCATTTTAGTCTCTCTTTAACATATTATTATATTTTAAAAATATAGATATCACAGTTCCAAATATTAGACCACCATGTAAGGATCATACCCTCATGGTCATTCTAGGTAAATTAAAATTAAAAAGGATGTTCCCTGGTTTAATCCAACTTAATACATCAAGAGAGATTAGTCAATGGTCAAACCCTATAAAAGAGAGAATATTTGAGTGTAACAATATTCCTCCAACTGTCGAGGAGTCATTAACTAGAAAAATATCCAATACTTCCTAGATATGATATAAGTTTTATTCCTATTACTCCAGGTGAACAATTAACCTCTTAGAACCACATCTCTAGGACCTAATCTATCTATTTGGTTAATGAACAAATAAATCCTCATATCTAAGACTTTAGAGCCTCCTTGCTTTTCCTCCAACAAAGCAATAGCATTAAAATCCCCTCCAACTATTTGAAGCATCTCCTTATTTTTTTCTAAAATTAACTTTGTTGCTCTCTAATGCTCCACATTTTCTTTTATATTAGCCAAAGTATAAAAGTTAGATTCTTGAAAGTGAGCCACATTTTAAAATAGATACCCTTTTATCTCCAAAATTCTTTTAGCCACCACTACATCCACAACCCCTATCTTCCTAGGATTCCACATACAAATCAATCCTCCAAAATTACCCTTGGAAGCAACTGCTAAACTCAAAGCTTCCTTCCAAATTCTCTTGCAAAATACTGAGCTTCCATATAAAATCAATTTGAATTCTTGAATCAACAAAAAATAAGGATGATACTATCTAAAAAAATACTTCATAGCATTTTTCTTGGGTTTTACCTCTAAGGCCCTTACATTCTAAAAAATAATCTTCATTTAGAAAAAAAATTAAAATGTGAATCAATAATTTGCATAACCCCACTTCCACCAATTTATTCCCTTCCTTATATTTCTTGTCATTGTTTTATTTTCTTCCAATAATATGTTGTTTTCCTCCTCAATGTTTCCTTAGAGCACTTGATGTAATCCCTAAGGGATAATTTCTCATTCCTCTCCTCCAATTCCCCTCAATATTGAAAAATATTTCCTCCCTCTTCATATCATCCTTGACTGCATCCCTAGCCTTCACTAGAATCATTTCTTCTAAGGGCCCAACCTCCTCCTTCTGAGCTCCAAATCCTTCCTCGATGCACATATCTATTGGGGTATCATTGTCGCTACAAGATAACAACACCAAATCATCTTGAACAACCTACTCATTAGAGGGATAATCCACCCTCCACAACATCCACATACACCTCACTATACTTGGATCCCAAAACATCAAATTGGTTTTTGAAAGGAACTTCCAAACATTCCTTACCTTTTTACCCACCAAACTCTATTATTTTCCTAGTTATAACTACATAAAAAACATCCTCCACCCCTACTTCCAAACCTTTTACTTTATTTGGTTCCCCCTCCTTTTTCTTCATCTCAATATTTTTGGGGCAATCCCTTTCCATATGATGTTAAAGATGACAACATCTACACATGAAGGGGATCACCTCATAGTCAAGAGCCTAAACCCATACCACCTCCCTAACCTAGATTTCAATAGAATCTAAGATAAAACTAGATATATCCAACTCTACACCCTCAAAAATTTTAATTTGATCCACTTATCAAAAATAGCTAAAAAATACTCATTTATAGAAAGAACAATGTTATACTTACCTTCAATTTTCCAGTATCACACTATTTATCCTTCAATTCTTCTTAGGTGTATCCTAATTTATATGAGTCTATAAATGAGGGTTTTATATTGTAATAAAAACACCTCACTCACCATCACTTCAAGTTGCACCTTAATTTATGGTTGCCCCTTCTTGAGATAAAGGTAATTGTTCACCTTTTCATCACCACCCATCTATGCTAAACCTATTGCACCAACCCAAGCCTTATTTAGGGAATTGTATTTTTACCAACTATATTAGGGCTAAAACCTGAAGAACCAACAACCACCCCTTAAAGTTCAAACCTAGGTGGCCCTAGAGATCCATCCCCTTTTCCTCCATCAACGATCATCACAAAAATTTTGAAAATTTCCTTCTACCTTCATTTTTTATCTCACAATACAGATCCTGCTTAGATTTCACTCCTCTTCTCATCTTGCTCAAATCCTACTCTTTTGCTCATATCCCACTCAAATATTTCTCATTTGATTTGATCCTACTAACATTTGACCTTGGCCTAAACAAGATCAAATTACACATATTTCAATAGGGATAGTGATCCAAAACTTAACATTTCAAGTTAAGAAAGATCAAGAAAGAGCACAATAGGTATTGAGTACTACTTTTAAATAATAAATTAGGGATTGAAAATTTTATTTATTTGATTATTTGAGATCCTCATTATATACACATATAATTATTTTTATGGGTTTGTATTCAAAGGGACTCAAACAAAAAACATCTCACTTGCAAATAAAGGAATAAATCAATGTACCATATGCACTTTCATGACTAAAGCAAAGAGGACTCTGATATGTGTAATGCATAAAACACAACAATCCTTGGAGAAAACAAAAAAATTTAACATTAAGTTTTGGACTTGAAAGCTACACTTTGTAAATTACCTTACCAGCCACTATGCCATGATTGTGGTTAAGAGGAATTGTGATCTTCTTCCATATGACACATATGCCTTCTATTGAAATGCAAAAAATCACTTTAAAATACTACTTATAGGGATAGAACTACTAACCAAAATATTGCAAAGACGTCATTCAATCACTATGCCATGGAGACAACTTTATGACTTGAGTTGATGATACTTCTAAAATCCCTTTTTAAATATTTTTTGAAAAAACGGTTACTAATATTTAAACTAATGACCTCATCAAAGCAAAAAAGGGACCAAACTATTGCATGCACCAGTTTTTCCTATTTGGAGTAGAGCCACAAGATAAATTTATTGGTATGTATGCACACAAATATTTCAAATAAATGTACTTGCAGAAACTAATTTATAATGAATCAATTATGTAGCATTCCCTAAAGAAAATATTAGCTCTATTATTGTGCCACCCCCTTCTAACAAAATCGAGAGAATGATAATTCTAAAAAAGATACTAGATATGACACCAATCTAAAAATACATGAGAAGATTCAAACTCATCTCTCGATAGCAACCACATGTTGTGGCTGCTCCACAACGTACCCCAAAATTGGGGACCCACCTTTTTTGCATGTTTTCCAAGAAGACCGAAGTGGCCCATATGCTAAAGATCAAAGAAAAAGCAAAACACCACAAGGAGGAAAAAGTGTCGCGATATCGCGACATGTTGCATTTTCACGGCCAGAACAGAAGAAAGAAAAAGTGTCGCGATATCGCGACATGTTGCATCATCACGGCCAAAAGAGAAAAAGTGTCGCGATATCGCGACATGTTGCATCATCACGGCCAAAAGAGAAAAAGTGTCGCGATATCACGACATGTTGCATCGTCACGGCCAAAGGAGAAAAAGTGTCACGATATCGCGACATGTTGCATTATCGCGAAGAAAGAAAAAGTGTCGCGATATCGCGACATGTTGCATCATCGCGGCCAAAAGAGAAAAAGTGTCGCGATATCGCGACATGTTGCATCATCGCGGCCAAAATGAGAAAAGGTGTCACGATATCACGACATGTTGCATCGTCACGGCCAAAGGAGAAAAAGTGTCACGATATCGCGACATGTTGCATTTTCAAAACAAAAGAAAGAAAAGTGTCACGATATCGCGACATGTTGCATCGTCGCGGCCAAAAGAGAAAAAGTGTCACGATATCGCGACATGTTGCATCTTGTAGCCAAAAGAGAAAAAGTGTCGCGATATCGCGACATGTTGCATTGTCACGGCCAAAAGAGAAAAAGTGTCGCGATATCGCGACATGTTGCATTGTCGTGGCCAAAAGAAGAAAAGTGTCGCGATATCGCGACATGTTGCATTTCGCGGCTAAAAGAAAAAGTGTGATGCAAAAGAGACAAAAGTGTCACGATATCGCGACATGTTACATTTTCGTGGCGAAGGGCCACAAAATGGAAACCAAAGCACATGCATGCACAAGGGAAGGTGAAACAAACAACCATTGGAAAATGAAACGAACAGTCAGGGAAGGTGAAACGAACAGCCATTGGAAAATGAAACGAACCGTCATGGAAGGAGAAACAATTTTTTTTAGAAGTTTAAATACGCCATTCAAAGAGGCCAGAAGGGGTTGGAAACTACTGCGAGCAGGGTTGCAGATTTGAAGGCAAGAGGGCCATTCTGGACCTGTTTGGGTTGTTTTTCTTCCATTGACTGGTTTGGGAAAACCAAAAATTTATGTTATTGTAAAATGACAAATTTTTAATACAGAAAGTTTCAAAAAGTTGCATCTTATGGACAAGAAAGAAGGAGTCATTTTCTGCATGCAAGATTAAATGTCTATTTTTCCCCTTTTCAGATTTTAGGCTTGTAAATGGAGTTTATGCAAGTTTCTTGGTTGCTTCATGCGAATGTCTAAATCTGAAAACCTCATTTAAAACCCTAGGAGCCAACACTTAGCTTATCCGGATTGTGCTTGTTTTGCAGGTCCAATAGGTTAGGTTGCATGCATGGAAACCTCACATCTTCGGTTTTGTCGAAATAGGATAGCATCATACTGAATGCATTTTATTTTTCTGCATTTCATTTTCATTTTTCTGCATTTTATTTTCAGAAATTTTAACTTTTTTTTAATATTCAGGCATTAAAATAAACATTTAAAAAATTTCAAAATCCAAAAATAATTTCACCATTGCGTAGGTTATACTTCATACTTCCAATACGCACTTTGAAATTTCATTTTTGGAGTTGTTTAGTATTTTTAAAAATTCATCGAAGTTGCTGTTTTATTACAGATTTTAAAAAATCCGAAAATAGAAAATTTCCATTTTAAGGTCAAATTTCATTTTTTTAGTTTTTGTTTGCACTCATGAGCCTATGATGACATTCCCTTCATGAAAATTCCAATTTCATTGAAGGAGTTATGTTTTATGGCATTTTCACAAATTTCCATTTCTTAAAATTGGTAATTTGAGCACTACATCATGGTCATATGAGGGCCAACTCACATTTGCTCTATTTTGGTTCAATGAACAATCACTAAAGTTTCATGGTAAAATAAACCAACATTGCCCCTTGTTTACAGTTACTTGCAATCACTAAGGTGTTCCAAGCATTTAAATTGAATATCTTTATTTGAGATTACTAATACACATATGCAAATGCTAATATAGCGGAGACCTTGGAGAAGTTGTTTGTTTAACTTCTTTGCAAGAGGGGATTTGGAACCCAAATCCTAAAGGAAGAGTGTACTTTCACAACTGGTGTGAAAATACCACTCAACATTTTGGCGCTAGAAGGAGGGCCTCGAATTGGTTTATTTCAGTGTGATTTAAATGCTATAGGGATTTAAATTTTGAATATTTCATGCCCTATTGATTATTATCTTTAGCCCTCTTTTAACAATACAACCTTGTAGTGTTAAAAGGAGGACATGAATTGCTATGCATTGTTCTAACGCTTTTGATTGTTCATACAGGAATAATGTGTTTTGATTTGATTTTGAAAAATTTTGGTCTTGACTAACGAGGTTGTCTCCATGCAATTACTTTCATTTGATTTTAATGGATACATCTCTTGGTTGATGCTAACATGATTATTCATACGTTACATGTTTGATATTTGCTAGTCATTTCATGCTTATTTGTAAGGAACTATTTTGTCTAAAAATGCATTTTTTGTTGGTATTATGCTCTTCACTTGCGTGTAATGCGATCTTGTGAATCAGAAAGCCTACAACACTAGGAGTATGCTCTTCACTTGCGCATATGCGATCCGGTGAATCGAAACTAATTTACATTTTTAGAATATTGCTTTGTCATGGTTCCTTCTTTCATTCGGGACTAACAAATTGGTTTTGAAGTTATTCTTTGAGTTTCACTAATGGCAACATCTAAGGAGCAAATTGTATCCCTAAGAGAAGAAATGATGTCCCTAAGGGAAACGATGGTATCTGCATTAGGAAAGTATTATGAATGTCATTCTACCTTTGGAACACCTTATCAAATTCATGAAATGTTATTGGAGTTTCTACGACTTTTTAATCAAAAGGTGGCATCAGGATACCTACAAAATCTACATATCTATAAGTTCACGTTATGTCAATTTCAAATATTTTGTGAGCCTATTGCTTGTAGGTTCTTCCCATACATTGTGGGTGATAGATCATTCTCGTGGTATTGCCATCTACCCATGGAGGTTAAGACTTCTTGGAGCCAATTAGAAGCAGCCTATATTTATCACTTTGGTAATCAAGTTGACTTGGATAGGTTGCAAAATCAATTCACCTCTATGTGTAAAGAGCCTAATGAGTCCATGAGTCAATTCAATGTGAGGTTTCATGAATTGTACTCTCAAATGTGGGAAAGTTTGGGTACATCGAAAGAGGAAGCTATTGAAGTATACTTGAGAGCCATACCCCCCACACTTGCTACACTCATTAAGGAAAACTTGGATGACCTGTCTCTAGAGATGATCTATGAGATCTTTGAAAAGGTAGAACAAGTTTTGGAAGAAAAAAAGGCACAACATGCTCCCATGAAAGATTGTTCTTTTGGGGTTAGTGATACCAACCTACATCAACCATTGAATATAGCACCCTCCAATCCAACGATACCTAAGGTGAATGATCAAGGGGATGAATTTGAGTGTCCAAATGTTACAACCGCCTTAGATGTAGTCCAAGAGGAGGTGCAAATTACCAATCCAACATCCACTAATGAGGATTATGCTGAGATGATCTCATTCATAGAGATACATGATTATTCGGATAAAGGGGTCATAAATTCAACAATGTTTGAGATATGTGATAGGACAGAAACTACCATAGAGTTGAATGAAGTGGTTGAAAGTGAAATTGGAAGAAAATCAATAAATGAATTTGAAGATATGATAGAATTTCACCACTTGTTCTTGGAAGACACTCTCGATGAGATGCTTGGAACTAATGATCAAAAAATTCTTCACCCTCCAAATTGTGATAAAATCGAATCATGGGTTACTAATTTGGACTATGATAGCCTTACAAATTTGAATTCAAGAAATAACCCACTTTTGAAAGTTATTGAACCATCTAAGGAAGGTGAAGGTGAATTTGATGAGATACAATTTGATGAATCAGAAGATGTTGAAGAAATAGTCGAGCATCATAACTTAATTTTGGAAGATGATCGCCATGATTCTCGAAAGAAATTGAATGAATATGCTCACTCTAAACCTCCTCATGAACCCTTTGTGTCAATTGATATACAGGATAATATAATCGCCTACTTAAAGGAAGATATTACAACTCCTGTACAATTTGAGGATGTTTTGGAAGAGGGTTTCAAATCTCATCAAATTTTGGAAGATTATAATGATCCTACTACCAAGGACAAAGAAGAAAAAGAATTGATAAATGAATCAAAAAATCATGTCACAAATACCATGGAGTTTCATCCCACAAATTTGGATGACAATTTTTACAATGGTTGGGGAAGATATGATGATGTATTATTTCCTCACACCCCTATTGATGAAACTCCTATTCCACTTGATATGCAAGATGTTGAAACTTCTACCTCACATGAAGATCTCACATTCACAAGATTGGAGCCAAAGGCTACAAAGGATTCGATCATGTTGAAGATCAAATTCATTGAAGATTGGATACAAGTTTGCATGATTATTTTGAGGATTCAAATGAAGAGATACCATGGATACTAGACAAAGAATGGGAATTAAATGACAAAGTGATTGATCTATTAGAAGTAACGCAAGTGATTGATCATGAAGATAAGTTACTTGACATACACTTTGACCAAGAATATTCAAATGATATTTATGATGAAATGCCATTGAAGGTGAATGAAGAACAAGGATTAATTTCTAACCACACCTTTGATAACATTATTTTAATGAATGAAAAGAAGCTTGATGCACTTGAATTGTTAAATCAAATTCATCAACAATTAATACTTGAACCTAGGATAAAAACTTTTAATGATTCCCATTTAGTAAATATCCTAGATGCTTGCAAATGTTTGCACAAATTTGATTGGCCTACGAACATGGAAAATGAATTGGCTTTAAAATTTTTAGAAATAGGCTCTTGCTTACAAAGTTTCATTTTGGATAAAGAAAGCCTAATTCTAAATCATGAATGGAATTATGAAATTTACACCTTAAAGAATAGACAAGATGAAATTGAAGATCAAATATTGTCTAATCAATTTGGTAATTTGAATCTCACCTATGAGAATACTAATGGAACTAAATCTAATTGGTGGGGTGAGAGGGGAAAGTTGAAGTTGGTTGCATTGTTTGGTCTAGTCTTGTTCTTGTTTGATTCCTTCCAAACTTGGTATGCGTATCACGTCATATGTCTTTTAAAGAATTCTAATCAGGTTTGGGATCCGGGAAAATGATAATCCAAACTTTGCACCATCTTGTATTATATTGTACATTTGTATATACTGTTGGTTTTTGTGTTTTGGTTTTGGATTGGATCTCATTTTGGTTTTAAGTTTTGTGTGTTGGTCCTTTGGACACTTTTGGTTTGTCTTGAAAAAAAGAAAAGCGAGATGTCAACTTATGTCCTTATGAATGTTAACTAAGACTAGGAGAATATGAAACATCGGAATTGTATTACATAAAGCTCCACGAGTATCGCAAACACATTAAAGAATATCGTTTGGAACTTGTGATGCATGAAGTTGTCAGTTTTACAAATTATGGCAAAGTAGGTGATATACTCCATCCGCATTTCAAAAAGAGCAATGCATTCATCCATATCTCATGTTACATTCCGCATTGCATATACATTTCATCTCAGTTGCATCTACATTTCAAATACAATCATTGAAAAGGTGTCGAATCCTCTTAGGGTTATTACATAACATATATTAAAAGGATCCTAAGGTTGGGAACTGATGCCCGAACTATCTTGAACCAAGCACGTTCTACACATATTAAAGAGAATCTTGAGTAAAATGGTCAAAACCATACTTGGAAGAAAAGGTGAGGCGAAAGGAGTATTTCGTGTCTGTCCTATCATGCAACATAATCCTTAAAATAGTGGTTTTTACCACTCCCATAGTGCTTAAAGCCTAAAATCAGAGTAGTAAGGATAGGGTTAAATCCCCATCGAACTTAGGTTGAGGATCCAATTCCCCAAAGCTCTGATTTGACCTTCATGGAGTAGTAAGGATAGGGTCTAATTCTCATCTCGCTTAGGTTGAGAATCCGATTCCCCAAAGCTTCTATTTTGCCCACTCAAGAACTTGAAATTCCAAAGCAAATATTTTTCTTTCTACTTTTATTGCATCATTGATATTGGATTGGAAGGATCGTACTACATGTCCCTTGCAAGGATGGGTAGTCATCCCCAAGGTTCAAGAAATCAAAAGTGAAGCCAAATCCTGGATTATGGGGTTGATCTCCACCGGGGCTATAGACGCCTGACTGGAAGTGGAGTATGCTCATGCGTGGCAACATGTCTTGTCTAAAAGCAAGACCACTGATCGCTCAAACTGGACAAGCTAGCCTGACAATTTCATCCATAACAGGTTAAATCATTTTGTTCAAGATGAGGTAATGAACTCCAGATCAGAGTAGTAAGGATAGGGTTAAATTCCCATCTCGCTTAGGTTGGGAATCCGATTCCCCAAAGCTCTGATTTCACTTACACTTGCACATGGGTTCAAGATGGTAGTGACACATAACCAACTTTGGGATCTAGTAAATTAATTCAAGTATACACATATTTGATCCTAAGAGGGTTTGACAATTTTAATATGTTTGTTCATGATACTAGAAAGTTTGAGCCTTTGCAAAGCTTGTTATATCTCTAGCATATTTGTCATACATTAAATCCTGCACAAATCATTCATAGCCTTGCATACGAATCATAAGTGAAACTGACAATGGAAAGTTGAACGAGTTTCAAATGATAGGGAATGAAGCACATTGCACACACCGAGCTGATGCTTAATGATTCTAATGCTTCATGTATTTCTGATCTATTTGCATTCTTTGGATATTTGCTGACGCTTGTATTTGAGTTCGTGTATTTTCAAGTTGAGTTCTCACCGAAATGCTCAGGAGCATTTCCCAGCAGAGTCACCATTTGTTGTGGCTGCTCCACAACGTACCCCAAAATTGGGGACCCACCTTTTTTGCATGTTTTCCAAGAAGACCGAAGTGGCCCATATGCTAAAGATCAAAGAAAAAGCAAAACACCACAAGGAGGAAAAAGTGTCGCGATATCGCGACATGTTGCATTTCGCGGCAAAGAAGAAAAAGTGTCACGATATCGCGACATGTTGCATCATCACGGCCAAAAGAGAAAAAGTGTCACGATATCGTGACATGTTGCATCATCGGCCAAAAGAGAAAAAGTGTCATGATATCATGACATGTTGCATCTCTGGCCAAAGGAGAAAAAGTGTCGCGATATCGTGACATGTTGCATTGTCACGGCAAAAGAAGAAAAAGTGTCACGATATCGTGACATGTTGCATCATCACGGCCAAAAGAGGAAAAAGTGTCATGATATCGCGACATGTTGCATCGTCATGGCCAAAAGAAGAAAAAGTGTCGCGATATCGCGACATGTTGCATCGTCGCGGCCAAAGGAGAAAAAGTGTCGCGATATCGCGACATGTTGCATTGTCGCGGCCAAAAGAAAAAAAGTGTCGCGATATCGCGACATGTTGCATCGTCGCGACCAAAAGAGAAAAAGTGTCACGATATCGCGACATGTTGCATTGTCGCGGCCAAAAGAGAAAAAGTGTCACGATATCGCGACATGTTGCATTGTCGTGGCCAAAGAAGAAAAAGTGTCGCGATATCGCGACATGTTGCATTCGGCCAAAAGAAGAAAAGTGTCGCGATATCGCGACATGTTGCATTTCATGGCCAAAAGAGAAAAAGTGTGGGACATGTTGCATTTGGCAAAAGAGAAAAAGTGTCGCGATATCGCGACATGTTACATTTTCACGGTAAGGGCCACAAAACGAAAACCAAAGCACATGCATGCACAAGGGAAGGTGAAACGAACAACCATTGGAAAATGAAATGAACAGTCAGGGAAGGTGAAACGAACAACCATTGGAAAATGAAATGAACCGTCATGGAAGGAGAAACAATTTTTTTTAGAAGTTTAAATACGCCATTCAAAGAGGCCATAAGGGGTTGGAAACTGCTATGAGCAAGGTTGCAGATTTGAAGGCAAGAGGGCCATTCTGGACCTGTTTGGGTTGTTTTTCTTCCATTGACTGGTTTGGGAAAACCAAAAATTTTTGTTATTGTAAAATGACAAATTTTTAATACAGAAAGTTTCAGAAAGTTGCATCTTATGGACAAGAAAGGAGGAGTCATTTTCTGCATGCAAGATTAAATGTCTATTTTTCCCCTTTTCAGATTTTAGGCTTGTAAATGGAGTTTATGCAAGTTTCTTGGTTGCTTCATGCGAATGTCTAAATCTGAAAACCTCATTTAAAACCCTAGGAGCCAGCACTTAGCTTATCCGGATTGTGCTTGTTTTGCAGGTCCAATAGGTTAGGTTGCATGCATGGAAACCTCACATCTTCGGTTTTGTCGAAATAGGATAGCATCATACTGAATGCATTTTATTTTTCTGCATTTCATTTTCATTTTTCTGCATTTTATTTTCAAAAATTTTAACTTTATTTTAATTTTCAGGCATTAAAATAAACATTTAAAAAATTTCAAAATCCAAAAATAATTTCACCATTGCGTAGGTTATACTTCAGACTTCCAATACGCACTTTGAAATTTCATTTTCGGAGTTGTTTAGTATTTTTAAAAATTCATCGAAGTTGTTGTTTTATTACAGATTTTAAAAAATCCGAAAATAGAAAATTTCCATTTTAAGGTCAAATTTCATTTTTTTTAGTTTTGTTTTGCACTCATGAGCCTATGATGACATTCCCTTCATGAAAATTCCAATTTCATTGAAGGAGTTATGTTTTATGGCATTTTCACAAATTTCCATTTCTTATTAATTTGAGCACTACATCGTGGTCATATGAGGGCCAACTCACATTTGCTCTATTTTGGTTCAATGAACAATCACTAAAGTTTCATGGTAAAATAAACCAACATTGCCCCTTGTTTACAGTTACTTGCAATCACTAAGGTGTTCCAAGCATTTAAATTGAATATCTTTATTTGAGATTACTAATACACATATGCAAATGCTAATATAGCGGAGACCTTGGAGAAGTTGTTTGTTTAACTTCTTTGCAAGAGGGGATTTGGAACCCAAATCCTAAGGGAGAGTGTACTTTCACAACTGGGTGAAAATACCACTCAACACCACATAATCCTACCATCATGCCATCCATGTGGACACAATCACATTTACTATGTTGGATTACATGGATATGCAATGGCAAAGGTACATGGCCTACACACAAAATGGATGAAATATCCATTTTTGACATCAAAATGAAGGTAAGAAATGCAATTTAAAATTTTAAAATTATTTTGATAAAAATGACTTAATTATTAATGATTTGATGCCTTTGATCTCCTATGAAATATTATCTTTTGTTGATGAATGATTAGTTTCAAACCTTTCTTTGAAATCATTTTTGAATTCACAATATTTTTCAAAAATATTTTGATATATGAATTCACCACAATCACATGCAAAAAAGAAGTAGCTATGATTCAAACGATATCAATAGCCAAAGTAAAGAGATGAAAGGAAATGACAAATATTAGGTTAATCCTCAAAGAAAGAACATCAACCAAATTCTTCTAATTTTCAATTCTTAATTTTTGTCTAATATGATTTCAACCTTTAATTTGATCCAAAGGAATATTGGTTCCTATAATATAATGACTACATTGTAGCAAATGCATGTCAATATTGAAGTCATCAAATAAAATGTAGTTCTTTGTTACTCGTTCTTGAATACCCTATAAATGATAAATTAATAAATAAGTATAGATGAATTTTTATTCAAAATGTAATTCCTATGAATTAATTTGTAAAATTTTAATACATATATCATATTAAATTAGATCTATACTTATAATTTCAAATTACCTCGAGAATAAGAGGGTTTATTTCAAAACTATTTTTGTTTTTTTATTAGATTATGAAAAGAGGGTTTTTAAAGGAATCCCTCAACCTTTTACATCAACTCCAATAGGATCAAACCATAAAGGATTGATACAGTGAAAATAGAATTTGATAGCAGCAACAGGATGATGGTGACATAACACACTAGCAAGTGGACCGCACACCACCGTGGATAGCCACCTAAGCACTCTCTCGACCTAAAAAAATTAAAAAACCAACAAATAAAATTGAGAGAGATATTCATGCCTAGGCAAGGTACCCTTCTACCAAATCAAATTTACAACTAAACAATTAATAATGTTAGAGATTGGGCCAACTACCAAATCTATCTACGAATAGAACACGAAAAAACATTAAGACCCTCCCAAATGGAATATTTGAACATAAAACAGATCCAGGATAAAAAAACTACCCAAAAAATTAGAAACCAGGCACGTCCAAGAATTAGAGCCAGCCCACCAAAGTGCTTCCAAACTATAAAATAACCTAAGACCAAAATTTACCCATTAAAAAACTAAAGGAGAGGTGAGAACACCAGACGAACCATGTGAGCGCTAAAGAAGGATTGAAAAATGAAACTCCTGCTCAGATAGCAAAAATAAAATAGTCGACTGGTAAATAGACCAGTAGAAAGGAACACCAAGGAAGCAAAAAAAAAATTAATTTGAAACACCCGCTCAAACTTCGTAGGTCCAAAACACCATCCCTAATAAGATTTTCCAATCTATCCAATGAAATCTAGGAAATGACATCAAGAGACCCCATGGAATAGATCCCAATAACCATGAAGAAAGTAGGGAGACTTGAGGTGATCTAATAGGAAACTAAAAAGGCAAGCTCCTTTTCCTACCTTAAGAGGAGCTTAACACCTAGCAACCTATGAAAGCTAAAGCATCTTGGATCTTTCAAGTTGTGAAACCTTCACAGGTTATCCAAGCTTGTTATTCCCTATGAAGGCCACCCTAAAGGTCCATGACAAGGGAAAAAAATAAATCCAATTGGGTAAAATCAAAATAGGAGGATACCATAGCCACACCTACCAGAGAATAATATCTTGTAGTCTCGATCGCCACTATAACACCAAAAAGTGACAATAGGTGGGTCAATGGTAAAAGGTATCCCCCTACAAATTATGGAAAACCTAAAAGGGTAAGAACTAGAACATCTAATGGTGTGAAGAAAAGAGCCTCACCAAAGCAGCCAATCAGACCTTGGAAAAGGTAGACCATTGAATAATCGAACAAACCCAAAGTGATTGGATGCAAGGGGAAGGGTAGTAGTCTAATTTTAATCCTCACTTCCAGCAACTAGGCATGACACCCAAAGTGATAGATATCACATTTAAATAAATAGCATGGAGGTAATAAAAGGGATGACAATAGGCTTGATGACATTAATGGTGGGAGATCTCAAAGGTATAATCACAATAACTTCCTATCTTCTCTTATAAATGTCCTCTTCTCCACTATAAGGCATCAAAAAACCATTGTATTCATGCCTATTATTTGGCCTTGTATGCAGTTTTTCTTTCACTTATCTTCCTTGTGTCAATCTGGCTCAAGCCTTGAGTTGATCTATCGACAAGTTTGAGCCTCGGTTGATAGTATTTTTTATTTTTTTAATATTATTAAATGCTAGGCATTCTTCTTGTGTGATTTTTTTCTTTGTATGTGGTATAACTTGTTTCAATATTCTTTCACACTCTTGAAAAATATTCTTAGCTTTAGTTTCTTGAAGTTTTCTAATGCTTGTTTAAATATTAATCATAAGGTCTTCCTAAGGACTAAAATTCAGGGTTACTGTATAACTTAAGCCTTTACTATTGATATTGATGTTATGATTATCAATCCTAATATTGGAAAGAATAAAACTAAGTTATGAGAAAGCCTACTAAACACATTATTAATTAGATAGTTACTAGATATCATATTAGGAGGTTCATGAGATAAACATGAACCACACAATACTGAAGTATTGGAAGATGTTGCCATGTTATTACAATTGAAATTATAATCTAATTCATGTCCATGACCAACATTTTATGATGTTTTGGATAGACCTTAGGTCATTTCATCGTACAATGAATTAATTAATTATAATATTTTCTATGTAATCCCTATGGGATATGGTTAACCATGTTATGGTTAAAGCTTATTTACAACTTGTAATTAACCTAAAGCTCTCTTATTATTTAAAGTCAAGTTAAACTTTATTAGGTAATTGGGATTTTTGTATTGGTATAAATACCCCCTCCCACTCCTCATTTCTTTATTATAGTGTGTGAAATGTAACCTACAAATTATATAGTGATTATTTTTAGTGCCTATAGGAGCCCCTAAATCTATGTCTCTATTTCATTTTTTGTCTTTTGTTTACACTTTTATATAATATTTGAGTGGATGAATTGCTTCTATTAATTTTTGGAAAATCTTATGAATCCCAATAAGGTATAAGATCAAGTATGGAGTTGACTCACTTGGTCACACATGAGCCTTATTTGGAGTGAAGAAAACAAGCTTATACTGAGAGGGGGGGTGAACAGTATAAGAGCACTTTTTACTTTTCTTTCCAAATCAATATTATGTAGTGTATAGATAGCAGTACCAATAGCAGTAATCAAAGAAATGCATAAAACACCATACACAATAGAGACACCAATTTAACGTGGTTCACCCAAAGATGGCTACTTCCACGGAGAAAATATTTCACTAAATTTTCTCAATCAATATCTTGGGAATCCTTCCCAATTACAATGTTTATGGACCTTTGTCCAAAGGATATGTTGATCCCCTAAATCTTGTTTGTGGATATCTATCCATAGGAGAACTCCTTCTCCTCTACGTTGGTTGGTGATCCTCTAGAAGACTATTGCCTCCACTACACTAGCTTGTGGATCTCTCTCCAAAGAATACCTTTGTCCCCACTCATAAGACCTATCCTCACTGCCCTATATGATGGATATCTATCCACTAGAGACTATTGTCCTCTCTGCTCTGTCACCTCCAAAGCTCTATCTCAATTCTATACTAAACATAGTCTAGTCAGTCTACCACATATCTGCTCAAATCTTATACTAAACATAATCCAGTTGGTCTAGCACAAGTCTGCTCAACAAGCTCACTCAAATCTACACTAAATATAGTTCATTTAGTCTAGCACAAATCTTCTCAACTCTTGTACTAAACAAAGTCCAATCGGTCTAGTCCAATCGGTCTAGCACAAGTCTGCTCAATAAACTCACTCAAATATACACTAAAAACTGTTCATTCGATCTAGCACAAATCTACTCAACTCTTGTACTAAACACATTCCAATCGGTCTAGCACAAGTCCACTCAAATCTACACTAAACATAGTCCAATCGGTCTAGCACAAATCTACTCAATAGGTCCACTCAAAACCTACTTAAATCTGCTCAACAGGTCCACTTAGAACCTGCTCAAATATTATCAATAGGTCCACTTAGAACCTACTCAAATATGCTCAATAGGTCCACTTAGAACCTGCTCAAATCTACTCAATAGGTCCACTTAGAACTTGCTCAAATTTGCTCAATAGGTCCACTCAAAACCTGCTCAAATCTACTCAACAAGCTCACATAGAACTTGTCCAATCTCATAGAACCATAAATAGAATTGTTAGAGACTAAATGTGTTCTACACTCAAAGCTCAATCACTTTATCAATGCAATATCATATAAGCATAAATAGAATTGTTAGAGACTCAATATGTTCTATTCTCACAACTCAATCTCTTTCACAACTCAAATCAGAATATAGAATAGTTTTTTTATGGAACTTAACTATCACTTCATAAATCCACTTGACTAGGCTTAATCTACTTACTCAACCAATCACTCAAGAAACAACTCTTTCTCACAAACCCTAGTCCAAGCATGTATCATCCAACTCAAAATATTTCCAACAATGCTCAACAACAAATCTCACATAACAATGATACTCATGATCTTTTCAAACCCTAGTTCAAGTTATTTGCATTACAACTCACTTCAACAACCATGCTTATAAAAAATTCTTCACATAACAATGATACTCATGATCTTTTCAAACCCTAACTCAAGTTCTTAACACAACCAATGGTTTCAACAACAATGCTTATAAAACAAGGTTTTAATCACAACTCTTAATTTCATAAAACCTTGAAGCATTAACTCAAACACTTTTGAAAAGGAAACCCTAATCAAATCCTTTTCACTCCAAACTTTATTTTCTAGTAATCCATTCAATCAACTCAACCACAAAAGAATTTGCCCATACCTTTTTGCTTGACAAGAAGTTGATCTCACAAATCTGCCACACTCACAATTACTTCTTTGCCAATCTCAATAAGGGTTATCAAATAATTTTCTCAAAAAAACATAACATAAAAACAATATCAAATTTATACCTTATCACTTCAACTTGATTAATAATCAACACCCTCACAATAATCACAAAAACCCTTAATTCAAAATAACACAATACCCACAAAGTCTTAATCCTCCAATATACCACTATAACAAGACTTTATTAAAAGTTAAAAAATAGAAATCTCCTTATAACTCCTAATGATAATTCTCAACTACCATAATTTTATTACAAAGCAACCTTTCCAAACACAAACCACTAAACAACCTTATACCTCCAACTTAGGCATTTGATTAAAATTAAAACCAAAAATATTACCTCATCTTCGGAGGGAATCGAACCCTCAACGTTGCCCCCAATGTGTGCCTTAGCCATGACCAAAGTCACCGCACGAGAAAAGCGCTAGTATGAGATTAACGAAGTACCATGTGCTTATTAATATCCTCACACCTTCCACCTTGGGCAAAATAACATGCGCCATAGGTGCTTTAACCAACACAACTCACGATGCACCCACCGAGATTCGAACACAAACCCTCTTGCAAGCCAATGCTTTCGCGCTTTCCAAAATACCACTAGACCATGTTGTCCTATGAAACTTTGAGGATTAAAGCTTCCTCCCTTAAAAAATTCTTTGTCATGACTTTCTCAAAAACTCACGAGCTCTTTTCTTCACATGCAATATTTTTAATTTTTGAGCAAGGATAATTAATTGAACTTTTGGGCGTTGTATTTATATGCTTCCTCCATTGTTTAAAATACGTCGGCGCTCTCCATGTTATCTTCCATGACGTCAACGGATATTATAAAGGCTTCAAATACCTTTTATATTAAACCCAACCTTTGGGTTTATAAAATATATTTAGACTTTATAAAACCCACTTTTGCATTATAAAATATTATAATACGAATTATAAATATTTTATTTGGGTTTTCACCATATTACCTTTAATATTATAATAACCATTATTATAATATTATACCTTTGATAAAATATCTCCTTCTAAACTCTTAACTTCCGCACTGATTCACTTGATCTTAATTATGACTTCATCCGGTGACATCAATGATAACTTTGACTTAGGGACTCAAAATGTCTAACAATCTCCCCCTTTGTCATTGATGGCAACCCATATTCTTCTTACCAAAACTTGGCCTTACCTTTTGTAGATTAAAAATACAACGCCAAACAAAAGATAAAAAACCACAATAATGGAATACAGGAAAGTTGCACAAAACAAACAATTTTTATTAATCAATGGAGTTTAAAAACTCCTTTTGAGTACAACAGTGGCTCGTAACCCTTTTTGTGATACACAAATTACAGTTTGTGCTAGGGTTCTCCGAAACCCTAGCTGGCATAAAGTGGTGGCATTTCCGAAGACGTATCCTTAATCCCAACAAAGTGAGTGGGTTTTGTTGTATCCTTTGGCTCGGACCACTCCAGCTTAAACAACTGCTATCAACACACCAGATCTGCCATTAAAATCCCGCACACATTAACACTATCAAGGAGTTAGAAATTAATAAGAGGGCTCCACTGTGTGAGCCCTCATAAACAATTTAAAACCCTAGAAAAATAGAATGCAGGAGTTCAACAACAGATTAATAAAAGAAAAGAAGTTACTTGCTTTAAACTGATTTATACCTGTTTCCTGTTAACGCGGCTAGACCAGAGCGGCATCCTGGAAGTAATGTGGCCATCAAATCGGCCGTAGAAGGCGCCCGGTGCACTCGCCGAACGCCCGCGTGCTTCTGGATCAAGGTTTCGGACGTCGGTCTCGCGCCTCGTGGTCTGCGGGTAAACGCCCGCGGGCACTTGCGACAAGAATGGGGGATTCTGCAGAATGTTGCAGAAGAGATGGCGACGAAGTTGGCGACGGATGCGGCGATGGATGCGGCAAAAAGGGGCGGCGATGGATGGCTGAAGAGATAGATGAAATAGAAGAGATAGGTCCAAAAGATAGCAAAGATAGCAAAGATAGCCAAGATAGAAGTAGGGTTTGAGCCATCAAGGTGACTCTATTTATAATCTACTCTTAGGGCACACTTTAGGGTTTTAACGACACTTTGAACGTGTGGCTAAGATTAAAGTGGATCCAAGGGTAGAGAATAAATCTAGGTTGTGAAACGGATTAAGAAGGATGGACGGATGAGATTAAATGAAAGATGGACGGCTTAGATTAAATCACTTAAACTATATTTATATATATATATTAAAATATATTAAAATATTAAAATATATATATAAATATTAATTTAAATAAATTTGGGGATGAAAAATGGCGGGAAAGGTGAAATTGGGCCAAATAATGGCGAGAAAGTGTGGATTTGGGCCAAATAATGGCGGGAAGGATGAATGATTGACATGTGGCTGACAGGAAGGTATAGATGACTTACAAGTGGCTAGATTTTGGTGTCTACAGATGCCCATTTTTGAGCTGCTTTGTGTGAAGACACAATGCAAAGACAAAAACTTAAGACACCCGAAAAGTCGGATCGGACGCAACTCTCTCTCAAGATTAAAGCACAACTTTGAAGACCAAAGAATAAAAGAATATTTAAAATTTTATCAGCTTACCCCCTCAATTGGCGAGCGAGAATGGTTCTCACAAGCCAATTGGAAGAAATTCGGAAGAAAATGAACCGTTTTTGCCCCAACGGTGAAAAAAAAGGGGTTGGTGTATGAACCATCCGTTTATGTCCCAACAGAAAAGGGGTTGGTGTACAAACCAGAAAAGAATATGATTGAAGACGATATGAGTGATGTGAAAGATGGACCGTTTTCTCCCCCAACGGTTATAAAGGGATTTTTGCCAAATTGTAAGTTCCATGATCATGTAAGATGAATTCCACTATAGGAAAATTAGAAATTGATAACGGATGCCCCAACTCCCGTGTGTGAATCCATATTGTTAATGAAATTGCCTTGTTGGCGCCATTGATATGCAGAGATGAAAGATGCATGAAAAGAGTCCAGAACTCGTAGATGCTCCTAGTGACTGTATGGATAATTCCTCGGGTCGGAACCAATCAACCTAGGTAGCCTCAATCTCTAGCAAGACTCAAAATAATGATGATATTAAAGATTGTCCATGTTTAAGGCCCCATGAACTAGGCCATCAATGACAACCGTTGAGCAAATTAATCTTGGTATGAGGTCACTTGAAAAGTAGAATACCCAAAATTGATTTCCAATTTTCAAACAAATGAAATAATTGATGATGATAAATGGTAAGTGTCCTTATGGTGGTTTAATCCTCTTACCGAATTGCATGGATGCAAATCGCCGCAATCGCCAAGGTGATAGAATATACCACTAGATACGAGGTTTACTTTAATTTGATTTGGCAAAAATATGCATGATGAAAGAAGAATGAATGAAATTGACGATAGATCAGAAGAATTGATGAATGTGGTTAATTTTGTGAAGGTTTTGAATATTTTTAACCCAATTTGTAAAACAATGATGAATGATGCGCTTTTTGAGCGAAATGACAAAATTTGTGTCCAAAACTCGTTGTAACCTTCACAAAATGTTTTATTATGATAAGAAGAATGGATGAATGCAATTTGATGAAATTTGGAGGAGGTAAGCTTCAATTTTGCAAGTTTTGTTCCTTTATTCAATACCGACACCAAACGCCGGTCTCGCATTTGGGGTTGGCAGAGACGCCCGTCGGTGTTTAGGCGCTCTCGAAATGCAAAGACTGCATCTGAATGCGCCATGAAATGCCCCACTGCGTTTCAGGGCGCCAAAACCAGCTATTTAAACAATTTCAGCGAGAATTTCGCTCATTTGTGCGTTCGAGCTTGAGAGAAGTGCGTCTGAGGGAGTGGAGTGAAGTGGAGTGAAAGGTTGTGTGGGAGATTGAAGCACGCGGGAGCTATGGCGGAGATGGGAGCGGACGCGCCAGTGCAGCCAACTGAGGTATTTGTTCATTTAAGCAAGTACTTATTATGTGTTTTTTTTTTTTTTTTTTTGGGAAAAATTTGTAACAAATTTTTGTTTTGTTGTTTTGCAGCTTAGGGTGTTAGAGGCACGACACCGATTCTCCCCTATCATTCCAGGGATGAGGAGGTCATTGTCCCAGCAGACTGGGAGATATTGGAGGCATTGGGACTAGCGGAGGCGTAGTGAGTCTAGGCACACCACTAGGTCTAGGGCTCCTACTAGGTCTCAGGGGTCCTCTTTTGATGGTTAGCTTAGTGCTTAGATGCACTCTTTATGAGCCTTGGTGCTCTATTGTATATTGTAGCCTTTTGGCATTCATTGTACACTTTGACCTTTATACATATATATATATACATGGCTTTTATTTATTTGGTGTTTTACTCTCTTTTGTGTGAATGCCTATGTTTTTGTGATGCATGTTTTTATATGTTTTAATGTTTTTGATGCATATGTGATGGAATGGAATGCAAACTTATAGATGATTAATGCGAGACTAAGTATATAACATACAAATCTATGGATGATTAATGCAAGACTAAGTAAATGATATGTAAATCTATGGATGATTAATGCAAGACTAAGTAAATGAAATATGCACTAAGAAGCACTCATATTTTTAGATAGTTAGATTTAGCCAACTGTTATCATAATTGTTTAATCAGGGGCACCGAACTTGGTGGCTTGTGAATGGATGACGTATGGAATGACATGAATATGGAAGAAGATATGGAGGATGATATGGAAGAAGATATGGAGGAAGACTGTTTTACAAAGACTCAAACATGCTAGTGGTATCAAACAAACTTACTAATACTGCCTAATTCAACTAGGACCAAATGTGTGTGCATGCGAGTTCATTAACCAAATCAGAAGCATGGTAGTGACTCTAGGCAATCAAAAACCCGTGTGTGTGCAAGTGTGTTCATTAACCTCATCTTGCATAAATTAGGTAACCCCGTTATGGAGAAGACCCCGAAGCTAGTTTGTCCGTATGAGCATTCTGAGGTCTCTTTTTGAGGAGAGACATGTCGCCACGCAATGAGTATACTCCACTCGCCACCAAGCTGTCTATAGCCCCTGTGAAGGTTAACTCCATAGTCCATGTTGTTTTTGACCTTTGTAAGCCTTGGGGATGACTACCTATCCGTCCGATCGGACAAGTAGTACGATCCTTACAACTTATTTGGGATCAGTGGTGTGTGAAAAATGTTCATTTCCTTAGAGCTTTGGGGAATCGGATTCTCAACCGAAGTATGATGAGAATTTTACCCTATCCTTACTACTCGGTTTATATTTATATTTTGTGATTGCTTGTGATAGTGGTAAGAACCACTGCTTTATGGACTATGTTTGCATGATAGGACAAACGAGGATTACCCTTTTCACTTCAAGGCACAACCCAAGGATGGTGTTATCTCTCTTTGACACAAGATGTTTTTAAGATGTGAAAATGTGATAGGTTCAAGACCGCTTTTGAAATCATTTCCCAATACTCAAGATTTTATTTAGTGTAATTTGTGATATGGCCCTAGAGAACTTTGACATGCATTTCAAAGTTTGCTTAAAACACTAGGAATGGCTGAGTGACCGAAAACATTTTGGCAATGTAAATATGTGCAAATGGAAAATGGGTGTACGAATGACAATTCGGTTTGATGGATTTTATGAAGGTGCCCCCGATTAAGGCAACATGACTTTTGCTTGACCAAATTTTATATCCAAAAGATAGAATGGTCTCTAACATGATATGCAACTATGGCTGAAAATGAAATGTTATGGTTTTCAATGAGATGTATGCACATGAAATGCAATGTTTTTGAATGAGATGTATGCAACTAACAATGAAATGCAAATTCTTTTATTTTTTTTTGTTTTTTTTTTTTTTTTTTGTACAAGCCATGTATATATGTACATATAAAATTCAAACTATGCGTAGAATGCCCTCAAGTGTATAACATTAAGTGGTTCGGGTTCTTCCTCTCCCTCTAAACTCGGCAAGTCTATAAGTTCCATTACCCACTCTTTCAAGGGACCATATATGGACCTAACCAATTAGCCGCGAATTTATCTCGAAGATGCGGCAATGCATTGGTGTTTTGTTGATTCTCTTTAAGGACAAGATCTCCTACTTGAAATTCTCTTAGATGAACTTTGGCATTGTAAGCACGTTTCAATCGGTCTTGATAAACTCGCAAATGCTCTAAAGCATTGATTCGTTTTTCATCTATGAGTGTGAGTTGATCAAGACGTGCTTGTCTAGCAATATCATCATCGATAAATTCCTGCAAAGAAATTCGCAAGGAAGGGATCTCGAGCTCAAGAGGCATGATTGCTTCAGCTCCATAGACCAAAGAAAATGGCGTTGCCCCAATGGGAGTTCTGATGCTTGTTCTGTAAGCCCATAATGCCAAGGGGATTTGTGTATGCCAATCTTTATGATTTTCTTTAACAAGTTTCTTAAGAATAGCAATTATGGTCTTATTGGAAGCTTCAGCTTGTCCATTGGCTTGTGGGTAGTAAGGAGTTGAGAAACTATGTTGGATATTATACTTTTCGCAAAGAGCTCGAACATCCTTATTCTTAAAAGACTTGCCGTTATCATAAATGATTTTAGAGGGAATACCAAAACGACAAATGATATGGTGAAGTATAAACTCCACAATTCTAGGACCTGTCGGACTGGTTAGAGGAATAGCTTCAACCCACTTTGTGAAGTATTCAGTGGCTGTAATGATGAAAGTATGCTGTCCTCGAAGAGGCAAGTGAAATCTTGCCAATTAAATCGAGACCCCATTGTGAGAAGGGCCAAAGGCTTTGGATGGGTCAGTAAAGCTTGTGATGGTATATGGATTAAATTAGCGTGTTCTTGACACTTTTTACATTGTTTAACATATTTGCAACAATCTTGTTCCATAGTGGGCCAATAATACCCCATACGTAAAATACGCTTCGCAATGGCCATTCCACTAAAATGACCACCACAAGTACCATCATGGGCTTCAGGAATAGCTCTATGTGTTTCACCTCGCTTCTAGACAAATGGAGGAGTACTCCATCATATCCACGTTTATACAACACATCCCCCAAAAGAACAAAATGAGCTGCCTTTTGCTTAAAGCAGTGAAGGGCAGTTCGAGACAAATCGGATGGGAGTGTTCCAAACTTGAGGAAGGCTACTATCTCACTAGACCAAGGCTCATATGGATCCAAATGGATAAAGCAAACATCTTTTTCATCCTTAGACTCAAGCACGAACAATTGCAGACTTAGAGATTGTGGAAATGATTAGGGGTTGTACCTCTCCAAGGGAGTCCTTTGGAATCAATGATCCAAGAGAGGCCATGGCATCCGCAAATCTATTAGTCGAACGAGGCAAACTAGTGATCTCATACCAATCAAACTTAGAGAGCAACTTCATTGCTACATCATGATAAAGCTTAATGGTAGGTTCTTTGGCTTGGTATTCTCCCGTAATTTGTTTAACCACGAGTTGAGAATCCCCAAATATCCGAATACGCTTAATGCTCATAGCTATGGCTGATTGAAGACCTAAAATTAAGGCTTCATACTCTGCCGTATTATTGGTGCATTGGAAGTCTAGTTTGAATGATAAAGGGATGGGAATCCCTTGAGGTGTATGAAACACAACTCCAAAGACCTTGACCTTTCGCGCACTTAGAGCCATCAAAGAATAGCGTGATGTCAACATCTTCCTCCGGAATGATGTCCTCTTCTTGTTCAGGGATAGCAAATACCGAATCATCTGGGGAGCTCAATAATCAAAGGATGATCACTAGGTAGTGGAGCTTCCGCAAGTTGATCGGCTATAACTTGACCTTTAACGGATTTTTGGCTAATGAATTCAAGATCGAATTCGGTAAGCAACATTATCCATTTAGCGGTACGAGTGTTATTATAAGTGCGAGACATCATATAACGCAGAGGGTTTTCTCTAGCTATGACATATGTTGTATGGCTAAGCATATAATGACGAAGTTTCTTAGTGGCAAAAACCACCGCTAAGCACAACTTTTCCACATAAGCATATCGGGTTTCATAGCTTACCAATGTTCGACTAATATAATAGACAACTTTGCTCACGATTTTGTTCATTCTTTTGTGCAAGCATTGTCCCTAAGGCAAAGTCCGTTGCTGAGATATAAAGATTGAAAGGGACCCCTGGACGAGGCGGAGCTAAGACTGGCGGAGATGCTAAGTACTGCTTGATGTCATCAAAGGCTTTCTGACACTCATCCGTCCATGAAAATTGTACCCCCTTTTGTAGTAGGTGGCAAAATGGCCTACATTTATCGTAAAGTTGTGCAATAAAGCGACGGATTGAATTAATCTTTCCTTGCAAACTACGCAACTCCTTCAAATTAGTTGGGGGACACATTTCCATAATGGCTTTGACCTTGTTTGGGTCCACCTCAATACCTCGTTTAGAGATAATAAAACCTAGGAGTTTGCCTGAGGTAACACCAAAGACACATTTCTTAGGGTTCAACCTTACTTTATGCTCTAGAAGCCTATCAAAAACTTTTTCCAATACATCAAAATGCTCTTGTCGAGTTTTAGATTTTGCCAATAAATCATCCACATAATCTTCGATAATCTTATGCATATAATCATGGAAAATATAAGTCATGGCTCGTTGATAGGTTGCACCCGCGTTCTTAAGGCCAAAGGGCATCACCCCGTAACAAAAAGTTCCCCAAGGTGTGGTAAATGTTGTTTTGTGTTGATCTTCGTGGTTTATTCGAATCGAGTTGTATCCTGAAAATCCATCCATGAACGAAAGCATTTCATGACCAGCGCAGGTGTCGACAAGAGTATCAATGTTTGGAAGAGGAAAGTCATCCTTAGGACACGCTTTATTTAGATCTCGAAAATCGGTGCAAACACGTATCCCCCGTTAGGCTTGCGAACGGGTACCATGTTAGAAAGCCACTCAGGATAATCAATCGGGACGACAAATTTAACATCCAAAAGTTTCTGAATCTCCGATTTAACTATGAGGGCCACGGTAGGATGCATTTTCCTAAGTTTCTGTTTGACAGGTTTAGCATCTTTTTGTAAGGTGAGGTTATGGACAACCAAATTAGGGTCTAGGCCTGGCATGTCTTTGTAAGACCATGCAAATATCTCCTTCTTCCGCTTGAGTAGAGCAATCATTTGCTCTTGTTCCTCTGATGATAGACTTTTAGCCAGTTTCACAATTTGGGTGCCATCTTGGTCTGTACTAAGGTCTACATCGATAGTTTCTTCAATAGACATGTGGGAACCTTCCTCAAGCCGATGGGGAGTAGGGATCTGATTTATGTCATCTAAAATGTCATCAAGCTCCCGTGCCTTGCTCTCGTCTATGTCTCGCTTGGAAGACCTCTGGCTTAGAAGATGAAGGTGAATGTGGAGGTGAAGGAGGAATGTAGTTGACGGAAGCCCTTAACAATTCCTCGTAAAGGATGAATTCTGAAATAGATGGAGGGGATGAAATCCGATCCATGTCAATCAGGCTTGGGTTGATCAGGATTGGCTTATCCGGATCATATGGATTATGGAGTGGTGTGAATAAGTCTTCAAAATTCATTGTCGACTTATGGAAGAAAGGATGGGCGGAATGGAAGGGAAAACCGGTGAAGACCTCGGAAGACCTGAGATGCAAAACAACATAGTTTTTCAGTTTTTTTTTTTTTTTAGTTTGAGTTTTTTTTTTTTTTGTAGTGGTGAAAACCACTATTTTAGTATATACATATAATACAAGTTTGGATTATGGCTTATGGATGTGGCGGAGGGGGTGGTTCACCTCGTTCTTGTGGAAGAAGCAAGCGAAAGATGGCCTCTTGGAGAGGGAACAATTGGAGATAAAACTCGTCTTGTTTAATGAGGGGAACAATGGGCGCCGACTCTTCTTCAGATTCATCACCATTTGACATGACGTCAAATTCTTCATAGGCTTCATCTTCGGATTCGTCGAGGTGGAGGATTTCTTCTTTTGAATTAAGATTAATGCTTTGAAAATCTCGTTCAAAAGAAGAAAGGGATGGAAGTGGTTGGTAGCCCGCACCAAAACGCTCGTGGGTCTCTCGATATGGCATATCGATGCGTTCAGCTACCCCTTGCTCGTATCGACCTAGGCCAAATTGCTGCCAATTATGTCTATGGAAATAGCGAGAGGGAAAACCCTCCATCCTTTCAATATTGGTAGGGATCGGATGCTTAGGTTCTAGTATGGTGGTAGGACTAGAAGATGACTCTATTCCCCCATATACAAAATTAATGGAATTTGGCATAGAACCCATGTTATAAACCGATCCAATGGATAAATGTTGGTCATGTGGACGACCAAAATCTTTAACTGTTTGCACATTGAACGGTGTGATGTGGAAATCTTGGATGGCATACTCACCAATACCTTCATCACTGAGATGGACCTTGACTTGGGAGGGAGATGGACTAGATGATGGAATAGAAGAATGTGGGATAGTAGAATTGGAAGGATTTGGTTGGGTTGATGCTTCACTAACTTGTGAAACATCAGCCGGTGATGGTTGGGAAGATGGAGGAATAATAGGTGATGTTGAAGAAGGTGTAGAAGAAGGGGGTAATGACGTGGAAAGAGATGATTGGTCATGGCCACATGTGCATGTGGTCACTGATGAAGAAGAAGGAAGATTAGGAGATGAAGAAAGTGGTGAATGAGATGGAATAGCGGAAGAGGAAGATGGTTGCGATATGATGGGTAGCTCCTCAGGAATGGGAGCTTTAGAAGAAGATGGTATAGAAGAAGTAGATGGGGTCAAGAAAAGATGAGTGGATGGCAACACAATCTCATAAGGATTTGAGACATAGTTGCAATGTTTGAAGGGTTCAATGTCAACAGGTACACAATGAACCCTGTCCCTCATATACATACTTCGGACATTGATGCAAGATAGAAGGGACACATCTCATCTCCCTAAGCCAAGGCCGTCCAAGCAATACATTGTATGCCATGGACCCTTCCAAGATGTGAAACAAGGTATGCAAAGTTCGGGCCCCTACCTCAATGGGCAAGATAACCGTGCCAACCGTGGAAGATAAAGCATCATTGAATGCTTTAAGAGTAAAAGTCGACTTTGTGATAAGGGATGGCGACAGCTTTAGATGACTCAACGCCGATGTTGTAATGATATTGATTGAGGAACCGGTGTCAATTAAGACTCTCTTGAATGGCTTGTGATCGATCTTGGCCATGATATGCAGTGGAGGATCTATACTTTCTGTTGACATAGGTTTGATTTCAAAATCATAGAAAGTGATGGAGGGCTCCATGCATGTTTGAATACTCCCCACAAAGTTGTTGAAGGCATTAGTATCTTGAGTTTGAAGCTCGATTGACTTTAATATTTCCATTAATGCCTCTCTATGCGGGGGAGATTGTTGAATGAGGTCATAGATCGATAACTTGGCGTAAGCCATTTTTAAACTCGGTAGTTAACCGGCTACTCAATGACATGATGGGTCATTGGCGTTGAGTAGAATGATTTAGCGATTGTTGATAAGTACTAGCACGTTGTTGGGTCACTGTTTCCTGAGGTGGACTGGGGGTTTGTACAAGTGGCTGTGGTTCATCTCGATTTGGTTGGTTCGCCCTTTGACCCCGGGTTACTACGTTAATAGTACCCACAAAACCTTGGTATTGTTGTACATGGTTGACTTGATTAGGAGGAGTTACCTGAGTTACTCCCCCCGAAGTTGTTGGAGCTTCCTCCCGATGTGGAAGGGGTGTTTGAAATATACCAAGATTTTGATTTTGTTGGGCTAAGGGGCTATCCAATTTAATGGCTCCAATCTCAATAAGATCTTGGATCACATGTTTGAAAGTTGTACAATTATTGATATCGTGCCCATTTTGCCTATGATAAGGACAAAATAGGTACTCCTTGTAATACTTTCCCCTTCTAGATGGTTCTAAAGGTTTAAACTCAGGTAAAGTTAACCGATTTGTGCTATATAACTTGTTGAATATGACCGCATATGGTTCATCTAAAGGTGTGAACTGTCGCTTGGGACGATTGTTTTGCCAAGGTCGAGTTTCCATGGTTGGCCCAAGGATTGGGAGCCGGTTGAGGAGGGGCGGGTACCGCATGATAAGCAATTGGTTGCGGTTGACTTTGCATTACTTGTTGTTGTTGAGCCATTACGGGCTGACTCGCCACCACTTGATTAACTTGGTTAACATTTGAGGCCGTACTAGCCTGTGTTTGTTTGTTTTGGCCATAATTATTATTTCGTTGTTGGCCCTTTTGTTGCCATTCTTTTCTACGGGGTTTTAAAACACCCTCTTGGACTTTAATTTCTTCTATGATACTTGCTTGGGCCAAAGCCTCTTCAAAAGTCCCGTATTGTTGTAATTGGAGTAACCAAGAGATAGGTTTTAGACAACTCGGGTGAACATTTTGGTTAACTCCTCCATTGGTAGGGAGAATGGCAGCTTATTAATGATAGCCCTCCAACGGTTTCCAAAGTCATAAACAGTCTCATCGTCATGTTGCTTGAGCTTGTATAAGTCTGACAATGAGACTCTCCTTTGTACATTTAGGGAGAATCGTTCTAAAAATAGATTAATCAATTGTTCGTAAGCATAAATGCTATGGTGAGCTAAATGATTGTACCATTGTACAACATCTCCCCCTAATGTCTGAGGAAAAGTTCTGAGCATAAGAGCGTCATTATTTTGGATTCTAAAGCAGGCATGCATGAATGAGCTCACATGTTCATGAGGATCCTCAGTTCCTCAAAATTTGTCAAACTTCGGTAATGTGAAATCACTCGGATATGGCGGTGAAGGTACCGAAGGATGAATTGGTTGATTGATCAACGACCTTAGCGTAGGTTTCTGACTAGATGAGCCATGCATGTTGAGCATAAGGTTGTCAATCTGTTGTTGTATAGCATGGAGTCGATAATCTTCATGAAAATTTTGACTCGTTTGATGATTATGATGATGCAATGGAGGAGTTGAAAAATGATGAGATGGGATGAAATTGCCCGGATTAGGCGGTGTGGAATGGAAAAGTTGTTGGTATGGATGATACCGAAAAGAAGGTGATTGGTTGTGAATGATGAACTGGACTCGGGTTGGGAGAAAGGTGGGGTAGGAATGGACACCACCGAAGATTGGGGTACCTGTGTGGGGCCCGAGCTAAGAAAAGTCGGGTCGGGTAGAAATTGGTTGAGGTGTAGGATTTACTACGACAGTGGTTGAGCATTTTGTTGCCGTTGTTGCTGAAGCAACTTGTCGAGGTACTCCCTAACCTTATTAATCTCTAACCCAAGGGAGGTGGGATGATTGGATGAAGGTGGAGGGCAGCCGCCATGGTAGTCACAGGAGACCGCATAGCAGGGGCAATGAAGGTGGTCGAAGTAGGCGGTACTCGGGAAGAAACAGTAGACCGTGCCCTGTGTAGGGTGAAACCATAAATGGTTTGGGAAGAAGAGGGTTGAAATTGGTCATGGCTAGAGGAGGTTCCACCAACCTCATAGAGAGAATTGGTGTACACCCAGGTAAATGGAGGAGAAAGTGGTCGGGAAGACACTACATTTGTCTCCAAAGGAGGACAATTGAGCATCTGGGAAGATGTTGGAGATGAAGCCAGCCGAGCAGATACAACATTAGCCTCAAAAAAAGGGTTAGTGTAGACCTGAGTGAAACCAACGAGTATGGTTGATGCAATATCCCGCTGAAAAATAGAATCTTGCATAGGGGAATCTTGGATTGGCTCAAGGACATAACTAATGCCATCTCTTAAGTGAGTTTGCACTTGGGCCATATCAATGTGGGTAATATGACAGGAATTGTCTTCCTCCATGGGCATGGCCATGTGATAGACGTGTAGAAGGACGTGAAAGACCCGGCAGCGAACCCCGCCTGAAATTCACTAGGATAAGTGGCTATGTTGGTGGTGGGGATGTTCTGTGAATTACCCATTTGATTATTTAGATTTAACATTTTAGATTGATTCCTTGTTAAGACCATGAAGCAATAAATCTAAACAAATTCAGAAAAAGAAGAATGCAAAACTGGAATGATAAATTTACACTAAAGAAATTATCGAAAACAAGTCACAACCTAGGTTTCAACCAATGTGTCTTACCTGGCGGTTAATTAATTATTTTCTGATCTTAATCTGTAGTAAATTTTAAGTGTCCGGTTTATGAGTTTTGCATGTGATCTAATCTTGAATTATTCACAAAAAAAGGTAAAAACTATGGCTAGGAAAGGACAACGAGATTCTTCATCGGTGATGAAATCCAAGCAAGTTTGCTCAGGGGTGACCTATGGTGTCTAAGGCAGAAGTTTAATGGATGGAGATGAATTCCACCGTCACTAAACTTCAAGCAATACCTGGTGATGAAATCCAGATATTACTGTTTTAAATGCAATATGAAATGCAATGAATTTTATTTTAAGTGTTTTAGTTGTCTAATGTATACATACAAAGCTATAAATCAAAAGTTCTAATGATCTAAGCAAGAGGCTACTGAAAACATGCCATTTCCTCTGAAGAAGTGGAGTACACCGTTTAAAACCCCCCGCCTACCAATGATATCGGATATCAAAGGAGCAACCGGAAGGTTGGTCCACTTCTCTGCCTGGAATCACCCAATGGCAGGAGTACTATTGACATCCAATCAATAGTCCTACTTAGATAACTAAAACAAATAATTCGTAGCTATTCTAATATGCAGCTAGGTATGCAATTTTTTTTTTTTTTATGCAAGCAACAACCAATAATGCAATGCAAAAAAAATGTAACTAAAAATAACTGTTCTTTTCCAGATTACTTAGTTTTTGTTCATTTTAAAGCAATGATCTGAAAAAGAAACAGAATACAGCAGAAAAACCAAAAACGTAAAAAGTACAACAAAAGAAAAACGCACTTACTCAGAAGCCTACGCTTTTCTGTAAAACTGACTTCAAACGCCCACGGGAGTCTGCACAGGCTGAAACGCACCTCTGCGTTTCGGATTGGACTTCTAGACGCCGCTCTGCGTTTGCTGCATTTTTTGCAAACTCAGAAACCCTAGTTCGCTGGAACAGTGAATTTCACGATTTCTGGAACCTGCAAAATAAAACAGAAAACAGGAATAGATTAATAAAGCAAGTATTAAAAACATGAAACCCTAGGGGGTCCCACCGTGATCGCCATTTGTAGATTAAAAATACAACGCCAAACAAAAGATAAAACCACAATAATGGAATACAGGAAAGTTGCACAAAACAAACAATTTTTATTAATCAATGGAGTTTAAAAACTCCTTTTGAGTACAACAGGGCCTGTAACCCTTTTTGTGATACACAAATTATAGTTTGTGCTAGGGTTCTCCGAAACCCTAGCTGGCATAAAGTGGTGGCATTTCCGAAGACGTATCCTTAATCCCAACAAAGTGAGTGGGTTTTGTTGTATCCTTTGGCTCGGACCACTCCAGCTTAAACAACTGGCTATCAACACACCGGATCCGCCATTAAAATCCCGCACACATTAACACTATCAAGGAGTTAGAAATTAATAAGAGGGCTCCACCGTGTGAGCCCTCGTAAACAATTTAAAACCCTAGAAAAATAGAATGCAGGAGTTCAACAACAGATTAATAAAAGAAAAGAAGTTACTTGCTTTAAACCAATTTATACCTGTTCTCCCGTTAACGCGGCTAGACCAAAGCGGCATCCTGGAAGTAATGTGGCTATCAAATCGACCGCAGTAAGGCGCCCCGGTGCACTCGCCGAACGCCCGCGTGCTTCTGGATCAAGGTTTCGTACACCGGTCTCGTCTCGAGGTCGTTGGTAAACGCCCGCGGGCACTTGCGACAAGAATGGGGGATTCTGCAGAATGCTGCAGAAGGGATGGCGGCGAAGTTGGCGACGGATGCGGCGATGGATGCGACAAAAAGGGGCGGCGATGGATGGCTGAAGAGATAGATGAAATAGAAGAGATAGGTCCAAAAGATAGCAAAGATAGCAAAGATAGCCAAGATAGAAGTAGGGTTTGAGCCATCAAGGTGGCTCTATTTATAATCTACTCTTAGGGCACACTTTAGGGTTTTAACGACACTTTGAACGTGTGGCTAAGATTAAAGTGGATCCAAGGGTAGAGAATAAATCTAGGTTGTGAAACGGATTAAGAAGGATGGACGGATGAGATTAAATGAAAGATGGACGGCTTAGATTAAATCACTTAAACTATATTTATATATATATATATATATATTAAAATATTAAAATATATATATAAATATTAATTTAAATAAATTTGGGGATGAAAAATGGCGGGAAAGGTGAAATTGGGCCAAATAATGGCGGGAAAGTGTGGATTTGGGCCAAATAATGGCGGGAAGGATGAATGATTGACATGTGGCCGACAGGAAGGTATAGATGACTTGCAAGTGGCTGGATTTTGGTGTCTACACCTTTTATTCTGCTCCCCCTGGAATGTTGCTCCCCTTGGCTCAATGCTCTCTCAAATATCAAATCTTTCCCCATTACACAAATCTCTCCCCTTTGACATCAATGGCAAAGGGTCACCTTTGGGTCTCGGGGATAAGAATGAGCCTCTTAGCTTAGCACCTCCCCCACCTTCTTTTGAGGTGGGAGTATTTATACTCCCAAAAGGTATTTTTCTTTGCCTTTATCCTATTCCCTTATTTTTTGAGTTTTCTGATTCCTTTGATTGTTTCTATCTGTGTCATCATCCATGTTCCTATTCCTGTTCATGTTCACATCCAAGTTCTTGTTCCTATTCATGTTCCTGTTCATGTTCCTGTTCCTGTTCATGCCTATTTTTGTAATGTCTACTCTACACCATTTTGCTTTGTGACCATCATTATTGCACTTATAACACTAAATATTATTATTCCTTGGAGGTGCAAACGTCTTAGGATTTCTCCTAGTGAAGCCATATCCTCTTCTGTAATGAACCCTATAATTCATTGCCTTGTGACCAAACTGATTACATGAGTAGCAATACCCATGGAAAAGTTATCTATTCCCATATTCATGTCTTTCATATGTCGTACACTATGAAGCCATGTTTCCAAACCTGTGACATGAGAAACATCTTCCATTAAAGCTCCTTGTCTTGACCGCATTGGTCTCCTATTCTGATTTTTGTTCCATCTGTATCTTCTCTGTTCATTGTTCTTGTTTTTGTTGAACCCTTTGTTGTCCAACTCATCCTTTGATGTATCACTCCCTCTTACACGGTCTTCTTTTGATGTATCTTCATCTAAAGTTTCTTCTTATTCAAGGCTTGAAGTTGACTCCTCTTCCCATTTCTTTTGAACCTGTTTAGAACCAAGACTTGTTTTTTTTGTTGCTTCTATTCGTATCTTGATTATTTTATCCACACTCTTTACATTGTTTACATACTTGTATAGTGTATTCTTGGAATCTTCTAAATATTCCTTTAGTAGTGCCACTTCTTGTGCTAACTTCTCACATTCCAAAATATTTGCTTCTAACTTGTCTTTTAAATTTCTTGCCTTAGCCTTTGATTTTTCTAAATCCTCTATGAGCAATCTTCTTTCTTCATCACATTCTTGAAACTGAATTTCAAGTTTAGAGTGTTGCTTCCTTAACTTATTTACCATGTCAATGGCATAGATAAGTTCTCCCTTGAGATTATAACCATTCTCTACTGAATAATCCTCTATTTGTTTACCTTTGTCCACATCATTACTTTCTTTTGGCTTGTCTTCTATAGGATCACTCACTTCTTCTTCTAATGCCATTAGAAGATTTTCATCTGGTCTTTCAAGTGCATCTTCATATTCATCACTAAAAATATAACCATCCCTTGTTCAATCATCTTAAATATGTCCAAAGTTACCACATCTAAAACACTTGAGAATAACTGAAGCCTTTTTCTTAACTGGTTATTTTTCTTCAATCATAAATAGGACTTCATCTCTATCATTGTCTAAAAAACTAGCATCACTATCATTTGAGTACTTACTTGCATTATCCACATTGTAGCTCCTCTTTTATCTTTGGAAGAACTTCTTTCTTTTTTTTCTTTGTCCATCCTTGCTTTTATTTTGATGCACATATCTTTTTGATTCCTTGTACCTGTGATCCTGTTTTTATTCACCATTGTTGTTCTTTGGTTCTTTAAAATCTACTGCAAAATGTCCATACTTTCCACAATTTAAACACTTAATAGATCTTAGATCTATGGCTCTTCTGGAACCTTTATATCTTCTACCATAATTAGCTTCTTCATCACTAGATGACTCATTGCTTGATTCTGACTTCTTACCCTTTGTTTCTTTGTTTTCTTTGAATGTTTATTCCTTTTTAGAAGTAGGATCTTTTTTTCTTATCTCAAAATATGTTAGCATACCAAGCAACTTATCTCTTGTCAAAGTATCGCCATCCAATGATATTCATATGGTAGAAACCTGTTCACCGAATCTATTTGGAAGAGATCTTAAGACTTTATCACAAACATCTGATTCATCAATATTCATTCCAACTCCTTAAATATCATTAATAGCCTCATCAATTCGAATTAGATAAGCACTGATATTTTCATCATCATTCATTCTCAATTCTTCAAATTTTCCTTTGATATTTCGTATCTTTACTTTCTTGACACTTTTATCTCCCTCATATATACATTGTAATTTATGCCACATTTATTTTGTAGTTCTACAATGCATAACCTTCATATATTATGATCTATGCAAACCTCTCACAAGTGCATTCATTGCTTTTGAATTATAGTGTTGTAGTAGCTTACCTTCCTTATCTGTAGGAGGATTGACTACTGGATCATATCCAAATTCCATTGCATCCCAAACTTCATTGCCAAGTACCATCAAGTAGAACCTCATCATCATACTCCAATACATGTAGTCACTTCCATAAAATTTTGGTACTGAATTACTTGAGGACGCATCCTTAGGATCCATTGTGTTCTTGTTAGATTTTCCTTAAGTTGTTAAACTCTTCCAAAGGAACCCACTATGATACCAATTGAAGAACACAAGCTTATATTGATAGGGGGGTGAACAGTATAAGAGCACTTTTTACTTTTCTTTCTAAATCAATATTATGCAATGTATAGATAGCAGTAATAAAAGCAATGTATAAAACACCATACACAATAAAGACACCAATTTAACATGGTTCACCCAAAGATGGCTACTTCCACGAAGAAAATATTTCACTAAATTTTCTCAATCAATCTCTTGGGAATCCTTCCCAATTACAATGTTTATGGACCTATGTCCAAAGGAGATGTTTATCCATAGGAGAACTCATTCTCCTATGCTCTGGCTAGTGATTCTCTAGAAGACTATTACCTCCACTACACTGGCTTATTGATCTCTCTCCACTGAAAACTCTTGTCCCCACTCAAAAGACATGTCCTCACTACCCTTGGATGATGGATCTCTATCCATTGGAGACTACTGTCTTCTCTACTCTGTCACCTCCAAAGCTCTGTCTCAATTCTATACTAAACATAATCCAGTTAATCTAGAATAGATCTACTCAACTCTTGTACTAAACACAATCCAGTCGGTCTAGCACAAGTCTATTCAACAATCTCACTCAAATCTACACTAAACATAGTTTATTCGATCTAGCATAAATCTACTCAACTCTTGTACTAAACACAATCCAGTTGGTCTAGCACAAGTCTGCTCAACAAGCTCACACAAATCTATACTAAACATAGTTCATTTGGTCTAGCACAAATATGCTCAACTCTTGTACTAAACACAATCCAGTCAGTCTAGCACAAGTCCACTCAAATCTGCACTAAACATAGTCTAGTCAGTCTAGCACAAATCTACTCAATAGGTCCACTCAAAACCTACTCAAATCTGCTCAACACATCCACTTAGAACCTGCTCAAATCTGCTCAATAGGTCCACTCAAAACCTGCTCAAATCTGCTCAATAGGTCCACTCAGAACCTTCTCAAATCTGCTCAACAGGTCCACTCGAAACTTTATCAAATGTGCTCAATAGGTCCATTCAAAACTTGCTTAAATATACTCAATAGGTCCACTCACAACCTGCTCAAATCTACTCAACAAGATCACACAGAACTTATCCAATCTCATAGAACCATAAAGAGAATTGTTAGAGACTCAATATGTTCTACACTCAAAACTCAATAACTTTCTCAACTCAATCTCATAGAATAATAAAGAGAATTGTTAGAGACTCAATATGTTCTATTCTCATAACTCAATATCTTTAACAACTCAAATAAAAATATAGAATATTTTGTTTTATGGAACTTGAACAATCACTTCATACATCCACTTGACTAGGCTTAATCAACTTACTCAACCAATCACTCATGAAACAACTCTTGCTCACAAACCCTAGTCCAAGCATGTATCATCCAACTCAAAATGTTTCCAACAATTCTCAATAACAAATCTCACATAACAATGATAATCATGATCTTTTCAAACCCTAGTTCAAGTTGTTTGCATTACAACTCACTTCAACAACCATGCTTATAAAACATTCTTCATATAACAATGATACTTATAATATTTTCAAACCCTAACTCAAGTTCTTCATACAACCAATGGTTTCAACAACAATGCTTATAAAACAAGGTTTTAATCACAACTCTTAATTTCATAAAACCTTGAAGCATTAACTCAAACACTTTCGAAAAGGAAACCCTAATCAAATCCTTTTCACTCCAAACTTTATTTTCTAGTAAGACATTCAGTCAAATCAACCAAAGAAAAATTTTCTCATACCTTTTTGCTTGACAAGTAGTTGATCTCACAAATTTGCCACACTCACAATTACTTCTTTTCCAATCTCAATAAGGGTTAGAGGATAATTTTCTCAACAAAACATAAAACAAAAACAATATCAAATTTACACGTTATCTCTCCAAATTGATTAATAATCAACAACCTCACAATAATAACAAAAACCCTTAATTCAAAATAACACAATACCCACAAAGTCTTCATCCTCCAATATACCACTATAGCAATTTAAGACTTTATTAAAAGTTAAACAATAGAAATCTCCTTATAACTCCTAATGATAATTCTCAACTACCACAAATTTATTACAAATCAACCTTTCCAAACACAAACCACTAAACAACCTTATACCTCTAACTTAGGGATTTGATTAAAATTAAAACCAAAAATATTACCTCGTCTTTGGAGGGAATCAAACCCTCAACGTTGCCCCCAATGTGCACCTTACCCATGGCCAAAGTCATCGTACAAGCCAAGCGTTCATCTGAGATTAATGAACCACCACATATTTCTTAATATCCTCACACCTTCCACCTTGGGCAAAATAATGTGCACCTCAGGAGCTTTAACCAACACAACTCACGATGGACCCGTCGAGATTCGAACGCAAACCCTCTTGCAAGCCAACACTTTTGTGCTTCCAAAAATACCACTATACCATGATATCCTATGCAACTTTGAGGATTAAAGCTTCCTCCCTTAAACGCTTCTTTGTCATGACTTTCACAAAAACTCACGAGCTCTTTTCTTTGCATGCAATATTTTTAATTTTCGAGCAAGGATAATTAATTAAACTTTTGGACGTTGTATTTATATGCTTCCTCCATTGTTTAAAATACATCGGTGCTCTCCATGTTATCTTCCATGACATCGACAGATATTATAAAGGCTTTGAATGCCTTTTATCTTACCCAACCTTTGGGTTTATAAAATATATTTAGACTTTATAAAACCCACTTTTGCATTATAAAATATTATAAAAAGAATTATAAATATTTTATTTGGGTTTTCACCATATCACCTTTAATATTATAATAACCATTATTATAATATTATACATTTGATAAAATATCTCCTTCTAAACTCTTAACTTTTGCACTGATTCACTTGATCTTAATGATGACTTCATCCGGTGACATCAATGACAACTTTGACTTAGGGACTCAAAATGTCCAACATGGAGTCTATCATTCTTCTTCTAAAATTGAGGGAAGATCTTTTTCTCAAGTTTTCAAAAGCATTTTTTTATTTGGTGGATGAAGGGGTTTTGAAAGGACCCCAAACATTTTACAAAATGGATCCATCCTTCCTTAAAACCATAAATGGGGCTCGCAGGCCACCATGAGAGAAACCAAGATCCCTAAAAATAGCCAACTCTCAGCTATCACCATAAAACAAAAAGGATTGAAAACAATAACTATTAAAATAAAATAGTAAAGGGTAGCTCAATCCCATGTAGGGGAGATAAAATGCCCTTGCAAAACAAGTTGACTAGAAAACTGAAAAAGAACAAAAATAGAAATCGAAAACCAGAAAAATAGAACCACCGGAATAAAGGAAGTCAAGAATCAATTCTTAGTACCACTAGGGCCAACTCCATTATCCATGTCATCATCCTTTAGCTCCCACTACTCCTAGTCCTAGGTGCCCAAGATATTACCACCTATTCTTTCTTATCGGGTCAGAAGCACGAATAATCCTCTAGTTTAAATTTGAAAATTCGTGGTCCTTTACATTCAAAAATCCTACGAATCCGTACACTTTGTTCCATCCATAAAATTTGAAAATGACTATGGATTTCATGCTATCTTCTTTTAGTATCATTATCTAACTACAAAAGCCCAACTAGAAAATCATCCCGCCAAACTAAAATGCTTTCCTATGCGAGGCCCAGGTTAGCTAAGAAATCAATAGACCTATTTCCTTCCCTGAAAATATGTTTAAACTAGACACCTTCGAGAGCTTGGATCAGTCTATGGATCTCATATAACATATTTTAAATAGTCCATATTGGTTGCTAGATTCCTCTGATCATATTTATTATATTGAGGGAGTCTCCCTCTCTAATTACCTTCCTACATTCCAGAGATACCAGTTAGGAAGCCCCTTGGAATAGCAGCCTTGCTTCCACAACATGACTTGTCTGGAAATCAAGATTTTTAGTGAAGGTCAATAAGATTTTTCCATTCGATTCCCTGACCACTCCCCTAGCATCGGTTGGCCCTGGATTACCTTTGTATGACCATAAAATTTTAATTTCACCCAACCAAAGGGGAAGGTTCCCATACTGTCTATGACCTGGAAAGAGGATGCAACCTAGGCACTAGGGCCACAATGGATTTAAATCCAAGGGTTGACTCAATCTCCATTTCCCAACTAGCAGAGCCCTTTTCAAGAGAAAGGATATCCACATTCTCAACCATAGCAATAATAGAGTGCATGACCACAAACTTCGAAGGGTGAGAAATATTCTTGAAGGCCCTAGAATTTCTCTCTTTCCATAACCGCCACCACACATGAGGCAAGGCAAAGGACCAAAAGGAGCACAAGTAGGGCAATATGAAAGGAGAGCTCCATTGTTCAACTATGTTTGATAGATATTTTTGGAAAACCTAGACCACACCAGTAGAGAAAAGGAGAAGGAATTGATATCCCTAGAAAAAGGGTAAGACAAGAAAAGGTGCTTAGGAGATTCTTCCACATTACCACATAAGTAGCACCTGTTCAAGAGGATCATACCTCTCTTCTGAAGATTTTCCAACATAAGGCATTTACCTTGGACCGCTAGCTAGAAGAAAATATTTACCTTAGGAGTAAGGCCCTTCCTCCAAACATCACAAATAGGGAACCATGGATCAACATCCGCATCTAGCAGGGAATAGGTTGACTTAACAGAAAAGCAACCATCCTTTTTTGTAGCCCAAACTAACTTGTTTGACTTCTCTCTATTGGCTATTACTATCCACTTTAGTAATTCAAACAATTCTCTGCAGGCCAATTCTTCATCCTGTGACAACCCAAGAAACACAAGGGGTTTCCAATATTTTCTACCATCTATAATATGAATAAAATTATATACCTTTGCCCCAAAAGCATGATTCGTGATTGGTTCAACCAGTATCAAGTTAGAAAATGAATCCAAAGACCGGTTGGCTACCATGTGTCATTCCAAAATTTAATGTTTTGACCATTTCCTAAAATCCATCTTCCACATCGCCAAATGTCTGAATGGATTTTGACTATGCTCCACCAAAAAGTAGATCTTTGGGTTGGATTAATATCAAATAAGAAGAATTTTTTGTTGTCAATATATTTAGCTTTTAATATTTTTACCCAATTGATATTTTTATTTTGTTCCAGTCTCCATCCCTACTTATTTAGGAGAGCCTTGTTCATTGTTTTCAACCTTCTCAACCTCAAACATCTACATTCCTTTTTGCTACAGACTTGGTCCCAAGCAACCAATGAATTTTTTTTCTTTTCTGTAGCACTTGACCACATGAAGGCATGCTGGATTTGCTTGATTTTTTGAAGATTTTTCCTTGGCAACATAAAAAGAGAAAAAAATAAACTATAATACTCTAAAGATTTGACTTCACAAGCATGATTTTCCTTGCTTGTCTCAAGAGCGTTCCTTTCCAACCCGTAAACTTCCTCTGTACTCTTTCCACCATGGGGTCCCAAAGAGAAGCTTTAATCCCTCCTTTGAACAAAGGCATTCCCAAGTACACCAAGGGGAGGGAATCAATCTCACATCCCAAAATCATAGCAATTATCCTCTATCTCTCTAGGAGTGTATTAAAGAAAAATTTTACTTTTTTGAAAGTTAACTTTCTACCCTGTTGCTTTATCAAAATCCATAAGAATAGCTTTAATCACTCTAGCTTGAGGAATAAAATCTAGAAAGGAAATAAAAGTATCATTCACAAATTGATGATGTCATAGTGAGTCCACACCATTTTTAGGATTGATCCCCATGATAGTAGAGTAAGCTTTGAGAGCTCTACCAAGCAACTCCACCAATAGAATGAATAGGTAAGGAGATATAGGATCTCCCTACCGTAATCTCCTAAAACTTCTAAAGTATCCAGTCGAAGATTCATTTATGATGACAAAAAAAAATATAGAGGATATGTATTTCTTGATCAGTCTCACCCAATTAGAACTAATACAAACTTAGGACTTGGAGCAAAAAGTCCCATGATACTCTATTGTATGCTTTATTTATATCCAACTTTAGGAAGGTTCCCGACCTTCTTGAGCTGCCACTCCTATCAACTAAGTGAACGAGTTCGTGAACCATGATTATACCATCGAGGATTTTCCTTCCCACCACAAAGTCACTCTGGGGTTGATCAAAAATCCATGGAATATTATCCTTTAATCTATTATCTAAATACTTTGTGAGGATTTTCAATCGACTATTATAAATACTAATGGGCCAGAAGTCTTTGAATTTATTCGCTCTCATTTTCATAGGAATGAGAACTAAGAATCAATCAGGATGAAGTTTGATCACTGAATTTCTCTCATGGTTGCATAGATGTTGATCCCCACAATATGCCAAAATATTTGAAATAAGATAGGTGGAAAACCATATGAACTTGGAGCTTTGAGTCCACCCATGGAGAACGTTGCCTCCCTAATTTCCTCATCACTAAAAGGGGTGCACAACCCCCTGTTCATGTCCTCTAAGACCAGATGAGGGATATTATATAGGAGTCTCTACTCAACTTGGAAATCCCTATCTTCCCTTGAACAAAGGAGAGCTTTGAAGTACATAATTGCTTCTTCCCTAATTTCATCAATGTCATCTGATACCACTCCATTATATTTTAGGATTTCTCTAATTCTATTATGGCTCCTATGTCTCAGGGTAGATGTATGCAAGTTTTTTAATCCTATGGCTCATACAATCATTTTTATCCTAAGAAACGAAGAGAATATTTTACTCCATGAATTGCTAATTTTTTCTTCATCTTTATTGGAGAATTTATGCCTTCTCCACCTTATGCTTTTTTATCACTAGCGTATGCCTAAAAATTTTAAAGTTGTATTTTTTAATCTATATTTTTAGGATTTATATGAAACAATTGTAGAAAGAAGATATGGTAAGAAATATTTAAATTTAAAATGTGCTTCTTTCCAATGTGTGCTCTTTAGCATTGTACTATTGGGGAAGGGTATATTTATTAAAGGAGGATACACAATCCCAAGCACATCCACCAAGGATGCCATTATGGTTTGATGAGGGGATTTGTGGGTGTTTTCTTTAATATTGATTGTTGGTTTGAATCAATATAATATGACAAAAGAAGATTCGTTGTTCTTTTGGTCACAAGCTCAAATGGTGGTGAACTAGATAACCAAACAAGTTATAAGGAATTGTACATGGACAAGATAGTGTTTGGGTCCTACTACTACCCTTTTTCTTGGTCTTATAATACATTGACACTTTTTGTACTATGAGCATAGCATTAGTTTTGAAATAAGATGATTTGGCTAGTTTTCTACACCAATATGGATTAAGACATTATAGGCAAGAGGATCCATATTTGAACCCCTCCATTAATTACTTTTATGTTTTATTTTGGCTTAGAGGTGACCATGATGATGAATTTACAAAGGGAGTCACCTTTGAGTCCCAAGTAACATCATATTGTCCTATATAGTGCACTATTTTTAGGTCAATGGAGACCTAGTATTAAATCCCTCTAACATTGAATATTAAAGAGAAGTGGCCTTTGGTCAATGTTTCGTTCAAACAATTTTATTACCTACATATGCACCTTCATCCAATCAAATTATAATAGATGTTGGATTCACAATGCACCAATGGAAATTAGGTGGCATATAATAAGTGGTGGTCATTAATAAAACTATGGGCAACACATGGCGAGCTATGATTCAATATCATTTATCTAAGGTTTGATAGATTGATTTTTTTAGGGTTATTTTACCAAAAACTTCCATAGGTCATAACTTTTGCATATAGAAGCATTATGAGCCTAGTTTTTTAAATCACATGATTTATTGAGCTCTACACATTGGTGATATTAGTTTATGGACCTATTCTAGTGTTTAGGCCCAAATTGTGTGGAATAGTCCTCAATCCATACTACCCCATATTGGATGATATTACCCTTAAAAGAGGTTATATTTTAACTTCTCTTATTTGTTTGAAGTCCTAGTGGAAGTTGTTTTTGTATGTGTGCAAGAGTGTCTAATAGTATCAATGATGACTACTATCTAACCTAAGGAGACTCTTGTGCAAGAAATATTTTTGCAGTAACATATTTTAGATGATAGGGGATCCAAATGATTCTACCTCAACATTTAAAGGCCCACTAAAGCATCCATTATAGGGGGTGATATTATTATTACTAATGTCTCCTCTCGTTAGTTCCTCAATTCATATTATGGGGGTGTGTTAAAATTATAATCTAATTTATAGCCAAGTTCAACATTGTATGATGTATTGGGTAGGCCTAAGGAAATTTTATCGTACAGTATATTAATTAAATATAGTATTTTAGTATGTAATCCCTATAGTCCATGGTTAAACATGTTATGGTTAAAACCTCTCTATAGCTTGTAATTAACCTAAATCTCTTTTATTATGTTGGCTCAGGTTAAACTGTATTATGTAATTAAGATTTTGGTTTTGGTATAAATACCCCTTCTCACTCCTCATTTATTTATTGAAGTGTGTCAAGAATTAATTATGGTGCCTATGGGTGACCCCAAGTCTTTGTGTCTCTATTTCCTTTTTGTCCATTATTTATGATTTTTGTATAATATTTGAGTGCATGGATTGCTTTTATTCAATTGTGGAAAATTTCATGAATTCCAATGATTACCAGGTATATATTGTATTTTATTATCATCTATCATAGTTTAATTAGAGTTAAGTTCTTTCCTTCTTAGGTTGTTAGATTTTCTTTTTTTTTTCTATGGATTTTTGCATTTTTTTTTCTAATTTTTGTGTAGACAAATTCTCAATGATATTTCATACATCATTATTTAGAGCATTACTAAGCTTCAAATGCAATTCCAATCACTTTTTTGATAATATATTCAATTACATATGAATCAAATTAATTTATGTGTATGTTATGCCCATCACTTGATTTTTGTAGGAATTTGGTTAATATCTACTTAATTTCTAATATTGTGATTTATGTTGGCAAATATTGGAACTAAATTGATATCCTTACATATTTTTAGAAAGACTAGGCTTGCCAGCTTCCTAAAAAAAATCACATGGATATTCTTAAAGCATCATAGCTCATAGTAAATATCTTCTACATATGAATTTTGACAAGGTGTTATATTTGATTGTGATTATTTAAGATCCATTGTGCAATAGTTTATTATAGTCTTGAGTTTGTTTTAATATAAAAAATAATAATAAAGGAGGAACCCAAGAATTCATTAAAAAATATTTTGAATATGTTGGATTATCTAGTTGTTTCTGTTCTAGGATCTTTGGAAAGTATTGTAACTATATGGAATAAACACAAATAGAATAGATAATTACTAGAAGCAAAATATAACTAGGTTGTTGGTCATTTTTGCAATAAATAAAAATATAGAAGTTGGGTTTATAAATGTATCCAACTATAGTTACTCCTCATGAAAGATGTTAGAATAACCTTAGTTTACTTATGTCAAATTCAATGATGATTCATGAGTGTGATCTATGGATTCGTTAGGGACTTTAACAAAACTCTATCACCTTTGGAAAAAGGGTGGTAATCCTAGATGGTCTAAATTATTACAATATTTTACTTTACTTATCAATTTGAATGACCTCTAGGATGTCATTCCTTAAATATTTTAGTAAAAATGGTTAATAGACACATTGGGAAAACATATGGCATTAGCTCAACTGGTTATAATCCTCAAGTTTTAAGCTACATTGGGAGACCCATGTTTGAATCTTAGTAAACGATACATGAATAATTACCAAATTGTTGTAATACCAGTATAATACCATGATGTAATATGGGTGGGGCCCATATTAATCCCATATAGCATATTAAAAATTAGATGCATTGGGAAAACTCGTATAGTAGAAAGACTAGTCAATTTTATATTTTCCAATACATAGTTTTGAATAGAGCATACAATCTCTTCAAACATTTAAAGACAAGTATGATTAGATCGTAAAACCATTTATTTGATATATAATTGTAACACATAATCATACATTTGTGATTTTTTGGTGATTTTGAAGGAGAATACAATAGTAGATAATCTAGTGGTAGAAAATTTTCAAAAATTCTTAAAATTTGATTGTGTGGATAGAGACCGATCCTCTTGCAAAAACTAGCAAATTGGCTCAAGATCACTCAAAAAAATTGACTTATCCACCTACAATTATGAGTGATTTAATCACCATACTAGAGTGAATCATTTGAACAACCATAAGAATATAATTAAGGTGTGAATCTTAAGGTGAATCTTTGATAAAGTGATATTTTAGCATGTAGTTGCACACTAATTCATTTTGAAAGCCTTCTAATCCTATTAGAGTTATAATTGGAGGTATGCAACATCTGGAGGTGGAACATTTTGCTAAAATTACTCCCAAATACTTAATTTTTCTAGGAATAATTGTTTCTCACCCTAGGTAACTTAAGGGTAAACTTTGGTCATTGTTGTCATAGTAGGTTGTGGTTGATCCATCATCATTGTTGCTTGGTGATAGTTGAAGACCCATTTGTACTTTTGATAAAATCATAGACTATGAAGGAGGTAAGCATTCCTCTTTCTTACATTTATATTTTCTTTGGAAGAATTTTTTCAACTAGAATCTTGAAGTGCATGCAGTGAAGCTAGGGCTTGCAAAGTGAAGCATATTGGAATTAAATTGAAGGGGTGAAAGGAGTTACTTTTCTAAGGAGGAATATTTTTGTGCATGTGAACAAAAATTTGAAGAATTTTTATGTCTAGAATTATGGAATACATGCAACAAAGCTAGGGTTTGCAAAGTGAAGCATAAAGAAAAGTAAAAAATACAAGTGACAATATTTTATATTTTTTGAAACTAGAATGTGCTCAGATCTATTCATATGAATAAAATGAATGTGGATCTAGTTCTTGACTGATATCTTTAAAAAATGACCCAAGAAGAATCAACATTTTTTAAAACTAAAGTGCGCTTAGATCTATTCATGTGAAGAAAATGAAGGTCAAACAAATTTCATTCTAGAATCAGAGCATGCAAAAGATGAAAAGAGTTACTTTAAAAATGAGGAATATTTTTGTGCATGTGAATGGTTGTTTGAAGAAGTTTGTTAGCTTGAATCATGAATTTCATGCAATAAATTTAAGGTTTGCAAAGGTAAAATATTACCTTTTATTTTTATTTGGTATTTTTAAAATGGAAGTATAGTTTTGGAAATTGGTTTCTTGTTTTAATGGATAATGAAGAGGAAGGTTTGAACTTCTCAGAGGACACCTTTGAGGGGTAGCACATCTTTTCAAATCTAAGGGCCAAGGGTCCCATTTTTGGACAAGACTTAGAAGTTGAGAACTAGGGATCCTTGGGTTTTTTGAGTGGCCAAAATAATATTGTAGGTTATCAAAATTTAGTGGAAAGAGAGGAGTCTATGTTAGTATATTTAGATAAATTCAATTGTCTTATTGATTTCTCACTCTCAAGTGTCTCAAAATACTATGCTCCAGTGATGGATCTAATGAATGAGCAAGAATTTTATTGTAGGAAAGAAAAACTTGAGTAAGCTCCAAAAAACCTAGACTCGCTTTGTCTAATGGAGTTTCCTTTGTTGGTTTTGGTTTTATTGGTAAAATTCCTGATTTATAGTCCCTAAGTGGAGTGGGTCCAAAATTTCAATCAACACAAACTACAACTTCAACTATCAAAGTGCGTAAGGCATACAAAGTGGTTAAAAAGAGGTCAAAGATCATAATGGTACTTGGGGAAGACTTGAGGATGGAACAAGTTTTAGAATTTTTGGAAAGGCCCTTATTGGGAAGTTTCATGGACATCAAATAGCTAATAATACACTAAATGAGTGGTTGCAGAAGGTATGAGTCCCAATTTTAGGATATGAGCTGATTTTTCACTTACTTGCTAGAGGATGGATAGGTTTCCTTTTTTGATCTAAGGAAGATACACAAAACAATTTAAGAGGTCGTGTTGTGGCTATTTCACAACTATCCCCAAATCTTGGGGACCCACCTTCTTGTCTCGAGTTTTGGGAGGTTTGGTCTTCCTTGAGTGTAAATTTTGCTAGATTTATTCCCATGAATGGTAATGTAGATGCCTAGATTCATTTTTGGTGGTTTTTGTTTGTTTCTTTTGCACTCAGTGTTTTGATAGTTCCCCTTGTACACTTGTTTTGAGTTGTTTAGTGTGTTGCCAGCTTGTAGTTTTATTTAGCTTTGTAATTTAGATGGCTAGCTTCATTGTTTTAGATTAAATAAGAAATATATATATAGATATAAGTAAAATAAAAAATTTTAAAAAAATAAAAAATAATTTATAATAAATAATAAATAATATTATAAAAGCAATAAAAAAAATGTGTTCAGGTTTTATTTGTTGGAACTTATTGTTCATCTTAATTTGTGGTTTTATTTGGCTTCATATTGTTTTAGCTATTAGGCTTAATATGTTCATGTCCTTTAGTTGTTAAACGTTTAGTGTAGGGTTTAGGTAGGTTTTAATATTAATTTTAAATGTTTTTAATATTCTTGTTTCATGTGGTTTTGTTACAGGTATGATCACAAGTAGACATGGATCCGATCTACACTATCTCTATCGATCATAGGTGGTTGACGTAGATGACATCTGGATGGGCATGTGTGATGAGGATCAATGGCAGATTGATGGGGTGTGAGAAGCTAAGAAAGTATGATGTGAACATTACAAAGACGGATTCGAGTCTGGATAGATAGACATAGGCAATTGATGAAGTGACCGTAATCTTGACTACTAAATGGATGATTACATATACTGTGGGATGATGTGGTGGTGTATGGCATTCAATATCATGGCTAGAGCATGCACAAATTTGAGTCATCGACGGATCATTAGTGAACCACAAGGTAAATGGCAGACAATATCAAAATATGGGTGTTAAGAGGCTCTAAGTGTGTTACACCTATCAAACATGGTAGTGGGAACATGTAGGGAGAGGGGTGTTGAGAATACGATTCCCTTGGATCAGGTTTCATATGGCATAGATGAGTGGTGGTTACTGTGAGGGTCGACATGTCTATGATAACGTGGACATAAAGGATGGACAATGGAATCACATTATCTAAGATGTAAATGCGGTAGGGGAAGAAGCTCTGGGACGTTATAGGATCAACCTAGCAGACCTATAGCAAATACGTGGCTAAGGAAACCCATATGACATGGATCCAAATCAGATCCGGTGTGAACTATGTAGACAATCAATGCAAGGAACGAGGAAAACATATCTAGTGAGGACGTGTATGTTGAAGATCTTAGTAGTTAACAAGTAAATTGGTAGATTTTTTGGAATTTAGTTCATAATACTCAGTGGGGTGGCAAATTTTCTAGCGTCTATTATGGTGAAGCCTGACACTATTAGTTGTTTTTGTAAACATGAAGAACACAACATGAAGAATAGGCAGCAAAATCATCACTAGGTTGGCATAGCCAAAATGTTGGAGTTGACCATGAAAGTGATGAAAAACATTAGGCACAATGAGTTATGTCATCATATTGTTTGTAGAATGAATGAAATGGTAGTTTTAGGTACCAAAAGGATGGCGAGGATGCAACAATTTATGCATTACTAGTTTGAAGATGGCTCAGGACTTGGTGACTCAATACAGACACCTAGGAGGATAAACCATGATGATGGGATTAATTTTTTGAACAATAAAAATTACGTGGAGATGCACCCAGACATTTAGGAGAATTGTGGACAAGGCAAGCTGATGTGGACTTCTCCACAAATGAAATAGAAAATTTCAACCAAAGTGGAGATATTTTTTTCATGCAGTGCATGGTAGGGTCTAGTTGACAAACAGGGTGGACGTGAATGTGTAGGAATGTAGCACTAGGTTTCGACATAGATTGATATGGTGGAGTGTAGTGTTGTTGGGAAATACATTGGTGGCATGAGCAACAGGCTGTGAAGCATCAAATTACGGATGCATGTGTGGCCACCACTTTGAAGCGATTGAGATGGTAAGGGTATAATCCATGTTTAATGGATTGCATATGTAACGTATACCTACAAGATTTATTTTAAAAGGAGCAGAAAGTTATGTAGGTGGAAATCGATAATGTCAGAGCTCGGGTAAGAGGCTTCCATGTGGGCATAACATGAATAAAATAAAAGATAATGGGGCATCACAACAAAGTATTAAATTTGAAAAAAATTGTCTGAAGATAACATATTATATTTATATTATTAATCAAGGGAAATGGTAAAAGATAAATCACATAAGTTAAATGTGATTGTTGAGATTTATATGTGGCTGCCAATAAAACATTACCAAAAGATGCTAAATAGAGTGGGAGATAAACATAGACGGTGGGAAAGTTTAAAGACATTACAGGAGGAACAGAATGTGGACACTAGGTTGTTTTGAAGCATTTCCTTCCACTTTGTTCGACCAAATTTTTATCATGGATGCCATGTTTATACCTTGATTTGAAGCTTATTGAAAATATTATTTCTACAATACATTAGAAACATAGTGAATTTATGCATGTTAATGGTCACTTTCATGTTATTTTTATTGCAATTTTTCCTTAGAAGATTGCACCTCATTAGAGGTTGGATTACGTGAATGTGGATCACTCTAATGTTGGTTTTAGTGCAGGATACTAACATTTGCAGGGTCTATGGGAATTTCTGAGTTGCAGCATTTTATTTTATTTTAGTTTCATTTTATTTTTATTTTTCTAACCCTATCTTTTCATTTTTTTTAATGTTTTCAAAATAAAATAAAAAAATATAAAATTCCAAAAACAGAGGCATAGATTTAAAGAATAAGCTCTAAAGTTTCATTTAGAGTAGTTCCGATTTTATTTTAAGGCAAATGTAAAGTTCCACAATGCTTCAAAGTTTGCAATTTTTTAAGGGAATTTTGCAGTTTTGATTTTACATGTTTTCACATTTTGAAATGAGATTTGGATTTCAAGTTTTACGTTTTATTTTCAAGCAATAAATTATTTCTTCTTTATGAAAAATTCAATTTCATTAAAGGGAAATAATTTATAAGGCATTTTAAAGGCTATTTTCTTTAAAGCAATAAATTAGTTTCCTTTTATGAAAATCCCAATTTCATACAAAAGGGGATAATTTACATGGCATTTCAAAGGCCATCACATTTTAGAAGTTACTCATGCACATTTATTTTCTTTCATGCTCAAAGAAACATAAAATAAATCCACTTATCATTTTTTTAGATTAGCATTTTAGAGGTAATTTTAATTTTTTATTACATGCTCAAAGTAAGGTCTAATAAAGGATAAAATTGGTTAAACTTGCTTAACAAAGAAAGATAAAAATATATCTAAAATTTTTCAAGTTAAAGTGAATTTCACTTGTACATCGTGGTCATATGAGGGTCATTCACATTTATTCTCCTTCAAGTTTCATGAACAATAATAGCATAGCATAATAAAATAACACTAGCATAGGCCCCTTGTTAACAGTTACTTTGTAGAGCACTAAGGTATTTCAAGCACTTATTTAACATATTTGTACAAGCATATATGCACACATTAAGTAAAAGGAAACTTGGATAAATTTATATTTCTTTGCAAGAGAGGGTTTTCTAATCAAAATCCTAAATGTGAGTATGGTTTTGCAATTGGGTAAAATTACCACTCAACAAGTCATTGGTATTGGCTCGTAGGATTATGCATAAGGGATTGGACTTGAAATGTGCTTGTAAAAAATGGTGAATCCTAATCAAAATCAAGGTGAATCAAGGTAAATCCTAAGCAAATCAAATCAATCATCTTCACACCAAAATTTGGGGTATTTGAAGCCCTAAAAAGTAAGGTCATATTTGGGATACATTTTGACCCTTTAAATCACCTTATAAATTCATAAAACTACAAAAATTATATTAATCTTGAAAATAAATTTCCAACGAGTATAAATATTTCTATGTTTGGATATATATTTTGGTGAATTGACCTTCAGAAACAATTGATCCCAAAAAAATTAGGCGAATGGGCCGACGTCAAGGGTCCTCATATTCACTAATTTCTAATTTTGAAAAACCTAATATACACCCAATTTGTGAATATTAACCACTGTGCATAACCCTAGTATTGGGGGTCTTCTTTTTTGGATTTGAAGGCTTGGACGACTTATTTTGATCCTAGGACTAAAATTGCTAGGAGAATCCTAATCTGGGTGAAACTTCTAGGTCTACCAATAGAGTTATGGTCAGAAAGAGATTTAAAAGAGATTGGATATTCATTAGGTAAAACCATGGATATAGATGTTTTCTTTAATATAGTATTTTTTGGTCTATAGCTCATGTTTTGGTTGAGATGGATATCGATGAATGCTTACCAAACTGTATGAAGATATTTGTGGGAATACCATTCATAATCAAATCTTATACTATTTGAAGATTCCTTTTAGATGTGTTCATTGTCATGTTTATCAACATATTGCTAAGGAATGTTCTCAATTTTTTGCACAGGAAAGTATGGAGGAGAAAATAAATGACTAATGGGGATTTCAAGTTAGCTAACAACAATCAAGATATACCTATTTTTTAGAGCTCAATAGTGCTTCTTGATTTGGCATAAAATTGTTGAACCGAGAAACAAAACTCTAGAGGAGGAAGAAATTTTAGGCATAGCTTTGTCTCCATTTTATTGTTTGCAAGTTGTTAGAGAAGGAGATAGAGTCATAAAGAAAACTATGAAAGGATTGGAACCCGATACTATTAAGTTTGTTGGTTAGTCATCTAAGCCTTATGATAATTACTATCTAATACATGTGGAGAATAATCTAGAATTAGGTAATAAAGAAGTTTGTACACTTCCTTATGAATCTCCAAAGAGAAATCCCAAGGACAAGGACTTTTCTAGGGGTTTGAACAATGGGTTAGCAACCTCAAACACATTGAATAGAGATTGTGATCCAAATATTTCTTCTATTAGGGGAAGTATTTTTTACCTATTAGGTTAATCTTCTAGGGAGGTATCTATTTCAAGGGATGGTTTGGAGATAGGACCCTCTTGCAGATATTTGTTATGTTCTAGGAAAAGGGAATCCAAGTTGAGAACTTATGCAATTTCTTGAAGGTTAGGGTTAGGTCTACACCTTATAAATGACTCTTCCACTTATTTAGTAGGTAGAAATATTTTTTGTTTCATGCACAAGAGAAAGATTTGAGTGAAATTCAGTAGGGTAAACAAAAATCTATCAACGAGCTCCTTAGAGTAGGATAAAACCCCTCTAATATTTTTAAATGATCTTGTTATCCCTTAATATCTAAGGTCTTGGTTTCCCCTCTAAAAAATTACCTTAGCAAGGTTGGTGGAAATTCATAATCGATATGTTATCCTTATACAATAAACCATAAGGAGAAAGTACAAAAGTCATTGAAGGGTTAAGTAAATTGCTTAAGGACTAGGAGTTCTTGGCTTCATATGCTACCAAAAATTCAAAGGATGTTTTGACTGGCTAGAAGAACTTGGTATCTTTAATTATTTCTTCCTTTATAGTTTCAGGTTTGTGGATAGAATTTCTTTTTAAAGAGCTGGGTTTGAGGTTATCGATTATTAATTGTTATGGTCCCTATGAATATAGGTAGGTCTTCTAGGATGATTTTTTCTCCCATAGTTGTGTTAGGGATGAAATATATATCATTGGTGGAGGTTTAATATTTACTCTAAAAATAAGTGAGGTATGGGAAAAATTTGCAAGACGTGATAGACTTGTATATATGATATTACTTCAGATAAAAGATTGAAGAAGCTGGTTTAATTGATTTGGAACCAGTAAATTTATTGCCTATGTCAAAAAATAATAGAGTTGGGGAAGCTAGGATATCAAAGAGGTTGGATAGATTTTTTATCTCAGAGTCATTTTACAATGAAATATATAGAAAATGGTCATGGGTTGATATTGGAGGTGGCTAATATCGTTCTCCTATACTTATTCAATTAGAAATTCAGGAGGAAAAACATATTCGTCCTTTTAAGCTCAATCTAATTTGGTTGGAGGATGAATATTTTCAGCAACCGATTAAAAAATAATTGATTGGTTATGACCAAATTTATAGGTTATCGACAAGTTTTAAACTTCTTGTTGCTTTAAAAAAATTAAAAGGGGTTTTGGAAATTTGAGGTATTTTATGTTGTCATTGATGTCACATGGATCATTGATGTCACATGGATCACATTTGGTTTTGGTGGCCAAAATATTTCATAAATAAGCATTTATGATATTTTGGAAAGCATGGAAATTTATAGGGTTTTTGTGAAAACCAAGGCAAGAAAAATAAAAGGTTTTATTTAAAACCATGGATGGCAGATTTGAAATGGGTTTTTCTTAAAACCCAGTTTGGGCTTTCGTTTCATCGAAAAAGGTGCCCCGGTGATGGAGATATTTAATTTTAAATATTTAAGTTTAAATTTTAATTAATTAAAATTTAAATTTAAAATTAATATTTTATTTATTTCCGACGTCAAAAGGAGGAGGCACATAATATCTATAGTCAACATCAAAATTTTTGAAATATGCCATCAAATATTTTTCAAAAGCTAAGGACTCGACATTTAATTTGCGATCGATTTGCCAAGGTACAGCGTGGTGTGGAGAGTGTAAAGCTTTCGATTCGCTAAGGAAGCAAAAGGGGAAGAATTCTTCTAAGTCCATCGAAGAGAGGAGGAAGAAGGGTAAGGGATGTCCCTTACCAAGTTCCATAGGCACTTGTGACCTAGCAACAAGAGGAAAGAGCATAGGGTGTTGAAGCGCCAGTAGATCCGAGTTCGAAACCCGTCGACACTGGTTTTTGCAAGGAAAAAGGAGAATCTTTTTGCGCATGTGATTTTTGAGGGCAAGTTTATTGGAGGCAAGAAGGAAATCTTGCGCTCTTGGTGTTGTGTGAGCGGTGGCTCACGTGGTTGTTGGCACCACCGTTTGAGTTGTGCAGGGGCAACGATAGGGGATCGAATCCCGCTGAGGTTAAAAGGCAAGTTATTAATTTTTCATAATATTTTATTTTTCTAAGGTTGCCCTAGGAGAGATAAGGTTTGAGATGCATGTTGTGAAAAGGAAATATTTCTGGTGATTTTCCTTTTAGAAGTATATCATATTATATATCGTTGGAAAGCTTATTTCGAGGGCTATTTGATTATTCTGTTTAGAAGGAGAAATAAGGTGTACATAAAGAGATATTTCTATTTTTGTAAAAGGGTTCAAGTGAAGGTTGTTTTGTTCTTTTCAAAGTGTGTTGAGTGTGGCAGATTTTCCAAAGGGGTTTCTTCATCTTCATAAAAGGTATGGGCACATTCTCCTATTGATTGTTTATGGTGGTTGATTTTTGAAATATCATTGGAGGGAAAAGGATTGTTTGTGGTTTCCTTTTCGAAAGTGGTTGATTGAATGCTTCAAGGTTTTCTGAATTGAGAGTTGTGTTTAAACCTTGTTTTATAAGCATAGTTGTTGAAGCCCATTGGTTGTGAAAGAACTTGAGTTAGAAAAGAACATGAGTATCATTGTTATGTGAGATTTGTAATTGAGCATTGTTGGAAACATTTGAGTTGGTTGATACATACTTGGACTAGGGTTGTGTGAGAGAGAATTGTCCCTTGTGGTGATTAGTTGAGATTGAGTTTAGAACATATTGAGTCTCTAACAATTCTCTTTATGGTTCTATAAGACTTGAGTTGAGTTGAGATTGATTTGAGTTGAGATTGATATTAGAACATATTGAGTCTCTAACAATTCTCTTTATGCTTCTATGAGTTGAGTTGAGTTGAGTTGAGATTGAGATTAGAACATATTGAGTCTCTAACAATTCTCTTTATGCTTCTATGAGTTGATTTGAGTTGAGTATTGTGGATCATTGTTGTCATCCATTGAAGAGTACATTGCCATTCATTGTTGAGTTCATCTTTGAAGCTTTGCCTTGATAGATTTGTGGATGAGATTTGAGTGCTACTTGAGCATGATTGATTGAGCCTTTGAGAAGGCATTTGTGGATAGTTTTGGGAAAAATTTGTGGATAGTTTTGAGGATAGATTTGTGGATAGTTTTGGGATAGATTTGGACAAGTTCTTGGTGAGCTTGTTGGATAGATTTTGGGCAAGTTCTTGGTGAGCTTGCTAGAGCAGATTTGGACAAGTTCTTAGTGAGCTTGTTGAAGAGATTTTGGGCAAGTTCTTGGTGAGCTTGCTAGAGTAGATTTGGACAAGTTCTTAGTGAGCTTGTTGGAGCATATTTGGACAAGTTCTGTGTGAGCTTGTTATTAGATTTGGACAAGTTTTATGTGAGCTTGTTATTAATTGGATAAGTTCTGTGTGAGCTTGTTATTCAGCATTTGACAAGTTATGTGTGAGCTTGTTATTCATTTTTGGATAAGTTCTATGTGAGCTTGTTATTCATATTTGGACAAGTTCTGTGTGAGCTTGTTATTTAGATTTGGACAAGTTCTGTGTGAACTTGTTATTGCCTAGCTTTGAGTAGATCAAATAAATCATTGTATTGGATATTTCTATGTGAAATATTATAAGGAGATCAGCTTGTGGAGTACCCCATATTGGGGGAACCACGTTAAATCTTGTGTCTCAATTGTGTGTGGTGACTTGTGCTCTTGCTTACTACTGCTATCTAAGTTATTAATGCACATTGCTATATTTGGTTATTGCAATTAAGGACATTAATTGATATTGGTTTGGAAAGAAAGTAAAAAGTGGTCTTATACTGTTCACCCCCCTCTCAGTATAAGCTTGTGTTCTTCAATTGGTATCAGAGCGGGTTCCTTCGGAAAGGCTAACAACTTGAGGGTAGATTCTATAAGAACATAGATGGCTTCATAGAATGGATCATCTACAAATAAGGCTCCATTGTTTGATGGTAACAATTATGCTTTCTAGAGCATGAGGATGAAGAACTACTTGATATCACAAGGATATGAGGTATGCAAGATGGTTGAAAAAGAGTATAGGGTTGAAGGTGATCCCGAGGTAGATAAGACTATCAGGAAATTGGTTGAGATCAATGCAAGAGCAATGAATTGTATTTTGAGTGGGCTACGTGAGATAGATTTTGCAAAGGTCATGGTATGTACTTCAGCTAATGAAATGTGGACCAAGTTGTGGAATACTTATGAAGGAGATTCCAAGGTAAAGTTGGCAAAACTACAAACTCATAGAAAAATATTTGAGGAATTGAAAATGGAAGATTCTGAAGATATTGCAAAGTTTTTACTTCGAGTTGATGAGATTACTAACACCATGAGAGGCCTAGGTTTTGAGATGAAAGAATCATAAGTTACTCAAAAGGTTTTGAGATCACTTCCCATGAAATATGATTCTAAGGTTTCAGCAATAGAAGAGACAATGGATATCAACAAGCTAACAATGGAAGAATTGCAAGGTACTCTCACAGCTTATGAGATGAGGGTAAGTAAGCATCAAGTTCCAATAAAAGAGATTGCATTCAAGGCTTCAGAAAAAGAGAAAGGGAAAGTTTCAGAAATAAATAGAGTTTTAGAAAATGATGAGGAAGCTAACTTCATCAAAAGGAATAAGGACTCAAGGAATTTCAGGGATATAAGGAAAGTCAGATGCTACAAGTGTGGTGATCTTGGTCACTATGCATACAAGTGTCCACATGAAGAAAATAGTGATGATGAAAAATAGGGTCATAGAAGAAAAGAAGATGGAAAGCATAAGCATGACAAAGATGACAAATACAAGCAAAACAGGTATGAGAAGAAGAAAATTTTTTGTAAGGCAAAGAAATCTTACTACATTGTAGAAGCAAGTGATAGCTCAGATCATAGTGATAGAGACAAATCAGATGATGAAAAGGAAGAACATTTATTTCTAGGAATAGAAGGTGAAAGAGAATAGTGCTTTGTGTGTGGTCAAAGAGATCACAGATCAGGATATTGCAATGGTTTCAATGATAGTGAAGATGAGATGACACATCAAGGAAATAGGCATGGTCAAAGAAATCTTGAGAGTTTGTTTTCTATAGAAGATTATAATGATCTTAGTGATAGTGAAGATGAAGAAGGGTTTTTCTATGGGATAAGAGAAGTAGAAGAAGAACATTCACTCCAAGTAGAAGAAGTTAAATAAGAGGATAAATAAGAAATGTAGTTGATCTAAAGGAAGACTTCAATGTTATCCATGAGCAACTACAAGAGGTTAAGGAGAATCTAAAAGAATTGAGATGTTCCATACGTGAGAAGTTTGATCCATCAAATGACTCAAAATGTCAAGATATTTTACTAAGAAGAAAGGATGTATTGAGGACTATAGATATGGATGCCAATTTGCTACTTGACACATTAGATGAAGAGAAAGAAGAGGAAGATTCCAAAGCACCAAAGGTCTCATATTTTAGGTTTGGAGAAAGTCACACTCAAAAGGAAAGGAAGTTCTAAAATATGAAAGCAAGGAAGCACCTAAGATTTGTGAGGAAAGTTCCAAAGTTCCTATGGCTCCAAATATTCATTTTGGATCTTGTTTTGAGATAGGTGAATCAAGTTCAAAGGGAAAAGAAATTCTTGAAGAGGAAAGCAAGGAAGAAACTAAGGAAGAAGTTTTAGATACTACAAAGAAGGTTCAAGGATGCAATGCACAAGTTGAAGATGATCATAAGGATAATGGTCAAGAAAGGTATGAGGAACCAAGGCATGAACAAAGGGCTTTTCAAGGACATTGTTTTTCTTGTAATGGATTTGGACACAGGGCTATACATTGCAGGGTCTATGGATCAAAGAAGTTTGATTTTGCTAGAAGAAACTTCAAAGGAAGAAGGTATGATTTTCAGGGACATTGCTTCTCATGTAACAGGATTGGTCATAAAGCTTTTCAGTGCAAAGGAAATGAGCAACATGGTTTTGGTTTTAGAGCTACACAATTTAGAAGTCATGGTCATAATGGTCATGAAAACAGAGCTTCACAATACAGGGTTCAGGAAAGGAATGGATATGGAAATTATTTCAAGAAAGAATTCAGGATATGGGCACCATCCAAAGGCTACAATATCAAGTGTTTTAATTGCAATAACTTTGGGCATATTGCAAAATGGTGTAGGACTCAATTCCAAATAGGTTCAAGGCAAGAAGGTCAAACATGTTCTAGACAAGAAGATCAAGTAATTCATCAAGAGAAGGATATCAGAAAAACATGGAAGGAAGTTGATAGAGGAAAGAAACAATGTGATATGGGAGTAAAAGTACTCCCACCCCAAAATTAATCACCTCAAGAGAGAAGGTGGTGAGGGGGCTAAGCTTAAGAGTCATATCTTTTAGCCCCATAGGTGTCCCTTTTGCCATTGATGTCAAAGGGGGAGAGATTTGAGTTAGGGGGAGAGATTTGAGTTAGGGGGAGCAGCCTCCAAAGAGAGTATTGAGTTAGGGGGAGCAACCTCCATAGAGAGTATTGAGTCAGGGGAGCAGCTTTGATTCTCAGAGATGGTTTTTGCAGTGATTGTGGTGATTTGCATTAGAGGTGTTGCCATCAATGACAAAGGGGGAGATTGTTGGAAATTTGAGGTATTTTATGTTGTCATTGATGTCACATGGATCACATTTGGTTTTGGTGGCCAAAGTATTTCATAAATAAGCATTTATGATATTTTGGAAAGCATGGAAATTTATAAGGTTTTTGTGAAAACCAAGGCAGGAAAAATAAAAGGTTTTATTTAAAACCATGGATGGCAGATTTGAAATGGGTTTTTCTTAAAACCTGGTTTGGGCTTTCGTTTCATCGAAAAAGGTGTCCCGGTGATGGAGATATTTAATTTTAAATATTTAAGTTTAAATTTTAATTAATTAAAATTTAAATTTAAAATTAAAATTAAAAATTAATATTTTATTTATTTTCGACGTCAAAAGGAGGAGGCACATAATATCTATAGCCGACGTCAAAATTTTTGAAGGGAGGCATATATTAATATGCCATCAAATGTTTTTCAAAAGTCTAAGGACTCGACATTTAATTTGCGATCGATTTGCCAAGGTACAGCATGGTGTGGAGAGTGCAAAGCTTTCGATTCGCTAAGGCAATGAAAGGGGGAAGAATTCATTCGAGTCCATCGAAGAGAGGAGGAAGAAGGGTAAGGGAAGTCCCTTACCAAGCGCCATAGGCGCTTGTGGCCTAGCGGCAAGAGGAAAGTGCGTAGGGTGTTGAAGCGCCAGCAGATCCGAGTTCGAAACCCATCGATGCTGGTTTTTGCAAGGAAAAGGGAGAACCTTTTTGCGCATGTGATTTTTGAGGGCAAGTTCGTAGGAGGCAAGAAGGAAGTCTTGCGCTCTTGGTGTTGTGTGAGCGGTGGCTCACGTGGTTGTTGGCACCACCGTTTGAGTTGTGCAAGGGCAGCGACAGGGGATCGAATCCCACTGAGGTTAAAAGGCAAGTTATTAATTTTTAATAATATTTTATTTTTCTAAGGTTGCCTAGGAGAGATAAGGTTTGAAATGCATGTTGTGAAAAGGAAATATTTCTGGTGATTTTCCTTTTAGAAGTATATCATATTATATATCGTTGGAAAGCTTATTTCGAGGGCTATTTGATTATTCTATTTAGAAGGAGAAATAAGGTGTACATAAAGAGATATTTCTATTTTTGTAAAAGGGTTCAAGTGAAGGTTGTTTTGTTCTTTTCAAAGTGTGTTGAGTGTGGCAGATTTCCAAAGGGGTTTCTTCATCTTCATAAAAGGTATGGGCACATTCTCCTATTGATTGTTTATGGTGGTTGATTTCTGAAATATCATTGGAGGGAAAAGGATTGTTTGTGGTTTCCTTTTCGAAAGTGGTTGATTGAATGCTTCAAGGTTTTCTGAATTGAGAGTTGTGTTTAAACCTTGTTTTATAAGCATAGTTGTTGAAGCCCATTGGTTGTGAAAGAACATGAGTTAGAAAAGAACATGAGTATCATTGTTATGTGAGATTTGTGGTTGAGCATTGTTGGAAACATTTGAGTTGGTTGATACATACTTGGACTAGGGTTGTGTGAGAGAGAGTTGTCCCTTGTGGTGATTTTGAGTTTAGAACATATTGAGTCTCTAACAATTCTCTTTATGGTTCTATAAGACTTGAGTTGAGTTGAGATTTGATTTGAGTTGAGATTGAGATTAGAACATATTGAGTCTCTAACAATTCTCTTTATGCTTCTATGAGTTGACTTGAGTTGAGTTGAGATTGATTTGGGTTGAGAGTGAGATTAGAACATATTGAGTCTCTAAAAATTCTCTTTATGCTTCTATGAAGTTGATTTGAGTTGAGTTGAGTTGAGATCATTGTGGATCATTGTTGTCATTCATTGAAGAGTACATTGCCATTCATTGTTGAGTTCATCTTTGAAGCTTTGCCTTGATAGATTTGTGGATGAGATTTGAGTGCTACTTGTGCATGATTGATTGAGCCTTTGAGAAGGCCTTTGTGGATAGTTTTGGGACAGCTTTGTGGATAGTTTTGAGGATAGCTTTGTGGATAGTTTTGGGATATATTTGAACAAGTTCTTGGTGAGCTTGTTGGACAGATTTTGGGCAAGTTCTTGGTGAGCTTGCTAGAGAATATTTGGACAAGTTCTTGGTGAGCTTGTTGAAGCATATTTTGGGCAAGTTCTTGGTGAGCTTGCTAGAGCATATTTGGACAAGTTCTTAGTGAGCTTGTTGGAGCAGATTTGGACAAGTTCTGTGTGAGCTTGTTATTCAGCATTGGACAGGTTCTGTGTGAGCTTGTTATTCAGCATTGGATAGGTTCTATGTGAGCTTGTTATTCAGCATTGGACAAGTTCTGTGTGAGCTTGTTATTCAATTTTGGACAAGTTCTATGTGAGCTTGTTATTCAGAGTTGGACAAGTTCTATGTGAACTTGTTATTCAGATTTGGACAAGTTCTGTGTGAACTTGTTATTGCCTAGCTTTGAGTAGATCAAAGAAATCATTGTATTGGATATTTTTGTGTGAAATATTATAAGGAGATCAGCTTGTGGAGTACCCCACATTGGGGGAACCATGTTAAATCTTGTGTCTCAATTGTGTGTGGTGACTTGTGCTCTTGCTTACTACTGCTATCTGAGTTATTAATGCACACTGCTATATTTGGTTATTGCAATTAAGGACATTAATTGATATTGGTTTGGAAAGAAAGTAAAAAGTGGTCTTATACTGTTCACCCCCTCTCAGTATAAGCTTGTGTTCTTCAATTGGTATCAGAGTGGGTTCCTTCGAAAAGGCTAATAGCTTGAGGGTAGATTCTACAAGAACACAAATGGCTTCACAGAATGGATTATCTACAAATAAGGCTCCATTGTTTGATGGTAACAATTATGCTTTCTAGAGCATGAGGATGAAGAACTACTTGATATCACAAGGATATGAGGTATGGCAGATGGTTGAAAAAGAGTATAGGGTTGAAGGTGATCCCGAGGAAGATAAGACTATCAGGAAATTGGTTGAGATAAATGCAAGAGCAATGAATTGTATTTTGAGTGGGCTACGTGAGATAGATTTTGCAAAGGTCATGGTATGTACTTCAGCTAATGAAATGTGGACCAAGTTGTGGAATACTTATGAAGGAGATTCCAAGGTAAAGTTGGCAAAACTACAAACTCATAGAAAAATATTTGAGGAATTGAAAATGGAAGATTCTGAAGATATTGCAAAGTTTTTACTTCGAGTTGATGAGATTACTAACACCATGAGAGGCCTAGGTTTTGAGATGAAAGAATCAGAAGTTACTCAAAAGGTTTTGAGATCACTTCCCATGAAATATGATTCTAAGGTTTCAGCAATAGAAGAAACAATGGATATCAACAAGCTAACAATGGAAGAATTGCAAGGTACTCTCACAACTTATGAGATGAGGGTAAGTAAGCATCAAGCTCCAATAAAAGAGATTGCATTCAAGGCTTCAAAAAAAGAGAAAGGAAAAGTTTCAAAAATAGATAGAGTTTTAGAAAATGATGAGGAAGCTAACTTCATCAAAAGGAATAAGGACTCAAGGAATTTCAGAGATATAAGGAAAGTCAGATGCTACAAGTGTGGTGATCTTGGTCACTATGCATACAAGTGTCCACATGAAGAAAATAATGATGATGAAAAATAGGGTCATAGAAGAAAAGAAGATGGAAAGCATAAGCATGACAAAGATGATAGATACAAGCAAAAATAGTTATGAGAAGAAGAAAATTTTTGTAAGGCAAAGAAATCTTACTACATTGTAGAAGCAAGTGATAGCTCAGATCATAGTGATAGAGACAAATCAGATGATGAAAAGGAAGAACATTTATTCCTAGGAATAGAAGGTGAAAGAGAACAATGCTTTGTGTGTGGTCAAAGAGATCACAGATCAGGATATTGCAATGGTTTTAGTGATAGTGAAGATGAGATGACACATCAAGGAAATAGGCATGGTCAAAGAAATCTTGAGAGTTTGTTTGCTATAGAAGATTATAATGATCTTAGTGATAGTGAAGATGAAGAAGGTTTTTTCTATGGGATAAAAGAAGTAGAAGAAGAACATTCACTCCAAATAGAAGAAGTTAAACAAGAGGATAATGTCTTAGTTGATCTAAAGGAAGACTTCAATGTTATCCATGAGCAACTACAAGAGGTTAAGGAGAATCTAAAAGAATTGAAATGTTCCTTACTTGAGAAGTTTGATCCATCACATGACTCAAAAGATCAAGATATTTGTACTAAGAAGGAAACATGTATTTCAGAGGCTATAGATATGGATGCCAATTTGCTACTTGACACAAATGAAGAGAAAGAAGAGGAAGATTCCAAAGCACCAAAGGTCTCATATTTTAGGTTTGGGGAATCACACTCAAAAGGAAAGGAAGTTCTAAAATATGAAAGCAAGGAAGCACCTAAGATTTGTGAGGAAAGTTCCAAAGTTCCTATGGCTCCAAATATTCAGTTTGGATCTTGTTTTGAGATAGGTGAATCAAGTTCAAAGGGAAAAGAAATTCTTGAAGAGGAAAACAAGGAAGAAACTAAGGAAGAAGATTTAGATACTACAAAGAAGGTTCAAGAATGCAATGCACAAGTTGAAGATGATCATAAGGATAATGGTCAAGAAAGGTATGAGGAACCAAGGCATGAACAAAGGGCTTTTCAAGGACATTGTTTTTCTTGTAATGGATTTGGACACAGGGCTATACATTGCAGGGTCTATGGATCAAAGAAGTTTGATTTTGCTAGAAGAAACTTCAAAGGAAGAAGGTATGATTTTTAGGGACATTGCTTCTCATGCAACAGGATTGGTCATAGAGCTTCTCAGTGCAAAGGAAATGAGCAATATGGTTTTGGTTTTAGAGCTACACAATTCAGAAGTCATGGTCATAATGGTCATGAAAATAGAACTTCACAATACAGGGTTCAGGAAAGGAATGGATATGGAAATTATTTCAAGAAAGATTTCAGGATATGGGCACCATCCAAAGGCTACAATATCAAGTGTTTTAATTGCAATAACTTTGGGCATATTGCAAGATGGTGTAGGACTCAATTCCAAATAGGTTCAAGGCAAGAGAAGGTCAAACAGGTTCTAGACAAGAAGATCAAGTAATTCATCAAGAGAAGGATATCAGAAAAACATGGAAGGAAGTTGATAGAGGAAATAAACAATGTGATATGGGAGTAAAAGTACTCCCACCCCAAAATTAATCACCTCAAGAGAGAAGGGGGTGAGGGGGCTAAGCTTAAGAGTCATATATTTTAGCCCCATAGGTGTCCCTTTTGCCATTGATGTCAAAGGGGGAGATATTTGAGTAAGGGAGAGAGTAGGAGAGATTTGAGTTAGGGGGAGCAGCCTCCAAAGAGAGTATTGAGTTAGGGGAGCAGCCTCCAAAGAGAGCATTAAGTCAGGGGGAGCAACTTTGATTCTCAGAGATGGTTTTTGGAGTGATTGTGGTGTTTGCATTAGAGGTGTTGCCATCAATGACAAAGGGGGATATTGTTGGAAATTTGAGGTATTTTATGTTGTCATTGATGTCACATGGATCACATTTGGTTTTGGTGGCCAAAGTATTTCATATATAAGCATTTATGATATTTTGGAAAGCATGGAAATTTATAAGGTTTTTGTGAAAACCAAGGTAGGAAAAATAAAAGGTTTTATTTAAAACCATGGATGGCATATTTGAAATGGGTTTTTCTTAAAACCTGGTTTGGGCTTTCGTTTCATCGAAAAAGGTGTCCCGGTGATGGAGATATTTAATTTTAAATATTTAAGTTTAAATTTTAATTAATTAAAATTAAAATTTAAAATTAAAATTAAAAATTAATATTTTATTTATTTTCGATGTCAAAAGGAGGAGGCACATAATATCTATAGCTGACGTCAAAATTTTTGAAGGGAGGCATATATTAATATGCCATCAAATGTTTTTCAAAATTCTAAGGACTCGACATTTAATTTGTGATCGATTTGCCAAGGTACAACGTGGTGTGGAGAGTGCAAAGCTTTCGATTCGCTAAGGTAGTGAAAGGGGGAAGAATTCATTCGAGTCCATCGAAGAGAGGAGGAAGAAGGGTAAGGGAAGTCCCTTACCAAGCACCATAGGTGCTTGTGGCCTAGCGGCAAGAGGAAAGTGCGTAGGGTGTTGAAGCGCCAATAGATCCGAGTTCGAAACCCATCGAGTTTTGGTTTTTGCAAGGAAAAGGGAGAACCTTTTTGTGCATGTGATTTTTGAGGGCAAGTTCATAGGAGGCAAGAAGGAAGTCTTGCACTCTTGGTGTTGTGTGAGCGGTGGCTCACATGGTTGTTGGCATCATTGTTTGAGTTGTGCAAGGGCAGCGATAGGGGATCGAATCCCGCTGAGGTTAAAAGGCAAGTTATTAATTTTTAATAATATTTTATTTTTCTAAGGTTGCCTAGGAGAGATAAGGTTTGAAATGCATGTTGTGAAAAGGAAATATTTTTGGTGATTTTCCTTTTAGAAGTATATCATATTATATATCGTTGGAAAGCTTATTTCGAGGGCTATTTGATTATTTTATTTAGAAGGAGAAATAAGGTGTACATAAAGAGATATTTCTATTTTTGTAAAAGGGTTCAAGTGAAGGTTGTTTTGTTCTTTTCAAAGTGTGTTGAGTGTGGCAGATTTCCAAAGGGGTTTCTTCATCTTCATAAAAGGTATGGGCACATTCTCCTATTGATTGTTTATGGTGGTTGATTTCTGAAATATCATTGGAGGGAAAAGGATTGTTTGTGGTTTCCTTTTCGAAAGTGGTTGATTGAATGCTTCAAGGTTTTCTGAATTGAGAGTTGTGTTTAAACCTTGTTTTATAAGCATAGTTGTTGAAGCCCATTGGTTGTGAAAGAACATGAGTTAGAAAATAACATGAGTATCATTGTTATGTGAGATTTGTGGTTGAGCATTGTTGGAAATATTTGAGTTGGTTGATACATACTTGGACTAGGGTTGTGTGAGAGAGAGTTGTCCCTTGTGGTGATTGAGTTTAGAACATATTGAGTCTCTAACAATTCTCTTTATGGTTCTATAATACTTGAGTTGAGTTGAGATTGATTTGGGTTGAGATTGAGATTAGAACATATTGAGTCTCTAACAATTCTCTTTATGCTTCTATGAGTTGACTTGAGTTGAGTTGAGATTGATTTGGGTTGAGAGTGAGATTAGAACATATTGAGTCTCTAACAATTCTCTTTATGCTTCTATGAAGTTGATTTGAGTTGAGATCATTGTGGATCATTGTTGTCATTCATTGAAGAGTACATTGCCATTCATTGTTGAGTTCATATTTGAAGCTTTGCCTTGATAGATTTGTGGATGAGATTTGAGTGCTACTTGTGCATGATTGATTGAGCCTTTGAGAAGGCATTTGTGGATAGTTTTGGGACAGCTTTGTGGATAGTTTTGAGGATAGATTTGTGGATAGTTTTGGGATATATTTGAACAAGTTCTTGGTGAGCTTGTTGGATAGATTTTGGGCAAGTTCTTGGTGAGCTTGCTAGAGCATATTTGGACAAGTTCTTGGTGAGCTTGTTGAAGCAGATTTTGGGCAAGTTCTTGGTGAGCTTGCTAGAGCATATTTGGACAAGTTCTTAGTGAGCTTGTTGGAGCATATTTGGACAAGTTTTGTGTGAGCTTGTTATTCAGCATTGGACAAGTTTGTGTGAGCTTGTTATTCAGCATTGGATAGGTTCTGTGTGAGCTTGTTATTCAGCATTGGACAAGTTCTGTGTGAGCTTGTTATTCAGTTTTGGACAGGTTCTGTGTGAGCTTGTTATTCAGATTTGGACAAGTTCTGTGTGAACTTGTTATTCAGATTTGGACAAGTTCTGTGTGAACTTGTTATTGCCTAGCTTTGAGCAGATCAAAGAAATCATTGTATTGGATATTTTTGTGTGAAATATTATAAGGAGATCAGCTTGTGGAGTACCCCACATTGGGGGAACCACGTTAAATCTTGTGTCTCAATTGTGTGTGGTGACTTGTGCTCTTGCTTACTACTGCTATCTGAGTTATTAATGCACACTGCTATATTTGGTTATTGCAATTAAGGACATTAATTGATATTGGTTTGGAAAGAAAGTAAAAAGTGGTCTTATACTGTTCACCCCCCTCTCAGTATAAGCTTGTGTTCTTCAAGGAGTTGTGGCATCTTGATTTACAATTAAAAATGAGAGTATGGATAGAGATAATAAGTTGGTAGAGAAAGAAATTTTAGAAATTCATAAAAAAAATGAGGCTAGTTTATTTAAATAGGAGGAGAAAATAAGATTGGTTAAACTAGAAATTAAGAAGAACAAATTCTTGGAGTGGAGGGAAGCTAAATGGAGAATAAAATATAGAGTTGTATGGTTAAAGAATGGAATGAAAATACTAAGTTTTTTATTAATTTTTTTAATCATAGGAAGAAGGTTAAAACTATTTTGGAGATGCAAAATGAAGAAGGGATCCTCATTAGGAGTTTCTCTAAGTTAGAAAATTTGGGAGTAAAATATTTTCAATATATCTATAAAGAATCATATAGAGTCAATATTGGGGAAATTTTAAAGTTAAAAACTTTCTTCCCCAATTTTATGATAGAGGAGAATAATTTGTTACTTATGAAGGAGGTCACAAAGGAAGAACTGAAAGTTGTTCTAACTTCTTTTAAAAAAGATAAAATTCCAGATGGCTTGTGGAGTTTTTGCTAGTTTTCTATGATCTTGTTGACAAGGATCTTCTAAGAGTAATGGAGCAAGTTAAGTTGAGTGATCATATTTTAGGATATTTTAACTCTACTTTTTTATATTTGATTCCCAAAAAGGAGAATCTTGAAATCTTTGATGAATTTAGACCTATTTTGTTGTCTAATTGTATATATAAAATTATTTTAAATATTTTGGTTGTTTTATTGAAGAAGATTTTATCTAAATTTAGAAGGAGAAATAAGGTGTACATAAAGAGATATTTCTATTTTTGTAAAAGGGTTCAAGTGAAGGTTGTTTTGTTCTTTTCAAAGTGTTTTGAGTGTGGCATATTTCCAAAGGGTTTTCTTCATCTTCATAAAAGGTATGGGCACATTCTCCTATTGATTTTTTATGGTGGTTGATTTTTGAAATATCATTGAAGGGAAAAGGATTGTTTGTGGTTTCATTTTCGAAAGTGGTTGGTTGAATGCTTCAAGGTTTTATGAATTGAGAGTTGTGTTTAAACCTTGTTTTATAAGCATAGTTTTTGAAACCCAATGGTTTTGAAATAACATGAGTTAGAAAATAACATGAGTATCATTGTTATGTGATATTTGTGGTTGAGCATTATTGGAAACATTTGAGTTGGTTGATACATACTTGGACTAGGGTTGTGTGAAAGAGTTGTCCCTTGTGGTGATTGAGTTTAGAACATATTGAGTCTCTAAAAATTCTCTTTATTGTTCTATAAGACTTGAGTTGAGTTGAGATTGATTTGGGTTGAGAATGAGATTAGAACATATTGAGTCTCTAATAATTCTCTTTGATTTTATGAGTTGACTTGAGTTGAGTTGAGATTGATTTGAGTTGAGATTGAGATTAGAACATATTGAGTCTCTAACAATTCTCCTTATGCTTCTATGAGTTGATTTGAGTTGAGATCATTGTGGATCATTGTTGTCATTCATTGAAGAGTACATTGCCATTCATTGTTGAGTTCATCTTTGAGCTTTGCCTTGATAGATTTGTGGATGATATTTGAGTGCTACTTGTGCATGATTGATTGAGCCTTTGAGAAGGCCTTTGTGGATAGTTTGGGGATAAATTTGTGGACAATTTTCAAGGATAGATTTTTGGAAAATTTTGGGACATATTTGAACAAGTTATTGGTGAGCATGTTGGACAGATTTTGGGCAAGTTCTTGGTGAGCTTGCTAGAGCAGATTTGGACAAGTTCTTGGTGAGCTTGTTGAAGCATATTTTGGGCAAGTTCTTGGTGAGCATTCTAGAGCAGATTTAGACAAGTTATTAGTGAGCTTGTTGGAGCATATTTGGACAAGTTCTGTGTGAGCTTGTTATTCAAAATTGGACAGGTTATGTGTGAGCTTGTTATTCAGCATTGGACAGGTTCTATGTGAGCTTTTTATTCAGCATTGGACAAGTTCTATGTGAACTTACTATTCAATTTTGGATAGGTTCTATGTGAGCTTGTTATTCAGAGTTGGACAAATTTTGTGTGAACTTGTTATTTATATTTGGACAAGTTCTGTGTGAACTTGTTATTGCCTAGCTTTGAGCAGATCAAAGAAATCATTGTATTGGATATTTCTATGTGAAATATTATAAGGAGATCAACTTGTGGAGTACCCCACATTGGGGGAACCATGTTAAATCTTGTGTCTCAATTGTGTGTTGCGACTTGTGCTCTTGCTTACTACTGCTATCTGAGTTATTAATGCACACTGCTATATTTGGTTATTGCAATTAAGGACATTAACTGATATTGGTTTGGAAAGAAATTAAAAAGTGGTTATATTGTTCACCCCCCCCTCTCAGTATAAGCTTGTGTTCTTCAAGGAGTTGTGGCATCTTGATTTACAATTAAAAATAAGAGTATGGATAGAGATAATAAGTTGGTAGAGAAAGAAATTTTAGAAATTCATAAAAAATAATGAGGCTAGTTTGTTTAAAGAGGAGGAGAAAATAAGACTGGTTGAACTAGAAATTAAGAAGAACAAATTCTTGGAGTGGAGGGAAGCTAAATGGAGAATATAATATAGAGTTGTATGGTTAAAGAATAGAATGAAAATACGAAGTTTTTTAATAATTTTTTTAATCATAGGAAGAATGTTAAAACTATTTGGGAGATGCAAAATGAAGAAGGGATCCTCATTAGGAGTTTCTCTGAGTTAGCAAATTTGGGAGTAAAAATTTTTCAATCTATCTATAAAGAATCAGACAGAGTCAATATTGGGGAAATTTTAATGTTAAAAACTTTCTTCCCCAATTTTATGATAGAGGAGAATAATCTGTTACTTATGAAGGAGGTCACAAGGAAGAACTGAAAGTTGTTCTAACTTCTTTTAAAAAAGATAAAATTCCAGATGGCTTGTGGAGTTTTTGCTAGTTTTCTATGATCTTGTTGACAAGGATCTTCTAAGAGTAATGGAGCAAGTTAGGTTGAGTGATCATATTTTAGGATATTTTAACTCTACTTTTTTATATTTGATTCCCAAAAAGGAGAATATTGAAATATTTGATGAATTTAGACCTATTTTGTTGTCTAATTGTATCTATAAGATCATTTTAAATATTTTGGTTATTTTATTGAAGAAGATTTTCTCTAAAGTTATTTCCCAAGAGTAGTTTTCTTTTATTGAAAGTAGACATATTTTTGAATCCATAGGAGATTCACATGAGGGCCTTCACTCTATTAAAACTAAAAATCTTCTTGCAATGGTCCTTAAACTAGATCTATCTAAAGCTTATGATAGAACTAGTTGGTTGTATCTCAAATTGATGCTCTTACATGTGGGTTTTAGCTATTCGATAGTAAAGTGGATTATGGGATGAATTTATTCTGTATATTTTTTTGTTATTATCAATGGATCAACTTCTAAATTCTTTAGACCCTTGAGAGGACTAAGACAAGGATGTCCTTTATCTCCTTTACATTTTTTTTTGGTTGTTGAAGAATTGAATAGAGCTATTTTGGATGCAAAGAGTATAGGATCCATGTCCAGGATCAAAGTTGGGGTCCTTTATTTATCTCATTTATTATTTTTTGATGATGTATTATTGTTCACAAATGGCAGTTTAAGGGAAGCTAGAAAGTTGAAGGAAATCTTAGACACTTATAGTATTGCTACTGGCATGGAGATAAAATTTCAAAAATTCTTTATTTGCTTTAATGGTCTAGAGAAGGAGATTGAATAGGGTCTGATAAAACATTTGTATTTTGAACTCTTACATTTTTAGAAAGGCTTTAAGTATTTGGGTTTTGTACTAAAGCTGAATAGTTACAGGAAGAGAGGGTGGGGATGGATTTTAGAGAAGATTGAAGTTAGGATTAACCATTGGTGTAATAGATGGTTGTCTATTGGTGGAATATTAATACTTGTAAATTTTATTCTTGAGGCAATTCCTGTGTTTTGACAGTCCTTGGCCTTCATTCCGAAAGGAGTTCTAGAGAAAATAAGAAAATACTACTTGATATTTCTTTGGACTGGATGCAAGAAACATGAAGACATTCCTTTAGTTAAGTGGTAGAGCATTGCTAGGCCAAAGGATGAAGGTGGTTGGGGACTTGAAAATATCCAACTTTTTTGTTATTCTTTGGTAGCAAATAGCTTATGGAGGATTCTGACCAAATAAGAATTATAGAAGGGTATTATTGAACAAAAGTATATTTGTCTAGGGATATTTATGGATTGGATTAGAATTCCACATAAAAAATATTTCCATTTAATGGAAGGCACTAGTAGAGGCCTTTCCTATGATTGCAAAATATTTGGCTTGGAAAGTGGGCAGCGATGAACAAGTTAGAATAGGAGTTAATTCTATTTTGTATTGTGAAGAAAACATTTTGCTATCAAAAGCTATGATTAGTTCTTTACAAGACAATGGTTTTTCCTTTCTTTATCAGGTGGGGGGACCAAATTATTCTAGTCTTTGGACCTAAGATTGGAAGCAGACACAGGTCTTAGGTCTTTATAGTGAGCAAAATGTTTTCTGGAAGGCTTACACTAATAGTCTTAATAAGAGTCATATCAAGCTGATATTTGGACCAAATACTATTGTTTGGGTATACAAAAAATCTAGGGGTTATAATATGGCTAGACTTGGCTACGAAGAAAGTCTTGACCCTGATCCTCAAGGGCTTACTTTGTGGTGGAAACAAATTTAGAAATTATCTACCCCAAAAAAGATAATTATTTTCATGTGGTTAGCTTTGATAAATAAGGCTTTGACTTGGAAATTTTTACAAAGGAGAAGCATACAAGGTCCAAGTATTTGTATGATGTGTCAATCAGAGAAGGAAAACATTACACAATTGTTAATCAAATGCTCTTTTTCTCAATAATTTTAGAAGCTAAACATATAACTGGAGTTCAAAATATTTGGGAAGGAGAAACAATGGAGATGTGCTTAAGATAGTGGTTTTTTAAAAGAGTTGAAACAATTTATTTTTTTAACATGTCTTATATGTTGGGGTATATTTTTTGGTAGGTAAAATATTTTAATTAATTGTCGGGTTGAAGGGACCCAATCCCTTATACATAGGGCATTCAAAATTCCAATAGTACAAAATTTGAAGCATCCCAACGTCACAGGGATGAACATGAAGAAACCCAACAGTCTGTAAAAGCCTAATACAAACTAGCTCCAAGAACTGAACAAGAAGATTAAAACAAACACATAGAATTGAAACCCTGATCAGGGGAGACAACATTACTACGTAATTCAAAGTTTTACTAAAAACTATCTGCCAACTCTCCTACTCCTAGTGCTACTGGGAATCATCTTCATCCTCTTGTTTAATAACAGTGTTATGACCTTTTGCAAGGAGGACATTGAGGGCAATCAGGAGTTCATGGAGCTCCTTGATGCAGGGTTATGCATAGTGGTGAATATTCACAAATTGGACAAATATTAGAATTTCCAAAATTGAAAATTGATGAATATGAGGACCCTCGATGTTAGCCCATTCACCTAAAATTTTTAGGATCAATTTTTATTAGGGTCATTTGCCACAATATATATCCAAACACAGGCATATTTGTACTCGTTGGAAAGCCCTTTTTGGGCCTGATCCAATGGTGGTGTTTTTATGAATTTAAAAGGTGATTTAATAGGTTAAAATGTGACCTAAATATAACCTTAATTTTTAGGGCTTCAAATACCCCAATGGTTAAATGGGAAAGGGAACAAATAACCATGGCTTATGGGATGATAATCAGACAGGGCTTTGGATTTAAGGTCTTTTAGGATGAGAGCAAGAAAAGTAGAATTAATATCCCTGGGAATGACTCTGGATATCTGCATTTCTTTGATGGCTTGGCAAAGATCAGGGTCGATGATTTCCCAAAAATGTTGGAAGAACCTTGGGGAGAATCCATCAGGGCCCGGGGCTTTATTTGGTTGCATGGAAAAGAGGGCCTGGTGGATCTCCTTAGAACTTAAAGGTCTTAACAGATTGGTATTCATGTTATCACTAATGATTCTAGAAATGTGCATGAGGAGGAATTCCATGGCTTGGACAGAATGGGGAGAGCGAGAACCTAAGAGGGACTCAAAGTGAAGGACAACTTCATCACAAATTTCATGAATATTTGAAGTGAAGGTGCCATAATTTCTGATTAGTGCCTTTATCCTATTTGCACCTATGTGTTTGAGCGTTGAAATTTGGAAAAACTTCGAGTTAGAATCTCCTCATTTCAACCACATATGTTGGGGTATATGGTTAGCACGGAATGCAACTATTTTTAAAGGTAAATTAACACCCCTATTTTAGGTCATATTTTAGGTGAGGACTATGGTCTCAATCAACAAATGACCTTGCAAATGTAAGAAACCTCAAAAAATAGACAATTTGTCGATTGAAAAGTCTCAACCACTGGGTTTTTTTTGATGGGGTAAGTTAGAAATAATTGGGTTTTAGTAGCATGGGAGGGATTTTGTACTTCTTGGATACCCACTATATCAAATTTAAAGCATGTCTTGGGATAGGTTCCAACAATTTTGCTAAGTTTCAGGTATTGAGATTGCTAATAAAGTGTGTTTCGAAGAGAAATGTGAAAACAAAATCTAATTTTTTGGAGATTTTACTAGGGTCATCAATTGGATAAATAGATCTACTAAGTTATAAAATAATTTGCTTAAAAAAATTAGATATGAATTGTTAGAGGTAATTTATCTTTTTGAAAATATCTCTTTTACTCATGTTTATAAGGAAATAAATCAAGAAGCAAATAGATTATCAAAAGAAGGTCAACAGGTTCCAAAAGGTTTCTTACAAATGAAACAATTCAAAGATGGAGTTTCTTCTTTCGCCCACATATCATACCCCTAGTTTCTATGCTAGGGTTGGTTTTTTACTGCAGGTCTATTCATTTGATTAGATATTTATGGCATTTTTATCTATTTCTTTTCTTTCTATTGTTTTCTTCTTTTTGCTAGTTTATTTTTCACTAGTTTCTATCTAGGTTTTGGACATGGAGGTTATTTTGATGATTATGTATTTATATATATGGATTTTTATCATTATTATCCCCATGTTTTTTTAAATATGGGTTTTTCTCATTGATCTACATGACCGTAATTATATTTTGACTCCTACTAATATATTTTTATCTAGGATTTTGTTTGTGTGAAGACACCTAAGAAGTGTAATTTTCTTTCATTCTTGAAATAAAATTATGAATTTTTTTTATGAAAAAAAAAACTCAAGGGTAAATTTTTGCTATAAATAGGGGCCTAAGACCCTCACTTTATTTATATTTTGGATATGAGAATTTAGAGCTATACTCTATGAAACCTACATTATACTTTATACTTATGAGGTTGTAAGAAATTGAAAATTCCTTAGGCATTCCATTAGTAGCATTGCCCTCCTATTTTGTTATGTGTGGTGGACATTGATGTTATTCAACTTTCCATATCCTGATTGATCATATGCTCTCCTCACTCCATTGTAAAATCCATATTTACTTAAGGTTTCTCATGCTCTAAACTTATTAGAAAAAATATTTTTATATTTTACTTTCATTCACTTTCCCTTTCTACATTTTATTTTCTATGCATTTTAGTTTAAATTAGTGTAGAGTTTTTATACGAGGATAATGGGTATCCAACCTAAATCCATAAGTTGGGAGAAGTCATTGGAAATCACATCCACCCTTGTTGAAATATGGATTGGAGGCATAAAACCTTAATTAGAATTTAGGACAAATCCCTATTTCAACAGTAATTTACTCAATAACAGTCATTCAAAACCATTTCAATTTTAGTTTGTATGGATCCAAGGTTATGATTTCTTCTAGATGCTTATGTTATGGTGGGGTGAATCAAGGTTCAAAGTATCATGTATGTACATGTTTATTTAAAATTTAAGATATTTAACAGGTTAAATGAAGAAATATTTATCTTTTCATCAAATAAAAATTATTTCAACTCCAAATGAAAAAATAATGAGGAAGAAGATATCAAGAAGGAAGCAATTAATTACTTCAAATATATTCTATCAAATTTTGGGTAAGATAAGGAGGTTCAAGGTAAGATTTTACAAAATATCTCATTAGTCATAACATAGGGATACAATGAAAGGTTGGCAAGGAAGATGTATATTGACGATATAAAGGAGATTGTCTTCTCTTTCTAGTCTAATAAGGCATCTAGCCTCGATGAATTTTCTACAATAATTTTTTTTTTGAGTTATGTTAAATAATGATACATTGGTTGTAATAAAAAAAGGCTAATAAAAATATGGCTATACAATAAATGAGATCAATTATACCTTTATTGCATTAGTTTCCAAGAAAGACGACAAAATAATTTGATAGTTTTCATTCAATAAGCCTTTACAATATGATCTTTAAGGTAGTTTTAAAAATTATAGAAAATAGCTTGAAAAGTGTTCTAGATTGTGTTATTCAAAGAGGAACAAGGTATTTTTATTGTAAAAAAATATTTAATGGTGTAATCATTTCACAAGATGCCATACATTCTCTTCATTCCATGAAAAATACAAGTATGCTTGTAAAATGAGATATGAATGAAGCATGTGATAAGGTTTGCTAAAGTTTTCTACGTGATATTGTCCAAATGGATTTTTATGAAAGTTAGTGTGAATGAATTAGATGTTGTTATAACACTCTAATATATTTTATTTTAATTAATGTATCTTTCATTGGATACTTTGAATCATCCTATGGTCTCTACAAATGTGACCCATTATCTCCTTATCTATTTATTATTTTTATTGAAGCATTAGGGAGACCTCTCTCAAAGAAAAAAATGGAAGGAAAATTGAAGTTATTGAGGTTGTAATAAATGGTACCTTTGAATCAAATGGTGTTAGCTCAACCTATTGAATTCCTTGATTTTCAAGGAGAAGACCCAAGTTTAAATATTGCCAAGAAATACATGGATAATTGTCAAGAAATTGTAATATCATTATGTAGTCGTGACATAATACAAGTGGGGCCCAATTCAGTCCCATATAACCAATAAAAAAGGTACCTTTAAATAGCTCATCTCCAAATTGTTGATGATACTCTTCTTTTGGATTATTCCTTAGTTGATGAGGTCATTGAGTTAAAAATCAATATTATCATGCTATGAGAAAATTGTTGAACAATTGGATTCAAATTTGTAATATTTTTAGAACCATTCCAAAACATTCATTCACCTCAATCTTATGCTAAAAATAAGATAATGCAATTAGAAGATAGCAATATCTTTGAAATATCATCATATTTATAAAGAAGAAAACTCGAGAGAAGATAATTTAATCAATCATGGTATTGATCTTCGTCTTGGTTAATTATAAATTTTAGAATGAAATTGGTCAAGTAAGACCTTATCTCTTAATAAAAATAATATGAAATATTTGATAGTGAAAATGTAGCTATTTGACTAATATGAAGAATATATTCGTTAGAAAGGAAAATTGGATATGATTCATTTAACATGGCAACGATAATGTAATGTTTTGTTATTTTGATGAATAGAAACCACATATAACCCATTCAAATTATATTAAAAAAGTAAAATTGCATAATCTTATTTTTATTCTAATACATTGTTTTTCCTCTACTCTTAATTTTTATCCATCAAATTCCAATCAATGATCTTCTTTAAAGAAAACAAATAACAAAGAGTAGGGTTTTTTTTTTACCCTGCAGTCTTCTCCATTGGTATCTTTTGGCAGATTCCAGTAGTTTCTTGAGCCTTAAGGGCGAATATCTTGACTGGTTGTGCGGCTATCTCATTTTTTGGTGGGATGTTTCAAATTTTAATTTTTGAGCTAAAGCGTGGGCCTGAGAAAATTTTTTGTGGTTGGTGGATTTGATCTCCTGATTTAAGCAGGATATTTTAAATTTCATTTTTTCCAGCAAATGCATTAACTTGGGTAGATTTCTCTTAGCTAGTGGTTGGATTTTTTATTCGGTTCTTTTTCTAGGCAAAATTTTATATTTTCGAGTATTCCAATATTTTGTTGTTTTTCATTTTGAGCGCTTAGATTCAATTATCATTTCCAAGGTTCTGGGTTCCTTTCAAAACCATGCGATCCTCTGTTAAAGGCTTGCTTCACTTCAAGGTTTTAGGTTTCTTTCAAAACTCTGTGTTCAAGTTCTTATTTTCTTTCAAAACCCAATTTCCTTGTCAACGTATGATGTGTCTGGGCAAGATTTTTCAAATGGACAAGAAATTTTTAAATTTCATATCTAAGCACCCAGATTTATTTCAAATTGGTAAGTTCTCCTGTTGGGTAGAAAATATTCAAACGGGTGGCCGAATTTCAAATGTCAAATCTGAGCGCCCAGTTTTTAAATTTCATTTTGGCGAGATCTTTGTCAAATGTTAGATCCATGATTCGAATGTTGGATGTTGGATCACTTTTGCCAAGATTAGTTCTCCGTGGGGTAGATATCCTCATTTATGTTCTTCTTTTATTTTTATTGAATATCCTTATAACCAAATATAGGTTTGGTATCCCTTATAAAACCCCATTGTAAAAGGTTTTGGGACCCTTTCAAAACCCCTTCTTCCATCGAATCATAAAATAAATAAATAAACAAAGTTAATATTATTATGTCAAAGTAAAACCAACACTTTCTTAATCATTGATTTCTTATTAATCTATTTAAACTAACTTGAAAACATTTTTTAATCATTGCTCTATGCTTTTTTTATCTTGATAGGAGAGTTGGTTACAACCACAATATTTTAGTAGTTGGCAAGCATAGGGTTCAGACCACAGGGCTGCATCCACCAAACCTATTCCACCTCGTTGTTTTATAACCCAATATGAAATGGACCACCGGGTGCTCGAGATTCGTACCATCATCTATCTAGCACACACTCAGAGGATTCGCATCAAACAACTACCTTTGCAACAGGCTTCCCCAAGGTTTAAACCTAAGTTTCTCCTTGATAAGTGCCCAAACAAACTAACACTTACCAATCCACCTAACCCTTGAAAGTAATAATTGCTCTATGATATTCTCCTTTTATTTATTTATTTATTTATTTATTTATATATATATATATATATATATATATATATATATATATATATATTAATTTTAGACTTTTCCTATACATACGGTTTATTTGTTCAATATTTTACATTATAACATATCAATGGACCTTTCCAAAAAAGAAAATTATCCACCTTGAAAAGAATGCACCAAATCACATTATCACGAAGGTTCTTAGTATGCCTTCGTTCTTAGTATGCCTTCATCACATTTCTTTTATTTGTCAAACAAGTTATTTTATTAAAAATAAGAGGATTTTATGTAAAGTTTTGCAAATTTTGTTTTATTCATTATTATTTAATAAAAATTATGAATTAAAATTTTAATTTAAGTATTTTAGATCAATCATCAAGTTTTTATATTATAATATGTACCAGGTACTTTATTGGCAAGTTTTCTTAATCTTTGGAAGAAGGCTTGGGGTTCAAGTTTGGTGGTTTAAATCTGATACAAAAAAAACCTTCCGGCTAGCCTGAGGAGTATATCCAAATGAAACAGGCCCTATGGAATGAAAATTCCTTGCCCTTAGGGGATACAGGAACGGTTTACTTTGATATAATTTTTTTTATCCACACCAAGTACTTTACTGGTAAGATCTCTCAATCCTCGGAAGGAGGTCCAAGGTTCAAGTCTGACGGTCTACACCGGATACAAAAAACCCCAATAGCCTGAGGGGTGTATCTGGATGGGACAAGCCTCATTGAACGGAAAGTCCTGGCCCCTAGAGGATATAGAGAATGATTTTCCTTAACATAAGGTTTTCACAATGTGGGTGAGTGTGTGAGGGGGTGGGTGTGTGGTGGTTATGTGTTAAATTCTCTATTGATAAGCATAGCTCTCGACTTGACTTTAGGAGGGGTCATTGTTGGAGAAGCTTGCCCAGCCCTGTGCGTTTAGTCGTAGGGGTTTCTCACACTAACAAAATAAAAAAATAAAAACAAAATTTCTTATATTATAATATTAAATAATTTTATTTTATAAATTATTATAAAAATTTATTAATATAAATTATAAAAATTTACAAATATTTTCATTAAGTTATTATGACACTTTTTTCCGGTTATATAGGAGAGTTGGTCACAACCACACTATTTTTAGTAGCTGGAAAGCGTAGGGTTCAAACGACAGGGGTTGCTCCACCATACCTATTTTGCTTTGTTATTTTTGAGTTGGTATACCATCAGTCACTCGAAATTCGTACCATCATTGTCGATCTGACACGCACCCAAAAAATTCAGATCGGACTACTACCTTTGCAAACAAGACTACTACCTTTGCAAACAAGCTGCATGTATGTCTTCTTAGTAAACTAGACAAGCACTTACCAATCCACAACAACTATAAAATAATTATTTTACTTTAAACTATACTTTTGATGGGTTTAATTTTTTTTAAGAATTTTATATTCTCTTAAGCACATTCAAATAATAAACATCATATAATAATTAATAAAAAATTATTAAAATCATATATATTATATATTTTAAAAATAAATATATTAAATGTAATTAATTTTATAATTAAATTTTATTTAAAAAATTTAAATAAAATACGCATAATAATCAAATTAGTATAATACTTCGATATAAATATAATATAATGGAAATAAGGTTCAATTCTATGAAACCTTAGACGAAACTTTAAACTAATAATAAATCATCTATATATGTTGATATTATTTTTAAATTTAAAAATAGGTTAGAAGCACATTCACACCCTTGTCTAACCCATTACGTGGAACATGTTTTACATGTTTGTCATGTGATATTAAGTAATATTTACCTATGCCGAGACTTTGAGAGACCACTTAAGCCATCCAGCACATGCCCCTTTCAAGTAGGAGATATAGGCCCTTCATAAACCATGCACGGTTTTACTATATTTTATTTAATAATCACATTTAAACCATCATTTCTACATGGATTACAAAAGTTCTGTTCAGACCATGTGATAAGGTAGTAGTTGCATCATTTTAAGAGCACTTACATTTTTAAGACCAAGTGCAATGCCTGCTGTTTTTTCAACCAAATATTAGTTTCAAAATCCTATTAGTTAATGATTTGTTAGATAAGTTAGGTATGTTTTTTTTAATTTAAGTTTTTTTTTTGAATTTGGTTATTGTGAGAAATTCTTATGACTAACGTATAGGGTTAAGCAGTTTTTTCTCAATTATAATCCTTTTTAAAGTTGAAAGTTATTTTATTAAGATTATTGTTATTAAAATAATAAAATATTGTTATAAGGTTAATTAAATTATATTAACTTATTTTTTTATTAAAATATTTTTCATTTATCCTTATATTAAAAATATATACTTTTTTCAATATTTTATATTTTCATAATTAACACTTTGATATCATTTTTATTAAGAGAGATATTTTATATTTTCATAATTAACACTTTGATATCATTTTTATTAAGAGAGAAAATCTAACTTAATTAGTTAGTTGTCTTCCAAAATTTGAATTTTTCTTAAAGAAAGATTAACATTGCAAATGACTAAAATATAGGCTATTTGCTTTTCTTCACTATAAATATGTCCTCGGTGTTAATTCCTTAATACCTTTTTTAGAGTTTTATTCATGGTCCTCATATTCCAAGATATCATTTTCATTATCACTTATTAATTTTATTTGTGGGCTTAGCCTTACTTCTTCTAAACACTTGTGATATTTGTTTCTTTTCCTATATCAATATCCCTATTAGTTTTCTTTTGTCTTTGTTTTTCCTTCTTAAACCTTTCTCTCCTTTTTTTATTCCCACCCGCACTTTCATCTCCATCAATCTCTTCAACCTTTTTGTATTGTTCATAGTGAGAGTTATCATCTATAGGTTCATCTTGCTTTGAAGGATCTACAGTGCAAAGAATAACCTTAAAAGTACTTTTTTATTTATTTTATGAAAACGCGAACCAAAATATGCATTGGAGGTGGTAATTAAATATACAATGTTGGTTTGAATAACTGCTATGTAGTTGTGGAACTTACCCAACCTCCTATTTAACCAATTTGGAAATAGCGCCTATCAACATAGCGCATAACCAATGGTTTATAATGTAATATGCACATATATAATGTAATATGCTAACATCCCCCCTTATTACATTATTTTGAAATACAAAGAGCATTGTGAAATAATTTAAATTTGACACGTGCAAGTACCTTAGTGAAAATTTATAGAACCTGCTTATCAGTGGAAATGTACTGGAGTTGTATGTGGTGCTTTGGAACTTCATCTCGAATGAAATGACACATGTGTTTGGTACGCTCATGAAAGACTGGATTCTTGACAAGATTCAAAACACCTTGATTATCGTAAAAAAATGAAGTGGAAGATTCTTTGGAAGACCCATGTTTGTAAGAATGTGACTTAACCACATTATCTCGTAGACTGCTCCACTTGTTGCACAATATTCTGCCTTTGTAGAAGATAAAGCAACCACCTATTGCTTCTAACTGTGCCAATAGATAGGTCCAGATCCAAGATGAAAAATGTATCTAGAAGTTGACTTTTGATCATCAATGGATCCGGCATAGTCTGAGTCCGTGTATCCCTATAAGAAGAACTTGTCATTCTTCTTGTACTCTAGGCCATAGTCTGTACTACCACGGACATAATGAAGAACTCTCTTTAATGCTTTCCAATGACTCACCTTAGGTTCTTGCATGAACCTTGAAATATAACCCATAGCAAAACTAAGATATGGCCTGGTATTTGTCAGATATATGAGACTCCCAACCAACTGGTGATAGAGAGTACCATCTACCTGTGATGATTTATCATATCACGATAACTTAAGTCCTGGCTCCATTAGATTTAATTTAGACTTGCAATCAGTCATGCAATATTTTTCGATCAATGTCTTGGCATACTTCTTTTGTGTTACTCTGATATGATTTTTTTCTAAGTCACTTCCAAACCAAGACAATAGTGAAGAAGTCCTAGATCTATCATTTCAAAAGATTGTTTTAAATCATCTTTCACTACATCAATCATGTTCTCTAAACTGTCTGTTATGATCAAATCATCCACATATAGTACCAAAATCACTATGTCAGAACAATTGTTCTTGATATAGATATTTACATCTGGAGTACTTTTGAATCCATGTTGTACTAGGTGACTATCTATTTTGATGTACCAAGCTCGTGGATCTTGTTTTAGCCCATACAAGGATTTTATCAACTTACAAACTTTATGTTCTTGCATTTCAACCACAAATCCTTCTGGTTGTATCATGTACACTTCTTCTTGCATGTCACCATTTAAGAAAGCACTCTTGACATCCATATGATGTAACTTCCACCTAAATGGAGCTGCCATAGCACAAAGTACTCGTATAGTAGTCATTTTTGTAGTAGGGGTAAAAGTCTCTTCATAATCTATGCCTTCTTTCTAAGCATAGCCCTTTGCAACAATATGGGCCTTATGCTTATCAATAGTACCATATTCCTTATACTTCACTTTGAACATCCATTTGTAGCCAATGGGCTTCTTTCCTGAAGGCAGATTAACTAGCTTCCATGTATTATTTTTCATGAGATATGTATGTTCAGCATCCACAACAACCTTCCACTGAGACTCACTAAGTGCATCTTGAAATGTTGTGGGTACATTCGCCTCCCATGTTGACATATAAAGTCGTTCATCATCCATACCTGCTTGTCTGTTTTCCTCTACATCTACAGATAGTTCATCAAATTATTGGTAAAGCTCGTCAACCTCTGAAGTTGATGCCTTTGCTCTCATATATTGAGTCATCATATGAGTACAAGGTCAATCTAGAGTTAGATCTAGAAGTGAAGTCAACTTTGAATCTCTCAATGTGCTAGTATACCATTTTGGAACCTTGCTTTGTGGAGGTGGAGTCTCTTTCTTAGGCTCCTCTTCTTCCAGATATACAGTTGTAGATGTTTTATATGATGTGAAAACTTCATCATATACCATGTCTCTACTAGTGTGTGTTTTCTTAATCATAGGATCAATCAACCGATATCCCTTTGAATTCTCATCATAACCAAGAAAAACACATTGCAAGGTTTTCTCATCTAACTTTTTCCTCTTTTGTTTTGGTATGTGCATGAAGGCCTTACATCCAAAAACCCTTAGATGAGAAATGGAGGGCTTCCTACCACTCCATGCTTCTTGTGGAGTTTTGCCCTGTAGAGGTTTTATGGGAGCTCTATTCAAGATGTACGATGTTGTACTCACTACTTATGCCCAATACTCATGCTCAAGATGTGCCCTCTTAAGCATACAATGAACCATTTTCATGATTGAATGGTTCCTCCTCTCAACAACTCCATTTTTTTGTGGAGTATAGGTTGTTGTCAGTTGTCTCTTTATCCCATGTGCATTCAAAAATGATGAAAATTCCTTAGAGGTATATTCCCCCCTTAATATGAGTGGAGGGTTTTGATTGAACATCCCGACTCCTTATCAACAAGCTTCTTGAATTGCTGAAAGTACATAAATGCCTCTAAATTCAATTGGAGAAAGAAATACCACATCTTCTGTGAGTAATCATCAACAAAAAATTGAAAATACTTCTTTTCGCCATAGCTATTTGGCATAGGACCACATAGATCAATGTGTACCAACTCCAAAGGTTTCTTAGATCTTGAAGAGCTAACATCAAAAGGTACCCGGTGTTGCTTCCCTACTAAGCAATCTGAGCATACTAGTAATGTGGACAAAAGGTTGGGAAGACCTTTCACCATCTCATATTTTCTCAACTCGAGCAAATATCCTAAACTCAAATGCCCATATATCTTGTGCCAAAGAGAAGTAGCCTTCTTTGTGGTTGTTGTCATGGCAACATGAGGCGTAGAAATGATATCTAAGAAGAACAAGCCATGCTTGTATGATATTTTTGCTATATGCTTTCTCTTTCTAGTGATGAAAAATCTCTTTCTGCCTTCCTCAACACTGAAAACAACATCCATTTTCTATCTAAGATCTGAGGGACTAAAAATAAATTGTTGGTCAATCCAGGAACATAGATAACCTTCTCAATCTAACATTTTCCATCTAGAAGAGTGACAAAAATATCTCCTTCACCCTAGACTCGGTAGGTCTTATCATCAACTATTGTCACTAGCTTGCCTTCCTTTGCCTCAAATATCTCAAACCATGATCTATCATCAGTCATGTGTTTATTGGAACCAAAATCAATATACCACACTGCATACTTCTACTAAGAAGATGTGTGAGTCATGAGCACCTTGTGTCCTCACTTAGAATCTGAGTCTAAGTCTGATTCAACATAAGCAACATTACTCTTGGGTTGCTTATTCTTCTTTTGTGGTTTGTATTTCCCTTTTCCTTTCTTCTTGTGATCTTGGTCATTGTGTTTTTTATTCTTAAACCAAAACCTGTTGGTATCATGGTTATTCATATTACAAATTTTGCAATATTTTTTATCTTTCTGTTAAGATTGTTTCCCTTTTTCCTTTTGATGAAGATCCTTCCTTCTGGAAATTACCTTGTTTCTTAACCCCTTGTTTGGAGTAGAGGGCATTATCTAACACTTCATATTTTTTAAACTGATTTGGCTCCTCAGTCTAAAGCAAATTTGCCAATTCCACAAAGGTAACTTATCTTCTAGATACATTAAGAGATGTGATCAACACTTTTTAGGATTTTAGCAAAGCTCTCAAGATGACTGAGGTCAAGAGAGTATTTTCCACTGTCTCTCCCATAGCATTCAATTTGACCTTCAATTCCATCACTCTACATAGGAATAGGTCAATTGTCTCACCATATTTCATATTGAGTGTATATAATTGAGTTTGAAGGTTTAGAATAGTGGAATTATTCTTTCCTTCATAAATGATCATCAAAGTATCCCAAGATTCCTTACTAGATTTGACATCACAAATATGAGGTTGGACCTCATATGTAGTAGCAAGAAGTATAAACATGAGATATATTATATCTCTCTTATCAAAATCATCTTGATCTGACCTTGCTGTTGTAGGACATTTTGTAGTGCCAGTCACTACATCCCACAAATCTTCAACTTGAAGAATAGCTCTCATATTTGTCTTCCATGGTACAAAATTAGAACCTTTGAGCAATTATGAATCTGACAGATATTTGTGAACAGTAGCCATTGTGAAGGTTCCTTGTAAAACCAAATGGTCCCCCTTTCTTTATACTTACAAAGAGTATGTGAAAGGGAATTCAGTCAAATTAATGGCACCTGCCTCAAAATCCTTCGAAAAGAAGGATGATGAGTTAGAGGAGTTTAAGCCAAATAATTAGAAAGAATTAGGGTATTAAATGGAGTGAATATCAAAACTGGTTTTCCTTATTTCTTCTCTATGATTTATAGATAACAATAGCTTAGACATCATTGTTGCAACTATGTTAGGCATTAGATACAGTAGTCCAAGCACGATAACATCACCTATAAGTGTGGACCGGAGATACCATATATACCGAACACTGCGGTGTAAAACAATTGCACAAATAGGTGTAAAATTTGGGATCTTTTATTTGCTTTGAATATTTTACTTTATGATTGAAATGCAAGAAAATGGGAAATTTAAATGCAAAAAAAACAATCACAAGTGCCCACAAATTTAAACATTTAGGTGTCGGTTTCCACCGAAAATGCACCTATGACAATACCAGTTTTTTACAATGATTTTTGAAAGATATTTGAGTTTTTGGTTTGCAAAAAATTATATTCAAATCCACAATTTCATTTTCAAATCAACAATTTTCTTCCCCCCTTGTTTTAGAAATTTGCAAGAGAAAAATACTTGTGATTCCCACCCTTTGTATTGCAAAAGAAACAAGGATGAAAAATTGTGTTTACCCTTTCAATTTTCCAAAGAAAAAAAAGTGTAAAGTTGATAGCCTTATCCCTTTGTGACAAAAAAAATTGCACTAAAGGAGCAAAAAATAATAAAGTTGTTTTACAAAAAAAAATTGGGTTTTCTTTGTAAAAAAAAAATTGTTTATTGTTTGGGGTTGGAAATTACTAGGTGGCAACAACATGTTTTACCATAGTGGAAGACCTTATCCCTCCACAAAAATATTAAATATTGTAAAACAAATAGAAAGGTAAAAATACCTTTCTTTCCTTGGAAACACCGTCGGTTGGCAAAAAATATTGAAACTTGGCATCCGTGGGACTCGATCCCTCATCTTGGCAGTATGCAAAGTCTTCACCTCGATGCTTCTACAAACCTGCCTATAGGTCAGTTGGGAATAAAGGGACAATATGACCCACTTATTGGCTTCAGTGGCCCATAATGTAAAAAAATAAATCGAGACTTTTAGTCCCACATCGCCCTTGCAAGGATGTTACAACAATTTAAAAAATTGAAAGCACACAAAGTGCTTTGATTACCTTTGGGTAATCTGATCCGACGACCATTATTTTTTCACTCGAAGAAGAGAGACTTTACCACCATGTTTTCGTGAAATATTTGCCAAAACAACAACACCGCCAAGTCACCATCACATCTCTTGCACAATTAGTAGGATGTCCACATCAGTGGAGTTACCACATCATTTGCAGAGTCAGCACAATTATGTCAGCAATGATCATCTACTACAGTTGGTGTGCCTTATTCTACGTGAAGTGCTTGGTCTTGCACGTGCTTGGCCAGTTATCATGGTCTACAAGTACTGCTTCTGATCCAAAAAATGATTGTTCGAGAAACATGCTTCCAGGTTTAAAAATATGTTCTTCTCTCATGCGCTCTATGAACAATGAAAAAATAATGTCACCTTGGGAACGACTAAGAAGTTTCCTTGAGAATGACTGAGAAGCTGCCTTGATTCACGTGCAACTAGCCTTGGGAAATGTGCCCTTGGACTACATTCTTCTACCTCTCATGAGTTGATCGAAAAGCTCTGATACCATGTGAAAATGTGAACTAAAATATGCATTGGAGGTGGTAATTAAATATAAAATGTTGTTTTTAATAATTGCCATGCATTTGTGAAAATTACCCAACCTCCTATTAATCAATTTAGAAATAGTGCCTATCAACATAGCACATAACCAATGGTTTTAATGTAATATGCATATATATAATGTAATATGCTAACATATTTTGCTCTAAAAATCCTAAAGTGTTATTCCTCCATAGTAAATACCTTCTTATGCTACCTTAAGAACCCTAAATTGCTATGAATATCCTCTATCCTCATTTCTTTATATTGCTACTCTTGAAGCCCTAAAGTGCAAGGGATAGTTTCTACAATCCTTTTATTTCTAATGCAAGAAGAAGATTTTATACTACTTGAGGGAAATGAGGATGATTTATTTAGAATAAACTTGACCTATTTTGCCTTCATTGTTTTAAATTTTCCTTCGTATCTTCCTTTGTACCTTTATATCCTTTTAAATTTCAACTTGCACATTTACTTCCTGATTCCTTATATCCTTCTTTGTTTCTTTTAATGATTAATCTAAGTGAACTATGATGCACTTTATCGTTTGAAGCTTTAAATAGGATTTCTTTACCTCAATGACATTTTTTATGTGATGCTTTAAATAAGATTTTTTTCTCTTTTTTGAAAGTGGAATATCTTTGATTTAATTTAGCTTCTACTATAGTATGATCTACTTGCTTCATCTTGAAGTTTATCTCATGACCAAGTTTTATGTCTTTCTCCTTCATTTTCACTTTGCAACCTCTTACCATGTGTTTCATCTCATAACATTTGTGGCATCATAATGTAATGTTTTCATAATCTTAATGGATTTGTAAAGGTTTTAACATATCCATAGCAATATATATATATGAGTATCTACAACACACTTTTGCTCCTTAGTATTTGGTCCCTCCTTAATGATCTCATCTAGGGTATTACCAATATTCTTCAAAACATCCTTATTGATAAAATGATATGGAAGTCCAAATAGTCGAACCCATATTAGAGGATTTTTAATAGTTTCTATCTTAATAGAAAAATTCTCACTCCATGGTCTCAAATATAGGACATCTCTCCCCATATACCATGTGTTACTACTCATTATGTTATCCCTAATTTTTAAACCAAAAAATATGATAAGAAAAAAACCATTGCAAAGAAAAACCATGGAGTAATTTGATTTCAAACCCCACTTCCACTTTGATCCAATTTTGAATCTTTGAAATCACTAGTTAATATTGATGGAATTTATATACTAACCCTTTGCTTTTAAGAACCATTATATCATGGTCAATCATGTCATACTTGATAATCAATTATAGTGTAATATCTATTGCTTAGATAAACTTTCCATTTATTCACTCTTCCTCTTGTTTCCAACTAGGGCATCCTTACTTCCAATTAGGGGTTTTAAAAAATAGCTATCCTTCAATGCTACTTAGCTTTTCCTCATATGAATCCTTTATTTTTTAATTTCCCCAAAAATTTAGAGCAAGAAAAGGTGAGGCTCACTCCTTTCTTCGTATTTTCACTCTCTCCCTACTCTTCCCCAAATATCTAAAACAAGAAAATGTGAGGCTTACTCCTAATCAACAAAACATTATATTTATTATTAGGTTAATTAAGTCTTGTCCAACTTGTCTTTTTATCCAAGATTTTTTCATTTTCCTTTCTATCAAATATAATAATAACTATGTTTCTTTAACTTTATCATTATTTTGTTAAAATATAAAATGTTACTCAACTAGATGCCTTCTAAGATTTGAATTTCACCAAGACAAAGATCAATACTACAGTTGGGTAAATTATCTAAATTATCCAGTAACTAATTTACTTCTCTATAGATATGCTAATATTCCCAAAACACTACCTTCGATAATAGTTGATGGACACTAGAAATAATGGTATGTTTGAATCAATCCCCACATCTAGTTTTAATGATAGCCTTAATAATAATTTGTTGACCCCCTCAATTCAAATATATTTTCATATATTTTTATTGGTATTTTTTTTATCCCTATAAGAAGCTCCCTAACATCTACGTATTTGTTAGCTCAATTTCTATATAATTCTAATTGAGGATATTTTTGCATTCATTATTTCAAAAAATACCACTTCACTAGCTTTTCCCAAAATTTCTTTACATTGATTTTTATAAACCCAATTGCTAGACATTTTTATTTTACCATAGATTAAACTAGATTCATTGTCCTAGATGAAATTTTTCATGTATATTCAAATCTTGTAACCAAGAGGCTAGCCTCTCTTTTCTGCATTTAAGGCTTTCTATAGTAAGTACTATGTTTGTAAATATTTTACAATAGAGGTGATATTTTAAATTTAAACTTGAGCATGATTTTAAGATAAGTTTTTAAAAAAATTATTATTCTTATTAAGCCATAAATTCCATATTAATGGCAGGACCAATCCTCCACACGGTGAGTAGTATTTTAATTTTCAAATAATTAATCCAACATTTCATCAACTTTATCAATGTTGATGGAGCTAACAATTATATTCTCATATTTTTGAAAAAGTAACCCCAAATTGTGTAATCAAAGAGACAATAAAGAAGTAAACGATTTAAAGTTTCTAGATCCTTATTACATAAGGCACATGTAGAAGGTCTATGATATCCTCTTCTTTACATACTATCTCCTATAAGTATTTTGGTTTAGACTACTAAGCAAAGGGATATTAAGGCCTTGGTCCAAACTTTCTTTTTAAAAGAAATCTTTGTAATATCACAAATTGACCAAGTATCTACCATATTTTGATAGATTATATGCCAACTCATCCTTCCATATAAAATTAGGTAAAAATAGCGCTAGATACAGTCTTTGAATCCCATCTACTATTTTTTTAGGGTCCTCTTCTTCAATCAAGTTTCTAATATAAATTCATGATTTAGATTTATTGCTCATATTCATATAATGTTTTTATTTTACACTTTTATATGTTAAACATACTTGAGATGACGGGTACTATTTAAATTAGAGAGAAGATCATAAAGCATAAACTAAGCATTAAACCAAAAATTTGTAGAATCCCTCTCATTGATTGACCACTAATCTATTTCTTGAAAATTCCATGTTATGGAGCCTCTAGGTAGGATTAGTTTCTTTAACAATTTTATTATATCAAAAAAACTATTTTTCCAAATTTTCCCTTGATATTTGAATAATCTCCAACCAATTTTTTTCCTTGATATCAAACTCATAATTCTACATGTATTTCACACTTATTTCTAGTAATGAATAGAAGAAATCCGTTCACTCAAATTTTATACAAAAAAAAAGTAAAAATATAAAAGGGATAGAATTGGTGGATGATATTGAACACCATAAATAATCATTGTATTATACATGGATAAGGATCACAACACCAGGGTTATTCATAGCAATGAATTATTATTAATTCACAAATATTAGGATTTTCAAATTTTTGGAATTGACAAATATGGGGACCATTGATTGGGGCCCATTCACCTAAAATTTCTGGGTGCAAAAACTTGTTGGGGTCGGCTCGCCTCGCTTTGATAATAATTTCATTGATTTTATTTTAAATCGCTAATATTCTAGCCTAAATCATGGACTTTACCTTGAAATAATAATTTTATTTACACACCCAAATTTACCTATTATATCACCAGAAAGCAGAAATGATTGATAACAAATAAAAGTAGAGATAATCAACAAAAAACATAGACAATTGATAGAATGTAGAAATGATCAATAAAATTAAATATGATTGGTAGAAGAGAAAAGTAGAGATGATCAACAACAAATAAAAATAGAGATGATCGATAGAAGAGAAAAGGAAAGACAATCGACAACAAATAAAAGTAGAGACAATTAGCAAAAAGTAGAGATAATCAATGTAGTAGAAAGTAGAGACGATTAGTAGTAGATAAAAGTACATATTATCAATAGAAAGTAGAGACGATTGGTAGTAGAGAAAAGTAGAGATCAACAACAAAGAAAATTAGAGATGATTGGCAGAAAGCAGAGATAATCAATAGAAAGCATAAAGTAAAGATAATCAGTAGTAGATAAAAGCAAAGATAATCGATAGAAAGCAAAGATGATCAATAGAAAGTAGAGACGATCAAAAAAAGTAAAGAGAGATGATCGATAGAAAGCAGAGATGATTAGTAGTAGACCACAAATTCCCTTATACCAATTGTAGAAAAAACATAATTTTGTTCAACATCATGTTTATCTTCTAAAATGAATTTTGTTTTCTATACAAGTACAATGGTACCTAGTGACATTGCAAAGAAGGGAGGCTAATATTTTGCTAAAAAGAGTATCCTAAAGTATTTATCAAAATCGAGTGAGCCATCAACATCTACATAAATTCAAGGTACATACCCATTTTACCTACTAAATAGTTAATTTTGGTATTTATTACAAAAAATGATATAGAAAACCTTCATATTTAGAAAACACTATTGATCTTGATATGCCTCCACTTGAAAATATTCTTGAGGATGAGATGCCTCCATATGAAATTTTTCTTAATAATGACATGCAACAACCACTTGAAGAGATTCCTGAAATTGACACACCAATAGAAAAAGAAAATGATCATCCTAATAAAATACCAACTTTTGGAAAATATTCTACCTAGAAACCTAAACATAGAAAGTTAACTAGGTGGACTATTGGAAGGACATATCAGCTTGAATGGTCATGAATATATCGATTTATTAAGTTAGTGTAGTTGGAGAACAATAATGATATACCAAAAAAATGTAGATGCATGATTTGTAGTTGAAAAATAGGAAATGATCATAAGATGCAACTAAAGTTGGATACAATAGAAACACATTATGGGAAAGTTTATGTGAAAATAAAAGAAAGTGATGAAACAACTAAGAAAACAATTAGGTGGAAGAATACATCAAAATACGTACATGCCAGATATGCACAAGAATATTAAAAAAATGAAACAACAAACTCTTGTTGAGAATGGTGGAATGATTCAAAGCTCAATTTCAAAAAAATTATAAGACCACTTTAGCTTCAAAAAGATTATAGTTTGTTGTATTTACTATTCTTAAAAAGGATAGACCTATGTTTGATTTTATTTATTTTAAGTATCTATTTCAACTAGCTTGTTAGAAATAGAGTCTATTCCATTATTTGGGTTATGTAAATTTATCTTCCAAGGTACAAACCTAGATTACTCTAGGGGAAAGTTATCTAGTTACTTCATGAAATGTAATAAGTGCACAAGTTTCAATGTGCAAGTTGTCCCTTGCACAGCTAGATAGAGTGTTGGCCAAGTATCCTATTTTACCTATATAAAGATGGCCTCATAGATAAATAGACATAGAGTTATAGACAAAGAGAGTCGAAGGACATAGTGTAGCTTAGTGTGTGATACCATCCATTGGTTATGGATGCAATGTAGTTTAGTAGATTTATATTGGAGTGTTCATTTCCTCCATAGCTACATTGTAATATTTTATATCATTTATATTTATTGTATATTTCAGTCATCTAGAAGATTTAATTTATTTCATATTATTCTACATCTTGTGATTGCTATATCTCCATACTTGCTACATCAAAATCTAACAATGGTATCAAAGCTACAGTAGATCTAGTCTATGTAGGTCTATAGGAAAGCCACCATTATCATTTAACTTGAGCATTTTAATAAATTGATACATTTTTGGACCAGCCACTATCAAACGCCCTCACAAGAATCTAGGTGGTATAATTAGGGAGAGTCATGAGTGAGGACTAAAAGAAGTCTTAGTTCCATGAAATACTAAGATTGCAATTGACTAGAGTCTTTCCACAAGAGTTTTAGGAAAACTCATGAATACCATGACTCAACATTCAAGCCACTAGATTGACAGATCATTCAGTGAGGATTATTCAGGATATCTAAAATTTGCTAACTAGTGCCTAAAGTTTCTTTTTTTTGTAGAAAACTAATTCTCATAGAATTGGGACTCCTCCTATGATAGAAAGCTAGGAGACTCCAAATTTGTTACCCAAAGGTTGGCATGCCCTCATAGTGCAGATATTGGTTCCTTGTGCAAGAGAGTAATACTACGAAAGAAGAATTCTTGTGAAGAGTTGTGGTGAAGTTAGGAGACTAAATATATCCATTGTTGAAAAAAATAACTTCACAATTTTAAGAAGAGGCCATAGAAACCTTGATATAGAAAGGCCATAGGAGCCTTGAAGGATAAGCCACAGAAGTCTTGATACCAAAAGGCCACATGAGCCTTGGTATTGAAAAGGGCATAAGAGCCTTGATACCAAAAGGCCACAGGAGACTTGGTACTAAAAAATGCCATAAGAGCCTTGATACCAAATGGAAACAAGAGCCTTGGTACTAAAAAATGCCATAACAACCTTGGTACTGAAAAATTCCATAGTAGCCTTGATACTGAAAAAGACCAAAGAAACCTTGATCCTGAATTCAAAGAGAATATATGATTCAAAAGTAGACTAAATATTTTAGTACTAATACTTTGTTGTAGGGAAAGAAGATTCAGTGAGTTGGAAAAATTCTTACAAGAAAGTTAGGAAGGGTATCTTCTTTATAATCAATTTAGCACCTGAAGAAAAATCAAAGAGACCAAGATAAGATCTCATTATAGAACTTCTAGTCAAGGAAGGAGAAGGAGAATAAGAACTAGGTGAGTCCTGCTCAAATCTAGAAGCAGTAGAATCATAGATCCAGAAGTAGATATCATCACCAACACTTCAAGGATAAAAATGTTGAAGAAATGGTCTCAAGGAATACCGTCATAAGCTTTCAAATAAGAGATCTTGGTAAGGTCTTATCAAGCATCCAAAAAATACTAGGAGAGCCTTATTGAAGATATTCTCAAAGGAGAACTTATTGGAGAAATCCACTACCAAGGAAAAATATTTGGCAGTGAAGGACTTGGGATAATTGTCACCATATAATAACAAGCCCAAGAGAAGAATAATTTGTCAAGGAGTACCAAATCCATGAAGAATAATTTGGCAAGGAATGCTAAATATCAGAAGAAAAACCCACTTGAAGTCAAAAATTGATAAGATGACTTGAAGACAGAAGAAGCTCACCAAATATTGAATATTTGAAGATTACCTCTCATAGCAATAAGGCATTGCTTCAAAGACATAAATTTTCCAAATATGTAGTAGAATAAGGGGAACAAAAGAGGAGAACATAAAATCCTAGGCTCATAAAAGAAAGGTCGAGACCATCATTTGGTGAAGGAGTTATTCAATATAGTCTACAAAGAGCTACAAGGACATTCTCGTAGCAACAACTTGGTGATTCTAGACACCAAGATCTACATACTCTACATAAGTGATAAAAGAGCTACTACAAAAAGGTATGCAAATTTTAGGTGCAAGTAGGTTTATTAATTCATTTACCTATCAGATTTTTTAGAAGCACCTGAATTTGGATTAAACTTGCAAATAGAAAATTGGATTATAGTCTTTGAAAGTGCAAAAATAAAGTTCTTTTTAAGGTTCATTTGCACTTTTATTAGGAGTTAATTAGATTTCAAAATTACCTCTATCAACTACCTATTATCTATTTTGAAAAAATAAAAATAAGACTAAATCATACTGTAGACACTAAAATTGTGTAAATCGGATAAGACTTCCAAGGCGCAACTCTTATCAACACCATATGGCCCCATTGGTCAATCCTCAGGGGTTAATTATGGGTCCTAACCACTTTTGGGAGGTTTTGGGCCATGTAGCCATGGTCATCCCACCTAGGGACAACCACAAGCAACCATTCCTAGGTGGGACGACCATGGTCCATACCCCACAAAAAGTCTAGGGTGGGACAAATGGCAATTAATTTTTGCCATTTATCCCATACAGTTACTCATTGCATATTGGTAGACTATCATGGCCATTAGGAACTACAAATTGGAGGCCAAAATGGGAAGCCTCTTCCATCCTACACATGGCAAAGGCATTGACAAGTGGTGACACTTGCCTTGCATGGCCCAAATTGCCCTTTTTCCCCCTTTGCCCTCTTGGGCTATAAATTAGAGTGCTTCTACTCAGTTTCAGAGAGAGAGCTTTGCAAGCATTGACCACGTGTAGACACCAAAATGGCACCATTCTGATTATGTGACTACAAACACTGATTGCTTTGACACACAGCCCCTAGGGCAGCCCTCAGAGGTTAAATAGTGGTCCTAACCACTTTTATAGAAATTTGGCACATTCAGGCACTTTGCCCAGTATTCGTCTCACCCAGGGACGAATACTAACTGGGATTCATCTCACCTAGGGACGAATTCTGAAATCGTCTCTGGTCAGGATGAATTCCAGGTTTAACGAGCAAAAATAAAAATGCTGCCAAGTGGCAGCCCAGGACAGTCAATTATTGCCTTCTATTGTGCATGCGCATGTAGGTGGGTAGGTTGGCAGTTAGAGGACTGTCACAAGGGTAGTCATGGAGGCCCAGGTCAGGGAGGAGTCTCCTCCCTCTTGGGAAGGCATGGCCACCACATGGCATCCCTGCATGCCCCTCCAAAGAGACCCCCTGAGTCTATAAAATGGTGGACTTTCCCACCAAAGAAAGAATAGGTTCGAGGCATTTTCAAGCAATAAAGTGTTGCCAAATTGAACACCCTATTGCATCCTTTTTCGATTCACCTTTTCACATCCATTAATATATTTCGCAAGGGAGGTTATTGGGTGGCTTTTGGAAGCATGGATACAAACCCAAACCCAACATTTGACCCCATTGAATCCACCAATTTGCTGACAATCCAATCCTAAGAGGTTTTGGGCCCATCCCTAGTGGATTGGCATCGAAATCAAGTGCCAACGATGGGAGGCCCACTTGGGCACCCCGCATTTTCTAAGTTTCATTCTAAAGTATTCTAGATCATTTGTTCATCTTACATTTCATGTTATGCTGTCTAGATAATTCATAGCTTCAATTCCATAACATTTTGATCAGATTTCATCATGCTTTTTGTCGCTTTGTTGTCCCACTAACTTGCAGGTAACAACATCAAATTCTCAGTGATGGAGGTCAAATTGGGAGAATCCGACCATCTGGGTCATCCCAAAATGGCCCCAATTACTTAACCCCTTTGTCTACAAGTGTTTTGGAGATCTCGAGGTGTGACATTGGAGCGGCATCAACTCGACGTTCTAACACAGTCGAATTTATCCCACCCGGGGACGAATAACAGTTGAAATTCATCCTGCCCAGGGATGAATTCCAGTTGAAAGTAGATTTGTCAACCTTTTCAATGGCAATGGCCCTCTGGTAATGTCCTCTGACCTTTGTCAAATTTGCAGGTCATTTAGGATCATTTCATGCATCATTTTAGTCAGTCTTAGGCATACATCTTTCACTAATTTTCAAGGAGCAAATGTTTCACGTTTGCAGCAGGTGCTACTAACGCCTTTATTGTTTCTTTGATTGCAGGAGAAGTAGCAAGAACCAAGGACTCATCAACATCAGCGACGACAACACTTTGGCTCGCCCATTTTGCATGTGGGCATGCGAAAGGAGGAAGACTAAGTCACAATTGTAACCAAGATCTATTTAACACTCCTAGCCCCTAAAAATGGAGGAGACGTCTTTGTAACCGAGGATAAGAAAATTGAATAAAAAGGGCTATGCTTTATATACATCTTTATTTCATTTTCGATTTATCTCCTTTCTTTGTTTCGTGCATTTTAAAGGCATAGGATTAAAGTGTTATATTTTGTCTTACATTGCATAGCTATAGTTTTCCTTTTATTTCTGAAATCTTGTGCTTTCAGTGGCGATCACGGTGGGACTCCGGATGCAACTCCCGCAACTTGAGCTAGAACGACAACAGTTAGAGCAATGGTATCTTCTAAATAAAGAGCACCTTCTACGCTAGAAGGATGAGTTGTTCCAACACACTATGCAGGAGAGGACTCCAACCCCTCACACGCATAAGACAAAAAATTATGAGAGGCACAACCCCCGGGTGCAAGACAAGTCTTCGTGACCTCATCAATAATCGCCCCTGATGCCTCCTAGACATGAACGAGAGGTCGCTCTTGTAACCAATGACGAGCGCCTTCCTCAGGAACCTACTCAGGTTTATGGGCCACCCTTAGAAATGCATCAAGAAGCCTCTAAGAAATCAGAGCGAGAAGAAGAGCGGGATGAACTGCCCTACCAAGGCATGGGGGGTGCTATCTGGCCACCCCTCCATAGGCCCCAAGTTCCTCAACAAGAACCAACCAAAGAGGAGGAGCTCAAATATCCCGATACATGCAAAGCGACGGAGCACTTAGAGTCAATAGAGACCAAGATTTTGGAGCTCCCAAGGCCCAAATTACATGAGGCTCCTTTTGAAGAATATCAACCTTTAACCATAGGGATACCTAATGATGCAGTCCTCCATGTCTTAGAATCTCTAGATTCTAATGAGCTGTACTCATTGGCCGAAGGTGAGGACAAAACAAAGATTGCCCACAACAATCACATGCGATAGAGTCGACATCCCATAAATATCGATGAAGCACTTCAACAGATAAACTTAATACTAGGGCATGAGTGGCATTTTAACCCACCATAGTGGGACCAAGCATTACATACACCATGTTGGGCACACAAATATCAACTTTCGTCCAAAGACCCCATAGCAAAATCAGTACTGAGGGTAGACCCTGTACTCCTATCCGTGCATAGGGCTGATCCATTCATGCCCATACCTCCAGAGCCAGATCCAAAGCACAAAGACCATCAATCTGGGGGTACCTCTATCCCCTGAAGAGCAAGCCAAAAGCTCCAAGGATTATCGCAATCGCTTGGTCAAACACAAAAGCTCCAAGGATTACCGTAATCACTTGGTCAAACCCAAAAGCCCCAAGGATTATCGCAATCACTTGGTCATCCCAAAATTCTCCAAGGATTATCGTAATTGCTTGGTCACCCCAAAAAGCTCCAAGGATTACCGTAATCGCTTGGTCAAACCCAAAAGCCCTAAGGATTATTGCAATCGCTTGGTCATCCCAAAACTCTCCAAGGATTATCGTAATCACTTGGTCAACCCAAAAAGCTCCAAGGATTATCGCAATCACTTGGTCACCCCAAAAGCTCCAAGGATTATTGCAATCGCTTGGTCAAAACCCAAAATCTCTAAGGATTATCGCAATCACTTGGTCACCCCAAAAGCTCCAAGGATTATCACAATTGCTTGGTCAAAACCCAAAAGCTCCAAGGATTATCACAATCACTTGGTCACCCTAAAATCTCCAAGGATTCTTACAATTGCTTGGTCAATCCCAAAATGCTCCAAGGATTCTCACAATCGCTTGGTCAATCCCAAAATTCTCCAAGGATTCTCGCAATCGCTTGGTCAATCCCAAAATGCTCCAAGGATTCTCGTAATCACTTGGTCAATCCCAAAACGCTCCAAGGATCTCTATAAATCACTTGGTCACCCCAAAAAGGCCCCAAAATATTCTCGAAATCCCTTGGTCACCATCAAAAAAATTCAAAAACAACAAAAATCATCAAAAAAATGCCATACATCGCATATTTGTGGTCGTACAGGTCAAAGGCACCATAGGCTATAATTGCTCTACTAGTCCATCTGGTTCCACATTGTTCCATATTATAAAAAAAAAAAAAAAAAAAAAAACAAACGCCATTTACTGCTTTTTACCACACTAAGAGTCAGTGGTCTTCTAATGTATCAAGAGTTTTCGTCTTTTAGTTGTAATTTTGCTTTCTAGCCATGTACTGTACCAATTCAAACAGATTTTATGAAGGTATAGTTCTACTTGGATCACACCTTGTTACGTAGCATCCCAACACAAATTAAAACACAAAAATTCCCAAGTTGTGCGAACGAAAGATGAAACCTGCACAATAATCTAGGTCACCGTAAGCGAAATGGTTATCTTGCTCATCCCCCTGTGCGAATGGTTCTAGAATGCTAAGAATTGATAAAAGGATGATCTCTTCCCTATTCATTCACCTTAATATACAGTGGTTTTTACCACTACCAAATCCCAATCATAGTTGGTTCCCAAAGTTGTAAGGATTCGTACTACACGTCCCTGCCAAGGATGGGTAGTCGTCCCCAAGACCTAAAAAGATCAATGCCATTCACAAAAAAAATTCCAACAAATCATCATCATAACACTTTCCATTCACCTTTGATCTCCAAGTTGTAAGGATTCGTACTATTCACCCCTAACCAGGATGGGTAGTCGTCCCCAAGGCCTAAAAGATCAATGCCCTTACTTCATAATCTCCATCATCCCCTTGGTCCCCAACGTCGTAAGTATTCGTACTATCCACCCCTAACCAGGATGGGTAGTCATCCCCAAGGCCACAAGGATCAAAGCCATTCACAAGATCAAACTCACACTGCTCAAAATACAAAATCAAGTAACAGAGGTTATCACCACTATTCAAAATCCTTGCTCAAAAAGAAAAATAAATAGTTATTTGCATCACTATATAGACGAGCAAGTTTCACAAATAATTCAGCCAATAAAACAACCTGAACTTGAATCTTTGGAATTCTTAGCATTTGAAAACCATCTAGGTGATCCTCATTACAGGTTTGGTTGACAGCCTATCTGGCAATGGTGGTATCCTACCCGCATGAAGATATGTCTGTCACATTCACTTTGCATATGTGCAGACCAATTTTTGCATAAGGATGAGCTAGCTTATGGTATCCTAGATAACATCACAGATTAATCTAACTAAATACAACAAAGGAGTTAGTGGAGCTAATTAGGTGATCCTCAGTACAGGTTCGGTTGAAAGCCCACCTAGCACTGGCGGTATCCTGACAAATACCACATAAATGAACTCAATTGCACACACAAGGATGTGAAATAGCTTGGTCAAAAATGAGTTTGATTCATACCTTGGTCAAAAGTCTTGTAAGATAAAGTACAGTCGTGGCTAGTGAGTTAAAACCGTCTGAGTCTCAGAAAGCCTTAGCTACATTTCTAAACCAACTGCGCTACTTTTCATCTTTGCAATACCATCAGAAAATACAAAAAAAGAGAAAAACCACACATTTCATACAAAGTCATCTACCACAGTAATCGCATAAAAACAAAATCACAAAGTCCTAAATAGTCTATGGTGCCCTAACCAAACAACACAAATTCATTTCATCCATTACATTTTGCATAACACATATATATCAAAAACATTTGCATTTATCATACCATATACATCCATTACCATAAGCATGCATCCATCAACATCAATCATTGTGCATAACATAAAATAATGACATATACACAAAGCAAGAAAATCAAAACAACAAAAACAACAAATAAATGCAACACACAAACAAAAAAAAAGCAATAAACATTGCCGGACACAAGTGCTCTTGCACTTAACCTCTTGGCATAGCAAAACTGATGTCGGGGTTTACATTGTCACTATCCTACTCCCTAAGAAGGCTACCTTAGCTGGACCGCTCCATGGGAAGACAGATTTTTGATAATTTCACCCCCAAACAGCATCACAAAAGGGTCAAAACCCACTCAAACCACCAAAAACAATAAAAAAAAAAAACACAAATAAACAGCAATAAGCATTGCTGGACACAAGTGCTCTTGCACTTAACCTCTTGGCATAGAAAATCAATTTCGGGGCTCAAATTGTCACTCTCCTACTTCCCCAAGAAGGCTACCATAGCCGGACCGCTCCATGGGAAGACGGGTTTTTGACGATTTCACCCCATTATGGCATCACCAAAAGGGTTTTTACCCACCAAAAATAGGTCCAAATGTTGGAAAAATTGCACATGCTTAACGATAAACCATCTAAAGGCACCCTTGTACAAGTCATCTTGAGTCAAGCGACTCATCGCTTTTCTCACGAAGGTCATTCCCTCATCAATTCGTCGCTTGAGAGGGTAGTCACACTTAGTCACCAATCAACAGACACACACCCAATCAAAGCAATGACATGCTTTCAAAGAATCATTGACAAAGACAATCACGCTCCTGCTTGGGGCAGTAAACAAGCAACAATCAAATTGATCAAACACTTGGCATTCTCGAAGCATGAACACAAGGTTCCCCTGTGGACAAAAGGTTACACCCTTTGCCTAATCATGACTGATCAATGTCCAAGATCAAGTCACACCTCACCAAAACAGGTTAATACTTGAAATCAAATTCCTTAGCTCGTCAGAAGCAAGGATTCAAGAATGCATGCCCTTTCCATGCTTGGGGCATCAAAAGTTGGTTAGGTTACTAAGAACCCTAATCATTAGTGCTTTGGTTATCTATTTTTGCTTGGCGCTGTGCCATGCACAACGCATCCCAAAAAGGGGCATCTGTAGACACCAAAACAACACCAATCCGATTATGTGATTGCAAACACTGATTGCTTTGACACACACAGCCCCTAGGGCAGCCCTTAGAGGTTAAAAAGTGGTCCTAACCACTTTCATAGCAATTTTGTAAGGTCAAGAAGCAATTTGGCACATTTAGGCACTTTGCCTAGTATTTGTCTCACCCAGGGACGAATACTAATTGGGATTCGTCTCACCCAGGGACGAATTCTGAAATCGTCTCTAGTCAATACGAATTCCAGGTTTAACGGGCAAAAATAAAAATTCCGCCAAGTGGTAGCCGAGGACAATCAATTATTGCCTCCTGCCGTGCATGCGTGTGTAGGTGGGTAGCTTGGCAGTTAGAGGACTGTCACAAGGGTAGTCATGGAAGCCCAAGTCAGGGAGGAGTCTCCTCCCTCTTGGGAAGGCATGGCCACCACATGGCATCCTTGCATGCCCCTCCAAAGAGACCCCATGGGTCTATAAAATGGTGGAATTTCCCACCCAAATGAGGAGAAGTTGGAGGCATTTTCAAGCAACGAAGTGCTGCCAAATTGAACACCCTATTGCATCCTTTTTTGATTCACCCTTTCACATCCATTAATCTCTTTCGCAAGAGAGGTTATTGGGTGGCTTTTGGAAGCGTGGACCCAAACCCAAACCCAAAATTTGACCACCTTAATCCACCAATTTTCCAACAACCCATCCCAAGAGATTTTGGGCCCATCCTTAGTGGATTGGCGTCAAAATCAAGTTCTAACAGGGGCGGCCCGCTTGGGCACCCCACACTTTTTGTTAGTTTTAAGTTTCATTCTAATTTGCTTTCTATCATTTATCCATTTCATATTACACTCTATGCTATTTAGATAGTTTTCAATTTTGATTTCAGAATACATTTATCAAATATTATCATGCTTTGTCGATTTTGTGGCCCTCACTAACTTGCAGGTGGCGACGTTGAATTCCCATGGATAGAGGCCAAATTGGGAGAATCCGACCATCTGGGTCATCCCAAAATGGCCCCAATTACTTAACCCCTTTGTCTGCAGTTGTTTTGGAGGTCTCAAGGCTCGACATTTAGATGGCAGCAACTCGGATTTTCATCACAGGCGAATTCGTCCCACCCAGGGATGAATTACAGTCGAAATTTGTCCTGCCCAGGGACGAATTCCAGTTGAAAGTAGATTGGTTGACTGTTTCAATGGCAGTGGCCCTCTGGTAATGTCTTCAGACCTCTGTCATATTTGCAGGTCATTTAGGATCACTTCATGCATCAATTTTAGTCAGTCTTAGGCATACATCTTTCACTAGTTTCAAGGAACAAATGTTTCACATTTTGCAGCAGGTGCTACTAATGCCTTTATTGTTTCTTTTATTGCAGGAGAAGTAGCAAGAAATGAGGATTCATCAGCATAAGCGACGACAACACTTTGGCCTGCCCATTTCAAATGTGGGCATGCGAAAGGAGTATTGATCACGATTGTAACCAAAACATGCTAACACTCCTAGCCCCTAAAAGGGGAGGAGATGGATTGTAACTGAGTTTGGAATTAATATAAAAGGGCTATGCTCCTGCTTTATCTTTATGTTTTGTCTTGATTTGATTACGTTCATCCTATTTCATGCATCAAGTTAGTTTTTGTTTATACTGCATCTCAATACTGTTTTTCTTTCGAAATCTCATGCTTTCAGTGCTAACACTCCTAGCCCCTAAAAGGGGAGGAGATGGATTGTAACCGAGTTTGGAATTAATATAAAAGGGTTGTCCTCCTGCTTTCTCTTTATGTTTTGTCTTAATTTGATTACGTTCATCCTATTTCATGCATCGAGTTAGTTTTTATTTATATTAAATCTCAATACTATTTTTCTTCCGAAATCTCATGCTTTCAGTGGCGATCATGGTGGGACTCTGTCCCTTGGTTTTAAGATCAAATAACTGATCTATCTTTGTGTTTTGTGCTCGACAGGTACAAGTTTTTTTAAAGCAGACTGTTATTCATCTCTGACTGTGACGAATACGTTACTGCATCCATACATCGCATATTTGTGGTCATACAGGTCAAAGGCACCATAGGCTGTAATTGCTCTACTAGTCCATCTGGTTCCACATTCTTCCATCTTATAAAACAAAAAAAAAAAACAAACGCCATTTACTGCTTTTTACCACACTAAGAGTCAATGGTCTTCTAATGTATCAAGAGTTTTTGTCTTTCAGTTGTAATTTTGCTTTCTAGCCACGTACTGTACCAAGTCAAACAGATTTTATGAAGGTATAGTTCTACTTGGATCACACCTTGTTACGTAGCATCCCAACACAAATTAAAACACATAAAAATTCCCATGTTGTGCGAACGAAAGATGAAACCTGCACAATAATCCAGGTCACTGTAAGCAAAATGGTTATCTTGCTCATCCCCCTGTGCGAATGGTTCTAGAATGATGAGAATTGATAAAAGGACGAGCTCTTCCCTATTCTTCACCTTAATATACAGTGGTTTTTACCACTACCAAATCCCAATCATAGTTGGTTCCCAAAGTTGTAAGGATTCGTACTACATGTCCCTGCAAAGGATGGGTAGTCATCCCCAAGACCTAAAAAGATCAATGACATTCACAAACAAAATTCCAACAAATCATCGTCATAAAACTTTCCATTCACCTTTGATCTCCAAGTTGTAAGGATTCGTACTATTCGCCCCTAACCAGGATGGGTAGTCATCTCCAAGGCCTAAAATATCAATGCCCTTACTTCATAATCTCCATCATCCCCTTGGTCCCCAACGTCATAAGGATTTGTACTATCCGCCCCTAACCAGGATGGGTAGTCATCCCTAAGGCCACAAGGATCAAAATCAAGTAACAGTGGTTATCACCACTATTCAAAATCCTTGCTCAAAAAGAAAAATAAATAGAAAAATAAACAGTGATTTGCATCACTATATAGACGAGCAAGTCTCACAAATCATTCAGACCAGTAAAACAACCTTGAACTTGAATCTTTGGAATTATCGACATTCGAAAACCATCTAGGTGATCCTCATTATAGGTTTGGTTGACAACCTATCTGGCAATGGTGGTATCCTACCCGCATGATGATATGTCTGTCACATTCACTTTGCATATGTGTAGACCAATGTTTGCATAAGGATGAGCTAGCTTATGGTATCCTGGATAACACCGCATATTAATCTAACTAAATACAACAAAGGAGTTAGTGGAGTTAATTAGGTGATCCTCAGTACAGGTTCGGTTGAAAGCCCACATGGCACTTTGGTGGTATCCCGACAAATACCACATAAATGAACTCAATTGCACACACGGGGATGTGAAATAGCTTGGTCAAAAACAAGTTTGATTCATACCTTGGTCAAAAGTCTTGTAAGACAAAGTACGATCGTGGCTAGTGAGTTAAAACCGTCCGAGTCTCGGAAAGCCTTAGCTACATTTCTAAACCAAGCTGTGCTACTTTTCATCTTTGCAATACCATCAAAAAATACAAATAAAGAGAAAAACCACACGTATACATACAAAGTCATCTACCACAGCAATCACATAAAAACAAAATCACAAAGTCCTAAATAGTCTATGGTGCCCTAACCAAACAACACAAATTCATTTCATCCATTACATTTTGCATATCACATATATATCAAAAACATTTGCATTTATCATACCATATACTTCCATTACCATAAGCATGCATCCACTTTTTGTTAGTTTTGCCCGTTAAACAATGGTCCTAACCACTTTCATAGCAATTTTGTAAGGTTAAGAAGCATTTTGGCACATCGCTCAAAATACAAAATCAAGTAACAGTGGTTATCACCACTATTCAAAATCCTTGCTCAAAAAGAAAAATAAATAGAAAAATAAACGAGTGATTTGCATCACTATATAGACGAGCAAGTCTCACAAATCATTCAGCCAGTAAAACAACCTGAACTTGAATCTTTGGAATTATCAGCATTCGAAAACCATCTAGGTGATCCTCATTATAGGTTTGGTTGACAACCTATTTGGCAATGGTGGTATCCTATCCGCATGATGATATGTCTGTCACATTCACTTTGCATATGTGTAGACAAATGTTTGCATAAGGATGAGCTAGCTTATGGTATCCTGGATAACACCGCATATTAATCTAACTAAATACAACAAAGGAGTTAGTGGAGTTAATTAGGTGATCCTCAGTACAGGTTCGGTTGAAAGCCCACATGGCACTGGTGGTATCCTGACAAATACCACAAATGAACTCAATTGCACACACAGGGATGTGAAATAGCTTGGTCAAAAACAAGTTTGATTCATACCTTGGTCAAAAGTCTTGTAAGACAAAGTACAGTCGTGGCTAGTGAGTTAAAACCGTCTGAGTCTCAGAAAGCCTTAGCTACATTTCTAAACCAATTGTGCTACTTTTCATCTTTGCAATACCATCAAAAAATACAAATAAAGAGAAAAACCACACGTATACATACAAAGTCATCTACCAGACAATCACATAAAAACAAAATCACAAAGTCCTAAATAGTCTATGGTGCCCTAACCAAACAACACAAATTCATTTCATCCATTACATTTTGCATATCACATATATATCAAAAACATTTGCATTTATCATACCATATACTTCCATTACCATAAGCATGCATCCACTTTTTGTTAGTTTTGCCCGTTAAACAATGGTCCTAACCACTTTCATAGCAATTTTGTAAGGTTAAGAAGCATTTTGGCACATCGCTCAAAATACAAAATCAAGTAACAGTGGTTATCACCACTATTCAAAATCCTTGCTCAAAAAGAAAAATAAATAGAAAAATAAACAAGTGATTTGCATCACTATATAGACGAGCAAGTCTCACAAATCATTCAGCCAGTAAAACAACCTGAACTTGAATCTTTGGAATTATCAGCATTCGAAAACCATCTAGGTGATCCTCATTATAGGTTTGGTTAACAACCTATTTGGCAATGGTGGTATCCTACCCGCATGATGATATGTCTGTCACATTCACTTTGCATATGTGTAGACCAATGTTTGCATAAGGATGAGCTAGCTTATGGTATCCTGGATAACACCGCATATTAATCTAACTAAATACAACAAAGGAGTTAGTGGAGTTAATTAGGTGATCCTCAGTACAGGTTCGGTTGAAAGCCCACATGGCACTGGTGGTATCCTGACAAATACCACATAAATGAACTCAATTGCACACACAGGGATGTGAAATAGCTTGGTCAAAAACAAGTTTGATTCATACCTTGGTCAAAAGTCTTGTAAGACAAAGTACAGTCGTGGCTAGTGAGTTAAAACCGTCTGAGTCTCAGAAAGCCTTAGCTACATTTCTAAACCAACTGTGCTACTTTTCATCTTTGCAATACCATCAAAAAATACAAATAAAGAGAAAAACCACACGTATACATACAAAGTCATCTACCATGGCAATCACATAAAAACAAAATCACAAAGTCCTAAATAGTCTATGGTGCCCTAACCAAACAACACAAATTCATTTCATCCATTACATTTTGCATATCACATATATATCAAAAACATTTGCATTTATCATACCATATACTTCCATTACCATAAGCATGCATCCACTTTTTGTTAGTTTTGCCCGTTAAACAATGGTCCTAACCACTTTCATAGCAATTTTGTAAGGTTAAGAAGCATTTTGGCACATCGCTCAAAATACAAAATCAAGTAACAGTGGTTATCACCACTATTCAAAATCCTTGCTCAAAAAGAAAAATAAATAGAAAAATAAACAGTGATTTGCATCACTATATAGACGAGCAAGTCTCACAAATCATTCAGCCAGTAAAACAACCTGAACTTGAATCTTTGGAATTATCAGCATTCGAAAACCATCTAGGTGATCCTCATTATAGGTTTGGTTGACAACCTATTTGGCAATGGTGGTATCCTACCAGCATGATGATATGTCTGTCACATTCACTTTGCATATGTGTAGACCAATGTTTGCATAAGGATGAGCTAGCTTATGGTATCCTGGATAACACCGCATATTAATCTAACTAAATACAACAAAGGAGTTAGTGGAGTTAATTAGGTGATCCTCGATCTGAGTTCGATTGAAAGCCCACATGGCACTGGCGGTATCTTGACAAATACCACATAAATGAACTCAATTGCACACACAGGGATGTGAAATAGCTTGGTCAAAAACAAGTTTGATTCATACCTTGGTCAAAAGTCTTGTAAGACAAAGTACAGTCGTGGCTAGTGAGTTAAAACCGTCTGAGTCTCAGAAAGCCTTAGCTACATTTCTAAACCAACTGTGCTACTTTTCATCTTTGCAATACCATCAAAAAATACAAATAAAGAGAAAAACCACACGTATACATACAAAGTCATCTACCACAGCAATCACATAAAAACAAAATCACAAAGTCCTAAATAGTCTATGGTGCCCCTAACCAAACAACACAAATTCATTTCATCCATTACATTTTGCATATCACATATATATCAAAAACATTTGCATTTATCATACCATATACTTCCATTACCATAAGCATGCATCCACTTTTTGTTAGTTTTGCCCGTTAAACAATGGTCCTAACCACTTTCATAGCAATTTTGTAAGGTTAAGAAGCATTTTGGCACATCGCTCAAAATACAAAATCAAGTAACAGTGGTTATCACCACTATTCAAAATCCTTGCTCAAAAAGAAAAATAAATAGAAAAATAAACAGTGATTTGCATCACTATATAGACGAGCAAGTCTCACAAATCATTCAGCCAGTAAAACAACCTGAACTTGAATCTTTGGAATTATCAGCATTCGAAAACCATCTAGGTGATCCTCATTATAGGTTTGGTTGACAACCTATTTGGCAATGGTGGTATCCTATCCGCATGATGATATGTCTGTCACATTCACTTTGCATATGTGTAGACCAATGTTTGCATAAGGATGAGCTAGCTTATGGTATCCTGGATAACACCGCATATTAATCTAACTAAATACAACAAAGGAGTTAGTGGAGTTAATTAGGTGATCCTCAGTACAGGTTCGGTTGAAAGCCCACATGGCACTGGTGGTATCCTGAAAAATACCACATAAATGAACTCAATTGCACACACAGGGATTTGAAATAGCTTGGTCAAAAACAAGTTTGATTCATACCTTGGTCAAAAGTCTTGTAAGACAAAGTACAGTCGTGGCTAGTGAGTTAAAACCGTCTGAGTCTCAGAAAGCCTTAGCTACATTTCTAAACCAACTGTGCTACTTTTCATCTTTGCAATACCATCAAAAAATACAAATAAAGAGAAAAACCACACGTATACATACAAAGTCATCTACCACAACAATCACATAAAAACAAAATCACAAAGTCCTAAATAGTCTATGGTGCCCTAACCAAACAACACAAATTCATTTCATCCATTACATTTTGCATATCACATATATATCAAAAACATTTGCATTTATCATACCATATACTTCCATTACCATAAGCATGCATCCATCAACATCAATCATTGTGCATAACATAAAATAATGACATATACACAAAGCAAGAAAATCAAAACAACAAAAACAGCAAATAAATGCAACACACAAACAAAAAAAAAGCAATAAACATTGCCAGACACAAGTGCTCTTGCACTTAACCTCTTGGCATAGCAAAACTGATGTTGGGGTTTACATTGTCACTATCCTACTCCCTAAGAAGGCTACCTTAGCCGGACCGCTCCATGGGAAGACAAATTTTTGATAATTTCAGCCCCAAACGACATCACAAAAGGGTCAAAACCCACTCAAACCACCAAAACAACAAAAAAAAAAAAAAAACACAAACAAACAGCAATAAGCATTACCGAACACAAGTGCTCTTACACTTAACCTCTTGGCGTAGAAAATCGATGTTGGGGCTCAAATTGTCACTCTCCTACTTCCCCAAGAAGGCTACTATAGCTGGAACACTCCATGGGAAGATGGGATTTTGACGATTTCACCCCATTATGGTATCACCAAAAGGGTTTTTACCCACCAAAAATAGGTCCAAATGTTGGAAAAATTGCACATGCTTAACGATAAACCATCTAAAGGCACCCTTGCACAAGTCATCTTGGGTAAAGCAAATCATCGCTTTTCTCACGAAGGTCATTCCCTCATCGATTCATCGCTTGAGGGGGTAGTCACACTTAGTCGCCAATCAACAAACACACACCCAATCAAAGCAATGACATGCATTCAAATAATCATTAACAAAGACAATCACGCTCCTGCTTGGGGCAGTAAACAAGCAACAATCAAATTGATCAAACACTTGACATTCCCGAAGCATGAACACAAGGTTCCCCTGTAGACAAAAGGTTACACCCTTTGCCTAATCATGACTGATCAATGTCCAAGCTCAAGTCACACCTCACCAAAATAGGTTAATACTTGAAATCAAATTCCTTAGCTCGTCAGAAGCAAAGATTCAAGAATGCATGCCCTTTCCATGCTTGGGGCATCAAAAGTTGGTTAGGTTACTAAGAACCCTAATCATTAGTGCTTTGGTTATCTATTTTTGCTCGGCGCTGCGCCATGCACAGCGCATCCCAAAAAGGGGCATCTATAGACACCAAAATAGCACCAATCCAATTATGTGATTGCAAACACTAATCGCTTTGACACACACCGCCTCTAGGGCAGCCCTCAAAGGTTAAACAATGGTCCTAACCACTTTCATAGCAATTTTGTAAGGTTAAGAAGCATTTTGGCACATTCAGGCACTTTGCCTAGTATTCGTCTCACCCAGGGACGAATACTAACTGGGATTCGTCTCACCCAGGGACAAATTCTGAAATTGTCTCTGGTCAAGACAAATTCCAGGTTTAACGAGAAAAAAGAAAAATGCCACCAAGTGGCAGTCGAGGACAGTCAATTATTGCCTCTTGTCGTGCATGCGCATGTAGGTGGGTAGCTTGGCAGTTAGAGGACTGTCACAAGGGCAGTCATGGAATCCCAAGTCAGCGAGGAGTCTCCTCCCTCTTGGGAAGGCATGGCCACCACATGGCATCCCTGCATGCCCCTCCAAAGACACCCCATGGTTCTATAAAATGGTGGAATTTCCCACCCAAATGAGGAGAAGTTGGAGGCATTTTCAAGCAACGAAGTGCTGCCAAATTGAACACCCTATTGCACCCTTTTTTGATTCACCCTTTCACATCCATTAATCTCTTTCGCAAGAGAGGTTATTGGGTGGCTTTTGGAAGTGTGGATCCAAACCCAAACCCAACATTTGACCACCTTAATCCACCAATTTTCCGACAACCCATCCCAAGAGATTTTGGGCCCATCCCTAGTGGATTGGCGTCAAAATCAAGTTCTAACGGGGGCGGCCCGCTTGGGCACCCCACACTTTTTGTTAGTTTTAAGTTTCATTCTAATTTGCTTTTTGTCATTTATTCATTTCATATTACACTCTATGCTATTTAGATAGTTTTCAATTTTGATTTCAGAATACATTTATCAAATATTATTATGCTTTGTCGATTTTGTGGCCCTAACTAACTTACAGGTGGCGATGTTGAATTCCCATGGATAGAGGCCAAATTGGGAGAATCCGACCATCTAGGTCGTCCCAAAATTGCCCCAATTACTTAACCCATTTGTCTGCAATTGTTTTGGAGGTCTCGAGGATCGACATTTAGACCGCAGCAACTCGGCTTTTCATCACAGGTGAATTCGTCCCACCCAGGGACGAATTACAGTTGAAATTCGTCCTGCCCAGGGACGAATTCCAGTTGAAAGTAGATTGGCTAACTATTTCAATGGCAGTGGCCCTCTGGTAATGTCTTAGGACCTCTGTCAGATTTGCAGGTCATTTAGGATCACTTCATGCATCAATTTTAGTCAGTCTTAGGCATACATCTTTCACTAGTTTCAAGGAACAAATGTTTCACGTTTTGCAAGAGGTGCTACTAATGCCTTTATTGTTTCTTTGATTGTAGGAGAAGTAGCAAGAAGCGAGGATTCATCAGCATAAGCGACGAAAACACTTTGGCCCACCCATTTCAAATGTGGGCATGCGGAAGAAGGAGTATTGATCACGATTGTAACCAAAACATGCTAACACTCCTAGCCCCTAAAAGGGGAGGAGATGGATTGTAACCGAGTTTGGAATTAATATAAAAGGGCTGTGCTCCTGCTTTCTCTTTATGTTTTGTCTTGATTTGATTACGTTCGTCCTATTTCATGCATCAAGTTAGTTTTTTTTTATACTACATCTCAATACTGTTTTTCTTCCAGAATCTCATGCTTTCAGTGGCGATACTGAAAGCACGAGATTCCGAAAATAAAAGGAAAACTATAGCTATGCAATGTAAGACAAAATATAACGCTTTAATCCTATGCCTTTAAAATGCACGAAACAAAGAAAGGAGATAAATCAAAAATGAAAGAAATATGTATGGAAAGCACAACCCTTTTTATTCAATTTTCTTATCCTCGGTTACAAAGACGTCTCCTCCCTTTTTAGGGGCTAGGAGCGTTAAATAGATCTTGGTTACAATTGTGACTTAGTCTTCCTCCTTCCGCATGCCCACATGCAAAATGGGCGGGCCAAAGTGTTGCCGCCGCTGATGTTGATGAGTCCTTGGTTCTTGCTACTTCTCCTGCGATCAAAGAAACAATAAAGGCGTTAGTAGCACCTGCTGCAAACGTGAAACATTTGTTCCTTGAAATTAGTGAAAGATGTATGCCTAAGACTGACTAAAATGATGCATGAAATGATCCTAAATGACCTGCAAATATGACAGAGGTCAGAAGACATTACCAGAGGGCCACTGCCATTGAAACAGTCGGCCAATCTACTTTCAACTGGAATTCGTCCCTGGGCAGGATGAATTTCGACTGTTATTCATCCTCGGGTGGGACGAATTCGACTGTGTTAGAACGTCGAGTTGATGCCGCTCCAATGTCACACCTCGGGATCTCCAAAACACCTGCAGACAAAGGGGTTAAGTAATTGGGGCCATTTTGGGATGACCCAGATGGTCGGATTCTCCCAATTTGACCTCCATCATCGAGAATTTGATGTTGTTACCTGCAAGTTAGTGGGACAACAAAGCGACAAAAAGCATGATGAAATCTGATCAAAACGTTATGGAATTGAAGCTATGAATTATCTAGACAACATAACATGAAATGCAAGATGAACAAATGATCTAGAATACTTTAGAATGAAACTTAGAAAATGCGGGGTGCCCGAGTGGGCCTCCCACCGTTGGCACTTGATTTCAGCGCCAATCCACTAGGGATGGGCCCAAAACCTCTTAGGATTGTGTTGTCGGCAAATTGGTGGATTCAATGGGGTCAAATGTTGGGTTTGGGTTCGGATCCACGCTTCCAAAAGCCACCCAATAACCTCTCTTGCGAAAGAGATTAATGGATGTGAAAAGGTGAATCGAAAAAGGATGCAATAGGGTGTTCAATTTGGCAGCACTTCGTTGCTTGAAAATGCCTCCAACTTGTTCTTTTTTGGGTGGGAAAGTCCACCATTTTATAGACCCATGGGGTCTCTTTGGAGGGGCATGCAGGGATGCCATGTGGCGGCCATGCCTTCCCAAGAGGGAGGAGACTCCTCCCTGACTTGGGCTTCCATGACTACCCTTGTGACAGTCCTCTAACTGCCAACCTACCCACCTACACGCGCATGCACGACAGGAGGCAATAATTGACTGTCCTCGGCTGCCACTTGGCGACATTTTTCTTTTTGCCCGTTAAACTTGGAATTCATCCTGACTAGAGACGATTTCAGAATTCGTCCCTGGGTGAGACGAATCCCAGTTAGTATTCGTCCCTGGGTGAGACGAATACTGGGCAAAGTGCCTGAATGTGCCAAATTGCTTCTTGACCTTACAAAATTGCTATGAAAGTGGTTAGGACCACTGTTTAACCTCTGAGGGCTGCCCTAGGGGCTGTGTGTGTCAAAGCGATCAGTGTTTGCAGTCACATAATCGGATTGGTGCCATTTTGGTGTCTACAGATGCCCCTTTTTGGGATGCGTTGTGCATGGCGCAGCGTCGAGCAAAAATAGATAACCAAAGCACTAATGATTAGGGTTTCTTGGTAACCTAACCAAATTTTGATGCCCCAAGCATGGAAAGGGCATGCATTCTTGAATCCTTGCTTCTGACGAGCTAAGGAATTTGATTTCAAGTGTTAACCTATTTTGGTGAGGTGTGACTTGAGCTTGGACATTGATCAGTCATGATTAGGCAAAGGGCGCAACCTTTTGTCCACAGGGGAACCTTGTGTTCATGCTTCGGGAATGCCAAGTGTTTGATCAATTTGTGATAATTGCTTGTTTACTGCCCCAAGCAGGAGCGTGATTGTCTTTGTCAATGATTCTTTGAATGCATGTCATTGCCTTGATTGGGTGTGTGTTTGTTGATTGGTGACTAAGTGTGACTACCCCCTCAAGCGACGAATCGATGAGGGAATGACCTTCATGAGAAAAGCGACGAGTTGCTTGACCCAAGATGACTTGTGCAAGGGTGCCTTTAGATGGTTTATCGTTAAGCATGTGCAATTTTTTCAACATTTAGACCTGTTTTTGGTGGGTGGTGACCCTTTTGGTGATGCCATAATGGGGTGAAAGTGTCAAAAGTTCATCTTCCCGTGGAGCGGTCCGGCTATGGTAGCCTTCTTGGGGAAGTAGGAGAGTGACAATTTGAGCCCCGACATCGATTTTCTATGCCAAGAGGTTAAGTGCAAGAGCACTTGTGTCCGGCAATGCTTATTGCTGTTTGTTTGTGTTGCATTTTTTCTTTTTTTTTTTTGTTATTTTTATTGTATTTGGTGGTTTGTTGTTTTATTGTTTTTGAGTGGGTTTTGACCCAGTTTGGGATGTCGTTTGGGGGTGAAATTGTCGACAATCCGTCTTCCCGTGGAGCGGTCCGGCTATGGTAGCCTTCTTAGGGAGTAGGATAACGACAATGTAGACCCCGACATCAGTTTTCTATGCCATTGAATGTCAGGCGCAAAGGTGCCTTTGTTCGGCACTTTTATTGTTGTTTGTTTGTGTTGCATTTTTGTTGTTTTTGTTTTTTTTTTTTTTGATGGTATTGCAAGGATGAAAAGTAGCGCAGTTGGTTTAGAAATGTAGCTAAGGTTTTCCGAGACTCAGACGGTTTTAACTCACTAGCCATGATCGTACTTTATCTTACAAGACTTTTGGACAAGGTATGAATCGGACTTGTTTTTGACCAAGCTATTTCACATCCTTGTGTGTGCAATTGAGTTCATTTATGTGGTATTTGTCAGGATACCGCCAGTGCAGATGGGCTTTCAACCGAACTCATATCGAGGATCACCTAATTAGCTCCACTAACTCCTTTGTTGTATTTAGTCGATTAATCTGCGGTGTTATCTAGGATACCATAAGCTAGCTCATCCACATGCAAACATTGATCTGTACATAAGTTAATGTGATAGATATATCGTCATGCGGGAGGTTTACCGCCAGTGACCGATAGGCTATCAACCAAACCGATACTAAGGCTTGCCTCATGACCTATCGAAATGCTGAGAGTTCCAGGGATTCAAGTTCGACTCCCTTCTTTTCTTCAATTGTATTGGGATACTTGCTCCTTTGTAGTGATAAAATCACTGTTTATTTTTGTTTTATTTGTTTTTCTTTTGAGCAAGGGATTTGGATATGGAGTGACGAGAATCACTATTGTATGTGCTTTTTTGATGTATGCACTATGGGATGTCAAATTTTGGAGTTTTGACGTTTTGCAAATTTTTGATGTTTTGCAACTATTGAGAACTTTGGGATTCTTAGGGAATTGGGTAGGGAGGATGCTTGTCCTTTTGCCAACTCTCAGCATTCTTTGGGTCATTCGCACAGGGGGATGAGCAAGATAACCGTTTCGCTTATGGTGACCTGGATTACTGTGCAGGTTTCATCTTTCATTTACACAACTTGGGAATTTTTTATGTGTTTTAATTTGTGTTGGGATGCTACGTAACAAGGCGTATTTCAAGTGTAACTCTACCTTCGTAAAATCTGTCTGACTTGGTACATTACGTGGCTAGAGAGCAAAATGATGACTGAATTATGAAAACTCTTGATACATTATAAGACCACTGACTCTATTGTGGTAAACAACAGTAAATGGCATTTGTTTGTTGTTTTGTAAAATGGAAAAGTGTGGAACAAGATGGACTAGCAGAGTAATTATAGCCTATGGTGCCTTTGACCTGTATGACCACAAATATGCAATGTATGGGTGCGATGCTTAATGCAGCTACATTTTTTTTTTTTTTTTTGATGGATTGATTTTTGTGAATATGAAGATGAGATGCGAGAAGAGCTCTCTATTGATGAATTTGAGCATGCCTAGAAATGAGATGCAAATTTTTGTTGTTTTTGATGATTTTTGATTTTTGACTTTTCTTATTTTTGACCAAGCGATTGTGGAAATCCTTGGAGCATTTTTGGGGTTTGACCAAGCGATTGCAAGAATCCTTGGAGCATTTTGGGATTGACAAAGCGATTTAGGAATCCTTAGAGCTTTTGGGGTGACCAAGTGATTGTGATAATCTTGGAGCTTTTGGGGTGACCAAGTGATTGCGATAATCCTTGGAGCTTTTGGGTTTTGACCAAGCGATTGCGATAATCCTTGGAGCTTTTGGGATTGACCAAGCGATTGCGATAATCCTTGGAGCTTTTGGGGTTGACCAAGCGATTACGATAATCCTTGGAGCTTTTGGGGTGACCAAGCGATTGCGATAATCCTTGGAGCTTTTTGGGTTTTGACCAAGCGATTGCGATAATCCTTGGAGCTTTTTGGGTTTTGACCAAGCGATTGCGATAATCCTTGGAGCTTTTTGGGTGACCAAGTGATTGCGATAATCCTTGGAGCTTTTGGGGTGACCAAGTGATTGCGATAATCCTTGGAGCTTTTGGGGTGACCAAGCGATTACGATAATCCTTGGAGCATTTTGGGATGACCAAGCGATTGCGATAATCCTTGGGGCTTTTGGGTTTGACCAAGCGATTGTGGTAATCCTTGGAGCTTTTGGCTTGCTCTTCAGGGGATAGAGGTACCCCCAGCTTGATGGTCTTTGCGCTCTAGATCTGGCTCTAGAGGTATGGGCATGAATGGATCGGCCCTATGCATGGATAGGAGGACAGGGTCCACCCTCGGCACTGATATTGCTATGGGGTCTCTGGGTAGAAGTTGATCTTTGTATGCCCAACATGGCGGATGTAACGCTTGGTCCCATTGCGGTGGGTTAACGTGCCACTCATGCCCTAGTATTATGTTTATCTATTGAATTGCTTCATCGATATTTATGGGATGTCGATGCTGTCGCATGTGATTGCTGTGGGCAATCTCTATTTTATCCTCACCTTCGGCCAGTGAGTACGACTCATCAAAATCTAGAGATTCTAAGACATGGAGGACTGCATCATCAGGTAGCCCTATGGTTAAAGGTTGATCCTCTTCGAAAGGAGCCTCATGTAAGTTGGGCCTTGGGAGCTCCAAAATCTTGGTCTCTATCGACTCTAAGTGCTCTAGCGCTTTGCATGTATCGAGATATTTGAGCTCCTCCTCTTTGGTTGGTTCTTGTTGAGGAACTTGGGGCCTATGGAGGGGTGGCCAGATAGCACCCCCCATGCCTTGGTAGGGCTTTTCATCCCGCTCTTCTTCTCGCTCTGATTCCTCAGAGGCTTCTTGATGAATTTCTAAGGGTGGCCCATAAACTTGAGTGGGTTCCTGAGGAAGGCGCCCATCATTGGTTATAGGAGTAGCCTCCCGCTCATGTCTAGGAGGCATCGAGGGTGGTGCTCGATAAGGTCGCAGAGACTTGTCTCGCACCCAGGGGTTGTGCCTCTCATAATGTTTTGTCTTATGCATGTGAGGGGTTGGAGTCTTCTCCTGCATAGTGTGTTGGAACAACTCATCCTTCTGGCGGTGAAGGTGCTCTTTATTTAGAAGATACCATTGCTCTAACTGTTGTCGTTCTAGCTCAAGTTGCGTGAGTTGCATCCGATGTGCGAAATGCTCGATAGATTCTAAGATAGTTGGTCCTACCGCCTCATGTCTAGAAGGCTTAGATGCCTCTCTTAGATATCTATCTCGGTCATAGTGATCCAAGATCTCTATAGGCTACCTCCCTCTGTTGGGGGTAGTGGCATTTATCCGAGGCTCTGGCCTCAGTAGGTGATCCTGATAGCTAGCATTTACGGAGGCGTCTTGCTCCCATGATGTATATTACTCTTGAGGAAGGTAAGGGTTTTCCTCATGCTCTATTTCATAAGTGAAAAATGGACGGGCAGAGTTGGCTCGCCCTACCTGAGGAGCCTTGTGCTCTGGATTTGTCCTTGTAGTCCTGACAACTAGAGGGGGTGAAGGAGGGATAGTGTAATCATGTGGTTCCTCTCGTCGAACCCTATGTTGACCTAGCGCTTCATCGCACGGTGACCACTCATAGCGAGCATCTAAGGGAGCTCTCCTATGGATATACCCCTCATGGAAGGGTGTGTGTTGGGTGCTATGCTGAACCGAAGTGCTCCTAGAAGGGGTGCCCCTATAGTCCTTATCCGTTAAGGTGTGGAGGGGTCTGCCTTGTGTGTCAGGCCACCAAGGTGGTATGACCAAATCCTTGGGGCTATATCGGAGGTGACTTGTGCCTCCTTGGATATTCCCCATAGCGTTTTCCCGTGATTGGGCTTGGCTATGGGTGAGCACCATGACGATGTCTCTCTAAAAAACCCTAAAAATTGAAATGAGTCAGATGGGGCCCAAAATTGGGGTGTGCATCCTTCTTACCATAGATAAGACAAAAATGAAGTTTCAAGTCCTAACTCTAAATACATTAGGAGATATTGACCTCCGAACAGCTCAAAAAGCGTAAAAAATTAGGTTATCAAATTTAAAACCTAATTTTGGGGCACTAGATGATGGAATTTGGCCTCGAAAACTGACTTTTTTGGACAAATAGAATTCCATGGAGTTATATTTGTTTAAAATTATCCCAACTAACTCCCTGTAAAATTTCGCGTCAATCGAAGCTACGGTTGAGAAGTTATGGCCCCGACAAGATGCACTAAAATTTAGGGAAAAATATAAGATTTCCCATATTTTGTTGGATGCTCCTGCATCACTTATGGGCACCTTTGGGGTGCTCTTGGGTTGACCAAAGGGTTCATGGACACCTTTGGGGCCTTTTGGGGATGACCAAGCGATTGCGGGAATCCTTGGAGCTTTTTGGAGCGAGTGACAAAATGCATAGATTTTTATCTTTTGTTTATGATTTTTCTGATTTTTTTTTTTGTTACACTAAGAAAAAATGAACACACACATACACAAACAGTGATTATCTCTTTTAAATATTAATGGTGTGTCCTAAACTGGTTTAGTGCATTTTGATGTTTTTGTTTTGTTTTTGAAAGTTTTGAAGAACGTTTAAATGCAGAATGTTGGCTCATATGACTCTTTTTTCTTTCTCTCCCTTTTTTTTTTTTTTTGTTGGGCCCTTTTTCCCCCCTCTTTTTTCCCCCCCCGGGGGGGGGGGAAAAGGGGGGGGGGGGGGGGGGGGGGGGGGGGAAAAAAGGGGGGGGAAGGGGGGTTTTTCTGTTAATGACACCTACCATAGAAGACTTATCCTCGCGTGCATGGGAATCACCCCAATGACACTCGGTCAGCTTTCATCAGGATTTACGCCTAACAACAGTGACAATCAGGGAAATGGATGCAAAGTCAAGCCAAGGTGGTGATGAACCCACCGTTGGTCTTGCTCAAGGGTTGGGGTCTTACGACCAGCTCCTTGGTTAAAAACGTGCCACGTGATGTGTGTGTGGTTTATTTTACTTAAAATTGAAACATGCAAGCAACCACTATTTTCCTTAAGCACGCAAGAATTGACAGAAAGTGAAAGCAAAAAATCAGAAAATGACAAAGACAGTTTTGGAACCCTTACCTCTTTCTGCCTAGACTTGTTGTTTCTGATCCTCGGCTCTAAAAATTTATAGATAGAAATTCGTCCCTCTGTGAGACGAATTACAGAACAGAATTCGTCCCTACCAGAGATGAATTTGAATTTGTCTCAGGGTCAGACGAATTACAGTAAAGTATTCATCACAGTCAGAGACGAATAACAGTCTACTTTAAAAAAATTGTACCTGTCAAGCACAAAACATAGAAATGGATCAGTTACTTGATCTTAAAAACTAGGGGACAGGGTCCCACCGTGATCGCCACTGAAAGCATGAGATTCTAAAAGAAAAATAGTATTGAGATGCAGTATAAACAAAAACTAACTCGATGCATGAAATAGGACAAACGAAAGGAGATCAAGACAAAACATGAAGAGAAAGTATGGAAAGCACAACCCTTTTATATTCAATTTTCTTATCCTCGGTTACAATCCATCTCCTCCCTTTTTAGGGGCTAGGAGTGTTAGCATAGTTTTTGGTTACAATCGTGATCAATATTCCTCCTTTTGCATGCCCACATTTGAAATGGGCGGGCCAAAGTGTTGCCGCCGCTTATGTTGATGAGTCCTTGCTTCTTGCTACTTCTCCTACAATCAAAGAAACAATAAAGGCGTTAGTAGCACCTGCTGCAAAACGTGAAACATTTGTTCCTTGAAACTAGTGAAAGATGTATGCCTAAGACTGACTAAAATTGATGCATGAAGTGATCCTAAATGACCTGCAAATCTGACAGAGGTCCGAAGACATTACCAGAGGGCCACTGCCATTGAAACAATCGGCCAATCTACTTTCAACTAGAATTCATCCCTGGGCGGGACGAATTCGCCTGTGATGAAAAGCCGAGTTGCTGCCGTCTAAATGTCGAGCCTCGAGACCTCCAAAACACCTGCAGACAAAGGGGTTAAGTAATTGGGGCCATTTTGGGACGACCCAGATGGTCGGATTCTCCCAATTTGACCTCCATCCATAGGAATTTGATGTTGTTACCTGCAAGTTAGTGGGACAAAAAAGTGACAAAAAGCATGATGAAATCTGATCAAAATGTATTATGGAATTGAAGCTATGAATTATCTAGACAACATAGAGTACATGAAATGCAAGATGACAAAAGTTAGAAAACTTTAGAATGAAACTTAGAAATAAAAAGTGCGGGGTGCCTGAGTGGGCCTCCCCCCATTGGCACTTGATTTCGGCGCCAATCCACTAGGGATGGGCCCAAAATCTCTTAGGATTGTGTTGTCGACAAATTGGTGGATTAAGGTGGTCAAATGTTGGGTTTGGGTTTGGATCCATGCTTCCAAAAGCCACCCAATAACCTCTCTTGCGAAAGAGATTAATGGATGTGAAAGGGTGAATAAAAAAAGGGTGCAATAGGGTGTTCAATTTGGTAGCACTTTGTTGCTTGAAAATGCCTCCAACTTCTCCTCATTTGGGTGGGAAAGTCCACCATTTTATAGACCCATGGGGTCTCTTTGGAGGGGCATGCAGGGATGCCATGTGGCGGCCATGCCTTCCCAAGAGGGAGGAGACTCCTCCCTGACTTGGGCTTCCATGACTGCCCTTGTGACAGTCCTCTAACTGCCAACCTACCCACCTACATGCGCATGCACGGTAGGAGGCAATAATTGACTGTCCTCGGCTGCCACTTGGTGGCATTTTTCTTTTTGCCCGTTAAACCTAGAATTCGTCCTGACCAGAGATGATTTCAGAATTCGTCCCTGGGTGAGATGAATCCCAGTTAGTATTCGTCCCTGGGTGAGACGAATACTAGGCAAAGTTCCTGAATGTGCCAAATTGCTTCTTGACCTTACAAAATTGCTATGAAAGTGGTTAGGACCACTGTTTAACCTCTGAGGGCTGCCCTAGGGGCTGTGTGTGTCAAAGCGATCAGTGTTTGCAATCACATAATAGGATTGGTGCTATTTTGGTGTCTACACCACGAAGTGCTACCGATATTTGCTCTCACCTTTTGCCCTTCTATTTTCCCTTGGAAACCTCGTCAATCGAAGGCTTTTTCAAGGCATTACCAAATACGTTCATCCTTTTCAAAATCCAACAATTAATGAGTTAATTTACCAAATTTGGCAACACCCCTAGTAGGATTCTAGACCAGATCCAAGTGGAATTGGTGGCAAAAAACCTAGATATCTTTCAACATCCCTTACCTTAGCATGTAAAGAAGCATTAAATCAAGTAGATCATCATAATGTTCCTCATCCAAATCGATATGTAGGAACCATTAGTATCTTTTTACCACAACAATATTTGCAAACATCTTTATTTGTGGTCACAACTGGACTAATACAATATTTTCAATCATCTTTGGAATATAATAAAAGTAATACATAAAGTGAGACATAAAGTGAAACAGAGAGTGAACTAGAGATTGCCTCAAATAGTTTTGAGTATGAATCAGATCAATTCACTCATATCACATATTTATTAGTTCTAGAAGAACCATTTCCAAGAAGAATAACTACTAGACCATCAGCTCAATAGTGGCTTTAAAATAAACAAGTAAAAAATGCTAAACCCCATATTGGTAATCCTCGACATAGAAACATTGTGGGCACCATTGGGGTTGTCACAAGACAACAAGCACAAGTTCAAAATTCTCAACCACAAAGTCAAAATGAAAAATCAGCTTCTTTTGTATTGATAACTCCCACTAAGGGAAATAATGCATTAAGTTCACAACAAAGATCTCCATATGACATTAATGAACAATTAGCTACCATCACAGTGAGAATTTCTCTTTTGGACCTCTTAAGAACTTCCTCCATACATAGGGAAGAATTGATGAGAACTTTAAGCAAGATGATGGTACCTAAATATATTAACCTAATGTTGTGGTGAATATTGTGACTTTGGATGAAACAAATTTCATAGATTTTCATGACAAAAATATTCCTCCTCAAAGTATGTATAGAGATAATCCTTTATACATTATAGCATTTATTGGATATGTAGGAGTCAAAAGAGTTCTAATTGACAATAGATCATCTTTAAATATTTGCACATATGATTTCTTTCAAAGATTTGGATTTAAAAAAAAAGAAGATATGAAAAATACTGAAATGATTATTAAAGCATTTAATGATGAAAGTCAAGAAACATGTGGAGTAATAACGATCCCATTGTAAGTTGGCCCATGAATTTTAGATATGACTGTGTTTTTTATACCTTGTTTGCATTGTACAACATTATTCTAGGTTGACCTTGGATTAACGCAATGAGAGAAGTACCTTCTACATTACATCAATATGTCAAATTTGAGTTTAAAAATCAATTAGTCATCATCCATGGTGATCCTAGGCCATTTGATGTATGTGATATGGTGGATCCTATAGGGGTTCCATTATGTCCTACTATGTCTTCTACTCATCCTATTCCACCGTCATCATCAAGACCTTCTAAATCTAAATCATCATCATTAAAAGTATGTTCTAAATCACCAACATCAACAAATTCTAAATCATTATCATCATCATATTCTGAGCCCATATCTAATCCATTTTCTAAATCCACATTATCAAATCCACATCTTGAGTCTACAATGTTTAAATTCATAGCATCTAAAGAACCATTTAAGGAGGATAGTCCATATACTTCATATGCTCTTTTGGATGAAGTATTATCGGACTTATATTCAGTACTTGCAAATACAAAAGAAGTTAATTTTGCTACTCAAGATTCCTTGGTGTTATCTAAGTTATCTCCATATCCTCGAACCTTGGGCTTGCCAAATAAGAGAAGCATCTTCCATATTTGAAGTTGTGCCTTTGTGTATGCGGGGTATTATTGGGGTAAAATTAAAATTGTAAAAGTTACAATTGATCGGGATGGATTTTTTAAGTGTTATTTTTTTGATGGATATATAAAATCAAAACCAATGGTGTGTAATATGGCTTATAGAGGTAAAGATTTAGGACCTCATGAAAATGGTATGAAAGAACCTTTAGAAGTTGAATATTGGCCTACCCGATGTGGTCTTGGCTATATTCCCACAAAAACAGAACCATTCCCATATGAAGATGATTATCACCTTATAACATATCAAGAATATATGGAATAAAAAGAGCTCTATAAAAATACACATACTTGCAATATGTTAACTATAGCTTATCCAGAATTGATTGCTTCTTCAGATGAATGTTTGGAAGGCGATATCTTTCATGATATGTCTCTTGATGAAGTTTTAAGGAATAAATTCTTCTTTGATGGATATATGTCATGTATAGCACATGTTGAAGCAACTACTCCTTGAGAAGAACTAGCCAAATGCACATTAGAAGAATTACAAGAAATGGGTGTATCACCCGCACCACCCAAATTTGCTAGAGACTTAAAATTGTTGTTGGAGATACTTTAAAAGTTAATATCAGAACAGAAGAGAACCCTCACCTAGTCAAAATTGGATCAAAATTAAGTGAAGAAAAACAAAGCTATGTATTGAATTTCTCACAAAATATGTTGATGTTTTCGCTTGGACATACGTAGATATGCCAGGCCTAGATTCTTCTGTAGTTATGCACCATATAGTAGTGCACCCTGATGCTAAACCTATAAAACAAAAACTTAGAAAAATGCATCCTAAAGTAGCACTACTAGTCAAAAGTGAATTAGAAAAGCTTTTGAATGTAATTTTTATACAAGCTATTGACTATTCTGAGTGGATATCAAACACTGTTCCAGTAACTAAGAAAGAAGCTACTAAGATTAGAGTTTGTATTGATTTTAGAGACATAAATGTTGCATGCCCTAAATATTATTTCCCCTCCTTAATATGGATTAGATCATAGATTTCACAACTGGGAGTGGGATGCTATCCCTCATGGACAGTTTTCCAAGATACAACCAAATCAAAATAGCTCCTGAAGACAAATCTAAAACAACCTTTACTACCCCTTGGGGGACATTTTGTTGGACAGCAATGCCCTTTGGGCTAAAAAATGTAGGTTCAAATTATTAGAGAGCCATGACATATATTTTTCATGATATGATGTATGATATTTTGCATGATTATGTAGATGATATTATAGCTCGTTCAACAAAAGAATATGATCACATTAATGATTTAAGAAAAGTATTTAATTGACTAAGAGAATATCTGATACGTTTAAATCCAGAAAAATGTGTGTTTGGAGTTAAATCAAGAAAATTATTGGGGGTTATTGTTTCTATGTGTGGTATATAAGTAGATCATCTTAAAATTAAAGCTATCCTTGATATTCCACCTCCTACAAACATATCAGAGTTAAGAAGTTTACAAGGAAAACTTCAATCTATTTGTCGCTTCGTTGATAAATTGGTGGATAAAACATGACATTTTCTTAAATTACTTAAGAAGAATATTCCATTTAATTGGGATAAAGAATGTCAAGAAGCTTTTGAGAGTATTAAACAATATCTTCTTACTCCTCCAGTGCTTGTTACTCCTAGACCAGATCATCCATTTATTTTATATATTTTTGCTTCAGAACTTGCACTAGGAGTTATGTTGTCTCAAATTGATGATGAAAAGAAAGAACGAGCCACATAATATATAAGAAAAACTTTAATAAGTTATGAAACCCAATATAATCCATTGGAAAAACTTTATTTAGTGGTTGTGTTTTCTACGCAAAAGTTGCATCATTACATGCTTAGTCAAAAAACATGTGTTATTGCTAAGTCTGATCCATTAAGGTACTTTATGAGTAGACCTTATTTGTCAGGACACACATCTAAGTTGGTTCTTGCTCTTAGTGAGTTTGAACTCACATTTATCGACCAAAAATCTATTAAAGTCCAAGTTATAGTTGATCAGTTAGTTTCTTCACCTTTAGAGTCTACTCACCCTATGAACATTGAATTTCTTGATGAGTGCCTTAATCTAGAAGAAGATCATTCAGAGACATGGTCTTTGTATTTTTATGGAGCTAGATGTATGAGTGGTGTAGGAACCGGTATAATATTGAAATATCCCCAAAAGCACCTTATACCTTTATCTTTTAACTTATAATTTGCGTGTACTAATAATATTGTAGAGTATGAGGCTCTAATCCTTGGGTTACGAGCTGCTTTAGCTTTAAAAATTAAAGTGTTGTTAGTTTTTGGAGATTCTCAGCTTGTGATAAATCAAATAAATGAAGTTTATCAAATACGAGATGAGAAATTTATTCCTTATAAAGAATATGTGCTTAATCTTATATCATTTTTTGAAAAAGTAACTTTAGAATCTATTCCTAGAACTAGAAATCGTGCTACCGATGTTGTGGTAGTAGTTGCTTCTTTATTGCATTTGGAGTTGGATGATGAATATGCTACTATCATTATTCACCAACCTGAAGAACTCGCTTCTTCTAATTCATATTTAGAAACATTAGATGTATTTTTGATTAATGAAATTACCCCAGAATCTTGGTATACATATATCTTTAATTTTCTCCAAAAAGGGATTTTTCCTAAAGGACTAGATAGAAACCAACATAGGTTACTACGTAAGTGAGTTGTTTGCTTCGTAATTGTTGGTAATACCTTATATAGAAGATCTTTTGAAGGTATTCTATTAAGATGTCTCAACCTAGAAGAGTCTAAGAAAATCTTAAGTGAAGCCCATGATGGATCCTATGGAGGACACTTTAGTGGAAGTGCCATTGCTAAAAAGCTCCTTAGAATGGGATATTTTTGGCTTTCCATGGAAAAATATGCTAATGATTATATGTCATTGTGATAAGTGTCAAAATCATGCTAACCTTATCCATGATCCTACTCAGGAATTTCAAGCCATATCCTCTCCTTGGTACTTCTCTAAATGGGGTTTATATATCATTGGTAAAATCAATCCTATTTCATTTGATGGTCATAAATTCATAATAACAGCAACAAAATATTTTACAAAGTGGGTTGAAGCTATGCCTTTAGCTTCTTGCACAAGAGTTCAAGTTTCTAAATTTATTTTCAATCAAATCATTTGTAGATTTGGAATTCCATCTAATCTCAGCTCTGATAATGGAACATGTTTTAAGAACAAAGATGTTAAATAATTATGCCAAAAATACAAAATCCAACATAGATGGTCTACTCCTTATTATCCACAAGGTAATGGTCAAGCTGAAGTATCCAATAAAAACTTAATAAAGATCCTAAAAATTTTAGTTAATAAATTTGGTCATGACTGGCATAAACAATTATATCTTACCTTGTGGGCTTATCGAACTAGTGTTCGTAATCCTATAGGCGCTTCACCTTTTGTCTTGGTTTATGGTGTCGAAACAACTTTTCCATTTGAATTAGAAGTTCCTTCTTTAGCTCTTCTGCTTCAAGATACTGAAGTAGGAGATGAATATCGTGCTGGCATATTTAGTCAACTAGAACTTCTAGAAGAAAAGTGCATCCATGCTTTAGAGCATCTTCGTGCCTACCAAGACAAACTTAAAAGATCATAGGCAAAGAAAGTTTATAATCGATCCTTTGAAGTTGGAGATTTAGTATTAAAATAAAATAAAACAATACTAATGTAAGAAAAGATCTAAAAGGAAAATTTCAACCTAATTGGCTTGGGCCATATGTCATCACTGCTAAATTTGGATAAGGTGCATATAGATTGGCTTCCTTGGATGGGAAATATCTCAAGGAACCCATGAATATCATGCATTTGAAATAATATTATGCATGAAATCAAAAGTTTCATATCTGTACATAATTGTAAATAAATTTCTTCATCATTTACAACCCTCACATTATCAAAATAACAAAAAAAATTAAAAAATATAAAATTTTCTAAAAATATGTCAAAATTGTTAAGTTATTCAGTAGTGTGTGTTATCTTCCAAAAATACAAGTTATATTTTATTGTATTTAAGATAAATTCAAAAGTTATCTTGAACCATGCACTTAATTTACAACTTTCATAATTTTGATTTTGTTGCTTTGATTATAAATCTCTCTTGTATCAAAAAGCACTATTACTTCATTAAATAAGTTTTGAGTTTTAGGAAAGGATCTTGCTACTTATTGAACCCAGAACACATTTTCACATCTTAAAAATAATTTGTTGTAAATTTGAAAAGGATACTACATAGTAGTCTTTATTCCTTAAGTGAAAATTTTCCCCTACTATCCTATCATTGCGCATGGTCTAGAATACTAAGAATTGGCAAAAGGACAAGCTTCCCCCCTACCCAAATAAAATCCATTACCCTACATCTAATCTGGGTAAGTATCCCAAAGGAAAAGAAAAAGAAAAAAAGAAAAAGAAAAAGAAAAAGAAAAAAAAAAGAGAAGAAAAGCAAAAATAATAAAATCTCCTTGTTCAAAAAAAAAATGACAAGAAATCCCTATTCCAAAAATCAGAATAAAATAAGGGGGTAGTAAGTTTGAATCCTTGGAATTCCCCAGTTATTTGAAAACCATGAGGTAATCCCCATAACAGGTGGTTTGTGCCCAACTCGCTTGACCTTGGGTAATCCCTTTTCGCATGACGACATGTCCGTCACATTAGCGACCTTATTTTGTACAGACCAATGTTCACTTGTAGATTAGCTATATTTTGGTAACTTGACTTACATAGTAGTTTGGTACAATGGCATGCACAAAATCATGGTTAATGAATATTTTAATTGCACACACATTGGTTCATAAAAGTTTGCTTGTATTACTACCTTACTAAAATTGGTAGATTAATTTCACAAAACACACACATTTGATCCTTGAGAGATTTTGTATCATTGTGTCGAATCAATATAGATAATGAACTCACTTAGCACACACTGCTTCTTGATAAATTTGATTTTATCATAGAAATAAGTTAAAATATTAATTTGAAATTTGTTAGACAACTTTATATTTTATTCATTACACAAAAACTTAAAAAAAAAAAAAACTCCAAAAGAACTTGTAATCCAAAATCATCTATCATATTATCATTTTGACTTCGCAATGATGGTATAATTCCTAGTAACTGTTTTCTCAAAATTCACACTAGGAATTCTATGCCTAGCGCAAGTCATCTTTCTCAAATTTTAGGTCTAAAACATTATAGTTTTTGTGGTTGCACTTGTGTTTTAGGAAGGAAACTAGCAATCCATATTTGGTAAAGCAGACTATGATAGTACGATGTTTTGGAAATATTACTTTACTAAGATGCAATGCATAGATAATAGAGGTGAAGTTTTGGTATTGTGAATAATACTATAGAAAAATTTCAAGAAAAATGTTTCTAAAATATTTGTATTCATATAAAAAATTGAAAAGATCCAGAAAATAAAAATCAAGAATTTAAACATTTTATGTAAAATGATGTAGGTTTCTAACTATAACATCTCAATTGAGATGAGAAGTGTATCTATTTATAAACTCTCAAGCTCTAAAGAAGAGAGTTATAATTTGTCAAAGGTGGGGGACCGAGTACAACCTTTTATTATTCAACCAAAGAAAATTCTATAACTTTCCAAAAGTTAAACCAAATTCAAATCTTGCTAAAACAATATATACACAATAACCAAACTATCATAATACTACAATATAATCATAATATAATAAAAGTAAGCCCTAATTCTATTCTATATAATTTATACTTTGTACTAGCAAAAACACCATAATAACAAAATTCATTGGACTTTTCTTAAAAGAGACCCAATTTCAATTCACCAAAAAGATAACCCCTAATATACCCTCACTTTTCAACCTCTCAATAATTTTTTTTTTTAATATAATCTACAACAAAACGTCAAACTAATAACAAAACATCTATATCTTATTTGATTATTATTTTTTTAAATTTAAAAACACTTGTTTTACCTAATGCACATTCAAACCCTCACTTAATGTCTAACCCATTAGCATTACTTTATTATGTGGAATATGTGCCTATGCGGAGACTTTGATAGACGATTTAAGCCATCCATTATCATTATTTTTATTAGTCAATCGCTTTGTTAAGAATCTAAACAGTTAGAATTAATGCCTTAATCATTAGCATTACTTTATTATGTGGGATATGATTGCATGTTTGTCTTGTGATATTAAGCAATATGTGCCTATGCGGAGACTTGAGAGACGATTTAAGCCACCCATTATCATTATTTTTATTTATCAATTGCTTGTCAACTTTCAAATTTATTTTATCAGGGAAGGAAGGAAAAGGACATCCATCACATGACCTAGGCCCTTGATAAATCATTCAAGGTTTTAAACTTCATATTTTTTATAATCACATTTAAACTGTCCTTTCTACATAAATTATAAAAGGTCTGTTCAGATGTAGGAAGGCGAGCATGTGACCAGCTGCTAGTTGCATATTCTTAATCATTTTAAGAGCACTTAGATTTTTAAGACCAAGTGCAATGCATGTGGTTTCTTCAACCAAATATTAGTTTCAAAATCCTATATTTAATAAGAGCACTTAGATTTTTAAGACCAAGTGCAATGCATGTGGTTTCTTCAACTAAATATTAGTTTCAAAATCCTATAGGTATGTATGGTTTTTAAGGGAGGATCATTTTATTAAAATAATAAAATATTATATATATTAATTCTTTTAAGCAATATTAAGAGTTGGGGGTTTTGATCAGGAATTCTCCAACTTGTTACAACAAATCCACGAGGGAGACACACACCCACCCCCTCATACACTCACCCACGCCACGGTTTGAACCTTGGACCTTTCGAAGAAGAGCCAAAGCACAAACCATTGCGTTGCACCTTTAGGTGTTAAAATGGTAATATTAAGAAGTGTGGGGTTTTGACCAGGAATCCTCCAACCTGTTCCAACAACTCTACCAGGGAGTTTTTCTTTGGGTTTTAATTCAACCGTATATCCTCCTTTGTATCGCCGAGGTTCGAACCGTGGACCTCCTGTTCAATAGGGCCAAGCTCGCCTTCTCCTCACCACTTGCGCTACAAAGGCGGATTAAAATGGTAATATTAAGAAGTGGGGGTTTTGACCAGGAATCCCCCAACCTGTTCCAACAACTCCACCAGGGAGTTTTTCTTTGGGTTTTAATCCAACCGTATATCCCCCTTTGTATCGTCGAGGTTCGAACCGTGGACCTCCTGTTCAACAGGGCCAAGCTCGCCTTCTCCTCACCACTTGCGCTACAAAGGCGGATATTATATATATTAAGTTATGTATAATTTTTATTAGGATTATATTTATTAAAATAATAAATATTATAGTATTGTTATCAAATTAAATTATATTAGTGTATTTTTTATTTGAGATATTTTTAATTTATCTTTTTATTAAAAAAATTATCTTTCTTAATATTTTATGTTTCCATCATTAATTCTTTCATATCATTTTTATTAATAAAGAAAATCTCACTTGGCTAGTTATCTTCTAAAATTTAATTATTTTTTAATGAAGTAATGCGAATTACAACCAATGGCATGACTAGGGCCACACTTCCAATTCCTTAATACCTCTTTTTTAAGGGTCTTACTTATCCTCATGATCCAAGATAATATTTTCATTATCACTTCTATTTTAATTTGTGGGTTGTTCCACTTTTTGTTAACACTTTTGATACTTTTGTTTTCCCATATCAATATTCCTATCATTTTTCTTGTATCTTTAATTTGATTTTTTGGACTTTCATCTTCATCAATATGTTTAGCTTTTTAATATTGTTTAGTTTTTTTTAACATCGACTATGATGGCTTTTATTATTTGATGCTTTAAATAGGATTTATTTTCCTCTATGGCCTTTATCATTTGATGCTTTAACTAGGATTTTTTTTTTTTTTTTTTTTAAGAAGTGGATACCCTTGATTTAATTTAACCTTTATTGTATGATGTAGATGAGAGAGGGGAGTCCTCTTAAGGACAACCTTCTCAAGCAACACAAGTTCTCCTTCTATTCATGACTTTAAGATGCAAGGTAATCACATGTGCAATTAAGGTTGCAAGGCAACAAGCACACTCTTTTGATGACAAAAACTATGATTGCAATCTTATGAGGTGGTAACACCCACCGTTTTAAGACTTCTATAATATGACACTAATTTGTGATGACATAATCATAGTCTTTATACGATGACTTCCAATTATACAACAAATTCAAGTGTACAACTAGCTCAATGGTATGACAGGACCAATTATACGCATGATTTCTTTGTTTGAATGGTGGTTGAGAATATTTCCTTGGCACATATTGAACAATAGTGTTATGGAATGACATGACTCATTGCATCATACCATGATGACAAAGATGATAAGGAAAGCAATAAGATTAATTTCCTATTATGGCGTTATTTAAGACAGTGACTTGCAAAAAATGCAAGACTTAAATACACAATATCCAAACAATAACCTTGCATAAGATAGTAGGGACAAGATGACAAGACTATTTAAAATAATTCTTAGTTGTGGCATCTTCCTTAGAATTTGTAAATTCTCTAGTCTTCACAATGTTAAATCTTCAATACAAGTAATATTTTATCTTAATGTGATGGTAGCGCTCATTCAAATTTAAGGTTTTCTATTTAGTTGCTCCTTGTCCTCTCAAGCCAATATATAATGTTTGAGTCCCAATTCTAGAATAATACATTATTTTCCTTTTACCTATAAACCTAAAAATCTACATATATTTTCACATTATTCTATCCACATATCCATCATTCATATACATAGAATGGGTCAAGTAAATGGTACAATTATATTATTTAAAGTCTACACACTGTTACAGAAAAAATCATTTATCGATACATCCCTACTATCTCTTTCTACTCTAAATATCTCCCTCTCTAGGCCTTCTCTTTCTTATTTCTTCTAACCAACCACCTCAGATCTCCTCTCCAACTTCTCTCTTTAACTTCTTTCAAAACTCTCAATCTTTTCTTTTGTTTTTCTTTTTCCCTCTTTGGTTTGATATTCACACAATGACACTGAGAGGGGGGGGTGAATCAATGTAGCTATTAAAATTCAAATCTATAGCAATTAAAACTGAAGCAAATAAAACTTGAAAACCAAAAAAGCAAATTGAACAAGAGAGCACACCACAACACACAATATAACGAGGTTCACCAATTTGGATACTCCTCAAAAATGACTGCTTGGACTCCAATCCAAATCCAGTCTGTGCAAAATACCAATTTTACAAACACTTTACCAGCATCCATTGGAAGGAGCACCAACCCCTTAATTTTTTGTTGCAACAGATAGGAGCACTAACCCCTAGTACCAAGCACCAACTTGGACTGCAATTCTGAGCAATTACAATGACATAAAAATGCCTTCACTGTTTACATGACCCTGTCTGGTCTGCAATTAAACAAACTCTACACACTCTCACGGCTTTGCTTATTTCTCTCTCGGACCTCTTCTAACCCTCTTTGTGCAATAATTTCACACTTACAGTAGCAACTTGATTCTCTGTGCGACTGTCTTTTTATAACCCCTTTTTCTCATCGAGACTCCTCGTCTTCTCTGACTTTTCGAATTCTGCATGCAGTCGAATAACATTCTCAAACTGTTCGAATTCTTTTTTGTGCGTGCTTGCAATTTATATTCTGCTTGTGTGACTGTTTGAATACATTTTTGATTCTCCATATGTGGCTATTCGAATTCTGCATATACGGCTGATCGAATGCTTTTACGATTCTGCATATATGACTGTTCGAATGCATTTTTGATTCTCTGTATGCGACTATTCGAATTCTACATATACGGCTATTTCGTAACTTCCCTTGTAACTCCAGTTAACTTTTACATGGTTGGCTGCATGAATTTCCTCTATGCTTTTTCAACACCTGTCACTGTGTAACTACAGATCTGACTCCAGTTAACTCTTATGTAACTGGCTGCATGATTTTCCTTTGCACTTTTTTGACACCTGTCACTGTGCATGCTTCTTTGGATTTTACCTGCCAAACTGTTACCTGTTGCGAAATTGCGACATTTCTCCCCATTTGACTTTTTTTGGACTATTGACCGTGAAAACCTGACCTGTTGCGATATCACGACGTTTTTCGTCTCCTCGACCTTAACTTGGCATGCACTAGCAAAAATGGAACATGTTGCGAAATCGTGACGCATTTGTTGCCTCCAGCTCTTTTCTGTATCCTACCCGCAAAAACGAGACATGTCGCGAAATCGTGACACATTCGCTGTCTCTTGCTCTTTTCTGCCTCTTGCCAGCGAAAACGAGACATGTCACGAAATCGCAACACATATCGCTTTCTTGCACTATCCTTCGCTTGCACCCATGAAAATGGAACACGTCGCGAAATCGCGACACTTTTTGTTGTCGTACACTTTTTCTTCGCAAGCCTCAGCGAAATCGGAACATGTTGCAGAATCGCGACACTTTTCTGCCTTAGCGCTTTTCTTTGCTTTTTGCCCGCGAAAATGCAACATGTCGTGAAATCGTGACATCTTTCGCATCCATACATTTCTCGCTTCATGCACTAGCGAAATCAAGACATGTAGCAAAATCGCTATAGCTTTTTGACTTGGCACTTCTTCTTTGTTGCAGCCTCCGAAAATCCTACATGTAGCGAAATCGCTACACCTTTGTGTTCTGCACTATTGACTTGTAGCGAAATCGCTACACCTTTGTGTTCTGCACTTTTGACTTGTAGCAAAATCGCTACACCTTTGTGTCTTGCAGTTTCGACTTGTAGCGAAATCACTACACCTTTGTATTTTGCACTTTTGACTTGTAGCGAAATTGCTACACCTTTGTGTCTTGCAGTTTAGACTTGTAGCGAAATCGCTACACCTTTGAGTTCTGCACTTTCGACTTGTAGCGAAATTGCTACACTTTTGTTGCCATACATTCTATCTCCTTTTTGGATCGCGAAAACCCGACGTGTCGTGATATCGCGACACTTTTCGCCCTTAGTGCTTTTCTTTCGAAACTGTCGCAAAATCGTGACACTTTTCATCCTTGGCGCTGCTTCTCCAAACTTGTCACGAAATCGTGACAGTTTTTCAACTTTGCTTCTTTCCTTCCAGCATGTCGCGAAATCGTGACATTTTTGGCTATGCCTTCTCTCTCCTCATATTTGTCACGAAATCATGACATTTTCTGCTGCGCCTTCTCTCTCCTCATTTTTATTGTGAAATCATGACATTTTCTGCTATGCCTTCTCTCTCCTCATTTTTGTCATAAAATCGTGACATTTTCGGCTGTGCCTTCTCTCTCCTCATTTTTGTCGCAAAATCGCGACAGAAAACATGTCGCGATATCGCGACAGTTTTCTTACTTGTCTATTTCTGCAAATTTCTGAATCTGGACCACTTCTGTTTTCTTGGAATTTCACTATACTTGATCTGACTAACCTCTGAATTCTTGTCCACTGCTTTAACTGCATCAATTCCTGTCTGTGTTCACAACAATGACAATACTTTTGCTACACCTTGCTCAACAATCTCCCCCTTTTGAATTGTTGGCAACACTCATGCACTCTCCTGTAATTCTTCTCCCCCTTTGACAATAATACCAAAGGGCTGTTGTAGACTCCCCTTGAGTCTATGCACACTACTCTCAGACAAATATTGTTATAGTTAGCAAAAATCATAAATATAAGCAAAACTATAAGCATAGGCATAAATGCACCCCCTGAGAATGTGATCCCAAATGATAGTCAATTCTTGGGAATTGTGACCACTCCCAACTTATTTCGAAGGTACTCAAAAACTTCCTTGGGCAATGGTTTTGTGAATATATCAGCTACTTGCTCTGTAGTTGGAACAAAATCCAATTTGACCTCTCCTTCTGCAACTTTATCCTTCAAGAAATGATACCGGGTCGCAATATGTTTGGTTCTAGAATGCATAACCGGATTCTTGGATATGTTGATAGCACTAGTGTTATCACATTTAATTGAAATTGGATCTTTGAAGTGAATACCAAGATCTTTCAATGTTTGTCTCATCCATAATATCTGTGTATAGCATGTTGTTGCTGCAATGTATTCTGCCTCTCGTTGTGGATAGAGAGATCGATTCTTGTTTCTTGCTTGTGCCATGCTACCAGCCTGTCTCCAAGATAAAATGCTCCTCCACTGGTACTCTTTCTGTCATCAATACATCCTACCCAATATGCATAAGAATATGCAATCAGAGTGAAGTCTTTACCTTTTGGGTACCACAACCCATAATCCATAGTACCCTTGAGGTACCTAAAGATCCTCTTTACTGTTGTCACATGAGTTTCTTTGGGACTAGCCTGAAATCTTGCAACCATGCATACTCGCCTGTAATATATCTCGGTCTAGTGGTCATTAAATACAACAGACTTCCAATCATAGACCCGTACATTGTTTGATCTACATCTGGAGATTTGTCATCCTTGCTCAACTTGCGACTGTTGTCATGGGAGTGCTAACGGGTTTACTATCTTCCATTGTGAACTTTTTCAGCATTTCTTTTACATATTTAACTTGAGAAATAAAAATGCCCTTTTCATTTTGATTGACCTGTAGTCCTAAGAAATAAGAAATTTCACCAATCATAGACATCTCAAATTCTTTCTTCATTTTAGTTGCTATGTCTTTGCAATATTTATCCATGTTGCTGCCAAATATTATATCATCTACATAAACAACAAGAACAATAAGATGGCCCTTCTCTGTTTTGACATATAAATTGTTGTCCACCAAACCTTTCTTGAACCCTTGTTTAATAATATAGTTATCCAGACCTTGCATACCATGCTCCGGGTGCCTCGTTTCAAACCATATAATGCTTTCTTTAACCTGCAAACAAAATCTAGATTGTCACCAAGTTGGAAGCCATCTGGCTGTTCAATGTAAACCTCTTCTTCCAGTTTTTCATTCAAAAATGTTGATTTTACATCCATTTGATATACTTTGAAATTTTTATGGACTGTTAAAGCCAGAAACATTCTGATTGCCTCTAGTCTGGCTACCAGTGCAAAGGTTTCCTCAAAATCAATGCCTTCAACCTGAGCATAGCCTTTACAGACCAATCTTGCTTTATTTCTGACAACCTGTCCATCTTCATTTAATTTATTTCAAAAAATCCATTTAGTGCCAATTATGTTTTTATTTGTTGGTCATGGTACTAATTCCCAGGTTTTGTTTTTCTCAATCTGATCTAGTTCTTCATTAATTGCCTTCATCCAACTTTCATCTATGCTTGCTTCGACAAAATTTTTAGGTTCAATGTTGGATAACGAGAGAATAGTTCCGCACTCATCGCTCTTCTTATCTGAATACCATCTGTGGGGTCCCCAATAATCTGTTCACTGGGATGATTTTTTTTCCAACTACCAGTTTTATATTTCTTGTTTTCTTCTTCTTCTGAGTCAGTTTTTAAAACATCTGGATCAATTTTCTGATTCTCTTTTGTTTCCTTTTCATCATCTCCTTCAATGACTTCTTCATAAATAGGGTAGTTTTCTTGATAAGTAATTTCTTGCTCTCTACCTTCATCAACTTTAACATCAGCACTCTCAACAATTTTATTTAGCCTCTTGTTGTAACATGTGTAGGCTTTGCTTTTTGTTGAGTAACCAAGAAAAATACCTTCATCAGCTCTATCTTCAAATTTACCAAGATTATCTTTAGTCCATTTGATGTAGCACTTGCTGCCAAAAACTTTGAAATATCTTACTGTTGCCTTTCTGCCGAACCACAGCTCATAAGGTGTTTTGCTTTCATGCGGTCTTAGCATGCACCTGTTTTGAATGTAAACTACGGTATGGATCGCCTCTTTCCAAAATCTGTCAGCTATTTTATTCTCAGCCAGCATTGTCCATGCCATTTCCTACACTGTCTTGTTCTTCCTTTCTACAACACCATTATGTTGAGGTGTCCTTGCTACTGAAAATTGTCTTCTTATCCCATATTTTTGACAGTATTCTACAAATTCTTCTGAAATAAACTCTCCTCCTCTATCTGATCTTAGGCATTTAATCCTTTTTCCAGTTTGATTTTCAACCTATTTTTTAAAAATCTTAAACATGTCAAAGGCATCTGATTTAAGCTTTAAAAATAATACCCATGTCATCCTGGAGTAATCATCTATGAACAACAAAGTATTTGTCACCATTTATGCTTTGTGTTCTCATGGGTCCACACAAATCAGTATGAATTATCTCCAACGGTTTGCTAGTGAAGTATTCCTTTGATTTAAATGTGGATCTGGTTTGCTTTCCTTTTTGACATGAAGCACATATGCTATTTACTGGTTTGCCAATGGTTGGTATATCTCTTACTGCTCTTTTTGAACTTATTTTTGCCAGATTGTCAAAACTAATATGACCGAGCCTCTTGTGCCACAACCAATTTTCATCTTCCTGTCCAATCAAGCATGTTCCTTCTGTAGTTTCTGAGAGAGTATATAGATTACCAGAAGTCCTTGATCCAGTAGCTATCAGCTTCCCACTGTGTGTTTTTCTCACTTCACGACCACGCTTCTTAAAAATGACTTCATGACCTCTGTCACAGATTTGACTTACACTCGGCAAGTTATGCTTTAGACCAATCACAAATAAGACTTCTTTTGATTTTATCTTTCCATCACTGATCTTGACTGATCCTTTTCCAACTATCTTTGCTCCATCATTATTTCCAAATTTCACAGAACCCCCTTCATAATTCTGTAACTTATCAAATTTTTTCTTGTCACTCGTCATGTGATCGGAGCATCCACTGTCAAGTATCCATGGTGCAGATTTGTTCTATGCTTTAAAAGCAGTCTGAACAATCAAAGATTCCTTTTCTTTCCATTCTGGTTTGATGGCAGATTTGGCTACTTATTTTTCCTTTGCCCTTTCATTAGCATGTGCCTATTTTTCAAGAAATTTTTTGTTTTGTTTCAACCCATTTGGTTGAGATTTTCTACCCTGATAATTATTTGAAGCAAAAGTGCTTCTACAGTTTCTTGCATTATGTCCAAAATTATGAAAATTATAACATTCAACTGCATAATTCATTAAAGGAGAAAAAACATTTCTACTGGTGAAATTCCTTTGAGATACATTATGAATGCAATCTGAAATCTTATGGCCATAAGCATTGCATTTAAAACAATAACCAGAAAAAGAATGATTAAACCTGGGTGCAGGTCTTTGCCAGTTTGAAGTAGGAGCCATGAATCTTCTCCTTCTTGGATGTGTGACTTTTGTGAATCCATATTTGTCAGTACTCTTCTTGAGTCTGGCATTATTGCTTTCTTTGGCATGATTTGTTTTTTCTTGATCAACCCTGATCTTTTCTTCTTTCTTTATGGGTTCTACATTTAAGGCCTTTGAACCCTTTGATGATTCTCCTTCATCGAAGCCTAAACCAAATTTGATGTCGAAAGGCCTTTAGTCATTTAACATTTTATCCAGCTTTACAGTACTTTCTTCAAACTTATGAAAACAGCTCAATTTCCTATTCATCTCCTCTAGCTGCATCCTTAACTTAACAATGTCTTCTTCTAGCTTGCTGCATTCAACTGTCTTTACAGTTAATTTTTCATCAAGAACTTCAGATATTTTTTTGAATTCCTCTATCTGTATTTTCAAATTGTTTATTATGTCAGTGGCATCCTCTAGTTTTCTTGAAAACTTTTTATTCTTTTTCCTTTCTACACTCAACTCTTCAAGTGAAGCAACCAATTCTCCTTCCAGATATACTTCAGCCTCATCCTTAAAGTTTTCATCACCTTCTTGATTTTCTTCTGTTCTTTCTTCTTCAAGTGCCATGAACAGAGCTTCACCTATTTCTTCTTCAGAATCCTCACTTGAGATTTCTTCAGAAGAGCTGACATTCTTGGATATGAAGCTTTTCTTCTTGAAGTTGTTCTTTCTAAAATTTTGTTTCTTCTTCCAGTCACCTTTTTCTTGGTGTGACCCTTCACCATTTTTGGTTTTCTCATGCATTGGACATTTGGCTGCAAAATGACCAACTCCTCCACAATTGAAGCACTTAAATGGTAGCTTTCCTCTATATTTTCTTTTTCCCTTTGTGAATTTTTGAACAAAATTAGCTTCCGTTTCATCCAATGTCTTTTCATCCTCAGATTCATGTTTAGCTTTTATATTCTTGTGTGCTTTAAAAGCAGCTTCTCTGTTTATAGGCTTAGTTTGTCCTATTCTCATTTTGTATGCAGTCAAGGAACCATGCATCTCATCCATGCTCAAATTGTTTAGATATTTCACCTCTTTTATTGCAGAAACTTTGGAGTTAAATCTTTTGTGAAGTGTTCTGAGAACCTTTTTCATGACAACTGCATCATCAATTTCTTCACCGAGTCCTCTGATTGCATTAATGATTCCATTGACTTTCAGCATATAGGCCTCTATGTTCTCATCTTCATTCATTTGTAATGCTTCGAACTGAGCTCGATGAGTTTGCAGACTTGGCTTCCTTGATCTTGTTGTCTCCTTCATGGATGCTCTTCAGTTTATCCCACATGTATTTTGTCGATTTATAGCTCATGACTCTTATCAGTTCACTGTCTACAAGCCCACACATTATGGCATTCTTTGCTTTGGAGTTGTTCTCAATTTTTTTCTTCTCAGTAGTATCTATTGGAGGAGTAGTGGGTGTTGTGTATCCACTATCTACAAAATCCCAAATGTCGTATCCTAACGCACTCAGATATGTCTGCATCCTGAGTTTCCAGAAAGTGTAATTAGTTCCATCGAACAAGGGAGCTTTGTTGGATGAGAATCCTTCACCACCTACCATTGTGTTTCTTCCAAGATCACCTTAGATGATTAAACTTGTTCAAAAAACCTTGCTCTGATATCAATTGATAATCACACAATGACACTAGAGGGGGGGGTGAATCAGTGTAGCTATTAAAATTCAAATCTACAACAATTAAAACTGAAGCAAAGAGAACTTGAAAACCAGAAAAGCAAATTGAACAAGAGAGCACACCACAACACACAATATAACGAGGTTCACCAATTTGGCTACTCCTCAAAAATGACTTCTTTGACTCCAATCCAAATCCAGTCTGTGCAAAATACCAATTTTACAAACACTTTACCAACATCCACTGGAAGGAGCACCAACCCCTTAATTTTTTGCTACAACAGATAGGAGCGCCAACCCCTAGTACCAAGAACCAACTTGGACTGCAATTCTGAGCAATTATAATGTCATAAAAATGCCTTCACTGTTTACATGACCCTGTCTGGTCTGTAATTAAACAAACTATGCACACTCTCACGACTCTACTTATTTCTCTCTCGGCCCTCTTCTAACCCTCTTTGTGCAGTAATTTCACACTTATAGCAGCAACTTGATTCTCTGTGCGATTGTCTTTTTATAACCCCTTTTTTCTCATTGAGACTCCTCGTCTTCTCTGACTTTTCAAATTTTGCATGCAGTCGAATAACATTCTCAGACTGTTCGAATTCTTTTCTGTGTGTGCTTGTAATTTATATTCTGCTTGTGTGACTGTTCGAATACATTTTTAATTCTCCATATGCGGCTATTCGAATTCTGCATATACGACTGATCGAATGCTTTTACGATTCTGCATATACGACTATTCGAATGCATTTTGGATTCTTTGTATGCGGCTGTTCGAATTCTGCATATATGGCTATTTCGTAACTTCCCTTGTAACTCCAGTTAACTTTTACATGGTTGGCTGCATGAATTTTATCTATGCTTTTTCAACACCTGTCACTGTGTAACTACAGATCTGACTCCAGTTAACTCTTATGTAACTGGCTGCATGATTTTCCTTTGCACTTTTTTGACACCTGTCACTGTGCATGCTTCTTTGGCTTTTACCCGCCAAACTGTTACCTATCGCGAAATCGTGACATTTCTGCCCATTTGACTTTTTCTGGACTGTTGATCGCAAAAACCTGACTTGTCGTGATATCGTGACGTTTTTCGTCTCCTCGATCTTAACTTGGAATGCACCCATGAAAATGGAACATGTCACAAAATCACGACGCATTTGCTGCCTCTAGCTCTTTTCTGTCTCCTACCCGCGAAAACGAGACATGTCACGAAATCGTGACACATTCGCTGCCTCTCGCTCTTTTTTGCCTCTTGCCCGCGAAAATGGGACATGTCGTGAAATCGTGACACATTTCGCTTTCCTGCACTATCCTTCACTTGCACTCGTGAAAATGGAACATGTCACAAAATCGTGACACTTTTCGCTGTCGTACACTTTTTCTTCGCAAGCCTCAGCGAAATCGGAACATGTCGCAAAATCGTGACACTTTTTTGCCTTAGCACTGTTCTTTGCTTTTCGCCCATGAAAATGCAACATGTCGCAAAATCGTGACATCTTTCGCATTCGTACATTTCTTGCTTCATGCACTAGTGAAATCAAGACATGTAGCGAAATCGCTACAACTTTTTGACTTGACACTTCTTTGTTGTAGCCTCCAAAAATCCTACATGTAGCGAAATCGCTACACCTTTGTGTTCTGCACTATTGACTTGTAGCAAAATCGCTACACCTTTGTATTCTGCACTTTTGAATTGTACCGAAATTGCTACACCTTTGTGTCTTGCAATTTTGACTTGTAGCGAAATCGCTACACCTTTGTATTCTGCACTTCGACTTGTAGCAAAATCGCTACACCTTTGTGTCTTACAGTTTCGACTTGTAGCAAAATCGCTACACCTTTGAGTTCTGCACTTTCGACTTGTAGCAAAATCACTACACTTTTGTTGTCGTACATTCTCTCTCCTCTTCGGATCGCAAAAACCCGACGTGTCGTGATATCACGACACTTTTTGCCCTTAGTGCTTTTCTTTCAAAACTGTCGTGAAATCGTGACACTTTTCGTCCTTGGCGCTGCTTCTCCAAACTTGTCGCGAAATCACGACAGTTTTTCAACTTTGCTTCTTTCCTTCTAGCATGTCGTGAAATTGTGACATTTTTGGCTATGCCTTCTCTCTCCTCATTTTTGTCGCAAAATTGTGACATTTTTGGCTACGCCTTCTCTCTCCTCATTTTTGTCACGAAATCGTGACATTTTTGGTTGCGCCTTCTCTCTCCTCATTTTTGTCGCAAAATCATGACATTTTCGGTTGTGCCTTCTCTCTCCTCATTTTTGTCACGAAATCGTGACAGAAAACATGTCGCGATATCACGACAGTTTTCTTACTTGTCTATTTTGAATCTAGGCCACTTCTGTTTTCCTAGAATTTCACTGTACTTGATCTAACTGACCTCTGAATTCTTGTCCACTGCTTCAACTGCATCAATTCCTGTCTGTGTTGACAACAATGACAATACTTTTGCTGCACCTTACTCAACATGGTTTCCATATACCTTTTCCTTGTTTGCTTCTGCTTTGTCTTTCCTTTTTCTCTTATTTTCTTGCTTGTCACTTTACCTCCCGTTGATTCCTCTTCTCTCTTATTATCTTTTCCCTACGTGCAAAAGGTGGACAATTACATGAACGATTTACCCCAACCATTAGTGACTAACATGTGATTCTCTTGCATCATACTCCTCGACTAAGAGGAAAGGTTCCATCAGCTCTAACTCATGAACACGAATTGCTATTCCAAGCTATTGTTATTTTAACTTAGTTGTATCTACAATGCCAACTTTGTTGTCTTATCTTGGCCTTCCTTTAAGAACTAAACCTCTATAGAACTTTACGAAGCATTCGATTCATTCTCATTGATTTCAATATAAGGATTTACAAAACAGTTGAAGCAGTTGATTAACCGATGAGTTGGTTAATCAACGTAATTTGGAGATTGCCTACGAGCAATATTTTTACAATAATGAAATACAACGCCATGTCATATGCATAATATATGTCATATGCTCTAACATCCCCCCTTATTACATTATTGGCAAATTCCAATAGTTTCTCGAAATTTTTCATATTTGATACGGCCAAGTGCTTTGGTAAAGATATCTGCAACTTGCTCATCAGTAGGAATGTATTGGAGTTGTATATGGTGCTTTGGAACTTCATCCCGAATAAAATGACATCTGGTATCAACATGTTTGGTACGTTCATGAAAAATTGGATTTTTTACAAGATTCAAAACACCTTGATTGTCGCAAAACAAATGAAGTGGAAGATTCTTTGGAAGGCCCATGTTTGTAAGAATGCGACTTAACCACATTATCTCGCAGACTGCTTCACTGGTCGCACGATATTCTCGCTTCGTTGAAGATAGAGCAACCACAGTCTGTTTCTTACTCGTGCCATGAGATTGGTCCAGACCCGAGATGAAAAACATATCCAGAAGTGGATTTACGATCATCAAGAGATCCAGCATAATCTGAGTCTGTGTATCCAAGTAAGAAAAAATTATTATTCTTTCTATATTCCAGGCCATAATTTGTACTACCACGAACATAGTGAAGAACTCTTTTTGCTGCTTTCCAGTGACTCATCTTAGGCTCTTGCATGAATCTTGAAAGATATCCCACAACAAAACTGAGATCTGGCCTGGTATTTGTCAGATATAGGAGACTCCCAATCAACTGACGATAGAGAGTTCCATCTACCTGAGGTGACTCATCATATCGAGATAACTTAAGTCCTTGCTCCATTGGAGTTGCTTTGGACTTACAATTAGTCATCCGATATTTTTCTACTAAAGTCTTGGCATATTTTTTTTGTGTTACTCGTATATGAAATTGTTCTTGAGTAAATTCTAAACCAAGACAATAGTGCAGAAGTCCTAGATCTGTCATTTCAAATGATTGCTTCAAGTCTTTTTTCACTAAGCCAATCATACTTTCTGAGCTTCCTGTAATGATCAGATCATCTACGTAAAGTACAAGAATCACTATATCGACCCATTTTTCTTGATATAGAGATTTGCATCTGAAGGACTTCTTTCGAATCCATGCTGCACAAGGTGACTGTCTATCTTGATGTACCAAGCTCGAGGAGCTTGTTTTAGCCCATACAAGGATTTAATCAATTTGCATACTTTTTGTTCTTTCCCCTTGACCACAAATCCTTCTGGTTGAGTCATGTATACTTCTTCTTGTAAGTCACCATTCAAGAAGGCACTTTTAACATCCATCTGATGTAATTTCCACCCAAACTGAGCTGCCATGGCACAAAGTACACGAATGGTAGTCATTTTTGCAGTAGGGGCAAAAGTCTCTTCATAATCTATGCCTTCTTTCTGAGCATATCCCTTTGCAACAAGCCGGGCTTTATGCTTATCAATAGACCCATCTCGCCTTATACTTCACTTTGAACACCCATTTGCGGCCTATGGGTTTCTTCCCTTTTGCGGATCGACTAACTTCCAAGTATTATTTTTAAGGAGAGATTGATGTTCTACATCCATGGCCTCTTTCCACTGTGGTTCATCAAGTGCAGATTGAACCGTTGTGGGTTCGTTTGTATTCAATGTAGACATATAAATTTTTTCTCCATCCTTTTCTTCCTCTCTATCATTTTCTGTACCCACTGACAAATCATCAAAGTGTTGACAAAGTTCGTCAACCTCTGAAGTAGATTCTTCTGCTCTCATCTTTTGAGTCATACTGGTGAGTACATGGCCTATCAAGAGATAGATCCGGAAGGGATTTCAACTTAGCATCTCTCAAAGTGCTAGTATACCATTTTGGAATTTTTTGTTTTTGCTATGGAAGTTGAACCTCCTTCTTAGGCTCTTCTTAATTTAGGTATACGAGTTGTGGATGTGTCTTTTGATGTGAGAGCTTCATCAAATATAACATCTCTACTTACATGTGTCTTCTTGGTCTTAGGATCAATCAATCGATAACCTTTTGAGTACTCATCATAACCAAGAAAGATACACTGCAGGGTTTTTTCATCCAACTTCCTCCTTTTTTGTTTTGGAATGTGCATGAATGCTTTACATCCAAACACCTTCAGATGAGCAATGGAAGGTTTCTTATCACTCCATGCTCCTTGTGGAGTCTTCCCTTGTAGAGCTCTAGTGGGTGCTCTATTTAGAAGGTATGATGCTGTATTTACTGCTTCTGCCCAATATTGATCCTCAAGATGTGCTCCTTTTAGCATACATCGAACCATTTCCATAATGGAACGATTTCTTCTTTCTGCAACTCCATTCTGCTGAGGTGTATAGGCTGTAGTCAATTGTCTTTTGATCCCATGTTCCTTAAGAAACTCTGAAAACTCTTTAGAGGTATATTCCCCCCCTCGATCTGAGCGGAGGGTCTTGATCAAACATCCCGACTCCTTCTCAACAAGTTTCTTGAATTGTTGAAAGTAGAGAAACGCTTCTGATTTCAACTGAAGAAAGAAAACCCACATCTTCCGTGAGTAATCATCAACGAATAGTTGAAAATACTTTTTCCCACCATAGCTGGTTGGCATAGGACCACACAGATCGGTATGTACAAGCTCTAAAGGTTTTGCAGCTCGAGAGGAGCTGGCTTCAAAAGGCACTCGATGTTGCTTCCCTGCTAAGCAATCCGAGCAAACTGGTAAGGTAGATGAGAGGGGTGGAAGACCTTTCACCAACCCATATTTGTGTAATTCAAGCAAATATCCGGAACTGAGATGACCATAACGTCGATGCCAAAGAGAGGTGGCCTCCTTTGTAGTTGCAGCCAAAGCAATATGGGGAGTGGAAATAGCATCGAGAATAAACAAGCCATGTTTGTAAGAGCCAGTTGCAACATGTTTACCACTGTGTGTGATAAAACATCTCTTCTTGCCATTGACAATGCGAAACACGACTTCCATGTTTCTATCCAACATTTGTGGAACTGATAGTAAATTATTGGCTAAGCCAGGAACATAGAGAACCTTTTCAATCTGACAATTACCATCAGGAAGAGACACAAAAATATCTCCTTCTCCTTTTACTTGATATACCTGATTGTCAGCAATTGTGACTGGCTTGCCCTCTTTCGCCACAAAAGTATCAAACCAGGATTTATCTCCAGTCATGTGTTTGCTAGCTCCTGAATCAATATACCATACAACATCTATCTGGGAAGACGAAGTATGAGTCATGAGCACCTTGTGTGCTCTTTCAGAGTCAGAATCTGAATCAGACTCAGGAGAATTTGAGTCCGAGTTGGATTCAGCATAAGCAACATGGCCTTTAGATTGCTTATGCTTATTGTATTTTTTCTTGTGCTTGCCCTTCTTCTGTGGACCTTTGTCATTTGGTTGCTTGTTTTTAAACCAACACCTGTTGGTGTCATGGTTATTCATGTCACAAATTTTGCAATATTTTGTATCTTGTTGTTGAGATTGCTTCCCTTTTCCTTTGGAAGAAGCACCTCCTTTTTGAAACTGACCTTGCTTTTTACCACTTTGTTGTGTGGAGAGAGCATTATCAGGCATATCATCTTTCTGGACCTGAGTTGCCTCTTCAGTTTGAAGCAAGTTTACCAGTTCCACAAAAGAGACTTGTCTACCAGAGACATTGAGAGAAGTGATCAACATCTTGTAGGAACTTGGTAATGCTCTCAAGATAACAGAATTCAAGACATCATCATCCACAGGTTTTCCCATAGCATTCAATTTTGCTTTCAAGTCTGCCACTCTGCAAAGGAATATGTCAACTGTTTCTCCAGAACTCATACTGAGATTATGTAGTTGAGTTTGAAGATGAAGGATAGAGGATTGATTCTTGCCTTCAAAAACTGTGATCAGGGCATCCCAGGCTATCTTACTAGTTTTTGCATCACAAATATGAGGCTGCACCTCATCTGTAGTAGCAAGTAAGATAAATACAAAACTCTTCTTGTCTTTTTTATCCCAAGCATCTTGATCTGTTCCTGGTGATGTAGGACGTGTTTCAGTGCCAGTCACTACATCCCATAAATCTTCCAACTGAAGTATGGCTTTCATCTTTGTCTTCCATGGAACAAAGTTAGGACCTTTCAACAATTGTGAGTCTGAGAGATACTTATGAATGGTGGCCATTATGAAGGTTCCTTATATCACCAATTGGTCTCCCTTTCTTTATACCTTCCAGATCTTTATACTGTAACCATTCAACATATACCCGCCCTTACGTGAGGGAAACTATAGGTATATATGAACAGTATACTACTCAATATGTACTCGCCCTTACGTGAGGGAGACTATAAGTACATATGAGAAGCACAATATATTGAACATAGGCGATACCGAAAGGGCATCGTGTTGTTAATGACACCTACCATAGAAAGTTTTATTCCGCATGCGTGGGGCGTAACTTCCCCTAAACACTTTGGAAAAAACTTTCGTCAGGATTTACGCCTAACAACAATCACGATGTGGGTATGAAGTGGAAAAAACAAAAAACAAGTTTGCCTTATTTCTCCCCGACGATTTATAGAGAACAAGCTCAGACGTCGTTGTTGCAGCTATATTAGGCGGCGAATACAGTAGTCCAAAGCACGACAACATTACCTGTAAGTGTGGACCAGAGGTATCTCAAATACCGAACGCTGTTGTGCAATAAATTGCACAAATAGGGTATAAATTTGGGGTCTTATATTTAGTTTAATTTATGATTGTGAATGCAAGAAAATAGTGTATTTAAATGCAAAAAAAAACAATCATAAATGCCCACAAATTATAACTCCTATTACACATTCCCCCCTTTATCTGACAATTTTGCAAGTGAAATCAAGTGAAATCCCCCCTTCAATTTGCAAAATAGATAAGAATGTGAAAAAAAATACCTGAAAACCCCAAAAGAATAGAAAATGGGAGTCTTCAAGACATCATTGGGTTTGAATGACACCTTGTTGGCGTCAACGGTGCGTCACCGCCGTCAATTCTGTGTCACTGCCATCATTTGCCCCTTTCGGGCGTCAAAAAATAGAAGCCGATCGTCAAACGACCGTGTCGGGCGTCAACTCGACCATTCGGGCGTCAACTCGACCATTCGGGCGTCAACGCGACCATTCGGGCGTCAACAAGGCATAAGCGTCACGAAAGAAAAATCATCCGCCAAAATTTCCCCGACAGGTTTCGAAACCATAACCTGCCGCCAAGCAAGGACCATACCAACCACAGGAGCCGGAGACCCCGATGAAATAAACCAGGAGCACGCCGGTTTTATACACTGGGAGGGCGGAGAAGTTTAAAAAAAAAACTTAATCCCACATGGCCTATGCGGCCACTGTGGGAGGGTTTAAAACCCGTTGAAAGCGAACAACCTTTCGGTTGCCTTCGGGCAACCACCCCCTCCCTTTTGCCTCCTCAGCCGCCGTCGAAGCACTCCGATCCGCGAACCACCCCGATCCGCCGTCCTCGGTCTGCGCGTTCTGTCGTCCGGTTTTCTGTGTTCGTCTGTGGCTTGTCAGGTCTGTCAGTTCATCCGCCAGTTTCTGTCGTCTGTCCAGTCCGTCCGCCCGCCAGTCTCTGTCGTCTGTCCAGTCCGTCCGCCAGTCTCTGTCGTCCGTCCGGTTAGGTCCTGTCTGCGTCGTCCAGTCTTGTCTTCGGTCCGCCAGTCCGCCAGTGCGTCCGTGGCTCTGATGCCATATAGAACTTTACGAAGCATTCGATTCATTCTCATTGATTGCAATATAAGGATTTACAAAACAGTTGAAGCAGTTGATTAACCGATGAGTTGGTTAATCAACGTAATTTGGAGATTGCCTACGAGCAATATTTTTACAATAATGAAATACAACGCCATGTCATATGCATAATATATGTCATATGCTCTAACAACCTCCTCCTATAGAATGCACTCAATATTCATTTTACCTTGTCTCATTCCATCACATACATCCACTGCAATCAACTTGTATTATGTTGGCTACTTTCTATTGGTGCCAACATATTATGTTGGAGTGATTATGTCCCCCATAACTCTCATAAGGATGTAGGTTCAAACACGTAGTTGTAACATGTCTAAATATTCCACACTGATTGCAACAACCCTTTCTTGAATCTTCATTCTCTGTACTAATCTCTCTTCTCACAAATCTAGTCTCACTATTGCCTGTTTGACCTATGTATCCAAGGCCTTCATTCCTTGGTATTATTTATAGTATTATAGGTACTTTTACACCTTTCCCATATCTTCCTGATCCTTTGCCAATGTATCCCATTCTCCTCATTAACTTTGAGCTAATACCTTTGGTGTACCTTTCAAAGCACCCAAATTATCCATCCCCACTGTAATCTTTGGCATCATCTTTTAGATACCTCATGCTATCATAATGTTCTTCATTGTAATTTGAAGTACCATTGTCACTATTGACTCTAGCAATATGGCCTCTATCATGGCCAACACAACAATTAATGTTATCATGACATTCATCTTCCTCTAGTATCTCTTTACCATTTATTTTCTCTTTCTCTTTCTCCTTATCAATAGTAGGAATCACTACCCCATCATATTCATCATCACTAGTATTGGTGACTTGGGCCATCTGCTTCTTTCCTGTGTTTATTCTCTTGCTTTTTTCAACCTTTTCCTCCTCATTATCCATTATTCTCATCTATAAGTTGGATTAAAGTACAATCTCGATCAAGGACTAAAATCTATGTGATGAACAATACTCCTCATGGGTGGCAACCCATATTTTAAAAGAATATATGCATATTTTTCCAATAAATCCTTCACTTCATGTGGTATTTCATCCATCTTGTCCACTATCCCTTATTTTGTGGGTTTAGCGATGAAAGCAAAACATGTTTCTTTATTCTTCATCCTATTCAAGAATTATTTTCTATACCCAAGCACATTGTAGGACTATTATCCATATTTTCTCCTTTGTCCTTCAATGGACTTAATGTGTACCTCTTGCTATCTTTCTCAATAGTGTAGGTGTTCACCCTACCATCATGCGTTACCTTTATATCAAACTACCATGGTCTACCCCACAAGATATGACAGCACCCATCGATATGTTGTTACATAATATATCATCATTATAAGAACCAATTTGAAAGTTCAACATACATTGTTTAGTTACCAAAATTTGATGCCCATTTTGCAACCATAAGACTTTATATGGATTTGTATTTTCAATTTTCTTCCACCCAAGATTTTATACCATCTCTATAGATACCAAACTATTTGTATTCTAATTATCCACAATCACCTTGTAACATTTTACCTCTAATTTACAAGTTATCCTAAACACTCTCATTATTTGCTTAGGTTCATACACCTCCTTTATTGGTTTCAACAATATCCTTTTTATCATAAGTGATTCACCAAACTAGTTCTTTCATGTGCTTTGGCAAAGCAATACTCTCTTCTAATTGCATAATTTGGTTACAAGCTTCCTTTCCATAATTTTTGGTTTGTTGTGCTTGAAAACACTCATATGCTTTATGCCCTTTTTCTAAGCATTTATAACACTTTCCAAAAAAATCACATCCTCTACCTCTACCAAATACATCTCATCCTCTTGACAATTCACCCTTTTCTTGGGTACTTTGGTTGAAATCACCTTGAGAAGTACTAACTTCTCCTTCTTGCAAATGTTACCCTCTATCATTATTTTATTGTTCTCTTCCTCTAGAGAATTGTTTTCTTCCTCTAGAATTATTTTGTTGCTTACAAGTCAAATTTTCTTCTACCTTGAGTGCATATTGATATCCACCCTCAATTGTTCTTATTCGAAGAAAACCAATTTCATCTTGTATGGACAACCTTAGTCCATTTATATGTCTTGCCACCTTATCCTCATTATCTTCAATATGGCCTTCTCTTATGGTTAATTTATAGAATCCTTCAGTATATTATTTCACTCTCAACTTCTTTTGCTTGAGGTTTTAAAGTCTTCTGAACAACCTTATTTGGTAATCCAATGAGAGAAATTTGGCCTTTAATTTGGTAACCATTTTCTCCCATGTATTAATCTTTTAATTTTCTTTTCTGTATTTATATTTGAACATGATCCCACCACAAGGATGCATACCCCTTTAGTTTCATACAAGCAAACTTCACCTTCTTGGGGTCTTTTATCAATTCAAAATCAAAATATGTATCTATATTTGTGATCAAATCAACGAGTTTCTTAGGGATTAAACTACAATTATGTGATGGGGTTTCCAAATTTGGTTTCCTACCCATGTTAGAAATTGTCCGAATTAATATTTCTTCTAGATATCCTTCTTGTTCATAATTATGAGATTTTAGTTGGTCCACTTTCTCCTCTTCATTGTCACTTATATCTTCTACTTGAATGCCTCTCCTTTAGGAAGTTTCAAGTGCATCTAATCGAGTGATTATTCCTCTCATCATCCTAGCTATATCCATGGCTAAGGGCCTCATAGTCTTCCTCTTCCTTGTTGTACCATAATTCCTTTCGCATGTATCAAACCTTAGAGATCTACTAGCTCCGATACCAAATGTTGAATATGAGAGAAGGAAGTCCTATGGATGACCTTCTCAAACAATAAAACTTCCTCTTCTATTCATGATATTAAGAGCCATGGTAATCACACATGCAATTAAGGTTATAAGGTGGCAAGCAAATTATTTTGATGGTAAAAGCTATGACTACAGTCCTACAAGGTGGCAACAACCAAAATCTTAAGTATTTTCTTATATGACACTAATTTGTGATATCACACCCATAGTATTTGTATGACAACTTCCAATTATACAATAGATTCATGTTTATGACTGGCTCAATTTTATGGCATGTTCAATGGTATGATAGATTCAGTTGTATAAAGAACTAATTGTAAAGTAGGTTTCTTTGTTTGAACAGTGACTAACTATCTCTCCTCAACATACATTGAATTACAATAAATTGAACGACAATCTTATGGGATGACAATGATTGATTGCATCAGATAATGATGATAAATATGACAAGGAAAGCAACAAGACTATATGATTATTAATGATTTATGATGGTGTTGTTCAAGACGATATTACTTTGATATGGTGAGTTGCAAAGAATGCAAGACTCAAATACACAATATCCAAACAATAACCTTGCTAGTAGGGACAAGATGACAAGGCTATTCAAAACAACTCTTAGTTTTGGTATCTTCCTTAGGATTCCTAAATTCTCTAGTCCTCATGATGTTAAATCTTCAACATAAGTAATGTTTTATCTTAATGTGATGGTAGCGCTCATTCAAATTTAAGATTTTCTATTTATTTGATCCTTTTCCTCTCATGATGGTATACAAATTTTGATTCCTAATTCTCGCTTTTCAGGTTAATACATTATTTTCCTTTTACTTGTAAACCTATAGATCTATATATATTTTCACATTATTCTATCCACACACCCATCATTCATATGAACATAATGGGTTAGGAAAATGATACAATTGTATTATTAAAAGTCTACATGTTATTATAGGAAAAGCAATATCATCTATGGATATATCCTTAGTATCTCTTTCTACTCTACATGTCTTCCTCTCTAGGCCTTCTCTTTCTTCTTATTTCTAACCAATTGCCTTAGATTTTCTCTCTGACCTCTCTCTCAGACTTTCTGTTCCAAAACTCTCGATATTTTTTTTTTTCTCTTCTTTTTCTTCATCTTCCCCTATCCTATTCTTCTCCTCCTTGTCGCTTTACCTCCTACTGATTCCTCTTCTTTCTTCCCATATTTTTCCTACATGAAAAAGGTGGATGGTTACATGAATACTTCATCCCAACCGTTAGTAACCAATGCATAATGTTCCAAAATCATTATAGTACTTCATCTTGAAGTTTATATCATGACTAAAATATTTTATCTTTCTACTTCATCTTCACTTTGTAATATATTACCGTGTGTCAAGTTGCATAATATTTGTGGCATCAGAATGCAATATTTTCATAATCTTAATGGATTGTTGCAAAGGTTTTAAAATATACATAGCAATACATATTTTGGTATATACAACATACTTTCACTCCTTAGTAGTTTGTCCCTCCCAAATGAATTCCACTAGGGTATTGTCAATATTATTCAGAACATTCTTATTGATAAATTAATATGGAAGTCCAATTAGCCTAGCCCACACTAGAGGATTTTTAATATTTTCTATCTTGATAAAAATATTCACTCCATGGTCTCAAATATAGGGCATATCTCCCTATACACTATGGGCTAGTACCCATTATTTTATCCATGATTTTGAACTAGACAATATGATAAGAAAAAAACCATTAGGAAGAAAAATCATAGCGTAATTTGATTTCAATCCCCACTTCCACTTTATCCAATTTTGAGTCTCTGAAATCATTGGTTAGTATCCATGGATTTTACATATTGTAGCCACCAGAAAGGCTCACACTCGAGGTAGGAATCCCATGATTGCAATAGTAAATGAATAAGCAACATGCTTAAAAGATAAAATTGACAATAAGATGTATGATAAACACTTTATTTCTTCATGAAGTCCAATTTGGGTTACAATTACGTCCCTCTTAGGGATAATCACGTTGATACAATATTACAATAAGGTTTCTTGTGATTGTAATCCTCTTCAAGATAGATGTGATGCTCAATGTGCCTTTGTAGGGAGACACGAACTGCTTTAGGGTGGATTTGACCATCTTCTTTGCATTGAGGAAGGAATTAGATGATTGAATCTCCTTTGAACCTACTTTCCTACGGTCAAGAAACAACACAAAAACATTAATAGCATAGGCAACCTCTCATAATGAGGCCCTTTGAGGAATGTGAACATAAAGATGCTACAACACTAATGAAATCAAGAAAATGATCAAAGCATGCTATACTTATACCAAATTCATAATATTGCTTGAAACATAGAAATGAAGAGTACTGCTCTCTATCTAATAGACTAATTGCATAAAATGATTCATGGAAACATGAGATTAGTACAAAGTTGCTCAAATGGCAAGAACTCATGTAAAACCCTAATTGAATCGGTCAATGTATCTAAAACATGAAATAAGCTATCAAAATGCTTAATCTAATCTAATTAAGTGCAATGTAAAAGAAATAGTAAGGAAATATTTCACCGGTTGCAAACCGTAGCTCAGATGAGCGGTCTGCACTATAAACTATGGCTAAAATCCATAGTTTGCTCTCTGATAGATTTGCCCTCAAGATTAGGGGCAGTGAGCTTGATCTCCTTGTTAATTTTATGTTCAAGGGTCGCCTTCGGTGTCCTTAGACTGATTTGGCGGTTGGTTCGATGTGAAGGGCCTTCGTTTTCTTGGATTTGTACTTCTTGAATCTCCTAGGAACCTAGGGCATCCATGACTAATTTATCTTTGGAGTATTGGAAAAGTAGCTCTCAAATGCACGTGTTTAGTATGCAATTCAATAGGGCTTCACTGCTCTTTTGATCAATCAACTCTGCATATTTCTTCCCCATTTGAAGGGGATATTTATAGCATGCCCCTAGGGCTAGGGGTGGCTTCATGGAGAAGCCAAGATCAAGAAGGGGTGGTTAGGACAGTTTGAATGGAAGCTTTTGGCATCTTCCATCCTTCAATAACCCTCTTCTAGACCAAATGGTCATTCCAATCTATTTGGCTCGGATGAAGGTCAACTAAACTTCAATTAAGACTGTAGGTCATAGCTACGATCTAGGTTGTAAACCACAGGTCTCAGCCGTGGTTCAGCCTGTAGACCATAGGTCTGGGTTGCAGTTCAGACTGATTAGACCAAGGAGCCCAATTGAGTGGTCAAAACCACTACTCTATCTTGGAGTTTGTCCAAGACCCTCCATATGATCTTCTAGCATGTCCATATGAGTAGTTGCCTTCGACAGGACGCATTTTAGGTGTCTACATATGACCCTTTTGAGATGCATTGTGAGATCAAACAATGCTGAGCAAAAATATACCTCCTAAAATGGTGTCAAAGGTTCTATGATGATAATTAGTCAGATCAACATTAGATGCCCCAAGTCTAGCAAAAGGACGCACATCCTGGAATCATTGCTTCCAACTGGGTGAAAGGCTTATATTTGAAAAGCTTGTACCCTTCTCATATCATTCGATGCAGTTGTGCATTCCATAGGTATCTTCTGACCCATAGATTTGAAAGGCAGAGAACAAAAAGTAAACTTCATATTTGCTATTTACCCCAAGCAAAGGGGTAAGCTTATGATAGTTGTTGACAATGATTCACAAGGATGAATTGCAATTTTGACAAGATCAAGGGATCTATGATTCTCAGGGATCTTATATCGATTTTGATTATGATTTGATATTATGAATACCCCTCAAGCGATGAGTCGATGAGGGTAATGACAATGATTGAAGCGACGATGTCGCTTGGCCACCATGGATGATCTGAACACATTTATATTTGAGCACATTAAATGCTTGGCTACGCCTAGTTCAGCTTCTGATTCCAACTATTAATAGTGTTTTGTACATTCCTATCCCATGGAGTAGTCAGGATACAATAGCCATCTTAGGGAATCGAAATGGTACAAATCCAATCAGATTTATGTTGAATCAAATTTCGATGATTTGTTGAAAAGATGTCATAGGAGACATGACATGAAACACCTCATTCCCATAGAGCAGTCTAGCCGTGAATGCTTTCTTAGGGATTGAAAAAAATCATATCACCTCAATGATGATAATTTTACCCCAAATGTTCTTATGGTGATTTACTCATCTTGTTGGATTGCATGGATCGCAAGTCGCTACAACCGTCGAGTGTATAGAGTAAATCATTGACTACGAGGCACATTTGGCTTTTGGTTTATTTAATTTTTTTTTGTTATTTTTGAATTGGCTAAATGATCATGGTGCTTAATAATCACCAGCTTGACAAATTGATTACTTTTATTGAAAATATGACCTACTAGGGGTCATTAATTTGACATTCTAAACCCTCCCATGGTGGGATTTTACCAGTTTTTCTTCCAGTTGCTAACCGCAGCCATGATGTGCGATTCCCATTTTACAAATTTGGGAACTGCAGCTAAGATTTGCGGTTGCAAAACTCTAATTACTGGACTGCAGGTTTTAGCTGTCGTCCGTGTGGAATAGTAAAAAGTTATAAATTTTCAAATTTTCACTTTTTACCTCATTATTCTTTTACAGTTTCAAAGCTCTGACAATGACAGCTTTAAACCTGCTCTAAAACCCTACCTGATCACACCGACATTCTACCTATCGCACGATGGCAGCATCAGAGGAAGCTTCATCCAGCCAAGGTCGAAGTGAGGGCAAGGTAATTCGATACCTAGACCACACATTTTTTTACTAGTAAAATTAACCTCACTAAGAAATGAGATAAATGAACCCAATTAAACTGCTGGCAATGAACCTCAGACTTAGATTAGGGTTTTATTTTTATTTTTATTTTTTAGGCAGGGAATTAGCCTTGTTCGAGGTTTGAATGGAGACCACAGGTACCAGCTACGATGCCCAATTGACTGATTGGGGGCCACAGCTGACAACTGCGGTCAACATTCAAAATTCCAAAAGTCAAATTTTGACCGTATGCGGACCACAGGGTTGACTCGCATCACGACTTTAGAAAATTTTTTCCTATTTTTTTTTATTTTTTCTAAGTTTAATAGGAAATTAATCTTATTTAATGCGTTTCTGAATCGCCTAAGTATTTTTGTTGTTTTTTATGAATTTCTTATAACATGTTTTTGCCTTTTTATCAAAATTTTAAATGTTTTTGTCGTTTTTAGTTAGCTTTTTATTTATAGTATGCTTTTATTCCAGACATTGACCTTTAGGGCGAGAGAGCTAGATCTACTTAAGACTCTCCGTGGATGGCTCACGAGTGGTGAGTGTGACTGGTTCAAAGCCATTGGATTCATCTATGTCTTGGATTTACCCACTATTTAGGTAAACCAAGCTTACTTGAATGCATTGTCCAGGCGCTGGAATGCTCGAACAAATACATTTCACCTACTCATAGGTGAAATGACTGTTACCTTAAAGGACGTATATCGGATCTTTAGGATCCCCATCGATGGCGAGGCCATTGTATCCTCTAGTTTTGGGGCTCAGAAGCCCATTTTTGATGCTATATTTGGAGACTGGATCTAGCAAGCTCAGGATGCTATTGACCACAAAGGAGTCCACATTGCATACTGGGAGAGTAAGTGCATATTTTTAGTCCATGCTACTATCTTCATGATCCTCATGGTATAGATTGTGCTTCTAGACTGCTCAGGCATGAGGATTCCTTGGAACCTCTTGGCTAGCATCTGAAGAGTCATCCAAAGTTCTACTAGGCAACCATTGTGCTTAGCTTGGTGCAGCACGCTATTATGCCACCTCTACAAGGAGTTATATCAGTTTACTGAGCAGATCTATAAGAGCATGAGCTGTAGTATACTGTTATAGATCTGGGGTTGGCAGCATATTAGGATAGAGCATCCTAAGGATCTCCAACTAGATATTACTACTATTGCTATCGAGCACCAGTGCTATACCACCTGTTGGCCTCATGAGGAGGAGGGCACCCATAGCAGGATTCATGCTGGTGACATCCAACATTATATTACTCAATTCATAGAACTTGACCTGAATGATGTTTAGTGGCAGCCATACATGGATTGTCCAACATGGCCAAAGGTGGTCGATTGGCTTCGACAGGCTCACTGATATAGATGGTTGATCGGTTGAAAGACCGAGATTCAAGAGTACCAATTTTTCTCTCATGTATTACAATAGTTTGAAATGGTGCAAGACATTCCTGAGATGCCATTCATATATCGATGCTTGGCATTGGAGCATGATCTGTAGTGGATTTAGCCTGTGGCTCTAGGAGATGAGGTTGATGATTATTAGAAGACTCATGTTGAGACGACTACGACTACCTCAATATATGATGGATGGTGGTTACTATTCAAGTGGTACAAGATAGGGCCTTTGGATCGAGATCCAGACTAGGTAGTAGCAGAGGTACATGTGGATCTCGATGGGTGTAGGGTGTGCTAGAGGACAGAGGGTGGCTATGGGGCAGAGGCTACCATTGAGAAGGCTCCTGAGGCTAACCCTAAGAATAAGGCTTTCAAGGAGGGTGAGGTCCCTCCTGACAGCATAGAGGGGGTGCTCCTAGTGCAAGTGGCTGACTTGTAGAGCTAGCTTGGTAGGTTTTAGACTTAGTAGTGAGAGCGAGATATGATGATTGCTACTCTTCAGGCTTAGTTGACTGACAAGGACAAGTGATTGACTAAGGCATAGGGATAGATTGTGACTCTGACTACATGGGCTATAGTTGTAGAGACATAGATTCAAGCACTACAGACTGCACTAGAGCTAGCTCAGGCACAACGAGATGTGGTAGTGGTAGAGCAGGATCTAATTAGGGCCCTTAGGGAGGGTCCTCCACCCTCTTAGGTGATTATGGGGCCTTTGGTGGCACTAGCAGTAGTACTACCAGGTGGCCAGGATCCCATGGCAAAGATTTAGTAGTTGTAGGGCTTGTTGATGAGTTCCAATGATAGGCACACATCCAAGGTTGCTCAAGTGGACTAGCTAGTAGGCTACATTTAGATGCTAGGTGTTGAGGTTCCCAAGGATCAATATGCTACAGAGTCCTAGTGGATTAGATCTAGGACTACAAGATAGTCCACTACTAGCTTGAGCCATCGCACCCATCAAAGCGAGAGGACACATAGGTCCTCTAGTACACATGGTGACAACAGTCATACCAAGACCAGGGAGCAGGGCAGTCTAGGACAACGTCCAATCATAGGTCCCGATGCATAGAGGTGCCCATCACACAGGGTGCATTTGGATGAGTGTTAGGCCTCTTCGGGTTAGGCAACACTTAGGGAACTCCATAGGATCTGCAATAGATAGTGGGGTAGTAGGGAGAGCAGTCTCCTAAGCACAATACTAAGGGAGGAGGTGAGAGCTCCGATATAGGGGGAGCAGATCAGAGCTAGAGCTCTACTATTGCAGGCTATATTTTTTATATATTATTTTGGTGTAAGGTCGAGGACCTACACATTTGTAGCCTACAGGAATTTTGTATACTCTCTATGTACTCATTTGGATACATATTTATATGATATGATCATTCTGGCTCATTATGTGTACATGTGTATGTATTTCTCTTTTTGATTTTATGTTTATGTGATGCACATGGATGCAATGCTTATGTTATGCTGATACTATATGATGCGATATTTGATGTAATGCATTATTTTATGGAGATGCTTTATTTACGCGATGTTATTCAAATGTAAATAAACTTGTATGCTTTAATCACTTAAAACATAAGGAATGAATTGAGTATGTGTTTGACAATTTAATGGATGATGCCACAGGATATGTAAAAATCATGACTGTAATTGAAAATCCTTAAGATAAGAATTTAACCAATTAATCACCCATATATGAAATGTAATGGTACAAAGCTACATGATGTGAATGAGATAATATGTCATTCTATTTTCTTTTGCACTTTGAATGATATGCACGATATAGTCAGTGGTCATCTAAACATATTTGTTCATATTAATCTTGTATCTATCCTATATCTTGATTGAGCTTTATGCAATGATGTATCGCTTCTTGGATACTTTGAAATTTGACAATTTACAATGAATTTTACCATTTAATGGTTTATGCTTTTGTAGCATTTGTTATTGTTTAGAGAGATTTTGAGGTTTTTCGTGATACTCAAACACCCTATTTGACTTATCAAAAGTTGTATACTGACCATACTAGACTTCTAAGATACAAGGCTTTTACTAGGATAGACCCTAACTATTCATTATCCCTGTGTGGGAACATGATTATTTTAAGATAAGACATGAGCGTTCCCTGATGTCAAGCAGGATTCTTTTAGCCCATTGCTAAGACAGGGGTCCCACAAATGTCTTATCCAATCTCAAGTTTAGATTTTAGTTGGACTAAACCACTATGTAATACAAGAAACCTGAAGCTAGCTCTTTCACATTCAAACATTGGTCTTGTTCATAAGCGAGGTGCTAATGTGTTAGACATATCTTCATGCATAAGGTACAGTAGTGCTGGCAATCCCAAGGATTCAAGTTTTCTCTGACTTATTCGTATTTAGTTTTCGAGATACTTGCTCATATGCAGTGAAGCAAGGGAGTCGATTCCATTTTGACTTTGACTTTCTTTGGATCTTCATTTGATCTTCACTAGAATTTTTTTTCTAATCTTCATTTGATCTAGATTTGAACTTTGATTTATGATCTTCATTCGATCTTGATGTGAACTTTTATTTCTGATCTTCATTCGATCTTCACTTGAGCTTTGATTTTTGATCTTTTTTCGATATTCACTTGAGCTTTAAATTTTGATATTTTTTTTATCTTCACTCTTCAGAATTTACATTTGATAATTCTCTTCAAAAAATTTCCTTTGGGGGAATTACTTTGTGGGGAATTTTTTTTGTAATATCGATTGAATGTATCGATCTATTATATCATTTAACGAATATCAATCTGGGATGTCAATCTATGATATCGATCTAGGGTGTCAATATTGGGGATATATGTGGGATATCACTCTGAGATATTGCTAATTTTATCATAAGCAAGGGATTTTGAGTAGGAAATACACTTGTCCTTTTGCCAATTGCCAATATTTCCCGTACCGTCTAGACAGAGGGATAAGCAAGAATAACTCTTTTCACTTCAGGATACCCGATATCTCTTCATGATTTTCATCTTCCCCTAATCCATATTAGGATTGATTAATTTATTTATTAGTGATAGAACTCTAATATGCTAAGGGCTATAATAACTGGAACTTAGCTACAAAAGTAAAGCAAGCTTTCTATCAACTCTTGATAAAACCTCTAGGTATGGCTGAGTGACCAGAAACTTGAGTATATCTTCATAGCAACATTATGGGTTGTGTTGAAAAACACATTTACCCACATGTATTATGATAAATATAGAGGCGCATGATTATAACACAAATGTGGTGTCGCTTGTGAGACTGAAAAACACACTAATTTATATTACAGAATGCAGCGGATGAGGTATGCATATTTACAATGCAATGGAATGAATGCATAAATGAAAATGCATAATGCAGAATGCAAATGTTTTTAGATTTTATTCTTTACCATTTTTTTTGGATTTTATTGATTTTATAATTTTTGAGTTTTTGAGCCTTATATCTTGACCAAACGACAAGTACATGCCTTTGAACCCTTTAGATTGACCAAACAATCCTTAGGAACCCTTGGAGCTTTTAGGTTTGACCAAAAGGATTTTGAGCACTTTTGGAGCATTTTGGAATGACCACGCAATTTTTAAGAATCCTTGGAACCTTTGGGTTGACCAAGTAGTTTTTTAAAAACTCTTGGTGCCTTTTGATTGACCAAGTTAATCATAAATGATCTTAGAGCCTTTTTAGGATGATTGAGTGGTATTCAGAAACCTTCAGAGCCTTTGAGGATGACCAAAGGTCTTATAGATGCCTTTGGAACTTTTTAATTGACCAAACTAATCACGAAAGATCTTGGAGCCTTTTTAGGGTGACTGAGTAGTGTTAAAAAACCCTCGAAGATTTTTGGGTTGACCAAATGATTTTTCAAAAATCCTTAGTACCTTTTTAGGATTAATCGAGTGGTTTTAAACAAACCCTTGGGGCCTTTTACTAACATGACCAAGTGGTTTTAGGAATCCTTGGGGCCTTTTGGGATTGACCGAGTGGTTTTAAGCAAACCCTCGGAGCCTTTGACTATGCTCTCATGCATAAAATGCCTTAATATGGATGATGTTGAGAGGTTCGGGCTCTTCAAAACCTCCTAGCGATGTTATGCGATAGGTACCTGGACCGATCTTTTCAGATATGATATAAGGCCCTAGCCAATTAGCCACAAATTTGTCCTTCAGATTGGGTGACAAATTAGAGTTTTTTTGGTTCTCTTTCAATACAAGATCCCCAACTTCAAAGTCTCTCTAGTGGACTTTGATATTGTAAGCTCATTTTAGTCACTCTTGATAAACATAGAGATGCTCCAAGATATTTATGTGACGTTCATCAAGCAGCGTTAGTTGATCCAGTCAAAATTGTCGTACGGTGTCGTCATCGATGAACTATTTCAATGCAACATGCAACATTGTAATTTATAATTCTAAGGGCATAATGGCCTCAGTTCCATATACTAGTGAGAACGGGGTTGCCCTTATGGGCATCTGAATACTAGTCCTGTAATCCAATAACGCAAGGGGTAGCTGGGTATGCTAGTCTTTGTGGTTTTATGGGACTATCTTTTTCAAGATAGCCACTATTGTCTTATTTGAAGCTTCAGCCTACCCATTTGATTGCGGATAGTATGGACTCGTAAAAATGTGTTTGATTCTATATTTAGATGTCAAAGCTCTCATAGTTTTATTCTTGAAGTGACGTTCCATTATCCAATATTATTTTGGATGCAATCCTAAAATGACTTATGATATGCTCCAGTATAAACTCTGTTATACGAGCTTCAGTTGTCGTTGTTAAGGGTATTGCTTCCACCCACTTTGTAAAATACTCACTAGCCATGATTATGAATGTTTGATGGCCCGATGACGGAGGATAAATCTTACCTATAAGATCTAGTCCCTACTGATAAAATGGTCAAGCCGCTTGGATGGGCTGTAAGGCCTACGATGGCAAGTGCGTAAGATTAACATGATGCTGGAATTTAATGCATTTTTTGACATATGCATTGCAATCCTTCCCTAGAGTGGGCCAAAAGTAGCCCATTCGAAGGATGTGCTTGACAATGGCCATGCCGCTGAAATGGCCATCGCATGTATCGTCATGAGCTTACGAGATCACCCAAGATGACTCTTGGGGCTCTAAGCAATGGAGGAGAACTCCATCGTAGCTTCTGTGGTATAGGATGTCTCCTATTAAGACATATTTTGTCACTTTATGTTTACATGTGTGTCTTGCGGCATATGACAATCCCTTTGATATTATACTAAGCTTTAGGAAGTTTTTAATTTGTGACATCTAGTTTTGTAAAATCTTAGCTTCGACTGCTAAGACAGCTTGCTCCCCCTACGTATTTACCTTTGCAAATGCAAAACAAAAAACAAATCTATGGTGAATTCTGGTACCACTCCCCGTCAGACTCTAAGAGGTTAATGACCCCCAGGGTGCCTTCTTAAGAAAGTCTTCAGCTTTGTAGAATCATTCATATTTTGGTTCTATGCTAATCATATTAACTGTCATTTTATTATCATAAGTTGCACGCTCTATTGTAGGATGCAAGAGTGGCTTGACATGGATGGTAGTGAAATACGCATATAGATTCTGAGGGATTAAAGATCCCAAAGATGCCATGGTGTCTACAAACCTGTTTGATGACCGAGGGATTGCCTTGATGTCATACCATTCAAATTTAGCCAAATAGGTGGCAACTAGGTCTTTATAGGCTTTCAGTACAGGACATTGACACTGAAAGAGACCTTTGAATTGATTTACTATGAGCAAGGAGTCACCAAAGAGGTTCAATATTTTAATATTCATGGTGACAGCTGTGTGGAGGCCTAGCAGTAGGGCTTCGTACTCAGCGTTGTTGTTGGTGCACGAAAAATCCAACTTGAACAACAAGGGCATTGAAGGTCCTTGCGATGTGAAAAATACTATTCTGGTACCACCTCCTTGTTTGCACTTCGAACCATCAAAGAACAAAGTCATATTAGCATTATTCTCTAGTTATTTGGGTTCAAGAGCTTCAAACACGATAAAAATCGTATCATCAGGAAGCTCTATGGTTAGAGGCCTACTGTTTGATAGCGGTGCCTCAACTAATTGATTAGCTATGATCTATCCCTTAATGGAATTATGGCTTATAAATTCTAGATCAAATTATGTTAATAGCATAATCCATTTTACAGTACGCGTATTGTGATACATCTTACTCATCATGTACTGTAAAGGGTTTTTTTTTGATAAAACATATGTTGTATGACTCAGCATATAGTGTCATAATTTCTTTGTAGAAAACACCACTACTAAACATAATTTCTCCACATATGCATACCCTAGCTCGTAACTCACTAAGATTTTGCTGATGTAATATACGACTTGTTCTTTACTTTGCACATTCTTTTTGGCCAACATGGTCCCTAATATAAAGTCAGTCGTCAATATATATAGCAGAAAAGGCACATTCAGCCTTGGTGGAGCTAGCACTGGCAATGTCACCAGGTATTTCTTTATTTCAGTGAATACTGCTTGACAATCCTCATACCAATTGAATGGGACCCCCTTGTGTAGCAGTCGATTCATGGGTCGACTCTTATCTGATAGCTGAGCGATGAATAGCTTGATCGAAGCTACTCTGCCTTGAAGGCTTCTTAATTATTTAATATTGGAGGGAGGATACATTTCTAAAATAGCCTTGACCTTCGTTGGGTCAACTTCAATGCCTCTCTTTGAGACAATGAATCCTAAAAATTTACCAGAAGTTACGCCAAATACGCACTTCTTAGGATTCAACCTAATATTATAATCTATTAGGTGATCAAAGACCTTCCTTAAGACCTCTGCATGATCTACACGTAATAATGACTTGACTAGCAAGTCATCCATGTAATCTTCTATGATTTTGTGCATGTAGTCATGAAAAATGTATGTCATAGCCCGCTGGTACATCACACCAGCATTTTTAAGACCGAATGGCATAATTTTGTAGCAAAATATTCCCCATGGCATTATAAACGTGGTTTTATGCTGGTATTTGGGTTTAATTCAAATTTGGTTGTAACCAAAAAAACCATCCATTAAGGAGATCATTTAGTGACCTACAATCACATCCATAAGAGCATCGATATTAGGCAACGAAAATGAATCCTTGGGTGTTGCCTTATTGAGGTCTCTAAAATCCATGCAAATACAAATTCTTCCATCAAGTTTTCCTACGGGTACCATATAGGAAATCCATTCTAGATAGTCGATGGAAATTACAAATTCTACATCCAATAGCTTTTGTATCTCATCTTTCACCATTAAGGTTACTGTTGGGTGCATCTTTCTAAGCTTTTGCTTGATCGACTTCTTCGTCAAATCTAGCAAAAGGTTATGAGTAACCAATTTCAGGTCTAGACCTGGCATATCCTTGTACGTCCAAGCAAACAAATTTGGTCTCTCTTTCAGCAGAGGTATGAGGTTGGCCCGCTTATCTGGAGTGAGACTCTCTCCAAATTTAACCTTCTTTGAACTTGTGGGATCATTGTTAATGTCTACTTCGAAGGTTTCATCTACTGACATATGTGACCCCTCCTCAAGCTAGTGAGGCATAGGGATCAAATGGATGTCATCAACTGGATTTATATGTTCTACGTTAAAAGCATTCTCAGCATGATATACATTGTAAGCACAACCTGACACAAAATAGAAAGGTTACAACATTTCTTCATTAGGGAAGAAATCTTCAGGCTCTACTGGTGAATCAATGTGATCCCAGTTGATAGCATCTACATTTAGATACAACGGTTTGGACGGATATGCTAGATTGTGAATTGGAATGGTTAAGTCAATGGAGACCATATTTATGGAATGGTATTGGCATTTAGAACCACATGGATAGTCCTCTACATAGCTGATGTAATCTTCATCCCCAATATCTGGTTCCAATGGAACGGGTACAAAGGGGTCGTCTCTATGAGGACTATGGATGAATGGATCCTCCCTATGCACTGGTTGCAGAATATGATCTTTTGGCTCTAAGAGTTCCATGTATGTCGATGGAGGAGGATTGACCATCTGATGGATCTGATCTAGGGTCAATCGCCTTGCTCTCAGACGAGGACCTATACATAATTAGTGATAGACTTTGTCTAGGTCTATGCATTGGTGATGATAATATAAATAAGGAGGACCAAGATAGGCCCTCTTTGTCTCATCTTCCTTGTCACAATCTGAAAACTAGAGCCCTTCGTTGGCTCCTATCCCTACGAGGTGTTCTTCCATGTGAAGCCCAATGAATCGTACTGCTTGATCGCTATCGTTGCTATCCGAGAAAATTAGATAATTATATCTTATGTAAGTTGCTACCAAGAAAACCGGTCCGACTTCTCCACTTACAGGGTTGATATTGGAAATAATCCCCTTTGTACCATGTATCGACTCTATACATAGTAGGTGGTGCATATATGAAGGCCTCACATAAGCACCTTCGACTTCATCCTTAGATCCATCATCATTTTAGGATTCCTCATCTACATCATAACTTGGTCCACTCATATCGGACATGGACTCCTCTCCATATTCATTACAAAGATCTCCTACCTCGAGATCGTATACAGTAGTGGGGTTGTGCCCTTGCATGTCTATGTCATCGACTATGTCACGGGTTTGGTATCTCAGGTTGCCTCTGGGGTTTGACTCTGTCTTAATCTGCTCAAGGACCCCTTCATGATGATCTTTGAATGGCTTGGTTATGACAAAATATATCATTGAGTGATCCCTCCAGAATTTGGGAGGATCAGGATGGTAGGGATTAAAATCCACATAATTAGCCAAAGTAAGGTACAAACGATCAAGATATGCCATAAGCAAATCGTCCTGCCCTCATGTCTGTAACCCCCCAGAATAAACTTATCAATGGCTAGCTGATAACTTAACTCCAGTGAAGTCCTACATCTCTATTTGAAAAGACCAGGGCTATATTCATTCCAATGATATAACTCGAAGAGTCGTATGGAATACTCTGGGTTGGACAGGTAACAAATGTTCACAGTAAATGGTTCGTTGTCATCCTTGTACATAGGCGTACGCATGGGAACCTGGTCTAGCCCCACATAGACAAAGTTGGTCTAATTGGGTGGGTTACCCAATGGTATGACCGATCCAAATTAATATCGATGGGCATGTGGTCGGTCCATCTCCTGTGTAGTTTCTAAAATAGGCCCAAAGGTCACATTATGCACAATGTACTCACCTAAACTTGTATTTGTGAGATGAACAGTCACCCACAGTGCGAATGACCTTGCTGAAGATGTAGGTGAGGTAGGCTGAGGTACCTCCTTGGCTTTGTATTGGGGTTCCTCAACTTCCATCGAAGTGGGAGCCTCCTCGATGATTGGATTGGGCTATTTATCTTTCTTGCCCATCTTCACATTTAACTTTCTTTCGTCCTACTACATGACTGATGCCAACAATTTTTGGGAAGTGGCAGTAGTGTGCTCCGATATATGTGATAGAGATGGTGTTGGTTGAGCACGTATCATTGGTTTACCTCCTGGTTTTTTATCGATGACGATGGTCGAATATCTAGGTTCGTTGATGGGAGTACAAAACCCCTAGGCAAATCTGCTAGGTTCACAAACTTGAATGGCTTTTCGTCTGATGACACCACGTGAACCTGTCCCTTATGAATATATTTCATGCATTAATGCAGTATTGATGGAACATAATGTATTTCACGAATCCAAGGCTTATCGAGTAAAATATTGTATTGCATGGCACCTTCTATCATGTGACACATCATGGATATGGTCTTCAGGCCTACCTAAATGGGTAGGATAATCATGCCAATAGTCAAACATAGTGCATCGTTAAATGCTCTCAATGTGAATGTAGTGGGCATGATATGTGATTTGGGGAGATTTAAATGGCTCAGTGCCTTGATCGTTATTATGTTGATCGATGAGTCTATATCAATCAAGACCCTTTTGAATGGTATGCAATTAACACATGCAATTATGTGCAACGGTGGGTTAGTCATGGTTGTAAAAATTGTCCTTATCTCATGATCATAAAATTGGATCATCAGTTCCTGACATTGTTGCACATGTCCCACAAAATTGGTAAATGTTTGTGCATCTTGGTACTATACCTCAATGGACTTCAAAATGTCCATAAACGTTTCCTTGTGGCTCGAAGACTATTGTATTAGATCATATATTGACAACTTCATAGTAGTCATCTATAGGTTTTGGACCAACCTGCTCCTTATGGTCACCACCGATCTTTTTGGTGGGCCTGGGATATTATATGCTGGTCGTTGATTTGGCGTGGCTTGTATTTGAATGTGAGCTCGAGCTTGATTTAGTTTTTCATACCTCCCATGTCTCATGACACATGCCTACGAATCCATAGGTAGGTGGTTCGACTCGCACTTGGTTGACCTGGCCAATGTTGTTGTGAGGCACCTCATGATTTGGAAAGGGATTTTTGTAAATCCCCATATTCTTATTATCGGGCGCCTATGGATTATTTTGCTTTACCAGTTCACCTTTTTTGATCATATTCTACACCAGATGTTTAAAGGACTAACATACCTCGATGTCGTGGTCTTTATTTTGATGTAAAATGTAGAATAGATCCCCTTGGTACCCCTTAGGTTTGGGTTGATTTGGGTCTATCATCTTAACTTCGGGTAATCTAATGGCCTTAACCTCGCACAGTTGATAGAAAATTACTATCAGCAATTCCATCAATGGTGTGAACTGGCGAGGTGGGTTTTGATCCTTGTTCTTGCCCTTGAAATTGTTGTTGCGCTTGTCATATTGTGCTGGAGGAGGTTGGGCTTGATAATTCTATTTCTGTTGCCCCTTGTATCCCCTTTGGAGATTCAAGTACCACCTGATTCACATGGTCCTGCTTGCCCTGATGTTTAGTGGCACTCTTATTTTGTTCTTCTCTCATATTTTTGAGCTTCAAGTTGCCTTCCTACAACTTGATGTCCTCGATCACTTTGGATTACGCCAAAGCTTCTTCGAATGTAGGGTACTACTGTAGCTGCAATAGTAAAGAGATGTGCTTGGTACAAATCTTTGTAAAAATTTAGGTTAACTCTATGGAAGGAATAGGGAATGGAAACTTTACCATTAATCTCCTCCATCTCTTCCCATACTGCTCAATCGACTTGTCATCGTGCTGGGCTAGCACAGCCAGATTGGACAGATTGGTCTGTTTCTTGACGCTAAAGGAGTAGCATTCAAGAAAGGCATTAGCTAATTTATCAAAGCTAATTATGCTATGTTTCTTTAGCTGATCGAACCACTCATGAGCTGGGCCAAAGAGTGTCGTGATGAAAGTACAGAGCAACAACGCATCATTGCTTGTTATTTGAAAGCAAACGTCTAGAAAGCTCATTATGTGCTCATGTGCATCCTAATCACCCTTGAACTTGTCCAACCTGGGCATGTAAAAATGCTCAGGATAAGCCAGAGTAGGTACCAAAGGATCTAAAGTCTCGTTATGCATTTTCCTGAAAGTTGGCTTTTGAATAGCCACGTCTTGTATTTCAATGGCTTTGACCTTCTCGACTAAGGCCTTATAGGCCTCTAAGGATAGAAATTCCTCCTACCTAAGTAGATGTGGAGGTGGCCTAGAAGGTACTATCTTCCTTGTACAAGGTGGAGGACGTGGCTCTTCCTCCTCCTCAGCTAAGGAGCTCTCAGGATATTCTTGCTCATATCCATCTCCCTCTTCTTCTTCATGTTGTCTCTACTTTCTATCATCGAGCGAAGGTAGCTGCTCCCTTTGTTTAGCACTAGCATGAGTATGAGCATCTCTATGCTCTCGATGCATATCGACTTACGACAAAGCCCTCCTATGTGTATGCTCTCTATGCACATCATGAGAATATAGGCCAACCCTAGCTAACTGATCCTCCTACTCAACTCACTCCTAAGCGATAATGCGCTCCTCGCGCATGCACTTCTTGTATAATCGTTGTCTGAGGAGCCTCTGCACTTGAATATTTTCATCTTCAATGTGTTGCCTCTCTAGACGAGCATCCTATAATTGATCTTGGAGGAGTTGGCATTTATACTCTGATACCAATCGATGCAATCTATCGAAATGATCGACTGTGGGAGGCTTCTGGTATCCATGCTCTATACAAGCTAACTTATGTGTTCTACACCCATCGAAATGATATGCTATGCCTTTTCCTCTATCTTTGAAGATGACATTGGCATATTGTTGTGTCCTATAATGTGAACCACCATGCGTAGATGGTGGGTGCATGGTATGAGGGCACTTAGAAGCTTCCCCATGCTCTCTAGTAGTCCTGATGATGCTCCCGCTATGCTCACTCAGAACACGAGTGGGTGGAACAGAAGGCTTGCAGCCTAGCTGCTCTAAAACACTACCTAGACCCTCTAGCTGTCTAGACCACCACTGCTCATGTAGTGGTGTGCCATTATCTCCCACCTTTGATACATTAATGGTGATATTGCGTGGTGGAGCACGCATGAGAGTATGGATAGACCTATGCTCAAAAATGAGCCTGTCTGCTTACCCCTAAATGGGTGGATCTCTAGTCCTTCTATACTTAGAAAGTGGAGGTATGGTTCCTCCTGTGGACCTAGTATGTAAGGGCACCAACCTGGTTCCTTACACAATAAAATCTTCCATCGATCCCATGGATGCACATGCATTGCGGTCTCAATAATGGCTTTCAAGTGGAGTACCCTCATGCTGAGAGGATCCCTGCTCTAATTTATGCCTAGAGGAGTATACTAAAACTCCTCTAGTAGGGGTATGCTCTATGGGATCCCCTCATGTTGAATTATCCCATCGAATGCTAGCTGAACGACATTCGGTTCGCTCATGTGGGTGAGGGCTCGACACATGCTGCTATGAACTGGTTAGGGGTTGGTCATTGGAATCAGGTTTAGACCTTTGTCAACCAGCCCGTGTATCCACCATTGTGTACCTAGCATCTAGATATATCTTTTATTATTAAGCAAACAAGGTATACAATAATTATTATCTCCTTTTAGGTTTTGAAAATGAGCCCTAAACTACTTAATGTGTTTTCAAGATTTTTTGTATCAGTGTAGAAACTCTTATCGTGTTTTGCAAAACTTTTTGGATTTTATTCTTAGTTCAATGGATTTCACCTGTATGCTCGCAGCTCGACAACTTGGCTATGAACTCCAAGTCACGTAAATCCCCTGTGTGTGGTAATGAAGCCCACACCCGGACAAGGAGCACAGGTCCTGCCAAATCCTCACCCAATCTCACTCAGTCAGCGTTATACCCTCCGAAGAGAAGTACATGCAAATTTTTTGGGCTACATATGGTTCTTGGATCCGGTATTGGTCTATATATCAAGGGTTCATAGGATTTGGGCCAACGGATGGAAATTACACCCACCATCGTTGAACCCTACTAGTGGTTGGATATGAAGCCCAACTCACTAGCGTTTTGTTGTAAAGTGGTGTGTGTGGTTCATTTTAATTGTACAAAAATAAATGCATCATGTAGCACTCATGCTCATTCTCTATATGATATGTAAAATCAAAGAACGTTTCAAATTTAGAGAATGAAAATTAATGTAGATGCTATTTCAGACAATACACATTCCAATGACGAATGGTCTCTAATCGGGCCTCAAACATGTAAACTGACACACAATATTTATCAAGCACACTGTATTCTAGGGTGGATTGCAATCAGATATTCGTTGTTCCTAGCAGTGCATTTCTAATGATGCAAAAATAGAATGCTAATCTAGCACTTAATTCATTTTCCTTTTTCTTAAAATGTCCTAATTAAATTTTGTTTTATGCATTTTGGAAAAACATAGACAATAAGAATAGAGACAGAGACTAAAAATTGGACCTACCTTAGATCCTCATCTGATGGAGATTTATCCCTCTACTATCTGTTGTGTCTGCTGTAAATCACAAGTTGGGTCTGGGGGCTGCAGTATGAACTGTGGGTTGCAGCTATGGGCCAACAAGTAGACCACAACTATCATCTACGGTTTGTGCCTGATATCAAAAAAACACATGGGTCAAAAATTAGGGGCATAAAATGAGAAGTCCCATTGTGATCGCCTTTTGTACCCACCAAAAAGGCTCACACCCGAGGCGAGAATCCCGTTATTGCAATAGTAAATGAATAAGCAACATGCATAAAAGACAAAACTGACAAGATGTATGATAAACACTTTATTTCTTCATGAAGTCCAATTTGTGTTACAATTACGTCCCTCTTAGGGATAATCATGTTGATACATTATTACAATAAGGTTTCTTGTGATTGTAATCCTCTTCAAGATAGGTGTGATGCTCAATGCGCCTTTGTAGGGTGACACGAATTGCTCTAGGATGGAGTTGACCCTCTTCTTCATTTTGAGGAAGTAATTATATGATTGACTCTCCTTTGAACCTGCTTTCCTGCGGTCAAGAAACAACACAAAAACATTAATAGCATAGGCAACCTCTCATGATGAGGCCCTTTGAGGAATGTGAACATAAATATGCTACAACACTAATGAAATCAAGAAAATGATCAAAGCATGCTATACTTATACCAAATTCATAAATATTGCTTGAAACATAGAAATGAAGAGTACTATTCTCTATCTAGTAGACTAATTACATAAAATGATTCATGGAAACATGAGATTAGTACAAAGTTTCTCAAATGAAAATAACTCATGTCAAACCCTAATTGAACCGGATAGTGCCTTTAAAACATGAAATAAGCTATCAAAATGCTTAATATAACCTAATTAAGTGCACTGTAAAAGAAACAGTAAGGAAATATTTCATCAGTTGCAAATCGTAGCTCAGATGAGCGGTCTGCACTGTAAACCATGGCTGAAAGTTATGGTTTTCTCTCTAATAGATTTATCCTCAATATTAGGGCCAGTGAGCTTGATATCCTTGTCCAATTTAATGTTCAAGGGTCGCCTTCGATTCAAGGGTCACCTTCGGTGTCCTTAGACTGATTTTGTGGTTGGTTCGATGTGAAGGGCCTTCGTTTGCTCAAATTTTCACTTCTTGAGTCTCCTAGGAACCTAAGGCATCCATGAATAATTGATCTTTGGAGTATTGGCAAAGTGGCTCTCAAATGCATGTGTTCAATATACAATTCGACAGGGCTTCGTTGCTCTTTTGATCAGTCAACTCTTCATATTTCTTCCCCATTTGAAGGGGTTATTTATAGCATGCCCCTAGGGCTAGGGGTGGCTTCATGGAGAAACCAAGATCAAGAAGGGGTGGTTAGCATAGTTTGAATAGAAGATTCTGGCATATTTCCTCCTTCAACCGTCTTCTTCTAGACCAAATGGTCGTTCCAACTGATTTGGCTTGGATGAAAGCCAACTAAACTTCAGTTAAGACCATAGGTCACAGCTACAGTCTATACTATAAACCGTAGGTCTCAGCCGTGGTTCAACCTATAGACCGCATGTCTGGGCTACGATTCAGACTGATTAGGCCAAGGAGCCCAATTGAGTGGTTAAAATCACTGCTCTATATTGGAGTCTGTCCAAGACCTTCCATATGGTCTTATAGCATGTCCATATGAGTAGTCGCCTTCGACATGACGCGTTTTATGTGTCTACACATATTAATCCTCTACTTTTAAGAACTATTATATCATGTTCAATCATCTCATCCATAATAATCACTTATAGTGTAACATCTATTGCCTACATAATGTTATGTTTGATCCAATCCCCATATCTAGTTTTAATGATAGCCTTTGTTGACCCTCTCAATCCAAATATATTTCCATCTCTTTTAATTGACATTTTTTTATCCCTATAAGAAGTTCCCTAACATCTATATAGTTGTTATTTAAATTTCTATATGATTCTAAATGAGGAATTTTTTGCCTTCATTATTTCAAAAAATACCACTTCGCTAGCTTTTCCAAAATTTTCTTTATAAGCACACCCAACTGCTAGACATTTTCATTTTACCATAGATAAAATTAGATCTTTGGATAAAAATTTTCATGCATATTCAAATCCTATAACCAAGAGGCTAGCACCTCTTTTTGCGCACTTAAGACTTTTCATAGTGAGCACTATATTTGTAAACATTTTACAATAGAGGCAATATTTTAATTTTTAATCTTGAGCATGATTTTGAGATATGTTTTTAAATTTTCTATTATTTCTTTTAAGCCTTAAATTCCAACATTAATGGTAGGACCAATCCTCCATAGAATGTATAATATTTTAATTTTGAAATAATTAATCCAATATTTCATCAACTCTTTCAAAGTTGATTGAGCTAACCATTATATTATCATATTTTTGAAAAAGGAGCCCCAAATTGTGTAAGAAAAGGGATAATAAAGAAGTAAATTATCTAAATTTTCTATATTCTTCTTACATAAGGCACACATAGAAGGTCCATGATATACTCTTCTTTATATACTATCACCTATAAGAATTTTGGTTTAGACTACTAAGCAAAGGGATATTAAGGCCTTGGACCAAACTTTATTTCAAGAGAAATTTTGTTATATCCTAAATTGACCAAGTATCCACCATATTTTGATAGATTATAATACAACTTAGCCTTCCATGTAAAATTAGGCAAATATAACTTCTATATCATCTATTATTTATTTGAGGTCCTCTCCTTCAATCAAGTTGCTAATACAAATTCATGATTTGGATTTATTGCTCCTAGTAATATAATGTTTTGCTTTTACACTTTTATATGTTAAACATACTTGAGATAGTGGTTACTATTTAAATTTGAGAGAAGATATTAAAGCATAAACTAAGCATCAAACCAAAACTTTATAGAATCCCCCTCATTGATTGACCATCTAATATGTTTCTTGATCAACCATAAATTGTTTGCTATAAAGTTCCATGTTCTGGAGCCTCTAGGTAGGATTGGTTTCTTTAACAATTTTATTATTTCAAAAAACTATTTTCCGAAATCTTCCTTTGATTTTTGAATAATCACCAACCAAATTTTTCCCCTAATACCAAATTTGTAATTCTACATGGTGCATTTCACACCTATTTGTAATAATGAATAGAAGTAAACCATTCATTCAAATTTTATACAAAAAATGTAAAAATATGAAATAAAGAGAATTGATAGGTGCTCTTGAGAACCATAAATAATTATCGTATTATTTATTTATAAGGATCACAACACTCTCATACAATGGATATAGTGGTGGGTGTGCTTATACCAATACCAAAAACCCCAAATACAAAATCAAGTTAATATAGGATGACGTAACAAGTGGGCTTTAGGTTAATTATAAATTATACGGTTGGTTTAGTATATATATAAGTTTAAAATATTTGTATAATGGTTACTCATAGGTCTATACAATATTATACCATACAATGGTGGCCTTGGCCATAAGTCACACAACACTATAACTAATCCCTCATAAGTTGAACTAAGGGGTCAAGGAGAGATATATTAGTGATAATAACATATTTCACCCATAATAGATGCTCTAGTGGGTATACGTAGTTGAGGAAGTCTCATCTAAACCCCCTCATCATCTAGAAGTCTACTTATATGAAAAAACCCCTACATAGGAATTTTCTTAGGTTGGGTCATAGTCTCCACTGTTAATATCAAATACTCTAACATGTACATAAAGAACACCTCCCTCTATAACTCTATATGAGGAAGAAAAATTAAGAATAATCTCTCTTAGAAGTTGCTTTAATCTTCTATAGTCACATAAGGTAAGACTTGGAAGCATGACTTTCCCTTTTACAATATACTTCACCTTATCCTTTTATCGACTGATTTTCATCACTAGAATAGACTTTGCATGGACCTATTTATGAGAAGATATAAAACTAAATTTTAAGAATGCCTAGAAAAAATTTATAAGAGAGAAGAAATGATGAAGTATTAGATCTTCATGCATAAAACGAGTCAATATCCCAAGCATGTGATAGAAAAGCAAAGGAGGACTAGAATATATTTTGAATCCTTTCTTTTCATACCTCCAAAATATCCAATAGATGCTTCTAATGTCACAATCAAATTATCTCTACCACGAATATGGACCATAGATTTTGATTACATGAAATATTTTATCCTCATCAATATCTTTCATTTTTATAAATTGTTCATAATATGAGTTATTATCTATAGGTTTATGTTGCTATGAAGAAATTGAAGTGTAAGGATTAACATCGATTTTTTTTTTTTGTATGTTGCCCTCAAGAACATGAAATGTAATGAATAACCTTGAAAATACTTTCTTCTTTATGTTGCTCTAGAAACCCTAAATTTAAAGGGTTGTTCTCCATATTACTTACTTTATTATACTGACTTAAATGTCCTAAATTGGAATGAATATGCTCCATAATACTTTTCTATTACGTCATCCTTACAACCCTAACATGTAGTGGATGAAGTCTACGCTATGTTTTTTTGGAAGGAGATACTTTTCTATTTGACAAAAAATGTGACTATTTAACACATAGATTTAACTTAACCTCTTTCCCCTTCGTTGTATTAAATTTTTCCCTTGATATTTTTTTTCACCTTTCATTCCTTCTAAATTTGAACTTGCACATTTTAATTCTTCATTTCTCACATCCTTCTTAGTTTCTTCTATTATTTGCTCTACATAAACCATGAACACATATAATTTGATGGGTCAAAGGGAATATCTTTACCACTTTTTAGAGAGTGGGAATCCTTAATCTAAGCTAGCTTCTACGATAATATGATATCTTTGCTTCATCTTGAAATTTATCACATGATCAAACCTTTCAAAAAAATTCTCAATCATTTACATTATATAATTACTCATAACATGTTTAATCATATAATATTTACTACATAGTGAGGGTTTGAATTTTTTGGGCAAGAATCTCAGACAAGGCGGTAGAGGTAGAGCAGGTATGGAAGGGACGGGTGGGAACCTCAAGCATGGATCAAGCGAGGTTCTAGAGGAAGGCAGTCAGGTTGCGATAGATTTGGAGGCAAGCATCACTTGGGGGCCCGACCCTCCTTAGAAATACCATGACAAAAAGATACGAAGGACAATGCGGGGCCCAAGAAGTGGTTGTATTTTTCTAAGACTCTTAGAGGAAAAAGAAATGAGGTTCTCTCTCTTCCGCCCCTAGTTCCAGTAAATAATAAAATTTCAGCCTCGACAAGTTCCATGAGCCCTTTTATTTTAATGGAAGAATTCTCCTTGGTAGGAAATTTTTGGGGAGGTAGGCCGGACATGGAGAATATCAGGGCTTGGGCGACGGGTAAATGGTGACTGGTAGGCAGCTTGGAGTTGGTAGCTCTAACTCGAGGGTTCTTCATTATCCATTTTAACAATATGGAGGATGCTAACCACATTTTAACAGGAGGTCCTTGGTTTCTAGGCAAAAGGAGCCTTTTTCTCAGACGATGGGGTGAAGATTTTGACCCTGAAAAGCAAAATATTAACATTACCCCTATTTGGGTTTGTCTCCCGAGTCTACCTGCCCAGTTATTCAATGAATATTGGTTGTAGGGCATAGCCAAAACTATAGGGGACCTGATCTCCATTGACCATGTGACCTTGGCCAGGACAAGGATGACTCATGCATGAATTTGCGTAAATGCTAATTTGAATAATGAATTGCCAAGGTTTGTGGAGCTAGAGTATGGAGAATACTATAGAAAATAGTCGGTATTATACGAGAATAGACCAACATTCTATGTAGAACGTAAAATCAAGGACATCTATGCAATCAGTGCCCTAACTTGGTAATGAATAGATAAAAGCAGAAGCAGGGAATGCTAGACAAAGGAAATTTGAGGAGTTTCCCTGGAAGAGGTGATTTCAATCAGGAAAACTATGTCTACCAAAAAATAAAAGAGAGGGTGTAGGGTCCCAACAAGACAAAGGAAAACAATAGGTTGTTGGAAACCAAAATACTCAGGTAAGTTCCAATCCTCTAGTTTCAAATAAATTTTCAATTATATCAAATATGGGAGTAGGAGGATTATCAGAAGACATGGAAGCCCAACACCTTCAGCCTAACCTTTATGAATCTCTCGAATCCCCATCCAAGTTAGGATCCTCAAACCCTAATGCTGAAATTACTGTAAGCCCCGTGGGCATCATAAATCCAAACCATAATACACGATCTCTAGAATCCACATCCAAGTCAGGATCCTTAAACCCCAATGCTGGAAATACTTCAAGCCTAGTGGGCATCCCAAAGCCAAACCCTAATTCTTAAGAACTTAGGAAGAAAGTTGAGGCATTGGAAAATAAAAAATCTCATCTCCCTAACATCATCTCTAGGATCCAAGTGAATCCTACTGAGGGGCTATCCCGTAGACTAGGGGAATACAGGAAAAAAGGAGAAGATTTGGATGTAGGGGTGGAGATATGTGAAACTCTTTAGACTAAGGAATATGGTAGTCCGATTCTACAACAAATTACCTCCCCTCAGTTTAGTTCTAAATAAACCAAGAGCACTGTGAAGTCTCCTATAGATTTTGGCAGTGAAAAAAGAAGAGGGAGAATATCAAATGCTGAGCATCAAAAAATTAAAACTGATAATGACATTGCCAATGGAAAATAGAGAACATTGTTTCAACAGGTTATTCTAGGTTTTGAAGACAACAAATTAGGAAAACCCCCTCAAGGGAGGGGGAGAGGAAGAAATCCCAAACAATCTAAATGAATTTCCTCTCATGGAATGTGAGAGGCCTCAATGGCCTGCCCAAACACAGGGAAGTCAGTGCAATAAGAAATCAAGTGAATCCAACTATTATCATGTTGCAAGAAACAAAAACTGATGAGATTCAGTAAAAAAATAACAAAAAAAATTTGGAATCAAGGGGAGATGGTTTACAAATCAACCATAGGAGCATCTGGAGGCCTTATGACTTTGTGGGATCTCCAGATAGTAGAAGTCACCATTATTCAGAAATATGACAGGGTTCTTAGTATTTTATTTAAGGAAATAAATAGCAACAGATCGTTGATCATTTCAAATATTTATGCCCTGACTTGAATTCAAGGTAGAGCTATACTGTGGGAGTACTTAGGCAATCTGAGTGAAATCTTCCATAATGTCCCCTGGATTCTGGCTGGGGATTTTAACTCTCCTCTTTACCCTTCAAACAAAATGGGTGGAAATGTACCACCTATTAGGAGTATGGATGAGTTCAATGACTTTGTGAACTCCAACATGTTGATGGATGTAAAAATTAGAGGAGCAAATTATACCTGGAGCAATCGATAGATAGGGTGTCATCTCATTCAATAAAGGCTTGATAGGTTTTTTTATCAAAAGAGGCTACAACTTTGTTTGGTGATTATACCCTACAAGCGCTTCCTAAAATTGCCTCTAATCATAATCCCATTTTTTTGGAAATCCCAAACTCTCTGTCCTTCAAGAAACCTTTCAGATTTCAATCTATGTGGATCAAATATTCCAATTTCAGAGATAACTTAAGTCAGTGGTGGCAGCAGCCTGTTAGGGGTAGTGCAACTTTTAAACTTGTTGGCAAATCAAAGTTTGTTAAGGAAAAGCTTCGAACTTGGAACAAAGAGGTCTTTGGGAACCTCTTTGAAAATAAAAAAAGGTTGTTGAAAATTTGAAGATAATTGATTAGAGGATCCAACATGGTGATGTTGATGAAACTACTAGGCAGGAGGAACAAACAAAACTAGCAGAGTTTCATAATATTTTGGCCTGTGAGGAAATCTATTGGAGGCAAAAATCAAGGGCTCTTTGGTTGAAATATGGAGATTCAAATTCCAAGTTTTTTCACGTCACCACGCTTAGAAACAGAAGCAATAACAAGATAATTTTTTTTTAAAAAGCAGATGGTTCTATTACTCAAGACTTAACAGAAATCATAAAGGAGGCAGTAACTTATTTCAATTATATCATTGGTCAAGAATCACAATGCAATGAGGAGGCCAAATATATTCTCTTGCAATTCATTCATAGAATAATAAATGAGGATATTAACCTTAAGATTCTAGCTCCCTTATTCTCTTGTTTAGCATGGATCCAGACAAAGCCCCAAGACCGAACGGATTTCCCCCTCATTTCTATCAAGATTTTTGGGGCATCATAAGTGAGGATGTAATTTATATTGTCAGAGAATTCCAAGCAAGAAATCATATCCCAAAAGGTATCAACTCTAATTTTATTTCTCTAATTCCTAAGAAGCAAACCCTTGAATCTATGGCTGACTTCAGGCCAATCAGTCTGTGCAATGTTTCTTACAAGATCCTAACTAAAACCGTTGCAAATAGAATGAGAGATATTCTGCATCGCATCATAGATCCATGCCAGGGAAGCTCTGTCTAGGGCAAGTAAATCTTGGATGGAGTTATCACAGTTCATTAAGCTCTGCACTCTGCTCATAAGACTAACAGGTCTATTTTTGCCCTCAAGCTTGATATGAACAAAGCATTTGACAGGCTAAATTGGGACTTTCTGATTGCCTCCTTAAGTTTGGTTTTCACCACCAATGGGTTAATTTGATCAAAGAATGTATTTCTAAAGTATGGTTCTCGATTCTAGTTAATGGAACAACTGCTGGTTACTTTCAAAGCCGTAGAGGAATTCGACACGAAGACCCTATTAGCCCCATGTTATTCATCATTATGGTAGAATTTTTAGGCAAAACCATTAAAAATACTTGCAGTTCAAGGCTAATATCGAGAATCAAGGCAACATCTCTCACTAGGGCTATTTATCACCAACAATTCATTGATGATACCCTTATATTGAACAAGGCATCAGTGGTTGAGGCCAAAATAATTAGATACATCCTGCAACTCTACGAGGACATTGCTGGTCAGAAAGTTAATTTCAGTAAAAGCAAGTTATATTTCTTGAACACCCCCATTCAGAGGTAAGGAAGAATTGTAGAAATTTTAGGGTGTGATATAGCAAACCTCCCCACTTTGTATCTTGGTATCCCTCTTTTCATTGGTTCTCCGAGAGTCAATGTGGGACAGGGTTATTGAAAGAATTCAAAAAAAACTTGCTAGATGGAAATGTCATCTTCTATCTCAAGCAGGAAAGTTGACCCTCACTAAGGCCTCTCTTCAGATCATTTCAGTATATTTCCTCTCCATTTTCAAAGCCCCTATGAAGGTTTTTTAGAAAATTGAGAAACTCCAAAAAGAATTTTTATGGACTGGATCAGAGGAGAAAAAAAGATACACCTTGTAGGATGGACCAAAGTGTGCAGACCCAGGGAAAATGGGGGCTTAGGTTTGAGGAGAATTGCTCATATAAATTTAGCTTTACTAGCTAAGCAGGTGTGGCGTCTCATTTCTGGTGAAGAAAATGAATGGACAGTTATCATCAAATGAAAGTATATTCAAAATATGGAATTTCTAAGTGACTCAGTTCCAATCAGAGGTTCTGCTTTTTGGAAAGCAATTCTTAATTGTAAAGAAATCATCAAAAAAGGTTTAAGATGGATTTTAGGCAATGGTGAGAGGATAAATTATTGGAATGACAGGTGGGCTAAGGATGAACCATTGACGCAATATCCTAACTTAGCCCGAATCAGAGATATCACAGAAGAATTCAATGGTAAAAAAGTCTCTGATTATATGGTTGAGGATAGAGGCAGAATGAAGTGGAAAAAAATAAGAATTCAAGGATTTCAAGTAGAATCAAATGATATTTGTAACATTCTTGGGCAACAATTTATCCCCATGAGACCCAAGGAAGATCAAGTGACCTGGGCTCCTACGAAAAATGGGCAGTTCATTGTTAAATCAGCTTACAAGCTTCTGCTTGATGACGAGGATTTTGTCCTCCAAAAGGACTTAGTTTGGATAAAAAATTTAATTCCAAAAATTATAGTCTTTTCATGGTTGGTTATCCAAGGAAGAATTCTAACCATTGATAATATGATGCGTAAAGGTATTTGTATCACTAATCATTGTTATCTGTGCAGGGCTAATTGGGAGACCATTTATCACATTTTCCTTGAGTGCCCTTTTTCCTTGACTATCTTAAGTGGGGTTTTTCAGGTCTTCAATATTTCATGCGTTAAACCAACCATCGTACTTGATTTGTTCGTCCAGTGGCCTTACCCCTTTTCAAGCCAAATACTTAGATACATGTGGAAAATTTGTCTCAATCACTATCTTTGGCAGGTGTGGTTAGAAAGGAACCATGGAGTCTTTAATGAGTCTATCCATGATCATCAAACTATCATTGCCAGGATCCTATCCTTTGCCAATGAGAATGTGAACCTTATCCCTTTTGATAGTTGTAAACCTCATCTACAGGAGACCACGATTGCTCAATATTTAAGCTTAACCTTATTAGATGAGTCTATGCCTAGGGTAGTCAACCCCAAAGCCAATGTTAAGTGGTATCCACCTCCTACGGGTTGGTTTAAGCTTAATTTTGATGGAGCGACTAAGGACAATCCTAGCAGAGTAGGCACTGGTGGCATTGTGCAAGATCATAATGGGAGTATGATGATTGCGTTTTCCAAATATTTAGGAACAAGGATGAACAACGAAGTTGAAGCTAGAGCTATGTGGAGAGGACTTCAAATGACTCAAGACTTAGAAGGCAATTTTATCATAGAAGGAGACTTTATGCATGTTATAAATCTTCTCAATAATTGGAAAACACCTCCTTGGAGGATTAAAACAATTTTTGAAGATGCTAGGATCCTTTTCCAGGGAAGACAGGATAGAAAATCCCAACATGTCTTTCGGGAAGCTAACAAAATTGCTGATAAGCTGGCCAATTTGGGTGTCGATGGTGACGAACTTTTAAAATGGGAACACGATGTCCCGAGTGAAGTAGAGGAGCTTATTCAACAAGAATGCCAAGAATGATAGTCAAATTTACCAATAGGGAAGGCACTGTAAGTTCAAAGGCTAGGAGTATTCCCATCTCTTTTTTTAATTGGACTCATAATAAAAATTATCTGAGCTGTCAGTTTTCGTGGATGCTACTTGGAAATACCACAAAGACTAATGGGGACAATCACGTGTCAGATAACATGGCTCCTAGTCGTCTTAGTAATTTTAGGTTGGTTGATAATCATAGGGAAGGAAAGAAATGACAATATAAGACTTCGAACCAAAGCCACGTGGACCACAAAATAGCCACTATCATAAATCTAGCCAGCCAATTCACTTCTCCAAGGCTGATTGGCCAAGATAGTATGTGGTACCAAGGCATGTCATATATGGAAGAAAACAATTACCAAAAAATTATTAAGAGTAACTGTCAATACAGAGCTTGTGGGAGTTTTTCAGTACTCTTTTATGTGTGTCTACAAATTTTTGTTTCTCCATTGTCTCAAGGAAGGGATCCGTGTCTGTTTCATTTTTGTAATTATGATGCATGTGTGTTTTCTCGGGGTATACCCAAAATTTTGTATGGGAAGTTTCTTTTTGATAACATGCTATGTGCCTTACCGGATGTAATGGCTTTGGTGGCATGTAGATTTTACATATATAGGATCCTTAGTAAGGATATGTTCATCAACAACCCTGGGCTGATTTTTATAAAAGGTTTTGGGTCAACCTGTAAAACCCGATATTAATGCTATAGTATCTTATCTACCAAAAAAATATAACATTTACTACATTAAAATATGATATTTTCGTAATCCACTTGATACTATTTTTTAAATTAAATTTAATCTAAAAGATTTTCAAATATATGTAATAATACTTATGTAAGCATACACAATATGCTTCTCTTCATTAATTATACCCTATAGATCAACTCCCTTAAAGTATTACTAAATATAAAATTTAAGGGACACTAAATATAGACATTTATATAAGATACAAACATGCATATACACTTTAATCATTGGAATGCATATGACTCTTGTTGCTTTAATATATCACTTAAAAAAAATTAAGTCCAAAAGTCCTTTTATACTAGTTTACACATGACAACATGGGATGCATTGTGGGTAAAGTCCTTTTTCACATTGCAAAGGAAGTGGTCCTTAAATGAAAGAGGGTGGGCCCACAACCATTAAATAAAAGCTTTAATTTTATGTAGTGAAATCTCTATGAATTTTAAAGTATTACTTGCATTTACAAATTTAGTTTAAGAAAAGCATGCCAATGGACAATAAATTAAGATTCACATGGCTTACTTGCATATGTTATCAAATTTCATATTATTAATTTAAATTATATACATATATTTTTCAATGGTTATAGTGAAGAGACAAATTTAGAATTATTTATTTTCTTTCATTTTCCGTTTGTTGTTTTATCCTTCTTATAAAAGAAAGAAGTTATTTATTATTGTTGGAGTACATTTAGTATTATATTTCAAGATTTTCAGGGCAGTGTATTTAGTATTATATTATCAACTTATCTAAGTAGTGTTTTATAATATGTATATAATAGAAAATTTATTAATTTAAAAAGATTATAAAAATTTTGATTATAAAGTATTAGAAATATATTTTAAAATTATATACTTAAAAAAAATTGCATATAAATATAAATTAGTTTAATAGGTTAGGTCCTTCAACTTTTAAGGAAAAAATGTAGGTTTGAATCTTGTCAAACAATGCTTAGATATATTGTAATAGCACTAAGTGGTGATATGATATGAATGGATCCATTTTAATCCTATATATATATATATATATATATATATTGATTATATAGGATTAAAATGGATTATATTTTTTTAATGATTATATATAAATAAAACTTGTTTAAGATTGTTTCAAAATACATGGTGATGATATGATATGAATGTATCCATTTTAATACTATATAACCAATTAAAAAAATAAGTATACAAATTTAAAGTTAAATAATTTAATAAATTAAATTTTTTTATTAATATATATGAAAAAGTTACTTAATATTGTTATGAATCGATATAATCATATTTTGAAACCATGGATGTGATTACTTCAAGATAAATATGGTTATCGGGTTTCAAACATTATGCATAAAGATAACGAAGGAAGATACTATGGAAAGAAGATTTTTTTACAAGTATACCGAACATTGTCGCTAGGATGCAGTTGAGGAGAAAGATAACAACAATGATTATTCTAATGGGAGCGAAGAATACATTAATTTGGGAGTTGAATAGCTTAGAAGAATACACAACAAGAAGTGAATACAATGTAAAATACCAAAAAAATAGGAATACTACAAGAATATGGAGATATTTGAGATAGTTCGATCATTCCATAAGTCAAAATGTTTGTATGGCTAGTAGGTCACAGAAAAATTTTATCCTTGGATAACCTAATGAAAAGTGTTCTCATAGCCCCTCATAATGTGTTCTATGTAAAAAGGAAGAGGAGAGTATAGACCATCTCTTGAGACACTGCTCAATAGTCTAGAAACCATGCCAATGAATTCTTACTATGTTTGGTAATTGTATGGTGATGAATGGAAGAGTTGAAGAATGGTTAAAGCAATGACATGGTAATTTTAAAAGTGAGACATTGTAGATAATCTGAAATACGTTGAAAATACAATACTTTTGAATATATGGTTGAAAAGGAATAGAAGAAGTTTTAAATAAAAGGAAAGCAATTAGAGTGTTAGGATCCCACATCCTAACATTACTTATTAATTATTATTTATTACTTTAATTATATATTTCATTATTATTGAAAAGTCATGGTTGAAAAGTCATGATTGAAGAGTCATGATTGAAAAGTCATGATTGAAAGGTCATGATTGAAAAATTCTATATATATAATATGAGAGGAATCCATATCAAATCATCCATGAAGAAGAATATATAATTATTTATTGAATGCATTGGAGGGACCTTCCTACCAGTGAAACAATGATTCTTTATAAAAGTGATTATTTTAATTTAGATGCTATTTTAATTATTTCTTTATTAAAATTGTGCTAGAACCTTCAATTTGGTATCAGAGCCATGTGGGAATTTATTAAGGTTCTTCATCAAAACACTATTGTGCATGAGTATGAAATTTTATTTAAGGATATCACCAAACACAACACAGGGTTGGATGAAGCATTTCTCATATATTGCTTCATCAATGGATTGAAAGAGAAAATTAAAATGGAGGTGATGAAGTTCAAACCCTATACCATGATGCAAACCATTGGATTAGAAAAAATAGTGGAAGACAAATTAAATGCTCAACGTGGAATAAGAAGGAATGAACAAGATTATAAAAGCAAAAGCATTGAAATTCTTTTTGATAGCATTTGTAATAAGTTGGAGTATCTAATAAATACCAAAGTGGAAGCTAAGGAAGATGAGAAATATGAGGAAGATGTAGAAAATAAGGACAATGAGCAAGAAATACCCAAAATACCTGATCCCACCAATGTCAACAATAGGGTTGATATACTAGAAGTGATTGATGCACCAAGCAAGGATGAGGTAGACATACCTGAAGTGATCAATGCCAGCCAAACATACACTCTACAAGACCTACACACACCTTCCTCACAAATAGTGAGTTATCACCACATGACCAAACCTATTCGGAACCAATGCAGAGTGACTACACACTCCTTATTCGTTGGCTCTACCAAGGAACCACAAAAGGATATGAAAGCATTACCACCACTTTTGATGCATCATTCTGAAGTGTTTAAGGAACCCCAAGGGTTTCCCTCCCATCGTCATCACGATTCTCCTAAGGAATATTCTACTATTTTTCCTGGAAACCCATCACTAACACTTCAACCTTCAAGATATCCCTACCTTCGAAAAAGTGACATTAAGATAGTACAAGAACTTGCACAAATTCAACTGGAAAAACAAGCAATGAAGCTCCTTACTTTGAGCTTTGAGGACAAAGATATTTTTAAGGAGGGTGGCATGTTAGGATCCCACATCCTAACATTACTTATTAATTATTATTTATTACTTTAATTATATATTTCATTATTATTGAAAAGTCATGGTTGAAAAGTCATGATTGAAAAAGTCTATATATATGATATGAGAGGAATCCATATCAAATCATCCATGAAGAATAATATATAATTGTTTATTGAATGCATTGGAGGGACCTTCCTACCAGTGAAACAATGATTCTTTATAAAAGTGATTCTTTTAATTTAGATGTTATTTTAATTATTTTTTTATTAAAATTGTGCTAGAACCTTCAGAGTTCTACCATAGAGGTAATAAAAATGAATATTTGTGAAGCCATAGAGGAGTCTTAACAAACCCTTTTAACTCACACAATCCCTAAAGTTGAATCAAAGAGCCTTGATAGATGGAGTCAAGTCATCAATTGGAATTATGGTGGTGGGTACAAGCAAAACAAAAGAAAGACGAAAAACATAAAGTGAAAACCACCAGAAGAAAGGTTGGTCAAATTGAATTCTGATGGAGTATCTAAAGGAAATCTAGAACCAACAAAAGGAGGAATAATAAAAAATAATAGGGGTGAGATTTTGTTACATTACACTTTTAGTAGTGAATTTAAGACAAACAATGTACTTAAAGCTTGGGTGGCTTTGAAAGGATTAATAATATACAAACAAAAAATATAATAGAGTATGGATGGAAGGCAATTCACTAATAGTAATAAATACAATTGTGAGGAAAGCAAAGTCTCCATGGAAGATACAAGATATCATTATGGAAATACAAGATCTTGCTACAAAGATTAAAGAATTTATGTTTACACATACGTTAAGGGAAGGGAACAAATGTGTAGATAGGCTAGCTAATTAAGACGTTTTGATAGAGGATCATGAATTTGAATTCTATTTTCCATGGTTAGAGGAAGTAGTAAGTTTAGCTAAAGGTGACAAAAAAAATTGAAGGATCAAATTCAAAATATTGTTCCAAAGGACTAAAATATTTCAGGGAATTCATTTTTAGATCAATGCATGGGAGGAAACTAACAATCCATATTTGGTAAAGTAGACTATAATTTCGTGAAGCAATTTAAAAAAAATTGTATGCTAAAGTAGAAGAAGATGATATCATATGAACTTCATATATGAATGGATTATTTGAGTTATCAATTGTTGGTTGGATTATAGGATAGCGTATGGATTGGAAATTTCAACTTTTTGAGACTTCTAAACTATTTATTGAAATAATACCATTATGATTTGTTAAAATATCATTATAATATGAATGAGATTCATTTCATAACTCATTAAAATAATAAAATATTCTTTTAATTGATTATTTGGGATTAAAATGAATTTCACTTGTATTATATAATGACCCATAGTTTAGTTATCATGCATATATCCCTTGATAAGATTTAAACATGAAATTTCAAGTTTTTGAGACTACTAAACTAATTATTATAGTTCTTGTGGTTGCACTTATACCTCAGGAAGGAAACTAGCATTCTAGAATTTTTATATTTACAAAGTAAATTGAAAAATATCTCTTTGTAGGAAATTCTTGTAATAAACAATACAAAAATATAAATCCCTATGATATTTATTTATTTAATTACCCATATTAATGACTAACACAATATAATCCCAATATTATCCCTAAATTTTATAATTTTTCTCTATCTAGGGATTTAGTCATTACATCAACAAATTGTTTAGAAGTTGAACAATAATTTAGACAAATTTCTTCATGCTCCACAAATTACCAAATATAATGACGATGAACATAAATTTTTTGTTCTAGAATGATATGATGGTTTATTTACTAAATCAAAAATTGATTATACTGTACCGATCTAAAAAGCATACACCTAACTAATACATTAATTGAAATCAATCATTAAAGCAAGAAATGAAAGACAAGATTGCATATGACAAGAAAGTGAATGTTTCTTTTATTAATCTTGAATCAAATCTTGGTTACAATCATGCCCCTCTTAGGGTCACCCAAATGTTGATACAATTAACACAATTTGAAAGCCCCAACGGGGTAGGTGCAATACACAAACTTTCTAAATGGACACGAACTGCTCCAAGGTGTCGATGACCTTCTTCTCCATGATTAGAGGCATTTGCTACCTTGCATCTCAAAACCCTGTTAGTCCTGCGTGCAATAAACAACAAGAAGCAATTAGAAACAAAGGAGGCCTCTCTTGATGAGGCTTTTAGGAGGTATTTGCATAAAAGGTAGCATAACTAGCATGAAATCAAGAAAGCACAAGAAACATACTAAACTTATGTTAAACCTAAAAATATTGCTACAAACATATAAGCAAAAGCAGATCTAGCTATCTATTGGCCTAATTACGAAATTGAAAGCATGGAAGCATGAAAAGAACCATTAGTGCCATAATTGCAAAAGTGAAGGAAAATGACTAAAAACTCTAATTGCACTGATCAAAGTCTCTACTAAAGCAAATTAACATGATATATGTCTAATCTAATGCAATTAAGCAAATCCTACAGCTAGAAAATAAGGAAATTGAAGATGACAACCTAACCGTGGGTCTGATGCACGGTGAGCACTATTAGTCGTGGCTGAGCTTGAAATGTTCTTGCCCTCCTAATTTGGTGTCCAATATTCAATTCTCCTTGAGGAATTGATGATCAAGGGTCGCCACTGTGTCCTCTGATAGATTTGGTGGTTGAATTGCTCAGTTGGTGCATGGATTGCATGAATTCATGTTTCTTGAATCTCCTAGCCTCCTAGGACCTCCATGGCATGTGATCTCCAATTGGGTAGCAAAAGTGTTCCTCTCAATGCATGTAAGTGAGTATGCAATTTGATAGGGCTTCACTATATTTCAACTCGAGATTTATCTATATCTTTCTCCCATTTGGAGGGGGGTTTTATAGCATTTTCCAAGGGCTAGGGGTGGCTTCATGAGGAAGCCAAGAACAAGATTGGGTAGTTGAGCTTGTTGGATGGAAGGATCCAGAACCTTCCTCACTCAAACCGCTCCAATCCACAACCAATTGGCCATTTCAACCAATTTTGGGTCGGATGAAGGCCAACTGATTTTTAGTCCTGATCGTGGCTGACAAGCGTGGTCAGCTCTACTAACCGCGGGTGTCAATAGCGGCTAGCACTGACTAGGCAAAGGTGCCCAAATGAGTGGTAAAAACCATTGCTATACCTTGGAATCTATCCAAGGTCTTCCATATGGTCTTCTAGCATGTCCCATATGAGTAGTCACCTCGACATGACATGTTTTAGGTGTCTACAGATGCCCCTTTTGAGATGCGTTGTGAGATCGAACAACGTTGAGCAAAAATAGACCTCCTAAAATGATGTCATAGGTTGGATGATGATCATTGGTCTGATCAACATTAGATGCCCAAGTCCTGCAAAGAAGACGTGCATCCTAGAATCATTGCTTCCAACTAGATGGAAGGCTTAAATTTGAAAAAGCTTTGGCAAGCTCTAGCATCGATCGGTCAGCTCAGGGCTACTATAGGCTTCCACACCATATAGATTCCGAAAGGAGGAGAGCTACTAACTTACTATCATATTTTCTTTTTTCCCCAGCAAAGGGTAAGCTTATGATAGTCATTGGCAATGATTCGTAAGACGAACACAATTTTGACAAGATCTAGGGATCTACGATCAAGGGATCTTCTATTGACTTTGATTATGATTTGATATTATGACTACCCCCTCAAGCGATGAGTCGATGAGGGTAATGACAATTAAATGAAGCGACGAGGTTGCTTGACCACTATGAATGATCTTGAACAAATTTAAATATTTAGCATTTGAATACTTGGCAAGGCCTAATCAGCTATGATTGCAACTGTTAATAGTAATTGTATATTTCTATCCCATGGAGTGGTCCAGCCACGAAGGCCTTCTTAGGGAATCAAAATGGTAACAATGTCAATTATGCTTGTGTTGAATCATATTGTCGATGATTTGCTAAAAATATCATAGGAGAATTGACATGAATATCTCATTCCCCTGGAGCAGTCTGACTATTTGGGCCTTCTTAGGGATTGAAATGAAGCATACAATTCAATGATGACTAATTTACCCCAAATGTCCTTATGGTAATTTACTCATCTTTTCGGATTGCATGGATCACAAGTCGTTGCAACCGCCAAGTGTATAGGGTAAATAACTAAATACGAGGTGCATTTGGATTTTAATGTTATCTGATTTTTTTGTATTTTTATATTTTTTTAATTATCTGGTCTAGTGGGTATTTTTAATTTATTATTTTACAGATCTCCATGGTGGGAATTGAGAGCATTTATTGGATGACAAATATATATATGATATGATAATTGATCTTATTATATGTGTTTTTATTTTTGGTATTTTATGTTTATGTTATGCACATGGATGCAATGCTTATATTGATTTAATGCTATATGATGTGATGTATGGATGACATGCACTAGATAGCTATGTGATAGATGATTTAGATGCTATGAGTTATGTATGTAGATGGACTACTTATGATGGATGCATATGAATGCAATATTTTGATGTTAAATGCATGTATACTTTGCTTCACTTGTATGCATTTAATTTATGTTGTTATGACATAATTTATGCCTTGTATGTATTGCATAATTTTTCTATGATGATATGCTATGGAAATGAACATGTATGCTTTAATCATTAAAACATAATGTATGAATGTAATATGGATTTAACAATCTAATGGATGACACCATCGAATGTATAACAATCATGGATTGTAGTTGCTTTTTCTTTTTGTGGAAGATAGTACACCCATATGTGAGATGCAATGATATATGGTTTCTATTTATAAGATTTTGTAAATTAAAAGAATATGGATAACATAGTCAATGGCCATTTAAATATCATTTCTGACATCCATCCGGTATCTAACTTATATTACAAATAATTCTAATAAACAAACTCTCATAAAAGAAATTGATGTTTTGATGATTGCATTGAAAATTGGTTGTTGCTATTTGGGAATTTTTGAGGTTTTCCATGAGACTCAAACACCTTAGTTGACTTATCAAAAGTTGTATACTAACCATACTAGACTTCTGAAACATAAGGCTTTCGCTAGGATAGGCCCTAACTGTTCATTATCCCTATGTGTGCAAATGAGTATATTAGATAAGGCATAAGCATACCCCAATGTCAGGCGGGATTCTTTCAACCCATTTCTAATATTGGGGATCCTCAAATGTCTATCCAATCCTAGGTTTAGATTTTAGTTGGACTAGACCACTAGGCGATACAGGACACCTAAAGCTAGCTCTTCCACATTCAAACATTGGTCTGCACACAAGCAAAATGCTAATGTATCAGACATATCATCATGCGTAAGGTACAATAGTGCTGATAATTCCAGGGATTCAAGCTCACTCCCTTCTTTTCTTCAATTTTTTTGGGATACTTGCTCATATATAGTGATAAAAATCACTATTTATTTTGTATATACTCATCGTTTTTTATCTTTTTTTTTTTTGAGCAAGGGATTTGATATTGATTTGATTTTACTTTGATAAAACTTGATCTTGATTTGATTTGACTTATGATATTTAACTTTGGGAGTTTCACTTTGGGATATCTTTTAGGGATATCATTCTGGGATATTGCTCCTTCATTTGTAAGCAAGGGATTTATTTGGGTAAGGGGTAAGCTTGTCCTTTTTCCAATTATCAACATTTCCTGAACCATTCGCATAAGGGGATAAGCAAGAATAAAATTTTCACCTCAGGATACCTGGTCCCACTTTGTAGTTTTCATCTTCCCCTAGTCCTTATTAGGATTGTTTAATTTTTTGATTAGTGATAGGATTTTGATATGCTAAGGGCTATACAAACTAGACCTCATCTACAAAAGCAAAGCAAGATTTCTATCAACTCTTGAGAAGACCTCTAGGTATGGTTGAATGACTGAAAAACCTTAGTATATTCTTCATAGCAACAAGAGGGGTTGTGTTGAAAAACACAATTACTCACAAGGGTGATAAATGGATGATAAATATAATGCATAGATGCATGATTGAAACACAAATGTGGTGTCATTTGTAAGATTGTAAACACAATGTATTCTAATGCAATGTGCGATGGATGGAAATGCCTAATGCAATGCAAAATGAAATGCATGATGCAAAATGAAATGCAATGATGCAAATGTTTTTGAAATTTTGAAAATTTTCAATTTTTTTAGAATTTTATTGCTTTTGTAATTTTTATGGATTTTAAAAAATTTTACTTTGACCAAAGGGGTTATAGATGCCTTTGGAGCCTTTTTTAAATTTACCAAAGGGCTTACAGATGCCTTTGGAGCCTTTTTGAAATTGACCAAAGGGCTTACAGATGCCTTTGGGGCCTTTTTGAAATTGACCAAAGGGCTTATAGATGCCTTTGGAGCCTTTTTATGGTTTTAGGCATAGAATGCTTTAATATGAAGGATATTGAGAGGTTCAGGCTCTTCAACTCCTTCGAGCGATGTCAAGTGATATGTCCTAGGTCCAATCTTCTCAAAGATGATATAAGGACCTAACTAGTTAGCCATAAATTTATCTCATAGTTTTGGTGGTAAATTTGAGTTCTGTTGGTTCTCTTTCAGCACAAGATCACCAACCTCAAAGTCTCTCAGATGGACTTTGTTATTGTAAGCTCATTTTAAGCACTCTTGATAAACGCGGAGGTGCTCAAGGGCATTCACGCGATGTTCATCAAGTAGCATCAATTGATCTAGGTGAGCTTGCCATGCGGTGTCATCATCAATGAACTCTTTCAATGCGATGCATAGCATTGGAATCTCCAACTCTAAGGGCATAATGGCCTCAACACCATATACTAGTGAAAATGGAGTTGCCCTAGTGGGTGTCTGAATGCTAGTCCTGTAAGCCCATAATGCAAGGGGTAGTTGGATGTGCCAATATTTGTGGTGCTCTTGTACCATATTTTTCAATATGGAAACCACTATCTTATTTGAAGCTTCAACTTACCTGTTTGCCTACGGATAATATGGAGTCACAAAACTATGTTTGATTCTATACTTAGACGTCAAAGCTCTCACAATTTTATTTTTGAATGATGTTCCATTATCCAAAATTATCTTGGATGGTATCCCAAAATGACTTATGATATTAGTGAGTATGAACTCAGCAATACGTGCTCTAGTTGTCATTGTTAAGGGAATGGCTTCCACCCACTTTGTAAAATACTCAGTAGCCATAATAATGAATGTATGTCGGCCCGATGATGGAGGAGAGATCTTACCGATGAGATCCAAACCCCACTGAGAAAATGGCCAAGCCACTTGAATGGGTTGTAAGGCCTATGATGGCAGGTGCATAAGATTAGCATGATGTTGACATTTAACACATTTCCTGACATACATATTGCAATCCTTCTCCATAGTGGGCCAATAATAACCCATGTAAAGGATGCACTTGATGATAGCCATGCCACTAAAATGGCCACCGCACGTACCATCGTGAGCTTGCAAAATTTCCCAAGATGACTCTTGGGGCTCAAGACAATGAAGGAGAACTCCATCGTAGCTTCTATGGTACAGGATGTCTGCTAACAAGACATACTTTGTCACTTTCTATTTAAATGTGCATTTCATGACATGCGACAATCCCTGAGGGATTACACCAAGTCTAAGGAAGTCATGTATCTGTGATGTCCAGTTATGATAAGCTTCACTTCGATTGACAAGACAACATGTTCCCCCTGTGGTTCCACATTTGCAAATGCAGACTGGGAAACAACCTTGTGGTGAATGGTAGTACCACTCCCCATCGGATCTTGTGAGATCAAAGACCCCCAGGATGCTCTCTTGAGAAAGTCTCTGGCTCTGTAGAACCATTCATGGTTTGGTTCTACATGAATCATGTTGATTGACTCTTTGTTATCCAATGCTTCACGTTGCACAGTAGAATGTGACAACATTTTTACATGGATGGTAGTGAAATCGGCAGATGGATTCTGAGGGATTAAAGATCCCAAAGATGCCATTGTGTCTACAAATCTATTGGATGAATGAGGGATTGCCTCGATGTCATACCATTCCAATTGAGCTAGATAAATGTCAACAAGATCCTTGTAAGCTTTCAATATCGGACATCGACATTGAAATAATCCCTTAACTTGGTTAACAATGAGAAGGGAATCACCAAAGATATTTAGCCTTTTGATCTTCATGGCGATAGTTATTTGGAGACCCAAAATTAGGGCTTCGTATTCAGCATTATTGTTAGTGCAAGGAAAGTCCAACTTGAATGACAAGGGCATTGGAGCTCCTTGTGGCATGAACAACACTATTCCTGCACCACCCCCTTGCTCACACTTCGAACCATCAAAGAACAAGGTCATATCGGCTTTGTTATCCAGTTCCTCGGGTTTGGGTGCTTCTGATAAGGCAAATACTACATCATCAGGAAGCTCTATGGTGAGGGGCCTACTATTCTCGAGAGGCACCTCAACCAGTTGATCAGCTATGACTTATCCCTTAATGGAATTTTGGCTTATGAATTCCAAATCAAATTCTATCAATAGCATGATCCACTTCGTAGTACGTGTATTATGATATGTCTTGCTCATCATATACTGCAAAGGATTTTGTTTTGATATGACATACATCGTATGACTTAACATATAGTGCCACAATTTCTTTGTAGCGAACACTACCGCTAAACACAACTTTTCCACGTATGCATATCCTAGCTCGTAACTCACCAAGGTTTGGCTAATGTAATATATGGCTTGTTCTTTGTCTTGCACATTCTTTTGGGCTAACATGGTCCCTAGTGCAAAGTCCATCATCGATATATACAACAAGAATGGTACATCTGGCCTTGGTGGAGCTAGCACTGGCGGCATCGCTAGGTATTGCTTAATCTCAGCAAAGGCTTCTTGATAGTCCTCATCCCAATTGAATGGGACCCCCTTGTGTAGCAGTCGATTCATGGGTCGACATTTATCCAATAATTGTGTGATAAATCACTTTATGGATGCTACTTTGCCTTGTAGGCTTCTTAATTCCTTGATGTTTGTGGGGGGACGCATTTCTAAAATAGCCTTGACCTTTGTTGGGTCAACTTCGATGCCTCATTTTGAAATGATGAATCCTAAGAGCTTCCCTGAAGTTACACCAAATACACACTTCTTAGGATTCAACCTGACATTATGCTCTATCAGGTGATCGAAGACTTTTCTCAGGACCTCAACATGCTCTTCACGTAGCAATGACTTTGCCAACAAGTCATCGATATAATCTTCTAAGATCTTATGCATGTAGTCATGAAATATATATGTCATAGCCCATTGATATGTAGCACCAACATTCTTAAGGCTGAATGGCATAACCTTGTAACAAAATGTCCCCCATGGCGTTATGAATGTGGTTTTATGTTGGTCTTCGGGCTTAATCTAAATTTGGTTGTAACCAAAAAAACCATCCATTAAGGAGAGCATCTCATGACCCGTAGTTGCATCTACGAGAGCATCTATGTTTGGCAATGAAAATGAATCCTTTGGTGTTGCCCTATTTAGGTCTCTAAAATCCGTATAGATATGGATCCTTCCATCAGGTTTTCCTACAGGCACCATGTTTGATACCCATTCCGGATAGTCGATGGAAATGACAAACTCTACATCCAACAACTTTTGCAATTCATCCTTAACCATTAAGGCTACTATTGGATGCATCTTCCTGAGTTTCTGCTTGATTGGCTTCTTTGATAGATCTAGCGAAAGGTTATGAGTAACCAATTTTGGATCTAGACCCGACATGTCCTTATAAGTCCAAGAAAAGAGATCAGGTCTCTCTTTCAGTAGAGGGATGAGGTTGGCATGCTCATCAGGAGTCAAAATTTCTCCAAATTTAACCTTCTTAGGATTAGTGGGATCATTACTGATATCCACTTCAAAGGTTTCCTCTACTGACATATGGGATCCCTCCTCAAGCTGATGAGGTGTAGGGATCAAGTGGATGTCATCTACTGGGTTTATAGGTTCCTCATTGGAAGCATCCTCAACATGATAGACATCATGTGCATAACCTAGCACAAAATGGAAAGGTTGCAACATTTCCTCATTAGGGAAGAAATATTCAGGCTCTAAAGGTGAATCAACATGATCCCAATCAATAGCATCTACATTAAGACACAATGGCTTGGAAGGATCGATTGGATTGTAGAGTGGAGTGGTCAAATCAATGGAGATCATATTGATGGAATGGATCATGTCTCCAGGACCACATGCACGTGACTCAATATTAGCAAAACTTCCATCCCTGAGATGTGGTTCTAGGGGTATGGGGATCTCTAGATCCGGTCCATGAATAGACTATCGGATGGGATCATTGGGCTCAAGGAGCTCCATGTACGTTGGTGGATCAAGAAACACCATGTGATAAATCACATTGAGATTCGATGGTCTTCCCCTAAGGTGAGGATGGAGATTGATCTCTCTATACATCTCCTCAGTGGTATATGGTGCATTACGATGATGCAAGTAGGGAGGTCCTAAATAGGCTCTCTCTATTTCATCTTCATCATCACTATCAACTATGAAGTGCTCTTCAATCTCATCCATTTGTTCCATGGGTAGCATATGATGTAAGAGTGTAGGGCCCAAGTAGGCCAACTCGGTTTCATCCTCGGATTGCTCATTGTTTGAGGATAACTCAATGTCATCTATTCCAGAATCGTAGTCTGGTCCATCACTTTCGATGATGGATACTGCATGCACGTCCTTAGAAGCAACTTCTGATTCGGTGTCTATAGTTATGTCTAGACTTTGGATGTGCATACCAATATCATCGGTAGCTTCATGACTTTGATTGTCCAAGTTGGCTCTTGGAATGTGTTCTGGGCTGGTCTCCACCAAGATGTTTGCATGGTATCTCTCGGGTGGCTCTATAGTGACATAGGTCACTAGCCGGTTATCCCTCTGAAATGCAGAAGGATTAGGGTGATAAGGATTGAAGTCAACTTCACCCCCTAGACTGAGGTACAGGTGGTCTAAAGATGCCATGAGAAGCTCATCCTATCCTCGAATATAGTATCCTAACCCAAACCTGTCAGTTGGCAACTGATACTGTGGTTCATATGGCCTCCTACGCCCTTGCTTGAATAGTCTAAGATCGTAACCATGCCAATGGTAATGCTCAAAGTATCGCATGGTATATTCTGGGTTAGAGAGATAATGAACATTCATAGTGAATGGTTCATTATCATCCTCATCCATGGGCGTGGGAGATGCAAGCTGGTCTAGCCCTCCATAGATGAAGTTGGTTTGGTTAGGCGGCACCCCCAATGGTGCCACCATCCCTACGAGAAGGCGATGGGCTCATGGTCGGCCCATGTCCTATGCAGTCTCGATAATCGGTGTGAACATCACATTCTGCATGATATATTCCCCTAATCTAGGATTAACCAAATGGATGGTCACCTGCGGTGCAGATGACCCTACTGAAGATGCAAGTAAAGTAGGTTGAGGTGCCTCTTCGACTTCTCCTTGAATTTCCTCTACTTCCATGGGAGTAGGGGCTTCAATGATAACTGGCTTGGGCATTTGCTTTATCTCTTTTTTACCCATATTTGCTTTCAACTTCCTATCATCTTGATGCATCATAGATGCAGATGGTCTAGTAGAAGCAGCTGTCATGTGCTCCGATCGTTGAGATGCGGACATTGCAGGTTTAGCACACACTTCTTTGATTTTACCTCCTAGCTCTTTGATCGACGATGTTGGTCACACATCTAGGTGCATTGAGGGGAGCATGAATTCCCTTAGAAAATCTTCTAGATTCACGTATTTAAAGGGTTCTTCATCTGAAGGCACCACGTGAACCTGTCCCTCATGAATGTATTTGATACATTGATGTAGAATAGAAGGGATGCAATGCATTTCTCTGATCCAAGGCCTCCCTAGAAGTATGTTATATTGCATAGCACCTTCGATTATATGACACATCACCGGGATGGTCTTCAGTCCTACCTGGATAGGTAAAACTATAGTACCGACCATTGAGCATAATGCATCATTGAAAGCTCTCAACGTGAAGGTAGAAGGGATGATATGCATCTTGGGCAACTTCAAGTGAGTTAATGCCTTGGTAGTTATGATATTGATTGATGACCCCATGTCAATCAAAACCTACTTGAATGGTTTGTGATTCACACATGCAATAATATGCAGCGGTGGGTCTGCTATAATAGTGGAAACCATCTTGACTTCATGATCATGAAATTGTATGACCGGTTCCTGACACTATTGCACGTGCCCCATGAAGTGTGTAAATGCTTCGAGATCCTGAGGCTACACTTCTATGGACCTTAGGATATCCATAAGCATCTCCCTATGCTTGGGAGACTGTTGAATCAGCTCATAAATTGATAACTTTGCTGGAGTCATCTGTAGGTTTTGGACTAACCTACTCCTGATTGTCACCACCGGTCTAGTTGGTGGGCCTAGCACATGCTAGGCTAGCCTTGGAGGAGGCACATCTTGGACTCTAATGGGTATTGGAGGTTGATTTGGTCATTCATACCTCGCGTGTCTTGTGACAACATTGACCATTCCGATGAACCCATGGGTTGGTGGTTCGATGCGTACTTGGTTGACTTGGCCAACATTATTCCTTGGTGCCTCATGATTTGGTAGAGGATTTTTGTAAATCCCCATATTTTGATTGTCAGGTGCTTGTGGGTTGTCGACAAGAAGCGTACCTCTTTCGATCATATTTTGCACAAGATGTTTGAAAGACCAACATACCTCAATGTCATGGCCTTTCGATCGATGAAAGATGCAATATTGATCATCCTTGTAGCCCTTAGGCTTAGGTTGATTAGGGTCCATTAACTTGACCTCGGGTAAGTGTATAGCCTTCGCCTCACATAGCTGATGAAAAATCGAAGCCAATGACTCTGATAACTGAGTGAATATGTGAGGTGGGCATTTTTCCTTATCCTTACCCCTCTGATTATTGTTGCACTACTCATATTGCACAGGAGGAGGTTGGGCTTGATAGTTTCATTGTTGTTACCCCTTATCCCCTTTCTGAAGGTTCAACACCACCTGATTAACATGGGCCGGCTTGGCCTATTGTCTCTCAATGCTTTTCTTGTTCCACTCCTTATTTCTGAGCTTCAAGTTACCCTCCTGTAACTTGATGTCCTCTATCACCTTGGCTTGCACCAAAGCCTCTTCGAATGTCTGGTACTACTGCAACTATAGCAACAATGAAATGTGCTTGGTGCAACTCTTCATGAACATTCGAGTTAATTCAGAGGATGGGATGGAGAATGGTAGCTTTGCCATCATCTTCCTCCATCATTTTCCATAATCCATCACTGGCTCATCGTCATGTTGCATTAAAGCAGCCAAGTCGGATAAGTTTACCTTTTTCTTGATGTCGAAGGAGAAGCATTCAAGAAATGCATCGGCTAGTTGTTTGAAACTAGTGATGTTGTGCCTCTTTAATTGGTTGAACCACTCCCGATCTGGGCCTGAGAGGGTCATAATGAAGGTGCATAGGAGCAAAGCATCATTGCTCTCAATATGAAAGCACATATCTAGAAAACTCATCACATGCTCCTATGCATCTTCCTCTCCTTGAAACTTTTCCAGCCTAGGCATCTTGAAATGCTCAGGATAGGCTGGAATAGGCACTGACGTGCATAGAGGTTCATTATGAATCTTGTTCAAGGTAGGATTTTGATAAGTCATTCCTTGCTTCTCTATGGCTTGGACCTTCTCTTCTAAGGCCTTATAGGCCTATGAAGAAAGGAACTCCTCTTCTCGAGATTGCCTTGGAGGCACCTTCGAAGGTAGATTCTTCCTCTATCGAGGTGGTGGACTAGGCTCATCCTCCTCCTCGAATTGGGAGATTTCTAGATATTCTTGTTCTAATTCCTCTCCCACTTCTTCCTCATACTACCTATGCTCACGTTGTTTGGATGTTGGACATCGATATCTGTGCTGAGTCATATGATGAGTATGTGTGTCTATGTACTCAAGGTATAACTCGGGCTATGAAGCCACTCGTCTATCGACACGCTCCCTGGTCTCACTATGAGGAGGTAAACCGATGCTAGCCAATCGATCCTCTCTCTCAACACGCTCCTTCTGATCAAGGATGCATTGTTCATGCATGCATTGTTCATATAATTTTTGTCTTATGAACCTCTGCCTCTGAGTGTTCTCATTTTTGAGGTACTCTTTCTCTATGTAAACATCCTCCAATTGGTCTTGGAGAATCTATCATCTCTATTCTGACACTATTCTATGAGATCTATCAACATGATCAACCATCTGAGGCCTCTAGTGTGTGCGCTCTGTTCGAGCGGCTTTATGGGTATGTCCCCCAATGGACTGATTTACCACACTCTTGCCTTTGTCTATAAATATGACATTCATGTTAGGTTATCTCCTATACTCTATGCCTGCATGAGATGCAGGAGCACGTATGTCATGAGAATGCTTGGAGCACTCTCTAGGTTCTCTGGTGGTCCTAATGGTGCTTCCACTACACTCACTCATAGGTCGAGAGGGTGCAGGCATAGGCTTATATCCTAGCTACCCTAGGACTCTATCTAGACCATCTAACTAACTACTACACCATGGCTCATGAGGTGGCATACCTCTAGCTCCCACTTTTGATATATCTATGGTGAACTTACAAGGTTCACCCCTATAGGGAGTCTGCATGGGCCTATGCTTGGAAGTGGTCCCATATACTTGCCCCTGAATGGGTGGATCTCGAGCCTGTCTATACTCGGATGGTGGAGGTCATGAGCCTCCCTTAGCTACAGGTCAAAGGGGTACCAATCTGGATCCCTCAATGACATATTCTTCAGTAGAACCCATGGATGCATGAGGAATGTGGTCACGGTAAATGCTACCATGTGTGGAACCCCCATGCTGGGAAGTCCCATGCTCTGATCTATGTCTAGAGGAGTGTCTAGTACTTCCTCTAATCAGGGTATTCTCAATGGAATCCCCTCGTGTAGAATTATCCCCTCTAATACTCATTGAATGACGTCTAAGAGGATTCTATGATTGAGGGCATTCTACATCATGTTGTGCATTAGGTGGAGCTTGGGCTTCGATCTCAGGTCTATGACCGGATCGACCCCTCCATGTTTGCACCATTATGTTATCTTATATGTAAATTTTAAGGCAAGCAAAGTAAACAATGATGATTATCTCTTTTTAAAGTTTTAATATGTGAACCCTAAACTATTTGATGTGTTTTGCAAATGTGTTGTATCAGTATGTAACTCTCATCATGTTTTCAATGTGTTGATGATATACTCAATTGTTAAAGGGCTTTCACCTGTATACTCATAGCTCGACAACCTGGCTATGAACTCCAAGTCACGTAATCCCCCCAAAGTGTGGTGATGAAAGTCCACACCCAGGTAGGGAGCACAGGTCCTACCAGACTCTCACCCGTTTTCACCCAGTCAACGTTATACCCTCCGAAGAGAAGCACATGCAAATTTTTTGGGCTACGAAAGGTTCTTGAGTCCGGCCTTGGTCTAGAACATAAGGTATGTGGGAGTTGGGCCAACGGATGGAAATCACTGCCACCATCATTGAAACCCTACTAGTGGTTGGATGTGACTTCCAACTCACTAGCGTTTAATGTGAATCATGGTGTGTGTGGTTCCTTTTAATTTGCATGAAAGAAATATGCATAATACAACATTCAAATGATTCTCTTCTATATGCAATGCAGAAAAAGGAACATTTCAAATTAAGAAAGTATGCATGATTAGTTCTACATGATATTTTGACAATGCATACTAATGATGGTATGGCCACTGATCGGGCCTCAAGCAAGCAAACTGAATACAAAAGACGTTCTAGAATGCTGGAGACTAGGGCGGACTACACTCAAAGGTCCGTTGTTCCTAGCAAGTACCTAGTAAAGACCTAAAAAGAGAAAGACCTAAGGACTCATATGCCTACTGCTAATTTCATTGTCTTCCCTAATTAGTCTAACATTTTTGCATTCTAGAAATTTACAGAGAGTAAAAATAGAAATAGAAGGTGATAGTGGCACCTACCTCAGGTCCACATCTGATTGAGCTTTACTCCTCTGTTGTCTGGTCTATCAGACTCTGACCATGTCTCTGTAACGCGGTGACCACTATTGCCCATGGGTGTCAACCATGGTGACAACTATTGACCATGGCTGTCAACCGTGGTGAGCACCTATCATAAAAAAATCATAGAGGTCAGTGATCCATGGCATGAAATGCGGAGGTTCCACCGTGATCACCTTCTGTACCAATCTAAAAAGCATACACCTAAACTAATACATTAATTGAAATCAATCATTAAAGCATGAAATGAAAGACAAGATTGCATATGACAAGAAAGTGAATGTTTCTTTTATTAATCTTGAATCAAATCTCGGTTACAATCATGCCCCTCTTAGGGTCACCCAAATGTTGATACAATTAACACAATTTGAAATCCCCAATGGGGTAGGTGCAATACACAGACTTTCTAAATGGACACGAACTGCTCCAAGGTGTCGATGACCTTCTTCTCCATGATTAGAGGCATTTGTTGCCTTGCATCTCAAAACCCTGTTAGTCCTGCATGCAATAAACAACAAGAAGCAATTAGCAACAAAGGAGGCCTCTCTTGATGAGGCTTTTAGGAGGTATTTGCATAAAAGGTAGCATAACTAGCATGAAATCAAGAAAGCGCAAGAAACATACTAAACTTATGTTAAACCTAAAAATATTGCTACAAACATATAAACAAAAGTAGATCTAGCTATCTATTGGCTTAATTACGAAATTGAAAGCATGGAAGCATGAAAAGAACCATTAGTGCCATAATTGCAAAAGTGAAGGAAAATGACTAAAAACTCTAATTGCACCGGTCAAAGTCTCTACTAAAGCAAATTAACATGATATATGTCTAATCTAATGCAATTAAGCAAATCCTACGGCTAGAAAACAAGGAAATTGAAGATGACAACCTGACCATGGGTCTGATGCACGGTGAGCACTATTAGCCATGGTTGAGCTTGAAATGTTCTTGCCCTCCTAATTTGGTGTCCAATATTCAATTCTCCTTGAGGAATTGATGATCAAGGGTCGCCACTATGTCCTCTGACAGATTTGGTGGTTGAATTGCTCAGTTGGTGCACGGATTGCATGAATTCACATTTCTTGAATCTCCTAGCCTCCTAGGACCTCCATGGCATGTGATCTCCAATTGGGCAGCAAAAGTGTTCCTCTCAATGCATGTAAGTGAGTATGCAATTCGATAGGGCTTCACTGCGTTTCAACTCGAGACTTGTCTATATCTTTCTCCCATTTGGAGGGGGTTTTATAGCATTTTCCAAGGGCTAGGGGTGGCTTCATGAGGAAGCCAAGAACAAGATTGGGTAGTTGAGCTTGTTGGATGGAAGGATCCAAAACCTTCCTCACTCAAACCACTCCAATCCACAACCAATTGGCCATTGCAACCAATTTTGGGTCGGATGAAGGCCAACTAATTTTGAGTCCTGACCACGACTGACAAGCGTGGTCAGCTCTGCTAACCATGGGTGTCAGCAACGGCTAACACTGACTAGGCAAAGGTGCCCAAATGAGTGGTAAAAACCACTGCTATACCTTGGAATCTGTCCAAGGTCTTCCATATGGTCTTCTAGCATGTCCCATATGAGTAGTCACCTCGACATGACGCGTTTTAGGTGTCTCCATTATCATAATGAAGTGATGCTAATGTTATTTGATCTATATGAATATCATACAATATGTGTCACATAAAAAAAACTTCACAACCTACATTACATGTTGTATTATAATCTACTTCATTTGATGACAAAGCAATTGTATGCTAAATTTTACTCTGCCAAGAAATAGCCCTTGATCCAAGAGCAAACATATAGCCAATAGAATATTTCTAATCATAAAATTATCTTGCCCAATTTCATTAGTGTATCCAAGCAAAACTAAATTATTATTATTGAAGGTACAGTATACCAAAGTCAAGGATACCTTTACTACCTATGAGAATATATTTTATATCTTTCCAATGCTTTGTTTAGGGATTTGACATGAAATGAGACAAATAACTCACTAAAAAACATAAATCTAGTTGAATGGTCATAAGATAAATCAAGTTCCCAATAATTGAAGATATACTAACTCATTGGCTAGAGATGACTCAGAGGAGGTTGACAATTTAAGCCCAACTTCCATAGGTGTAGATATTGGATTACAACATGTCATCCAAATATTTCCAAAAGTGTTTTCATATACTTGATTTATGATATAAATATAGTATGATCAATTTTCCAAAGTTCTACTCCTAGGTAGTAATGAAAGAGCCCTAAATTTATCATATAAAAAAAATAAAATACAAATCAGATTTTACTTTGTTCAATCAAGTGGGCTCCACTTCTAGTAATAAAAATGACATCAACATACACAATAAGAATAATGATATCATTACTTGTAGTTTTGGCATAGATATTAAGATTAAAAAAGCTCCAGTTGAATCCTAAATATCTAAGATGTTGATCAATTTTGATATCTAAACCCCTTGTGGCTACACCATGTAGACCTCTTCCAAATATCTACTTAGAAAGGCACTTGTAACATCCATCTAATATGCCTACCAACCAAAATTTGCTTCAAAGGAGGAAACTAATTACAAATACCATCTTTGTAGTTGGAGAAAATGTCTCTCATAGTATATACCTTCCTATTGTGCATACCCTTTAGCAATAAGACAGGCTTTGATATTTTCAATTGACTCATTTGATTTATATTTTACCTTATAAACTCATTTTTAACCAATGGAATTATTTCCCTAGGGTAATTTTATTCCTCATAAATAAGTCAAGTTCTTCCTCCATTTAAGCTTCCAAATATAGCTTACCTTTGGCTTCTTCATTTTTTTTGGGTTAAAAAAACTATGAAATTAAAGCAAAATTTTCCTACTTATTCATTTGTCTAGGCTCTTTTCTAGCTCACCTAGATCACCCAACTACCACTTTCTCATCCTCCTTAACATCTTTCATTGTCTATGTATACTATTTTGGTCATTTACATGGATTTTATTAGTTGGAAAACTTCACTTGGGTGTACCTTTGTCAAGCTCTATTTCCCAAGGTCATCCCAAAGTGGATTTTCAACACACCAAAGTGTCTAAATCTTCATATATTTCTTTTCATCGTTAATTTATAATGTATTTGAATCCAAGTGCACTTCACTACCTATTGTAATACCATTAGTAGTTTTAAAACACATAGAAATATCAAATAGATTTGTCATCATTTGAGAAGAAAGGAATCTTCTCATGTACAACAATATCTCTACTAATTACGATATTATTAGTAGAGACATAAAGCAATCTATATGGATTGGATTGTTCAGTATAGTAAACAAACATTAAGTTTTTCTTTTTACACTCCACTTTTCACAACCAAAAATATAGAAATAACTAAAGGTTTTCTTCTAGACCAAGGTTCTTTTGGAGTAACATTCTACAAATATTTACATGGACACATGCTGATAATAAATACTATAGTATTTACTACTTTTACCTAGTACCAATGTGGTACATTTTAGCTATGTACCATACATCTAGCCATCTCGATGATTTTCTTGTTCCTCCTCTCTACTACCCCATTTTGTTGTGGAGTGTAAGGAGTTGTATATTATCTGTGTATACCCTCATGCCTACAAAAATCCTAAAACTATTTTGAGGTAAACTCACCTCCATTATCTAACCTTAAGACCCTAATTTTCTTTCTAGATTATTTCTCTATAAGGGCCTTAAAAGTTTGGAAGTACAAAAAACATTCAAACTTATATTTGAGGAAGTATACCCACATCTTCTTTGAATAATTATAAATTATCAACAAAATTATTTTGCACCACAAAACAAAGGTGTATTTGTTGGATCACATAAATTAATATGTACTTAATCTAAAACACCTTGTAAATGACAAGACTTACCTATCCCAATTAGTTGATGTATTTATTTTCCAAGTTGGCATCCTGCACATGAATGTTTCTTCTTCTAAATGGATGGTAATCCATGAACCATATTAATGAGAATTTATAAATACTTATAATTGAGGTGATAAAACCTTTAATGCCAAAGAATAGAACTATTATATTCAACTACTAAGTCAAATGAATTGGTAGACTTGGCATCAAATAACCTATATAACTAGGGTTATGCATAAGGGGTCAAACCCAAAATATCTTTATAAAAATAAGGTGAATCATGTCCAAACTCATGTAGAAGACATGACAAATTACCTTTATTTTCACCAAAAATTATAAAAATAGGGTGAATCAATTGCAAAATCTTTCTACCACTCATTTTTCATATATTCTTGTGATAAGACAATAATATTTACCAAATCCATCATTTTAGGTTGCCTAGATCTAGCATCCTTTAAGGGTTTCTACATATTACCCTTACTAGATCTCTACTTGTTTTTCTTTGGTATCGCACTTTAGCAACTTCGGAGCTCATTTTGGATGTCTTCTGAGGGTTTTTTGAGGATTTTTTCAAGTGCCAAATTGATCATAGATCAAGATAGAGTTGTAGATCAAAATTTACACATCCTAGAAGGTTCTCTATTGATTAGCTACTTCTTTGCAACCAATTGACTCTTCTATTGATCAGTCGTAGCTTTACAATCGATTGATAGAAGTGTTGATAGGTTGAACCCCTACAACTGACCCACTCTCAAATATATATGTGCAGTCGAGTATGGATCAGTTACATCATTACAATCAATTCACACTCGACTACAACCTAGTGTGGATTGGTTGTAGGGGTGCAACCTATTCATGCTTGTGTTGATTAGTTGTAGAGTAGTTTATAATTAATTGACTCTTTTGATGATCATTTGCTCCTCTGTAATCGATCAACTCTGTTGTCAATCCACTGCTCCTCTACAACTAATTGTTAATTCAGTCAAGTGTGGGTTGGTTGCACTTTTGCAACCGATCTACACTTTGTTGCACTTCTACAACCTATCCACACTCGACTACTGTTGAGTGTGGATCGATTACAAGGGTGCAACCTATTGAAAATTTTGTCAATCAATTACATAGGAGTAGTTTGCAATTGATTGAATTTTTTGATGATCAGTTGCTCCTCTGTAATCAATCAGTTCCTCTATCGATCCACTACTCCTCTATAATTGATTTTTATTTTTCTCAGTCGATCATCTGTTCTTATCTCTACAGTCGATCATATCAGGTTTTTGTGTATCATTTTCACTACTACATGTTATTTTTCAATGAGAATGAATGTTTTAGTTGTATGGGTATGGTTTTCAGGTTAGGTATAGATATTGGTGGTGTAAGAGGTGAATTTGATGGGATAAATAAAAATAATAATATAATTTCAAGGCAAAAAGGTCTATGATTTAGGCAAGAGTGGTGACGATTTAAAAAAAACTTATTATCAACGTGGGGCGAACCGACCCATAAAAATTTCAACCCAATTTTTTTTGGTGAAAAGGCCTTAGTCAAGGATCCCAATATTCACCAATTTCAAACTTTAAATATATTAATATTCATGAATTAATGATGAATTTCTGCTATGCATAACCCTGTGTCTAACACCTTTCATCTATACAAATAACAATGAGCTTGGTTTTTACCCACATGCATAACCTCACATCCATTTTTATGAAAATGCACATCAAGTTGAGAATTCCTAGAGATTTCAATAATGGAGATTTTTTTTTATATCACAAGCATATTGAACATTCTTAAAGGAGTATGTAACATTGTTGTTTAATGTGACACAAACATCACCACATCCTTCAATAAAGTTTGATCTACCATCACCAAGTAAAATAAATGTATTTATTTAGATCTTCGATGAAATTAACATATTATACTTTCTAACATGTATAATGTCTAGATGCTCCAAAGTAAAAGTACCACTCAATAAATTGATCAAATGAACTTTAAGTTGTTACAAAATCCAACTTCTCTTCTTGATCTTCTATCTCAATAAAATTTACTTCTTTTTTCCTTGTTGATTATATTTATTCTTCAACTTATTAAAATCTCATTTGAAATGAACAAGTTCCCTATAGTAAAAGTAAATGACTTGGGACTACTTTATTTTAGAAGTTTTTTCTTACTTGTAATTAGATGATAAGGGTATGGTGTTATGATTTTTTTTTATGTTTGGTTTTAGAAATAAATGCACTATTTGTTATCCTTAAGCTAATTACTCCCATCTGTGATTGTATCCTCTATTTTTCTAAAAGTAAAGAAAAAATATTTTCAAAATTAAGAGTTCAAGTTTTAGTAAGCAAATGCAAAGACTTAAAATAATACTCATTTGATAAAGAAATAACACAATATGAAAAAGTTAAGAATGCAATAAAGAGGCTCCACCCCCACAAAACAAGATTCCAAAATGGTATACTAGTACATTGAGAGATTCCAAGTTGACATCACTTCTAGATATAACTCTAGATCGACCTTGTACTCATAATATGACTCAGTAGATGAGAGCAAAGGCATCAACTTTAGAGGTTGACGAGCTTTGCCAATAATTCGATGAACTATTTATAGACATAGAGGAAGACAAAGAAACATATATGGATGAGAGGGTTTATATGACAACATTGGATGAAAATGAACCCACAATAGTTTAGGATGCACTTAGTGAGCCTCAGTGGAAGGCTGCTATGGAAGAAGAACATACATCTCTCATGAAAAATCATACATGGAAGCTAGTAAATCTACCTTCAAGAAAGAAGCCCATTGGCTGCAAATGGGTGTTCAAAGTGAAGTATAAGGTAGATGGTACTATTTATAAGCATAAAGTCCATCTTGCTGTAAAGGGCTATGCTCAGAAAGAAGGCATATATTATGAAGAGACTTGTGCCCCTACTGTAAAAATGACTACCATTCAAGTGTTGTGTGCCATGATAGCTCAATTTAGGTGAAAGTTACATCAGATGGATGTAAAGAGTGCTTTATTGAATGGTGACCTACAAGAAGTGTACATGACCCAACCAGAAGGATTTTTAATTACAGGAAAAGAACAGAAAGTTTGTAAGTTGATCAAATATTTGTATGGGCTAAAACAAGCCCCATGAGCTTGGTACATAAAAATAGATAGTCACCTTGTGTAGCATGGATTCAAATGAAGTCCTTCATATTTAAATCTCTATATCAAGAACAATGGTTCTGACACAGTGATTTTGGTGCTATATGTAGATGATCTGATCATAACAGGGAGTTCAGAGAGTATGATTGTTGCAGTAAAAGATGATTTGAAATAATATTTTGAAATGATAGATCTAGGACTTCTTCACTATTGTCTTGGTTTGGAAGTAACTTAGAAAAATAATCATATTCGAGTAACCCAAAAGAAGTACTCCAAGCCATTGGTTGATAAATATCGCATGATTGACTGCAAGTCTAAAGCAACTCCAATAGAGTCTGGACTTAAGTTATCGTGATATGATAAATCACCATAGGTATATGGTACTCTCTATCATTAGCTAATTGGGAGTCTCATATATCTAAAAAATACCAGGCCAGATATCAATTTTGTTGTGGGTTATCTTTGAAGGTTCATGCAGGAACCTAAGGTGAGTCATTGGAAAGTAGTAAAAAGAGTTCTTCATTATGTATGTGGTACTACAGATTTTGTACTGGAGTACAAAAAGAATAGCAAGTTTTATTTATAGGGATACATGGGCTTAGACCATGCAATATCCATTGATGATCGTAATTCGACTTTTGGATACATTTTCCATCTTTGATCTGGTTCTGTCTCTTGGCACAGTAAGAAGCAGCAGGTGGTTGCTATATCATCTACAGAGGTAGAATATCGCACAATAATTGGAGTAGTATGTGATATAATATGGTTAAGTCACATTCTTACAAATATGGGTCTTCCAAATAATCTTCCATTTTATTTGTTTTACGATAATCAAGGTGTTTTGAATCTCATCAAGAATCCAATATTTCATGATCATACCAAACACATCAACACTCGATGTCATTTCATTCATGATGAAGTTCCAAAGCATCACATACAACTCTAGTACATTCCCACTGATAAACAAGTTGCATATATTTTCACCAAGGTACTTGCACGTGTCAAATTTGAATTGTTTCGTAATGCTCTTTGTATTTGCCAATAATGTAATAAGGGGGAATGTTAGCATAAGATATTATGTGTTTATATTACATTATAGTTCCTAATTATATTTTAGTTGTTTCTATGTTGGTAGTTGGGGTGGGTAGTTGTTGGTTGGTTGAACTAATCAAACCACTTCATGTTTTGTATTTATTCTAAAATCATTTCAATGGATATTGCTTCTTGTGTTCTTAACTTTATGATATTACTTTCATAGACAAACCTTGCAAGACTATGTCAAGCATATCCTCATCATAGACTATCTTCTGAATAATAGTCAATTAATCTCTTAGATTGTTCAGATGCATAAAGTACTTATAAATGTTGAGCAAGGTGCAACGACAATATTGTCATTGTTGTCAACACAGTTAGATAGATCAGTTGATGCAATGGACAGGAGTTCAGAGGTTATCCAGAGTATGTACAGTGATGTTAAATTCTTATGAGGATTTTTTTGATGTTTGGGTGAAGTTGTTACAGGTTGTTTGTGCAAATTTGCAAAAGTTGAAAAAATCGTCAAAAAGTTGTCAAAGCAGCAAAATAGTCAAAAAGTTGCAAAAGTCGCCACGGGCACAGTTGGACAGGATGGATCAGTTTGTAACATGCCATCATGTCATGAAATAGTCCATAACAGCATTGGAGATGTCAGCATAGTGTTTGGAGTGATCGGTGGTGTTTCCAATATCTTGGCGGATGATTTGGCAAGTGGTTGTACAGGCTGAAAAAGTGCAGGTTTTGTCAAAAGCACTGCAAACAAACCGTAAGGAGTTATGCAATAAAACTTTAACTTGATGTGGTTGTTATCTTCAAGAACATGTGTTCCAAATTTCAATGAAAATGGAGAAACAAGGTGAATTTTACAAGCGTTTCAAGACTGTCACAAAAACGCTCTTTTTTGAAAAAGTGTGTCAGTAGCAGTTTTTGTGGAAGTGGTACAGGTGAACCGTAAGGAGTTAGGTAGTGAGTTTTGGTTTGGAAATATTTAGTGTTGTAAATATTCTATGTTTCAAATTTCAGAGAAAACCGAGTTACGAGGTGAGAGTTATGATTTTTGCAAAAACGTTACAGGTCTCTTTTATGTCAATTTGTGCCACTTGGGCAAAATCCTTTAGTTGGCCGTTTCAACCTTGAAGAGTTGCCAGAGTTTCAGTTTCAGTGTTGTTACACCTTCAAGGCATCAAATAGATAATATATTTTTTTTTTTTTGAGTTGTCACATGGCTCCGAAGTATGAGAACGAGTAAGGTGTCAATTCTTTGCATGTGACGTGTTTGATGAAATGCCTTCTCAATATAAAAAAAGGGAGTTATATTATTTTAAGCAATTTCATTAAATAGAGATCTTTGGAGAAAGTGAAAAGGAATGCAAGTGTGTGCATTTAAGTAAGAAGTGTTTTATTGAAGAGTGTGATTTTATTTTTGTGTGGAGAGAAGAGTGTGTGGAGAAAAATAAAGAGTGAAAATCCGTGTTTTAGGGAAAAAGGTGAAAAATGTCACTTTAGTATTTTGGACATATCTTTCTCATACGATATCAGTTTTGACTAAAATTTTAAGAGGAGGTCATAAATAGAGTTCTGCACAATACCCAGAAAGAGTTTAGCAATTGACAAAATGAGCTGAGAGAAAGATCAATTTTTATGTGAGAATAGAAGATTCATATATATCATTTTATTATCAATATCAAAATCAAGTGGGTTCTTGGTAGAGGGGTTGGTGCTCATTTCTATTGGTGCAGATAAATCAGGGGTTGGTGCTCCTTTTTGTTGGTGCAGATAAATCATGGGTTGGTGCTTTTTTCTGTTGGTGCAGATAAATCAGAGGTTGGTGTTTTTTTCTGTTGGTGCTAATAAATTAGGGGTTGGTGCTCCTTCCAGTGGGTGCTGGTAAATTGATTATAAAGTTGGTGCTTTGCAAAGGCTGAATTTGGATGGGAGTCCAAATAGTCATTTTGAGGATGTAACCAAATCGGTGAACCTCGGTACATCTTGTGTTGTGTGATGTTCTCTTGTTATACTTGCTTTATTTGGTTTCAAGTTTTCATTATTTTGTCTTTAAGAGTTGAAGATTTAAGTTTTAAAGAGCTACACTGATTCACCCCCCCTCTCAGTGTCATTGTGAGACTAACAATAAATAGACTATCCTTCCTCCAATTAGAAATAATAGAGAAGATTCTTCAAAAATAAAGCATGTCTTACTTTAGATGTTTGATACTTATTTTACAACTTTATCCACAATGTTGCAACATTATCTTCATTATGAATTTTAGGAATTAAATCATTTGCAATAGATAATTTGATAAGCATTAGAGATTCTCTATGTCACTTGTTGAAATCATCATCATCATCGTCTGGTCTAGTTTCTTTCTTGAGAATTATATTTGCTAAATCTTGATACTCACAAATTGTATCTTATGGCTCGACACATTAATTTATTCTAGTTATTTTCTATGAATATAGAAGAATTAAAGTCTAAATAGTTGTCATTATTTTATTATTAACAACCTTAAATAGCAAATTTTGAATGTCAAACATGTCTTAAACAACATACTTAGAGTGACAAATGCCAAACATTGTAATTTACTCCACCTAAGCCAAAACTTTGGATAAAATCTTTGCTCCACTTTGCCCAATCTAGAAACATGAGAAACCTCCAACCAACCATTTTCCCAAGCTAAAAGTATGGAAAAAATCTAATTAGCACTTTTCTTAAGTTAGAAATATGGACAAACTCCAAACTACACTCTAGTGGAACTTAGAATGTCACAAGCAACAATTTTATTAAGTGAGGAGAAAACCACTTAACACTAAATATTAAAACACCAAATATCATCTATTAGATACAATATATCTAAATATAATGTAGGAGAAAACCTCCATTGAAAACGTAGAAACACGAAAACTGATTGTAGAGTAACAATTTACAGTGGTATTGTGCACCTAAGACAAAATATCAACTTGGCTAAAATGACTGGTGTGATAGAAAACATCCTCCTTTCTCTTTTTTGTGGCTTTGATAGCATAAAATCATGTAACATAGGCTATTATATTTGTATTTATAAACTCCACTTTACATTGATTTATAGTTTGGTAATTAGTTAGTGTCGATAAAAACTAGATCCTAAAAATCCTAATAGCTTATCTTCACAAATCCTAAAAATCTATCCCTAAAAATATCAAAAGCTTATCCCTACAAATCTCAATAACTTATCCCTATAAATCTTAACAAGTTATCCCTAAAAAGTTTAATAAACAATACAATAATATAAATCTCTATATATCTATTTATTATAACATTCAAACCTAGACCAAGGTAGATAAAGTCTTATAGCTTTATTGTTAGACCCCAATACTAGGCCCAAATTGATTCCTATAATTACTTAGAATTACTAATAACTAATAATAATAGAGTGTAATTAGTGATATTTTGAAGTAAACACATATTGGTTAGCTATTCCTTGCACATAAGGAATATCTTTTTTGACAATCCATCTTAGTCATAAATACAAATGGTGTCTTTTAAAGAAAAATATTGAATCCATTTGTTGAAAAATAATTTTGTTATATATATTTTTTATTTCTTACCTACATTAAATTAAAAATACTAAATTATGTTGATGAACTAAAATAGCATTTCATTAAAATAAATTTGGAGAAAGGAGTGAATCAAGATATGCTCCAATCAAAATTAAAATAAATAGAAATTTATAAAATTATTACTTAAAAATATGAAACTCATATTCAATAAAAAATATAAAATAATATTAAAAATCTATGCTTGCAATCGTTTATATTATTGAAATTTTATGTCAAATTTATTCCTATCAATACCTAAATTTAGGAGGCTAATAAGTGTTACATACATTTTTTTTAAATTATGTATATAGTTTCTAATAGGGCCACTCCCATAAAAATGTCAAAACATTACATTTATTATTAGTTCAATTACATCATATTCATCTTGTATTTCTATCAAAGAAATCCATCTTCCTAAAACTACCATGTTTTATCTATTAAGTGCTTGAAATAATTTTCATTAAGAGATAAAATCTCTCTCGACTTGTTTCTTTTTAAAATTTGAAATTTTCTAAGATGAAGATCGATACTACAATTGGCTAAATTATGTATCACCCTATTTCTTTCTCTATAGATATGTTGATATTTTTAACATCTTACTTCTAGTAATAGTTGATGAAAATACAATAATGCTATTGTTGATCTAATCCATGCATCCATGTTTCTTGATAGCATTAATAATAATAGTTTGTGAATTACCCTCAATTGAAATATATATCCATACTTTTCCAATAAAAATATTCATCCTCTACATAGTTGTTAGTTTGTTATGAACCTCAATTCTTATCAACATAAATAATTTATTTTTTTATGCAGAAATAATAGAAACATCCATCCATAATGAATTCTACACAAAATAATCCACAAAAATAGATAAATTTTGAGATACCCTTGAGGTAGTACATCACCAAATAATATTCTTGAAGGAAGGAAAAAATCCAATAGCCACTCCTTGAGCCAATATTCTTACAAAGAATAATTGATATTGCTTATATTTTACAATGACAATCTCTATTCTTTATATACCCCTCTTTCTAAACCCTTGTCCCACTCATTAATATAATAAAATATTAAAATATAATCCACCTTGGGTTTATGTGTGGCCCATGCCAACTATCCATAAGACCCATACACAATATAATATTATATTCCATATCCCTATCCCCTAGGTACCTTACATTCCATCCCCCTTACAAAATATTTTGTCCTCAAAATATTAGAAGAAACTAAATAATAGGATTTGCTAAGCAATGCCAGCAATTGGTACCAATCATGATCATCCATACATCCTAGTAAAATCTTGTTTGGTGATGGTCTATGTTTATGCCAAGATGTCCATTCCTTTGTTGCTCTACTTTGGTAATTCAAGTGATGGGTCTATTTGTTCCTCAATGTTATTGTACCACTTTGAAAAATAAAATCACTATGCTTTTTCTGGTAAACACTACCATACTTGGTGCACTTCTAATTTCATGTAGAACCATAATTTTGTTTCCCTTGGACATTCCTCCAATATTATTGCCACTTCTAGTGTTATGGATGGCAATATGCTTCAACATTAACCTAACGTTCTACTTTCTTTGGCTCCTCAACATTTTTCTCCTCTATTTTAAATTCCTATTCATATTGTTTTCTCATGTACCCTTTATTTGATGTGTCCTTGTGTTCTTCTATTTATTCCTTGTACTTTGTTGTTTTTATTTCCTTATTGGATTTCATTTTTAGGTTTTGTTACTTCTTTCTCAATTTGTTTTTCTATAATAGTTTCATATTTTTCCTTGGATCCTTGCCTCTTCCACTGAGAAATATCTTGTACTATTATTTCCATTTTTCTATACCAAAATCTCATAAACTTCTTTTGCAGATTAACAATACCCAAAGAACTAATTCAAGGATATCCAACAACAATATCCACACCATCCATCTCAATAGCATAAAAATTTGAATGTAAAACATATTTATCAATGTCAATTTTCAAAGCTTGAAAAATCCAAATATTCTTACCCTCAAGCTTTATATCTTTCATTTTCTTTGCTTGAACCTGCAATCTTTTAACCAAAGTGATATTAATAAAATTAAATATATGACTAGGGTTTATGCAAATAGTAACCTTTTCCCTCTAGATGTAGTCATAAACCTACAAAATAGTTTTTTGGATCAAACAATTCTTTCTAATCACGGTTTGCATTATCTAACACAAAAAATGTGCTTCCTTCCACTTGCATATTATTCTATTTTTATCTTCTATCAATTTATTGATATCTATACAATCATGGAATATGACTCTCAACTATTCATTTATTTATCTCATTTTTACTAATTTTCTCTATTCGTCCTCAGAAAAAATTTCTAACTCCATGATCTCAACCTATTAAAAAATTCTCACAACTAGGGTTTGAAAAAATAGGGTTTCTTAAAAAATAATTATTTTTCAATTATCCTATAATCCTTACTACCAACCATTAATTCGATAAATTTTATTTAAAAATAAATTAAACTACAATAAATTTGCTTACCATAGCTAAAAGATTTTTGCAATTTTATTTTTCTATGAATGTAAAAAATGTCACTGCCTTTGTTCCATATGGATGACTTTATTGGGTCATATATCCATCAATATATATTGGATTCTTGTATATAACCACTCATTTTAAAGCTCTTCAAATTTTGCACAAGCTTGTCCAAGAATTGTTTAAATTGGACAACTCCTTGAAAATATATGACTTCTAGAAGATGAGATATTTTTCCAAAAAATGTTGCCCTAACAGTACAATCCACAAAAATAAAAGCCCTGCACTTTGCTAGAATCGTTGCTTTGATACCACTTGTTATAAACCTCAATTTTTATTAATAAAAATAATTCATTTTTAATGCAGAAATAATAAAAACATCCATCCACAATGAATTATGCACAAAACAATTCACAAAAACATACAGATATTGAAATACCCTTGAGGTAGGGCAACACCAAATAATATTCCTAAAGGAAGGAACAACTCCAATCTCCACTCCATGAGCCAAGACTCTTACAAATAATAATTGATATCACTTATATTTTATAATGACAATCTCTATTCTTTATATACCCTCTTTCTAAACCCTTGTCCCACTTATTACTATAGTAATATATATATATATATATATATATATATATATATATATATATATATATATATATATATATATATATACATGGTGGAATCGGTAGCCGCCACGAATTTGGGCAGGCTATCCGACTTTTTATGGCCACCACGGTATTCTGTGATGTCCACCCCAGAATCTGCCACACAGATATTCGCGTAGTCCGCCCCTATAACCACCATGCCACAATCATTTTAAACCTTTTACGCTGCTGAAAGCACCAGGAAAGGGACAAGCGTTCAGTCTGGTGAGGCCCGAGATTTGAACCTTGGACCTACTATAGTAAAATATTAAAATATAATCCACCTTGGGTTTCTGTGTGGCCCATGCCAACTATCCATAAGACGTATACAAAATATACTATTATATTCTATATCCATATCCCCTGAGTACCTTACATAGTTAATATTTATGATTATGAGTGAGGAGAATTTTGATTTCATTATTCCTAAAAGTGCCACCTCCATTAGCTTTCATTAGATTTCTTTTCAAAGCAATAAAATTTAATTTAGTGAACCCAAATTATGAATATTTTCATTTTATTATATCAATATAGGTCCTTTGTGTTTACTTCATTGTTGAAAATGACTCTTGTATATATATTCAAAATGTTATGATCAAGAGGTTATACTTATTTTTCCGTACTTGAGAATTTATATGACAAGCACTATGCCTATAACTATTAGGCAGAGTGACAATAATATGATTCCAAACATGATAATGGTTTCAAAATTAGTTTTTTCAAAAATCGATTATTCCGTTCAAGCCATATATTTAAAAAAACATGTCTTGTCCAATCCTCCATATAATGCATAAAATTTTATCTTTTCAATAATTGATCCAACACCTCACAAACACTTTTAATATCAATAGAGCTATCTAAAATATTCTTATTTTAAAAAACTAGTCCCAAGATATATAAGCAAAGGGACAATGAGCAACTAAATGATCCTTCTAACAAAAGGCATACCTTAAGGCCCATGATATGCTCTTTTTGTAGACTTTGAAATGTAATATTTTTACTTTGGACTATTAAACAAAAGAATATTGAGACCTTAGGGTGGGCCTCAAGTAACCAAACATTTTTCCAAGGGAACACTCTAGGAGTAGGAAATTTTGATTCCTCCAAAGCTTTATATTCCTATGGGCTCTGAGAATCCCCACATAGATAGTTCTAAAGAACACAGGCTTCACTGAGAGGGGGGTGAACAATATAAGACCAAATTTTACTTTTCTTTCTCAAACAATATTATCTAATATTATCAATGGCAATATCAATAGCATTAATCAAAGCAATACACAAATCATCACACACAAGAGAGACACAATTTTAACGTGGGTCACCCAATGTGGGATACTCCACGAAGAAAATATTTCTTCTAAATTTTCTCAAATAATCTCTTGGGAATCAATTCCCTATTACAATGTTTATGGACCTCTATCCAAAGGAGACACCAATACCCTATGCTCTGGTTTGTGGATATCTCTCCACAGGAGAACTCTTTCCCCTTTTATTTGGTTTGTGGATCTCTCTCCATAGGAGAACTCTTTACCCTTGTTTTGGTTCATGGAACTTGATCTAGGAGAACTCTATCTCCTCAACTAGTTTGTGGATATCTCTCCATAGAATAACTCTATCTTCCTATCTGGTTCACGAATCTCACTCTATAGGAGAACTCTATCTCCTCTACTCTAGCTAGTGATCTTCTAGAAGACTTTTGATCCCACTGATATAACTTGTGGATATCTCTCCACAGGAGATCTCTATCCGCACTTCATTGGCTGATGGATCTCTATCCACTAGATACTATTGTCCTCTTTGCTCTGTCATATCCAAAGCCTATTCTCAACTTTATCTTAAATCTGCATCAAAATCTATCTCAAATATGCCTCAAACCTTAACACAAATATTGAACAAATATGCTCTTAATTCTATCTCAAAAATTTTCTCAAGCCTTAACACAAAGCTTGAACTAATCTACTCTCAATTCTGTCTCAAAACTATCCTCAAGCTTTAACACAAAGCTTGAACAAATCTGCTCTCAATTCTGTCTCAAAACTATCCTCAAGCCTTAACACAAAGCTTGAACAAATCTTCTCTCAATTTTGTTTCAAGTCTTTACAAGACTTCCTCAAATCTGCCTTCAAGCCTTCTCAAAAGACTTGCTCAAATCTACCTTCAAGTCTTCTCAAAATACTTTCTCAAATCTGCCTTCAAGTCTTATCAAAAGACTTGTTCAAATCTGTCCCAATAATTCCACAACTTGCATACAAACACAACTTAAATATTTTTCAAAAATCTTTCTACACACAAACAAATTCTACTTAGAATTCAATTAACCTCTAGAACATATAGAGAATGATATGCTCTATCAAAAACTCAAAATGTTCTACTCAATCATTAAGTTTATCGCTTTCACTTGTCTCATATTTATTGCTCTTTTAAAGATAGATCTAGTCTATCACATGACACCTATCTTCCTGATTCACACACTTGCTTTCTCAAATATGATTTCTAATGTTTGCACATTCACTTTTAATATCACTCAAAACCAATGCCCAAAAGCTTCACACAATCATTCAAACAATAAACCACAATTTGCTCACAAACCCTAAGACAGGTATTTCCACTTTCTTTCAACAAAGATGCACAATGTAGGTCTCAAAACCTAACCCAAATATTTCCAATAATGCTTATCAAACAATCCTTTTCACTCCACCTTATGTTCCAAACATTCATTCCAACAAACACTTTAAACAAAGTATGATGTGCCCATACCTCTTAATTGCTCTTGTGGAGATGTGTCTTCAAAAATCTATCTCATACATAATTGATCTTTCTAGTACCACTTTAAGAGTTAGTTATCAAAATACTCTCTCAATGCATCCATATGAATTTTCTTCTCAAAATATATTTCACCATACAGAAACTACAATAAAATATCAAATCACTTTTACTCCTTATTTCTCCTATTCTTTCGTTGAAAATAATGCTCAACAAAATAACTAGAAATTACACACATGAATTTCACTTATACACCTTATACCTCCTTATGAAACCAAAATAATGCACTTCAAATTTCAATAAGACCAAAGAAATTTCCACTTTATCTCATGCATCAACCAAGTATTAATAAACTGAATTTTCACCTTTCATCCATTTTTAAAATAAAAATTAAATCACTTTTTTAACCTTATAACTTCCTAACCATACCATACCACAATGATAAAATTTATTAAACCTTATAACTCCTTAACCAAACACAACTTTGCATACTTTTATAAAAAAATTATTCTACCCTCAAGCGATGTCGCCACTGCTCAAACCTGTGACCACTGCTCAAACCTGTGACCTCGCTAGCCTCCATGCCCTAACACAAGGGTAAACACCACATGGGCTAGCTGCCCACACAAACCAAAATAGCATGCACTCTCTTTTATCCTCTATTGTCGATGCAAATCAAACCTCAAGCAAAACCTTGTCACCTACCTCCACTGTGTCTTGAACCCGAGACCTATCGACTCCAACAACTTAGCATCGTGGATGTTGCCATCTGGGCTACCTACCCGGATGAGATATAATTTCAAAGCCTCTACTCCTTCTCCTTTCCTCCACCTCAACTTCTAAAAATTTACGTCTTCTTCCTCTCCACCTTGAGTCGAACGATGATCGAATGCGTGCATATATTTCAATGAATGAATACTCCATATCAACCACTTTATCATTGCAATATTTATATGTAATGGTTGCATTAATCTTTGATGTTGGTGCTTAAAATTTCAAAACCTCTTGGCGAGCGCCTATATTATTTTTAATTATAATTAATTTAAATCCAAGGGATTTAAATATTATAATTTTATTTTATTAGGTTAAACTTTTGCCACCATAGTTAATCAATTTAACCTTTTCTTTTTTCAGAATTACCACCAAGATAAATCAAATAGACCCTTTTATTTTTCAATACCACCATGGAGAAGGCTTTTCTCTCTTCTTGCTACCTTATGCCTCATGTGCCCTTTGAATAATATTCTCACAAATATTTCCATCAACCTTAGGACATTAAACCTTTTGAAATCAATGACAACATAACATGCTCAGATTTCCAACAATATCCCCCTTTGTCATTAATGGCAACCCTTTTCTAAAATTCTTTTTTCTAAACCATTTGATTCCAAATCTGCTCCCCTTGGCTGAATGCTCTCCCCTTACTTAAATCTCTCCCCCTTTGTTATCAATGGCAAAGGGACTCCTTTGGGGCTAAAGATAAGAATCTTAGCTCAGACCTCCCCACCTCCTCTCCTTGAGGTGATTAATTTTGGGGTAGGAGTAAAACTACTCCTAGCATGCAATGCTCTTTTTCTTTGTCAACCTTCTTTCTCAACATACCCTTTTGATCCTTTTGAGTGTCCCTGTTCCTACTTATCTCTGGAAGCTCTGGAAAAATTTTTTTGCACCACTTGGCCTTATGACCTAGATTATTTTACTTGTAAAACTTAATATTGTAGTTCTTAGAAGGTGCAAATATCTCAAAGTTTCTCCTGGTGAAGCCATACTCTTTTCTATAATAAACCCTGTAGTGGATTTCTTTATGACCAAATCGATTACAAGAGTAGCAATACCCTTGAAATATATTTCCATATTTGAAGTTCCTCTTAATAAAACCAAATTACTTCATTTCATGAACCCTGCAATGCATAGCCTTGTGACCAAACCGAGTACATGAAAAATATCATCCTTTAAAGAAATCTTATCTCGATTCCATTGGTCTCTTGGTCTTTTCTTCTCTATGATGATCCTTGTTTCTTGTTTGTGCATTGTTTCATTTCTTAGTGAAGCTTCTATTCTTCAACTTATCCATATAAGTCTCAATTTGTCCTTCACCCTCTTCCTCTGAAACTTCTTCATATTTTGAGCTTGAGCTTGATCCTTCTTATTTTTTCTCTTGTCCTTCAAAACCAAGTCCTGTTTTGATAGATGAAGATATTTGTGCATTGATAATCTTGTGTAAAGTATTTGAACTTTTCCCAAACCTGTGTAGCTTGTCCTTATAAACTTTCACTTCCATCCTTAGTGAAACTACCACATGTTCTAGTCTTTCACATTCTAAGACTTTTGCCTCTAAATTTTCTTTAAATCTCATTGTCTTAGCTATTGAACGTGTTAGGTCTTGTATAAGCTTTTCTTTTTCTTCATCTCATTCTTGAAATTGAGCCCTGAATTTTGAATTCTGCTTTTCTAACCTTTTTCAATTCTTTAAGAGTAGCAATAATTTTTGCTTCTAGATCTATTATGCCTTCCTCTTCATTTTCTAAATATTTTTCTACTTCTTGGTCTTCAAGAGCATCTTCATACTTTTCAAATTTTCCTTCAACAGGAGCATTTTCTTCCTCTCCTATTGCCAAAAATAGATTTTTTTCTTCTTCATTATCTGAGGGTATTTCATCACTATAAATTGAAGCCTTGATTTCCTTATCAACATATAAACTCTTCTTGTGCCTTTGAAAGAACTTATTTTCATGTTTTTTTGACCATACCTATTTTTCTTTTCATACCTAGATTTTCCTCCCTTTTTCTTATGATCTTGTTTCTCTTCACTGCTATCGCTTCCAACTTTTGGAAAATTAGATGCATAGTGGCCAAAATTTCTACCATTGAAACATTTCATTGTTTTCATACCTTTGTGCTTTCTTGAGTCCTTCTTGTTTCTTCTACCATATTTAGCTTCTTCATCACTTGATTCATCACTTGATTCTACTTTCTTATCCTTTGCCTTCTTTGATGCTTTGAAAGCTACCTCTTTCTTGGAGTTAGGATCCTTTACTATTCTCATCTCATAAGCTATAATAATTCCATGTTACTCATCCATAGTAAATAGATCAATATATTTCATCTCTTCTATAGCTAAAAATTATCCATCATACCTTGTAGGAAGTGACCTTAAAAATTTCTAAGCAACATTGGATTCTTCAATTTCAAATCCAAGTCCATGCATGGTATTAACAATCTCATCCACATGAAGTAAGTATGTAGTAATGTCTTCCTCATATTCCATATTCAAATATTCAAACCTTTTCTTTTTGTTTTGTATTTTTTCCATCTTGACCTTTTTATTTCCCTCATAGGTTTGCTTCAATGTTTTTCAAATATCTTTTGCTGATTTGCAATGCATAACTTTCACAAATTTTACTTCACGTAATTCACTTAAGACTGCATTCATAGCCTTGGCATTATTCAGATGTAATATCTTACCATATTTATCTGTGGTAGGATTAGTTGTAGGTGTGAACGCATCCTCAACTACTTTCCATGTCTCATATCCTTGTGCCATCAAGTAAGTCCTTATTCTTATGCTCTAAAAAGCATAATTGCTCCCATCAAACAATGGTGACTTATTTGATGAATATCCACTCTGATATGCCATTTGTGTTCCTGTAACATCTTCCTTCAAGTTGTTAGACTCTTTCGAAGGAACCCACTCTAATACCAATTGAAGAACACATGCTTATACTGAGAATGGGATGAACAATATAAGACCAAATTTTACTTTTATTTCTCAAACAATATTATCCAATATTATCAATGGCAATATCAATAGCAGTAATCAAAGCAATACACAAATCATCACACACAAGAGAGACACAAATTTAACGTGGTTCACCCAATGTGGGCTACTCCACGGAGAAAATATTTCTTCTAAATTTTCTCAATAAATATCTTGGGAATAAATTCCCTATTACAATTTTTATGGACATATGTCCAAAGGATACACCAATACCCTATGCTCTGATTTTTGGATCTCTCTCCATAGGAGAACTCTTTCCCATTTTCTTTGGTTTGTGGATATCTCTCCATAGGAGAACTCTTTTCCCTTTCTCTGGTTCATGGAACTTGATCCAAGAGAACTCTATCTCCTCATATGGTTCATGGATATCTCTCCATAGAAGAACTCTATCTTCCCAAATGGTTCATGGATATCACTCCATAGGAGAACTCTATCTCCTCTACTCTGGTTGGTGATCTCCTAGAAGGCTTATACCCCCATTACTCTAGATTGTGTATCTCTCTCCACAAGATACCTCTATCCCTACTGCATTAGCTTATGGATACCTATCCACTAGAGATTGTTATCCTCTTTGCTCTATCACCTCCAAAGCCTATTCTCAACTCTGTCTCAAATATGCACCAAACTCTGTCTTAAATCTACCTCAAGCCTTTATACAAATCCTAAACAAATATGCTCTCAATTCTGTCTCAAAACTATCCCCAAGCCTTAACACAAAGCTTTAACAAATCTACTCTCAATTCTGTATCAAAACTATCCTCAAGCCTTAACACAAAGCTAAAAAATATGCCCTCAATTCTATCTCAAAACTATCCTCAAGCCTTAACACAAATCTTGAACAAATATTCTCTTAATTTTGTTTCAAGTCTTCACAATACTTCCTCAAATCTACCTTCAAGCCTTCTCAAAATACTTGCTCAAATATGCCTTCAAGTCTTCTCAAAAGACTTGCTCAAATCTACCTTCAAGTCTTCTCAAAAGACTTGCTCAAATCTGCCCCAATATTTCCACAACTTACATACAAACACAACTTAAATATTTTTCAAGAAGCTTTCTACACAGATAAATTCTACTTAGAATTCATTTAACCTCTGGAACATATAGAGAATGATATGCTTTATCAAAAACTCAAAATATTCTACTCAATCATTAAGTCTATCGTTTTCATTTTTCTCACATTTATTTCTCTTTTAAAGATAGATCTAGTCTATCACATGAAACCTATCTTCCTGATTCATACACTTGCTTTCTCAAATATAATTTCCAATGTTTGCACATTCACTTTTAATATCACTCAAAACCAATACCCAAAAGCTTCACACAATCATTCAAACAAAGAACCACAATTTGGTCACAAAACCTAAGATAGATATTTCTACTTTCTTTCAACAAATATGCATAATGTAGGTCTCAAAACCTAACTCAAATATTTCCAACAATGCTTATCAAACAATCCTTTTCACTCCACCTTATGTTCCAAACATTCATTCCAACAAACACTTTAAACAAAGGATGATGTGCCCATACCTCTTAATTGCTCTTGTGGATATGTGTCTTAAAAAATTTATCTCATTCACAATTGATCTTTCTATTACGACTTCAAGAGTTAGTTATAAAAATACTCTCTCAATACATCCATATGAATTTTCTTCTCAAAATATATTTCACCATATAGAAATTACAATAAAATATCAAATCACTTTTACACCATATTTCTCCTATTCTTTCATGGAAAATAATGCTCAACGAAACAACTAGAAATTACACACATGAATTTTACTTATACACCTTATATCTCCTTCTTATGAAACCAAAATAATGCACTTCAAATTTCAATAAGACCAAAGAAATTTCCACTTTATCTCATGCATCAACCAAGTATTAATAATCTGAATTTTCACCTTTCATCCCTTTTTAAAATAAAAATTAAATCACTTTTCTAACCTTATAACTCCCTAACCATACCATACCACAATGATAAAATTTATTAAACCTTATACCTCCTTAACCAAACACAACTTTGCATACCTTTATAAAAAATTATTCTACCCTCAAGCACTGTCATCGTTGCTCGAACCTACGACCTCGCTAGTCTCCACACCCTAGCACAAGGGCAAACACCATGTGGGCTAGTTGCCCACACAAAAAAAAAGAGCAAACACTCTCTTTTGTCCTCTACCACTGGTGCAAATTAAAACCTCAAGAAAAACCTTATCACCTACCTCCACCACATCTCAAATCTAAGACCTATCAGTTTCCACGACTTAGCACCATGGACGTTATCATCTGGGCTACCTGCCTAGATGGGAAAGAATTTTGGAGCCTCTACTCCTTGTCCTTTCCTATGCCTTGAATTTTGAAAATTGATGTCTTCTTCCTCTCCACAATGAGTCGAACGATGATCGAATGGATGCACAAATTCCAATGAAAGAATACTCCATATCAACCACTTTATCAATGCAATATTTATATGTAATGGTTGCATTAATATTTGACGTCAATGCTTGAAATTTCAAACCCTCTTGGCACCAATAAAATATTATTTTTAATTATAATTAATTTAAATCCAAGGGATTTGTATATTATAATTTCATTTTCTTAGGTTAAGCTTTTGCCACCATAGTTAATCAATTTAACCTTTTCTTTTTGTAACTACCACCAAGGTAAATCAAACAAACCCTTTAATTTTCAATACCACCATGGAGAAGGCTTTTCTCTCTTCTTGCTGCCTTATGCCTCATGTGCCCTTTGAAGAATATTCTCACAAATATTTCCATCAACCTTAGGACATTAAACCTTTTGACATCAATGACAACATAACATGCTCAAATTTCCATCAATTTCCTAGCATTCTATTGGACTATCAATTTTGTTGATACAATGAAATTTATATAATTGCCATGTAAAAATTTATCAAATGGTCAAGGGAAATTTTCCAAGCCTAAACTTGACTAAGGTAGAATAGCTCGACCACTCTAAAAGGTTAACAAATAATTTTAAATACTTGGTCTGCCAAAGTGTATAGTGGCCTAGGCTAGTCCTGACCAAAGTTATAAGTGGCCATATGAAGGGGTAGCTAGACATTTTCTATTGGTCGAAGACCTTGAACTCTTATGATAGCTCTAAAAATCTCCCTAAGCTCTTGGTGACTAGAAGAATCTTGTGGTACATAATGACAAAGAAGAAGACTTCCATGCCAATATGTTTAAAGGAAAATCATACTTGTTAGAAGTAAGGGACACTTGGACACTTCTCACCCACCCAAAGTAAGGTAGTTGTAGGAAAGTGACAACCAGTTTCCTATAACTTGCAATAAAATCAACTATCACTAATCTTAAATAGAAATCCATGCAAGTTTGATAGTTGGTACAAGGTATTAGGGGAGAGGCTAAACATGTTTAGGTGACACAAATCTATTGAATATAGGTGATGGCTACAGATGATGGATTATGTCGATCAATAATAGTTTGTAGAATTAGAGTAGAATATGACATCCATTCCCTCTGAGCATGTTGATTAAGCATAAGCTCTAAATTTATCTAGATTGTGCCTATATTGGTAGGCCTTTCTTGTAATCATTAGCTAGGCTAGTATAGTAATATATAAATAACAACATTTACCTTAGTATGAGGGTAAATAATATGAGTATTTACCTATAGGATATTATATAATTATTTTCTACAATTTTAATGAATTAGCTTTTTGTTTGACCTTTTCTAGCATTGTGTTATTGAATTCTTTTGTATGTCGATGCTCTATAGATCCAAAATAAATTTTTAAAAGCTCTTTGGGAGGTCCAATAGTCTATTATGTTAGGTCCAAACTATTGGAATATCAGGGATTCTTAGTATCTGATTGTGTGGTTTAGATTTCTTCTTTAAAAGTTTCTCAAGGTGCTAACAACTATTGGAGTAGTGGAGGGCATTATCTTAGGCTCAATTCATATTCAACGATACTTTTTGTAGTAATTGGTCTACTAGACCTTGTATGTAGTTTAGTTATATTATGTATTATATAGTATATGGAAATATTTTTAGCCAAATATCATCTATCTCTAATCCATAATTTCCATACCTAACCCTCCATTTCTTACTCTAGTCTTCCCATATTTTTATTTTTATTTTATAACAAGGAGTTGACCTTCTCCAAAGGTTGGCTAAGATAAAATCTTGAGCCATTAAATCTTGGTCTTGTATTCAAATTATGCACTCCATTCACCAAGATTTTTTGACACACATGATGGGACCACGCATACTTAGTTTTTTTCTACCAATGTATTGCTATCGGAACTAAGCAATTTGTTTCACTCACGTGGTGGACCTAAGATTTTGATGAATAGCCTTGACTTCACAAGCAGATAATACATGTTCCCCTGAAGACTCTACTATTGAAATAAACTTAAATTGGTGACTCCACTAAAGGATCAAGCTCTAGGGATGAGTTTTGGAATCATGTATTAACAAGATCAGAGGCTAAAATACTCAAATAACCTATGTAGTTTCCTAAATTAGTTGATCAGAGAACTTGTAGAAGACCAAGGAAATCATATTCTCCAATCAAATATTCTTTGATTCAAGTTTTGTTTTGATGCAATCCTTTCTTAGGCAATCTCCTGATAGTCCCTACCTAGAAAATATGGCCAAAAAAATGTACCCAAGGTGGAATAGCAATGGTCCCCTCCTTTTAGATCTCCATGAAATCCCTTAGCCTGCTCTTAAAGCTTTACCCACTTTTGAAGAAACTAAGAAAATTAAAAATGAGCACTACCAAGATGTAGTCGCCATTGTAGATATTCATAATATACAACATGAGTATATCATGGTATGGTTATTAGCCATATCCTTTAGAGAAAAAATGCTCACCTGGTATAGATTCCTTGGTGATAACAATATTACTTCATAGGCTCAACTTGCCAAACTATTTATCTTGGAATTAAACCAAGTAGGAGATCATTTTTTATTGCTTACCAAGTTTACCTCCATTTAGAGTCATCTACAAGAAAATATCACTCATTTTAGCATCAATTTGGCAAAATATGGAAGTAGATCCCTCAATATATTCAATATATTAGACCTTCCTATCCCTAGGTATATATCTATTACATTAAAGCCTTTTACCTAGACCTAGGCCTTCAGATCTAGTTAGCCAATGAGATGATATTTCCTTAGGTCTTTCAAGTTATAATTGATGTCAAACATGCACTCATCTTAGTTGGCAAAATTCCTCCTAATATTACCATACCATACTTTCCAAAGTTGCCTACACAACAAGTTTTGACCACTACTATACCATAATATGCTCTTACTCCAACATCTATATCTCTACCTAAGTCTATCACATCATCTCTACTTATATTAACAACTAAAAACCTAAATAAACCATAAAATTATTAAATCTAAATGCAACAATGAAGAATATTAGCAATAAATTAATTGTGCTAGAGAGACAAAGTGCATATAAGAGATATGAGGGATATAATCCCAATAGGTTTCCCTATATCACCAAAGACCAAGGGATCTCTAGCAGCAATGCAACTGAACAAACAAGTGTTAGTTACAATAAACTAGATGATATACCATATACTTCCACTCCTCATGAAAGCTACTAGTGCTTGGCCTATAATGATCCCCGTAATGCAAACACAAGCATGTTCTACCAACACCAAGCTTAGTTAGAAATAATAAAAAAATAGAAAGAACAAAAAAGGTACAAAAGAAAGTGGTCAACATTCTAATGAATTCGGGTCCGATGTGTATACCAATTGGTTCATCCAAACCCCATAAGGGGGCGAAGGTCCAAGGTTCAAATATCGAGCCTCGTCGGACTGAACGCTTGTCCCTTTTCTGGTGCTTTCAGCGGCGTAAAAGGTTTAAAATGATTGTGGCATGGTGGTTATAGGGGCGGACTGTGCGAAGATCTGTGTGGCGGCTTCTAGGGTGGACAACGCAGAATACTATGGCGGCCATAAAAATTTGGATAGCTTGCCCGGATTCGTGGCAGCTACCGATTCCACCATGTAAATTCAAAAAAAAAAAAAAGCATTCTAATGAATCCAAAACAAGTCATGGTAGCTAAGAAACCTAATAAGAAGAAACTATTCAAGTCTTCACTAGATCCAAAAATAAGACTCTTCAAGTGGAGCCACAAAAACTACAACCACCCAAAGCCCTTGCTTAACCTTAAGAGCAAACAAAAGAACAACCAAGGTCATACCCACCAAGACTAAAACTAATGAAAGCAAAGGCTATGTTAGAGGATTCTAAGGATCAAGCACTAAGGAGGCTAATGTATTCCTCTATGACCAAAAGGTAAATATTGGAAGCTTTGAGCAATATTATAGAAGGATCGATGAGATTGACCAAAAGGAACAAAAGCTATTGAGAGTGACTAGATACAATATTATTGGACTCAATAAAATGCCTTTCAAGGTAAGTATTTATGATGCATTACTACTTCCTAGTCAAATACATCTTCTTAAAGTGACACAAAAAGGCATAAACCTTGAATAAGAGAAACCACCATACTCAAATTCTACTCAAAACCAACCAAGCCTCAACATGGGTAAGATTTGGCCACCCCCATTATACATATCATTGCAAATAAGAGGGTGGATAGTATACAACTATATGGATGATTCTAAAGAAACCACTACTATCATGCCAAAAGTAGTATGTGAAGTAATGGGAATAGAATATACTTTCTCAAGCCAAAAAATATTATAGTTGGATGTTACTCCTATCCAGATATTTGAGGTAGTCAAATACTTATCAATGGTACTTCACAAGCTTCTAGAGGTAACAATTATTTAGGATGTAATTATGGTTGATCTTCCAACATACTTTAATATGTGCCTATCAAGGGAATTTACTGCCAAATTGGGGGTTTATTTATCCATGGACTACTCTCATATGATTCTTCCCCACAAACGAGTGAGGCTTAAGATATATGTTCAAAAACCATTCTCATTCCATATTAAAAAAATAGAAGAAAATGATACTAACCTGATTGAAAATGATCCAACTTGCATAGAAGAAGTGAAGGAAGAACTACAACTAGAATATAAAGTTTCTCTTAATGAATTTGATATAATAAAGGAAATTGTATTAGGCACCTATTGTATTGTTGGGGTAGATGACCAAAAACTTCCTACATTCATGAGTCAAGAATCACAAAAAAAAACAAAATTATGGAGGCTTTATTTTGAGGGAGCTAAATCTAAAAATGGGGTTGGATCTAGTATAGTATTATTTTCTTCCTCAAAGGAGCTAAATTTTTTTCATATAGGATAACCTGGAGCTACACCAAAAATGTTTCCAAGTATAAAGTGCTTTGTTTGGACCTATTGAAAGCAAAAAAATGGGGATTAAGCTACTCTCCATTTTTGGTGACTCAAAATTGCTAATAAATCAAGTAACAAAAAAATGTAATAGTAGACATCACTACCTTAAGGCCTATCGAAATAGAGTGCGGGATCTTTTTGAAATATTTGAGGCTACTAATATCAAGGCAATATTGAGAAGTGAGAATATGCTAGCTGAAGAATTGACAACACAGGAAACAAACTTTAATCCTGGTCTCTTCTAACTAGAAGAAATCAAAAGGGGTTAAATTAGCATTTAGACCTTTAGTCCCAAATAAGGATAATTTCTAGCAAGTGTTTGATAGAGACGAAAAAATTATTGATTTCTTGACCTAGGAAGACATATGTGCTAAACAACCAAGGACCTTTTGTACCATATCAATCATGAATATATGATATAATTAAAGAATAATCACATCCCCAAAGGGTTGAATACCCTAGAAAGTATATTTGACAACAATTATATGATGACTAGTTGAAAAATAAAGGTAGTCAAGTAGGAATTTAAGGAGGTTGAAATTGAACCTGGTAAGAACTTGAATATTGGAGTACAATGCACAAAAATGGAGGTAAGTGAAATTATTGCATTATGCAAAATATATAAATATATTAAAGCATGGGATTATGATTATGAAAGAAATTATAAAATGTACCATTGAACTGATGCATTATGCTAAGCCATTTAGGCAAAAACAAAGGCTATTCAACCTACAAATTAAATCCCTAATGAAGCAAGAGTTAGTGAAACTGCTTAATGCAAAAATTAGTTATCTAATAAAGCATTCCACATGGGTTTCCAATCTAATCACTATGCAAAAGAAAAATATAAAAATACAACTATGAATGGATGTTTGGAACCTCAATATGGAATATTTGAAAGACCACAATCCATTCCTCCAAATTGGCAAAATATTATAGACTATGGTTGGAGTTCATATATTTTCGTTGCTCGATGGCTTCTCTAATTTTAAATAGGTTTAGGTAAAGAATGAGGATCATGAAGAATTCAAGCTGATATTGAGAGAGGGGGTGAACAATATAAGATCAAATTTTACTTTTCTTTTCCAAAAAATATTATCCAATGTTATCAATTGCAATATCAATAGCAGTAATCAAAGCAATGCACAAATCATCACACACATGAGAGACACAAATTTAAGGTGGTTCACCCAATATGGGTTATGTCCACGAAGAATATCTTTCTTCTAAATTTTCTCAATAAATATCTTGGGAATCAATTCCCTATTACAATGTTTATAGACCTCTATCCAAAGGAGATATCAATCCCCAATACTCTGTTTTGTGGATCTCTATCCATAGGAGAACTCTTTCCCCTTTGCTCTAGTTCATGGATATCTCTCCATAGGAAAAATCTTCCCCTCTACTCTGGTTTGTGGATCTCTCTCCACTGGATAACTCTATTCCCTTTGCTCTAGTTTGTGGATCTCTCTCCATAAGAGAACTCTTTTCCCTCTACTCTGGTTTATGGATCTCTCTCCATTGGATAACTCTATCTCCTTTGATCTAGTTCATGAATCTCTCTCCATAGGAGAACTTTATCCCCTCTACTCTAGTTTATGGATCTCTCTCCACTAGAGAACTCTATCCCCTCTACTCTAGTTTGTGGATCTCTCTCCATAGGAGAACTCTATCTCCTTTGCTCTAGTATGCTCCAAAGCTTATTGTTAACTCTATCTCAAATCTGCACCAAACCTCATCACAAGTATAGCACAAATCTACTCTAACTTAGCTCACAAATCTGCACCAAAATTATCCCAAGTCTTCTCATAAGACTCGCTCAAATCTGTATCAATGCTACTTCAATTCTTCACAAGACTTGCTCAAATCTACCTTCAATCCTTTTTCAAATGACTTGTTCAAATCTACCTTCAAGCCTTCTCAAAATACTTGCTCAAATCTACCTTCAAGCCTTCTCAAAAGACTTGCTCAAATCTGCCTTCAATGCTGCTCCAAAACCTGCTCAAATATTTCCAAATCTTGCATACAAACAAAGCTTAAATCTCTTTCAGAAAAGCTTTCTTCAAACAAACAAATTCTACTTAGAATTTTTTTAACCTCTAGAACATATAGAGAATGATATTCTCTATTAAAACCCCAATATGTTCTTCACATTCACAAATATTGCATTCAATTAATCCAATATCTATATTTTGCAAAATCCCTTTCAAATCAAATCAAAACAGTGTATAACTTGTTTCACAAAACTGGTCTATATTTCTTGCAAATTTGCTCTCAAGTATCAACCACACTAATCCACAAATTTACCTTACAATATTGACTAAAATACTTTCACAATTTCTTTCAAATTTTCTCAACCCAATGCTCAAGAGGTTTTCCAATGATGCACAAACTTGTCTTCACACCTAGCACAAGTAGTTCACAATATCTAGCACAAATGTCTCAATCTCTTTCAACAATAGAAGCACAAATTGTTCTCAAACTTTATCCCAAATTTTTCCAAAACCATTCAATAATTAAGTACAAGAAAATCTCAAACTCTAATGCAATTGTTTCAACTTTCTCTCAACACTTGATGCACATGTAGGTCTCAAACCCTAACTCAAATATTTTCAACAATGCATACCAAACAACCCTTTTATCTCCACCTTATGTTCCAAAAATATTTACTCAACAAAACACCTTAAACAAGGAATGATGTGCCCATACCTCTTAATTTTCTCTTATGAAGATATGTCCTCAAAAACTGAAGAACACAAGCTTATACTGAGAGGGGAGGTGAACAGTATAAGACCCCTTTTTACTTTTTCTTTCAATTCAATATTATACAGTTTATAGATAGCAATATCAATAGCAGTAACCAAAGCAATGCACAAAATACCATGCACAATAGAGATACCACAATTTATGTGGTTCACCCAATGTGGGTTACTCCACAAAGAAAATATTTTACTAAAATTTTCTCAATCAATCTCTTTGGAAATCCTTCCCAATTACAATATTTATGGACCTCTATCCAAAGGAGATGTTGATCCCCTAATATCAAGTTCGTAGATATCTTCCATAGGAGAATTTTTTCCCCTTCTGCTCTGGCTAGTGATCTTCTATAAGACTCTGTCTCTCTGTTGCACTGACTAGTGGATCTCTCTCCACTTGAAGACTCCTCACTCAGATATGTCTTCAATTGTCCTAGCTACTGGATCTCTATCCACTGAGACTCTATCCTCTATACTCTATCACCTCCAAAGCTTTTTCTCAATAGGTTCACTCAGAACCTTCTCAAATATTCTCAACAAGCTCACTCAAAACTTGTCCAAATCTGCTCAACAGGTCCACACAGAACCTACTCAAATCTGCTCAACAGGTCCACACATAACCTATCCAAATCTGCTCAATAGGATCACTTATAACTTGTCCAAATATGCTCAACAGGTCCACATAGAACCTACTCAAATTTTCTCAATAGGTCCACATAAAACCTATCCAAATCTGCTCAATAGGTCCACACAGAACCTGCTCAAATCTGCTCAATAGGTCCACATAGAACTTGTCCAAATCTGCTCAACAAATCCAGATAGAACTTGTCCAAATCTGCTCAACAAGTCCTCTCTAGGACTTGCTCAAATATTTTCAATAAGTCCTCTCTAGGACTTTCTCAAATCTACATAGCAAGCTTCCACAAAAGCTTACTCAAAATCAGTCCACAAGCCTTCTCAAAAACTTGTCTCAAATCTGCTTAAAAAGCTCACACAGAACTTGTCCAATCTCATAGAATCATAAAGAGAATTTTTAGAGACTCAATATGTTCTATACTTAATGCTCAATCAATATCTCAACTCAATCTCATAGAAGCATAAAGAGAATTTTTAGAGACTCAATATATTCTATACTCAAATCCCAATCTCAACTCAAATCAATCTCATAGAAGCATAAAGAGAATTGTTAGAGACTCAATATGTTCTATACTCAAATCCCAATCTCAAATCAAATCAATATCATATAAGCATAAAGAGAATTGTTATAGACTCTATATGTTTTATTCTCAAATCTCAATCTCAACTCAAATCAAGAATATAGAATAGTTTATTTTATGGAACTTGAACAACCACATGCATCCCCTTGACTAGGCTCAATCAACTCAACTCAACCAAGCACCTCAATGAAAAACCCTTTTTCACAAACCCTAGTCCAAGCATTATCATTCAAATCAAAATATTTTCAACAATGCTCAACAACAAATCTCACATAACAATGATACTCATGTTCTTTTCTAACTCAAGTTCAAGTTCTTTGCTCAACCAATGGGCTCCAACAACAATGCTTATAAAACAAGGTTTAATCACAACTCTCAATCCAAAAAACCTTGTAGTATTAAACCAATAACTTTCGAAAAGGAAACCACAATAAATCCTTTTCACTCCAAAGATATTTTCATAAATCAACCACCATAATCAATCAATAGGAGAATGTGCCCATACCTTTTATGAATATGAAGAAGCCTCTTTGGAAATCTGCCACAATCACAATATTCTTTTGCCAATCTTCACAAGGGTTAGAATATCACAAAATAATCAACATTACTCCACTTCACAATTATATTCACCAAGGCTTTTAATTAGAAAACCTTCTTAAGAATTAATACAGAACTTCCTTATCACTCCTAAAACCACTTGTACCATAAAATAAAATAAATCAAAACATTGCATAACCTTATCACTCCAAAAACCACTTATACCATAAAATAAATCAAATATTTTATATCCTTCCTTTCAATACTTTTGTACTAAAAAATAATCACAAAGCTTTCTCAGGCAATATCTCGCATTAATCAAATATCAAACCTTATTAAAATATTAAAGCTTGCTCAACCTTATATCTGCCACAAAAATCATAATCAAACCTTATTAAGCAAATATTTTAATTAAAATATTTACACCCACAAATATCATATTTGGAGTGCATACCTCAAAGGAGCCCTCGAATGGCTTTGGCATTTCGAACCTCTGCCCACGGTTCTGCCAAGCGACAGCTAAGCCGCATGAGCTAAGATTGCCCACGTGAGTGCCTTTGGCAATCTCTTCCTTAAATTGTGTGTGCTTTCATCACAAGATACCAAAATTTTGATCGTCCATGACTTGACTGCCCACGTCACACTCCACAAAATTCATTGCGCAATATTCGGATGCCAAGCACTTTAGGTTTTCAAAAATCATGCGACACGACTTAGATTTATTAAATGGAAAACCTTTGGCTTATTTATATAAGTCATCCTTCAATGTGAATACGTCGGCCCTTTTAACATTGCCCTCATGACGTCGGCGGCACCAATAAGAAAGGAGGAAAAAACCTTTTATTTAATTTTAAAATTTTAATTTTAATTTTAAATAAATTAAAATTTAAACTAAACCTTTAAAATTAAATTTCTCCATCATCGGGGTACCTTTTTTGATGAAACGAAAAGCCAACTTGGGTTTTAAGAAAAACCCATTTCAAATCTGCCATCCATTGGTTTTAAATAAAACCTTTCCTTGTCTTCCTTGGTTTTCATAAAAACCTTTTACTAAGCTTCCCTTGAAGCTCCTTTTGGAACCAAATGCCATGCATCCCTTCTAGAACCTTTGATCAAAACCTTGGATTCTCATGAAGCTCTTTGTGGAGAAAAATCATAGTGCTTACTTGTTAGCGTACTGTTCTGTTAGCATAGCTGTTCTACTTTGTTTGCATTATATTCTTTAGCAAACTGTTGCAACCATGTAACAGCTCCGATGTTCTATTCCCGGCTGTTACCGATGTATTTAAACAATGTTGCGTAATACAATTCTAGTTGCACAATTCTACATGGTATCAAAGCTGGATTACTGGGAGAAGGCGGAGGCGGAGACGCAGAGCGAAAATATTTTTTTTTTTTTAAATTTTTGAGTGCGTTTTTAATCACGCAATCGTGATTAATCTATAGGTCCACTCCCCTGGACTCGCGACATCCATGCGCAGGGTCGCGACGCGGGCAGACCATCGTCTACGCATAGACTCGCGACGCGTGCAGGCCAACGGCCGCGCGCAGAGTCACGACGCGTGCAGCCGGCCGTGCGCAGAGTCACGACGCGGGCAGACAGCCTGCACGTCACGTGCAGAGGAGGAGGGACCACCCCCCCTCCAGTCCAACGCATGCAACGCGGATGACAGTCTGCGCCACGCGGACGGACCCCCTCCCCCCAGTCCAGCGCAGGCGTCGGACACAGTCCGCGCCACGCGGACGGACCCCCCTCCCCTCCCCCGTCCAGTGTGCGTGACGCATTCTGTGCCACGCGGCGGACAGGCCCCCCCCCCCTCCCCGGTCGACGGGAATTTAAAATTCCCGCCCAACCTGTTGGGCGCGGGGTATAAACACCCCCCCGTGCATTTTGCGTGGAGCGCGAATTGCGCGCTCCCCCCCCTCTGCAATTCAAAATTTTTTTCGAAGACGAAATTTGTTTTCAAAAAACGAAAAAAAAAAAAAATCGGGCGCCAAAGTTTTTTTTTGGTCAAGGGGAAAGCAGGCAGCAGACGTGGAACGCTGTAGCGGACTGCGACGCGGAAGAGGCTGTAGAACGCGTGACGGACTGCGACTTGCAGAAGAGGTGGCAGAGGGCTTGGGCAGACCGAGGAAGGACAAAGGAGAGGAGCTCCACTGTTCCTTCCGGATCAGCCCGCTAGCTCACTTGGCAGTGAGCTGTGCGGTAAGGCTCAGGGAGCCTGCAGGTCGGGGGTTCAAATCCCGCCGACTTCCCCCCAAAGGTATAATTTTTTTTTTGCATAGTGTTTTTTAATTATTATTTTTTAATTAAAATTTTTAATTTTAATTTTTTTTAATATAGTTTTTAAACTTTATAAATTAAAATTTAATTTTAATTTATTTTTTCTAAAGTTTTAAAACTATAGAAATTAAAATTATTTATTTTAATTTTAAATTTATAATAATTATTAAAATGCTTTGTTAAAGAAAGCCTTTTTTAAGGGGGGATATTTTTCAAAAATCAAAGGGGGATAGAGAGTAATTTTTCAAAAAAATAGCAATTTGGCATTGTAAAAGGTGCATTTTCGGCTGTGACCGACACCTTGTGGGTTATTCTTGTGGGCAGTTTTTTATGTTGTATGTTGCATATTTCATTTTTGCACTATAACATTAAAAACTTAAAAACAAACACTCCCTAAGTCCCCGGAATATAAAACCCATCTGTGCAATTTATTGCACCGCAGCGTTCGGTAAAAACGGTACCTCTGGCCCACACTTACAGGTAAAGTTGTCGTGCTTTGGGCTACTGTATCTATCGCCTAATATAGCTGCAACAACGACGTCTGAGCTTGTTCTCTATAAATCATCGAGGAGGAATAAGTATGCCATTTTTGCATTTTTTACTCCATCCACTACCCTTTATCGCACTTGTGTTTAGGTGTAAATCCTGACGAAGATTCTTCAAAGTGTTTAGGGGAAGTTACGCCCCACACATGAGAAGAATATTCTATGGTAGGTGCCATCAACAAGGCGATTCCCTTTTAGTACCGCTTATGTTCCACGTATCGTATGATCTCTAAAACTCACCTATAGTCTCCCTCACGTAAGGGCGGGTGATTTTTGTTGATCTTTCTAAATACCTATAGTTTCCCTCACGTAAGGGCGGGTATTTTGTACGGTATATTGGCCTAGCAAAAGGTATATCGAAAGGGGGACCAATTTGGTGATATAAGGAACCTTCACTATGGCCGTTGTTGCAAAGTTGATGACTGATCCGCATCAGTTATTGAAAGGTCCAAATTATACACCATGGAAACATAAGATGAAGGCTATTCTCCAAATGGAAGATTTATGGGATATTGTTACTGGAGTAGCAACCAGGCCTTCACCAACAGCGGAGATCCACGGGTCCTTCGACCAGATCAGATTGCTTTTGACAAGAAAGACAGTAGAGCAAAGGTGCTCATTTTGTTTGTTGTTTTAGATGAAGTACAACCTCATATAGCTGACAAAGCAAGTGGTAAAGAGGCATGGGATGCCCTTAGAACCATCTATGAGGGGAAGAATGAATCCACCATTCTTCATCTTCAACAACAACTTCATAACCTAAGTTTGAGACAGGGTGAAACAGTTGAACTCTTTCTGTGCAGAGTGTCTGAGTTGAAAGAGAAATTGAGTTCTCTAGGAGATACTGTGGATGAAAAGCTTCTCATTTCACTTGTGATGAGAGCTTTACCTTCTTCATTTGATATGTTGATAACCTCCATCCAGGTGTCTCAATGACAAATTACCTACATTGAGTTGGTCAATCTGCTTCAACAATAGGAGGCACGCCAACTTCATAAGGATGATTCTTCCAATACAGCCCTATACACCAACAGGCAGGGTTCTAGGAAGAAAGGTAATGGGCAAAAAGGAGGCAACTTTCAGAAAGGAGGAAATTCTCAACAGGATACGAAAGGAAAAGGCAAGCAACCTCAACAGAAGAAGAGGTGGTGCAAGATCTGTGAGAAAGACAACCATGACACCAACAGGTGTTGGCATAAGAACAAGAAAAAAGGCCAAAACAAACCACAAAAAAAACAAGCAACCCCAGGTGAATGTTCTTGTTGAAGAATCCGACTCGGATTCCGAATGGGCACACAAGGTGCTCATGACTACCACAGATTCCACACAGAGGGATCCTATTTGGTATGTCGATTCTGGAGCTAGCAAACATATGATTGGCGACAGATCGTGGTTTGAATCATTTGAGGCCAAAGAGGGCAAACCTGTCACAATTGCTGATGATAAAACCTACAGGGTTCAGGGATAGGGTACAGTTTCAGTCACTCTTCCTGATGGCAAGTGTCAGATTGACAAAGTCCTCTATGTTTCGGGATTGGCCAACAATTTGTTGTCAGTGACACAAATCCTAGACAGAAATATGGTTGTCAACTTTCATGTTGAGAATGGAAAGAAGTGTTGTACAATTACCAGGAAGGGTAAGCAGATTGCAACAGCTTCATATAAGCATGGCTTATTTGCACTAGATGCTATCTCTACTCCACATGTTTCCATGACTGTATCTACCAAGGAGGCAACTTCCCTATGGCACAAGAGATATGGGCATCTAAGTTCTGGCTACTTACTTGAGCTCAGCAAGTATGAGATGGTAAAGGGTCTTCCTTCCCTTTCAGCCACATTGCCAGTGTGCTCTGACTGCTTGGCAGGAAAGCAGCATAGAGTACCATTTGAGAAAAGCTCTACAAGAGCACGAAAACCTCTGGAGTTAATTCATACCGATCTGTGCGGTCCTTTCACACCCCAAAGTTGTGGAGGGAAGAGGTACTTTCAGTTATTCGTAGATGACTACTCATGAAATATGTGGGTTTTCTTTCTCAAACTAAAATCTGAAGCTTTCGCATTCTTCCAGTAGTTCAAGAAATCCGTTGAGAAGGAGTCAGGAGCTTCTATCAAAACCCTCCGCTCAGATCGATGGGGAGAGTTTACCTCTAATGAATTTTTTGCATTCCTAGATACGCATGGGATCAAGAGACAGTTAACAACTGCCTATACTCCTCAGCAAAATGGAGTTGCTGAGAGAAGGAACCGTTCTATAATGGAAATGGTTCGTTGTATGCTCACAGGTGCAACTCTTGGGCAACAATATTGGGCAGAAGCTGTCACCACTGCAGTGTATCTATTGAATAGGGCACCCACAAAGGCCCTAAAAGGAATGACTCCATAGGAAGCATGGAGTGGTCGAAAACCCTCCATATCTCATCTACGTATTTTTGGATTTCAGGCTTTCATGCACATACCGAAAGAGAAAAGGAAGAAGCTAGATGAGAAAACACTGAGATGTATTTTTCTTGGGTATTCTGAGCACTCTAAAGGATATCGGTTGATAGATCCTTTGACCAAGAAAATTCATATCAGCAGAGATGTTGTCTTTGATGAAGCTTTCACATCACAGAGCACATCTACAGTACACCAAGATATTGTGGAACCTAAGGAAGAGATGATTCCTTCGTCAACACAGACAGGAGGTCCTTCTACATCTTCTTCACCACCACCGAAGAAGAATCCAAAATGGTGTACAAATACAATCAGAGATGCAAATTTATCCACTCCTCCCAATTTGAATTTGGATAGACCTCGTACACGCAGTATGGCTCAAAAGGAAAGAGAAGCCAGAGAAACTGGTGAGGTTGATGATCTTTGTCAATATTTTGAGGAACTTTCTATGACTCCAAGTACAGAAGTTGAGGATATGGATATTCATGATGACAGGGCATTCATGTCTACCATAGATAGTCTTGAACCTGCATCAGTGCAAGATGCTCTCAGTGAGCCTCAGTGGAAGGCCGCTATGGATACAGAGTATGAGTCTCTGATGAAAAATAAAACTTGGAAGCTTGTTGATCTGCCGCATGGAAAGAAATCTATTGGCTGCAAATGGGTATACAAAGTCAAGTACAAGGCAGATGGAACAATTGATAAGCATAAGGCCCGTCTTGTTGCAAAGGGCTATGCTCAAAAGGAAGGCATCGACTATGAAGAAACTTTTGCACCTCATCGCTCAGATGACCACAATTCGGGTTATGTGTGCTATGGCAGCACAATATGGGTGGAAAATTCACCAAATGGATGTCAAAAGTGCCTTTCTAAATGGTGATCTCCAAGAAGAAGTCTATATGACACAGCTCGAAGGATTTGAAGTGGAAGGCCAACAGCAGAAAGTTTGCAAATTGGTCAAATCCTTGTATGGTCTGAAACAAGCTCCTCGAGCTTGGTATATAAAAATGGACAATCACCTAATGTAGCATGGATTTAAGAGATGTCCGTCAGATGCAAACCTCTATTTCAAGAAACAGGGTTCTGAGACTACTCATTGGAAAGTAGCAAAACGTGTTCTTCACTATGTTCGTGGTACTATAGAATATGGCCTAGAATACAAGAGGAACAACAAATTCTTCTTGCAAGGATACACGGACTCCGACTATGCCGGATCATTTGATGATCGCAAGTCAACTTCTGGATACATTTTTCATCTGGGATTTGATCCATTCTCTTGGCACAGCAAGAAGCAATAGGTGGTTGCTATTTCATCAACAGAGGCAGAATATCGCGTCGCACGTGAAGCTGTGTGCGAAGTGATATGGTTATGTCGCATTCTGATAAGTATGGGCCATCCATCAAAATCTCCAATACACTTGTTTTGCGACAATCAGGGTGTTCTGAACCTCGTCAAGAATCCAGTTCATCATGAAAGAACAAAGCACATTGACACACAATGTCATTTCATTCGAGATGAAGTTCCAAAGCACCGAATTCAGCTTCAAGGACATTCCCACGAGATGCTCAAGTTGCGAGACATTTTCACTAAGGCACTTGGACGTGTCAAATTTGAATTGTTTCGCAGCTCACTTTGTATTGCAAAATAATGTAAGGGGATGTTAGTAGTCTAGTATAGCTATTAGTTATTACATTACCCAAATAATGTAATAAAGGGGGATGTTAGCGTACTGTTCTGTTAGCGTAGTTGTTCTACTTTGTTTGCATTATATTCTTTAGCAAACTGTTGCAACCATGTAACAGCTCCGGTGTTCTATTCCCGGCTGTTACTGATGTATTTAAACAATGTTGCGTAATACAATTCTAGTTGCACAATTCTACATTACTTACATAGGTCCTTTTGACATCAATGACAACTTTTAGTTTAGGAACTCAAAATGTCCAACAATCTCCCCCTTTTTCATTGATGGCAACCCATATTCATTTTAATAAAACCTGAATTTATTTTCTACTCTCGCTAGGACTTTGCTCCCCCTACCTCAATGCTCTCTCAAATATCAAATCTCATATCAAATCTCTCCTCAATACACAAATATCTCCCTCTTTGACATCAATGGCAAAGGGTCACCTTTGGGCCTCGGGGCTAAGAATGAGCCTCTTAGCTTAGCCCCTCTCCCACCTCCACATGAGGTGGTTAATTTTGAGGTGGGAGTATTTTTACTCCTCGAAAGCACAGATCTGTACCTTTATCTTTCTCTCTTCTTTTGTAAGTCTTCTAAATCCACTCACTATTTCTTTCCAAGTCATCATCCATGTTCCTGTCGTCACTTTTGTTCATGTTCCTATTCTTGTTCTCATCCATGTTCCTGTTCCAGTTCTCATCTTGTTTCCTATTCTTATTCTTTTCTGAGTCTCTATTATTTTATGAGTCTCTATTCCTGTTCATCTTCTTGTTTCTGTTCATATTCCTGTTTCTATTCATATTCCTGTTCCTATTCATATTCTTGTTCCCTGTTCATGTTCTTGTTCATGTTCCTGTTCTTGTTCATGCATGTTTTTGGAATATTTGCTCTACACCATCTTGCTATGTGACCATCATTATTGCACTTATAACACTTAATATTATTATTCCTTATATGTGCAATTGTATTAGGATTTCTCCTATGAAGTCATATCCTCTTTTGTGATTAATCCTACAATTCATTGTCTTGTGATCAAAACCATTGCATGAGGAGCAATAACCTTGGAAAAGTTGTTCTTTTCCATATACTTGTCTTTCATGAGTCCTGCATTGTGAAGCCATGTGTCCAAACCTGTGACATGAAAAGCATCTTATATTGAAGCCTCCTTGTATTGACCTCATTGGTCTCTTGTTCTTATTGGTGTTCCATCTGTATCTTCTTTGTGCATTGCTCCTCTATTTGTTGAACTCTTTGTTGTCCAAATCATCCTTTGATGTTCCACTTTCACTTAAATTGTCTTCTTCTGAAGTTTCTTCTTCATCAAGACTTGAAGTAGATTCTTTTTCCTATTTCTTTTGAACCTTTCCAAAGCTAAGACCTATTGAACATGATGTTCGCTATTGTCCATAGATGAAATTATCCAAGTTCTTAGAGACATTTTTGAAACTCTTTATCTTGATCTTGGATTTCTTTAAGTCTTATTTTAGAGTAGCCACTTATTGTGCTAACTTCTCACATTCCAAAATCTTTGCTTCTAACTTATCATTTAACTTGCTTGCCTTAGCCTTTGACTTCTCCAAATCCTCTATGAGAAATAACCTTTCTTCATCGCATTATTGAAACTGACTTTCAAGTTTGGAGTGTTGCTTTCTAACCTTATTTACTGTGTCAAGGGCATAGATAAGTTCTCCCTTGAGATCATAACCATTCTCTACTGAATAATCTTCATTTTTTTTGCATTTGTCCTTATCATTACTTCCTTTTGACTTGTCTTCTATAGGATCAATTTATTTATCTTCCAAAGCCATTAGAAGGTTCTCATCTGGTCTTTCAAGTGCATATTCAAAATCATAATCACTGAAACTATAACCATCCCTAGTGCAATCATCTTCAAGATGTCCAAATTTACCACATATAAAACACTTGAGAATAACTGGAGTCCTTTTCTTAACTATATCTTTCTCTTTAATCATAAATAGGACTTCATCTTTATCATTGTCTAGAAAACTAGCATCACTATCAATTGAGTACTTGCATTTTTGCATAGTAGCTTATGTTTTGTCTCTGGAAGAACTTCTTTCCTTGTTTGCTTTGTTCGTCCTTGCTTTTATTATGGTACCTATGTCTTTCTTATTCCCTATATCTGTGATCCTATTTTTCTTCATCATTGTTGCATTTTGGCTCTTTGCATTATGTTTCATAGTGTCCATACTGTCCACAGTTGAAACATTTGATAGATCTTAGATCTATGGGTATTTTGGAACCTCTATCTCTTTTGCCATAATTTGTTTATTCATCACTGGATAACTCACTACTCGATTCTATTTTCTTTCCCTTTTTCTTTTTATCTACTTTGAAAGTAGCTTCTTTTGGAGGAATAGGATCTTTCGTTCTTATATTAAAAGTAGTAAGCATGCCAAGCAAAGAATTCCTTGTCAAATAATCACTATAAATTGATGTTTCTATAGCAGAAACCTTTTCACTATACCTTTTTGGAAGAGTCCTCAAGATCTTATCACAAGCATCAAATTCATCAACCTTCATTCCAAGACCTTTCATCTCATGTATAAGTTCATCAACCTTGTTGATATAGTCATGAATATTTTCATCATACCTCATTCTTAGGTTATCAAATTCTCCTTTGATATTTCTGATATTAGCCATTCTGACTCCTTTATCTTCTTCATATATTTCATGTAGAAGTTACCACATTTCTTTTTTTGTTTTACATTCCATAACCTTCATAGATTTTGATCTATGCAACCCTTTTATAATTGCATTTATAGCTATTGAATTTGTATGAATTATAATCTTACCTTCCTTATCTATAGGAGGATTGGTTTTTGAATCATATCCAAGTTCCACTGCATCCCAAACTTCATTGCCAAGTGCCATCAAGTAAAATCTCATCAGCATACACCAATATAAGAAGTCACTTTCATCAAATATTGGTACTACATTATTAAAGGGTTTGTCTCTTTGATCCTTTTGATCCATTGTGTTCTTAGACCACTTTTACTTCAAGCTATCAAACTCTTATGAAGGAACACCAATTGAAGAACACAACCTTATACTGAGAGGGGGGGTAAACAGTATAAGACCCCTTTTTACTTTTTCTTTCAATTTAATATTATGTAGTGTATATATAGTACTATCAATAGCAGTAATCAAAGCAATTCACAAAACACCATACACAATAGAGACACAACAATTTACATGGTTCACCCAATGTGGGCTATTTCACAAAGAAATTTTTTTGCTAAAATTTTATCAATCAATATCTTTGGGAATCCTTCCCAATTACAATGTTTATGGACCTCTATCTAAAGGAGATGTTGATCCCCTAATCTCATGTTTGTGGATATATTCCATAGGAGAACTCTTTCCCCTTATGCTCTGGCTAGTGATCTTCTATAATATTCTCTTTGTTGCACTAACTGGTGGATCTCTCTCCACTTGAAGACTCCTCACTTAGATATGTCTTCAATTTTCTTGGATGTTGGATTTCTATCCACTGAGACTCTGTCCTCTATACTCTGTCACCTTCGAAGCTTTATCTCAATAGGTTCACTCAAAACCTTCTTAAATCTACTGAACAAGCTCACTCATAACTTGTCCAAATCTGCTCAACAGGTCCACCCAGATTCTATTCAAATATGCTCAATAGGTCCACACAGAACCTATCCAAATCTACTCAAAAAGCTCACTCAGAACTTATCTAAATATTCTCAATAGGTCCACATAGAACCTGCTCAAATTTTCTCAATAGGTCCACACAGAACCTGTCCAAATCTACTCAACAGGTCCACATAGAACCTTCTCAAATATGCTCAATAGGTCCACACAGAACCTATCCAAATCTGCTCAACAAGTCCACATAGAACTTGTCCAAATCTATTCATCAAGTCCTCTCTATGACTTGCTCAAATATCCTCAATAAGTCCTCTTTAGGACTTGCTCAAATATGCATAGCAAGCTTCCACAAAAGCTTACTCAAAATCAGTCCACAAGCCTTCTTAAAGACTTGTCTCAAATCTGCTTAACAAGCTCACACAGAACGTGTCCAATCTCATATAGTCATAAAGAGAATTGTTAGAGACTCAATATGTTCTATACTTAATTCTCAATCAATATCTCAACTCAATCTCATAGAAGCATAAAGAGAATTTTTAGAGACTCAATATGTTCTATACTCAAATCCCAATCTCATAGAAGCATAAAGAGAATTGTTAGAGACTCAATATGTTCTATACTCAAATCCCAATCTCAACTCAAATAAATCTCATAGAAGCATAAAGAGAATTGTTAGAGACTCTATATGTTCTATTCTCAAATCTCAATCTCAACTCAAATAAATAATATAGAATAGTTTATTTTATGGAACTTGAACAACCACATGCATCCCCTCTGCTCAATCAACTCAACTCAACCAAGCACCTCAATGAAAAAACCTTTCTCAAAAACCCTAGTCCAAGCATGTATCAATCAAATAAAAATGTTTCCAACAATGCTCAACAAAAAATCTCACATAACAATGATACTCATGTTCTTTTCTAACTCAAGTTCAAGTTCTTTTCTCAACCAATGGGCTCCAACAACAATGCTTATAAAACAAGGTTTAATCACAACTCTCAATCCAGAAAACCTTGAAGCATTAAACCAATCACTTTCGAAAAGGAAACCACAATAAATCCTTTTCACTCCAAAGATATTTTCAGAAATCAACCACCATAATTAATCAATAGGATAATGTGCCCATACCTTTTATGAAGATGAAGAAGCCTCTTTGGAAATATGCCACAATCACAATATTCTTTTGCCAATCTTCACAAGGTTTAGAAGATCACAAAATAATCAACATTACTCCACTTCACAATTATATTCACCAAGGCTTTTAATTAGAAAACCTTCTTAAGAATTAATGCACAACTTCCTTATCACTCCTAAAACCACTTGTACCATAAAATAAAATAAATCAAAACATAGCATAACCTTGTCACTCCAAAAACCACTTATACCATAAAATAAATCAAATATTTGATATCCTTCCTTTCAATACTTTTGTACTAAAAAATAATCACAAAGCTTTCTCAAGCAATATCTCACATTAATCAAATATCAAACCTTATTAAAATATTAAAGCTTGCTCAACCTTATATCTCCCACAAAAATGATAATCAAACCTTATTAAGCAAATATTTTAATTAAAATATTTACCCCCGCAAATATCGGAGTCGGAGTGCATACCTCAAAGGAGCCCTCGAAGGGCTTTGGCATTTCAAATCTTTGCCCATCATGTTGCCAAGCGACAGCTAAGCCACGTGAACAAAGACTGCCCACATGAGTGCCTTGGACACTCTCTTCCTCAAACTGCATGTGCTTTCCTCACAAGGTGCCAAAACTTTGATCATCCATGACTTGACTGCCCATGTCACACTCCACGAAATTCACTGTACAATATTTGGATGCCAAGCACTTTAGGTTTTCGAAAATCATGCGACACAACTTAGATTTATTAAATGAAAAACCTTTGGCATATTTATATAAGCCATCCTTCAATGCGAATTCGTCGACCCTTTTAACATTTCCCTCATGACGTCGGCGGTGCCAATAATAAAGGAGGGAAAAACCTTTTATTTAATTTCAAAATTTATATTTAAATTTTAAATAAATTAAAATTTAAACTAAACCTTTAAAATTAAATTTCTCCATCACCGGGGCACCTTTTTTGATTAAACAAAAAGCCAACTTGGGTTTTAAGAAAACCCCATTTCAAATATGCCATCCATTGGTTTTAAATAAAACCTGTCCTTGCCTTCCTTGGTTTTCATAAAAACCTTTTACTAAGCTTCCCTTGAAGATCCTTTTGGAACCAAATGCCATGCATCCCTTCTAGAACCTTTGATCAAAACCTTGTCTTCTCATGAAGCTCTTTGTGGAGCAAAATCATAGTGCTTACTTACATAGGTCCTTTTGACATCAATGACAAGTTTTAGTTTAGGAACTCAAAATGTCCAACAAAAACCTATCTCACAAACAACTGATCTTTCTAGTGCCACTTCAAGGGTTAGATAGCAAAATACTTTCTCAAAACATCCACATGAACTTTCTTCTCAAAAAGATGTGCTCAAAGAAATCTGAAAATGATCTTTAATAACTCTTCTTTGTTCTCAAAATAGAAGCATTAATACTTATCAAAAGCCCTCAAAATCACTTTTCACCATACAAGAATTACAACAAAATGTCAAGTCACTATTACACCTTATTACTCCTATTCTTGCATGCAAAACATATTTTTCATTTATGCACTTTGCAAAAATAAAACTATATAAAGCACTCTTAATATTTTATTAAATTACACCCTTATAACTCCCTAAGTGCAAATTCAAACTTTATTAAACTTAACCCTTATGACTCCCTAATAGCAAAAATCATGCTTCATTAATTTCAACCCTTATGGCACTCTTAATCAAAACCTAACCCTTATGACTCCCTAAAATCAAACAAAGGTTTTATAAAAAAAAATTGCCCTTACCAACTTCTACTGCCATGGGGATTCGAGCATGTGACCTCACGGAGCCCACGCTCTAGCGCGTGCTAGAGCACCGTGTGGGCTAACTACCCACACAACAATATTAATGCACAACCTTTACTTTAAACATATCACGGATCTTTGATCAACCAAAAAAATACGAACAATCTATCACCATCGAGACTCGATCTCGGAACCTCCTTTGTGACACGCCTTACGTAGGGTCTGCCTGCCACCTGAGCTACCCGCTTGGTTGAAAAAAACCATGCACCTACTTTTACTTAAAACTCGTGCGATGTTCACTTTCTTTAAAACACATGCATCTCTTTCTCCTCTTTGCCTTCATTTGAACATCGTGCACTGTGCTTTCGAATATAACATAGCAAATTCGATTGCCAATTTCTCTTGTGCACACATCCAAATGATTTTTGGTTCCACCTTATATATGCACTTCGATTTAGGAAAAATGACATCGGTGCTTTGCCACTTTAAAAAATATTTGAATTTTGGCACCATAGGAAATTCAAATTATTATTATAATATTTAATTTTTTAAATTAAATATTATAATTAATCCTTTTAGAACCTTTGTCTTTTGCCTTGGGAACTTCTTCAACCTTGCAAATAATGAACCTTTTTCAAAGGAGCTTTGTCTACCTTGTCTTCCTTTTTCAATGGAGATATTTGCCTTGCAATTTTAATATTTCAACCTAGAAGATGATTTTCAATCATTTTACCTTTGACATCAATGACAACCAAAATACTCAAAATTTCCAAAAATCTCCCCCTTTGTCATTGATGGCAACCCTTTCTAAAAATTCCTTTTCCAACCACTGGATTCCAAAATTGCTCCCCCTAAGAAATTGCTCCCCCTGAATGAATGCTCTCCCCCTTACTCAAATCTCTCCCCTTTGACATCAATGGCAAAGGGACTCCTTTGGGGCTAAAGATAATACTCTTAGCTCAGCCCCCTCCCCACCTCCTCTCCTTGAGGTGATTAATTTTGGGGTGGGAGTATCTCTACTCCTAGCATACAATGCTCTTTTTCTTTTTCAACCTTCTTTTTCAATATTTTTGTAGCCATACCCTTTTGATCCTTTTGAGTGTCCCTATTCTTGCTTGTATCTGGAAGTTTTGGAAACTCTGTTCTACACCACTTGGCCTTATGCCCAATATTATTGCACTTGTAACACCTAATGTTGTAGTTCTTGGAAGGTGTAAATATCTTGAAGTTCCTCTTGGTGAAGCCATACTCATTTTTGTCATGAACCCTATAGTGGATTGCTTTATGACCAAAGTGATTACAAGAGTAGCAATACCCTTGGAAGAAATATCCATCTTTGAAAGAGTTGACATTCCTTTTAGTGAGGTCATACTCCTTTCCATGAATCCTGCAATGCATAGCCTTGTGACCAAACCGATTACATGAAAAACAACATCCTTTGAAGAAATCTTGTCTTGAAACCTCTGGTCTCTTAGTCCTTTCTTTTCCTTCTCTGTGATGATCCTTGTTTCTTGTTTGTGCATTGTTTCCTTTCTTAGTGAAGCTTCTATTCTTCAACTTATCCTCATAAGTCTTAATTTCTTCTTCACTCTCTTCCTCTGAAACTTCCTCTTCTTTTGAGCTTGAGCTTGACCCTTCTTCTTGTTTCCCTTGTCCTTCTTCAAAACCAAGTCCTGTTTTGATAGATGAAGATCTTTGTGCATTGATAATTTTATCCAAAGTCTTTGAAATTTTCCCAAACTTGTGTAGCTTGTCCTTAGAATATTTCACTTCCATCCTTAGTGAAACTACCTCATGTTCTAATCTTTCACATTCTAACTCTTTTGCCTCTAACTTTTCAACCATGACCTCTTTAAATCTCCTTGCCTTAGCTTTTGAGTTTGTTAGGTCTTGTAGAAGCTTTTATTTTTCTTCCTCATGTTCTTGAACTTGAGCCTTTAGTCTTGAATTCTATTTTCTAACCTTTTTCAATTCTCTGAGAGCAACAATAAGTTCTACTTCTAGATCAATTGTGCCTTCCTCTTCATTTTTTGAATCTTTCTCTACTTCTTGGTCTCCAAGAGCATCTTCATACTTTTTGACTTTATCTTCAACTAAAGCATTTTCCTCCTCTTCTATTACCAAAAATAGAATCTCTTCTTCTTCACTATCTGAGAGTCTTTCATCACTATCACTTGAAGCCTTGCTTGCCTTGTTAACATAGAAACTCTTCTTGTGCCTTTGAAAGAACTTATTTTCATGCTTGCCTTGACCATACCTATTTTTCTTTTCATGCCTGGATTTTCCTTCTTCCTTTTTCTTATGATCTTGTTTCTCTTCACTGCTACTACTTTCGACTTGTGGACAATTAGATGCATAGTGACCAAAATTACCACAATTAAAACATTTCACAGTCTTCATACCTTTGTGCTTTCTTGAGTCCTTCTTGTTTTTTCGCATAGTTAGCTTCTTCATCACTTCTTGACTCACCACTTGATTTTGGTTTCTTATATTTTGTCTTCTTTGAAGCTTTGAAAGCTACCTCTTTCTTGGAGTTGGGATCCTTTACTATTCTCATCTCATAAGCTATGAGAATTCCATGTAACTCATCCATAGTCAATTGATCAATATCTCTCATCTCTTCTATAGCTAAAACCTTTCCATCATACCTCATAGGGAGTGATCTTAATACTTTCTGAGCAACACTGGAGTCTTCAATTTCGAATCCAAGTCCATGCATGGTATTAACAACCTCATCCACATGAAGTAAGTATGTAGCAATATCTTCCTCATCTTCCATATTCAAATCTTCAAACCTTTTCTTGTGGTTTTGCATTTTTGCCATTTTGACATTTTTATCTCCTTCATATGTTTGCTTCAATTTTTCCCATATCTCTTTTATTTATTTATAGTGCATAACTTTCACAAATTCTACTTCACGTAATCCACTTAAGATTCCATTCATAGCCTTGACATTATTCACATGTAACAACTTACCATATTTATCTATGGGAGGAGTAGTTGTAGGTGTGAATCCATCCTCAACCGATTGCCATGTCTCATATCCTTGTGCCATCAAGTAAGTCTTCATTATTATACTCCAGAAGGCATAATTTTTCCCATCAAACAATGGTACCTTATTTGATGAGGATCCATTCTAAGATGCCATCTGTGTTCCTGTAATATCTTCCTTCAAGCTGTTAGAATTTTTTGAAGGAACCCGCTCTGATACCAATTGAAGAACACAAGCTTATACTGAGGAGGGGTGAACAGTATAAGATCAACTTTTACTTTTTTTTCCCAAATAATATTATCCAATGTTATAAATTACAATATCAATAGTAGTAATCAAAGCAACACACAAATCATCACACACATGAGAGACACAAATTTAACGTGGTTCACCCAATGTGGGTTACATCCATGAAGAAAATATTTCTTCTAAATTTTCTCAACAAATCTCTTGGGAATCAATTCCCTATTACAATATTTATGGACCTCTGTCCAAAGGAGATCTCAATCCCCAATACTCTGGTTTGTGGATCTCTCTCCATAGGAGAACTCTATCCCCTTTACTCTGGTTTGTGGATCTCTCTCCATAGGAGAACTCTTTCCCCTCTACTCTGGTTTGTGGATCTCTCTCCATAGGAGAACTCTATCCCCTCTACTTTGGTTTGTGGATCTCTCTCCATAGGAGAAATTTTTCCCCTCTACTCTTGTTTGTGGATCTCTCTCCATAGGAGAACTCTATCCCCTCTACTCTGGTTTGTGGATCTCTCTCCATAGGAGAACTCTATCCCTTCTGCTCTGGTTTGTGGATCTCTCTCTATAGGAGAACTCTATCCCCTCTACTCTAGTTCATGGATCTCTCTCCACAAGATAACTCTATCCCCTCTACTATGGTTTGCTTCAAAGACTTATGTCAACTCTGTCTCAAATCTGCACCAAACCTTGTCACAAGTCTAGAACAAATCTAATCACAAATCTACACCAAAATTATCCCAAGTCTTCTCACAAGACTTGCTCAAATCTATCTCAATGCTACTTCAAGTATTCACAAGACTTGCTCAAATCTACCTTCAAGCCTTCTCAAAAGACTTGCTCAAATTTGCCTTCAAGCCTTCTCAAAAGACTTGCTCAAATATACCTTCAAGCCTTCTCAAAAGACTTGCTCAAATATACCTTCAAGCCTTCTCAAAAGACTTGCTCAAATCTACCTTCAAGCCTTCTCAAAAGACTTGCTCAAATCTTCCTTCAATACTACTCACAGAACCTGCTCAAATATTTCTAAATCTTGCATACAAACAAAGCTTAAATCTCTTTAAGAAAAGCTTTCTTCAAAAAGATAAATTCTACTTAGAATTCGTTTAACCTCTGGAACATATAGAGAATGATATGCTCTATCAAAAACCCAATATGTTCTTCACATTCACAAATATTGCATTCAATTAATCCAATCTCTATCTCTTGCAAAATCCCTTTCAAATCAAATCAAAATAGTGTATAACTTGCTTCACAAAACTGGTCTATCTTTCTTGCAAATTTTCTCTCAAGGATCAACCACACTAATGCACAAATTTCCCTCACAATATTGATTTAAAACACTTTCACAATTGCTTTCAAAATTTCTCAAACCAATGCTCAAGAGGTTTTACAATGATGCACAAACTTGTCTTCACACTTAGCACAAGTAGTTCACAATCTCTAGCACAAATGTCTCAATCTCTTTCAACAATAGAAGCACAACTTGTTCTCAAAATTTATCCCAAATGTTTCCAAAACCATTCAACAATGAAGTACAAGAAGATCTCAAACTCTAATGCAATTGTTTCAACTTTCTCTCAACACTTGATGCACATGTAGGTCTCAAACCCTAACTCAAATATTTTTAACAATGCATACCAAACAACCCTTTTATCTCCACCTTATGTTCCAAAAAATTTACTCAACAAAACACCTTAAATAAGGAATGATGTGCCCATACCTCTTAATTTTCTCTTATGAAGATATGTCCTCAAAAACCTGTCTCACAAACAACTAATATTTCTAGTGCCACTTCAAGGGTTATATAGCAAAATACTTTCTCAAAACATCCACATGAACTTTCTTCTCAAAAATATGTTCTCAAAGAAATCTAAAAATGATCTTTAATAACTCTTCTTTGTTCTCAAAATAGAAGCATTAAAACTTATCGAAAGCCCTCAAAATCACTTTTCACCATACAAGAATTACAACAAAATGTCAAGTCACTATTACACCTTATTACTCCTATTATTGCATGCAAAACATATTTTTCATTTATGCACTTTGCAAAAATAAAACTATATAAAGCACTCTTAATATTTTATTAAATTACACCCTTATAACTCCCTAAGTGCAAATTCAAACTTTATTAAACTTAACCCTTATGACTCCCTAATGGCAATAATTTCAACCCTTATGGCACTCTTAATCAAAACCTAACCCTTATGACTCCCTAAAATCAAACAAAGGTTTTATAAAAAAAAATACCCTTACCAACATTTGTTGCCATAGGGATTTGAGCACGCGACCTCACAAAGCCCATGCTCTAGTGTGTGCTAGAGAACAGTGTGGGCTAACTACCCATACAACAATCTCAATTCACAACCTTTACTTTAAACCTATCACGGATCTTTGACCAACAAAAAAAATGCGAATAACCTATCGCCTCCGAGACTCAATATCGAAACCTCCTCTGTTCCATGCCTTACGCAAGGTCCACCTACCACCTGGGCTACCCGCTCAGTTGAAAATAACCATACACCTACTTTTACTTAAAATTTGTGTGTCGTCCACTTACTTTAAAACACATACTCTTTCTCCTCTTTGCCTTCGTTCAAACATCGTGCCCTATGCTTTTGAATAGAATGCAATAAATTCAATTATCGATTTCTCTTGTGCACACATCTAAATGATTTTTGGTTCCACCTTATATATGCACTTCGACTTAGAAAAAACGATGTCAGCACTTTGCCACTTTAAAAAGATTTGAATTTTTGCACCATAGGAAATTCAAATTATTATTATAATATTTATTTTTTTAATTAAATATTATAATTAATATTTTTAGAACCTTTGTCTTTTGCCTTGGGAACTTCTTCAACCTTGCAAATAATGAACCTTTTTCAAAGGAGCTTTGTCTACCTTGTCTTCCTTTTTCAATGGAGATATTTGCCTTGCAATTTTAATATTTCAACCTAGAAGATGATTTTCAATCATTTTACCTTTGACATCAATGACAACCAAAATACTCAAAATTTCCAACAGATCAATATAAAACTATATTTACTACTAAGTGAGGAACATTCATCTACTAGAGGATACATTTTGGTTTGTTTAATTTTGGAGCAACTTTTTAAAGAGCCATAGATCTTGTCTTTAGGAAGTTGGTGAATAGTATAATTCTTATATACTTAGATGACATGAAAATATTTTCACACAATGAGTCCCTATGGTGAGATGGTTTCAATAGCAATGGTTCCCATTTGACCGCAGTTGTCCTAGCTTTCCCAAACCCTTCTCAGGGATTTGGAACTAGGCGAGATCCCTATCGATCTCATGGATGATCCTGATGCCCCCGATCCAGATCTGGGTGGGACGTAGAGACCTTGGGCAGAAGGTTTCATTCCCCCATTTCCCCCTTCCAAATCCCCTCCCTCGGTCGATCTGTTGTTCAGCACGATGGCATCGGGATCTCCTTCTCCCAAACCATCTGAAGTGGTTTCCCTTCCCCCCCTGGTCACCTCCAAGGAAAATATGGTTATCCCGATTTCTTGCATGGCTCCAAAACTTTCCCTCGAATCCCTGTCCTTGGTTGGAAAATTCGTTGGAGGCCGACCTAACATGGATTCTATCAAAATATGGGCCAATTTCAAATGGCGAACAGAGGGAATTTTTCAGCTAGTTGCACTTTCCAGGGGTTTTCTAATTCAGTTGAACAACCAGAATGATTATGCAAGAATCCTCATCAGAGGACTGTGGTTATTTGGCAGGAAAAGTTTATTTCTTAAGAAATGGGAATAAGGTTTCAACCCCCAAACTTAGGACATCAATTTCACCCCCATTTGGGTTCGTCTTTCGGACCTACCAATCCAATTTTTTCATGAAGACATCCTTCGGGGGATCGGATGATACATCGGAGACCTGGTTGCCTTTGACCTAACAACAAAAGCCTGAACTAGAATGGCCTTTTCTAGAATTTGTGTGTCTGCAAACCTGGCATCCCAGCTTCCCACTCGCATCAATCTCATCTATGGGGACTTCTAGTGGTGCCAAGCTATTGAGTATGAGAATAAATCAATGTTCTGCATCGAATGCCAGGCTCAAGGACACCTCAGATCCCAATGCCCTTCATTGAAAGCTACCAAAGAGGTTCCTCGACCCCAGCTCTCCCTTGCTCAGCATCCGGTCATCCACCCGAGACCCAAGGCTACTGGTGGCCCTTTTTGAGGGAAAACTGACAAAGGGAAACAAGTCTCCTTCCACAAATCCTTCCCCCACCAAGCTCTGTGAAGTTCCAACCAGGTATGTTTGCTTTTTTCCTTTCCCAACAAGTTTGATCCTCTCTCTAGTGTTGATGATGATGTCCTCTTTCTCGATTTCATTTCCCCCCCTTCTCCTTCTCCCTTGACTCCACTCCCTCCCCTCCCCTCCCTTTCACTACCCGACCCCTCTCCGACCGCACCACTCTCCCCAACCCCTCCCACCTCTCTGCCCTCTCCCACCTCTCCTAAATCCCTTTCCCCCCTTCCCCTTGAGGAGGGCTTTCCCACCACTTCTTTAGCTGAACCTCTGTCTCCAACAAAGTCAGTTTTTGACTCCCTTGAGGAGGCATCCAACCCTTTTTGCAACTGCTCAGATTCTAGCTCCATCATCACCAGATTTAAGAAAGGGCTAGTGGATACAGGAGGTGACAAAAAGAGAGGCAGACTATCCATGTTCGATCAGCTTAAGAAAGACACTAAGAATCAAGTTGCAAACGGGGTTCAAACAACCCTCTTCCCTGATCTGTTCGGCCAGCCCTTGGATGATCCAAAGAATCCCAGACCCCCTCCCATACCCACCAAGGGTTGTAAGAAATCTTCCAAAGTATCCAAATTAAGATCCTCTCTTGGAACATCAGAGGGCTTAACAGTTCAGGCAAGCAAAGACTAGTCAGAACCATCAGAAAGGATTCCAAACCCACCATCATCATGTTACAAGAAACCAAAGCTGATGCAGCGAGAACCCCGAACATCATCAAATTAGTTTGGAAATACTGCTAGTGGGCTTCCTCCCCCGTAGAGGGATTGACTAGGGGCCTTCTTTACCTTTGGGATCCTCTCCAAGTTGAGGGAAGGGTGGTATCCTTCACCAACAGAACCCTTAACATGGTTTTCCATTGCAATACCAACCAGTTTACATGGGTCCTCTCCAACATCTATACCCCCAACAATCCCCTAGAAAGGCACCAGTTGTGGGTTTCTTTGTCCCTTATCAAGACTACTTTTTATGCCCTCTTGTGGATGTTAGCTGGGGATTTTAACTCTCCTCTATTTACTTCCAACAAACGAAGTAGCTTATCCACTCCCTCCAAAAGCATAACTGATTTCCAAGATTTTGTGTCGAGTAATGAGCTTATGGACATTCAGATCAAAGGCTGCCATTTTACTTAAAGCAACAAAAGAGTAGAGCAAGATCACATTCAAGTCAAGCTGGACCGATTTTTCTTATCTCAGCAAGCAATCCCTCTCTTTGGTGATACTCTCCTCACATCCCTCCCCAGAATTGGGTCTGACCATTCACCCCTCCTCCTAGAATCCAATAAGGCCCCGTCCTTCAAAACCCCTTTTAGGTTTGAAAACATGTGGATTCACCACCCAAATCTCAAACAATGAATTTTTGAGTGGTGGAATATTCCATGTTCAAGATCTTCCATTGACCTAGTTTCCCGTAAACTCAAATCAGTGAAAGAAAACATCAAAATTTGGAACAGGGAAGTTTTTGGAAACATCTTTGAGAACAAGCAGCTCATTATTGATAAACTTAAGACTTTGGAGGAGCAAATCCATCATGACCAATGGACTCCTCAGCTAAGGAATGAGGAGAGTCAGCTAATGTCTGAGTATCACAACATATTGGCTAGAGAAGAAACCTTCTAATCTAAATGCTACCCTGATTCAGACCCTCTCTCCAAAAGAGATCAGGACTGCTCTCTTCTCCATGCAAGCTGACAAGGCCCCTGGTCCAGATGGCTTTCCTCCTTAGTTTTTCAAACCTTTTGGGACATTATGAAGGAAGAAATTTGCAAATCCATCATCGAGCTCCAATCGAATAAGTCCATTCCAAAAGGGACTAACTCAAATTTCATTGCTTTGATCCCCAAAACCCACCCCTACAAGACTATGGAGGATTTTAGGCCTATTAGTCTCTGTAATATTATTTACAAGATCTTAACCAAATCCCTAGCCCTGAGGCTAAAGAATATTCTTCCTGCTATCATTGATCCTTGTCAAGGTAGCTCCATGAAGGCATATCTATCATAGATAGCATCATATCCCTTCATGAAACTCTCCATTCTACTCACTGCAATAGCAAGGCAGCCATGTTTCTTAAGTTGGATATCAACAAAGCTTTTGACAGAGTCAACAAAGATTTCCTTTTGAAAGTCCTTGCCAAGTTTGGGTTTCATAGAGAATGTATCAAGCTCATCAAAGTTTGTATCTCGATGCCATGGTTCTTTGTGCTCATTAATGGTTCAGCTATAGGTTATTTCTTGACTCATAAAGACATAAGGTAGGGTGACCCCATATCCCCTTTCCTCTTCATCATCCTGGTAGAATCCCTAGGAAGAGCTTTCATGTATGCCTGTGCTTCTGGGATGTGAAAGGGATCAAAGCTTCATCCACCACACCCCCCATTTCTCACCAGCAGTTCATTGATGATACCATTACCGCTTCTTCAGCAACAGTCATCCAAGCTAAGTCTATCAAATCTATCCTTGAAACCTATGCCAGAGCAGTAGGCCAAGAAATCAATTACACAAAAAGTGAGTGTTTCTTCCTTAACACTCTAGATAGCAGACAGTGCAAGATCGCCCGTATCCTATAATGCAAAATCTCGAGCTTACCCACCTCTTACCTGGGCCTTCCTCTTTTCATCAAGAGCTCGAAGGAGTCCGTGTGGGATAATGTCATTGAAAGGTTCAAACACAAACTTATAGGCTGGAAGGGTGCCCTCCTATCCTAGGTAGCTAAGGCTACCCTCACTATGGTAGTCCTCGAAAGCATTCCAGTCTACTTCATGTCTGTCTTCAGAGCCCCAACATCTGTTCATGTCAAGATTGAGCAAATCCAAAAAAAATTCCTGTGGTCAGGACCTAAAGAAAAACTAGAATCCACCTTGTTAACTGAGATAGAGTTTGTCAACCTAAATCCCAAGGGGGCCTGGGTTTGAGAAGGTCTTCCAATCTAAACCTTGCCCTCCTCGCCAAGCAGGCATGGAAACTCTACACCAATGTCAAATCAGAATGGGTGGTGATTATCAAGAGCAAATACTTCCCTCGATCATCCTTCATGAATGAATACCTCCCTTCCTTTGGATATGCTTTCCGAAAGGCAGTAAGTCAATCCAAACATCTTATCACTAAAGGATCCCATTGGCAACTTGGCAGTGGCTCTGAGATCAAGTTTTGGGATGACGTTTAGTTGACCGACCAACCCCTGATAGTTATCCCAGGTATGTCTGCTCTCAAATCCTTTCTTTAGCATAGATGGGGCAGCAGAGTTAGGGATTATTTCAATGATCAGTGGGAATGGAAGCAAATCCTCATTAGCAGTGCTAGTGCCCAGATAACCCAAGCGGTCACTTCCTTGTCCTAGCTTCTTAGAACCACCATTATTCCTACTGCAACCACTCTATATTCTTTGGTTTGGTCAGGGATAGACAATAGGATTTTATCAGTCAAATCGTCTCATTCTCTCCTGTTGAACCACCAAGTTTCTGCCTTCCCGTTTGGGTCAGTTTGGATCAAGTGCCTAGTCCCTAAGGTTGGGTTTTTCTCCTGGACTGCTATTCAAAACAAAGTGCTCACCACTGACAACCTGATGAAAATAGGCATCCCTATCCCTAATAGATGTCATCTTTGCCTATCTAATGGGGAATCGGTCAACCACCTCTTTTTACATTGTGATTTCACCCAAGGGAGTTTTAACCACTTGCTTTCCCTATTCCAAATTTAGTGGGCCCAACCCCGCACTCTCCAGGATCTCTTTATCCAATGGCCTACCCCTTTTCAGAATCCCAATGCTACCTTTCTTTGGAGGATCTGCCTCCACCACCTTATTTTATAGATTTGGCTAGAGCGCAATCACAAAGTGTTTTCCACCCTTTCTAACAATGCCATATCTACGACCACCAAAGTCATTGCCTATGCCTCTGAAAATCTCCAATTACTCCCTTGGTTTAATTCCCCGATTGGCAAGGTTGAAGGGGAGATTTTCCAATCCCTCAACATCCCTATTCCCAACCGACCTCACCCCAATGCCCATCCCAGACTGTTGGCCTTGTGGAATCCCCCTCTCGCAGGTTTTTTAAAGCTAAATTTTGATAGGGTGTCCAAAGGGAACCCGGGACTGTCAGGAGCTGGTAGGGTCATCCGAGACCACAAATGGGTGATCGTTCTTGCCTTTGCTGAGAACCTCGATCACCAAATAAATAATTTTGTTGAAGCTTGGGCTCTCTGGCATAGTTTGAACCTAATAAAAGACTCTCGTATTCGTATTTACATTAAGGTGGATTCTTTGAACATCATCTGTTACATCAAAACTGATAAAAATCCCCCTTGTAACATTAGCTCGTTGATCTAATAAAGCAAAGTTATCATTGGTCAGCAATTCCAAGTGGTAGTTTTCCACATATTCTGTGAAGCAAACAAACTTGCTGACCAGCTTGCCAACATGGGTCTCATTTAATCTTCGTTGATGGTGTGGTGCAATTCTAATCCGCTAGGTGTCTCCCATGTAGCAGATGTTGACATGCAAGGCAGGTTCGTGTCACCCTTTCCTTGCTAACCAATGTGTTTCTTTTCTAGGTTTACAACTATTCCTAGGAGTATCTTCTCCAGAAAGCTCCTCATTCATCGCTAGCTCACGATTGATGTCCTTGCTAGCATCGCCAGTCATCAATTTCCCATGTGGACAATTGGTTTCCTCAATTATGCTCCCTAATACGGTTTGCGATGCCCCAATGCCACCCTCGGTGCCCCTGTCCAATCTGCTTCCTTTCCCATCCTCACCGAATCCAAGCAGCTCTGGATATCCCCGTTTCCCTGTATCGACTCAGGCCCAAGAACTATCACCAATCCCCACCCTACCTTGCCTTTTTCCACATGTCCCCTCCCCAATCAGATCGGCATGCTTAATCGTCCATTGCTAGCCTTTTTAAATAGTCCTCGTGTCCTTCCTTTTATTGTTCGTCACCATTTGCCCCGGTCGCTATCTCTTCCCTTGTCCTTTCCTCCTAGCACTATGGCATACATCGAACCTAGCTCCCTCTAGATCGACCCTCTAGTGAAACCCTTTATCGACACCTTTAATCTGAAGCCCTTCCTGAGTAAATTCTAGGGCCCCAAAGCTGATATTTTTGTAGACTTCTTTTGGACATGGAAGAATGGCTGTCATAATCCATAGTGTTTGTTTCAAGGTTACCCCTGAGTTGATGACTGAGGTGTCTGGCCTTCCCCTATCTGGTCTTCGCGTTCGTCGTGACAAGCATAGTTGGGAAACCAAGCTGGAGGGGTTCCCCAACTACCAAGATTTCAAATGGATAGGTATTTCTCTTGAACACACCTCCCTTCCCTCCCCTTGGTCCGCTATCGCTATTCCCCTGATCCAGTATTTGGCCTCTGGAAATCCTGCTAAGCCGATGTTCAGCTTCCATCTAGCTCTTGTCAACCACTTCCACAGTTACAAGCCCATGAACATTCCCACTTTCCTCCATCGCTTCGTCCGCTTATTGGTTTCTATCGCTCACAAGAAACACTCCCCTCCCACCCACCAGGGCATTTTCACTATTATCTTCCTCCATGTTGCCACCAATAATCCCCTGGCAGCCACTCCCCTCCATTCTAGTTCTCTCGTTCCACCCCTGCATCTTTGCCACTCCCCTCCATTCCAACAATACCTTGGTCAGTGAGACGGATCCCGAGTATCAAACCCCTGAATCCAAGAAGACCCCACCCAAGCAGTCCACCCCGTCTAAGCCCACCCCATACTCCAATAAGGCGGCATTGGGAATGTGCATAACTATAATTGAGGATGTTCCTTTGATCCACAGATCATCAAGGACCAAGAAGATCAAAACGAAGTCAAGCCAGAACTCCCCTGTTAATGTCCCTGATGATAACAACAGGGACTCAGACCCTACTCCTAAAACATCAAAGTGCATGACAATACTGTTTATTAAATGTTTTATTTTTGCGTTCAAAAGTACCATCGATGCTATAAAAAACTTCTTGGAGGAGCTCACTGCGGACGCGAAGGAGAACCCCGCAGAGGTCGACCCTTAGGGATTCCCTTTCAATTTCTCTGGCTTGTTTTTGTTATGTTGGTCCTTTTTTATTACTTCAAGTTTTTGTTTTTTGGAAAGCCCTTGGGGCTTTGTCACCATTTCTAGGTAGGGTTTTATGCTATAAAGGAATGCCCCTATGTGGGCTATTTGATCGTAGATGTCAAGGTCTTAATCCCCTGTGTGGGACTGTTTTCATGCTTATCCCCTGAGAGGGATTCTGCTAGGTCTTTGGCTTCTATTTATCATTACAAGGTTTCTGCAATATCAATATCCACCACCCTGGCAAGGGTTTTTGTATATCTGGGACTGGGACCCAGTTAAAACCCTGATAATCAAACTACTACTTACCAATATATATATATATATATATATATATATATATATATATATATATTCACACAATAAGGATCAACACCTAGCACATCTAAGGATGTTTTTTTAGAAGTGTAAAGAGTTCAGAGTTTCCCTAAACCCAAAGAAATCAATATTTGTGGTCCATGAAGGTAGGCTATTAGGACATGTTGGCTCAAACCAAGGACTTTCTATTGACCCAGATAGAGTCAAAGTAATTTTGGCATTACTTATCCTACAAAATTAAAAGTCGATACTATCCTTCTTTGGATAGATAAATTTTATATGAAAATTTATTTTAGATTTTACTCAAATAGTCAAGCCAATGACTAAGCTATTAAGAAAGGAAAATTATTTCCTCTAGACAATCGAAAGAGATGAAGCTTTCAAAAGGATAAAAGAGCAATAGCTCAAGCACCTATCCTAGTCCACCCTAATTACAAAAAGGATTTTATTTTGCATGTCTATGGAGCAGAATAAATTTATGTTGTTATATTAATACAAAAATATGATCATCAAGAGGAACACCCCATTACTTTCATCATTCAAGCTCTACATGATTACCAAAAGAATTATAATTTCATAGAAAGGCAATTATATGATCTAATGAAATCCCTTAAAAAACTTAGGCACTATGTATCACAAAGCAAGACTCTTGTCTATGTGGAACATCCATATGTTAGATTCTTAATTTTATAAGGATAATTAGGTGAAAAAATAGCTATATGGGTCACAAAGATACAAAATATGACATAAATATCATACCAATGAAGCTAGTGAAAGGAAGAGCTTTATGTCAGCAACTAGCAAGTTCAACCGAGGGGGAGAAAATTTTATTTATTGAAAGCTTTCATGAAATAGACTCTTAAGGAGATGATATAGATGGTAGGGATGATTTGATGTCAGACTTGATCAAGTATTTTTAGACAGGTAGATGCTCAAATAATTTGAATACCTCTCAAAGAAGAATATATATATTATAGGAACTAAACTATATCTTACTACAGGATGGCCTAGACCAAAAAAATTGATGATGTCCTCCTTTGTTGTATCCAACCAAAATATATTATAAGAGTTTCATTCAGGACTATTATGGGGACATTATTCTAGTCAAACCATTGTAGTAAAGATACTCTAAGCCAAGTACTATTGGCTAACTTTATTTGTAGATGCCTTCAAGGTAGCTAGGCCTTTTGAATCCTACCAAAGATTCATAAGCAAAAGAAGAAATGCAACCCTATCCTTACAACCAATTGTTGTTGATAAACCATTCCAACAGTGGGGGTTAGATTTCATTGGGGTTATCAACCTAAATTCCTCCAATAGTCATAAATTTATTTTAACAACAACAATTAATTTCATGAGATGATCTGAAGTAATAACCACAAAAAATGTAGACCAAGAAACTATAAGTAAGTTTTTGGATAAGATTACCAAATTTGGCATCTTAGCTACCATTTTCATTGATAATGAACTTGAATTTATAGGTAATTACTAGAATTTATGAGTATGGCATCTATTTTAAGACTTCATCCAACTACTACCCATAAGGTAATGAAGTTGTAGAATCCACTAACAAAAAATTCCTAAAAATTATTAAATGAATAATATAGGAAAATCAAAATATTTGGCATCTAGTGCTATATCAAGCTCTTTAGGCTAACCAAGTCATGATGAAAAAGGTATTAAAAAACTACCTATACATACTGGTCTATGGAAAAGAGGTCATACTACCACTACATCTAGAACTGTCTGCCATGAAGTTGTTACGTAAAATGGGCCTCCCAAATGCAAAGTCGATAGAAATAAGAATGGTTGAGCTACTACTACTTGAAGAACAGAAGAATAAGACCTAATTATAACTTTGGACAATACCAAGAGGCCAAAAGTGCTAGTTTTACAAGGCATCCCTATATGAATTTCAAGTTGGTAAACTCATACTAAAATGGGATGCAAAAAGGACTAAGCTAGGAAAACAACAATTTTGATTCCTTTTGGTTTTAGCCATATCAGATTATGGTAAGCACAATTGTAATACTTTTTAACTAGCAACTATTGATGGTCAAGTCCTACCAATACTAGTATATGAGAATTACGTATGAGCAACATGTGACAGGTTGTATTATAGTGAATAAAGAGGTATGTATTGTTGGCAATTTTGGGTACCTTGCGTACATTGCTTTTGCTTAAGTGAATAAGTTGTCATTGATGTCAAGAAGTTGTTAAAGGAATTTGATTTGATGTAAAATAATTTGTTTTGATGAAGGTTCGGCATGACAGGTTCGAAAGAAAGTTTGAAAAATGTCGCGATATCGCGACATGTCGCATTTTCGTGACTTAAGTAGGAGAGAGAAAGCTTTCTAGAAAAGTGTTGCGATATCGCGACATGTCGCATTTTCACGACTTAAGAAGGTGAGAGAAAGTTTTTTAGAAAAGTGTCAAGATATCGCGACATGTCGCAGTTTCGTGACTCAAAGAGGAGAGAGAATTTTCGAGACAAAAATGTCACGATTTCGCGACATATTGCAAGGAAGGTTGATCGGACGAAAAAGTGTCACGATTTCGCGACATGTTGCAGGAGAGAGAGTCCGAAAGAAAAAATGTCGCAATTTTACGACATAATGTAGGAGAGAGAGTCCAGGAGAAAAAGTGTCATGATATCGCGACATGTCGGGTTTTTGTGACCCAAAGAAAAGAAAAGCGCTAAGGAGAAAAAGTGTCGTGATTTCGCGACATGCTACAGAAGTCAAAATGAGAACTGTCACAATTTCAGGATAGGCTGAAAAGAAGTCGTACGGATGCAGAAAGTGTCGTGTTTTCACTACAGGTTGAAGAGAAAGCTTATGGATGCAAAAAGTGTCACGATTTCGCGACAGAGATAGTAAGCAAGTCTTCAACAGAAGAAGTGTCACGATTTCGCAACAAATTCAAGAAGGAAGAGCTCGAAGGTGAAAGCGTCATGATTTCACGACATGTTGTAGTTTTATGGGCGTAAGGAAGAGAAAAACACAAGGCAATGAAAGTGTCATGATTTTGCGACATGTTTCGTTTTCGCTAGTGCAAGCAGACAAGAGTGCAAGGAAGAGAAAGTGTCATGATTTCACGACAAATTGAGATGGCAGCGTTCGGTTGGAGAAAGTGTCACAATTTTGTGACAAAAACACAAAGTAGGTCTTCAACAGGAGAAGTGTCACGATTTTGCGACAGAAGCCAAGTTGTGAACTATGAAGACAGAATTGTCGCGATTTCATGACAGAAGTGAAGTCAGAGTCTGCAGAGGCAGAAGTGTCGCGATTTTGCGACAAAAGCAAAGTTGATGCTAACAAAGACAAAAGTGTCGCAATATCGCGACAAGAGCTTAGATGAAGTCGTTAAAGGCTAAAGCGTCACGTTTTCATGAAAAAATGCAAAAGAAAGTGTATGGTTGCAAAGGTGTCACGATATCGCGACATGTAGTTTCGCAACAGAAGCTACAAAAGAGTTGCAGAGGCAATGAGGCCGACAAAGTTAATTTTGGGCCAACGAAGATTAGGGTTTGCAGCCGACATAGTTTAGGGTTGTGCAACCGACTAAGATCAAGGTTTTGATCTTGAAAGTATTAGTATAAAAGGAGGGTTGTTTGAAGAGTTAAAGTATCAATTTTTTGTGTGCGTTCGAAGTGCGACATTCGTAGATAGAGTGCGGGGGAGAAGTCCGATCGCTGAGAGCAGATTGCAAAATTTGATAGTAGTGTACAGAGTGCATTTTGTTGAATCATCTAAGTGACAGAGATCATAAGGAATCAGAGTACACAAAGACGATGCTGCTGTGTTTGCCAACAAAGAGCAAAAAAGTGCAAAGCTATGGGGTGCATTTTTTTTGCGACGTTCGGTGATAGTGTGCAGGCTTTGATGGTTTTGGACAAGTCATTGAGAGGGATTGTTGCACAGATTTGAGCAAGTTTTTCTTGAGCTTGTGAATCAGTTTGGGTAGGTTCTAATAAGAACTTGCAAAGCAGATCTGAGACAAGTCTTGGTGAAGACTTGGGTGAAAATCAAGCAAGCTTTAGTGAAAGCTTGTGAACCACTTTTGTGAACCAGATTTGAGGACCAGTTGAGGACAGAGATTGGTGCAGATTTGAGGACATTTGTGCCAGATCGAAGGACTGTGTTTGGTGTAGATCAAAAAAATAGAATGAGTACATTTGTGCTAAACCAAAGGACTATTTTTAGTGCAAATTTGAGGACCATCTTTGGAGGTGATAGTGTTGAGGGCAGAGGTCTTCAGCCAGAGCAGGGAGGACAGGTGTCTTCTATGGATAGAGTTCCATTTGCTAAGGGCAATGGAGGCAGAGTTCTTCTAGAGGATCACTAGTTAGAGCAAAGTTAGGGGATTTGTGTCTCCTTTGGGTTGGTGCCCATAAACATTATAATCGGGAAAGGTATTCCCAAAATTTGATTTGATAAAATTTAGTGAAATATTTTATCTGTGGACTAGCCCACATTGGGTGAACCACGTAAATTATTGTGTCTCTATTGTGGATGGTATTTTGTGCATTATTTTGATTACAACTATTGATATTGCTATCTATACACTGCATAATTTTGAATTGAAGTATAAATGAAAAAGTAAAAAGAGGTATTATACTATTCACCCCCCTCTCAGTATAAGCTTGTGTTCTTCAATTGGTATCATAGCGGGTGCCTTCGGAAAGTTTAACATCTTGAAGGAAAAGCCAGTAAAGAACACAATGGATTATTCAAGTGGCAACGTAGCACCTATTCTTGATGGATCAAATTTTGGTCTTTGGAGTGCAAGGATGAAGGTTCATATAATGGCACTTGGGAATGAGGTTTGGAAAGTGATTGAAGATGGGTACACTATTCCTAAACATGGTCCTTATACTAAAGAAGACTGGCTCCTACATCACAGCAATTCAAAAGTAATGAATGCAATCCTGAAAGGTTTACAGAAGGCAGATCTTACCAAGGTGATTCACTACAAGACAACTAGTGAAATGTGGAAACAGTTGTAGGTGGTTCACACAGGTGATGTAAATGTCCGAAAGGCTAAGTTGAGACACTTCAAAGGTATGTTTGAACAACTCAAGATGAATGATGATGAAAATATTAGTGACTACATGCTTCGTATAGATGAGGTTGTTAACTCCATGAAAGACTTAGGTCTTGAGCTTGCTAAAAATGATGTTTGTGATAAGATTTTAAGATCTCTTCCTAATAGATTTAGTGAAAATATTTCTGCTATTGAGGAACCTAAATATTTGGATAAGTTGAAAAAGGATGAGCTCCATAGTATACTTGCAGCATTTGAGTTGAGAACTCAAGTGAAGGTTGATGTCAAGAAAGAGGCAACTTTCAAGGCTACCAAGAAATCCAAGGGTAAACAACTTCAAGAGAGTGATGAGTCTTCCAGTGATGAAGAGGCATATTACAACAAGAAAGGCAAGTTCTCTAGAAAGCACAAAAGCGTGAAAAATATAAGATGTTTCAATTGTGGAAAGTTTGGTCATTATGCTAGTGACTGTACTGTTCTCAAGAACAAAAGTGATGAAGATATACAGGATTCTAAAAGCAAGGATTCTGAAAAGCACAAGCATCACATGAAAAACAAAGATGAGCATAGCAATCAAGGAAAGAGGTATTCTCACAAGCACAAGAAGATTTTATACCTAGACAAAGCAAGTAAGTGTTCTAGTAGTGATAGTGAAAGTTCTTCAAGTGATACTGAAAATGAGATGTTGTTCATATCAAAAAAAGAGGAAGAACCGAAACATAGATTCATTATCATGAAATGTCTTAGATGTGGAAATTTTGGTCACCTTGAGGATGATTGCACAAATAATGATTTGGTTTCTAGTATGTATGAGGATGCTTCAGAAAACTATAAGTAAGATGCATGTATGGTTTTTGAAAAAGGTATCACCTCTAGTGATAGGAAATCTGAAAAAGGATTTGATGATTCAGAAAGCAAACAAATAAAGGATCTAGAAAGTGAACTTACTAACGCTCTTAGTGTTTTGAAAAAGGAAAGAAAGAAGAATGCTAGACTCAAGGATAAGTTAGATGAATGTTATATGGAGAGAGATGATCTTATAGAAAGTCTCGACGTCTCTATGGCTAAGACACAAGAACTCAAGGATGAGTTAGAGTCTAAGGTTCTTGAGTATAGTGAGTTAGAACAGAAAATGGCTTCTTTGAAAGAGGAAACTAAAGAGTACAAGGATAAGCTTTACAGGTTTCAAGATAGCTCCAAAAAGGTTAAGTCACTCATCAAAGGTCAAAGAAAGACAACGGATAAAACAAGCCTTGGTTTTGTCAAGGAACAAGCTAGAGAGTCTAGTAAGAGACTCCAAAAGGAAGAGAGTTCTGATGAGGAAAGTATTTCAGATTATGAGTCCTTGGATGATAGATGCATAGAAATAGAAAATGAAAAGAAGAATTTTTCAGGACCCAAGAGGTCGAATAAAGGTAAATTTCACGGTAGAAGTTTTTTGTGTTACAGGTTTGGTCACATGGCTGCACATTGCATGGCTCAAGTGAAGAAGGTGAACGGCAATTTCAGAAGCACTAGTTTCTTTCAAGGGTATTGCTACTCTTGTCAATAGTTCGGGCACAAGGCAGTCTATTGTGAGGTAAATAACAGGAACAGGTTTGATCAGAACAGGTTTAGGCAGAACTGGCAGATTCAAAGAACAAGTATGCCTAAAAGAAATAACATTGTTACTTGTTATAAGTGCAACAATGAAGGTCACACAGCTAGACAGTGTAGAGCTAAAATTTCAAGGTACAGGAATAGGAACAATGGTATAAATAGGTCCAAGGATCAAGGCATGAACAAAAATAGGGATGAGAACAAGAACAAGAACAGTGACAAGAACAAGAATGATAACAGGAAAAAGAACAGTGACAAGAACAGGAATATGAGCAAAGAGTTCAAGAGAAGGCTCGGCAAGGAAATTATAGATGCTGATGATGATCAGTGCCTAATGGGAGTTTTACTCCCACCCCATAATTAATCACCTCATCAGGAGGTGGGGGAGGGACTAAGCTAAGAGGCTCGTTCTTAGTCCCGAGCCCCAAAGGTGACCCTTTGCAATTGATGACAAAGGGGGAGAAATATGAGTAAGGGGGAGAGCTTCAACTGAAGAGAAAAGCTTCAAGTTAGGGGGAGCAAAACCTCAAAGGTAGTTTCTCAGTTGTTAGCACAGTTGGTTTCAGTTTTGGCTCCTAAGACGTTTTTTCAGTAAAGGTTTGCCATCAATGACAAAGGGGGAGATTGTTGGCAATTTTGGGTACCTTGGGTACATTGCTTTTGATCAAGTGAATAAGTTGTTATTGATGTCAGGAAGCTATTAAAGGAATTTTATTTGATGTAAAATAATTTGTTTTGATGAAGGTTTGGCATGACAGGTTTGAAAGAAAGTAAGTTGTTTGAAAAATGTCACGATATCGCAACATGTCGCATTTTCGCGACTTAAGCAGGAGAGAGAAAGCTTTCTAGAAAAGTGTCATGATATTGCGACATGTCACATTTTCATGACTTGAGCAGGCAAGAGAAAGTTTTTTAGAAAAGTGTCGCGATATCGTGACATGTCGCAGTTTCATGACTCAAAGAGGAGAGAGAATGTTCAAGTCAGAAATGTCACGATTTTGATACATATTGCAAGGAAGGTTGGTCGGACGAAAAAGTGTCACAATTTCACGACATGTTGCAAGAGAGAGAGTTTGAAAGAAAAAGTGTCATGATTTCATGACATAATGTAGGAAAGAGAGTCCAGGAGAAAAAGTGTCACGATATCGCGACATGTTGGGTCTTTTTGACCCGAAGAAGAAAAGCGCTAAGGAGAAAAAGTGTCACGATTTCGTGACATGCTACAAAAGTCAAAATGAGAACTGTCGTGATTTCATGACAGGCTAAAAAGAAGTCGTACGAATGTAGAAAGTGTCATGTTTTCGTGACAGGTTGAAGAGAAAGCTTATGGATACATAAAGTGTCGCGATTTCATGACAGAGACAGTAAGCAAGTCTTCAACAGAAGAAGTGTCATGATTTTGTGCTGAATTCAAGAAAGAAGAGCTCGAAGGCGAAAGCATCGTGATTTCATTACATGTTCTAGTTTCGCAAGCATAATGCAGAGAAAAACACAAGGTAGCGAAAGTGTCATGATTTCATGACATGTTCCATTTTTGCTAGTGCAAGCAGACAAGAGTGCAAGGAAGATAAAGTGTCATGATTTTGCGACAGATTGAGATGGTAGTGTTCGGTTGGAGAAAGTGTCACAATTTTGCAACATAAACACAAAGCAGGTCTTCAACAGGAGAAGTGTCATGATTTCACGATAGAAGCCAAGTTGTGAACTATGAAGACAGAAGTGTCGCGATTTCGCGACAGAAGTGAAGTCAAAATCTATAGAGGCAAAAGTGTCTCAATTTCGCGACAAAAGCAAAGTTGATGCTGATAAAGACAAAAATGTCACGATATCACGACAAGAGCTTAGATGAAGTTGTTAAAGGCTAAAGTTTCATGTTTTCACAAAAAAATGCAAAAGAAAGTGTATGGTTGCAAAGGTGTCGCGATATCGCGACATGTTGTAGTTTCACGACAGAAGCTACAAAAGAGTTGCAAAGGCAGTGAGGCCGACAAAGTTAATTTTGGGCCGACGAAGATTAGGGTTTGCAGTCGACGTAGTTTAGGGTTGTGCAGCCAACTAAGATCAAGTTTTTGATCTTGAAAGTATTAGTATAAAAGGAGGGTTGTTCGAAGAGTTAAAGTATCAATTTTGTGTGTGCGTTCGAAGTGCGACATTCACAGATAGAGTATGGGGGATAAGTCCAATCGCTGAGAGCAGAGTGCAAAATTTGATAGTAGTGTACAGAGTGTATTTTTTTGAATTGTCTAAGTGAGAGAGATCACAAGGAATCAGAGTACATGAAGACGGTGCTGCTATGTTTGCACACAGAGAGCAAAAAAGTGCAAAGTTGTGGGGTGCATCGTTTTTGCGATTTTCGGTGATAGTGCGTAGGCTTTGATGGCTTTGGACAAGTCATTAAGAGGGATTGTTGCATAGATTTGAGCAAGTTTTTCTTGAGCTTGTGAAGCAGTTTGGATAGGTTCTAGTAAGAACTTGCAAAGCAGATCTGAGACAAGTCTTGATGAAGACTTGGGTGAAAATCAAGCAAGCTTTAGTGAAAGCTTGTGAACCACTTTTGTGAACCATATTTGAGGACCAGTTGAGGACAGAGATTGGTGCAAATTTGAGGAAATTTGTGCTAGACCGAAGGACTGTGTTTGGTGCAGATCAGAGAAAGAGAACGAGGACATTTGTGCTAAACCGAAGGACTGTGTTTAGTGTAAATTCGAGGACCATCTTTGGAGGTGATAGATTTTAGGGAAGAGGTCTCCAACAAGAGCAGGGAGGACAGGTGTCTTCTATGGATAGAGTTCCATTTGGTAAGGGCAACAGAGGTAGATCTATTCTATAGGATCACCAGTCAGAGCAGAGCTAGGGGATTTGTGTCTCCTTTGGGTTGGTGCCCATAAACATTGTAATCGGGAAAGGTATTCCTAGAATTTGATTTGATAAAATTTAGTGAAAGATTTTATCCGTGGAGTAGCCCACATTGGGTGAACCACGCAAATTGTTGTGTCTCTATTGTGGATGGTATTTTGTGTATTATTTTGATTACGGCTAATGATACTGTTATCTATACACTGCATAATTTTGAATTGAAGTATAAAGGAAAAAGTAAAAAGAGGTCTTATACTGTTCACCCCCCCTCTTAGTATAAGCTTGTGTTTTTCATGTATAAATATGCTTAAATTCTAAAATGGCCTTCATCCATGGAATATTATGATCAATTAAGAATGTGGTTTATTTTGGTAGAGTATAATGTCTAACAACTTTGAGGATATCATATAATAGCTTTAGAATCCAAAAGTCACTCAATCCCCCTTTGTTAGCTCTACCTTCACATATCTTGACTATAAAACCCAATGAATAAGACTACCTAGTTTCTCAATTTTACAAGCAAAAATCCCTATAAGGTACCAATAATATGGGCTCAACGAAATCCTCACATAGATAGTTCCTAGAATTCTATTGGACTATTAATTTTGTTGATACAAGAAATTTTTGATAACTGCCATGAAAAAAGTGGTTGGATGCTCAAGGGTAATATGCTAGGCCTAAATTTGACTAAGGTAGAAGGACCTGACCACTCTAAAAGGTGGTCAAATAATTTTAAATATACAACCTACCAAAGGTCACAGTGGTTTTGTCTAGTCCTAACCAAAGGTATAAGTGGTCGAGTGAAGGTGTGGATACATATTTTCTAGTCACTAGATGCTTTGAACTCTTATGATAGATTTGACCAACTCTGTAATCTCCTGATAATTAACAAAATCTTGTGGTAGTTAACAAAAAAGAAGAAGGATTTTGGAAAGATCTATTTCAAGGGAAATCATGCATTAGAGAATCAAGGGACACCTAGACATTTCTTAGTCATCCAAAGCAAGGTAGTTATAGGAAAGTGATAGCCAATATCCTAGAACCTACAACAACATTGACTATCACTAATCATAAGCAGAGCTCCCTAAAAATTTGATAGCTAGTGGAACAACAAGGCATGATGATAAAGGCTAAACATATCTAGGTGGTACAAATCTATCAAGAAATATGGTAGCTATAGATGATGGATGGTTTTGATCAATATAAACTAGCAAAATTAAAGCAAAAAATGGTATCCACTCCCTCCCAATATATTGATCAAGCATGAGCTTTGAATTGGGTCAGATTGTGCCTATATTGTCATGTCTATGGTATGCCTTCCTTGTAATTATCAGCTAGGCTAGTATAGTAATCTATAAATAGAGACATTTACCTTAGTATGAGGGTTGATAATTTGAGTGTTTTCTTATTGTATAATATGTAATTATGATCAATAATTTAATGAATTAGCTTATCGTTTGACCTTTGCTAACATGGTATTGCTGAATGTTTTCATATGTTGATGCTCTATAAACCCTATATATTATTGTAAAATATCTTTAGGAGGTCTAGTAGTCTATTATGTTAGGACTAGACTATTGGAATATTAGGAATGCTTAGTGTCTAATTGTGTGGTTCTAATTTCTTCTATAAAATTTTCTTAGGAGCTATTGGCATAGTGGAAGGCATGATCTTGGGCTCAATTCATATTCAATGGTACTTTTTCTAGTAACTAGTCTATTAGGTTCTATATGTAATTTAGTTGTAGTGTGTTTTACATAGTATATTATATCCAAATACCATTCATCTCTAATCCATAATTTTCATCCCTAACCCTCAATTTCTTACTCTAGTCTTCCCCATATTTTTATTTATGTTTTATAACAAGCCTTATTTGGAGGTTTTCTAAGAAGAAATTCTAAGCCATCCAATCTTGTCCCTATGGTAAAATGACACGTTCCATCTATTAGATAGATAATAGGCCAAGAATTCCACCTTGACCAAGTATCCACCATATTTTTGATAAATTCTAAACTAATCCATCCTTCCATGTAAAAATGGAAAAATATAACTCCTAAAGAATAATTTAAAAGTAATCATTCTTCTCTCTTAACAAAGTCTTTAATATAAATCCATGATCTCATATTGTTTTTCACATTAATATAATACTTAATCTTGAGTCTTTACAAGCTAAGCTTGCTCAAGCTAGTAGTTTCCATTTTGGATAAGAAATAAGATGATAAGGCTTCAACCAAGCATAAAATAAAAAATTTGTAGAACTCCCCTCATTTACAACCACCTAATATGTTTCTTGATAAACTATAAACTCTTTAATATGAGGTTCCATGTTGTAAATCCCTAGGTATATTTTACTTGACATTTTATTACATCAATAGAACCTATAAATTGTAGAAGTAACCTTTTTGCCCAACTCTTTTCTTCCTTTTTAAATAATGTTTAAATGAGTTTTGTTCTTAATAGAAAACACATCATTCTACAATTTTTATAGCCTTCCTCTCCAATAGTTTTTTCTTTATAGACCACATCCCACTTATAAATATAAAACCTACAATTTCCACATCCTTTCCATTGGAAAACTCTGTGAATTTTGTCAACTGTCGATTCTATACATGTTGACAATATTGAAAGTACCATAATCTATAAATATAGATTTCAACACATAGTTTTTGTGGGTTATAGCCTTCCAAACATAGTTATAAACTTACCTTTACAACCTACTAAATAGGATTTCACTCTATTAAAAAATTAGTCCCAATTTTCTTTATTCGTTTTTTTATCAGGTAAAGAAATACCTAGACAAATTGATGAAAGTTTTCCAACTTTAAACTATAAAATTTCCACAATAATGTTGATTCAAAGGATCCTACATTTAATAGTAATAACCAATTTTCCAACATCCTTATCATAGTATGACAATATTGATATAAACTCCATTCTATCATTGATTGAGGTATGACACAAAAGAAAAGTATTATCAACAAACAAGAGATGAGAGTCAAAGGGATCATTTGTTGTAACTTAAAAATATTTTATTTTTAATTATTTTTTATGTCGAGAAAAATATCCCCAATGCCTTAACAATAATAATGAAAAAATAAGGAGATATTCATTCACCTTGGTGGAGTACATAGGATGATTCAAAGTATTTAATATGAGATCCATTAATAGAAATGGAAATTTTTGGAATGTTATGATAACATTGAAACCATTTACACCAACATTGATTAGAACCAAATTTTCTAACAATATCATGTATAGAAATTGAGAAAGCTCTATCATGTTTGCTCATATCTAATTTGACAAGTATACTTGATTTTTTCATGGAATGAAGAGAATTTATATCTTCTTTTGTAATGAGTATACCAAAAAAAAAAAATTACCAAAAACAAAACCACCTTGTTGATTTGAGATAACACAATCTAAAATGATTTTCAATCAATTTTTCATTATATTTGAAATTGGTATATAAATAAAAAAGAAAGTATTATTGGACAAAAGTTATAAAAATTACAATAACATTGTCATCCAGCATGCCTATCAGGAAGGAAACAAAGCAAAGGATGCCATGGAAAATTTAGCAACTTCTAAGGATAATCTTCAGGTGTGGTTCAACCACTTTCCCGGATGTATTTTCACTGATCGCCATGAAAATGAAACAACTCTCCTCTGACTGGGCCATGTAGGTGGGTTATGCCAAGTGTTAGGCATGAGCAATACATGTCATTACCTTCTCAATGGATACAAAATTTTGACTCATCGATATCCCGTGATGAGAACTCCTTGTAATCATTCCAAGTACTACCATGAGGTGGACATATTTCATCAAAATCATCAAGGCAATTTGACCTTTCTGTAGGCTTGCTTACTCAACCACATCTAGCGTTACATCCTCCAAGGACAAGGATTCATGTGGCATAGTGTGTTCCTTGAGGTGTGGGCATTCAAATTGGGCTTTCTCCTCACTGGAGTTTCTCATGTGAATCATTTCCATAAGTGCCACCATAAGTCTTATAGAAAAAATATCCACATCAGCCTTCAAAATTCCATGTGGTGTGGTGCACCCATTGTGATGCAGGCTCATAGGAAATATTTTTATCTAGTATTCATTTTTTGAATGAATTACTTCCCAAGGTGGAACTCGTCCTATAATGATAGACCCCCTCTATTTTTGTGGCTTTATCCTTAGAAATAATTAAATCCTATTGGCTTCTTCAATATTAGCAAGTTCGATGTGATCATTCCTATGTGCATTAGAATCATACAGTTGGATAAATGGTCACCCCCTAGTGGTATATGTGATGAAGGTAGTTCTAGTTTCTGTTAGTCTTACAATGGCACTAAGAGGGGGGGTGAATCAGTGTAGACTTTTAATCTTAAATTCATAGCTCTTAAAACTTAAATAATGAAACCTTAAAACCAGATAAAGCAAGTATCACAAGAGAACATCACACAACACAAGATTTAACGAGGTTCACCAATTTGGCTACTCCTCAAGAATGACTTCTTGGACTACCATCCAAATCCAGCCTTTGCAAAGAAACAACTTTACAAACAATTTACCAGCACCCACTGGAAGGAGCACCAACCCCTGATTTATCTGCACCAACAGAAAGGAGCACCAACCCCTGATTTACCAACACCTATTGGAAGGAGCACCAACCCCTGATGCCAAGCACCAACTTGGACTTCAATTCTAAAACTAGAAGATTGATAGTAAGATACCTTCACTTTTACAAGACCCTAACTGGTCTACTTCACCTTTGCGTTCTCTGCGCACTCTGCACTCTCTGTGCAATCACTTCGCACACTCTGCTCCGACACAGTCGAGCTTTACAATCGTCTTCTCTCTTTCGTGCACTCTGTGCCTTCTACTTTCTCTACGCAATCACATCCACACTTAAGACAATTCGATACCACTCTTCACTCACTTTGCGCACTTCACCATCATCACGTCGCTTCTACGCTTTCTGCGCTCTTACGACCACATTTCACACTTTGACATGCATTCGACGACGCATTCATCACTCAAAAAATTCTCCAAACAACCCTCCTTTTATAACAGTATTTTCATGATGAAAAAACCAATCTTAGTCGGCTATAAACCCTAATCTTAGTCGGCTATAAACCCTAATCTTCGTCGGTTGCAAACCCTAATCTTCGTCGGCTTACATCGGTCTTCGTCGGCTTCAACTGCCCCTGTAACTCTTCTATTGTTGTTGCCATGAAAACACATGTCGCGATATCGTGACACTTTCGCCTTCGTACGCTTTCTCTTAGCTTTGGCCCGCGAGAATACAACATGTCGCGATATCGCGACACTTTTTCCTCCGTACGCTTTCTCTTAGCTTTGACCAACAAAAATACATGTCACGATATCGTGACACTATTTTCTCTCTCCTCTTTCTCTTTGCTTTGGCCCACAAAAATACATGTCACGATATCGCGACACTATTTTCTCTCTCCTCTTTCTCTTTGCTTTGGCCCACGAAAATACAACATGTCGCGATATCGCGACACTATTTTCTCTCTCCTCTTTCTCTTTGCTTTGGCCCACGAAAATACATGTCGCAAAATCATGACACTATTTTCTCTCTCCTCTTTCTCCTTGTATCGGACCGCGAAAATGCTACATGTCGCGATATCGTGACACTTTCACCTCCGACACTTCGTCTCTGCTTTTGTCGCGATATCGCGACACTTCTGCTTTCGTACTTAGCTTCTTTGCTTTTGTCACGAAAATGCGACATGTCGCAAAATCATGACACTTTTCTTTCTCTGCCTTCCTGCTTTCTTCAAGTCGCGAAAATGCGACATGTCATGAAATCGTGACACTTTTCCTTCTTTGCCTTCTTGCACTTTTCAAGTCACGAAAATGCGACATGTCACGAAATCGTGACACTTTTTCTTTCTCTTCCTTCCTACGCTTTTCGAGTCGCAAAAATGCGACATGTCACGAAATCGCGACACTTTTTCTTTCTCTTCCTTCCTGCGCTTTCGAGTCACGAAAATGCGACATGTCGCGATATCGCGACACTTTTTCTCCTTAGCGCTTTCTCTTGCCTTCGGGTCACGAAAACGCGACATGTCGCGATATCGCGACACTTTTTCTTTTGAACTCTCTCTCTTGCAATATGTCGTGAAATCATGACACTTTTTCTTCCGTACAATCTCTCTTGCAATATGTCACGAAATCGCGACACTTTTTCTTCCGTACAACCTTCCTTGCAATATGTCACGAAATCGTGACACTTTTTCTTTCGTACGACCTTCTTTGCAATATGTCACGAAATCGTGACACTTTTTCGTCCGTATGACCTTCTTTGCAATATGTCACGAAATCGCGACACTTTTTCGACCATACAACCTTCCTTGCAATATGTCGCGAAATCGCGACACTTTTTCGTCTTGCCTTTTTCTCTTCCAACATGTCGCGAAATCGTGACACTTTTTCTACTTGCTTTTTTCTCTTTCAACATGTCGCGAAATCGCGACAGTTTTTCTTGCTTGCGCTTTCTCTTCGAACATGTCGCGAAATCGTGACAGTTTTTCTTTCTTCTCAACATGTCGTGATATCGCAACATGTTTTTCTTTTTTTTTCTTCCAATTCTGAACCGATTTTTCTTTCTTCTCAACATGTCGCGATATCGCGATAGTTTTTTTTCTTCTTCTCTCTCTTCCAACATGTCATGAAATCACGATAGTTTTTCTTTCTTCTCAACATGTCGCGATATCGTGATAGTTTTTCTTTCTTCTTCTCTCTCTTCCAACATGTCGAAATTGTGATAGTTTTTCTTTTTTTTTTTTTTTTTTTTTTTTTTGTTTTTTTTTTTTTTTTCTCCAACATGTCACGAAATCGTAACAGTTTTTCTTTCTTTTTCTCTCTCTTCCAACATGTCATGAAATCGCGACAGTTTTTCTTTCTTCTCAACATGTCGCGATATCGCAACAGTTTTTCTTTCTTCTTCTCTCTCCTCCAACATGTCGCAAAATCGTGATAGTTTTTCTTTCTTTTTCTCTCTCTTCCAACATGTCACGAAATCATGACAGTTTTTCTTGCCTGTTGAATATGTCGCGATATCGCGACACTTTTCTTACTTGTCTTTTTCTTTGATCTTTTGCAAGTGGTCCACTTCGGTCTTCTTGGAAAATCACTGTACATACTCTAAGTAACCTTTGAACTCCTATCTTCTGCATCTGACTAGCTTTTGAACTTCCTATCCATTGCATCAACAGATCTATTCTGACTGTGTTGACAACAATGACAATACTATTGTTGTACCTTGCTCAACAATCTCCCCCTTTGGAATTGTTGGCAACACATGTGCAATTTTCTTATAATTCTTCTCCCCCTTTGACAATAATACCAAAGGGCTACTGCAGACTCCCCCTGAGTCTATGCACAACATTCTCAGGCACAAATTATTACAGTTAGCAAAAATTACAAACATGAGCAAAAAGATAAACAAATACACAAATGCTCCCCCTGAGAATGTGATCCCGATAGCTAGTCAATTCTTGGGAAACGTGACCACTTCACAATCTGTTTGTTGGAATAAAAATCCAACTTAACCTCACTTTCTGCAACTTTCTCCTACGTACAACATGTTGTCGTTGCAATATATTCTGCCTCTGCTATGGATAAGGAAACTGACTCTTGTTTCTTACTGTTCTATGCGACCAATCTGTCTCCAAGATAGAATGCACCTCCACTGGTACTCTTTTTGTCATCTACACATCTTGCCCAATTTGCATCTTTAGGATACCATAACCCATACTCCATAGTACCCTTGTGATATTATAGAAGACTCTGTCTCTCTCTGCATCTTGATCGGTGGACCTCTTCTTCACTTGAAGAATCCTCACTCGGATCTATCTTCAACTGTGTTGGCTGCTAGATTTCTATCCATTGAGACTCTGACCTCTGTACTCTATCACCTCCAAAGCTCAGTCAATAGGCTCACTAAGAACCCGCTCAATAGGCTCACATAGATCTTTGCTTAACAAGCTCACATAGAACTTGTCCAATGTTGAATAATAGGCTCATAAAAAACCTATCCAAATCTGCTCCACCAAGCTCACTAAGAACTTGTTCGAATCTTCTCTAGCAATCTCACCAAGAACTTGCCCAAATCTGCTTTAGAAATCTGACCCAGCATTGTCCTTAAATATTTCCCAAAGGCCTTCTCAAAGGCTCAATCAATCATGCTCAAGTGACAACTCTCTCTCACATAACCCTAGTCCAAGTATGTATCAACAAACTCAAATAATTCCAACAATGCTCAACCACAAATATCACATAACAATGATACTCATGTTCTTTTCTAACTCAAGTTCTTTCACAACCAATGGGCTTAAACCACTATGCTTATAACACAAGGTTTAAACACAACTCTCAATTCGGAAAACCTTGATGCATTCAACCAACCACTTTCGAAAAAGGAAACCACAAACAATCATTTTCCCTTCAATGATATTTCAAAAATCAACCACCATAATGTTGTCACATGAGTCTCCTTGGGATTAGCTTGAAATCATGCTACCATGCATACTTCCTGCACAATATCTGGTCTGGTGGCTATCAGGAATAGTAAGCTTCCAATTCAAAAAGGCTGATTTCACATTTGTCAACAAAATTGACAAGTGACTCACACTTGTACCAACTTTTGTCCAACACTGTACCGACACTGCAATTTTACTGCCAACTTTGTGCAAGCATCAAACACTATATCACAACACCAACCAAATCCCTTTTTACATTTTCAACTTGGTCTATGTTTTCTACAGTCACCGCTGGTCACACCTTACTTTCAACTGTTCGAATCAGGAGACAATATTTTGTTAAACACTTCACAACCAACTATGGTGCACCTTACTCAAACTCATACTTTTGGACCTCGGATAGGTAAGATTCACAAAGCAAAGTTGCTCATCTTGATGAGCTAAACATGAATCAATGATCAGACTTCAATATTTTTCACCGCAACATCATAATAGATCTAACAATCTTCACGTCAATGTGTAGTTCAAATACATACTGCTTTTATCGAAACACATAGATGCGGCTAGAGCAACATTCTTTCACTAACCAAATTATCTGAACTGCTATAATCCTTAACTTTGGACAGTGGCAGTAAGAACCATCACCAGTACAACAATGACATATAGCAATACTACCAATAAAGACAACTCTCAATTTAATCACCACCCTTCATGGCACTTCCACAAACTATATGAACTGAAAACACACTTTGACAACTATACAACAACTTCCCTGACTACTTGCCTTTCATCCTTAGGTAATCAAACAAATACATAGGAGCATTAAAATGAAACTTCAAGATTGCTCCCCCTAGGATGTGCTACCCGGAGTTGCTTAGTGCAATAGCGGAGTAGTCTCCTTCGATCCAAGGAGACACGATTTCCTTTCTTCTATCTTTCTCCAAACTTTCTTGAACTCGGGCTTGGATTTTTCAACTACATCCCTGTTTTGCACCTTTTCGTGAACTCGAACATTTCTCTTGTGTGGTTGTCTCTTGTGCATCCTTGATGAATGATTATTTTCCTTTCTTTTATGTACCTGATTTATTCCCTGTCTGTGTTGCGTTCTTTGCGTCTGATGAAATCTACTGTTTTGCCTTAGATTTGATACAAAACTGCTTGGAAAAACCTTGCTATGTGCCCATGACCATTACATTGAAAACATTGTACATTTTGTTCACTCAAAAATATAGAAGTATTTCTACCAGCATAACTCTTTGATTTATTATTCAATCCACAATAAATTGCCTTGTGACCATAATCGTTGCATCTAAAACAATAGCCATTAAAAGTATTATTATGAATAGAGTGAGAGTGATAGAACCTCTTTTGTTGTGGTTGCTTTGCTATAGATCTCCTTTGATATTTTCTTCCTTTTGAAGATTCAGCTTCAAACTTTTCTTGCTTCGATCCTTCAACAATGAACTTCTTCTTCTCTGCAGAGATGGAAGATGAAGGTTGTTCAGCTTCATATCCAAGACCATGCTTATCCGTGGAGCTTCTTTGTTGGCTTATCATTTTATCTAGCAACTCTATGCTCTTCTCAAATTTGAGATTTGTGTTGGCCTCTTCTAGTTGTTTCTTCAATAAAACAATCTCTTCCTCTTGTTTGCAGCAACCAATCTCTTTCTCATTGATCTGTGACCTGAGAGTTTCTTCAATCCTTTTGAATTCTTCTGCCTGTACTTTCAAACTGGTTATTATTTCATTTGCATCCTCAAGCTTTCTTGAGATTTCCTTATTCCTTTTTCTTTCCATCTTCAATTCATCCAGAGCTGCAATTAGTTCCTCTTTCAAATTTATTTCTGCATCAATTTCTTCTTTATCACATTCCTGTTCTTCTTCTGTTTCTTCTTCGAGTGTTATGAGAAGACCTCCACCTATTTCCTTTTTAGAATCATCCTCTATGTTCTCATCGTCATTTAACTTTAAAGCTTCGAACTGAGCTTGATGAGTTTGTAACTTGGCCTCCTTGATCTCATCGTCTCCTTCATGAATACTCCTCAGTTTGTCCCACATTTCTTTTGCCGTTTTACAACTCATGATCTTTACCAGTTCACTGTCTACTAATCCACTCCTGATAGCTTTCTTTGCTTTTGAGTCATTCTCAAACAGATTCTTACCAGCAGCATCGGTTGGAGGAGTGATGGGTATTGTGTATTCACTGTTTATTGAATCCCAGATGTAGTATCCCAAAGCACAAAGATATACTTTCATCCTGATTCTCTAGATCGTGTAATTTGTTTCGTCAAACAAAGGTGCTTGGTTTGATGAGAAGTCTTCAACCTTTTCTGGTTCAATTTTCTCTTCCACAGGAACTGAAACTGACTGAGATGCCCTTTTGGAGGAGGATCTATTCTTCTTACCCATTGCGTACTAATCCAAGATCAACCCTGACTGATTTAGCCTTCGAAGGGAACTTGGCTCTGATACCAATTGTTAGTCTTACAATGGCACTAAGAGGGGGGGTGAATCAGTGTAGACTTTTAATCTTAAATTCACAGCTCTTAAAACTTAAATAATGAAACCTTAAAACCAGATAAAGCAAGTATCACAAGAGAACATCACACAACACAAGATTTAACGAGGTTCACCAATTTGGCTACTCCTCAAGAATGATTGCTTGGACTACCATCCAAATCTAGCCTTTGCAAAGAAACAACTTTACAAACAATTTACTAGCACCCACTGGAAGGAGCACCAACCCCTAATTTATCTACACCAACAGAAAGGAGCACCAACCCCTGATTTACCAGCACCTACTGGAAGGAGCACCAACCCCTGATGCCAAGCACCAACTTGGACTTCAATTCTAAAACTAGAAGATTGATAGTAAGATACCTTTGCTTTTACAAGACCCTGACTGGTCTACTTCACCTTTGCATTCTTTGTGCACTCTGCACTCTCTGTGCAATCACTTCGCACACTCTGCTCCGACACAGTCGAGCTTTACAATCGTCTTCTCTCTTTCGTGCACTCTACGCCTTCTGCTTTCTCTACGCAATCACAGCCGCACTTAAGACAATTCGATACCACTCTTCGCTCACTTTGCACACTTCGCCATCATCACGCCGCTTCTACGCTTTCTGCGCTCTTACGACCACATTTCACACTTCGACACGCATTCGACGATGCATTCATCACTCTACAAAATTCTCCAAATAGCCCTCCTTTTATAACAATATTTTCATGATGAAAAAACCAATCTTAGTCGGCTGTAAACCCTAATCTTAGTCGGCTGTAAACCCTAATCTTCATCGATTGCAAACCCTAATCTTCGTCGGCTTACATCGGTCTTCATCGGCTTCAACTACCCCTGTAACTCTTCTGTTGTTGTTGCCGCGAAAACACAACATGTCGCGATATCGCGACACTTTCACCTTCGTATGCTTTCTCTTAGCTTTGGCCCACGAGAATACAACATGTCGTGATATCGCGACACTTTTTCCTCCGTACGCTTTCTCTTAGCTTTGACCAGCGAAAATACAACATGTCACGATATCGCGACACTATTTTCTCTCTCCTCTTTCTCTTTGCTTTGGCCCACGAAAATACATGTCGCGATATCACGACACTATTTTCTCTCTCCTCTTTCTCTTTGCTTTGGCCCGCGAAAATACAACATGTCACGATATCGCGACACTATTTTCTCTCTCCTCTTTCTCTTTGCTTTGGCCCGCGAAAATACATGTCATGAAATCGTGACACTATTTTCTCTCTCCTCTTTCTCCTTGTATCGGACCGCGAAAATGCTACATGTCACGATATCGTGACACTTTCACCTCCGACACTTCGTCTCTGCTTTTGTCGCGATATCGTGACACTTCTACTTCCGTACTTAGCTTCTTTGCTTTTGTCGCGAAAATGCGACATGTCGCGAAATCATGACACTTTTCTTTCTCTGCCTTCCTGCTTTCTTCAAGTCGCGAAAATGCGACATGTCACGAAATCGTGACACTTTTCCTTCTTTGCCTTCCTGCACTTTTCAAGTCGCGAAAATGCGACATGTCACGAAATCGTGACACTTTTTCTTTCTCTTCCTTCCTGCGCTTTCCGAGTCGCGAAAATGCGACATGTCGCGAAATCACGACACTTTTCTTTCTCTTCCTTCCTACGCTTTCGAGTCGCAAAAATGTGACATGTCGCGATATCGCGACACTTTTTCTCCTTAGCGCTTTCTCTTGCCTTCGGGTCGCGAAAACGCGACATGTCGCGATATCGCGACACTTTTTCTCCTTCGGACTCTCTCTCCTGCAATATGTCGCGAAATCGCGACACTTTTTCGTCCGTACAATCTCTCTTGCAATATGTCACGAAATCGTGACACTTTTTCTTCCGTACAACCTTCCTAGCAATATGTCGCGAAATCGCGACACTTTTTCTTTCGTACGACCTTCTTTGCAATATGTCGCGAAATCGAGACACTTTTTCATCCGTATGACCTTCCTTGCAATATGTCGTGAAATCGCGACACTTTTTTGACCATACAACCTTCCTTGCAATATGTCGCAAAATCGTGACACTTTTTTGTCTTGCCTTTTTCTCTTTCAACATGTCGTGAAATCGTGACACTTTTTCTACTTGTTTTTTTCTCTTTCAAAATGTCGCGAAATCGTGACAGTTTTTCTTGCTTGCACTTTCTCTTCGAACATGTCACGAAATCGTGACAGTTTTTCTTTCTTCTCAACATGTCGCGATATCGCGACATTTTCTTTCTTCTCAACATGTCGCGATATCGCGACAGTTTTTCTTTCTTCTTCTCTCTCTTCCAACATGTCGCGAAATCGTGACAGTTTTTCTTTCTTCTCAACATGTCGCGATATCACGACAGTTTTTCTTTCTTCTTCTCTCTCTTCCAACATGTCACGAAATCGCGATAGTTTTTCTTTCTTCTCAACATGTCACGATATCATGACAGTTTTTCTTTTTTTCTCTCCTCCAACATGTCGCGAAATCACGACAGTTTTTCTTTCTTTTTCTCTCTTCCAACATGTCACGAAATTGCTACAGTTTTTCTTTCTTCTCAACATGTCACGATATCGCGACAATTTTTCTTTCTTCTTCTCTCTCCTCCAACATGTCACGAAATCGTAACAGTTTTTCTTTCTTTTTCTCTCTCTTCCAACATGTCATGAAATCGTGACAATTTTTCTTGCCTACTGAATATGTCGTGATATCGCGACACTTTTCTTACTTGTCTTTTTCTTTGATCTTTTGCAAGTGGTCCACTTCGGTCTTCTTGGAAAATCATTGTACATACTCTGAGTAACCTTTGAACTCCTGTCTTCTGCATCTGACTAGCTTTTGAACTTCCTGTCCACTGCATCAACAGATCGATTTTGACTGTGTTGACAACAATGACAATATTGTTGATGTACCTTGCTCAACAATCTCCCCCTTTGGAATTGTTGGCAACACATGTGCAATTTTCCTGTAATTATTCTCCTCCTTTGACAATAATACCAAAGGGCTGTTGCAGACTCCACTGAGTCTATGCACAACATTATCAGGCACAAATTATTATAGTTAGCAAAAATTACAAACATGAGTAAAAAGATAAACAAATACACAAATGCTCCCCCTGAGAATGTGATCCCGATAGCTAGTCAATTCTTGGGATACGTGACCACTTCACAATCTATTTGTTGGAATAAAAATCCAACTTAACATCACTTTTTGCAACTTTCTCCTACGTACAACACGTTGTCGATGCAATATATTCTACCTCTGCTGTGGATAAGGAAACTGACTCTTGTTTCTTACTGTTCTACGTGACCAATTTGTCTCCAAGATAGAATGCACCTCCACTGGTACTCTTTCTGTCATCTACACATCTTGCCCAATTTGCATCTTTAGGATACCATAACCTATACTCCATAGTACCCTTGTGATAATATAGAAGACTCTGTCTCTATGTTGTACTGACTGGTGGACCTCTTCTTCACTTGAAGAATCCTCACTCAAATCTATCTTCAACTGTGTTGGTCGCTAGATTTCTATCCATTGAGACTCGACCTCGTACTCTATCACCTCCAAAGCTCATTCAATAGGCTTACTAAGAACCTCGCTCAATAGGCTCACACGAAACTCGCTTAACAAGCTCACATAGAACTTGTCCAATGCTGAATAACAGGCTCATAAAAAACCTGTCCAAATCTGCTCCACAAAGCTCACCAAGAACTTGTCCAAATCTTCTCTAGCAATCTCACCAAGAACTTGCCCAAATCTGCTTTAGAAATTTGACCCAGCATTGTCCTTAAATATTTCCCTAAGGCCTTCTCAAATGCTCAATCAATCATGCTCAAGTGATAACTCTCTCTCACACAGCCCTAGTCCAAGTATGTATCAACAAACTCAAATAATTCCAACAATGCTCAACCACAAATATCACATAACAATGATACTCATGTTCTTTTCTAACTCAAGTTCTTTCATAACAAATGGGCTTTAACCACTATGCTTATAACACAAGGTTTAAACACAACTCTCAATTTATAAAACCTTGATGCATTCAACCAACCACTTTCGAAAAAGGAAACCACAAACAGTCATTTTCCCTTCAATGATGTTTCAAAAATCAACCACCATAATGTTGTCACATGAGTCTCCTTGGGATTAGCTTGAAATCATGCTACCATGCATACTTCCTGCACAATATCTAGTCTGGTGGCTATCAAGAATAGTAAGCTTCCAATTCAAAAATGCTGATTTCACATTTGTCAATAAAATTGACAAGTGACTCACACTTGTACCAACCTTTGTCCAACACTGTACCGACACTGCAATTTTACTTCCAACTCTGTGCAAGCATCAAAAACTGTATCACAAAACCAACCAAATCCCTTTTTACATTTTCAACTTGGTCTATGTTTTCTATAGTCACTTTTGGTCACACCTTACTTTCAACTGTTCGAATCAAGAGACAATATTTTGTTAAACACTTCACAGCCAACTATGGTGCACCTTACTCAAATTCATACTTCTGGACCTCGTATAGGTAATATTCACAAAGCAAAGTTGCTCATCTTGATGAGCTAAACATGAATCAATGATCAGACTTTAATATTTTTCACCGCAGCGTCATAATAGATCTAACAATCTTCACGTCAATGTGTAGTTTAAATACATATTGCTTTTATCGAAACACATAGATGTGGCTAGAGCAACATTTTTTCACTAACCAAATTATCTGAACTGCTATAATCCTTAACTTTGCACAGTGGCAGTAAGAACCATCACTAGTACAACAATGACATTTAGCAATACTACCAATAAAGACAACTCTCAATTTAATCACCACCCTTCACGACACTTCCACAAACTAAATGAACTGAGCTTGATGAGTTTGTAACTTGGCCTCATTGATATCATCATCTCCTTCATGAATACTCCTCAGTTTGTCCCACATTTCTTTTATCGTTTTACAACTCATGATCTTTACCAGTTCACTATCTACTAATCCACTCCTAATAGCTTTCTTTGCTTTTGATTCATTCTCAAACAGATTCTTACCAGCAGCATTGATTGGAGGAGTGATGGGTATTGTGTATTCACTGTTTACTGAATCCCAGATGTAGTATCCCAAAGCACAAAGATATACTTTCATTCTGATTCTCCAGATCACGTAATTTGTTCCATCAAACAAAGGTGTTTGGTTTGATGAGAAGTCTTCAACCTTTTCTGGTTCAATTTTCTCTTCCATAGAAACTAAAACTGACTGAGATGCCCTTTTGGAGGAGGATCTATTCTTCTTACCCATTGTGTACCAATCCAAGATCAACCCTGACTGATTTAGCCTTCAAAGGGAACTTGGCTCTTATACCAATTATTAGTCTTACAATGGCACTAAGAGGGGGTGTGAATCAGTGTAGACTTTTAATCATAAATTCATAGCTCTTAAAACTTAAATAATGAAACATTAAAACCAGATAAAGCAAGTATCACAAGATAACATCACACAACACAAGATTTAATGAGGTTCACCAATTTGGCTACTCCTCATGAATGATTGCTTGGACTACCATCCAAATCTAGCCTTTGCAAAGAAACAACTTTACAAATAATTTACCAACACCCATTGGAAGGAGCACCAACCCCTAATTTATTTGCACCAACAGAAAGGAGCACCAACCCCTGATTTACCAGCACCTACTAGAAGGAGCACCAACCCCTGATGCCAAGCACCAACTTGGACTTCAATTCTGAAACTAGAAGATTGATAGTAAGATACCTTCGCTTTTACAAGACCCTGACTGGTCTACTTCACCTTTGCATTCTCTGTGCACTCTGCACTCTCTATGCAATCACTTCGCACACTCTACTTCGACATAGTCGAGCTTTACAATCATCTTCTCTCTTTCATGCACTTTTTTCCTTATGCTTTCTCTGTGCAATCATAGTTGTACTTAAGACAATTTGATACCACTCTTCGCTCACTTTGCGCACTTCACCATCATCATGCCGCTTCTGTGCTTTCTACGCTCTTATAGCCACATTTCACACTTCGACACGCATTCGATGACGCATTCATCACTCAGCAAAATTCTCCAAACAACCCTCCTTTTATAACAGTATTTTCATGATGAAGAAACCAATCTTAGTCGGTTGTAAACCCTAATCTTAGTCGGCTGTAAACCCTAATCTTCATTGGCTGTAAACCCTAATCTTTGTTGGCTTACATCGGTCTTCGTCGGCTTCAACTACCCCTGTAACTCTTCTATTGTTGTTGTCATGAAAACACATGTCACGATATCATGACACTTTCACCTTCGTACACTTTCTCTTAGGTTTAGCCCGCGAGAATACATGTTGCGATATCGTGACACTTTTCCTCCGTACGCTTTCTCTTAGCTTTGACCAGTAAAAATACAACATGTCACGATATCGTGACACTATTTTCTCTCTCCTCTTTCTCTTTGCTTTGGCCCACAAAAATACATGTCACGATATCGCGACACTATTTTCTCTCTCCTCTTTCTCTTTGCTTTGGCCCACAAAAATACATGTCACGATATCGCGACACTATTTTCTCTCTCCTCTTTCTCTTTTCTTTGGCCCACGAAAATACATGTCGCAAAATCACGACACTATTTTCTCTCTCCTATTTCTCCTTGTATCGGACCACAAAAATGCTACATGTCGCAATATCGTGACACTTTCACCTCTGACACTTCGTCTCTGCTTTTGTCATGATATCATGACACTTCTGCTTTCGTACTTAGCTTCTTTGCTTTTGTCGTGAAAATGCGACATGTCGCAAAATCATGACACTTTTCTTTCTCTATCTTCCTACTTTCTTCAAGTCACAAAAATGTGACATGTCATGAAATCGTGACACTTTTCCTTCTTTGCCTTCCTACACTTTTCAAGTCACGAAAATGCAACATGTCACGAAATCGTGACACTTTTTCTTTCTCTTCCTTCCTACGCTTTTCGAGTCACAAAAATGTGACATGTCACGAAATCGTGACACTTTTTCTTTCTCTTCCTTCCTACGCTTTCGAGTCACGAAAATGCGACATGTCACAATATCGCGACACTTTCTCCTTAGCGCTTTCTCTTGCCTTCGGGTCGCGAAACGTGACATGTCACGAAATTGTGACACTTTTTCATCCGTACAATCTCTCTTGCAATATGTCATGAAATCGTGACACTTTTTCATTCGTACAACCTTCCTTGCAATATGTCGCGAAATCGGGACAATTTTTTGTCTGTATGACCTTCCTTGCAATATGTTGCGAAATCACGACACTTTTTCGACTGTACGACCTTCCTTGCAATATGTCACAAAATCACGACACTTTTTCGATCGTACAACCTTCCTTGCAATATGTCACGAAATCGCGACACTTTTTCGTCTTGCATTTTTCTCTTCCAACATGTCGCAAAATCACAACACTTTTTCTACTTGCTTTTTTCTCTTTCAACATGTCGCGAAATCGCGACAGTTTTTCTTGCTTGCGCTTTCTCTTCGAACATGTCGTGAAATTGCGATAGTTTTTCTTTCTTCTCAACATGTCGTGATATCGCGACAGTTTTTCTTTCTTCTTCTCTCTTTTCCAACATGTTGCGATATCGTGATAGTTTTTCTTTCTTCTCAACATGTTGCGATATCGCAACATTTTTTCTTTCTTCTTCTCTCTCTTCCAACATGTCGTGAAATCATGATAGTTTTTATTTCTTCTCAACATGTCGCGATATCGCGATAGTTTTTCTTTCTTCTTCTCTCTCCTCCAACATGTCACAAAATCGTGACAGTTTTTCTTTCTTTTTCTCTCTTCCAACATGTCGCGAAATTGCGACAGTTTTTCTTTCTTCTCAACATATCGCGACAGTTTTTCTTTCTTGTTCTCTCTCCTCCAACATGTCACGAAATTGCGACAGTGTTTCTTTCTTTTTCTCTCTCTTCCAACATGTCGCAAAATCACGATAGTTTTTCTTGCCTACTGAATATGTCACGATATCGTGACACTTTTCTTACTTGTCTTTTTCTTTGATCTTTTGCAAGTGGTCCACTTCGGTCTTCTTGGAAAATCACTGTACATACTCTGAGTAACCTTTGAACTCCTGTCTTCTGCATCTGACTAGCTTTTGAACTTCCTATCCACTACATCAATAGATCGATTCTGACTGTGTTGACAACAATGAAAATATTGTTGTTGTACCTTGCTCAATAGTGGAACTCGTCCTATAACGATAGACCCCCTCTATTTTTGTGGCTTTATCCTTAGAAATAATTAAATCCTATTGGCTTCTTCAATATTAGCAAGTTCGATGTGATCATTCCTATGTGCATCAGAATCATACAGTTGGATAAATGGTCACCCCCTAGTGGTATGTGTGATGAAGCTAGTTCGAGTTTCTAGTCTTGAGTGGCCATAAATTCTCACGTTATCATTGTTCCTTGGACTCTAAGTTGGTTTCCTATTGCATTGGTTTCAAAAAGTTTTATTTTGAGTGGTGGGTTTGGTGGGATCCCAACTAGGTGGATAACTCAACCATGGTGTTGCTCGGGCCCACAACTTTGCACATTGATGTGATGGTCGAAGAGTTTCTTACTCTGCACCAAATGATGCCCTTCATCCAAAAATTCTAAGGCAATGACCCTATTATTTTTGATGACTTCATAGCCTCCTAGGATAGAGGGCAGGTAATCATCAAAGGGCTAAAATTTAGAGTGAGTGTCTACTTGATCACTGAAGTCTCTGAACTCCCCATCGATGGCGATAATGTGCATAGGTACAAGCACACCTTGGTTAGAGAGATAATTGACTTTTGTGATTAAATATATTGACAGAGAGAAGGGTGGTATCATGCGAAAAGGCCTTCCTACACCCTGGAACAAAATCATGGTTTTGATTGTGGAATACATTACGGTGGATGATATCAATACTCCCTTGAGGAGTTTTCATATGGCCTTCCTGAACCATATGCGATCAGTGAAGGACATTAACATAGGGTATTACCTTTACAAGTCCATTGAAATTTCAATTGATAATGTCCATAAAGGGTCATCCACCCATCCCAAAAACCAAGGGCTTCATCTATTGTTGTACTCTTATTTGTGTAGAAGGAAGCAGATAAACCAACCCTCATGGTGATTCACACCCAATAAGTGGGATCTCTGGCTCTTAATGCTAACACGAAGATTGATTCTAATGTTGAGGTCAAGGGTGAGGCATCTCATACCTACACCCCTTTCCCTATGACAAAAGGTCCCTGTTAACGCTCATCTCGTAGGAGCACTTCCAAAAATATCAAGATGGAAGTGGACCTATTATATTCTTCTACTAAGGTAACCCTAATATTAGCAAAGGAAATTAAGTCTAAAGGAGTTTCTAATCACATCCAATCTATGGAGGTTGGTAAAGGCCTAAAGAAGGAGCCTTGGGTTTGCATGGCTGAGATTTTGAGCTCTGCTTCCTTCACTCTCCTCCAAGCCAGGAAGATCATTTTAACCATGAATTATGGCAACACCCAAGGAGATGATCCTAAAACTACTACTGAAGCCTCAAAACAATATAATCCTGAATATTGAGGGCCCTAGGGATTGCCTATTTTCGTCTAGTTTACGTAATTTTTTTTCTAGTTTACGTAATTTTTATATGGTTTACGTATGTTCGTCCAGTTTTATTAGCTTTATTCTCCTTTCTGGTTTTGGCTGGGTCTTTGTTTATCTGATTTATCCACCTGGATTTGTCTTTAAAATTCATTTGTGGCTTATCTATTGCATGGATGACTTCCTTTTGGTTATATTTTTGAGGATGGGTTCCTCTTTTTCTCTAGGTGGGTTTGTCACCTTCTCAATTACTATGATGTAAAAGGTTTACAATCCTTTCAAAATCCTCTTATCTATAAAAAACAGTTATCAAAATAATTTATCCCATATTTCTTTGGAACTATTACAATAAATGCGGAATTGATATCACTTATTATAGTCTTATCAAATACCCAAACTTTACTTATTCTTATCTCTCTAAAAAAAATATTTATAACACTATATACATATCATTCTTCTCACCCACCACTACTCATGTAATATTCCTTCCATGCAAGAGTACTAGGTGTCACACCCTTTATTGAACTATCACTCTCATTGGCCAGATGAGCTAGTTTCAATTCTCTTTTCTATCCATTGAAAAGTAACAAGCTAGTCCCTTCTCTCACGCATTTCTTTTTGAGTGAGAGCTCTTAGCATAAAAGGTGTTGACTATCTCTCTCTTCCATTGGAGAGATAGACTTAACATTTTTGAGCTCATTTTTAACTCATTATAATAATATTTCCTTGTACCTTAATACTCTATCATTAAGAACCATTTATCCTCCTATAAGAATTTAGGTTAACATGGCATGCCAGTTCCATAAACACACCAACCTAAATATTACCATATCCATTCTCATTACTCTACTATAAGTTTTGAATGGTAATTAAAATTCATAAGCACAATGAATCTAACACTCCCAATGTACATACGTTGGCCCACCAAGAGTGTGCTAAGCCAAAGGTTAATACCATAGCCAAATCCATAAGGCCTCATGTCTGATGTATGCGAGTTAGAGATGAAGTAAATATAACCACTTCTCTCAACTATCAGTAAACTCAGCCATCCAGTTTCATGACACGAGATTGGTAAAATAATAACTCAATTTGAATTTTAATTAAATCAATTACACTTTAGGATTCATCATCTAGCTTGAAAATAGCTCGACACAAGTGAAAGAATACAACCCATTTCATTTAAATCCAGTATCAAGTCATAATAATAATCTGTCAACAATATCTTCACTAATGCCAGTGCCTGGGAAATCGTTCACTACTCAAGATACAATATGATCATATTATGGAATGATCTTATTTTTGGCCATCCTATCTGGATAGACGTTCTACTCCAAGGCTTGTAACTCATCCTAGTAGGTCTTCGTATTGGAAAATAATATTGGTCGAACTCCAACTACCTCAACTGCATGATCAGGAGTTCCCTTTTTGGTACCACTGCATCATTTCCAGTCTACTATAATTCATCTACTCCTCCATAGTAGCTTCATTAACCATCGAGAAAGATGCCTTTCGATGGGGATCAGAGATGGCTCCATTTTAATCATTAAGAAAACCATATTTTGACTAGTGGTATAGTTTCAACCACTCCAATCACAATATCTTTCCTCAAAAAGTCTCCATATAATGCATTGCTTCATTTATTAATTCTATCTAATTCCACAACACATTCAAAGCATTGAAGGCATTTTCCTTTAAATATAAAACAACTTCTATCCATTCAACAATACTTAACTCAATCATTCTAATTCCATTCACTAACAGGAATAATCGATAAAGCTTCTAAGAAATTATCTTTGAGCCTTTTTCAATCAAGACATAGAAACTCCTTTATTACCACAGTCAACAAAGGGAAAAATAAACACTCCTTAATATAAATAAAATTGAATTCATACAACTAAGGAGATATCCCAACATATATACACATTCTTTTTTTTTACAGATATATCTAATACACAACAACACACAGTCGCACATAAAAATAAATATCTCACTTAGGTTCTATTTTCAATTTCGGAAGAGATCAATTCTTTCCCTAACTTAATCTTGGAGTCTCCTACTCTTCAAATTTAAAAGGAAACATTCATTCATTCCAAAATGATTCTTTGATTTAGCATATTCAAACTTTCATCCATAAAAAGTTTTCTAATCTTCCTCATTCTACAAGCTTAGTGAGAACTCATAGACATGGTTCCTTCCATTCGTATTGAAGATGACATCACCAACCAAACATCATTCATTAACAACCAAACAATGCCTTACGATGTCTAGCATTTTTTAGTCTCATTTTGAGTTATATATTACACCAAACCAAAGAATATAACAATCCAATCTAAATTATTTCGTTACCAATCATTCATTTCCTAATCAGCAACTATATTTCCAAACAACCAATGGAATATTAACAATTCAAGCCAAGTTGTTTCATTATCAACCGTTCATTCCCTAGTCAGAAACTAAGGTTTCCAATAGTATCATTCTACTATTTTGTTTTGTAATAAAAACTGAGAGAGCACTATATCATAAATAACCAAAAATGTCATTCACATCCACATGACAACATCAACGAAGACAAACAAAAAGGTTCTAAAACTTGGTTTTCCTTCTACAGTTTTCCTTGAGTTTGGCTTCTCTTGAGACGCTCTAGCTATTTTCATACTTGCTCCTTTCACTGTGTCTTTTCAATGATACCCCACCTTTTTGTAAACTTCAACTTGCTTCCATTCCCATGTCCACTACTACCATTTGTGGACTTGTCACCCAACTCCGCTATCCTCCACTTGTCTCCTCCATTAATGAGCACTCTTGGCCAACCATTATCTCTCGATCGACCAATGACCACTCTCAAGCCACATTTAATAAAATTAAAAAAATAGCAGTTCTAATTCCAAGACACATTCTCAACTAAGATTTTTAAATGAGGAACAAAGCTTTCTTTCATAGGATTCTCTTTATTTTAATAGTAACTTTGAGTTATGCAAAGCACACTATTTCTTTTCCTATATAGAACAATAAAGGAAATTTGTTCCTCCTATGATTAAAATAAATCAAAACCTCTTCTATTCTTAACATTCAAGCCATTTATCAACAAGAATGAAATATTTTCTAAAAAGGAAAATGCTTAAAGAACATAGGCATTCATTTTCTTTTGCAGCAAGAAATAAATCAAGTAGAACTCCTACATAGAGAAATGCATGAAAATTTTCAACTAAAACTTGATTTATTTATCCTTATGCAAATTTATGATATGCATCTCCATGAAAAGGGGCATTCTTCCATGTTGCCTCCTCAAATTATCCGACAAATAACCCATCACATCATTTCCCCAAGGTAATATTTTCTCAGTGGTTAATTCTTTCTGCCACCATAAAGGAACCTGTTCCTACAAAAGTGTGTTTTCATTAGCAGTATCATATTCATATATAAAATGTAGGTCCTTACAAAAACCAATCATGGAATTATCCTACATCACTCATCAAGGTTCATATCTCATTTTTTAACAAGGAACAAGTGTTTTTCCTAATAAAATTGAAATAGTCCATCATTTCATCCATAAGCCATAAAGCAAAACATAAATCCATCAACATGAAAAGTCTGCCAAGGGGTGGGTCATGACATCATCCCCCCTTAGGCTTAACATAGTCCTCTGTGTTTTTAAAATAATGCAAACATTAAATAGTATTTATACAATATTTTCAAACAGAAATGGAAAGTGTTTTTGCATATCCACTACTTTTTCCCAAGTAGCATTCCTTTTAGAGTAATGGTCCCACTGAACTTTACACTACTCCAAAGTTCCTTTCCTCATCGATTTAGATCAAAACTCAAGGATTCTTACTGGTTGAACCTCTATAGCCTCTGGGTTCACCATCTACAAATTAGAAAAATCCCACACATGATCTGGATTAGCAACATACTTTTTAAGCAAAGAAATATGAAAGGTGTTGTGAATCTTGGACAAATTGGGTGGTAAGGCAAGTCGATATGCCATAGGACTAATCTTCTCTATGATTTCAAAGGGTTCAAAAAGTGAGGATCTAGCTTTGTGGATTTAATTGCACTCTTTCTTGGCTTTACCCTTAGAAATACTTTGTCACCCACAACAAACTCTTTTGGTGATCTCTTAAGATCGACATAGCTTTTCTATCGATCTACAACTTCTTTTAGCCTCTCTCTAATCACTCTCAACTATTGCTCCATCTCTTTGACCATGTTTGATCCAAGCACAATTCAATATTCTGGATTATCCCAAGACAATGGTGTCCTACACTTTCTACCATACAAAGCTTCGAATGAAGCCATGCCTATGGTCGAATGGTGATCGTTATTGTAGGTAAATTCTACTAGATGCAAGTAATCCTCCCAATAGGTTTTTTGATCCATATGCAAGCATATCTTCTAACACCTGGTTCACTCTTTTAGTTTGCCCATCAATTTTTGGATGATAAGAAGAACTAATATTCAATCTAGTACCAATGGCGTGATGTAAGGATTGCCAAAACTCAGATGTGAATTTTGGGTCCCTATCTGATATGATTACCTCTAGAAAACCATGAAGCCAAAATATTTCTTTGGAAAATCTATTAGCCACAGCCATGACATCATCCTTGGTGTTCTTGGGTATAAAGTGTGCAACCTTGGTTAGTCTATCGACCACTACTAGGATTGCATCATGTTAAAACCTATTTTTAGGCAGTCCTACAATGAAATCCATCGAAATCACTTGCCATTTTTGCATAGGCACATCATGCGGATACAAAAAACTAGCAAGATGTCTGTGTTCTACTTTTACCTTTTGGCACTCGAGGCATTGAGTAATAAATTCAGTTATGTCTCTCTTCATTCCTAGCCAAAAGAAAGTATTTTTCATATTCTCCCTCATTTTTTCTCCTCCTGGATGAGAAAAATATGGAGATCTATGCGCTTCATTCATAATCATCCTTCTCAAATTTCCAATCTCAAGAATTACTACCCTATTATTAAAACATAAGAAACCATCCTTGATGCCAAAGTCCTTGTTTTCATCAGGTTTTCTTTCCATCCTTTCTCGAATTTGGTTGTAGTATGCATCTTGATTTTGCATTTCCTTGACTTGTTCCATCAAGTCGACATGGATGCGAGACAAAATTACTATATGTCTTCTCCTACTCAATGCATCAATGACTTTATTCTCTTTTCCCTTAATATACTCAATGTCAAAATCATATTCTATGAGGAATTCCATCCACCTTCTTTGCCTAGCATTGAGTAAAGGTTGAGTGAATATATATTGTAGACTCTGATGGTCTATCCTTAACTCAAAGGGTCTCCCGACCAGATAATATCACCAAATTTTGAGAGCAAACACTACAACTACCAACTCTAAATCATGGGTTGCATAATTAACTTCATGTCTTTTCATCTTTCTAGATCCATAGGCTATCACTACTTCTTCCTATGAGAGCACTCCTCCCAAACCTTCTAATGATGCATCTATACAAATTAAGAAACTTCCTTGAAGATCATGTACTTTTAATATAGGAGGCGTGGTAAGATTTTGCTTTAGCAAACCAAAGGCTTCCTCACATTTCTCTATCCACTTGAATTCTTTTCCTTTTCTCTGAAGGTTGGTTATTGGTGAGGTGATCTTGGCATAGTCCCTCACATAATGCCTATAGTATCCAGTTAAGCCCATGAAAATTCGAACTTCTATCACATTTGTAGGTGGTGACCAATTCAAAATGGCTTCTATTTTCTTAGGATCCACTACGATCCCTTTAGCCAAAATAATGTGTCCTAAGTATTGCACTTTTGACACATAAAATTCACACTTGGATAGGTTCCCATACAATTGGTTCTTCCTTAATAGTTCTAGCACAATCCAAAGATGCTCATCATGCTCTGCCTTGTTTCTGGAATATATCAAAATATCATCCAAAAATACCAGTACAAATCTATCCAAGTACTTCCTAAAGATGTTATTCATCAAATTCATAAATATCATTGGAGCATTTGTTAAACCAAAAGGTAAGACAACAAACTCATAATGTCCATAATAAGTTTTAAAGGTTGTCTTATGTGTATCCTCCTCACGAATCCTCAATTGGTGGTATCCTGACTTCAAATCAATTTTTGTAAATATTATGGCATCTTTGAGTTGATCAAAGAGATCTTCGATTCTAGGTAGAGGATATCTGTTCTTGATGGTTGCCTTGTTTAACATTCTATAATCTATGCATAATATCAAGGAACCATCCTTCTTCTTTACAAATAGTATTGGTGCACCCCAAGGTGATACACTTGGTTTGATCAATCCTTTCTCTAGTAACCCTTGCAATTGCACCTTCAACTCTTGCATTTCTATGGGATTCATTCTATAAGGAGCTCTATGGATGGGTTCTATTCCAGGTTGAAGCTCAATAGTAAAGTCAAATTCCCATTTAGGGGGTAATCCAGGTAAATATTCTAGAAAAACATCCCTAAAATCCTGAAGAATTGGGTGTTTCTCAAACACCTCCTTCTTCTCTTTATCAATTTCATTTATCTTAACAACATAGACCATTCCTCCTTTCTTTATGGCCTTCTTAAGTTGCATTGTTGATAGGATTTGAGGTTGAAAAGCCCCTTGTAGACTATACATCCTACGTACAACTCCCCTATCATCTGTGTACTCAATCCATCTATCCTAAAATTTGAGTATTGCCTTATGCACTTGCAACCAATCCATTCCTAGGATTATGTCAAAAGCATGTAGAGGCACTACATACAAACATCCTATTGTTATTCCACTAGGTAAGGTGATTTCTACCATAGGGTAACATTGGTTAATGGAGTAGGTTTATCCTGAACCATACTCGACCTTCCACCCATGAGCCAAGATTCTTGGCCTTTCTAAAATATATTTAGCTAAACTAGTGGAAATAAAACTATCTATAGCACCACTATCAATCAATATTTTAACATTCCTACCAAAAATATTACCTTTAATCACTAGTGGCGTGGCTTGACCATCAAGATTTTGGTTTCCTATAGCTGCATAAATCTTGTGTGTGGGCTCTCTAGGTGCAGTTTCTTTGAACATTGGTTCCTTTCCTTTGGAATTCATTTCTGTTCTTCATGGATAATTAGAAGCATAATGTGGTCCTCTACAAAGATAACATCCTTCTTTCGACCTTGGATGTTCTTTTTTCTTTTGTCCTTCTTTTTGTAGATGGAGAATTAGCCTATCCTTGTAATTGTCTATTGTTACCCTTGTTGTTATTTTGGTTCTTCCCCTAGAACATTTTCCTAAAATTCCCTTTCTTCCTATCATTTCCTCGGTCCTATTGAGAGAAGTTCTTGCTTGCCTATTTCTCTTCCCATTTTACAAAACCTACATTGTTTCTCTTTCTTAGTGCCTCTTTACCCTCTTCATCTAATCCTTCATAATCAAAGTAGGGTTTGAGATATGTTTCAGCTTTCCTGGCCAACTCATAGGCCTTCTACAGAGTTCCAGGTTCCCTCATGTCCACTTCTTGTCCTATTCTAGGATCCACTCCTAGAATAAACTTATGGATCTTCATTTTCTCATTATAAGCAGGCACATATTTCATCAGTTTGAAAAATTTTTGGTAGTACTTCTCCACTGTTCTAATTCCCTATCAAAGCTTAGTGAACTCCTCAAACTTCTGGGAATAGAAGTGTTCCATGAGAAATCTATCTTTGAAGGATTTTACAAACTCTTCCTATTTTAGGTCTACTACTACCGCAAGACCCAACTCATCACTATGCACTTCCCACCAATCTAGGCCATCACCTTGCAGATGTAGTGTGGCATAGGATGTTCGAGTGCCTAAGGAAAAGTTCTTCATGTTGCAATATGTTTCTATTTATTTCAACCAAGCCTCAACCTTGTCTCCATCTTCCTCTCCATTAAATTTAGAAGATTTCAAATATTTCATTTCCTTGCCCAACTCGACCTCTAATCGGATCCTAGCCTACTTGTGCCTTGGTAAGGGGTTCATTTTCTTGACTCACTCTAGGGTTACCTACCCATGTTTCTCGACTCAACATGACATCCAACAACTATTTTTGGGTTTCTATCTATTCTCGAAGTAGAGCCATAGTCTCAGTAAGATTCTCATTACTAGGATTCTCCCTTTCATCACTAGGGTTCCCTGAACCCACATCTGGATTCCTATCCTCCATACTAGTTCATCGTGTCTACCTTGTCGATGGGGCAACACTTCCTCTTCTTCTCTTTGGTGGCATTGTCCCTAGCCACACACAAAAAATATAGTAAGAATTCATTAGCAATTAATCCTTCAATTTTCTCTTCTTACTAATAATTATTTACCCTATCATCTCAAGCAATTCAGACTGATTTACTTCTACTAGTTTCTCTATTTATTAGGGTCTAGTATGTTTTCTATCACACACTGTAACTAATTCTTGTGTAGTGAACCTATTCCACTACGAACCATGCTCTGATACCAAATTTCAAACACCCAAAATTTCCTTATTCTTATCTCTCTAATTGTTTTTTTTATAACACCTATATACATATCATTCTTCTCACCCATCACTACTCATGCAAGATTCCTTTCATGCAAGAGTACTAGGTGTCACACCCTTTATTGAACTATCACTCTCATTGGCCAGATGAGCTAGTTTCAATTCTCTTTTCTATCCATCAAAAAGTAACAAGCTAATCCCTTCTCTCACACATTTCTTTTTGAGTGAGAGCTCTTAGCATAAAAGGTGTTGACTATCTCTCTCTTCCATTGGAGAGATAGACTTAACATTTTTGAGCTCATTTTTAACTCATTATAATAATAATATCAATTCCTTGTATCTTAAAACTCTATCATTAAGAACCATTTATCCTCCTATAAGAATTTAGGTTAACATGGCATGCCAGTTCCATAAATGCACCAACCTAAAGATTACCATATCCATTCTCATTACTCTACTATAAGTTTTGAATGGTAATTAAAATTCATAAGCATAGTGAATCTAACACTCCCAACGTACATACATTGGCCCACCAAGAGTGCACTAAGCCAAAGGTTAATACCACAACCAAATCCGTAAGGCTAAATTCTCATGTCTAATGTACATGAGTTAGAGAGGAAGTAAATATAACCACTTCACTCAACTATTAGTAAACTTAGCCATCTAGTTTCATGACATGAGATTGGTAAAATAATAACTCAATTTGAATTTCAATTAAATCAATTACACTTTAGGATTCATCATCCGACTTGAAAACAGCTCAACACAAGTGAAAGAATACAACCCATTTCATTTAAAGCTAGTATCAAGTCATAATAATGATATATCAACAATATCTTCACTAATGCCACTGCACCGTTGGTAAATCATTCACTGCTCAAGATACAATATGATCATATTATGGAATGATCTTATTTTTGGCCATCCTATCTAGATAGATGTTCTACTCCAAGGCTTGTAACTCAGCCCAGTAGGTCTTCGTATTGGAAAATAATCTTGATCGAACTCCAACTACCTCAACTGCATGATCAAGAGTTCCCTTTTTGGTACCACTGCATCATTTCCAGTCTACTAGAAGTCATATTCTCCTCCTCCATAGTAGCTTCATTAACCATCGAGAAGGATACCTTTCAATGGGGATCATAGATGGCTCCATTTTAATCATTAATCAAACCATATTTTTACCAGTGGTATAGTTTCAACCACTCCAATCACAATATCTTTCCTCAAAAAGTCTCCATAGAATGCATTGCTTCATTTATTGATTCTATCTAATCCCATGTCACATTCAAAGCATTGAAGGTGTTTTCCTTTAAATATAAAACAACTTCTATCCATTCAACAATACTTAACTCGATCATTCTAATTCCATTCACTAACAAATAATAACTAATAAAGCTTCTAAGAAATGGTCTTTGAGCCTTTTTCAATCAAGACATAGAAACTCCTTTATTACCACAGATAGTGAAGGGAAAAATAAACACTCCTTAATATAAAGAAAACTGAATTCATACAAATTAAGGAGATATCCCAGATGATATACACATTCTTTTTCTTTTTACAGATATATCTAATACACAACAACACACAGTCGCACATAAAAATAAATATCTCACTCAGGTTCCATTTTCAATTCTGGAAGAGATCAATTCTTTCCCTAACTTAATCTTGGAAAACTGAGTCTCCTACTCTTCAAATTTAAAAGGAAATATTCATTCATTCCAGTATGATTCTTTGATTTAGAATATTCAAACTTTCATCCATAATAGAGTTTCCTAATCTTCCTCATTCTACAAGCTTAGTGATAACTCATAGACATGGTTCCTTACATTCGTATTGAAGACAACATCACCAACCAGACATCATTCATTAACAACCAAACAATGCCTTACGATGTCTAGCATTTTTGAGTCTCATTTTGAGTTATATATTACACCAAACCAAAGAATTTAACAATCCAATCTAAATTGTTTTGTTACCAATCATTCATTTCCTAATCAACAACTATATTTCCAAACAACCAAAGGAATGTTAACAATTCAAACCAAGTTGTTTCATTATCAACCATTCATTCCCTAGTCAGAAACTAAGGTTTCCAATAGTATCATTCTACTATTCTATTCTATAATAAAAACTAAGAGAGCACTATATCATAAATAACCAAAAATTTCATTCACATCCACATGACAACATCAACGAAGACAAACAAAAAGGTTCTAAAACCTAGTTTTCCTTCTATAGTTTCCCTGATTTCAGCTTCTCTTGATATGCTTCAGTTATTTTCATCCTTGATCCTTTCGTTGTGTCTTTCCAATGATCCCCCATGTTTTTTCAAACTTCTCCTACTTGCCTTTGTTCTCTCATCCACTACTGTCATTTGTAAACTTGACATCCAACACTGCGCTATCCTCCACTTGTCTCCCTCATTAATGAGCACTCTTGGCCAACCATTATCTCTCGATCGACCAATGACCACTCTCAAGCCTCATTCAATAAAATTTTAAAAATAATAGTTCTATTCTCAAGACACGTTCTCAACTAAGCTTTTTAAACGAGGAACAAAGCTCTCTTTCATAGGATTCTCTTTCTTTTAATAGTAACTTTGAGTTATGCAAAGCACACTATTTCTTTTCCTATATAGAACAATAAAGGAAATTTGTTCCTCCTATGTTTAAAATAAATCAAAACCTCTTTTATTCTTAACATTCAAAGCCATTTATCAACAAGAATGAAATATTTTCCAAAAAGGAAAATTCTTAAAGAACATAGGCATTCATTTTCTTTTGCAACAAGGAATAAATCAAGTAGAACTCCTACATAGAGAAAAACTATGATGCAAGAAGAGTTTCAACTAAAACTTGATTTATTTATCCTTATGCAAATTTATGATATGCATCTCCATGAAAAGGGGTATTCTTCCATGTTGCCTCCTCAAATTATCCAACAAATAACCCATCACATCATTTTCCCAAGGTAATATTTTCTCGATGGTTAATTCTTTCTACCACCATAAAGAAACTTGTTCCTACAAAAGTGTGTTTTCATTAGCAGTATCATATTCATATATAAAATATAGGTCTTTACAAAAACCAATCATGGAATTATCCTACATCACTCATTAAGATTCATATCTCATTTTTCAATAAGGAACAAGTATTTTGCCTAATAAAACTGAAATAGTCCATCATTTCATCCATAAGCCATAAAGCAAAACATAAATCCATCAACATGAAAAGTCTGCCAAGGGGTGGGCCATGACAAGTCTTCTTTTTCATAGTCCATTCAACCATAATCAATATTTTTTTTAAATAAGTTTACATAGATTTTAATGAGGGGCCTTGGTCCTCTCATACTGATAGGGATTTGAACCTTGGACCTCTCAAAGAGAGGTCAAAGCCCTTACCACTATAGTAATCTTGCAACTTAACCATAATTAATATATTGCTCTTCAACAAAGCCCTAATTTTTTAAAAGAAAATAATAGAAAATCCATTGGGTCCAAGTGACTTATAAGCATGGAAAGAGAAAATTACCTCATGTTTCTCTTCCATAAAGGTCTTATTTATTAAATATTTATTCTATATTTGTGTAATAATTAATGAAATATTTTTTAAAAGCTTACCCTTATCACCCTTATATTGTTTAAAATGTAATAGAATATCTTTGAAATAATGAATTTATTTATTCCCTATATATTCTTCTTCCTTAATACTTACTCCATCTAGATTTAAAATATTTTTTATTTTATAAGAAAACAAATTTATTTTGATAAAAGAATAAAAATATTGATATTTGCATCCACTTTCTCAAACCCTCTCTATTAGGCTAGATTGTTTGGTCCAATATGATTGTTCCTCTTATCATACATTATGACAATTAGAAAGAAATTTTTTTGTACATAAGTATTTTGTTGCATTCCTTTGATTTTTCTCTCTTGTAAATTTTTGAGCTTCAGTTTAATTCTTAAATATGTTACCAAAATATTTGACATTCCAAGTCTTCATTTTATCCTTTAGCTATTTTATCTTTTGAAAAAAATCATACATACATAATCCTTCAAATATTTGTTATCCCACTATAACATGACCATTTGTAGAAATCAGGACCTTGAGCCACATAAATTTTAATTGAAATGGCTTTGGATGACTACTATTGAGCAGATCACATCTTAAGAGAATGGATATGTGATATGAACTACTCTTAATAAACTTTTTTAAGAGATTATATACTTTTTTTGCAACCATGTATTACATAGAAAAACCTATCAATTTTTTCAACCACATGAGATTTCACAATATTCTTGTTATCCCATGCATATTGATAGCTTGAAGGAATGACATCTCAAATGCCATTTGAATTGATAAAGTAAAATTCTCCATTGGTTTAGATCATTCAATAGTTTCACCTTATTCTTTTTAAGGAAAAAAGGTTTTATAACCCCAAGAATCTATAGAGCATGATTATGAATCATTATTGAATTTGAAATAAATAAACCAAAATCCTTCCAACATCTATAAAAATGAGTAACTATAGTTAGAGTATATATATTTATGACTCCAAATTTGATTGTTTATTCTTTTCTATAATTACGACTAGAAACCCAATTACTATTAGCTTTTGAGGATATATGCAATGGGAGAGATCTATCACAGGTCCTAATAAGATGCAAAAAATATGAAAGAATGGAATTATGCAATATGACTAAAATATACTATAAATAGAAAGTGGTAAAAATACAATGCAGTATGGAGGTGATGGTCACTCCATTGATATAAGCTAAAGAACTACATTGTACTCCATCAAGGAGTTCTACCACTATCTACTACTCTCTACTATAATGAACTTGATGAACTTGATGTACTTGATCTATCACTATGAGGCCCTTTATATAGGAAGATAGATTCCTTGGCCAACACTCTACCTAGTTGTACAAGGGGACACCTTGCACATTGACACTTGTGCATTTATTACATTGCTTGAAGTAACTAGCTAACTTCCCCCTAAAGTAATCTCCTACTCTAACTATGTACCAAAGGTGGTACATTTACATGACCCAAATGATGTAATATACTCTAACACCCCTCTGTATTACATTATTTGGGTATTTGAAGACTTCAATATTCAATATGGATCTTCTTCTATTGGGTATTGGAACTTGTATCCTCCTTCATTGCTTATTGTAACTTGATCAAGCAAGTAGTTAGTGTCTTCATATGATGCAAAGAGAGTTGTAGCTGAGGGTTCTTCTATCTTTTGAAAATGCTTGTCTAGTTTAGTATTTATGGTTTCTTTGCTATTCATGTCTTCTTTGCTATGATCTCTTCTAGCATGTCTTTTCTTCCTTTTCCTCCTTCTTCTCCTGTGATTCTACATTGATACTAGTGGAATTTTTGCTTCATGAGGAGTTAGTCTATCATCGCAATAATATTGATTTGTATTGCTAGCTTGCTTCATGTGTTGAGTGAGTACAAACACAATTAATGATAGGTAAATCATCAAACACTCCTCTGATGTGAATATAACTATCTTTTGTGAATTCCACCATGCCTTGAAGAGGTTTTCATGAAGATAACCAATTAATGCTTCAAAGCTACCCTCTTTTGCTTCTTTAATAAATAAGGAGAATCTCTCCTTATCATTAGTTGATAGATTCTCATACCCTTCAAGGGTATCTATCAGGTTTTGAGAATACAATTCCATTTCATGAAATAATTCTTCATTAATAAAGGCATTTCTTAATATTTCATCCATATTCCTTCTTGATAGGTTTTGAGATAGTGTTTATTGCTATTCCTTAGGGTTGTAGAAATGGATTTGATAGAACCTTTGTAGTAGTCTACCTTATGTCTCCCTAGTAGATGAAGTGTAGTATTCTTTTTGTTTCCTTAATATCTGTAGAATACTATATCTTTCTCAAGTAAATTGAGTAAATGATCCAATTTGATAAACCTATCCAAGGCTTAGATTTTGTAGAGTCCTTATATCTCCCTAGTTAAGAGATGTGAATTAATTTGATAAAACCTTTATAGAATTTAGGTTTTGTAGAAACCTTATGACTCCCAAATGGATTGAGTATTTGATAAACTTTGATAAATTCTATTATTATCAAGTTTTGTAGAATGCCTTATGTCTCCCTAGTGATTTTGGATATGCTATATGAGTGATAAAGTGCTTTTGGGAATAGTAGTTCAATTTTGGGTTGATTTTGTAAAGTTTTGTAAATAGCAAAAATCAACTTCTATTACTCCTTATTTCTCCTATTGAACTAAGCACTTGTTAATTTGATGAAGTTCTAATGGTTGGATTTATTTTATCCCTTTAATGTGATTTTGAGACAAGTATACCAATTAATTCCAACCCTTGATATTCCTTGATGAACTTCCTTTTATAGCCTTTTAATGTTTCTAAATTCCAATAATCTAATTTTGGTGTAGTATTCCTTATAACTCCCTAATTTGGAATATTAGAAAACAATAATATTTGCAATAATAGAAATTTAATTTTTCCAAGTAGAAATCCTTATTTCTCCTATGTTTTAAATTGCAAATATTAAGTTATTTTTGGTGTATAATTCTCCTTTAATTTTTCTTCCAAATGTGGTTGATTTCCCTATAGTTTCAACCTTATATTATACCCTTATAACTCCTTTTGATGAAAGTAAATTAAAATAAGGTAAATTCTTACCTTTATAATGCTACAAACCTTAAGTAATTGTTGTTGAATTCAGATGTGGATGACTGCAATATTTAATGCTTCTCTTGGGTGCTATGACCAATGGTAGGCTTAGATTCTCCCTTGACTTCAATCCTTGAATGGTGGTACCTCAAATATGGCTTCTTTGACCTACTTTGAATGTCTTGACCAAGAGCTTTAAATGCTCTTCTCTTTTCTTATATGCTGCAACTCCTTGCTGCTCTGAATGCACTTCCCTCCTTGGTTTTAGGCACCTTAAATAGGAAGGAGTTCCTTTTTGTGAGGGACAAGTGTCATAGGAATTTTATTCAATGCTTGGAGGATGTAGATTCCTTTTGACACTTGTAATATTTGTTGTTGGATGGAGGATGAATGTTAGAGACTTTCTTGAGTGCTTATATGACTTGGTTACACGTGTCACCTCCTTTCTAATACAAGCAATGCTTCTTGTGTAATGCTTCCTTTGATTATTCCCTTCAGGCATGCAATATTTGAGCGTTATTTTGAGCGCTCATATGGAAGATGTTAGGGTTTCTTCAATGGTGACAAGTGGCACCCTTTCTCTTTTGCATGTACCTTCCTCTTGATTCCTCTTCAATGTATTCTTGCAAGCTTCCTCAACGTATTATTTCCAACTCTTTCTTTGTTGTGTTTTCTCCTCAATGCTTTGATGGTGCTTGGTATGTGAGTTGGTTCTAGCTAGGATAATGAGCAATACTTTGATGGCTTTGAGCTAGGATTATGAGCAATGCTTTAGTGGAGGTTTTGTGACACTCCAATGGTGATTTTGAATGCTCCTTGTGGACGTACGTCTAGCTCTTGGGTATTGCTTTATTTATACTTTGATTTTCTCCTACTTTCAAGTTGTTGTATTTCTACCTTTGTGGATGATAGCTTCTCCTTGTGCTATGTTATGTATGCTTTGCAGGTTGCTTATTGTGGTTATCCAAACCATGGATGATGTGAGCTCCTTGAAGGCTCTTTTGACCTTGCTTGGATGATGCTTCTCTACGACCGCTTTGAGATGTTCCTTGCTTGTGAAGAATGTGTCTTTATGACACTTAGACCTTGTCCTTTTTCCTATGTAGGATAGAATATTATGGTGCAAGATAATGTAAATAAACTTTGTAATAGAATACCTTATTTTTGCACCTCCTTTTGCAAGATTTTTTTGCTAGTTTTAATGGTGACTTTCTTGTAGGCAAGGGCTGATTTGATGTTGTCTCCTTTTCTAGACAACTCTCTCCTTTTTCTTGGTTAATCTGGTAATAAATCCAAGCTAATAACCACGTAGATAGAAGCTTTTGTAGAAGTAATTTTTGCAGTAATTTTTACCTTTAAAGAACCCATAGTGCACCTCAAATCTGAGACTCACCAAGTCTCGATTTGTAGCTTCCTTCACTGATTTTAATGGTGGCTTTTCTTCTCCACTCCTTGGAGGAATTTGATCTATTTTTTGTGGCTTCTCTAAGCCATAATATGTTGCAGGTTTTGTGCATTAAATAGTGTCTCTAGACACTTTGATAATATGTTGGTTTTTGTGCCTTTGATCTTAACAATCAAAAAATACAAACTAACCCTTTTTTAGAGTAACTAGTTAAAGATCAACTAGTATAGTGCAAATGGATTAATAATACCTTAATGCACTTTTAATAATATCACCTTATTACTCCTATAAATAAACTCTCAAAGTAGTTTCTAATGCACTTAATAATCTCTATAATTCTTAAGAGTAATTATAATGAACCCTTAAAAACAATCTGCAATTTTTCACTACAATCAGTGTTTTAGGATGTAGTCTTCTTGCTTTCTAGATAGATAATAGGTAGATGATATATTTATTTCTTTCAAAATATATCCAACTCCTATTTTAATGTGCAAATATATCTTAAAAAGAACTATCTTTTGCACCTTCTTGAAGATTGTAATATGAGCCCTTCTTTTTGCAACTTTAATCCAAATATGGTGCTTAATGATACTTGATAATGAACCCTAATTTAAAGTTCAACTAATTGCACCCAAGTTGCTTACCTTTAATGGCTTCTGTAGATGATGTAGATCTTGGTGTTTAGATTCACCAAGTTGTTGCCTTGAGATGAATGAATTCCATAGCTTCTTGTTGGCTATCCAAAATAGCTTCTTGCTTCACCAAACTATGGTCTCGAACCTTCTATCTTGAGCCTAGGGTTTGGTGGCTTGATCCTTCAAGTGATCTTCTATTTTTTGTAGTAGATTCAAAAACTCCTATCTTCGAAATGTGCCTTCTTGCTATGAAAGGCAATCTCCAAATCTCTTGGATTTGGTAGGCTTCTTCTGTCTGAATCCTCCTTCAATCTTCTTCTTGACTTCAAACAAGATCTTCTTCTCAAGATTCTGAATGTCTTGAGGTCTTCATTGGATTCTTCTTCAGGATTTGGCACTCTTTGCCAAATTCTTCTCCTCTTGGGCTTGTTTTCGGATGGTGACAATTATCCCAAGTTCTTCACTATCAGGAGCTTCTCCTTGGTAGTGGATTTCTCTAATGAGTTCTTCTAGGAACTCTTTTGATGATGCTTCTACGAGCTCTGCAACAAGGCTCTCCAAGCCTTCTTCTTTTTCCTCCTTGAGACCTCTCCAAGGTCTTCAATCTTGCAACTTCTATGGTCTTCCAAATGAGACCTTTCCTTCAACCTTCTACTTGTGGAAGTGTTGGTAATGAGATCTTCTTCTTGGATCTCTAAAATTTGTTGCTTCTCTGATCAGGAATAAGACTTTTCTAGTCCCTCTTTATCTCTTCCATGATTGGAAGTTTTCCAATGAGATCTTCTATGGATCTCTTTAGCTTCTTCAGAAAGAAGTCTTTAATCAGTAAAGGAGATCACCAATCTCCTATTTCATGGACTCTTCTCTAGAGTCTTCTTCTAGATCAAGAACTCTTCTCTAGATTTTCTTTTAGGAACTCTTCTCTGGAGTCTTCTTCTAGATCAAGAACTCTTCTTTGGAGTCTTCTTCTGGATTAAGAACTCTTCTCTAGATTTTTCTTTAGAATTAAGGCTTTTGTGGCCCTTTCTTCTAGATCAAGGCTTCTATGGCATTTTTCTTCTGGATCAAGGCTTTTGTGGCCTTTTCTTCTGGTACAAGGCTTCTATGGCCTTTTCTTTAGGTGCAAGGCTTCTATGGCCTTTTCTTCTACAATGTGAAGTTTTTCAATCTAGCAATGGAGATCTCCAATCTCCAAACTTCACCATAACTCTTCTCCTCGAGTCTCTGCTTTTTTAAAAAATGTGTATTTTCTACAACAAAGAAACTTTAAATAAAAAATCTAGATCCTTACAATAGTCTTCACTAGTTGATTCATCAAACTAGTGGAATGAATGTTGAGTCCTAGTCTTCACGAGTTTTCCTGCAACTCTGTGGAAAGACTCTAGCCAAATGTAATCTCAAAATTTTTGTAACTAAGATTTGTTTCAGTCCTCACCTGTGACTCTCCCTAATCCTATCTGGATGCACCGTGGCTCTGATACCATTGTTAGATTTTGAGGATATATGTAGTGGGAGAGATCTATCATAGGTCCTAATAAGATGCAAAAAATATGAAAGAATAGAATTCTACAATATGACTAAAATATACTATAAATAGAAAGTGGTAAAAATACAATGCAGTATGGAGGTGATGGTCACTCCATTGATATAAGCTAAAGAACTACATTGTACTCCATCAAGGAGTTCTACCACTATCTACTACTCTCTACTATAATGAACTTGATGAACTTGATCTATTTGATCTCTCACTATGAGGCCCTTTATATAGGAAGATAGATTCCTTGGCCAACACTCTACCTAGTTGTACAAGGGGACACCTTGCACATTACAACTTGCACATTGACACTTGTGCATTTATTACATTGCTTGAAGTAACTAGCTAACTTCCCCCTAAAGTAATCTCCTACTCTAACTATGTACCAAAGGTGGTACATTTACATCCTCCATCACTCTTCGGTCTGGAGGCTCTGTTCTTCATGTAGACACAAAAATCCAGCCACTTGTAAGTCATCTATACCTTCCTGTCAGCCACGTGTCAGTCATCCATCCTTCCCGCCATTATTTGGCCCAAATCCACACTTTCCCACCATTATTTGGCCCAATTTCACCTTTCCTGCCATTTTTCATCCCCAAATTTATTTAAATTAATATTTATATATATTTTAATATTTTAATATATATATATAAATATAGTTTAAGTGATTTAATCTGAGTCGTCCATCCTTCATTTAATCTCATCCGTCCATCCATCTTAATCCGTTTCACAACCTAGATTTATTCTCTACCCTTGGATCCACTTTAATCTTAGCCACACGTTCAAAGTGTCGTTAAAACCCTAAAGTGTGCCCTAAGAGTAGATTATAAATTGAGTCACCTTGATGGCTCAAACCCTATCTCTTTGGCTAAACCTACTTATCTTCCCTATCTAAGTTTGGAGTTTGCTATTGTTGTTAATCCTAAGTCTTCTGAGTCTTCTGTGGCCCTAAGTTTGAACTAAACCCTTTTGTCGCATCCATCGCTGTCCCTTTTCGCCGCATCCATCGCCGCATCCGTCGCCAACTTCGCCGCCATACCTTCTACAGCACTCTCTGTTGCAGAATCCCCCATCCTTGTCGCCAGCGCTATCGGGCGTTTACCCGCAGCCGCAGACACAGACCGACGTCTGCAACCCCGATCCAGAAGCACGCGGGCGCTCAGCGGATTCCTCGAGATCGCACCAGGGTGCCTTCTGCAGCCGATCTGACAGTCACATCACTTCCAGGTGCTGCCTGGTCTCGTCGCGTTAACAGGAAAATGTATAGATTCTTCTAAAGCAAGTAATCTTTCTTTATGTATTAATCTACTGTTAAATTTTGCATTCCGTTTTATTTCATTTCATAAATCTAGGGTTTTAGACTGTTTCTGAGGGCTCACACAGTGGAGCCCTCTTATTAGTTTCTAACTCTTTGGTAATTTTAATGTGTGCAGGACTCTAATGGTAGATCTAATTTGTTGATAACAGCTGCTTAAGCTGGAGTGGTCCAAGCCAAAGGATACAACGAAGCCCACTCATTTTGTTGAGGTTAAGGATACATCTTCGGAGACACCACCACATTGTGCCAGCTAGGGTTTCGGAGAACCCTAGCACAAATTGTAACTTTGTATCACGAAAAGGGTTACAGGCCCTGTTGTACTTAAAAGGAGTTTCTAAACTCCATTGATTAATAAAAATCATTCATTTTGTACAACTATTCCGCATTCCTTTATTGTGATTTCTTTATTTCTGTTTAGCATTGTATCTTTAATCTACACTTCATAAGCAAGTCATTAACTACAAAAATAGATCGGCCTTTTGCCCCCGATGCAGTTCCTAGGGGCATCTTCAGTCAAATTGTCCTCTTCAAAAGCCAGGGATGAAGGGTGGGGCTTCTGGAAACCCCCCAGAGCAAGAAGGAAAACAACCGAAACACCCTGTAGCGACAGTGCCTGAGTCTCCAGATCCTTCTGGGGTTCTCCCCGAGTTGGATGCCATTCTATGTAATGCAAGTTCCCAACCAGAACCTCAAGTGGAAAAGGATCAGTCTCCTTCCCGTATGTCTGCTCAGGCTGATTCCCCTATTTTTCAAAACTAGAAACCTCCTGAGTCCTTGTTGGAAGAGTATCTGCTGGGCAAGAGGGATGAACAACATGGCAACATTAGTCCGCGAAACACTAGAAGTCAAAATCAAGGGGTGGATTTCAGCTGTGAAAGAAAATAGGGGCTACCTCCTAACAAAGAAAGAAGGGATAAGGAAACGGTAGCAGACATTGCAAATGGATCCCAGCGGTTGCTTTTTCAAGAATATTTCGACTCCCTGGTGGGTGATTCGCCTGTCCCAAAACCTCCCATACAGTAGGGAAAGGGAGACAAGAAAGTCTTTAAAGTGTCCAGATGAAAATCCTCTCATGGAATATGAGAGGTCTTAACAGAGCGACCAAATGTAGGGTGGTGGCCGATCTCCGAAAGAAGTCTAACCCATCCATCCTCATTTTGCAAGAGACTAAGTTTGATGCCTCTGCCTCTGTCAAGGTTGCCAAGGCCATTTGGGCCAAGGCCAAATTCCTTTCCAGCCCTGCAATAGGTTCTGCAGGCAGTCTCATGGTGCTATGGGACTCTGACAAGGTCGAGGATAGTCTTCTATCGGCTTCCAGCAGGACTATCAATTTCCTGTTTCACTCCAAGGTTGATAATTTTTCATGGATTTTGACCAATTTTTATGCCTCGAACTCTGCTTCAGAGCAAACTGAGTTGTGGAAAACCATCTCTCTGATGAGGAAAAGTTTTAGTGACTTCCCATGGGTTGTGGGAGGGGATTTCAATTGCCCTCTTCATCCCTTTGAAAAGAAGGGAGGCGCTGAGCTGGCCAGCCATAGCATGGAGGATTTTAGAGATTTTGTTTCGTCCAATAATCTGCTAGACATCAAACTTAAGGGGGCGTCCTTCACCTGGAGCAACAGGAGGATTGGGAGCAATCTCATCCAGGTCAAGCTCGATCGGTTCCTCATTTCCCATGAAGCTATTCCCTTCCTCGACGTTGCAACTCTCTCAGCTTTGCCAAGAATCGGGTCGGACCATAATCCCATTCTGTTGGAGGCCACTGGCGGGCCTAGGTTTAAGATCCCTTTCAGATTTGAGTCCATGTGGATTTCCCACAAGTATTTCAAATAGTTGGTTTTGAAATGGTGGCAGATGACGGTGGTTGGTTCAACGTCCAAAATATTGGCCCTAAAACTTAAGATGATTAAAAAGAACTTAAAGGCGTGGAATAAGGAGTTTTTTGGCAACATTTTTGAGTCTAAAAGGTCCATCTCTGAGTGCTTGAAGAGTTTAGAGGAAAATATGGAGGTCGAAGGGTATTTTGAAGGCTTCAGAGAGGAGGAACAGAGCCTCCTGGTGGACTATAATTTCATTCTTGCTTGTGAGAAAACATTTTGGCATCAGAAGTCCAGGGATCTCTGGCTGAAGAGCGGTGATTCAAATTCAAATTTTTTCCACACGTATACCATGAGACACAGGGGAGCCAACAAGATCAGACAGGTGCTGTGTAAGGATGGGCACACTACCAGGGATATTGAGGAAATTTGAAGCGAAGCAGTCGATTTCTTCTAGGATTTGTTGGGTGCTCCTCCTGATAGCGTCCTCCAAGTTCAAAAATCCTTGCTTGCTAATTTTCCTACCAAAGTCCCCCATGAGGCAAGTATTAAACTCCTAGAACCTTTTTCCCATTTCGAGATTAAGGATGCTCTTTTTTCCATGCAACCAGATAAGGCCCCCGGGCCTGATGGGTTCCCCCCCTGATTCTTTCAAGTTATGTGGGATGTTGTGGGGCCTGATGTCTGTGAGGCTATCTTAGAAATCCAAGCATCAATATCCATCCATCCGAAGCTCAAATATACCTTCCTAGCTCTCATTCCTAAGTCGCCCGCCTGCAAAATTTTTTTGACTATCATCCCATAAGCCTCTGCAATGTTTTCTACAAGATTCTTACCAAGACCATTGCCAATCGTCTGAGATCCCTCCTCCCCTCTTTGGTAGGTTCAGCTCAAGGGAGCACCGTTAAGGGTAGAAACATCCTTGACGACGTCATTACTATTCATGAAACCCTCCATACTGCCCAATGTTCCAAGAATGTTGCGCTTTTCCTTAAACTAGACATGAATAAAGCTTTTGATAGAGTGGACAGGAGGTTCCTCTATGCTATCCTTTGCAATTTGGGCTTCCATCATCACTGGATTAACCTTGTGAACAGTTGCATTTCCACTTTGTCCTTTTCTGTGTTGATCAACGGGTCCCCCACTGGATTCTTCCAGAGTTCTTGTGGCCTCAGACAAGGTGATCCACTGTCTCCTATTTTATTCATTCTTTTGGCAGAGGTCCTTAGCTGGTCTTTGAATGAAGCCCTCCGCCAAAGCAAGATTTTTGGCATTCTGCCTACTTCCAGAGTTGATCCTGTCACTCACCAACAGTTTGTGGATGACACGCTCATATCCACTAGAGCGTCTCTCACTCAGGTCAAATCTATCAAGCGCATTCTATCCTGGTATGAGAAGGCTTCTAGCCAAAAAGTTAATTATCTGAAGAGCAAAATTTATTTTGTTAATACCCCTCTACGTAGGCAAATTCGCATTTCCAGAATCCTCGAATGCACTATTGGTTCCCTGCCTGCAACTAAGAAACTCAGCACTTGGAGCAAATCATAACTTGCCTGGCTTGAGGGTTGCCGCTAGTTTGCAATGGGCGAGGCGACGGGAACATCTGGAATTCGATTTTGGAACGGCTTCATAAGAAACTCAGCACTTGGAAAGGCAAATTGCTATCTCAATATGGGAAGGCAACCCTCATCAAATCCTGTATTCAAGGAATTCCCACCTATTTCATGTCTTTTTTCATGCTTCCTGTGTTTATCCATTCCAAAATCGAGCAGATTCAAAGGAATTTTCTCTGGTCCGGCAGCGAAGAAAAATCTAGAATTCCTCTGGTGGCGTGGGATAAGGTTTGCCTTCGAAAGGACCAAGGGGGCATGGGATTGAGAAGATCCAAGCTCATGAACACTACCTTAATTGCCAAACATGCTTGGAGAATTCTTATTAATGCACCGACAAAATGGGTCAATATAGTTAAAAGAAAGTATCTTGGGAAAAATTCTCTCCTGGAAGCTGAGTCTCCTCATGAAGCTTTAGCTTTCTGGAAGACGGTGCTTTAGGGTCGTTTGGTGATTAACAGGGGTGCTCATTGGATCTTGGGGGATGGATCCACGATCCTTTTTTGAAGAGACAGGTGGGCTACAGATGAAGCTCTTGCTATAAATCATAACTTGGCTGGCTTGAGGGCCCAGATTGATCCAAACAGTCATCTCAAGGTTTTGGATTGCATTGATCAGAGTTCCCTTCCCCCTCGGTGGAAACTTTCGACGATGGATGGGTTTGATAATGAGGTGAATTTCTTGTACAGTGTCCTCCAATTGGTGTTAATTTCTTCGATCATAAGAGACGACAGAATTATTTGGAGCAACATGTAGGATGGGCGGTTTTCTGTTAAGTTCGCTTATGTTCTTTTGTCATGTGAGGCTGCTATGGACCCCCGATGGAAAGCAATTTGGAGGAAAGGGATTATTCCTAAGATAAATTACTTTGCTTGGATTGCCTTTTATAACAAAGCCCTTACCATAGACAATCTCCATAAGAGAGGCCTTGCAATTCCCAATAGGTGCTATCTTTGCTTAGTTGGCTGTGAAACATCCGATCACTTATTTTTGCATTGCCCCTTTTTCCATTCGGTCCTAAGCTGCGTGTTGTCTTCCTTCCAAGTACTCTGGTGCTCCCCTCGCTCCCTTAAATATGCCTTCCTCCAATGGCCCAAGCCCTTTAATAATTCTAAGCTTTGATTCCTTTGTGAGGCTGCCTTTCACCATTCCATCTGGAAAATTTGGTTGGAGCGTAATGCTAGAGTCTTCAACAAGATCCCTAGAATGGCTCCCTCTGTTGCCCAGTGGGCCTTATCCTTTGCTGTCAAGAATTCAAAAACTATTCCTAGCTCCCACCCTCACAATACTTGGGAGGCAATTATTTTCAAAAGACTGGACCTTGGCTCCTCTTCCAAAGTTGACTCAGTGAATGGCTGCAAGGAGATCACTTGGACCAAACCTCCTTTGGGGTGGATCAAACTTAATTTTTACGGGGCTGCTAAAGGCAACCCAGGACTCGTTGGTTCTGGGGGGCTTGTCACGGACCATAATGGGAAGCTGATCTTGGCCTACTGTGAAAATCTGGGCCCTTAGACTAATCATTTTGCCGAAGCCCATGGTGTGTTGAAAGGGTTGCAGGTCATATCGAATGATCCTAGGCCTTTAATTATTGAAGGCGATTCTCTAAACATTATCAACTACCTTCGTGGCTCCAAAGACCCATCATGGCGGGTCCTAAATATCATCCTTGAGGCTAGGATGCTCCTCTCTCAGCGTGCCAGGTGGGAGGCGGGGCACATCTACAGAGAAGGTAACCGGGTGACGGATCACTTGGCCAACAAAGGACTGATGACCATGTGCCCGGTTGTTTGGTGTTCTCGTTTCCCAACCGAGGTGGACAGTTTGGCCAAGGCAGATATTCCCTCATGATGAAGAATTTGTATCATAGGTCTTCTCCCAAAGTTTGTTGATATATTGTCTTCAACTATTATTTTGTTTTAATGTATTTCAAGATCAAGATTTCCAGGACTGTCTACGTCTTCTGGGGCCCTCGGGCATTTTGTATTTCCTCGTATTTTTTACGAACTGCTCTATTTACCCAACCATCAGGCATGAAATATCTTTTAGAAAGGCTGATTTTGTACATAAGGTTTTGGGATCCTTTATAAAAACCCACAATTAATCTATTATTATAATTACCAAAAAAAAAAAAAGGTGGTACATTTACATGACCCAAATGATATAATATACTCTTTAACAATTACTTCATGCTTCTAGCAATTATCCATCTCATTTACACTTGTCTTATACTATTGTAATAGCTCTTGAATATCCTATAATATAAATGTTTAGACAATCTCCCATCTCCAAAGTCTTTTTGAATGTACCCTTACATTCCTTGCTACTTATTTTTATTTTTTGTACTAAATTATACTCAAAATTATAGTAACCTATTAATTTCCTAATTAATAATTTTTTAAGGGTCTCATTCATACCTCTAATATTCCAAGACACCATATTCATGATCACTTTTATTCTTATTTTTGTTTTAGCCCTAGTTCTTCTTAACACTTATGATATTTATTTATAGTTTTTCAAATCTATCCCTCTAAGTTTCTTCTTTTTGTTCTTACTTTGTGAGTCTTTCTCTTCTTTTTTCACTTCCACCAACACTTACTTTTTAATTGGTTATATGGGATTGAAATGGATCCCACCATATTAGATCATAACCACATAGTGGTATTACAATAGTTTGGCTTGCTTGCCAAGATTTAAACTTAGGTCTCCTCCTTGAAAATTAAAGAATATAACTCATTGAGCTAATGCCATTTTATATTTCCACCAACACTTACATTGTCATAAATATGTTTTGTTTTTCTAGGTTATTCGTAATGTGACTTGTTAACTATAGGTTTATGCTTCCCTAGAGAACTTGAAGTGCAAGGAATAGCCTTAAAATTTTTTTATTCTTTATGCATAGAAATTCTCAAGTGTAAGGGCCATCATCTATAGTACTTACTTATTATGTAGTCCTAAAAATACTATATTAAAATGGATATCCTTCATATTTTGTTTTTATTATGCTAGTCTTAACACTTTAAAGTGAAAAGGATATACTCTATGGTGCTTGTATTTTATTTTATTTTTAAGGATATGATTTTCTACTAATTAATAAAAATAAAAATGATTTGCTTGGATTAATATTGACTTTCACCTTCTTTGTTTAAAGATATACCTTCACATCTTTCTTTACACATTTAAATCCTTCTAAACTTCCACATTATAATTCACCATCCCTTGCATCCTTTTTAATTTTTTCTAATGGTTTGCCTAACAAAAATATAAAGGTCTTTATCATTTGATTAGTAAATGGGTTTTATTTACCACTCTTATAAGTGTGAAAAATCTTTGATCTAGGTCATCTTCCATGACAATATGACCTCCTTTCTTTACCTTGAAGTTTGTCTTATGACCAAAAATTTCCATCTCTTTCTTGATCTTTTTTACTTTGTGATCTCATCATATGTGTAGTCTCACAATATTTGTGATATAACAATGCAATGTTTTCATAATTTTCTTGTTGATATCATTATATTTATTTAGACATATATTAATGGATTTTAGAAAATATTTTGAAATATCCATGGTGACACATATTCAAGTATACATAAATTTTTTTTGCTCCTTATTAGTTGGTGCCTATAACTATGTGAAAAATCCAAAAAAAAATAATGCTTTGTTGGTGCTACAAACAATGCTATATTATGAAATGTAAAAGTGGGGGATCTATTGCTTCCTCCCTCAAGGTCCTTTCTAAATTACGGAGAGTTAATAAAAGAGCTCGAGGGAGACAATAAACCACCCTCATAAATTATGCTTTGGCTATGTATAGAAAGAGTGATATGTCAGTCTATCTAAAATAGGATCGTGTCCATATTATCAGCAAGAGATATGGGTCCATTGGTCTACCACTTTCTAATGGAATTGAATACCCCTCAGCTATATCCATGGCTACACTGTTTATGAATCCAACAAAGCTTTTGTATTATTTATCTTTGATAGTCAATGATATTGAGTGCAAGGGACTTCTTAAAGGGTGTTTGATGAGAGTGTAGGGATATAAATCCATTCTCATAGTCATAATAGGAGGAATGAACATCACAATCACTCTATTTAGATGGGTCCACTTCTAGAAAATATTCTTACCCTTCAAAATCTAACTAAGATATTATTTACATTACATATGATGTTTCAAAAGGTTCCCATGGTGGAGGATTAATATGAGAAAGGAAATACTTTCATGTCATTACAACCTTCTCTCTTCCTTTTCCTCATATGATACTTTTTCTAGCATCTCATTCATCAATCACATGTCTACCACCCACTCATATTTTCCATTTTTAAAAGATCACAAATGAAAATTTTATATTCATTGTAGGGGGCTACTAAAATGCTTCTCTTATCTAAGATGTACCAACACCTTTATTATCCAACATGTGGAATGAATGATCCTTCCTAGTATCATTTTATTATCATGTACCTTAAGAACCTCTTAGTATCTAAATCATTCTATTACATTTTAAAGATAAATTAAGACTCTTAATTTGAATATAATAACCATAATAAATGGTAAAATTTTCTAAAATTGTGTGATATAAAGGAAGGGATATGTATAACACACCAAGAGGACATAATTTATTTTGTGAATAATAGTAACTCTAAGTATACTAATAGATTGAATGATGTTTTTAGCATTTGTTAGCGTCTAAAGTAAACATTCATATTTAAATGAGAGATAAATCTATGTAATATATAGATTTTTCCTTTCAGCAGTGATTTAGCCATAATCTCAAAAATGATAGTACGCATGTGAAAACATCATGTAACTAGAATATTCCAACAAATTTGTGTCAAATACTTGTAATAACATCTCCTAATGCTTCATATCCCTTTATTTTTGTTTCAATATGTCAAGATTGATGACCAGGGTGAAGAAAGGAGTTGTGTCATACCTAATCCAATAGGGGTTGGTGAAGCTGATTTTTGACCACGTCGTTAAAACAAGAGCTTTGTCAAGGAGAACATCTTGAATTCCCTATCCAGGGTGATGCCTCCCATTATCGATTATCCGAAATCATCTCACTCTAAGCAAAATGACTCTCTTAGCCGAGAGGTCTTCAAAGCAACCCTTGTTTCTGTTTTCAAGGCCAAGGTGGCAGAGTCCCCCCTGAAGGGAGTTGACGGGAGCAAAGAAAGAACCAGACATTCCAAGCACCTGGTGGCAAAGCTCCTCTTTGCATGGATGAATCTGACTCCGATTACATTGCTCAACTGTCAGAAATCTAAGTTACTTTTCAGGTCAGCCAATACAAAAAAGAGATTAATTCTCGACCCCAAGATACCAGTAGCATGACCAAATATTTCAAAATGATGCTCCTAAAACTATAGAAGTCCTTCATTGACTCCATGCAAGCGATCATCTTCCACCTAATAAAAAAAACATCTCCTAATGCTTTAGTCACAACACATGTCATAATTGATATATTTAACTAAATTCACCAAAATATGCATGCCATCATTATTAATACTAATAACATTGAACATAGGATCTAAATACCATTTTGGAAGAGGTGATAAGATTTGAACCAATTTTGCATTTAACCTTGTAACTAACTTAACATATAATATCCTTATTTTAGTTTATTGAAACATATAATCTAATATAAAATTAGTTTCTTTGAGGATATAATTATCTTAATTAAATTTTACTGTCATATCTATGATACTATTAAAATAACCTTTTATTTTAAACAAATAAATATTATTATTCAATTGTAACTGTGAAACCTCATGTAAGGCTAAATACAAGCCTGCACTATAAACTTCCACACGCAAGTATTGTTTTTGTTTTTGATGATTACTTGATCTTGGTTGAATGGTCCGTGATGCAAGTAAATTTCTTTTTCACATTATAAAAGAATTGGTCCTTAATAGAAATGTGGTGGGCTCACAATTGTTGCAGAATAAATATTAGAAAAGTATCCTATCATGCTTTTCATTAATTAAAATACAAGACAATGATTTTGTTGTATTGTTTTCCGGCATACCTGCTTTATGTCAAACCATTGTGGAATCCTCTCTATACTGTCTCACATTTGTACAGCATTTTATTAAAATTGCATTACATACTTTTATTCATTTCTTATTGTTGGTATTAGGCATGGTGGGCAATAATGCATACTATATATTAATATAAGATTAAATAAAAGATTAAGGGTTTAAAGTATAAAACAATTTCTCTCATTAACAAAATTAACTTTTCAATGTGAAAACCCATTTTCTCTTTTCCCGTGCAAGTGGCTTACCCCTTTCTCTGGACCAACCAAAAATAAGAGTATATAAATGGCTTACCCCTTTCTCTGGACCAACCAAAAAATAAAAGTCTCTTTGAAATAGATTAAAAAACATGTAGTTGTTAAAGAGCAGTTGTTGAGCTTGCATATCATTAGTTTTATTACCCACTTGTGCTTCACAAATTTAGTATGGACAATCAAACCTAGAAGAGCATGTCCGTTGTGAGTAAATTAAGATTTATATGAGCTATTTGCATAGGTTATCAAAATGCATATCATTATTACTTTTAAATTTAATTTTTTAAAATTTTATTTTATTTTTTAGTTGTTTATTAGGAGAGATGAAAGGAGAGGAGTTGCTATATATTTTAATTGTTATTAATGTAAAAGCGTGTTTGCAAGTTGTATCTAAATTGACTTTTAAAAATTATTGTTAATTTTTAAAATAAACCTTGGATCTATGGTAAAGTAACTATAATGTGTTTTTAATTTGATTTGTTTTTTTTTTTTTTTCTTTTACCTTTTAAAGGTCTAGATTTAATTTTTTATATAACCAATATTTTTAAATATTTTTAAATAATAAATCTTTTCATTTATTAAAATTTTATTTATTTTAATTGTTAATGTATTAAGTACAATTTTAGTTATCAAAGTTTGCGAAAGAAATTCGATATGTTTAAAAATTTGGAATAAAATTTGAATATATATTATTAGTAACTAAATGTGCATATATATGCTTTCAATCTTATGTAAATAAATTAGTAACTAAGAAATTCAAACGAAGACTTAAAAAAATATTAATAATTCCCTTGTCATATATTTCCAAGCTTTTAATGGCTGGTGCAAAAAAATACCATTTAATTTTACTTTCAACATTTAAAAATAAAATTTATTTAAATATACTCTGATCTACCGGCAATGACGCCACTTGCATTATGGGTGATGTGATCCTAGTTCAATCTCCATGGTGGATGTGTATAAGAAGTATTATTCAAAAAAAAAAATATTTAAATGTATTAAAAGAATTAAACCTATATTCTACATTTTTAACCCGGGTGTTGTAGGTGAGTTGGAGAGGATAGGGCAATCCTCCAAGGGAGGTCCCAGGTTCAAATCTCCACCCTACCAAAAAGCTGAATTGGGTATCAAAAATCCAATTGATAATGTTGGTGCGGAAAGGTCGGGTGCGACTCCCGGGTGACTTTGACGGTGTAGAACCCCTATATATATATATATATATATATATATATATATATATATATATATATATATATATATATATATATATATATATATATATATATATTCTACATTTTTAATATAAAACTTTTATTTAAATGTATCATAAATATATTTTATTTAATTTTATTTTTTATTTAAAATATATAAAGCAAAAATACGAGAAAATTCATATAAAAACAATAACATGCAGCTGCAGATTTTTGGATGTTGTAAATGTTTCCAAAAATCAAATATAAAAAGGAAAAAATAAAATAATAGGGAAAACACATGCAAAAAAATTTGGACATGCATTTTCTTTCTCCTTCCAGCGTGAGTTGCCCAATTTTTTTCCTACTGAATTTAGGGTTGAAAAGACATGTGATAAATTTTTGGCAGGCATTTTCCCCTTCTAGCATGCATTCCTCACCTGTTTTCCACCCAATTTTTTTTCAATTTTTTTTTCTTGCCGAATTTAGGGTTTACTCGTCGAACTTATTCGCTAGAGTTTTAAATTCAACGAATTTCGAATTTTATCTAAAAAGTTTGACAAATTTGATAACTAAGGGTATAATCATCTTTTTCAGCTCCTAACTAAAGATCAATATGGGTCTGTGTAATGAAACGACTTTAAAAAAACACAATAATAACAATAACAATTTAATAATGTGCATTAGTAATCATTACAATGAGAATAATAATTTCAAATTCAATGCGATAAGTCATAAATACAAGAAATTAGATTCTAAATTCTAAAACAATGTAAATCGTAGCCACTTAAGGAGAGTGAAGTCTCTTAGCCACTTGGAGAAGGCAAAGTTTCATATGCATAATAGAAGCAACTAAGATTTGAATATGAAAGATGAATCCAACTCCAACATAACTCTTCCTATTTAATCAACATTAATCCTAACCTTAATACTCAAGGATCAATTACCTTAACATAGGGCTTAAGCTAATAATAAAAATAGTCAATGTGGCTATTTTGGAGTTGTTACATGGCTCCTCCCCTCAAAAATATTTATCCTCAAAGCTAAAAATATTGAATATGCTCTCACATTCCTATGTTACAACTTCTTTTAGAAGTTCCCTCCACTTGATGTAGAATTTCTATAGTTTTCAAGACCATAGAAGATAAACTCTAGATTGCAACACTACTTCTCGATGGAATGGTTTGACCTTCTTGATTGAGTACCAGAAGCTCTATGTAGGACTACACCTTTTGACCAATAATTTGTTTGAGATAAAAAACTTGAAAGTGGAATATCTAACCAATATGCTACTTCACCAATGTGACAAACCACCTTGTAAGTATCATAAAATTAGGAAGCTAACTTTTGATTGGACTTGGTCTTCAAGGATAATTTCTTATGGGGTTGGAGGTATAGGAATCCAATTTCTAATTGGACTTGGTCTTCAAGGATAATTTCTTATGGGGTTGGAGGTACAAAAAGACCATATCCCCCACAAAAATTATTATTCAAAATAATGTGAATCCCATTGTTGCTTCATGTGGTTTTGGGATTACGTCAAATTGTATTTACAAAGGCGTAGCACAACTCATTGCTACTACAATAGATTATCCACCTGAACCACCTTGGACGATCCTAGAATAGAGTCTTCCATTGATGGAGGCTCTTATCATACAAGGCCTCAAATGGGGACACCTTGATGAAAGAATGGTAAGAATTATTATACCACCATTTAGCTAAAGAGAGCTAGTGAACCCAATGATATTGCTTGTCGTAGGAAAAATAACTAAGTACCTAGAAATTTATTTATAATATTCATCTAGCCATCCAATGAAAGGTGATAAGAAGAGGACATATTCAAGTGAGTACCACTAAGATGGGATAATTAAAAAATTATAGGGAAATGCAGGGTCATGATCACTGAAAATGGACTTGGGCATACCATGTAGTTTAAAAATAGAATAGATAATACGTTAGCAACCTTGATGGTTAAGTAGGGATGCTAGAGTTGCCAAAAAATAAGAGTACATAAAAATATGATCCAATACCATGAAGATCGACAATTTTTACTTGGATTTAGAATGATCCTCAATGAATTCATAGAAATATGATCCCATTGGCCGTCAAGAATAGACAAGGGTTCCAAAAAATAAATAAATTTAATAGTTTTCCCTTGTTGCACTAACATACCTAATATTCAGCCACAGAGGTCTTGACATATACTTTTAACCCTTATCATCAAAAATATTTGCTTCACCCATTGGTAATTTTAAGAATCCAAAATATCCAACCAAAGGAGATGTATGCAATTCTTAAAGGACACTCGTATTAACAAGCAAGGATGGATGAAGATAAATGCAGTCCTTCTTGTGGAGAAATCCATCAAAATTTGATAAAAATCAAAGAAACAAGGATTTAGAATCCACTTCTTAAATTACCTAAGTAGTCTTTGGTTCAGAAATATAGTCATCCTAAACTTGGGAAAGTCATTATGGAAGAGGAATAGAGATGGCACTAACAACATCTTTATGTTTATGATATAAAGCATTGGCCACCACATTCTTCTTATCCTTCTTGTACTCACTGAAAAAATCATACCCGAAGAGCTTGGTCAACCATTTATTCTATTCAGGATAAGAGAAAAAAAATTCTAGGAGATGCTTAAGGCTACTATGGTTAGTCTTGATTATGAAGGGGTGCCCCAAAAAATAAGGTTGTCATCTCTCAATGACATGCACAATGGATAAAATTTCCTTTTCATAAGTGGGTGATCCTATATTATTTTCAAAAATATGATTAATTTTAAATGATAATGGACGTCCATCCTATATCAATAAAGCTCCAATACCTATGCCTGAAGCATCACACTCTATAGAAAAGGATTTTCTAAAATTATGAGTGACCAAAATAGGGGTGGTCCATGGCCTCCTTTGGGGTATGAAAGTATTGGGATCCTAATTTAGACCAAAAAATGTGTCCTTAGAGTAAAGAGAAAATAAGTAATCTTTCCATAGTTGTAGACAAATTTCCTATTGTACGTTGTGAGACATAAAATTCCATGGATCTACTTAAGGGATTTTGTTAGGATCCTCAATCCTAACATTATTAGTTAGTATTAGTTAGTATTATTAATCATTTAATTATTATATTATTAACTTATAAAGTGAACCATCACAACCCTTCATAACGTGAACCATCATGTCTCTTCACCAACGTAGCTTTAGGGTAGATATATATATTAGGTTGGCCATCCATATCAAATCATCCAAGAAGAAGAATAATAAACATAGATTCTAAGGAGGGAGCCCCCTATAGTGGCAAAGCGATTACAAGGGAGCCCCCTTTGAGTGGCCTACGATTACATTTACATTAATTTGTTAATAATTTTATAATAAGACCTTGGGGTCTTACCATTTGGTATCAGAGCCATATGGGACCCAGTCATGTGGGAATTACTCAAATATATTCATCAAATCACTTTTGTACGTGAGTATCAAACTCGGTTTGAGGATATCACCAAACACAACACAATATTGGATGAATCAATTCTCATAAGTGGCTTCATTAGGGGATTAAAAGAGGAAATTAGAATGGAGGTGACAAGGTTCAATCCCTATACAATGATGCAAACCTATGGATTGGCAAAATTAGTTGAAGATAAAATCAATGCACAAGGATTAGGGAAACCACTTATGGAAAAATCGTTGACCACTTACATCGCTCCCAAACCTATGCATAATGGAAGGGCACAAAGCACTTACACAACCCCCAAATATAACCAAACTTTACAAATTAAACATCATAGCTTTGAGGAGATGAAGGAACGACGAGCTAAAGGACTCTGTTATAATTGTGATGAACAATTTGGACCCCACCATAAATGTGCTACACTAACATTGTATTTATTGAAGTAAGTTGATCCTTGTATCTCCATAGAGCAAGCAGATGAGGTAGTTGTGTCCGAAGCGACCAATGCGCCTACTCACTGCAATTAAGACAATGAGGTCGATGTGCAAGAAGTGATTGATGTACCAAGCAAGGATGAGGTAGACATACCCAAAGTGATCAATGCTAGCCAAACATGCACTCTACAAGACCTACACATACCTTCCTCACCAATAGTGAGTTCTTGCCATATGACCAAACCTATTTGGAACCAACGTAGAGTGACTACACACTCCTTCTCCGTTGGCTCTACCAAGGAACCAAAAAAGGATATGAAATAATTACCATCACTTTTGATGCATCATTCTGAAGTATTTGAGGAACCCCAAGGTGGCAGTATTTGAGGAACCCCAAGGGTTGCCCTCCCATCGTCATCATGATTTTCCTAAGGAAGATTCTACTATTGTTCTTGGCAACCCCCCACTAATGCTTCATCCTTCTCGATATCCCTGCCTACGAAAGTATGCCATTAAAAGAGTCCAAGAACTTACACAAATCCTTCTTGGAAAACAAAGGACAAAGCTTCTGACTTTGATATTTGAGGACAAAGCTCTTTTTAAGGAGGGTGGCATGTTAGGATCCTCAATCCTAACATTATTAGTTAGTATTATTAATCATTTAATTATTATATTATTAACTTATAAAGTGAACCATCACAACCCTTCATAATGTGAACCATCACGTCTCTTCATACATGAACCATCATGTCTCTTCACCAACGTAGCTTTAGGGTAGATATATATATTAGGTTGGCCATCCATATCAAATCATCCAAGAAGAAGAATAATAAACATAGATTCTAAGGAGGGAGCCCCCTATAGTGGCAAAGTGATTACAAGGGATCCCCCTTTGAGTGGCCTACGATTACATTTACATTAATTTGTTAATAATTTTATAGTAAGACCTTGAGGTCTTACCAGATTTGGCTAAGGGCTAGTCTTGCATTGATTTGATCCTGTTAGGATCTACATTGAACCCTTCTTGAGATTTATATGTAAAGGAATATTTGTAGCTTTTGACACAAATGTTTTCCTTCTATAAGAGGTGAAGAACTTGGTCCACATGAACTAGATTATCTTTCCAAGACTTAGTATAAATGAAGATGTTATCAAAGAAGACTAGAAAAAACTTGCAAAGAAAGGGATAAAATATAAAATTCATGAGGTTTTAGAAAGTGGAGGGAGCATTAGTGAGACTAAAAGGTATGACTAATAAGTCATAATGATTCTCATGTGTGTGAAAAGTATTCTTAGGGATATACTCTTTTCTAACCCTAATTTAATGAACCTAGAACACAATTCTAGTTTTGTAAGATACTTAGCACTACAATTCATCCAAAAAATCAACTATAAAAAGGAGAAGAAACTTATATTTGATGGTGATATTGTTGAGAGATCAATAGTCAAGATACATGCACTCTGAATTATCTATACATCGTACCCTAATCACTAGAGAGAAATAAGGATAGATGCTTGAATTAATGATTCTTTGATCCAATATTTCTTGGACCAAATTTTCATTTTTAGACTTTTAGGACTTGAGGATAGCGATAATAACGTACATTAGGATGGTGAATTCCTAGAACTAGATGGATGACGTGATCATGTTTGTGATTAAAAGAAAACCCAAGGGATCACCAAAGATATTTGCATAACAATCCATGATGTTCTAAAATTCTAAAGGAATATTTGGATAAAGCAACTCTAAAGACTAAATTTCCACACAATTGACTTGGGAAAAGAATCCATGACTATATTTCTTTAATATATTTTCCATTCTATGAGAACCAACCACCTTGGAGGAGGAATATTATATTTATTAGAGATAAATTACCTTTTCATTATTCATACATTTGATATATAGTCATTAGAAATTAATATTAACACTATCAAGTTGAGATAGCTATTGTGCTCCCAAAATGATATTTACACTACCCATATTCATGACAAAGAGATTTCTAGACCAATTATAATCACCTATCTAGATGTTAACCTTAGTTTTTCAACCCACACACTGATTTGTGCTCCCATTTGTAATCAATACTTGAAATTTATCTTATTTTAAATAATTGATATAAATCCAAAGATTTTGATGTATTGTTATCAATAAATTTATGTGTGCTACCTAAATAAATCAACACACTATCACACTATTGTTTGATAAGTCCTTATATCTTGATGGTATGGTGATATTGGAACCCCATAAGGGAAAAAGTGGAAAGATCCATAACATCATCCTCATGCTCAACATCATATACTTTAGCTAGTTGCTCTTGTTGCAATGATTTTTCATCTTCTATCATTGTTGCTTCTTTTCCTTCTACTTAAAAGTTACAATGTTCTTCACAAGATGGATTTTGGTGATGGTGTGAAAAACATTTGAAATATAAGAATATTTTGGGGCACTCATTATTATGGTTATTAAAGTAAGACCATTAAGGTTTGAATTCACAATGAGGTTGGGGATGAGGCACTTGGAGCTTATATTTTGTTGTTAAATATATATATTCAACATCCTTGAGGGTGTAGGAATTGATCATGTTAACTTCCATCAAGTTTTATCCTTAAGACAATGGTGAAATGATGAGACCACCAAGGTTGGATCCAATTGGTAGATTTAGATAAGAAGACTTGTGAAATCTACATAATACTCCTTGGTAAATCTTGTTTTCTTGGGTTGTATCAAATTAACCACATACAATATGGAAGATTCTTTTTAAACTTATAGATAAATCATGCTTTAAATTTAAAACACAAAAGAGAGGTACCCTACTAGAAAATCTCCCATAACAACCACTGATTAGCATGGGTTCCAAACTTAGTAGCAATTAACATGACATGACCTTTAGGAATATGGTGTAGATAAATTATGTTATCCATGTTGGCCAACCACCCATGTATATTGACACCATCACAAGTGGTGATGTTTATACATATAATAAAAACATCATGAGTCCAATGAAGAAAATTAAAAGCACCTCCTACAAAGTGGTTAAGATTATAATAAAATCCTAAGCAATAACAATCTATACTTGGAAGAGTACCTCTAATAGCAATGGGAAGTCAAGTGATTGCCAAAGTAAACTACAAGTCTATGATTGAATGGTGGCGACTTATGTATGCTTGTGTCCCTTGGACTTAGTTTTTATTGCATGCTCAATGGCTACTTTCAAGTGACTTGTTGAAACTCCTAGTCAAGGGAATGTATAGTAGGAGGAATATGGAATTTTTTGGAGCACTTCTAAAAATTTTGTGAGAAAAACCCCTTAGTTTGATTATATTTAAGAGACGAATGCAACAAGATAGGTCTCCTACGAGGGTTCTAACACACCTAATTTATAAAAAAGTGTTTCTAGAGATACACTTATTTGGACTAGTTTGGAGAGATGATTGTAATGAGAAAGGTATGTTATAAGGATCCTCATACACTCAATACCTATTATTTATTGGGTTCAGAAAAGGAATGAATTGTTGGAGTATATTACATTATTTGGTACATGCTAATGTACCCCTATGGTAACTTCATGGTAAATCTTGTAAATATTATATTAGAATTAAGTATTTGTTTAAAGTATGAGTAATATTTTATGTAATGTAATAATGTGTAGGAAATGTACAAGTGTCATGTGAGTAAGTGTGCAAGTGTTATGTGAGTCTATGTGCACAAGTGTATTATATGTAAGTGTACACAAGTGTCCATAGATTAGAATATGCCAAGTGAAGAATCATGTATAAGTGTACATACAAGATAGAGGCGTGTATGCAAGTGTCAAGTAGACAATTCAAGAGTCATTATACTTGGTATATGGAAAGGAATAGTCAAGTATACAAAGATTCATTAACTATGGCTATATAGTACTCCATAGTTAAGCAAAGATGTGAATCAAGATCAATATCAATTATTTATAATATAGCGTAAAAAATAAGTGCTATACTTGTATGAGAAATAAGAGTAATAAAGTTTACATACATTTGAGAAAAAGTTGTAGAATATGGAGAGGAGCAACGAGAAGAGCGAAACAAGCGAGAAACTAGTTTTTCAAATTTTTGGAACAGGGAAGGATGGAAGCAAGGTGGGCATGCAGGATGGAATCAAGGATCGGGATGGCAGTAAGGATGATGGTGGTGATGTAGAGGATGGATGACTAGAAAATACCAAGGTTTTTGATCAGTATGAAGTTTTTTTGGGGAAGAACCACCCGACACTGGGCCCCTTTCCCAACACCCAAAGGGACCCACTTTTGATCCTACCAAGGGAATATCCTTTGCAAGTGTTGTATCCAAAGAAGGAAGTCACACTCACAAGCTTCCCTCAACAACCCTTATTCTTGATGGGTAAGACATTCTTATCCCTGACTGTATAGATGATAACTATCTCTCAATGGAAAAGTATGCTCTAGTGGGCAAGTTTGTTGGGGGAAGGCCGGATATGGAAACCATCCATAGATGGGCCTTTTCCAAATGGAAAACCCTGGGAAGTATGGAGATTATAGCTCTTTCTAGAGGATTATTTGCAATAATATTGAGCAACCATGATGACACCAGCCACATCCTCACTGGGGGTCCTTGGTTCCTTGGTCGTAAGAGCCTATTCCTATGGAGGTGGGACCTGGATTTTGATCTTAAAACATAGGACATCAACTATACCCCCATTTGGGTTTGTATCCCAAATCTCCCCTTTCACCTCTGGCATGATGATATCCTCCATACTATTACAAAATTCATAGGGGATCTAGTAGCCATTGACCCTATTACCCAAGCTCACAAGCGCATGAATGTCACCAAAATTTGTATCAATGCCAATCTAGCTTTAGAGCTTCCCACCTATGTCAACCTAAAGCATAAATCCTACTACAGGAAACAACCCCTGGAATATGAGAATAAGCCTACTTTTTGTGTTGAATTCCAGACCCAGGGGCATCTCAGGATTCAGTGCCCTAACCTCAGATCTCAACTCATTAAGGAAAAGGAACATCAGCAAGAAGAAAGTGCACCTTGCATAAAATGGGCCCCTATAGTTCAGAACAAAGGAAATATAAACCCACCAAATAGTGGCTACTTCAAACAACCCAAGAAATGGCAGAACCAAATCCAGCCAGGAAAAGGACCTTACCAGTAGAAAAGGTCATCAAAACCTCAAGGCGTCCCACACTCTCACAAAGGTAAGGAAATTGCCACCTCACAAATGAATCCAATTCAAGAAAAAGTAAGTTCCCCTCTTGCTTTCTCCAATAATTTTGGTATCCTAGGTGATTTTGATTTGATGCTAGAGGAAAATGAGAATGCTTCTATTCCTAAACCCCCCCCTGAGGAATTTCAAAAAGGTGTATCAAACCTGATGCAAGAAGTAAATGAGAGTGCCCCTATCCCAAATCCTCCTTCTGAAGGTATCCAGAACCATGTCCTCACACTCTCAAAACTAGTCCAATCCTTTCCCCCTGAAGATCTAAACATTGACCTTAGTTTTGTTGATTCCCCCTCCAAGTCAGGACCTTCTCACAGTCCTTGTGATGACCCCAAGATTCTCTTTCAAGGAAGCCCTAAAAATATCCCTAATCTAAAAATATTGATGTATCCCCTTCCGAATCAGAGCAGTGCTAGACCTTCAAGCCCTGTCCTTGAGCAGATAATTCCTTACAATTTTAGCCCCAAGCAAACCCGAAGCTCCACCAAGTCACCCATTGACTATGGTAGCGATAAAAAAAGAGGAAGGATTTCCAAATATGAGCAATGGAAGAGAGGAATTATAGACGACATTGCCAATGGCATTCAGAAGACCCTTTTCCCTATTGTTACCTCTCAACCCAAAGAGGAGACTAAAAGTTCCAAACCCCCCAACCTCAAGGAAGGGGAGGCAAAAAGGTATCCAAACCCTCTAAATGAAGATCCTCTCATGGAATGTGAGAGGCCTAAATGGGCCTGCCAAACAAAGACTTGTCAAGTCAATGAGAAGAGACTTAAAGCCCTCAATTTTCATCATGTAGGAAACCAAAATTGATGCTAATAGTTCCTTAACCATAGCAAATATGATTTGGAAAAATGTAGATGTAGTGTTCAGTCATGCTAGAGGATCCTCTGGAGGCCTCATGTGTCTATGGGACAAGCAAAAAGTTGAAGGTAGATTAATCCATTCTAGTGATAGGCTCTTAAGTGTGCTATTCCATGATAGTAACAACAATTTATCCTAGATCCTCACTAACATCTATGCTCCAAATACTCTATCTGGAAGAGCTCAATTGTGGGACTCCCTAAGTAGAATAAAGGACTCTTTCCAAAATATTCCTTGGATTATAGCAGGGGATTTCAATACCCCCCTCTACCCCTCAGATAAAAAAGGAGGGACTGAGGCCCCAATCAAAAGCATGGAGGACTTCAATGACTTTGTCAACTCTAACAATCTCATGGACGTAAAACTCAAAAATGTAAAGTTCACTTGGAGCAATAGAAGAATAGGAAATCAGCATATTCAAGTCAAGTTAGATAGAGTTTTTCTCTCCCAGGAAGTAGTCCAGATGTTTGGTGATGCTTGTCTTCATTCTTTACCTAAAATAGGGTCATATCATAGTCCTCTCATGCTTGAAATTGACAAATCCAACCCTTATAGAAGACCCTTCAGGTTTGAGGCTATGTGGATACATCATCCAGATTTGAGGCATAGGGTTTCTCATTGCTGGAATCAAGAAGTTCAAGGATGGCCATCCTTCAAACTTGCCCAAAAGCTCAGATTCCTCAAGGAAGACTTAAAAATATGGAATAAAGAAGTTTTTGGCAACCTTTTTGCCAACAAGCAATCTCTCAAAGATAGACTGGAAAGGATAGAGAATAAAATTCAAAATGGGTAGATTGATGAACAGACAAGAATAGAAGAAAAATTAATCCTTTCTGAATTCCACAATGTCCTTGCCTATGAAGAATCCTTCTGGCATCAAAAATCCAGAGCCTTATGGCTTAAAGAGGGAGATTCCAATACAAATTTTTTCCATGTTTCTACTCTAAGGAACAGAAGCAATAACAAAATCAAAGAGCTAGTAAAAAGTGATGGCACTTCTACTACCAATATTGAGGAAATAAGAAATGAAGCAGTGTCATACTTTAGCTCCCTCCTTGAAGATGATAATTCCTATTCTACCTTTGCTCAAGCCTCCATGCTCCATCATATTCCCCAGTCTGTTCTTGAGAGTGTCAATTCGAGACTTATTTCTCCTTTCCAAGATGAGGAAATTAAAACTGCCCTCTTCTCCATGCATCCTGACAAAGCTCCAGGACCTGATGGCTTTCCTCCCTAGTTTTTTCAAACCTTTTGGGACATAGTAGGCTTCGATGTGTGTGAGGCCATCAGAGAGTTTCAATATTCCAAAATAATTCCATGAAGCTTCAATTCCACTTTTATTGCCCTCATTCCTAAGAATCCCATGGCTAAATCCCTGTCTGACTTCAGACCTATTAGCCTTTGCAATGTTGCCTACAAGATCCTAACCAAAATCATTGTAAATAGGATGAAGAGTTTGATGCCAATCCTCATTGATCCCTACCAAGGAAGTTCTATCCAAGGTAGATCCATTCTCGATGGTGTCATTTCCATTCATGAAGCTCTGCACTCTATTTCTCAAACCAAAAAATTTGCCTTTGTCCTCAAACTTGACATGAATAAAGCCTATGACAGAGTCAACTGGGACTTCCTTTTGGCCATCCTCCTAAAGTTTGGATTCCATATTGAATGGATTGATCTAATCAAAGCCTGCATTTCTTTTTATCGGTTCTCAGTCATCATCCATGGATCCACAATGATTTACTTTCAAAGCAGTAGAGGGCTAAGGCAAGGAGACCCCATTTCTCCCCTGTTATTCATCATTGTGGCTAAATCCTTGGGGAAGACCATAAAAGTAGCTTGTAGAAAGGCCTCCTATTATAAATCAAAGCTTCTTCTCAGATTGATCCTGTTTCACACCAATAATTTATGGATGACACCATCCTATCCACTAATGCTTCCATTTTTGAGGCGCAGGTCATCAAATATATTCTCCATATTTATGAGGAAGCTACCGGGAAGAAAGTAAATTTCAACAAGAGCAAGTTGTATTTCCTCAATACCCCAATCCAAATATAAAATAAGATCGCAAAAATCCTGGAATGCTCTGTGGCAGTCCTCCCAACCACTTACCTAGGCCTCCCACTTTTCACTGGCCAACCCTCCACCTCTATGTGGAACAATGTCATAGAAATAATCCAAAAGAATCTTATCGGATGGAAGGGCAACCTATTATCCCAAGATGCCAAAAGCACCCTCACATCAGCCTCCCTTCAGAGCATTCTCGTGTACTTTCTATCTATTTTTAAAGCCCTTGTAGTTTACCACAAAATTGAGCAGATCCAAAAGAATTTTTTGTGGTCAGGGTCAAAAAATAAGTAAATGTTGCACCTTGTTGCTTGGGACAAAGTGTGCAAACCTAAGGAAAAAGGAGGAATTGGGCTCCAAAGAATTCATTCCCTAAACATAGCTCGAATGGCCAAACAAGCATGGTGTCTGGTGACAAACATAAAAAATGAGTGGACATCCATAGTCCAAAGGAAATATCTACAAGAAGCAAATTTTCTCAGTGATGTTGCCCCCACAGGAGGATCTACTTTCTGGAAGTCTATCATTAGCACCAGGACACTCTTGAAAAAATGCCTAAGATGGATATTTGGAGATGGAAGCAATATAGACTTATGGAATGACAAATGGATCACTGAAAAACCACTTAGTGAAGATCCTCTTCTATCTAGATTAAAATCCTATATAGACCACATGATAGGACACAAAGTCTCGAACTTATTAAGGAGCTAGAATGATAGAGCTAGATGGAAAATCATTAGCTGCACTTCTCATCCTGCTGATTCCATTATCATGAATTCCCTTTTGCATTCCACCGTCATCCCTCCTGGCCAGTCTATAGATCATCTTATCTAGGAACCATCTGAGGAAGGAGAATACACATTCAAGTCTGCCTACCATATTCTTCTTGAGACTAAGGATATTATTTTCCCCTGCAACCTAGTTTGGATCAAATCCCTCATTCCTAAGGTGTCTTTTTTTCCTGGCTCACCATTTAGGAAAGGATCCTCACCATTGATAATCTGATCAATAAAGGTCTTACCATTCCTAATAGGTGCTCTCTCTACTTGGATGCTTGGGAATCTTCCCTTCACATCTTCCTCCACTACCCCTACTCCTCATCCATCCTTGATTCCATATTTCAAACCTTCCATTTATCCTGGGCTAGACCTTGCTCTCTAGTTGATCTCTTCCTCCAATGGCCCAATCCCTTTCACAACCCTCGCCTCAAGTTCTTCTGGACAACCTATCTCCACCATTTTCTCTGGCAAGTGTGGCTTGAAAGAAATCGCATAATCTTTTTCCAATGCCCCTCTATCCCAGAGCTTATTTCTAGCAAAATCCTAGCTTATGCCAAGTAAAATGCAACCCTTATTACCTCACCCTGCTTCCAGATCCAAGGTCACCTTAGGAAGATCCTTAAACTTGTCCTTGGAGGATTTCCTACCTTCAACCAACCTTAGAATTGAGTCTAAATGGATTCCTCCACCTATAGGTTGGTTCAAATTGAATTTTTATGGAGCTGCAAAAGGGAACCCTGAGAGAGTGGGAGTGGGAGGTATTCATAGAAACCATCTTGGAGAAGTCATCCTTACATTTGCTGAAGGGCTAGGAGTCCAAACCAATCATGTTGTAGCGGGGGGTTATCCCTTACAAAAACTTTCCCAATTGATTAATTTTTGAAGGAGACTCCATGAACATAATAAGCTACCTCAAAAACAACAACAATCCTTCCTGGAGGGTCAAGGACTACATTGAGGATGCTAGGAGTTTAATCATCGATATGGAGGAAGTCATATTCCAACATGTATTTAGAGAAGCCAATGGGGCTGCGGATAGTTTGGCCAACCTTGGAGTGCATGCGGTCAACCTTCTAACGTGGACTGATGACATCCCTAATGAGATTGGTACCATTGTGGATCAGGAAAAACCTTAGGTTGATAGTCCTAATGACCCTTCCTATTAGGATGAGGAGGTGTTTCATCCTTTGGTATAGGAGGTCCCTTAGTATCCTCATCCTCCGCTAATGTCCTAGCTCTAGTGCCATTGCTAGTAAAATCTCCATGTGGACTTCCCAAAAATTCAACATGCAGATAGACTCCTACCATAATGAGATTAAGCCTGATTGGACCGTGGTTCTGAGAAAGTTTATTATTTTTTCTATCATCACTTGGATTTTTTCTCTCGTGTGTAGTGACACAGGTAGTGGCTCAAGTTCCAACAACAAGTTGATTTACAAAGTTATCTTTTCCAATAACCTTAATTTTTTGTGCCTTAATGGTGCATCAACATTGAACCCATAAATTTGCAAGTTTAAGACAATAAATATTAGGAGGCTATGGTTTTCAATTGCTAGAATCCAAATGGCAGCTTCACCCAGACGTGGCTCATTCTCATGATATGGGAGAACATTTCTTTTTTTTATTTCATGCTTTGGTTTCTTAAGCTCGTAAGCCAAAGAGTTATTGATCATATCAGTGCTATTTATCATCATGCTAGAATCAACGACCCTCTAGCCAACCAGTGCAAAGGACAAAGGATGATCTCCATCTGGCCAACTTGGGGACTTGGTTGTCCTCTCAAGAACTTTCCCTATCCAAGCAATGATTACCAAAATAGCAACAACAATCCTAAATCCATCATGCCAAATCTGAAGTGCCTTGAAAACCACAATAATGACATGTCTTGGTTTGTGAGGCGGTCTATGTGGGTATTCATCCATAAATCCAACTCAGGTGGCCCATTTTTCCCCATCGCCTATGATTTTTATTACCCTATTTGGCCTTTCTATCCCCCTCTTCCCTGGTGCAAAGTTTCACCCACCCTCATGCCTATTTCAATCCCCATCCCCAATCCCCTGCCCATCATGAGCTTTGTGGAGCCCTGCAAGCTCGAATGCAACATTTTGGCAGAGAGGATCCTCATTAAAAGGAACTTTTTTCCTTTTCTCCACCTCTTCACCGGTGATGAACTCGATATCACCATGGATTTTCTAGAGTCATGGGAGAATGGAACATTCATAGTGAGAGGGAGAAGCTTCCAGGTTGATTCCAACCTCCTTGCAACTATATCAGGCCAGCCAACTAAGGGATAGTCGATTCACCATGAGAAGCATAATTGAGAGGTCAAATTGAAGGAATTCAAAAATAATGACATATTTATCAAAGGAGTGAAGCAAGGAATCTACATGAAGGACCTCCTCACACCCTGGAGTGACGTGGTGAAACCCATCATGGAGTTCATCACTGTTGATGACCCTACAAAATTCCTCTACAGCTTCTATTTAGCCTTCGTCAATCACTTCCTAGGATGTAAATCCTATAAATATTTCCCAATTCCTCATAAATTCCATGAACTACTCCATTACTTCCTACAGAAAAAATAAAGGCATGGACCTCCCATCCCACCAGGGTTTGTTCAAAGTCATATACACCTACATTCTAGCCCATAGCCCTCAAGCCCAACCAAGCAAACCTAGCCTTATTTCGAAATCTGTTGGGCCTCCTACCCACTTGTCCCTTACTAAAAAAAAAAATAGGAAGTCCATTGAAGTGGTTCATGAGCTAAAATCTAGAAAGAGCATCAAATTTGGCATTTTTGAAGGGTCTATTAGGAAGTCAACCCGCTTCAGGATCAGTCTATGAAAGGAGGCAAAAAGGTGACAGAGATTAAGGCAGATGATGAGGAAGTTGAGGATGAAGTGAGAAATTTGAAATAATTCATCATTTCCATGATGACTAATATGTTGAACGTGATGGTAAATTCTATCATTAACATTAGGGAAGCCCTCCATGTGCTTCTCTTTTGTACTCAGATGATGCAAGATACTAAAGGTTGATTTGAATTAGAGGACGTGGACATTGTCAAGGAGAAGCCCAGGGAGCATCTAAAGGGTGATACTAAGGATGAGGATGATGAAGACATCGAGGATTGATTTCCTTTTATTTTTTTCCCTATGGCTACCCTGCATGGAGCCTGTGTTTATTTTTTTTGAAAATGGTTTTGATAGGGTTGAGTCTCATTACGTTCCTCTATTTTTTTGCTTAAGGTTGTGCCCTCTGGTCTTTCCTTTGTGTTGTTTCGGGATCAATGCTGCGTCCCCTGTTGTTTCTCCTTTCTAATCACAACAACTAGTGTTGCTTTTGTACTAAGGTTTTGGGATCCTTAAAACCCATTTCGTAATGAAAGTTTTTTAATTTACCAAAAAAACATTTGAGCAACTAATATTGTAAGTTGTGCTACATGATATGTACATGTATGATTCAGGCTATTGACATTCTTAATTCTGCTCATTAATGAATGTTAGTTGATATATTATAAGCCTTGATATACATTTAGTTTACTCGTACTATTTTGCTTACATCATTATCTTGATCTTACTACATTGTGGCTATCTTATATTTGATCATGTGAAATTTATCCTATGAGTTTACATTAATATTAAGGATTAAAAATCCATCATTAACAACAATGAACTCATAATATTATAGAAGAAAAATTTACCAAAATATTGATCCAAAAATATTGACAAAAATAAGAAATGAAACTATTCATGAAAGGTTATAAAATGATTCACACACCTTTTTGGTAAAATTTTACATTTTTATAGGGATCCAAGATCGATGCTCTAATAACACTTGTAATGAAACAACTTACATAAATATGATAATAATATAAATAATTCAATAATGTTCAACAATAAACTCTCCAATGAGAATAATAATTTTAGATTCAATGCCACAAATAAAAAATACAAGCAATTAGATTCTAGATTCCAAATCAATACAAATTCTAGTCACTTAAAGCAAAGTCTCATATATGCAATTGAGATGACTAAGATTCAAATATGAAATATCATTATAACTACAACATAACTCTTTTATTTATAGATTAAATCAACAATAACCCTAACCCTAATGCTCAAGGGTTGACTACCTTAACCTAGGGCCCAAGCTAATAATAATAAATATAATCAACACATGTGTATTGAATTCATTAGAGTCTTCTTTATATACACACTATGTCCTATTGTATCATCTTGTTTCTTATGAATTAAGACATCTAGGAAATATTTTATTTCCTTCTTCAATTTCCAAGGTCAATTTTATATTATTTGATAGATTATCTAAGTAATTCAAAAACATTTCTAATTACTTATTTCCATAGGACAAATTAGAAAACATGTCATCTACAAACCTACCCCACCAACTAGTTTTTAGTGGATAATCACTTAGTTCTTTCCTTTCAAAATCTCCAATGAAAATATTGACTATTATCAAGGATAATGGTTATTCCATAGCTACTTCAATCTATTCATAAAATTCTCTTTTAAATATAAAGTGTGTTGATTATAAACAAAGTTCAACCAATTCTGAAGTGTCTTGATCAACCAATTTGCTTATCATATTCATTACTCCATCTATTAAAATCTTAGTGAAAAGTGAAACTATATCAAAGCTAACCAGTAAATCACTTTCTCCTACTCTTGTTTCGTTGAGTTTCTTGATGAGAAATTCTAGGTCTTTTAAAATAAAGGTGTGTTTCCAACTAAAGATTTTAATTTTTTTGCTAAATTTTTTTCTAAGATATAGGTTGGAGAATACTTAGTGATAACAATTATTCTCATTGGGATATCAATCTTACGGGTCTTTGGAGCTCCATATATTCTCAATATATTCAATTTTCTTGGGGCTAGCCTTCTTTTTATGTTATTGTTCAAAGAATAATTATTAATCACCTTATTAACTTGTCTAAAAACTTTGAGTAAATGATCATGAGAGACCTTTATATAATTTCTATTGATAGTAAGATGATATAATATTTTTTAATCAAGTTCATTTTGATTCATAATGACCATTACATTCCATATATATACTTTTAGAATGAAAATATTGTTGTTTTTTAAAATAATTTTAAAGCCTAAACATTCTTCTTGTGTGATGGTTTTCTTTTTAGGTGATATAGCTTGTTTCAAGATTCTTTCACACTCTTGAAAAATGTTCTTCACTTTAGTTTCGTGAAGTTCCCTAATGATTTTTTAAATATTACTTACAAGTTCTTCATAGGGAATGAAATTTGGGCTTACCGAATAATTTAATCCATTACTAAGGATATTGATGGTATGATTATCGATCCTAATACTAGAAAGAGTAAAACTAAGTTATGAGAAAACCTACTGAATCCATTATTAATTGGATAGTGACTAGATATCAGATTGGGATATTCATGAGATAAAAATGAACCACGTGATATTAAGGTATTGGAAGATGTTTCTATGTTATTATTGTTAAAAATATAATTTAGTTCATGGCCAAGGCTAACATTGTACAATGTATTGGATAGACCTTAAAGAATTTAATTGTACAATATATTAATTAATTCTAATATTTTATTCTATAATCCCTATGGGTTATGGTTGACCTTGTTATGGTTAAACCATATTTATAACTTGTAATTAACCTAAAGCTCTTTTTTTTTAAATAGGTTACCTAAATCTCTCTCATTGTGTCAGCTCAAATTAAATTTTATTATGTAATTGGGGTTTTGACATTTGTATAAATAGCCCCTCACACTCCGCATTTCTTTACCAGAGTGTGTGAAATATAATCTACAAATTGTATAGTGAATATTTATGATGCCTTTAGGAGCCCCCAAATATCTATTTCTCTATTTCATTTTTTATCCATTGTTTACATTTTTTATATAATACTTGAGTGGATGGTTTGTTTCTTTTCGTTTTTGGAAAATATTATGAATCCCAACATGGTATCAAATCAAGTATGGATCTGCCTCACTTGGTCACACATAAACATTATTTGGAGCCTTTGATTCTTCTTCCAAAGTAGAGGATGATCTTCTTATCAAATATTCACAAGCATTTTTAGCCTAAGGAAAAAAGAGATTTTTTTACTCCATGAATTACAATTTTTTTCTTCATATTTATTGGAGAATTTATGCCTTCTCCACCTTATGCTTTGTTATCACCAAGGTATGCCTACAAATTTTAAATTTTAAATTTTAAATATTTAAAGTTGATTTTTCTCTTTTTCCTTGCACGTTCTTTAGCATTGCACTATTGGGGTAGGGTAAATTTATTCAAGGAAGATACACAATCTCAAGCACATCCACTGAGGGTGCCATGATGGTATGATGATGGGAGTTGTGGATGCTTTTTTTCCTATTCATTGTTGGTTTGAATCCACACAAGACAACAAAAGAATATTAGGTTGTTCTTTTTGTCACAAGCTTGAATGGTGGTTAACTAGATAGCCAAACAAGTGACAAGGAATTGTATATGGATGGGATAGTATTTGAGTATTATACTTACCCTTTTTATTTTTATTTTTATTTTTATTATTGGTGGAAGGGGTTTTGAAAGGGCCTTGAACATTTTACAAAGAGAGACTCAAATGAGACAAGATCCAATACATTTGAAAATTTGAAAAAAAACCCTCCTGGAGAGTCTCTCCAGGATGAGTAAACAAGGCAAGGGCCCTCCTGGCCCCTGATGAAACCATCAAAATTATAAACAAAACCAGAAAGAAGAACATCTCTGCACTGGAAAGGACCACAGAAGGGTAGCAAAAACAATAGGAAATAAATAGGAGAAACACTTTAAAGAACAAAGAGTTTCCCACTCACCAAAAAAGTTCAAAATTTAAAAGAATATTCTTGCATAAGAGATTGAAATAGAGTTTCCAACTTGGGAGAAGAGATTAAAATAGATTTTTCCACTCGAAAGAAACTACACAAACAAGAAAATCCCACATAGGAGGACCTTTTGAAGGCTTGGAAACTAGAACAATACCACAAGGACATTTGCACATGCCACGAGATATCCCTGCAAAAGGAAATGGAATGCACAACCTAAAAATGGATAGACCCAACAAAGAAACACAATACTCCCAAAACTAGAAATAGATTTGATCCAATGACAATATTTAGGAACCCATATTTTGTAGCTAATGAGCATGCACATGGTGTCCCCTCAAATACCAAAAAAAACTATAGATAGGGCCCATCAAACAATCACCAACAATAGATCAAAAGGAAAGACTAGTCTCACCAAATGTCTGATCAAGAAGTAATCACCATAAACCTTCAACTACAATTGATCAAGAAAGCATAGGGTCCCCTTCCCAAGACCAAAAAAATTATAGAGAAAGGTTCCACTGGAAAACCCCTAAAATAGACAAGCAAAGGGCCTTCTAAAATAGAGAAGAAGATCCAAAACCCGCCACTAAAAGCCTAACCCAAAAGCATCTACAAGAGCCTCTCATATATAGGTATTAAAAATGTGGTCCCCCATCCAAAGACTAGAAAAGACGCAAATAAAATAACCTCCAGGCCACTTCACACATCGAACGAATAGAAAACCAAAACCTCAACCGAAATCCAGGTTCAAGAGAAGAGAAGAGAAAGCCACTAATGCGATCAACAATAAAGCACATGGTCCCCTCTACAAAGACCAAACAAATCGTAGGGAAGAGTTCTATAGAACCATATCCCAAACTAACCAAAATAGGAAGCCCACCAACACCAACCCTCTATAAAGAAATCACCATATCCACCCGACCAAGTAGCAATATCCACGGAGAAAAATAAAAAAATAGCCTTTCTAGGAGACCTCAAGAAGACTCAAAGAAGGCCTCAAAAACACACCAGGCACCAAGAAGAAATGGGAAAGGCCTAATAGACCTAGAAATATAGAAAATATTCCTATATATCCTTAGACCTGAAGCCAGGGAGGGAGCAAAAATTTTGAAACGGTGACCTCTCGCCCAAAGTGGGAGGTCTCTCGCTCCTCCATTTTTCTTGAGATGTTTTAATTTGTGCCCTTTTCTTGGTCTTAGAATCAACTGACACTTTTTGGTCTATGAGCATGGTATTAGTTTTACAATAAGACACTTCAACTAGTTGGCTACACTAAGATGACTAAAGATAATGTAGACAAGAGAATCCATATTTGAACCCCTCCATTGATCCCTTTTGTGTTTTCTTTTGTCTTAGATGTGACAATGATGATGGCTTTAAAAAGGGAGTCACCTTTGAGTCCTAAGCAACATTGTGTTGTCCTAGATAGTGCACTATTTTTAGGTTAGTAGAGCCCTGGGATTGAATTCCTCTAGCATCAAATATTGAAGGGAAGTGACCTTTGGGTGATGTGGCAGTCATTTAAACATTTGTTTACCTATATATGCACCTAGATCCAATAAAACTACTACATATGTTAGATTCCAAGTGCACCAATGGCAACTAGGTGGTATAGAATAAGTGGTGTATCAATAAATCAATGGGAAACACATGCATGATATTATTCAATATAATTTATCCAAGGTTTTATGGATTATTTTTTTATTTTTTGAGGGCTATTTAGGCAAAACTTCTAAAGGTCATAAATTTTGCATAAGAAAGCATTTTGAGCCTAGTTTTTTAAATTGCATGATTTTTTTTCAATGAGCTTACATAAGTTTTTATGAGTGGTTTTGATCCCCTCATACTGAGTAGGATTTTAACCTTAGACCTCCCAAAGAGATGCCAAAGCCCTTACTAGTGTAGTAAGCTTGCAACTAAAATCACATGATTTTTTGAGCTCTATATATTGGTGACATTAGTTTATGGGTTTGTTCTAATATTTAAGTTTAAATTGTGTGGAATAGTCCTCAATACCTATTACCCCATATTGAATGTTATAAAAATTTATTCTCATTAACATAAATCATTCACCAATATGCATAAATATCAAATCATTTATCCACAAATAATTATCCACAATAATAATCCACACAATAATACAAAGATAGATAATACACTTAAGGTAAGGCAACACCAATAATACTCCTTAAGGAAGGAATAACTCCACAAGATATCCCAAGATGAGAGTTCCACTTAGAGAGGGAAAAGTCCCATAAGCCACTTCATGGGTAAATATGATTACATATGATTGATCTCCATGATGATTACAATGAAAAATATCCCTTCTTTATATACGCATGTTCTAATTCTACTTTGAGGAGATGACTACTAATATAATATTATAATATAATATAATCAACCTTGGGTTATGTGTAGCCCATGCCAACCCTTATACAATATAATATCATATCCCCATATATATATATATATATATATATATATATATATATATATATATATATATATATATATACCTAGGTAGCCTAACATTCCACCCTCCTTACAAATATTTCATCTTCAAAATATATGAAGAAACAAGATAATATGATTTGCTAAGCAATGTTAGCAACTAGTACCAATCTTGGTCATCCATCCATCCTAGTGAAACTCTAATTGGTGATGGTCTTTGTTGATGCTAGTATGTCATTTTTCCACTTGAGTATCCAAAATTGCTTTGTTGGCTCCACACTTCTACTACTCTATTATGATAATTTGAATGATGGATCCATTTGTTCCTTGATGTTGTTGCACCACTCTAAAAACTAGGATCACTATGCTTTCTCTTCCAAACACTACCATACTTGGTACCCTTTTGATTCCATGTAGAACCATAATATTGTTGTTGTAGGTCTAAAATTTTTGCACCCTTACCTTCAGGCAGATGGATCCACGCCCGAAAGGGGGATGGGAAAAGGATAGGTCTACACCTCGGACAGAGAGACACTTTGAATCGTGCCCTCTTTGGTGATTTATCGACGGATGGTGGGTTCACTAGGAAGCGTTTTGGGGTAGCTTCCGAGCCTAGGCTAGGAATGAATTGGATGTGTTCATTTTAGTTTAAAAATACTCAAATACCTAGGTTGGCCAGAATGAAGCTAAACTATTCTATATGCAAATTATGATTTATATGCAAACAAAAAATAGAAATAAACTCTAAATGCAATGCTTGAAAGTAAAAGGAAATATCTTACCCAGTTCTAGATATCTGATGAAGTTTCAGCTTTTTGAAGCTGTCCAGATCATCTCTAATTCTACAAATTCATCTGCAATTGGACATAATCACCTGTAATTTTACAGGTTTGTCTGTAATTGAGCATATTTATCCTAAATCGAATGAAATCATCTGAAATCGGATGAAGTCGCCTGACTAATTTTGTCAGAAACCTGCAACAGAACATATAGATGCCAAAAAAAAGGAAAATATAGTGCAAAATACTATTTAAAAGGATAAAAATATTAACTGAATGCTTAATTGATCATAGAAAATTTGATAAAATGAAATAATGAAATGCTCTTATGTTTTAAGTGGAATTGATCCTAAATACAAAATGTCATTAAGAATGAGGTGAACACCAAATGCAATACAGAATAAATATATAAACTAATGTAAATTGATTAATTGAATCACTAGGAAATTCAAACCTCAAATATTGATTGCCCCCAAGAGAAGTACAGTAAATATCACCTGAAATGGTATCGGATCATCTCCAATAGAGATGAGATCATCTCTAATTTGAATAGGATCACCTGCGACGATCCAAGCTTCCTCTGATTGATGCAAAATGAAAATCTGTCAATGGATCTGAAAAACTTGTGAATAATTGAATTTCAAGATGTTCTAATAGGGTTTGGAGCTTGGGTTGCAGGAAATCGATCAACCAGGATGGGTTTAATGGAAATCAAGATTTAAATAGGATTGAGGGGGGAGTTAGGAGATTAGGAGTCATCTGAATCTAGGAGATCTCTAGCGGAACGTCCTCCAACAACGCAGACATGCTTCTACTAAGCTGGTAACGGTAGTTGGAACTATTTCTAATTATGAAAATTTGTTTTTTGAATGAAATCGTCTGGACGTTCGGGTCCAAACGATCTCATCCAATTAGGTATGATATAGTCAAATCGATAATTATATTGTCCAACTACCATAACTACCTCTATATTTAGCACAAAAAACAAGGCAAGTGGTTAAAAGGTGGTTTTACGATTGATTTTTGAATTATTACCTTAGGATAAATTAAATTGCGTCAATTTTAGGGTGTTACAGTTGTCCTAAGTCATACCTCCAATATTGTTGCCTCTCCTAGTGGTGTAGATGGTGATATGCTGCAACTTTAACTTGATGTTATACCTTCTTTGACTCCTCAACATTTGGCTCCATTGTTTTAAATTCTTCTACATGTTTTTCTTTCATGTTACCTTTGTTTGGTGTGTCCTTGTGCTCTTCTATTAAAAATTCCTTGGACTCTGATACTATTATTTCCATGGACTCGGTTGCTACTACTTCTTCCATGGACTCTATTGTTGCTACTGCCTTCTTGGATTCTATTTTAGGTTCTTTTATTTATTCATAAATTTATTTCTTTGTTGTTGAACAATCCCATTTATAGATATAGCTTTTAGAATCACATCCTTCTACCACATGACTTATTTGTAGTTACTTTAACATGATCAAGATGATAACAAAAAAAGTGGATGCCACAAGATGCGTTAAAAAGTGGGCAAACAAATGACTTGGTTCCATATGCACAATAAATTGGGTCTTGACAATGTTATCTAGGTAGCCTATATTTAATTTTGCCAATCATTTTTCCACTCTGGTTGAACCACTACCTGAGGTACTACTCTTGGACCATTCTCTCATTTATTTTTACATTGATGGCTAGGTGATGGAGTTTCAACTTTGAGCAGTCAATTTTACTTCAACACATTGTTAGTCACTCACAAGCCTTTGCTTTCCCATATTTAGAATTTGGAGCCACATCCATTCGCATCCAATAAGTGGATTGACTAGTGGAATAATGCAATCATACACACCACTCACTTCATTCAAACTTATGGGCATCGATTTGACCCTTCCACCATCTCTCAGACAAGGCCACCACCTTGGACCTCCATCATGCCACCCTAGAGCTGAAAGCTTAGTAATTTTCACTCTCTCAGCAAATTTGGGTGGTTAAGCCTCAACAACAACAATAAATAGTGGATGATCATGCATCCCAAGGGGCCCAACTTAAATCCATATTCCATTAGCTTAAAATTAGGGATATGTCTTAAATAATTTTTTTTAGTTTGATGGAGAAAGAGACACTATCCAAAAAATCAAGCATATCTGTGAAGGGCAACATATTTTTATTGAGTTACCTAATATATTATAGGGATTTGTTCAATATTATCAAAATGTTTTTTAATCTCAAGACCCTTCACCATCTCAAGCTCATGCCCTTCAACAATGTGTTAGTGTGCAGTATTAAAATGCTCTTTAATTGTGTCTTTGCTTGAATTTTAATTAATGGTAGAAAATCCCCACCCTTTGGCCTCCAGAGATCCATTTTCCAAGGGTGCCCCCTTGCTCCTACTTTATATGTTATATCATCTAAAGGGTTTGGATATCATTTAGGATATATTGTTTCTAAGGGGAGGGTGGAAGAGATTATTCTTTTAGACACTTTACAGTAGCTTGTTAATGGGAACTTTGTAGATGACTCCTTTCTTACACTCATTGAAGATAAAGGTAACATTGAGAATGACTCAATGCTTAAAAAGCATTCTATAAGGCTTTAGGATCTAGCATCCAGATGCAAAAATTTCAATGTTATACAAAATCCTTCTTGACAAAATATGCTTGGTCCAACCATTATAACTCAAAATGGATCCAACATGGAGAAATATTAAAGTTCTTGGGTATTCCCTTTACCTTATAGTCCTGGTCCTCAACACTATGGAAATGCATCTTGGATAGAGTAGAACATAAATTACACAAGTGGCTTTCTAAGTCTCGTTCTCTAGTCAACAAATTCCAATATTATTCTAAGATTTTGGCCACCACCCATGTCTATTACTCTTCATGTTAGGTCCCCTCCAAAGCTTCTTAGTAGAAACAGGAGAAACTTCTTCATGAATTTTTATGGGTTTCTTCAACAGAAAGGAAAGGTTTTCATATAGTAGTCTGGTGTTTTTCTACCTCCCAAGGGAATATAGAGGATTGGGTCTTCTGAATATCCAAAGGAAAGGGATAACCCTCTAAACTAAATGGATCATCAAAGCTTTGTAGAGCAATGAATCTTGGAAAATTCTACTTTAAAACTGTATTTCTTCAAGAATTTCTTATGGGAGAAAATCTTTAAAATGGATTGGCTTGCCCTTACTTCTAGTTATGAAAATTCTTATACATATTGAGGGTACCTTTGTAGCTGAAAGCTTTTGGAATTCTTGGGAGATAATTAAGTCTTGGCTCTAGCGGAATGGTAACAAGTTTCACCATGCGATTACGTATCAACTTATCTCCATAGATTAGGGTCAAGTAGAATGGCATAGGTTTGGGTATGTTGGGTTCCAAGCCTAAACCTTGTAGTACAATGGGTGTCCCTTATCCACTTAGCTCTTTCTACTTCTTTAGGACCTCTTCCCAATTCTTCATTTGTTCTATAATATAGAGGATGTCCCAAAGAGGTATGGCTACAAATGACTTCCTTAGGTGATCCACCATGTTGAAGGATTTGATAGAAGGGATCTTGTAATAGTTGATGATGTCAAAATCCTAGTCCTTTCTACCATAAAATGTGACCTTAGTGCATTTACAATAGGTTGTCTTGGAGGTTCAAGGGTAAATCTTATAACTATCGGGACCACTCAAATCTAATTTTTTGATGCAACTTGTGCTAGGGGAGCCCTCTAATTGTTTGTATCCCTTCTTTAGGGTTTAGTGTTTGTAGGACTAGATAACCCCTGCTCTCTAATGGCCCTTCTCTTGTCTTGAGTGATGTATTCTAACTGGTTTTATAGTCTCCTAGAGGTTAAGGTACTTACTTAATTTGACACAATATACACTTATTCTTCATTCCAACTAACAAAGGTTTGCTTTGAAGTTGGTAAATTGGTATCTAATGACATGGTCAAATACTGAGTGGAAGGTTATAGACTTAGCATCAAGATTTTTGACTAATGATAATGTGTAATATTATGGTTATAAGGAGTTTTCCTGACAAATTTAGATTCAAATCTATTATAATAGTCAAAGGAATGATAGTCAAAAGTAGGATAGTATCGACCACTAGGATATTCAACATAGTTGTTCTAGATGAAGACCAAGTCCCTAGTTGAGGTTGTAGAAATTTTTTGGACTAGGATTGATACAGGTACTATATGTTGAGTCAAATCCTATGATTGATCAAGATTTTTACTGGCCAAAAATGGAGGCTTGTGATATCCAGTTGGAGGTAGTTGAACATTTGGGTTTCTTTATTGGAAATAAGGATTTGGATAACTCTAGTAGGGAAACCTTTGGGCATTATGTTTACTCTTCAAGGATATGAAATCATTAAAGAGGATCTGTACAGTATTGAATAATTTATCTATTTTGGTAGCAAGGGGAGATGGAATTTGATTTTACTATGAGTATGTGGTAGGATGAGTTGGACTAGTGATGGGTTGTATGGTCAAAGAGGAATGCTACAAGGACTAAATAGAAGGAAAAAATGGTTGAGGTGGTCTAGGGGTTAGCCTTCCTAATTGGATTAGATCCTTTTAAACCTGGATGACTATCTAATAGGCCTATGATAATGAGCTTCCCCCTTTAGACTTGACAATCATGGAAATGTCAAAATTGAAATAATTTAGATAGTAAATAAATACCATACCCAAATATGATCATATCTTTTCAAGGATGCTTTGTAATTCTTATGGAATCATACATTGAAATTATCTATTGTTTGTATAGGTACCCTCTTGATGGTCATGAGTCGTTCCAAGAGAGATGCTCTATCTACCTTCTCTTCAAATATATTTATCAAGATTTTCTCCTACTGATCCTAACTTTTGATGAATTATGGGTTGAGACTAAGGTAAAATTCTTGAGATCTCCCTTTGAAATAAGTTGCCAATAGCCTCAATGCTATATCTTGCTTTATGATAAAGTACGAAACACTTCAGCTCACTAGGTGGTGCAAATTCTCTATTGGTGTGACAATATCTTCTTTCAATAAATAAGGTAAGGACTTAAGCATTGAGGTAGGAGTCGGGTCCCATACATCAGGTGGAACTACTGGTCTTAAGGAACTTTTATCATTCCATGCTAAACACTTTTTAGGAGGATGATGCACTACAATCACCATGTTGCATCATTAGTTCCTATTTATTTGTGTTTGATTTAGTGGTGGCACCAACTCTTGCTGATTGGCTTGGGTGAAGGCTCTAGTTACAAGCCTTTAATTCATATAAATTTGGATTCTTCCTTTGAGAATAGTTGCTAGGTGGGAAGATAGTAATTTAACAATCTAATGAGATAGAGAACCCCACTGGAATCTCAGTCTATATTTTATTGGATGATTTCTTAAAAGTATTTTTTTTTCAAGCAGAGTCACTAGGTGAATTTTTATGCTTCACTTTCAAGTTAATCGATTATGATCTTCATTGAGATCATAGTCAAGACTCTTAAATATTCATAGGGTGAATATAGAAGCTCATCCCATAAATAATTCCAAATAAAGTTATTGTCATCTCTAAATGCACCTACACATCTAGGTTAAAATCTTGATGTGTTAGGGGTAGCAATACCTCACATAGAGTGAAACAACACACGAAAGATTGCTTGCAGGGCAATCTTTAGGGTTTTTAAATGAGAATAGTTCCTTGTCAAAATTAATCCTTGATGCATAAAGGCCTCCACAAGCTGAGGCCAAGGGGTTTCTTAGGAAAATAAATTGCAATGAAAGGAAAACATAAGAGGTAAAGACTTTGTAGAAAATTAAAACCTAAGCTATAGGGGCGACACAATATTTAAAATACCTACTTTCAGTTACAAAAAGTGGCCATAAATGAATACGAGATTCATTGACTAATAGCTAGAATAAACACAACTAAATATCTCATATCCAAGAATAAAAAATATATTAAAAATGAGGATAGAGCGAAATTAGTTGAACATGACAAAAATAATTTCAAGGTATGCGGTCTAGAGGGCTCGATGCTCCTTAGATAGTAGCTAGAGGTTCAAGCTCTTCTGATTACAATAATAAAGAAAGGAGGTGAAAGAAATATCTTGAAAGGTCAAATAATAGGTATGAGAAGAAAACTCTCGATGCCTTTGCAATGCAATCTTAGGCCTATTTATAAGCCAAGAGGAGGGTCCTTTCCCTTCAAAGTTCTACATAGAATGTTAGCAACTTAGCTTTTGTTCTATAGCCAAAATCCTTTGGTATTGTTAGTCAGTAGCTCCAAGATCTCTAGATCTAGGGCCATTAGTTCTTAAGGGTTTCTAGGCATTTGGATGATAGGGTGTCATCATCATCTCTCATTTCTTGTTGTGCTAGAATGGTTGTGCCATTAGGATCTGCAAATATTTTATGGGACCTCTCATTGGTTGATGTAGAAAATATGGCCTTTCTAACTAGCACAAATTAGTAGGGTAGACTCACACATATGATGGACAATCATTATACTGACACGTGGTTGGATCTGATAGGCTAGGCCATGAAATTCAATCCTTGTAGCCAATGGTGAGTATTCTCTTAAATGTTCATTTGCCTACCTTCTTTGAGCACGTGGATTTCATGTATCCTCAACTATGGTGGGACCTACTTTAGACAATGGTGAGCCTCCTTTGTTTGGACATAGGTGTTTTTCTCCCTATGTTCCAATTGGTCATCATGTTTCTAGCTCTAGGCTTCATCAAGGCATTTTCTTCTTTTTTGTGCTCTCCATTGTTGGAAGGACCGTGTAGACTGTTGGATTAAAAATTAATGTTCCATAGGCCTCAATTAACTCAATTTGGTTGGCTTGGGATAGAAGGTGAGTGCTAACTATTGATGGAATATCTAAAAATAGACACAAATTCTAAGCTTATCTACCTCTTACTTACAATCATTTCCTTTCAATTGAAGGTGAAATACACCTTACAACTATATTCTTTGGCTTGTCCCACTTCTAACTAAGTATTTTTTGGGTGAATCAGGGCTATAGGAAAAATTTCCCTATAATTATAATCACTATTATTATTATTATAATGATGATAATAATAATTATAATAGTATTTTAAATTATCAATAATAACAATAATTGTAAATTTATGCTTATGGGGTTTTTAATAATTAATTGGGAGTGAAGAATTTAACATCTTAAACCAAGGTTCAAATATCATGGGTGAATATTAAATTTAAATCAAATGGCATTATAACTCAACTTGTTAAATTCCTTTAACTTTCACTATGAAGACCCAGGTTCAAATCTTGCCAAGTGATACATGCATAGTTTCCAAGTTATTATGATCTCATTTAACTAATGTTTTTGTAATGGGTTATATAGGATTAAAATGGGTCCCACCCATATTACATCATGATCATATAGTGGTATAAAAACAACTTGGCTATTATGAATATATTGTTTGGCAAGGTTCAAACCTTGGTTTCCTCCTTCAAAGTTGATAAATATAACTGACTAAGCTAATGTCATTTGAAATCCCATATAATTAATTTAAAAAAATTATAAAATAATTTGGTGGAATGTGTTATATGGGATTGAAATGGGCCCCACCCATATTACATCATAACCACAAAGTGGTATTGTAACACTTAGCAATTATGCATGTATTGCTTGGAAGGATTCGAACTTGGGTTTCCTCCTTCAAAGTTGATGAATATAATTGGTTGAGCAAATTTCATTTGATAATAAATTATAAAATTATTATTATTGATAATTTCATGAATTATAATCCTTTGAGTGCGTGCCATATCGATAATGACGATAGAAATCCCGAGCGACTGGTGGTCCCCTTCACGTTGGGTCAACAATAACGAAGAAGAATAGGTTTGGTGGGAGAAAACCCTATGGTTTGAATTCTGCACTTGTCATTTACTAAAAATAGTGTGGTTGTGACCAAATTTCCTATGTAACAAAAAAAAAGATAATTTCATGAATTATTGTTAATTTATTTATGTCATTAATAAATATAATATAATAAGATTTATTATAACATAACGATGCAAACTTTAGAACTTTGAATAGAGAGGTCTAAGATTCAAATCCAACGGGAGATAAGGTATATAAACTATGCTTTAGTAACTAGAGTATGGTTGGCGATAATCATATTGGGTAAACATTATTCGTCTCATATGGCCTATGGCCTCACAGAAGTTAAAAACTACTTTACCCTTTTCATCCGGGAATTATTCAATCTCAGGAAAGAACTACTTAGTAACAGTTTGCAAAGGATAACAGGATCCCGACTTATCACTTCATTCTTCCAACCTCCAAAAGCCAGGACCAGAAAACACCAAGGTGATCACAGAGATACAACAAGATCAACTCATTGTCGACTCCAACAAATAACATCTACAACAACATCCAACTCTTATATCACTCACTTCTCTTCAGCCTTGAATTTTGGGAGTAATCCTTGATCCACAGATCTTGTATTTCATATGTCATTATGTTTATTGTTTTTCTTACTTTATTTTCTCTAGAGCTGCATTAGGCACTCTCGTTGCTTTGTATATGTCTTACTTTATAGTCCTATTGACCTCTTTTGGTCATCGATGGACATTAATACAAATTCAAATTCAAATATTATTATTAGTTTTTTAAACATATGGATATGCACTTTTATAATATGCAAATATCATTATACTTTGTATATTATTATTATTTTTATTTCTAATCGGTATTTTGGGATTCAAGTGGGCCCCACCCCCACTTGTATTACATCATAACCACATGGTGGTATTACAATAAGCTTGATAATTATGCGTGTATCACTTGGCAAGATTCGAACCTTGGTTGCCTCCTTAAAGTTGAGGAATATAATTGGTAGAGCTAATGTCATTCGATATACTTTGTATATTATTTAAGGTTATACATATATTTATTATATTATCAATTTTCATTTTTTATATTTTGAATTATATTGTTTATAAAATCCTAATTAGAATTTAGTTATGCTAAAATCTTGTTATTATTGCTATTATTTTTATTTTAATAAATATAGTACTAAAATCATGATCTTAGGATTTTAACTTATTTTTTATTTTTAGGTTTACAAAAACAACAAAGGCCATTTATTAACAACATAATCTTCTCATCTGAGTAGGTTTTGAAAATGTATATTTATAGAAGATAAAATTAAACCTTACTCAAATGTAATTTCACAAGATTTTCTTACGCTTATTGATAACATACAGATACGTACATCGTCTTGAAACTTCGAGCAAAAAATCCTATTGTTTTTATAGGTCTCAAAGAATCACAATCAAATATAACACATCATCAATTTAAAAACATACTATAACACCCTTTAATTCTCCACTAAATTTTTTTATAGAGGTTTTATTCATACCTCTAATATTTCAAGATATCATTTTTATCATCATTTTTATCCTTATTTGTGGGCTTAACCCTACTTCTTGTTAACATTTGTGATATTTATTTCTTGTTTCCCATATAGAAATATTATATTTCCTCTTTTCTTTATTCTTGCTTTGAGGGTCTTTCTCTCCTTTTTCAATTCCCACCAATTTCATTTTCATTAGTTTCTTCAATTCTTCTAGAATTTCCATAATAAAACTTATCATCTATAAATTTATGTTACCATGAATAATTGGAAGTGCAAGGAATAACCTCATAAATACTTTCTTCTTTATATTTTCCTGAAAACCCTAAAGTGCAAGGACAATCTTTCATTGTACTTACTTTCTTGTGTTACCTAAAAAAAATTAAATTTCCATGAATATCCTCCATACTCATTTCTTTATTACGTTGCTCTTAGAATTTCATAGTACAATGGGCAATCTCTACATTACTTTCATTTTATTGCAAGTAGAGGGTTTTATATTACTTAAGAAATATGAAGATGCTTTACCTGGATTAAAGTTGACCTCTTTGCTTTAAAATTTGTCTCTCTATCTTTCTTTGCAACTTTCCTTCTAAATTTGAGCTTGAACATTGCACCTCCTCATCCCTTATGTCATTTTTTGTTCTTCCAATGGTTGATTTGAGTAAACAATAATGGCCTTTGTCATTTGTTGATATAGAGGGGCTTTGCTTACCACTTTCCTATGAGAGGAAAATTCTTGATATAATCCAACTTCTATTGTCATATAATATCTTTGCTTCCCATTAAAGTTTATCTTATAGCCAAAATTTTATCTCTTTTTCCATCATTTTAATTTAGTAATATCTTGTCATTTGTGTTGTATTATAACATTTGAACGATTGGATGAGTGTAATGCTTTCATAATCTAATTGTTGATCCCATTATCTTATGGCAAAGTTTTATAATATCCATGGCAACTACAATATGCCTTGGCTCCTTAGTAGTTGGTCCTTTTTGGATAAACTATGCTAGAGTATTGGCAATTTCATTCAAAACCTCATCTTGATAAGTTGATATGGAAGTCACATTGTTCCAAGGAGTGATATCTATACACCTAGTAAAATCATAAAGACATTTTTTCTATGGGAATATGTATATAGTATGGTTCTTGCATACCGAAAATAAGTGAGAATTTGATTTCTATTCATCAACAAAGACAAGTGAAATTGTTGAAATTGGTGATATCACTAACTGATGATCGCAAAGGATTTCAATGGAGAATTTGGTGATATTTCTTATTCCATAAGGAATTCTGAATTTTTTATGTGAGAGGGTTTCAAAGCAAATTTGAAGACAAAAATTGTTTTCGATAGAGGATTTCGACGGTAAATGTTGTGAGAGAAGGGTGTAGGAAAATGTTATGAGTATTGAGCGATATTATGACCCTTTGAGGTAAGAAAATTAGTTGCAATATAATTTGTTTTTAAATAAAATTTAAAAAATTATTTATTGATAGCAAAGAATAAAGAATATTATAAAATTTAAAAATTTTAAAAACCCTAATTTTTTCCCAAAACCCTACCTACTGTTAAGAATTTTTTGGGTTGAGATTATGAAGCAAGGAACAAAGAAGATTATAAATACTTTTTTTTGAATAACCTCAGTTATTTTTTAAGAATTTTTAGAGTTGATAACATGGAGTTACCAATTTTATTAGAAAGGGTGACATGGATGCTCGAGAAAGTTTTTTTTAAGCGAAAAACCCCTTTCATGACCGCCTTAGTCTGAGAGACCATGACCAAAGGGTTCCACACCGTTAAAGTCACCCGTGAGTCACGCCCGACTCTGTCCGCACCAACATTATCAATGGGATTTTGGATACCCAATTCAACTTTTTGGTAGGGTGGAGATTCGAACTTGGTACCTCCCTTGGAGGATTTCCCTCTCCTCTCCAAATCACCTACAACACCTAGGTGTGGATGAAGTTTAGATCTCTATATTCTAGGGAATTTTTTTAGGAATGCCAATTTATCAAAATTTTAAGAGAGGAAGCTTATGATTGACGAGAAAGTCTTGATAAGGAAAGGAATCATAGGTGTTTCACTTGGGATTTAATGAAGCATACATTCATTAGTTAGAGTAAACCATATGAAAAGATAGCTAGTTTGAAAGTCACTACCAAAGGATATGAAGAAGAAATAAAAAGGCTTCAAAGGGAACTGAAAGAAATACATAAAGAAGAAATAATTAAAGAAAAATATAGATGACAATGTGCAAGTTCATTGTTGCATTTAGAAGAAAAACTTAAGAAGCAAGAAGTAGTTATGGAAGGGGAACAAGTGAAGAACCAACAAAAGGTACAAAATTTGAATTTATAGTAGTAGTAACAATAGAGTCCATGTAATAAGCAACAACTAAGTCCAAGAAAACCCTGTTAGAAGTGCATGAGGATGCACCATAATAAGGGTATAAGAGAGAATATTGTGAAGAGGAATTAAAAATAAATAAACAAACTACTTAAGAATCAAATAAAATAGAATGTCAAGTTAAAGTTATAGCATATCGGTACCCACACCACCCTGAGTGGCAATAATATTGGAGATATGGCTTAAGACATCAATATTATAGATCTACATGGAGTCGGAAAGGCACCAAATATGGTAGTGTTTGGCAGAAAAATCATAATATTTTTGGATTTCAAAGGGATGCAACAACATCAAGGAGCAATAAGACCAACCATTCAAAATATCAAAGTAGAGCAGCAAAAGCATGGAGCCAATCAAGGGGTACAATGGCAGTTTGGCATCATCAAACACCACCACTAATCAAAATTTCACTTGGATGGATGGATGAACAAGACTAAAAAATGTCAAGAAGGATGTTGAATGTTTGTTTTTACAAAAAAACTAAAGAAGACCCAAAACATGAATATTAGAAACTCAAACTTTAAAAAAAAAGATGTAGACATCTCATTATATAATCTCAATTGAGATAAGAATTGATTGTATTTGTAAACTCTCAAGCTTTAAAGGAGAGAGTTGTGATTTTTCAAGGGTGGGAGACCCGAGTACAACCCTTTTTTCTCAAGAAAAAAAAATTATATGATAGTTCAAAATTCCTAACCCACGATCGAATCGTTTTAATAGTTTTTGTCTTCACAAAAAAATTGACTCTATGTTCTTAAATATAGTGTATCTCTCCCCTAAATTGTAGGTAGCTATCCATTATTTTATCCCTAATTTCTAACTAGAGAAGATGATGAGGAAAAATTATTTTGAAAAAAGTGATGGAGTAAATTGAGTTTAATCTCCACTTCTACTTGATCTTCAAAAACCTAGCTAGTATCTCATGTGGAAATTACATATTAACTCTCTGCTTCTAAGAACCATTATACCATGCTTAACCATCTCATCCTTGATAATCACTTATAGTGTAACATTTACTACTTGGATAGGTTTTGTTACAGATTCAATTCCTCTTGTCCCCAAATAGGGCATCCAAACTTCCAACTAGGGCATACTTACTTTTAAATAGAACTTTCAATAATGCTTTTGTTGTCATTTTACCTGACTTTTCCTCACCATAATCCTTTATTTTTTATATTTTTTCTAAAGACTTGGAACAAGAGAAGATGAGGTGTGCTCCTTACTTGCACTTAATTTGTGATTGCACTCACAACTCTCATTCCCTAATCTTTGTGAAAGATCTAAAACAAGAAAAGGTAAACTCCTGACATTGACTCTCTATTACGTGTGAATTTGAATTGTTAGGTTATAAAATTATGCAATTTATTAAAAAATTCCAAAGTATATTTTAGAATTATTGGATGTTGCATATATTTTGATGTACACTATCTAGGTTGTTAAAAAACAATCATTTAAAACATCCAACATCTTGAGCTTGAATTATGTTGTAAATTATAATATATTAAAACTACCATTCTTGTTCATGCAATCTTATAAGACTTACTAATTAAAATACTTGACAAGGATATGCCCCTATCATCTAGCTTTTCAAGTGACTTTGACATTCATAAAATTATTTTCATTAAAAATCAATCTTTCATATAATTTATCAATTATATTAAGTATTATAATTTTTTTTTTGGCTTAACAAATTGTTGATCTCAATCATTTACAACTATCTTAACTTGTATTAATATATATATATATATATCAAATCTTATACATGATAATATAAATAAGACCTATTAACTCTATCTAATACTCAATACATAAATTCATCACAAACAACTTGTTTTTATAATAAATATTTCAACTTTTCATTTCACTTAACTTCAAGTGTTCAAATTGTAAATGGGGGCTTGCTCTTCTAGGTTTTCTCTAAACTAAATTTGTGAAGCACAAGTGGGTAATAAAATTAATGACATGCAAGCTAAACAACTGCTTTTTGACAACTACATGCTTTAAAGTATAAAAGTCATTTGTAAAATCTATTTTTGGTTGGTGTAGGGAAAGGGATAAGCCACTTGCAGGCCAAAAGAGAAATTGGGTTTTCAGTTTGAAAAGTTAATTTTACTAATCAGCATGCATATTTTTGGTTGGTGTAGGGAAAGGGATAAGCCACTTGCAGGCCAAAAGAGAAATTGGGTTTTCAGTTTGAAAAGTTAATTTTACTAATCACATGCATATGGGTATGGGTAGTTGTGTTTCTAGAAGAAAACGTTTGAGAAAATTAAACCCTAAACCTTTTTATAATAGTATGGAATATTGCCCTAAGACTAACAATAAAAAAAAATTAATAACACTATATAATTCAATTCTAATAAAAATGATATACACTTTTACCCTGATGAGGATTCCACAATAGTGATGGTTGACAAAAAGCAGGTATACCGGAAAACAATACAATAAAATCATTGTCTTGTATTTTAACTAATGAAAAGCATGGTATGATAATGCACACTTCTCTAATATTTATTCTGAAACTATTGTCGCCCCACCACGTTTATATTCTTTTCTAATGTGAAAAGAAATCTACAGAATTCCACATAAAATATCCTCATACATGTTAGAGGTAATGTTATTCATAGTGGTTTATTAAAGCAACCAGCGAATCAAAAACAAGGAATCAAAATAATAATGTTATTATTTCGTTTGTTTTTATTGATTTTTATAATCTTTAGTTTTTTTTAGCAGACCTTTCATCTCTAAAATAATGTTGTTTTTGGAAAATTTTTTATAATTCTTAGTCTTAAGTTAAGGAAAGAATCAAAATAATATTTTTTCATTTTTTTAAGAAACTTTTATAATCTCTAGTTTACTCTCCACCCTATAACTGAAGTCAACAGACCCTCATCCTATAAGATAAAAACAAAATCAGCTATATCTTCTACTTTTAAAATATCAAATTTAATAACCCACCAAAATTTGAACTTAAATATTCTAACAAACCTAAAAACATACCAGAAAAAAATATTCTTAACTTTTGGATTTCACCATTCAACCAAAACCAAGTAATCATTAAAACAAAAGCTGCATGTGAAAGTTTATAGTGCAAATGCAAGCTTGTATTTTATATAAATATTTGTACTTAGTGTTTCATAAGGTTTTAGGGTTATAATTGAAAGTAATATTTTATTATTATAATATTTTGATTTAAAATAAATGATTATTTTAGTATTATTATTTTTATATATTTAAAATATAAAGTAAAATAATAAATTATATTTTATAAATTTTATTGTAATTTTTTGTATATATGTAAAGTAAAATTCAATTAAGATAATTAAATATATAAAGAATTTAATTTTATGTTAAATTATATGTATAAGTTAGCTATATAGGTCAAATCCTATCACCTCTTCCACAATGACATTTGGACCCATGTTCAAGAAAGATGGCATGCATATTTTTTATGAATTTAGTTAAAAATACCAATTATGGCATTATGGCATATGTTTAGATTAAAATGTTTTAAAATGTTATTACAAGTATTTGTTACAAATTTATTGGCATATTCTTGTTAAATGATTGTTTTACGTGCTTAATATCACTTTTGAAATTAATGTGGGAAAAAAATCCTATATAATTTACGTAAATTTACCTTTCATTTAAAGATAAATGTTTACTTAGAAACCACCATTCACTCTATTACTATAGTTAAAGTTGGTATTATCCGCAAAAGGAATTATGTACTCTTGTGGCATGACAAATCCCTTCCTTTGCTATCACACAATTTTAAAAATTTTACCATTTATTATGGTGATTAATTTTAATTTTTTATTAAAAGTAATAAAATGTTTTGAATACTAAGAGGTGTTAAAGGTATATGATAATAAATGATATTAGGAAGGATCATTCATTCTACATGTTGGACAATAAAGGTGTTCGCACATCTTAGATAGGAGAAGCATTTTAGTAGCTGTCCATAATAGATTTTATAAAATTTTCATTTCTGAGATTTTGGAAATGGGTAAATATGAGTGGGTGGGAGACGTGATTGGTGAATGAGATATTAGAAAAAGTGTCATGCGAGGAAGAGGAAAGGAGAAGGTTGTAGTGAAATGAAAATCTTTTATTTCTTGTTTTAATTCTCTATTATAGGAACTTTTGCAACATCATGTGTATTGTAAAGAATATCTTAGTTAGAATTTGGAGGGTAAACTTTTTTTTTACAAGTGGATCTATCTAAATAAAGTGATTGTGATGTTCATTCATCTTATTATAAGTATATGAATGGATTTAGATTTCTATACTCTCATCAAACACTCTTTAAGAAGTTCTTTGCATTCAATACTATTGGCTATCAAAGATAAATATTGCAAAAGCTTTGTTGGATTGATAAAAAGTGTAGCCATGGATATAGCTAATGGGTATTTAATTCCATTTGGAAGTGGTGGACCAATGGACCCATGTCTCTTGATGACAATATGGAGGAGAGCCTATTTTAGATAGGTATATACATCACTCTTTCTACACAGCCAAAGCATAATTCATGAGGGTGGTCTATCGTCTCCCTCGAGATTTTTTTCTTAACTCTTAATCTAAGAATGGTTTTGAGGGAGGAAATAATGGATCCTCCACTATTACATTTCATAATATAACATTGTTTGTAGCACCATCAAAGCATAATTTTGTTTGGCTTTCTCACAAAGTTATAGGGACCAACTAATAAGGATCAAAATCATTTTATTTATATTTGAATATGTGTTGCCATGGATTTTTCAAAATATTTTTAAAATCCATCAATATAAACATAAATAAATCTAATAAGATTAACAAGTAGAGTATGAAAATATTACATTTTGATATCACAAATGTTATGAGACTAGATATATGGCAAAATATCACAAAGTGAAAATGATCGAGAAGTAAACTGATTGAAAAAAAAACTAAATTAAATAAAACCACAAAGTGGTGACTATGTGAGAAAACCCTGGGAGCTGGGAATCCACCTTAGTCCTTTTAGGTTGCTGCTCAGATGGTAGTTTCAACTTATTTTAAGCTAACGGATCAAGGAATGGCGCCAGGGAAGAGACCCCACAAGTTTGTGCCAAAAGTTTTCCATGAGGTAACAATGCCAATCCTGTTGTTGAAATTCATGTTATTGAGTTTGATTATGCATGCAAGTGGCTAGAAGAGCATACCTTGATAGGATATTTCTAGGGTCGTATCTCAAACGATACTCTGATCCGATCTTGGATTCAGCAGTATTGGTAACCTTATGGAATTAGGATAGAGAATATCCAAAATTTGTCAAAAGGCTTTTTTCTTTTTCGCTTTGTTGATGCTCAGCATGCACAAGAAGTTTTTAGTTGGGGTCCTTGATATGTCTGAAGCTCTTTGCTTATCTTTCAACAGTGGTTTAGATATTTCTCTGTCAATGATGAGGTTTATCTGAAAGTGCCTATTTGGGATGAGTTCCCTAGTCTTCCAACGACCTTTTGGCTATTCTTGCAAAGTATTGCTTCCACCCTTGGGAAGGTAATTTGCTTATAACCATATGAATTATATAATATTCACCCTTAACAGGCATGTGTGTGTGTCAAAGTCAATATTTCCAAGGACCTTACTGAGCCTATTGACCTGAAGATTGATGACAAGGTTTTTACACAGCATGTTGTGTACATTAATTTACCCAACACCTGCTACCTTTGTCAATCAGCAAAACACAAGAGTAAATATTATTTCCTTATGGCTGATAAGTTCAAATCATGCAATGTTGTTTTTCCTCCCCTTGCTCTAACAACTCCAGCTCCAAGAGCCAAGAATTATCCAAATGAATGGACTACCATGAAAAATAGGAAAAATCATCAACCTAAGAAACTGGTGTTGTAGGGAGGTTCTAGTTCTAACCCTCTAGTGCAACAATCCTCGACACCATGCATGCTAGCCCTTTTGACTCCCACTGCTCTGGTGCAGCTGTCTCCCTCGGTACTAGGAGGGTCCTCTTCTACACTTACTTAAGATGGATTTTCACCACCTCTAGTATCTTCTTCTTTCGATGATTTTGCTACTTCCATTCTTAAGCAAACGTTACCTAAGGATGTGTCATTCTCCAGGTCCCACTATTCATGTAGTCTGACTCATGATGGGTTACATCAATAAAAGAGACGTCAAACAAAAATTTTTTGGGAAAATTATGAACGATTTATCATCAATTCATTCACTTCTTTAGGAGAGTTGGGAGACACTAAATATGTTCCCTAAGGAATGAACCTCAATCATCCTCAATGGTTTTTTTATCCTGGAATGTAAGAGGACTGACAAACCTAGTCCAAAAATATTAGGTTTGTAGAGAGATTCAGAATATTGCTCGCATGCATGGTAGTTTGGATTTTTTGTGTTTGCAAGAAGTTAAAGTTGTTGACTTCATTTTGGATAGTACTTGTACCTTTTTATGGCTAGCAAGTAAGATTTTCTATTCCCATAATACTCCTCGTAGAGGAGGAGCTATCACTTTTATTTCTTCCAAGTGGTATTCTAATATTGTCATATGAGGGGTGGACCCCTCAAATCAAGCAATTTGGATTCTTTTTGAAGTTGGTGGTATCCCTTTTGGTTTGATTAATGCGTATGCTTCTAATAATGCGTCAGAAAAGTGTTCTTTATGGCAATAGCTTACTATTTCCTTACCTAAAACGGTTTGGATGGTGTGTGGTGACTTCAATATAATGGAGAAACCGGTTGACAAACTTGGTTTGCTCCCTATGCATTGGATTATTGGAGAGCAGGAAGTAATTTTTTTTTCAAGAATAAGCTTGGGCTGAGTGACCCTAATTTATGCTTTATACCCTCTGATTTTCCTAAGTTGGTGTGGTATACCTGGTCCAACTTTCAAGCTGGTAATGCCCGTATTTTGAAGCGGCTTGATAGAGCTATGCTATTTGAACATTCTCATTTTTATTTCCATCACTTATCGACTTCTCTACCCTTTGTTTTAATTGTTCCTAAATACCACCCTTTCTGATCATGCTCCCATTGTGTTTTCCATTTCTTTTTCTCCATGTTTGCCTCATCAATTCAAGTCTCAGTTCTATATAAATATTTATATTTTGAAACATCAAGCTATGTCTGCTCATATTCGTAGGATTTTGAATCTAGTTTCCAAACCAATTGGAATTCATGGTAGAATTCTTGGTGGAATGCATATATCTCCATAAAAATTATTCTTCTCAGTAATTTAGGAGTTGAAGTTGCCAAGCGAAGATAAATATCTAATGTATCCCTTAAAGCTGAACTAGCTCGAGATTATTTCATACTAGAAGCAAACCCTCGAAGCTCTATTCTTCAATACCAAGTTGCAATTCTTAGGCATGAGATTAAAAAATTGAGCTTTATGAAGCAAGGGGAGCTCAACTTTGTGCTTGGCTTCACTGGCTAAATATTGACGATAGGGTTTCAAAATATTTTTTGCAGAAAATAAAGCCCTTGAGACAAGTCGTTCAGTTTAATGCTATTTAGGATGTAAGGGTTCGTTGGACGTCGCTTCCTAATATTATTAAATTCTTTTTCAAGAATTATTAGAATTTTTTTGCTTCTCAGGAGTTAACTCCTGAACGGTAGGCTGTAATTTAAGATTTTTGTGCAGATTTTCTTGAGAAGCTTTTAGCTCTTCAAAAGGATCCTTTGTGGATGATATTATTGAAGCCCTGTCTAGGATGGCTAATGATAAATCTCCAGGATTAGATGGATTTCATTGTGAATTTTATAAGGAGTATCGGGACATGGTTGGTCCAGATTTATTATATGTTTATCAAGAAGTAATGGCTTTTGGATCTTTAGGTTCTATAATTTATAAGGGAAATATTAAATTAATTCCTAAGCAGGGGGATCCATAAGTGCTCACCAACTAGAGGCCTATTACTTTACTCAATGTGAGTTGCAAAATTATTGCTAAGGCTTTGGCCTTATGCCTTAGACCTCTATTACTATCTGCCTTGAGCATACTGGGTTTGTGTAGAGTAGATACATTCTGGATGATGTAATTGTTGTTTGGGAGGGAATGAAATGGGCTAGATCCACTCAACAAAATGCTCTTTTCATCAATATTGATTTTGAAAAAGCCTATGATAGGATTGAATGTAATTTCATCCTTACCATGCTTTGAGCTCTTGGTTTTCGACCACATTTTTGAGCTCGATTAGTATGCTTTTTGTGAATGCTTTAGTTGTGCTTACTTTGAACAATTGTTAGTTTGAATCAATTGGATTGTTTAGATCTGTCAAATAGGGTTGTCCTTTGTCTCCTCTTTTCATATTGGTAGTTGAAGATTTTGGATACCTTCTTGCTAACCAAGTGAGTCAAGGTAATATTAAGGATATTTCTTTACTTGGAGAATATTCTCAACTCATAAATGGACATTTTGTAGATGATTATCTTTTGATACTTCATGAGGATGAACACTCTGTCAAACAGGCACTAGATTGCCTAGATATTTATTACAAAGCATCAGAATCTACCATTCGATGGAGGAAGACCTCATGCTATAAGAAATCCTCTTTGGACATTCCAAGCTGGTTTAAAATATTCCATTGGCATTGGATCCAACTAGGGGATATGTTTAAATTCCTTGGCATCCCATTTACATTCTAGAGTTCCCAAACTATCTTGTGGAATTATGTTTTACAAGAAGTAGAGAAAAAAAATTCTTTTGGATCACCAAAAAACTTACTCTAGCAGGTAAGTTTCAAGTGTGTTCCAAAATTATTGCTACTACTCATGTGTATTATCCATCATGTTGATTCTCTTCTCAAGCCTGCTATAAAAATTTGGAAAATATTTTAAGGGATTTTATTTGGACTAACTCATCACATAAACAAGGGTTTCATCAAGTTGTCTGGGAGATTTGTTGTCTTCCCAAAAAATCAGGAGGTATGGGACTACATGATTATAAAAGGTAAGGTTTTGCTTTGTTTGCTAAATGGATTCTTCGAGCCTTAAGTGGTTCTGAAGCTTGGAAAGTTCTAATTCGACATTGCATTTCCATTGGTTTACCTCTTGGCAGGAAGGCTTGGAAAGGCATGAATTTTCAATCCCTCCTAGTTGCTCCTATCCTAGTTAAAATTCAAGGCTCTTTTGTCATTCAAAGTATATGGAGGGCTTGGGAGAAAATTAAGCCCTGATTGTGTTGGCTAGGGTAAGGGCATCAGAAAGGTGCTTCTATTATCACTTATAATTTTTTTTGGTCACATTTTATTACTTTTCAAGGTTCCTCTCTTGCTTCCATGCAATGGTTCATGCTCAGCAGTTCTTCAGGAAAGGGATTTCAACAATGACAAACTTTTTTTTGAGATATTCCAGGGATTGGATCCCATGGGATGATTTCAGAAGATTGTTTGGTCTGTGGCCAAATGATAAGAATACTTATGACACTATTTTGGATTGTATCCCTTTTTCTCTTTGGCCCATGATCTGTAGACATTCTCAAAAGCCTTGGTGGTCTGACTGGGGATGGTTTAAGAAAACCCTACTTCTTACTTACAAATCTAAATTAGGGTATTCTTGGCTTACTCCCAATATCCCTATGGTTCAAAGAATCAATGAGCGATGGGATCTTCTTTCCACTCAAACTCGTTGGAGTCTAATATTTAAAATGTCTTGGGTAGGATATATTGAACCCAAACATGCTTTCTTTTATTGGAGCTTATTATCCTATGATCTTCCTCTTGGACAAAGATAAAAATACCTTGGAATAGAAAATCCTTCTTTCCATTTTTACAATGCTCTAGAGGACCCTATTCATATTTTTTAGTAGTACATAAAAGCTTGAATGACCTGGGCTTGAGTCCTTCTTTCGGCCTCATATGGCCAATTCATTCACCTGACATCATCCTTTACTTGGCGACCCACCAAACTTTTTCTTGTCCTTGTTGGAAGTGTGGAATATTCTTCGGATCAATGTGCTCTTTCATATTTGGAAAACTCATAATAAAGTTCTCTTTTCTCAGTAGCATAGTTCAGATAAATTTTCAATTGCTGATAAGTGCATGTTTTATTCTAATTTTTGGCTCTAGATTTTAGTTCAATTGAAGAAATTTCATATGGAGGTGGAGCATCTTCACACTCTTATGCAACACTAGGATAATACCCCATGTATAGTTAGTCGAATGTCTTCTATAGATTTTTCTCAGTCTCTTGAAGTTTCTCGATTGCACTCTCTTCGATGATTTCCCTCCCAATCTATAGAAAGATATTAGTCTTAGCTATCTCCTATTTGTTGACCCCAAGGCAACATTGACAATGTTGGAAATTTGAGTTATTTTATGTTTTCATTGATGTCACATGGATCATTGATGTCACATGGATCACATTGAGTTTTGGTGGCCAAAGCATTTCATAAATAAGCATTTATGATATTTTGGAGAGCATGGATATATATAGGGTTTTTGTGAAAACCAAGGAAGACAAAATAAAAGGTTTTATTTAAAACCATGGATGGTATATTTGAAATGGGTTTTTCTTAAAAACCAGGTTGGCTTTTCGTTTCATCGAAAAACGTGCCTCGATGATGGAGATATTTAATTTTAAATATTTAGTTTAAATTTTAAATTATTTAAAATTTTAATTTTAATTTTAAAATTAAATATATTAATTATAGTGCCGACTAAATAAAGGAGGAAAGGCTATATTAATTTATAGCACCGACGTCTAAAGAAATAGAAAAGGCATATATATATATATATATATATATATATATATATATGCCAACAAAAGCTTAGACTTATGATCCCCAACGCTTATTTTTCGAAAGTCTTCGATTGGGGAACAAATTGCAAAAAGAGAGAGAAGTGTGACTTTGGTCTATTGAAAAATCGTTCACGAAGTTTAATAAGATGCATAGGTATCTTTGGCCTAGCGGTTCGTGCATTGTGTATTACGCAGGAGGTCCTGCAATCGAGTCCCGTCGTGGTTATTTGCTTTGTTGAAGCGCTCGAAGCACTGTTAAGTTTTTTGAAGGGTGCAAAATTTTATGATATAAGTTTTTGTTCATGTTCCTTTGGACATGTGATGGCGTGTGGTCCAATGGCAGGCTGGTTGTGGTTAAAGCGCTGAGCAAGAAGATGTCACAAGATCGAATCCCGTCAAGGAAAGAGGCAAGTTAATAATTTTTTAATATATTTTATTTATTATAAAGTTGCCCTAGGAGGAATAAGGGTTGTGATGCATGTTTAGAAAAAGAGAAATTTCTGATGTTTCTCCTTTTTGAAAGTATATCATATTATATATCATTGGAAATATTATTTCGAGGGCTATTTTATTAACTTGCTTAGAGGAAGAAATAAGGTGTATGTAAAGATATATTTCTATTTTTGTAAAAGGGTTCAAAAGTGAAGGTTGTTTTGTTCTTTTTCAAATGTGATTAATTCTTTCATGAGGGGACATGTTGTATCTTATTGAGTAGGAGTGATAAGGTGTTATTTGGATAACCCTTGTTGAAAGTTGAAAAAGAATTTTGTTGAGTGTGGCAGATTTAGTAGACATCAAATAAGGTATCAAAAGGTATGAGCAATATTCTCCATTGACTTTGTTATGGTGTTGATTTCTGAAATATCATTGGAGATAAAATGATTGATTGTGGTTTCCTTTTCAAAAGTGGTTGGTTGAATGCTTCAAGGTTTTCTGGTTTGAGACTTGTGTTTAAACCTTGTTTTATAGGATATTTGTTGAAGCCCATTGGTTATGCAAAGAACTTGAGTTAGAAAATAACATGAGTATCATTATTATGTGAGATTTGTGGTTGAGCATTGTTGGAAATATTTTAGTTGGTTGATACATGCTTGGACTAGGGTTTTGTGAGAAAGAGTTGTCCCTTGTGGTGATTGGTTGAGTTGATTTGATTGAGCCTAGTCAAGTGATTGTGTGAGATGATTGTTCAAGTCCCATGAAACAAACAATTCTATAATTCTGATTTAGTTTGAGATTGAGCTTTGAGATTAGAACATATTGAGTCTCTAACAATTCTCTTTATGCTTCTATAAGATTTGAGTTGAGTTAATATTGACTTGAGTTGAGTTGAGATCATTGTGGATCATTGTTGTCATCCATTGTAGAGTGCATTGCCATTCATTGTTGAATTCATCATTGAGCCTTACCTTCATAGATTTGTGGATGATATTTGAGTGCTACTTGAGCATGATTGGTTGAGCCTTTGAGAAGGCTTTTGGGACAGATTTGTGGATAGATTTGTGGCAATTTTTATGTATGATTGATTGAGCCTTTGAGAAGGCTTTTGGGACAGATTTGGGACAACATTTGAGCAAGTTCTTGGTGAGCTTGTTGAGCAGATTTTTGAGCAAGTTCTTAGTGAGCTTGTTAAGCAAATTTGGAGCAAGTTTTTGGTGAATTTGTTAAGCAGATTTTGGGTAAGTTCTTAGTGATATTTCTAGAGTATTTTTGGGAAAGTTCTTGGTGAGCTTTCTGAAGCATATTTTGGGTAAGTTCTTGGTGAGCTTGCTAGAGCAAATTTTTGGCAAGTTCTTGGTGATCTTGCTGAAGAAATTTTGAGAAAGTTCTTGGTGAGCTTGCTAGAACATATTTTGGGCAAGTTCTTGGTGAGCTTGCTAGAGTAGATTTAGGTAAGTTCTTGGTGAGATTTCTAAAGCAGTTTTGAGCAAGTTCTTGGTGAGCTTGCTAGAGCATATTTTGGGCAAGTTATTGGTGAGCTTGCTAGAGCAGATTTGGGCAAGTTCTTGGTGAGCTTGCTGAAGCAGATCAATGGATTACCTACCTGAGCAGATCAAGATTACCTTGCTGAGCATATCAGTGGATTGCCTACCTAAGTAGATTAGGATTGCCTAGCTGAGCAGATCAATGGATTACCTACCTGAGCATATTAGTGTATTGCCTAGCTTTGAGCAGATCAAAGTAATCATTTGTATTGGGATAAGGATCTTTATTTTTGTGTGAAATATTATAAGGATATTATCTTGTGGAGTACCCCACATTGGGGGAACCACGTTAAATATTGTGTCTCAATTGTGTGTGGTGATTTGTGCACTTGTTTACTATTGCTATCTATGTCATTAATGCACATTGCTATATTTGGTTATTGCAATTAAGGACACTAATTGATATTGATTTGGAAAGAAAGTAAAAAGTGGGCGCTATACTATTCACCCCCCTCTTAGTATAAGCTTGTGTTCTTCAGGAAATAGTACATCTCACCATGGAAGTGGCTAGGAGGTTTGTTAGGTGGAGCTAAATCCAGTTGTTGGTTGGGGAGATACCATTTCGATGTGCCTAGTCGCTCTAGCTAATATGGTGGGTTGAGGTATATTTTATGGTATTGATGGATCTGGTACTGGTGATAATGTCTGCATGCCTGGGGAGTATGGGTGGCTCATTTTCATTCCTTCTAATATCAGTTGGTAGCATATGGAGGATAAGGGACATTCACCTCGTGAGCATACCCCCCATGATTGACATGATTTAATGCATGCTTTTTGGTGTTGTGGTTGGTGACAAGTTTAACTTTATTTTTGTTGTTTTGAGTAACCACTTCCTAGATCAACCTAAGTTAGTGTGACTACCCATTAGGGTGTGCATCAAAGATTCTTGATATTAAACAACATCATAGCTTCCATATGAATTGAGAAGCATCAAATATTCTTGATATTGAGAAGTAATATAAGTTTATTGATAATAGATAAGAGTTGTACTGAGAAATACATAGAAGAAGCCTCCAATGATAAGGTATATAGAGGAATAGAGAAAATATTTGGTTAATCAGATAACCAAAAATATAAGATTGACTAGAATTATACATATATTTTTATCTTGGCCTTAGAATCAGCAAAGTGTAAGGCATTCAACTATTAAAAGATTCATTAAGATGAGAAAGAGAGCTATCAAGATGCACTATCATTAGAAATCTATTATAAAGCTATCAATAAGTGATATCAGTCTAAGGTGAGCAAGAAGATCATTCTAAATCTAACAAGCGCTATTCTAAGAGCCACTAGTAGAAATTTAGATAGGAATTCAAGCATTATTCTAAGTGCCACTAGAATAAGTCAAATAGAGATCCAAGCATTATTTTAAGTGCCACCAATAGAAATTCAAATAAGGATCTGAACAATATTCTAATTTTTGCCAATAGAAGATCAAATTGATATCCAAGTTTTTTTCTAAGTGTCACTAGCAAAGCAAAACCGAAAAGGTTTTGAGCTCCATCTAGAGCACTATTCATAATGAGAAGACTGGACAAGGATTTGAGCATCATATAGAGTGTTATTCATAGTGAGAACTAGATAAGGATTTGATTACCATCTAGAGAATTATTTACAATGAATATTGAATAGATATTTGAGCACTATTCTGGACAAGGATTTGAGCACCATATAGAGTGTTATTCACAATGAGAAATAGACAAGGATTCAATTGCCATCTAGAGCATTATTTACAATGAATATTGAATAGAGATTTTATCACTATTAAGTACTATTTGTAGTGATATTCGAACAATGATTTGAGTGCTATCAAAAGCACTCACACAAGAACTCTAGCAGTAGTAAAAAGTGCTAAAGCAACATTCTCATAGAAATCATACAACAACACTAAAGTAATGTTCTCATAGAAGAACTTCAATAATAGTAAGAAGCGCTAAAGTAGAATTTGAAATGAGGAGCCAAAATATTAGCCTCTTCATTGATATTCAAGATGTTAAATACATGAAGCTAAGGATCAAGATAGCCTTAGTTATTGAGAAAATAATATCCCCCATAAATATGCTAACAAAACAATGATGACATAGGATATTTATTGACAAGTAAAATATCACCTAATAAAATGACGGTAGGAAAAATAATTTAATAAATAAACTATATGCTAACATCCCCCCTTATTACATTATTTTGCAATACAAAGTGAGTTGCGAAAGAACTCAAACTTGATGCGTGCAAGGGCCTTGGTGAAAATGTCCGCAACTTGATCACTGGTGGGAATGTATTGAAGCTGAATTTTGTGCCTTGGAACCTCGTCTCGAATGAAGTGACATTGTGTATCAATGTGTTTGGTTCATTCATGATGCACTGGATTCTTGACTAGGTTTAGAACACCTTGGTTGTCACAAAATAAGTGAATTGGAGATTTGGATGGATGACCCATACTTGTCAAGATGTGACGTAACCATATCATCTCACACACTGCTTCTCGTGTGGCATGATACTCTGCCTCTATAGATGAGATAGCAACCACATATTGCTTCTTGTTGTGCCAAGAGATAGGACCAGATCCAAGATGAAAGATATATCCTGAAGTTGACTTGCGATCATCATATGATCCAACATAGTCAGAGTCCATGTATCCTTGCAAGAATAATTTATCATTCTTCTTGTACTCTAGGCCATACTCAATAGTACCATGGACATAGTGAAGAACACGTTTTGCTGCTTTCCAATGAGTGGTCTTAGGCTCCTGCATGAACCTCGAAAGATAGTTGACAGCAAACACAATATCTGGCCTAGTGTTTGTCAGATATATGAGACTCCCAATCAACTGTCGATAGAGAGTACCATCTATCTGAGGTGAATCATCATACCATGATAATTGAAGTCCTGACTCCATCGGAGTTGCCATTGGTTTACAATCAGTCATACGATATTTTTCTAACAATATCTTGGCATACTTTTTTGGTCACCTTGATGTGATGCTTCTTCTGGTTCACTTCCAGGCCAAGAAAATAGTGGAGAAGTTCGAGATCTATCATCTCAAAATATTTGCACAAGTCACTTTTGATAGCAACTATCAAATATTTGAAGCTTCCTATGATAATCAGATCATCCACATACAGTACAAGTAGCACTATTTCAGAACCTTATTTCTTGAAATAGAGATTTGCATCTACCGGACTTCTCTTAAATCCATGTTGCATAAGGTGATCATCCATCTTAATATACCAAGCTCTAGGAGCTTGTTTCAAACCATACAAGGATTTGACCAATTTACAAACTTTCTATTCTTGGCCTTCCACTTCAAATCCTTCAGGTTGGGCCATATAGACCTCCTCTTTAAGATCACCATTCAGGAATGCACTCTTGACATCCATCTGATGAAATTTCCACCCAAACTGTGTTGCCATAGCACAAAGAACTCGAATGGTTGTCATCCGAGCAGTAGGTGCAAAAGTTTCCTCGTAGTCAATGCCTTCCTTTTGCACATAGCCCTTTACCACAAGGTGGACCTTATGCTTATCAATTATTCCATCTGCCTTGTACTTGACTTTGTACACCCATTTGCAGCCAATGGGCCTCTTTCCATGTGGTAGATCAACAAGCTTCCATGTCTGATTTTTCTTCAGAGACTTATACTCTATGTCCATAGCAGCCTTCCATTGTGGCTTACCAAGGGCATCTTGTACTATTGCGGGTTCATGCTCATCAAGTGAAGACATAAACACCCTTTCATCATCCACATCCATATCTTCAGGTTCTATAGAAAGTTCCTCAAAATATTGACAAAGTTCATCAACCTCAGTAGTCTCTACTGCAGCTTTCTCTTGATGAGCCATACTATGAGTACGAGGTCTATTCAGAGTCATATCTGGTGGAGTGGATATCTTTGAGTCTCTGATAGTACTTTTATACCACTTAGGAATATTTTTCTGTGGAGAAGAAGGAGATCCTCCCTTCTGTGATGAATAAGGAGACTTCTCATCCTTAGATTCTACAAAATCTAGGTATATATCTGATGTGTTTTGTGATGTGAAAGCCTCATCAAAAATAACATCTCTGTTGGTATGAATCTTCTTGGTCAAAGGATCAATCAACCGATAACCCTTTGAATGCTCATCATATCCAAGAAGAACACATTGCAAGGTCTTCTCATCTAGCTTCTTCCTTTTCTCTTTGGGTATGTGCATAAAAGCTTTACATCCAAAAATACGTAGATGAGATATGGAGGGTTTTCGACCACTCCATGCTTCCTATGGAGTTATTCCCTTTAGGGCCTTTGTGGGTGCCCTATTCAACAAGTACACTATTGTGGTGATAGCTTCTACCCAAAAATGTTGCTCTAGATGGGCTCTTGTTAGCATACAATGAACCATTTCCATGATGGAATGGTTCCTTCGCTCAACAACTCCATTTTGCTGAGGAGTATAAGCAGTAGTGAGTTGTCTTTTGATCCCATGTGCGGTCAAATATGCAAAAAATTATTTAGAGGTGAACTCCCCCCTCGATCTGAGTGGAGGGTCCTGATTGAAGTCCCTGACTCCTCAACAAATTTCTTGAATTGTTGGAAGTAACTGAAAGCTTCGGATTTTAGATGAAGAAAGAACACCCACATTTTTCGTGAGTAGTCATCTACAAACAACTGAAAATACCTCTTGCCCCCAAAACTGTTTGGGGTGAAAGGACCGCATAGATTGGTGTGAATTAACTCTAGAGGTTTCTTTGCTCGTGTAGAGCTCTTTTCAAAAGGTACTCTATGTTGCTTCCCTGCCAAGCAGTCAGAGCACACTAGCAATGTAGAGGAAAGGGAGGGAAGGCCCTTTACCATCTCATATTTACTTAGCTCAAGTAAATATCCAGAACTGAGATGCCCGTATCTCCTGTGCCAAAGTGAAGTTGCCTCCTTTGTAGAGACTATCATGGCTACATGAGGGGTGGAGAGAGCATCCAATGCAAACAAGCCATGCTTGTATGAAGCAGTTGCAATGTTTTTACCCCTCTTGGTGATAAAGCAATGCTTCTGACCATCCTCAACATGAAAATCAACAACCATATTTTTGTCCAGGATTTGTGGGACTGACAACAAATTGTTCGCCAATCCTAGAACATAAAGGACTCTTTCAATTTGACACTTGCCATCTGGAAGGTTGACTAAAATTGTACCCTCACCCTAAACCTTGTAGGTTTTATCATCAATAATGGTGACGGGTTTTCCTTCCTTGGCTTCATATGTCGCAAACCATGACTTGTCGCCAATCATGTGCTTACTGGCACCAAAATCAATATACCACAGAGGATCCTTTGACTTGGAGGTCGTGGTAGTCATGAGCACCTTGTGTGCCCACTCAAAATCTGAGTCAGATTCTTCAACAACAACATTCACCTTTGGTTGCTTGTTTTTGTTCTGGGGTTTGTTATGGCCCTTGTTCTTTGGTTGTTTATTCTTGTACCAACACCGATTGGTGTCATGGGTATCCTTATCACAAATATTGCAATAGCGCTTCTATTGTTGAGGTTGTTTTCCCTTATCCTTGGAAGAGGATCCTCCCTTCTGAAAATTACCTTTCTTCTTGGAGCCCTTCTTGTTGGAGTAGAGGGCGGTATTAGAAGCATCATCATTTTGAAGTTGGACTGCCTCCTCAGTTTGAAGCAGATTGATCAACTCCACAAAGGTAACTTTTCTTTGTGAGACTTGAAGGGTAGTGATCAATGTTCTATATGAAGCTGGCAAAGCTCTGAGAATCACTGAAGTGAGGAGCTTATCCTCTACAATATCTCCCATAGAATTCAATTTTATCTTCAACTCGACCACACGACATAGAAAGATGTCAACTGTCTCACCATGCTTCATACTCAAATTGTGGAGTTGAGTTTGAAGGTTAAGAATGGTGGAATCATTCTTACCCTCATAAATGGTCTTAAGGGCATCCCATGCCTCCTGACCATGTTCTTTGTCAGCAATGTGAGGTTGAATTTCATCTGACACAACTAGCAAAATGAGCACTCTGGCCTTACTATATTTCTTGTCAAATTCAATCATCTCTGTAGTTGGGCGTGTTGGTTGAGTTGATGTTGCTGATGGTGAAGGACGTGTTTCCTTGCCTGAAACTATATCCCACAATTCTTCCATTTGTAGAATAGCCTTCATTTTTGTTCGCCATGGTATATAATTGGAACCTCTGAGTAACTGAGCATCTGTCATGTACTTGTGGATAGCAACCATGATGAGGGTTCCTTATATCACCAAATGGTCCCCCTTTCTTTATACCTTTGCTAGGCCTTTATACCGAACCTCTCTATATACCCGCCCTTACGTGAGGGAGACTATAAGTACATGAGAGCAGAACGATACGTGGAACATAGGCGGTACTGAAAGGGAATCATTTTGTTTATGACACCTACCATAGAAGGTCTTTCCTCATGCGTGGGGCGTAACTTCCCCTAAACACTTTGGAAAGCACTTCGTCAGGATTTACGTCTAACAACAATAACGATTAGGGTATGAATGGAGTGAAAATAATGACAAAATGGTAAACTTATATCTCCTCGATGATTTATAGAGAACAAGCTTAGATGTCATTGTTGCAACTATGTTAGGTGATAGATACAATAGCCCAAAGCATGACAACATTACCTGTAAGTGTGGGCCAGAGGTATCGTAAATACCAAACACTACGGTGCAAATAAATTTGCACGGATGGGTTCAATTTTTGGGGACTTAATTGTGCTTGATTTTACTTAATGTTGTAGTGCAAAAACATAAATGGAAATGTAAATGCAACATACAACATAAAGTGCCCACAAAAAATGAAATTTTAGGTGTCGGTCTTTGACCGAAAATGCACCTAATTACAATGCCAAATTGCCTTTTCAATCTTGAAAAATCACTCTCTATCCCCCCTTTTCATCCTCATTTGATTAATTTGCAATAAAATAGGACATAAAAAATAATGCCCCCCCCTTTGTTTTGCAATATGTAGGATGAAAAAATTTGAGTGCTCCAAAGGTATTTAAAAATTTAAGTTTGAAAGCAAAAAGTTTAATTTTAATGAAAAAAATTTAATTTTAACTAAAAAAATAATTCCTCAATTAAATTTATAAAAAATAAAATTAAGAAATTTATTTTTAATTAAAAAAATTTAATCATTAAAAAAAAAATTGCTAATAAATTTTTTTTTTAAATGGTATACCTTGGGTGGGTCGGTGGGGCTTGAACCCCCGACCTTTGGAAAAATGTGCCTTTAGCCACTGGCCTCCAACCGGACAGACTAGCTTGTTGACCGGGATAGGAGGGGCTAGGTCCCCTACTTAGCTAGAGGTCGTGCCCGAGTTGCCTCCAATGGGCTCCTCCGTCGCTCTGCCCCTGCTCCACCAGTGATTGTGCTCTGACTCCAGCTTCGGTAGTGATGATGACGTCTTCAGATCTGCCCTCGATAGTGGTGACAATGTATTTAGCTCTCTCAAAGGGTGTGGAAATCTATTTACAATAAATAAATATGGTGATTAACCACACTTTGCAGGAGATATGGTATACCAAGTTTGGTTGTGCTCCTCAAATGCTCATCACATCAACTGGTGGCTTCACGATGAGATCATAGCATTCACATCTACGATCACATAGTGTCTGCATCCGTCGGTCACATAGCGTCACTTGTTTGGTTTCGGATGAGATCTTCTATGCCATCTGCGTAGAAAAAAAAATATATTTTTATTAACTTCGTTTGAAATTGCGAACAATAATCATTTAAACCACTCGAATCTCCCTGCAATCTATTGGATCTCACAAACGAATGTGTTTGTTGTGCATTAATTCGTAATCAAATTCGGGAGCCGAATTTTATGGCATATGTAATTTTCTAGGCCATTGAAAATCTTAGGTAAAATCTCGCATTCCATTGCAAGTGTCAATTGAGCTAGGAAGGTGATTCTTGGTGCTTCCGATTGAAAAGAACCTTTTGCTATTATCCCACATGTGTGGGGCTGTCAACTAGGCAACAATATAAAACTAAACACGTTCACTTAGTTAATTGACTACCTTTGGGTAGTCATGTAGACCACCCTCCCCTTTTTTCTTCCATCATGTAGCACCTTAAGTCTGCCTCGTCAGCTTCCTACCTCCCGTTCGGTCCTTGCATCTGTCGATCCCCATGTTAGGTGTCTGGGATGAGCTAGTTGGGGCCATGAAAAAAATTTGAACCTCAAATAAATAGCTTTGATACCATGAAATTGGGACAAAAAACATTAGCTTATTCATTGATATTCAAGGTGTTAAATACACGAAGCTGAGGCTAAAGATAGCCTTAGTTATTGAGCAAATAATATCCCCCCTAAGTGCGCTAACAAAATAATGACATAGGATATTTTTTGACAAGTAAAATATCACCTAATAAAGTGACGACATGAAAAATAATTCAATAAATAAACTATATGCTAACCAAATTCTCATAGAAGAACTCAGGCAATTGAAAGAAGTGCCCATGCAAAATGATCACAGGCTTATGAAAGTTGTTTAGACAGTAGGCAAATAATTGAGTTGTAGGCGAATTCTATACAACTAATTCATTGCCTTGTTATAAGTAAAGTCTTCTTCACAAAGAATAATGTAAAAATATAGATGAACATATAAGAGACCAACAGAGCAATGTATCCAACAAAATCAGATACTCAAGAGTCAAGAAATCATAATAGAGGCTAGTAAAAGGTCTTATGAAGAGTTAAAAAAAATGTTCATTGCACGCTCATGAATGATATTTGAAATGTACGTATTTACTAATATCTGACTTTATATTCATTTTAATACCATGTAGATCAACAAGTGTTAAAAACTATTTAAAGCATCAGGTGGAATATTAAAGTTCGTATAGTATACAGATATGTTAAACAATCCAACAAGGTAGAAAATAAGGTAAGTGATATTACCTTAATGCAGAATTAAAGACCTAAGTTAGAAGAGCATTATCTTAGGTACTTTAATTATTTGGATTTAAAAGGTTTTTATGATTTGATTATTAGGAGTTATAAGGTTTTCTACTATAGTTTGAAATTAATATTTCAAATTTTAATTTTTAAGTTTTTAATATTTATTAAAGTATGGAGTGATAAGGTTTTCTACTTCAAATTGTATTTAGAATCTATCATGGATTATTGGTATATTGATTCCGAAGAAAGTAGGCATATGATAAGAAATAAACAATGGTTTAAAACTTTTCAAGAGAAACATGAAAAACTATTGTTATAGCAGATAGTATGACTTATGAGGTCAAAGGAGTAGGAGATGTTTTAATTGATTTATCAAATGAAAAGGGACAGTTAAAAGTGTACTATATGTACTTGTATTAACTTCTAATATCCTTTTAGTATCTCAATTATTGGATCAAAATTTAATAATTGAATTCAAAATTGTCAAAAACAATAAAAAATGCCTTATTATCAAACAAGGAAAAGTCATAGCTTTTGGTTCATATAAAAATAGTCTATTTGCTCTTGACACATCATCAAATATGGCTTTGACAATAGGCATTTCAAAAACAAAAGAACTTTGGCATAAGAGGCTAGGACATATAAGTGCATCTTCATTGAATGAGATGAGTAAACATCAAATGGTTAAGGGTTTACCTAAACTATCATGGGAATCTACAATCTATCTAGAATGTCTTGTAGGAAAACAACATAGAATACCTTTTGAACTCAGTCTATATAGAGCTCAAGAATCATTGGAATTAATATATACAGATTTATGTGGTCCAATGAATGTTACTAGCCTTGGAGGACATAGATATTATCAATTATTTGTTGATGACTATTCTAGAAAAATGTGGGTATATTTTATGAAATTCAAATATGAAGTATTTAGTTGCTTTAAAAAATTCAAGCAATTAGTGGAAAAAAAATAGCAAAATAAATCAAGAACCTTCGTTATACAAAGAGGAAGAATTTTTATCAAAGGAATTCAACTATTTTTTAGAAATAGATGGTATAAAATGACAACTTACAACAAATTCACCTAAAAAAATGGTATTGCAAAAAGAAGAAATAGATCTATTATGAAATGGTTTGTTGTATTCTAAAATAAGCTCATATTGATCATCAATAATGGGTAAAAGTAGTTAAAACAATTGTGTACTTACAAAATAGATCTCCCACAAGAATACTAAAAAATGTTACTCTTGAAGAAATACAGTCAGGATAAAAACCAACAATAGAACAATTAAGAATCTTTGGATGTAAGGCATGCGTGCATGTTCCAAAGCAAAGAAGAACTAAATTGGATGACAAAACTACGTGTGGAATATTTCTTGGTTATGATGATGATTTTTTGGGATACAAAATAATTGATCCCACTACAAAAAAAATTATAAATAGAGATGTAGTGTTTGATGAAGGAAATAAAAATTATATTAAAGAAAAAAAAATGATACTTGAACAATCTAAGTTTTTCAAAGAAATAAAACTCATCACGTGAAGAATTTGAGTTAGAAACATATGATGAATACATTGAAAATTAGAAACTACTACAACACCACAAAGAAAAGAACCAATATGGCTTAGAGATACACTTAAATCTAGAGAAAATGTCATATCTTACTATTATAAGACCTCGAAATCGTAGCTTAACTAGAATAAATAGGGGATTGATAAGTTTTGTAGCAAAACCTACAACTACTCAAATTGCTTTAAGTTATCTATAATGGAAGACAACCATGGAATCAGAATATGCAACATTAATGAAAAATAAAACATGGAATCTAGTTGATCTACCTAAAGGAAAGAAAGTAGTAGGATGTAAGTGGATCTACAAGATAAAATACAAAGTATATGGTTCTCTTGATAAATACAAAGCTTGATTAGTTGCAAAAGGATATACTCAAATAGAAGGAATAGATTATGAAGAAACCTTTGCACCAACAATAAGAATGACTACTATTCAAATAATTTATGCTTTAGCAACACATCTTAGATGGAAACTTCATCAAATAGATGTGAAAAGTAAATTTATTAATGATGATCTTGAAGAGCAAGTATATATGTCATAGCTAGAGGGATTTTTTATCAAAGGATAAGAACCAAAAGTTTGTAAGTTGAAAAAATTCTTATACGGTTTAAAGCAGACACCAATATCATGGTATATAAATATTAATAATTATTTGTTACAACACAATTTTAAAAGAATTTTATCCGATCCAAATCTCTATACAAAATAGGTTAGACTAGATAGAATAATACTTATAATATATGTTGATATAGTAATCACAAAAAGTTCTAAAGTTTTGATAGATGAAGTCAAAAGAGACCTATAAAAATATTTTGAAATGATAGATTTGGGGCTTCTTCATTATTGTCTTGGTTTAGAAATTTTTCAAAATGAAAACAATATCACAATAACACAAAAAAAGTATGCAAAATCATTACTTGAAAATTACAAAATGAAGAATTATAAATCCAAAGATACACCTATGGAACAAGGATTACAATTATCTAGATATAATGAAACATCTCTAGTCTCAACCATTATCTATCATCAATTAATTGGAAGTCTTTTATATTTAACAAACACAATACTAGACATAGTTTTTGTTGTAAATTATCTTTCAAGATTTATGCAAGAACCTAAAGAAAGTCATTGGAAAACTAAAAAAATAATACTATAATATACTAGAAAAACTACAGAATATACGTTAATATATAAAATGAATGAAGATGATGACAAGTTTTATCTACATGGATATTCAAATTCTGATTATGCTAGATCAATATATGATAGAAAATCTACATCGAGCTATGTATTCTATATTGGCTTTGGACCAATTTGTTGGTATAGTAAAAAATATGTAGTAGCACTTTCATCTACAAAGGTAGAATATTGTACAACAAAATATGTAGTATGTGAGTCATTTTAGCTAAAGTATATATTTTCAAATATGTTAAAAATAGAGTCTATTCCATCATTTGGGTTATGTAAATGTATCTTCCAAGGTACATACTTAGATTACTTTAGGGACAAGTTATCTAGTTACTTCATGCAATGTAATAAATGCATAAGTATCAATGTGCAAGTTGTACATGTGCAAGTTTTTCCTTGCACAACTAGATAGAGTTTTGGCCAAGTATCCTATTTTACCTATATAAGGATGGCCTCATAGATAGATATGTATAGAGTCGTAGATACAGATAGAGTTGGGGGACATAGTGTAGCTTAGTTCTGTGTGCAACACCATCCATTGGTGATGGGTGTAATGTAGTTCAATAGCTTTATAATGGAGTGTTCATTTCCTCCATAGCTTTATTGTAATATTTTATATTATTTTTATTTATTACATATTTCAGCCATCTAGTAGATTTACTTTCTTTCATATTATTCTACATCTTGTGATTGTTATCTCCTAGTGCTTGCTACATCAAAAGCTAAAAAAATATGGCAATCAAGAGAACATTTACAATATTAAATTGTGATAACCAAGGAGTACTTAATTTAATAAAAAAATTAAACTATTCAAGAAAGTACAAAACATATTGAAGCTCAATGTCATTATATTAAGGATCATGTTCAAAATCATCATATCCAGTTAAAATATATTTCTATTGAAGATCAAATTGCAAATATTTTTACAAAATCACTTGGTCAAAACAAATTCAAGATATTCCAAAATCATCTATGTACTTCAATAATAGTTCACATAAAATAATCTAATATAGGAGGTGTTAGAGAATATTACATTATTTTATCTATAGTTTGAGTGAGTAATTTGCTTTCCTCTTTATGTAAGTATCTATGTGCAGGATGTGCATAAGTATCATAAAAGTAAAGTAAATAGAAATTCAAGAGCTTACATACAAGTGGCAAGATGAGAATCCAAAGATCATACAATCAAGAACTTGAAGAGTCATCCTATAAAGTTATATCATGGAGATAAAGCTCCTAATTTTATACAAAGAAGATAAGATGATAGATATTGTACTTTTTTGAGCAATTTTATTGTAAGTATTCTTCATATATATATAAATGATTTTGGTCATTTACATTCATATTTGATATTATAAGTGATTGTTATTTCATTATTATATTGGCCTAGATATATATTTGATTGTTCATATATAATTATATTCTTAATTATTTATATTTTGACCTATAATATTGTTGGCTTATTTACAATGGGACCTATGATATTTTCATATACGTAGGCTTAAAATGCAACATCTCTTATGGATAATTTTTAAAAAATATCGATGGCAATGCATATCCATGTATATACAACATTCCTTATATCCTTAGTAGTTTATCCCTTTTGGATAAACTATACTAGAGTATTGAAAATTTTATTCAAAACCTCCTCATTCATAAGTTGATATGAAAGTCACACTATTTCGAGAAGTGATATCAATATGCTTGGAAAAATCATAAAGACTTTTTTTTGGGAATATGGGTATGGCATAGTTCTTCCGTGTTGAAAAAAAATTAGAATTTGATTGCTATTCATCAATAAATGCAAGTCATAATTTTTTTTTTTATTGGTGAAGGGGTTTTGAAAGGATCCCGTAATAGTTTACAAAAAATTAGTCAAGTTGAAGAACACTTCATAGTAGAAAAGCAAAAGCATCAATCTAAAATAGGAAAAATGAAAAAATTGTAATCCTATATCAGCACAAAATGGAGCCCTCACAGGGCCAAGGAGGAGAGCCAAAATGTCCTCACAGGAGCCAAGTTTAAAATTAAGAACACAAGCTTATACTGAGAGGGGGGTGAACAGTATAAGACCAATTTTTACTTTTCTTTCCCAAATAGTATTAATCAATATAATCAATGTCAATATCAATAGAAATAACCAAAGCAATGCACAAATCATCACACACAATAGAGACATCAATTTAATGTGGTTCACCCAATGTGGGCTACTCCACAGAAAAAAATAGTTTACTAATATTTTCTCAATAAATATCTTGGGAATCCTTTCCCTATTACAATATTTATGGACCTCTGTCCAAAGGAGACACCAATCCCCTAAATCAAGTTCATGGATATCTATCCACAAGAGAATTCATTCTTGTCTAATCTAGCTGGTGACCCTCTAGAAGACTATTGCCTCCACTACACTGGCTTGTGGATCTCTCTCCACTAAAGATCCTTATCCCCACTCAAAAGACCTGTTCTCACTGCCCTGGCTGATGGATCTTTATCCATTGGAGACTATTGTCCTCTCTACTCTATCACCTCCAAAGCTCTATCTCAAATATGTACTAAATACAATCCAGTTGGTCTAGCACAAATCTTCTCAACAATTCCACTCAAATCTGCACTAAACACAGTCTAGTCGGTCTAGCATAAATATGCTCAATAAGTCCACTCAAATCTACACTAAACATAGTCCAGTTGGTCTAGCACAAATCTGCTCAACAAGTCCACACAGAACTTGCTCAAATCTACTTAACAATTTCACTCAGAACTTGCTCAAATCTGCTCAATAGGTCCACTCGTAACCTGCTCAAATTTGTATTGTAAGCTTCTACAAAAGCTCACACAAAATCATACCACAAGTCTTCTCAAAGACATACCTCATATTTTCTTAACAAGTCCACACATAGAACTTGTCCAATCTCATAGAAGCATAAAGAGAATTGTTAGAGACTCAATATGTTCTACTCTCAATGCACAATCACTTTCATAATTTTCTCAATCTCATAGAAGCATAAAGAGAATTGTTAGAGACTCAATATGTTCTATACTCAATGCTCAATCACTTTCACAACTCAAATCAGAATGTAGAATAGTTTGTTTTATGGAACTTTAACAATCACTTCATGCAACCACTTGACTAGGTTCAACCAAATCAACTCAATCAATTGCTTAATGAAACTCCCATTCCTCACAAACCCCAGTCCAAGCATATATCAACCAACTCAAAATGTTTCCAAAAATGTTCAACAACAAATCTCACATAACAATGATACTCATGTTCTTTCCAAAAACCCTAGTTCAAGTTCTTTGCACAATAAATCACTCCAACAATAATGCTTATAAAACAATATTCATATAACAATGATACTCATGATATTTGCAAAACCCTAACTCATGTTCTTTACACAACCAATGGCGTCAACAACTATGCTTATCAAACAAGGTTTTAATCACAACTCTTAATTCCAGAAAACCTTGAAGCATTAACTCAAGCACTTTTGAAAAGGAAACCCTAATCAAATCTTTTTCACTCCAAACATTTTTTCTAGTAAGCCAATCAATCAACTCAACCAAGGAATAATTTGCCCATACCTTTTTGCTTGACAAGGAGTTGATCTCACAAATATGCCACACTCACAATTACTTCTTTTCCAATCTCAATAAGGGTTAGAAGACTTCAATAAAATACAATACAAAAAGATGACTAAAATACACTTTATCACTCCAACTTAAAAATAATATTCACCATAATGTTATTTAATAAAAAACCTCGTATTAAAATAAAATCAATGCTCAATAGTCTTAATTCTCCAATATATCAATATATTAATTAAGAATTTAATAAACAATTAGAATAAAAACCGCCTTATTACTCCTAATAACAATATTAAAAAACCACCACTTATCCAATAATTAATCCTTATAAATTTTCACTTAACAACCCTTATAACTCCAAAATAGGAAAATAATAATAAAACCTTAAACACCCTTATACCTCCAACTTTAGGTAGATAATAAAAGTTTTAATAAAAAATATTTACCTTGCATTCGGGGGAATCAAACCCTCAACTATGCCAATGACGTGCGCCTTAACCACGGCCTCAAATGTCGCACAAGCTATGTGCTCATTTGAAACCAACGAAGCACCACGTGCTTCAAGTAGTGCTCCCTCTGCCCTTGGCAAAAACAAGATCTCTTGCAAACAAACATTTTCACACTCGCCCATTCGCCTAGGCCACGCTACTCGGTTGACCTTTGAATAATTAATGTTTCCCTTTTTAAACTGTTTGTTGTACACAAAAATCAAAATCTCATGAGCTCTTCTTCCTTTTCACATGTCAATTAAAAATTCGATCAAGGATTATGTTTATACCCTTTGGGTGAGGTATTTATATTTGCTTTCTCCAATCCTTGGAGAACGTTGATGCTTCCAAAGAATCTCCTTCTACGATGTTGACGAAGGTTTAATAATTTTATAAGGTGCTTGTTGGTCACGAATCTGCCACAGGAAAGGATTTTACGTGAAATGCGCCCTAGACCCGGCCAACATTGAAAGGCTAGGAGAAAGAAATGTCTCCCAGACCAATCTCCAGAGAGGGCTGGTTCCCTTACTAAATTCTAAGCTTGTTGAAGACTAGAGTTGCAGGAAAGAAATCGAAAGTATGCGGAAAGAAATGGGAAATTACTGAAAGAGATGGGAAATATAGCCATAGGCCAAATTTATCAGATCGGGAAATATTAGCAGTAGATAACCTCAAGCACACTAACAGCATATAATAGAAGATAGCGACGTAATTAACTTACAACCTTGTGCAGATAACCTCCAAGATCACATTCCAGAACTCACTTCCTCACTAGCAATATTTAAACTCAGATGCAGAATTCAAATTAAGCAGCAGATAAGAAATACGAGCGTAAATTAGGAATGTATAAGACAGAAGGAAAACCACACAGACAGTTGCTTGCAAAACTAGAGGCCAAATATCTTTCATTCATGCAAAGAACTTGAAAATCTTTCAAGCAAAAGTCTCTCTCTCGATCCCTCTTTTCGAGATATACATTCATATTTATAGAGGTCTTGCCTCTCTACAACATTTAAAATAGGCAACGAACTTCCTCGAGATCTATAAAATGTGCAGCTGAAACAAGGAAATGATCCCCTTAAACCGAGCCTCGGAGAAACCAAAAATTAAATGAAATAAGGAACCGGTCGTCTTCATTAAATGGTCGTTCTCGAAACATGCTTGAACCGTTAGAAAAAAATCATGAACAGAAGCTTTGAATAATGGAGGCATCTTCAATTCTGGTGGCTTGGACACGTTCTTTTATCTTGTATACATTGGAAAGCAGCAAAACATTTAATTTTGGAGTGCTTTTAATTCTTGGAAATCGCAATGCTTCATCGGGCCATTTGAATTGCTTTCTGGCGTAAAACTGTGACGGGTCACGAAAATGCGACATGTCACAAAATCGTGACATTTTTTTGCTCCGTACACTTTTGTCATTTTGGATCGTGAAAATCAACCATGTCACGAAATCGTGACGTATTCGGCTCCTTGGTCTCCTTCGCCACCTTAGCTCGTGAAAACACGACACGTCACGAAATCGCGACGTTCCGTACTATTCTGCTCTTTCTCCGCTCTGTTTTCGCGAAACTATGACCTGTCACGAAATCGCGACATCCTTTACCCATGTTGTCCTTTGGCTGCTTTGAACCGCGAAAACGTGACAAGGCGCGATTTCGCTACACCTTTCTCTCTTTTGGCTTTGTCTTCCTGATATGTCACGAAATCAAGACACTCTCCTTTGTTTGGACTTCTTTCCTCAACATGTCATGCAAAAACTTCACCATGTCACGAAATCGTGACATCTTCTACCTTCTATGCCCTTCTCTTCTGTATACCCGTGAAACTGCAACATGTTGCGATTTCACGACAGTTTTCTCTTGCCTTGTACGGTCCAGCTCTCAACCTGCAAAAACATGACACTCTTGCCTCAAGTGGTTCTTTAATCTCTAGCATGTCGCGAAATCGCGACAGGTTCTGTCTCCTTGGACTTTACTGCTTTTCGACCACAAAAATTTGACATGTCGTGAAATCGTGACATTCCATACAATCTGGCTACCTCCTTGTTTCCTCTTTGTGAAAACACGACGCATCGCAAAATCATGACAATTCCCTGCACTTGGTCCTTTCGCCCCAATATGTCGCGAAATCGCGACGTTTTCTTGTTGCTAGACTTCATCTCCACAAATGTCGCGAAATCGTGACGCCTTTCATGCCTTATGCTTTTTGTTTCAACCTTGTCGCGACCACGCAACATGTTGCGATTTCATGACGTCCTTCACATTTTGTGCCTTGTTCACTATTCTATCGTGAAATCGCGACGAGATTCATTGTCACTGCCCAACTATGTCGCGATTTCGTGACCTTTTCTCTTACTCTGCTCCATGGCCATTGCAAGTCACGAAAACGCGACATGTCACGATTTCGCGACGATTTTACTACGCTACCCCCGTTGACTACTTTGACCACGATTTTGGAACACGTCGTGAAATCGTGACATTCTCTGACTTTGGCTTCTCTCTCCTCGACAGACCCGCGATAACGCGACATGTCGCGATATCGCGACGATTTTGAAACTATGCTCTCCATGTTGCTTTTTGTCACGATATCGCGACAGTCTTTGGACTTAGCTGTTTTGGCATCAAAACTCGTAGAGGAATGAGAACTTCAACATTTTATGCATGAATAATCAACAATCAAAACAATGTGGCAAAAATGCCAACATTCTTGGCGGCTCGCGGGGTATACAGTTCTGCTGTATGCACGAATCCCAGGCCTGAATCCATTGGGCAACAGAGTCAAGAAAAACTAAAAGAACAGAAAGCTGGCTGATGGGGAACATCTCGGTAGACTGCTGCAACAACTCTTGCTGATACTTACTGAAAACTCAAAGGAATCTATATTTGGCTTAGCTTACCAGGTGCTGTAAAAGAATCTCCATGAAAGCACCTGGGGTACAAAAATGGAAATGAACGGAATGAACGGAGTGATGGCCAACAAATGTGCAGGGTGTGGAATGGGAATGGAATGGTGAAATGATGGAAAATGAAGGAACAACAGCGACAGTAGATACGATGATAGAGTGCTTCTGTGCTACCCACTATTGTGGGGAATGGTAGAAAATAGAGAATGAATAATGGAAGGTGGATGGTAGTGGAACCCGTAGCTATGATGAAGTACTCCCATGACAAAGGACTAGAAGAAAAGGAAAAGAAGAAATGGGAATATCAGAAAGGGGAAAGAGAAACAACAGTAGTGGCTTAATTACGGACGGTAGAAGAAGGAATGAGCGAGGAAGGGAATGAAAAGAAAGGAGGGGGAAGGAAGAAATAGAGAGGAAGCCACTAACTGTTGGGAAGGAAGAAGAAAAAAGAAAGAAATACGTACCTGTGGGCTCGCATGCAAAAAGAGCCGAAGTTGACAGATGAAATCCACAATACTTTTTTTTTTCTTTTTTTTTCTCTTTTTTTTTTCTATGTACAAGGTAACTCCCGAATTAGCTGTGAACTTTTGGGAAAGACACGAACCCAAACACGGTTCTGTCTCCTGGATCCCAGACCTTTGACAGACACTCAGTTGACTCCTGGTTGATGATTAGCTCAGAGTCACCAAAGATCTGTAACTGCTGCACTCCAAGTGTCCCAGCCGTCTTGAGACCTAGGCATGATCGTTCAGTCCCAGTGTTAGCGCCATTTCTGTATTGTGCTCCATCAAAATAGAGCTGATCTGGCAGAGAATCTTGACCAACTTGATCAGGAGGCAACTTGACTTCAACCTCTTCAGGCTTCGTAATGGAGTAACATCCAATCTCAGTCTTGATCATGGCATTAAAATTGAGCATTGAAAACTCATCCTCCAAATCAGGATCCTCCAACTCTTCAGTTATCATATGAACAACATGTTTGGACTTTTCTTCTTCTTCTATCTTCTCAATATGAAAAGTACAAGGCTTCTGATTATAGATCCGGACTCGTCTTCCTTTGAAAGGAATCTCCAAGTGAGAATAATCCAGAGCAAGGTAGCCTCCCAACTTTGCAGTAAATTCTCTTGATAAGCACATACTGAAATACGGTTCTAAATCAACCACAACTATCTCCTAAATTACTGTAATCAGAGGCATAGTGTGCAAAGCAATAGGAACATCCTTGATTACACCCACTATTTTCACTGGAGTCCCATCCAACTGCAAGACGCCAGGGCTACTTCTTGTATATTCCATTCCCATCGCTTCACAAACTGCCTTTGGCATGACAGTTGTCGCAGCACCAGAATCAATCAGGCAATTATGTACAATCCAACCCTCCATCCTGAGTGACAGATAAAATGGGGGTGGTCTATTCCTTCCAGTGGCTAAAGAAGTTAACGTTTGAGCCATAACTACCTAGGCTGGAGCTTTCCCCTTACTTTGTATGGTCTTCAAGGATTCCTGTAAGAGATTTACTTGTCCAGGCAACTGTAAGGTGTCATACAGACTTACCTTAGCTGGTATCCATTTGAGTTCTTCAACAATGTTGTACTCCATGGAGATCTGTTCCTTCCCTCCACTAGCAGATTCAAATGTGCTCTTATATTTTTGGGTAGCCTCCACTCATTGTCGTTTGGTCAATGATGGATACCGCAACATCTCTTTGGCTTGTTCCTTTGTTTCTGCTTGCGGTTGGGAAGTAGAAGCTTGTTCCTTGTCTTTTACTGGTGGTGGAAGTGGATCCTTCGACAAAATAGGTGATTGTCGTTGCGCTGGGGAATCATGAGCCTTTGTTGGCATTTGTTGCTTCGTTGCTTGTACAGGAGGTACTTTCAATGGCTCCATCTTAGCCGGATCTACCAACATTGGTTTCTTGTCGCTGCGTGTCAGTATTGCTATATGTTCCTCCAGAGACTCCACGGAAGTAAGATCCACCTCTCGAATCATGTTTACATGGCTCCCTGTAAGAACTTGCAAATAATTTTGGTGGACCATGCAAGTGGACTCATCATGTGGGTCATTGTAGGAAGAACACCAGTAAGATGGCTCATGTGAAACTTCAGAAGGGCCAGCCTCTTCACTTACCAGAATTGCTGAGTTCCTTTCAGGTACTTTCTCCATAGCCTTGCTAGGAGCAGGTTGTTCTCTAGTTACTGTCGGCATAAATCTTCGTGGCTGATAGTTCCTTTCCGCCTCTCTCCGTTCCATAGATGTCACCTTGTCAGTGAGAGATCTCATAGCCGACTGAATTTCTTGTAACATAGCCAATTGAGGATCTGGGCTTGAGGACACAGGCGGTGCCGGTAAAGGTAATGGAAACTATGGGGAAGATAATGCAGGAGTTGGAAGTGGAGAGGTTAACCGTGGAATGCTCGGTGCAGGCAACTGAGGAATAGTTGGAGCAGGAGGCTGAGGAACTAGGATGGGTGCAATTTGAGGTGCATTGGAGCTCCATGATGGGGTAGGATACATAGATGGCATGGGCTGTGGAAGCGAACCAGAGTACAAATACTTAGGAAGATCAGGTATGATAGGCATTGTTACCTTTGGAGGAAGTCTACCTATAGCAATCAAATCAGCTTCCGCCTTTAACGCTTGTTCGAACAACTCTGGAAATGTAGTCACGTTGGATTTTCGGACAGCCCAACCGATGTCTGTGTTAAATGCTCTGAGGTAATAAAATGCAGCTAGCTCATCAGCCGAAGACCATCAGGAATTCTCTGCCAGGTTCTGGTAAATCTGACATTGAAATCAGCTATCTCTTCCTGCGGGTGCCTCTGGATTGCGTTAAACTGATGCAACAATGAAAATGGATCAGCCTGTTCATGAAAATTCTTAACTAACAGTTCTCCTAGCTGATCCCATGATGTAATGGTGCCTGGTTGCAACGTTCGGTACCAATACAACAATTTTCCTCTCAAGGATAACACTAATAACTTCACCATCACATCTTCGTCTGTTATGTCATGGATGGCCGCCAAAGAAGCTACATCATTAATATGCTCATAAGCAGTCTTACCAGTACCATCATAGGTTGGCAAGACTTTCAAAGCAGCCTGAGGAACTGGATTTTGAGCCTACAAATTCAAGGCTCCTGAACTATTCCATGCTAAAAACTTCTTGGGTGGAGGATACTGGGCCATTGGGACTAGTGGATGTGACTGAGAAGATGGAAAACTAGTAACAATACCAGGGATTTGTGTGGATATGGCAGATGATGCAAGCGATGGGGAAACCAACCTAGAGTGTTCACCTCTTTTTGTGTTGTCAAGTTCAAAAAACTCAACAAGATCTTCAACTTTTTTGGACTTTGATCTCGTGATCATGAAGTACAACTTTCACTGCATCCACGTTCAGAGATTTCTATGTACTACAGAGTCACCAAATGTTCTAACTATATGGCATGAAGGCGAACATTAAACCCTCAATACTATGGGATCTTTCTGAGACAGAAATAGTTTGTCCCACCGGGCGTGCCAAAAACTGTTGGTCACGAATCTGCCACAGGAAAGGATTTTATGTGAAATGCACCCTAGACCCGGCCAACATTGAAAGGCTGGGAGAAAGAAATGTCTCCCAGACCAATCTCTAGAGAGGGCTGGTTCCCTTACTAAATTCTATGCTGTTGAAGACTAGAGTTGCAGGAAAGAAATGGGAAATTATTGAAAGAGACGGGAAATATAGCCACAGGCCAAATTTATCAGATCGGGAAAGATTAGCAGCAGATAACCTCAAGCACACTAACAACATATAACAGAAGATAGCGACGTAATTAACTTACAACCTTGTGCAGATAACCTCCAAGATCACATTCCAGAACTCACTTCCTCACTAGCAATATTTAAACTCAGATGCGAGAATTCAAATTAAGCAGCAGATAAGAAATACGAGCGTAAATTAGGAATGTATAAGACAGAAGGAAAACCACACAGATAGTTGCTTGCAAAACCAGAGGCCAAATATCTTTCATTCATGCAAAGAACTTGAAAAGCTTTCAGCAAAAGTCTCTCTCTCGATCCCTCTTTTTGAGATCTACATTCATATTTATAGAGGTCTTGCCTCTCTACAACATTTAAAACAGGCAACGGACTTCCTCGAGATCTATAAAATGTGCAACAAAAACAAGGAAATGATCCCCTTAAACCAGCCTCGAAGAAACCAAAAATTAAATGAAATAAGGAACCGGTCGTCTTCATTAAATGGTCGTTCTCGAAACATGCTTGAACCGTTAGAAAAAATCATGAACAGAAGCTTTGAATAATGGAGGCATCTTCAATTCTGGTGGCTTGGACACGTTCTTTTATCTTGTATACATTGGAAAGCAACAAAACATTTAATTTTGGAGTGCTTTTAATTCTTGGAAATCGCAATGCTTCATCGGGCCGTTTGAATTGCTTTCTGGCACGAAACTATGATAGGTCGCGAAAACGCGACATGTCACGAAATCGCGACATTTTTTGCTCCGTACACTTTTGTCATTTTGGATCATGAAAATCAACCATGTCATGAAATCGTGACGTATTCGGCTCCTTGGTCTCCTTCGCCACCTTAGCTCGCGAAAACACGACGCGTCACGAAATCGTGACGTTCCATACTATTCTGCTCTTTCTCTGCTCTGTTTTCGTGAAACTATGACCTGTCGCAAAATTGCGACATCCTTTACCCATGTTGTCCTTTGGCTACTTCGAACCACGAAAACATGACAAGGCACGATTTCGCTACACCTTTCTCTCTTTTGGCTTTGTCTTCCTAGTACGTCATGAAATCGTGACACTCTCCTTTGTTTGGACTTCTTTCCTTGACATGTCATGAAAACTTCACCATGTCGCGAAATCATGACATCTTCTACCTTCTGTGCCCTTCTCTTCTGTATACCCGCAAAACTGCAACATGTTGCGATTTCGTGACAGTTTTCTCTTGCCTTGTACGGTCCAACTCTCAACCTACGAAAACATGACACTCTTGCCTCAAGTGGTTCTTTAATCTTCAGCATGTCGCGAAATCGCGACAGGTTTTATGTCTCCTTGGACTTTACTGCTTTTCGCAACCGCAAAAATTTGTCATGTCGCGAAATCGCCATTCCGTACAATTTGGCTGCCTCCTTGTTTCCTCTTCGCAAAACACGTCGCGAAATCGTGACATTTCTTTGCACTTGGTCCTTCCGCCCCAATATGTCATGAAATCGTGACGTTTCCTTGTTGCTTGACCTTCATCTCCACAAATGTCACGAAATCGTGACGCCTTTCATGCCTTATGCTTTTTGTTTCAACTTTGTCGCGACCACGCAACACGTTGCGATTTCGTGACGTCTTTCACATTTTGCGCCTTGTTCACTATTCTGTCATGAAATCACGATGAGATTCATTGTCATTGCCCAACTATGTCGCGATTTTGTGACCTTTTCTCTTACTCTGCTCCATGGCCATTGTAAGTCGCAAAAATGCGACATGTCGCGATTTCGCGACGATTTTACTGCGCTACCCCCGTTGACTACTTTGACCGCAATTTTGGAACACGTCACGAAATCGCGACATTCTTTGACTTTGGCTTCTCTCTCCTCGACAGACCCGCGATAACGCGACATGTCGCGATATCGTGATGGTTTTGAAACTATGCTCTCCATGCTGCTTTTTGTCGCGATATCGCGACAGTCTTCGGACTTAGCTGTTTTGGCATCAAAACTCATAGAGGAATGAGAACTTCAACATTTTATGCATGAATAATCAACAATCAAAACAATGTGGCAAAAATGCCAACAGTGCTTCGAATGCCTTTGTCTCCAAACCCAACTTTGGGTTTATGAAATATAATTAAACTATATAAAACCCACTTTGATTTATAAAATATTATAGTGAAAATTATAAATATTTTATTTGGGGTTTTCACCATATCACTTTAATATTATAATAAAAATTATTATATTATTATATCCTTTTGATGTCTTGGATAAATTGCTTTGTTGGGAGAATTAAACCATCTTTTGACCCATTCTCTTGGGTGTAAAATATAGATATTTTAACCCATCATGAATTTCATTAAACTCACACTTGCACTTGATCTGAGTTATCACCTGACACCTTGACATCAATGACAACTAACTTTGGACATCAATGACAACTGCTCAAAATGTCCAACAATCTCCCCCTTTGTCATTTATGGCAACCCAAATTCTTTTTATTGAAAGCTTAACTCACTTTTTCTCTACTCCCCCTGGGACATTGCTCCCCCTGGCTCAATGCTCTTCTTAAATACCAAATCTCTCCCCTTTTTATTAACTTATCAAATTGCTCCCCCTTACTCAGATCTCTCCTCCTTTAACATCAATGGCAAAGGGTCACCTTTGGGGCTTGGGGTTAAGAATGAGCGTCTTAGCTTAGCCCCTCCCTCACCTCCTATTGAGGTGGTTAATTCTGGAGTGGGAGTATCTCTACTCCCATCATGCAATGTTCCTTTTATTTTTTAGCTTTCTTTTTCTATACTTTTGAAATCATACCTTTTTTAACCTTTTGAAATTCCTATTTCCTTCTTATTTGATCCTTATGATTCCTTTGAATGTTCCTTTCCATGTCCATTTTCCTGTCCATTATCATGTTCCTGTTCCTATTCTTGTTTCTGTTTTTGTTCCTGTTTTTGTTCATATTCCTGTTCCTGTTCCTGTTCCTATTCATGTTCTTGTTACTTTTCATATCCATGTTCTTGTTCCTATTCCTTCTTGATTCTAGAATGTCTGATCTACACCACTTTGTTGTGTGACCATCATTATTGCACTTATAACACTTAATGTTATTATTCCTTGGAGGTGCAAATGTCTTAGGATTTCTCCTAGTGAAGCCATATCCTCTTCTATTATGAACCCTACAATTCATTTCCTTGTCACCAAACTGATTACATGAGTAGCAATACCCATGGAAAAGCTATATGTTCCCATATTCTTGTCTTTCATTTGTCCTGCATTGTGAAGCCATGTGATCAAACTTGTGACATGAAAAACATATTCCACTAAAGAAACCTTTCCTAGACCCCATTGGTCTCTTAGTCCCCTCTACCTGTTTTATATTCCATCTATTTCTTACTTGTGCATTGTTCCTTTCCTTGTTGAACTTTCTATTGTCCATATTATCCTTAGAAGTCTCAAATCTTTATTTTACTTACTTCTTTTGACACTTTTTATTTTCTAGTGTTTGAGCTTGACTCTCCTTTTCCTGCTTCATGTTTCCCTTGTTCTTATTTGGAACTAAGTCTTGTTATGGTGACTAATGACCTTTGTGCATTGATAATCCTATCCAAGGTCTTCAAATTTTCCTCAAACTTGTGTAGCTTGTCCTTAGAACCTTTTACTTCTATCCTTAGTGAAACTATCTCATGCTCTAATATTTCACACTCCAGATCTTTTATCTTTAAGTTTTTGGCCATACCTTATTCAATTTTTCTTGCCTCTTCAACTTTGATTTTAAAGTTGGTGAGTTATTGTAGAACCTTTACTTTTGCTTTCTCATCTTCTTGAGCTTGAACCCTCAATCCTGAGTTCTCCCTTTTTAATTCTTCAAGATTAACCATAAGTCTTTCACATTTTATCTCTTTTACCTTTGACTGTTCAACCATACCTTTTTCAAATATTCTTGCCTTTTCAACCTTATCACTCAAGTCAGAGAAATCTTGTAGAAGCGTTGTCTTACATTTCTTATCTTCTTGTAATTGAGCCTTCAATTCTAAATTCTCTTTTTTTAACTCAATGAGTTCCTTAAGAGTGGATTTCTCCTTTTCTTTTTCTGAATCTTCCTCTTCTTTATTTCTTTGATCTTCTATAGGAGAATTTTCTTCTAATACTTAAAGTAGATTTTTTACTTCATACCTGTTTTGATTATCCATGTTATCCTTTCTTGAACCAACCTCTAGGGTTTCATTTTTGAAAATATCATCTTCATATTCACCACTACTAAACCCATTGCAATAACCTGCATCATGGCCGATTTGACCATAGATAAAACACTCTTCACCTTCTTGTGGACAATAAGTTGCATGGTGATTTGAATTCCTACATCTGGTACAAAAATTTATCAACCTGAATATTTATCCATTGCTTGATTCATCTCTTGAATATATTTCCATTCTTCCTCCCAAAACAACAATATTGAATTCATCTTCTTTTTCTTTCATGACCATGTGTGTTCTTTTCTTCTTGTGTCTCATGGTTCTACTTTTGCCTTTCTTTGCCATTTGTGTTCTTGTAAGGTCTTCATTCAAGATATTAAACCTTTTTCGAGGGAACCAACTCTGATACCAATTGAAGAACATAAGCTTATATGAGAGGGGGGGTGAACAGTATAAGACCACTTTTTACTTTTCTTTCCCAAATAGTATTAATCAATATAATCAATGGCAATATCAATAGTAATAACCAAAGCAATGCATAAATCATCACACACAATAGAGACATCAATTTAACGTGGTTCACCCAATGTGGGATACTCCACGGAGAAAATATTTTACTAATATTTTCTCAATAAATCTCTTAGGAATCCTTTCCCTATTACAATATTTATGGACCTCTGTCCAAAGGAGATACCAATCCCCTAAATCAAGTTCGTGGATCTCTATCCACATGATAACTCTTTATCCTCTACTCTGGCTGGTGACCCTCTAAAAGACTATTGCCTCCACTGCACTGGCTTGTGTATCTCTCTCCACTTAAGACTCTTGTCCCCACTCATAAGACTTGTCCTCACTATCCTGGCTGATGGATATCTACCCAATGGATACTATTGTTCTCTTTGCTCTGTCATATCGAAATCTCTATCTCAAATTTGTACTAAACACAGTCTAGTTGGTCTAGCACAAATCTACTCAATAAGTCCACTCAAATATGCACTAAACACAGTCCAATCGATCTAGCACAAATCTGCTCAACAAGTCCACTCAAATTTGTACTAAACACAGTCCAGTTGGTCTAGCACAAATCTGCTCAACAAGTCCACACATAACTTGCTCAAATATGCTCAACAAGTTCACTCAAAACCTGCTCAAATCTGCTCAACAAGTCCACTCATAACCTGCTCAAATTTGTATTGTAAGCTTCTACAAAAGCTCACACAAAATCATTCCATGAGTCTTCTCAAAGACATACCTCATATCTTCTTAACAAGTCTACACATAGAAATTGTCCAATCTCATATAAGCATAAAGAGAATTGTTAGAGACTCAATATGTTCTATACTAAATGCTCAATCACTTTCACAACTCAAATCAGAATGTAGAATAGTTTATTTTATGTAACTTGAGAAATCACTTCATACAACACATAACTAGGCTAAACCAACTCAACTCAATCAATTGCTTAATGAAACTCCCCTTTCTCACAAACCCTAGTCCAAGCATATATCAACCAACTCAAAATGTTTCCAACAATGCTCAACAACAAATCTCACATAACAATGATACTCATGTTCTTTTCAAAAATCCTAGTTCAAGTTCTTTGCACAATAACTCACTTCAACAACAATGCTTATAAAACAATATTCATATAGCAATGATACTCATTATCTTTGCAAAACCCTAACTCAAGTTCTTCACACAACCAATAGCTTCAACAACTATGCTTATCAAACAAGGTTTTAATCACAACTCTTAACTCCAGAAAACCTTGAAGCATTAACTCAAGCACTTTCAAAAAGGAAACCTTAATCAAATCTTTTTCACTCCAAACTTTATTTTTTAGTAAGCCAATCAATCAACTCAACCAAGGAAGAATTTTCCCATACCTTTTTTCTTGACAAGGAGTTGCTATCACAAATCTGCCACACTCACAATTACTTCTTTGCCAATCTCAATAAGGGTCAGAAGAATTTAATAAAACACAATACAAAAATATGACTAAAATACACCTTATCACTCCAAATTAAAAATAATATTCACCATAATCTTCTTTAATAGAAAACCCTTATTAAAATAAAATCAATGCTCAATAGTATTAATTCTCCAATATATCAATATATTAATTAAGACATTAATAAACAATTAGAATAAAAACCTCCTTATTACTCCTAATAACAATATTCAAAAACCACCACTTATCCAATAATTAATCCTTCTAAATTTTCACTTAACAACCCTTATAACTCCAACATAGGAAAATAATAATAAAACCTTAAACACCCTTATACCTCCAACTTTAGGCAGATAATAAAAGTTTTAATCAAAAATATTTACCTTGCATTCGAGGGGAATCGAACCCTCAACTATGCCCATGACGTGCGCCTTAATCGTGACCTCAAATGTCGCATGAGCTACATGGTCATTTGAAACCAACGAAGCACCACGTGCTTCAAGTAGTGCTCCATATGCCCTTGGCAAAAATGTGCGCCTTGGGCGCCTTTCAATCAACACGATCTCCAATGCAGCCACTATGTTTCGAATGCAAGCTCTCTTGCAAACAAACATTTTCGCACGTGCCCACTCACCACTAGGCCACGCTGCCCGGTTGACCTTCAAACAATTAATGCTTCCCTTTTTAAACTATTCGTTGTACATGAAAATCAAAATCTCACGAGCTCTTCTTCCTTTTTGCATGACAATTAATAATTCAAGCAAGGATTATGTTTATGCCCTTTGGGCAATATATTTATATTTTCTTTCTCCACTCCTTGGAGAACGTCGTTGCTTCCAAAGACTCTCCTTCCATGACGTCAACGAAGGTTTAATAATTTTATAAGGTGCTTCGAATGCCTTTGCCTCCAAACCCAACTTTGGGTTTATGAAATATAATTAAACTTTATAAAACCCACTTTGATTTATAAAATATTATAATGAAAATTATAAATATTTTATTTGGGATTTTCACCATATCACTTTAATATTATAATAACAATTATTATAATATTATATTTTTTTGATGTCTTGGATAAATTGCTTCCTTGGGAGAATTAAACCATATTTTGACCCATTCTCTTGGGTGTAAAATATAGATATTTTAACCCATCATGAATTTCATTAAACTCTCACTTGCACTTGATCTGAGTTATCACATGGCACCTTGACATCAATGACAACCAACTTTGGACATCAATGACAACTACTCAAAATGTCCAACAAAAAACAACTGCAAAAACCCACACAGGGGTAAGCAAAGAAACATAAGCATCAAAACGAAAACCTAGGAGTAAAATGGAATCCCACGTAGGGGGAACCGTGAAGCAGGAAACATAGACCAAAAGTCTTAAAGATCCACCAAAGAATCAAAGACAACTAAATATTCGATTATCCAGTTGTGTCGTACCCATCCCTGGTAACACCCACCAGGCTCTTAAACTCCTCCAGGATCTCAAATTAGTCCTTGTATTCTTCTATGAGGGTCTATACCTGAGATAACAAAGAGGATGTCATCTTGGATGCTCTCCCTAGGGCCTTCATAATGTTGTGGAGATCTTGAAGGTGGTCTCTTTTGGAGAGATTAGTCCAACATGACACTCTTGAAGCCAGTAGGTAGGAGGCTTGGTGGAGGTACCCTTAAGAGGGTGAATTTTCTTGGGAGCAATCTCTTGTTTGACATGAAAAAAAAGTGAATCGTCAAAACAATAATTATCAACCATAATTGGAGCCTTATGTTTTCCATTGCTAGCTTTGTCCCTGGTGGAGCGACGAGGTCCCAGTGTTTCTTCTAGATTTACATCAAAATTGAGCGTCTAATTGGTTCTTGAATACGTAGAAGTGTCCCCACTTACATCGCTAGCATCGTCTCCAGGCCCCATGGCAGAGACCACCACTCCCATGACCCTACATGTTTTACGCTTCAAATTGTAACGGTACATCAGCAAATGCAGTCCTTGGTGCAAGGGGAATGAATACACCCCCCTCTTGATATTGAGGATCGATCTTTCGATAGACCAAAAAAAGGTACTCTGGTGTGTTGATTATTTTCTTCTCTTGTAAGTGGGTGAGGAAATCTAAGTGGAAGCTTCTCAACACCACTTTAGGACTGTACAAAATTAAAGGATTGTCACCATCACTACATCCCATGGCTTCAAGAGAGTATCTCGTAGAATGCCACCTTTGTCTCAGCGTAAGGATTCATCACGGTCTCAGAAGAAAACCAACTCATCTTGGAGCGAGTGTTTCTCTCTATTAATAATTTTTCCTTCATTCAGGATCCCCATGATCTCTACAAGGTCTATAGTGACAGTGAAACCCAACACACAGATGAATACATGCCCTCCATCCCACGTACGCACAAACTCCAAGGAAAGGTCAGGGTCAATGCAAGTCATAAAATTGATGATGTTGGTGATATCACTAATTGATGCTCATAAAGGATTTTGATGGAGAACTTATTAAAATTTCTTACCCCATAAGGAATTCTAAATTATTTATGTGAGAGGGTTTCAAAGAAAATTTGAAGATAAAAATTGGTTTTGATAGAGGATTATGACTGAAAATGTTGTGGAAAGAAGGGTGTAGGGAAATGTTGAGTATTGAGGGAAATTATGACCATTTAAGGTAAGCAAGTTAGTTGCAGTGTAATTTATTTTTGAAGAAAATCTATAGAGTTATTGATTGATAACAAGAAGTTGCTTTTAAGAATTTTTAGGGTTGAGATCATGGAGCAAGGAATAGAAAAAATTAATAAATAAATAAAATTTAAAAAACCCTAGTTTTTTCCCCAAAACCCTAGCTACTTTTAATATTTTTTAGAGTTGAGATCATGGAGTTACCATTTTTTACTAGAAAGGATGACATTGATGCTCGAGAATAGTGGATGAAGCTTAGATCTCTATAATCTAGGGAAATTTTTTGGGAATGTCAATTTATCAAAATTTTAAGAGAGGAATCTTATGATTGGTGGGCAAGTCTTATTAAGGACATGAATCATAAGTGTTTCACTTAGTATGAGCATGTATTCTTGAGTTAGTGGAACTCGTATAATAAGATAGCTAGTTTGAAGGTCACCATCAAAGGATATGAATAAGAAATAAAAATACTTAAAAGGGAATTGAAAGAAATGAATAACTATGATATAATTCAAGAAAAAATTTAGATGACAATGAGCAAGTTCATTGTTGCATTTAGAAGAAAAATCTTAAGAATCAAGGATCCAAGGAGAAGAAAGAAGTAATTATGGAAGGGGAACAAGTTGAAGAACCAATAGAAGACACAAAAGTTAAATTTACAATAGCAACAACAATGGATTCCATGTAAGAAGAAACACTAAATTCCAAGGAAACCCTATTAGAAGTGTATGAGGATGCACTAAAAGAAGAGTATAAGAGAGAAGATTGTGAAGAAGAATTAAAAATAAAGAAACATATTTTTGAAGAATCAAAGAAAATAGAATGTCAAATTAAGGTTGCAGCATGTCAGTACCCACACCACCTAGCGACAACAATATAGGAGATATAACTTAAGACATCAATATAATCTACATGGAGTCAAAAAGGTATCAAGTATGGTAGTATTTGGTAGAAAAAGCATAATGTTTATGGATTTCAAAGGGATGCAACAACATTAGGGAACAACAAGACCAACCATTCAAAATATTAGAGCTAGAAGCATGAAGCCAATCAAGTGGCACAATGGTAACTTGGCCTTATCAAACACCACCACTAATAAAGATTTCACTTGGATGGATGGATGAACAAGACTAGAAAATGTCAATAAGATGTTGAATATTTGTTTTTACAAAAAAACTAAAGTCCCAAAAAATGAATATTAGAAATTTATATTTTTAAGAAAAAAGATGTAGGTATCTAGTTATAGAATCTCAATTGAGATGATAATTGACTATGTTTATAAAATCTCAAGCTTTAAAGGAGAGAGTTGTGATTTTTCAAGGGTGGAGGACCCGAGTACAACCCATTTTTCTCAAGCAAAAAACATTGATATTGAAGTCCAAAATACCATAACCCACAATGGAATCCTTTTAATAGTTTTTGTCTCCACAAAAACTCACACTCCATGCTCTTAAATATAGTGTATCTCTCCCATAAATTGTAGGTAGCTATCCATTATTTCATTCCTAATTTATAACCAGAGATGAGAAAAAATTCTTTTGAAAAAGTTATGGAATACTTTAAGTTCAATCTCCACTTCCACTTGATCCAATTTGAAATCTTCAAAAACCTAGCTAGTATCCCATGTGAAACTTACATATTAACTCTTTGATTCTAAGAACCATTATGTCATGTTCAACCATCTTATCCTTGATAATCACTTACAGTGTAACATTTACTACTTGGATAGGTTTTGTGATAGATTCAGTTCATCTTGTCCCCAAATAGGGCATCCAAACTTCCAACTAGGGCATACTTACTTTTGATTAGAAATTTCAAAAATGATTTGTTGCCATTCTCCCTAAATTTTCCTCACCATAATCCTTTATTTTTTGTATTTTTCTAAAGACTTGGAACAAAAGAATATGAGGTGTGCTCTTTACTTGCACTTAATTTGTGATTGCACTCATAACTCTCATTCCCTAATCTTTGTGAAAGATCCAAAACAAGAAAAGGTAAACTCCTCACATTGACTTTCTATTTTTTGTGAATTTGAATATTAGGTTAAAAAGTTATGTAATTTATTAACAAAATCCAAAGTCTATATTAGAATTATTTGATATTATCTATATTTTTGATGTGCACTATCAAGGTTGTAAAAAAAAATCCTTTAAAACATTCAACATCGTGAGCTTGAGTTATGTTGAAAATTATAATATATTAAAACTACCATTCTTGTTCATGCAATCTTATAAGACTTGCTAATTAAAATACTTGACAAAGATATACCCCTACCATCTAGCTTTTCAAGTGACTTTAATATTTATAAAATTATTTTTCGTTGAAAATCAACCATGCATATGATTTATCAATTTTATTAAGTATTTATTTTTTTTACTTAACAAGTTGTTGGTCTCATCCATTTACACCTATTTTAATTTGTATTAACTATAAAAAAATTATCAAATCTTTTTTTTTATTGAGTAAATAAAATACTCTGTATACATAGACATATCCACCTTGAGGATTGAACCCAGGTCACATCACCAATAATGCAAGTGGCGTCCTTGCCAAGGTCACATCACCGATAATACAAGTGGCGTCCTTGCCAGTAAACCACATCAGGCAGATAATACATATGATAATATAAAAAAAAACTATTAACTCTATCTGATACTCAATACATAAATCCATAAAAACAACTCCTCAAATTTTATTATGAATGTTTTTTATAATAAATATTTAAACTTTTCACTTAACTTCACGTGTTCAAATTGTAAATGGGGCACGCTCTTTTAGGTTTGATTGTCTAAACTAAATTTGTGAAGCACAAGTGGGTAATACAACTAATGATATGCAAGCTACGTGTAGAGAAAGGGATAATCCACTTGCATGCCAAAAGAGAAATTGAATTTTCAGTTTGAAAAGTTAATTTTACTAATCAGCATGCATGCATATGGGTAGTTGATGTTTCCAGAAGAAATTATTTAACGTTTGAACCCTAAACCTTTTAGGAGTATAATATAATAGCATGTAATATTGCCTTTAAGACTAACAATAAAAAAATTGATAACACTATATAATTCAACTCTAATAAAATGGTATACACTTTTACCATCATGAGGATTCCGTGATGGTTGACAAAAGCAGGTATGCCGGAAAACAATACAACAAAATCATTGTCTTTTATTTTAATTAATAAAAAGCATGGTGGATAATGCACACTTTTCTAATATTTATTCCGCAACTATTCTCACCCCCACCACATTTATATTCCTTTGTAATGTGAAAAAGAAATCTAAAAAGTATATCCATGTCAAAGAATTCCACATAAAATATCCCCATAATAGAGGTAATGTTATTCAAATTGGTTTATGAAAGCAACCAGCTAATCAAAAACAAAGGAATAAAAAATAATGTTTTTTTTTTTTTTTAACTTTTATAATCTTTATAGTAACTTTTATAATTTTTATTTTTTATTTTTTGATTTCATTTTTATTAATTGCTTAAAAAATTAAAAACTTTTATAATTTTTAATTTTTTAGTTAGTTGGTAAGAATGAAATCAACAAAACTTTTCACTGTTTAGAGAATCAAAATTATATATAACTATATATATTGTTTTTTAAGGAAATTTTTTATAATTTCTAGCTTGGAAGGTAAAAACGAAGTTAACAAACCCTCCATTATAGAGAATCAAATTTAGACAACCTACTACTACCAAATACTAACATTTAAACTTAAATCTCCTATCAAACCTAAAAACATACCACTATTATTTATTAAAAATATGCAAAAGAATTCAAACCCTTGACTCTTGATTTCTTTGTAAAAAATGTCTCTACTTACCAAGAAATCATCAAAACAATAGCTGCATGTGAAAGTTTATAGTGCAAATGCAAGCTTGTATTTTATATAAATATTTGTATTTAGTGGTACAAAAGGTTTTATGGTTAGAATTGAAAAACAATAACTTATTATTATAATATCTTGATTTAAAATAAAGGGATATTTTAGTATTGTCATTCATATATATTTAAAATGTACAAAGTAAAATAATAAATTCTATTTTATAATTTTTTTTTTATATAGATATAAAGTAGAATTCAATTAAGATAGTTAAATCTTTAAAAGATCTAATTTTATATGTTCCAACAAAATAATCTAAGGACATATTGCTATGTGTTAAGTTAGTTACAAGATTGAAGGAAATATTGGTCCAAATCCTATCACCTCTTCCAAAATGGCATTTGGATCCTATGTTCATGATAATTTGGATCCCATGTTATTGTTTTGGTTGTGGTTTGTTATGTTGTTTTTGTGGTTTTATCCGTGTGGTTTGTGTTTTGTTGTTTTTTTATGTTTTGGTTGTGTTTTGTTATGTTGTTTTTGTGGTTTTATCTATGTGGTTCGTGTTCTGTTGTTTTTTATGTTTTGGTTGTAGTGTATTTGTATCATTTGGTTGTTTTTGTTATGGTAGTGTTGTGTTATGTTGTTTTTGTGGTTTTTTTTGTGTTTCATGTTTTTTTTTTTTTTTTGGGGGGGGAGGGGATTGTTTTTGTTTATGTCTGTGTGTGCTTGTTTTTGTGTTTCAGGCATGCTCTTTGAGTGTGTCGAAGGTAGTATTTTTTTTGTCATGTTTTTGTATGTTTGTGTGTGTTTTAGGCATGCTCCTTGAGTGTGTTGGAGGTGGTAGGCTAGGTGCGAGCCTTGGGTATTTTTGATGGAAGAGATACCTTTGCCTCCTTGGGTCTTACCCGAAAGTGGCATCCCTTTTGGGATGTTTTCTACACAAAAAAATCTATTGTGTTTCATGTCACTGCGTAATATCACTTTTGAGATTATAGTTAAATCTATTGTGTTTCATGTCACTGCAGAAGAAGAAAAATAAATAAATCCTATATATTTTACATAGATGTACCTCATTTAAAGATGAATGTTTACTTTAGCCTCTAAAAAATGCTAAAACCACCATTCACTATATTAGTATACTTAAAGTTGGTATTATCGACAAAAAGAATTATGTCTTCTTGATGTGGCATGATAAATCCCTTCCTTTGCTATCACACAATTTTAGGAAATTTTACCATTTATTATGGTGATTACATTCAAATTAAGGATCTTAATTTTTCATTAAAAGGTAATAGAATGTTTTCAATACTAAGGGTGCTAAAGCTACATGATAATAAAATGACACTAGGAGAAAGCATTGGAAACCTATGGAATTTCTTGGACTGATGCCAATGCCAGAGGAAGAGGTTGCTTGCAAATACTTATATGATATCTTGAAATGGATTATTTTAATCAATGGAGATAAGCAGGACAAGTTATTTTGGGAAGCCAAAAATAATGGTCATTACTCTGTTAAATCATCTTATGCTCTGTTAGATGGTTAGATTGACCCTTGGTTTCCAACTCAAGAGGTGTGAAGGAATGGTCTCATGCCAAAAGTAAACATCTTCTTCTGGTTGGTGGTACAAGGTAAGTGCTTAACTTTGGATAATATTCAGAAAAGAGGTTTTGTGATTGCTAATAGATGTTTTGTATGTGAATTAGTGGAAGAAACACCTGAGCACCATTTTGTAGAATGTCCATTTATCTAGGAGTTTTTTAGCTTGTTGTTAAGATTCTTGGATTTGGATTGGGTCCTCCCTAAGGATTTATCTTTCTTTTTTGAGCAGTGCTAATCCACATTCCTCTCCCCTCACCTTCGATCCTTTTGGTCGTTTGTCTTACCTCATGCTTGGTGGCACCTTTGGAAAGAAATAAACTTGAGGATATTCAAGAACATATCCTGTAAGCCTAATTCAATCTTTGTGAAGGCAATGGTAGCAATAGTTGATAATATCGGTATGTTATCCTTAGATAAGGGCTCTATAGGTAAGGAAGTAGAGATTGAGAAGGCATTGGGTTTGAAGTCTCAGTCACCCTTATTCCCCAAGAATCAAATTGCTTCCAAGATGGACACTGTATGGGAACCCCCCCTCTTGGTTGGGTGAAGCTAAATTTTGATGGAGCTTCCAAAGGAAATCTTGGAATGGTCAGATCTAGGGGAGTTTTTAGGGACTCAAATGGGTAAATTCTATTGGCATTTTATGAGAATCTAGGAATCCAATCTAGTCACGTGGCAAAAGCTAGAGCACTCTACCAAGGTGCCCTACAAGTGAGCTCTATGAATTGTAGAAAGGTTATTTTTGAGGAAGATTCCTTAAACATTATCAAGATGGTCAATTAGAACTATACTTCCACTTGGACTATAGTAAATATGACAAATGAAATTCTTAGAATAACTCAAACTCTGGAAGTGGTCCAATTTAATCATATTTTTAGGGAAGGAAATAAATCTATTTACTTCCTAGCTAACTTGGGACTCTCTAAAAATGGTGCATCAATCTAGTGCAATGAGTTCCTGGAAGGTTCAAATCAGCTAGATAATTAAGGTAGGAATAGATAAATTATTAAGTGCTTTGCTAGAGACCAGAAGGAGGGAAAGGTTGAGTGAAATGGTACAATTTTTATTTTTGAAGAGACACCTTTATTCAAATATTTTGAATTTGAATAGAAAGTTGAGTTGCACAACAACATTAAGCAGTTGGGACAGATGGCTTTTCCAAGTGGACTTGACTAAGAGACACGTTGGAATGCATAGGGATAGGAAGGTCCAAGCCCAATTTCAAAAGTTTTATTTTGTTTCTTGTAGTCTATGTTCTCCCCTGTGTGGGTAGCTTGTGCATGTTCTATTTTGAAATCCCCTATGAGGGATTATGGTGTGTTTAGTTTCATTTGTGGTTGATGTTTTTTATTTCCTTGGCTCCTGTAGCTCCTGTGAGAGTGTGCTCTTCTTAGGATATTGGTTTCTCATGGTGGCCTACATGCCCTTTTACCTCTTTATTGGCTGGATCCTTTTTATATAAGGTTTGGGGACCCTTCTAAAACCTCTTCTTCTACCTAATAAAAAAAATAACACTAGGAAGGATCATTCATTTCTCATGTTGGACAAAAAAGGTGTTCATACATTTTAGATAGAAGAAGCATTTTAGTAGCCACCCATAATGAATTTTATAAAAAACATATTTGTGAGCTTTTGAAAATAGATAAATATGAGTGGGTGGTAGACGTGATTGGTGAATGAGATATTAGAAAAAGTGTCACATGAGGAAGAGGAAGGGAGAAGGTTATAGTGATATAAAAATATTTCATTTTTTGTTTTAATCCTCCATCATAGGAACCTTTTGCAACATCATGTGTATTGTAAAGAATATCTTGGTTAGAATTTGGAGGGTAAAAATATTTTCTAAAAGTGGACCCATCTAATAGAGTTATTGTGGTATTCATTCATCCTATTACGAGTATAAGAATATATTTAGATCCATACACTCTCATCAAACACCCTTTAAGAAGTCCCTTACATTCAATACTATTGACTATCAAATATAAATATTGTAAAAGCTTTGTTGGATTGATAAAGAGTGTAGCCATGGATATAGCTAATGGGTATTCAATTCCATTAGGAAGTGATGTACCAATGTACCCATATCTCTTGATGACAATATGGGGGAGAGCCTATTTTAGATAGGTGGATACATCACTCTTTCTACATAGCCAGAGCATAATTCATGAGGATGGTCTATTGTCTCCCTTAAGCTTTTTTCTTAACTCTTTATCTAGGAATGGCCTTGAGGGAGGAATTAATGGATCCTCCACTATTACATTTCATAATATAACATTGTTTATAGCATCATAAAAGCATGATTTTTTTGGCTTTCTCACAAAGTTATAGGGACCAACTAAAAGGATCAAAATCATTTTATTGATACTTGAATATGTGTTACCATGGATATTTCAAAACCTTTTCAAAATCCATTAATATAAACCTAAATAAAGCTAATAAGATCAACAAGCAGAGTGAAAATATTACATTCTGATATCACAAATGTTATGAGACTAGATATATGGCAAAATATCACAAAGTGAAAATGATCGAGAAATAAATAGAAATTTTTGGTCTCAAGACAAAATTCAAGGTAAAGCAAGGAGGTTGTATTTTTGTGGAAGATGGCCCATACCGAGGATTTTTAACTTCTAGGAGAGTGGCAAAGAAAGCCCTTTTATTTGATAAAATGATGGATACCTTCATGTTTCTATTAGGGAAACCATTAGAAGAAATTAAAAAGGATGCATGTGATGATGAATTATAATTGAAATTTCAAGTTTTGGAGGATTTAAATGTGCAAAGGAAGATGTCGAGGCAGGTATTCAAACAAAGAAGGTAAAAGAGGTCAATTTTGATCCAGGTAAATCAAATTTATTTTTCTCAATTAGTAGAAAATCATCTCCTATAAAAAAATGAAAAACAAAAGCACTATAGAGTATATCCTTTTCATTTTAAGGTTTTAAGAGTAGCATAATAATGAAAATATATGAAGGATATCCATTTTAATATAGGATTTTAGGACAGGTAAGTACTATGGAGGATGACCCTTGCATTTAAGAATTTCTAGGGAAGCATAAAGAAGAAAAAGTTTATAATTGCCAAGAAATACATGCATAATTGCCAAACTATTGTAATCCCACTATGTGGTCAATGATCTAATATGGTGGTATCCATTTCAATCTCATATAACCAATTAAAAAACTAAATGTTGGTGGAAATGAAAAAAATGAAAGGAAGACTCATAAAATAAGAACAAAGAGAAGAAACTTAGAGGGATAGATTTGAAAACCCATAAATATGTATCACAATTTTTAACAAGAGCTAGGGCTAATCCCATAAATAAGAATAAAAGTGTTCATGAAGATGGTGTCTTGGAATATTAGGGGTATGACTGATACCCCTAGAAAATTATTAATTAGGAAATTATTAAGTTACTATAATAATGAGTTTAATTTAATACAAATAATAAAAATAAAAAGTAGAGAGGAATGTAAGGATGCATTCAAAAATACAGAAGATGGGGGGTTGTCTAAAAGTTTCTATTATAGGAGATTCAAGAGATATTCTAATAATGTAAGGCAAGTGTAAATGATATGGGAAAATGCTAGAAGCATGAAGTAATTAGGTTGCTAGTCGTAATTGTAGAAAAGAGGAAACAATCAAATCTGGAGTCATAAATATATATAATGTAACTATAGTTACTCTTTATTATAGATATTGAAATGAGTTTTAGTTTATTTATTTCAAATTCAATAATGACTCGTAATTGTGCTTTATCGATTCTTGGGGGTATAAAACATTTTTGTCTTTCAAAAAGGAAGGGTGATACTCTCAAATGGTCTAAATCAATGAATATTTTTACTTTGTCAATTCAAATGGCATTTGAGATGTTATTCCTTCAAGTTATCAATATGCATGGGATACCAAGCATATTATGAAATCTCATGTGGTTGAAAATAAATATAGGATTTTGTTATGTAATACATAGTTGCAAATAATGTATATAATCTCTTCAAAAAAATTATTGAGAGTAGTTTATATCACATACCCATTCTCTTAAAAGGTGATCTACTAAATAGAGGTCATTCAAAGCCATTTTAATTTAAGTCTATGTGGTTCAAAGACCCCGATTTCTATATATGGTTATTTTGTAGTGGAATGAAGAATATTTGAAGGATCATGTATGTATAGGTTTGTTCAAAAGATGAAATATCCAAAGGAGAGAATGCAAACTCGGAATGTTAGGTATTTTGGTAGCATATTTAAGAACTAAATTCAAGCTCAACAATTTACAAGAGAGTAGAAATCAATGGAATGGAACAAGATACTTATGTACAAAAAATGCTTTCTAATGATCATAACATATTATAAGAGGAATAGTCATATTGGACACGAAAGTCTAGCCTAGTAGAGGACTTGAGAAAGTGGATACAAATATCAATATTTTTATTCTACTATCAGAATATATTTTTCCTTTTATCAAATAAAAAATATTTTAAATCTAGATGGAAGAAGAATATACAAAGAATAAATCAATTAATTATTTCAAAGATATTCTATCATATGTTGAATAATATAATAATGATGGGGTAAGCGTTTATAAAATATCCCATCAATTATCACACAAATATAGAAGGAAAGCTTAATAAGGGAGTCCTCTATGGAAGAGAAACATGAGGTAATTTTCTCTTTCCATACTTATAAGGAACTTGTCCCCAATGTATTTTATATATTTTTATTTTAAAAAATTGGGGATTTGTTGACAAAGGATATATTGGTTATGGTTGAATAGGTTAGAAAAAATAAGACTATAATAAGTGATATTAATTCCACATTTATTGTAATAGTTCCCAAGAAATATGAGACATATTATTTTGATAATTTTCATCCAGTAATACTTTATTTTTTATTTATATAATAATTTAAAAAATAATGACAAATAGATTGAAAAGAATTCTATATTGTTCTATCTCAAATGAAGAAGGCGATTTTATTTGTGGTAAACAAATTTTTGATGGTATAAGCATTAAAAAAGAGAATGCAAATACTCTTCATTCCATGAAAAATCAAATATAATTAGATATGACCAAAGCACATGATAGAGCTTGCTCAATTTTTATACATAATAATGTTAGAAAATTTGGTTTTGATCAATGTTTTATCATAATATTCCAAGCATTTCTATTTTTATTAATGGATCACATGCTAAATAATTTGAATCATCCTATGTACTCTTCCAAGGTGACCAACTATCTCATTATCTCTTCGGATTTAGTGCATATTGATTTGTGTGGTCCAATGAATACACCTTCGGTTTGTGGTGCAAAATATTTTTTTGATGGTTGATGATTATTCAAGGAAGATGTGGGTATACTTCCTCAAGTATAAGTTTGAATGTTTTTCATACTTTCAAACTTTTAAAGACCTTATAGAGAAATAATATAGAAAACAAATTAAGGTCTTAAGGCTGGATAATAGAGGCAAGTTTACCTTAAAATAGTTTCAATATTTTGCAAGCATGAAGGCATACACAGGTTGTATACAACTCCTTATACTCCACAATAAAATAAAGTAATAAAAAGGAGGAACAATACAATGATGGAGATGGCTAGATGCATGGTACATAGCTAAAATATACCATATTGTTACTAAGCAGAAGCAATAAATACTACAATCTTTATTCTCAACATGTATCTATGTAAAGCTTTGTATAATGTTACTCCAAAAGAAGCTTGATTTGGAATAAAACCTTTAGTCATTCATTTCCATATATTTGGTTGTGTTGTTTTTTTCATAAATCGCTAAGGAGAAAGAACTAAGCTAGATTTTAAAAGCAAAAGTTCATGTTTATTGGCTATAGTGAACAATTCAAAGCATATAGATTGCTTAATGTCTCTATTGATAAGATTGTAATTAGTAGAGATATCATTATACATGAGAAGACTCCTTTATTCTTAGATGACGGTAAATATATTGATAATTCTATATGTTGTAGAACTACTAATGGTATTGCAACACGTAGTGAAGTTCACTTGGATTCAAATACATCAAAAACTATGATGAAAAGAAATAAGTGAAGACAACCACATTGGTATATTGAAAATCCACTTTGGGATGACCTTGGAGAACAAATCTTGACAAAGATACACCCAAGTGAAGTTTTCTAGCTAACAAGAGCGACGTCATTAACCAAAATGGTACGCAAAGACAATAAAAGATGTCAAGAAGGATGAGAAAGTGATATTTGGGTGATCTAGGTGGGTTAGAAAAGAGCCTAGATAAATGAATGAGAAGGAATATTTTGCTTTAATTTCATAGTTTTTTAAATCCAAAAAATATGAAGAGGCCATAGGTAAATCCAGATTGGGAAACTTCCATGGAGGAAGATTATGACATATTGAAGAGGAATAAAAATGGTAATTGTGTGAATTATCCCATGGAAAGAATATCATTGGTTGTAAATGAATTTATAAGGTAAAATGTAAACTAGATGATTAAATTAAAAAATTCAAAGTCCATATTATTGCTAAAGGGTTTGCACAACAAGAAGGTATAAATTACAAAGAGATATTTGCTTCAAATGAAAACATGTTATTTTTATTAGTTCTCTCCATTGCAACATGGTTTGGTGTTTTTATTAATTATCTCCATTGTAGCATATTTTGATTGGTAGGTATATCAAATGGATGTTACAAGTACCTTCCTAAGTGGATATTTGGAAGAGGAGGTATATATGGCATAGCCACATGGGTTTTAGGTACCGGGTAAAGAATATTTGGCTTGTAGATTGATTAAGTCCCTATATGTACTTAAGAAAGATCCTTGAGCTTGGTATTTCAAAATTGATTAACATCTTAGATATTTAGGAGTCAATAGAGCTTTTATGATCCTAATCTCTATGTCAAAACTACAAGTAATGACATTGTTTTTCTCATTATGTATGTTGATGATATTGTTATTACTAGTAGTGAAGCCCACCTAATTCAACAAAATAAAATCCAATTTGTGTTCAGTTTTTATATGACAAATTTAAGGCTCCTCTATGACTGCCTAGGTATAGAATTTTGGCAACTTGATCATGTTATATTTCTATCATAAGTCTAGTATAATAATACTTTTAGAATGATTTTGGATGACATATTGTTATCTAATATCTACACCTATGGAAGTTGGGTTTAAAATCATCCCACTCGGATTCATCTCTAGTCAAAAAGTTAGTATATCATCAATTGATGGGTAATTTGATTTATGTTATGACCACTCAACAAGATTTATGTTTTGTAGTGAGTTTTTTGTTTCATTTCATATCAAGTCCCTAAAGAGAGCATTGGCAAGCTATAAAATATATTCTCAAATATATCAAAGGTACCCTTGACTTTGGTATATTGTAACTTCAATATAATGATTTTTAGTTGGTTGGATACACTGATGCGAATTAGGCAAGATCATTTGATAATCAAAAATCTACTACTAGCTATATGTTTGCTCTTGGATTAGGGTCTATTTCTTGGTAGAGAAACTTTTAGCATGCAGTTGCTTTGTCATCAATTGAAGCATAATATAAGGCAACATGTAGTGTAGGTTGTGAAGTTGTTTGGATGTCATAAAGCTAGTATAAAAATACTTTTAGAATGATTTTGGATGACATATTGTTATCTAATATCTACACCTATGGAAGTTGGGTTTAAAATCATCCTACTCGGATTCATCTCTAGTCAAAAAGTTAGTATATCATCAATTGATGGGTAATTTGATTTATGTTATGACCACTCAACAAGATTTATGTTTTGTAGTGAGTTTTTTGTTTCATTTCATATCAAGTCCCTAAAGAGAGCATTGGCAAGCTATAAAATATATTCTCAAATATATCAAAGGTACCCTTGACTTTGGTATATTGTAACTTCAATATAATGTTTTTTAGTTGGTTGGATACACTGATGCGAATTAGACAAGATCATTTGATAATAAAAAATCTACTACTAGCTATATGTTTGCTCTTGTATTAGGCTCTATTTCTTGGTAGAGAAAATTTTAGCATGCAGTTGCTTTGTCATCAATTGAAGCATAATATAAGACAACATGTAGTGTAGGTTGTGAAGTTGTTTGGATGTGATGTATATTGTATAGTTTTCTGATAGATCAAATAGGATTAATATCACTTCATTGTGATAATCAAAGTGTGCTTAAGTTAGTAAATAATATATGATGCTAAAATAAAATATATTTACGTTCATCATCACTATATTTGGCAATTGGTGGAGCATGAAGAAAGTTGCTTAAATTATTGTCCAAATTCTAAACAAATTGTTGATGTAATGACTAAACCCTTAGGTAGATAGAGAAAAAATATAAATTTAGGAATAAGCTTGGAATAAAATATGTGTTAGTCATTAAGGGGAGTGTTAAAATAAATAAATATCATAGGGATGATATTATTTTATTGTTTATTACAACAACTTTTTAGAGGTCTTGTTAAGATTTTAGGGATAAATCTATATATTTAGGGATAAGTTAAGATTTGTAGGTATAAGTTGTTAGGACTTTTAGGATATAGTTTTATCACCACCAATTGATTACCAAAATGTAAATTATTATAAATCGAAGCTCAAAAATGCAAAAAGGGTTTCATATGTTACCTTCTTTTATTGAGTATATGTTTCCATTAATAGTTGACTCCTTTATGCTCTCTACCTTGTATAGTTTTCTTCGTTGTCCTATCCTTGAGGTTTTAAAAAATAAAAACTACTCTATCAATTTAATAATATTTTTTTAGAATTAGTTATATGGAATTGAAATGGATCCCATCTAGATTACATCATAACCACATAGTGGTATTACAACAGTTTGAAATTTATGCATGTATCCTTTAACAAGATTCAAACCTAGATCTACTCCTTAACCAATTGGACCAATACCATTTAATGAATTAATATTAAATTATTAATATCAATCAGTTAAAATATTTATTTTTTAATTAATAAAAGTCGATAATATTAACTATTATATCTTATTAAAACAAATTATATTGTAATATAAAAAATAATATTAAAATAAATTAAAACAGTTAATTATCCTAAACTTAAAGCAAGTATAAAAGACAATGATAAATGATTCAAGATGTGGCTAATGGCTCCTAGCATACATTACCTTTGAGAAAAGGGAGGGCTCTGCAATCCTGGAAGTAATGAAGATTATCTTGTGTAATATTCGAGATCTACATGCATCGGCTAAACAAAGAGAGCTAAAAGATTTCAAAAAAAGTTTCAATCCTAATATTTTTTTCTTACAAGAAACTAAGATGGACGATGAGAATTTTGATAGATTACTGAGGTTTATTTGGAAGGGGTGTGAAGGTGTGAGTAGGGCTACTTGTGGTTCTTCCGAAGGATTGTGGATGCTTTAGAATCTTGATTTTGTGGAGGACAAGTTCATTCATTAGGTTGATAGGTTCTCTTCTTTTTTATTCTACTATAAAAATACTATTTTTTCTTGGGCTTCTACCAATGTGTATGCTCCTAGTGTTGTTATGGATAAAAGAAAACTCTAGGCTAAATTAAAAGCCCTTGGTTCTTAATTTGACCTTTTGTAGTTGTTTCCTGGTGACTTTAATTCCATTATACTTCCTTATGAGTAATGTAGAGGCTCGACCATTATTTTAGACAGCATGGAGGAGTTTGGTGAGTTATTGACCTCCATGGGACTAGTAGATATTGATTTGCAAGGTTATAAATTCACTTGGTCCAAGAGAAGAAGGGGAGGGGGTCTGATTCAATCTATTATTGATAGGACCCTTGCTTCAGTGAGATGGCTCACCATAGTTCAGGATTGCTTTTTGAGGACTTTGTTGAGAATTGCTTATGACCACAACTCATTACTTTTAGATTTCATGGAGGAGAAATGTTCGAAAGGTTATCCTTTTAGGTTCGAGGTAATGTGGCTTTCTCATCTAGATATTGAAGGCTTGATTAAAGCTTGGTGGAATTCATATGTCTATGACACTAAGATGTTTCAAGTCGCTAAGAAGCTAAAAATCATCAAAGCTAACTTAAAGAGTTGGAATCAAGAGGGTTTTGGGAACCTCTTCCATAGGAAGCAAAAAATATTTTAGAAATTGCAAGAAATTGAGGAAAAAGGCTAGAGCAAAGGTTGGTCAGAGGAGCTAGCCAACAAAGAGCAAATTACTCTTGCAAAAATTCATAACATTATTTCCAGTGAGAAGTCTTTTTGGAGGTAAAAATATCGAGCTATGTAGCTTGAGGGGGATAGGAATACCAAGTTTTTCTACCTCTCAACATTGAAACATAGGAGTGCTAATAAAATAAGAGGTATCACATTGGAATCTAATGAATTCCTTAAAGATAAGGAGGAAATTGCTACTGCCACAATATCCTTCCTTCAGGATTTTTTTCTAGAGACAAGGAGGAAGATGTGGATGCTTTAGAGGAACTTCTCAAGAAAATTCCCTGGGTAGTGACAGTTGATATGAATAAGGTATTGGTTGCCCCTTTTTATAATGATGAGATTATGATCAACCTGTTTGGTATGAATAAAGACAAAACACCTGGGTTGAATGGGTTCCCTACTGGTTTTTTTAAAGGTTTAGGTACCTTCTTGGTTTAGATATTTTGGAAGCCTTAAGATAATTTCAATTTTCTTCTTCTTTTCTATAGGCTTGGAATACTACCTTTATTATTTTGGTTTTGAAGAAACATGGTGCCTCTTCTTTGAGGGATTTTAGACCTATCAACTTATGCAATACCATATATAAGTTGCTTACTAAGACACTTGCTAATAGGCTGAAAAGGCTTCTCCTCATCTTGATTTCTCCTCTTCAAGGTGGTTTTGTTCATGGTAGGCAGATTTTGGATGGGATCATTACAATTCATGAGACTTTATATTTTATGTCCAAAAGCGGGTTGGTTGGAATGCTTCTTAAACTTGATATGCATAAGGCTTATGATAGGGTCTCATGGGAATTACTTGATAAGTTGTAGAAATTTAACTTTGGTGATATATGGAGGAAGTGGATTAGAGTTTGTATTTCCTTTGCTAAATTTTTTATCATCATCAATGGGATTCCAATTAGTTTCTTTGGGGATCAAAGAGGTATTAGGCAAGGTGGCCCTTTGTCTCCATATATTTTCATTTTGATATATGAAGATTTAGGAATATCGGTTCTTGTTGCTACCATGTCCTCTAAGATTAAGGGTATTAGGCCTACTGGTATTATGGAGGTAGTTTCTTGTCAACGGTTTGTAGATGACACTATACTTCTTAGTGAGGCTATTGTGAGAGAGGCTAAGAAATTCATGAATATTTTGTAGTTGTATGAGAAATCTTCCATCCAACAAATTAACTTCTATAAAAATCAATTTTTTTTTGTGAATACTAGGGGCAACTTCAGCATAGAAATACAGATATTTTTGGATGTAGCATTGCTAACCTTCCTTCTTTATATTTGGGCATGTCATTTTTCACTAGTAGGATGAAGGAGGAGTTGTGGTCTTGTTGGATAGGATTCAACATTAGTTAACCAGGTGGAAAGGTAATTTCTTGAGCCAAGCAGGTAAGTTACAATTGCTTCAAGGTACCCTCCAAAGTATTCTTTTCTATTATATGTCTTTTTCATATGCCCTTCATAGTTAGGAGGAGGATTGATCAAATATTTAAGATATTTCTATGGGCTGGGTAGGAGGATAAACAAAGGGTGCCCCTCGTTTCTTAGGATAGGGTCTGCTCTTCGAATAAAATGGGTGGTCTTGGGATTATAAATGTATTGTTGTTTAATAAAGCAATTTATTGTAAAAATGACCTGGAGATTGTGAGGAGGATCAATTGTGGAAAGATATTATGAGAGGTAAGTATCTAGAAAATCACATTCATTTTTTAGAAGTGTTGCTTCTCCTAAAGGATTTGTGACTTGGAATGGTTTGTTGGAGGTCACAAGTTTGGTAATGGAGGGGATGCAGTGTCAGATTGAGAATGAAAAGGATATGTTCTTCTAGGAGGATACTTAGATTCTTCCTAAACCCCTTTTTCTTAGTCCTGAGTTTATGAGTTGAAGGCTCATTTGTTATTGAAATATGGAAAAAAAGTAATGACTATATAATCATCACTAATGGCAAGAGGATATGGAAGCATCTGACTTTACATACAATTGATATTCGAATCCTTAAAGATAATATATACTAAATCATTAAAAGTGTAGATCTAATAGAATTTGAAAATAATATTTGGTTGAAGAAGCAAAATGCAATACACCTCATCTTAAAAATGCTAAAGGTATAAAAATGTTTAAGAGAGGCAACTAATAGCTTGTCAATGTGAATTTTATAAAAGTTTAATTATAGGATTAACTAGGTTAATGATTTAAAATTAATTATTTTTTGTAGTTTTCTCTTAATTTTTAAACATTTAAATTATTTATTATTAATTTTAGATTTATTTATATGTAAGAGTTTATTTTATTTTTTAATTTTGTTATTTTTTTAATAAGTTATATTTTATTTTTATTAGGATTATTCCTATCAAAATATTGAGATAATACATTTGCTATCACGTTAACTATATAACATTTAGATTATTTTTTTATTAAAGATATTTTTATTTTTATTATCAATATATTCTCAATCTTCTTGAAATTGTCATATTTTCTAAATCAACTCATTGACATTATTTTTATTAAGAGATAAAACCTCACACCATGTTACCTTCTAAAATTTACCAATGGAACCATGGTTGAGACATATGAGTGGCATAGCTCACATTAAAGTTTAAATCCCGACGGTACCAAATAAGCTATATAGCTTGATATGATTAAGTTGATGCAAAAGAGAAAGGGTAACCCTTTCAAAACCCTACTTCTTTAATAAATTCAATAAAAAAAATTCATTAAAGTAAATGTATTTGATTTCCTTTTCTATACATATGTTTATATTTTCAAAAGATTACCTTCAACAATAGTGGATGAACATAAACAATATTAATATTTTTATCCAATCTTTACATACTTTTTTGTTTTGTTTTTCATTTTTCAATTGCAATTTTGATCCCTGTAAAAAGTTCCTTAACATCTATATAGTTGGTAGTTGAAGTTTCATATAATTCTTAGTAAGAATAGAATTTTACCTACCTTATAAAAAATTAAAATAAAATACCACCTCCAACAACTTTTCTTAAATTTTCTTTAAAAACATGGTCAACGTTAATTTTTTTATACATAAGAGAGTTGGTCACAACTACATTATTTTTAGTAACTGACAAGCTCAGAGTTCAAACCACAGTGACTGCTTCCAACAAGCTTATTCATCTTGTTGTCGTTGACCCAGTATGAAAGGAAGATCACCGGTCACTCGAAGTTTGTACTATCGTCAATCTAGCACACACTCAAAGAATTCATATCAAACTACCACCTTTACAAATTGACACCCCCAAGGTTTGAATCCAGGTCTCTTCTTTGTAAGTGTCTGGCGAGACAAGCACTTACCAATCCACTTAACCCTTGGGGAGTCAAAGTTAATTTTGATAAACCCATTTCTCTTCTTAATAAGTGTCTGCCAAGACAAACACTTACCTATCCACCTAACCTTTGGAAAGTCAATATTAATTTTAATAAACCCATTTTTTAAACATTTTACCATAAATCAAATATTTGTGTTAACTCCTTCCATATATATATATATTCAAATACCAATTAGTGAGTATATATTTTTTGGATACTTAAAAACTTGTGAACTGTTTATTTTCTTTTTTTACATTCACGAGTAAGAAAAATCTAATAATATATCGTAACCTAAACCATAGTTTCCTTGAACATTTAAACCATATATGTAAAAATTAATAAAAGAGGAGAATAGCATAGAGCAAGTAGTGGTATGGTTTTGGATTTTCATTTAAGAGACTTAAGTTCAAACCACTGCACAAGGAACAGAGACACTTTAAAACATAGAACTGACACTAGGGACTTAAATCATTGCATAGTGGTCTACCTTTGAATTATCATCCAAGAGAGTTCAAACCACTATTTAAGGGACTAGGACCCTTTCAAAACTTGCGGTTTACCTTAAAGTTTTTTTTCCCTGTTGCATAGTGGTCTAACTTTGGATTCTCATCTAGGAGAGTTCAAACCAATGCTTAAGGGACTATGACCCTTTCAAAACCTGTGGTTTACCATAAAATTTTTACCTAAAGGGAAAGGTCGGTTGGTGACGACTAAGTGCTTCTCAGTGGGTTGCCTTGGTTTGATTCCTTGGCCGAGCAAGTATCATTGTCTTGGTTTGATTCCTTGGACAGGTAAGTCTCATTGCCTTCTGGCTAGGGTTAATAAAAAAAAATATAAAGTAAGAGGTGGTGAAACATTAGTTTGAATAAATTAAGAAGAGTAAGGGATATTACTTTTATATCAAATGATATTAGTTTAATAGATTATATTTCCTCGACTTTCAAAAAATATCTAAATTCTAGAACTACAACTAGTGAAATACTGCTATGTAGGTATGGTATTGCAATTTCATATAACTAACTAAAATATATTATTTTATATGAGGTTAATAATATATTTTAAAAATCCTACGGGCCTGCCCATGCATAGCCAGTAGCCCGATCTTACTCTTCTGCGTGTTGCAACTGATTGATGACGACAATCTATTTCCTGTTTGTCCGATGGTCCCCTTCATGCCACATGTTGAACCAGATTGACAAAGACAATGTGAACCCTATGCGTCCAACGGTCCCCATCTCACGTCGGGTTACCATTAACGAGACGGTGGTGGGTGTGTTCAAAACCTTCACCCATAGTTTGAACCCTGACAGCTACGCTAGCAGTAGCTAAAAATTGTGATTGTAACCAATTCATCTATATAATCAAATATATATATATTTTAAAAGCTTGTGACCAGTTGTTCAAAAAAGAAAGGTAATTGTGGATTCTTCTATGTATCAAAATAATAATAATAATAATAATATATTTAAATTAAATACTAAAATTTTGATTAGAAATATATATATATATATATATATATATATATATATATATATATATATATATATATATAATACTTGTGACCAGTTGTTAAAAAGGTAGTTGTTGATTCTTCTATGTATCAAAATAATAATAATAATAATAATATATTTAAACAAAATATTATTAGATTTTTTATTTTTTTTTAATATTAAGTAATGGAGGTTTTAACCAAGAATCCCCAACCTGTTACAACAACTCCACCAACAACTCCACCAGGAAGACACACACCCACCTTCGCACACACTCACCCACACCACGGTTTGAACCTTGGATCGAAGAAGAGCCAAAGCCATGAAAATTTTGATTAGAAAATTACTAAAAGAAGAACAATGCATTTAAAATAAATATTAAAATTATTTAATTTGTTAATCAAACTCATAGTATATATATATATATATATATATATATATATATATATAAATATATAAAATGAACACATCCACCATCCCCTTACACACTCACTCATATCACGGTTACGGTTATATATATAATTAAAGTTGTAAAAAAATAAAAATTCTTGGTATCAATTATTTATAATTATTATTTTTGTTTAAGTAATAAAAAATATAATAAATGGTACAAAGGGTCACGTTTTTTTTGGAGAGCATAACAAAAAAAATTTCCTTCCAATAATTAAACTCAAGTTAAATGATTACATACATTGAATGAATTATATATATATAACAATAAAATCTTTATTAAAGATTTTATATATATATAAAACATTCTCATTTACTATTATGGTGACACACAAATGAAAATGAAAAGTTTAAAATTCATAAAGATTTCAATACGTAAATTAAAGTTTTTATTGAAGGACCACTTCCATTTCAACGTTAAAAAGTGTCAAAGTGCATCCCATGTCGTCGTGTGTAAATCATTGTAAAAATAAAAAGACTTTGGTCTTTATTTTTTTAAGTGATATATTAAAGCAACAAGGAATCAAAACAAAGTTGTGCATTCCAAAGATTTAGTGTGTATGTATGTTTGTATCTTATATAAATGTTTATATTTAGTGTCCCTCAAATAAAAAGTATATAGTAATGGAAGTGTTGAAATCATGGCGGGTAGTGAAAGAATTGGCGGTCACATGGAGGATGATTCACCTGGAGGGAGAACCACGTTCGTTCAAGGATATATTAACTGTAGGAGATACCAAAGCAGTTTCACATGATGCATCTTTCTCTGTCACAGGTAAGAATATTTCTAATTCTTCCTGTAGGGTTACCTTGTCTCCTAGCCGTGAGATGTGTGATGCGTTAAACCATGAACAAGAAAGGCTTAAAAATGTTGTTATTTTCTTTGTAGCGTTAAATGTTGAAAATTTACCTTCCAGAAGGTTTTTTGATGAATGATTATTAAATGTATGGGGGAAAAAGTTGGATATACAGTTGTCATTTTGCAGAATGGTTCAAAAAGGGATTTTCTTGTTTATTTTTAAATTTGGGCAAATGCAAAACAAGGTGTTAAAAAAGCAGTTCTGGAATTTTGGAAGGTCGGTTTTTAGGGCTTTTGCATGGTCGCCGAAAATATTATGTGAGGAATTGTTTTTTGTTTCTCACCCTAGGTGGGTAGTGTTTAAAAATTTTCCACTGGTTCTTTGGCCCTTTCTGCCACAATTTCTAGCTTCATTTGGCATAACCCTTAAAATAAAAGACTCAAAAACTATTCTTCCACATATGGACGCTAGGGTTTTGATTTCTATCTCTCCTGGGATTGATTTTTTGGATGAAGTGGAGTGAAAATGTGGAAATAATAGCTTTGTTTGTAAACTGGAACTATTGGGTGGCATGAATGCTTGCTTTATCTGTAAAAAATAAGGTCATGTTCGCAGAAATTGTCCTCTTCTTCGTAAGAAAAGTGGGGGTTTCTCTTTTTCAGTTGATAATAATATTTCTCCTAATAACATACATTCGGTTGGTTCTCTTGTGAAATCAGTAAATGATGTGAGGATGAGTGTAAACCCTAACCTTAATCAGGAAGCTTGTATGGTTAAAATATTTGATGGGGTTTCTTCTTCTTCTGTGGAAAATGGTTTTGTTGGTCAAAATAATAATGTTGATGTTGGAAATATGAATATTACTGGTTCTGTGATGAATAATCTTTCAGAGTCATCGTCTGTTATAAATATGAATGTGGCCTCTTGCTTAAACTCTTCGAATGCTGGAAATGAAAATGTTGGTTCTAATAGTAGGGTTGTTGAAAATGTGAATACTGTTGAAGAGAATAATATTATTTCTTCTGATAATGTGGCAAATAATGTCTCGACTGGCTTACATCTAGATTCTGTCATGGTTGTTAACATGGTGTTGTTACTTGTGAAGTTGCTCCCAATCACTATAAACATAATGTTGATTTTGAAGTCGTAGAACCTGTTAATGGTTGTATTAATACTGATTTAGTTAATATTTAATATACTTATGCCCAAGGTTGTGGGGTTATTGTTAATAATATTGATGTGCATGTGATATCTTCAGTTTGTAATGACAATGAAGTTAATGATTTTCATTTGGTTAATGATATTAATTCTGGTTTTGGGCATAAAAGGAATGCTCGGGAGCTTGCTCTTTCTACTATTAATCAAAGAGCATTAGATTATAAGAAAAATAACTCTTTTAAAATATTTGAGTCATCAACAGTAACTAAAAACTTAACTGAGGAGGATATTTCTGATGTGCTTGCTCTTCCCAGTATGGAAATAATTAAGTCTATTGATAATCATATGGTAAGGGATGTTGATGCTATTCAGGATATTGGTTGGTCTGTTGTGGAAAAGAAGAAAAGAAGACGGGATTTGGATCCTGTTACTAATAATAAATTTGTTAAGGCTGCCAAGGAGTTGGCTAGAGGTAGATCTAAATCACATAATTTTGAAAATGACATTTAAATGTTTTAGCTGGAATGTAAGGGGTTTAGAATCCCCTGAAAGAAAGTATTTTGTTAAGAATTTCTTATAGTCTGTTGGTAAAATTGATTGCTTTTCCTTGCAAGAAGTTAAAGCTTCAAGTTTGTTATTGCACTTTGCTCTTAAAGTGATTTGGAGAGATGCTTGTTATTTTTGTACCAATCATTCACCTGGTAAAGGTGGTGCTGTGATTTTATTATCACCATATTGGTCATCTAAGGTTATTGATCATGGTTGCTCTCCTTGTAATCGAGTTGTTTGGGTAATTTTAGAAAAGAACAATAGTAAGTTTGGAATTTGCTCCATTTATGCGTCTAATGATCATCGAGAACGATGTGATCTATGGAAATGGGGTCTTAATATTCATAAAATACCATGGATTTTTTGTGGTGATTTTAATATGGTGGAATCACAGGAAGATAAATGTGGAGGTTTAAGTGTAGAATGGAAGGGTGAGGAATATTTTCACTGGTCAAATCTGAAGTCTTATTTTAATCTAATGGATCCTTTGGAGGGCCAAAAAAATAGTCATAAGGGGTTATGGTTTACCTGGTGTAATATGCAAAAGGATATCAATAGGATTTATTGCAGATTGGATAGGTTTTATGTTTCAAGTTCCTTTTTTCTGGTTGATCAAATGTCAGATGGAAGCAGGGTTCTTGTATCACCTAATCCGTTCTCAGATCATTATCCTATTGTTGTTCAGTTGAAATTTTATGATGAAATACTGCATAATGTGAATACATCTTGGAAATTTCATCTTAATACTTCGTTACTAGAATCTTCAGATTGTTCAGATGCTATTTTTACTCTACGGGAGATTAATAAATGGTTACTTAGTAAGTCCAGTGCTATTGATAGATGGAATATGAATATTTGTAGCTGGAAGAAGATTTTTCAAACCATAGGAAAGCAACGTGCATTAGATTCAAAGAAATATGAAAGATCTCTTCAATCAAGACTATTTCAGCTTGAATCATGTCTTCAAAAATATCCTTCTAATATAGATTATCAAGAAGAGATTATTTCCATCAAAAATGATCTTAGGAACCTGCAAGCCAATAGAGTTCATGGTCAAAGAATTCAGGCAAGGCTTAGTTGGCTTCATGATGGAGATAAAGGTTCAAAATTTTTCTTCAAGTTTTTGAAAGAAAGAGGTTTGATTGATAAAATAGCTGGTATATGGAATGGTCATGAGTTGATTGTTGATCCGAGTATTATTAAGAATATTTTTTTTCAGTATTATAAAGATTTATTTTCTTCTGAAGATAATGATTCCAGATTAGAGGACAGGCGATATTGTTGCTCTCTCATCCCTCGTAAGATCTCTGATCAGGATGCTTTTATATTAGATCAACCTATTTCTAAAGAAGAAATTCTTAAGGCCATTCAATCTATTAATAATGATAAGGCTCCTGGGCCTGACGGGTTACCTATAGAATTCTATAAGAAAAATTCTCACTGGATTATTGATGACCTCTTCCAGTTGTATTCTGAAGCTATTAATAATGGTTCTTTGGGGAAGGAAATTAACACTGGTATTATCAAACTTCTCCCCAAAGATGGTGATAAGTCCTTGGTTAAAAATTGGAGGCCAATAACGTTGCTTAATGTATCTTATAAAATTTTAGCCAAGGTATTGGCTCTAAGAATTGCTAAGTACCTTCCTAAATTTATTAATTCAGTCCAGACAGGTTTTGTAAAAGGCAGGTATATACTTGAAAATTTGATTACCAGCTGGGAGGCGTTAAATTGGTCAAAATGTTCCAGTCAAAATGCTGGTATTCTTCTTTTAGACTTTGAAAAGGCATATGATAGAGTTGAATGGGCATATATTCTTATGGCCCTTGAAGCTTTTGGTTTTCCTCCTATTTTTTGCAAAATGGTCAAAGTTCTTCTTATTGATGTTGTTGCTTACATTGATGTTAATGGTTCTCTTTCTGAACCTATTCTTTTACAAAGATCTATTCGACAAGGTTGTCCGTTAGCTCCATCCCTATTTGTGATAGCTAATGATGCTTTATTCTATATTTTAAGAGAAAATTGTATCAGTCCTCCTGTTCGTGGTATTACATTACCAAATGGTCGAGAGCTGATCAACATACATTTTGCTGATGACACTTCTATTTTTGTTAAGTTAACTGAAGAAAATTTTGTATCTCTTTTTGCTAAGTTATCATGTTTTTGCAATGCTTCTGGAGCTAAAGTTGCTATGTCTAAATCCATTTTATTAAGTTGGGATTTCATGGCTCCAAGTTGGCTGGCTAAATTTGATATTCAGTGGGGAGGTCCTTCTAAACAGGTTAAATTTTTGGGAATCCCTTTTGCAGTTGATCCTAATCTGAAGGAAATGTGGTTATGGGTCAAAAGCAGGATTATTAATAAGTTTAATAAGTGGAATAACATATATTTATCCATTGCGGGAAGACTTCAAGTTTGTCAAAAAATCCTTTCCTCTTATACAATTTACTTTGCTTCAGCCTGGCTATTCAGTTCATATCAAGTTAATGATATTCATAAATATATCAGGAACTTTTTGTGGACAGGCATTAATACTTGTAACAAAAGGCATGTTGTCAAATGGATATGGTGTACAACCAACAAAATAAAAGGTGGTTTAGGTCTGAAAAATTTAAGAGTGCAAGGAATGGCATTAGCTATTAAGTGGATTGTTAAGAGTATCGAAGGTGATGAACCTTGGAAAGTTTTAATTAGACATAATATTATCAATTATGTCCCAAAAAAAGCTCATACTTGGAAAGGCCTGCATATGATTGATATCATGTTTGGTAATTTTTTAGTTACTCCTGCTGGTTCAGCTATTTTTAAGAGTCTTTGGAAAGCTTGGGATTTGGTGAAAGATAAAATTCTTATTGATAATCATCACATTGTGGATAATAATGTCTTTTTTGCTCACAACTCTATATGGTGGTCTTTATCTAATAATAATAAGCTTCTTGCCTTAACCCAAGGTTGTTCTGCTAAGAAGTGGGCTTATAAAGGTATTATTACTTTTGATGATATCATGGATAATGGTGCTCTAAAATCATGGCAGTCTCTTAGTTCTCAGTATGATATTCCTCTATCTCAGTGGAGAACATATTCTTTACTAAGATATTCTATCAGGAAATCTAAGCCTGTTATTATATATGATGAGCATAATTTTTTTGACAAGGTTATGTGGCAAGATGGTACGAAATTTAGCAAAGTTAAACCTAAATTACTTTATAATCTGGTTATGGATAATAATGATATCATTCTTCATATCATAAATAGTTGGCATCTAGATGTTAGCACTATGTTTGGGCAAAACATGTTGAAGACTATCTGGTTCAGTATTTTACAGCCTAAAAAGAGTTATTTTCGGTGGCTTTTTTTGCTTCAAAGACTTCCTATATCTAGAGATCCGAAGGATATTACATTATGTTCTATCTGCAAGGTTCCTGAATCTGCTCAGCATATATTTTTTGAATGTTTTTTTGCTAAAGAAATATGGCATCTTTTTTTCTGCGATACTTCAGGCTGGAATTATAATCTTGATATGGTTAAACAACATGTTATTTTTGGTTTTATTCCGCATATGGGCAATTGTTATAACATATTTTGGCTTTTACTTTCTACTGAGATTCTATGGTTTTTATGGATAGCCAGAAACAAGGATATTTTCCAGGCGGATCAGAGGTTTCTTACTGGGTCTCTTAGGAGACTCACAATTTTCAAAATTGCTATACAGGTTTCCAGGAGCATGTTGTATTACAAGGACAAGTTCAGGAAGCTTCTCATGAGTTATTAGTTTCAGGATGATAGTAGGCACATTTCAGATTCTAGACAGTTTGGTTATAAGTACTTTATGTTATTCCAGCATTGTATAAATAGCTTTAAGTATAAGTTTTTTGAGTTATATTATTGTAATGATCAAAGACATATGATGTAGTCTTAGTCTTTTATAGGCAGTTCTGGTTTCTTTCCAGCTAGTTCTAGTTTATATACTGTGCCTTCGGGCTAATTTTGTATCTTTCCTTTTATATTAATACAAGTTTACGATCTTCAATTCAAAAAAAAAAAAGTATATAGTAATAAATTTTGTTGACAAAGAATATAATATTTTTAGACACATAAGAGTCTCATTTTTTTTAGGGTTTTTTTAATATGTGTAACGAATTTTTAAAAACAAAAAATATTTGAGAGAAAAAATTAAAAAATATATATTTTTGAAAGTTTTAAATGAAAACAAGAATGGTATAATACAAGAGGTAATTTTTAAAGATGATATAAGTATGATATAGTGGTTCATAAAAATAAAGAACTAATACGCAAGTTTAATGAATATTGTTTATGTTTTTAAGGCATTCAAAAGTGGATTAAGTGAAAGTAGAGATTGAATTCAAATTATTTTGTCTTTCCTTTCAAAAGGATTTTTTTTTCCACATCATATTCTTTAGTTTCAAAGTAAGGGATAAAGTAGTGGATGGTTATCCATGGTTTAGAGGGAAATATGGCTTGGATTTAAGACCATGGAGTGAGAATATTTTTGTCGAGGTAGAAACCATTAAAAGCCTTTCAATTTGGGTTTGGTTTTTTGGAATTCCATATCAATTTATGAATATATAAGTTTTGAAGAATACTGGTTATACTTTAGGGGAGTTTATCTATAGGGCACAATTACTAAATAAGGAGCATGGTGTATGGCCATATATGTATTGTCATGGATATTTAAAAACCCTTTTCAAAATCCATTTAGATTAAATATAAATCAATAGAATGGCATCGACGATTGAATTTTGAATATATTGCATTCTAATGTAGCAAATGTTGTATGATTAGACATGTTATGAGTTATTATTGTAGGCCCAAAATGGCCACATCCTTAGAAAGCATTGAAAATTTTATTCTAAGGCATGAAATATTCATTTCGCACATTTCCTAGTGTATTTTGGAGCGGATCGGCAACTAGAGTTTCCCAATATGCTCAACACTTAGTATATTTTTGCCTTAAATGAGCTAAAATCCATTTCGCTCAGTTTATAGTGTATTTGGAAGCGGATTCCAAGCGAGTCCCGATTTCATAAAAAAATTTAGTGATGATGACATCAACGCAAAAAGAAGTGTGGAATGACGATCATGGTTGTTTTCTGCATGCTTCAAGCGGCTAAGTGTTGATGAGTTCTGATTTTGGTGAGTTTCAAGAGTAATTGGGTGCGGAATGGTGACTTAAATTTAGAAGACACTAAAAGGAGTGCGAAATGACGACAAAGGTTGTTTTACACTACAAAGGGTGTGGAATAGCAAAGAAGTCTTATTTGCACTATCTTCGGTGTGGATTAGTGATTTCATATTTCAGCTAAGGAAAAGATGACGTCAACATACTTTATTTTATGGATTGCAATTTACATGAACCCGAGAAAGCGATTAAGTGAGCTGATTGACAACGAAATGCATCTCGTTCGCTTCTTAGTGCATTTTATGCTAGAATTCGATTTCGTAGAATCAAGGCTACAAATGATGATGTCAACAATTAAAAAGTGTGGAATGATGCTTTAGTCTTTCCCCACAAATTTGCAGAGTATTTTCAGAGTTTTAATCACAAGCGTCCACGATGGAGATCAATGACTTAGAACTTGTTGATATTGTTGAATTATTTAAAAGCAATTTCTTGTCGGACCATAGAGCAGTCAATTGGAGGGCAAGAAGACAAAGCGTCAGAGAGGTTCCAAGAACAAGAACCAGAAGCAATTGCATATTTGTGATGGAGTGAGCTTCCAAGAATGATTGACGGATTAGATGTGGTCTCCAATGACCTAAATGCCAACTACCATGAATGAACCAACAAGTTGTAGAGAGCCAAGCTGCCATGGCGGATTACTAACAGTGGATTTCCCGGATGTTGTCAACCAGTAAGATAATACCAACAAAACTCTCTGTTGAGTTGTAAATTTGTAATATTTGTAATGTCTCCTTAATATTCTTTCATTTACAAACTATAAATAGAGGTCGAACCCTCATTTTTAAGGGTCGACTCTAGTGCATTTGCTTGCCCTACTATAAATATTCCTGTGAGCTAATGGAAGGAGCATTACTCTGATTTTGAATCAAAATGTATCATCTTCATCATCTTGTGCAAGAGGTTCGAAGATTTGAGCTACATTTTTGTTAATACTCTAATGGTTATTTCATTCCAGCTTATTGGATTACTAGTTCTGAGAGTAGTTAAAATATGTCCATGGTTAGATATGTGTTGTTATGAAGTTTATTTCTATTAAATCTAACTATTGGTCTATTTTGCTAATTTGTATTATCAATATTAGATATTGGAATTGCTTTCTGCAATATGTCTCTATTTATATTTTAATGTATAAATATTTCATGGGTTTGGGTGCTACTAATCTTGAGTAATGGGACACTAGAAATAGCTTGTGGGAGATTTTTGTTGTAGTTGCCTATGTTTTTAGCCTATCCAACCACTATTTTTCATAATATATCTAACCCTAAACCTTTTTCTAACCCTTATCTCAAAACCCTATTTGAGATTTAATTGTGTCAACACCATTTTAAGTTGACAAGGAACCAACCTAATCTGGAGGTTGGATTGAAGTTGCCTTTGGTCCATCCAATGCTTGAGTGTTGAGCTGTGACTATCGGGTGCATGCTTGGAAAAAAATTGGAAGATAGATAGTCGTAGTGTCGAGTAAAACTTGATGTCAATTCGGTGCCCAACAATTTTTGGCACGCTTGGTGGGATCAGTTCACAAGGAACATGAAAACCCACCATATGAGTTATTGTTTTATCTCTACCCAGAGGAATCAAGGTTTGGTGAATTATCTTGACCTTGCGAAGCAAAGAATAGAAAATTCACCTAGCAACTCCTTGGTATTTAAACCTAGAAAATAATTATCCTTGTAGACCAGTTCTTTCATGTATACCAGGTCATTCAAAAGAAATAACCCTAACTTTTTTTCTATTGTGAGTTACCTTATAGAGGGTCCACTGTTATAAGGGATTTAAACCAAGATTTTCATTTAGAGGAAGAGCCACCTAAGTAAAATCCTTTAGTTAATAAAAAAACCCCTTTAGCAAGACTTACACCTAGAAATATGACTGGAAATGCAGCTCCAAATCAGGGTAATGTACCCCCAAATCAGCGTTTGCAGAAGTATCCCCAACTGGAACATAGTTGGCCCCCTAAGATTAGCCCATATGAATGAAATTCCTCAAGCTATTTCTAAGGCTATTCCCACTTATGATGGATCTGGAAAGACTGCATATGAGCACTGTCAGGATATTTTGAATCTGACAGTAATCCATAATATAAAGAATGAGGATGTTATTGTGATAATCCTAGTCCTGTCCTTTAGAGGAAAATTTTTATATTGGTTTAGGACTCTTGAGGATAACACCATCACTTCATGGGCAACATATGCTAGGCATTTTTTGGAAGAATTTAATGAATCTACTGACCCTTTCTCCTTGCTTAACCAGTTCACATCTATGCAGAAGCATCAGCAAGAAACAGTCTCAAATTTTAATTTGAGGTTTAGCAGAACCTGGAAATGAATTCTCCATGTCGCTAGACCAGCTGCATGCCTTGCTTATATGTATTATATCAGAGATCTTGGATCAAATATAGGCCTATAAACCCAACAATCTAGGGTGGAAATATTTCCACAAGTTTATAATGCAGTAGTTCATGCAAAAAATGTTCTAATTAATGTGGGGAGATTACCTCCCAAAGTTGTGCTACCTTACAATCAAGAAACCACTAATGTCCAAAGCCAAGCTACTACTTAATATTATATGTACCCCCCTACATTGTCATCCCCATATCCATAGATGACTCCCATTCCTCAACCAAAAGCACCAAATGCTACAGTTCCTTTCCCTCCACTCCCTTCTTAGGATCCTCAAGAGTTTCTGTCATGCTTGATATACATAATACGTTGAAAACTCTTAGAAATAATATGAATTCAATGGAAAATAGATAAATGGAGAGGTCTCAACAAAAAATATTTCCATATGTGAATAAAAATCAAATACCTGGTCCTAGCAACAGTACTGGGGTCAGAGTTAATGCAGCTTATGAAGAGCCTGAGTGTTCTTTAGAAACAATCTTGGTAAATATCTGGTGTTTGGTATGTAATGATACTCATGATTGACAATATTGTGTTATGTATTGAATTTGGACTAGGAGGTAAAAGTAAAATTAACTAAATAAATCAAATTAAATTAATAAACTTGCAGAGCTATTACATCGACAACCTTAGAACATAGAAAATCACAACAAATTTATAGGGAGAGGATAGGTAGGAAGTCGACGGAGAGGAAAGGAAGGGAGGTTGGAGGAATAAGGGGAAAGGAAGGTGGAGGGATAATGAGGAAGAGGGAATAAAGGAGGGAATGTAGGGATAAGGGAAAGAGAAGAATTTATTGACTTTAAAACATGCCGACATTTGTCGACAATTCTAACCTAACCTAACCACTAAATAACCACTTAACAATATTAAGTGTTCACACTTGCTACATTCTCCCCCTTAAAGTTGAGAGGTCTGACAATACAGTCTCTCAGCTTTACAAATTGAGCTTTAGCCGGCGCCTTGGTGAAGATGTCTGCAATATTCTCCAAAGTGGGGCAATAGTGAAGCTCAACAGTTTCAATTTCCACCATATATCTGATGAAGTGGTACTTCATATCAAAATGCTTTGATCTACTATGGTGGACAGGATTGTATGCCAACTGAATGACACTAATGTTGTCACAGAATAACCTTGTTGGACCACTTTGCTACTCTCCAAGTTCTTCTAATACCTTTCGTAGCCATAGAGCTTGAGTACTAGCATGAGTGACCGCTATATACTCAGCTTCTGTTGAAGATAGTGCTACTACTGTCTGCTTCTTGGAACTCCAAGTTATTAGTCCCGATCCCAGACTAAAACAGTTCCCTAAGGTTGATTTTTTGTCATCAATGTTGCTACCCCAATCACTATCACTGAAGCCTACAAGCTTGATAGTGTTACATTTTTGGTAATGGATTCCAAAATCCCATGTACCCTTTACATATCTAAGAATTATCTTAGATGCCTGCAAATGCAACTCAGAAGGATTAGACATAAATCAAGAGACAAGAGAAACAACATACTAAATATCAGGTCTGGTGTTGGCGAGAAACATCAAACTCCCAACCATGCTTCTGAAAGTGGTCACGTCAACTTTTGATGCTCCATCATCTTTGCTTAATTGGATCCCATGTCCAAGCTGGAGTTGCAAGCTGGTTTGCAATGCTCCATAGCAAACTTCTTAAGCATGTCCCGAACATACTTATGTTGACAAATGAAGATCCCTGTATCTGACTGATGAACCTCCATTCCAAGGAAGTAGTGCATTAAGCCAAGATCCTTCATCTCAAACTGCTCCATCATGGAGTGTTTAAACTTCATATTCAATTTTTCATTACTACCCATGAATATGAGATCATCCACATACAAGCAAACTATGAGGATGTCATTTCCTTGCTGGAGGTAGTAAAGGGTGGGTTCATTTCTACTTCTGGTGAACCCAAATTCTTTGAAGTACCCATCAATGCATGAGTACCAAGCTCGTGGTGCCTGCTTGAGGCCATAAAGTGCCTTCTTCAGTTTGTAAACAATATGTTCCTTGTCTTTTTCCTCAAATCCTTGTGGTTGCTCAACATACACTTCTTCTGTCAAGTAACCATTTAGAAATGCACTTTTAACATCCATGTGTTGGACTTTCCATCCCTTATTTGCAGCTAAGGCAAGAACAGTTCTAATAGTCTCCTATCTGGATATAGGAGCAAAAGTCTCTTCATAATCAATTCCATATTTATGAGTGAATCCCTTTGCAACTAGTCTCGCCTTGTGCCTTTCAATGCTACCATCAGCATTAAAATTGGTCTTGTAGACCCACTTACATCCAACACATTTCTTGCCTTTAGGAAGCTTTACCAGCTCCCAAGTGTCATTGTTTTTTATAGAGGTTATCTCCTCTTTCATGGCGTCTTGCCAAATTTTTTGAGTACATGCCTTCTCATAACTAGAAGGTTCAAGCTGTGCACTAGTTAACAAAGCATAGTTAACTTGATCTCCCCTAGGTTCATGTTGGGAGACATCATCACCATACAAGTGCATACTTTCTAATATGTGTAAAACAGAATCCATTTCACTAGCTTGACTCCTAGTGTATCTTCTGGAAATTTTTTTATCCAACATCTGAGATGATGAATGATATTGTAGAGTTCTCTTACCTTTGGATGGAGAATCAATGTCCATTGGTGAGGAACGTACAGATCGTTGTGGAGAAGGACTTGGTGAAGAAGAGGAATCAGAAGATGAACTTGGACTTGGTGAAGAAGAGGAATCAGAAGATGAACTTGGACTTGTTGGAGGAGACTGCTTTCCTTTCTGTGGTATCTGTGGTTGCACCTGTCAAGAAACTACATCAGTGGATTCAACATCACTGAATATTTGGGGCTTACCCCATTCTCCCCCTTCATCAAAAATCACATCCCTGGAAATCACAATCTTTCTAGTCCAGGGATTATAGAGTCTGTAAGCTTTTGTATTCTCACAGTATCCTACAAAGATACATTCTTGAATCTTTGGATCGAGCTTCTTCCTAAGCTCATCAGGAATGTGAGAATAGGCCAACGAGCCAAACACTCTAAAATGCTTAACATTTGGCTTTTTACCATACCATGCTTGGTAAGGTGTCAGTCCTTTCAAACTAGAAGTAGGACTTATGTTCAAGATATATACGTTGGTCCTGGCTGCATCTGCCCAATATGAATTAGTCAAATGCTTCGTTTGAAGCATAGATCTTGCCATCTCCACAATGGTGCGATTCTTCCTCTCTGCTACACCATTCTGCTGTGGAGTGTAGGCAGCAGTGAACTGCCTCTTAATGCCATGTTGCTTACAAAAATTCACAAACTCATTAGAGGAATATTCTCCTCCCCTATCTGATCAAAGACATTTTACAAAATATCTACTCTCACTTTCAACTCTTGTTTTGAAATTGAGAAATCATTCATATGCTTCATCCTTATGTTTCAAAAAATATATCCAGCACAATCTAGTATAATCATCAATAAAGAGTAGAAAGTAAGATTTGTTACCCAGACTCTGTGTCTGCATCGGACCATAGATGTCGGTATGCACTAGGCTGGAGTGGATAGGCTGGCCCGCCATGCTTGTCCATGAGGAAACTTTGTTCTGGCATGCTTCCCAAGAGCACACCCTTCACAGACTTCTTTACCATCCTGAACTTTAGGAAGTCTAGTGACCATGGCTTGGGAAGTTAGCATTTTCAAACTAGCAGAATTCAAATGACCATATCTCAAGTGCCATAGAACACTTGGATTGGAAATAGCAACACTTGCTAACTTATCTCCCCCTGGTTGGCCAAACTTTAAAGGAAACAATCTATTCTTTGACATTGGCACTTGAGTAATGATTCTATTATTGTTATTTTTATCAAAAATAGTGCATTTACCCTCATCAAAAAGCAACTTGTAGTTCTTTTCTAACATTTGTCCAAAACTTAAAATATTATGTTGGAGATGGGGTGTATAATAGATATCACTTACTTGTTTGACTCCTTCTTTAGTGGGAATTGCCATAGCTCCAATGCCTTCGACTGCCAATGATTTGTCATCTCCCAATTTGATGCTAGATTTGTAGGAGTTTAGAGTAGCAAAGAGCTCTTCTTTGCCACTCATATGGTTTGAACACCCAGTGTCCAAGATCCATGTATCATTCATGTTTTGATCTGCTTGACCATATGAGAGAAAGAGATTTGTGGCCTCTTCCTCTTCTCCAAATTTTCCAAACTGACTGCTGTGGCTGCTACTAGCTCCCTGTGAAGTCTTAGTCCAACGATCCACGAGCATAATGGCCAATTTTGCCACAATTGTAGCAAGATTGTTTTGACTTATCTCCTCCTTTACCTCTGCTGATTGTTTCCCTCTATTTTGTTGTCCTCCTCTATTCTGCTGTTGTTCACTGTTGTTTGAGAATCCTCCTCTATTCTGATTTCCTCCTCTGTTAGGAGTTCCACATCTCTGATTATTTTTGCCTCTTCCTCTAGAATTTCCTCTGCCACGACCTCTACCTCTGCCTTCTTGAGAAGCAAAGGCTTTGTCATCTCCTCCGTAACTTGTGGAAGGAGATGGCTGTAATCTCTCCTCATGTGAGAGAAGTGAGCCAATGAGTGTTTCAAAAGACAGAGAAGTTAGGTCTTTAGATTCCTCTATAATTATGGCTACTAAATTCCACTTAGGAAGAAGTGTTCTCCACTTTCTTCACTATAACTTCAGGCTTTACATCTTCTCCTAAAGTGACCATCTTATCTACTACGGCTTTCACATGCACGCAGTAATCACAAACTTTTTCATTTTCTTGCATTTTAAGAGTTTCAAACTCTCTTTTCATGGTTTGGAGTTTAACTTGTTTGATTTGCTCACTACCCCTATAACTTTCTTGTAAAGCATTCCAAGAAGATTCAGCAGTTTTAAAAGAAGCTATTCTAGGGAAAATATTTTTATCAAGAGCAGCATGAATGTGATAAAGGGCAAAAGAATTATTCTTTTGTGCTTCTTTTCTAGCCCTTTTATCGGCACCACTCAAAAGCGCCCACTCGGAAGCTGAAAGTTCGAGTATATCCCTCTTCAATTACATCCCAAAGACCTTTGCCAATCAACGAGTTTTCATTTTAATTGACCAATACTCGTAATCACCACCATTGAATTCAGGGATTGGTAAACTAGTATTGGAAGCCATTTTAGAAAGCAACTTTTATTTCAACTTCAAACAAACTGTACAAAGAAGTACAAAATATATTACTGATTTACTGATTTAAATCAAATCTAGCTTTCTTAAAATGCTCACTGATTTGGCGTTCTTCTTCTTGAGGATTTCCCAAAATTGGAAATGTGAAGTTGTCTGCTTCGTCGTCACTGATGATAATGACTTATTTTTCTGCTGCTGTTGGCTCAAGATGCCTTTTGAGAACAACTCGTTCTTCAATTGCAGGTTTCACCTCCACTGGTTCTTTTTCCTTTGCTTCTGCTTCTGCTTGTACTGGTTCTAGATCAGGAGAGCGAGGTTTATAGCTCTCACTCGTTTCAACTTCAGGCACTACAGGAGTATAACTGTCACTTGATTGTCCTTTAGGTACTGTTTCAACCGTCTTGGATTCAACTACTCTTTGCCCAAAGATATTATCTTTAGAATTCGCCTCGTATCCAAAATTTGGTTTTTTTTTTTTTGATAGGTAACAGTATATTTACAGCGGGTTTTTTAAATAGGATCCCAAAACCTTAATTACAGTAGTAGCCGAAGCAATGAAAAAGAAAACAGAAATAACGTCCCCACCTCGGGGCCCTGGAAACTACAGAAAACAAAACGCTCCCAAAAAACTTTCACAACCGAGATTCTCCAAAAAAATATCAACCCCAAAAACAAGACACATTGAAACGGCAAATGCCAGGGGGCCTAGCTAACTGGGCCCTGAGCCGTCCTCGGCCCGCTCAGACTGTCGTTGGACCTTGGCAGAGTTTTCCTCCAGCTTGCGACGGAGCTCGGACAACGCCTTGGCGGCATGAGACGCGGCTTGGGCCGCTGTGTTGAGAGAACTGATCGCAGTATCCAGGAGGCCGTGGAGTGCCAGCTTCTGCAAAGCATCATCGGACTCGGAGCTGATCACCGTGGGCTCCGGGTTCTCTGGTTTGACCTTCTTGGAGCTTTCCGTAGCCCAGGTGGGCCCGGGGGAAGCCCTTTTGCGGCTTGAACTTGGAGGAAGGGCCCCGTCAGGGCCTTTGCTCGATGCTCTGCACTTGCGCGTGGGCCTGCGATGCTTCAGGGAAGAAGAATCGTCAGGAGCGGGGGAGCCTTTGCCGGCAGGGGAACCCGGGGGAGAAATGCCTGCTTCAGGGGGCGGGACAGAAGAGAGGGGGGAATGCTCTGCAGTTGGGGTTGGTTGGCCAGGGCATGTCTATAGAGGACAGCCATGAGCCCCTGGTGCATGGGCCGGGAATGGTTCTTGCGAGCACGCTCAATGGTCAGACCCAAGGAGTAAAAGAGGAAGCGCGGGGTGCTGATGAGAGTAGCTCCTCGGAGGTGGTTAAAATAACTTAGATGGAAGCTATACAGCCGTTGCTCGGGATCGTCACAGGTAATATATTGCATTACCGGGACGATGGCTTCGTCGAACGGCGTCGGGAGGTGGGAGCGGAGCAGGTTGGCTTTGTCCCACTGGTGGTCTGGGAAGCGGGAGAGCTCCTCTTCCCAGTTGTGCTTGTCTCGCCTGACAACACGGCCTTTCTCTTCGTGGTGGAGGCCGGTGACCTCTGTGAGGAAGTCCTTGGAGACTTTGAAGTGTAAACCCTTGACTGTAACTTCCCCGTCGTTCCACGTCTCCAGGAACCCCTGGGTGATCTCGTCGTCATGGCCAGCGAATTTGCTGAAAAATGGCATGAATTTCTTAGCGTCGGAGAATAAGCGAGCAGGACCGCTCAAATCAAGGACAGGGGGCTCCAGAAAGACAGCTTTGGATGCCATGGGGGACGATCTGGCAAGGTGGGGACAAAGGGGGCAGAGAGTGCCAGACCGGGGAAGAAAGAGCAGGGGAAGGAGAATGCGACAGCGGGATGGGACAGCGAGGGGAATATAAAGGCCGTGCGGGGGCTTGAGAAGGGGAAGCGCCGCCAGCTTTGGAAAGTAGCACACGCGGCTGGGATCGACACGACGGGGAGGGGGCTGAGGGGGCGCACCAGGCTGCTGACACGCGAGGATGGGAAAGGCCCACTGCCAAAGCGCCAGTTGGCGGATGCTGAGCGGAGGAACGCCGGGAGAGGGCCGCGCCGGACTTGACCTCGATCGGGTTGGCATGGCACGGGAATCAGGCGGCACAGAGATCAAAGCGGGAATGACGGGGAGGTCCGCCATGCACAAAAGAGTGGGGCTGCCAGGGCTGACAGCTGGCCAGCGCGGGCAGTGACAAGGCAAGGGGCGCGGGCCGCCGCGAGGAGGGCCGGGGTGATCCTCTCGCGGACAGGGTGGCGAGCCGACGGGTTGACACGGGGGCGAGAAGCACTGGTCAGCAGATGCACACGCCGGGGGGACTTCGTCGCCCTGCCACGGGGAAGACTAGACGCCCGAGAAAACATCATGGTCGGGATGGTCCTGCATCGCAATTTGGACTAGGCCTGCAGGGAAGTGCGAGGTCCAGGTGGTGAGTTCTCCAACGGTAATGCCTAGATTTGCCATGAAGTCAGCAGCCCTGTTGCCTTCTCTGAGAACATGCTGGAAGGTGTGATCGGGGAAGCCCTGGAGAAGGAAGAGGGCCTCCCGGATGGAATTCTGGAATCGCCAAGAACAGGACTCGGGCTTGCTGGCGCCTCTGATGATGACTTGGGAATCGCCTTCGATAATAATTTTTGGGGAGGAGCCCCTGAGAGCCGACGGAGCCACTGAGCAGGCCGACAGCTTCGGCAAAGTTGTTAGTTTGCACTCCCAGCGGAACCGCGAAGGCAGTGACCAGATTCTCGGAACCATCTCTGATAACCCCGCCAGCCCCAGAGGGCCCGGGGTTGCCTTTGGAGGCGCCGTCGAAATTGAGCTTGAGCCACCGGGGGGAGTCCACCTGATCAGGGATCGTCGGGAGGGGGCGGGAGGGGAAGCAGGGGGGAGATCTGGAAGCCGAGGGAGGAGAGAAGGGAGGCTTCGCTCGACCGCCTGGGTACCGCAGAAAGGGGAATGAAACGGGAATTCTCGGAGGCAAAGGAGACTGCTTTGGTCGCTACCCACTGGGGGAGCGGGGCCGGGGAGGAAAAGGCTCACCTGTTACGCTCAAGCCAAATTTTCCGGAGCAAGTGGGGAAGGCGAGGCCTTCCAGAGGAAGCGGAGAAAGGGATGGGCAAAGGGGGTGGGCCACTGAGACAGGAGGTCAGAAATGGAATTGGGGGCCGCCCACTGAACGGAGAAATGGGAGAGGATGAGGCCCAGAACTTCGGAAGAGAAGGCGCAGTTTAAGAAAAGGTGGTTGGTTGACTCCCAAGCGGCACGGCAGAGGAAGCATCTGTTGGGGATTTGGAAGCCTCGCTTGATCAGATTCTCGATCGTGAGGATTTTGTTTTGGACGGCCGCCCACACGAAATGGCTAATTTTGGGGATCAATTTCTTGGCCCAGACCATCTGGGTCGGGAAGGTGGTCGCTCCCGGGGTTCTCTGAATATGGTAAGCAGACTTGACTAAAAAAATGCCGTTGGGAGAGCCATGCCACACGCATCTATCACTGTCTCCAAAAGAAGGGATGACTGTCGCACTGAGGATGCGGCTGAAGTCTGGCAGCTTGAAGCGGGAACCTGGGGTTCAGGATGGGTTTCCAGGTGATCCGCCCCTGGCGTTGAGTCATGTAGTCAGACACTCTGGGCCCACGGGCCGCTAGCCCAGGTTTGAGAAGAAGGAGTTCTCTGTCCGAGCTCAGGGCTTCGTCGAGAATCCATCTGTCCTCCCAGAAGTCAATCTTGGCACCGTCTCCAAGAATCCATCTGGTCCCTTGCTGAACAATATCTCTGGTGGAGAGCAGGGCCTTCCAGAAGGCAGAACCGTCGCGGGGCTGGGTATCCCCGAGGAAGGGGTGATTGTGGCAGTACTTCCTACGCACAATGCAAACCCATTCGTCAGGGGTGTTGGTATGAACCTTCCAGGCATGTTTGGACAGAAGAGCCTTATTCATGGGCACCACCCGTCTGAGCCCGATCCCTCCCTCATCTTTGGGGCGGCGGACCGGGGGCCGGGGAGACCGAGGGGAATCCTTTTCTTGTCATCGCCTCCCGACCAGAGAAATCGTTTCTGAATTTGCTCAATGAGAGTAGCAATGGAGGCCAGAATTTTGAAGACCGACATGAAGTATATCAGAATGCTTTGGAGTACAGACGCCAAGAGAGTGGCTCTGTCGGCCTGAGAGAGAAGGTGGCCTTTCCGGGGGCGAGTTTTCTTTGAATCCGCTCAATCACCCCATTCCATAGCACCTTAGAAGATGCCCCTGTGAACAGTGGAAGCCCGAGGTAGGAGGAAGGGAGGGAGTCGGGGGAGCAGCCCAGGATCCGCCCGATTTTGATTTGCCTAGCCACGGGGGTGTTGATGAAGTAAATCTTGCTTTTTCGCAGGTTGATTTTCTGCCCAGTTGCCTCCTCATACAGGGTAAGGATGCTCTTGAGGGCCTTGGCTTGAGGGATCGAGGCCGAGGAGGCAAGAATGGTGTCGTCCACAAACTGCTGATGGGACACGGGGGGGAGGTCCTGCGTCGGCTTGATGCCCGAGATGAGACCGCGAGAAACAGCGTTCGAAATGGTTCGACCCAGGGCCTCGGCCAGGATAATGAAGAGAATCGGGGATAGGGGATCACCTTGGCGGAGACCTCTGGAACTGGGGAAGAACCCGGTCGGGGACCCATTGACAAGGATTGAGAACCAGGGGGAGGACACGCACTTGTTGATGAGATGGACCCAGGAGGGGTGAAACCCAAATTTGAGGAGGACCTTGGACAGGAAGCTCCAATCGACCCTGTCAAAAGCCTTGTTCATATCAAGCTTGAGCAGGAAATGGGCCTTTCTGGATAGGACAGCTGAGTGGATGGCCTCATGCATGATTATGACCCCGTCTGTAATCAGCCTGCCTTTGACGGAGCTTCCCTGGCAGGGGGAAATGATCAGGGGAAGAATGTCTTTGAGGCGGGTTGTCATGGCTTTAGTCAGGATTTTATAGAGGACATTGCACAAGCTGATGGGGCGGAAGTCTGACAGGGATCTTGCCGCCTGAGTCTTCGGGATCAGGGCTATGAAGGTGGCGTTGATGCCTCTAGGGATGGATCTAGCAAGCTACAGGTCCCAGATGGCAGCGCACACATCATGGCCCACGATGTCCCGAAAAGACTGGAAGAAGCGGGGAGGAAACCCGTCCGGGCCCGGGGCCGCTTCGGCCTTCATGGAAAAGGTGGCAGCGTGGATTTTTGAGTCAGACAGGGCCTGAACCAGCTTTGCATTAGCCATGGCCGGGACGGACGTCGGGATGTGATCCAGAAGGGATTCGGCCGCCTCCGAGGACATAGGAGGTCCATCGCCCAGGAGCTCTTGGAAGAAGTGGACTGCCTCGGCTTGGATGTCCTCTTCCTTGTTGATGATACTACCATTGCTGTCAACCAGCTCGGCAATTCTGTTGGAACCCCTATTTCGGAGGGTCGAGGCATGAAAGAACTTGGTGTTTGCATCGCCATCTTGGATCCACAGAGCACGCGACTTCTGCCTCCAAAAGGTTTCTTCCCTAGCTAGGATATTGTGGTACTCGCTGAGGGCGGTGCGTTCCTCTTCCCTGAGTCCGGGCTCATGAGAGCCAGCTTGGAATCTGGACTCAATCTCTTCGAGTTTATTTTTGATAGCCTCCTTGCTTTCAAAGATGTTACCGAACACCTCTTTGTTCCAAGTCTTGAGGTGCTCCTTGAGGCGTCTCAGCTTGTGGAAGACTTGTTCGACGGGGCGGCCAGGGACAGGGGGAGCCCACCAGCGGTCGACCTGGGCCCGGAGGTCGGGGTGGTGAAGCCACATGGACTCAAACCGGAAGGGTCTCCTAGGGGGCGATGATCAGTCTCGAGGAGGAGGGGGCTGTGATCGGACCCGATTTTGGGGAGGGCCAGGAGGGAGGCATCGGCAAAAATGGGGAGGGCTTCCTTAGACAAGAACACTCTATCCAACCTTACCTGGATGTGGTTGGGTCCCGCTCTCTTGTTGGACCACGTGAACCGGGCTCCCTTCAAGCTGACATCCATGAGCTCGTTGTGGGCGGTAAAGGCCCCAAAGTCGTCCATGCTTTTGGTTCTGACCTCCGAGCCCCCGCATTTGTCAGAGGAAAATAGGGGGCTATTGAAATCCCCGGACAAGATCCAGGGCAGGGGAGCGAAGGCTTCTCTCATCGAGGCGATTTCCTGCCAAAGCCTTGCTTTCTCAACGGGACTATTGGGAGCGTAGACGTTGGACAGGGATCCACGATCGCTTTGAGTTGAGGCAGTGGACCAGAATGTTCATAATCCTGGGCGACGAAGAAATGAGCCTTCCCTCGTAAGATCGAGGGTCCCACATGCACATGAGGCCCCCGGCTGAGCCAGCCGTGGGGGTGGAGAGAAGTTCGCAGTTGCGCCAGGTAGCATGGGCTATTCTCCGGGCAGCGGCGTCATCTATCTTGGTCTCTTGGAGGAGGATGAAGGACGGGCGGTGGTCCCTGCGGAGTTGACCGAGGATCCTTTTCTTGGGGACCCCATTGAGTCCCCTGATGTTCCAGGAGATTAGCTTCATTTGGCACCCTTGGGGGGTCGCCTGCCCCCCTTTCCAGCCTGGGCGGGGGGTTTGGATCGGGCGTCGTCCGCCTTGCGAAAGCTCGTGCCAACGTCAGATAGCGTAGTCTGGGAGCCGTTAGCAATGTCGTCCTCAGTGAACCTTGACCGTTGTTCGCACAGGGTGGGCCGCCCTCGTTTAGATTTGCTGCCAAAATCTGTGGCAAAGGACCTGCTCCGGGTCATTTTGGGGCTGACTTCGTCGGACTCGGATGGAGAGCTGCCTTCGGTCTCATCATTAGATCGCTCAGACCCACACACCAAGGGGGTAGGTTCTGGGAAGGATGCCTAGGGGGCCGGGGTCAGAAGGGGTTGGGGGGGAGGATTGGGTCCCGGTAGCAGTCGGGGCTTGAGGGGCCAGAATGGGATGCGGGGGGGATGCGGGATCGGGTCCCCGGAGGGGTCGTTGGGACTGGGAATCTGGGAAGGGGCGCCCTCCGAACTAGGCTCGAGGGCCTAGGGGCCCGAAGGGGAAACCTCCTTGAGGGGAGCGCTAGGGTTGGGACGAGATGGGTCCTGGGAAGGGGCCCGACCAGAGCTGGGCGGGGGTTTGGGATTAGGGCCTTCCGCCTTCCTGGAAGCCGGGCATTGGTGAGGGAGGTGGCCTTGAGAGCTGCAGGAGGTGCAGAAAGCAGGTTTATTTTCGTAAATAAGGGTTTGGCGCCAGAAGAAGGATCCAGAAGAGATGGTCACCGAGGAGGGGAGCTCAGATTCGAGGTTGGCGTTGGCACAGAACCTGGCGTGCACCATGCGAGAGCCAGCCTTGGTCGCAGGATCAAAGGCCACCAAGTCTCCAACCGACTGGGCGATGAGCTTTAGAACGTCTTCTCGCCACAGATGGAAGGGGAGGTCCGGGAGGCGAACCCAGATCGGGGCAAAGTTGATGCTTTGGGAGCTGGGGTGAAAATCTGCACCATAACGCCTGAGAAAAAGGCTCTTGCGACCCAAGAACCAGGGCCCGCCCGACAGGATCTTCTCAGCATCCTCGTTGTTGTTGAGTTTGATAATGAAAAAGCCTCTGGACAGAGCAACCAGCTGGATATGGCCGGAGACCTTCCATTTGGTGGCCGCCCATTTGCGGATCGTCTCCATGTCTGGGCGCCCGCCCAGGAACTTCCCAACCAAGGAGGACGAAGAATCAAAAACCAGGGTTGTGTAAACCTCCTCCTGGATGGAAATGTGTGTGCCTTGGAGGGAAAGCCCAACACCCAGGGCCCGAGCAGGGGTCCTGGAGCCCGCCAAAACCTGTTGGTAGGAGGGTTTATGTCCTCCCGAGGCCCGCCCTAGCCCCGGATCGGGGATTGCCTTCCCAAGGCCATCCGACGTGACAAGGCCAGGCAGGGGGCGCGGGCCCAGAATCTCGACCCCACCAAACCCACCGCACTGCTCGAAACCCCCGTTCGACCTCGCCACGGATCCGCCTGGACCAGGCCCGGGCCCGGACGAACCTGAACCCCCTGGATCCGGGCCCGCCCAGGAACCTGTGCTCTGCTTTGGATCCGATCCCAGCCCATCATCCGCTTCTGCTCCAACCTGCGCTCCAGCTGCCGCTCCTGCTGCTGCTCCCACCATCACCATCTCCAGAATTTGGTTTTCTCTGATGTGCAATCACTTGGTTTTCCAACTGAAAAAACACAGTATGAAGTCCACTCTACTGGACTTTCTTGTCAAAGGAATCAAGATTATCTCTTCTCAATAGAGAGAGCAATGCATAATAGCATCCAGATGACCGAATCATCTACCCAAAATTTCACCGCATGCACTGGGTTACAATAATGATGCTAAAAAAAAAAATTCACCCTTTTATTTTTTAAACAATTTTTCAAAATTTGTTTTAATAAAGCCCTTAAAATTTTAACAATTTTTTATATATTTTAAATTAGTTTTTTTTAAATAAAAGTTTATTTAAAAAAAAAACTTAATAAAAAATATAAATAAAAAATTATTAAATATTTAAAAACTTTAATTAAAAACTAATAATGAAAAAAATAAAAAATAAAAAAACCTTATTTTCTTTGTTCATCGCGAAATCCCCGACGGGATTCGAACGTAGGACCTCCGTGTCCTACCCGCAACAACTAGCCGCTGCACCACAAGGCGCCGGTGAGAAGAGTGGTGACGACCGCCCTTTTATTCCTTCGTTCACCGATTACAAACAAAAAAAATAAAAAACTTTTTGTTTCTTTCACCCCGGCGGGATTCGACCCCGGGACCTCTCCTCCGCAAGCTAGAGACTCAGCCGACTGCGCTACACCCTTCGACTGGAGATGAAAGGAACAGACGGTTCCTTATTTTGTCATCGGGCAAAATTTAAAAAAAAAAAAATGAATGTGGATTTATCCCACATTCAGTGGGAGGAAGACTGTTTAGTCTTCAAATATGCGGCCACGCGCATATAACATCGATTGCCTTCGGGAAATCGCTCCTTAATACTATGCTTGCTCAGCCAATCGATGACCGCCACATGTCTGCTTTAGGCAAACCCGCTTCTGCCATGTGTTCCAACCAATTTTTGCCACCGCACATGCTCGACCACCTCACCACCTTAGCGTGCCACGTCGACCGCCACGTCAATCGCCACGTCAACACCACGTCGACCGCCATGTCAGCGCTCTGTCAGCACTCGCCACATGTCAGCTACCGCCATGTCAGCATCCACCTCAGCACCTCAATCCGCATTTCCACGTCAGTTGTCTGCTCTGCGACTGCTCTGCCATGTGTCACCTCAAAATCCATGCCTAGATCTGCCACCTCCTCGATCCGATCGCCAGCTCCTTGAACACAGTGTGCCCAACACGCTCGCCAGCCAATCACCGTGTGTCCTTGACATTGAGATTCGTACCCGTGTGACCTCAGGATTCGTGCCCATGCACGCTTTCCCGACCAGTGCTCTGATACCAAATTTTGAATTTGGACTAGGAGGTAAAAGTAAAATTAACTAAATAAATCAAATTAAATTAATAAACTTGCAGAGCTATTACATCGACAACCTTAGAACATAGAAAATCACAACAAATTTATAAGGAGGGATAGGGAGGAATTCGGCGGAGAGGAAAGGAAGGGAGGTTGGAGGAATAAGGGGAAAGGAAGGTGGAGGGATAAGGAGGAAGAGGGAATAAAGGAGGGAATGGAGGGATAAGGGAAAGAGAAGAATTTATTGACTTTAAAACATGCCGACATTTGTCAACAATTCTAACCTAACCTAACCACTAAATATCCACTTAACAATATTAAGTGTTCACATTGCTACATTATGTACCAACACCATGTCCAACAAGCTATGGATAAAGCAGAAAGAAACCAAAAATGAAGGATAAATATGTTGTGGTAACCTGACCAAATCATGGTTGGAAAAGAGCTGTATGAAGATGGACCTATCGTTATTATGACAAGATCTGGTAAGAAAATACTACAAGTAGATCCATAGAAGATGGGTCAGTTCCAGGTCCCCTCTTAGAAGAAGAGTGGTCCACCTCCCCAAAGCAGTGCCACTTTCCCCATCCCCCAAGCCAAAGGGCAAGAAAATAGTCTTCCCAAGAGACTTGAGAAAGAAATCAAGGGAGACACAATAAAGTCTAAGGATAAGGCTTAAGAGAGGCTTAGATTCCCTTCTATAACCAAAAGATAGAGAATATAAGCCACCCAACAATATACGAGAAAATATGGTAAGCTAGAAAGAAGGCCTAAGAGACCTACCTTGGCTAAGTCTGAGTACAAAATTTTGGAAGAAATAAAGAGGATATCATCAAAATATAGTCTATATGACACCCTCTTCATTCCTGTCCAGATTGACCTGCTAAAATCTTCCTTAAATAAATATCCACAAGAAAATAAGGCCACCACAATTCTTAGTATACCCTCTAAAAAGAAAGAAATATCCCCTGCTACTTTAAAAAATAAACCTCCTCCTTTCTACATTTCTTTTAGGATGGAAGTTTGGGTGGTTTGAAATTGTATGATTGACTCAGGGGCATCTACTACAGTAATGCCTAAAGTAGTTTGCGAAAATAGGGATATGGAGTATACCCGATACTGCCCTGGAGTACTGCAATTGGATGGAACATCGATAAAGATAGTAGGAGTAATCAAAGATATCTTGATGAGGCTGTATAGAGCACTAGAGGTGACTATAGTACAAGAAATATTAGTGGTGGATCTAGAGCCTTATTTTGACTTATGTCTTTCAAGAGAGTTTACTGCAAAGTTAGGTAGATGTATGTATATGGATTATTCGAGCATGGTTATTCCTTTCAAAGGAAAGAGAATAAGGATAACACCTAAAAAGCATGTGTCTTACCACATTGAAAAAAATTAAGGAGACATGTGCAATCTCACTCCTCTTGAGGAATTTGAATTAGTGGATAACTTCGAGGAGCTGGAAATCAAAGATGAGCTACCTTTCAGAGAGTATTACAACCAGTTTGGGATAGGAATGGGCACTTACAGTATTTTTGCAGAATCAGAGAAGAAATTTCTTGTTATATCTAATCAATCCCTAAGAGAAACAAAAACATGGACCATACACTTTGATGGTGCCAGATGTATAAATGGTGTTGGTGTTGGTGTGGTATTACAGTCCCAATCAGAAGGGATAAAGAGTTTTACCTATAGATTAACATGGGCATGCACCAATAATGTTGCAGAGTATGAGGATCTATGCCTTGGACTGATGCAAGTAGAAAATATGGGTATTAAAATCTTGAACATTTATGGTGACTCTGAGTTGATAGTAAATCAGGTAAGAGAAAGCTGTAGGAACAAACATCATTACCTGAAAGCATATAGAAATAGGTTTGAGATTTAATGGATTCATTTCTTGCGCTAATTTTTATTTCTAGAGGAAATAATACTTGGGTAGATTCCTTGGCAGTAAGGGGGGATAACTTCAACCCTTCTGTAGACATAGGAGTTAAGAAAGACATGGGAATCAAAATGATTTTCAGACCTACAATGCCAGATAAGCAAATTTTCTGGCAGGTCTTTGACAATGATGAACAAATCATTGATTTTTTGGTGAGAGAAGCTTGTCTATCCACTGTTCAAGAGGAAAATCTAGAAGAAATTGATCAACATGATGTCATTTAACTTTAATAATAATCACATACCTAGAAATTTGGTCACTGTAGAGAACCTATTTGATAATGAATATAGGAAAAGGATCAGATCCATGGAAGTCAATGACAAAATCTATAAATAATTTGAAATAGAAAAAGAAAATAAGCTCAAGGTTGGAATTTGGTGTTCTCTAGAGGAAGAGGAGGATATTAAAGCTTTATGTATGAAGTACCAAGACATTGTGGCTTGGTCATATGAAAACCTGAAAGTATATGACAAAAATTTTATCCAACACACCATTGAGCTAGAGCCTAATGCCAAGCCATTCAAGCAGAAGCAAAGGCCTATAAACCCAAGGATTGAAGCCATAGTGAGAGAAGTGCTCTTGAATTTATTGAAGGTTAAGATCATATATCCAATTAAACATTCAACCTGGGTAGCCAACTTGGTACCTGTGAGGAAAAATAATGGTGATATTCGCTTGTGTGTGGATTTTAGAAATCTTAACCAAGCATCACTCAAGGATCACTACCCCCTTCCACAGATTGATCAAATATTACAAATAGTGGTAGGGATAGAAATATTCTCATTACTAGATGGTTTCTTTGGATATAAACAAATTTGGTTGAAGAATGAATATAGTTATAAGATAGCATTCACCACAAAATGGGGAACATTTGCCTACCATAGAATACATTTTGGGTTGTCCAATGTGGGAGCCACATTTCAGATAGCCATGGACTATGCATTTGGGGAACTGATTAAAAAAGTTATTCTAATTTATTTATATGACATGATTGTGTTTTCCCACAGCAAGTATGACCACTTAGCACACCTTGAACAAGTTTTTTAAAAGTACAGAGAATTTGGCATTTCCCTTAATCCTAAGAAGTCATTTTTTGCAGTACATGAAGGGAAGTTGCTAGGTCATGTGGTATCAAAAGAAGGTATGTCCATAGATGCAGATAGAATCAAATCCATTCTTGCTCTTCCACTGCCTGCGAATAAGAAGGCCTTGCAGTCCTTCTTTGGTCAAATAATTTTTGTCAGGAAATTCATCTCTGACTTTGCACAAAAGGTGAGACCTATATCTGAAATGCTAAAGAAATATGCGAAGTTCAAATGGACTGAAGTAAGAAAGCAATCCTTTAAGATTATCAAGTTGTCTATTGTAATAGCTCCAATGCTAGTCAATCCAGATTTCAGTAAAGATTTCATCCTTTATGCTTATGGAGCTGAGGAAAGTTATGCATCAATGCTCACCCAAAAAAATGATCAAGGTGAGGAGCATATTATATTATTTTGTAGCTAGAATCTTCATGCATACCAGGTTAAGTAAAATTTTATTGAGAAACAAGTATTTACTGTAATGAAATCATTGAATAAATTCAGGCAATACTTGGTTCAAAGCAATATCTTGGATTATGTTGTTCATTTGGATGTAAGAAGTTTTATTCTACAAGGTGAACTAGGAGATAAAAGGGCTAGTTGGATTACTAAAATCTAAGAATATGATGTGGAAATCCACCCTACCAAGCTTGTAATGGAAAGAGCTCTATGCCAAGGTTTGACAGAAGTAGTGGTCTCTACAGAGGTAACATCCTATCAAGCAACAACAGATGATTAAATTGAAGGATTACATTTAGATGAATCAAACTGGGTAGATTAGATGGTCAAGTATTTTCAAATTGGAGTATGCCCTTCTGATCTTAATGCATCACAAATAAGAAGATACAGGTTGTAAGCTTTGAAGTATGTCTTACTGCCAAAGGGCCTATACAAAAGAAACCTTGATGGAGTTCTCCTTAGGTGTTTAAAAAATGATCAACAACAAAAGGTCATAGAGGAGTTCCATGGAGGACTATCTGGAGGAAATTTCTTGGGTAGAGTTACAACATTAAAAATAATTAGATTAGGCTATTATTGGACTACCATATTTGCTGATACCTTCAAAGTCACCAAAGCTTGTGAAAAATACCAATGGTATGTAGAGAGGACAAGGAATGCTTCATTCCCTCTTAAGCCAATATAGGTGGAGGAACCTTTTCAGCAATGGGGTTTGGAATTCATAGGGGTTATTAACCATCATTCCTTAGCTGAGCACAAGTACATTCTAAATGCTAAAAACTACCTCACCAAAATGGTAGAAGCTATTCCTACCAAGAAATCATACCAGGAAGTGGTAATCAATTTTATGGAAAGCTTGATTTCAAGGTTTGGTATTTTGGAAGCCTTGGTAAGTGACAATGGACCAACATTCATAGGAACCAAGTACATTGTATTTACCAACAAGTATGGCATTACCATTAAGAATACTTAAAATTACTACCCTCAAGGAAATAGACTTGTAGAATCAACTAACAAAAACCTGTTCAGTATTTTGAGAAGATCACTAAAGGGTAACAAAAGAAGTTGGCACCTAATGCTAGAGCAAGATTTATGGGTATATAGAATTACTATTAAGAAATCCATCAAGACTTCTCCTTATGCCTTAGTATATGGTAAAAAAGCAATGTTACCTATCTATTTGGAGATTCTGGCACTCAATATGATAAACACAGAAGAAGAATCTAAGGAAAATCCAGTGGAAATAATACTGACACACCTACTGTAGTTAGAAGAGAAAAATACTCAGGCCTATGATAAATTTCAAAAGAATTCAAGGGACATCAAGCATGGTTTGACAAGAAGGCAAGGTTCAAAAAATTCTAGGTTGGGGACTCAGTACTCAGGTGGAATTTTGAAAGAGCTAAACTAGGATATCATCAGAAGTTTGATTCCTTCTAGGATGGACCTTTCAAGATAATAGAAGTTAAAGAGACCAATGTTTTCCAGCTTGAAGACCTGGAGAGAAACATACAACCGATTTCAATTAATGGTTTTCATCTTAAACTCTATTTTGATTGAAATATAAGCTCATTGTAATATATGTACATACTTTGTATCATATTTCCCTTTTTTTCTTGCATTTTATATCAAGTTTTGTTTTGACAACATGTTGTATAAAAAAAATGTAAAATTAGCTAAGTGTTCACAAAGAACCCAACAAGTGTCAATCCACACTCAAATACACTAAGGAAGCAGCGGAATGACGAGCGACTTCCAATCTGCACCTAAATGAACTACAGTTCTAGCAGAATGCAACATGTGTTATTTTATGCACTTAAGAAGACTAAGTGACAACATAATAATGTGGAATGCTAATCCACCAGATTTCAAGTTTGATGTTGTGCAGAATAGGGAAGGTTCTAATCCGTCGTAATTCAGAGTTATTTTGAGCGAAATAAAAGAAGGTTGCAATCCACCAAAATGTTAGCATAACTAATATTTATCTCTATTACATTGTTAGCGTACTGTTACGCTTACTGTTACACTATTGTAACAGTACTGTTGCGCCGGTGTGCTATCTTTTCCCGACGGATGTAAACTCTATTTAATCCGCTGTTGATTAATGAAAACTAGTTCGCAATTCTACATGGCATCAGAGCCAGCGATGTGCAGGGAGGCGTGACGAGAAGCCGAGGTTGGAGAAACTGGGTGGTTGTGCAGTCAAATTTTTTTTTGTCGTGCAGACGCGATAGAAGGAGAAAGCAGCCAGACTCCCCACCGCTCGTCGAAGCAGACGCAGCCGGCGCGCTGCGTCGCAGGAGGGCCCGGACCCCGTTGCGCACGGTTGACTGGAAAGAGGGACCACTCCCACGCGTGCGACGTCTGTCGTAGACGCACGACCAGGAGGGTCCGCGCTCCCCCGCGTGACAGAGGAGCTGTCGCAGCAGGCCCGTGCGACAGACTGTCGCGCAGGCCGTGCGCTCCCCTGCGTGACAGAGGAGCTATCGCAGCAGGCCCGTGCGACAGACTGTCGCACAGGCCGTGCGCACCCCCGCGCGACACAGGAGCTGTCGCAGCAGGCCCGTGCGACAGACTATCGTGCAGGCCGTGCGATAGGAGGGAGGCCCCCCCCCTTGGCCGACGCTGCGGGGGGAAATTCAAATTTCTCGCCCGCCGCGGCAGGAGGGGTATAAACCCCCCCCCCGGCGACTGCGTCATTTTAGACGCAGCTCCGGGCCTGCGTCAAGCAGACGCAGCTCCCCCCCCATCGCGCACCCCCCCCCGCGGGACTACGTCCGTTAGGCGCAGCCATCGCGCACCCCTCCCCGTTTTTTTATTGAAAAAAAAAATAAATTAAACAACGGGCAAGAGCGGAAAGAAAGAAAAAAAAAAAATTTCGACAGAACAGAGGGCGGTCCGACGTAAACCCCCCGGGCGAATTTTTTTTGAAAAAAAAGTTCCCGCTGCGACTTGCAGAGAGGAAGCCGAGCCGGAGGCTGCTGCAGAGGGTGTTGAAAAGGGAGGTGACTTGCTGATTTTTCCGGATCAGCCCGCTGGCTCACGTGGTCGTGAGCCGTGCGGTTAAGGCTCAGGGAGCCTGCAGGTCGGGGGTTCAAATCCCGCCGACTCCCCTCAGGTATATATTTTTTTTCAAAGTCATTTTTAATTATTATTATTTTTAATTAAAATTTTTAATTTTAATTTTTTTAATATAGTTTTAAACTTTATAAATTAAAATTTAATTTTAATTTATTTTTTCTAAAGTTTTTAAAACTATATAAATTGAAATTATTTATTTTAATTTTAAATAAATAATGATTATAAAAATGCTTTGTTAAAGAAAGCTTTTTAAGGGGGGATTTTTTTCAAAAAATCAAAGGGGGATAGAGAGTAATTTTTCAAAAAAATAGCAATTTGGCATTGTAAAAGGTGCATTTTCGAGTCGTGGACCGACACCTTGTGGGTTATTCTTGTGGGCAATTTTTTTTGTTGTATGTTGCATATTTCATTTTTGCACTATAACATTAAAAATTAAAATCAAAACACTCCCTAAGTCCCCGGAATATAAAACCCATCTGTGCAATTTATTTGCACTGCAGCTGTTCGGTATTTGCGATACCTCCGCCAGCACTTACGTGTAAAGTCGTCGTGATTTGGCTACCGTATCCGCCGCCTAATATAGCCGCTATAACGACGTCTGAGCTTGTTCTCTATAAATCGTCGGGGAGGAATAAGTACGCCATTTTTGCATTTTTTACTCCATCCACTACCCTTTATCGCACTTGTGTTTAGGCGTAAATCCCGACGAAGTATTCTTCATAGTGTTTAGGGGAAGTTACGCCCCACGCATGAGAAGAATCTTCTATGGTAGGTGCCATCAACAATGCGATTCCCTTTCAGCATCGCTTATGTTCCACGTATCGTATGATCTCTAAAACTCACCTATAGTCTCCCTCACGTAAGGGCGGGTGATTTTTTGTTGATCTTTCTAAATACCTATAGTTTCCCTCACGTAAGGGCGGGTATTTTGTACGGTATATTGGCCTAGCAAAAGGTATATCGAAAGGGGGACCAATTTGGTGATATAAGGAACCTTCACTATGGCCACTGTTGCAAAGTTGATGACTGATCCGCATCAGTTATTGAAAGGTCCAAATTATACACCATGGAAACATAAGATGAAGGCTATTCTCCAAATGGAAGATTTGTGGGATATTGTTACTGGAGTAGCAACAAGGCCTTCACCAACAGCAGGATCCACAGGTCCTTCAACAGATCAGATTGCTTTTGACAAGAAAGACAGTAGAGCAAAGGTGCTCATTTTGTTTGTCGTTTGTGATGAAGTGCAACCTCATATAGCTGATAAAGCAAGTGGTAAAGAGGCATGGGATGCCCTTAGAACCATCTATGAGGGGAAGAATGAATCCACCATTCTTCATCTTCAACAACAACTTCATAACCTGAGTTTGAGGCAGGGTGAAACAGTTGAAATCTTTCTATGCAGAGTGTCTGAGTTGAAAGAGAAATTGAGTTCTCTAGGAGATACTGTGGATGAAAAGCTTCTCATTTCACTTGTGATGAGAGCTTTACCTTCTTCATTTGATATGTTGATAACCTCCATCCAGGTGTCCCAACGACAAATTACCTACATCGAGTTGGTCAATCTGCTCCAACAACAGGAGGCACGCCAACTTCACAAGGATGATTCTTCCAATACAGCCCTATACACCAACAGGCAGGGTTCTAGGAAGAAAGGTAATGGGCAAAAAGGAGGCAACTTTCGAGAAAGGAGGAAATTCTCAACAGGATACGAAAGGAAAAGGCAAACAACCTCAACAGAAGAAGAGGTGGTGCAAGATCTGTGAGAAAGACAACCATGACACCAACAGGTGTTGGCATAAGAACAAGCAAAAAGGCCAAAACAAACCACAAAATAAGAACAAGCAACCCCAGGTGAATGTTGTCGTTGAAGAATCTGACTCAGATTCTGAATGGGCACACAAGGTGCTCATGACTACCACAGATTCCACTCAGAGGGATCCTATTTGGTATGTCGATTCTGGAGCTAGTAAACATATGACTGGCGACAGATCGTGGTTTGAATCATTTGTGGCCAAGGAGGGCAAACCTGTCACCATTGCTGATGATAAAACCTACAGGGTTCGGTGGAGAGGGTACGGTTTCAGCCACTCTTCCCCGATGGCAAGTGTCGATTGACAAGGTCCTCTATGTTCCGGGATTGGCCAACAATTTGTTGTCGATGACACAAATCCTCGGATAGAAATATGGTTGTCAACTTTCGTGTTGAGAATGGAAAGAAGTGTTGTACAATTACCGGGAAGGGTAAGCAGATTGCAACAGCTTCTTATAAGCATGGCTTATTTGCACTAGATGCTATCTCTACTCCACATGTTGCCATGACTGCCTCTACCAAGGAGGCAACTTCCCTATGGCACAAGAGATATGGGCATCTTAGTTCCGGCTACTTACTTGAGCTCAGCAAGTATGAGATGGTAAAGGGTCTTCCTTCCCTTTCGCCACATTGCCAGCAGTGCTCTCGATCGCTAGCAGGAAAGCAGCGATAGAGTACCATTTGAGAAGAGCTCTACAAGAGCAAGAAAACCTCTGGAGCTAATTCACACCGATCTATGCGGTCCTTTCACACCCAACAGTGTTGGAGGGAAGAGGTACTTTCAGTTATTCGTAGATGACTACTCACGAAAGATGTGGGTTTTCTTTCTCAAACCGAAATCGAAGCTTTCGCATTCTTCCAACAGTTCAAGAAATCCGTTGAGAAGGAGTCAGGAGCTTCTATCAAAACCCTCCGCTCAGATCGAGGGGGAGAGTTTACCTCTAATGAATTTTCTGCATTCCTAGATAAGCATGGGATCAAGAGACAGTTAACAACTGCCTATACTCCTCAAAGAAATGGAGTTGCTCGAGAGAAGGAACCGTTCTATCATGGAAATGGTTCGTTGTATGCTCACAAGTGCAACTCTTGGGCAACAATATTGGGCAGAAGTTGTCACCACTGCAGTGTATCTTTTGAATAGGGCACCCACAAAGGCCCTAAAAGGAATGACTCCACAGGAAGCATGGAGTGGTCGAAAACCCTCCATATCTCATCTACGTATTTTCGGGTGTCAAGCTTTCATGCACATACCGAAAGAGAAAAGGAAGAAGCTAGATGAGAAAACACAGAGATGTATTTTTCTTGGATATTCTGAGCACTCTAAAGGATATCGGTTGATAGATCCTTTGACCAAGAAAATTCATATCAGCAGAGATGTTGTCTTTGATGAAGCTTTCACATCACAGAGCACATCTACAGTACACCAGGATATTGTGGAACCTAAGGAAGAGGAGATTCCTTCGTCAACACAGACAGGAGGTCCTTCTACATCTTCTTCACCACCACCGAAGCAGAATCCTAAATGGTGTACAAATACAATCAGAGATGCAAATTTATCCACTCCTCCCAATTTGAATTTGGATAGACCTCGTACACGCAGTATGGCTCAAAAGGAAAGAGAAGCCCGAGAAACTGGTGAGGTTGATGATCTTTGTCAATCTTTTGAGGAACTTTCTGTGACTCCAAGTAGAGAAGTTGAGGATATGGATATTGATGATGACAGGGCATTCATGTCTACCATAGATAGTCTTGAACCTGCATCAGTGCAAGATGCTCTTAGTGAGCCTCAGTGGAAGGCCGCTATGGATACAGAGTATGAGTCTCTGATGAAAAATAAAACTTGGAAGCTTGTTGATCTGCCGCATGGAAAGAAACCTATTGGCTGCAAATGGGTATACAAAGTCAAGTACAAGGTAGATGGAACAATTGATAAGCATAAGGCCCGACTTGTTGCAAAGGGCTATGCTCAAAAGGAAGGCATCGACTATGAAGAAACTTTTGCACCTACTGCTCGGATGACCACAATTCGGGTTATGTGTGCTATGGCAGCACAATATGGGTGGAAAGTTCACCGGATGGATGTCAAAAGTGCCTTTCTTAATGGTGATCTCCAAGAAGAAGTCTATATGACTCACCTCAAGGATTTGAAGTGGAAGGCCAACAGCGGAAAGTTTGCAAATTGGTCAAATCCTTGTATGGTCCGAAACAAGCTCCTCGAGCTTGGTATATAAAAATGGACAATCACCTAATGCAAGCATGGATTTAAGAGATGTCCGTCGGATGCAAACCTCTATTTCAAGAAACAGTGGTTCCGAGATAGTGTTGCTTGTACTCTATGTGGATGATCTCGCTCATTACAGGGAGTTCGAAGATATGATCTCTACTCGTCAAAAGAAACTTGTGCAAATCTTTTGAGATGACAGATCTCGGACTTCTCCATTACTGTCTTGGTCTGGAATTCAGCCAGAAGGAGCACTCCATCAAAGTGTCTCATAAAAAGTATGCCAAGACATTGCTCGATAAATATCGCATGACTGACTGCAAGCCAATGGCAACTCCTATGGAGAATGGACTTCAGTTATCGCGATATGATGACTCACCTCGGTAGATGGCACTCTCTATCGACAGTTGATTGGGAGTCTCATATATCTGACCAATACTAGGCCAGATCTCGTATTTGCTGTAAACTATCTTTCGAGGTTCATGCAGGAGCCTAAGACTACTCATTGGAAAGCAGAAAAACGTGTTCTTCACTATGTCCGTGGTACTATAGAATATGGCCTAGAATACAAGAGGAACAACAAATTCTTCTTGCAAGGATACACGGACTCCGACTATGCCGGATCATTTGATGATCGCAAGTCAACTTCTGGATACATTTTTCATCTGGGATCCGGTCCTGTCTCTTGGCACAACAAGAAGCAACAGGTGGTTGCTATTTCTTCAATAGAGGCAGAATATCGCGCCGCACGTGAAGCTGTGTGCGAAGTGATATGGTTACGTCGCATTCTGACAAGTATGGGCCATCCATCAAAATCTCCAATACACTTGTTCTACGACAATCAAGGTGTTCGAACCTCGTCAAGAATCCAGTCCATCATGAAAAAACAAAGCACATTGACACACAATGTCATTTCATTCGAGAGGAAGTTCCAAAGCACCGAATTCAGCTTCAAAGACATTCCCACCGATGCTCAAGTTGCATACATTTTCACTAAGGCACTTGGACGTGTCAAATTTGAATTGTTTCGCAGCTCACTTTGTATTGCAAAATAATGTAAGGGGATGTTAGTATAGCTATTAGTTATTACATTACCCAAATAATGTAATAAAGGGGGATGTTAGCGTAACTAATATTTGTCTCTATTACATTGTTAGCGTACTGTTACGCTTACTGTTACACTGTTGTAACAGTACTGTTGCGCCGGTGTGCTATCTATTCCCGGCGGATGTAAACTCTATTTAATCCGCTGTTGATTAATGAAAACTAGTTCGCAATTCTACACAAAATGCAAGTAATTTTGAGTAGAAAATGAATTCTGCATCGTGCTACATCCAAAATACAAATGGTTCATAATAAATTCTCAAATTTCCTGTGATAGAAAGGGAAAAAATGACAAAGCAACACTGTGAAGGTATAGAACAAGTTTGAATTTTGACCAATCAAAAAGCGAAATTGTACCTCCAAGCCGTAGAAAGAAATGAAATTAAATCGAAGAGTGTACCAATGGGAAGTTCGCACAGTGGTCACATTAATGATGAAGGGTGCGCATGCATAGAAGTCTAAAAGTTTCGAAAAACATAGAATTTTGTATATTCGAGTAGGAACAACGTTCACCAAGAGAAAAAGAGCAAAAACGATAGTTGAGTATTGTCTATAATTTTCCAAAGAATTACTTGTAAAAATGGCATTCGAGGATACTCAAGAAGCTGAAACATCGATAAAAATGGTAGTGGGCCACTATATTGATAAATCAAAGGTCATAGCAGACACTGAGCTGGTACTTACAGAGAGAACGAAGCTTAGAAGAAACATCAATAATAGATATAAGAAAGGAGCAGCTTTGTCGACTGAAGGTAGATGTTTTGTGCTCTCTTTCTTGTCTTTTTATGTTTGTGATTCTGTTCATCCTTCCCCAAAGTTGATAGTAGCTATTATCAAATATTATGACCCAATGGCAAAAGCAATAAAGGTTGTTAGTGGTAAAACCCTATTTAGAATCACTATCGTAAACTATCACAAGTTTTTTGCCATAGGAGTAGAACCACCCGTAAGGCTGAAGAAGTTCAAAATGACAACCTAGGCTGGGTATTACTCTTTGCAGAACCGAGCTCATGATGGTGAGCCTTTTAGAAAATGGTTCTATAACCAACTCAAAGACACTAGACCCAGAAAAGGGTTGCCCAAAGTCCCAATTTCCATTGAGTGGTTTGTTCACCCTGAGCTATATTCAATGTTAGCCTATGTTGAGGGTTTTGACTCTAATAAAATGGTGAACGATTGGTAAATAGTCACTACCTACTACATTTCCAATGAAAATATGTATGAGGAAGGTGTAGAAAAGAAAGGCATTAGGGTTATCTATTTTGATTGGCCGACTTTCCTGGCTCAGAGAATACATGAGCAATTAGTGAGAATAAAAAGGGCTTTTGATGCACCTTGTTTTAGGCATTGCTCGAGGCTGGTCTGGATGTTCTTTGTCATGGTAAGAAACATGATGCCCTAGATTTTGGTCAAGGATAAGAATGACCAAGGAGACCCTATGCATGTTTACTTTTGGACTTCTCATCTAAGAAGCATTGAGTCTTTCTATAGATTCAACTTGGAATTCTTAGGGCTGGCATTGAAAATAATGTATGGACAATGCCCTAGGCTACCACCTCTGGCCAAGAAATTGTTAAGAACAGAAGGTGCAAAGGAGGGATATTGGTACCTCCTAATAGAGGGCACAATCATTAGACTGTATGGTTTTATGGGTAAGACTTTTTTGTTGTCTCATTTTGTAATAGACAAGCTATTCACCTTAAAATACTTAAGGTAAGTGGAATTTATAGATTTGAACTATGGTTCTGGGAGGAAAAGGAAATCTATGTTGACCTATCGCAATGTTGATGACATAACTATTACCAAGAAGCGGTAGGGTGAAAAAATTGACCAATACCTAGATAGGTTGGGTTTGTTTTACATTCCTCAGAGATGGAGTTATGATCCATATTATGTGTTCTATAAGATGAATATAGCCCTAAATGGAGAAAAGACCTACAAATTTGAGAAAAAATCCAGGCCTCATTTTGAACAAGGCAAAAATAACAAAGAAATCATCCTTTTGGCATGGAATGTTTCCAAGACGGATCAACTTCCTCCATGGTTGGAATTTTATGAATAAATTGTTGATTTTGATCTAGATAATAATGTAAAACATCGGTTGAAGGAGTCTACCATCAAATAAGTTGAGGAAAAAATAGAAATAAAAAGGACCCTCAATCTCAAGAATATACTAGTGATGAAGCAGAGGAAAATGAGAAATGGAATGAAGCCAAAATATCAGACTGGTGGAGGATGAGAATCAAGATTGGTAAAGAAAAATCCAAGTTTGGATTAAAAATTGATGGTGAATTTTCTAAAAGGTATGACAATAACATCACAACTTGGAAGCCAAAAGACCCAAGGAATATAGTGCTAATATATAAGAAGTCACAAACTGGGTCTGATTCCCCATCCCCACCTTCAGAAGAAGAAGTTCAAGAAGAGGAACTTGATACTCCATTGACCACTACTGAAATTCTAAAGACTTTTCAGCCCACAACTGAGCAAATAGAGAATTTTCTAAAGGGAGCGCAATTGATGAGTAAGATGCACTATTCTGATGAAAGAGCTATCAGTACACTAGTCATAGAGACAATAAGTAGGCCCAAGCACCTAGCCCTGGGTGGACAACCTTCAGATACAAAGATATACTAGAATGAGAAGGATGAGAACTTTAGGTTTACACCTTTGAGTTTTACCACTGCAACAACAATGGAATTAAATCCTATTTCTGAACATATATTACAAGAGGAATCAATATAGGAAGGGTTGTCTAAAGAAGATATAGAAAGTGAGAAAGTCACCATGCAGGTTTTTAAGAGAAAGGCCAAAAGGGCACAAGAAATAACTAAGAAAGAAATTTCCAAGAAAAAAAGGTTGGATAAAGAAGAAATTGTTAAAGAAACAACTGTTTTAGCTATAGAATAATTGATACAACAAGTGCAACAACAAATCATAGAGACAACTCCACAACACCCTACATTAGTAGGTGAAGGTATGGTATCTAATCCTTCTTCTCCTCCTCCTCCTCCAAATTCTCCAAGGAAATATCCCTCTCTTTTTGAGCAAGAAATTGAAGCTAAGGTGCCTTCTCCACCTCATAGTTCACCCCCTGTTTCATCAGTTAGTACTGAGGTGCAAACCAACCCATCTCCTCCAAGGTCACCTCAAATTCCATCTTCATCATCTAAAGCTCCCCCTTCATCATATCCCATAGTTATATCCTTGTCATTACAACCACCTACCTCATAAAGAAGCAAACTATTTTGAGTTCACCCACTCACCCATCCACGAGTCTTACTTCAATTTCCATGAGTCTTCCAATTGCAACAACAACAATGGTCATAGATTCCACTGTGGTCATATATTATGCTATAGCTACTTCTTATCAACCATTATCAACTATTTATTCTACTCTTGCATACCTTGTGGTCTCTTCCCCTCTCCCTGCGAGTTATCCTACCCAATAAATTTTGCAGAAGGAACAAGAAGCTACACAAAAAATTCATGATTTTTGGAAAAAAAAGTTGTTCAAGCCTTCCAATAGGATGGCCACAAAGAGGAGAAGCATGTTTGTTGATCTAGTTTCAAGGCAAAGGACATAAAGATCCATGATTACCCTTGTGAGCAAGCCTAAAACTGATATGACTACCCAGGATTATTTATGGAAGAGTATACAAAAGATATTGAAAAGTTGCCTAAAGAAGATGAATTGGTCATAGCCAAAGCCCACTTGGAAACTTTTTATGTAAAAAATAATATATTCAAAGAAAATGTGGATAAGTTAGAAAATATAAAATAGAAAATCTTCAAAAAACCATTAACAATCAGAAACAAGTGGAGAAGGCTCTGAAAAAGGAAGCTAAGAACTAGTAAGAGAAGTTTCAAGAAGCTAATAAGCTCAAAAAGAAAATAGAAGAGCACAAGAAGAAGAATGAAGAATAGGCTAAAGAGATACAAAGTTTGAAAAAATAGCTTCAAGTTGAAAAAGCTAAATCTTCAGTTTTTTCCAAGATTAGACTAAAGAAAGTAAGAAAATAATTGCTCTATGAAGTTCGAGAGAAATTCTTAGGGCTGTAGCTTATTATTGATTGTTTGGATGATGATAGTCACCTACTCCAAAGCATTAAGAAGGATCTAGATAATTTCACTGGAGAGCTACAATCTATGGTGATTTCAACCAAGCAAATTCATAGGCTGGTGGATAGTAGACTCAGTGACTCTGCCAAGCCAATTCCTAATAAGGAGTGGAACATTGCTAGAATTGGTACCATAATTATGGTGAAGAAGCACAGAGCACTCCAAAAGGCTTGAAAAAATTGAAGGAGTGATCAAGGATGTAGTGGATATTAATAAGAAAATGATTTAGATTGGTTTCAAAGGATTATGGATGGAAGACCACAGCTTGCTATCATTAGAAGAAATTAAGAAGAGTACTGGTGAGAGATTACAAGAAGAGTCTGAAATTGATGCTCTAGAAAAACCAATTGATCAAGAGCAAGCTTCACAAATGATTGTTTATTTTACTAGGCTCAAAGATCTCATGGAAGACTTGGTAAACAAAGGAAGTTCTGCTAATTATGAAGATATTGGTGAACTACAGTACATTTATAAGCAGCTAAAGAAAACTTCCAACCCCTCTGATGCAACTTGGAAACAAGCCCTGCAGATTTTGAAACTGATGGTGCAATTGTTTGGTGATAGTGTAGAAGAGGAAAATAAAGAATAAACTTCACTTGAGGAAGAAGTTGAGCAAGAGCTGGAAGATAATGCCAAGGAAGAGGCCCAACAAGAAGAAGAGTCAGATATAACTGTGGATCCTAAAGGGGCACAAGCTTAGTAATTTTTTTTTGTACATATATAGTCATGTAGAAGTTTTGTATTTTGTTGATTCATTTTTGCTCTGACATTGTCAGAAGGAAAGAATAAAAGCATGAGGTCAGAAAGAGGTAAAAAATGAGTTTTGTGTGAAGGCATTTATATCATGTATTGTAAGAAGGCTTTATAAGGAGAACATAATTGTGTTTTGTTGAAGCATTGGAGCATTTTTGCAAGAGTGGCATAGATATTAATGTTTATGGCATAGTCTCCATGTGAAAATTTATCCTCTAGGATGTATGAAGCATGGTCTCAATATGAATGTTTATCCTCTAAGGTGTTCATGAAGTTTTTAGAGGGTAGTGTTCATATGGAAATTATTCTTTAAAGTATTTTTGAAGATAAGTATTTTTGACTCCTGATGCCCAATGGATAAGACTCTGAGTTCTATGGCTTTGCGAGCAAATCCACCCAAGAGGTGCCAGAATGTAGGTCCAAAATGGCCACATCCTTAGAAAGCATTGAAAATTTTATTCTAAGGCATGAAATCTCCATTTTGCACATTTCCTAGTGTATTTTGGAGCGGATCTGCAACGAGAGTTTCCCAATCCGCTCAACACTTAGTGTATTTTCGCCTTAAATGAGCTAAAATCCATTCTCCTCGATTTATAGTGTATTTGGAAGCGAATTCCAAGCGAGTCCCATTTTCATAAATTTTTTGAGCAATGATGACATCAACGTGAAAGAAGTGTGGAATGACGATCATGGTTGTTTTATGCATGCTCTAAGCGGCTAAGTGTTGATGAGTTCTCATTTTGTTGAGTTTCAAGAGTAATTGGGTGTAGAGAAGTTAGAAGGCACTAAAAGGAGTGCAGAACGATGACAAAGAGTATTTTACACCAACTCCTGTGCGGAATGAAGACACAAAGGCCTAAAAAACTAAAAGGAGTGTGGAATGGTGACAAAGACTATTTTACACTGCAACGGGTGCAGAATGGCGAAGAAGTCTTATTTGCACTAGCTTCGGTGCAGATTAGTGATTCTGCATTTTGACTAAGAAAAAGATGATGTCAGCATACTTTGTTTTACGGATTGCAATTTGCATGAACCCAAGAAAGCAACTAAGTGAGTTGATTGACAACATAATGCATCTCGCTTGCTTTTTAGTACATTTTATGTCAAATTTTGATTCTGTAGAATCAAGGCTACAAATTATGTTGTCAGCAATTTAAAAGTGTGGAATGGCAGTTTAGTCTTTCCCCATAAATTTGTAGAGTATTTTTAGAGTTTTAATTGTAGCTGTCCATGATGGAGATCAACAACTTAGAACTTGCTGATGTTGTTGAAGTACTTAAAAGTGATTTATTACCGAAACAGAGAGAAGTCAATTGGAAGGCAGGAATATGAAGTGTCAGAGGGGTTCCAATAATAAGAACCAGTAGAAATTATAGATATACAACAGAGTGAGCTTCCAATAATGATCAATGAATTAGATGTGGTCTCTAATGGCCTAAATGCCAACTACCATGAACAAACCGACAAGTTGTAGGGATCCAAGCTACCATGGCAGATTACTAACAGTGGATTTCTCGGATGTTGCCAACCAGTAAGATAATGCCAACAAAAATCTCTGTTGAGCTTTGTGAGCAAAAATTCATGTCCCGAAAAACATTCATTTCTCTTCCATAAATTATCAATCCGGTAAGTCCGTAAACTTATGAGTGTCACACACAGTATATGCTTGTAGTGTTGGGGAATGAATTTGGTTGTACCTTATTTAGTTTGGTGGGGGAAGTTTATGCATTTTGATTTCAACCAAACTAAGTGCAATAAATAAATTAATTAAATGTTGGAAATGAAATGCTAGAAAGAAATGTATAGGAAATTAAATGTGCGGAAAAGAAACACACACCTAAATTAAATAAAGCAAGAACTAAAACATTAAACTAATCTATAGAAAATAAATAATAAAAATGAAATAGGGGAGGACTACTGCAGGGAGTGGGCCCAAGCTCCCACAGATAGTCCACCCAGCTAGCTGCGTAGAGCTTGCTCAGGTAAGAGGAATTGCACTCTTGATAAATTTGACAAGAAGTAAAATAAAATAGTTCTTCTATTAAAATTAATCATCGTCCCTTCTCTTAGGGAAGATATGTGCATTTATACAATGCACAACCTTCCTCTATTACATTTTTAGGCAAGTCTATTTCAGACTTGCAGTTATAGTAGATACACAGAAAAATAGGACAGCCAATCAATCCTAACAAGCATGCACTAATAATAACAATCATGCACTAATTTTACCCGTAGGATAAATCAGGCGTATTCTATTTTTATCATAATAGAATATGTTTGGAAATAATGGATCCATTTGGATGGTTGTCCTCCTTAGTCGCTAATGGATCTGATTCTTCATGTTGTCTATTACGCATATCATTTTACTGGTAAATCGTTGCTTCGATTGATTCATGAGCATGAGGAGAAATGCTCACCTTACAAAGTTATCCGGTTGATCGATTAATAATAGAAGTGTCTTATTTAAATGCATAGAATAAAATATCTCCTTTATCTTCACGTGTTTTGGTGGCTATCCCAACTTGGTGCATATGACATGGAGTCAACGGTCAACATGGTCCCACTTCCCTTCTTGGTCAATCTTGCAAAGTATGGAGGCGTGGAGGCACCTTCTTCATGAGGAAGGCGCCTACTTTTTTGGGTGCCTTCTTCATAAGGAAGGCACCTACTTCTATTGGGCGCCTTCTTTATAAGGAAGGTGCCTACTTCTGTTGGGCGCCTTCTTTATAAGGAAGGCGCCTACTTCTGTTGGGCACCTTCTTTATGAGGAAGGCACCTACTTCTGTTGGGCACCTTCCTTGAAGAGGAAGGCACCTGCTCTCATGCCTTAGTCTCCGAAAGTAGAAGTATGCCAGGTCCAAGTGGATGTAGACTGGAAAACACCAAATTAGTACCAACACCTGCATTTATACACATTTCCCACTAAAAACACCAATCAAGCATAATACTAGATTTTCTATCAATTATATGCATAAGTTATATAAAAATACATCTCATATGCTAATTAAACCAGTAATGATGCCCCTTAAAAGTGTATATAAAATGAGCATTTCTAGTGCTCATCATCCCCCCATGCCTAACATGTGCCACGCCCTCATGGCACCAAAAGCGAAAGTTATCCCTCTCGTAGGCTGACCATGCCTAAATATTGTCATGTTCTTGTGACAACAACCCCCGGGATATATATTTTTCTTTTCTTTTTCTTCTTTTTTTTCAATGGCCTTCAACACCTTTATTTTTCTGCCGTTGAGCGCTACTATTTTTTTCATTCAACTGCTGTGTTTTTTCTCAGTACTATTTTTTTATTCAACACTATGTTTTTTTATTTATTCAGCACTACTATTTTTTTTCTTCTTCTTCCATTGAGTGCTGCTATTCTTCACCCATCGAGTGTTGTGGCACTAGTAGAAGTCAAAAACACATCCTGACTAATCATTGTGGATAAATAGTTAAATTGTGACCACACTGTTCAGGGCAAATGACCACTGCACTAATTTTTTTATAAATGCTGGCATTTTCCAATGTTGCACATTGGTCATATTTGGTGAGACCAAATTGGTTTAAAATAAGTGCAGTCACCAGCCGCTACTTTTACCCACATCTAAAATGTATTTGACATCTCCAGAACCTCCTTTGTGGTACAGAGTAGCATCATTTATATGTGTTCGCTCAAGCCAGCTGCCATTGTCATGAGGCGGCAATGAAAATGATGCCAAATTTATTCACGTAGATGCCATAGCCTCTTTTTTTTTTCTTATATCTGAGGCATGTCATGTGTTTGAATTCTAATGGGAGATTTTGAAAAACTATGGAGGCATCGACTGGTATTAGCATAGAAATGATTTTAAAATAACTATACACATAATTAATAGGAAAATCAGTACATACCCAGGTGAATTTCGTAGAACCTGATGTATATGATGTTGGTGGTGTGAGACATCTTCACGTTGGTGCTCTTGGAGATTTTATTTATTTATTTTTCTCTCTGACTGCCTTCTTCCTCCACACCACTAATTATCATTGTTCTTCTTTCTTTTGTAGGTGTGGATTTAACAAATCCAACATCGCAACCATAATTTACCATTTTTTTTATTCTCCCTCCTCTTAAATTGGTGATGCCCTCATCGCCAGCAATAGGTCCCTCTGTGCAATAAGTCTACAGCCTTCCGAACATCAGGTCCCATACTAAACAATAGGTACCCCCATCAAGGGAGAAGAACATCGCTTATTGGTACCTTCCTCCAGGTGGAAAAAGGCACAACTATACTGGACTGATTGTAGGCACTCTCTTCCTGGTGGGAAGTAAGTACCTTTTCTACTTTTTGCACTCCTAATTGTAGGGCATGGGATGTCACATCTGTTAGGCCTAGTTTAAGATGACTCTGCCTATAGATTGTGTTCACGGCCATGTCCTACGAAACTATACACACAAAAATTAGAAAATAGGAATCATGCCTATGCCTGAGGCCCTAGCTCTTAGGATGCCTTCAGATTGCATTCAGAGGGCACGATTACCTACACACACGAAAGTAGGAAAATAAGAGTCATGACTCTATGCTTGTTAGGCCCTGGCTCTCAGGATACCTGCAGCTTGCATTCGGTTCATGATTTCCTGCAAAGCAATAAGAAAGCAATTTTTATGCTAAGCAAGACATGTTCTATGCATTTTTTTTTTCATTGGGAGGATTCGCATAATTTTTTTTTGATCAAGGCACCTCTACTGTATGCCATCAAGGCACCTCATCACTTATTCCTCTTTTTTTTTGTCCCTTGTGCCATCGAACCACCCAGGTGTAGGAAATGGATCAAGGCACCCTAGATGTCAAGGCACTTGCTTGCTATGGAAGGCACCTTCAATGTATGGCGCCTTCTTGATGCGGAAGGTACCTCCAATGTATGGCGCCTTCTTGATGTGGAAGGTGCCTCCAATGTATGGCGCCTTCTTCATGCGGAAGGTGCCTCCAATGTATGGCGCCTTCTTCATGCGGAAGGTGCCTCCAATGTATGCAAGCCTCCATTGTATGGTGCCTTCTTCATGCGGAAGGCGCCTTCTTGATGATCAAGGCATCTTTCACTTCATTTTTTTTTTCACGTATCCTCCCCTTTTTTTTTTCTCTCTTTTTTTCTTTTCTTTCTCCTTTTTTTTTTTAAACGAATGATTGAACATTCGTCCAAGCTACTGGTATGGTATGGGGTCTCCCCCATGCCGATGTCTGATCCACTCTCGCAAATGTGAGGTGATTGTTAATGGAGCTCGTTGACCGTTACTCGAACATTATCTCGGCACTCTACTTTGTATGTGGTGTAGCATCTTTGACTCCGCTCATCATTTACTCAGGTTGTAACAGTCACACACCTTGCAACAAAACTTTCCCAAAGTTTCATAAGCACCTTGGACTAGAAGCCTTTCGCTTGATCAGGGTTACTTAGCCTACCTTCAGGTGCTAATGTTTCCAAGGTAAAACTCTGCTAGCTTTCACCTGCTAGATTGGATGCTACACGATCAGGTACACGAGATAGTTCATATAGTGTTATTACGAACTCCACGTATAAATCTCAATTCATGAAATCTTCACAGACACCTCCTTATTTGTCTACATCGCACTTCATGTTGTCTTGCAAAACATAAAAGAAAAATCTAAACTAAAGGCATTAAAATAAAATTCTAACTAATTTTTTTTTAATTTTTAATTTTTTTCATTATATATATATATATATATTTAATCTTCTGATTACTTCCAGGCTCCTCCCTTGCTTTATTTAGCGACCGGTTGGAGATTTCTCATTTCCCTTCTGGACCAACCTGGTCCTAGGGAAAGAGGATACTTTCTTCCAACAAGTAACAAAAATAAAGCTTCTATTTTTTTATCTGTATTTTAACTTGGAGCCTTTTTCAATAGAAGATATATATTTTTTCTCTTTTTCATGAACATTGTAAATAGTGTTCATTGTGTTGTTGGTGGCAATAATGAAGGTGGGGTCTCCCCCATGCCTACATCTAAACTAGTCTTCTAAAAAATCATCAATTTCATTATCAACTAGTTTGATGTGTTGTAGCATGAGAAGAGCAATTTCCCCCTTTGACCTCAAAACCAATTTTTTTTCAACATAATGGCAAAATGTGTAGGCTGGAAAATGACTATCTACGGGTTAGCAACTTGGAGAAAACATGGCATAATAGTATTTAAAAAAAACAAATGCTAGTTTCTGATTCACCAGGTCACCTTAAGCGCAAGTGAAGAGCATACTCCATAACAAGGTGTTCTTTTTAAATTATGCTCTGTCATTTTTTCCTGCATCAAAAAATTTACCAATATGTTGCAAAGCGTTAAGCCTATAAAAAATTTTCAATCATTAAAATTAAGCTTTTGGAGGCATAATTTCCCAATAGTTTCTGTATAAAAACACATCCCTAAAAATTTTCAATCAGACTTGGGTTGTGCTATTTCTTTGATTTCTTGAAACCATTTAGAACATGATGGAAATCCTTCATTGCCAGATTTTTCTAATTTTTTTCAACAACACATTTTATTCCTACTTCTACACTTAATATGGTACATCAGGTTCATTCCTGAATTTACCTAAGAGGCTGGTAAATTTAACAGTTGCTTATAGGATTTGGCTCTGACTATTTCGGCAACTGTTTTGGCCCTGTAAAAGGGCCCTTGGTGGACTCATGCTTCTCAGATAAAATATTTACAGGTAATTTCAAATAGGCTTTTTAACTGACCTGTAAATCCTAACACTACAGTTTTGACACTCCCCAACAATGGCGCCAAAATGGTGAGCAAAAATTCATGTCCCGAAAAACATTCATTTCTCTTCCATAAATTATCAATCCGGTAAGTCCGTAAACTTATGAGTGTCACGCACAGTATATGCCTATAGTGTTGGGGAATGAATCCGGTTGTACCTTATTTAGTTTGGTGGGGGAAGTTTGTGCATTTTGATTTCAACCAAACTAAATAAACTAAGTGCGAAAATAAATTAATTAATTAAATGATCGAAATGAAATGCTAGAAAGAAATGTACAGAAAATTAAATATGCAGAAAAGGAAACACACACCTAAATTAAATAAAACAAGAACTAAAACATTAAATCTAATCTACAGAAAATAAATAATAGAAATGAAATAGGGGAGGACTACTGCAGGGAGTGGGCCCAAGCTCCCATAGATAGTCCACCCAACTAGCTGTGTAGAGCTTGCTCGAGTAAGAGGAATTGCACTCTTGATAAATTTGACAAGAAGTAAAATAAAATAGTTCTTCTATTAAAATTAATCATCGTCCCCTTCTCTCAGGGAAGATCTGTGCATTTATACAATGCACAACCTTCCTCTATTACATTTTTAGGCAAGTCTATTTCAGACTTGCAGTTACAATAGATATGCAAAAAATAGGACAACCAATCAATCCTAACAAGCATGCACTAATAATAACAGTCACGCACTAATTTTACCCATAGGATAAATCAGGCGTATTCTATTTTTATCAGAATAGAATATGTTCAGAAATAATGGATCCATTCGGATGGTTGTCCTCCTTAGTCGCTAATGGATCTAATTCTTCATGTTGTCTGTTACGCATATCATTTTACCGATAAATCGTTGCTTCGATTGATTCATGAGCATGAGGAGAAATGCTCACCTTACAAAGTTATCCAGTTGATCGATTAATAATAGAAGTGTCTTATTTATTTTAATATAATGCATAGAATAAAATATCTCCTTTGTCTTCACGTGTTTTGGTGGCTATCCCAACTTGGTGCATATGACGTGGAGTCAATGGTCAACATGGTCCCACTTGCCTTCTTGGTCAATATTGCAAAGTATGGAGGCGTGGAGGCGCCTTCTTCATGAGGAAGGCACCTACTTTTGTTGGGCGCCTTCTTCATAAGGAAGGCGCCTACTTCTGTTGGGTGCCTTATTTATAAGGAAGGCGCCTACTTCTGTTGGGCGCCTTCTTCATAAGGAAGGCGCCTACTTCTGCTGGGCACCTTCTTTATAAGGAAGGCGCCTACTTCTATTGGGCACCTTCCTTGAAGAGGAAGGCACCTGCTCTCATGCCTTAGTCTTCGAAAGTAGAAGTATGCCAGGTCCAAGTGGATGTAGACTGGAAAACACCAAATTAGTACCAACACCTGCATTTATACACAGTTCCCACTAAAAACACCAATCAAGCATAATACTGGATTTTCTATCAATTATATGCATAAGTTATATAAAAATACATCTCATATGCTAATTAAACCAGTAATGATGCCCCTTAACAGTGTATATAAAATGAGCATTTTTGGTGCTCATTAGAGCTGTAACTGTGTAATATTTGTAATGTCTCCTTAATATTCTTTCGTTTACAAACTATAAATAGATGCCAAACCCTCATTTTTAAGGGTCGACTCTAGTGCATTTGCTTGCCCTACTATAAATATTCTTGTGAGCTAATGGAAGGAGCATTACTCTGATTTTTGATTCAAAATTTATCATCTTCATCATCTTGTGCAAGAGGTTCGAAGCTTTGAGCTGCATTTCTATTAATATTTTAATGGTTAGTTCATTCCAACTTATTGGATTACTAATTGTGAGAGTAGTTGAAATCTGTTCATGGTTAGATCTGTGTTGTTAGGAATTTTATTTCTATTAAATCTAATTATTGTTCTATTTTTCTAATTTGGATTATCAATATTATATATTGGAATTGCTTTCTATAATATATCTCTATTTATGTTTTAATGTATGAATATTTCATAGGTTTGGGTGTTGCTAATCTTGAGTGATGGGACATTGGAAATAGCTTGTGAGAGATTTTTGTTGTAGTCTATGTTGTTAGCCTATCCAACCACTTTTTTTCATAATATCTCTAACCCTAAACCTTTTATAACCCTTATCTCAAAACCCTATTTAAGCTTTAATTGTGTCAATGCCATTTTAAGTTGATAAGGAACCAACCTACTCTAGAGGTTGGATTGAAGTTGCCTTTGGTCCATCCAATGCTTGAGTGCTGATATGTGACTATGAGGTGCATGCTTGGATAGAAAATTTGAAGGTAGATAGTCGTAGTGTTGAGTAAAACTCGATGTCAATTTAGTGCCCAACAATTACATAGTGAAAAATGATTGAAATTTTTTTGAAAGATTTGATCATGTAACATATTTTAAGATGAAGCAAAGATATCATATCATAGTAGAAAATAGCTTAGATTAAGGATTTCCACTCCCTAAAAAGTGGTAAACATATCCCCTCTAACCCATCAAATGTAGAAGTGTTCATGGTTTATGTAGAGCAAATAATAGAAGAAACAAGAAGAATGTGAGAGGAAGAATTTTAATGTGTAAGTTCAAATTTAGAAGGAATGAAAGGTGAAAAATATATCAAGGGTTAACTTCAAACAACAAATAGGAAAGAGGTAAAGTAAAATCTAGGTATTAAATAGTCATTTTTTTTTGTCAAGTAGAAAATTATCTCGAAAAAAAAAGTAGTATAGAGTTTATCCACTACGCATTATAGTTGCAAAGATGGCATAAGAAAAAATTTAGTATGGATCATATTCGTTCCAATTTGGGACTTTTAGGTTAGTAAAAGAAAGTAAGTAATATGGAGAATGAACCTTGAACTTTAGGGTTTCTAAGACAATATAAAGAACAAATTATTTTCAAGGTTATTCATTACATTTTATTTTCTTGAGGAAAACATAAAGAAGAAAAGTATTTTCAATGTTAATCCTTGCACTTTAGGTTCTTCTTAGCAACATAAACCTTTAGATAATAACTCACATTATGAATAATTTACAAAAATGAAAGAGATTGAAGGGGATGAAATTATTTATGCAATCAAAATCTATGGTCCATATTCATGGTAGAGCTAACTTGATTGTGACATTAGAAGCATCTATTGGATATTTTTTATGAACACAAATATAGGATTCAAAATTTACTCTAGTCATCCTTTGCCTTACATGCTTGGGCTATTGACTCATTTTATGCAAGACGATATATTCCTTCATGACCTCTTCTCTCTTCTATAATTTTATAGGTACTCTTGGAATTTTGCTATGGATATTCTCATAACTAGATCCATGAAAAACCTCTTTTGGTGATGAAAATCAGGTGGTAAAAGGATAAGTTGAAGTTTCCAAATAAGGTGAAGTATATTGTAAAATGGAAAGTTGTGCTTCCAAGTCTTACCTTATGTGACTATAGAATATTGAAGCGGCTTCTAAGAGGGGTTATTCTTGGTTTTTCTACTTTATATGGAGTTACAAAGGAGGTGCTCTTTATATACATGTAATAGTATTTGATATTGATAGTGGAGACTACACCCCAACCTAAGGAAATTATTATGAAAGGGTATTTTCACATAAGTAAACTTCTAGATGGTGAGGGATTTTAGATGAGACTTCCTCAACTAAAAATACCCATTAGAGTATTTTTTATGGATGGAATATGTTATTATCATTAACATGTCTCTCCTTGGCCCCTCAGTTTAGATTATGAGGGATTGTTGAAAGTGTTGTCTAACTTATGGCAAAGACCAACATCACATGATGTAATATTGTAGAGACTTACGAGTAACCATTATACAAATGTATTTAATTTTGTGTGTGTGTATAAGTCCCATGGGTTGTAGTTAACCTTGTTATAGTTAAACCCATCTTATAATTTGTAATCACCTAAAGCCACTTGTTATGTCAGCATAGGTTGACTTGATTTTGTAATTGGGGTTTTTGGTATTGGTATAGACACACCCACCACTATCTATTGTATGAGAGTATTGTGATCATTATCCATGGATAATACAGTTATTATTTAAGGTGCTCAAGAGCATCAACCAATTCTATCTCTTTCATATTTTTACACTTTTTCTATGAAATTTGAGTGAGTGATTTGTTTTTATTCATTACTAGAAATAGGTATGAAATCCAACATGTCAAATTATGAGTTTGGTATCAGGGGAAAAAATTGGTTGGAGATTATCAAAGATAAAGGGAAAATTTAGAAAAATATTTTTTTTATTAAAATTGTTAAAGAAACTAATCCTACCTAGAGATTCTATAATATGGAACTTTATAGCAAATAATTTATGGTTGAACAAGAAACATATTTGATGGTCAATCAATTAGGGGAATTTTATTATTTTTATAGGTAAGAGGGTTTTTAAAGGACCCTAAACATTTTACAACATAGACGTTGAAAGGGTGGAAACCCAACCAAAAACAAATAAGGAAACCATCCTTGCAACAGACACCAAGGATGGGTTCAACAGACCACATGACAAAACCAAAAGGAAGTCATCCTTACTATAAGCATGCCAAGGATGACTTCAATAGACCAGTAGAAAAAATCGGGTGGACAACCCAGACTACCACAAAAAAAAAGCTAAGAAGTGAAGATAAAAATAAAAGGGAAAACAACCCTCAAAAATATATTTGAACAGACGAGTCAACAGAAACAAGGCAAAAACCAAACAACAACCACATGCCACCACCTCATTCTTTAGGATTTTCCTGTTCGAAAGCTTTAGTGGTAGTGTCAATATCAGTTCCTTGGGTGCTGCTATTGTTCATGGTGGTAATGATTTTCACAACTTTGAGGAGCATGGAGGAAGCAAAACTCAGGATCTTAGCTATACAGGCCTAGGGATCCTTCTTATTTAGGGCTTTCCCACCTTCTATGGTGCGATTTCAAGCATAAATATCTTCGAATTTTATTTTTTTTCTTTGGCAGGAGTCGTCTCTAGAGTAGAGTCTGAGAGGTCCAACTCCATATTTTGGGTCTTGAATCCTAAAGCACCCCTTTAGGATGAGCGATAATAGGAACCCTATTTTTTTAGAGAGGGGGTAGTAGGTTAGAAATACCTTACCCTTAGCATCATTGTTAGAATCACTCTTCGAGTCATAACTGAGTACCAACATAGCAGGGATACCCGCTTCATGGCTACCAATAACCATGAGGGAAACTCTATCCGCATTTTTCTACACAACATAATGATACAAAAAAATATGGAGCCTTTTATGCTTAGGATGGGTGGAAGAGCCATCATTAAAATAATCAATCAAAAGTTCAATTGACCTAAAAAGCTATTCTGGTATATTGATGTCCTTCATTGAATATATGTGGTTCATAAAGACCATGTGGAAGCTCTGCAGAGGTGCATTGATGTCATACATTGTGAAATAATCCATTATAGGAACCATGATCATGTTCTAGGATGTAGGAAGGCCCTTCTGCATAATGCCACCTTTCTCTCTATCAAGACGTTTGCCTTTTTCTTGGAAATGGATGAGCTCACCAACCAGGGTGTGCTTGTCCCTATGGATGTTATCACCATTGATGGGTAATTCAAAAACTTCAATAATTAGGTGAAATATCACCTTAAAATTAAGACCCTTAATAACCACCTAACGTCTATCCTAGGAAGAAACAAACTCATCATAAATAGTTGGATCACTGCCTTGAAACTTATGAATGAAAGGCATCATCTGATGAAGAGTCAAAAACTCTTCGACCAGGGCATCAACATGCAAGGACGTGGTCTCGAGAAACACTATGGTTAAATTGTTCACCTAATCAGATTCCCAATTATCTTACCACTCAAAAATAAACCACTTCAAGCAAGGGAACTTCACAAGTAGACCATAGGGTACCAACTCAGATGACTAAGGAATTTTGGCATGGTAAGTATTAATGGCCACTCATGGAGGTAAACCAAAATATTTTTAATCACACATGTCATCGATGGAGGATGGTTGTTGATACCAACACATGATTCTAATGAGCATAGAAATAATTGCACCAATCATGCTTATCCTGAGGTGGCCAATGGGATTCAAATATTTTTTGGAGAAATGTCACGAATTGGAAGTAGGGCTTCCATGAGAAGACATGTCCCACCTTGGGAAGTGATGTGCCCTGAGAAAGTAAACTGGGAAGGATTCTAAATTTTTTTGGTTTGATACTTACTTTATGTTTTATACTCCTCTCTCTAATTTAAATAGTAACCACTATCTCAAGTGTGTTTAACATATAAAAGTGTAAAAGTAAAACATTATATTAATATGAGCAATAAATCCAAATCATGAATTTGTATTAACAACTTGATTTAAGGAGAGGACCTCAAATATAGTATATGAGATTCAAATAATGTATTTGGATTTCTATTGCCTAATTTATAAGGAAGGATGATATGGCTTATAATTTGTCAATATTTGGTGGATACTTAGTGAATTTGAGATATTTCTCTTGAAAGAAAGTTTGGTCCAAGGTCTAATATCCCTTTGCTTAGTATTCTAAATCAAAATTCTTATAGGTGATAGTATGTAAAGAAGAGGATATCATGGACCTTCTAGGTGTGCCTTATGTAAGAAGGATCTAGAAACTTTAGATCATTTACTTCTTTATTGTCCCTTTGCTTACACAATTTGGGTCAAATATTTTAAATATATGATAATATTGTTAGGGTACCTAGGAATAGATATTTGGGGATATATTATTATATTGTATAAGGGTTGGCATGGACCACACATAATCCAAGTTTAATTGTATTATAATATTATATTATATTATAATATTATATTATATTATAATATTATATTATATTAGTAGTAGGCTACCCAAAGTAGAATGAGAAGATGGATATATAAAGAAGAGATATTTGTCATTGTAATCATCATGGAGAAAAATCATATGTAATCATATTTTTTCACAAAGTGGCTTATGGGACTTTGCCCTCCTTAAGTGGATCTCTTATTTTGGGAGATCTTGTGGAGTTATTCCTTCCTTAAGGATTATTATTGGTGTTTCCCTACCTTACGGGTATTATCTATCTCTCTCTCATTTGTGGATTGTTATTGTGGATAATTATTTGTGGATGAATGATTTGATATTTCTGCATATTGGTGAATGATTTATGTTAATAAGAATAAACTTTTGTAACAAATATAATGGTTGGCTCCATCAAAATTAAAAGAGTTGATGAAATATTGGATTAGCTATTTTAAAATTAAAACATTATGTATTTTATGGAGGATCAGTCCTACCATTAATGTTGGAATTTATGGATTAAGAGGAATAATAGAAAATTTAAAAATATATCTTAAATCATGCTCAAGTTTGAAATTAAAATATTTCCTCTATTGTAAAATGTTTACAGATATAGTGCTCACTATGGAAAGTTTCAAGTATGTAAAAAGATGTGTTATCCTCTTAGTTATAACATTTGATATATAAGCTACAATATTACTGTAGTGGTTAGGGTAAGGTTCAAACCCCACTCAGTATGAGGGGACCGAGACCCCTCATAAAAACTTGTGTAAACTCATTGAAACAAAACATGATTTGAATATACATAAAAAATTTCATCTAGGACAATGGATTTAAAAAAAAGGATCTAATTTGATCTATGGTTAAATGAAGATGTCTAGTAGTTGGATTTATCAAAATAAATTTTGATGGTGCTTATAAAGAAAATTTGGGAAAAGCTAGTGAAGTATTTTTTGAAATAATGAAGGCAAAAATTTTCTCATCTAGAATCATATAGAAATTGAACTAGCAACTATGTAAATGTTAGAAAATTTCTTATAGGGATTAAAAAATGTCAATGAAAAGAGATGGAAATATATTTGAATTGAGGGCATCGACAAATTATTATTAGGGCTATCATTAAAACTAGATGTGGGGATTTGATCAAACATAACATTATTTCTAGTTTCCATAAACTATTGCTGGAGGTAGTATTTTGGAAATATTAGCATATATATAGAGAAGAAAATTTGTTAGTGGATAATTTAGATAATTTAACCAACTACAGTATTGATCTTTGTCTTGGTGAAATTCAAATCTTAGAAGGCAACTAGTTGAGTAAAATTTTATAATTTAACAAAAATAATGGCAAAGTTGAAGAAGCATAGTAATGATTATATTTGATAGAAAGAAACATGAAGAATATACTTGATAAAAAAACAAGTTGGATATAATTTAATTAACCTAATAATAAATATAATGTTTTGTTGATTTAGGAGTGAGCCTCACGTTTTCTTGTTTTAGATATTTGGGGAAGAGTAGGTAGAGAGTGTGAATAGGAAGAAAGTGGAAGTAAGGAGTGAGCCTAATCTTTTTTTGCTCTATAATTTTGGGGAAACTCAAAAAATAAAGGATTGATATGAGGAAAAGCTAAGTAGCATGGAAGGAAAGCCATTTAAGGATGCCCTAGTTCGAAACAAGAGGAAGAATGAATATATTGTTAGTTCATATAGGAAATAGATGTTATACTATAAGTGATTATTAAGGATGAGATGATTGACCATGATATAATGGTTCCTAAAAGTAGAGGGTTAATATGTAAATTCCATGGATACTAACCAATGATTTTAGAGATTCAAAATTGGATCAAATGGAAGTGGATATTGAAATCAAATTACTCCATGGTTTTTCTTCCTAATGGTTTTTCCTTATCATATATATTTTTTATTGATTGGAGGAAGGGGTTTTGGGAGGGTCCCCGAACTTTTACAAAATAATATCTCCAAAGAGGATCTTACAAGACAAACTCCCAAAGGGAATAAGAGTAACCGAAGAGGAAACCAAAAATAAACTCCAAAAGGGGAGGAGAACAATAGAAAAGGAAACCTAAAATAGAGATAGACCCCAATATGAACACAATAGGGGGTTATCTAAAATAAATCATAGAAAAACTAAGAACAAAAAGAGAAAACCAAATATGACCAAGAATGATATTCACCACCATTGAGAGAGGATTCTATTCCCATATTAACCAACATCCATAACAAGGGAGTCCATCGGTTCCTCAGGATCATCTTCACCAAAAATTTTCTTAAATTTACCAAAGAGGGTGGTGGCTTGTTGCACAAGGATTGTGCTCATATTAGCAGCTTTGGACAGGGCTCCAAGAATATCATCCAACCCATGAATATAATACTTCTTGCTGATGATAAAAAATCAAGAGATATGAAGAGAAGACTTTGACAACGCAGGAGAACCACTTAGAGTGACCACTTTTCTTGGAGTTTAGAGAGAGGTATTGCTTAACTTGGATTTCTAAGCCAAAGGGGGAGAGTCCACCACTATGTTCAAGAGTTGGCCAGGATTACTGTGAGTGGGAATTTTTTTTTCAGCTTTGGATTTAATATGAACAGATCATTTATGGGCTTTAGATTTAGACTTGGGAGTATCATCTTCAGTCTTGGGCTCAAGGATAAGAGAATGATTGACATTTTGAGAAGAGGCCCCCATTTGTACTTAATAGCCATCTCAAAAAAGGTATTTTCCAACTAAATAGGCCCAAACTGAGGAGAATGTTGGGAATTGTTTACAGGGTTGTTCCAAAAAACATTCAAAACTGCCACCCGAGCTTATCTCTAGAGGATGTGCCTCTAGACGATTAAGTTTCTATCATGCTTCATCCTTATCATATTTTTTAGTTCAAATATAATATATGAAATAATGGGTAGTAGTCCATCCTATATGGGGAGAGATGCCCTATATTTGAGACCATGTTGTAAGAATTTTTCTATAAATATAGAAACTATTAAAAATCCTTCAATGCGGGATAGGCTATCAATTTATCAATAAGGATGTTTTGAAGAATATTGGCAATACCCTAGGGGAGTTTGCTTAAGAGGGACCAACTACTAAGGAGCGAAATTATGTTCTATATACCTAGATATGTATTACTACGAATATTTTAAAACCTTTGCAACATTTCATTAATATTATGAAAGAATTACATTCTAATGCCATAAATGTTATGAAACTAGACATGTAATAAGAGATTAAAAAGTAAAAATGAAGGAGAAAGACAAAAAAAATTGATCATGAGACAAATTTCAAGATGAAGTACTACAATAGAAGCTAGATTAAAGCAAAGGTATTACACCTCCAAAAAAAAGCAAATAAATCTTATTTAAAGCATTAAACTACAAAGGCCATAGAGGAAAAAAATCCTATTTAAAGCGTCAAATGAAAAAGGCCATAGAGGAAAATAAATCATATATAAAGCATCAAATGATAAAGGCCATCATAGTTCACTCAAATAAATCATTAAAAGAAACAAATAAGGATGCAAGGAATGAGGAAGTCAATGTGCAAGTTAAAATTCAAAAGGATAGGTTCAAACTACAAATAAAATGGACACTCAAAAAGACCATACAAATTCCAATAGTAGTGTCATGGTTCTAAGTAACCATCCTATAGTCCCAACTGGAATGAAGGAAGATACAAATAAAAAATGAGGATGCCTTGATCCTAAGGGTCTATGGTTATTTATGTAGTTCTTGTGTAGTTCTTTAGGCTATTCTTGTGCAGTTATTCAAGCAGTTATTCTTTTCTTGATAGAGGATGTTAGAGTGTTTTGTCTCAATAGTAAACTACTTCATTGGTAGGATGGATGTGTTCTTGTTTTTGTTGTTTTAGGCATGCTCCTTGAGTGTGTTGAAGGTGGTAGCCCAGGTGCAAACCCTAGGTATTTTTGGCATAAGAGATACCCTTACCTCCTTGGGTCTTACTCGAAAGTGGTATTCCTTTTGGGATGTTTTCCACACAAAAAAAATCAAAAGGATTTAATGGTACATAGGAAGATATGAAGAAAATATAAACCAATGAAGGAAAATAGGGCAAGTTTATACCAAGTAAATCATCTTCATCTTCTTGTAATAGAAATGAAAGAAATATAGAAACTATCCCTTGCACTTTAAGGTTTCAAGAGTAGCATTATAAAAAAATGAGGATGAAAGATATTCATAGCAATTTAGGGTTCTTAAGGTAGCATAAGAAAGTATTTACTATGGAGGAATAACCTTACACTTTAGGTTTTTTAAAACAAAATAAGGAACGCACTTTTAAGGTTATTCCTCAAACTTTAGATCCTTTAGAGTAAGATGAACCTATAGATGATAACTCTCACTATGAACAATATTAAAAACTAAAGATATTTATGAAGATAAAATTTTTGGTGAGAATGAAAAGGAAGTCTGAGGTGCTGGGATATTTGGAGGGAGAGCTCTGGAAGAGAAAACTAGGGCATCAGTTGGGTAGTTGAAGAGATTTCTGGTTACTGTGGACTTAAATACAATATTGTTGCCCGAGGAGGGCCCAATGGGGACACCTATGAATCCTCTTTTAGAAAGACATTTATTTTGCAGATTTGTTAAAGGATAAATCTCCATCAGATACTAAAGAAGCACAAAAAATTGCATTAAAAATACTCTTTACGACTTCTGGAAATAGATCAACATCTCAACGAGTTAATGGATGCTTGCCACAATCAAGATCAAGGCCAAAGATTGTCATTGAGCAAAGGATGATCGAAGAGTTTTATATAGAGCCAATCATGATTTGATCTATAAATTCATGGGCATTTTCCCTACCCTAATTTTTTTGCATTCCTGGGTCTGGTAAAATTAGGATCCTCTTGGTGAGTATTCTTTGTGGTTTATTAGCAATGGATATTTTATTATTAGTTTTTCTTCACTTACCGATATAAATAGGGCTTTTGAATCATAAAAGAGGAATCATGGTATGAAATGATTAGTTTTTTAACCTTGGAGAGTGGAATTTGATCCTCAAATTGAACCTATTGTTGTCCCGATTTGGATCCGTTTGTATGCACTTCCAATGGAGTTTTGGAGTGAGCAGGTGTTGGAAATTATCGATAATTCTCTTGGAAGAAATTTGGGTGTTTCCAAAGACACAATGGAAGGAAACACAGTTGTTTATGTAATATTATGTGTGGAAATGGATCTTAGCCAGCCTTTGTCTACAAAGGTGGAACTCAAACTTGTAGTACTATCTTGAATTCAACAGCTGGATTATGAGGTATTTCCCTTCAGATATAGATTTTGCCACAAATATGGGTATTTGGACCAATCTTGCCCAAATAATATGAAAATAAAAATGGAGGCTCCTTTGGGAATGTAAAATCTTCCTAAGGAAGGTAAGTTAACAATAAATAAATAAACAACCAATATTTCTCAAGGTAAAGAAGCATAGGGAGATGGTTTTGAACAACCCAAAAGAAGGAGAAGGTAAAATAAAAAATATGGTAAAGAGCAAACCCAACTCAAGCCCTCTAATAGGTATGAGATCTTTAAGACACTAATGAACCAAGAAGAATATTATTCATGGAAGGAGTTTATGGGAATAATAAAAACAATAACGACCATGTTCAAGCCCCTCTTTCATCTCCTCCCATCATAGAGCAGGTAATTGAGTGCAATGAGTTACTGCAATCAAAGAGTGTAGGGGTATTGATAGTGCATAACCAAGAGAAACCGATAATTAAGGATGTATTCATGGGCATAGCAAAAAAGAATAAATAAATGCCAAATCTAAGGATAAATCAGGTGGAAAAGAGATAAAACAATAGCAGCTCTCAAGGAGCAGGTAGAAAATCAAATAAGGAATTAATAGTAGTCCAAGGAGATAAACTGATCACTAGAGGATCGATGAGGCCAATAGATTTTTTACTAATATCAAGCTAACCAATGATTATACAATCATGGAATATTAGGGGTTTAAATAGTATAACCCATTAATTTGTTGTTTGAAGACTCTTAGAAAAATGTAAAAAAGATTTTTTTCTTATCCAAGAGATAAAAATATCATTGGATCTTATGTGTAAAATAGTAGATAGACTTTGGAGGGGTGCTGGTCATATGGAAATGGCTTCCCAAGGGGTATCAGGGGGGATAGTTACTTTTTGAAACTCTCTTTAATGGACCACAATAGAACATATAGCTTGGAGGGGTGTCCTCACATCACATTTTAGGAACAATGTCACAATTGAACATGTTTTAATCACAAATTTTTATGGGGTTTAAAACCTAGATGGTTAGATGCATCAATGGAAAGTTGTGCATAACATGAGAGTCTCAATGGAAGAGTTAGACTGGATTATTTTTGGGGATTTTAATGCTAAATTATCCTCTAGATATCCAAAAGGGGGGACCCCAATTTTAGACCCAGGGGATCGACTTATGATTACCCAAGTCCAAGCATTACACTTGGTGGATATTAAATGCCCTAGAACCAACTATACTTGGACTAATAAGAGGAGGGAGCCACATAGCAAGAAGGTGAATTTAGATCATTTTTTGGTTTTAGAGGAGGCATTTGTAAAATGGAATATAAAATTTTAGATTTTGGAGGGTCCAGTTTCGGATCACTTTCCCATTTTGTTGGAAGGGGGGATCAAGACAGTGAAACATCACAAACCATTTAAATTTGAAAACTTTTGGTTACAAAAAGAGGAACTTCGAAAGAAAAATCCACAGTGGTGGGAAAAAGGTCACCCAACAAATGGGACATCAATGTTTAGATTCCACAAATAGCTTCATTATATCAAATATCAACTGAAACAATGGAGGCGAGCTAACAAGACAGACTTCCAAGTCTAAAGAGATCCATTGGTGGCCATATGGTATGAGGTTCAAAAACACTTTAGGGAAGGAACAATTATAGAGCAACTCAAAGAAGAGGATTATGCATTGCATAAAGCGGTTGAGGACATTGAAAACCAAGAGGAGACCTATTGGAAACAGATAGTAAGAACCACTTGGTTATTAGAAGGTGATAAAAATACCAAATTTTTTCATTGAGCTTTCTATGCTAGGAGACAGATAAACAACATGGAAGCTCTTCAAGATGAGAATGGACACTCCTTTGATACAATTCTAGATATGCATTTCCATTCAATGGATTATTTTTCTAAACTTTTTAGGGAAAGTATGGTGCAATATGAAGAGACTAAAAAATAAGTTCTTGTTGTCATACCCTCTGTTATCTCTAAAGAAGAAAAGCAAACCCTACTTAAACTGATTGATAGAGAGGAACTGAAGAATGTAGTCTTTGGAATGAGTATTGAAAAAACACCAGGTCTAGATGGTTTTCCAATTGATTTTTTTAAGGCCTTCTAGGAGAACTTGGAGGAGGATGTAATGGCTATTATAGAGGATTCCAAAGGTAGTAAAAGAATGCTTAAAGCATTAAATCATACTTTCATTGTCTTAATTCCAAAAGGGGAGGAGGGGGTGCATATTTTAGACTATAGACTTATTACCTTATGCAATATCATATATAATATAATCACAAAGATAATGGTTGAGTGGCTAAAACCTCTTCTACATAACATTATCTCCTCAGAGCAAGGGGGTTTTGTAGAGGTGGTGTGGTTCTAGCTCAGGAGGAAATCCATTCAATATAAACATCTGGTAATAGAGGAATGTTCATAAAATTGGATATGTCAAAGGCTTATGATAGGGTGGAATGGAGCTTCTTATCAAAGATAATGGCAACCTTTGGTTTCTATAAGGATTGGATAGAATGGGTCATGAGCTATGTTTCTACTCTGACATACTCAATGTTAATCAAGGGTCTTCCCTCAAGTGTTTGAAGCTACTCGAGGCCTTCATCAAGGAGATCCTTGTTCCCCCTATATTTTTCTCATATTGGCTGAAGGCTTAGGTAGACTCATCTTGAGGAGAAGACAACAAGGTTTACTAACAAGTATCAAGGTAGGTGAGGAAGTTTTGACTCACCTACAGTTTGTGGATGATACAGGATTGGTGGGAGTGGCCAACTTTAGGGAATCAAGAATGATTAGAGATACACTTAATGTCTACCTTAGGGCTACAAACCAAGTCATAAATGATAAAAAATCTAAAGTGATATTTTCCAATCTTGATCAAAGGCTTCAAGACACAATTTTAGAGATCTTGGAATTCACAAGGACTTCTCTCCCAATGGTATACTTGGGGGTCCCTTTGCATTTTTAAAAACTAAAAATAGATTTCTGGAGGAATATTTTGGACTATATCAAGGAAATAATTAATCATTGGTCTCACAAATGGTTAAGCTATTAGGGTAGATTAAATTTATTATAGTCAGTCATTCAGGCCATGCCAATATATAAATTTTCTATCCTTGCTGCCCCACATACCATATGGAAAGAGTTGGACAAGATGGCTATAAAAATTTTATGGGAAGGAGTAAAATGAGAGAGGAAAAGGGCCTTAGTACGTTGGGATAAAGTAAGCCAACCCAAGGTAAAAGGAGGTTTGGGATTGAGAAGATCAAAGTTAAATAATAAAGCTTTGGCTGGAAAGCTTTAGTGGAGGTGGATTTCCCAACCAACTTCTTTATTCAATAGAATTTTAACTAGTAAATATTTGGGACATGTAAACCCAAATGAGGTGGGTTGTCTCCCTTTGGATGGTAATGAAAACCTTAGTGTGACAAGCTCTTAAGTTAGGATCTCAGGTAGTGAAATATGGATTATTTTGGAAAGTGGGAAGAGGGGAGAAGGCATGGTTTTGGATAGATTCATGGTATCAATACCCACCTATCATTGTTGAATTCACTGAACTGCAACCAATAAAAACAACCATGGAAACCAGGGGTTGGATCCAAATTAAAATTTATTTCAATACTAGTCAGCTGGGGGATTATAATTTTAAGCAGTTTAAGAAGTTGGATGAGTGGCCAATTTCAATCCCTCCGGATTTGACACCCATCATTATTAAAATCTTAGCAAAAATATTTCTCATAGGTAGAGATGATGAGGATGAATTATCTTAGGGCTATGGGAGCCTTGGTTTCTACATAGTGAAGGATGAATATGATAAGATCCTTCTAGAGCCTCCTCCTCATGCATATCAGGTTGAGGATTGGAGAAAGATTTGGCAGTCCAAGGGTTGGTTGAAAGTAAATTTTTTTGCCTGGCAGTTCATGCATAATGGAATTCTTACTTTTGATAATCTCAAATGTAGGGGAATCATTGGTCCATCTCAATGTGTTTTATGCTACAAGAGTGAGGAAAAAACTAATCACTTGATGTTCGAGTGCCCATTCACATGCCAGATCTGGGAGAGATGGTCTTTATATTCTAAAATTTGAGTTAATGGTAATTTGAATTGGATTAATATTTGGGAAAGATAGAAGAGCGGTAGATTTAAATCTAAAGCTATTTGTATTGGTTGGGAGCTTGGATTAAACTTCATTTGGTGGTAAGTGTGGTTGGAGAAAAATGACAAAATTTTTAGAGAAACTTTTTCATCTTTATATAGAGTTTGACAGGTCATTTGGAGCAAAGTCACAGAAACCGTGGCAGTGTATTCTAAAGAGGAAACTTAGGTTGTTATAGGGACAATGAAGAAGGAATTTGAAGTGCAAGAGGGGTAGGACAAAGCTAGTTGGAAACCACCCCCAAAAGTTTGTATTAAAATTAATACTAATGGAGCTGCAAAAGACAATCCGGGTAGAGCTAGAATTGGAGTGGTTTACCAAAATCATGTTGGAATAGTGCTCTATTGGGAATTGCAAGGCTTGGAAAGGGCCACAAACAATGAAGTGGAAGCCTTAGCTATCAAATTTGCTTCTATTTGGGCAGTAAAACAAGGTTATAGGAGGATAATACTAGAATCAGATTCTCAAATAATGGTTGGAGCTCTAGATTGCATGAGGAACTTTACTTTGAAGACATGGAGGTTGAGGATTCTTGTCACTATTAAGGAATTGTGGAGGGAATTAGATGATGTGATTCCAATTTATGTGAGTAGAGATATAAATAAAGTGACATACTTCCTGGTTAATATGGGCACTAAGAAGGAGGTAGGGGTTCAGTGGCATAGTGACATGGCTATTGAGGATGAGATTATTAGGCAGGTTGGTGAGCAACTCCAGTGTTTAGCTAATTTGGACAACCATTCTTGAAATATGGTTTAGGAGATTTGTGCTCCAATGTAGATCTTCTTTTACAGTTGTAAACAGGTGAACAACCATTGTAGAAGTATGATTTAAGAGATTTGGTTCCAATGGAAATCTTCTTTTACTATTGTAAACATGTGTTCTCTTTGGCTAAGGCTAGGAGAAGTCTCATCCCAACTTGTAAATGATCTTTGTTTTAATACAAGCTTTTCAAAAAAAAAATTATTGGTGAGAATGAAAAATTGGGAGGAATGTCTAAGAAGTAAAAACAAAGTGATATTGATATGGGGAAACAAAATCAAGTATCACAAGTGTCAACAAGAAATGAGATTAAACCTACAAGAAATGAGATTATTAAAAAATAAAAAGTAATAATGAAAATGATACCTTGGAATATGAGGACTATGAATAAGACTCCTATAAAATAGATATTAGGGAATTGACAAGTTGTTATAGCCTTATAGAGAAGAAAAGTAGGTAACATATATTTTTAGCCATTTGTGGTGTTAATCTTTGAGATAAAATTCAAATTTTGAAAGGCAACTTGACAAGTGAGATTTTCTTTCTTGATAAAAATGATATCAAAGAGTTAATTGTGGAAAATAACAAATTGAGAAAGATATATATTTTTGATAGATAGGTAAATAAAATATATCTTAAATTAAAAAATAAACTAGTATAATTCAACTTAATAACAATATAATAACAACACTATATTATTTTATTATTTTAATACAATTAATTATTTTTCTTTTATTGGTAAAAGGGGTTTTGAAAGGATCCCGTAACCTTTTACAAATAGAAGAAGGTTGGGAGAAGAGTTCCCAACCAAAAAATAGCTGAAGAAACATACCCTTTGTGTGTTATTGGAGAAAAACAGTTAAACCAGTAAAATTTGAATTAGGGCCATCCCACCCAAAACCATACAAAGGATGGAAAATTTGAATCAGGGCCATTTCACCCAAAACCATACACAGGATGGAAAATTTGAAAAAGGGCCATCTCGCCCAAAACAATTTGAAACAGGGCCATCCTGCTCAAAATATAAAATTGAAATTGAAAAAGAAGTGGGAAAAACAAAAAAAAAATGAAATTTGAAAATCGTGCCCGCCCACATGTGGCCAGGGATGCAATTGTAGGACGTATACTAGGAAGCATTTGTAGGACGCAAACCAGGACGTCGACAGGGATGCAATCCATGAAGAAGCAAATGGCCAGGATGTCGATCAAGATGCAAATCGAAAAGCAATGATAGGAAAATGAACAAGATGTAGCAATAGGATGCAATCCAGGAAGTAGCAGAAACCTAGGGATGCCACAACACAAGCCTGAAAAGTGGAATAGCAATCTTGAGGATCTCCTCAGGCTAGGAGATCCTCTTGCACATAGGGGTGAACTTCAAGGAAGCCAGAAGACCTAAGGAAATGAAGGCCCGTAAAACCTAGGTGAAGAGGGGCAGGAAGATTCCAAGGATCCAGATATGGAGGATAAACCAAAGTTGCCGACAAAGCATAGGTCCACTCCCCAAAGACTGAAGGATGCAGTATGGTACTATGAGCAACAAAAAAGGATCTGGAACCCTCCATCCCTACAATTGAATAACTTCAAAGACTGAACCTAGGAAGCCAATGGATCCACTCAATAGCATTCAAAATGCAAGGCCACCCTCGAAGCCAAGAAGAAATATTTGAGTGTACACCAAAAAGAGAAGGTCCAAAAACAAGAAACCCCCGAATAGGAGCCCAAAAACAAAGTCCACCCACAAGAAGGGACCACCCAGGACCAAGATTTGGAGGAGTCAGGATAAACCAAAGCTACCGACAAAGCACAGGTCCACTCCCCAAAATCCAAAGGATGCAGTATGGTACCTCGAATACCGAAAAAGGATCTAGAAACCTCCATCCCTGTAGACGAATAACTTTAAGGACTAAACCTGGGAAGCCAATGGATCTACTCAATAACATTCAAAATGCAAGGTCACCCTCGAAGCCAAGAAGAAAGATCTGAGTGTACACCAAAAGGATCAGATCAAAAAACAAGAAGCCCCTGAATAGGTGCCCAAAAATGAAGCCCACCCATGAGAAGAGACCACCAATGAGCACCCACCCATGACCTCACCACTCTGCACAAACCGAAGGGACTCTGGCCTTTGGCACCAAGAAGAACACCGCCACTGTTGTAACTGGAGAAAGAAATCTTGGTTGCAAGCCATCGAAGCTATGAAAACCAACACAACCATGAGGCTAAAAGCAGCCAGGGGATCAACAACCAAAAATTTCCATGAAGTCAAATGCAGCCAAGGGAACACTCTTAGATAGCTATAACAAAACACCATACCACTGTATGTGTTCTCGCAAATTCATCCCAACGGGTTTGGGTCAGTAGATGGCCCTTTCTCCTTTTTGGAGAGCTAGAAAAACATGAAACTACTAAACCCAGAATAAGTTTTGTACTATCCAACCAAGTCCCCAAAACTAAAAACGATCCATGAAATATAACCAACAAGACCCCCAACAAGCAAAACACCCTGGACACGGGCCACAACAGAGAACTAAGCATGACTAGCAACCAGATCCAAAGTGGGAGAATAGAAGACCTCCCACTCAAAGAGTTTCAGAATGCTGAAACCGAAAAAAAAAAACCTCACAAAATATAAAATATTAAAAAATTATAAAATATTATTATTTAATATTTTATTATTAAAAAAAACCCAAAAAACCATACTTATGCAACTACTACCTTATCACATGGTCTAAACAGAACTTCTGTAATTTGTGTAAAAAGGATGGTTTAAATGAAATTATTCCTGCTTGAAAGGGGCATGTGAGGATACCGTGAATGGTTTATGAAGGACCTACATCTCCTGCTTGAATGGGGCATGTGAGGATACCGTGAATGGTTTATGAAGGGCCTACATATCCCGCTTTAAAGGGGCATGTAAGGATGTCTTATTTTTGTTTTTAATTTAAAATTGTATTATTAGGATGTTTCAAAATAATTAGACTAATAAAACTGATAATGAATGGTTTAGGTTCTTTTTAAAGTTTTCACATATGTAATTATTGTCTAATATTTTAAAGAAGCAATATTGTTAGTTTTTGAATTTTCATTTAGAAGATTTAAGTTTAAATTTTTTATTTAAAAAAAAAACAAAAAAACTCTTTGTGGGTTGTTTTGGTCCGAGAGACCACGATCAAGAGGTTCTACACCGTCAAAGTTACCCAGAAGTTGCACCCAACCTTACCCGCACCAACATTATCAATTGGATTTTGGATACCCAATTCAAATTTTTGGTAGGGTGGAGATTTGAACCTGGGACTTCCCTTGAAGGATTGCCCTCTCCTCTCCAATTCGCCTACAACACCTGGGTATTTTATCTTAACACTTTCAAATACAAAAAAAATTGTTCTACTCACAAATAAATAAATAACATATATATATATATATATATATATATATATATATATATATATATATATATATATATATATATATATATATATATTTTGGTTACATAGGAGAGTTGGTAACAACCACTATTTTTAGTAACTGGTCAATGCAGGGTTCAAACCATAGGGACTGCAACCACCAAACCTATTCGTCTCGTTAATTTTTGACCCAATGTGAGATGGGGACCGTCGATCTCAGGATTTGTATTGTCATCGTCGATTTGGCGTGCACTCAAAGGATTCAGAATAGACTACTACCTTTGCAAACTGGCACCACCAAAGTTTGAACCCAGGTTTCTTCTCGGCAAGTGCCCATCCACACTAACACTTGCCAAAATAAATAAATAAATAAATATATATATATATATAGATATTTATTTATTACAAACATGTAAAACATATTCCGCATAATGCTAATTGCTAATGTTATACATTGGGTGAGCCTAATGTTAGCAATTAGGCTCTAACGTGGTTCTAACCTATTGTATTAGATTAAACAAGTATTTTTAAATTTAAAAAATAATAATGAAGTTGATTATGGGGTTTGGTTCTTATTTGAGAGGTTTAAAGTTCAAATTGCGAGGTTTATGAGGATAAGTTTAGCCCTAGTAAGGCATGTGTGGGGATAAGTATAGCTTTAGGCCTTAGTAGAGGTCATGGTTGGGATGGGAATGCTCATCCCTAACCCTCATCACAAAGGTTTCTCACACTAACTAATTTTTTTTTTTGAAAAATAATTTGAAAAAACTTGTATTAAAATAAAGATCATTTACAAGTTGGGATGAGAATTTTCCCGACCTTAGTCGGAGAGAACACATGTTTACAACAGTAAAAGAAGATTTGCATTGGAGCCAAATCTCTTAAACCATATTTCTACAATGACTGTTCACTTGTTTACAACTATAAAAGAAGATCTACATTGAAACATAAATCTCCTAAACAGTATTTTTGGAATGGTTATCCAAATTAGCTAAGCACTAGATTTGCTCACCAACCTGCCTAATCACCTCATCCTCAATAGCCATGTCACTGTGCCACTGAACCCCTACCTCCTTCTTAGTACCCATCTTAGCCAAGAAGTCTGCCACTTTATTTAGATCTCTACTCACATAAATTGGAATCACATCATCTAATTCCCTCCATAATTCCTTAATTTGAGTGACAAGAATACTCAACCTCCATGTTTTCAAAGCAAAGTTCCTCATGCAATCTAGAGCTCCAACCATTATTTGAGAATCTGATTCTAGGATTATCCTCCTGTGGCCTTGTTTTACTGCCCAAATAGAGGCAGATTTGATAGCTAAGGCTTTTGCTTTATTGTTTGTGGCTCTTCCCAAGCCTTGCAGTTCCCAATAGAGCACTGTTCCAACATGATTCCGGAAAACCACTCCAATTCTAGCTCTACCCGGATTGCCTTTTGCAGCTCCATCAATATTAATTTTAATCCAACCTTCTAGGGGTGGTTTCCAACTAGCTCTGTCCTGTCCCTCTTGCACTTCAACTTCCTTTTCCATTGCCCCAATAACAACCTGAGTTTCCTCTTTAGCATAAACTGCCACAGTTTTTGTGACTTTGCTCCAAATGACCTGCCAAACTCCATCTAAAGAACAAAAAGTTTCTCTAAAAATTCTAGCATTTCTCTCCAACCACACTTGCCACCAAATAAAGTTTAATCTAAGATCCCAACCAATACAAAGAGCTTTAGATTTAAATCTACCCCTCTTCCATCTTTCCCAAATATTAATCGGATTCAAATCACCATTAACTTGAATTTTATAATATAAAAACCATCTCTCCCAAATATGGCGCATGAATGGGCACTCAAACATCAAGTGATCATCTGTTTCCTCGCTCTTGTAGCATAAAACACATTGAGATGGACCAATGATTCCCATACATCTAAGATTATCAAAAGTAAGAATTCCATTATGCATGAACTGCCAGACAAAAAAGTTTACTTTCGGCCAACCCTTGGACTGCCAAATCTTTCTCCAATCCTCAACCTGATATGTATGAGGAGGAGCCTCTGGAAGGATCTTATCATATTCGTCCTTCATTGTGTAGACACCAAGGCTCCCATAGCCCCAAGCTAATTCATCCTCCTCGTCTCTACCTGTGAGAAATCTTTCTGCCAAGATTTTAGTCATGATGGGTGTCAAATCTGGAGGGATTGAAATTGGTTGCTCATCCAACTTCTTAAACTGCTTAAACTTATAATCCCCCAGCTGACTAGTGTTGAAATAAATTTCAATTTGGACCCATCCCTTGGTTTCTATGGCTATTTTTATTGGTTACAATTCAAGAAATTCAACAATGATAGGTGGGTATTGATCCCATGAATCTGTCCAAAATCGTGCCTTCTCCCCTCTCCTCACTTTCCAAAATAATCTATCTTTTACTACCTGAGATCCTAACTTTAGAGCCTGCCACACTAAGGATCCATTACCATCCAAAGAGAAACGACCCACCTCATTTGGGTTTACATGTCCCAAATATTTACTAGTTAAGATTCGACTGAATAAAGAAGTTGGTTGGGAAATCCACCTCCAGTAAAGCTTTCCAGCCAAAGCTTTATTATTTAACTTTGATCTTCTCGGTCCCAAACCTACTTTTACCTTGGACTGACTTACTTTATCCCAAACTACTAAGGCCCATTTCCTCTCTCCTTTTACTCCTTCCCATAAAAATTTTCTAGCCATCTTGTCCAACTCTTTCCATATGGTATGTGGGGCAGCAAGGATAGAAAATTTATAAATTGGCATGGCCTGAATGATTGACTGTAAAAAAGTTAATATACCCCCATAGCTTAACCATTTGTGAGACCAATGATTAATTTTGTCCTTGATACAATCCAAAAGATTCCTCCAGATATCTATTTTTAGTTTTTTAAAATGCAAAGGGACCCCCAAGTATACCATTGGGAGATAAGTCCTTGTGAATCCCAAGATCTCTAAAATTTTGTCCTGAAGCCTTTGATCAAGATTGAAAAATACTACTTTGGATTTTTTATCATTGATGACTTGGTTTGTAGCCCTAAGGTAGAAATTAAGTGTATCTCTAATCATTCTTGCTTCCATGAAGCTGGCCACTCCCACCAATCCTGTGTCATCCACAAACTGTAGGTGATTCAAAACTTCCTCACCCACCTTGATACCTATTAGCAAACCTTGTTGTCTTCTCCTCAAGATAAGTCTACCCAATCCTTCAGCCAATATGAGAAAAATATAGGGAGAGAAAGGATCTCCTTGACGAAGGCCTCGAGTAGCTCCAAACGGTTCCAAGGGAAGACCCTTGATTAACACTGAGTATGTCAGAGTAGAAACACAACTCATGACCCATTCTATCCAATCCTAAGAGAAACCAAAGGCTGCCATCATCTTTGACAAAAATCTCCACTCCACCCTATCATAAGCCTTTGACATATCTAATTTTATGAAAATTCCTCTATTACCAGATGTTTGCATTGAATGGATTGCCTCCTGAGCTAGAACCACACCATCCAAGATTTGCCTACCCTCTACAAAACCCCCTTGCTCCGAGGAGATAATGTTATGTAGAAGAGGTTTTAGCTGCTCAACCATTACCTTTGTGATTATTTTATATATGACATTGCATAAGGAAATAGGTCTATAATCTGAAATATGTACCCCCTCCTCCCATTTTGGAATTAAGGTAATGAAAGTATGATTTAATGCTTTAAGAATTATTTTACTACCTTTGGACTCCTCTATAATAGCCATTACATCCTCCTCCAAGTTATCCCAAAAGGCCTAAAAAACTCAATTGGAAAGCCATCTGGACCTGGTGTTTTTCCAGTGCTCATTCCAAAGACTACATTCTTCAGTTCCTCTCTATCAATGGGTTTAAGTAGGGTCTGATTTTCTTCTTCAGAGATAACAGAGGGTATGACAACAATAACTTATTTTTTAGCCTCTTCATCTTGCACCATACTTTCCTTAAATAGTTTAGAAAAATAATCCATTGAATGGAAATGCATACCTGGAATTGTATCAAAGAAGTGTCCGTTTTCATCTTGAAGAGCTTCCATTTTGTTCATCTGTCTCCTAGCACAAGCAGTCCGATGGAAAAAATTGGTATTTTTATCACCTTCTAATAACCAAGTGGTTCTTGCTCTCTATTTCTAGTAGGTCTCCTCTTGGTTGTCAATGTCCTCAACCGCTTTACGCAATGCATCATCCTCTTCTTTGAGCTGCTTTGTAATTGTTCCTTCCCTAAAGTGTTTTTGAACCTCATCCCATCTGGCCACCAATGGAGCTCTTTGGACCTGGAAGTTTGTCTTGTTAGCTTGCCTCCATTGTTTCAGTTGATATTTGACATAATGAAGTTGTTTGTGGAATCTAAACATTATTGTCCCATATGCTGGGCGACCTTCTTCCCACCACTGTGGATTTTTATTTCGAAGTTCCTCTTTTTGTAACCAAAAGTTTTCAAATTTAAATGGTTTGTGATGTTGCACTGTCTTGATCCCTCCTTCCAACAAAGTGAGAAAGTGATATGAAACTGGACCCTCAAAAATCTGAAATTTTATATTTCATTTTACAAATGCCTCCTCTGAAACCAAAAAATGGTCTAACTTCACCTTCCTGCTATGTGGCTCCCTCCTCTTATTAGTCCAAGTATAGTTGGTTCCAAGGCATTTAATATCCACCAAGTGTAATGCCTGGACTTGGGCAATCATAAGTCGATCCCCTGGGTCCAAAATTGGGGTTCCCCCTTCCTGATATCTAGAGGATAATTTAGCATTAAAATACCTAGCAATAATCCAGTCTAAATATTCCCTTGAGACTCTCATGTTATGCACAACTTTCCATTGATGCATCTGACCATCTAGGTTTTGAGCCCCATAAAAATTTGTGATTAAAACATGTTCAGCTGTGACATTATTTCTAAAATGTGATGTGAGAACACCCCTCCAAGCTATATGTTCTATTGCATTCCATTCAAGAGAGTTCCAAAGAGTAACTATCCCCCCTGAGGCACCTTGGGCAGCCACTTCCATATGACCAGCACCCCTCGAAATTCTATTAACTGTTTTACACATAAGATCTAACGACATTTTTGTCTCCTAGATAAGAAAAATATTTGTTTTACATTTTTCTAAGAGTCTTCGAACAACAGATTGATGGGCTCTACTGTTTAAACCCCTAACATTCCATGATTGTATAATCATTGGTTACCTTGAGAGCAGTAAAAATATATTGGCCTCACCGATCCTCCAGTGATCAGTTTGTCTCCTTGAACTGCTATCAATTCCTTATTTGATTTTCTACCCACTCCTTGAGAGTTGCTATTTTTTTATCTCTTTTCCACCTGAGTTATCCCTAAAGTTGGCCTTTCTCTGTTCTTTTCTGCTAAGACCATGCTGACATCCTTAATTATTGGCTGCTCTTGGTTATGCACTATCAATGCCCCTGTACTCTCTGACTGCGGTAACTCACTGTACTCAATTACCTACTCTATGATGGGGGGAGATGAAAGAGGAGCTTGAACATGGATGTTATTATTTTCATTATTCCCATCCACTCCTTCCATGAATTGTTCTTCTTGGTCCATTAGTGTCTTAAATATCTCATACCTATTAGAGGGCTTGAGTTGGGTTTGCTCTTTACCATCTTTTTTCTTTTGCCTTCTCCTTCTTTTGGGCTATTCAAAACCATCTCCCTGTGCTTCTTTACCCTGAGAAATATTGGTTGGTTCTTTGTTGATTGTTGAATTACCCTCCTTAGGAAGATTTGACATTCCTAGAGGAGCCTCCATTTTTATGTTCATATTATTTGGGCAAGATCGGGCCAAATGCTCATATTTGTGGCAAACTCTGCATCTAAAGGGCAATGCCTCATAATCCAATTGTTGAATCCAAGATAGTCCTACAAGTTCAAGTTCCACCTCTGTCGGTAGAGGTTGGCTAAGATCCATTTCCACACATAATCTTGCATAAACAACTATGTTTCCTTCTATTGTGTCTTTGGAAACACCCAAATGTCTTCCAAGGGAATTACCGATAATTTCCAATACCTGCTCACTCCAAAAATCCATTGGAAGTGCATACAAACGGATCCAAACCGGGACAACAATGGGTTCAATTCGAGGATCAAATCCCACTCTCCAGGGTTGAACAAATAATCTTGTCGGACCATGATTCCTCTTTTCTGATTCGAAAGCCCTATTTCTATCGGCAAATGAAGAAAAACTAACAATAAAATATCCATTGCTAATAAACCATAAAGAATACTCACCAAGAGGCTCCCAGTTTTGCCGGACCCAAGAATGCAAAAAATTCAGGGTAGGGCGAATACCCATGAATTTATAGATCAAATCATGATTGGCTCTATATAAAACTATTTCTTCAACCATCCTTTGCTCAATGACAATATTTGGCCTTGATTCTGACTGTGGTAAGCATCCATTAACTCGTTGAGATGTTGATCTATTTCCAGTAGCCGTAAAGAGCATTTTTAATGCAGTTTTTTGTGCTTCTTTAGTCTTTGATGGAGATTTATCCTTTAACAAATCTGCAAAAGAACTATGTCTCTCTAGAAGAGGATCCGGAGGTGTCCCCATTGGACCCTCCTGGGGCAGCAATCTTGTCTTCAAATCCACAATGAACCGGGAATCTCTTCGGCTACCCAACTGATGCCCTCACACTAACTAAATTTAATATATATATATATATATATATATATATATATATATATATATCGAAAAAATTGTAATTTTATTTTAAGTAAATATGTAATTGAATTTTTCACTGTAAGCTCACTGGTGGTAAGGACTTTAGCTATCTCCAAGATTTGTTAGTAGGTTGAGGTTTATTAATAATATATAGACAGACAAACAAGTATTAACGTGAAACAAAATTTCAATCATGAAATATATATAGAGAATTTAATATCGATAGTAGTATTATAATAATATGATTGTTATAAATGTATTGCTTGACAAGATTTAAACTTAATTCTCCTTTTTAAAAACTATAAAATTTAATTGATTAAATTAATAATATTTAATAATGTAATAATTTTTTTTAAATATATAATACATATCATTTTAGTTATTTTTTATTGGTTTACATATGATTTTCATTATTTAAATGTACTTGAAGATCGTATAAAATTATTTTAAAAATTTGATCTTTTCAAAAGTATAATCGTAAAGCAATTATTTTATAGTTGTAACATATTATAATGATTTAATAAAAAAAATTAATTTTTATAATTTATATTAATAAAAATATTGATAAAAAAATGTATAAACTTGTAAAATAAAAATTATTTAATATTATAAAATATTTAAATACATTCAAATTTAAGATATCTTAATTTTTTTTTATAAAAATTGAATAAAACAAAATTATCAAATTTTCATATGCTGAAAATATTACTAGCTGTGTTGTTGAAGTCTTTTGCTTCAGAATCATCAGTCATGTTTCGGGGGTGGTTGACCAGCTCCTGGCAGCAACCAATATGATCAAGGAAGCTGGGATCATCTTCTCTTAACTTCTAAACTTCAAAAAATTGCAGGATCTTTATACGTTACTCAACGCTCTTTTCGCTCATCAATAGAATAATGCTATTGAAAATGGTGATAAAGCCCAGTAGTCCTGGATTTTGGGTTAATCGAATTTTTGAGTTTAATTTTTGTTACTAAACCTTTCCTATTTTGTCAGGTATATCCCCGGTTTCTTTTTGTTGTCGAAAAAGGTTATTGGAATCTTTTGTTTTGTTTTTTTGTGTTCCTATGGAACTAGCACAACTCTTCCCTATGTGATGCTAAACAATAAACTTATATAAATAGGGATTGGGACCCTTCAAACCAACGATATTAATAAATTTTATTACCTACCAAACAAATCTTAATTAAAAACTTGTTTCATAATTAAAAGAAAGTAATGAAGACATCTTAATAACCTTCATAATATTGTAATAATAATAAAGACATCTTAATAACCTTTATAATATTTTAGCATTTATGTGATAAGAGAAAGTAATGAAGGCATCTTAATATCCTTTATAATATTGTAGCATTTATTTGATAAATGCTACTAATAAATTGATCTTAAGGATAGTTTAAATTTGAGTAAAGAAATAAATTGCTGAGTTTGTTGTAATGATTTTGTTTTTTTTTTAATTAAATTAAGGGCCTACGTCTCCCAACTTGCAAGAGGCATGTGATGTATGTCCTTAACAAAGCAATTGACTAATACAAATAATGATAATGGATGGCTTATATCGTCTCTCAAAGTCTCCGCATAGCCACATATTCCACATAATAAAGTAATGCTAATAAGTTAGACATTGGGTGAGTGTGAATGTGCCTCTATTGTATTAGATTAAATATGTATTTTTAAATTTAAAAAATAATATTCAAATAAAATACAGATGTTTTCTTATTAGTTTGAGGTTTAATTGAATAATTTTTATTTTTATTATATTATTATGATTATAGAATAGTATTATAATAGTTTGGTTATTATGTATGTATTGTTTGGTAGAATTTAAACCAGGTTTTATTCCTAACTTATAAAATTTAATCAATTAAATGACATTTAATAATTTTATATTTATTTGTTAAATATATAATAAATATGATTTTATTTTTTTTTTGCTTGATAAAAAGGGGTTGTACTCAGGTCCCTCACCTTTAACAAATTACATATCTCTTCTTTAGAGCTTGAGAGTTTACAAATAGATACACTTCTCATCTTAATTGAAATGTTAGTTAGAAACCTACGTCATTTTACATAAAATGTTTGAATTCTTGATTTTCATTTTTGAATCTTTTCAAATCTCTGTATGAATACAATTACTCTAGAATTTAGCATCTTTCTTGACATTTTCCTATAGCAGCCTTCACAATGCCAAAACTTCACCTCTACTATTTATGCCTTGCATCTTAGGACAATAATATTTCTAAAACATCGCACTAACATAGTCCACTTTACCAAATTTGGATTGCTAGTTTCCATCTTGAAACACAAGTGCAACCACACAAATTATAATAAATAGTTTAAATGAACACACATTATTGTTACAAAATAAAATAGATATTACCAATGGAAAACATTAAAGTAAATCTTAATAATTAATTGATTTCGGGCAATCAACAATTTATGTCAGCTTCAACTAAACTTTCTACTTCCTCTAACCATGGAAAGGAGAATTTAACTTCACGATCCTCAACGAAAACCCCTCGATTGGCTAGCTTATCTGCACATTTGTTTACTTCCCTTAATATATGTGTAAACCCGATTTCTTCAAAATCTTTAACAAGATATTGAATTTCCACAATTATCTCTTGTATGTTTTATGGAGCCTTTACTTTCCTCAAAATTGCATTTATTACTATGAGAGAATCACCTTCCATCCAAACTCTATTCCATTTCATTTGTTTACATATTTTTAACCCTTCTAAAGTTTCCCAAGTTTTAGCTTCATTATTTGTCTTAAATCCACAATTGAAAGCATAATGAGATAAAATCTCTCCTCTATTATTTCTAATTATTCCTCCTGCTAGTCCTAGGTTTCTTTTAGATGCTCCATCAAAATTCAACTTAACCCACTCCACACATCTGGTGGTTTCCACTTTATATTCTTTACCTTATTTTTTTTTCTCTTGTACCTAACATCACAATTCTATTTAAAGACTTGACTCCATCTATCAAGACTCTCTGCTTCCAAATTAGGGATTAGGTGAGTTGATAGGGTTGGTTTAGACTCCTCTATGGCTAAACATATCTTCTTTTTCATTACCTCTAAACTGCATTTCTTTCCTTTAAATATTCTTCTATTTCTTTCTAGCCATATAGTCCAAAGTATTGTATCTTTTGATATATCCTATATTATCTAAGCCTCAATTTCATAAGTACTCTGTCATTGCTTTAACCAATCTTCAATTCTACTATTCATCACCATACATTTACCAAACATATTAAGAATCCATTGCTATATATTCCATATAATTGAACAATATCTTAAGAGATGGTCAATACTCTCCTCCTCCTTATTACAGAAAACACATTTAGAGGGACCATGAAAACCCCTTTTCATAAGATTATCCCAGAATAAAATTATTCTATGACCTACTAACCAAACAAACATTTTAACTTTAGGAATTCTTGGGCTATCCCAAATATCTCTCCAAATTCTAGTGATATTATTATTATGTTGGTGTTGAACATTATATCCACTTCTTGTTGTGTATTCTCCCGAGATATTCAACTCCCAAATCAATTTATCCTTGGAACCCCCTCGAATATTTGCAGTTGTTATATTTCTACTCAATTGCCTCCTAGCATCAATGTCTTGTATACTTGTAAAAAATATTCTTTCCATTTGTATCTTCCTTCTTGATCCTTGTACAAAATTTTTGAAACCCTATCATCGTATTTGTCTTGAAGCAATCTCATCTAAGGTTTCAAAATTGGATCTAAATTGAGTGGTTTTTTATCACACCAAGTATCTATCCAAATAGAATTTTTTTCTCCAGTTCCCACCACCCATATTAAACCTTTAATCATAAGATCAATAGATTTTTTTAAACCATTCCAAAGAGTAGAACCATTTGGAAGAGAGAATGCAGTAAATATTAAACTTGGGTCATTGGGATCAACATACTTAATTAGAAGAATTCTTTCCCATTGTCTTTGACTCTCTTTGTACAATCTCCAAATAAATTTTCCCCTAAGAGATAAGTTTGCATCTGTAAGAGCTCTTAAACCAAGACCTCCCCTAGTTTTTTCATCACACAACTTGCTCTATTTCACCAAAGAAATTTTCCTTTTATCATGTAAACTTGACCATAAAAAGGATCGCATAATAAAGATTAAATTTTTTTCAACTGACTTTGGCATACAATACAAAGATATTTAATAAGTTGGAATAGCTTGTAATACTGACTTAATTAATTGCACTCTTCTTGCTAATGATAACCATCTACCTTTCCAAGCTGGAAGTTTAATTTTAACTTTACTAATAACTGGATTCCATAAATCAATCCTCATTCTCCCCTCAAATAATGACATCCCTAGGTAAATTATGGTAAATTTGCCTCCTCCATTTGAAGCAACCTACAAATTCTTGCTTTGATATTAGCAAGAGTGTTAAGAAAGTAAATTTTGTAATTAGACCTATTAATATTTTACCCTAAAACTCTTTCGTGCTCTTTTAAAAAGTTATTTAAAGCTTTGGCCTAATTTATCCTTGCCCTTCCAAAAAGGGTTGTATCATCTACAAATTTTTGATGGGTGATGTTATTACTAACCTTAAGTCCACTTATAAACCCATATTTGTAAGCCTTATTTAAGTTCCTACTCAAAACTTTTGCCATAATAATGAACAAATAAGGAGATAGAGGATCTCCTTGTCTAAGGCCTCTCTTGGCTTTAAAATATTCTCTCACTAACCCATTGACCAACAATGAATAAGAAACTGTAGAGACACAAGCTTTAATCCATCTAACCCATTTCATCCCAACACCAAACTTATCTAAAATTGCAAAAAAAAAATTCCATTTAACCCTATCAGAGGCTTTACTCATACCAAGTTTTAAGATCATAGCTTTTTCTTTTCTTGAAGTTGCTGAATGTATAACTTCATGAGCTACTATGATCCCATCCAAAATTTGTCTCCCTTTCATGAAATCTCCTTGCTCTTTTGAAATTATTTTATCTAAAAATGACCTTAATCTATTCGCCATCACTTTGGAAATAATCTTATAAGTCATATTACATAGACTTATGGGTCTAAATGAATCAAACAATTTAACATCCTTCTCTTTTGGAATTAGGGTAAGATAAGTTGCATTTATTTTATAAGGAATGTATTGTTTTACCCTAGACTGTTCCACTGCCACCAATAAATAATCCTTCACTATATCCCATTTATGTTGGTAAAAATATGTAGAGAGTCCATCTGGACCAGGGGATTTATCCTTGTTAAAAGAGAAAAGAGCTAAATGAACTTCTTTTAGAGTAATAGGCTCCATCAATTTCCTATTGTCTTCATTTGTTATAATTGAAGGAACATATTGAAGAAGTTTATCATTAAGAACTTCGGTCTCCTATGAACCTAGAATATTATGATAAAATGACTTAGCCTATTTTCTAATTTTATTATGATCTTCAATCCAAACCCCTTATATTGATTTAATTCTACCAATTCTAGAAGAAGATATTTGTACTATAGCCATCCTATGAAAAAACTTTGTATTTTTATCTCCTTCTTTTAACCAAGTCTATCTTGATTTTAATCTCCAAAATTTCTCTTCCTTACTCAAAATATTATGACATACACTAACAAATTCCCTTTCCTATGAGCTTGTATTATTTTCATCATCCTTTTAGAATTTTGAAAGTTTATCTTTTAGTTCTTTCTTCTCAAAAATATTTCCAAATGTGTTCTTGTTCCATTATTTTAATCTAGATGTCATAGCTTTAATTTGGTTTGGAAGAGCATACAACCCACCATTACCTAAAGAATTCCATGTTTGAGCTACCATATCAACAAATTTAGGATGGTCTTCCCACATCTGATCATATTTAAAATATGATTTTTTTTAATTCACTAACCACCATTTTAATTCTTATTGGCCAGTGATTTGAACCAATACTTGTTAAGGTATTAATTTTAGAACAAGTTCCTTCATCTAGTCAATGATATGAGAGAATGCATATATCTAATTTATCTGCTATTAGGTTTTGGTCTCTCCTGTTGTTGGTCCAAGTATAGTTATCTTCTTCAAACTCAACTTCCCATAGATTATTGTTTTGAATAAAAGCTGAGAAATATTTCATACTTTGGGTCAATTTTCTAATTCCCCTAAATTTTTCATTTAGCTTGGTAATGGCATTAAAATCTCCAATGATCATGAAATGAGTTTCTTGGTCTTTACTTCTCATAAAGGCCTCAATCCCACTCTAAAATTCTAATCTACCTGATTGAGTTGTAGGACCATACACATTGATAAGGATGAAGCAAATATCAGCAAAGTATTAAGTGACTAAAGAGGCTATTCAATGCCTAGTTTTATGAATGGTTACACGAGTTTCTAGAAGGATTCCAACAACTTAGAATTCCCCATGCTGCTCCTTTAGAATCCATAGCATCCCATTCACATATTACCCAAACTGCTTTCATAATTTTTGAAACTTCTTTTATCATTTTAGTTTCTTGGATACAGAGAATATTAGGTTTATTACTTAAATATAGATCCCTAATACACCTATGCTTTTAGGGGCATTAGCACCCCTTATATTCCATGAGATGATAATCATGTCTCATTAGGGGCTTTTGGCCCTTCTTGCATATTACCAATATCATTTTGTTTTTTGGTAAAGAGAAGTTCAACCAACTTAGTTTGTGTTCCTTTCTCTATGTTAGCTCTTGCTTCCACGGATCTTGCTTGATAATTTGAGGGTTTTCCTCTTTTTGCCTTACCTATATCAGTAGGTCTTATTATTATATTCCTCAATATTATTTCACCATTTTATTTTTCAACATATTTATCCTCTCCTAGCTCTATTATAGAAGCTTTTGACTTATCCTGCTCATTTTTTGGTATTTCATTATTAATGGCATAGGTATTACCTTCTAAAACTGCATTTTATTTACCAATTATTTTCTCCTAAATGGTGCATGGTACTTCAAGAGAGTCTTAAAAATATGATGAAATACATTCCTTGGGTTCATCGATAATGTTCTTCCTTAAATTATGATCATATTGAATAGATGGTTCCTTTCTAATATGTTGAAATTGTTGTCCTATGTCCTCTAAGTTTTGATCTACATTTTCTTCATAGGCTAAAGCCTCAAATGAATTGGAATTTCTTCTAGTATCCTTTATTATTGGTATCCACTGTTAATTTTATTTTATTTTCCTAGATCTATTTTTTGAAAGTTGAAAACCATCTTTATCCATAACCATTTGTAAATTTCTCTTATGATTTTATACAAATGATTCTATCGAGCTCTTCTTAGGGCATGCTATCTAAAAGATATGTTTTCATAACCTATAGTTTGGATCCACATCTTATCCCCATACTTAAGAATGATTGATTTTGGTAAAACTTTACTTATACAAATCATGACCAATGTTCGAGCATAAATAGCTAAAAATCCATATTTTGTTGTATCTAAAATCTCAAGGAATTTTCCTAGAGTGTTTCCTATTGCCTTGAAGGTATCCATTTATTAAAATTCAATGGGTAATCCAAACATCCTAACCCATAATGGTACTAGGGATAGATTTACATTTTCAGGTGAAAAGCCTTCATACCAGCGGGTAAGGAAGAGCCTTGCTCTTCCCATAAACCAAGGACCCCCTTTTAGGATTCTTTATATTTCTTCCCTAGAACAAAAAATGGCTAGGAAGAAAATTTTGGGAAGAAATGATAGAATCACTCCTGGAGACTTCCAACTCCTATCAATCCATTTTCTCAAGGTCGAAGCCCCTAGCCAAAACCCATTAAATTTACTAAAAACTTCCCTATCTTGGAACAATGAGGATCTCTTTGAGGTGCACTCACTAACCTCTACCACTATGGATAATTCTAAGGATTTAAGTATAAATTTATCCATGGAAAGGAAACTAAAACTCAAAATCTAATGAAATTTATCTGAAAGTTCTATAACAAATATAATATTTGATAAAAACTTAATAAAATTTTCATGCACAATTTATAGGATAATGAAAGGGAAAAAATAACTTAGCTAAAAAATATTTGTCCAGATAGAATACCTCGCCTCGTTGAATTCCTAGCCCTTCATTGCTCTTCCCATCGTTCAAATCCTAGTTGGCAAATAATTGCAATTTTGTTTTTCATGATTTAAAAAATCGTCACTACCCTTGTTTCGAATGGTTGAATTCATAGGATCGTATCTCCCTCAATATTGCTCGGATTTTTGCATATGACCACTCATTTTAAAGCTATTCAAATTTTGTACAAGTTGGTCCAATAATCAATTGAATGAATCAGATAACTCTTCGCGAAGATATGGCTCCTAAAATATGAGATGTTTTTTCAAGAAAAACCCTAATCCTTTGCACTTTGCAATTTTGTTTTTCGCGATTTGAAAAATTGTCACTGCCCTTGTTCCGAATGGTTGACTTCACAAGGTCATATCTCCATCAATATTGTGATTTTAGTTATTTTTTTATTGGTTGTTATGTGATTTTTATTATTTGAATATGTCTATAGATAATATAAAAATATTATAAAAAATTAAACTCATCAAAAATATAGTTCAAAGTAGAGCAATTTTTTAATAGTTGTTGTAACATATCTTAATGATATAATAAAAATTGTTATAATTTTTGTAATTTATATTAATATAAGAAATTATTAAATAAAAATTATTTAATGTTATAATATAAGAACTTTGATCACTTATCTAAGACACATGCAAACTTAAGATGCTAATACAAAATTCTTATCTGATGATAATGGATAAAATAAAATTTTCAAATTTTTACATACAGTTCTTATACTTGTTTGACAAATTAAAAAAATGTAATGAAGGCGAACCTTCAACAATAATGTGTTAAATGGATCATATCCAAGTTGCCTTTTTATCAAAGATATTTTTAATTTTTAATTTAAAAAATATATATTCTTCATCTTCCTCAAATGGCTATGTTTTCACAATCATCTGCTTCATATTATTTTCATTAAGAGATAAGATCTTACTTGGCCAATTTCCTTCTAGAATTTAAATTTCACCAAGACAAAGATCAATACCATGATGGATTTAATTATTTGTTACCCAATTTTCTTCTTTATAGATATAATGTCATTTTCAAGATATTATCTCCAATAATAGTTGATGGACATTAAGAAAATGTAACTTTGATCAAATCATCACATTTATTTTTGTTGATAACATTAATAATAATTTGTGTCTCCTTCAATTGAAATATACTCAATCATTTTTCAAAAGCAATTTTGATTCTTGTAAGAAGTATCCTAGCCTCTGCATGGTTTTTGATTGATGTTCTATATGATTCTTAGTAAGGGAGAAGAATTTTGACTTCATTATTTTGAATTACACTTCACCACCTTTTTTCAAATTTTCTTTTGAAAGTACAATCAAAATCAATTTTGATAAATCCAAGTTCTAGATATTTTCATTTTACCATAGATCAAAGTAAATCCTTTATGTTGACTCTATTGTCATAAATGATGCTTCCATATATATTTAAAATCTTATAACCAAGAGGCTATTACTTTTTTCCACACTTGAGACTTCCCATGATGAGCACCATGTTTCTAAACAATTTTCAAGTGAGGCCATAATATGATTCCAAACTTGGGCATGATTTTGAGATTTTATTTTTCTTCTATTATTCCTTTTAAGTTTTAACTTCTAAAAAATAATGATAATACCAATCCTCCATTGGATGCATAACACTTTAGTGATGAAATAATTGATCCAAAACTTTATCAATTATTTCAATGTTGACAAAAGGACTCAATACATTCTCATATTTTTGAAAAAGTGACCCTAAATAAATAAGCAAAGGGACATTAAAGAAGTAAATAATCTAATGTTTCTATACCCTTGACACAAGAGGCACACTTGAAAGGTCCAATGTAGCCTCTTCTTTGTAACTCTATGTTATAAGAATCTTGCTTTGGACTGCTAATGAAAGGAATGTTGAGGCCTTAGGGAGGGCCTCAAGTGGCTAAACACGTTTCTAGGGAAAATAATTGGGAGTAGAAAATTTTAATTACTCTAAATATTTATATCCTAACTCGATCATGTGTTCACCATATTTTCATAGATTCTAAAATATCATATTTCTATATAAAAATAGGTAAACAAAATTATTGAAACATATCTTGAAGCTAATCATTTTTTTGAGATTCTCTTTTTCAACCAAGTTGTTAGTAAAAATCCATGATCCAAAGTTATTACTCACAATAATATAATTTTGAAAGTTTAGACCTTTATAGATAAAAACATACATGAACCAACCAAGCATCAAACCCAAAATTTGTAGACTCGTCCTTATAATTAACCATATAATATGTTTCTTGATCAAGAATAAATTATTGGATATGAAATTCCATGTTGTCAAGCCTTTAGGCAGGGTTCGTTTCCTGAAAAACTTATTGCATTAAGAGAACATTTTATTTTAAATAAGATTTTTGACCAACTCTTTATTTGATCCTTGAATAGTCACCAATTAGGTTTTGCACCTAATTCCAAACTCACAAGTCTACATTTTTACAAGCCAATTCCTCTAATATTATTTTCTTTATAAACTCTATCCCACTTATAAAGAGAAAACCTAAATATGGATGTTATACCTACTAACAATATTTAAAGTGACATCATTTACATAGGATATGTTAGAATTTAATATTTATGATTTGTATCCTTCTAGCTAGGGTTAATAATTTAACTTTCCAATATTCCAAACAACTATCCAAAATGAGTCCCAAAACTCTTTCTTCTTCCAATTATGAAACAAAGAAATACCCATATATGTTAATGATAATTTCTAACTTTAAACCCTACTATTTCTATAATAATTCATTATAAATCTATGGAAGTGTTAATGAAAAGGTTCCTCAAGTTTGTAGTATCAACCAGTTCTAAAAAGAATTGTAATTTGACCTTATTAGGCTAAGGCCAGCAATGATGAAGTACCTACAAGTGCTCTTTATGTAAGCCTACAAGCAAGTGCTATGCAAATCTTTAGGCATATTGATGTAATTCTATGGGAATTTTCATGTAAACCTATGTAACCCTTTCATATTTCACCCTTCATGGTTTTAGTTAATCTACCTTTATGGATAACCTCACTTAAAAGGGTAAATTATTATTATTTTATTTGAAGGTTAAGTTGAGGTTGGCTTAAGGTTAACCTCTCATAAAGGATTTGGTATAACTATATATACCCATCAATGAGAATCTATTTGGAACATAAGTGTGAATAAAATATAATATATTGGAGTGCATATGGGCACCCACCCTATACTTTTTGTTGTTTTCCTTCATTTTCTTTGTATGGTTTACTATTGCTATCTTCCAATTGCATTATATTCTTTTTATAATTAGATGAATGTTTTGAATGGTTCTAGAAAATATTACAAATTTAAACACCAATTATTCAACAACCTTGTCATAGTATGATAATATTAATTTTAAACTCCATTGCCTCATTGACTAAGGAATAATCCAAAATAAAAGCAACATCAACAATTTAGAGATGAGCTATTTGAAGGTACCTCTTTTATTGGTTGTATGGGATTGAACTGGGCCCCACTTGTATTATGTCATGACTACATATGGTATTACAATATCTTGTAAATTTTTTATGTATAGTTTGACAAGATTTAAAATTGGGTCTTCTCCTTGAAAATCAAGGAATTTAAAAGGTTGAGCTAATTTCATTTGATTCAAAGGTATCATTTATTACAATTTGAATAGCCTCAATTTTCATTTTATTTTTACCTTTGAGAGAGCTCTCCCTAATGCTTCAATAAGAATAAAAAATTTATAAGAAGATAATGGGTCACTCTTGTAAAGATCACAAGATTAAAAATATCCAATGGAAGATCCATTAATTAAAATATAATATATTATAGTGCTATAACAACATCTAATTCATTAACACTAACCTTGATTAAAATCCATTTTGAGAGTATCATATAGAAAACTTTAGAAAACCTTATCACATACTTTATTCATATCTCATTTTAAAAGCATACTTGGAATTAAGAGAATGCATGGTATCTTGTGCAATGATTACACCATTACATAGTTTTTTACAATAAAAAATTACCTTGTTCCTCTTAGATAACACAATTTAGAATGATTTTTAATCTATTTTCCACAAGTTTTATCTTGATTAGGGTAAAATTAGGATTTGGAAAGGGCCCAAATCCTTTTATAAAAGTATAATTATAGATACAAAAATCCTTCTTAAAAAGGTAACATACGTCCATAAATACCTCCTAGCTCACATGCCGAAGGAGTTCTATCTCACCTATAATCTTACAAAAAAAATTTTACAAGTAATTCTAAATAAACCACAAATGTCCAAATCAAGCACAAAAACATGGTTTTTGGTTCACCCCCAATCTTACAAACATTGAAAGACAAAATTTAAACCAACATTTTGTATTCTTTTGGATCCTTCCCTGTGAATCCTCTAAACTTGAACTCAACTCCATAATAGAGTAGAAACCATGCACACCCACATATCGATTTAGTTGTTTCTCATACTCCTTCCAATTACGATTAAATTCTTTATGAACTTCCTAAAGTTGACGTTCATACTCATTGCTTTGATCAGCCCATACATACATTTTTTGTCCAGATCATACTTCCATTAGGCTAACACCTTCTCTTCTTCATGAATTTTCATATGCTCATCAAGCATATCCAACATTGACTTCCACCAACATTCTTAGTTAGCATGTAAATCATCTAGTTGCTTCTTAAACTACTCATACATCTCTTATAGCCCTTTCACATCCATGGCTATTATAATACAATAATTTAAAGTTACAATGTCCTTACCTTCGACAAATTGTAAGTTTCTTGGAATATCAACTTGGTTTCCATGTATCATAGATCCTAATGCAATATCCCTTCATTCCCCATCCTTATGCAAGGACTATGTATTATTCAAAAGCTCCTCTTTCTGATCTAATCTAAAAATATTTGAGTGGAACTCCCCTGGGAGTATCCACCTTTTATCCTCCTTTCATATTGCTCCCCTGTTGGCTAACATGTTTGCTAGCATATTTTCTTACCTATATATATGGACTACTTCCACCTCAATAAAGGCTTGGAGAGGGTTCATAATATCTTAAAAAATGTTACTTATTTGTCAATTTGTCATTGCTTTTTGTATAATATAGTTAATGATATTTATAGAATCTCCTTCCACTATAAATTTCTAACTTCCAAGTCTCTTGCTAGTTCTACCCCTATCAATAGAGCTCAAGAATTTGCTTGGTGGCTTGTATTGATTTCCAAATATTCATAGGCTACACCCTTTATTTGTCCTTGTTCATCTTGAATATTAACACCTTTATTTTCCTTCTTTGGGACCCCCCTTTGAGGCCCCATAAAAGTTCATATTCATCCATCCTTCTTGAGGTGGTAACCATTTAATATCATCCCTTGGTTGGTTTTGATTACCATATGAGCTACCAATTGGGTCTAACTTCTAGGTTATGCTCAGTCGAGCCTCATCTCCTATTTTATATTTTGTCAAAAACTTTATTATCTTCACATTTTTATAAATTTTACATACAATAATTTGCTTTTTTTATCCTTATTGTTCTATTTTGATCCTCAAAGATTCTCCTATTCCTTTCTAGCCATATTTCTCAAACGTAGTGTAAAGGAATTAGACTCTAAATTCCATTGAATCAAGGACTAATGAAAGGTTTCTCCCATTGTTGTAACCAATCTAGCATGATATTCAGCTATCCCACACTGTCCTCATCTTATTTATTAGTGCCTACAGTATATTTTTGAAATGAATCCTCTCTCTACTTAGAGGAAGCATCTATTTGGGTAATGAATTCCTCTCTTCTACAAATTTTCTATAGATAGTATCTTGTTCTATGTAAGCCAACCATAAGAAGAGCTATTGTTTGAAAATTGCTTTCTTCCCCATATTCTCTTCCACGGAGAACCATATTCTATAGTCGGGTCAATCAATTCATGACCTAATTTGACATCAAATTCACCATCTTGGGTGGCTTTCCACACTAATGAATTTTGTTGCATCTCTAAACTTATATAATATAATCTAATTTTTACCTCCAACTTATTCAACACTTCACTATTCTCTTGGTTTATGTTCAGATATTTCCATCTTAATCAACCTTCTATGATCACCATGTAGTCACTTACTAACCTACCATATATTGCAATGTATGCATCTCATCATCCATGGTTAGTGGTTGAATGTATAACCATGCATTCTCCCAGAAGCTAAAGGATCTACCATCCCCTAATTTCCATTGTACTCCATTCTATAATAATGGCCTTGCCTTCACAATGTGATTTCATAGTGAAGACCCCCAACATGGATCTTACGTAGTAAATAGTCTAACATCTTTCATACTGTCTAAATATTTATCCTTCAATATTTCAACCCATATTGATCGTCCCTCCTTCATAAATCTCCACCCTAACTTTGTAGTCGGTTATAGGTTGATGTTTCTAATTCTTTGAAGGCCCAATCCTCCTTGTGCCTTGGGATGACATACCTTCTCACATGATATTAGACTTAATATTCTCAATTTTTTTGGTATTGATAAGAAAAGGGGGTTGAAGGGCCTCGACCCTTTGCAAAGAGCTCAAAATATGTAAAGGAAAAAAACAAGAGAAGATTAGACAAATGCAGGATAGCCATATCTTAGTAAACAAATAAACTTGGGCTAAACCTGCTAATGGAGAAGCTAAAATAATATCCATATTGATATTCTTCTATTTTACAAGGCTTATGCAAGCTCAATACTTCACATAACTGATAAAGAACCAGTTGATAGCAATGTAATTTAGTATGTTCAAATACTTCATCGCATGATCCCAATACGTATTATGCTTTTCTCTACCCTCTTTATTTGCTAACTTCATTATGAATTATTATAATAGCTTTCAATTCCATAGGGACGTAATACCAGACCTTGAAATTCTCAAATCTAACCATCATATTTGTCAAATTATCGACAACTTTGTTTACCTCTCTAAGAATATGTTTAATTCGAATTTCTTCTAGGTTTCCCAATATAGTCCTTGTATCTATAATTATTTAGAAAATGCTAAAATTATTTAGCTTCCATTTTTGAAGGGAAGATATAATATTATTGGAATCCCCCTCGATAACAATTATCCTAAACCCAAATTCATCATGATTTAGAGGCCCGTAAGCATCACCCTTGCTTCAACTTGGTGATTTTTGGTAATTCTTAGATCCTCAGCATATGTAGCCACTACCTGACCTCTATCATTACTGATGAGGCCCCCACCACTAGCATGATCCAAGTTGCATTTTGTAGCCCCATAAAAGTTAATTTTTATGCAATATTGTGAGGATGTTCCCATCTAGTATCTAGTCTCACCTTATTGATATTTTTTCATATTTAAGATATTGTTGCAAGATTTTCCTAGCAAAAAATATTTTAATGCAATCCTCCAAGAGGGTTGTTCTTGTCCTAGCATAAACCCCAATTATTCCTCTGGTTTTATTTTTAAACACTTGTCTATTTCTTTCCAATCAAATCCTACAGCAAATATGTGGAATGTATTTTTGCCAAAAATATTGCTTCCTAAGTGCCATTGTTCCCAAATCCTGATTAGAGAATCTAGAATGACCCAAGAAAAATTAAATTCTCTTAATAAAATATTTAGGATATCTCAAAAAAATCACAAATTCCAAACAGGTGGTCTAAATACTCATCCTCTTTGTTACATAACACACAAACAGTTGGAACCACGATTCCTATTTTTAACATATTATTTTTCATGAGGATCTTATTGAGAATGGTAGTCCAAAAAAATATAGCAACCTTAGGGATGATATTTAGCTTGCAAATTATTTTAAGCTCAGGTTTCTCTAAGATTCTTTACCCAAGATTCTATATCCATTCTTCACCAAGTATTGGCCTTGTTGGTTTCTTCCCCAAATTATTTGATCCTCTTATGAACCTTTGCCTAAATAGTAACTCCTTAAAATGTTCTACAAATATTTATCCCCTAGGCCTTGCATATCATCTTACAGGATTTTCCACTCCTGAAAATCACCCACCCTATGAATGTAACCATTAATTTTCTTACCATAGTTTCTGGTTAAATGTTCTCTTATATCTTTGAACAATTTGGTTAAATGTTCTCCTTTCTTCTGAACTAGTCCATAGAAATAATTTTTGAATTCCATCCATAGTATTAACCACTTTGAAAGGCATTTTAACAACTGATAGCTGATATACTAGGATGGCTTGTAATGTACTCTTCATCGATTGCATTTTTTGTACTCGGTAATTAAACTCCCTTTTCAACCTTCCATATTATTTTAATATTTATCTATCAATCCATTCCATAATATCTTTACAGTCTCTTGTAAACATTGACATCCCAAAATATATAGAGGGTAGGATTAAAATTAAGCAACCAATCTCTCTAGATACTCTTATTTGTTTGTCTATCATGGTGTTTATGAATAAAACCTTTCTCTTTTCCATATTAATTTTCTAATGTAATTATCATTCATATAGATCTAGTATCCTTCTAAACTCTCTATATTTTCCCATTGTTGGTTTCCCAAGTAGTATTGAGCCATCCACAAAGTATTGGTGATTTATACCTTCTACGTTATATTTTGGTTTAAATACATAAAGTGTTCCTGAAGACTTTGTTAATCCTATACATCTTCCCAAAGCCTTAGCCATTATTATGAACAAATATAATTATATGGCATCCCCTTGTATTAAGCCCTTACTACTACCAAAAAATCCAACTGGAGAATTTTTTACAAGTGCTAAATAGTTATCTACCCATATTCTCCATTGCTTGTTGAGCCCAAAATTGAATAAAACACTATCTAGGAAACTCTAGGACACTTTGTCATAGGCCTTATTCATATCAAGTTTAACTATTATTTCTTTCATGTCACTAGCCTTTACAGAATGCATAGTTTCATGGAGATTTATTACTCCATCCAATATCTATCTTCCTTTCACAAAACCCCTTTGTTGTTATGAGATAATAGTTGGGAGTATAAAATTAAGCCTCAAGGCTATCACTTTTAATATTATTTTGTAGATTGCATTACAAAGGCTTATAGGCCTATAATCCTTAAAATATTTTGGCCCTTGTTTCTTTGGTATTAATAATAAGAATGTATTATTGTACTTCTTCAATACTTACCATGTATTATATGACTTCATGAATGCCTCAATATTCCTTCTTAATAATGTCCCAAATGTTTGGAAGAAATCTACTTAAAGACTATCAGGCCCTGGTGCTTTGTCCTTACCAAGGGATAAATTGCTTCTCTCGCTTTTTCCTCATTATTCTCCTTAGTTAATTTTTTCTTTATTTCCCTTAGGATCAACCTTGGTATATACTAAATTATCTCCTCAACTATTGATTGATCTTTTATCGTATCTTTTGATACTGGTGTTCGGAAAAAATCTACTACCTCTTATCTAAATTCTATTTATTCTCTTATGGTTTTGCCATCTTCTTTATGTATCTCCATTATTCTATATGAGTTCTTATGCTTTATAATTGACACATGGAATAACTTTGTGTTTTTATCACCTTCTTCCAACCATTGGTTTCTTGCTTTTTCACAAATAGGTCTCCTTTCTTGCCAGAATGGTGTTCAGCTCCAAATTTGGCTCTTTTTCCTTTAAGAATTGAGTTTGGTCCATTCCACTTCTCTTGATAACTACTTTTAACTTACTCAGTTCTCTTCTAATAAGTTCATTTTTTGAAAGATATAACAAAATACCTCTTTGTCCCACCTCCTTACCTCCTTCACACTCTTTAATTTACTTACCACAATATGCATTTTAGATCCCTATATTGGTATATCCTACCACTTTTCCATCTCCTTGAAAATATCTGGGTGGTGTAGCCACTTTTTCAAATTTAAATGGGGTATTTTTTCTATTAATTTCTAGGTTGCACCAAAATTGAAGGGGGTTATGGTCCAACCCGTTCTTGGTAAGGAGATTAATTTATGCTCATATTTCCCTTGAAACCAATCCTTTGATAGTAGAACCCCATCTAATCAAACTTGAATCAAGCTATCTCCTATCCTTTTGTTAGACCAGGAAAAATTGTTGCCACTTAGATCTATATAGAAAAGTATGCTTTAGCTATAATCTTACCTAGCTCCTTCGTGTTATCTATGTACTCTTGTATACCTCCTCTCTTTTCTATAGGTGTGATAGGGGTATTAAAATCACTCACCACTATATATTTCAATCCTCTAAGTCATTGTCCCATTTTCTCTACAACCCTCCATCATTCCTTCTAAACCCTATTAGTTTTAGGGGCATAGATATTGGTGATAAAAAAAGTAAGTTGGATATTCTTATTGTAATTAGAGTTTTTAATTAGTTCACACTCTTTGCTAGGATTTCACCTTCATAGTATTCAAAATTCCACATTTTAATTACACCTCTTGATGCCCCTTGGGCTTCTTCCTAACAACCTTATCCACTCCATATTTCTTATTGTATCATACTCAAGTTTGTTTTATTATGTTTTATTTCTTGTAATATTATAATATCTAGTTGGTGGTTCTTAATTAGATCTTTAACCAACCTAGTATTTTTAGGGTCATTCATGCCCCTAACATTCCAAATTAGTAAGTTCATATACGTCATGTTGCAAGCTTCTTAATGAAGAACACAAGCTTATACTGAGAGGGGGTGAACAATATAAGATTACTTTTTGCTTTTTTTTCCCAATCAATATTATGCAATGTAAAATAGCAATATCAATAGCAGTAATAAAAGAAATACACAAATCATCACACACAATAGAGACACCATAATTTACGTGGTTCACCCAATGTGGGCTACTCCACGAAGAAAATATTTCACTAAATTTTTCTCATTTAATATCTTGGGAATCCTTTACCTATTATAATGTTTATGTACCACTGTCCAAAGGAGATACCAATCCCCTTAATCAAGTTTGTGGATCTCTATCCATAGGAGAAATCCTTTATCCTCTTGCTCTGGTTGGTGATCTTCTAGAAGAACTACTACCTCCACTACCCTGGCTAATGGATCTCTATCCACTGAGAACTCTTGTCCTCACTCAGAAGACCTATCCTCACTACCCTGGCTAATGTATCTCTATCCACTAGAGACTATAATTCTCTATAATTTATAACCTCCAAAGCTTACACTCAGCTCTATCTCAAATATATACTAAAAATAATCCATCGGTCTAGCACAAATCTATCCTCAATATCTATCTCTGTTTTGGCACAAATTTGTCCTCAAATCTGCACCAAATTTTGTCCTTGAATATGTACTAAACGTAGTCCTTCGGTCTAGTCAGTCCTCAATCTCTATCCTCAAGCCTTAACTCAAGGCTTGACTCAATATCAAATAAACTCTACTAGATCTACCCCAAACCTTAACTCAAGGTTTGAACAAATCAATCAATCAACTCTGCTCTCCAAGCCTTCTCAAAGACTTGTCTCAACTTTGCCTTGTAAGCTTCCATAAAATCTCACACCAAATCTGTCTACAAGTCCTCTCTAGAACTTGTCCAATCTGCTCAATAAGTCCTCTCAAGAACTTAACCAAATCTACTCAATAAGTCCTCTCAATAACTTAACCAAATATGCTCAATAAGTCCTCTCAAGAACTTAACCAAATTTGCTCAATAAGTCCTCTCAAGAACTTAACCAAATATGCTCAATAATTCCTCTCAATAACTTAACCAAATCTGCTCTCAATCTATATTGTAAGCTTCCACAAAAGCTTACTCAAATATGTCCACAAGTCTTCTCAAAGACTTACCTCAAATCTTCTCAACAAGTTCACACTTGAACTTGTCCAATCTCATAGAAACATAAAGAGAATTGTTAGAGACTCAATATGCTCTATACTCATCACAAGCTCAAACAATTTTAATCACTTTTTTAGAAACATACAGATAATTTTTAGAGACTCAATATGCTTTAACTCAATCACTTTCTCAATTCAATTTAGAATATAGAATAGTTTGTTTTATGGAAATTGAACAATCACTTCACACATTCACTTGAATAGGCTCCACCAACTCTACTCAACCAATCTCTCAATGAAATAATTCTTGCTCATAAACCCTATTCCAAGCATATGATCCTTCACTCAAAATATTTCCAACAATGCTCAACAAAAAATCTCACATAACAATGATAACCCTAGTTCAAGTTCTTTGTTCAACAACTCACTTCAACAACAATGCTCATAAAACAACTCTCACATAACAATGATACTCATGTTCTTTTCAAACCCTAATTATTTTCTTAGCCAATGGTTCTAACAACAATGCTTATAAAACAAGGTTTCAATAACAACTCTTTATTCCAAAAAACCTTGAAGCATTAACTCAAACACACTCAATAAGGAAGCCCTAATCAATTCCTTTTCACTCCAAACTTATTTTCAAAAAATCAATCAATCAACTCAATTATGGAAGAATGTGCTCATACATTTTCTTAATGATGAAGGAATCTCAAATATCTGCCACAACCATAAACACTTCTATACCAAACTCAAAGAGGTTAGAAGATAAATCTCTCTCACACTGTATTGCAAAAACTCAATTACACCTTATCACTCCATATTTAAAAACAACCATCAACATACATAAAATATTTATCCAATAACACCTTATAATCTCCCAATTAAAATAAATTTAACATTCACCAAAATTAACTCAAAAACCTCTTTAATTAGATTTAATGGTAAAAAGAACTTTGGCAAAAATCAAAGCAATGTTTCATATACCCTTATAACTCCAAATAACACCTTAAGAAAATATTAGGTAAATAAAATATTTAATTAAAAGTACCTTTGCCACTTGTGGGATTTGAACCCACAACCACCACCTCCTTGTGTGCCAACTATGGGCTTGACCACCGTGTGTGCTAGGCACACGCTTGGAAGGCTAAGAGCACCACGTGCTCTTTCTTCCCAAGCTTGGTGCTTTAAAAAGCACATGCAAAAATATTTCCACCTCGGTGCTCAAGACAAACACGCCAACAACCTCCATGCAAATCGATCATGGTCACTTCCACTCCAAATGCTCTCGCTAAACGTGTGTTGCCAATGGACCACACTATCCAATGGGAGTGAGGCCTTAGGCCCTCCCCACTAGTCTTCTTCCTAGCGCTAAATACAAAATGATTCTTGTTTTCTTCCTCAATAATTTGCACGAAATAAACTTTGCTTGGTCGCTTGAATATTAATCGATGAAGGTAAGGTTTAAATGCCCCTTTGGCATGGCATTTATACATGAAATCCACCATTTGACTTAAACTTTGGTGCTCCCCTAAATTTTATGACGTTGGCGGGGAAAAGATAATTGCAATTTGAATTTAAACTTTGCCAACCTTACCATAAGGTAATTTAATTAAGTTATAAATTAATTAACAATAATATTAATTAGTATAATTAAGTTATAATTAATTTAATAACCAAAAGGATTATTAAATTAAATTACAAATTAATATATAATTAAATTATTATAATTAATTATAATTAATTTAATTCCTTAGGCCTCTCCATAGGTTTTAAGAAAAACCTTTTATTTTACCATAAATGGTTTTGAGAAAAACCATTTAAATCATGTTTTACATAAAACTCTTTTGGAACCAATCAAGATGCAATCCTTCTTAGAACCTTTTGACATCAATGACAACTAATATTCCTCAAAATGTCCAACACTTAATACGGCATGCATGTGTTTCTTCTAGGGTCTATTATTTATTGTAAGCTTTATCCTCCTCTATTTATTTGATCCTCTTTTCTTTCAATGAAAAACTTCCTACTTCGTTGGATTCCTTTCTTCCCAAGTTAGGAAATTTTTAGGAGCTTCTAGTGACTCACACATTAGGTGTTGATGTTACCTCATTGGATTATTCTCATATCATATTTTTATTTCCATCGTATCACACCCCTTCATGGGATACACTCTCCTCATCCCCATATATTTCTCTAATCCCCACTTTTACTTATGTCGGTTGACATACCTTATGATACGAATCACCATGATTTATATCCTAAGCTATCAAGATATATAGGAAGGTAGATAAAACAAATACTTGAGTATTGGTATTGGAATCAACCTACATATTGGTCATCATCACACCACATTTTATAATATTTATTGGCTCTTTCAATACCTTATCTATTTCTTGTAAAACTTGTATTCTAGTATCTTCCCTCATGTCTTCATTATCTGTTTTTGCTTCTCTCCCACCTAGGCTCCGTACTAGGGTATTTGATACTTGCTCTTTCTTGGATTCTTGATTATCACTAGTTTTTTCCTTGTTATTCTCCTTTACTTTCCACACTTGCTTCATATTTGAGTCTTGTTTTCCATTCCTTTTAGAAGATTTTTTCTAACTAGATAGTTCTTTACAATATGATTGATTTTTCCATAAAATATGCAACTAAAAGGATTGTTTTTATATGCCAATTCTTGAGTCCATACTCCTCTGCTCAAAGTAATGAAATACATTTTAAAAATATAGTAATGATAGTGACAATTTAATAATGTGTAATAGTAAACATTCCAATGAGAGTAACAATTTCAAATGCAATGTCATAAATCATAAATATGATAAATCAAATTCTAAATTACAAATCAATGCAAATTCTAGCCACTCAAAGAGAGTGAAGTCTCTGAGCCACATGGAGAGGGAAAAAATTCATATGCATAATAGAAGAAACTAAGATTTGAATATGAAAGATAAGCCCAACTCCAACATAACTCTTCCTATTTATAGACTAAATCAACATTAACCCTAACCCTAATACTCAAGGGTCAACTACCTTAATCTAGGGCCTAGGCTAATAATAAAAATAGTCAATGTGGATATATTGGAGTCATTACATGGCTCCTTCCCTTATAAAGGTTTCTTCTAAAAGTTGAAAAAGACTAAAAAATACTCTCAAGATCCTACATTGCATCTTCTTCTAGAAGATTCCTCTACTTGATGTGAAATTTTTATATTTTTTGATACCATAGAATATAAACTATAGATTCCAACACTACTTTTGGATGGAGTGTGGTTTGAAATTCTTCTTTGAGTACCATAAGATCTATCTAGGACTACACCTTATGGCCAATAATCTATTTGAGATAACAAACATGAAAGATAGGATAAATACAAGACTATGGTGGAATCTCTAACTAATTTGCTACTTCACCAGTGTGATAAACCACCTTGTTGGAATCATTAAATAAAAAAATCAAACTTCTAATTGGACTTCATATTCAAGGATAATTTCTTATAGGATTGGAGGTGCAAAAAGACCATATCATCCATAAAAAATATTATTTATAATGACACAAATATTAATTTTGTTTCACATGGTTTTGGAATTGGGTCAAATTATGTTTACAAAGCCATAACACAACTTGTTGCTACTACAATAGATCATCCACATGAGCCACCTTGGAGGATCCTAGAACATAGTATTCTACTCATGGAGGTTTATAATCATACAAGGCCTTAAATGGAGGTATCTTAAGGAAAGAATGGTAAGAATTATTATACCATCATTCAACTAAAGAGAGCTAGTGAACCCAATGTTATTGCTTGTCTTATGAAAAATAACTAGGTTAAGTACCCAATCAATTGTTTACAATCCTTGTTTGACCATCCAACTAAGGGTGATAAGAAGAGGACATATTCAAATGAGTACCACTAAAATGGAATAATTCCTTCCAAAAATTATAGGTAAATAGAGGGTAGCGATCATTAAAAATGACCTTGGGCATACCATATAATTTAAAAATAGAATAGAGAATACCTTAGCAGCATTGATAGTTGAGTAGGGATGTTATGTTGGATTATATTACAATATTTGGTTCTTTACTAATGTACCATCATGGGTCCATATTTAGATTAGAAGTTTATTAGGACATAAGTACTTTATTAAAGCAATATGCACAAGTGTTAGAATGTGCAATAATGTAAATGTGCATGTAGTCCACATGTACATAAGTCCTTAGAATAGAATAGTAAGGTGTCATAGAAATATTAAAGGCAAAGAGTTGCATATCATTATAAATAGGCCTTCATAGATTATAAAATGGAGAGGATTTTGGAGTGCATAGATAGAGTAGTAGTAGATACAATGTAGATCCATTTTTGCAAATATGGAGAGGTTGTAACCTCCATTGAATAGCATTGTATATTTTCATGAGATTTCATATATGAGCATTTCTTGAGCATTGTATCAAGTTTTCTATCATATTTTCATGCATATTAGTTATCAATTTATCATATTTATAATATTGCATGTTTACTTCCATACTTGTGGTTGCTTTTCCTTTACGTTTAAAGCTTCAAAATATGACAATGGTATCAGAGCACTAGGTAGATCAATAGAAAATAGAGAGCCATAAGAGATATTGAGAGGAGATTGTAAATCTCATTTTTAGATTTTTGAAATTTTGGCTAGAGTTTTTCCATAGAGTTGTAGAAAAACTTGTGAAGACTAGAACTCAACATTGAATCCACTAGATTGGCAATCCAACTTGTGAAGATTATTTTCTATAGATTTATATAAAGTTCTTTTATTATTTCCTAATACTCTGTTGCAGAAGAAAGGATATTCAAAGAAAGTTGAGAATCTTCCTACAAGAGCTAGGAAGAATATCTTCTTTGGAATCAATTTGGTACCTGAAACAACAAATTGCAGAGTGGAGATTTGAAGTTTTGAGGAAAAATTCCTATTGTAGATTTTAGTAGCAACAGATTTATGAGATCCAAGAAGGAGATCTCACTATGAAACTTCCATAGTTGAATATTGAAGAGATCAAGGAAAGTCTCATTAAAGTATTTTTGAAGCTGTAATATTGAAGACCTTAGAGAGGTCTCAAGGAGAAACAAGAAGAAGGCTTGGAGAGCCTCATTGGAGTTCCTAGAAGAAATCATTGGAGAAATTTTTTAGAAATAGAGTATATTACATCATTTGGGTCATGTAAATGTATCTTCCAAGGTACATACTTAGGACATTAGATTACTTTAGGGGGAAGTTATCTAGTTACTTCATGCAATGTAATAAATGCACAAGTGTCAATGTATATGTGCAAGTTGTCCCTTGCACAACTAGGTAGAGTGTTGGCCAAGGAACCTATTTTCCTATATAAGAAAGGCCTCATTGTAATACAGATATAGATTCGAGGGACATAGTCAGATAGTGTAGCTTAGAGCATAGTACAGTTCTATGTAGATCACCATCCATTGGTGATGGGTGCAATGTAGTTCAGTAGCTTTATTAATGGAGTGTTCATTTCCTCCATAGCTACATTGTATTCTTTTATGTCATTTCTATTTACAACATATTTTAGTCATCTAGCAGATTTACTTTCTTTCATATTATTCTACATCTTGTGATTGCTATCTCCTAGTGCTCATTACATCAAAAGCTAATAGTGGTATCAGAGCCACGGTAGATCTAGCCATAGTAGGTCAATAGGAAAACCACCATTATTATTGAGCCTAAGTTTTTTGTCAACCTGATGTGTTGCTGGACCAACCACTATCAAAAACTCTCAGAAGAGTCTAGGTGGTAGAATTAGGGAGAGCCCAAGTGAGGACTAAAAGAAATATTAGTTCCAAAAATACTGAGATTACATTTGACTAGAGTCTTTTCCACAAAGTTGCAAGAAAAACTCGTGAAGACTAGGACTCAACATTCAATCCACTAGATTGACAAATCATCTAGTGAAGATCATCCAGGATATCTAGAATTTGCTAACTATTGCCTAAAGTTTCTTTTGTTGCAGAAAATTAATTCTCAGAGGATTGGGACTCCTCCTACAATAGAAATCTAGGAGACTCCAACTTCATTTCCCAAAGGTCAACGTGCCTTCATAGTGTAGATATTAGTTCCTTGTGCAAGAGAAGAATACTACGGAAGAATACTTTTGGTGAAGAGTCATGGTGAAGTTAGGAGACTAAATATCTCCATTGCTGGATTGAAGAACTTCATAGTTGAAGAACATGCCATAGAAGCCTTGATACAAAAAAGGCCATAGAAGCCTTGAAGAAGAAGCCATAGAAGCCTTGATATTGAAAAGGCCATAGAAGCCTTGATACTGAAAAGGCCACAAAATCCTTGATACTAAAAAGGCCATAGAAGCCTTGATACTAAAAATGCCACAGAAGCCTTGATACTAAAAAGGCCATAGAAGCCTTGATACTAAAAAGGCCATAGAAGCCTAGATACTAAAAAAGGCTCCAAAAGCCTTGATCCTGAAGAAGAATTCAAAAAGAATATCTGATTCAGAAGTAGATTAAGATTTTAGTACTAATATTTTTGTTGTAGGGAAAGAAGATTCAGTGAGTTGGGAAACTTCCTACAAGAAAGTTAGGAAGAGTATCTTCTTCAAAATCAACTCAGCACCTGAAGCAAAAATGAAGAGATCAGGAGAAGATCTCATTGAAGAACTTCCAGTCTTGGAAGAAGAAGAAGAAGGACTAGGAGAGTCTTGCTCACATTCAGAAGTAGCGGAATCAGAGATCTAGAAGAAGATCTCACCACCAACACTTCCAGGAGTAGAAGGTTGAAGAGAAGGTCTCAAGGAAGACCAATAGAAGCTACAAGATCAAAGACCTTGGGAAGGTCTCAATGAGCATCCAGTAAAAGGCTAGGAGAGCCTTACTGAAGAAATCATCAAAGGAGAACTCACTAGAGAAATCCACTACCAAGGAGAAGCCCTTGATAGTGAAGGACTTGGGACAATTATCACCATTCGACAACAAGCCCAAGAGAAGGAGAATTTGGCAAGGAGTGTCAAATATGAGAAGGAGAATTTGGCAAGGAGTGCCAAATATGAGAAGAAGAATTTGGCAAGGAGTGCCAAATCCTAGAAGAAGAATCTAGTGAAGACCTCAAGACATTCAAAATCTTGAGAAGAAGATCCTGCTTGAAGTCAGAATTTGACAAGAAGACTTGAAGATAGAAGAAGCTCACCAAATCTAGGAGATTTGAAGATTACCTCTCATAGCAAGAAGGCACCACTTCAGAGACAAAGACTTCTCCAAATCTATAGCAGAAGGAGGATACCACAAGAGGAGAACAAGCCACCAAATCTTAGGCTCATGAAAGAAAGTTTGAGATCATATTTTGGTGAAGAAGGAGTTGTTCAGGATAGTCTACAAAAAGCTACAAGATCCTACTCAAAGCAGCAACTTGGTGATCTTAGACACCAAGATTCACATCCTCTACAGAAGTGGCAAAAGAACTACGAAAGCTTTAAAAAGGTAAGCAAATTTTGGTGCAAATAAACTTGTTAATTGGATTACTTATCAGATTTGTTATAGCACCTTAATTTAGATTAAAGTTGCAAGAAGAAGAAAATTTGGATTACAGTCTTCAAAAAGTGCAAAAAGAGAAAAGTTATTTTTAAGGTTCATTTGCACATTAATTAGGAGTTGATTAGATTTCAGTATTACATCTATCAACTACCTATCATCTACTTTGGAAAAATAAAAAGAAGACTAAGTCCTACAATATTGATTGTAGTGAAATTGCAGAATAATTATTGAAGGTTCATTTCAAATTATTCTTGATTAGTTGTAGTAAATTGATTAAGTGCATTATCTTGAGAGTTGATTGGAGTGATAAGGTGAAATTTTTAGTGCATTAAAAGTGAAATATTATTATATTCATTTGCACTATTCTATTGCTCTCAAAAGGATTAGTTTTGTGTACTTGAGAAGGGCACAAAATCTAATTTGAATCAAGTGTCTAAAGACACTATTAAAGCACAAAAATATGCAATACTTAATGTTGAAGCCACAAAAATAGGTTAATAATCCTCAAAACTTGGAGAAGAAGACAACTAACCAAAATCAGAAATAGAAGCTTCAAATATTGAGACTTGGTGAGTCTCAAATCCAAAGCATTACAGGGTTAATTGCATGGTACAAAGGGCAGAAAATTACAGCTACAAAGAAGCTTCTATCTACATCATTAAGGGCTTGGATTTATCATCAAAGTATCCAAGAAAAAAGGGTAAGGAGTCTAGCCAAAGAGACATCCTCAAAACCCCCATATTTGCATTCAAAAATCTGCTACAAAACCAGAATTTTAGACCTGCAAAAGAGTGCAAGAAAAGGTGCAATAAAGAAGGTTTTATATACATATAAGGTTACATGGTATTGCACTTCTACAATACGTTATACGTAGGAAGAGAGCAGATTTGAAGGTGCCTCAAAAGGCACAATATCTACAGGGTAAGCCAGCCAAGGAAGGCCGAACGTTAGCACTCTTCTTCCATAGCAAAAGGAGCCACTCAAAGGGCTCACTCTCCGCATATCTTGGATGGATGAACCTGCAAAATCAAAGCCCACATAAGGCTATTATCAAGCTGCATTTACATAGATAAAAAGAGTGCTCATCTACAAAGAGAAGGTATCAAAATCTACTTCTACCAATGTGGGACAAACAACATAACAAGAGGCTATCTACACTACAAAGAAGCACATGAATCAACATGTTGAAGGCATAGAAGACAAGGAGAAAAGGTGCTACATTCAAGGTCTTAAACTTGGAGAAGATCATCCACCAAAGGAAGCACCAAAATTGCCATTCGAAGCTCCATAGCACCTCATCAATTCACCTGCAAAAGAAAATATTGCTTGTTGTCCAAGAAACAAAGCAAGCTAAGGAAAGGCATACGAAAGGAGTTATAATATTCTCCTTGGAAGCGTTATAGCAAAGGACTTCATGCAGAGAGCTTGAATGCCACTTGGCATAAACTTTCTAAGGCACCATTTCATCTCTCAATGCTCAAGAAACCTCACGCAGGAGTTACAAGGAATATCAAGGAAGTGGTGACACTTGTTATCTTCCACAAGCCTCACACAAGTGCCCACACGAGTGCTCATACATTACAGAGTGACCAAGAAGTGTTAAAGAAGGAAATCGGTACGTTAAGAAAGGTGGAGCACTCATACGTAATGGATGTGACACTTGTCACAAAGTTCAAGACCTTTCTTCCATAAAAAGGTGCTCAAGTCCAAAGCAGTCAAGCATAGGAAAGCATAGTCAAAGCATAGCAAAGCGCAGCGTGGAAGGAAGGAAGAGGAAGCATTAAAAGCTCCTAGTCTTGAAGGTCAAACCTCTCCATATTTGCAGCACCTACGTTCCAGCATTAAAGATAGGGAATTCCAAAGCATAAGCATTGTTTCTAGCGCCAAAGGAGGACATTAAAGTGTTGTTATATTCAACCAAAAAAGGCATCGAACAGTGTGGTGATACAACATTCAAAGGTAAGGTTTAAATCCCATTTATTATTACTTTCACTTTAGGGAGATATAAGGGTTATAAGCTAAGGTCAAATCTTAGATTTTGAAAGCAAAAACCATAAGGGATAACTTATCAAATTGAAATAATATTTGCAATTTAACCTAGGAGAAATAAGGAATTCTACTTGGGATTAAATTCTTTAATATTTTACAAATATTATTAATTTTCTAATTTTCCAAATTTGGGAGTGATAAGGGTTACAACATCAAACTAGGTTATTGGAAATTAGAAACACTTGAATAAAATCCTAAGGGTTACAAAAGAGGTTATTAAGATTTTTTGTTAAGGTTGGAAATTTATAATTTTCTTGTCTCAAAATTTCTCAAAAGGGATAAAAGAAATCCAACATTAAAACCTCTTCAAAATTGAAAAGTGCTTAGTTCAATAGGAGTAATAAGGTGTTAGAAAAGTTGATTTTTGATCTTTACAAAAACTGTACAAAATCAACCAAAATTGAACTATACTTTACAAAAGCACTATATCATACTCCAAAATCATTAGGGAGTCATAAGGCATTCTACAAAACTTGATAATAATAATATCTATCAAAGATTATCAAGTTGGGAAGATATAATCTTTCTTCAAAACCTAAAATTAGGTGTTCATACTCTCATTACTAGGGAGACATAAGGAAGCCTACAAACCTAAGGATTAATAAAGGTTTTATCAAATCAAGCTTATATACTTCAATTAGGGATCAAATATCCTAATATAGGGAGCTATAAGAAAGACTACAATTCTATCTCATTTCTTCAAATTCAACCTCTTCAAATGGGTAAAGGAATGTCATACAATGAATGTAAAACTTGCTCCAATAGGAACCAGTTCACAAAACATGAACACATGTGGTATATTGACTCAGGAGCCAGTCATCATATGACAGGAAATATACAATGGTTTGACTGTCTTGAAGTTGCTAAAGGTTACAGACTAAGAATTGTAGACATCCAAACTTATCCTATACATGGATATGGATGTGTAACACCCAACAAATCATTTCCAAATCTTCTACTACAAAAAGTATTGTATGTTCCTGGATTAACATTCAATCTCATCTCAGTAAGCAAGCTAGTAGAAAACAACTATATGATTAACTTTGGATATATGGATGGGATCAATACATGTCTCATTATGAATCAAGATGGAATAAAAGCAACAGGTTCAATCCATGAAAATACATACATCCTAGACTCAATGGAAATCTCACAAGATATTGTGGTGTTTCAAAATGATACTAACATATTTACAGAGGAACAGGTTGAAGAAAATGAAGAACCAGTACACCAAAAAGGTAAGCACAGAAGGATCAAAAACAAAAATATGAGAGGACAATTGCACCATGCCCTACTCATTCATCAACAATCAGAACCAAATGAAGATACTTGCAAAGAGAACTATAAAGGTGGTTGGATAGAAGATAAGGAAGATGAATCTGAACAAGCCAAAGATCATCCAATGAAAGAAGAATCTTTAGCTTCAGCTACAACTTACTCTGCATCATATGAAGACACAAATTACCTATTGAACCTGAATACAAAGAATGCAGAAGAAGAGTACAAAGTTTAGGATGAAGAAGAAGAAGATCCATATTGAAGACTAAAGTCTTCAATACCCAAATAATGTAATACAGGGGGGTGTTAGAAATAGAGTATATTACATCATTTGGGTCATGTAAATGTATCTTCCAAGGTACATACTTAGGACATTAGATTACTTTAGGGGGAAGTTATCTAGTTACTTCATGCAATGTAATAAATGCACAAGTGTCAATGTGCAAGTTGTATATGTGCAAGTTGTCCCTTGCACAGCTAGGTAGAGTGTTGGCCAAGGAACCTATTTTCCTATATAAGAAAGGCCTCATTGTAATACAGATATAGAGTCGAGGGACATAGTCAGATAGTGTAGCTTAGAGCATAGTACAGTTCTGTGTAGATCACCATCCATTGGTGATGGGTGCAATGTAGTTCAGTAGCTTTATTAATGGAGTGTTCATTTCCTCCATAGCTACATTGTATTCTTTTATGTCATTTCTATTTACAACATATTTTAGTCATCTAGCAGATTTACTTTCTTTCATATTATTCTGCATCTTGTGATTGCTATCTCCCAGTGCTCATTACATCAAAAGCTAACAAAATTTACTACCAAGGAGAAGCTCCTGACATAAATAAATTGGGACAATTATTGCCATCTAGCAACAAGCCCAAGGGAGAAATATTTGGCAAGAAGTTTGTCAAATTTTTGAGTAGTTTGGAGAAGATCTCAAGACTTTCATATTCTTGAGAAGAAGATCTAGTTTGAAGTCAGAAATCAACAAAAATAAAGGAGATAGAGAAACCATCAAATCTGAGAAATTTGGGTATTATAATTGAAGAGTTATTGAGTAATATATTAACTACAATTTGTATGACTTTCCTACCAAATTTTTGATATTCAAGGGCAATGTTTTTATGAAGGTTTTGACTACTTTACAATCTGAAATTTTTCATATTTGAGTACAACGAGAAAGCAATAATTTGCGCAACATTAGTAGATGCTAAGGTTCAAATTTTAGAAATACATTCTGAAGAAAAATTTGAGCCACCAAATCATGGTTTTAGTCAACATATTAGTGGAGTGTTAAAGTTGCAAAAAAGTGAGCCAAAAATCTATTTTTGAAAAGCCTAAAAGAGTTGCAATATCATCTACAAAAGATAATAATTTAAGTGATTCAAATCACCATCATCATCTACAAAGGTGAAAAGGTATGCAACAGAGGTACAAAAGGTCCATTAGCTAAAATTTCATATTTTGTTATTTTTTAAGTTTATTAAGCACCGATTTCAAGGATTAAAGGTTGCATAAATAGATTTCTATTTGAAGCCTTCAAGGGAGTGCAAAATTTATTATCTACAAGGTTCAAACCTACACAAAAAATGGAAGTTACATTTATTTTGAGAGAAAAATATCAACATTCTATTGACTATTCTAAGCAAGATAAGACTCTAAAAATTTGCATATTCTATAGTGCAAAAATTATTGAAAAGCTTGGATTATTTAGTGTAAAAGTAACCAAGCAAGAGAAGTATTGTCAAATATTTGAAGGTAATATCGACTCCTATTTTATCTCAGCCTGCAAAGGAAGTTGAAGCTAAAATGTTGAGAAGTCAAGAGAGTTGATTTAAGATAACAAGGGGTAAACACCTACACTATATCAGTCTATGTTTGTAAACCATATCAATAGGATCTTAAATTAAATTATCTCCAAGGTAAAGGGAGATAATTTGAATAGCATTTACCTGCATTCATCACCCAAGCAATAACATATATTTCTCTCAAGTAAAAGACAACAAGAAAGGAGAAATAAATAGGTAGAAGTTATAGCTACAACTATAATAAGTATGTCAAGTTGAATACATCTATAAGCCTTTGGTGAAGGTAAAAAAATGCTATAGTACAGACTACCCAAGCAATGTAGTCTATCCAAGCAACGGGTTCATGAGGTAAATCATCCAACAAGAGAGCTTCATTGGAATTTGGTTTCTAATATACCCATGTAACAATAATGACATGATGAAGGAAGCATCATTGGCATTAAATATTATCCTCCATCTTTTCCACACGATAACATAAACTTGCAACAAGAAAGCATCCTCATTTGGCTTGGATATCCAACATGGAAGACATCTAGGATTGTAAGGCAAAATCAACAACCCTAGGAGGAGATACAATTAACCATTGTGAAATGCAAATAGTAAGGGTGAATCAATTTCAAATAAGGTTTGGTTTCGAAGAAGGATACTCATTTCTTGAAGCCACATCATAGCCTTGCTCGATAATAAATTACAACATTGGAATAAAAACTTCTTATATCATAAAAGTGTTGGAGAATAATCATCATTCTCCTATCAATAAAGCATTGTAAGTAGACCAAGAAGGGAATTAAAAAAGCATTCGAATAACCTAATATAATTAGGGAAAAAGTGGTGAAATTCTTGCACTACATGGAAGAAGGTATTTCATGCAATAACCACAATGTCAAGGATAACTCGAGTAAAGAAGAATCCTTAGACATAATTTATATAACACTCCTAAAAAGGTGTTAATCACAGGTCAGAGACATTGAAGGAATATATTAAGTCACATAATTACACTTATCATTTCATGTTAGAAGAAGGTGGAGTGGAACCATTTTTAAAGAGGCTAGACAATGCCAGTGCCACTTGGCACCATCCATAGAATATTGCATTTCAATCTAGAGAGATGCCCTAAAAAATAAGTGCTTGTATAGTGCTCATAAAAGTGACATCAATTAGAGGTGAAGTGGGATGAACTAAAAGAGTATTTAAGAGATAAATCGGTGCAGATATTGAAGAGGAATAGCTAAGTAGATCATCATTCAAATAGAAGTGAATAGATCAACACAATTATGTTGAAGAGAAGGACACCCAAAAATGAGATAGAAGCTTGCTGACCAAGCTAAATAATATTGAAGAGGAGCACAACTGCCACCTAGATAGAAGTACGAAGGTCAGAGTATCAATGTTGAAGGAGAGCACATTCACCAAGGTGATTATAAGTGAGTAGGTCAGAATATCAATGTTTAAGGAGAGTGCATTCACAAAAGTGATTATAAGTGTGTAGGTCAGAATATAGACATTGGAGGAAGGATGCAAATAGATGAAGAAAGAGAGTGAAATATTTATGTAGCACCTTGAAGTTTACAAGGAGTCAATTGCCACTAAATCGTAGAAGACCAAATTGATTACAGAAAGCTTGCAAGTCCAAATTAAAGGTAAGAGTTATATTGCAAGATTATTAAGATTGAAATCAACTAAACTTTATACTCTAGAGATAGTGAATGGTAGGAGTAATAAGATGTTTATCTCTAGAAAGCATTTTAATTATCTTGAGATGAAAGTTGAAAAAAAAACATTAAAATATTTATTATTATTGCTTCAACTATGTGCAAATATTTAACAAAGAGATATAAGACTAATAAAATCTAATTTGCAAATATTTAGTCTTTCTAAATTTCTAACTTGGGAAATACAAGAAATCCCACTTCATTTTGAAATCATAGAAATCTAGAAAGAAGTCATACTTTAGTTGGAATATTGATCAGTCTTATACTCAACCTGAATCCAACTTAAATATCTCAAAGACATTGAATTCTTATATTTTGATATTGCTTTTATAGGCTTTCTACATGTAAAGAAATAAAATAGTTGTTTTAAAGAGTTGAACATTATATTAAACTTGTCATCACATTACTAGGGAGACAAAAGGAATTCAACTCAAATCTTGAAAGCCAAGCATTCTATCAAGTCCATAGTTCATTTATTTTCAAGGTAGAAAGATCTTTTACAAAACTTGAAAATTGGAAAAATATTTTTCAAGATTTATTCTACAAATTAAAGAAGAAAAGTTAATCATATTTCTAGGGAATCATAAGATAGACTACTACAAAGGCTCTATCAAAAATATACTCAAAAGTACTAAAGAATCATCAACTATTATTTATTAATTTACTCCAAACACTAGTGAGCTATTAGGAATTTATCTTCAAAGATTTATCTAGAAGAAACATGGATGGAATTGTGAGGAATGCATTCAATAGTGAGGAACTGTTGCACGAGTTGGAATTTTATTTTACAAATCTAATAGATACCCTTGAAGAATATAAATACTTACCCACTAGTATAAGGGAAATATTCTCAATGTTTCTCAAAGAAGCAAAGGAAGGGAATTTTATGACATTAATTGATTATCTACACTAAGTACTTTTCAGAGCATGGTGGAACACTCAAAATGTAGTTATACTTACTCTAGAAGAATATTTGATGATATATCTATCATTGATTATTTTTGAATTTTTTCAAAATAAAAATCAGAACAACAATCATAATCAATATTATTGTGATGATATACTAACTCATCATGAAGAGGATATACCACTGATAAAATTGCAGAAACAATGAAGAAGAAGAAGGAAAAAAAAGTATGACAAAAAAATGAAGATGAAGGATTCAAGCTAACTTCAGATCAAAGTGAACAAGATAGACTAGATGAAGAAACACATCCAAATATAGATAATAGGTACAAGGAGGAAAGCAAGAAAGAACTCAAACTTCAAAATCAAAACAAAATCCATATTGAAGATAAATATGAAGTTCTTATTGAAGACTAAAGTCTTCAATACCAAAATAATAATATAGAGGGGTGTTAGAATATATTACATTATTTGGTTCTTTACTAATGTACCATCATGGGTACATATTTAGATTAGGAGTTTATTAGGATATAAGTACTTTATTAAAGCAATGTAATAAATGTACAAGTGTTAGAATGTGCAATGATGTAAATGTGCATCTAGTCCACATGTACATAATAAGTCCTTAGAATAGAATAGTGAGGTGTCATAAGAATATTGAAGGTAAAGAGTTGCATCTTATTATAAATAGGTCTTCATAGAGTAGAAAAGGGAGAGGATTTTGGAGTGTATAGATAGAGTAGTAGTAGATACAATGTAGATCCATTTTTGTAAATATGGAGAGGTTGTCACCTCCATTGAATAGCATTGTATATTTACATGAGCTTTCATATATCAACATTTCTTGAGCATTGTATCAAGTTTTTTATCACATTTTCATGCATATTAGCTATCCATTATCATAGTTATAACATTGCATGATTATTTCCATACTTGTGGTTACATTTCCTTTAAGTTTAAAGCTTCAAAAGCTAACATGTTGTAGTGCTAAAAAATAAGTGTACATAAAAATATGATCCAGTACCATGAAGATCATAAAGTTTTACATAGATTTAGAAAGACCTTCAATGAATCCATGGAAATATGCTCCCATTGGTGGTCAAGAATAGGCAAGAGTTGCAACAAACCAAGAGATTTAATAGTTGCACTAATAAACCTAACATTCAACCATAGAGGTCTTAGCATATTCTTTTAATTCTTTTTATCAAAAGGATTTGTTTCACCCACCGGTAAATTTTAAGAACCCAAAATATCCAACCAAAGGAGATACAAGAAATTCTTAGAGGACACTAGTATTAACAAGTAAGCATGAAGGAAGATAAATGTGATCCTTCTTGTAGAGAAACCCATAAACATATGAGAAAAACAAGGCACCAAGAATTTAAAATCCACTTTCTAAATGATCTAAGAAGTATTTGGTTTAGAAATATAATCCTCCCAAACCAGAGAGAGTCATTGTGGAAGAGGACTAGAGATGACACTAACAACAACATCTTTATGTTTATCAAATAAAGCATTGACCACTACATTCTCCTTTTTCTTCTTACACTCAATGAAAATCATACCCCAACAGTTTGGTCAACAATTTATCCTATATAGGAGAACATAAATTTTTTTTTAGGAAATGCTTAAGGCTACTATGGTTAGTCGTGATGATGAAGTGGTGCCCAAAAAATAAGGTTTTTATTTCTCAATGACACACATAATGACTAAAATTTTCTTCTCATAAGTAGATAATCTTATATTCTTTTCAAAGAGATGATTACTTTCAAAGGATAATGAATGTCCATCCTATATAAAAATAGCTCTAACACCTATACCTAAAGCATCACACTCTATGTCAAAAGATTTGTCGGAATTAGGAGTGGCCAAAATAGGGGTGGTACATAGCCTCCTTTGGGCATGGAAGGTGTAGGATCCTACTTTAGACCAAAAATACATGTCCTTAGAGAAATTATAGGAGAAGCAATCTTGTGATAGTTATAGATAAATTTTCTATTGTAGCCTATGAAACATAAAAATTCATGGATCTATTTAAGATATTTGGAGAAGAACCAGTCTTGTGTGACCTTGATCTTATTAGGATCTATATTGAATACTTATTTATATATTATGTGTCCCAAGTATCCTACCTTAAGGATCCCAAAGGAATATTTAGAACTTTTGACAGAAAAATTTTCCTTCTATAAGAGGTGAAGACCTGGTCCACATAAATTAGATATTTCCAAAACTTACGATAAATGAAGATATTATCAAAGAATACTAGGAAAAAAATTAAAAGAAAAGGATGAAAGAAAATATTCATGGGTTTTTGGAAAGTAGAGGGATTATTAGTGATAGTAAAATGTATAACTAATAACTCACAACGATTATCATGTGTGTAAAAAGTAGTCTTAGGGGTATCCTCTTTTCTAACCCTAATTTTATGGAACCTACAACACAATTCTAGTTTTGTAAAGTATTTATAACCTTGAAATTCATCCAACAAATCAACTATAATAGGGATAGGAAACTTATATTTAATGGTGATATCATTGAAAGGCCAAAAGTTAGGACACATGTACCAATAATTATCCATGCATTGTATCATAAATAGTAGGAAAGAATGAGGAAATATGCTTAAACGAATGAATGATTTCTTGCTCAATATTTTTTGAATGAGTGATCATGTTAACATCCATCAAATTTTTATTCTTAATACAATGGTGAAAGTATGAAACCACCAAGGCTAGGTCTATTTGGTAGGTGTAGCTAAGAAGACTTATGAACTCTATGTATTACTCCCTAGCCAACCTTGTTTACTTGGTTTGCATAAAATGAACCACATACAATATGAAAGATAATTTTTCAAACTTAATAGAGAAATCATGCTTTGAAATTAGAACACAAAAGAGAGATCCCCTATTGGAAAACTCCCATAATAACCACTGATTAACATGGGTTCCCAACTTAGTAGTAGCTAATGTGACATGACCTTCTTTATGAATATGGTGTAGATGAATGATGATATCCATGTTGGACAAGCACCCATGTGTGGATTGACACCCTCACAAGAGATGATGTTTATGTATAGAATAAAAACATCATGATGCCAATAAAGGAAATTAAAAGCACCTCCTACAAAGGGATTAAGTTTAGAATCAAAGCCTTTGGAATAACCACCCATATTTGAAAGTGTCTCTAGTAGCATAGGAAGTCAAGTTACTACCATAAGAAATAAGAGGTCTATGATTGAATGGTGGCTATTGATGCATGCTCATGTCCCTTGGATTTGGTTTTTGTTGTGTGCCTAGCGACTATTGTCAAGTGAATTATTGAAATTTCTAGTCAAGGGAATGTATAGTAGGAGGAATATGGAATTAGTTGAACCACTTTTAAAAATATTGTGAGAAATACACCTTACTTTGATCATATTGAAGAGAAAAGTGCAACAATATAGGTCTTCTATGAGGGTCCCAACAAACCCAATTTTTAAAAAGTGTTTCTAGAGATACCCCTTTTTTTGAACAACTCAAAAATATGATCATAATAGGTTAGGTCTCTCATAAGGGTCCCAACACACTTGACACATTTTCTTAATCAACTTCAAAAATAAATTAATAACAATAAACTCACAATATTATAGAAGAAAAATATTCTAGAATATTGATCCAAAAAAATTGATAAAAATTTACTAAGCTATAAGAAATAGAAGTATTCATCGAAGGTTCTAGAATGGTTTGCAGACCCTTCAACACCATTTTACACTTTTTTAGGGATCCAAGATCAATGATCTAATAACACTTGTAATGTAACAACTTTCAAAAATATAGTAATAATAATAACAATTCAATAATGTGCAACAATAAAAATTCCAATGAGATTAATAATTTTAGGTTCAATACCACAAATAAAAATACAAGCCATTAGACTATAGATTCTAAATTAAAGCAAATCCCAACCGCTTAGAGAGGGTAAAGTCTCATGCGTGTAATAGAGATGACTAAGATTTTCAAATATAAAATATGATTCTATCTACAACATAACTCTTTCTTTTTATAAACTAAATCGACAATAACTCTAACCCTAATGCTCAAGGGTCAACTACCTTAACCTAGGACCCAAGCTAATAATAATGTAGTCAACATGGATAAACTGGAGTCATTATAGTCTTCTTTGTATACACACTATGTCCTATTGTACCCTCTTATTTCTTGTGAATCAAGACATCTAGAAAAGGTCCTATATTTCCTTCTTCAATTCCCAAGGTGAATTTTATATGATTGATAGATTATTTAAGTAATTCAATCTCTTTCCATGAGACCATTTAGACAAAATGTCATCTACAAACCTACCCCACAACCTAGGTTTTAGTGGATAATCATTTACTTATTTTCTTTAAAAATATTCGATGAAAATATTGGCTATTATCAAGGATAATGGTGATTTCATAGATGCATTTTCAATCTATTCATAAACTTCTCCTTTAAATATGAAGCATGTTGATTATAGGTATAGTTCAACCAATTCCATAGAGTCTTGATCAACTAGTTTGCTTATAACATTCATAGATCCATTTGTTAAAATCTTAGTGAAAAGTAAAACTATATCAAAGCTAACCAATAAATCACCTTGTTCTACTCTTATTTCCTTGAGTTTCTTGATGAGAAATTCTAGGTCTTTTAAAATGAAAGTGTGTTTCTAACTAAAGGTTTTATTTTTTTTTGCCAAAATTTTTGCTAAGGCATAGGTTGGAGAATACTTAGTAATAACAATTAGTCTTATTAGGAAACCATATTTATGGATCTTTGGGGTTCCATATATCCTTGACATAATTGAGTCTTTTGGGGCTATCCTTATTTTTATGTTATTATCCAAAGAATAATTTTTAATCGCCTTATTAACTTCTCTAATAACTTTGATCAAAGGGTCATAAGATACCTTTATATAACTTCCATTGATATTAATATGATATGATATTTTTGAGTTATATTCACATTGATTGATAATTATTATTGCATTGTCTTTGTCTACTTTTAGAATGACAATATTGTTGATTTTTTAAGGATTTCTAAAGGCTATACATTCTTCTTGTGTGATTTTTTTTAGGTGGTATAACTTATTTTAGGATTCTTTCACACTCTTAGCAAATACTTTTAACTTCAATTTCTTGAAGTTCCATAATGCTTGTTTAAATATTGCTCACAAGGTCTTCATAAGAAATGAAATTTGGGGTTACTCCATAGCTTAAGCCTTTACTAAGGATATTGATGGTAATATTACCAATCCTAATATTAGAAATATTAAAACTAACTAATGAGAAAAACTACTAAGCACATTATTAATTAGATAGTGACTAGATATCAGATTGGGAGATTCATGAGATAAACATGAACCACACAATATTGAGGTATTGGAAGATGTTGTATTATTATTGTTGAAATTATAATTTAATTCATGGCCAAGGCCAACATTGTATGATGTATTGGATAAACCTTACGAAATTTTATTGTATAATGTATTAATTAATTGTAATATTTTTTATGTAATCCCTATGGGTTGTGGTTAACCTTGGTATGATTAAACCCTCTTTACAACTTGTAATTAACGTAAATCTCTCTTATTATGTCAAATCAAGTCAAACTTTATTATGTAATTGGGGTTTTGGTATTGGTATCAATACCCCCTCCCACTCCTCATTTCTGTAAAATGTAATCTATATATTGTATAGTGATTATTTATTATGCCTATAGGATCCCCCAAATCTCTATCTTGATTTTATTTTTTATCATTTTTTTATAATTTTTGTATAATATTTGAGTGGATGGATTGCTTTTGTTCATTTTTTTAAAAATATTATGAATCCAAACATGGTATCAAAGCAACTATGGAGCTGCCTCACTTGGTCGTACAAGAGCATTATTTAGATCCTCTAATTCTTCTTCCAAAATTGAGGATGATCTTCTTCTCAAGTCTTCACAAGCATTTTTAGCCTAAGAAACAAAGATAATTTTTTACTCCATGAATTGCCAAATTTTCTTCATCTTCATTAGAAAATTTATGCCTTCTCCACCTTATGCATTGTTATCATTGAGGTATGACTAAAAATTTTAGTTTGTGGTTTTAGGATTGTTATGACACCATCGTAGAAAGAATACATGGTAGGAAAGAATTAAATTTGAAATATGCTACTTTCCCTTGCACGATCTTTAGCATTGCATTATTGGGGTAAGATATCTTTCTTAAAAGGAGGATACACCATCCCAAGCATGTCCACTAAGGATGCCATGATGATTTAACAAGGGGAGTTATAGGTGCTAAATTTCCTATTCATCATTGGTTTGAATCAACACAATATTATAAAAGAAATTAGATCATTCTTTTGGTCACAAGCTCAAATGGTGGTAAATTGGATAGCCAAACAAGTGACAGAATATTACATATGGATTGAATTGTGTTTGAGTCTCGTTGCTTCTCTTTTTCTTGGTCTTAGAATCAATTGATACCTTTTGGTCTATGAGAATGGCATTAGTTTTGCAACAAGAGACTTTGGTTACACCAAGATGGCTAAAGGTATTCTAGATAAGAGAATCCATATTTGAACCCTTCTTCCTTTTGTGTTTTTTTTTGTCTTATAGGTGACCATGATGATGGATTTACAAAGAGTCTCCTTTGAGTCCCAAGTGACATGTGCTATATTATATAGTGCACTATTTTTAGGTAAGTGAAGACCTAGAAATAAATCCCTCTAGAACCAAATATTGAAGGGAAATGGTCTTTGGCCAATATGACAATCATTTTAACAATTTTTGTTGCCTATATATGCACCTTCATCCAATTAAACTACAATAGATGTTGGATTCATAGTGGACCAATGGCATCTAGGTGGTATAGAATAAGTGGTGGTCATCAATAAATCGATGGGAAACATATAGTAGAATATAACTCAATGTAATTTCTCTAGAGTTTGATGGATTACTTTTTTATTTTTAGAGGACTATTTGGGCAAAACTTCCAAAGATCATAACTTTTGTATATGGAAGCATATTGTGTCTAGTTTTTAAATCACATGATTTATGAGCTCTACAAATTGGTGATATTAGTTTACGGACCTATTATAGTATGTAGGACTGAATTGTGTGGAATAGTCCTCAATACTTATTACCTCATATTGAAAGGATAGATTTACCTTTTTCTATGCAATAAAAATATTTGGCTTGGTTTCTTGGAAGATATAGAAGGGTTTGTGATAGTTGGAGTATATTTTGAGTATTTTGGAGGTTTGTAGAAAATTATTTAAGATTTAAATCCCTCCTCATTATTTATGTGATTAATTCAACTTATTCATGAAAATCTAATCTTTCATGATCTCTTCCTTCTATTTCTTATCTAGGTATTCTTAAAAGTTTATTATAACTCTTCTTTTAAGGAGGTTCATGCGAAGCCTCTTCTGGTGATTAAATTTAGGTGGCTTAAGGGCAAGAGTAAATCTTCAAATAGGGTGATGTATGCCATGAGTGGAAAAGTTGTGCCTTAAAGTCATACCTTATGTAGCAAAAAATATTGAAAGAGATTATCTTTAAAGGAGGTAATGATCTTAACTTCTCTTCTTCATTTGAAGTCCTGGTGGGATTGTTTTATTGGATGTATGCAAGAGTGTCTAATAGTGGTAGTGGTCACTACTATCTAGCCTAAGAAGACTCTTGTGTAGGAAATATTTTTGCAATAGTATATTTTAGATGATAGGGAGATCTAAAATAGTCTACCTCAACATGTGGAAGCCCACTAAAGCATCCACTATGGGGGATGATATTAATATTACTAATGTATCCTCTCCTTGATCATTCAATTCAAATTGTGAGGATGTGTTGAAATTGTAATTTGATTCATGGCCAAGTTAAACATTGTATGATGTATTTGATAGGCCTGAGAGAATTTCATTGTACAATGTATTAATTTAATGTAATATTTTACTATGTAAGCCCTATGGGCCTTGATTAACCTTGTTATGTTTAAAACATTTTTATAACTTGTAATTAACCTAAAACCCTCTTATTAGGTCAACTTAGGTTAAAATTTATTATGTAAATAGGATTTTGGTATTGGTATAAATACCCCCTCTCACTCCTCATTTCTTTATTGCAGTGTGTCAAGTATAATCTATGAATTGTATAGTGATGATTTATAGTGCCTATGGGTGACACCAAATATTTGTGTCTCTATTTTATTTTTGTCCTTTTTTTACTCCTTTTGTATAAGATTTGAGTGGATGATGGATTGATTTTATTCATTTATGGAAAAAATTATGAGTTCCAACAATTACCAGGTATATATTGTATTTCATTATCATCTATCACAATTTTATTAGAGTTTTCTTTCCTTATTAGGTTGTTATATTTTCTAATTTATTTTTCTATGTATTTTTGCATCTTATTTTTTACTTTTTGTGTAGATGAATTCTCAATGATAGCCCATACATCATTATTTAGAGCATTGATAAGCTTCAAATGCAATTCCAATCATATTTTTCAATAATCTATTTAATTACATACAAGTCAAATTAATTTGTGTATATGTGATGCCCATGATTGGATTTTTATAGGATTTGGTTAATATCTAATGTATTTCTAAGATTGTGTTTTATGTTGGCAAATATTAGAACTACCTTGCTATCCCTACATCTTTTTAGAAAGGCTAGACTTTCTAGATTCCTAGAAAACTTCACATAGAGATTCTCAAACTGTCATAGCTCATAATAAAGGTCCTCTACATATGATTTTTGACATGGTGTTATATTTTATTGTGATTATTTGGGATTCGTTGTGCAATATTTTTTTATATTGCTAAGGTTTTTTAATATAAGAAATAATAATAAATGAGGAATCTAAGGATTAATTAATTTTGAAGATGTTGTATTATCTAGTTATTTTTATTCTAGGAGATTTAGGAGGTATTACAACTATATGAGATAAACACAAATAGGATAGGCAATTGCTAGAAGCAAATCATAATTGGGTTGTTGGTCAATTTTTATTTTTTTATTTTTATTTTGAATTTACATGGTGGAATCGGTAGCCGCCACGAATGGTCAATTTTACAATAACAAAAAATATAAAAGTTGGGTTTATAAATGTATAGGATCCAATTATAGTTACTCGTCATGAAAGATGTTAGACGATCCAATTAGTGGTAGAAATAAGGTGTGAATATTTGAGAAAGTGATATTTTAGTATGTAGTGGCACACTAAGTCATTTTGGAAGCCTCCTAATCCTATTAGAAGTATAATTGAAGGTATGCAACATTTGGACATGCAAAATTTTACTAGAATTATATCAAATCTTTACTTCTACTAGGAAAAATTATTTCTCACCCCAAGTACCTCAAGGGTAAAATTTTGCTATAAATAAGGGCCTAGGGCCCTCATTTTATTTATCTTTTGGACATGATAATTCAAAGCTACAATTTATGAAACTTACATTATACTTTATGCTTATGAGGTTGTAATAAATTAGAAATTCCTTAGGCAGTCCATAAGTGGTACTACCCTCATAGTTTGCTAAGTATGTGGTGGTTGTGGCATGACCCTTTTAGCCCATCTTGTCCATAAATTTCATATTCAAATGAATGGGTGGACATTGATATTATTCAACTTCTCATGTGTTGATTGATCATATGCTCTACTCATTGTGGTGTAAAATCTATTTTTTTCTTTAGGTTTCTCACACTCTAAACTTAGTAACAGTTTTATTTTCTGCATTTTACTTTCATTCACTTTTCCTTTATACATTTTTTCCCATGCATATTAGTTTATATTAGTGTAGAGTTTTTATACAAGGACAATGGGGATCAAACCTAAATCTAAAGGTTGGGATAAGCCATTGGCAATAACATCCATTTTTTTTGAAATAGGGATTGGAGGCACAAAACCTTAATTAGAAGTCAAGATAATTCCATGGTTCACCAATAATTTACTCAATAAAGGTCATTCAAAACCATTTCAATTTTAGTTGTGTGGATCCAAGACTATGATTTCTTCTAGATGCTTATGTTATGGTGGGATGAATCAAGGTTCAAAGGATTATGTATGTACATGTTTATTTAAAATTTGAAATATTTAAAAGGTCAAATGAAGATTATCTTTTCATCCAATCAGAATTATTTCAACTCTCAATAGAAAGAATATTGAGGAAGAGGATATAAGGAAGGAAGCAATTAGTTAATTCAAATATATTCTATCAAATTTGAGAAATATAAGGAGGTTCAAGGTAAGATTTTACATAATATCTCATAAGTTTTAACATAGGGATAAAATGAAAGTTTGACAAGGAAGATGTCTATGGACGATATAAAGGAGGTTGTTTTCTCTTTCTAGACTAACAAGGCATCTAGTCTTGATGGATTTTTGAAAATCATTTTTAATTGACTTATGTTAAAGAGTGATATGTTGGTTGTAATTAAAAAGGCTAATAAAAATAAGGATATACAATAAATGAGATCAACTCCACCTTTATTGCATTAGTTCCCAAGAAAGACGACAAAATATTTTGATAATTTTCATTCAATACGCCTTTACGATAAATTTTTAAAAGATGAAAAATCGATTGAAAAGCATTCTAGATTGTGTTATATAAGAGAAGCAAGGTATTTTTATTATAAATAAATATGTAATGGTGTAATCATTGCACAAGATGACATACATTCTCTTCATTCCATGAAAAATCCAAGTATGCTTGTAAAATGAGATATGAACAAAGCATGTGATAAGGTTTGCTAAAGTTTACTAATGATATTCTCAAAATAGATTTTGATCAAGTTAGTGTGAATGAATTAGAATTTTTTATAACACTCTAATATATTATATTTTAATTAATAGATATTCCATTGGATACTTTGAATCATCTTGTGGTCTTTGCAAGGGTGACCCATTATCTCTTGATCTATTTATTATTCTTATTGAAGCATTAGGGAGAGCTCTCTCAAAGGAAAAAATGGAAGAAAATTTGAGGTTATTCAGGTTGTAATAAATAGTGCCTTTGAATCAAATGGCATTAGATCAACGTATTAAATTCCTTGATTTTCAAGGAGAATACCGTAGTTTAACTCTTGTCAAGCAATACATGGATAATTACCAAGATATTATAATACCATTCTATAGTCATGGGAAAATACAAGTAGGGCCTAGTTCAATACCATATAACCAATAAAAATGTTACCTTTAAATAGTTCATCTCCAAATTATAGATGGTACTTTTCTTTTGGATTATTCCTTTAGTCAATGAGGCCATGGAGTTTAAAACCAATATAATCATTCTATGAGAAAGTTATTAAACAATTGGTGTTCTAATTTAGAATATTTTAAAAAATTATTCAAAAATATTCATTCACCACAATCTTATGCTAAAAAGAAGATAATGCAATGACAAAACAACAATAGTAAACCATATGAAGAATATGAAGGAAGATGACAAGAAGTATAGGGTGGGTGTGCATTTGCACTCTAATATATTATATTTTATTCACACTTATAATCTAAATGGATCCTCATTGATGAGTATTTATAGTGATACTAAATACCCAATAAGAGGTTAACCTTAAGCCAACATAAACTTAACCTTGAGGTTAACCTTATATTAAAATAATACTAAAATACCCTTTTAAGTTTGGTTATCCATAAAGGTGGATTAACCAAAACCACTAATGGTAAAATATGAGAGGGGCCCATAGGATTACATGAGCATGCTCATAGCTCTACACACATAGATGCTCATAGGCTAACATAGAATAATGTCCATAGGTTTACATAGAAATATATCCATAGGCTTACATCAATATGCCTGAAGGTTTACGTAGGACTTGATCATAGGCTTACATCAAGAGCATATGCGGGTACTTCATCACTATGGCTTTGACCTAATAAGGTCAAATTATAAATTTTACAACAATTCATTAATACTACAAAATTGAGGAACTTTTTCATTAACACTTCCCTATATTTATAATGAATTATTGTGAAAATATTAGGTTTAAAGTAGAAATTACCATTAAAATGGTTGGATATTTCTTTGTTCCATAAATAAAAGAAGAAAGAGTTTTGGGACTCAAGTTTGGATAGTTTTTTGGAAGGTTAGAAAGGTAAATTATTAACCCTATCTAGAAGGATATAAATCATAAATATTACATTCTAACTTATCTCTATGTAGATATTGTCACTGTCAAGATTGTTAGTAGGTATAACATCCAAATTTGATAAAATCAAAGATATTTTCTTTAAAAATATATGAGGAAAAATTTATGTTTTATCTTTGTAATTGGGATAGAGTTTGCAAAGGAAATAAAATTGGAGGAACTAGCTTGTAAAAATATAGACTTGTGAGTTTAGAATTAGGTGCAAAACGTGATTGGTGATTATTCAAAGATCAAAGAAAGAGTTGGTCAAAAATATTATTTCAAAAATTTATAAGTTCTCTTAATGCAATAAAGTTTTTCAAGAAACGAACCCTATCTAAAGGCTTGACAACATGGAGCATCATATCCAATAATTTATACTTGATCGAGAAATATATTAGATTGTTAGTTAATAAGGGGAGTCTAAAAATTTTGGGTTTGATGCTTGGTTGAGTCATGCATGTTTTGTTTATAAAGTTCCAAACTTCAAAAATTATATTATTGTGAGCAATAAATCTAGATCATGGATTTTTATTAGCAACTTAATTGAAGAAGAGGACCTAAAAATAAGTGGATTAGATTCAAATGATGTTTCAAGAATTCTATTTGCCTATTTTTACATAAAAGATGTTTTAGAATCTATCAGAAGATGGTGGACACATGATCAAGTTAGGATATAAAGATTTAGAGTAATTAAAATTTTCTACTCCCAATTTTTTTCCTAGAGGAGTGTTTATCCACTCGAGGCCCTCCCTAAGGCCTCAACATTCCTTTGGTTACTAGTCTAAAGCAAAGATTATTATCGGAGAGAGTTACAAAGATAAGGATATCATGGACCTTTCAAGTATGCCTCATGTGAGAAGGGTCTAGAAACATTATATTATTTACCTTTTGATTGTCCCTTTGCTTACATCATTTAGGGCCACTTTTTAAAAATATGAGAATGTATTGAGTCCTTTTGTCAATATTAAAATAATTGTTGAAATTTTGGATTAATTATTTCAAAGGTAAAGTGTTATGCATCCTATGAAGGATTGGTCCTGTCATTATTTATTAGAGTTTAAGACTTAAAAGGAATAATAGATTTTTTAAAAACAAATCTCAAAATCATGCTCAAGTTTGAAATCATATTATTACCTCTCTTGCAAATATTCAGAAACATGGTGTTTATCACGGGAATCTCTAGTGTGAAAAAAGTAATAGCCTCTTTATTACAAGATTTTGAATATACATGGAAGAGTCATCTATGACAATGGAGTTTACACAAAGAAATTACTTTGATCTGTGGTAAATTGAAAATATCTAAAACTTGGGTTTATCAAAATTAATTTTTATTGTGCTTTCAAGGAAAATTTGAAAAAAGATGGTGTAGGTAGTGTATTTCAAAATAATGAAGTCAAAATTCTTCTCATTTATGGAGAATCATATATAACATCAACTAACAACCATATAGAGGCTAGGGGACTTTTTACAAGAATCAAAATTGTTACTAAAAAATGATGGAAATATATTTCAACTAAAGGAGACTAACAAATTATTATTAATGTTATCAACAAAAACAAATATGGTGATTGGATCAAAAGTTACATTTTCTTAATATCCATCAACTATTATTAAAGGCAATATCTTAGAAATGTCATCATATCTATATAAAGAAGAAAATTATAAAACATATAATTTATTCAATCATGGTATTGATCTTCATTTTGGTGAATTTTAAATTTTAAAAGGAAATTGGTCAAGTAAGATCTTATCTCTTAATGAAAATAATATGAAAAAAATTCATTATGAAAATGTAGTTACTTGAGAAAGATGAAGAATATATCTTTTAGAAACAAAAATAAAAAATATTTTAATAAAAATTCAACTTGAATAAGTATAGCTCTCAACTTTAAAAGGGATCATGGTTGGGAGGAGACTGCTCAACCCTGTACGTGGTAGGTCATAAGGGGTTTCTCACACTAACCAGATCAAAAAAATAAATAAAAATAAATAAATACAATAAAATAAAAAATTCAACGATTAATTTAATATAACAACAATATAATTTTTTTATTTTAATAAATAAAAACCACACATAACCTATTAAAATTATATTTAAAAATAAAATTATATAATCTTATTTTAATTTTAAACCCGTTCTTCTTCCTTTACTCTTAATTTTTATCCATGAAAATCTCAATCAATAAACTTCTTAAAAAGAAACTTAATATTAACATCTCTAAGCTTCTTAATCTATTTAAACTAGCTTGATTTCTTCTTAATCCATTTAAACTAACTTGGCATCAACTCTTACTAATTGCTCTATGTTATTCTCCTCTTTTATATGTATATCAACCTTTGTACTTAATTTGGTACATATGATTTATTTGTTCAATATTTTAAATTATAACATATAAGAAAATTATCGCTTAAAAAAATTAAAAAAAAATGCAACAAATCACATTGTTACCAAGGTTTTTTTAGTATGCCTTCATCACATTTCTTTTATTTGTCAAACAAGTTATTATCGCATTTCTTTTACTTGTTAATAAAGCTCTTAAAACTAGGAGGAATGCATGTAAAAATTTGAACTTTTTTTCATAAACAATTTATATTAATATCTTAAATTTGTATATGCATTTTAAACCAATTTTCAAGTTTTTATATTATAAAATTAAATAGGTTTTATTTGATACTTTCGACTATACTTTTTACGAGTTTGATTTTTTTAAATAATTTTATATTATTTTCAAACACATTCAAATAATCTAGTTTAAATCCTTGGAAAGCCAATAACTCTTTGTAAAGGTGGTAGTTTGCTCCGAATCTTCTCAGTGTGCATGAGACGGATGACAATGGTACGAACCCCGAGGTGGTTCCCATTTCACGTCGGGTCAACAAAAACGAGAAGGATAGGTTTATAGGGAGCAGTCCTTATGGTATGAATCATGCTCTTGCCCGTTACTAAAGGTTGTAACCAAAAAGATAGGTTTATAGGGAGCAATCCTTATGGTATGAACCCTGCCCTTGCCTGTTACTAAAGGTTGTAACCAACTCTCCTATGTAATAAAATAAAACAAATATCATACAAGAAATAATTTTCTTTTTACGAGTTTAATTCTTTAAAAAAAAATTATATTATTTTCAAATATATTCAAATAATCTAGGTTTAAATCTTGGGAAAGCCAACCCTTTGTAAAGGTGGTAGTCTGCTCCTAATCCTCTGCATGCGCATGAAACAGATGACAATGGTACGAACCCCGAGGTGGTCCCCATTTCATGTCGGGTTAACAAGAAGAGAAAGATAGGTTTATAGGAAGCAGTCCCTGTGGTTTGAACCCTGCTCTTGCCCGTTACTAAAGGTTGTAACCAACTCTCCTATGTAATAATAAAACAAATATCATACAAGGTTTAATTTTAAAAATATCTAATTTTTTAATATGGGTTAGCGTAAAAACTTTTACAACTTCCCTTTAAAGATGAACATTCTCATCCCAATCATAACTTTTTGTAAGACCGAAAGCTAAACATATCATCCTTGAATCTTCGAAAAGAAAAACCAAACTATAACTTTTTAAAAAATCAATTTTTTTTTTTATCACGTAAAACCTACATAATAATAATTCTATATAATCATAATATAATAAGAATAAAACCTAATTCAATTCTATAACCTATAACAAAACATTTGTATCTTATTTGATTATTATTTTCTAAATTAAAAAATAGAAAAAACACATTGACACCCTCACCCAATGTCTAACCCATTAGTATTAGTTTATTATAGGAATATGATTGCATGTTTGTCTTGTGATATTAAGCAATATGTGCCTATGCGGAGACTCTCATAGACGACTTAAGCCACCCACTGTCATTATCATTATTTTTATTTATCAATTGCTTGTCAACTTACAAATTTGTTTTGTTAAGGAAAGGACATACATCACATGCCTCTTGCAAGTTGGGAGACGTAGGCCCTTCATAAACCCTTCAAGGGTTTACTTTACATTTTTTATAATCACATTTAAACTGTCATTTCTACATAAATTACAAAAGTTCTCTTCAGACCATGTGATGGGTACTAGTTGCATTTTATTAATCATTTTAAGAGCACTTGCATTTTTAAGACCAAGTGCATTGCATGTTGTTTCTTAGATTAAAAATTTATTAGTTAGTGATTTATTAACTTAAATGAGTTAAATAAATTATGTACGGTTATTTTTATTAAAATAATTTTTTAGATAAAAGGTTGTATTTGGATTTTTAAATTACAATTCTTTTTTAAAGTTTGAAAGTTTACAAACTGATTTTATTTTTATTTTAATTGAGTTGTTATAGTTAAATATCTGCATTTATTTTCAAAATAAATTTGAATTATTGGTTTTCATTTTTTTTTTTGGATTTTCTTTAATTTTTTTTAAATATAAATATTCTAAAATTTAGCATCCTTCTTTTTTGACATTTTCATGTAATAACTTTCACAATACCAAAATTTCACCTTTAGTATTTACGCATTGAAACTTAGGAGAGTAACATTTCTAAAACTTTGTGTTATCATAACCCACTTTACCAAATTTGAATTGTTAGTTTCCTTCCTAAAGTATAAGTGCAACCACAAGAACTAAAATAAATAGTTTATATGAAAATACATTGATGTTATAAAATACAACATATATTACCAATGAAAAACATTACAGTAAAAGCGCTCAAAACTCCTTTGATTGCATTGACATAGATGATCTAACTCTTCGTAAATTAATGGAAAGCCCTCTGCTCTCGATGCTAGAGACAGGCTCTCCAAGTTTGTAGATCAGAAGTCGTAGAAAATCTTGTATTGATTTAGGGATCGAAAGGAAAGTGAGAAGACCCAACAACAAAGCACGCAGGAAAAAGGAGTTTGACTATGTTACTGATAACGTATTGCTTGGAATTTTAGCATCTTGGAGAGAAAGAGGATGTTTCAATTGAGGAGACCTCGGGCAATGACGCTCAGGAATATGGTCTAAAAAAATATTTTTTGTTGAGATAAAAAAAAAAATCGACAGACCTCCATAGACCTTGTTTAGAAAATCTTCTAGCAAGTGAACTCCGTCTTTTTGGTTCAGTTATGTCTGGCTTGGATGGTTTTTGAGCACCCTAAGGTGTTTTAGATCTGCAATTTGGTCTCTGTCATAGGGTTTTCAGTGTTGAGGCCTTTCATGGTTTCAGTAATGGATGTCTGTCTCTCAGAATCAAGGTCCCATCGGTGAGGAATTTTTTTATCGTTGAAAGTGTTTGCAGTCCAAGCGTGATTTTCAAATTTAAATCTTGTATTTAAATGTTTTTATGGGCACTTGTTTCTCCCTTGTTGGCATTTGTATCCAACTGTTTATTTTTAATTTCTACGGCCTTTGCTAGGAGGTTGTTTAATTCTATCCTTATTTTTTTTTCTCCATGTAAAATTGACATGGTCTTTTGGGCTTGTTCATGAAATCTAGCCCAGACCTTCTAGTTGCTTGTGTTAAATCAAAGGTTGGGGAGCCTTTCAAAATCCTTCTTGTAATAGGTTCGGGGACCCTTTGAAAACTCCTATCAATAAAAAAAAAATTACAGTAAATCTTAATCATTATTTGATTCGAATAATCAACATTTTTTTTCAACTTTAGCTAAACTTACTACTTTCTCTAACCCTGTAAAAGAGAATAACTTCATAATCCTTTATTAAAACCCCTCTATGGGCTAGTATATCTGCACATTTGTCCCCTTCCCTTAATGTATGTGTAAACCTGATTTCTTCAAACTCTATAGCAAGGTCTTGTATTTTTAGAATGATCTCTTATATGTTCCATGGAGCCTTTGCTTTCCTCAAAATTGCATATATTAATATTAATGAATCACCTTTCATCAATTATTTGTTCAATTTCATTTGTTTGCATATTTTTAAAGCTTTCAAAGCCACCCAAGCTTCATCTTCATTATTTATAAAGTGTAATGTGATAAAATATCACTATTGAAAGCATAATGTGATAAAATCTAACCCCTATTATTTCTAATTATTCCTTCTCCTCCTATTAGTCCTATATTTTCTTTAGATGCTCCATCAAAATTTAATTTAACCAACTCCACTTTTGATGGTTTCCACTTTATGTTCTTTACCTTCCTTTTGTTTCTTACGTATCCTATTGGGAATGCACCCATATTATCTCATAGGTCCCTCAAACAAGATCTAATATTAATCACAATATAATGCTATCAACTATCTAGCCAATATCAATATATATCACATTCATGAAATAACAACAATATTTATCAATAATAGAACTCATAATATTATTCATAAATAAACAAGTTTATGAGTTACATGAGATACTCATATCACATTGGTCTTCAATATATAACCTTAGAATATGACTCTTCAATACTTGACTACTAATCTCCTCAAAATTTCGAGAGATGCATCCTTTCATGTTCCTCACATATGAAAAAATTCTCATGACTCTTCACTTTACATCTTGCCACACACCTAACTCTATGACTCTTAACTTACTTATATGATACTTTGCACACTCTTATGCTTTGCACAAACACTTGGACTCTTCTCACACATTGACACATACATTAGAGAAATATAACTCACACTCCCTAATCTAATATTTACAAATGTACCATGTGGTACTTTAATGCTACCAAATAATGTAATATCTCTAATACCCTCTCGTATTACATTATTTGGTTTGAAGACTTTAGTCTTTAATATTTATCTTTATCTTTTGCCTCGTGTCCATCCATGGACTCTGCTTGTTGATCTTGCTTGATAATCTTGCACTATACCTAATCCATTATCTTATTTCCTATCTCTTATAGAAGTCAAATAATTCATCATTAAATTGTTCTTGAGGCAAAAGATAATCTAAAAACTTCCCATGATAATTCCATTGTATCCAGAGCAAATATTCCATCTTTGATGAAACCCATGGCTTCAATTTTATTATGTTTCTTGATGACACTTTTTAGGATGGCTTTTGAAGCCTTACTATTAATATAAACTCATAGGATAATTGTCACAAGATCAAATATTAAATAGCCACAATGTAGTAATATCAAGATAATGATATAAATAAAATAATGATATAAACATATTAGTTTGAGGAAACTAATATGTATATCAAGGCTTATAATATATAAATTAACATTCATTAATAAACATCAATATTAATGTAAATATCCTGAATCATACATGTACAAAGCATGTAGCACAACTTACAATATTAGTTGCTCAAATGTATGCAATCTTTATTACTCCTCTTTCTCTTACAAATGTATCATAAAACTCTATTACAAGAATGACCATAATGTTCACTATGTTCTCTATGATCGTTATGTAGGCTATGCTTGCTATATCTAATATGTTTCTCTATGGAGTAATATATAGCCATAGTAGAATGACTCTTTTTCTACTTGACTATTCCTTTCCTTATGCCAAGTCTCATGACTCTTGGCTTCTCTAATTGAAACTTGCATACACATGAATTTATCTTGTATGCACACCTAGACATGAATCTTCACTTAGCACTCTCTAATCTAAGAACACATGCACACTTACATGTGATACACTTATGCACATCTACACACATTATACTTGCACACTCATTTACATGACACTTGTGTATTTCCTGCACATTATTTGATGGTTTTTGAAGACTTAATACAATATGAAACTTACAATATAATTTCCACAGCACCAATATATGATAGTCGCAATATAGTAAGATCAAGATAATAATGTAACAAAAAAATATAAGACAACTGATATGTAAATTAAGGCTAATATTATATCAAATAATATTCATTAATAAGCAACAATATGAATATATAAATATCCTGAATCATACAATATAATATAACTTACAATATTAGTAACTCAATTGTATATAAATTTTATTACTCCTCTTCCACTTACAAATGTATCATAAAACTCTGTTACAATGATGATCACAATGTGGACTATGTAGACAATGTAGACACTTTTGTTTGTTATGTAGGTGATATGGACAATGTCCTCTATGTAGTGATATATAGCCATTGTAGGATGAATCTTTAGTTACTTGACTCTTCCTTTCCTTATGCCAAGTCTCATGACTCTTGGCTTCTCTACTTGACACTTGCATACACATGACTCTATCTTGTATGCACACTTGGACATGACTCTTCACATAATACTTCCTAATCTAAGAACACATGTGCACACTTACATATGAGACACTTGTGCACATTTACACACATTACACTTGCACACTTTTTTACATGACACTTGTTAATTTCCTGCATATTATTACATTACATAAAATATTTACTCACATTCTAATCTAGGACACAACCCTAATCTAATATTTACAAGATTGTACCAAATAATGTAATATTCTCTAACACCCCCTTGTATTACATTATTTGATTATTGAATACTTTAGTCTTCAATCAAGGTCTTCATCCTTCAAGTGACTTTGCAATGGATTTGATCTTTATTTTGATCTTCACCTGGTTCTTCTTCTTGCTTGACTTCATCTCTAAAATGTTCTTCAGTCTTTGGAGTTTCAAGTTACCAACCTATTGAAATTCCTTATTGTCATCAGATTCTTGTGTAAGAATATTTCCTTTGCCTTTGTCCTTAGAATCATATGACTCTTTATTTTTATGTATAGAAACTTCTGAACATTCACTTAAAGCATCATAATAGGACCCTAAGTTAGATGAACTTGGAATATCAATATTGCATGAAGAATGAAATATCTTTCTTAGAAATGATTCATCTACTTTTTCTTTCTTCTTGAGAGATTCAATCAACTCCTTTTGTTTCACATTTTCTTCTTTATGAAACTTGAGTGTAAGCAATGCCATATACATTATGCTACCAATATCTATAGGTATCATAATATTATATTTTCCACTATCAATTGCTTCAATAGTCCTAGCATGTAAATAGTATTCAAATATTTCAAAAATTGTATCTATAGCTTCACTATAGATTAATTTTGAAGCGAGATCTATCTTTCCTTTTGATTTTTCTATCAATTTCATGATCCTAAATTTTATAACGTTTACTTTTTATTTTCTAATCATGAATTCTATATTGTTATCTTTTGAAGTAGACATCCTTGTGACTCCCTAGGTTTAAATAATTTTAAAGTTTCTAAGTTACAAAACCTATGAAGTAGAATTCCTTATGTCTACCTATTATTTAGAAACTATAAAATATGAACTTTGCAAAATTATTTTTTCTAAATTTGAAGTTGACTACCTTTTGACTCCCAAATTGTGTAATTTGCAAAAGTTCAATAATCAAATTATTTCAAAAAATTAAATAAAGCATATTAATCTTAAAAAATTATAACTCCAAAACCTAATAATTCATTAATCTACTTATCTCTCCACTATCTTTGACAATCAAAAAATAATTCTCCTATTAAGTCACTTATCACTCCATAATTTAATTAAATACTAACTTATAACTTTATAAAAAAAAAAATATTAAACCTTATACCTCCAAATTAATATTAATTCAAATTTCAAATTTGAATTTAAAACATTAACTCCACAAAATCATGTTGGTGCGTGTGCTCTTCCTCTGGCTTCTATGAACTACCCTTGCCTACAGTACAACTCTCCTTACAAGTTCTTCCACCACATGTGCCTCTTAAATCGTACGCTCCAAAGGATATTTTAATATTTATTTGTTCATATTATGCTTGGTAGATGGTGCAGCTACTGTTTTACATTGTAATGTTCCTAAAAGTGCTCAACATGTAATAATATCCAAATGGCTCTCTGATGCCTATCTTTGCATGCTTGAGGGAAATGATCATCAACTTTCAAAATTATTCGTTCTACCTTCCCTTTGTTACTCTTTCCCAAGTGCCTATTTTCCTTTTGAGTTCTAGACTGCATTCTAGATGGCATGTTTGTATTCTGAGTTGTATTTTTGTGGCATTCTACTGGCATGTTAAGTTTTGAGTTGGTTATATGCCATTGATTGATGTGTTGGATATTTCTAGTTAATTTGGATGCTTCTCCTTCTGAGTTAGCTTGGGCACTGCATATCCTAAGTTAGCTTGGGAACTATGTCTCCTGAGTTATCTTAGGCACTATGTCTATTGACTTAGCTTGGGCGCTGAGATAGCTTGGGCATTGCATTAGCTTGGGTGCTTCTTTAATGCATACTTCTTAAATTTTAACTTTAATATTCTACCTTAATCTTAATGATATTTCTACCTTGATTTCCAAGCATATTTGAATTCATTATTGCTACAGGAAATGGAGCTCTTGTTGGCATTCCTTTTCACATTGTTTTGTTCTCTCCTTACACACTGTTTTGTTCTGTCCTTGAATTTGGATTTTAAACTCTTTTTTAATTTGTATTGCTTGCAACCTTGTATATGTTATCCTTCTTACATAGATGAGAAACCTAGCCTCTCTTTCTTCCTTTGTAGTTGGTCATGTATCTATTCCTATTCACTGGTTGAATATCTTTCTCTACTCACTGGCCAAATAGAGATATTTTTCCTTTGCAGCTAAGCAGATAGAGTTTCTTATCTTTTACAATACAAACTTCTTATAAGAGCCTTTCTTCAATAATTATTTTCCTTATAAATATTTCTTTAATATTGACTTATATCATCTAGATTGGTTTCTCTAAAACCTACATATATTTTCCTCTATAGTCAAGCTCATATATACTGAATATGGCCCCTTCTATTTTCACTAATAGGGGCCAAAAATATACACTATGGATATCTTTCTCTGAAGGATCTCTATCCTTTAATATTGGCCTCTTCTAGACCAACATCAAGGTCAATATGACCTAAATCTTCAATATCACTAATAAAATTTTATTAAGGTCTTTTTCTAAGACATTTATATCACTATAAATATCAATTTTCAAGTCTATCTCAAAGACCTAAATCAACTTATCATATAGATCGCCTCTATTCCAAATTAAATTATAGAATAGGTAAGCTCGATCTATTTATATTTGTCAAGGTCAATATCTCTATGACCTGGATATGAAATAACCTGCAACTTAAATTAATATCTGCTTGATGAAAGCTTACGACCTTCTTCTTGCACTTGAAGATGAAAGTCTTCTCTATCTATTGTAGGACGCTTCTCACACTTTTGATAATCAATATTTTTTGTAGCAATATCTTAGGTTACTTTCATGAGTATGATCTAAGAATCCAATATGATTCTTATCCTCACTAGAGAATCTAATATCAATGTCTAGGTGACTATAAACTTCTTTGATGCTCCAAACAAGATAGCTTAATTGTACCAAATTCTTCAACTTTCTTCTCAATGTTGATAGAAATCAGTTGTCAAGAATTTATCTATGTCTCTCAATGTCAAGGTTGGTTATTTCCTTGAATGATCAACTATCTTAAAGTTGTTTTACCTCAAATATGAGTCCTTATGTTCAATGATTATCCTTCAACCTAGTGGTAAGACTCTATCCTTTGCTTACTTTGACATTGTAATAGAGTCCAGGTCTATCTCTCTTTAAAGTAGATAGACTCGAACCAAATTTGTCACACTAGACAAGAATTGGTTTTATATGTAGCTTAACAATTCAATTATGTAAAAGAAACTTCTTGTTGTAGCTCTAATACCACTAATGAATTTTGAAACCTTAATATCAATATAAAACTTACAAGATAATTTTCACAAGACCAAATATAGATAGTCACAATATAGTAATATCAAGCTAATAATGTAACTAGAATAATATGAGACAACTAATATGTAAATTAAGGCTAATAATATATCAAATAACATTCATTAATAAGCAAAAATATGAATGTATAAATAACCTGAATCATACAATATAATAAGAATTATAATATTAGTTGCTCAAGTGTATGCATACTTTATTACTCCTCTCCCACTTACAAATGTATCATGAAACTTTGTTACAATAATGATCACAATCTGGACTATGAAGACAATATAGATACTTTTTTTGGCTATGTAGCTGATATGGACAATGTCCTCTATGGAGTAATATATAGTCATTGTAGGATGACTCTTAGGTTACTTGACTCTTCCTTTCCTTATGCCAAGTCTCATGACTCTTGGATTCTCTACTTGATACTTGCATACACATGAATCTATCTTGTATGCACTCTTGGACATGACTATTCACATAACACTTCCTAATCTAAGAACACATGTGCATACTTACATATGAGACACTTGTGCACATTTACACATATTACACTTGCACACTTATTTACATGACACTTGTGCATTTTCTACACATTATTACATTACATAAAATATTTACTCACACTCTAATCTAGGACACAACCCTAATATAATATTTACAAGATTGTACCAAGGAGGTACATTAGCATGTACCAAATAATGTAATATTCTCTAACATTATTACATTACATAAAATATTACTCACACTCTAATCTAAGACTCAACCCTAGTCTAATGTTTACAAGATGTACTATGAGGGTGCATTAGAATGTACCAAATAATGTAATATACTCCAATACCCCTTATATTACATTATTTGGTTATTGAAGACTTTAGTATTCAATCAAGATCTTTTATCTTCAAGTGATCTTGGGATCTGTGCTTGCTTTGTTCTCTTTTTACCTTCTAAATTTTCTTGATCTTCTTATTTTACTTATTCAATCCATTCTTTTCTATATTGTTCTTATTATGTTGTATTCTTGTATTTTAATCAATTATAAGATTAGTATATTTCAAATTTTGTAAGAAAAATTCATCTTCATTGATTATCAATTTTGTTAAAAGAGCTTCAAGTTCATTTTCTTCAATAGTTTCTTCGAACTCTTGGATTTCATGAATTTCTTGAGCTAGATGTTTTTTATTTTTCCTCTCTATATTGCAACTAAGGTTGACTATATTGATACTAAGGAGGATACTGACATTGGAATTGATGTCATTGTGGATTGTATTGAGTTTGATATTGTCTCTATTGTACTAACCTATTTGTTTGACCACTTTGATTCATTTGATTTCCTTGAGATTGATTCCTTGGATTATATCTACAAAAATTTATGTTATGTCCACTTTTCTTACATACTTGACAATATCTATTATTCCATTTGGACCTATATCTTGAAGTTGAAGCAATATTACCTTGTGCATTTTATTTTGATACTAAGGCATTGTTAGTCATTTCATCTTTAGCAGTATTTTCTACTTCATATTCTTGTAAAATATTGACTAACTCATCAAATGAAGTATCTTTGCTTAGAACTTGCAAATATGTAACTAGATGCTTGTAGTTTTTTGGAAGATCTCTCAATGTTACTTGAACAAGAAATTTATCCTCTACTTTTTCTCCTAGATTTAATAGCTTTACTTTGATATATGCTACCTTTCTAAGAAATAGTTCAATACTTTCACCACTATTAAATTTTAAGGAATACAATTGAGATTGAAGATTGAAGATAGTAGCTTTGTTTTTCCCTTCAAATATTTTAGCTAAAGTATTCCAAGCTTTTGTAGAAGTTTTTGCTAAGCTTATATAAGGTTGTATTTCATCAGTGATTGTAAAAGTTATTATCATAAGTACCTTTGCTTCACTGTCTTCATGTCTTTGAATTTCTCTAGCATCTTCAATAGGTTTTTTTTTTTGCTCCACTAAATATATCCCAAAAATTTTCCACTATTAAAATTGATTTCACTTTATTTTTCCATGAAGCATAATTTGATCCTTTCAAAAGTTGAGATTCATAAAGAAAGAACTTGTTGTTTGACATAGTAGTACTCATAAGACCTTTGATGTAGACTACCTTATATCTCCCTAATGTTTAAATAAATAAAAGTTTTTAATTTTCAATCCTATGAAGTAGAGTCCTTATGTCTCCCAAATATTAGAAACTAAGAAATATAGAAAATTTCATATTTTCAATTTTCTAAGTTTGATGTTGTAATCCTTTTCACTCCCAAATTAATCAATTTGCCAAAAAAAAAATTATATTTCAAAAATTTAATAAATCAAATCAATTCAAATTATTCTAAGTAATAAAAAAAACATTAGTAAAACCTTATAACTCCAATATTAAACTAGTAATCCATTTACTTATTTAGTAATCCATCCTTGATAAAATAATATTTCTTTATATTACTCCTTAATCTAACTTTATAATTTATTTTCAAAAACAAAATTTATAAAACTTAGAACTGATCACTCCAAATTATTAAACTCAAATAAATCCTAATTACCTTATGCTTTGATCGCACTTGCTTTGTTGAGATGCCTTGAAGTAAAAATTCCAAATCATGCATCTCATTTAATTAACATCCTTGAATGTTACTTGCCAACACTTACATTTTACACTTTGGATGGGTTATTAGGGTTTTCTCAATGTTTTAAATTGTACTCATAATGTTACATCTACCAGGAATGTTTTGCTTTGAACGTTTCACTACCCTTTCTCTACCAATGTGTTTTTTAGATTCTCCTTACCAAGTGTTGCTCGTTTGGACATTGCATGAATCATGTTTTTACTATGATGATTGTTTTCTTGCATTGGATACAATGCTTGTTGCATTAGCTTTTGGAGATTGACTATTGTGCTTCTCCTTTTTAATGTTGGTTTGTTTGTTACACTTCATTTCTACATTGGCATTGAATGACTATTGTACTTCATTTCTTGTGCTGGCTCTTGGGGAATTGATTTCACTTCTCTCTGCATTGGTTCTGACTATTGTAATTCCCTTCTTGCGTTGGCTCTGACTATTGTAATTCTATTTCGAAATTGGCTCTCAAGGATTGATTGCTACAGTTTGATATCCTCTTTTGTCTCTTGGAGGATTGATTGCTATAGTTTACCCTCCTATGTTGTCTCTTCAAGGATCGATTGTTGCACTTCTCTTCTATGCTTAACTTCGATGAGAAATCCTCCTTCTCTCACAATCCTTTTAACCTTGTTGCTCCAACTTCTAATCTACTACACTTTATTTATTTTCTTGTTGTTTTGGCTTCAGTTGCACCAACTTAGGCAATGCCATGATGGCTCTTAGATTATGTTCATGTTGTCTCTTTGTTTTGCAATGAATACTCTATGTCTACATCATATGATAGCTTCCTAACTTGAACCTTCAACTCACAGTCTTGTATCGTTCTACGTTATAGTCACCTTACAAACTGAATGGCTTATTCCATTATTTTCTCAAGCTAAATAACTAATTTCTTAAGTTATAATCAATCGAGATGAATGGCTTACACCTTTTGCATGGAATGTTGTCCTTGTTGTTCTTTTGTCCTTTTTCTATTCTTTAAGTTGAAAACTACCTTAAAGCTTCTTATTAAAAACTATTGTATTAAAAACATGATCCTTTAATTTTCTTAATCCTTCTAGCAATTGCTCATCAAACTTAAGCTTGCATACTTTTCCTTTAAGCTTAACAAATGATATTTCTACCTTGAAGTCTTCTCATGACTTTGATATATCAAATCTTATATATTTCTCTGAATCAAAGTATATATGGTTACCTCTATCAACCCTCTTAAATATTTATCAAGGTCAATATTAATGACCTATAATGTACTTAGATATCAAGGTCTCTTCTCTAAGATCTAAAATATTTAATCATATCAAGGTCTCTTTCTAAGACATGTAGCTTATTGAATCTTATCCTTTGTCAATGTTTGTCTTCAAGACTTGAAATATTTACGTTAAGGTCTGCCTTCAAGACCTAAAATATTTATGTCAAGGTCTACCTTCAAGACATAGAATCTTTATGTCAAGGTTTACCTTCAACACCTAAAATATTAAATTAGCCTGCAACTTAAAAATCAATCTCTTCTTTCTTAGACGATGAAATTCTTCTCTATCTATTGTAATAAACTTCTCACTCTTCTGATTATCAATATTTGTTGCAACTTTATCTTAGATCGCACCTAAGAACTCAAATTATGGTAAGGGATATCTATCCCTAAAACATATTCTGATGTCAAGGGTTGGTTATTCCCTATCACAATCAATTATCTTAAGTTTATTTACCTCAAATATGATTCCTTGTCTTCATCGGTTATCCTTCAACCTAGTGGAAAGACCCTAGCTAAGTCCTAGTATTCACTAATTTTTTTGTAAATGTGGAAAGACCCTAGAATTTTCTTAATTTGATCTTACAATAGAGTCTATTTCTATCTCCCTTTAATTTAGATAGACTCTAAATCAATTTTATCACACTAATAAAATCAAATCTTATATGTAGCTAAATAAATTCAACCTGTGCAAGAAACTACTTATTGTAGCTCTAATACCACTAATGGATTTTGAAGCCTTACTATTAATATAAACTCATGGGATAATTGTTACAGGATCAAATATTAAATAGCCACAATGTAGTAAGATCAAGAGAATGATATAAACAAAATAATATGAGCAAACTAAGATGTATATCAAGGCTTATAATATATCAACTAACATTCATTAATAAGTAGAAATATGAATGTAAATAGCCTAAATCATATATGTACAAATTATGTAGCACAACTTATAGTATTAGTTACTCAAATGTATGTAATATTTATTACTCCTCTTTCTCTTACAATTATCATAAAAATCTATTACAAGAATGATCACAATGTTCACTATACTCTCTATGATCTCTATGTAGGCTATGCTCTCTATATCCAATATGCTCTTCTATGGCGTAATATATAGACATAGTAAAATGACTCTTTATCTACTTGACTATTCCTTTCATTATGCCAAGTCTTATGACTCTTGGCTTATCTATTTGCATACACATGACTCTATCTTGTATGCACACCTAGACATGACTCTTAACTTAGCACTCTCTAATCTAAGAACACATGTGCACACTTACATATGAGACACTTGTGCACATCTACACACATTACACTTGCACACTCATTTATATGAAACTTGTGTATTTTCTACATATGATTACAATACATAAAATGTTACTCACACTTTAATATAAGACTCAATCCTAGTCTAATATTTACAAGATGTACCATAAGGGTATATTAGCATGTATCAAATAATATAATATACTCCAACATTTTGTTTCCATTGATATATTTAAATTCTACTATCCTACCTCTTCCAACCAATTGGGCTACAAAAATAAGATTATTTGTTACACCGGGTACATACAATACATCTAATATGAATTCTAAATATGGTAAACTAGGTGTAACATGTACTAATCCTTGCACATGGTAAAATTTATCATCCACTATTTTTAATAGAATGTTTAGTCTAACCTCCAATGAATCAAACCAGTGTAAGTCCCTAGTCATGTGATGACTAGCACCTAAATCTATAAACCATGTGTCTTCCATTTATCATGTTTTGATGAGTTTTAGGTATTCTTGTTTCATACATTTGATAAAATAATTGATTCTTAATATTTCTTCTCATAATATTTTCATGATGTCTTTATTCTTCTTAGACTTCTACTCATGATATAATTTTCTTCAAACTTTTCAAAATCTTCAAATAAAATTACTTTGATGTAGTAATCCTTATTTCTCCAAAATTTAATTTATAATCAATTCTTTCAATCAATTTCTTCAAACAATTTCAAATCTTTAAGCAATAAATAATACCTTTAAATTATCATCTTCTTATAACTCCCAAATTTAATTTTGCAAACTAAAAATTTCTTTATCAACTTTTACATTCATTAATATTCAAATCAATAATCAATCAATCAATCATTCATTAAAATTTCTTAAATTTTAAACTCACTCCTTATATCTCCCAATTTCAATTTCAAATTTCATTTTTAATGTTAACTTATATCTCTCAAATTTTCACATTCATTTTTCATAAACAATGCATTTATCAATCAATAATTCATTCATTTACTTCACTTCTTATCTCTCCAATTTAATTCATAATTCAATTTTAGTTTCCTTGTCTCCCAATTATTAATTCACTTTAATTAAATTCCTTCATCAAAAAATCAAACAATATATTTTTCTTATATCTCCAATTATCATTAATTATTCATCAAATTATCTCTCCATTAATTTATCATTTCAATAATACTATACTGTTAAAAATAATTCATGCTTCACTTTATATCTCCAATTATCAAATTCAAAAATATTTTAATGGAACCTTGGATGACAGAAGGAATATTTTACCTCAAATGGTGCTTGGTCAAGACATCTTAATTGGGCTAAATATGTCAGAGTGATTCAGGCAATACTCCATGTCAGGGAAGACTTGTCAAAATTCCTCAAGGTATCTTAAAATACATTACAAATTCTTATTCTACCTTAAGAACTCTAAATTTATATGAATATACTTCATCCTCGTTTCTTTACAATGCTACTCTTGAAACCCTAAAGTAAAAGGGGTAGTTTCTATAGTACTTTCATTTCTAATGAAATAATAATATTTTATACTACTTGAGGAAAATGAAGATGATTTACTTAGAATAAACTTGACCTATTTTGCCTTCATTGTTGTAAATCTTCCTTCATATCTTCCTTTGTACCTTTAAATCCTTTTGAATTTCAACTTACACATTGACTTCCTCCTTCCTTGTATCCTTCTTATTTATGTTAATGATTGACCTAAGTGAACTATGATGTTATTTATCATTTGATGCTTTAAATATGATTTCTTTGCCTTTGTGGCCTTTATCATTTGGTGCTTTAGATAGGATTTCTTTACCTCTTTTTTGCAAGTAGAATATCCTTGATCTTATTCAACTTTTACTATAGTATGATCCAATTGATTCATCTTGAAGTTTATCTCATGATCAAAATTTTGTCTTTCTTCTTAATTTTTACTTTGCAACCTCTTATCAAGTGTATAGTTGGAGGTATTACATTATTTGGTCATGTAAATAGTTCAGGGAGTGTTTAATATCAAATTTGTGTACTAAGTGTAATGTAAATAAATGTCAATTATATGTGTGAGGTGTCAAGTTAGTAAATGTGAGTTTTGTAGGTTATGTTCATGCTTAGAAGTAAGGATTTAAGTGCAATAATGAGATACTTTATCTTTATGTAATATGCAAGATTTATTATGTAAAAAGGGAAATATGAAGAGCCGATTCTCCCATGAGTGTAAGGAGAGCAAAGGTCAAGAGTCATGTAATATGAATAGTCTCATGTAAGTATATATTGAAGATAAAGTTTTGTAACATGTATCAAAGTAGCATTGCATTTATGCATTGCTATAGTAGATGTATTTTCAATAAATATTTTTGTGAGTTTATTTTGCATTGTTTGAGTGAATTTATGTTCATTGATTCCTTGATATTCTTGAGATATTATTTGATCTTGATGATTAATAATTCTATGAGAATAACAATGATTTGCTAATAGTGGTATTAGAGCCTCATTTGTTAGGCTTTCAAGGTAGAGAAAATTTAAATTTTCCTCATCCCAAGCAAAAGGTTTACCACAAAGGAACATTTGCAAGAGATAGTGTTGAGAAGATCTTGTTGGAAAAAGCCATCTTGACTATACCAAGTGAGAGCCAAGTCTATTTTTGAAGATATATTCTATAAGAAGTCTAAAGAAGAAGAAATACAATAAAGAACAAGAAGAAGAATTACTAGGTAATGCAAATTTAATTTATTTTAAGAAAGTTATTTTATTAAATTAAAGTGAAGGAAAATTGTAGGAGGTATAAGAAGAATAAAAGTTTTAGAGGCAGAAAAATTACAAGAGATATAAGAAGAGAAAATTAATTTGAAGAATATTGAATGAAAGTGAAGAAGATAATTGTTTAAAGGAGAAATTATATTTGAAGAAGTGAAGAATTCATATTTGAAGAAGAAGAATAATAATTAACATAAGATATAAGAAGAATTGAAGAATAGATATTTGAGAAGATTGAAGGACAAAATGAAGAAAAAAAGAGAAGAAATTTAAAGAAATAATTAAAATTGAAGAAGACTATAGAGAAGAAAATGAGAAGTTATAGATATTAGCTAGAGAAAATTTGTAGAAAGAGTTGAAGCTAAAGGAAAACTTAAAGTCCAAGTTGCCAGAGGAAATTGCTAGAAAGTTGGAGAATTAATATTCCATAGTGTTAGTACATCCAAGTTCTAACTCTAAAATATCCATAAAGTTATAATAATGCAAGTGAAACAAGAACTAATCTAGAATGGATTAGCTTTTCCAAAATTATAAAAAATAATCAAAATTTAAAATGCAGAAAAAGACAGACTAGAAGTTTAGACCAAGAACAATGAGAAGGAAGGAAGAAATGGATACAAAAAAGAAAAACATAATTTTTGTAACATTAGGTAAAAATAAAATGCATATTTTATAATGTCAAGTAAAAAGATATTTTTAGAAATTTCAATGATGTTGAATTTAGAGAAAACACAATATATGATGTTAAAGAGAAATCATTATAATTTATTAGTTTTTGAAGTGTAGTTGTGGAATTGTAATGAAGTTGAAATTCAGTCAGAATATAATACATCCATAAAAAGAAAAAAGACATTAATTTATGATTGGAAATAATATAGGTGAGTCTATGAATGGAAGTTGCAATAGTTGGAATTGCAGGTTAAGAAACTTCTATCTCAAGATTCAAAGTATGACCACATAATGGCAAATATCTAGGCTAGAAAGCTACAAAAAATGAGTGGCTAGCTATGAATACCTTGATAATAAAGTTGTCCTCTCAAATATATCATACTATTAGGTATCACATATTGCAATGTAAATAAATAAATAAAATTGAAAGCACAATGGAGTTTTTGGCATATATGACTCACCACCCTTTTTTTCTTTATATGATATGAAAAGGTTGGATACAAAGGTATTTTTTCTAGATGATGGTCCTAATGGCTTTTCAGGTATCATAGAGCTGTAGGATTAAATGAGAATGATTTAGAGGATCCTCTACGAGATGGAGATAATTCTATGAGGTAGACTTTGGTACTTATTGAAACCTTACAGTCACAAATAATTAAAATGGAAAATCATCCATATCAAGATGGTTCTAGGGAAGAATTTGACACCACAGATGAGTCAGATGTTGTAGAAGTAGGTTTTGAGCTCTACATGGTTGGATAACAAACATATGAACTCTTTGATTTTCTTGACTTTAAAAATATATTATCTTTGGATGTGTGGAATTCTAAATTGACTAATGTGGATAGGTATAATCTTTCATCTTACCTTCCATATATGGATTGATAAATATTCAATATAACATTGAAGGAACTATTTGGAGGAGAGATTTTATATCTTAAGACCCCCATGGTTGAACTATTTAAGATATTTAAAGGTGATTTATGTTCTCAAAAAATATTTTGTTACAAAGAAGGATTGTAGTTTTTGTCAAAGAAATAGAAATTACTTAATTTAGAAGGCTACTTTCCATTTCTATCATGTCCATATAAAGTTAAATTTCACTTGAATATGCACCTATGAAATCTAGAGGTTGAGGTACTATCTGATATAGCAAAGGTTCCATCACAAAGAGACAGTCACCTTGGAATTGGTTGCTCTGGATCATCATTAGCTTCAAGAAGAAAGTCCAAAAAGTTATTTTTTATAATTAGTATATGTTGATTGCAAAAGTTATTTTCAATTATGCTTTAATTAATATGGCAACAAGCAAAGGACTTTCTTACCAAATAATGTGATATGGGGGGAGGTGTTGGAGGTATTATATTATTTGATCATGTAAATAGTTTATGGAGTGTTTAGTATTTAAGTATGCAGTTTAGGGAGTGTTTAATATTTAATGTCTATAGTGTGTGTCATGTAAATAGTTTAAGGAGTGTTTAGTATTTAAGTATTCAGTTTAGGGAGTGTTTTATATTTAATGTCTATAGTGTGTGTCATGTAAATAAGTGTGAGGTTTCAAGTTAGTAAGTGTGATTTTTGTAGGTTATGTATCATGCTTAGAAGTAGGGAGTTATGTGAAATCATGATAGAATTTGTATTTTTTTTTCAATTAACTTTTTATACAAATCCACCATGGGGATTGAACCCAGATCACATCATCGTAAAGCAAGTGGTGTCCTTTCCGGTAGACCACACTCACGGGGATGATAGAATTTGTATTTATATAATATGTGAGATTTATTATGTAAAAAGGAAAATATGAAGAGTTGGTTCTCCCATGATTTTGAGGAGAGCAAAGGTCAAGATTCATGTAATATGAAGAGTCTCATGTAAGTATATATTGAATATAAAACTTTGTAACATGTATCAAAGTATCATTGCATGTATGCATTGCTATAGTAGTTGTATTTTCAATAAATATTTTTGTGAGTTTACTTTGAATTGTTTGAGTGAGTATATGTTCATTGATTTATTAATATTATTGAGATATTATTTAAACCTAGTGATTAATAATTTTATGAGAATAGCAGTAATTTGCTAACACTAGTCTCATAGCATTTGTGGCATCAAAAATCATAATTTTAATGGATTGTTGAAAAGGTTTTAAATTATCCAAAGCAAAATATATCTAGGTATATACAACATGTTTTTGCTTCTCAATAGTTGTACCTCATTAATAAATTCCCATAGGGTATTGCCAATATTCAACAAAATATCCTTGTTAATAAATTGGTATGGAATTCCAAATAGCATAACCCACACTAGAGTATTTTTAATAGTTCCTATCTTTGTAGAAAAATTCTCACTCCATGGTCTCAAATATAGGGCCTATATCGCCATACATCATGGGCTACTACCCATTATTTTATCCCTGATTTTTGAGCTAAAGAAGATGATAAGAAAAATATATTAGGAAGAAAAACCATGGAGTAATTTAATTTCAATCCCCACTTCCACTTGATCCAATTTTGAATCTCTAAACTCAATGGTTAGAATTGATGGAATTTACATTTAACCCTCTATTTTTAAGAACCATTATATCATTGTCAATCATCTCATCCTTGATAATCACTTATAGTGTAACATATATTACCTACAAAAATTTACCCTATATTTGCTCTTCTTCTTTTTTTCAACTAGGGCATTCTTCCTTCCAATTAGGGATTTGAAAAATGGCTTTCCTTCCATGCTACTTAGCTTATCCTCATATGAATTCATTAGTATTTAAATTTCCCCAAAAATATGGAGAAATAAAAGGTGAGGATCACTCCTTACTTCCACTTGTTTCCTATTCACACTCCCCCCATTGTTCTCCAAATATTTAATACAATAAAATTTGAGGCTCACTCCTAAATCAACAAAATATTATATATTTTTTAGGTTAATTAAATCCTATCCAACTTGTATTTTTATAAAACATATTCTTCATTGTCCTTTCCATCAAATATAATAACTACTATATGTCTTCAACTCTTTGTCATGATTTTGTTAAAATATAAATTTTTACTCAACTAGTTGACTTCTAAGGTTTAAATTTTGCCAAGACAAAGATCAATACTAGAGTTGCGTAAATTATGTACTACATAATATGACAACATTTACAAAATTTTACCTCCAACAATATTTGGACATTAGAAATAATATTATGTTTGATCTACTCCCCACATCTAGTTGTAATGATATCCTTAATAATAATTTTTGAACTCTCTCAATTTACATATATTTCCATATTTTTTATTGGAATTTTTAATCCTTGTAAGAATTTTCCTAACATATAAATCGTTGTTAGTTAAATTTCTATATGATTCTAAGCAAGGAGAATTTTGCCTTCATTATTTAATAAAACACCCCTTCACTAGCTTTTCCCAAATTTTCTTTATAAGCACCATCAAAATTAATCTTGATAAGCCTAGTTGCTAGAAAATTTTATTTTACCATAGATCAAAAGAGATCCTTTGTTTTAAATCCATTGTCATAGATGAATTTTTCATGTATATTCAAATCATGTAACCATGGCACCTTTTTTCCCACACTTGAGACTTTCCATAGTGAGCACTACGTTAGTAAACATTTTACAATAAAGGCAATATTTTAATTTCAATATTGATAATGATTTTGAGATATATTTTTAAATTTTCTATTATTCCTCTTAAGCCATAAATTTAAACATTAATGGTATGACCAATCCTCCATAGAATGTGTAATGTTTAAATTTTGAAATAATTAATCCAACATTTCGAAAACTCTTTCAACGTTGATGGAGCTATCTAATATATTCTCATATTTTTGAAAAAATAGCCCCAAAATTTGTAAGCAAAGGTACAATAAAGAAGTAAATGATCTAAATTTTCTAGATCCTTCTTACACAAGGCACATGTCAAAGGTCCACAATATCCTCTTCTTTACGTACTATCACCTATAAGGCTTTTGCTTTAGACCACTAAGCAAAGAAATATTTAGTCCTTTGAGAATAATTTCTTTCAAGAGAAATATTTGATAGTAGGGAATTTTTATTGATCCAAGGCACTATATTCCAAATTGACCAAGGATCCACCATATTTTTATAGATTTTAAGTCGAATCATCCTTCTATATAAAATTAGGTAAATAGAAGTCTAAGGAAAAGGGTCCAAGATGGATAGATGAGGCTATACATTGGTTGAAGTTATTAGAATGGCCTAACAGATGTTTCTACTTGGGAAGATCATGGTCCTTTATCTACCTCTATGGACCATATTTTTTGAGTTGTTGGCATTTATACTAGAGCACATGTTCAATAGTGAATATGCTAAGTAACTAGATTAGGTGGACCTAAGGTACTTTAGGGGGTAGAACAAAACCACCATCTACCCTATCAACCATTACATCATGGAAATAACTCCTAAATTGTGAGGGTTCCACCAAGTGATGGAGGAGAAGTTGAAGGATATGGGGCTAGAGCAACCCAAATATATATGGTATTATGACTTGATCAAATATTTTAGATACAAGATGAAGGCTAAGGGTTTGGACACCTTCTTTACACATGAGAAAAGATCTTGTATTAAGAAGAAATCTAATCCTAGTGAAGATCTAGCTCTTACCACTATGGGAAGAATGCATGGTTATGAAGATGAAATACAAGGCTAATCCTAGTGAAGGATGATTTTGATCCATATATCAAGTTGAACCATCAAAAACTGAGAGCCTTAGGGAAGTTGGGGTATTTTGATCATAAAATTCTTGCATGGCAAAATATGAGATGTGAGATAGGGACTTCAAAGAGGTCAACATGATATGACCTATTTGAAGAGCAATTCTCATCCATCTAGGATTTACATCACCCAAGTTCCAAAAGGAAATGTATAATTGGATAAGCTCTAGAAATCCCACCAAGTTTGTTAAGCCCACTACATACCCTTGCACCTAAAATCATCATATCCACTACACCTACTAACTAATAGTTGTGAGTTGTATGGTGAAAAAAATTGAAATACAATCCATTGTTGTGTTTTATCCTAAGCTATTCAATTCCCAAATTAGCTTATCCTTGCCTTCCCTTGGAATAATTACTGTTGATGATGATGAAGACAAGACTGACTGTGATCAATTTTAGAAATGCTATTGAGGTTTACAATACCATCCATGATATTATCACCTATCTCTAAGAGGAATACAATGTGAGGGAGAAGGACCTACCAACCTTCTCATTAAATATTAAATATCTAAAGGATATCATAGGAATGCAACAAGGATTTTTGTATATATATTTGGCCTAAAGGAGGAGAAGGATTTGTTCCAGGCTTAGGTCAGGGTTCTATACTAGATGAGGTACACCCCTAGTAGGGAAAGAGTGGTCTTCAATTTTTTCAATTGCATTGTTGATGAAATTTATGAAGAACTGATTGTATTCAGAAGGGTTGACCACATTTTTATTTTTTAGCATACTTGGCCCATCTAATATTATTTTATAAATATGGAATGTACCTTGGACTAGCCATAAATGCCATGGATGATTTAGGCCATCCACTACCCCTCTCCTCTTGGATAGAAGGTTTGAAAAGGTCTTCCTATTCTTATTATAATTTTGTTGAATATTTTCTAGTCCCCACACTAATAGCCCTCAAAGGGAAGAGGCCTAAGCACCTCTCTACAAATTGTCAAAACAATTTGGGGGGACAACACACTAGGGACTAGCTTTATACCAAATATTGAACTCTCCTTAGGATGCACAATTTTAGCAAGCAAGAATACTAGTTTCCAAAACATGTGACTAAGCAAGTATTTACCTTTAAGGCCCTCCGCCAGTTGGATATTATTGATACCTTGTATGCAAGTGGAAGAAATAAGACCAACCTCTTAAAGCTACCTTATTCTTTTAGTGGAGTTAGTTTGGTAAAATTTAAGGCTTATAAGATTTTGAAAAGAAACTTGAGAAATTTAAATTACAAAAGGCTCAAAGGGACTAGAAATATAACCCCGATAAATTTTTGTTGAGTGGTTGGTTAAATTTAAGAACTAAACAAAGTTCATACATGAATTGATTCCATATTTAGAATATCTTAGAACCCCATAGACAAGGAAGACATATCCCTATTGAAACACCTTCTAGAGCAATATTTACCACCACCACTAGGGAGGAGGCCTTACTAGGCCTTCTATAAGGTAATAGGAAAGATGGACTAAACTATAAAATCCATGTGCTCGAAGCTAAAATTTGAGTTGAAGGAAAAGTGAAAAATAGAAAAAATAAACTCTTGGTGAGAAATGTGGCAATAGATCAATAATATGATACTAGAATTTCATCAGATAGACAAATATGTAGAGTTTGAATAACATTGGGACAAGGAGCATGCTAAAGAAAAGAGTTCTAACGCGGGTAGAGGTAGTGGAGAAATGGTAGTAGAGACCATAAACCAAGCAATGGTGGATGTAGAAGTGCAATCTAAGGAGGTCATACAATTGGATGAATCTTCCCCATGGGACATAGAGGTCATGATGCCTAAACAACACTCCTCAAATAAATAATTATTAGCTCAAGCATCCACCTTGGTGCAATAAAAGTAAAAATAGAAGGAATTGTCTTGCAACTTTGGTTCCTTTCCTACCAAGAAGAAGAAGAAAGACCCCTCCAATGTGAAGTCCCAAGCCACCATGGCCCAAATATACAAGGAGGTACCTTGCACCCCTTCTCCTTTTGTGTCAAAAGCGATAACCCCACCACTTTCAAAACCAACCCTCCCAAAACCAACTCACATCTCTCCTGCCTTAATAGCCTCTCTTCCTATAAAAACATCCATTACACCAAATATACACATGGGGTTTCCACTCCAAAATATTGAAGCCCTCATACCATTATATTCCACTCCTACCACCCTGTAGCTTAGCATCCAAATGACCTTGACAGGGGAAGTTTTACCTTTCTCTACCATTCCTCAATTGCTTCCATCTTGCCCATTCTTCTAGCCAATGTTGCAACCTCCCCCACCAGGGAAATTAGCAGTTAGCTCCCCCATCTCTCCTAGAATATCATCATAATTTATATAAATCTAGAGGAAGGTATTTGAATATAAACAAAAGAAAGATACTAAAAGAGCCTTCATGCCAGCATAAAGCAGACTTTGGAGATAAATTGATCCATCGAGAAGGGTAATCCACTTTGCCTATCTAGACCCAAAAATTTTCAATCTAGAAAGGAAAATGCATCCCTAGTATTATCACATAACTAGGGAAGGCATCAACTTATAAGGAATTAAAGCTAGAGATACAATTGAATTGGCAAAGAATATGAACAAGCTCATCAAGTATGATTTGATGATCTTGGAGAGGAGATTACAAAAAAAAGAGAAAAACTCCAAGATGTAAAAGACACCCTTAAAGACTCATAGACCAAAATTAAAGGGCTCCAAAATAAAATGGAATGGACTCTAAATGCTTCAAAAATAACTACCCTATTAGAAGAGGTACAAAGGAAGAGTCTTTAATTATTGGACTGGTTGTTCACTATAGAGACCCAACTCAACTTATATAGGATTGACTTTGAGAGGGAATTAGATGAAGAAATAAAGAGATGCTAAAAAACCCTATAGTAGAATTTTGACAAGCTAATTTAGGATGTTTGTACCACATACTGGCATAACATAGCCAAATAAATAACTTTGATTTCCTTACTCATCAAATTTATCAGGACAACATTTCAACTAAGTGCAAAAATCACTTAAGATATGGAGCAAACCCTGGTGGCAAAATCTATAAAAATGAATAAAGCAAAATATTCCCAAGTTTGTATCACCATTGTAAGTGAGCAAGAGTTGGAGGCCACCAACATCCAAGATCAAGAGATAACATTTTGAAAAATATTGGACACTTTCAATAGGGAGAAAGTGATGCATGAATGTGTAGCTAAAGAAAAAGCCATGAACAAGGTGATTGGTAGTTTGCATACCCCTTTGGACTCTCTAATTCAGAAGGATCTACCATATCATTGGGTAAGTGATCATACACCCCTCTTGGATCAAGATTATGTGTGGGCCTTGGAGGAGTAGAAGTAAAGGGGTTGAACGTCTAGAAATTATTAGAGGTCCTAGCAATCGAAGATTCTATGAAGGCTATAAAGCCTATGGTGGATATTGAAGGATAATTGAGAGAAGTCATGCATAGACCAAATTGATATTTTGAGGAGCCACAACCATTTCCAAGACGCCAGAGCACCCTTTGAGGAAGAGTGAAAATAAGTGAGAGCTCATATGAGCAAGCTTCCATCTCATTAATCTTCCCATGCATTCTTTAATTTTGTTCCCTATCCATTTTACTTTGATCGTTATTGTTTTATCATTGTTGTTATGTTTGTATTTCCAACTTCCAATTTAACTCTACACCCAAGGTCAAGATGAGCATTATAGGTTCATTCTTTTTAATAGGCTAAAAGGCCCTGGGAGCCATTAAATCTATAGGGAACCTTTTCGTATAGCTCTGCTTCACCTAAAAAATATAGTCAAAAGTGGGACAAGCCAAAGAATATAGTTGGAAGGTACCTTTCACCTTCAATAAAAAAGAAAGGACTATAAGTAGGAGTTAGACAATATCAGAAGCCACATTGATTGTTGTATCTTCCATCAACTATTGATGTTCACCTTTTATCCCAAGCTAGTTGTATTGAGGGTACTAATACCTGTAAGCCATTGATTTTTTATCCAACAATTTTCATGGTCCTTCTAACAAAGGAGAGTTTTACAAAGAAGAAAAGGCCCCAAAAAGTCCCTAAGCCAAATATGTGGTGACCAATAAGAAGCATAAGGAGAAAAGTGTTTGTGTCTTGATGAAGGAAGCCTACCTTGGCCAAAGAAGGTCCCACCATAGTTAAGTATATGTGGCTACCACACACACAAATAATAAGGTATGCAAAGGAGCATTTAAGAGAACACCCACCATTGACCATAAGGATTGACTTTCATAGACTAGACTATCAAAACCAACCATGTGTTAGTGCGATTATAACCCATCATGTGCATGAAAATACCCTACCAATCTATTCCAATCAGGAAGGCCATACCCACAAATCAACCAATAGAATATCCTAAAAAAGAACTTGTAAAATGGTGCAACCATTCCAACACAACAAGCAATGAGAGATGATGGTAGCACCCCACCATCTGAAGGCCCAGAAGCCCTTAGGCATTAATGATCCTAGATCTAGAGACCTCAAAGCTATTGATTGATAATGTAGAAGGATTTTAACTATAGAATAGAAGATAACTTTTAGATATTTTACATAGAACATTATAGAGAAAGGATCATTCTCTTAGCTTATAAATAGGCCCAAGATTGCATTGTAAAGGCATCAAGAGTTGTCTACGCATGCCTAGTATCTATACTTGTAGGATCTTCCTTTCACCTCCATTATTTTTTATTGTAATAAGTGGAGCCTGAACCTTGAGACACTATTTAAAGAGCATCAATCCCTCTATATCACATGCTTTGTAATCATTTTTTGGCACATTAATGAAAGCTATGACTAATTTTTCTTTGCCCCCTTTTTAATGTATTTTTTATTCTTGGACTCATGATGTTTAGTTGTATTCATTCTAGTTATTATTTGATAAATACCATGTTAATTTATGTCCACTTGTTGTAGTTGGAAGTAGGGATTTTAATTCTTGGTGCATTGCCCCTATAGCTTAGGTTTTAATTTTTTGCAAAGTCTTTACTTTTCCTATTTTTACTTTCATTGCAATTCCTTTCCTTATAAAACCCCTCTAGCCTCGGCTCGTGGAGCCTCTATGCATCAAGGACTAAATACAATGAGGATATGGCCTTGATTGCAAACCTTGGAGGTTGCCTCATATGTGATCTTCTATCCATGACACTTCCTATTATTTTGCTCTATGTGAGGCATAGATACCCCTAGCTCATTGGGTTTTCTACTCAAACAAGGATGTGCATTCATAGATGACAATAATAATAATAATTTTGTATGAATATATGATTTTATAGCACCTACATTATACTTATAATAGAAACTAAAAAAAAAAAAAGTCTTTAACCATCTTCTCTATTGATATTTAATGACCATTTTCCAATCTATAAGGTCTATTTTACCTTTCTCTCACTCCAATGATCTACTCTTGACAACAATTTGTTTTTTTTAGAAAAATATGGTCGCACATACTATATGGATAATCTACTAATGTTGACTTGATAAATCTAGTATGTTGTATATCTATCTGCTTCTCCTTTAACCTTGTTCTTAAGGATATTCTAGTTTCACCAATGTATAACACCTCGCATGAGAAAGGAATTATGTAGATACCTTTATAGAGTTTTGGATCTGCCCTATCATTTTATCTATCTAACATTGCTATAAATGTGATAGTATATTTTCAAGTTGTATATAAATTCTCTTTAAAATTCTTGCTAATTTTATAGATGTTCCTTGGATATATGGTAAAGTAACTATAATGTGTTTTGATCTCTAACTTTCTATTTCTTTTAATACTTTCCCTTCTAAAATCCTTATAGATTTGATTTTCTATATAACTATTATCCTTAAATACTTTTAAAAGATAAACCTTTTCATCTTCTAAATATTTCATGTTAGATAACTATTTACCCTAATTGTTAAATATTAGGTACAACCATATTTTTAGCTCTTAAGTAAAGATCAATATGGATCTTTGTAATGAAACAAATTCTAAAAATATAGTAATAACAATAATAATTTAATGATGTGCAATAGTAAACATTCCAATGAGAACAACAATTTCAAATTTAATGCCATAAATCATAAATATAAGAAATCAAATTCCAAATAAGAAATCAATACAAATCCTAGCCATTCAAGGAGAGTAAAGTCTCTTAGCCATATGGAGAGGGAAAATTTTCATATGAATAATAGAAGCAACTTAGATTTGAATATAAAATATAACTCCAACTCCAATATAACTCTTCCTATTTACAGATAAAATCAACATTAACCCTAACCCTAATCCTCAAGGACCAACTGCATTAACCTAGGGCCCAAGTTAATAATAAAATAGTCGATGTGGCTATATTGGAGTCATTACATGGATCCTCACTTATAAAGGTTTATCCTTAAAGCTAAAAAAGACTAAAAAATGCTCTCAATATCCTACATTGCTTCTTCTTCTAGAATATCCCTCCACTTGATGTGTAATTTCTATATTTACTGAGACCATAGAAGATAAAATCTAGATTCCAAAACTACTTTTGTATGGAGAGTAGTTCGACCTTCATCGAGTACTAGAAGCTCTATCTAGGACTACACATTATGGTCAATAATCTATTTGAGATAACAAACATGAAAGATAGGATAAAAACAAGAAGATGGTGTAATCTCTAACTAATATGCTACTTCACCAATGTGACAAATCACCTTGTAGGGGTTATAAAATCAAGAATACAACTTCTGATTGGACTTGGTATTCAAGCATAATTGCTTATAGGGTTGGAGGTGCAAAAATATCATATCCCCCATAAAAATTTGTTATTCAAAATTACATGAATCCTACTACTGCTTCATGTGCTTTTGGAATTGGGTCATAGTATAACTCGTCGCTACTACAACATATCATCCACCTGAGCCACCTTGGAGGATCCTAGAACATATTCTTCCACTAATGGAGGTTTTTGATCATTTATCTTGAGAAAATACTAATAAAAAGTAATATACCACCATTCGACTACAGAGAGCTAATGAACCCAATGATATTGCTTGTCTTAGGAAAAATAATTAGGTTAAATATCGAAATATTTATTTACAATTTATGTTTGACCATCCAGCTAAGGGTGATAGGAATAAGACATATTCAAATGAGTACCACTAAGATGGAATAATTCCTTCAAAAAATTATAGGTAAAGCTAGGGTAACTATCATTGAAATTGGCCTTGGGTATAACATGTAATTTAAAAATAGAATAGAGAATACCTTAGCAGACTTGATGGTTGAGTAGGGATGCTATAATACCAAAAAATAAGTGTACATAAAAATATGATCCAATACCATGAAGATCATCATTTTTTACTTAGATTTATAAATATATTCAATGAATCCATGGAAATGTGCTCCCAATGGTAGTCAAGAATAGGCAAGAGTTGCAAAAAACCAAGATATTTAAAAGTTTCTCCATTGTAGCACTAAAATATGTAACATTCAACCAAGGCCTTGGCATTTGATTTTAATCATTTTCATCAAAAGGATTTGCTTCACCCATTGGTAAATTTTTAAGAATCCAAAATATCCAACCAAATGAGATGCATGCAATTCTTAGAGGACATTAGTATTAAAAATTAAGGATGAAGATAAATGTGATCCTTCTTATGGAGAAACCCATCAACATATGAGAAAAAAAAAGCACCAAGGATTTAGAATCCACTTTCTAAATGAACTAAGCAATATTTGGTTCAAAACGCTGGTCCTCCCAAATATGGGAAAGCCATTGTGGAAGAGGACTAGATATGACACTAACAACATCTTTATGTTTGTGAGATAAAACATTGACCACTATATTCTCCTTTTTATTCTTATACTCAATGAAAAATCATACCTTAAGAGCTTAGTCAACCATTTATCCTATTTAGGAAAACCAAAATGTTGTTCTAAAAAATGCTTAAGGCTACTATGGTTAGTCTTGATGATGAAGTGGTGCCCCAAAAAATAAGGTTGTCATTCCTCAATGATACACACAATGGCTAATTGTTTTTCTCATAAGTGGATAATCTTATATGCTTTTCAAAGAGATAATTAATTTTAAAGGATAATGAATTTCCATCCTATATCAAAATATTTGTAATACCTATGCCTAAAGCATCACACTCTATGACAAAATATTTGTTGAAATTAGGAGTGGCCAAAATAGGGGTGGTACATAGCCTCCTTTGGGGTATGGAAGGCATGGGATCCTACTTCAGACCAAAAAAACATATCCTCAGAGCAATGAGAGAAGAAATAATCTTGTTATAGTTATAGGCAAATTTCCTATTATAGCATATAAGACAAAAATACATTAATCTACTTATGGGATTTGGCTGAGGGCTAATGTTATGGATTTGATCTTGTTAGGATCTATCTTGAATCCTTCTTGAGATATTATATATCCCAAAGGAATATTTGGAGCTTTTGACATAGTTTTTCCTTCTATAAAAGGTGAAGAATTTGGTCCACATGAACTAGATTATCTTTCCAAGATAGTATAATGTAGACACCTAAAATGCGTCATGTCGAGGGTGACTACTCATATGGACATGCTACAAGACCATATGGAGGATCTTGGATAGACTCCAAGATAGAGCAGTGGTTCTAACCACTCAATTTGGGCTCCTTGGCCTAATCAGTCTGAATCACAGCCCAGACCTACGGTCTACAGGCTGAACCATGGCTAAGGCCTACGGTTTACAGTCTAGACCATAGCTGTAACCTACGGTCTTAACTAAAGTTCAGTTGGCCTTCATCCAAGCCAAATCGGTTTGAATGACCATTTGTTCTAGAAGACGGTGGTTAGAGGATGGAAGCTTCCAATCCAACTATCCTAACCACCCCTTCTTGATCTTGGCTTCTCCATGAAGCCACCCCTAGCCCTAGGACATCCTATAAGTACCCCTTCAAATTAGGGCAATGATATAGATGATTTGAATAGCGAAGCGCTATCGAATTATCGAGAGAGAGTGCATTTTGGAGATCAAAGCAGTGAAGCCCTATCAAATTGTGGACTCACTTGAGTGCATAGAGAGAGCCTTGTTGCCATCCCCATTGTCAATTTGTCAAGCATCATGATGAATTAGGCCATGGATGCCCTAAGGACCTAGGAGAGCCAAGAAATGCAAATCCAGGCAAACGGAGGCCCCTCACAGTGAATCAACCACCAAACTTGTCAGAAGGACACCGAAGGTGACCCTTGAACATCAATTGGACAAGGAGGTCAAGCCCACTACCCTTGATTTTGAGGGTAAACTCACTTGAGTGCTAACCATGGCTTTCAACCATGGTTTATAGTGTAGACCATGCATCAATGCTTGCGTTTGCAATAGAGGTATCACCACCTTACTATTTTCATTTTTGCCCATCTAGTTAGATTAGATTAGTCATTTGCATGGTTAAATTGTAGTTTTAGAGACTTCTGACCGATAGATTAGTGTTTTTACTAACTTGTTTTCATCATAGTAGTTTAGACATTAATGGTTTCTTTTCATGTTATAATGCTTCATTTCAAGTAATTGATTCCATAGATTGATAGTTGTGCTCTTCATTTACATATTTCCATCAATCTTGATATTATTTGCATATGTTTAGCATAGTTTACGCATTTTCTTGATTTGATGTCATTATGCTATTTTCATGCTATTTGTCTTTAAAGGGCCTCATCATGAGAGGCTTCCTATGCTTTTGACATTCTTGTGTTGTTTCTTGATCATAGGAAACAGGTTTCTAAGGAGCTACAACCATTCATTTCCTTCCTCAACGTGAAGAAGAGGGTCTACTCCACCCTAGAGCAGTTCGTGTCACCTTAAGGGCTTGATAGTGCATTTCACCCCTGAGGGGGATTGAAATAATTGTAATTGCGTATCAAAATAGAGTATCCCTAAGAGGGACTTACTTGTAATCAGACACTTATTGATTTTAATGGAATAATAGAGGCATTTCTTGTAATTTCCATGTGTTTTATCCATTTATGTGTTTGAATATCAATTTTACTTTGTTTATGCAATTACAACATTTTGGGTGCACGCCTTTTTGGTCGTACAAAAGGTGATCACGGTGGAACTCCGCATAAATAGCATCTGACTGTGTGTTCTTGACCTTTTTGACTTGTAGGTACAGACCACAGCTATCAGCTACGGGCCAACAATTGAACCGTAGGTTCAACCCATGGGCCACAGTCAGAACCGTAGACCAGACCTACGGTTTCCAGCTGACAACACAGACAACAAAAATTAGAGAGCCAATCATTGCAGGACCTGAGGTAGGCCCTATTTTCAGCCCTCTATCATTTTTTTCCTTCTGTGTTTTTATAGCATGCATAATTTCAAATGCAAATTAGGAAAAATCACTAAAAAAAGGGAAATCAATCATGTCCTAGTTCGTTTCAATTTGCATTTATAGAAAGGCATTGCTAGGAACAACGGACCTATGATTGCAGTCCACCCTAGGCTACAGCGTGCTTGATAGAGTGTCTTGTTTGGTTTGCATGTGTGAGGCCCAATTAGAGGCCAATTATCATCGTAATGTGCATTGTCTCAAAGAGCATCTAGAATAGCTTGCATTTTCTGAATTTGAAATGTTCTTTCATTTGCATAGCATATAGAAAATGAGCATGAGTGCTATATGATGCATTTCTTTTATGTACATTAAAATGAACCACACACACCACTTGGCACTTAAACGCTAGTGAGTTGGGCTTGACATCCAACCACTAGTAGGGTTCAACGACGATGGGTGTAACTTCCATCCATTGGCCCAAATCCTATGAACCTTTGGATACTAGACCAATACCGGATCCGAGAACCTTTCGTACCCTAGAAAATTTGCATGTATTCTCTTCGAAGGGTATAACGCTGATTGGGGGAAAATGGGTGAGGATCTGGGAGGACCTGTGCTCCCTGACCGTGTGTGGGCTTCATTACCACACATTATAGGTTGGATTACGTGACTTGGAGTTCATAGCCAAGTTGTCGAGCTACGAGCGTACAGGTGAAAGCCATTAAACTGAGAATAAAATCCAACAAGTTTTGCAAAACATGATAAGAGTTTCTACACTGATACAACAAATCATTGAAACACATCAAATAGTTTAGGGCTCAAATTTTAAAATGTAAAGGAGATAATCACATTGTTTACTTTGTATGCTTCTTTATTGCTTAATTCATCAAGATAAGGCCCTCCTTGAGGCCATAATTTTTAGTAAGAGAGGAAACCTCTCGAGTCTTGTTTAGTCGGTTCATCATGATGACTAGGCATGATAGAGCTCAATCATGAGCTAATGAGTCGGAGAGTTCATGGAGAGGCTCTGAATGCTTTTGATGTTCTCCTGAGGAGCTTTCAAACCTCGTATGCCTCCTTGCTAGGTATCACACTCATCATGCATCTGAGGATCCAATCCTCCTAGCATGACATTCTGAGAGTCATCGCGAGCTCCCTTCATCACGCAGGGGGTTCACCCATATAGATCATGGGGTTTCCTCACATATAGTGAGAACCCATGTCATTAGGTCTCCACCTAGGGAGATAGAGAGTTGTGGATCATACTCCATGAGTCAGTCCTATAGGGAATCTGAGTCTCATGCAGCCCATGAGAGGTGACTACTCCAAGACCAATTGGAGGAGGTGCACCGTCAGTGTAAGCGCCTAGAGCGTGAGTCCACAGAGAGGAAGAGAGCACATCAACAAAGGTTGGATGAACTCCAATGATGTGAAGAGAGGATTTACCAATAGAAAGCATGTGAAGAACAATCATGTGAGGTAATTCCTAAAAAGAAGCTCATACCTAGAGTGCTTAGGCAACAAGTCAACGTGATGCACCTAGTGCATCGTCAAGAGTTGCCACTTAAGCAAGTAGATAGCCATTCTTCTAGATGGATAGACATGCCTAGGGTTATCGAAGAGCAACAGAAAGAGATGTCTAAGGATCCCATGCGTAAGCGTGAGGTCGAGAGTAGTCAAGTCCGACAGGTGAGCAGTGTCAATGCTCGAAAGTCATCACAATCCTTGGGGTATATACAGTCTATTCCACCATATAAGGAACCTATGATTACTTTCCATAAATAGGAAGTCAAACCTATCCCTATCAGGGAGTCTGATCCTCCATTGCATATCATAGTGAGGATAAAATAGATTGTGTATAAGCGAGTGTTGGTGGATACAGGATCATCGATTAATATCATCACCACCTCAATGATCAAACATCTCAAAATTCCACCGTCCCACATCAAGGAAACAAATTTAATGTTGCAAGCCTTTAATGATGTGGAATCCCCTATAGTAGGCACAATAGTCCTCCCCATCGAGGTGGGATAAAATATTATTCCTACATTGTGCTACATTTTAGAGGGATCAAGATAGTATAATCTGCTGCTTGGAAGACCATGGATAAGAGCCATGGAGTGCGTACCATCAATAGTGCATCAGTGCATTAAGTACACCCATGGAGGTGAAGTTCATGTAGTTGAGGTGGACCTAGATCCCTTCAAGTATTATAAGCCTGAGGATCATCCATAGGAACCTGGTGAGGTGCCTATGCATCTACAAGTTAAATTGGATGAGTCTATCCAAAGTTTGGATGTAGCCTCGCATATGATGGTGGAGTTACCATCCCCACTGCTATCACCTGTGGAGTCACCTATGACCCCTACACTCTCGACACCACTTAGCAAGGAAGGATTGATGAATGCCCTTACGGAGTTGCTCACAACCACTTCGGAGGTATCATTAGAGGATCTTCACACTCCTATCAAGGAGGAAGAACCTAGCATGGTCATGGATGCACTTGAGTGTATCACACCCTCTTCATCCATCATGTCACCAGATAGTTCTCATGAGGATGATGGTGAATATGAAGAGCTTATAGAGGCTAGCATTACGATGTTGCCCACCATAGAGTCCACTGAGGATCTAGGTCAACTTTTCATCGAGTCTCTACCTATGGATCCTATCCTGGAGACATCGTATGAGTATGAGGAAGGTTCAGTTATCATGACTGAAATAGGATAACCTCAGTATGTTGACAAATTACCTATGACGCATGCAGTTGTGGAGTCTTCTCATGAGTTTGTGGGAATGGTCGACATTAGGCTAGAAGATCAAGTGATTCCTAATCACATAGAGTCAGATATGGGGTAATCCAGTGGTGTTTCCACATTGCCAGGGCCAGAACCTTTGAAATTAGTCACTCCTGACTCATTTCTCATGGCACCATCTCAAGAGCACAAACAAGTAGGTTCCTCACATCATATTGGGGGTACCAAAACTGACACAGTTCAACACAATGAAGTGAAACAACAACTTGAGCTGAGTCATAGGCATGAGCATGTGGATAGCACTGATGAAGTGTGTCATCAAGAAGCTTCCACATCAACTCAAGCGAAGGAAATAGGTGATTTGCAATTACCTAATGGATCCATAGCATCCACTTTTCTATTTCCTTCAAATGACAAAGGTATTTCGAATCAGTCATTGGAAATACATATGAATTCTTTGTCAGTATTGCGATCCATTTTAAGCCATCTGGAATGGATGGAGCATCGAATGGATGAGCAAGATAAGGCATTGCATTTTATCAAGAACCAACTTGAAAACCTAGAATTACAAAAGCAACCCTTGTCTGAGGTCGAATCGCTTCCTATGCAAGTACAAGAAAAGCCTCAATGAAAGCATAAGCCCATGCGGCCAACCCAACCATTGGATTCTCAAAGCAAACCAATGCGGGGCAAGAGCCCAAAATAGTCATAACATAGTGGGACTCCATTAAAAGAGTCTATGTCTGACATATTTTAGAAGTTGCAAGAGGCTAAGGTCATCACCTTGCCTAATGTCATCCCTTTAAACCCAAGTAGAGTTAAACCTATGGGTTACAAGGAGCATCACTATTGTCTCTATCATCGAATAGAGGGTCATGGCATTCGAGATTATCATGAATTTAAGAGTGTGGTGCAAAATATGATAGATAAGGGGTTTTATCATGTAGATGGTTCTCTCATAGTGCCCCAACATGCTGAAGTGGAGGTCACACCTCCTCAAGAGTGACCTCGAGTCATCAATCACCTCGTAAGCCCAATAGGCTAGTGCAATGAGTAGTTTCATTTCAGATGACTACTCTAACTTTGTTTCAAAAGTTACACGAGGCACAGGCATTCATATTACCCAAAGTCAAGCATAGGGCATCCAAGACTGGGTCACCTGATGGGGGTCCCTTTTGTGTGTATCATCGAGTGCATGGACATGACATTAGGGGTTGCTAGTCATTTAAGAGGGTCATCCAAGACCTATTAGAATGGGATGAGATCCACGAGGATGGTTCTCTCGTTCACCCATGCCGAAGCATAGGTACACTAGTGAGGTCCGATCTTCACTTGGGAGAGTTGATTTCTGTCACTCTTCCTAAACAAGCTGATTACTTTTTAGTGAATAGCATGCATGTTGGGGGTCTTCAAGGTAGCATACCTTTCCCACTAGCCATGCCAAATTTGATAAGGAAAATGAGGAATCTAGAGGTATTGCACCTCCCTCACCGTCATCGAATGGCACACACACTAGGGGTATATAGGGCAGCATGCCCTTCCCAATAGGCCAAAAGGTCCAAGGGTTCCTAAAATCGCTTGGTCATGTCAGTCAAAGGCTCCGAGGGTTTTCTTATAATCTCTCGATCACCCTAAAAGGCTCCAATGCTTCTCATGTTGTTTGAGTAGTTTTCTCAATAACCAAGAGTGTATTTTTAAAAATTCTTGGTCAACCCAAAGGCTCCAAGGGTTTGTTTAAAACTACTCGGTCATCCTAAAAAGCTCCAAGGATTTTGCTAAAAAATCGCTTGGTCAATCTAAAGGCTCCAGAGGCATGTACTCACCGTTTGGTCAGATATGAGGCTCAAAACTCATAAAAATTATAAAATCAATAAAATCCAAAAAAATTGGTAAAGCATAAAAATCCAAAAACATTTGCATTTGCATTTGAATTTTGCATTGTCATTTTTACTCATGCATCCACTGCATTATTACATTGCATATAGGTATTCGTCATCCGTTGCATTCCGTAGTAGGAGGGATTATGTTTGTCAATCTTACAAATGACACCACGTTTGTGTCTAAATCATGCATCTCTGCATTTATCATGATCCATCATTCATGTGAGTAATTGTGTTTTTCAACACAACCTATATTGTTGCTATGGAGATATACTAGGGTTTTTCGGTCATTCAACCATACCTAGTGGTCTTATCAAGAGTTGATAGAAAGCTTGCTTTGCTTTTGTAGCTAAGGTTCAATTAGTATAGCCCTTAGCATATCAGAAGCCTATCACTAATCAACAAATTAAACAATCCTAACAAGGACTAGGAGAAGATGAAAGTCGTGAAGCAGGACTGGGTATCCTGAAGTGAAAAGAGTTATTCTTGCTTATCCCTCTATGCGGACGATATGGGAAATGTTGGTAGTTGGCAAAAGGATAGGTTAGTTCCCTATTCAGAATCCCTTGCTTATGATAAAATGAGCAATATCCTAGAGTGATATCCCACATCAATCCTCAATATTGATACCCTAGATCGATATCATAGATCGACTTCCCAGATTGATATCCCATATTGATATCATAAGATCGATATCCTCAATCGATATACCAAAAATAGTTTTTCCAAGTAAATCCCCCAAAGGAAAGTTTTTGAAGAAAATTATCAAATGTAAATGCCAAAAAGTGAAGATCGAATGAAGATCAAAAAATAGGCTCAAATCAAGTTCAAAGTGAAGATCAAATGAAGATCATAAATCAAAGTTCGAGTGGAGATCAAATGAAGATCCAAAATCTAGTTTGAAGAGAGATCAAATGAAGATCCAGAGACAGTTCAGAATGAATATGGAATCGACTCCCTTGCTTCACTACATATGAGCAAGTATCCCAAAAATTGAAGGATAGAAAGGAATGAGCTTGAATCCCTAGAATTGTCGGCACTACTGTACCTTACGCATGATGATATGTCTGATACACTTGCATCTCGCTTGTGGGTAGACCAATGTTTGAATGTGGAGGAGCTAGCTTCAGGTGTCCTGCATTGCCTAGTGGCTTAGTCCAACTAAAATCTAAACTTGGGATTGGATAAGACATTTGTGGTACCCCTATCTTAGCAATGGGCTGAAAGAATCTCGCTTGACATCGAGGAACGCTCGTGTCTTATCTTAAAATAATCATGTGCACACACAGGGATAATGAACAGTTAGGGCCTATCCTAGCAAAAGCCTTTTATCTCAGAAGTCTAGTGTGGTTAGTATGCAACTTTTGATAAGTCTATTAGGGTGTTTGAGTCTCATGGAAAACCTCAAAAATCTCTCTCATAGCAACAAAATATCAAATATCACAAACCATATAAAATCATCAAATTGCAAAGTATCGAGTTCATGATACATCATCATATAAAGCACAATCAAGATATAGGATAGATACCGGATGGATATTAGAAATAATATTTAGACGACCACTGACTATATCATGCATATTTTTCAAATTTGCAAAGGAAAATAGAATGACACATTATATCATTCGCATCATACAACTGCATTCATTGCATTTCATATATGGGTGATTAATTGATTAAATTCTTATCTTAAGGATTTTCAATTACATTCATGATTTTTATACATTATGTGGTGTCATCCATTAGATTGATAAACATATTTGCATTCATTCCTTATGTTTTAAGTGATTAAAGCATACAAGTTCATTTACATTAGATCACCATCATGTAAATAAATATTACATACATTAATGCATACAATAAAGCAATATCAAATATATGTTAAGAGAAAACATTGCATCCATATGCATCCATCATAAATCGCACATCTAAGCATCTAGATCACTGCATATCATCATCATCATAAATTAAATAGCTATCTAGTGCATGTCATCCATACATCACATCATATAGCATCAAATTAACATAAGCATTGCATCCATGTGCATAACATAAACAGAAAATTAAAAATATACAAGTACACATAATGAGTCATAAATGATCAGATCATATATATATATATATTTTTTTTTTTTTTTTTTTTGTGTGTGTGTGTTGGTTTTGTGTGTGTCTCAAGAGTACATCAGGAGTACAAAATACCCATAGGCTACAATCGTGTAGGTCCTAGACCTTACACCAAAAATGGTACATATGCAAAAATGTAGCCTAGATCAGATAGAGCCCTAGCTCTAGCCTGCTCCCCCTGAACTGGAGCTCTCATCGCCTCCCTCAGCCCTATGCTCTAGAGCCTGCTCTACAGTCGGCTCTAGTGCCTACTGTGTGCCCTACTGAGGGCCCTATGTACCACCTAACCCAAAGAGGCCTAGCACATGGGATACTAGTATGTCTAAGTGGCTAGACCTATGACTCGAGGTCACACCCATCTCCCTATGACTCTTGTGCGAGCTACCTCCATGTGTGCTAGAGGACCTATGTGTCCTCTCTATCCTGTGCATCCATTGGCTGGAGCTCACCATGGACTATCCTGAAGTCCTGGACCTGGTCCTCTAAGACCCAGTAGCATGTCTATCCTCTGGCACCTCTAAGCCCCACAATCTGATGAAGCCCTCTAGCTGGGAGATGCGAGCTACCCTCACATCACAAAGGTCATTTCCCTCCTCTATGAGGGAAGTGAGCCACCTAACCTCTGCCATGGGATCACTACCTCCTAGAAGTATAGTTGATGGTGTAGTAGGAGGTCCCATAATAGCATGGGAGGATGTAGGATCCCCCCTCTGTGCCCTGAGTAGCTCTCTCTCTACTATGGCCTCACCTCACTATGCTAGTGCCACATCTCATGCACTAGTGAGCTCATCGACCTATGACTCTACTATTATAGCCTGAGCTATGAGAGCTATAATCTATGCTTGAGCCTCTACCAGTTGTCTATCCTTATGACCTAGCTTTACCTCTAGAAGGGTGATAGATGTGTCCCACTACAACTGCTGAGTCTGCAACCTCCCAACCTGACTCTACAGGTCGGCAACCTAAGCGAGGAGCTCCCCTACATCATTTTTAGGAGGCACCTCACCCTCCTCGACCCCTCCTCCTCCTCTACCTCTACCTGTGGAGCCTCCTCTATGGTGGCCTCTATGCCCCATCCACCCTCGGTCCTCTGGCACACCCTATGCCCATCAGGATCGGCCTCTACCTCCGCTTGGTCATCTACTCAGCCTAGAGGCCCTCTCCCCTACCACTGTAGGAGGGACCACCATGTGTCATATGTTGGGGTGGTCCTAGGTGTGTCATCCCCAGACTCTTGGAAGTCATCAGCCTCATCTCCTAGAGCTGTAGGTTGAATCCATGGTAGATGTGTCTCTAGCACGAGATATCGGTACACGAATGGAATCTCTGGAATATCTTGCACCAAGCCAAACTACCATAGGACATGAGAGAAGAACTAATACTCTCTAATATCGACCTTATGGCCGAGTAGCCACCTATCCTAGTGAGCCTATCGTAGCCACTCGCCTACCTCGGTCCAATCAGGGCAATCCATATAGGAGCGCCACTCAATGTCATCTGGCCCGAGCACTACAAATCATGCAATGTAATAGTCTATCTCCAGCATGGGTCCTACTCCGAAACCCCTCCTCCTCTCATGGCCAGCACATGGTGTAGCATTGATGCGCATCATCAATGGTCATGATCTGGAGAGGTAGGTCCATGGGATGCTCGATCCGAATGTGCTACCAACCCTAGATCTATAGCAATAGGCTACAGCTAATACCTCGGTGGCTTTGGCTCGTAATCTGATATAGCTCCCTATAGAGCTGACATAGTAGTGTGCTCCCCCAAGCTAGGCACAGTGCAGTGGAACTCTGAATCACTCTCTAGACACTGGCCAAGAGGTTCTAGGGAATCCTCACGCTCGAGGAGTCTAGAAGCACAACCTGTACCACAAGGATCATGAAGATCATCATGCAAACTGAGAAAATATGCTCACCCTACCAGTATCCAATGTGGACACCTCCATGGTCGATCTTCTCCTACGCCTCCTTGCTCCGATCATCGAAGATAGCATCGAAGACAGGCTCCTTCCTCTGAGAAGAGGAAGAGGTGATGGCCTCACCATCGATAGGGATCCTAAAGATCTGATAGACATCCTCTAAATTCATAGTCATTTCACCTGTAGGTAGGTGAAAGGTGTTGGTCCACGCATTCTAGTATTAGGCCAACGTAGTCAAATAGGTCTGATCTACCCTAATAGTGGGTAGATCTAATACATAGTTGAATTTAATGGCTCTAAACCATGCACGATCACCATCAGTGAGCTATCTACGAGAGAGTCTTAAGTAGATCGGGCTCATGAGCCCTAGAGGTCAATCTCTAAAATAAAAAGTAGTATATAAGCTAAATTCTAGCTAAAAACAAGCAAAAATAGCTAAAAATGACTTTAAAAATGTCAAAAACATCTAAAAAACTGATAAAAAGATAAAAACATGTCGCAAGGCATTCATAAAAATAAATAAAATTCACTAGGCAAGTCAAAATTGCATTAAATAACATTAATTGCCTAATTAACTTTAGAAAATGCAAAAATTTAATAAAATTTTTCTAAAGTTGGTGAACCGCGGGTCAACCCTACGGTCCGCCTGCGGTCAAAATATGACCGTTGTATGTTTGAATGTGAACCGCAGCTGATAGCTACGGTCCCCAATCTAACAATTGGGAACCATAGCTACTAGCTACGGTCTAGGAAGAATACCCATTTCGGGTACCTTCCTAGCCTGTCTCACCTAAAAAAATTAAAAACCTAACTTAACCTAATCTAGTGGGGTTCATTACCAACTATTTAGTGAGGTTCATTTACCACATTACTTAATGTGGTTGATTTTAATTGGTATTGAACTACGAGGACTCGGTTTCGAGTTACCTTGCCCGCTCTACGGCCTCTGCTAGTCGATGGCTGATCAGGATCCGCCATCGGGGTATCAAGTGCGGTATATGGTAGAGTTTTGGGCAGCGTTCTGGATCAGGGAATGTCTCCTATCTCTCAGAGCTCTCAATAATGTAGTTGCTTTCAAGAAAAATAATGACAAATTCAAATGGGAATGACTATTTAAAGGTTTGCCTAATTTTGGTGGACCATAGCTAACACCTGCGGTCCCAAAATTAGGGTTTTTCGACCGTAGGCCCTAGCCGCGGTTCCCAAAATTTGAAAAATTCAACCGTAGACCGTACCCATGGTTTACAACCAGCATTAAATGCACTAAAAACCCACCGTGGGAAGGTCTAAAAAGGTAAATTAATGACTCCTAATGGATCAAATTTCAAAAAGAGCAATCAATGTTGCAAATTTGGTGATGTTCAAAGCACTAGGATCAATCAATAAATCAAAATTAACAAACAAAAATCAAATAATTAAAAACACCAAATGCGCCTCGTATTTAGTAATTTACCCTATACACTTGGTGGTTGCAACGACTTGCGATCCATGCAATCCGGCAAGATGAGTAAATTACCATAAGGACATTTGGGGCAAAAATTGTCATCGTTGATCTGATATGCTTCTTTTCAATCCCTAAGAAGGCCTTCATGGCTGGACTTCTCCATGGGAATGAGGTGTTTCATGTCATGTCTCCTATGACATATTTTAGCAAATCATCGATAACTTGATTCAACACAAATCTAATTGGAATTGCCTCATTTTGATTCCCTAAGATGGCTATTGTAGCCCGACTGCTCCATGGGATAGGAATGTGCAATTACTATTAATAGTTGGAATCAAAAGTTGAACTAGGCCTAGCCAAGGCATTAATATGCTCAAATCTAAATTTTTTTAGATCATCCATAGTGGTCAAGCGACATCGTCACTTTAATCATTGTCATTACCCTCATCGACTCATCGCTTGAGGGGGTAGTCATAATATCAAATCATAATCAAAATCAATAGAAGATCCCGGAGATCGTAGATCCCTTGATCTTGTCAAAATTGTGTTCGTCCTTGTGAATCATTGTCAACAACTATCATAAGCTTACCCCTTTGCTTGGGGAAAATAGCAAATATGACAATTTGCTTGTAGCTCTCCTCCCTTCGGATCTATAGGCATGAAGATACTACTATGGAATGCACGCTACCCGAATGATAGTGATGAGTACAAGCTTTTCAAATTTAAGCCTTTCACCCAGTTGGAAGCAATGATTCTAGGATGCACATCCTTTTGCTGGACAAGAGGCATCTAATGTTGATCTGACTAATGATCATCATAGAACCTTCGACATCATTTTAGGAGGTCTATTTTTTCTCAGCATTGTTCGATCTCATAATGCATCTCAAAAGGGGCATCTGTAGACACCTAAAATGTGTCATGTCGAGGGCGACTACTCATATGGACATGCTACAAGACCATATGGAGGATCTTGGATAGACTCCAAGATAGAGCAATGGTTCTAACCACTCAATTTGGGCTCCTTGGCCTAATCAGTCTAAACCATAGCCTAGACCTATGGTCTATAGTCTGAACCATGGCTAAGGCCTACGGTTTATAGTCTAGACCGCAGCTATAACCTATGGTCTTAACTAAAGTTCAGTTGGCCTTCATCCGAGCCAAATCGGTTTGAACGACCATTTGTTCTAGAAGATGGTGGTTAGAGGATGGAAGCTTCCAATCCAACTATCCTAACCACCCCTTCTTGATCTTGGCTTCTCCATGAAGCCACCCCTAGCCCTGGGACATCCTATAAGTACCCCTTCGAATTAGGGCAATGATATAGATGATTTGAATAGCGAAGCACTATCGAATTATAGAGAGAGTGCATTTTGGAGATCAAAGCAACGAAGCCCTATCAAATTGTGGACTCACTTGAGTGCATAGAGAGAGCCTTGTTGCCATCCCCATTGTCAATTTGTCAAGCATCATGACGAATTAGGCCATGGATGCCCTAAGGACCTAGGAGAGCCAAGAAATGCTAATTCGGGCAAACGAAGGCCCTATACAATGAATCAACCACCAAACTTGTCAGAAGGACACCGAAGGCGACCCTTGAACATCAATTGGACAAGGAGGTCAAGCCCACTACCCTTGATTTTGAGGGTAAACTCACTTGAGTGCTAACCATGGCTTTCAGCCATGGTTTACAGTGCAGACCATGCATCAGTGCTGCGGTTTGCAACAGAGGTATCACCACCTTACTATTTTCATTTTTGCCCATCTAGTTAGATTAGATTAGTCATTTGCATGGTTAAATTGTAGTTTTAGAGACTTTTGACCGATAGATTAGTGTTTTTGCTAACTTGTTTTCATCATAGTAGTTTAGATGTTAATGATTTCTTTTCATGTTATAATGCTTCATTTCAAGCAATTGATTCCATAGATTGATAGTTGTGCTCTTCATTTACATATTTCCATCAATCTTGATATTATTTGCATATGTTTAGCATAGTATACGCATTTTCTTGATTTGATGTCATTATGCTATTTTCATGCTATTTGTCTTTAAAGGGCCTCATCATGAGAGACTGCCTATGCTTTTGACATTCTTGTGTTGTTTCTTGATCATAGGAAATAGGTTTCTAAGGAGCTACAACCATTCATTTCCTTCCTCAACGTGAAGAAGAGGGTCTACTCCACCCTAGAGCAGTTCGTGTCACCTTAAGGGCTTGATAGTGCATTTCACCCCTAAGGGGGATTGAAATAATTGTAATTGCGTATCAAATAGAGTATCCCTAAGAGGGACTTACTTGTAATCAGACACTCATTGATTTTAATGGAATAATAGAGGCATTTCTTGTAATTTCCATGTGTTTTATCCATTTATGTGTTTGAATATCAATTTTACTTTGTTTATGCAATTACAACATTTTGGGTGCACGCCCTTTTGGTCGTACATATAAATAAATATATTATTGAAGAAGAATATTATAAACTTGCAAATAAAAGGATGAAAGACAAAATTCATGAGGTTTTATAAAGTGGATGGAGCATTATTGAGACTAAAAGGTATAACTCATAACTCACAATGATTCTCATGTGTATTAAAAGTAGTCTCAGGGATATCCTCTTTTCTAACCCTAATTTTATGAAACATAGAACACAATTCTAGTTTTGTAAAGTACTTAGAAACTTGAAATTCATCCAAAAAATTAACTATAATAGGGATAGGAACTTATATTTTATGGTGAGAGGTCAAAAGTTAGGACACATGCACCAAGAACTATCCATGCATTGTACCATAACCACCAAAGAGGAATAAGGAAATGTGCTTAAATGAATGAATGATTTCTTGCTCCAATATTTCTTGAATGAGTGATCATGTTAACTTCCATTAAATTTTTATCCTTAATACAAAGGTGAAAGTATTAGACGACCAAAGCTAGGTCTAGTTGGTATGTGTAGCTAAGAATACTTATGAACTCTATGTAATACTCCTTGTTTAGTACTATTTGCTTGGTTTGCATTAAATGAACCACATATGATATAGAAGATTTTTTTGAAACTTATAGAGAAATCATACTTTGAAATTAAATCACAAAAAAGAGATCCCATATTGGAAAAAATCCCATAACAACCACTGATTAGCATGAGTTCCCAACTTAGTAGTAGCTAATGTGACATGACCTTCTTTAAATATATGGTACAAATGAATGAAGCTATCCATGTTGTTCAATCACTCATGTGTGGATTGACACCCTCACAGGTGGAAATATTTATGCATAGAATAAAAACATCATGATGAAAATAAAGGAAATTAAAAGCACCTCCTACAAAGGGATCAAGATTAAAATCAAAGCCTAAGGAATAACCATCCATATCTGGAAGAGTATCTCTAGTAACATAGGAATTCAAGTGACTGTCATAGGAAACTAGAGGTCTATGAATGGATGGTAGCTACTGATGGATGTTTGTATCCCTTGGATTTGGTGTTTGTTGCATGCCCAATGGCTATTTTCTAGTGAATTATTGAAACTCCTAGTCAAGGGAATGTATAGCAGGGGGGATATGGAATTTATTGAAGTACTTCTAAAAATATTGTAAGAAACACCCCTTACTTTGATCATCTTGAAGAGACGAATGCAATGGGATAGGCATCCTACAAAGGTCCCAACAACCCCAATTTTTAAAAAGAGTTTCTAAAGATACCCCTTATTTTGACTAGATTAAAGAGGTGATCATAATGAGATAGGTATCTCATAAGGGTCCCAACACACTCAATACCTTTTCTCAATCAAGTTCAAAAAAGGAATTAACAATAATTAACTCACAATAAAATGTGCTAGAAGATTGAGCCAAAAAAATTGATAAAAAAATACTAAGCAATAAGAAGTAAAACTATTCATCAAAGGTTCTAGAATGGTTTGCACACCCTTTTGGCATAATTTCACACTTTTATACAGAGCCAATATCAATGCTCTAGTAACACTTGTAATGTAACAACTTCTAGAAATATGGTAATAATAATGATTCAATAATGTGCAACAATAATTTTAGATTCAATGTCACAAATTAAAAAATATAATCCATTAGATTCTAGATTTCAAATCAATGCAAATCCTAACCACTTAGAGAGGGCAAAACTCCATGTGTGCAATAGAGATGACTAAGGTTCAAATATAAAACATGATTCTAACTACAACATAAATCTTTCTATTTATAGATTAAATCAACAATAACTATAACACTAATGCTTAAGGGCCAACTACTTTAACCTAGAGCCCAATATAATAATTTTAAATATAGTCAACACGACTATATATAGTCTTCTTTCTATACACACTATGTCCTATTGTACCATCTTGTTTCTTTTGAATCAAGACATCTAGGAAAGGTATTTTATTTTCTTCTTCAATTTCCTGAGTGAATTTTATATTATTTGATATATTATTTAAGTAATTCAAAAACCTTTCTAATTATCTCTTTCCATGAGGTCAATTAGACAAAAAGTTATCTACAAACCTACCCCACCACCTATGTTTTAGTGGATAGTCATTTACTTATTTCCTTTTCAAATCTTCCATGAAAATATTGGCTATTATCAAGGATGATGGTGATTCCATAGATGCTCCTTCAATCTATTCATAAATTTCTCCTTTAAATATGTAGCATGTCGATTATAGGTAAAGTTCAACCAATCTCATAGAGTCTTGACCAACTAGTTTTCTTATCACATTCATACATCCATCTATCAAAATCTTAGAGAAAAGTGAAACTATATCAAATCTAACCAAAAAATCTTCTTCTTCTACTCGTATTTCCTTGTGTTTCTTAATGAGAAATTCTAGGTCTTTTAAAATGAAAGCGTGTTTCCAACTAAAATGTTTAAATATTTTTTCCCAGAACTTCTACTAAAATATAGGTTGAAGAATACATAGTAATAAAAATTAGTCTTATTATGATACCATCCTTATGGATCTTTAGGGCTCCATATATCCTTGACATAATCGAGTCTTTTAGGGCTAGCCTTGTTTTTTTATGTTATTATCCAAAGAATAATTTTTAATCACCTTATTAACTTGTCTAATAAATTTGTGTAAGGGGTCATAAGGGACATTTATATAGATTCCATTGATAGTAAGATGATATGAGATTTTTGAGTCATATTCACCTCGATTCATAAAGATCATTGCATTACCTTTTTCTACTTTTAGAATTACAATATTGTTGATTTTTTAAGGATCTTTAAAGGCTAAACAATCTTCTTGTGTGATGTTTTCTATTTAAGTGGTATACTTTGTTTCAATATTCTTTCACACTCTTAACAAATATTTTTAGCTTCAGTTTCTTGAAGTTTTGGAATGCTTGTTTAAATATTGCTCACAAGGTATTCGTAAGGAATGAAACTTGGGGTTATTGCATATCTTAAGCCTTTACTAAGGATATTGATGGTATGATTATCAATCCTAATACTAGAAATATCAAAACTAAGTTATGATAAAACCTACTAAACCCATTATTAATTGGATAGTGACTAGATATTATATTGGGAGATTTAAGATATAAATATAAGCCATAAAATATTGAGGTATTGAAATATGTTACTATATTATTATAGTTAAAATTATAACCAAATTCATGGCAAAGGAAAACATTGTATAATGTATTAGATAGACCTTATGGAATTTTGTTTTATAACATATTAATTAATTGTAATATTTTATTATGTAAGTTGTATGGGTTGTGGTTAATATTATTATGGTTAAACCCTCTTTACAACTTGTAATTAAGCTAAAGCTCTCGTATTATGCCAATATAAGTCAAACTTTATTATGTAATTGGGGTTTTGGTATTAGTTTAAATACCCCCTCCCACTCCTCATTTATTTATCATAGTGTGTGAAATGTAATCTACATATTGTATAGTGATTATTTATGATGCCTATAGGAGCCTCCAAATCTCTATATCTATTTTATTTTTTGTTATTTCTTTACACTTTCTATATAATATTTGAGTTGATGGATTGCTTTTGTTCATTTTTAAAAAAAATTATGAATCCCAACATGTTATCAAAGAAACTATGGAGCTGCCTCACTTGGTCATACAAGAGTATTATTCAAAGCCTTTGATTCCTCTTCTAAAATTGAGAACGATCCTCTTCACAAGTCTTCACAAGCATTTTAAGCTTAAGAAGTTGTTGAAGCATATTACATTATTTGGTACATGCTAATGTACCCCCATGGTACCTTCATGGTACATATATATATATCTACTAGATTAGGATTGAGTCTTAGTTTAGAGTGTGAGTATTATTTCCTCTTTATATAAGTGTGAATGTGAAAGATATGCACAAGTGTCTTGTAAAGTTGTAATATGCAAGAAATACCCAAGTGTCATGTGAGTTAGTGTACAAGTGTAAGTTGAGTCCATGTGCACAAGTGTCTTATATGTAAGAGTGCAAATATGTATTGTAAAGATATGCACAAGTGTCTTAGTTATAGTGTGCAAGTTATGGAACAATAAGAGTCATGTTTAGGTGTACATACAATATAGAGTTAAGTATTCATCAAGTATGCAAGTGTCAAGTAGAGAAGTCAAGAGTCAAGAGACTTGGCATATGGAAAATAATAGTCAAGTATCCAAAGAATCATTCTACTATAGCTACATAGTTATCCATAGAGGGAGAATATTAGAGCATCATATTATCATATCATATCTGATTATCATACTTGTAAGAGAAAGAGGAGCAATAAATATTACCTACATCTTAAGCAATTCATATTGTAAGTTGTTTTTCATGCATAGTACATGAATGATTAATGTTATTACATTCATGTTTTTTCTTATTAATGAATATTATTTGATATATATTAAGCCTTACTCTATATATTAATTTGCTAATATAATTATACTCATTTCATTATCTTGACCTTATCATATTGTGGATATATAATATTTGATCCTATGATATTTAACCTGTGATATTTGTGGTAATATTAATGCTTAAAAATCCATTAGTTGTATCAGAGCTACCATCAAATTCTCTTTAGATTGATAGAATTAATCTAGCTACTTGCAAAAATCAAAATTTTCTAGTTTGATAAAATTGATTTATAGTTTATCTACTTTGAAGGTAGTGATATTCAGACTCTATTGTAAGGTCATATTGAGTAGAAGGCTAAAGTATTACCATGGTTGGAGAATAACCAGTGAATATGAAGACTCAACTATATTGGAAGGTGAATCAACTTTAAAATAATTGATCATTCAGGGATATAGCCAACCCTTGACATTAATTTCAAAGATAGTTGAAGAATCAGGGACATAGATATCCTTTGACATTGATAGTTGAAGAATATAGGACATAGATATCCCTTGACATTGATAGTTAAATAATTTAGGAATATTAAGGTCACCTTGACATTGATAAGGATTCAAGGACATTCAAAGTCACCTAAACATAATAGTGAATTCTCTAAAAAGGAGAAGAACCTTACTAAGTTCTTGAGTGAGATGAATATAGAGAATTCCCACAACAGATAGAGAATAATTTAAACTTTGAGATGCAGAGAATAAAAGTCACTTAAGAAATGGATAAGTTCTTAGTGAGTGCATCTCATCTATTCTCACTAAGTCACCTGAATATTCCTACAACAGATAGAGAATAATTTCAACTTCGAGGTGCAGAGAAGAAATTTGTAGTGGATTGAGAAGTATTCAAAGCTTCCTAATAGAATGTAGATTAAGCGTAGTGAAGGCATAGTAGCAAAGAAAGAAGAAAGGTATATCAGGTCTTGATAAACTTACATAAGTATTGAGATAAGTATATTGTTTAAGAAGAGATATATAGGTCTTGATATAAGTATATTGAGATAAGATAAGTATTGAATATTTAGTGGATAAGAGCTAAGAAGATTCAAATTATAGATATCTCTCAAGAAAAATGTTTCATACAGAAAATATATTGAAGAATAGAATAAGAGGCCTTTCTAGAGAATAGTGTAAAGAGGTCTTACAAAAAAGAAAAGCCTTTTATTGAAGAAAAAAAAGGCTTATAATGGAAATGATTGAAGCCTATGATAAATAATTTAATTAAAGAATGAGCATAATGGAGATCATAGAAGGTGATCCGAGCTAGAATCCTAAGCTCCAAAATGAAGAAAAGCTTCCAAGAATTTGATCACAACATACAAAGCATTCGGTACCACCTGCAATAGAATCATGGCATTCGATTGTGACCTAAAATAAGAAACAACAATGATATACAAAGTGCGACAGTTAAAGTAATTGAAATATAGATGTAACAATATAAAAGTGTAATATTTGAATCTAGTATACTATTAGATGAGGAACCTAGCACATCTACATTTGATAAGATACAACATCTTAATTTGAATAGAAGAAGCATCTAGAAGATATAACTTCTACATATAAGAAGAGAAGCATCAAGGAACTAAGCACAACATCTATATTATTTAAGAAAAATTTCTAAGCGTAGCACTATCATGGCAAAGTTCTAAGGAATAATACTATCAGGTTAGAGTTCTAAGGTAGCCTACATTAAAGTGATTAATGAAAGCATAGAACTAATAATGAAGACTCAACATAGCAACCAGGGAGGAACATGAGCTAGAGCAGCATCCAAGCGCAGACCAAAGCGAAGAAAATCAAACATCAAAAGGGAAATCAAAATGGTTGCAAGGTATTTTGAGTGCCAAGGAAACTTTAGTGTCTAATGATAGATTTTGAGCATGGATTAAGGTAATGAAATGTTTTGAGCACCATTGAACAATCTCAAAGCAGTTGGTAACATCCAAGACTATAATTGAGCAATAATAAGCACCATTGAAAAATCTCCAAGTAGTCAATAACGTCCAAGACCAAACTAAGTGTTAATAAGTGTCATTGGGTAATATTTGAGCAATCAACCAAGGCAAATTGTGAACATTGAAGAACTGAAGCAGCATGTAACATCTAAGAAGTAAGAGCGGTTCCATGCATTATATATGTGGTGTCTTCAATACGTTTATACAAGAACATTGAAAGCAAGAGGGGCAATGTAAGCACAAGTAGCAATGGAAGCAAGTGGATAGAGTGTAATAGAGCCTAAGATAGAGCCTATTTTAACAACATGCAGTGCAATCATGTGATAATATCTGGTAAGAGGTTAACTTAAGTTTTAGTTTTTGAATTTGATTTAATTTAAATGTTATAAAGGAGAGATAAGGTAGTTGATTAATTAAAAAAAATTAGGTTTATATTTTAGGAGTGATAAGGTTTTATAGAAATATGTGAAAGTAGGATTAATCAGTTTTTAGAAAATTTTTAGAGTGATAAGGAATGAAATTATTTTGTTTAGACTTTCAAGTTTTTTGATGTTTAATTTGGTTTTATTTTTGAAATTTTGAAAATTAAAAGTGTTTGAATATTTGAAAATTTATTTATTTGGGAGACAAAAGTATTTCAACATCACAATTAGAAAAACATAAATTTGCAAACTTTAGTTTCTAAAAACTAGGGAGAAAATGATTTCTACTCCATAGGAATTTAAGTTAGAAATTTTGAAATTCTTGAATTATAATAAACCTAGGAGATATAAGGTTGTCTAATTCAAAGGTAAAAAATGCATATCATGGAAGAAATTATTAAAAATGCATTCAATGAGGATAGTGAAGAAATGATACACACTTAAGTTTTATTCTCAAATTTTGATAGATAACTTTGATGAAAATAAACAAATGACACATGATTTAAAGGAGAAATTATATTTTTTTCTCAATGATGCAAAATAATAAAGTTTTACAACTCTTATAAGTTATCTTCATGAAAAAAATTTCAGGTCATGGTGGAATTCACAATTCACCATTATACTTTCTTTAGAAGAATACATAATGATGTATTTATCATTAATTAGTTTTGAGATTTTCTAAGGGAAGAAACAAGCTAAGAGGAATGACACATATAATTTAAATGAAGCATATGTTACTTTCAATGGGGTATCGTTGAAATAAAAGGTGTATTATTGTGATGATTTTTTAACTCAATGCTTAGAATTTTAATCATCAGGTATATCTCAAATGAATATTCAGAAACGAAGAAGAAGAAATAAGAATAGAATAAATTGCACCAACAAGGCTAACCAAAAATCTGAATTCAAAATAAAATAATAATTATATATTGCAAATTCATATATTGATCTAAAAGAGATATATTGAAGATCAAGATGAATACCATGATTGAATACTAAAGTCTTCAATAACCAAATAATGTAATATAGGGGGTGTTGGAGTATATTACATTATTTGGTACATGCTAATGTACCCCCATGGTACCTTCATGGTACATATGTAAATATTAGATTAGGGTTGAGTCTTAGTTTAGAGTGGGTATTAATTTCTCTTTATGTAAGTGTGAATGTGTAGGATATACACAAGTGTCATGTAAATTTGTAATGTGTAGGAAATGCACAAGTGTCATGTGAGTTAGTGTGCAAGTGTAAGTTGAGTCTATGTGCACAAGTGTCTTATATGTAAGAGTGCAAATATGTAATGTAAATATGTGCACAAGTATCTTAGTTAGAGTGTGCAAGTTATGGAAGTGTAAGAGTCATGTTTAGGTTGGAATACAATATAGAGTTAACTGTTCATCAAGTATGCAAGTGTCAAGTAGAGAAGCCAAGAGTCATGAGACTTGGAATATGGAAAGGAATAGTCAAGTATCCAAAGAGTAATTCTACTATGGCTATATAGTACTCCTTAGAGGGAGAATACTAAAGCATCATATGATCATCTCATATTTGATTATCATATTTATAAGAGAAAGACGAGAAATAAAGATTGCATACATTTTGAGTTATCATATTGTAAGTTGTTCTTCATGAATAATACATGAATGATTAAGCCTATTATATTCATATTGTTGCTTATTATTGAATGTTATTTGATATATTATAAAACTTACTCTATATATTATTTTGCTCATATTATTCTACTCATATCATTATCTTGACCTTACTGTATTGTGGCTATATTATATTCAATATTGTGATATTTAACTTGTGATATTTGTGGTAATATTAATGCTTAAAAATCCTTCAGTTGTATCAAAGCTACCATCAGATTCTATCTAGGTTGATAGAATTAATCTAGATACTTGCAAAATTAATTTTGTATAGTTTGATAAAATCAATTTAGAGTCTGTCTACTTTGAATACAAAGAGACTCAGACTCTATTGTAAGATCATATTGAGTAGAAGGCTAAAGTATTGCCATGGTTGGATAATAACCATTGAATACCATGACTTAGCTATATTGGAAGGTGAATAAAATTTAAGATAATTGATCATTAAAGGATATAGCCAACCCTTGATATTTATTTAAGAGATAGTTGAAGAATTAGGGACATAGATATCCTTTGACATTGATAGTTGAAGAATTAGCGACATAGATTTCACTTGACATTGATAGTTGAATAATTTAGGGACATTAAGGTCACCTTGACATTGATAAGGATTCAAGGACATTCAAAGTCACCTGGACATAATAGTGAATTCTCTTGCAAGGAGGAGAATATTATTGAGTTCTTAAGTGAGATACTCTGATATTTTTTAGGTGTGACCTAAGATATTATTGATAAGAGTTGTAGAAGAGATTAAGATAAAGTGTGAGAAGTTTCCTATAGTAGAGAGAGAATAATTTTAGCTTCAAGGTGTAGAGAAAAAAATTTGCAATGGATTGAGAAGCATTCAGAGCTTCCTAAAAGAGTATAAATTAAGAAGCAGTGAAGGCATAGCAAGAGAGAAAGAAGAAAGATATATCAGATCTTGAGAAAATAGCATAAGTATTAAGATAGATATATCGTTTAAGAAGAAACATATATCAAATATTGAGATATATCAGTCTTGAGATAGGTATATTGAGATAAGATAATCATTGATTCTTCAATGGATAAGAGCTAAGAGAAGATTTATATTATAGAGATCTTTCAAGGAAAATATTTCATATAGAAAATATATTAAAGAATAGAATAAGAGGAATGCGTAGAGAATAGTGTAAAGAGGTCTTATAGAAAAGAAAAACCTTTTATTGAAGAAAATAAAAAGGCTTATAGTGGAAAGGATTGAAGCCTATGATAAATGGTTTCATTAAATAACTAGAATAATGGAGATCATAGAAGGTGATCTAAGCTAGAAGCCTAATATCCAAAATGAAGAAAAGCTTCCAAGAATTTTATCACCACCTGCAAAGCATTTGGTACCACCTGCAATAGAAGCATAAAATTTGGTTGTGCCTAGCAATAAGAAACAAAGGTAGTGATATACAAAGTGCAACAGTCAAAGTAACTAAATAACAAAGGCAGATATATACAACTGCAACACTTGAAGCTAGTATCCTATCAGGCAAGGAACCTAGAGTGTCTATGATACAATGTCTTTGAAGAGAAGAAACATCCAAAATTTATAGCTTCTACATCTAAGAAGAGGAGAAGCATCAAGGAAATAAGCATAATGTCGATAGTATTTAGGTTAAATTTATAAGAAAAACTCTATTAGGACAAAATTCTTACTCATAGACCTATTAGGAAAAATTTCTAAGGAAACCTACATTGAAGTTATTAATAAAGCATAATACTAACAATGAAGAATTGACATAACAACCAGGGAGTAACGTGAGCCAAAGAAAAATCCAAGTGTAGACTAGAGAGAGGAAAACCAAACATCAAAAGGGAAATCAACACATTTGCAAGGTATTATGAGCACCAAGGAAACTTTAGTGTCTAATGATATATTTTGAGCATGGATGAAGGCAATGAAACGTGTTGAGCACCATTGAACAATATCCAAGCAGTTGGTAATATCCAAGACCAAACATGAGTGTAAATAAGCACCATTGGATAAATCTTCAAGTTGTCAATAATGTCCAGGACCAAACCTAAGCGTTAATAAGTGTCATTGGGAAATATTTGAGCAATTAGTAATGTTCATTAAGCATTGAGAAAAAATTTGAGTATTGAATAAACTGAAGTAGCATGTAACGTATAGGAAGTAGGAGTGATTCCATACATGATACATGTGGAGTCTTCAATGCATCTATGTAAGAATATTGGAAGCAATAGGAGCAACAGGAGCACTAGGAGCAATGGAAGAAAGAGGATGGAGTGTAATAGAAGCATGCAGTTAATGAGATCATATAGTCAAGGCAGAGCATATTCAAACAACATGCAATGCAATCGTATGATAATCTCTGGTGAGAGGTTAATTTAAGTTTTAGATTTTGAATTGATTTAATTTAAAGGTTATAAAAGAGAGATAAGGTAGTTGGTTAATTAAAAGTTTTAAGGTTAAATTTTAGGAGTGATAAGGCTTTATAGAAATATTTGAAAGTAGGAGGAATAAGTTTTTAGAAAATTTTTAGAGTGATAAGGAATGAAATTATTTTGTTTAGATTTTCAAAATTTTCAAGTTTTTTGAAGTATGTTTAATTTGGTTTTATTTTTGAAAATTTGAAAATTAAAAGTTTTTTAATATTTGCAAATTCATTTATTTGGGAGACAAAAGGATTTCAACATCACATTTAGTTTCTAAAAACTAGGTAGACAAGGATTTATACTCCATAGGAATTTAGGTTAGAAACTTTGAAATTCTTGAATTATTTTAAATCTAGGAGATATAATATTGTCTACTTCAAAGGTAAATATTACATATCATGGAAAAAATTATTAAAAATGCATTCAATGAGGATAGTGAAGAAATGATGCACAAACTTAAGTTTTATTCTCAAAATTTGATAGATAACTTTGATGAAAAGAAACAAATGACTAATGATTTAAAGGATAAATTATCTTTGTTTTTCAAGGCTGCAAAGAAGAAATTTTTACAATTCTTATAAGTTATCTTCATGAAAAACTTTTTAGGTCGTGGTGGAATTCACAATTCACCATTATACTTTCTTTACAAGAATGCATAAATATGTATTTATCATTAATCAGTTTTGAGATTTTCCAAGGGAAGAAACAAGCTAAGAGGAATGATACATATAATTTAAATGAAGTATATGTTACTTTCAACGAGGAAACATTGAAATAAATGGTGTATTATTGTGATGATTTTTTAACTCAATACTTAGAAGGTTAATCATCGGGTATATCTCAAATGAATATTTAGAAGCAAAGAAGAAGAAATAAGAATAGAAGAAATTGCACCAGGAAGGCTATAAAAAATATGAATTCAAAATCAAAGAGGAATTATATATTGCAAATTTAGATATTGATCTAAAATAGGTAGATCGAAGATCAATATGAAGACCATGATTGAAGACTAAAGTATTCAATACATGGGGGTTATGGAGTATATTACATTATTTGGTACATGCTAATGTACCCCCATGGTATCTTCATGATACATATGTAAATATTAGATTCGGGTTGAGTTTTAGTTTAGAGTGTGAGTATTATTTTATTTTTATGTAAGTGTGAAATTGAAAGAAATGCATAAGTTTCATGTGAGTTAGTGTGCAAGTGTAAGTTGAGTCCATGTGCACAAGTGTCTTACATGTAAGAGTGCAAATAGGTAATGTAAAGATGTGCACAAGTATCTTAGTTAGAGTGTGCAAGTTAGGGAAGTGTTAAGTAGAGAAGCCAAGTGTCATGAGACTTGGCATATAGAAAGGAATAGTCAAGTATCCAAAGAGTCATTCTACTATGGCTATATAGTACTCCATAGAGGGAGAATATTAGAGCATCATATGATCATATCATATATGATTATCATATTTGTAAGAGAAACAGGAGCAATAAATATTACATGCATTTTAAGATATTAATATTGTAATTTGTTAAATCTGAGGTGTAGACCAATTTGTTCCCACAAACCCTATAAGGGGGATGAAGGTCCAAGGTTCAAATCTCGGGCCTCATCGAATTGAACGCTTATCCCTTTCCTGGTGCTTTTAGTGGCGTAAAATGATCATGGCATGGTGGTTATAGGGGTGGACTACACAGAGATTTGTGTGGCGGCTTCTAGGGTAGACAACACAGAATATTGTGGCAGCCATAAAAAGTAAGACAACCTACTTGGATTCATGGCAACTACAAATTCCACCATGTAAAATCATATATATATATATATATATATATATATATATATATATATATGTATATTGTAAGTTGTTCTTCATGCATAGTACATGAATGATTAAGGCTATTACATTCATATTGTTGCTTATTATTGAATTTTATTTGATATATTATAAGCCTTACTCTATATATTAATTTGCTCATATTATTCTACTCATATCATTATCTTGACCTTATTGTATTGTGGCTATATTATATTCAATCCTATGATATTTGTGGTAAAGAGAATTTTTTACTCCATGAATTACCAATTTTGTCTTCATTATTGAAGAATTTATGCCTTCATCGTATTCTTTGTTATCGTTGTGGTATATCTACAAATTTCAATTTGTGTTTTCTATATTGCTATGACATGGTAGGAAAGAATTAAATTTGAAATCTCCTCCTTTCTCTTGCACGATATTTGGTATTATACTATTGGGGTAATATATCTTTCTTAAAGGAGGATACACCATCCCAAGCATGTCCAATGAGGGTGCCATGATGGTTTGATGAGGGGAGTTGTGGGTGGTAAATTTCCTATTCATAATTGGTTTTAATCCACACAAGATGACAAAAGAAGATTAGGTCATTCTTTTGGTCACAAGTTCGAATGGTGGTAAAATGGATAGCCAAACAAGTGACAGGATATTGTACATGGATTAGATAGTGTTTGAGTCTCATTGCTTCTCTTTTTATTGGTCTTAGAATCAATTGATAATTTTTGGTCTATGAGTATTGCATTAGTTTTACAATAAGACACTTTGGCTGGTTGGATACACCAGGATGGCTAAATATATTGTAGACAAGAGGATATATATTTGAACCCCTCTCTCTTTTGTGTTTTCTTTTGTCTTAGAGGTTATCATGATGATGGTTTTACAAAGAGAGTCTCCTTTGAGCCTAAATTTATATCATGTTATATTAGATAGTGCAGTAATTTTAGGTAAGTGAAGACCTGGGAGTAAATCCCTCTAGCACCAAATATTAAAGGTAAGTGACCTTTGGCTGATGTGTCAATCATTCAAATAATTTTTTACCTATATATGCACCTTCATATAATTAAACTACAACAAATATTGGATTCATAGTGCACTAATGGCATCTAGGTGGCATAGAATAAATAATGGTAATTAATAAATTTATGGGTAACACATAGTCAATACATCAAAAAAGGGCTTTAACGATGATTATAAACCGTACTTAAAGACTTTTAAATGTGGTTTTTCAATCATCGTCTATGAGAGTATCGTAAAAAATTTACGATAAATGATGGTGGCTAAAAATTGCCTCAAAGAACCACCATATTAGGGTCTAAGAGGGCAGTTAAAAACTACCCTCTTAGGACTACGAGGGTGTTTTGAACTATTGTCTTAGGACTAAGAGGGTGGTTATTAATCGCCCTCTTAAGGTTAAGCCTCTTAGGCCTAAGAGGGTGGTTTATAACCTCCCTCTTAGGTCACCCTAAGATGGTAGTTTATAACCACCATCTTAGGGTGACCTAAGAGGGCGGTTATAAACCACCCTCTTAGGGCTAAGAGGGTGGTTTATAACCACCCTCTTATGGTCCCACCCTAAAAAAAATATAAATGTGATGATCCATGTTGGAGGGACTATACCATCAGATAAGTTATTTCATCGATTATAAAGAAGCTATGACTCTTTATTCAACACTCTTTTAGTAGAAACAATTTTGTTAGTGCATGTTTTAACTCCATGATCACATCCCAAGAGTTTGCAAACTTTACAAAGCTACTTGATAATAAACAAGATCTCACACATACTGCTAGTTCTTTGAGAATCAATCAAATTATACTCAGCAACATAAAACAATTCTCTTTGTGGTCTCGGCTTGCAAAACACCACCCACGGTGCCTACGACATCAATGTATTGATATGAACTCATCCTCCTGATCAAAGCTCAGAAGCTGCCAAGTAGACACTGTAACATGATTATCAATGAGATCTTGCATGTACTGTCAACACCTTGTCTTCCTTATCCAATGGTATTTTATTATCACAATCAATAAACTAAGATGGATTGAGAGTAAATCATAATGACAATGATGAATATAGCTTTTTAAATTAAATATCACTCCTTGTATCTTTAAAAAAAATGTATATTGAGAAAATTCAAACTTTACAAAGCTACTTGATAATAAACAAGATCTCACACATACTGCCAGTTCTTTGAGAATCAATCAATTTATACTCAACAACAGAAAACAATTCTCTTTGTGGTCTCAGCTTGCAAAACACCACCCACGGTGCCTATGACATCAATGTATTGATATGAACTCATCCTCCTGATCAAAGCTCAGCACTTAACATGATTATCAATGAGATCTTGCATGTACTGTCAACACCTTGTCTTCCTTATCCAATGGTATTTTATTATCACAATCAATCAACTAAGATGGACTGAGAGTAAATCATAATGATAGTGATGAACGTAGCTTTTTAAATTAAATGTCACTCCTTTTATCTTTAAAAAAAATGTATATTGAGAAAATTCAAACTTTACAGATCCTATGCCCTAAAGAACACCCCTATGAGTTAGTAGCTTGTTACCCACATATCATCAGAACCACTTACCATTAATTTCCATGTTAATCACCTCAATCACTTGTCCTAATATTTATAAATATATATATATTTTTTTTTTTTTTTTTTTTTTTTTTTTTTTTCTTAGCAGTACAAAACAACTTAGTGTTCATGCTGCCCCAACTTCAAGAATTTTTCATAGAACAACTCTACAATAGGATTATTGAATTGAGATCCATCATGATGTGGTGTTGCAGGAAGGTGAGACACTTACCATAACAATCACCTAGGTTCAAAATGTGACAAGCATCCCCCCATGTTCAACTGGTTGTCCAACTAATACAATCAGGTATATGTGGTAAAAAAGTTGACATTTCCATGATTCGAAGATCCTATGGATGTATAAAGAGATGGTTGATTTCTTAACTAATAGTAATAGTGCAAATATAGAGTAGCCCGCCTCCATGGGCATTAAATTTTACAATTAAGGAACTAAACAAAAAAATATCATTCAATAAAAATATTCATAAAGTTCGTATATATGTATATAAAGAAAATATTGGGGAAGGCCATTATGGGAATGAAAAGTATGAATAGCTTACCTGTAAGGAGCATTCTCGTCCTTATATGGTATTGTATCTCATGTTGGGCCCTTACTTCCTCTCTATTTTTGAATGCTCCTTCTTCAACCACTTATCCTTTTCAGGTTTGTAAACTCATACATGAAGTACAAACTAGAGTGTGAGGTGAAATTCCATTACACATCTAATGAGTGCTACCTCAACAATTTCAAGATTGTAACCATAAGTTTGTAGGACCTGCTTATGGACATATACTTGTAAAACCTAAAAATATAAAGACTATTATGAAGGGAATGTGAACTAGTCATGTGGAACAAGAACCTACATTGAACAAACATAATTTTACATGATGCAAGGACTTTGCAGTCCAGTTTGACTACATCAAAATGGGACTTAGCAAAAGAGTGGAGAAGATTATTGTGTCCAAAAGTTGCTAAGAATTGAAATTGATGCCAGTGTTGTGATGATTTTGTATTTATGGCTTATGTTAGCAAACAAAATGATTATTTGTTGCAAATTTGAACAAATATTCATAGGTTCTATTCCTGCCACCTCCACCTAGTTGTATTCAAACTTCAAACTTCAATATTTTATGTGCAAAAAATTTATAATGTAGAAGAATTTAATAGTTTATTCTCTTTTTCAATTAAAATAATAGTTGACATAATTCCCACATAATTGGTTAATAGCCAAAGACAAGAAATTAACAAAATCATGATAATTCTAGGTAATGTTCTACATTATTATTACCAAAAATAATCTCTTAAAAATGTAAACATAACTATAATAAACAATGATTGTTCACCAAAAGTGGGATCTTTCACTTACATTAAGTTTCCCACTCCTTGTACAAGGAAAAACATGTCCATCACCTCATATGAAGGATATTCAGTTAAACATTTATGGGGACATATGAAATGAAGGAAAGTGCTTGACACCAATTGCCATATCTTCTCTTTCATATTATTTTGCTTATTCAAACCCTTTATTGCCTTCACGTCCTGCCAAACAATAATGACAAGAACGTAGTCAGTTAGTTGTTATATTCAATTTGTACCTAATGAGGCTGCCATGAATTTGTGTAATACCCTTTCACTTGATTGGTGTATAGGGCATGGTGTGGAGCATCCTCCAGGTGTTGACCTGAGATCTTCCTCAGTTGAAGAGGAATTTTGAGGTTTTTTAAAACCAGATTGTTGAATGCTCCTTCTTCAACCACTTATCCTTTTCAGGTTTGTAAACTCATACATGAAGTACAAACTAGAGTGTGAGGTGAAATTCCATTACACATCTAATGAGTGCTACCTCAACAATTTCAAGATTGTAACCATAAGTTTGTAGGACCTGCTTATGGACATATACTTGTAAAACCTAAAAACATAAAGACTATTATGAAGGGAATGTGAACTAGTCATGTGGAACAAGAACCTACATTGAACAAACACAATTTTACATGATGCAAGGACTTTGCAGTCTAGTTTGACTACATCAAAATGGGACTTAGCAAAAGAGTGGAGAAGATTATTGTGTCCAAAAGTTGCTAAGAATTGAAATTGATGCCAGTGTTGTGATGATTTTGTATTTATGGCTTGTGCTGGCAAACAAAATGATTATCTGTTGCAAAGTTGAACAAAGAGTCATAGGTTCTATTCCTGCCACCTCCACCTGGTTGTATTCAAACTTCAAACTTCAATATTTTACATGCAAAAAATTTATAATGTAGAAGAATTTAATAGTTTATTCTCTTTTTCAATTAAAAGAATAGCTGACATAATTCCCACATAATTGGCTAATAGCCAAAGACAAGAAATTAACAAAATCATGACAATTCTAGGCAATGTTCTACATTATTATTACCAAAAACAATCTCTTAAAAATGTAAACATAACTATAATAAACAATGATTGTTCACCAAAAGTGGGACCTTTCACTTACATTAAGTTTCCCACTCCTTGTACAAGGAAAAACATGTCCATAACCTCATATGAAGGATAGTCAGTTAAACATTTATGGGGACATATGAAATGAAGAAAAGTGCTTGACACCAATTGCCATATCTTCTCTTTCGTATTCTTTTGCTTATTCAAACCCTTTATTACCTTCACGTCCTGCCAAAAAATAATGACAAGAACGTAGTCAGTTAGTTGTTATATTCAATTTGTACCTAATGAGGCTGCCATGAATTTGTGTAATACCCTTTCACTTGACTGGTGTATAGGGCATGGTGTGGAGCATCCTCTAGGTGTTGACCTGAGATCTTCCTCAGTTGAAGAGGAATTTTGATTTTTTTAAAACCAGATTGTTGAATGCTCCTTCTTCAACCACTTATCCTTTTCATGTTTGTAAACTCATACATGAAGTACAAATAGGAGTATGAGGTGAAATTCCATTACACATCTAATGGTGCTACCTCACAATTTCAATTTGTAACCATATTTCCTCTTATGGACATATCTTTAACCTATTAAAGACTATTATGAAGGAATGTGAACTAGTCATGTGGAAAGATTGACAAATTTTAATGATGAAGGACTTTTCGTTTGCTCATCAAATGGGACTTAGCAAAAGAGTGGAGAAGATTAGTGTCCAAAAGTGCTAAAATTGAAATGATGCAGTGTTGTGATGATTTTGTATTTATGGCTTGTGTTGGCAAACAAAATGATTTCTGTTGCAAAGTTGAATAAATATTTTAATAGAAGAATTTAATAGTTTATTCTCTTTTTCAATTAATAGAATAGTGACATAATTCCCACATAATTGGCTAATAGCTAAAGACAAGAAATTAACAAAATCATGACAATTCTAGGCAATGTCAATAACTCAGGATATTTTTATGATGTACCTTGGACCATTGTTTGATTCCTCTACATCAATTAGCATTATCATAAACTACTTTGATGCAAAATGTAGAGCCCCAATAGTGTACAAACTCTTTCGACCATCATAAGCAGGTAGTCTCTTACCCAAAAGGGTCTCTCTGTAAATGGAACATAGACATTAGTTCTTCAAAAATTTAGAAAACAACACATGCAACATACTATCCTGTTCTAGGATAGAAGCAACCTAATGAACATCAGTTTCTCAAGCCTTTGATTCCCACGAGCCACAATAGTAGTACCAGATCCTGACATATGGTCTACAAGCAGTCCTAAATAAGCAGTAAGCAATCATTGTTCATGTTGCCTCAAAGTATATTGACCAATAGATAGCAAAACAACACATGCCTACAATTGGAAAAAATATAAAGGAGATGATCCATGTTGGAGGGACTAGAAGTTAGGCCAAACAGTAATGTAATTTACAATTATACCACAAACGAGAACATAATAACAAGTCCACAGGCAAGTTTATCAAAAACATAAAAGATAAAAAAGACACACTTACAGGGTTTGTTCAATCCATCTACAATAGAACATGATAATTTCTTCTTATGCAAATGCAAAAACATGTCAAAGTTCTTCAAGCCTAAAAACAAATATCTTAAAATTCTAAAATTCTTTACAAAATTAAATTCTTCTTGCTTCTCATCATTCCATCACCTTGTATGTAGCAGTAAATAAATTTCCATGCCACAAGGCATCCCTATAAAATACTCTCCAGGACTAATACCTTGTAGTGAGGACATAATGTATTAAGAATGAAATAAATATGAAGTTCCAAACAAAATGCAATAATATGCAACCGAATGATCGTGACAATTAGTATCATATATCAAGACTAGGTAACCATATTTTCCTTACAGTGATCAAGAGAACACAAGGGCTATGAATGAGTCACTCATAAAGATAGATGTCAACAACTAAAAGAGGTAACATCAAATATAGAGTAGAAGTGATTTTATCCATAAATAGAATATAAACCCTTTTGAAAAGGGAAGAACAAAACACTAATAAACAACTACATAAACCAAAATCAACTACAAAAACACTCAGTTCAATGCAACCTTAAATGGACAACCTGAGCCCTCCATATAATGGGCAGATGTCTAAACACCCCTACCCACCCCAACCATCAGAGATGAGGTGAGAGGGTATCCTGAGACTTCCATCAGATACATAAATATCCATCTATACAAATCAAGTACTGCTGCTAAGGACTAGGACTAAGAGTCAAACATGAAACATCAATTTCATAACTAACACACACTCAACACAACTTTATCAAATTACCAAATTACCTTCTTGTATCTGATTGGCCAACCTCATGCTCAGGATACCTACTCACCTCACTCCTAGCTTGGTTGTCCATTAATTATCTACTAGCATTTTCTAAAAATAGAACAAAAAATGTAACATCAAATATAGAGTAGAAGTGATTTTATCCATAAATAGAATATAAACCCCTTTGAAAAGGGAAGAATAAAACACTAATAAACAACTACATAAACCAAAATCAACTACAAAAACACTCAGTTCAATGCAACCTTAAATGAAAATAAAATAACAGTTAATGCTACAACATGGCATAATTTATTTGTAAACAATGTCTGCTATAGGCCAGGCAATGAAGGAGCCCACAACATCCTTCATTGTGGCCATTTCATCATTCCTTCTATACAATATTGTTTCCTCTTTATGGGCGACATGCACATTGACTTTGCAAAAACCTTCACCCAAATGTTGACCATGTATAAGGTCTTCAGGGTTAGTACTGATCATCGTGCCTTCGACCACTACGTTATCATTATGGATCTGAGTCAAGTAGCATTCCCTTCTCTCAGTTTGAGTGATCGGTGTCATTTTTAGTCCCTACATGGAAAATCAATAGCCCAAATAAATTCATTGCATAGCGTACAATACAAACTAAGTCAACCATTTTATATTTGAAATAATAGTCGTACCATTGATGACTCTGGCCTAGAAGGTATTGAGCAACTGCCTATACCTTGATCACCACCACCAATGTTGTGTCCACTTGTAGGGGTAGCATGTAGTGATGTTGCCTATGGAATTATATGCAAGGGATCATTACAAATTTAGGGGTGCAACATGTAAATATTTCAAATATGAAATCATGAAAAAACTAACACACCTCTATCTATGCAAGCCATGTCAAAATCTCATCAATATTTTTCTCTCTCGTAAGCTTCTCTTCCATATTTTTTCTCTCTACAAGCTTCTCTTCCCACTTTTGCTCTTTCTCTATCATATGCTCTTGCATCTGGTGCAACTTCTGTAAGTAACCCTCACCAACAAATAGAGCAGTTGGTGATACTCCTTTGCCGACACCCCAAACCCGACCTAGTATTTTGGGTCCTAAAACCTTGGTGAGGGCATCATCCTTAATAGATTGATTTATGGAGCTCATAGATGATATTTCATCATCCAATTTTTTCTAGCAACATCACATGCATAGTTAACTGGTAACATGTTAAAAAAATAATCGATATAACAATGGTTTGAAGTTCAACGTATTGCTATTTCCAAGGGAATGTCACTTACGATTATCTCTACAACTTCTGGTGAAATAGGAGCCCCATCCTTCTTTGTATGAGCTACCATCCACACAGTTGCCCTTGGTAGTGGAGTTTCCACATTTGGTTGGCTCTTCCTCTACAAGATATATAGTTGGAGAGACATGGGGATAAGTCATACACGACAAAACAATATAGCTATATATGTTTGTCACATAATGGATGAGTATGATAGAATACCATTTCATGCTCTAGTTAAGCATATCCTGTTCGACTGCAAGTGTGCATGATGGATTGGTGAGATCTATTTTGTTTGTTCCTTTGCCTCACCACCTACAACACAATGAAGAAACCAATATATAATTAATTCATTAGGGAGAGCAAGGTCAGCAAAATTCACATGAACATAACAATGATATGAACTACCATAGCAGATTGGTTGGTACTTGCCTTAAAGTCAGCATTGCTCCTACCATTCACAAAGGCTTCCCAATATTTTTGTGATACACGAGATGGGGGATTAGCAATTCTATCTTCATCATTATCATACTTATCATAGTGGTTTTTCACAAGTCGATGCTTATGTTCACGCCATTGCTTGTCCATGGTCGCGAAGACCCATTTCTTCATTGTGTTTGAAATGATATATTTTTGTTGCATCAGACCAGTATCTTATTAGATGCAACATTTATATAAGTATTCAAAAAATGGACACTAGCTATGAACTACATTGGCTAGAAAGTTACCGTAATGAGTGTCCATAACTAGTTTTTAACTTCCATTGGGACTGCTCTCTAGTTTGTATGGGTGATAGGGACAATCTCCCTCACAATCACCCCCAAGTAAGATGAAAACTTAATAGAATTTGGACCTATGGGCTATCCATTTAGATTGCAAATGATCTCCACCCTATCTGTGCTGCTTGACTCTATTGCACATCTTGTTGGACCTCTCTTTCTATGATATTCAGTGTTCAAAGTGTGTGATGACCTGGCATCAACACCTATAATATCGACACCATCCAAACATCATTATGCCATATAGTATGACAAAAATGAGTAACCCAACATCATGAGCAAATTTCTTGTGCAATCTACGTACCTTCTTCACTAGCCAAAGCATTGTCAGCCTCATTTTGAGTATTCTCGACATCAGATTCATTTATGTTATGGGTCACCTCCTTATCTTCCTCGTTATCAAAATGACGTAGTTGGTATTGTCTAGTTGTTGCTACAATACACCATAGTCGATGATAAAACCATGATCAATTCGAATATGCCTAGGTCAACCACTATTGAACAACACTATCAAATTTCAAGTACTTACTAGCATGTGAGGTGTGTGTCACTGACTCCTAATTTATTATGACAAACTCAACTACCTGTGACCTCTTTCTTGGTCTTTTCTTGGTCTATAAAAGAAAAATAAATAGAAAGCATGATTGTAAGAATGCTAAATGAATGGAAAATTCTTATTTCAAGTGCAATTCTTATTTATAGATATAGGTGAATGGACAACCTGAGCCCTCCATATAATGGGTAGATGTCTAAACATCCCTACCCACCCCAACCATTAGAGATGAGGTGAGAGGGTATCCTGAGACTTCCGTCAGATACATAAATATCCATCTATACAAATCAAGTACTACTGCTAAGGACTAGGACTAAGTCAAACATGAAACATCAATTTCATAACTAACACACACTCAACACAATAAACCTTCATTTCAACACATTACAACATGCATGCATGATTAGAATCTTAATCCTATGCCCTAGCAGCACTTGTATTCTCTCTTTTTTATACCAAATTACCTTCTAGTATCTGACTGACCAACCTCATGCTCAGGATACCTACTCACCTCACTCCTAGCTTGGCTACCCATTAATTATCTACTAGCATTTTCTAAAAATAGAACAAAAATGATTGGAACTCAACATCATTATCTCACAGTTCTTGTCCACTCTTTGAGCAATTGTCATTGAACAATCTGTATGCATCATTGACCATTCCAATGATGTCATCTTGAACATATTTAGTAATTGGACCCTCATTAATGGTAGAGCACGTGTTCGATGCATATTTGTCATTCCAATGAGTTTTGCAAAAAAACTCATTTGCATAACCTAGTACATGTTTGTTCTGAAACCAATTCTTTTCTTTCAACTGACTCTTCTAAGACAAAAAGTAGAAGAACCCTCAGCTAAACAAAAACTAGAAGAGTCAGTTGAAAGAAAAGAATTAGTTTAAGAATAAAATAAAGAGCCATGGTTAAATCTATGACTCCATTAGCATTAGTTGTTGTTATAAGGATATTGAATAGTTTAAAAAAAAAAAAGAGTGGATAGATGAAAATAATAAGAAAATTTTAAATTTAACTAACGGAAGTGATAAACACCTTGAAAATTATTATTATTTACTTTACAATGTGACTTCCTCAGGCGCTATCATAATATTCTCTCTTTGCTCATCCTTTGCTAATATTTTCACCTATGCTAGACTATGGAAATGAGGCTATGTGTTAAGCCTCCAATCCTTATGAATTTGATCAAATGACCTTCTAAAATATTCATGCAAACAAATAGCAGAGGACTAATTATGAAAAAGTACTATTTCTTGTCACACTAGGGTAAGGTAGCCTTAAAAAATTCACTAGGCACCATCATATACATAAGCCCCATCTAGGGTAAAGAATGCTCTAAAAAATTAAATGACAAATCAAATCTACGAAAATTAATTTAATTCTTAGGAGATGAAAATGGTTCTGTTGGAAAATAATTCTGCAAGGCATCTTGATCCATGGACTGCTAGATGATAGCTAGATGTAAGGGTATGTAAAATATCTCGTAATTGTTCTAAATCTACATAAATCGTAGACCTAGAACTTAAACTAACAAAATAAATTTTACAGACAATTGAGATATAAGTGTTATATTGGTAGACCTAGAACTTAAACTAACAAGTTGTTGCCCCTTCATCGCAGCTCATCAAAATTGATAATAAATCTTTTAAACATCCTAAAAATATATTACAATGTACAAAATCATGCAAAGTCTTATAGTTTGTTTTTCAATACTCCATAACATGCTATACTTAAAGAAATATTATTTATAGCTTATTGTCATAAATAAGATTTATTTTTTGTAGTTGATATATTACTTGTATAAATTGTATATATTACTTGTATATCCATAGAGGATTACCAAACATGCATAAGCCTCAAAAAATAACATAGGCATAGGACAACACAGGCACTCCAAGAGCTTGTTGATCTAAAAAACAACTTCAACCAATAGATGGTGAATGGAGATATTTGCTCGTAGCACTGGAGTCATATTGGTTGAGGATTAGGTATACAATGCAACTATATTATTACAATTGTATCTTTCAATCTACTGGAAGTGTAATTTATTTAAGCAAGCAATAATTTTAGAGGTCTTCTAAAGGTCAAATATGCTACATAAGCCCTATACAAAAATATTGTTGTTTTGAGTGTCACACATCACTATCACAAATGTGTATTGTAGATCTGTAGAGCATCTGGAGACAATAGTATGACTGATAAATGTCAACTATTATTTCTATGAATTTTCCCTCTATGGATACCTATGAATATTTTCTCTTTTTTACTTGCCACAAAATCCTTGCTTCTAAGGCAGATTTAGAAACCTAAATAATTCTGGCACTTATCTTGATCTTATTCACTTGTGTTGAGGTTAACCTTTTAGCATGAGATTATAATATAAAAGAACTATGGCTTCTTTCTCAAAAACTGAAGTTTGTGATGTTTTAAAGGTCCTAGTTAAAGAATAATTTTTGATAACATAACCAACTATAAAATGATTCATGCATGGCCTTTGTAAATTGTAGCAAGCAAAGAAAATTGATTTCCAACTGTTGTGGTCTTTGCCTTATAATGCTACAAGAAGAGAGGTCATATACAATGGACAACTTAAATAATATACCACTACCAACAACAAAGCATATTGTATTGCTCTTGTGTAGGGATTGGAAGTAGTAAAATATATTGTTATTGTTTGAATTTGTGTATATAGCACCCTTCTTATTTATCATCAAACAAATAGAACATAGAAAATCGGTGCTTACCATCTGAAACAATGGATAAAATAGCAAAAGAACTTGCTAATTACTTAGTCTTGTGTCATTGACCATAGTAGACCAGGAGACTATAATCCCAAATCTATAATGATATGCAGGCATTTCTTGTATGGAGACAGTAAGTAGGTGATTTCTTGTTTACACTTAAACCACAAAGAAGAATGTGTGTTTTTTTCCCTACAATAATTAGTTTATTTCTGAGTTTGTTTTGTAAAGAAACAAGATTGGATGGAAATGGATACGATATCTGATACTGGTACAAAATCGGATATGGATACGATAAATTTTCTAGATCTAATATGAATACGATTGGATACGACATTAGAAAAAGCATATATGTTTAATATATGAAAAGAAAAAATATATGACACAAAAATATTTACAAACGTATACATTTTTAATAGGATATTTTCATTAACTAGGTAGCCTTAAAAAATTGCACCATCATATACATAAGCCCCATCTAGGGTAAAGAATGCTCTGAAAAATTAAATGATAAATCAAATATGTGGAAATAATTTAATTCTTAAGAGATGAAAATGGTTATGTTGGAAAGTAATTCTGCAAGGCATCTTGATCCATGGACTACCAGACGACAGCTAGATGTAAGGGTATGTAAAATATCTCGTAATTGTTCTAAATCTACATAAATTGTAGACCTAGAACTTAAACTAACAAAATGAATTTTGCAGACAATTGAGATATAAGTGTTATATTGGTAGACCTAGAACTTAAACTAACAAGTTGTTGCCCCTTCATCGCAACTCATCAAAATTGATAATAAATCTTTTAAACATCCTAAAAACATATTACAATGTACAAAATCATGCAAAGTCTTATAGTTTGTTTTTCAAGACTCCATAACATGCTATACTTAAAGAAATATTATTTATAGCTTATTGTCATAAATAAGATTTCTTTTTGTAGTTGATATATTACTTGTATAAATTGTATATATTACTTGTATATCCAAAGAGGATTACCAAACATGCATAAGCCTCAAAAAATAAATTGGTACCTTATTATTGAATGAATGAATGAATGAAAGATTTTAATTACGTCCGCGAGACCCAAATATGGTCTATGGGACCTCAAATATGGAAGTACAATTACTCAAATCATATCATATGATCTTTAATATCTTTGAGAAGGTTGTTCCTTCTCCTGTTGATTTGTGTTAGCAATTCTCCAACTTTTTTTATTTTCTTGTCTTCAAATAAATATGTAATAAACTCGTTCCCAAGTGTTTCTTTGTATTTGTCACGGATATCTGAAAAACTCGGGCATTTATAGATGAAGTGTTCCTCTGTCTCTACTGCCTCTGTCTTTGCATAGAGTACATATCCTTTCTTCCCATTGTTCTTTGGGCGTTGTCCATCTCCCTGTTTCACATCTAAGCCTATGAGAGCTAGTCCTTATCCGAGCAATGAGTATTTTTTCCTTCCACTTGATTTCAGCGCCTATATACGCTTTTTCCTTGTGGTCATACGTTGGGTTAAAATTTGCAATATAATATTGTCTTTTCCTGCTTGCATTTTTCCACATTCCACTTCGAACTTTTCATTCACATAATTTTTAATGTCTTTGTTGACATTTGGGCATTCATTTATGTTGATTTCCCAACGTTTCATCCATTTTTGATTTTGTTTCATCCACGTATTCTTTCGCCTATGCAACTCTTCGTCCCTAAGCTGCTCTAGGCCATCTATCATTTGTCATGTTTTCTGTTTTTTTCAAGTAACATAATGCCTTGGTCATAGCAATTGCTTCTAAAGGGAACATTCCAGTTTCGGCTAGAATAATTTCATAAGGGGTTGTGGCCTTAATTTTGAGAAAGTTTGTGATTAGATATTTTTGAATCCTTTCTATTTGCCTCCATTTTGCATTTGTTGTGCCACTAGCCCACACCTCGCAACCATACAACAAAACCGGTGTAACAAGTAGGCCAAATAAGACCTTGGTGGTCTTCCAGTCCCACAACTCGGCATTCCTACACCTGTTTTGAAGTGCATATAGTGCTCTCCAGCCACTTTGAGTTCTTTTCATCCTACATGTATTCCAATTAAGTTTGTCATGAAAGTCTATGCCCAGGTATTTGTATTCTACTACTACATCAAGCGGTTCTCCTGCAAACTGAAATTTGAGTTGTTGCTTCTTCTTTTTTGCTGAAAAAATCATAATTTTTGTTTTGCTCGTGTTCACTGCATCCCAACTTCTTTACAAAAGAGTTCTAGAGCTTGAAGGTGATCTTCTAGATCTTTGGCTGTTTTGGCCACAAGAATTACATCATCTGCATACATGAGGAGTTTTACCACATATTTGGCTAAATGCACACCCTCTCCCCCAAATTTGTTTATCCATTCTTCTAACTTGTCAATGTACAACCCAAATAAGGTCGGAGATAGAGGGCAACCTTGTTTGACACCTATGTCACTACCAAAACATTCGAGATAACCCTTCCTGTGTTCCGATTCTAGCCTTTACATGCTCATATAGTACGTGACTGCTGCCCTATAGTGAATTGGAACCTCTAGCTCTTCCATTCTGCTCCATAATTTTTTCCTAGGCATTGTGTCAAATGCCTTTTTGAAGTCTACAAAACAGCAAAAAGCCTCCTCTTTTTTGTCCCATATTTTTTCCACTATGTGTCTGAGCGTGATACAGTGATCAATAGTTGAGTGCTTGGGCCTAAAACATGCTTGCCCCTTTGCTCTCTTTCCCTTTTCTTATGCCCATATGCTTGATCCTACGCTCTATCATACTCCCAAACAACTTTGCAAAGAGAGGGTTGATCATGATAGTTCGATAGTTTGAGGGATTATTTACATCTCCACTTTTAAACAAAGGAATGGTCAAGCTAGTTGTCCACTCAATAGGGAAGCCATTTTGTATGACCTCATTGAAAATTTCTTTGATTTGCGGTGCCAAGATATCTACCCCCCATTTTATATGCTCTGCTTGAAGATTGTCTATGTCACGGGCTTTTCCAGTTGCTAACTTTTTTATCCCTTGAATAATGTCTTCAATTGTGAAAAGTTCTTTCTTGACAATGATAGTAGGGGGTGTCTCCTGCTAGTTACTACGTTGATACGATTGTTTTGAATACTCCAACCATCGATTAGCTGTTATGTTATTTTCAGTTTGCATCCTTTTCACGCTTAGTTCCTTCCAAAATTTCTTTGGTTCATGCTTCCCTAAATAAATCAATTCTTCCCTCCTTGTTTTAGTGTATTCTTCTTTTTTTGCCCTTACCAGTTTCTCATATGCTTTTTTGTTTGCTCTTGTTTTACCCGTTGGTTCCTTTAGTAATCTTCGCATTTTTTTGCAATCTTCATCGAACCATGGGTTGGTTGGGAAGCTATTCCTTTCTTTCTTTTTAGGTTTAGCTCTCTTACATTTGTTTAGAGCTTCTTGAATAACTTGCATTAACCATTCACTCTTCTTTGTAATCTCTACTACTGTGATGTAGTTCTTCCCTTTCCTGTAACTTATTATTTAATATTGCTCTAAAATTTTGCCGATTTTCATCTGTTAAGAGAATGTTTCCCTTGTGAGGATATTTATTTTGATTGCCTTGCAAGTGTTTTTCCCTTGGTTTGTCTCCATGCATTCGAAGTTTCATAACAATTGGGTTGTGATCTGACTTAAGTTCCATTGGAGAATCTTCCACTTCTAGCTCCTCTATTTTTGGTATGTAATTTTGTGAGCATATTACATAGTCTATTACACTTTGTCCCTTATATGTTTTGCATGTATACTTTCCTGAATTTTTCCATTTGTTCATCCCATTGCAAATAATCAAATTGTATATGTTGCAAAGACCTAACAACTCTTCTCCATATTGCGTGATAGCCCCATGCTCATCTTCTGAAGTCCTGGTCCACTGTTGATTTTCCTCTTCTGGCATCTAAAGAGGATTAATCTCAATATATTCATTACCTTCTAGAATGTGAGCTTGCTTATTTGCTGTCCTTGCATTGAAATCTCCAAATAATATAATATCCCCTAACTTATTGTATATTGAAATGTCTCTTTTTAAGGAGGAGTATGGGTCTTCTCTATTAAGGTCATGTTTCTTATAAAATTTAGAATTCTTAGGAGCAAAATAACATGCTGCTATGCTAATAACTGACTTATTTTCTAGGATCTTTATCCAAATGTACTATTTGTTTTCATCTTGTTTTTCAATTTTAATGACCCTATCCCATTCCTCTTTTATTAAAACCATAATACCCCCATGCCCTTTGCCATTTTATGCTACTTTATTCCATATTGCTATTTTTTTGTATCCCACAAATTCTGGAGTCCTACATCCATCGTGTTCATGTGTTTCTGTCAATATGATTAAAAAGTCATTTTCAAAAATGGTGTATACCCAACATTGATCATATTCAAATATTAGGATTCTATATAGAAGCTCACAAGCTACCTCCTACTGAGATTCTAGTCCTTCCAATGTTTAAGAATTATACTCCTAGAATTCCAACTCCTATTTTATATATTAAGAACTTGGTAAAATATGTAATTGTGGATGACTTACACTTCGTATTTGGGTTCCTTTTTGAAAGTGTGGAGGAAGCCAAATATGGACTTGGCATAAAGTTAATGTAGGAGGGTCATATGAGGGACCAAGCATTTGTAACTTTCCCATATACAGAACTTGCAAACCATTCATTGAAAATGGTACATCGGTATGTGTTAAAAGGAAATCCAATGATAATCCACTTTGGGAGAAATCCTTTAGGTGGCAAAGTGAATTTAGTGGGAAATCTGAGGACAACACATGAACTCCAAGAGCTTGCTAATCTGAAAAAGCAACTTAAACCAATAGATGGTGAATGGAGATATTTGCTCGTAGCGCTGGAGTCATATTGGCTAAGGATTAAGTATGCAATGCAACTATATTATTACAATTGTTTATGTCAATCTACTAGAAGTACAATTTATTTAGGAAAGCAATAAATTTAGAGGCCTTCTAAAGGTCAAATATGCTACATAGGCCCTACACAAAAATATTGATGTTTTGAGTATCAACATCACTATCACAAATATGTATTGCAGATATGTAGAGCATCTAGAGAAAATAGTATGACTGATAAATGTCAACTATTATTTCTATGAATGTTCCCTCTATGGATACCTATGAATATTTTATCTTTTTTACTTGCCACAAAATCCTTGCTTCTAATGCAAATCTAGAAACCTAAATAATTCTAGCACTTATCTTGATCTTATTTACTTGTTTTGAGTTTAACTCTTTAGCATGAGATTATAATATAAAATAACTATGGCTTCTTTCTCAAAAACTGAATTTTGTGATGTTTTAAAGATCCTAGTTAAAGAATAATTATAGATAACATAACCAACTATAAAATGATTTATGCATAGACTTTGTAAATTGTAACAAGCAAAGAAATTTAATTTCCAACTGTTGTGGTCTTTGCCTTATAATGCTACAAGAAGAGAGTTTATATACAATGGACAACTTAAATAATATACCACTACCAACAACAAAGTATACTATATTGTTCTTGCATAGGTATTGGAAGCAGTAAAATATTTTAATGTGTAGGTGAAAATTTAAGGGTTGTGTCTAGCACATATTACTACTTTTTTTGGAAGTTCTTCAAAGAAAACCATGAGTGCTAATAATTCCCATGTTGTCATTTTGTTGATGAAGGCACCTGAGAGTTTTTTTAGGATGGTTTGAGTTTAGTGATAATTTTAGCATGGAAAGAGAAATGTGAGCCTAATTACCACAAAAATATCCATTAAAATATGAGGGAAAGTGTCAATGCAAGAAGAGGAATCTACTAGTCTAGAATTTAATAGATCCAGTTGCACCAAAATGTAATCTGATCGTAGAACCATTGATGGATGTTGGATGAACTTTGAAGTGGATTTGGTTGAGAAACTTCTGAATGAAATGATTAGGATGTTGAGTAAATTTCATTGCTTAGGTGAATAATGGTATATGGAGAAATTGAAAGCAGAAAATATTAATGCCAAATCCTGGCAAGACTTTGGTGTATCCCACACCAGACATGATGTTCAAAATACCATTGTGGGCATTTGACGCTAAATACTTTGGTCTCAACACTTTTTTTGCTGCATAACGAGATGAACTAAGTAAGATATAGAGGAATATTTTAGGTCATGACCAATCTAGAATGCCTCTTGGACATGTGAAACCCCTTGTGTGAGTAAGGGATAGCTTTTATTTTACCTTGTATTAATAGTTCAATTATGTACTTCAATGGGTTTCAACCCTTTCACCAAGCTCATGGTAGATTGAGACTTGCCAACGTGTCTAAGCCCAAGGTAGAGTTACCTGGCTTATAGCAAGAACTTTATAGAATAAATAAATTGGAGTTCAACATTCATCATCAACAGATTAAAATTACTTACCTTTTCTTGGAAATAGCTTAGAATTATTGGATACCAATTCCTGTTGGGTTGTTCATCACAAAGAACAAGGATTCTACGATAGAGGTCTCTCTAGATGATCTATTAGATATGGTTTATCTTGCATGATACAATTATTTCCTATACAAATGATAAAATAGAGTAAGATATTGTTTTATTGTCACTTATATCTCACTCTTTATTTTCTCTATCAGTATGTTAGAAGTTTCTTCAAGTCTTTCTCATATCACAAGTCCTGGGAGGGTTGGATGCAGTGACAAGAGTAGTGGTTTTAAAAATAGTATGTGGATCCTGCATGTAAAATCTCAATGTGTTTACTATATATTATAGTATGTATAATCATATGGAAGGTTATCCCCATATGCTGAGGATGTATAATTGCAGGATTTTGATCAAGGATATTGTAAATATGCAAAGAGTAGGGGTGTTGTGTTCATATATGGGAGTGTTTTATTTTTGCTGGGAAACAATATTCCCCTATTGGCCTCTTGAGATATAAATATTCATTTTGAATCATTCTCTGCATTGCAAAAAACCTCCCTACCTAATAAAATGTCGAGTACTGATCCTTCCTCTGACTGGCCAACCAATATCGGATATAGCCTATTTTTTGTGATGGTGTTTCCCCCCAACCCCATGAGATTTGTTTCGTAAATTCTGGGTTTGGAATAGTATAATGAGCAAGATATATACCTTCATAGTAGTATGCCATCATGACAAATTTTGTAAAAAATTTGAATGTAATATCCTTTGAATTTATTAGGGGTACGCCCCAGTGGATAGCTCCATGTTTTATCAATCCCAAAAAAAACATCAAGTGATGAAATTTCAAAGAGACCTCATGTGTAAACACAACATTAGGGTTTAAATTTTAATCTAAGATTTAATCTAGGGTGTAAATTTTATAAATCGCATGCATAACACAACATTACAAACTAAAAAATTCCAAACCCTAATCGTAAAATTACTTGAAATAATGCAAAATTCACTAAATATAACTAACCTCATCTTTGTCTTCATGCCCCATTCTGTACATTCAGCTTCGGCCCTCATATCTTGCCATTTCAGTTAATTAGCATAAATTTTAAAGAAATTTTAGGGCAAACCCAAACCAAAAAATGAATAGCACAAATCGAAGCCTAGGAGCCCTAGAAGTTTCAAGGCAAACCCCAATAAAAAATCAACAGTATGAATCAAAGCTCGAGACCTCTAGGTTATGCACGTAGTATGGATATTACAGTAGTTAAGGTGTGGTGTGGAGGTTACAATAGCTAAGGTGCGGTGTGGATATTGTAGTAGCTAAGGTGTGTTGAGGTGTGATTTTGTCAGGTTACAAAAACCACTCGATAACTTAGAATTTAAAATTCTCTCTTGCAAAGAACGTAATGTTTCTCCAAGGTTTTCACTTAAGGTTTTATGTGTCATGCATAAATATTTACATAAGTGCTTGAATAAACTCTTGGGTTTGCAATTTTCTATTTACAAAGGGGCCTGGGAATTAAGTAAATGATTTCAATTTTATCATATATAACATGATTTTCTCCAAATTCTATTATCCAAATGATAAAGTAAATATACCTTATGATTAAGATCTATTGATGCAAACTTAACAATATCATTGATTAAAATGCTTTCAAAACTAATTTGAAATAACAATTTCCCTTAGCATTTTAATTAATGTGAAATTTTAATTACTTTGATAAAAATCAAAGTATGTGAAATTCAAATGAAATATAAACCCTGATTATAGATATTCACCTTTTAAGAATCTAAGGTTTAATCAATGAAAATATCTTATTCATCCCAAATATAAAATCAACATTAAAATATTTGAGAAAATGAATAAAATAAAAATGTTTAACCCCAAAATTATAAGGTTTTGAAAACCTTATTAATCATAACTCATAGGGTTTAATATAATTATCATCTATGAACTCTGAATTTTATGATTTAAAAATCAAGTTCATAAATGTGCTTTTTATATATTTGTATATTAAATATTTATGAAATTAAATATTTAATTACAAATATAATTCTCCAATGTAAGGTTTGAAACTTTAATTAAATAAAAATTCTATTTAAAACATAAATTCCAACCAAAATATAAAAAAAGATATCAATTCCAATTACTGAATTTATTAAATCAAAGTCGACATTAGAATATTCATTTATCTTTATAAGTTTATTTATTTTAAATATTAAAATAATTTAATATTTAAATAAATAACTTAGTAATAACCTAGTATAAAATTTTATGAAAACGAATTAGGTTATATAACAAACATAATCAATATAAAATAAATAATCAAAGGTTTTATAATAGGAAAATGATTATGTGTCGTGGAAAAATGTTACAGACAAATACCAATTACAGAAATTTAAACCAAATCTTGGCTCACCAGTATTCACATAGCCAGATCAATGACATGATGCAATATTCAAGGGGATATAAACTATTGAAAAATTATATTAAATATTTCATTCACTCCAAATACAGTCTGTGCACAAATTTGGATCAAAAATATTTAATACAAAATATTAAATCTTACAATGCTTTCAATATTTCTGCAAAATGGCCCTTTTTGTATATTCTTCAAAATATGGCTTTGGCTCCTTCCAATTCCTTTCCTCTCCTTCTCTAAATAAAATGTTTGACCTTTTCAATGAATTTCAATGATTTATTTATAATTTGAAAAGTTTAGTTATTCCATTTCATCACAGTTTTTAGACCGGATTTTATAACTATATTTTTCAAACCCTTGCTCTTGTATTACCTCCATAATGAAACAATAATCATAATATCAAAACAAAACCAAAAATTATTTATTATTCATTCTCCCATAACTTTCATTTTTTCAAAATCATTTCAAAGTTCTCATATTGCTAAATTACACTGCTATTTTTTGGGTGAAATTGGCATCTAAAATCCTATAATTTTGGTACCATTAGAAAGATAAAATCTATATATTTTTACCAAGTTTTGAATGAGATCAAACGGAGTTGCCTAGCTCAAGATATGTCCATTTCAATTTTGCATTAATTTTAGGGTTAACCCTAAAATAAAATTTAATTATTTAAATAAAAATTAATCATTTAAACCTTTGAAAATGATTTTAATCAAATTATTTGATTTGAAGTAATGCAATTAATTACGCCGAGAGGCGTTCCTACAATGGCAGATAGAGGGGTGGGAGGCAAAGAGGTCATACATGTCATGTTGCAAAGTGGTCATACATGTCACACCGTAAACAATTTTTTTTTTTATTAAAAAATTTGACATTAACAAAAACATTTAAAATATTTAAACTAAAACAATTGACTAACCAATCGTTGCAAACATTTAAAATATTTAAACTAAAACAACGACTAACCAACCGTTGCAACTGTTTAATAAAATATTGTATAAATACATGAACATCCATTGCAATATACCAAAAACAATCCACAGCGCAATTGATTTTGAACTGCTTCTGTAAATTGCGAATAGCGAGAAATTCATTCGGGACTACTTCTATAAAGGTTTGAACAATGATATAGAGTTACATTCACCAGCGTTATTTAGTTGGGCAGGTGATCCTGCAGATGGTGCCAGGTAGCATAATTGGAAATTCTTGACATCATTGAAATTAAAAATGCACACAATCGATACTAAAAACCTTTGATACTACTCAAAAAATTTTATACTAGAATTGACTTAGTATATTATATTATTATATATATTATAATACTATATTATTAATTTCTAGGGTTTCATTGATTTATCGAAATTTATATATTATATATTATAGTATTAATATAAAGTATTAATTTCTAGGGTTTCATTGATTTATCGGAATGTATGATAACTATAGTATTATTATAATATTAATATTAGTATTATAAGTTGGACTATAGTATTATTAATATAATATTAATATTATATATTATAGTATTATAATATTATAATATATATATTATAGTATTATATAATATACTATTATAATATTATTATGATAATGTATATTATTATTATAGAATACTAATATCAGTTTATATATATATATATTATACTATTTTAATATTTATTAATTTAAAATAATAATATTTAAAATATTTTTTTACAGGAACAAATGGAAAATACACCAAAAATAAATATATCAGAGGAGGAAAATAAGCAACAACTTTTGGCATATCAAAGAGAATATCAGAGACAAAGACATGCATAGATGACAGTTAGCCAAAGAGAAAGAGAAAATGAGAAACAAATACAAAATCATGCAAAACGCAAGGCAGAATCAACAGTTGAAAAGATACAAGAAGAAAGAGAAAAACAAACAAAACAAAAAAGAATGTCTCGTGCACAAATGACACAAGAACAAGACATAAGAGAGCACCAACAGATGATAGACATAGATAACGAGGTGAATAATGAACTTCAAATCCTCCATCAAACACTTGAGAGAATTAGACGATCTAACCAAGATAGACAAAGGCAACAAGGTAATGGAGAAAATATTGAAAATAATGAAGTAGTACGACAGATGGATGCATCTGAAGCATCTTCTTTTCTTAGAAGAAATGCTTCAAATATAGTTGTCGTTCAACAGACACAAAGTGGATGCAATGAGATTAACATGGAGATGCATCAAGAAAGGACATCGCAGCCTCGAAGAGAAGGAAATATTGAAGGTATAACAATAAATATACAATAAATTCCAACATATGGTGTGGATTTCAATGAATCGTAAACTATATTTCGACATCAATTAGACAGTCTTGCATCACCATCGATGTGTTATATTTGTGATGAATGCTATCCTGGAATAAAGGTGCATTTGACAAACAAAGGTCCAATATGTAATAGGTGTCGACAAGAAAAAGGTCCTAATCGATTTTCTACAGAGAATAATATGGATCCTGGACTACAACCACCTGAACTTGCAAATTTGACACAAATTGAAGAAATGTTGATAGCCCGTGTTAATCCCATATTATAGGTAACACATGCTACGGGAGGCCAATACAAGTATAAAGGGCACACAATAAGTTTTCCTCAAGAGGTGAAAGAAATTGCTAAGGTATTGCCTCATTCAATAAGTGATTTGCCAATCATTATTGTTAGGAGAAAAGATCAACGTGGTACAAATTATAATTTTATAGTGAATAAAGAGAGAGTATACAAAGCTCTTAAGTATAAGGTTGAGCATGATAAGTTTTATAAGGATGTACAAATTGATGAAATTTTTTTGAGTGAACTCCCAACAAACACCACTACAAATGTCTTTCATAAACTTAATTTTGTCCATATGGAGTTTGATTCTGATATGAATGAATATGTATTTATGGGTCCAATTCTAGAGACTGATGAAGGAAATATAATTGATCACACCACATCAATGGCCTCCAAACCGCCTAATGCTCCGAGGGAGATGGAACTCATTCGTGCATGGGTAAACAACCCTAATGCGGATCCTAGAACACTTATTGATTGGTCTCGAATTTGAGCATCTCCTATAAATGAGTATGTTACATAATGGTTACTGGATATGGCCTTCCCGATATTATTTGTAGATGGAAATTATGATTGGTTGCAGCCTAGAATGAAAAAAATTCATCTACATGAATTCGTAAAACATCTAATTTGATATAGAGATCATCATTTTGGAAAACATCCAAGATTTAGATATTTCATGATGAACATGATTATGCGACATCGTGCATAGAATTATTCAACAGCATTTGTAAATAAGAGTCTTCAAGACTTACCCATTACAATAAATGAACTGCGTGAACATATGGAAAATATCCCTCAATCCCATATTGCAGATTGCTTAATGCATTTTGGTACATCGTTAAGAGGTGATAATGAAGAACTTGAAGTTGAGTTACTAATTGCAAAAAATGCAAGAGTTATGTTAACAGCCAACTTATGGACTGAATCTGGACTTGTTAACAGTGCATTAGGCTATATTTGAAATATAGTCTATAAAGCTGGAAGGTCTCCACCAGATCAACCAACACATGTTTTGGTGGAGATCGATAACTGCACAAGGATGCTATTTGATGATATATCTTCTCGAATTGTTCCAATTACACCAATAGAAAAGGGAAAGATAAGACAACTTTCATTAAAATAGCTTGGGTATTGACAATTCATAAGTCAAAAGGTTTGCCATTGAATAAAGCAACAATTGACATATGACAGACAGAAAGACAAGGTTTAACTTCTATTGCCATCTCAAGATTTAAGGCATTGGAAGGACTTAGAATAATACCACTCTTTTCATATGATCGATATGAAAAAATGAAGTCGGGAAAAGGAGTTGCTAAGAGAAAGGAAGAAGAAGAGTGACTAAAGTCTTTGGAACTTAAATGATTGGCTCTAGCCAATCTATGAAATAATAAGGTGTTTATCAACATCAATATTTGAAATAATAAGGTGTTTATCAACACCGCCTATTGGGATTCAAATTTGTTATCACTTGAGCATTTTCATCTCAATCAAAGTTATTTTAAATATTTTTGGCATGTTATTTTTATCAATACATTTATATATGTTTTTTTTTAAATGTTATTGAAAAATATTTTAATATAATAATTGTGTGGTCACGGATGCTACTAGCTTAGATATAAATGATATATATATAAAAACGTCGAGAGTTATCAATCTCGATGTGCCTATATTATTTCTTGGGGGTGTGATCTCCAAGATAGGTGCCTCGGGATTGATAACTCTCGACATTTTTAGATATATATATCCTTTATATCTAAGCTACTATGCAAATAATCAAAATATTTAGTTTGAAGCATTGCAACTACATTCAAACCTTCAAAATGCAAATATGTCAGCAATTCCAAAGTGAAAGCAAATTTTCAAAGACCTTGATGCGAGCAAAATTGGATAAACAAAAATTCCCCGAAATCACAAAATTTAAGGTGGGTCCCCAATTTTGGGGTCGTTGTGAAGGAGTCACAACAAATGGCGACTCTGCTGGTAAATATCCCTGGACATTTTGGACTCAAAAACCAAACTCTAAAAACAATAAAAACCCAAATATTAGAAATATAAGCATCAATTATATCCAGAGAATGAGAATAGACCAATTCGACATGAACCACCAGAATCATCAACATCAGCTCGATGTGTGCAAAGTGATTCATTCCATATATTTTGAAACCATTCAACATTCCATTGTCAATTTTGCATTTCAGGCTATGAATAACTTCTCTTTGAAGAAATACCTTCACCTAATTCTCTTCAGGCATTGCTCTACTACCAGTCGAGCGTTTATAGCTCCGGTAGAGGCTATCTGAAACTCCCAAATATTAGGTGAATTTGAATGTTGCATGTCATAAAACTTTGAATATTACATTTCTTTCATTTTAAGACATAGCTTCACTGCCAGCCGAGCGTCTATAGCTCCGGTGAAGATTATCTGAAATTCCAAAATGTTAAGTAAATCTTGAATGTTACATTTTGGTTTCAGTCTAGACCTAGCTCCACTGCCAGTCAGGTCTATAGCCCCGATGAAGGTTATCTAGACTATGGTGATAGATTTGACTTTATTTTCAACTTTATTCATCATTTTTTTCTCACTTTTTTTTTTTCATTTTTTCTCTCATTTTTCTCTTATTTTTCTCCCTTTTTATCTCTCATTTTTTCTCTCTTTGATCTAAAAATACGGTACTTTGCAACAAATCCACCTACCACTTGGGTTAGAGATCAGGTAAGGCTGAAAGAGTATATAGAATTTTCACCCTAATTTGCAAAATTGACAACTTCATACATCCAGAATTTCAAAAGATATTCCTTAATGTGTTTGTGGTACTCGTGAAGCTTTTGCAATACGATGCTGATATTTCAAATTTCCTTATCTTATTTCACATTCATGAAGATATAGACTAACAACTTACTTTTCTTTTTCTCCAGGTTTCATAGGTTTTCAAAACAGGTAATTTCATCCTATACAGTCCAGGATCAAACACCAAACAGAGCCATCAAATGACAAGTGTCTCAGTAACAACTATCTTAATCCTTGAAAACCCCCTTGAAACTTCATCAATTTTCATCATAGATTAAAACAATGAAACTCCCAAAATCTGGCAAAGCCATTTTATTGCTATACTAAAAAACACAACCAAAAATATGATAAACACTAAACAAACAAAAATAAACATCAACAACATTACCAACTAATAAAAGCAGCAAAATAACTAACTAACAAGCTCACAAAACAACAAGTTATACAAAACACAAATTTGCAAAACCAAAATTGCAAAGTTGATAAAGCGAGTGAATCCACTTCCTAAACTTGACAACATTGACAACAGAACCAATAACAAAACATTACAAAACCACAACTTATGTACAAACACAAAAACAAGAAAACAAAATCCAAAAGACTATTTACAAAAATATACATTATGTACAAGACACTACAAAATTTCTGCCATCATTTCCCTGGATCCCAAATACGATTAGCATACTTTAGAAAACATATATGATTATATGCCTGGCAAGTTTTATAAGAATCCAATAAAAATAAGATTAGGCCAAAAATAGAAATTCTCATTGTGCCTATTTCATCCCACTAATTTGATTCAAAATTATAAGCAGTTCCATGTTTAAGATTTGATTTATTAAACTTAAAAGTGAAAACATGATTTTCAATTATCCTTTGCTTATTCAAAAAGGTGTAAATTTCACAATTTGTTTCATAATTTAGAACTAGGCTCCCCTTTTCAAATAGGAGATTTTGCAAATAAGAACCTATTTCTAAAAATTTCAAATTCAAGTCACTTTCAAAGTTTTTAAAGCAATCACAATCATTCAAGAATTGACAAGCATCTAGGACATTTGGTATAAGAAGATCATTAAAAATTTGCGCCCTAGATTCACTAGTTGATTGCTCATGAATTTGATTAAGCATTTCAAACATGTTTTCCTTCATTTCATTTATGGCAAAAATTTTAGAAGTTGTCTCCAACTTCTTGTTAACAACATTTGACATTTCATCATTGATAGCATTAGCATCCAAAAACTTATCATGCAACCCATTACCTGAAAATTTTGTAACCAATGAGAAAGGTGAAGATTTTACCTCGTCATCTATACTCAACACATCATTATTAGCATTTACCAAGATTTGATGAGCATTTGTCACTTTTTCCTTTTCTTCATGGTCTCCATCATGATCACCTTGTAGTTCTTCGTCTTCATCAAATACCTGTTTATTAAAGACACCAAAATTAGGCACCCAATTAAATGTATGCCCATCCTTTTCAAACCACAAATCTGACTGATCACAAGATGTGTTAAATAACAAATTTTCTTGATCAACCACCTGAGTTACTTCAGATAGATCAACATTTTCCTTTAGGTCATCACCAACATTAAATCCAAACCATTCATGTGAATTTGTACTCAAATTTTTATTAGTCATGGGTAAAAGAGATGACTTTACCTCGTCCTCATTATTAACAAATGAGTCATAAGAAACATTTACCATTTCTTCATTTTCAATTTCAGCAAGGTGTTCAATAAATTCATCTTCAAAGTGATTCAATTTTGGAACCTTCTCTATTTCTGCAATTGGCATGTCATTTTCTGATTGTGTAGGAATTGTGAAATCTTCTTTTGAAATAGAAGTTTCAACATCCTGCATATCAAGTGAAACAAAAATTTTATCAGTAGAAGTATGAGAAAACAATGATTCACCATACATACCCCATCCATTATAATAATTATCTTCAAAAGCTAAAGGGTGAAGTTCAACCATATCTTTTGTGCAAACTTTGGATACGTCTATAATTTCCTTTTCAAATTCACCTTTATCAATCACCTGAGATGAAGACCTACTGATTTCTTGTTGTATGAGCATTGTAGAATCCTTAAGTGACACAAGGCTTTCAATTTCCTGCACATCATCTGAGATAAGAACTTCATTGGAAATTGTGAATAAAGTGAATAATTCTTCTTCATGTTCTAAAATAACAAAATCATTATCTTTCTGAAGCACTTGGTGACATTCTATATTTTCTTTCATACCATATTTGGATTCATTTTTAGATTCACCTTCTTCAATAAAGAATTCATCTTCAATTTCAAACAATTCATCTTCCTCAAGCAATAAGATTTTAGGATCAGTCATTTGAACCATCATCATCGAGGTATTATTTTTTTGTAATCCCTTGCAATCTTCAATGAAATCACATCTATGATCATTCAATTCTTTAACATTACCTGTTTGAACATCACACTCATTATCCTCCTGAAACAAATGATGAAAATCTATCATTTCTTCTATATATTCTTCAGATGCATTTTCAAATTCATTTTCTTCAATTTCAAAGAATTCATCTTCTTCAAATTCATCCTCCTCAATTTCAAAGAATTCATCTTCCTCAGATTCATCCTTTGGTAAGACAAGGGTTTCTTCAGTGGGATCAATTTTTGTATTTTGTTTTATAAGAACATCCCAATCCTCTTTTGTGAATAATGGCTCTAAGTCAGTTTCTATATTTTGATCAACTTGATCATCACAATGTTCATTGATGGGTATTGACTTTGAAACTTGCACCTCATTCTCAACATCTAAGGTAGTTGTGACATCTAAACTATCAACCTCAACCTGACTCATTTGTGATCTTTGATTATGAGTTTTAGGTCTAAGTCTGTATAGTTGCTCCATATTAACACCTTGAGATATCAATTGTTGTTCAAATGTTATTGCCTCATTGTAAGCTCTAAGCAATGATGTAATTTTAAGACCTTTCAAAAACATAGCAGTAACATGATCTAAGGTCCCCATGTATATTTGAGTAGCTCTGTCTTCTAAAATGATATAATGTGTTCCCACCTCGGTATACAACCTATGGAATTTATCATTAAATGATCTCATGGGTTCGTTAATTTTTTATGAATGGAGACAAATTGATTTAACATCATAATTGGGTCATCCAACTTTCCAAAATGTTTAAGAAATGCTTTTTCTAGTTTAACCCAAGAAGTAGCAGACCTTACAGGTAATTGTATGTACCACTTAAGCGCAACCTCATCCAATGGGTATGAAAATAATCTGCAAGGAACATCTCCCTGCATGAGTTGCAAATGACTTAACACACTCTTGTATCTCTGAATATGGTCCTTGGCTTGATCCACATCATGCCTAAATCTGGGTAAACAAACTTCTACACCTTCAGGAATTTGATGAATAGGCATGTTTAAACTGCTATAATAATCACCTATCCAAGAAGCCATCATTTCCTTTACTGAAGTAGGTGATGCCATTAGTGAACTTTAAAGAACACAATTTTAATGCCAATCTTATTAGTCAAAGCAATATATTTTGCAAATAAGCATAAAATGACTAATAATTAATCAAAATATATGCATCAATTAAACCTTGGCATTAAATAACATCCTTCAATTTGCAATTTTTTTTAAACTATGATTTGAATGACTATGAATGAAAATCAAATATTTACCTTTCATGCCCTCCTTCTAGCACCAATTTGTTGAGGTGTGATTTTGTCAAGTTACAAAAACCACTCGACAACTTAGAATTTAAAATTCTCTCTTGCAAAGAACGTAATGTTTCTCCAAGGTTCTCACTTAATGTTTTATGTGTCATGCATAGATGTTTATATAAGTGCCTGAATAAACTCTTGGGTTTGCAAGTTTCTGTTTACAAGGGGCCTGGGAATTAAGTAAATGATTTCAAGTTTATCATGTATAACATGATTTTCACCAAATTCTATTATCCAAATGATAAAGTAAATATGCCTTATGATTAAGATCTATTGATGCAAACTTAACAATACCATTGATTAAAATGCTTTCAAAACTAATTTGAAATAACAATTTGCCTTAGCATTTTAATTAATGTGAAATTTCAATTACTTTGATAAAAATCAAAGTATGTGAAATTCAAATGAAATATAAACCCTGATTATAGATATTCACCTTTTAAGAATCTAAGGTTTAATCAATGAAAATATCTTATTCATCCCAAATATAAAATCAACATTAAAATATTTGAGAAAATGAATAAAATAAAAATGTTTAACCCCAAAATTATAAGGTTTTGAAAACCTTATTAATCATAACTCATAGGGTTTAATATAATGATCATCTATGAACTCTGAATTTTATGATTTAAAAATCAAGTTCATAAATGTGCTTTTTATATATTTGTATATTAAATATTTATGAAATAAAATATTTAATTACAAATATAATCCTCCAATGTAAGGTTTGAAACTTTAATTAAATAAAAATTCTATTTAAAACATAAAGTCCAACCAAAATATAACAAAAGATATCAATTCTAATTACTGACTTTATTGAATCAAAGTCAGCATTAGAATATTCATTTATCTTTATAAGTTTATTTATTTTAAATATTAAAATAATTTAATATTTAAATAAATAACTTAGTAATAACCTAGTATAAAATTTTATGAAAATGAACTAGGTTATATAACAAACATAATCAATATAAAATAAATAATCAAAGGTTTTATAATAGGAAAATGATTATGTGTCTCGGACAAATGTTACAGACAAATACCAATTACAAAAATTTAAACCAAATCATGGCTCACCAGTATTCACACAGCGAAATCAATGACATGATGCAATCTTCAAGGGGATATAAACTATTGAAAAATTATATTAAATATTTCATTCACTCCAAATACAATCTGTGCACAAATTTGGATCAAAAATATTTAATACAAAATATTAAATCTTACAATGCTTTCAATCTTTCTACAAAATGGCCCTTTCTGTATATTCTTCAAAATATGGCTTTGGCTCCTTCCAATTCCTTTCCTCTCCTTCTCTGCATAAAATGTCCGACCTTTTCCATGAATCTCAATGATTTATTTATAATTTGAAAAGTTTAGTTATTCCGTTTCATCACAGTTTTGGGAACGGATTTTATAACTATCTTCTTCAAACCCTTGCCCTTGTATTACCTGCATAATGAAACAATAATCATAATATCAAAACAAAACCAAACTTTATTTATTATTCATTCTCCCGTAACTTTCCTTTTTCCAAAATTATTTCAAAGTTCTCATATTGCTAAATTAAACTGCTATTTTTTTGGTGAAATTGACATCTAAAATCTTGTAAGTTTGGTACCATTAGAAGGAGAAAATCTATATATTTTTACCAAGTTTTGAATGAGATCAAACGGAGTTGCCTAGCTCAAGATATGTCCATTTCAATTTTGCATTAATTTTAGGGTTAACCCTAAAATAAAATTTAATTATTTAAATGAAATTTAATTTAAATGAAAATTAATCATTTAAACCTTTGAAAATGATTTTAATCAAATTATTTGATTTGAAATAATGCAATTAATATGCAAATAATCAAAATATTTAGTTTGAAGCATTGCAACTACATTCAAACCTTCAAAATGCAAATATGTCAGCAATTCCAAAGTGAAAGCAAATTTTCAAAGACCTTGATGCGAGCAAAATTGGATAAACAAAAATTCCCCAAAATCACAAAATTTAAGGTGGGTCCCCAATTTTGGGGTCATTGTGAAGGAGTCACATCAAGGCACATCAATTGCAATAGCTAAGGTATGATGGTTGTAGTAGTTAAGGCATAGCAGTTGCATAGCTAAGGCGAGGCATGGAGGTTAGAGTAGCTAAGGTGCGAAGTGGAGGTTGCTAAGGTGCGGTGGACTAGTTGTAGTAAGGCACGACGGACTATCTAAAGCTTCAAAGAAAAATAATGTCACTATGCGAGGTTTAATTCCACGTATTAAAAAAACCTAAACACCTCTAAGAAGGCAGTTTATAACTGGCCTCTTAAGGATAAGAGGACGGTTTATAATCTCCCTCATAGGAACACCTGAAAAAAATTAGGTTCTCCTAAGATGGTGGATATAAACTGCCCTCTTAGATCATCTTAAGATGGCGATTTATAACTATCGTCTTAGTCCTATGAGGGTGGTTTATAGCTGCCCTCTTAGGGTGACCCTAAGAGGGTGTTTTATAGCCACCCTCTTGGGGTGACCGTAAGAGGAAGGTTATCCTAAGAGGGTGGTTATAAACCACCCTCTTAGGATCTATTAGGGCAATTTTTTACCACCGTAAAAAACCACCTTAATTTAGTCGTTGTTATTGCCCTTTTTTGGTGTAGTGAGTAGACTATGATTCAATGTCATTTCTAGGGTTTGATAGATTACTTTTTTATTTTTTGATGGCTATTTGGGTAAAATTCCCATAGGTCATAATTTTTGTATATGGAACCATTTTGATCCTAGTTTTTTAAATCGTATGATTTTTGAGCTCTACACATTGGTTATATTAACTTGCGGACCTATTTTAGTGTTTAGGACCACATTGTGTGGATTTATCCTCAATCTCTATTACCTCATATTGAAAGGGTAGATTTACCTTTTTCTATGCAATCAAAATCTTTATCTTCATTTATTGAAAGATATAGAGGGGTTTGTGATAGTTGGAGTAGGTTTTGAGTCTTTTGGATTTTTGTAGGAGAATGATGGAAGATGTAAATCTCTCTTGTTTCTTTGGCTGATTGCTTTAGCTTATTCATGAAAATATAATATTTCATGATCTCTTCCTTCTATTTATTATCTAGGTATTCTTAAAATTTTGTTACAACTCTTATTTTAAGCAGGTTCATGCAAAGCCTCTTTTGGTGATTTAATTTAGGTAGCTCAAGGGAAAGAGTAAGTCTTCAAATAAGGTGATGTATGCCATGAGTGGAAACATTGTGCCTTCAAGTCATACCTTATCTAATAATAGAATATTGAAGGAGATTATCTTTAAAGGAGGTAATTATCTTAACTTCTTTTATTCATTTGAAGTCCTAGTGGGATTGTTTTTTTGGACGTGTGCAAGAGTGTCCAATAGTGGTAATAATTATACTATCTAGCCTAAGAAGATTCTTGTGTAGGAAATATTTTTGCAGTAGCAAATTTTAGATGATAAGGTGATCCAAATTAGTCTACCTCAACATGTGAAGGCCCAATAAAGCATCCATTGTGGTGGGTGATATTATTACTACTAATGTATCATGTTCTTGGTTCCTCAATTCAGATTATGGGTATGTGTTAAAATTATAATTTGATTCATGGCCAAGTTCAACTTTGCATGATGTATTGGATCGGCCTGAGGGCATTTCATTATACAATGTATTAATTAATTGTAATATTTTTTATGTAAACCCTATGGGACATGGTTAACCTTGTTATGGTTAAAACCTTTTTATAACTTGTAATTAGCCTAAAGCCCTCTTATTAAGTTGGCTTAGGTTAAAAATTTATTATGTAAATGGAATTTTGGTATTGGTATAAATACCCCCTTTCACTCCTCATTTATTTATTGGATTGCATCAAGTATAATCTATGAATTGTATAGTGATGATTTATGGTGTCTATGGATGACCCCAAATCTTTGTCTCTATTTCCTTTTTGTTCTTTCTTTACACTTTTGTAAAATATTTGATTGGATGGATTGAATTTTTTCATTTATAGAAATTATTGCGAGTTCCAACAATTACCATGTATATATTGTACTTTATTGTCATTTATCACAATTTTATTAGAGTTTTATTTCCTTATTAGGTTGTTAGATTTTCTAATTTATTTTTATGTGGACTTTTACATCTTACTTTTTACTTTTTTGTAGATGAATTCTCAATGATAGTCCATACATCATTATATAGAGCATTGCTAAGCTTCAAATGCAATTCCAATCACTTTTTTTGATAAACTATTCAATTACATATGAGTCAAATTAATTTGTGTATATGTGAAGCCCATGACTAGATTTTTGTAGGATTTGGTTAATATATAATTTATTTCTAAAATTGTATTTTATGTTGGCAAAGATCAAACTAATTTGTTATCCCTACATTTTAGAAAGGCTAAGCTTTCTAGCTTCCTAGAAAACTTCACGTAGAGATTCTCAAAGTGGCATAGCTCGTAGTAAAGGTCCTCTACATATGATTTTTAACATGGTGTTATATTTAATTGTTATTATTTGGGATCCATTGTGAAATATTTTTTTATAGTCCTAATTTTATTTTAATATAAGAAACAATAATAAATGAGGAATCTAAGGATTAATTTTGAATAATCTGGTTGTTTCTATTATAGGAGTTTTAGGAGGTATTCCAAATATACGGGATAGACACAAATATGATAGGCAATTGGTATAAGCAAAACAGAATTGGATTGGTCATTTTTGCAATAAAAACAAAATATAAAAGATGGGTTTATAAATGTATAGGATCCAAATATAGTTACTCCTCATGAAAGATGTTAGAAGATCCAATTAGGAGTAGAATTAAGGTGTGAATATTTGATAAAGTGATATTTTAGCATGTAGTGGCACACTAAGTCATTTTGGAAGCCTCCTAATCGTATTAGAGGTATAATTAGAGGTATGCAACATTTGGAGGTTCAACATTTTGCTAAAATGACTTCAAATCTTTACTTCTACTAGGAATATTTTTTTGTCACCCCAGGTAATTGTAATGTCCCCTTTCTAAGTTGTCAGTCAGGTGTTGTGGTTTAGCCTATTCTTGGGTTCCCGTAGGCTAAGCAGTGATGGTTAGGGAGCTCAGGAGTCCTGAGTGACTCGAATTCTATAGTTTCAGGGTGTTTCTTGGCAGTTTATTATTTTTAGTAAGTTGCTATTTCTGGCCTTTCTATTTCTGGCAGTGGCAGTGGCATCTCTCAGTGACTGGATTCGGGTCCTTTTTGCCATTTCAGGTGAAAGAGAGCATTTTTCAGTACATAAAGGAAATATTTTCATATTTATAATGTTAAGTTACTTTATAATTTTAAAGTGACTTTATGTTGTTATGTTAAGTTGTTGACCCGCAAAAAAAAACATGCCTAGGGAGAGAAAAGGGGACGTGGGACTCATTAAGGCAAACATGTTTTAAGTTTAATCCCACATTGGCACCTAGAAGGAGAAATCTCAACGTGGGGTCTATTTATACAGCTACTTGCTCTCATTTTCACCATCCAAGTTTGACAACATAACTGAATGCTGCCGAATTTCCTCCAGGAGATTTGAACAGGGCTTGTTGAGGACGAAAACCCTCTACAGGATTAACTAGTTTCGATGGTGAGAGATCCACCCTAGCTAGTTGTGGAGTTTTCATCTCAGGAAACTCATTTGGGCTTCAATTTTTAGGATGTTAGGGTTTGAAGATTTTGAAGTTTTTGGTGTGCAAAAAATGATCATCTGGGTTGTCTTATTTTTGGCTTGAATCAAGTGGGTAGGAGTTAGATTTTTAGTTTTTGGTGTGAAGTGTGCATTTCCAGATCTGGCCGTTCCATTCTGGGCATAACTGGAGAACCTTATATTGGCTCATTGCTCTTAATCCTGTTCAAAATTCGTTATGGGCATTTTGGCATCTGATTTGGACTAGTTGGGCGACCCTTTTAAGGGTATTTTGCAGATTTTTAGGTGATTGTGTAAATTTCAAGGAGGGTTGTACAGTTCAGGGAGGCTGTACCTCTGTTTGAAAAATCATGCCATTCAAAAGGATGCAGATCTGAAGTTGAATAAGGTCTAAAAATTGAGGCGCTAGGTCTGTTTGTCTACAACAGCACTGAACGGTGAATCTGAAGGCCTATATCTCATTGTATGGTCATTTCATGCCTTCAGATATTGACTGATCAACGCTCAGTTTAAATTCCAGGTCTGAGATATATGTATTTCCTGTTGAATATCATTGTATTTGATGTCAATTGAATACTGATAAAGAGTTTAATATATCTGCAATTTTATTGTAATCTGAATGGGCTTGGTAGAAGCCGCCCAATCTGAAGCTATGTTTATTATTTGAATGAAAAATTAGTTTTCAGATTAAAAAAAAAAAAAACAAATAGTCCCAAACTAGGGTTATTACAGTGCTATGTTACTATTTGAATGAAAAATTAGTTTTTAGTAAAAAAAATAGTGCCAAACTAGGGGGTTATTATAGTGGTATCAGAGTAGCAAATAGGGGTGCCTATTACAGTGGTATCAGAGCGCAGTCATTTTTTGTCATCTTGTGGTTAAGTTTGAACTCATGATGGCATCGTCAGTTGATTATAAGTTTTGGGGTGAATTTCAGCATGATATGCAAAAGATCTTTAACATTATGAAGGATCCAAACATCAAAAGGTATTTGTTTCTGAAGTTTGCAAGGTTAGAGTTTGAAAGGTTGAACATAATATTAGGACACCATGATAATGAAGTTGAAAAAGCAAAGGTATTTGCAGAAGAAAAAATAGATCAAAAATATTTGATGAAGGAAGTGACATTTCACATGAGGTATTTATGACCGAATGCCAAAATGAGTCCTTAATCATGCATGCATTTTTTGATGATAAAATTGTGCATGAGGAAAAATACCAAATAGCAGACATGGTTTCAGATTTGAACCTACCAAATGAAATTTCTAAGTCTGTTAGTTGCTTAGATGAGACCAAAGAAGTTGATGCATATGATGATAAATTAGTTGAGTTTACTAACGCCATTGCAGAGAAAGGACATGATGACAAAGTTACAGGTTTCATAGTAGCCCTTTCCGATGAGTACATTCATGATATTTTGGAGCATGACAAAGATTTGTACAGCCATGATGATTCAGTGTATGATGGGTTTATTGATGATTATGATGCATTCTCAAATTTAGTGCATGTTGGTGGTTGTGGGTTTAGTTTCCAAACTAAACCTATTAAGGTGAATATGTCGAATAGTTTCATTTTCTTTGGTGACTGGTAGATTGAATTACGTATAAGGACAATCACACATGAGGAGCCAAAAGAGCACGTTGGGACATAATTAAGTGATCAGCTCTTAGTACCATGGGATCCGGGTGTGTTGACACTTGAATACAAAGAAGAACCTGTGCGGGATGGATTTCTTTTTGACTGCAATAATGTTCCAACTTCTTATCAGGATGTGGGAAATTTTTTAGGTGTTGTGCAGTTAATTTTAATTCCCACATGGTTGAGTGGTGATTACTGCAGTCTTTCCATGGTGTTGGCATTTATTTTCTCAGATGAAGCTTTGATGATTACAGTTGGTTGGTGTACTTGGGACTGCCCAATTGACACTAGGAGGTTTAGTGTCAATGTGAGGATATTAGCTCTTGACCACGGAGGCACTTCCAGGGTTGGTATTGCTGTCACCTTTAATGTCAGTTTTTTGGCAGGGTCTTTTCTGCATTACTATGGAGACTTCACGATGAGGGATGTGGAGGACTACATTCTCCTGTTGAGTAAATTGCTTTTGCTTTTGCCCATGGCGGTGACGGGCAGTGGGATATCTGATAATGTTTTTTCTGAGATGACTTGGCGGGAGATATTTCATTTCAGCCTTATCAGGTATTTCAGCTCCAGACTTGAGGGAGATTTCATCATGGTGTTGCAGATGAGACTTGTGCAGTTTCGGCATGCTGGTAGCTCTGTTGTAATCAGAGTGGTGCAGCGTCAACATGGTGGGTTTTTCCTAAGGCTGTTATGGGACCCTGGAATCATTTGTGGCTGCAACCAAGATCCGATAGATGAATTAAGGTTGATTTGGTATTGCTTGGGGACAAGCAATCTTTGGGAAGGGTGGACTGTAATGTCCCCTTTCTAAGATGTCAGTCAGGTGTTGTGGTTTAGCCTATTCTTGGGTTCCCGTAGGCTAAGCAGTGATGGTTAGGGAGCTCAGGAGTCCTGAGTGACTCAAATTCTATAGTTTTAGGGTGTTTCTTGGCAGTTTACTATTTTTAGTAAGTTGTTATTTTTGGCCTTTCTATTTCTGGCAGTGGTAGTGGCATCTCTCAATGACTGGATTCGGGTCCTTTTTGCCATTTCAGGTGAAAGAGAGCATTTTTTAGTACATAAAGGAAATATTTATAATGTTAAGTTACTTTATAATTTTAAAGTGACTTTATGTTGTTATGTTAAGTTGTTGACCCCCAAAAAAAGCATGCCTAGGGAGAGAAAAGGGGACGTGGGACTCATGAAGGCAAACATGTTTTAAGTTTAATCCCACATTGGTGCCCAGAAGGAGAAATCTCAATGTGGGGTCTATTTATACAACTACTTGCTCTCATTTTCACCATCCAAGTTTGACAACATAATTGAATGTTGTCGAATTTCCTCCAGGAGATTTGAACAGGGCTTGTTGAGGATGAAAACCCTCTGCAGGATTAACTAGTTTCGATGGTGAGAGATCCACCCTAGCTAGTTGTGGAGTTTTCATCTCAAGAAACTCATTTGGGCTTCAATTTTTAGGATGTTAGGGTTTGAAGATTTCGAAGTTTTTGGTGTGCAGAAAATGATCATCTGGGTTGTCTTATTTTTGGCTTGAATCAAGTGGGTAGGAGTTAGATTTTTAGTTTTTGGTGTGAAGTGTGCATTTCCAGATCTGGCCGTTCCATTCTGGGCATAACTGGAGAACCTTACACTGGCTCATTGCTCTTAATCCTGTTCAAAATTCATTATGGGCATTTTGGCATCTGATTTGGACTAGTTGGGCGACCCTTTTAAGGGTATTTTGCAAATTTTTAGGTGATTGTGTAAATTTCAAGGAGGGTTGTACAGTTTAGGGAGGTTGTACCTCTATTTGAAAAATCGTGCCATTCAAAAGGATGTAGATCTGAAGTTGAATAAGGTCGGTCTGTTTGTCTACAACAACACTGAACGGTGAATCTGAAGGCCTATATCTCATTGTATGGTCATTTCATGCCTTCAGACATTGACTGATCAACGCTCAGTTTAAATTCCAGGTCTGAGATATATGTATTTCCTGTTGAATATCATTGTATTTGATGTCAATTGAATACTGATAAAGAGTTTAATATATCTGCAATTTTATTGTAATTTGAATGGGCTTGGTAGAAGTCGCCCAATCTGAAGCTATGTTTATTATTTGAATGAAAAAATTAGTTTTCAGATTTAAAAAAAAAACAAAAAAACAAATAGTCCCAAACTAGGGTTATTACAGTGCTATGTTACTATGTGAATGAAAAATTAGTTTTCAGTAAAAAAAAAATAGTGCCAAACTGGGGGGTTATTACAGTGGTATCAGAGCAGCAAATAGGGGTGCCTATTACAATAACTCAAGAGTAAATTTTTTCTATAAATAGGGTCCTAGAGCCCTCATTTTATTTATATTTTGGACATGAGAAATCAAATCTACACTCTATAAAACATACATTATACTTTATGCTTATGAGGTTGTAAGAAATTGGCAATTCCTTAGGTATTCCATAAGTGGCACTACCTCCTAGTTCGCTAAGTGTGTGGTGGTTGTGGCATGGTCCTTCTAGCCCATCTTGTCATCAATTTCATAATCAAATGAATGGGCAGACATTGATGTTATTCCAATTTTCATGTGTTGATTGATCATTTGCTCTATTCACTATGGTGTAAAATCCATGCTTACTTTAGGTTTATTACACTCGAAACTTAGTAACAATTTTATTTTTTGTATTCTACTTTCATTCACTTTCTCTTTCTACATTTTTTTTTCCATGCATATTAGTTTAAATTCTTGTATAGTTTTTATACGAGGATAATAGGGAGCTAACCTAAATCTAGAGGTTGGGAGAAGCCATTGACAATCACATCCAACCTTGTTGAAATATGGATTGGAGGCACAAAACCTTATTAATTCAAGACTCATGGTTCACCAATAATTTACTCAATAAAGGTCATTCAAATCCATTTCGATTTTAGTTTGTGTAGATCCAAAACTATGATTTCTTCTAGATGCTTATGTTATGGTGGGGTGAATCAAGGTTCAAAGGATTATGTATGCACATGTTTGTTTAAAATTTTAAATATTTAAAAGGTCAAATGAAGAAATATTTGTCTTTTCATCAGCTCAAGAATTACTTCAACTCTAAATAGAAAACTTGTTGAGGAAGAAGATATAAGGAAGGAAGCAGTTAATTAATTCAAAGATATTTTATCAAATTTTGGGAAAGATAAGGAGGTTCAAGGAAAGCTTTTATAGAATATCTCATCAGTTATAACATAGGAATAAAATGAAAGCTTGACAAGGAAAATGTCTATGGAGGATATAAAGGGGGTTGTTTTCTCTTTCTAAACTAATAAGGCATCTAGTCTTGATGGATTTTCTACAATCATTTTTTAAGACTTTTGACTTATGTTAAATAATGATATATCGGTTGTAATTAAAAATTCTAATAAAAATAAGGATATACAATAAATGATATCAATTCCACCTTTATTGCATTAGTTCCCAAGAAAGAGAATACAAAATACTTTGATAATTTTCATTCAATAAGCCTTTACAATATGATTTTTAAAAGTTATGTAAAATAGATTGAAAAACATTCTAGATTGTGTTATCTAAGAGGAGAAAGGTATTTTTATTGTAAAAAAACATGTAATGGTGTGATCATTGCACAAGATGCCATACATTCTCTTCATTCCATGAAAAATCCAAGTATGTTTGTAAAATGAGATATGAAATGTGATAAGGTTTGCTAAAGTTTTCTACATGATATTCTCAAAATGGATTTTGATCAAAGTTAATGTGAATGAATTAGATGTTGTCATAACACTCTACTATATTAATTTTTAATAATAGATATTTCATTGAATACTTTAAATTATCCTATGGTCTCTACAAGGTTGACCCATTATCTCTTTATCTATTTATTATTCTTATTGAAGCATTAGGGAGAGATCTCTTAAAGGAAAAAATAGAAGGAAAATTGATACTATTTAGGGTGTTATAAATTGTACCTTTGAATTAAATGACATTAGATCAACCTATTAAATTCCTTGATTTTCAAGAAGATCGTAGTTTAACTCTTGCCAAGTAATACATGGATCATTGCAAAGATATTGTAATACCATTATACAGTCATGGAATTATACAGTCTTGACAAGTAACACATGGTTTAAGGACTCGCTCCAAGTCCTCTAGTTTTCAAGAATGTTTGATGTATGAGATTCAAGACAAACACCTAGATTTGGCCTTTCTAGATCTATGCTATAAAAGATAAAGGACAATGCAGAAATACAAAATGCAAGAATACAAGAGCTAACCCTAGAATGATTCTTCCTTTGAATGCTTCTCTAACCTAGGGTTCTAAACAAAATAACTTTTAAGCAAGGGCTCAAGAAGTAATGCACAAACAGGATTAACCCTAAGTGCACACTATATGTTGTTTATCTTTCAAATGCCTAGAAATTAATTAGATATATTTAATAAAATCAGATCTAGGGTTTACAATAGAAATATAAAGCATTCAACAAACAACCTAAAGACTAATCAGAACACTTATCTTATCTAGTGATTTATCCTTCCTTTTATCCAATGCTATCAATAATTCTTGTTCCTGCAAGATAACTTGACAAACACTTGAAAATGTGATTAGTGTTAGGGGGCCTACTTAGGCCATTGTATAACAATACTTGGAGGCACAACAGTCAAGCCCCCTAGGTCCTTTTAGTTGACCTTTGATAATTAAAAGTAAAAATTGACCTTTGGAGGAAAACAAACATAATACAATATAGCAGAAAAGAATGATGAAATCATAGAAATAGAATACACCACTATGCTCTAAATGCAGTCTAGAATGCAATGATGAAAACTAGAATAACAGATTACCCCTAGATTTAGCTCAAGTGAAATTGCACCCTATAATAGGTGACTGTGATAATGCAATGTGAAATCGCACCCCATAGAAGACTAGGTGCAATTTCATAGAAGTGAGATGAAACATCTCAGATTGAAGCAAAATAATGAAACTATGATGCAGCGAATGAAATCAAACATGCAACAGAATGCTTTCACCTAGTAGAGAGTGAGGAAGCAAGCAGAAAGGTTTGAGATCTCCTAGGTAGTCAATCTCTCCTTAGGGCTTCAACAACAATCCACCAAGAGCGAGCAACAACAATCCAATGCAGTGAACAATCAATCAAACTCCACACTTCTAAGTTGCTTGTGAAAGAAGAAGAAGAAGGATGCAGACCGAATAAAACACTTTGCGAGAAATCAAATGTTAGCGAGCAATAAATCATCAATCCTTAGAATACCGATTATGTGAGTGTGTGTAGTATCGTGTGTGAAAAGTGAATTCAAACCCTCCTTATATAGCGTATTTGAAGGTAAAAAGAGTGAGAAAACCAAGGAGGGCTGACGTAAAACATGCCAACCCCAAAAAATTAGGGTTTCAACGTGTCAAACCCTAAAAAGGTGAAATCATGCCCCATTAGGGCTGACCATGATTTCGCAATGCGAAGTCATGCCCCATCAAGGATCGGGCACGATTTCGCATAAAGAGGAAAAAAAGGAAAAAAGAGGGGAAGGAGCCTTACCCTTGCCCTAGGCAAGTCTAAGGGGTCCCCTAGAGGGCTCAGGGAAGATTGCCCACTAAAGTGGGTCAATTTTTCGTGTCTACATTTTACCCCCTCTTTGACGCATTTATGGCCTAATAAATGTGTCAAAGAAAAGATGTAAACACTCACAAATAAAAGACAAGTAGAAATGGGGTGGTTGGTTTAGAAGAAAGGGATGGTGCAAAAATGGTGTTATTCCAAACACTTTCATGTTTTGCATGCAAATCAAGGTATTAGGGACATTAATACCTCTAAGGCCAGGGTGCCCCCTCGAGTTTTATGAGGGACATGTTCCTCATAGAAAACTTAAAAATGTAGACTCAGAAGAAGAAGAAGTAAGAAGAAAAAAAAAAAAAAAAAAAAGTGCATAAAAAATAGGGTTAAAAGTGAAAAGGGGGCAAAACCCTAATTCATTTTAATTCACGAGAAAGTAGAAAAGGAGCTCTAGAGAAATGGGGGATATGGCGCTACTGATACACTATTCAATGATCATGAGGGGTAAAGTCGACATGAAAGTGGAGCAAGCATAGGTAGGGTCAAAAACCACTCTTGCAATTTGAAATTTTTAAATTTTTTTTGCAATTTTTGGGTGATTTTTCACCAAAATTGATGGTTTTGCCATGTACGACTTAGGCATGATCTTGTGGTTTAATCATGATTTTTCCCTGGGTAGTAGTGGTGAAATCATGCCTAGTGAAAACAACTAGGCATGATTTTGTGAAATCATACCTCGTGGATGTAGGGTGTAACTTCGCTTTGATAAAATCACGCTCCTAGGAAAACTAGGCATGATTTCATCAAAAAGGAAAAAAAGAAGAAAAAGAAGAAAGAAGAAAGAAAGAGAAAAAGAAAAAAAGAAGAAAGAAGGGAAAGCAAGAAAACAACTTTGGAGATGTGAAATTTAATTGTGCAATGATTAATATTTTTTATTAATTAATTAATTAATTAATTTTAATTTTTAAGTTTTTAATTAAATTTATTGATGGAAAATTTTTTTGTTGTTATTGCTTAGGGTACTTGAGAGCCATGAGTGGAGAGCCAGCTCCCTGGAGGTGGAGCTAGAGGCACTTGAATAGGTAGAGAGGGACACACTGGAGGTGGTGGCCTGGCTAGACTACCTCGGGTAGAGGTAGATAGGGCTCTACTAATAGCACTAGAGAGATGGTACCTAGAGTCATCTACCTTCCGGTTACCCATGGGAGAGATGATCATCACACTGGAGGATGTGTGGTGCATCTTATGCATCCCTATCATAGGGATAGTAGTTTATAGAGTATGAGGGAGACCAATGACCTTGCAATAATTTTTGAGAGGCTGGACCCACTAGGTGTGTGAGAGCACCATAGTCATAGATGACTTGGTGGGGTGGTATGGGGTGGACCCATTGATGATCATGCTCTATGGGGTGGTTGTGGGTATGTTGATGTGCCATACTAGTAGGCGATATCTACCATGGGTGATGGTGGGTGTAGTGGTAGACATGCGGGACTAGAGAGTTAGGTTCGCATGGGGTCCATATGTGTTGGCCCACTTGTATAGGATATTGTACAATATCATGTACAAGCGGCATACAGGTATAGTGTGCATGAATTTGCTCTAGGTATGGAGCTGGGAGCACATAGCGGTATGGAGATTGGATGCACTACTAGGACCATTGCCCAGTCTGGAGTGACCAATAGCATATAGATGGTCTAGATCCCTAGAGCAGGTTATGAGGACCTACGTTGGGCATCTACCACTAGTGAGGTGGATAGTAGATGAGCTGAGGGAGGCCAAGATAGTATGGTAGCCCTGGCATCTACACCTAGGATGGGTTGAGGATAGGATAGAGTTGGTGAGGATTAGGAGGATTAGGTGGTTGATGATAGAGAAGGGGGAGCTAGAGGTATTTCAGTTTGATCGAGTCTTGAGGTAGTTTAGGATCTTGTAGGGCATCCCAAACTTGGGGGATTATTGGTATTGAAGAGTCTACCGGGACCTAGTAGGGGTAGGAGGTGGACCTGACCTAACCAGGTGGGTCGAGGAGGACTTAGATGATCCTCCTTACATGGATCCTAGGGTGGATGATGTAGGAGTGGCCTTCGACTACCGATGGTGGTATAGAGGAGTCATGCCTCATAGGGTCTCCCCACTAGTTTTGATATAGAGGTACTAGGTGATGGGCTTGGGTATGTAATGAGCTTTTTAGGAGGTAGCTTGTAGAGCCATAGAGAGGGCATAGTAGGGACCAGTAGCTTTAATATAGAGGTAGGCTTGAGTTTAGATTGAGCTAGTGATGGAGGACACCAGTGCTATAGGGACCAGGGAGGTAGGGGCATCTAGAGTTACCCCTATAGAGGCTAGGGTACTACTAGGTGGAGGATCGAGAGAGGCCTCCACATCAGCAGTAACTAGCTAGGGTCAGGCTTTAGGATGAGGGGATCCGAGGGAGGAGGTAGAGGCTCTATGAGCATAGGTGGTGACTCTGTAGAGGTAGGTGGACCTGCTCCAGGAGGATAGGTCCAAGAGGATCGAGGGACTACGAGGCTCATTGAGCATTGTAGAGAGGGAGAGGGATGTAGCTCGAGTAGAGGTCAATCATCTTTGAGGAGAGGTGAGCCATCTAGACATAGAGCACTAGAGGGCTCAGGTAGAGGGGATGGCTATCATCGGGAGCAGCTAGGCTAGCGATGGGATCCACCTTCTACAGGTGGAACTATAGAGGGTAGGGGAGAGGTTGGAGGTGGCCATTCAATGGGCTACCTTTTATGAGATCATGTACTACCAGGTAGTACCAATGGAGTAGAGAGTGACACTTCCTTCATCTCTCCGATCAGCTAGTAGGTCATGATCTCGATCATGAATATTCTCGGCATCACCATCCATGGGTATGCGGTTGCCTGGACCACCTCCTCCTCTGGAGAAGTAGAGGAGATAGGCTCTCAGAGCTAGGGCTAGGGATCGGGATGACATGCCAATTTTTATTATGGTATGCACCCCTAGGGATTGGTTGAGTGTACCGAGATTGGACTATGGTACACCAACCAGACACTAATGTATCTCTCTTTTTCATCGAGTAATACATAGCTACTTCTTTTTATATTTTGTGAATGTGTGCATGTGATTCAATTTTTATTTAGATGTTCTTTAATTTGATGTTTTATGCATGCAATCTATCTTAATGCAAGGCTATATGAAATGCATGGATGAAATGGATGGAAGAAAGAAAACATGAGATAAAGACAAAGAAATAAGACCAACAATATGAAGAAGAAGAAGAGAGAGAATATGAAGAGGAAGATGAAGAAGAAGATAAAGAAGAAGATAATCCAAAGGTCAACCATCTAAAATAGAGAAGGATGGGTGAAACATAGTATTGAAATCAGTGTAGGTCGTAAGGGACCAATGTGACTAAATACTATGAATCATACCAAAAAAGAGGGAGCTAAACCCACTATGGGTGTAGTGCTCATCATAAAGGATGAGGTGTTGGAGTCTGACCCACTATGGGTGGTTGCTCACTAATTGACTATTATGGGGTGATTACCCACTAGGATGTATGTCGAGGCCTACTAAAAATGGCCAAGGAGCTTATCCTGTAATGGGGTGTTGAGCTCGTTGAGTCAAAAGGGAGTATAACTCGATAGAAGATCATATCCGATAAGATACCCTCTAGGATGTATAGCTATCCCATGTGGGGTGTAATATATAAGGATAAAATATATATTAGGTGAGTGCTACCCCTGATAGGGGTTTAAAAATGAACACAAGTGAGTGTGTGCAAATGTGTAGAGAAGACACCTTAAAGAAAATAAAACATACGTATCTCCTTGTCAAAAGCAAAGGAAGACAAAAGAAGAAGGCAATAGAAAAGTGACAAGGAAATATTAATGAACTATCATCCTTGATCTAAGAGATACTCTCACTATTTCCAAGACCAAGGAAAATACTTGAAGAAGCAAACAAAAGCAAGAAAGAAGACTAAAGAAGAAAGCCCTAGGTGGGGATCTTACTAGGCATCAAAACCCTAGAGAGAGTGCAATGCATGTGAGCTATGACCTAACTAGGTATCATCACATGCCATTGTCGCAAGATCCCTAAAATCTATATGATCAAGCAGTCATGAACAAGCAATCATGCAAAATATGACATTCAAGCATGCAAGTTGTATTAAATGTTAGGCAAGCAATGCAAAAGGATGACAAGCAACAATGCAATATGAACAAGTAGATGGATGCAATAGAAATGCTAATGCATAGCTAAATGATAATTAATTGATTTGATGCAATTTTTATTTTTTTATTTTATTTTTTATTATTATTAATTTAATTGATTAATTTAAGCAAGCAGAATGAAATTCGACACAAAATCTAAGTGTGTCACCTTTCTTAACAAAAATAATAGGTGTACCATGGACTATTTTATCAAAGAAATCTCTAAAAGGTAAGCCTTCTCGATAATTAGAATTATGGAGAGGCTCCTTCATAGCTCTTTCTTTGGTAGCCATAGCATGATAATCAATGCACTCTCGAACATAACCATTCTTTTTAACATAAGGAGGAGCAATTCCTAACTTCGCAAGGTCACTATAGGACAACGAAGTAGGGTCCTCTTTTAAAATAGAAGGTTTACTTTTAGAACACACAAAATCAATCATATTACAAAACAAGATATCAAAAGAATAAGGGGGACCATCATCCTCATCACCCACTCCTGACTTTTGATAATCCATATATTCAACATAAGTCATAAGATGATCATCATTGTCAAATGGTAAAGGTTGGTCTTTACTAGGTATAAAACCTATGCCACATCTCCCAGGCCAGATCTCGACATCCAAAGGCTCTTGAATGCCCTTATGTTGTGGCCCCAAACCTTTACCTACATATCCCATACTAGATAGGATCTGTTTAGAAAGTGGGTAATCATTGGAAAGGTAACAATGAGCAAAAGAATGCTCAATGGGAGAGGGGTTGCTACCACGTATATTTTTCTTCGAAGGTAGTTCCTATGAAGATAAAGGTACACGTGCCAATGTGTACAACATCACCTTTCTTATGGGGTAAACCCATGGTTCTTGGTGATGGTGGTAGCTTGGCTAGATCCAGAAGAGGTTCTTGAAGAAACTGATTATCATGATCCTGAGATGAAAAATTTAAGATATGTTCCTCACTCATTTTTAAATTTTGAAATTGCTTTGATATTTGAGATGAGGAATATAGAGAAACCATTGAAGAGATTGAGGGACATAGGTTGAACTCAGATTGAGCTCACTCTACATTTGAACAAAATTCAAATGGTCGAGGGTCACCCAGAATGGTGATAACTTGATTCTTAAACTCAAACTTGAGACACTGATGAAGAGTAGAAGGGATGACCTTCATTGCATGAATCCAAGGATGTCAAGGAGAAGATTAAAAGATGCAAGACAATGTACCACATAGAACAAAGTATCCAATATTTTAGGCCCAACTTTGAGAGGAAGAGATATGACACCACAGGCTTCTTGGGACTCATTGTTGAAAGCTTTTATAATGATATCAGATTTTGTTAAGTCTTCCTCTTTTAATCCAAATTTTTGAAAGAATTGATATGTACACAAATTGAGGGAAGAACCATTATCAATCAAAATTATTTTGATAAAAGTATCCCCAATAAGTGCGGTGATGTAAAGTGAAGAATCTTCTTGCAAGTTTGAGGAAGGTTTATCATCATCCAAAAATGAGATATGATGTATCCCAAGAGAACCTACAACATCAACTATAGCATTGGGTGAAATATCTGAGGGAACTGATTGTTGCCTTAAAAATTCCATCAAAGCATCTCTATGGTTGGGAGAAGTTTGGAAGAGTTCTAAAATTGATATCTTTGCTGGAGTACTAGCCAACTACTTTTGGAGATCAAATGAAACCTTAGGTTGTGGTCTCAATACAATAGGTGGAATCCCTATATCTACAACTTTTCCTTGATTATTCTTCAATACTGAACTAGGTTGTAATACAAAATTTTATCCTTGCTGAGGATGTTGAGTTTGAGCTTGCCTTCTTGTAGTTATCCCAACCATGCCAACCATATTACCATAGGGAGGAGGCTCATTCTGATGAGCCACCTGATTTGCTATCTGTTGATTATGTTTTGGTAATGGATCTTTAAATATTCCCATATCTTGATTGGTAGTCACATTTTGTTGGATAGGTACTTGATTATTCACTACTTGAGAATTACTTAAGTCAATACGTCCTGCATCAATCAAATCTTGAACTACATGTTTCAACTTCTTACAAGAATTTATCCAATGTCCTTCCACTCTATGATATGCACAATGTTGACCTACCTTATACCAATGAGTTGTAGTATCTGGTTGTCTAATATGAGGTAACTCAATTGCCTTAGCTTCTAAAAGTTATTTCAAAACTGCTTCCATAGACATATTAAGCCTTGTAAAATTCCTTTGTGGAGGTTTTTGAAGTACTATATTTTGTAGGTTGTTAGTAACATTGTTAATAGGCCTACTATCCATTCCACTATCACCTCCTATGTGTTTATTCTTGTGTTGAGACTTAGTAGGTTTTTCTTCTTTAACCTTGAGTTGGCCTCTCCTAATGAGAGCCTGTTCTACTTTTCTTGCTAAATCAATTGCTTGATCAAAAGATGTAATAGTAGTAGTCTCTAATGCATAAGATAATTGTTCTTGTAAATTACCAATAAATATCTCAAGCATATCTTTAGGAGGTAAAGTATATCTCAAACGTCCAACTAAACTTCTCCAATGAGCCAAAATTTCTGAAAAGCTTTCTTCTTTATTTTGTTTTAAATTATAGACATCTTTCATTGTCACTTCTTTCTCAATGTAAGCACCAAATTGTTGAACAAATAATTATGTTGTCTCTTCAAAACTCTTTAAGGAATAATTAGGCAACCGATAGTACCACTCTAATGCCATGCCACCAAGACTCTTAGGAAATGTTTTAAGTAGCAACATATCATCATAAATGAGATCATGGCAAGTTGTTCTAAATCTTCTTAAATGCTCAATTGGATCTTCTATCCCCTTATAAATAGGTAAAACTGGCATAGGAAAATGCTTAGGATAAGGCCTAGCAACAACAATAGGATCCAATGGTTGATTACACATTTCCTTATAACTGTAAGTAAAACTTGAAGGCTGAATCATCTCAACTTTTGAAACCAATTGCTTCACCATATTTGTTAAATTTTGCACTTCTGGATTATTGTTATGCATTGTTCCCATATTCCCTAAATATGGAACATATGTGTTTTGAGGGACCAATGCTTGATTCAGATTGGATGCATGGATACTATTGTTATATGTGGCATTTTGTGAAAATGGACAACTAACATTTGGTGGGATAGAAGAAAAAGTGTTGATATTAGAAGATTGAGGAAGAAATTGAAAACACTTTTGAGTAACACTACTAATTGGAGGAGCTTGCATATTCCTTCCAATGTTGGTGGTTGTAGTAGTATTAACAACTGAGTTCAAATTATCAAGATGCACTGATTTAGGCAAGGGGTTTTCCTGGTTAAGCATAGGGGAGCTTATTGGAGGAGGTGGAGGAGTCTCATCTCTTTTGAGGTGAGCTTCTCGCTCCATACCTCCCAATATCCTATCCCTATTAGCTTTCATAAAGCCCCAAATATGCTCAAATGATGAAAAGACAAAGCTACCATTAGGTCCCTCATAAGGATCAAAACTCATCTTAGTATCCATGTTATCTTGTTCTTCTAGATCTATGTTAGGATCCTCTCTATCAATCTGATCATCTTCCAGAGGAATACAATCAGATTCAAGATGCTTTCACTGACTTCTAAGGATATGAGCCATTAGAAAAGTGAAAGGATAGAAGAGAATGCTAACAATAGAAATAAAAATATTTTTAAAGATGTTATTAAGGTTCTTCAATCACACAAACAAATTTAATGATCTTGCTTAAAAAAAATTTAAAAATAAAGGAGGTGTTCACGTCGGGTTCACCAAAGATGTAGAGGGGGAAAACTGCCCTATCATGTACAATTCCCAAAATGTTGGATCCGCAAGAGAGAAAGCCTTTGGGGTGAACCACGGGGGCTATGTTGTTCTCTACACTCGGTGCTAGGGGGAAGGGTTCACCAGGAATGGTTTAAGGACTCACTCCAAGTCCTCTAGTTTTCAAGAATGTTTGATGTATGAGATTCAAGACAAACACCTAGATTTGGCCTTTCTAGATCTATGCTATAAAATATAAAGGATAATGTAGAAATATATAATGCAAGAATACAAGAGCTAACCCTAGAATGATTCTTCTCTTTGAATGCTTTCTAACCTAGGGTTCTAAATAAACAACTTTTAAGCAAGGGCTCAAGAAATAATGCACAAATAGAATTAACCCTAAATGCACACTATATGTTGTTTATCTTTCAAATACCTAGAAATTAATTAGATATATTTTTATAAAATTAGATCTAGGGTTTATAATAGAAATATAAAGCACTCAAAAAATAACCTAAATACTAATCAGAACACTTATCTTATCCGATGATTTATCCTTTTTATCCTTTGCAATGCTATCAATAATTCTTGTTCCTACAAGATAACTTGACAAACACTTGAAAAATGTGATTAGCGTTAGGGGGCCTACTTAGGCCATTGTATAAAAATACTTGGAGGTACAATAGTCAATCCCCCTAGGTCCTTTTAGCTGACCTTTGATAATTAAAAGTGAAAATTGACCTTTGGAGAAAAACAAACATAATACAATATAGTAGAAAAGAATGATGAAATCACAAAAATAGAATACACCACTATGCTCTAAATGCAGTCTAGAATGCAATGATGAAAACTGGAACAATAGATTACCCCCAGATTTAGCTCAGGAAAAATCATACCCCGTAATAGGTGATCACGATAACGCAAGGTGAAATCGCACCCCATAGAAGACCAAGTGCGATTTCATAGAAGTGAGATGAAACATCTCAGATTGAAGCGAAATAATGAAACTAAGATGCAATGAATGAAATCAAACATGCAACAGAATACTTTCACCTGGTAGAGAGTGAGGAAGCAAGCAGAAAGGTTTGAGATCTCCCAGGTAGTCAATCTCTCCTTAGGGCTTCAACAACAATCCACCAAGAGCGAGCAACAACAATCCAATGCAACAAACAATCAATCAAACTCCACACTTCTAAGTTGCTTGCGAAAGAAGAAGAAGGATGCAGACCGAATAAAACACTTTGCAAGAAATCAAATGTTAGCGAGCAATAAATCATCAATCCTTAGAATGTCGATTATGTGAGCATGTGTAGTGTGTGAAAAGTGAATTCAAACCCTCCTTATATAGCGGATTTGAAGGTGAAAAGAGTGGGAAAACCAAGGAGGGCCGACGTAAAACATGCCAACCCCAAAAAATTAGGGTTTCAACGTGTCAAACCCTAAAAAGGTGAAATCATGCCCCGTTAGGGCCGACCACGATTTCGCAATGCGAAGTCGCGCCCCATCAAGGATCGGGCGCGATTTCGCATAGAGAGGGAAAAAAGGCAAAAAAGAGGGGAAGGAGCCTTACCCTTGCCCTAGGCAAGTCTAAGGGGTCCCCCAAAGGGCTCAAGGAAGATTGCCCACTAAAGTGGGTCAATTTTCCATGTCTACAGTTGCATTCTGCTTATAATCATTTTTGCAAATGGGGGATGCCCATGATATTGAGACGACATTGTAATCTAGGACATGCATTTCAACTAAGGTGAGTATCCATTGATTGTCAGCCTTGTGAAGGAGGGATTTAGGAGCCCAATTAGACTTGGGATGGTATTAGCCAATGGGATTGATCTCCCACTTAAGAAAGGTGTTGGCACTGATAGAAATCCCTTTGAAAAAAGACATAGGAAGAAAATTATCCCTCTTGAAAATGATTGAGGACTAGAGTATTACGCAAGGGACGAAATGCATGACTGAAACCATTTGCATGGGAAATAAGAAATAGCATAAAAGCCCACTTCAAAACTTTGGAAACAAGAAAACCATAATTTTGAGGGAGATAACGATGCAAGGGCTAGCAGGAAAAATACCTTAGCTGGACAAACATCTTGAGCTAGTTGATGATAAACATAGAGAAAACAACAAACTTACAAAAATGTGCAATCATCTTTGTTAGGATCAATGAAGATGCCATGTGAAAAATGATTTTTCCAAACCCAAATGTTGTCTTCTGACAAAGCTTGGTTGGCCAACACGTCCGCAACCTTGTAGCCTTCCTTGAAAGTGTGTTGGATTATTACATTGTCATATCTCTGTAAAAACCTTTTTTATTCTTCAATCATATTGTAGGCCTTGTTCTCTTTCACACTATATATGATATTCAATGAGTTACCTTCTACAATGATATTGTTATACGGGAACTTGCTGAGGATAGAAAGGCCCTGGAATAAGCCTCTAGCTTCTACCACGTGGTTGGATTTGATATCTAAGTTTTCAATAAAGGTTAGGATGACTTTAGCACTATCATTCCTCACAATACCACTGCATCCAGCCTTCCTCGTATTTCCTTTGGTAGCACCTTTAAAGTTGAATTTAATTCAATTATTTGGGGGGGCTATCCATCGAACACTAGAACGATCGAAAGAATTGGTGGACGGGTGAGGAGAATTTCCCAATAGGTTAAAGTGGGTAATGAGGCTGGATTCAATACCATTGGCATTAGTTTCAGGTTTGAGAACAAGGCGAGTGTTTTTGGTGGCAACGCTCATCTCCAAATTGTTGATTATACCTTTCTTTTGGATTATTCCTTAGTCAATGATGCCATGGAGTTTTAGACCAATATAATCGTACTATAAGAAGGTTATTGAACAATTGGTGTTCAAATTTACAATATTTTCCAAAATTATTCAAAAATATTCATTCACCACAATATTATGCTAAAAAGAAGATAATGGAATTAGAAGATAGCAATAGTAAACCATATGAAGAAATTGAAGGAATATGATAAGAAGTATAGGGTGTGTGCCCATGTAGACTCTACTATATTATATTTTATTCAAACTTATAATCTAAATGGATCCTCATCGATGGGTATTTATAGTGATACTAAATCCCCGATGAGAGATTAATGTTATAATAAAACAATAATAAATTATCCTTTTAAGTAAGGTTATCCATAAAGGTGGATTAACTAAAACCACTAAGGATGAAATATTAAAGGGGTCCATAGGTTTACATGAACATGCTCATAGGATTACATCAAAGAATGCTTGTAGGCTTACACACATAGATGCTCATAGGTTGACGTAGAATAATTTCCATAGGCTTATATAGAAATATGCCCATGAGCTTACATCAAGATGCCCATAGGCTTACATCAAGATACTTGAAGGTTTACATAAAACTTTCTCATATGCTTACATTAAGAGCACCTATAGGTACTTCATCACTATTGGTCTTTGCTTAATAAGATCAAATTACAAATTTTACAACAATTGGTTAATGCTACAAAATCGAGGAACTTTTTTATTAACACTTCCCTAGATTTATAATGAATTACTATGAAAATATTAGGGTTTAAGGTTAAAAATTGTCATTAAAATATAGAAGAAGAAAGAGCTTTGGGACTCAATTTTGGATAGTTATTTGGAAGGTTGGAAAGGTAAATTTGTAACCCTGCCTATAAGGATACAAATAATAAATATTCCAGTCTAACATATCCCTATGTAGATGTTGTTATTTTCAAGATTGCTAGTAGGTATAAAGAATATCTTTGATAAAAAATCAACTTGAATATGATCATTTGATATGACAACAATATAATGTTTTTTTATTTTGATAAATAAAAACCAAACATAACCCACTACAATTATATTTAAAAAATAAGATTATATAATCTTATATTTATTTTAAATACATTGTTCTTACTTTGCTCTTAAATTTTATCCCTCGTAGTCCCAATCAATAAGCTTTAAAAAAACAAACTTCATATTATTATCTCAAAATAAAACTCACTTTTTTAATCATAAGTTTCTTCTTAATCTATTCAAACTAGCTTGGCAACAACTCTTACTAATTGCTTTGTGTTCTTCCCCTCTTTTATATGTATATCAACCTTTGTCCTAAATTTAGTACATATGGTTTATTTGTTCAATATTCTAGATTTTAACATATGAATGGACCTTCCCAGAAGAAAAATATCCACCTTTAAAAGAATGCAACAAATCACATTATTACAAAAGGTTCTTAGTATGCCTTCGTCACATTCCTTTTATTCTTGAAAAGAATGCAACAAATCACATTATTACAAAAGGTTCTTAGTATGCCTTCATGGCATTCCTTTTATTTGTCAAACAAGTTCTTAATTAAAGAGGGATATATGTGAAAATTACATATTATCCATTTTGTCTAATTAAATATTTGTATTAATATATTAAGTTTGCATGTGTCTTAGGCCAATGACCAAGTTCTTATATTATAATATTAAATAATTTTGATTTAATACTTTAGATTATATTTTTAACTAGTTTAATTTTTTTAAATAATTTTATATTATCTTTAATCACATTCAAATAATAAACATTATACGAGAAATAGTTAAAATGATAACTAAAATCATATATATTTAAAACATAAATATAAATATATTAAATGTCATTCAATTAAGTTTTATAGCTTATAAAAAGAATTTGATTAAAAAAAATCAATGAGTTTATAGAAGTTTTTATGAGAGGTCTTGGTTCTCATGTACTTGAACCTTGAACCTCTCAAAGAGAGGCCAAAGCCCTTACTACTGCACCAAGCTTGCAGCTCTAATAAGATTCACATCTTACCAAACAATATATACATAATGACCAAACTATCGTAATATTATTATATAATCATAATATAATAAAATTGAGACCTAATTCAATTCCATTAAACCTACAATTAAACTTCAAACTTATAGCAAATGATCTATATCTTATTTGATTATTATTTTTTTAAATTTAAAATTACTTATTTTATCTAATACAATAGGTTAGAAGCACATTCGCATCCTTATCCAATGTCTTACTTTATTTATTTATTTATTTATTTATTTATTTTTTTTATTTTTTTAATTATTTTATTATATTATCCTTACAAAGTTTTATTACATTAAATTAACTATTTTAAATATGTATTATATAAAAAAGTTGAACCTCGGAAAATTTAAACGGTTAGAATTAATGCCTTACATTAAATTAACTAATTTAAATATATATATTCTTCACAAGAGTTGAACCTGGTCTCCATTGAAGAATCTAAACAGTTAGAATTAACGCCTTAATCATTAGCATTACTTTATTATGTGGAATATGATTGAATGTTTGTCTTGTGGTATTAAGCAATATGTGCTTATGCGGAGACTCTGAAAGACGATTTAAGCCACCCATTATCATTATCATTATCATTATCATTGTTTTTATTTATCAATTACTTGTCAACTTTCAAATTTATTTTATTAGGGAAAGAAGGAAAGGACATCCATCACATGACGTAGGCCCTTGATAAACCATTCAAGGTTTTTCACAAATTTAAACTGTCCTTTCTACATAAATTAGAAAAGTTCTGTTCAGACGTAGGAGGGCCACCATGTGATAAGGCAGTAGTTGCATTTCTTAATCATTTTAAGAGCACTTAAATTTTTAAGACCAAGTGCGGTGCATGTGGTTTCTTCAACCAAATATCAGATTAAAAACTTATTAGTTAGTGATTTGTTAAATATGTTATGCAGGTTTTTTTTTAAGTTTTTAAATTAAAATTATTTTTTTGAAAAAAAAGTTTATTTGAGTTTTTTATCTTTCATACATTATAATTTTTTTTTTTAAATTAAATTGTTATAACTAGATATTTACATTTATTTTCAAAATAAGTTTGAATTATTGATTTTCATTTGTTGGATCTTCATTAATTTTCTTTGTAAATTTAACTTCTTTTCCTTCCATAGCCTTTACAATACCAAAACTTCACCTCTACTATCTACACTTTGAAACTTAGAAAAGTAACATTTTTAAAACTTTGCATTATCATAGCCCCCTTTACCAAATATGAATTGTTAGTTTCCTTTCTAAAGCATAAGTGCAACCACAAGAAGTGTAATAAATAGTTTATATGAAAATAAATTGATGTTATAAAATATAGCAAATATTACCAATAAAAAACATTACAATAAATCTTAATCATTATTTGATTTAACCAGTCAAAAAAATTTGTTAGCTTTAGCTAAACTTACTACTTCCTCTAACCATGGAAAAGAGAATTTAACTTCGTGATCCTCTATTAAAACCCCTCTATTGGCTAGCCTATCTACACATTTGTTCCCTTCCCTTAACGTATGTGTAAACCTGATTTCTTCAAACTTTGTAGCAAGGTCTTGTATTTTCACAATGATCTCTTGTATGTTCCATGGAGCCTTTGTTTTCCTCAAAATTGTATTTATTACTATTAATGAAATGCCTTCCATCCATTATCTATTCCATTTCATTTGTTTGCATATTTTTATCCCTTCCAAAGTCGCCTAAGCTTCAACTTCGTTATCTTAAATCCACTATTGAAAGCGTAATGTGATAAAATCTCACCCCTATTACTTCTAATTATTTCTTCTCCTCATACTAGTCCTAAATTTCCTTTAGATGCTTCATCAAAATTCAATTTAACCAACTCCACTTTTGATGGTTTCCATTTTATGTTCTTTGCCTTCCTTTTGTTTCTCCTGTATACTCTTGGGAATGCATCTAGATTATCTCATAGGTCCCTCAACTAGGATCCATAATCACAATGTAATGATATCAACTATTTAACCAATATTAATAAATATCACATTCATAAAATAAAAAATATATTTCTCAATAATAGAACTCATAATATTATTCATAAATAAACAAGTTTTTGAGTTATTTGAGATACCTATGTTACATTGCATAGAAATTTATCTCCAATATATAACCTTAGAAGATAACCCTTCAATATTTCCGCAAACATATGGGAGATGAATCCTTTCTTATTCCTCATATATGATAAAACTATCATGACTCTTCACTTTACATCTTTCCACAAATCATGTGACTCTTCACTTGTATATTTGACACCTAGCTCAATGACTCTTGACTTACTTACATGACACTTTTCATACTTTCTCTACATAACATTTAGACTCTTCACACACATTGACACATACATTAAATAAATATAACTCGCACTCCCTAATCTAATATTTACAAATGCACCATGTGGTACTTTAATGCTATCAAATAATATAATATCTCTAACATATCCAACAACAATAATTTTATTTCATGACTTGACTCCATATATCAAGGCTCTTTACTTCAATATTAGGGATTAAGTGAGTTGATAGGGTTGATTTAGACTCCTCTATGGCTGATCAAATCTTCCTTTTTATTACCTCTAAAATAATTTTCTTTCCTTTAAATATTCTTTTGTTCCTTTCTAGACAAATTTTTTGAAGTATTGTATCTTTTGATGCATCCTAGAATATTTGTAATGCCTCAATTTTAAAAGTGCTCTACTATTGCTTTAATCATTCTTCAATTATATTATTCATCATCATACATTTACCAAACACATTAAGAATCCATTGCCATAGTTCTCAAACTATTAAACATTGTCCCATAAAATGTTCTATACTCTCCTCCTTTTTACATAGAACACATTGTGATGTGCCATGAAAACCCATTTTCATTAGGTTATCCCAGGATAAAAAATTTCTATGGCCTACTAGTCATACAAGCATTTTAACTTTTGGTCTGCTCAGGCTATACCAAATATCTCACCGTAGTCTTGCAGTATTCCTATTTATTGGTGATTTATATCATATTTGCTTCTTGTTGTGTATTCTCCTGAGCTATTCAACTCCCAAATTAGCTTATCCTTGCCTTTCCTCGAAATAATCATTGTTGATATATTTTTGCTTAGCTACCTCGTAGCAACAATGTCTGGTAAAATTGTATAAAAATTATCTTTTCATTTGTATCCTAATCCTTGTACATAATATTTGAAACCCTATCACCATATTTATCTTAAAGTAATATCATCCATTGTTTCAAATGAATAACATGTGCTTATACTAAGAGGGGGGGTGAACAGTATATAATAAAACTTTTTCCCTTTTAATCCAAATAGTAGCATCAACATTAATAAACCATTAAACATCACACAAAGCATCACACACATGAGAGACATCATTTTAACGTGGTTCACCCAATGTGGGCTACCTCCACACAAAAATATTTCTTTTAAATATTTCTCAAATAATATTTTGAGAATACTTCTCAATTACAATGTTTATGGACCTTTGTCCAAAGGATATGTTGATCCCCTAAAACTCAAGTTTGTGGATCTCTTCCATGGTAGAACTCTTTCTATTTCAGCTCTTTGTCTCTATGTTGCACTGACTGGTGGATCTCTATCCACTTGAAGACTCCTCACTCAGAAGAACTGTCTTCAATTATTCTAGTTGTTGGATCTCTATCCACTGAGACTTTGTCCTCTATACTCTGTCACCTCCAAAGCTCTGTCAATAGGTTCACTTAGAAACTTCTTAAATCTGCTCAATAGGTTCACTCATAACCTGCTCAAATCTTCTCAATAGGTCCGCACAAATCTTATCCAAATCAGCTCAACAAGATCACTCATAACTTGTCCAAATCTGATCAACAGGTCCACACAGAACCTGTCTAAATATGCTCAACAAGCTCACTCAAAACTTGTCCAAATTTGCTCAATAGGTCCACACAAAACTCATCCAAATCTGCTCAACAGGTCCACTCAGAACCTGCTCAAATTTTATCAATAAGTCCTCTCTAGGATTTGCTCAAATCTGCATTGCAAACTTCCACAAAAGCTTACACAAAATTAGTCCACAAGCCTTCTTGATGGGGAGCCAAATTTTACAATAAGAGAAAACTCAATTTTTATTTAGAGAACATGGAAATATTACAAAGTACAGAAGAAAATACATTTGCAGTCTCCAACTACGTCTTTCCAGCCTTTCAAATCCTTCAAAAAATCCCCTTTTATCATCACGGCTTCTTGCTACAACCGTCGTTCGTAACTATCTTAACGGATTCTGGAACTGCCACATGGAACGGCCTTAATGGCTTCTGAAACTGCCACTTGGAACTGCCTTAACGACTTCTGGAATCGCCAACTATCATTCTGTAATAGTCCGAGAAAAACCCGCCTTCTCTTTCTTAGCCAGGTCGCGAAAACGCGACATGTCACGATTTCGCGACACTTTTCTGCCCTTGGCTCTTTTTCACCAATGTGTCGCGATATCGCGACACTTTTTTGCCCTTGGCTCTTTTTCACGAATGTGTCGCGATATCGCGACACTTTTCTGCCTTTGGCTCTCTTTCTCCAATGTGTCGTGTTATCGCGACACTTTTCTGCCTTTGGCTCTCTCTCGCCAATGTGTCGCGATATCGCGACACTTTTTTGCTTTTGGCTCTCTTTCGCCAAAGTGTCGTGATATCGTGACACTTCTTCGACTTTTGGCTTTGTTTGCCAAAGTGTCGCGATATCGCGACACTTCTTCGGCTTTTGGCTTTGCTTGCCAAAGTGTCACGATATCGCGACACTTCTTCGGCTTTTGGCTTTGCTTGCCAAAGTGTCATGATATCGTGACACTTCTTTGGCTTTTGGCTTTGTTTGCCAAAGTGTCACGATATTGCGACACTTCTTTGGCTTTTGGCTTTGTTTGCCAAAGTGTCACGATATCGTGACAACTTATTTTGCGCTCGTCGTTCTACTATTGGTGTCGCGATATCGCGACAACTTTTATGTTGCGATATCACGACCAGTTATTTTGCGCTCACCACGATTCTAAATACATCGCGATATCACGACGACTTTTGTGTCGTGATATCGCGACATATTGTAACACTTAGAACTTTCTTTCAAACTTAGAATTTTTTTCTTGTTTCTTTTGTTTGTATTTTTTTTGATGATGCAAGATTGCTGTGCTGCCCTGGATGCTCCTGCATCAGACACCTGGGGTAGATTTTTTTTAGAAGTGATCCTCACTTTTGGGCGATCAGAGGAAAACCCAGACGATCAACCTCTGATTTGGACAACCATGTGGCATATTCGACAGGTTGGTTCTTCCACTTGACCAAATACTCCGAATATTGCCTGGTTTGGGTACTTTCACCTTCACGAGTGTCGAGTATGTCTTCAATTTCTTCTTTGTCTGGAGTGGATGCAAGAATGTTTCACTGATCCATACTGGGTGGTTCACTACAACTTCCTGCATAATATTCAACCAAGTCTGAAATATTGAAGATAGGTGAAATATTCAACTCACTTGGTAGATCAACTTCATAGGCATTGCCTGAATCTCGTTTACCTATGATCCGGCATGGTCCAAACTTCTTCATCTTCAACTTATTGTATGTTTTGAGAGGAAAACGTTCCTTACGCAAATGAACCATGACTTCATCCCCTACCTGGAATTCTTTGAAACGTCACTTCTGATCTGCTCTGGCTTTGTACATAGCATTCATTTGACTGATATGCTATTGTACCTCTTCATGTAAATTCTTCATGTGTGTTGCAAAGTCTTCGACTTCAAGACTCGCACTTGTCCGCTTTATCCATCGGCCTTAACTCAGAAGCATTTCTCGGGCTGTACCCATGCACAATCTGGAATGGTGATTTACCAGTATTGTGATTGATAGAATTGTTGTAAGCAAACTCTGCCTGTGCTAAAATTAGATCCCATCCCTTGGGTTTCTCCTACCAGACATCGTAGAAGATTACCCAAACTTTTGTTGACTACTTCGGTCTGTTCATCAGTCTATGGATGGTACGCAGAACTGAATTTTAAGTCTATTTTCAACTTCTTCCACAGGGTTCTCCAAAAATAACTCACAAATTTGGTATCTATGTTTGAGACAATACTTTGGGGTAGACCATGAAGTCATACTACCTCCTTGAAGAACAAGCCGGCAATGTGAACCGCATCACTTGTCTTCTGACATGGAATAAAATGGGCCATTTTCAAAAACCTGTCAACAACAACAAAAATGGCATCATTTCCACGTTGTGTTCTTGGCAGACCAAGAACAAAATCCATGCTGATGTCCTCCCACGGTCTCTCTGGTACAAGCAATGGCTGGTACATTTTTGTATTCTGGATGACACCTTTTGCCATCTGGCACACTCTGCAACCCTGCACAAATCTGGTCACATCTTGCGGCAACTGCAGCCAATGGTAATTCTCACTAACGAGAGCAATGGTCTTATCTCGACCAAAATGCCCTGCTAGTCCTCCGTTATGTTTCTCTTTGATAAAATTTTCCCTCATGGAACTTTGTGGAATGCACAACTGGTTCTTTCGAAACAGCATCCCATCTTGGATTATGAAATCCAACCACTTAGTGCGATCCACAATAGTAGGAGACACACATGCGGTCCATGCCTCTGCAAAATCTGGATCTGCTGGGTATAAACTCTTGAGTTCATCAAACCCAACAACCTGCACTCTCATTTCTATCAACAAATTATGCCTTCTACTCAAGGCATCTGCAACTCTATTAGATTTGCCACTTCTATGCTTTAGTACAAAGGTATAACTCTACAGGAATTCAACCCACTTCAAATGTCGTTGGTTAAGTTTACCTTGACTATTTATATACTGCAAAGCTTGATGGTCAGTATATAAAACAAACTCTTTGGTTAGCAAATAATGTCTTCATTTCTTAAGAGCCTGAATTATAGCATAGAATTCTTGATCATAAACAAAGTATTTCTTTCTAGCATCATTCAATTTTTCATTAAAGTATGCAACAGGTTTACCTTCTTCGCTCAACACAGCTCCAATGGCACTGCCACTAGCATCACAGTCAACCTGAAACACTTTATTAAAATTTGGAAGTGCCAGAATGGGTTGTTCTATCACTTTCTTCTTTAATATGTTCATATCGGTATCCGCCTTGGCGATCCACTTAAATTCTCTCTTATCCCCTCTCATAGTTTCGTTAGGGGTGCACAAATACTGCTAAAGTATCTAATAAACTTTCTATAGAAACTTGCAAGACCGTGAAATGATCTTACCTCTGTTACATTCCTTGGGGTAGGCCATTCAAGGATAGCCTTCACTTTCTCAGGATCCATTTTCAGACCCTCCTCTGAGATGACAAATCCCAGGTATATCAACTCTTTCTATACAAAACTACACTTCTGTTAATTTATCAATAAATGCTCCTCACACAGTTTTTCAAAAACCGTCCAAACATGCAACAAATGTTCGTTCAATGTTTTACTAAAAATCAGAATATCATCCAGATAAACTATCACGAACTTTTCTAGGAAGTCATGCAATACCTCATTCATCAGCCTCATAAATGTACTGGGTGCATTAGTCAATCCAAATGGCATAACTAACCACTCATACAAACCCTCTCTGGTTTTAAATGTTGTCTTCCATTCATCACCCTCTCTAACACGTATCTGATGATATCCGCTCTTCAAATCAATCTTAGTGAAGTATTTAGCTCCACTCAAGAAATCCATTATATTGTCCATTCTGGGTAATGGAAAGCGATATTTAATGGTAATTTTATTAATGGCTCGAGAATCAGTGCACATTCGCCATTCGCCATTCGCCATTCTTCTTTGGTGCAAGTACTGCTGGTACTGCACAAGGGCTCAAACTTGCTCGAATCAAACCCTTCCTCAACAATTCTTGAACTTGTCGGTTCAACTCTTCATTCTCTACAGGAGACATTCTATGGGCTGCCTTTTTGGGTAAGCTAGATCCTGGCATTAAGTCAATCTGATGACTAATCTTCCTCATTGGCGGCAAACCCTCAGGCACATTGTCTGATATAATATCAAGAAATTATGCTAATAGATGTTCAACTTCTGCTGGAATGTCAGTAGTATCTTCTCTCTTTACAGTAGGAATTAATGCATAACACATTGAATCCCTCTTTATACCATCCAAAATTTTTTTGCCATCTACTAAACAAATTCTAGCATTATTGCATACCTTTTCCTCAACCTCCTTCAATGGCTTCAGTTTGTGGCGTACTCCGTCTTTTGTCAGGGAATAGGTATTTGCATGTCCATCATGCGTTGCACGTCTATCAAATTGCCATGGTCTTCCAAGCAACAAATGGCAAGCATCCATTGGCAAAATATCACACAGGACCTCATCCTGGTATCTTCCAATTTGAAACTTGACCAAGCATTGTTCACTGACCAATGCTCTATGATCCTTCTACAACCACGCAATTCGGTATGGATGTGGGTGCTGTCTTCTTTCTATCTTTAACTTAGCTACCATTTTCTCAGAAACCAAATTATTTGTACTACCATTATCAATAATAATATTACAAATTTTACCTGAACATTTGCACCTCGTGTGGAACAGGCTTTTTTGTTGATATGGTTTCTTCTCTTCATTCAACAAGGTTCTCCTTGTGATCATCACTTCTTCGCGCTCTGCTTCTTTAGAGTGCTCAGATTCAACACCATCCTCAACAACTACAGCTCTGGAATTACCTTCAGGCCTTCTGTTCGGTGTTTCTTGGTGTTTGGGACACTCAAATGATCGATGCCCCTCTTCTCCACAATTGAAACAGGTTCCACGAAATCTACCTCTGCCATATTCGCGTCCACCTCTACCTCGTCCCCTTTGATAATCATTGTTCTGATTACGGGGTCGGTAAGCATTCCCCTCCTTCTGTTCATGGTGATTGCTGGTTTCACCAGTTTGCTTTTGGTCATCATATTTACCTCCACTGGTTCTTCCACCAGTTCTTCCACCATGACCTCTTCCTCTTTGTTTGCTGTCAAATCTGCGATTCAGTTTCTCTTCCACCTTCAGAGCAAACTGGTAAGCATCTTCAATGGTGCTCATTTATACCAGACTTAACTCCTCTTGCACGCTAGTTCTTAACCCATTAATGTAACGGGCTACTCTCTCTTTATTTGCTTCTGTATGACCATTTTTGATAGAAATTTTAAAAAATTTCTCTGTATATTCTTTAATGGATTTGCTGGACTGGCGCAAACTTTGCATTTTTCTCAGCAGATCTAATTCATAATCTGTCGAAATAAACTGTCGTTTTAGTTTTTCAACCATTCGATCCCATCTGGTGATATTTTCTTTTCCTCTACGGTTTCTTTCCAGTTGCACTCCTTTCCACCATATGCCAGCATGGCCTTTCAACTTTGTTCTGGCAAATTTAATTCGATTTGGATCTTCAACTTCCTCATATTCAAAATATTCCTCCATGTCATTAATCCAGTCTATCAATTCTTCTGGATTTAAATTTCTAGAATATGTGGAGACATCAATCTTTGGCCTTTTCCCAATTTACGAAATAGCTTTAATCATTCGAGATTCTATAGCACTCATTGCTTCTTCTTCTTCTTCAGATGGGTCTTCAACTCCGTCATCATCGCTGTGGTCTTCTCCTCTTGGCTCTACTCCTCTACACAATTCTTCCTGTAAGGCCTGCACTTGCCTCTATAATGCTCGAAAGTCTCCTTCAGGAACCACGTTCCTTCCAGCACCACGATTTCTTCACAGCGGCATTCTGCTTCACTGTTTCTCAAAACTCGTAACCCCAGATCCTGGTGCAAGCTGCCTCACGTTCGATGCTTTGCTCACACACTCAGAATCTTGTTGCTCTGATACCACTTGATGGGGAGCCAAATTTTACAATAAGAGAAAACTCAATTTTTATTTAGATAACATGGAAAGATTACAAAGTACAAAAGAAAATACATTTGTAGTCTCCAACTACATCTTTCCAGCCTTTTGAATCCTTCGAAAAATCCCCTTTTATCATCACGGCTTCTTGCTGCAATCGTCGTTCGTAATCGTCTTAACGGCTTCTAGAACTGCCACATGGAACGGCCTTAACGACTTCTGGAACTGCCACTTGGAACTGCCTTAACGGCTTCTGGAATCGCCAACTGTCATTCTATAACAGTCTACGAAAAACCCACCTCTTTCTTAGCCAAGTCGCGAAAACGCGACATGTCATGATTTCACGACACTTTTCTACCCTTGGCTCTCTTTCGCCAATGTGTCACGATATCGCGACACTTTTTTGCCTTTGGCTCTCTTTCTCCAATGTGTCGCGATATCGTGACACTTTTCTGCCTTTGGCTCTCTCTCGCCAATGTGTCGCGATATCGCGACACTTTTTTTCCTTTGGCTCTCTCTTGCCAATGTGTCGCGATATCGTGACACTTTTCTGCTTTTGGCTCTCTTTTGCCAAAGTGTCGCGATATCGTGACACTTCTTCGACTTTTGGCTTTTCTTGCCAAAGTGTCACGATATCGCGACACTTCTTCGGCTTTTGGCTTTGCTTGCCAAAGTTTCGCGATATCGCGACACTTCTTCGGCTTTTGGGTTTGCTTGCCAAAGTGTCATGATATCACGACACTTCTTCGGCTTTTGGCTTTGCTTGCCAAAGTGTCGCGATATCGCGACACTTCTTCGGCTTTTGGCTTTGCTTGCCAAAGTGTTGCGATATCGCGACACTTCTTTGGCTTTTGGCTTTGTTTGCCAAAGTGTCACGATATCGCGACACTTCTTTGGATTTTGGCTTTGTTTTCCAAAGTGTCGCGATATCGCGACACTTCTTTGGCTTTTGGCTTTGTTTGCCAAAGTGTCGCGATATCACGACAACTTATTTTGCGTCCGTCGTTCTGTTGTTGGTGTCGCGATATCGCGATAACTTTTATGTCACGATATCGCGACCAATTATTTTACGCTCGCCACGGTTCTAAATACGTCGTGATATCGCGATGACTTTTGTGTCGCGATATCGTGACACATTGTAACACTTAGAACTTTCTTTCAAACTTAGAATTTTTTCTTGTTTCTTTTGTTTGTATTTTTTTTCGATGATGCAAGATTTTTGTGCTTCCCTGGATGCTCGTGCATCACTTCTCAAAGACTTACCTCAAATCTACTTAACAAGTCCACACATAACTTGTTCAATCTCATAGAATCATAAAGAGAATTGTTAGAGACTCAATATGTTCTATACTCAAAACTCAATCTCAACTCAAATCAATCTCATAGAAGCATAAAGATAATTGTTAGAGACTCAATATGTTCTATACTCAAATCTCAATATCAACTCAAATCAATCTCATAAAGAGAATTGTTAGAGACTCAATATGTTCTATTCTCAAAAACTCAATCTCAACTCAAATCAGAATATAGAATAGTTTGTTTCATGGAACTTGAACAACCACATGCATCCACTTGACTAGGCTTAATCAACTCTACTCAACCAATCACCTCAAGGAACAACCCTTTCTCACAAACCCTAGTCCAAGCATGTATCAACCAACTCAAAATGTTTCCAACAATGCTCAACCACAAATCTCACATAACAATGATACTCATGTTCTTTTCTAACTCAAGTTCAAGTTCTTTGCATAACCAATTGGCTTCAACAACAATGCTTATAAAACAAGGTTTAATCACAACTCTCAATCCAGAAAACCTTGAAGCATTAAACCAACCACTTTCAAAAAGGAAACCACAATCAATCCTTTTCTCTCCAATGATATTTTCAGAAATCAATCACCCAATCAAGTCAATGGAGAATATTGCCCATACCTTTTTGATGCCAAGGAGTTGTCCACAAAATCTGTCAAACTCAACACACTTTCAAATATTTCCTTTTCAATCACAAGGAGGTTAGAGGACTTGAGTAATATCACAACAATAAAAATAATATCCCAATAACACCTTATTACTCCTACTCAATAAAATTCACCATGTCCTCTCATGAAAGAAATAATCCCCTTTGAAAAAGAATAAATCAAACTCACTTTTGAACCCCTTTTACAAAAACAGAAATATCTCTTTACACACACCTTATTTCTCCTTCTAAGCAAGTTAATCAAATAGCCCTTGAAAAATTCTTTCCAACGATATATAATATGCTACCCTTCCAAAAATAAAACCATCAAAAATTTCTCAATTTTCTAGGGCATAACATAACCCTTATTTCCCCTTAAGGCTATTTAACAAAAATTAAAATATAAAAATTTAACTTGCCTTTGCCTCTCGGAGGGATTCGATCCCCCGACGTCCTCCTTCCCAATGCCTTAACCGCAGCCAAGCCATCGTTGGGCCACGCACCCTCACGTGCCTAAAAAGGCACGACCTACATCAACAACCTCACGAAACTACGCTTTCCAAAATAATCAAAATGCGCTTCGAGCACTTTGACCTTGCAAGCAACCTCCAAGCGAATCAAACGTGGGACCTCCTCTATCTCGCCAAGCCAATACACCACTAGGCCAAGCTGGCCTATGTGCTCAAAAACTCCGACGATCTCTCGCTTCCACTTTTCGTAAATCATCAAGTCTTTTAAAACACGAGCCTTAATTCGCATGCACTCCAAACGAATTAGCAAGGATGAATTTGATTAATGCCTTTTATGGCATTATATATAATGCCCTTGTCTTCCTATGCAATCACATCGACGCATCGATTTAATTCGACGTCAGAGTGGTTGATTAATTTATAATATATTTAAATTTAAATTTAAATTTAAATATTATAAATTAAATTAGACCAACCTTAGGTTTTAGATTAATTAAACCTTGGAGCCTTGTCTTAATGCACAACCTTGGTATAATCAAATATTATTTATAAAATTTAAATTCCTTGTGAATTTAAATAATTTATAAATAATTATTAAACCTCCTTTTTAACCTTTGCAATAACCCATCTTGGGTTTTTATGAACCAATCGCTTAACTTGTGCTCCCAATAATATTAAAATATTATGGAGCCTTTTTCCTTTCACTTTTGCACTGTTGAAGCTTTTTCTTGGATGATAGTGACAACCTTGGATGACTTTATTTCTTGTCGAATTCCTTGATATGAGTGATAACTCTATCAGGTGACATCAATGACAACTTTGACTTAGAGGACTCAAAATGTCCAACAATCTCCCCCTTTGTCATTGATGGCAACCCATATCCTTTTACTGAAACCTGACCTTCTTTTTGCTCCCCCTGGGACTTTGCTCCCCCTGGCTCAATGCTCTCTCAAATATCAAATCTCTCCCCATATCAAATCTCTCCCCAATATACACAAATCTCTCCCCCTTTGACATCAATGGCAAAGGGTCACCTTTGGGGCTCGGGGCTAAGAATGAGCCTCTTAGCTTAGCCCCTCCCCCACCTCCACATGAGGTGGTTAATTCTGGGGTGGGAGTCTCACTCCCAATTTTCCTCGAAGATACTCAAAAGTTTCCTTTGAGAGTGGCTTAGTGAAAATATCTGCTATCTGTTCCTTTGTAGTGACATACTCCAATATGACCTATTTATCTGACACCTGTTCTCTCAAAAAATGATACTTAATCGGAATGTGCTTTGTCCTGGAGTGCATTACCAAATTTTTTGAGATACATATGGCACTAGTATTATCACATAGTATAGGAATGGGTTGATCATGCTTTATCTTGAAGTCTTCTAAAGTTCTCTTCATCCATAACACCTGTGTACAACTAGCTACTGTTGCAATATATTCTGCCTCTGTTGTAGATAGTGATACTAAAACCTGCTTCTTACTTAACCAGGAGACTAGACTTTCTCCAAGAAAGAAAGCTCCTCCACTTGTGCTTTTTCTATCATCAATGTTGCCAGCCCAATCTGCATCTGTATATGTTGTGAGTGTGAAACTATCACTTTTGGGATACCAAAGCCCAAAATCCATAGTCCCTTTTAGATACCTAAAAATTCTTTTTACTGTTGCCACATGTGTTTCCTTAGGTGCTGCTTGAAATCTTGCCACTAATCCCACTGACTGTACTATGTCTGGTCTTGTAGTTGTGACATATAATAAGCTGCCAATCATGGATCTGTATAGTCTCTGATCTACCTCTGGAGATTCATCATCCTTACTCAACTTGCACCCTATGACCATAGGAGTACTTACTGGTTTGCAATCTTCTAACCTGAATTTCTTCAACATCTCCTTGATGTACTTGGCTTGAGAAAGAAACACTCCCTTTCTTGATTGTGAAATCTGAAGACCAAGAAAGAAGGATAATTCACCAAGCATAGACATCTCAAATTCACTTTGCATATTCTTAGCAAATTCTTTGCACATCTTGTCATTGTTTCCCCCAAAAATTATGTCATCAACATAAACAACCACTATTAGAAGATCATTTCCTTCATTTCTGATATACAAATTACTATCTGCTATTCCTTTCCTGAATCCCTATTCCTGTAGATACTTATCCAATCTTGAGTACCATGCTCTGGGAGCTTGCTTTAAACCATACAATGCCTTTTTCAATCTGCATACCTGATCTGGTGTATCTGCTAGTATGAATCCCTCTGGTTGTTCAATGTAGACCTCTTCTTCTAGAACCCTCATTTAGAAATGTTGACTTGACATCCATCTGATATACCTTGAAGTTCTTGAAACTTGCAAAAGCTAAAAATATCCTTATAGCTTCAAGTCGTGCAACTGGAGCAAAGGTTTCATCAAAATCAATTCCTTCTACTTGTGCATAACCTTTGCATACTAACCTTGCTTTATTTCTGACCACTTGTCCATCTTCATTCAACTTATTTCTGAAAACCCATTTTGTGCCAATCACATTTTTGTCCTTTGGTCATGGAACAAGTTCCCAAGTTTTGCTCTTCTCTATCTGATCCAATTCCTCATTCATTGCTTTAACCCAAAATTCATCTTCACTAGCTTGAGTGAAATATTTTGGCTCAATCTTAGATAGCAAAGAAAAATTTGCTTGTTGAGATGGTTTTATTATTCTTCTCCTTGTCTGTCTTTCATCTGGATTCCCGATGATCTGATATTTTGGGTGATGTTTATGTACATACCTAGAAGGAGTCTTAGGAAGAAGCCTTTGTGTTTCTTCTTCATCATTATCTGATTCCTCACAAAATTCTTCTTGACAACATCCATATTCTTGGTATACAGTTTGTTGAACTGGTTCTCTAGAATCTATCTTCTCATCAATTGTTACATTCATACTTTCCACCATAGTGCGTGTTCTTTTGTTGTAACATCTGTAAGCCTTGCTCTTTGTAGAATAACCAAGAAAAATTCCCTCATCACATCTTGGATCAAATTTACCCAAATTTTGATCTTCCCGTCTTATGTAACATTTGCTTCCAAAAATTCTAAAATGTTTTACAGTAGCAGGTCTTCCTTTCCAAAGCTCATAAGGAGTCTTGTGATGATTTACCCTTAATTGAGCCCTAGTAATTATGTATACAGTTGTAGATACTGCTTCTTTCCAAAAACCATCTGATAACTTAGATTCATTTAACATAGCTCTAGCCATGTTTTCAATAGTCCTGTTCTTCCTTTCAACTACTCCATTTTGTTGGGGAGTTCTTGCTGCTGAGTACTCTCTCTTGATTCCATGTTGTTCACAAAATTCTACAAACTCATTTGAAGTAAATTCTCCTCCTCTATCGGATCGTAGACACTTAATCCTTTTGCCTGTTTCATTTTCAACCAACTTCTTGAATGCTTTAAATTTTTTGAAGGCCTCTAACTTCTCTTTTAGGAAAGTTACCCAAACCATTCTGGAATAATCATCTACAAACAACATGAAGTAACTCTCACCCTGAATACTTTGTGTTCTGGTAGGACCACACAAATCAGTATGTATTAGACTCAAAGGCTCAGATGACATATAGCCTTTTGGTTTATAAGTTGTCCTAGTTTGCTTTCCATGTTGACAAGGTGCACAAATTGTGTTTTGAGGTCTTCTTATTTTGGGTAAATCTCTAACTGCCTGTTTATTGCTTATGTTGACTATGTTGTCAAAATTCAAATGACCCAATATTCTATGCCACAACCAGCTCTCATATTCTTGTGATAGAAAGCACTTTTCCCCTTTGATCTCATTGAGCATGTATAAGTTGTTTGGGGTCCTTCTTGCATTTGCAATGATTCTTCCTGTTTCTATTTTCCTTATCTCACATCTATCTGGATGGAAGGTGACCATGTATCCTTGATCGCAAAGTTGACTTATACTCAGTAGATTGTGTTTTAACCCTTTGACATACAAAACATTCTTTGTTTTTGTTTTTCCATTGTCTAGACTTAGAGTACCTCTCCCAACAATCCTTGTTGATCCATTATCACCAAAACTTACTGATCCTCTATTTGTTTCCTTTAGTACAATGAACTTGTCTTTGTCTCTTGTCATGTGACTAGAGCAACCACTATCCAGATACCATTGTTCTTCTTTATCTTGAGCATGCAGGGTTGTTTGTACTAACATAGATCTGGCCCTAACATTCTTTCTTTCATCCTTCCTAGTTGTTGGAATTGTTTTTCTAGACTCAGGAAATATCATTTTACACCATCTAGCCTTGTGCCCAAAATTATTGCATTTGTAACATATAACATCATCATCCATGAGAGGTGCAAAGGAATTGAAATTTCTATTGTATCTTGCATGATGAATACAATGTGCAACTCTATGACCATATTTATTGCAAGAAAAACAATGACCATGGAAGAAATTATGTAACCTGTTTGGAGGTCTTGGATGTTGTGAAGAAGTCATCTTCTTCTTGTGATTAACCCTTATCCAGGGTTCTTCTTTGCTTTCTTCCTTTCTGATGTCCTTTTCTTGCTTTTCTTTTTTTGAAGTTTCTGCCTTTTGGAAGCTTGATTCCTCTTTTTGTTTCTCATATTCTGTATCTTGTAGTATCTTGGTCCCTTCCAGTTTATTCCTTAGGAGAACAATTTTTGCTTCCAATATTCCACATTCTGTTTCCTTGGCTCTCAATAGATCTGTCATATCTTGCTCAATCTTCTTTCCTTCTTCTACCTTAATCTTGAGTTTTGTGAGGTTCTGTATAACTTCCACTCTTGCTTCTTCATCTTCCTGAATTTGTTCTTTCAAGCTTGAATTTTTCTCTCTAAGTCTTTCCAATTTTCTGAGAGCAACAAAGAATTCTTCTTTTATATCAAACATAGTCTCTTCTTCACTTTCTGAAGTCATGTGTGCTATCGAAGGATCCTCTTCCAAGTTGTTAGACTCTTCATGGAGAGACCCGCTCTGATACCAATTGAAGAACATGTGCTTATACTGAGAGGGGGGTGAACAATATACAATAAAACTTTTTTCCTTTTAATCCAAATAGTAGCATCAACATTAATAAACTAGTAAACATCACACAAAGCATCACACACATGAGAGACATCATTTTTAACATGGTTCACCCAATGTGGGCTACCTCCATAGAAAAATATTTCTTCTAAATATTTCTCAAATAATATTTTGGGAATCCTTCCCAATTACAATGTTTATGGACCTCTATCCAAAGGAGATGTTGATCCCCTAAATCTCAAGTTTGTGGATCTCTTCCATAGGAGAACTCTTTCCCCTTCATCTCTGGCTAGTGATCTTCTAGAAGACTCTGTCTCTATGTTGCACTAATTGGTGGATCTCTCTCCACTTGAAGACTCCTCACTCAGAAGATTTGTCTTCAATTGTCTTGGCTTCTGGATCTCTATCCACTGAGACTCTATCCTCTATACTCTATCACCTCCAAAGATCTATCAATAGGTTCACTCAGAACCTTCTCAAATCTGCTCAATAGGTCCACTTAAAACCTACTCAAATCTGCTCAATAGGTCCACACAGAACCTAAAATTTAATAGGTCCACTAGAACTGTGCAAATATGCTCAATAGTAAATTTCAACAAGCTCACACAGAACTTGTCCAATCTCATAGAATCATAAAGAGAATTGTTAGAGACTCAATATGTTCTATTCTAAAAACTCAATCTCAACTCAAATCAGAATATAGAATAGTTTGTTTCATGGAACTTGAACAACCACTTCACACATCCACTTGACTAGGCTTAATCAACTCTACTCAACCAATCACCTCAAGGAACAACCCTTTCTCACAAACCCTAGTCCAAGCATGTATCAACCAACTCAAAATGTTTCCAACAATGCTCAACCACAAATCTCACATAACAATGATACTCATGTTCTTTTCTAACTCAAGTTCAAGTTCTTTGCATAACCAATTGGCTTCAACAACAATGCTTATAAAACAAGGTTTAATCACAACTCTCAATCCAGAAAACCTTGAAGCATTAAACCAACCACTTTCAAAAAGGAAACCACAATCAATCCTTTTCTCTCCAATGATATTTTCAGAAATCAATCACCCAATCAAGTCAATGGAGAATATTGCCCATACCTTTTTGATGCCAAGGAGTTGTCCACAAAATCTGTCAAACTCAACACACTTTCAAATATTTCCTTTTCAATCACAAAGAGGTTAGAGGACTTGAGTAATATCACAACAATAAAAATAATATCCCAATAACACCTTATTACTCCTACTCAATAAAATTCACCATGTCCTCTCATGAAAGAAATAATCCCCTTTGAAAAAGAATAAATCAAACTCACTTTTGAACCCCTTTTACAAAACTAGAAATATCTCTTTACACACACCTTATTTCTCCTTCTAAGCAAGTTAATCAAATAGCCCTTGAAAAATTCTTTCCAATGATATATAATATGCTACCCTTCCAAAAATAAAACCATAAAAAATCTCTCAATTTTCTAGGGCATAACATAACCCTTATTTCTCCCTTAAGGCTATTTAATAAAAATTAAAATATAAAAATTAACTTGCCTTGCCTCTCGGAGGGATTCGATCCCCCGACGTCCTCCTTCCCAATACCTTAGCCGTAGCCAAGCCATCATTGGGCCATGCACCCTCACGTGCCTAAAAAGGCATGAACTACATCAAAAACCTCACGAATCTATGCCTTTCAAAATAATCAAAACATGCTTTGAGCACTTTGACCTTGCAAGCAACCTTCAAGCGAATCGAACGCGGGACCTCCTCTCTCTTGCCAAGCCAACACACCACTAGGCCATGCTGGCCTATGTGCCCAACAACTCCACATGTTGTCTGCTTCCACCTTGTCGTAAATCATCAAGCCTTTAAGAACACGAGCCTTAATTCGCATGCACTCAACAAAGAATAGCAAGGGTAATTGATTAATGCATTTTATGGCATTATATATAATGCCTTTGTCTTCTCATGCAATCACGTCGATGCATCGATTTAATTCGATGTCGGCGTGGTTGATTAATTTATAATATATTTAAATTTAAATTTAAATTTAAATATTATAAATTAAAATAGACCAACCTTAGGTTTTAGTTTAATTAAACCTTGGAGCCTTGTCTTAATGCACAACCTTGGTGTAATCAAATATTATTTATAAAATTTAAATTCCTTGTGAATTTAAATAATTTATAAATAATTATTAAACCTCCTTTTTAACCTTTGCAATAACCCATCTTGGGTTTTTATGGACCAATCGCTTAACTTGTGCTCCCAATAATATTAAAATATTATGGAGCCTTTTTCCTTTCACTTTTGCACTGATGAAGCTTTTTCTTGGATGATAGTGACAACCTTGGATGACTTTATTTCTTGCCGAATTCTTTGATATGAGTGATAACTCTATCAGGTGACATCAATGACAACTTTGACTTAGAGGACTCAAAATGTCCAACAATCTCCCCCTTTGTCATTGATGGCAACCCATATCCTTTTACTGAAACCTGACCTTCTTTTCTTCTCCCCCTGGGACTTTGCTCCCCCTGGCTCAATGCTCTCTCAAATATCAAATCTCTCCCCATATCAAATCTCTCCCCAATATACACAAATCTCTCCCCCTTTGACATCAATGGCAAAGGGTCACCTTTGGGGCTTGGGGCTAAGAATGAGCCTCTTAGCTTAGCCCCTCCCCCACCTCCACATGAGGTGGTTAATTCTGGGGTGGGAGTCTCACTCCCAATTTTCCTCGAAGATACTCAAAAGTTTCCTTTGAGAGTGGCTTAGTGAAAATATCTGCTATCTGTTCCTTTGTAGTGACATACTCCAATCTGACCTGTTTATCTGACACTTGTTCTCTCAGAAAATGATACTTAATCGGAATGTGCTTTGTCCTGGAGTGCATTACCAGATTTTTTGAGATACATATGGCACTGGTATTATCACATAGTATAGGAATGGGCTGATCATGCTTTATCTTGAAGTCTTCTAAAGTTCTCTTCATCCATAACACCTGTGTACAACTGGCTATTGCTGCAATATATTCTACCTCTGTTGTAGATAGTGATACTGAAACCTGCTTCTTACTTAACCAGGAGACTAGACTTTCTCCAAGAAAGAAAGCTCCTCCACTTGTGCTTTTTCTATCATCAATGTTGCCATCCCAATCTGCATCTGTATATGTTGTGAGTGTGAAACTGTCACTTTTGGGATACCAAAGCCCAAAATCCATAGTCCCTTTTAGATACCTAAAAATTCTTTTTACTGCTGCCACATGTGTTTCCTTAGGTGTTGCTTGAAACCTTACCACTAATCCCACTGATTGTACTATGTCTGGTCTTGTAGCTATGACATATAATAAGCTGCCAATCATGGATCTGTATAGTCTCTGATCTACCTCTGGAGATTCATCATCCTTACTCAACTTGCACCCTGTGACCATAGGAGTACTTACTGGTTTGCAATCTTCTAACCTAAATTTCTTCAACATCTCCTTGATGTACTTGGCTTGAGAAAGAAACACTCCCTTTCCTGATTGTGAAATTTGAAGACCAAGAAAGAAGGATAATTCACCAAGCATAGACATCTCAAATTCACTTTGCATATTCTTAGCAAATTCTTTGCACATCTTGTCATTGTTTCCCCCAAAAATTATGTCATCAACATAAACAACCACTATTAGAAGATCATTTCCTTCATTTTTGATATACAAATTACTATATGCTATTCCTTTCCTGAATCCCTGTTCTTGTAGATACTTATCCAATCTTGAGTACCATGCTCTGGGAGCCTGCTTTAAACCATACAATGCCTTTTTCAATCTGCATACCTGATCTGGTGTATCTGCTAGTATGAATCCCTCTGGCTGTTCAATGTAGACCTCTTCTTCTAGAACCCCATTTAGAAATGTTGACTTGACATCCATCTGATATACCTTGAAGTTCTTGAAACTTGCGAAAGCTAAAAACATCCTTATAGCTTCAAGTCGTGCAACTGGAGCAAAGGTTTCATCAAAATCAATTCCTTCTACTTGTGCATAACCTTTGCATACTAACCTTGCTTTATTTCTGACCACTTGTCCATCTTCATTCAACTTATTTTTGAAAACCCATTTTGTGCCAATCACATTTTTGTCCTTTGGTCATGGAACAAGTTCCCAAGTTTTGCTCTTCTCTATCTGATCCAATTCCTCATTCATTGCTTTAACCCAAAATTCATCTTCACTAGCCTGAGTGAAATATTTTGGCTCAATCTTAGATAGCAAAGAAAAATTTGCTTGTTGAGATGGTTTTATTATTCTTCTCCTTGTTTGTCTTTCATCTGGATTCCCGATGATCTGATATTTTGGGTGATGTTTCTGTACATACCTGGAAGGAGTCTTAGGAAGAAGCCTTTGTGTTTCTTCTTCATCATTATCTGATTCCTCACAAAATTCTTCTTGACAACATCCATATTCTTGGTATACAGTTTGTTGAACTGGTTCTCTAGAATCTATCTTCTCATCAATTGTTACATTCATACTTTCCACCATAGTATATGTTCTTTTGTTGTAACATCTGTAAGCCTTGCTCTTTGTAGAATAACCAAGAAAAATTCCCTCATCACATCTTGGATCAAATTTGCCCAAATTCTGATCTTCCCATCTTATGTAACATTTGCTTCCAAAAATTTTGAAATGTTTTACAGTAGCAGGTCTTCCTTTCCAAAGCTCATAAGGAGTCTTGTGATGATTTACCCTTAATTGAGCCCTAGTAATTATGTATACAGTTGTAGATACTACTTCTTTCCAAAAACCATCTGATAACTTAGATTCATTTAACATAGCTCTAGCCATGTTTTCAACAATCCTGTTCTTCCTTTCAACTACTCCATTTTGTTGGGGAGTTCTTGCTGCTGAGTACTCTCTCTTGATTCCATGTTGTTCACAAAATTCTACAAACTCATTTGAAGTAAATTCTCCTCCTCTATCAGATCGTAGACACTTAATCCTTTTGCCTATTTCATTTTCAACCAACTTCTTGAATGCTTTAAATTTTTTGAAGGCCTCTGACTTCTCTTTTAGGAAAGTTACCCAAACCATTATGGAATAATCATCTACAAACAACATGAAGTAACTCTCACCCTGAATACTTTGTGTTCTAGTAGGACCACACAAATCAGTATGTATTAGACTCAAAGGCTCAGATGACATATAGCCTTTTGGTTTATAAGTTGTCCTAGTTTGCTTTCCATGTTGACAGGGTGCACAAATTGTGTTTTGAGGTCTTCTTATTTTGGGTAAATCTCTAACTGCCTATTTATTGCTTATGCTGACTATGTTGTCAAAATTCAAATGACCCAATATTCTATGCCACAACCAGCTCTCATCTTCTTGTGATAGAAAGCACTTTTCCCCTTTGATCTCATTGAGCATGTATAAGTTGTTTGGGGTCCTTCTTGCATTTGCAATGATTCTTCCTATTTCTATTTTCCTTATCTCACATCTATCTGGATGGAAGGTGACCATGTATCCTTGATCGCAAAGTTGACTTATACTCAGTAGATTGTGTTTTAACCCTTTGACATACAAAACATTCTCTATTTTTGTTTTTCCATTGTCTAGACTTAGAGTACCTCTCCCAACAATCCTTGTTGATCCATTATCACCAAAACTTATTGATCCTCTATTTGTTTCCTTTAGTACAATGAACTTGTCTTTGTCTCCTGTCATGTGACTAGAGCAACCACTATCCAGATACCATTGTTCTTCTTTATCTTGAGCATGCAGGGTTGTTTGTACTAACATAGATCTGGCCCTAACATTCTTTCTTTCATCCTTCCTAGTTGTTGGAATTGTTTTTCTAGACTCAGGAAATATCATTTTACACCATCTAGCCTTGTGCCCAAAATTATTGCATTTGTAACATATAACATCATCATCCATGAGAGGTGCAAAGGAATTGAAATTTCTATTGTATCTTGCATGATGAATACAAGTGAGCAACTCTATGACCATATTTATTGCAAGAAAAACAATGACCATGGAAGAAATTATGTAACTTGTTTGGAGGTCTTGGATGTTGTGAAGAAGTCATCTTCTTCTTGTGATTAACCCTTATCCAGGGTTCTTCTTTGCTTTCTTCCTTTTTGATGTCCTTTGCTTGCTTTTCTTTGTTTGAAGTTTCTGCCTTTTGGAAGCTTGATTCCTCTTTTTGTTTCTCATATTCTGTATCTTGTAGTATCTTGGTCCCTTCCAGTTTATTCCTTAGGAGAACAATTTTTTCTTCCAATATTTCACATTCTGTTTCCTTGGCTCTCAATAGATCTATCATATCTTGCTCAATATTCTTTCCTTCTTCTACCTTAATCTTGAGTTCTGTGAGGTTCTGTATAACTTCCACTCTTGCTTCTTCATCTTCCTGAATTTGTTCTTTCAAGCTTGAATTTTTCTCTCTAAGTCTTTCCAATTTTTTGAGAGAAGCAAAGAATTCTTCTTTTATATCAAACATAGTCTCTTCTTCACTTTCTGAAGTCATGTGTGCTATCGAAGGATCCTCTTCCAAGTTGTTAGACTCTTCATGGAGAGACCCGCTCTGATACCAATTGAAGAACATGTGCTTATACTGAGAGGGGGGTGAACAATATATAATAAAATTCCTTTTAATCCAAATAGTAGCATCAACATTAATAAAATAGTAAACATCACACAAAGCATCACACACATGAGAGACATCATTTTTAACATGGTTCACCCAATGTGGGCTACCTCCACAGAAAAATATTTCTTCTAAATATTTCTCAAATAATATTTTGGGAATCCTTCCCAATTACAATGTTTATGGACCTCTATCCAAAGGAGATGTTGATCCCCTAAATCTCAAGTTCATGGATCTCTTCCATAGGAGAACTCTTTCCCCTTCAACTCTGGCTAGTGATCTTCTAGAAGACTCTATCTCTATGCTGCTTTAATTGGTGGATCTCTCTCCACTTGAAGACTCCTCACTCAGAAGATTTATCTTCAATTGTCCTATCTTTTGGATCTCTATCCACTAAGACTCTATCCTCTATACTCTATCACCTCCAAAGCTCTATCAATAGGTTCACTCAGAACCTTCTCAAATATGCTCAATAGGTCCACTCAAAACCTGCTCAAATCTTCTCAATAGGTCCACATAGAACCTGCTCAAATCTTCTCAATAGGTAAACTTTCAAATATGCTCAATAGGTCCACATAGAATAACTCAATAGGTCCACACAAAACCTATCCAAATCTTCTCAACAAGCTCCACACAGAACTTGTCCAATCTCATAGAATCATAAAGAGAATTGTTAGAGACTCAATATGTTCTATTCTCAAAAACTCAATCTCAACTCAAATCAGAATATAGAATAGTTTGTTTCATGGAACTTGAACAACCACTTCACACATCCACTTGACTAGGCTTAATCAACTCTACTCAACCAATCACCTCAAGGAACAACCCTTTCTCACAAACCCTAGTCCAAGCATGTATCAACCAACTCAAAATGTTTCCAACAATGCTCAACCACAAATCTCACATAACAATGATACTCATGTTCTTTTCTAACTCAAGTTCAAGTTCTTTGCATAACCAATTGGCTTCAACAACAATGCTTATAAAACAAGGTTTAATCACAACTCTCAATCCAAAAAACCTTGAAGCATTAAACCAACCACTTTCGAAAAGGAAACCATAATCAATCCTTTTCTCTCCAATGATATTTTCAGAAATCAATCACCCAATCAAGTCAATGGAGAATATTGCCCATACCTTTTTGATGCCAAGGAGTTGTCCACAAAATCTGTCAAACTCAACACACTTTCAAATATTTCCTTATCAATCACAAAGAGGTTAGAGGACTTGAGTAATATCACAACAATAAAAATAATATCCCAATAACACCTTATTACTCCTACTCAATAAAATTCACCATGTCCTCTCATGAAAGAAATAATCCCCTTTGAAAAAGAATAAATCAAACTCACTTTTGAACCCCTTTACAAAAACAAAAATATCTCTTTACACACACCTTATTTCTCCTTCTAAGCAAGTTAATCAAATAGCCCTTGAAAAATGCTTTCCAATGATATATAATATGCTACCCTTCCAAAAATAAAACCATCAAAAATCTCTCAATTTTCTAGGGCATAACATAACCCTTATTTCTCCTTAAGGCTATTTAACAAAAATTAAAATATAAAAATTAACTTGCCTTTGCCTCTCAGAGGGATTCGATCCCCCGACGTCCTCCTTCCCAATGCCTTAGCCGTAGCCAAGCCACCATTGGGCCATGCACCCTCACGTGCCTAAAAGGGCATGACCAACATCAAGTACCTCACAAACCAACGCTTTTCAAAATAATCAAAATATGCTTCAAGCACTTTGACCTTGCAAGCAAACCTCCAAGCGAATCGAACATGGGACCTCCTCTGTCTCGCCAAGCCAACACACCACTAGGCCAAGCTGGCCTATGTGCTCAACAAATCCACATATTCTCTACTTCTATTTTCGTAAATCGTCAAGCCTTTAAGAATCACAAGCCTTAATTCGCATGCACTCCAACGAATATGCAAGGGTAAATGATTAATGCCTTTGAGGGCATTATATATAATGCCCTTGTCTTCTTATGCAATCACGTCGGTGCTTCGATTAAATTCGACGTCGGCTTGGTTGATTAATTTATAATATATTTAAATTTAAATTTAAATTTAAATATTATAAATTAAAATAAACCAACCTTAGGTTTTAGTTTAAATAAACCTTGGAGCCTTGTCTTAATGCACAACCTTGGTGTAATCAAATATTATTTATAAAATTTAAATTCCTTGTGAATTTAAATAATTTATAAATAATTATTAAACCTCCTTTTTAACTTTTGCAATAACCCATCTTGGGTTTTTATGGACCAATCGCTTAACTCTGTGCTCCCATTAATATTAAAATATTATGGAGCCTTTTTCCTTTCACTTTTGCACTCGATGAAGCTTTTTCCTGGATGAATGTGACAACCTTGGATGACTTTATTTCTTGCCGAATTCCTTGATATGAGTGATAACTCTATCAGGTGACATCAATGACAACTTTGACTTAGAGGACTCAAAATGTCCAACATCAAAATTGGATCTAGATTGAGTGGTTTTTTTCACTCCAAGTATCCTTCCAAATAAAAACTTTTGCTTAAGTTTCCACCACCTATCTTAGACCTTTAATCACTAGATGAATTAATTTGTTTAAATTATTCCATAGTGCAAAACTATCTGGTAGTGAGAATGTAGTAAATATTAAGCTTGGATCATTGACCTCAATATACTTAGAAGAATTTTAGCCCATTGTCTTTGGCTCTCTTTGTACAATATCCAAATTACTTTCCCCCTTAGAGTTAAGTTTGCATTTGTAATAACACTTAGATCAAGACATCCCCTAGTTTTATCATCACACACCTTGATCCATTTTACCAAAGGAGATGTTATTTTATCACGTAATACTAACCACAAAAGTGACTACATAATATAGATTAAAAACATTTTCTACCAATTTTGGCATAATATGGAAGGACACATAATAAGTTGCAATGGTTTGTAAGGTTAATTTAATTAGCTACACCCTTCTAGATAATGATAAATATCTACATTTCCATGTCGGTAGTTGATTTTGAACTTTAATTATAACTGGATTCCATAATTCTATTCTCATTCTCCCCTCAAATAAGTGTGTCCCTAGATATTTTGGCAAATTTACCTCCTACCTTTGAAGTAACCTATATATCCTTGCTTTGATTCTAATTAGAGTGTTTATGAAGTAAAATTTGGATTTTGTCCTATTAAATGTTTTTCCTAACACTTTCATATTCCTTTAATAAGTAATTCAAAAATCTGACCTTGTTTTTACCTGCCCTCCCAAAAAGGGTTGTATCATCTACAAACTATTTATGGGTGATGTTACTAATGTTATTACTAGCCTTAAGTCCACTTATTAGCCCATTTGTGTATGTCTTATTCAAGTTCCTTCCTAATAACTCTTCCATAATAATGAAAAGATATGGTGATAGAGGATCTCCTTGTCTAAGACCCCTCTTGGATTTAAATGATTTTCTTACTAGCCCATTGACTAATATTAAATATGATATTGTAGAGACACAAGATTTAATCTATCTAACTTATTTCTTTCCAAATATAAACTTTTCTAATACTGCAAAAAGAAAATTGTATTTTACCCTATCATAGGCTTTATTCAATCAAGTTTTAAGATCATTACTCTCTTTTTTCAAGAAGCTATTCAATGCATTATTTTTATGAGCTATTGTGATCTTGTCCAGAATCTATATCCCTTTCACAAATCTTCCTTGTTCTTTTGAAATAATTTTTTCTAATAGTGGTCTTAACTGATTTGCCATTACTTTGGAGATTATCTTATATGCTATAATACTTAGGCTTATGGGTCTAAATGAATCAAACAATTTTGCATTCTTCATTTTTAGAATTAGGGTAAGATATGTTGCATTTACTTTATAAGGTATGTACTATTTTATCCTAAACTATTCCATTGCCACCAATAAAGAATCCTTCACTATTTCTCATTTATGATGATAGAATGTTGCAATGAGCCCAGTGTTATTGTCTTCATCTATTATAACTGAAGGTACTACTTATAGTAGTTTATCATTAAGAACTTTAATCTCATTCGATCCTAGAATATTCTTGTTATGGTACCTAGGAATAGGTATATAAATATATGATATTATACTGTATAAATGTTGGCATGGGCCACACAACCCAAGGTTGATTATATTATTATAATAATGAGTGGGATGAGGGTTTAGTAGTTGGCTCCCAAAATAGAATTAGAAGAATGGTATATAAAGAAGAGATATTTGTCATTATAATTTCATGGAGATCATTTATATGAAGTATTATTTGTAATCATCTTTACCCATGAAGTGGCTTATGATACTTTGCCCTCTCTAAGTGGTGCTCTCATCTTGGGATATCTTGTGGAGTTTTCCTTCCTTAAGGAGTATTATTGGTGTTGCCCTACCCTAAGGGTATTATCTATCTTTATCTCATTATGTTGATTATCTTTGTGGAGTATTATTTGTGGATGAATTATTTGATATTTCTACATATTGATGAATATTTTTTGCTAATGAGAATAAAGTTTCATAACAAGTGGTATCTGAGCAACGATTCTAGCAAAGTGGGGATTATTTCTATGGATTGCAGAATCAGAAAAAAATATTTTAAGGAAAATATCTCATATTTTAGGAGACGTATCTCTATGAAATCTTGTCTAATATAGATGATTATTGGATAAGTTTATGTGGAATTTGAAGATCTTTAAAATGAGTGATCAATATTGAGGGAGATACGACCCTGTGAAGTCCTTTTCAAGGGCAGTGGCAATTTTTCAAATCATATTTAAAAATAAATAAAATTTGATATATATTTCAGTTGTGGGTAAGCAAATCATCTATTGTTGTGTATGAATAAAATTTTCCTTTTGGAGGTTTAGTTTCAAATCAGTAGGGAGGCATATTTTTATGAAATCCTAGTTCATAAAATCCTAGTTTGTATTGTATTTTGTTGGGTCATGAACTTATGGAGCTACAAAAGTTTTCAAGAGAATATGATATTGATGTTAGGGATTGCTGGATAATTTTTAAATCCTCGTATTCTAATTCTTGTTGGTACCTTATGCTTATTTATATTTTGGATGAGAATATCTATATTAGTTTTATAGTTTTTATAGCATCCATAATTGTGAACTGACTTGGGAAAAAATAGAGCAAGCATTCGATTCAATAGAACCCATATAAAAAATAGCTAGTTTGAAGGATACACTCGAAGGATATGCAGAAGAAGTAAACATGCTTCAAAAAAATCAAAAGGAATAAAAAAGAGTTAGAAAATTTCAAAGAAGTGGTAGAAGGTAAAAAATATTCCAGTGTGCAGACATATGAAACCATACCTTTGGTAGCAGATAAATTAAAAAGTACGAAAAGGGATTAGTTTGAATCTAAAAAATCTATTTTATAGGTTCATGGTTACATTCAAAAGGAAAAGGTTATTATTTTCATTAACCCTAGAAACAAATATAATTTTATTAATATTGCTTTGGCTAAGAGGTTGTAGGTTCAAACAACAAAAATTAAGGGCATACAACTTGAGGGTGAGAATGTTCAATTTTTTGAAGATTTAAAGATCGCCATGGATAAATATATTCTATATTCATATTTTCATGCTTTTGATATTGATAATGTGGATATTATTCATGTTTATCCTTGGTTAGATTCTTTAGGTACTATTAACATTAATGTGTAAAAGAAGTTTATGGAGTTATGGTACAACAAAAATAAGATAACAATGCAAGATATTTCTTGACTTACGAAGCAAGGATCCAAGGAAAAACAAGAATTGATTACTAAGAAAAAATAGAAGAACAAATAGAAGAACCTAAAATAGAATCCAAGAATGAAGTAGCAACAACAGAGTCCATGAAGTAAGTAGTAGCAACAATTTTTTTGGAAATGATAGTAGTAAAGTCCATATTTAATAGAAGAGCACAAGGACACACCAAACAAAGCGCATATGAAATAACATCATGCAAAATAATTTACAATAGTGGATCCAAATATTGAGGAGTCAAATAAGGTAGAACATTAGGTTAAGTTTACAACATATTGTCATCCACACCACTAGAAGTGATAATGATCTTGGAGGTATGGCTTAGAGCAACAATATTATGGTTCTATATGAAATCAAAAGGGCACCAAGTATGGTAATATTTGGTAGAGAAAGCATAGTGGTCCTCATTTTTAGAGTGGTGTAGCATCATCTGGGAACAAATAGATCCATCATTTGAATAATCATAACAGAGCAATAGAAACATGAAGCCAACAAAGCAATTTTACTTAAGTGGTAAAATGGCATGCTAGCATCAATGTAGACCACCACCAATCAAAGCTTTACTTGGATGGATGGATGATCAATATTGGTACCAGTTGCTAACATTGCTTAGCAAATCATATTTTCTTATTTCTTCTCATTTTTCAAGGATGAAATATTGTAAGGAGGGTGGAATGTTATGGTACCTAGGAATAGGTATATAGGGATATGATATTATATTGTATAAAGGTTGGCATGGGCCACACATAACCCAAGGTTGATTATATTATTATATTATATTATAATAATGAGTGGGATGAGGGTTTAGTAGTCAACTCCCTAAAGTAGAATTAGAATATGGGTATATAAAGAAGAGATATTGTCATTGTAATCATCATGGAGATCATTCATATAAAGTATTACTTGTAATCATCTTTTCCCATGAAGTGGCTTATGAGACTTTGACCTTTCTAAGTGGTGCTCTCATCTTGGGAGATATTTTGTTTTTTTCCTTTGTTAGAATAATATTAAAATAAATTTTCTCAATAAAAATACTATAAATAAATAAAAAAACATCAAATAACAGAATAAAATTATGTAAAAAGTAATTGCATAATTGAAACAAACTCACAAAATAAATCAATATCGTGGGCCTTTTCGAGGGGGCAACCTCCTTACATATTGCATTAACTTGCAAAAATATATGTTCATACATGGTTCCATGTCTTTTAAATAAAATCTTCATGCAACCCTAACCCTAAGCTCAAGAGTTGGCTTACATGCAAAATGTCACTCGAGCTAGAATCTTCTACCAAACATCGATTACATTATTGATAATGGTTACATGAAATGGCCCCACTTGTCTAGGCACCTTACTTGCCACATATCATTACAAAAGTATTACAAAATAACATTATAAGGGGGTCCCCATGTTGGACGTGGGTTATTACATAATCAAATGAGAATTACAAAATTAAAGTTAGGATGGGGTCCTAACATCCTTCCTTAAGGAATATTATTGGTGTTGCCCTACGCTAAGGGTATTATCTATCTTTGTCTCATTATGTGGATTATCTTTGTGGAATATTATTTGTGGATGAATGATTTGATATTTCGCATATTAGTGAATGATTTTTGTTAATGAGAATAAAATTTCGTAACAATTCTGGTAAAAAAGACTTACCTCCTTTTTTATTTTGCTCTGGTCTTCAATCCAAACCCCTTCTACTAATTTTGGATTTTGACCTTTGTACCAACACCATCCTATGAAAACTGTGTTTTTATCTCCTTTTAACCAAGTTTATCTCTATTTTAATTTCCAAAATTTCTCTTCGTTACTCAAAATGTTATGATATTCACTAAGCAATTCCCTTTTCTTCAAGCTTGGATTATTGTGCTCAAATTTGTAGAATTTTGAAATTTTATATTTTAGTTCTACTTTCTCCTCAAAAATCTTCTTGAAAGTGTTCTTGTTCCATTATTTTAATCTAGATGTCATTGATTTAATTTATTTTGGAAGTGTATATAGCCCACCATTTTATAAATAATTTCATATGTATGCTATCATATCAACAAATTAAGGATGTTCAAAGGAAGAGGAGAAATATTTAGAGAGGGAGGGAGAGGGAGAGGGAGAAAGAGCGGGAGCGATGTTGGTTTTAGTGTGGAGATAGGTTTGGTTATGATGAGGATTGGGATAGATCTGGATCCTCCCGATTCTATAGATCCTAAGAAGTCTATTTTGGAAGTCTCATGCATATTGTCTGTCTTGGGTGGGAAGCACTTCCTTTTGCTATTTTTGGACAAGGGTTTGGATATTTGGAGGAAGACAACCTTTTGCAAGAGCGTCCCCAGTTTTTTTATGTTTTGGTATGCAGGATCTCGACTATCAGTGCTTCTACAGTTTATCTTGGAAATTTCTTGCCTAGGAACATGAATCCTTTGAGAGTGGATCCTAAGTTGTTCATGTATGCTTTCTCCTTGATGGTCTCTGTGCTAGGATGAAATATGGTGCAAATTCTATTTGCTATTATGAGTAGGGTTTTGGCATTTAAGGGTTTTATAGCTAGTATTAGTATGATTCTTCCAAATAATGGGGATCATATCATGGTACCTACAATTCTATGACAATTATTTCCTCTTGAGGCCTTTGTGCTAGGTTGAGAAAAGACTCAAATTGCTAAGACATATGTGAGCAGGAGAGTTTCAACTTTTAAGGATTTTATGGCTACTCCTGGTGTGTTTCTACCAGAGAATAGGGACCATCTTGTGGTCCCTATGATTCTATGGTAGACATTCACAAGATTACAAGCACACATTAAGTAAAAGGAACCTTGGAGAATTTTTTATTTCTTTGCAAGAGAGGGTTTTCTAATCAAAATCTTGACTGTGATGGTGATTTTGGAATTGGGCAAAATTTCCACTTAACATAATTGGTGCTAGAAGGAGGGCTGAATCGGTTTACTTTATTGCTACTTAAATGCTAAATTGTTCATTGTTACTTTAAAAGGTTATTTAAAGGTATTGGTTTGGACTAACAAGGTTTTGTTGATAGGTGATGGTGTTCATTGATTAAAAATTCTTTTAGTTGATAATACATTGATGCTAACCATTTTTTATCATATTTCTTAGCATGATGGTTAATTTGATGCATTATTAACAAGAATTTGTTGTTGTCATTGTTAATCACACCACAGCTTAATCCAATGGCAGTAAATGTTGGAAAGTGGTATGGGGTGCACAACAATCCTTTAAACATTGTTGGAGATGTTCATGACCCACACAAAAATATAGAGGAATTTTTACCCAAGTTTAAACACGGTAGCACATAATTAGTAGAGGAGCACATTCAGTCCTACATGGATACCTTAATTATATGAAAAGTAGAACATGCGGATGTGTCTTGTAGATTGTTTCCTTTGAGCCTAGATGACACGAAATATGATTGGTACATCAATCTACTTGTTGGCTCTATTACATCCTGGATCCAATTGGAAACTATTTTTATCAATCAATTTAGGTTGCCCATAGATCCTACCATGATCTATCATCAATTTGCTTCTTGTAGAAGGGAACCTAATGAGCGATAGAGAATGTTCAACATGAGATTTTAAAATGTTTATGCAAGATTGACTGCTCCCTTTGTTATTTCAAAAAATATCACTTTTCAAATATACTTTGGGGCATTGGATCCCTTGCTCGCCATATTCACTAGGACAAATCTATTGGTTACTACTCTTGCCTTGGCCTACATGGAGGCCATTACTGTAGAGCAAAAACTAAGGCCACAAGGTATAGGGATAGAGCAATTACATATGGTAGGACAATTAAGGGCTTACAACCAAACCCCAATGATAAACCAAGCGTGGGTACAACATAATTCGATGTCGAACGCTTTGCCTTATAACCAGTTTTATCCTACCATGCCCACTTATCCTCCCACATGCACTTATACAAATACATCTATCCATACAACCACTCCATTATGATTAGAGAACCATTTGGCCACTCATGGAGTCATAGCAACAAGCGGTTAGGCTTTACCTACTTGTGTCAATCCAACTAATCCTACCACTTCTACTACCCAACCCAATAAGCTTGAGTCAGAAGTAAAATACCTAAAGAGGTTGATCAAGAAGTTAAATAGAGATATGGTTCCATTACAAGAGCAAGCACCTCAAAGTATACTTTCAAATAATCCTACAAATCAAGTTCATGATACGAATTTCAATGATTTTCTGTTTGATTCTCTTAGGTAATGGAGAAGTCTTAGATAATACTTGCATTGAAATATATGCCAATTCATGATTCTCCAGTAAATTATATGAAATCATTAAAATGGATGGTCAAGAAATCCAACACGAGATAAATTATGACAAGATAGAAATAAAATGCTTAGTCATTATTCACAAAGGAGGATTGGGACAATCTTAGAAATAAAAATACAAGAATGGATCCCATTGAAGAAAACCTTGACTCACTAAAGGTGGTTGAAGGTGAATTTGAGGAGGAGTCAAGAAATGAATTTGAAGATTGTGCAGAAGGCATGATAGAATTTCATCACTTGTTTTCAGAGGACAATCATTATGATGGTCAAGAAATTCAACATGTTTCAAATAATGACCATGAAGAATTTGAAGAAGAGTTTCTTGAAGAGCTTGAAGATTATGAGGAAGATGCAATAGAATTTCATCCCATGGATTTAGATTGTCATTATTATAATTTTTTGAAAAGGTATGAGGAATCATTGGTTTCTCACACTCTTACTGATAAAATTTCTATTTCACATGATATGCAAGACACTGGAATGGCTATCATACATGAAGATCTTGCAATTCTTGTTCAATGTAAAAATGGCATGAAATAAGAGATGGAACCTCATCAAATGTTTCAAAAAAATAATGATTCTAATATTCTAGACCAATAAGGAAAAATATTCACTTTGGTTCCATGTGGGGGGCAAGAAATTGAAAGCCTTGTTTCACCTAAGGACCCTATAGTACCTATGCTACGTCAGATTGAGAAAATTCCATAATCTGAGTGGTTTGAGTTTGATATCATAGATGATCCAAATAAAAATATTGCTCTATCTAAAACAACTCAAACAACTTATTAGGATGATGTGTTATTTGACACATCCCGAGATAGACAAGACCTATGGTTTGAAAAGGATGGACATAATTTTTATTTGGGTGCCTAATTTTGGTGTTTTTAATAAATAGATCATGGATAAAGAAGAAGTTCTACATGATGATGATGACCGTGAAGAAAAGGAAGAAATCATAATGAATCACCAAGTATTGGTAAATAAAAGTGTCTCAAAGGTAAAATCTCACCTTTTGTGTTCCACCATTCAAACTCCAGGTGAACGTTTGCCTAATTGGTTGTTGGATTCAAATGCTATCAATGATGAAATGGCATTTTTGGTTGATAAATAATTTCAGTTAACTAACCCTCACACCACTAATAAAATTGCTTTGGTGAAGGAAATGGAAGCAAATACCTTTGAGTTACTAAATCAAATTCATCAACAATGGATAATGAAATCTAGGATAAAAACTTATGAGGATCCTCATTTAGTAGATAACTTAGGTGATTGTAAATTGCTACATAAGCATGATTGGCCTAAAGACATGGAACATGACTTGGCTTTGAAAATTATAGAAATAGGCTCCTACTTGCAATAAATCATATTTGAAAAGGAAAGCCTAATTCTAAATAATTAATTGAATTGTGAAACCAACATGTTAAGGAATAGACAAGAAGAAATTGAAAATCGGTTATTATCTTATCAATTTGATGATTTGAAACTCCACTATGGGATAACTAATGGAACTAAATCAAATTGGTGGGGTGAGAGAGGTAAAATAAAAATTGTTGCATTGTGTGGCCTAATCTTACTTTCGTTGGATTTTTGTAAAGCTTGAACTGCATATCATGATATATGTCTTTTAAAATATGTTAATCGTGTTTGGGATCCAGGGAAATGATAGCCCAATATTTTTGTGTCACCTTATACATTATTGTATATAGTGTTGGTTTTGTGCTTCTTGGTTTTTCATGTTTTGTTTTGCCTTCTCGTTAGTTTGCATTAGGTTAGGTTTGGATTTATTTCAAGTTTTTTTTTCTAGTTTGATGTTTTAAGGTTGGTCCATCTATTTTAGGTGATGTTTCGTGGTCACTACTAATGGCCTCTTGATAATTTTTGTGTTCCTTTTTCATGAAGGGTGAATTGTCTATCACATGGATCAAGGAAAAATGGATGAAACTGTTTAGTAACCACTACTAGATTTTGGGACTAAGATAGTGAATTTTGGAATACTTAATCATTTTGCTAAAGCTACACACGAACACATCATATTAAAGAGCATGCTTTGAAATCTTGAAGGATGAAATCATTATGGTTTGCAAATTAAGGTGAAAATATAATATGTTATATCTCTAACTTTAAACATTCTTACTAACCCATGTGGTGCATAAACTTTTGCAAGGTCTTATAAAAAAACAAGCAAAGGAAAACATGCTAAAATCAATCATCGGGTTTGGATAAACTCTACTAGGGATATAGACACCTGACTGGTAGTAGGGCTCTATCTAGACAAAGCTTGTTAAAAAAAAATGTATTGCAAAATATCAATTAAACCATGGGTAATGTAGATAAACTCTACCGGGGCTATGGATGCCTAAATGGTAGTAGGGCTCTATCTATAAAACTCTTTTAATGAGCAATATTTCTATAGCTTAAATGCTAATAAGGTAATAGAGTCCAGATGACTTTCAAGCATGCAAAATGAAATCATGACCACACACTAAGCTAAAGCACCCAAAATTCTCAAGAGCATTCCCCATCAAAGTCACCATTTGTTGTGACCATTGCACAACTAGCCCCAAAATTGGAGACCCACCTTAAAATTTTGTGTTTCGAGGATTTTGATTGTGTTTGAGCGATCATTTTTTATACGACCCTATACAAGGGCTCTCCATGTGGACTCTGAGATTCCTCATTTCGTGGGGTCTTCTTGTCTTCTTGTAAAATGTGATGTGATTTTTTTTATTGAAGTCTTCGTTTAGCATTTAATATCACCTTTTTTGTTTCTTATAGATAATATTATTTGTTATTTAGGTCTTATTTATTTGATTTGTTGTGATATTTGGTCAATTTTAATGTTTAAGTTAAATTAATTTAAACTTTTAAAATTGATTAAATTAAAATAAATAAATGAATAAAAATATATATAATAATAAAAAAATGAAATAAAGTATATATATATATATATATATTTATATATATACAAAAAATAATACATATATAAAGCAAAAAAAAAATGATAAAACAAAATGCATTTTAATTAAAACAAAATGAAGTTATGCTCCACCTTATATAGCATATAGTAAAGTGATTAATTGCATTGTCATATATGCAGGTATGACCGTGAGGTGACGTGGAGGCAGACCCAACCAGTGTTGTCTCCGTCAACCCTATGTGGTACGGGGACTAGAAGCCAACACAAAGCTCAATGATGACATGGTGAAGTAGGACCTACTTGGATGGGGCAGACTGTTGATAAGAGTCATGTGTGAGAAATCGATAACACTGATGAGGAGTAGTATGTGCAGACATAATGTGGCCACATGGATGCAAAAGATGGTCAGACTTAGATTAGATGACGATGATGCAGATATAGGCAGCTCTTAGTGGGACTATCTTGGATAGACTTGGTGGGAGCTAGCTTCGATGTGAACCCTACGATGATGCACGGGCACGAGGACTTTTATGTTGGTTGATGGCAATTTGGATGGCTATAGGTATAACACAATTCAACACCATTAGAGTTAAACTTCGACGAGTCTAAGTGGACCAATGATAACTAATCGGTTGCATGAAGACTTCTACCACATGATTGATTTGGACTTGGACACCGTGAATGAAATAGATAGGCCGATTGAATGGGTTGGATGAAGACATGTCAGAGTAGCATGGAGAGTAAAAGAAAATAGGCATGGGTGATGCCTGGTTACGTGATGAATAACTAATGAACCATTTAGCATCAAGTGGAACCTCGATAGCATGGATGTATAAGTGGTAGTTACACATTACAAATAACATCAATTGATGGGAAAGCAATGTTGTTGCACAAAAAAGTACATCACTTCGATGATAAAGTAAAGATAAGAGTGGAGTTTTGTTTTTTCATGGCCCAATGAAGCTTGCAGGTTCAAAGAGTGAGCATGAAACAACTAGATGATGATAGGATGACCATCGTATGAGGATGTCTATAAAATTTGGGAATGCTTCTACTCAGGTGGTGTGTGTAACCAGAGTGTGTGAGGCAAGTTATTTTTGATCACATGGTAAAGGGTTGTGTAAGATCATTCCATTACCATATTGTACATGCAAGAAAAATTACAAAAGATGAATATTATTAGGGGGTTAAAGCCTTCATTTTTAGATAACATAATGGGGAAATGGTAAATCAATGCTCGTCAAAGTATTGATCAAGGGTGAGAATTAAATTCATGTGAAACCCAGTGTGTTGTCATTAATAAAGGTCCTCTACGTCAAATAAAATGATCAAACCCATGTGCACAAAAATAGCATGATAAATTAAGGAATATTTACCTAATGATCGAATGTTATCAATGCAAATGATGCCATGGTCATTACAAATGGAGGACTTGTTGAATTGGCCAGGATTAACTACAAGCATTACTCCACGATGAAACTTTAACATAAAGGTTTAATCGTGCATAAGTAATGTTTATTCAATGAAGGAGAAATTTTTTCAAAGTATAAACTAGAAAAGACGAATGATTTGCTATCAAAGGACAGCGTTAAAGAACAAACAAAAGAAGGAAATCCTAACATTGTGAAACTCAATAGACAAAAAGGGGAAATGAAATAAAGAGTTGTGGCACATGTTTATAAAAGCCCACTGAAACGTAGAAAGGAAGGGTTGGATATTTTTTGGAGGCCAAGGATAGAAATATTATGAAAAATAGGGATTGTATTTTTTTGTCTTTATTGTAGAATATTGCAGAAACTTACACCTTAGAAACAAAAGTAGAGGAGATTTATTTTTGAATGTGTTGAATTAATTGTCTATCTTTTCATTCCATGTTTTAGGCTTATAGACAATGTTTAATGCAGTTTATGGTTGCATTGTTGAATATTTAAATGCATGGATTTATTTTATTTTTCCTTAGAAGCTTGCACCTAATTCATTTCAAACTGTGCAAATGCAACTTCGGGTGAATTGGGTTACATTCAGAAATTCTCGTTATCTCTGTTTTGCAAGATAGGGTAGCATTATACTGTTAACATTTTGTTTCTAAAATTTTCAGCGTTCTGGTCCATATTGTTTGTTTTTATTTTTCTAACCCTTCCCTTTTTTTCATTTTTTTTAAAACTTCGATGAATAAAATAAAAATTGAAAAAAAAATTAAAATTCCAAAATAGTTGCATGGGTCTCTAGAATAAGCTTTAACATTTTATCTTATGCAAGTTCGATTTCATTTTGAAGCCATTTTAAAATTATAAAAATTATTCAAAGTCATTTTATAAGGAATTCTATAATTTTGAAATTCGACATAATTTTTTTTTATTGGCAATAGAAGGGGTTTTTAAAGGGTCCTCGAACCTATTACACATTTTGAAGGTAAATCAAATTTCAAGCTTTGCATTTCATTTTCAAACAATAAATTAACCTTCCTTTATGAAAATTACAATTTCATTAAAGGGGGTAATTTATATGGCATTCCGAAGGCCATGGTATTTAAAGCAATAAGTTTATGTCTCTTTATGAAAATCAAGAGGGGTAATTTATTTGGTATTTCAAATGTCATTACGTTCTAGAGTTAATCATGTAGATTATTCTTTTTTTATTCATCAAGCTATATAAAATGAATCCAATCATCATCTAAGATTCACCCTTAGAGATAGATTTTTATCTTTTGTTTCATGTCAAAGTAGGGTTTAATGAAGCAAGATCAAACTTGTTTAAAATATGCTAAACCAAAAGAAGATAAAATCTACCTAAAATACTCCAAGATAAAATGAACTAAGGCTTTTACATTGTGGTCATATGAGGGCCAATCACATTTTCTTTTCTTTTAAGTTTCATGAACAATCACTAGTATAGCAATAAAATAATACCAACACAGGCCCCTTGTTAACAATTATTTGCAAATCACTAAGGTATTTCTAGCACTTATTTGATACATCTTCACAAGATTACAAGCACACATTAAGTAAAAGGAACCTTGGATAAATTTCTATTTCTTTGCAAGAGAGGGTTTTCTAATCAAAATCCTAACTGTGATGGTGATTTTGCAATTGGGCAAAATTTCCACTCAACAGGTAGTTTTCCTTGATGATGATCCTAATGGCATGTTAGGTATCGTAGAGGTGAATAATATAGGATTATATGAGAATAATTTAGAGGATCCTCTATGAGATTGAGATAATTATGTGGGGTAGACATTGGTACTTATTGAAACCTTATGGTCATAAATAATTAAAATGGAAAATCATCATATCAAGATGATTCTAGGGAAGAATCTAGCACTACAAATGAGTCAGATATCATAGAAGTAGGTTCTAAGCTCTGTATAGTTGGAGATTAGACATGTTCAATACCATATGAACTCTTTGATTTGCACGACTTAGATAAGGTATTATCTCTGGATGTGTGGAATTCTAAATTGACTAATGTGGATAGGTATAATATTTCATCCTACCTTCTGGATATATGTTGATAAATATTCAATGTAACATTGAAAGAACTATTTCAAGGAGAAATTTTGTATCTTAAGAGTCCCATGGTTGAATTGTTTAATATATGGAAAGGTGGATTGTGTACTCCAAAAGTGTTTCATTGTAGAAGAAAGAGGAATTACTTAAGATAGGAGGCTACTTTCCATTTTTGTCATGTCCAAATGAAGTTCACCTTCACTTGCAGATGCACCTACAATATATAAAGGTTGAGGGAATATCTTATCTAGTAAATATTCCATCATGAAGAGACAGTCACCTTGGAATTGGTTGCTCTAGATATTTATCAATTTCAAGAAGAAATTCTAAAAAAAAATCTTTTATAATTAGTTTATGTTGATGCAAAAGTTATTTTCAATTATGCTTTAATTGATATGGTAGCAAGCAAGAACTTTCTTACCAAATAATGTAATACGAGGAGGTGTTGGAGGTATTATATTATATAGTCATGTAAATAGTTTAGGGAGTGTTTAGTATTTAATTATTTAGTTTAGAGAGTGTTTAATATTTAATGTTTAAAGTATGTGTCATGTAAATAATTGTGAGTTATATGTGTGAGTTTTCAAGTTAGTAAGTGTAAGTTTTATAGATTATGTGTCATGCTTAGAAGTAGGGAATTATGTGCAATCATGAGAGACTTTATCTTTATGTAATATGTGAGATTTATTATGTAAAAGGAAAATATGAAGAGTTGGTTCTCTCATGAGTTTGAGAAGAGCAAAGGTCAATATTCATGTAATATGAAGAGTCTCATGTAAGTATATGTTGAATACAAAGATCTATAACATGTATTGAAGTAGCATTACATATATGCATTGCTATAGTAGATGCATATTCAATAAAAATTTACATGAGTTTATATTGCATTGTTTGAGTGAATATATGTTCATTGATTCCTTAATATTCTTAAGATATTATTTGATCCTTGTGATTAATAATTTTATGAGAATAGCGGTGATTTTCTAACACCACTCTCATAGCATTTGTGACATCAAATTTTCTTAATATTAATGGATTGTTGCAAAGGTTTTAAATTATCCATAGCAATATATCTAGGTATATACAACTTGTTTTTGTTCCTTAGTAGTTGGTCCCTCTTGAATAAACTCCCCTAGGGTATTTCCAATATTCAACAAGTCATCCTTATTGATAAATTGATATGGAAGCCAAATAGCCTAACTCAAACTAGAGGATTTTTAATAGTTTCTATCTTGTTAGAAAAATTCTCACTCCATGGTCTCAAATATAGGGTATATATTCCCATGTACCATGGGCTACTACCCATTAGTTTATCACTGATTTTTGAGCTTAAAAAGATGATAAGGAAAATACCATTAGGAAGAAAAACCATGGAGTAATTTGATTTCAATCCCCACTTCCACTTCATCCAATTTTGAATCTCTAAATCAATGGTTAGTATCGATGGAATTTACATTTAACCTTCTACTTTTAAGAACCATTATATCATGGTCAATCATCTCATACTTGATAATATATTATAGTGTAACATCTATTGCCTAAATAAACTTATCCTATATTCGTTAGGGTTAGGGCATCCTTACTTTCAATTAGAAATTTCAAAATGGTTTTCCTTCCATGCTACTTAGATTTTCATCATTGAATCCTTTATTCCTTAAATATCCCTAAAAAAATGGAGCAAAAAAAGGTGAAGCTCACTCCTTACTTCCACTTTCTTCCCATTTACACTCCCTCCCCACTCTTCTCCAAATATCTAAAACAAGAAAATGTGAGGCTCACTCCTAAATCAAAAAAATATTATATTTGTTGTTAGGTTAATTAAATCCTATCCAACTTGTATTTTTATCAACTCTATTCTTCATTTTCCTTTTCATCAAATATAATCATTACTATATTTCTTCAACTCTTTGTCATCATTTTTTATAAGATATAAAAATTTACTCAACTCTTTATCGAAGATCCTCATGGTGAATGATCAGCAGAAAAAGTTCCTATTGTACTGTGTAAGAAAGCGAAGAAGATGCAAAGATAGCAGATGCTCTTGGTAATATATATATTCTTAAATTAGTGGATAGCAATAGTGAAGTATGCTTATGGGAGTGTGGTGCTTGGAGATATCTCATGAATCAGGTGATTTGGTCCACTACTCTATGGGGAGTGCGGTGCTTGGAGATATCTCATGAACTAGGTGATTTGATCCACTAATCTATTGGGAGTGTGGTTCTTAGAGATATCTCATGAATTGTTGTAGTATCGAAAGGTCTCCTCATTCAAAATTGGCTAAGTATGGGATGTGTCAGAACTTTTGTACCTAGTCGGAGCTCGTTGGGGTACCAGATGTTCGTCGTAGTGTTCAAAGATCTCCTCAAGCATAATTGGCTAAGTATGGGATGCACTAGAACTTTTGTACTTGGTCAGAGCCCATCGGGGTACTAGATGACCATCGTAGTGCCATAAGAGACAAAGTAGCAAAAAATAACAACTCATGAACATATTGTAAGCTCGAAGTATTGTTGAAGCAAGAATATGAGAGAAAATATTTAGAGTTGTTGAAGGTACATTACACTATCAAAAATAAGAAAATGAAAGAATTCACTAAGTTGTGAAGGTGCAAAAAATTTTGCACCTAATCAGAATCCAGGGGATACCCAATGCCTATCATGCTTCAACAATATTGCTATATACCTAATAATGATCAACAAATACAAAAAGGCTTACATTCGATGTCAAAGATCAGGCGATTATCATTTTGTACCATTTATAGAATAGGATCACCTAACTAAAATTCTTGAAAACAAGGGACAAATGTCAGTAGAAGATCAATGAACCCAATACAAGCAGCAAGGCTAACATGATGCAGATTCAACTAGGTCAGCAGAGCATAACTAGGTGGTTAGAACAAGCATACTTTTAGTTAATTCAATAGACGAGTGAATCTTCTAACATAAAAAAAACCCACTCCTTAGGCAATGATGCTTTAGTAACTGAATAAGTTGTAAAGGACTATATATACTAGAATGTAGAACAAAATGAGGTCGGCTCTTAGGCTTTTACAATTTACATGTATAATGGAGTTTTGCATATTAATACAATGGGATTGTTGTTTGACCTCCGGTTCAATTCAATTTCAAGATGTGTATGTATGAATGATTACTTATTTCTAATTCAAGGTTCCACAAGCCTAGGGTATGGGAGATGGGTTTCCAGGGGATGGCGGGGACAACTAGGGGGACGGTTGGTATAATACTATGAAAATTGATTTTTTTTAGAAATTTAGAATAATCTACACATTTAAAATTCTACACACAAAAAAAATGATATTAGGACATTCATATTGATATTATTTACTAAGTACAACCATTTAATTATTTCAACAAATATAACTTGAAGGTTCAGCCAAGGATATCAAGTGCAATCTGCCAATCTTTAATAGTTAACCAAATTAGTTGTTATTTCTCATGTAATGAATGCCACATTATTCAGCTTCTAACTTTTAAGTATTAACATTCAAACAATAAGTATAAGTTATAACTTATAAGTTTATAACAGTCATCATTTTTTCAGCCACCAATGTTCAATCAAATACTGTCATTTTTTAAATTTTTTCTAGGCACTAACTATTCAAATATGATGACAATCAACATAAATGGTCAGCTACTATAAAAATCATTAAAAATTGAACATTTGAACCTTAAATTTTATATCTAAAATATTTTAACCTTTATTATTATACTAGTCAAGATGTATTTACAATTGTGTATCTATAATAGGGTTTTCATTCCTATAAAAATAATATTGTGCATCTTACTGCATCAAAAATCAAGGGATAATAATCAAATTTTCATAATGTTAGTACATATTTTATATTGATTCGATGTTATTAGGCTTCTACATAGTAAATCGAGCGAAGCCTTTGGGTTTATGGATGTTATAAGTAGCCCCAGCCATTTTAATTTAACACATAATATTTTAAACAATTGTGCAAATGCAAAGAAGTAAATGATAATAGAACCAACTTGCAAACCATGACCTTTGAACCTAAGCATTGTTTCCACCTTATTCACCATATCATTTAGCGCAGAAAGCCCTTCACAAACCTCAAAACTAAAAGTCAAATGAAAACTAAAAGGCAGGTTGGTGCCCTACCCAATCACTAACACAAACCTAAAAACCCATCCCAGTACATTCTCCTTTGAGCCATTTTATCATTTGTAGGCTGGTTGTTTCATCCATTGACGGCCGTGGAGAAATTTCAGCTTGGTGGACAAAAGGGGAGCATGTATTTAAATTCTTTTGCGTGGTAAGGGTACCTGTAAAGGGGAAAGGGTTGATCAGTCTGAAGAAAGAGAAGATTTTATTGGAACTGTCTGGGATAGAAACTTCCATCTGGAAGTTGTGGCAGATATTTGTCAGGTAGATATAGGATGCTTGCATCTAACTTTTCATGGCATTGAAATGGGGTGATAGGGGTTTCCAAATAGTTTCTGCTAATACAAGTCTGTAAGCCAAACATGGTTATATGGTTACTACTTCAGTAAGCAAAACTTGGCTAATTCTTCAATTTATTGCCTTCTGTTAACAGCCCCAAGTGCTCCTCAAAGATGGATTTCTTCTGTCTCCAAGAAGTCGTCTTTGAGTTGGAGTGAAAACAATAATTCTTATGGCATCATCAGGAATGAGTGAACTGAGGTTTAGCGGGTGCAGCGGGAGTGAGGGTTTGAATTTTTTGGGTAGGAATCTCATCCAAGGCGACAGAGGTAGAGCAGGTATGAAAGGGGCAGGTGGGAACATCGAGCATGGATCAAGTGAGGATCCAGAGGAAGGTGGTCAGGCTACGACAAATTTGGAGTTGGGCATCACATGGGGGCCCGACCCTCCTCAGAAAGACCCCGAAAAAAATTATACGAAGGACAATTCGAGGCCCAAGAAGTAGTTGTCTTTTGCTGAGACTCTTAAAGGAAAAAGAAAGGAGGTTCTCTCTCTTCTACCCCTAGTTCTAGTAAATAATAAAATTTCAGGCCCGGCAAGTTCCATGAGCCATTTTATTTTAATGGAAGAATTCTCCTTGGTAGGCAAGTTTTTGGGAGGTAGGCTGGAGATGGAGACTATCAAGGCTTGGGCGACGGGAAATGACGACCGGTAGGCAGCTTGGAGTTGGTAGCTCTAACTCGAGGGTTCTTCATTATCCGTTTTAACAATATGGAGGATGCTAACAGCATTTTAACAGGAGGTCCTTGGTTTTTGGGCAAAAGGAGCCTTTTTCTCAGACAATGGGGTGAAGATTTTGACCCTGAAAAGCAAAATATTAACATTACCCCTATTTGGGTTCATCTCCCGAGTCTACCTATCTAGTTCTTCAATGAATATTGGCTGCAGGGCATAGATAGAACTATAGGGGACCTGATCTTCAGTGACCATGCGACCTTGGCCAAGACAAGGATGACTCATGCACGAATCTACGTAAATGCTAATTTGGATAATGAATTACCAAGGCTTGTGGAGCTAGAGTATGGAGAATACTATCAAAAATAGCTGGTAGAATATGAGAACAGATCGGCATTCTATGCAGAATGTAAAAATCAAGGAGATCTATGCAATCAGTGCCCTAACCTGGCAATGAATAAAGAAAAGCAGAAGTAGAGAATGCTAGACAAAGGAAATTTAAGGAGTTTCCCTGGCAGAGGCAATTTCAATCAGGCAAACTATGTCTACCAAAAAAATAAAAGAGAGGGTGCAGGGTCCCAACAAGACAAAGGAAAACAACAGGTTGTTGGCAACCAAAATACTTAGGTAAGTTCTAATCTTCTAGTTTTAAATAAATTTTCAATTCTATCCAATATGGTAGTAGGAGGATTATCGAAAGACATGGAAGCCTAGAACCTTCAAGCTAACCTTTATGACTCTCTAGAATCCCCATCCAAGTCAGGATCCTCAAACCCTCATGCTGAAATTATTGTAAGCCCCGTAGGCATCACAAAGCCAAACCCTAATGCCCAATCATTATAATGCCCATCCAAGTTAGGATCCTTAAACCCCAAAGCTAAAAATACTTCAAGCCCAGTGGGCATCCCAAATCCAAACCCTAATGCTGAAGAACTTAGGAAGAAAGTTGAGGCATTGGAAAATAAAAAATATCATCTCCCTAACATCATCACTAGGAGCCAAGTGAATCCTACTAAGGGGTCGTCCTGCAGACCATGGGAATATAGGAAAAAAGGATAATATTTGGATGTAGGGGTGGAGATATGTGAAACTCTTCAAACTGAGGAATATGGCAGTCTAATTCTGCAACAAATTGCCTCCCCCCAGTTTAGTCCTAAACAAACAAGAAGCACTGTGAAGTATCCTATATATTTTGGCAGTGAAAAAAGAAGAGGGATAATATCAAATGTTGAGCATCAAAAAATTAAAACTGATAATGACATTGGCAATGGAAAACAGAGAACCTTGTTTCAACAGGTTATTCTGGGTTCTGAAGACAACAAATTAGGAAAACCCCCTCAAGGAAGGGGGAGAGGAAGAAATCCCAAACAATCTAAATGAAGCTCATATTATGGAACATGAGAGGCCTCAATGGCCTACCCAAACACAAGGAAGTTAGTGCAATAATAAATCAAGTGAATCCAACTATTATCATGTTGCAAGAAACAAAAACTGATGAGATTCAGTCAAAAAAGTAGCAAAAAAAATCTAGAATCAAGGGGAGATGGTTTGCAAATCAGCCAGAGGAATTTCTGGAGGCCTTATGACTTTGTGGGATCCTCGGATAGCAGAAGGCACCATTATTCAGAAAGATGACAGGGTTCTTAGTGTTTTATTTAAGGAAATAAACAACAACAGGTCGTGGATCCTTTCAAATATTTATGCCCTAAATTGAATTCAAGGGAGAGCTCTACTATGGGAGTACTTAGGCAATCTGAGTGAAATATTCCATAATGTCCCCTAGATTCTGGTTGGGGATTTTAACACTCCTATTTACCCTTCAGACAAAATGGGTGGAAATTGACCACCTATTAGGAGCATGGATGAGTTCAATGACTTTGTGAACTCCAACATGTTGATGTATGTAAAACTTAGAGGAGCGAATTATACCTACAGCAATCAGCAGATAGGGTGTCATCTCATTCAAGAAATGCTTGATAGGTTTTTTCTATCAAATGAGGCTACAACTCTATTTGGTGATTCTACCCTGCAAGCCCTTCCTAAAATTACCTTTGATCATAATCCCATTTTGTTGGAGATACCTAACTATATGTCCTTCAAGAAACCTTTCATTTTTCAATCTATGTGGATCAAACATTCCAGTTTCAGAGATAACTTAATTCAGTGGTGGCAGCAGCCTATCAGGGGTAGTGCAGCTTTTAAACTTGTTGGAAAATTAAAGTTTGTTAAGGAAAAGCTTTGAACTTGGAACAAAGAGGTCTTTGGGAACCTCTTTGAAAATAAAAAATAGGTTGTTGAAAGTTTGAAGATAATTGATCATAGGATTCAACATGGTGATGCTGATGAAACTACTAGGCAAGGGGAACAAACAAAACTAGCAGAGTTTCATAACGTTTTAGCCTGTGAGGAAATCTATTGGAGGCAAAAATCAAGGGCTCTTTGGTTGAAATATGGAGATTCAAATTTCAAGTTTTTTCACGTCACCATGCTTAGAAACAGAAGCAATAACAAGATAATTTTTTTTTAAAAAGCAGATGGTTCTATTACTCAAGACTTAACAGAAATCAGAAAGGATGTAGTAACTTATTTCAATTTTATCCTTGGTCAGGAATCGCAGTGTAATGAGGAGGCCAAAGATATTCTCTTGCAATACATTCCTAGCATAATAAATGAGGATATAAACCTTAAGCTTCTAGCTCCCTTTTCTAATGAGAAAATTAAGGAAGCCCTGTTTATCATGGAGCCAAAAATAGCCCCAGGACCCGATGGCTTTCCCCCCCATTTCCATCAAGATTTTTGGGACATCGTAAGTGAGGATGTAATTTTTGATGTCAAAGAATTCCAAGCAAGCAATCATATCCCAAAAGGTCTCAAATCTACTTTTATTTCTCTAATTCCTAAGAAGCAAACCCCTGAATCTATGGCTAACTTTAGGCCAATTAGTCTATGCAATATTTCTTACAAGATCCTAACTAAAGCCATTGCAAATAGAATGAGAGATGTTCTACCCCGCATCATAGATCCGTGCCAGGGAAGCTCTGTCCAGGGCAGGTCAATCTTGGATGGAGTTATCATAGTTCATGAAGCTCTGCACTCTGCTCATAAGACTAACAGGTTTGTTTTTGCCCTCAAGCTTGCTATGAACAAAACATTTGACAGGCTAAATTGGGACTTTTTTAATGTTGTCCTCCTTAAGTTTGGTTTCCACCACAAATGGGTTAATTTGATCAAAGAATGCATTTCTAAATAATGGTTCTCAATTCTAGTTAATGGAACAACTGTTGGTTACTTTTAAAGTCGTAGAGGAATTCGACAGGGGGACCCTATCAGCCCCATGTTATTCATCATTGTGGCAGAAGCTTTAGGCAGAACCATAAAAAATGCTTGCAGTTAGAGGCTAATATCAGGAATCAAGGTAACATCTCTCACTAGGGTTGTTTCTCACCAACAATTCATCGATGATACCCTTCTATTGACTAAGGCATCGGTGGTTGAGGTCAAAAGAATTAAATACATCCTGTAACTCTATGAGGACGTTGTTGGTCAAAAAGTTAATTTCAGTAAAAGCAAGTTATATTTCTTGAACACCCCCATTCAGAGGTAAGGAAGGATTGTAGAAATTTTAGGGTGTGATATAGCAAACCTTCCCACTTCGTATCTTGGTCTCCCTCTTCATTGGTTCTCTGAGAGAGTCAATGTGGGATAGGGTTATTGAAAGAATTCAAAAAAAACTTATTGGATGGAAATGTCATCTTCTATATCAAGCAAGAAAGCTGACCCTCACTAAGGCCTCTCTTTAGAGCATTCCAGTCTATTTCCTCTCCATTTTCAAAGCCCTTGTTAAGGTTTTCCAAAAAATTGAGAAACTCCAAAAATAATTTTTATGGACTAGATCAGAGGAGAAAAAAAGGATACACCTTGTAGGATGGACCAAAGTGTGCATACCCAAGGAAAATGGGGGCTTAGGTCTGAGGAGAATTGTTCATATGAATTTAGCTTTACTAGATAAGCAGGTGTGGCACCTCATTTCTGGTGAAGAAAATGAATGTACAACTATCATCAAACGAAAGTATCTTCAAAATATGGAATTTCTAAGTGACTCAGTTCCAATCAGAGGTTCTGCTTTTTGGAAAGCAATTCTCAATTGTAAGGAAATCATCAAAAAAGGTTTAAGATGGGTTTTAGGCAATGGTGAGAGGATAAATTTTTGGAATGACAAGTGGGCTAAGGACGAACCACTGATGCAATATCCTAACTTAGCTCGAATCAGAGATATCATGGAAGAACTCATTGGTAGAAAAGTCTTCGATTATATGGTTGAGGACAGAGGCATAATGAAGTAGAAAAAAATAAGGATTCAAGTATTTCAAGGGAAATCAAATGATCTTTGTAACATTCTCAAGCAAAATTTTATCCCCATGAGATCCAAGGAAGATCAAGTGACCTGGGCTCCTACGAAAAATGGGCAGTTCACTATTAAATCAACTTATAAGCTTCTGCTTGATGATGAGGATTTTGTCCTCCAAAAGGACTTAGTTTGGATTAAAAATTTAATTCCAAAAATTGCAATCTTTTCATGGCTGTTTATCCAAGGAATATTTCTAACCATTAATAATATGATGCGTAAAGGTATTTGTATCACTAATCGTTGTTATATGTGTAGGGCTAATTGGGAGACCATTTATCACATTTTCCTTGAGTGCCCTTTTTCCTTGATTGTCCTAAGTGGGGTTTTTTAGGCCTTTAATATTTCTTGGGTTAAACCAACCACCGTACTTGATTTGTTCGTCTAGTGGCCTTGCCCCTTTTCAAGCCAAATACTTAGATACATGTGGAAAATTTGTCTCAATCACTATCTTTGGCAGGTGTGGTTAGAAAGGAACCATAGAGTCTTTAATGAGTCTATATGTGATCATCAAACTATCATTGCCAGGATCCTATCCTTTGCCAATGAGAATGTGAACCTTATCCCTTTTGATAGTCGTAAACCTCATCTGAAGGAGGCCACGATTGCTTAATATTTAAGCTTAACCTTGTTATATGAGTCTGTGCCTAGGGTAGTCAACCCCAGAGCCAATGTTAAGTGGTCCCTACCTCCTACGGGTTGGTTTAAGCTTAATTTTGATGGAGCGGCTAAGAACAATCCTGGCAGAGCAGGCGCTGGCAACATTGTGCGAGATCATAATGAAAATATGATTCTTACATTTTTTGAATATTTGGGAACAAGGACAAAAAATGAAGCTAAAGCTAGAGCTATGTGGAGAGGCCTTCAAATGACTCAAGAATTAGAAGGCAATTTGATCGTAGAAGGAGACTCTATGCATGTTATAAATCTCCTCAATAATTGGAAAACACCTCCTTGAGGATTAAAAAAATTGTTGAAGAGGCTAGGATCCTTTTCCATGGAAGACAGGACAGAAAAGCCCAACATGTCTTTCGGGAAGCTAACAAAGTTGTTGATAAGCTGGCCAATTTGGGTGTCGATGGTGATGGAATTTTCAAATGGGAACACGGTGTCCTAAGATAAGTAGAGGAGCTTATTCAATAATGCCAAGAATGATAGTCGAATTTACCAACAGGGAAGGCACTATAAGTTTGAAGTCTATGAGTATTCCTGTATCTTTTTTGAAATGGACTCACAATAAAAATTATTCGAGTTGTTAGTCTTGGTGGATGCTACTTGGAAATACCACAAAGACTAATAGGGACAATCACATGTCAGATAACATGGCTCCTAGTCGTCTTAGTAATTTGAGGTTGGTTGATAATCACAGGGCAAGAAAGAAACGACAATATAAGACTTCAAACCAGAGCCACATGGACCACCAGATAGCCACCGCCATAAATCTAGCCAACAGGTTCACTTCTCCAAGGCTGATTTGCCAAGACGAGATGTGGTCCCAAAGCATGTCATATACGGAAGAAAGCAATTACCAAAGAATTATTAAGAGTAAATGTCAATACAAAGCTTGTGGGAGTTTTTTTTAGTACTCTGCTATGTGTGTCTTCAACTTTTTGTTTCTCCACTATTTCAAGGAAGGTATCTGTGTCTGTTTCTTTTTTTTTAATTATGATGTAGGTGTATTTTCTTGGGGTATACCCAAAATGTTGTATGGGAAGTTTCTTTTTGATAACAGGCTATGTGCCTTACCGGATATAATGGCTTTGGCGGCATGTAGATTTACATATATAGGATCCTTAGTAAGGACATGTTCATCAACAGCCCTGGGTTGATTCTTGTAAAAGGTTTTGGGTCAACCTGTAAAATGCAGTATTAATGCTATAGTATCTTATCTACCAAAAAAATAATAATAATTATTATCATTATTATTTTTAAAGTTTATTTTTAAGCGTGAACATTTGAAATAAGAAACCACTGCATATCAACAATGTACTAAAGAACAGATTGAAGAACACAAATGTTCAATGCTTTTTATTTTATTAAATTTTCATTTTTTATTTTTTTTTTAGTTTTTCTTTTGGTTGAGGATGCCCAACCATGGGGGATGGTTGGGTCCCTTTGGGGATGCTCAGACCATCCCTAGGGATGGCTAGGTGTCCCCGAGGATGGATGGAAACCTTTGGAAGGTGCCTAGCCATCCTTGAGGATGCCCAACCATCCCTAGGGATGACTTGAGCATCCCTAAAGAGACCCAGCCATCCTCGGGGATGACTGGTTGTCCCCAGGGATACCTCAAAATAGGGGACATCCTAGGGATGGGAGGTCATAGACCTCAGGTATCCCGAGAATGGGGGGAAATATCCCCAATGTCATCCCCCCATGCTAGGGGATGCGAGGGACAGGGGGACGCGTCCCTCAAGGGGGATGCATCCCTGTGTAACACTGTTCTAATTTTAGCATGTTGAATACTCATAGTGTATATTCTACTTTCTAGATTTATGATTATGATGATTCACTTGTTTTAGAATTTATAATCTGATAAACTACAATATGATGAAATTAATCATTTTGTGATTGATAGTAAAACTAGTTGGTCTGTTAGGTGGTTCATTTGCATTACTGTGTAATATCTCACTTTGTATGTGTCTTGATGTGGCCTAATATGCACCACTATAAGTTCTAGCTTCATCCCTTTTAATTTCTTTCAACACCCTTTTCTCCATCGCAGTTTAGGAATAATTAGCTTGAACTTCAAAGGAGTCGGCCTCCTTCAGAGATTGACCATAGAAGCCTTAAAGCTTTTAGTTAATTCAATTGTGGTCAAGACTTGTGGGTGTACAACCTTTCCTTAGATAGATTTACAAACCAACAAGTGGGAGATGGAAACAAGGCCTATGTTGGTCATTGATGATACTACTAAGTCATTTGATCGTATGTAACATTTGAACTTTGTAAAACTTATTATGAACTTGGTCTAAAATTTGGTTCTTAGACCACAGATTGAACTTTATGAAAAAATATATAAAGTAATGAATGAAGTTCTCCATAATTTTATCAAAGGGTGGATCCTTCTTTAGTGAATATTTTTTTTAATAATAATTCTTATACACATCCACCGTGGGGATTGAACCCAAGTCACATCATCGATAATGCAAATGGTTTCCTTATCAGAAGACCACATGCACACGAATATATGGGAAAAGTGAGATATGAGAAAAGTGAGATAAAAATTATATAAAGGGAAATATTCTCAAACTAGAAATCCTCTAATAGATTATTATTTGACTTTTAGAATCCTAAGGAATTTGTTAGATTAAATAATAATTAATATCATAAATCAATGTGTACCTCAAAACATAAATGAAGAACCTTTGAGAGCATCAACAAATTCAAAATAAAGAAATACTCATACCATGCAAATGTTATAAACAATTTGAGAATAGAAGTATTCCATTTCTTCAATTACCATATGAGATGGACAAAATACAATAATTTTTGTTAGATTGAGAATTCAAAATATTGGTCCTTGCATTTCATTCTATTTATACAAAATTTAGTTAATTACATAGATTTAATAACCTACCTACCTATTACCATATATTACTTAGCAAATCAATATTTAACTTAACTAACCCCTTAACAAAACTAGTCACACTATGTACAAGGGCACACCTATCCTACCAAAAAATCTCATTATAAATAATTTTTTTCAAAAGAAATTCCCATAAGGGGAAGAAAACGGTAGGTCATGTGCTTGTCAAGAATTGACTCCTTAAATCATCTTTTCTTTGATGATTTTTGGCTGATGTTTCACCAAATCTCAAGCTATGCATTGAGGAACTCCAAGTCAAAATTTTCCATGATTTACACCCTAGTTTTAACCATATTCCTTTCATGCTCCATTTATTAGCATTCGAGGTATTAATTAGCTTTAGAAATTGGATTTTGATAGAGTAACCCACTAAACTTGTTGAGAGTTGTCTATCAAATTTTTTGAACTTTAGAAAACTTGATTCTATTGTGAGTTAATGATATAGAATATTAAATTATTTGATATATTGGGATGTGTAGGATATGTACATGTATCATGATAGAAGACTAAGAGTCTTCTATGCAAGTGGCAAGATAAGAATTCAAAGATAATGTGGAAAGCAATAGTCAAGAATTTGAAGAGTTATCTTGTAAAGCTATATTATGAAGACAAAGATCCATATGCTTAAACCTTTTTTCCAAAAACCTTTAGAATTTATTAGGCTTTTTTTCCTTATTGCATTCTAATCTTCTCTAATATGGTCCTTCTCTATGGACGTTTATTTTCTCTAAAATATCTCTATTTCAAAAATCTTAAACTTATTGCTCTTTTTGATGGTTACCTCTATCAAACCTTCTTTTCTTTGTCAAGGTCAGTAGCTTTGTGACTTGAAACTTCAATATTAAGTTTTTTAGAACCTGATTCTTCTTATAGACCACCTCTATTTTGAATAACTCTTCAAAAAAGGTAACCTCAATATTCTATTGTTCTTTTATCTTTGTCAAGGTCTATTTAACCCGAGTCTTCAATATCAAGGTCTCTCTTCAAGACCTGAGATTTATTTTATGTCAAAGTTTATCATCAAGACCTGAAATCTATCTTTTCAAGCAATTCCAATTAACATGTTACTTGATAAAAGCTTACTTTAAGACTAATATATCTTCCTTGATATATCCTTCTCCTATTATGCTTTCTCTTGCACTTAAAAGATGAAATTATTCTCTTTCTGTTGTAGGAAGCTTCTTACACTTTCGATGATTAATATTTTTTGCAACTCTTTCTTCTATTTTTTCAAGGTGACTTGAATGTCCCTTATACCTTAAATCTATGTCAAGGTGACTTCAATATCCCTAAAATCCTTCTATCTTTGAAATCAATGTCAAGGGTTGGCTATGTCCTTGAATGATCAACTATCTTAAAGTTTAGTTGGCTTCCAATATAGATGATTCATAGTCTTCATTGGTTATTTTTCAACCATGGAAAGACTCTATAGCTGAGTCTTGGTCTTCACCGATTATTCTTCAACCATGGAAATACTCTATAGCTGAGTCTTGGTATTCACTAGTTATTCTTCAATCGTGGAAAGACTCTAGCCTTTCTACTCACTATGACCTTACTATAAAATTCAAGTATCACTATCTTTAAAGTGGACAAACTCTTAATCAATTTTATCAAACTAGATAAAATCAATTTTTGTATGTAGCTAAATAAATTATATCAACCTATGCAAAAAACTACTTGCAGCAGCTCTAATACCACTAATTGTTTTTTAAGCCTTAGTACTAACATAAAATGCATAGGATCAAATATAATATAGCCACAATATAGTAGAATCAAGATAATGATGTGAGTAAAATAATATGAGCAAATTAACATGTATATCAAGGCTTATAATATATCAAATAAATTTTATTAATAAACAACAATATGAATGTAAATATCCTGAATCATACTTGAACAAAGTTTGTAGCACAACTTACAATATTAACTGCTCAAAATGTATGCAATATTTATTACTCCTCTTTCTCTTACAAATATGACAATAATGATCTCTCTATAATATGATATTGATAATCATATATTTTCTTCTTCCTCTATGGAGTACTATATACCCATAGTAGAATGACTCTTTGGATGCTTGATTATTCTCTTTCATATGCCAAATCTAATGACTCTTGGCTTCTCTATATGATACTTGCATACTTGATGAACACATGACTCTATATTGTATGCACACCTAAACATGACTCTTGACCTTCAATTTACACACTCTAACCTAAGATATTTGTGCACATCTTTACATTATATATTTGCACCCTTACATATAATACATTTATGCACATAGACACAACTCACACTTCCACACTTACAACACTTGTGCTAGGGTATTTCCAATAGGTTGAAGGAAAACCAGTGAAGACTAGGACTCAGCTAGATTGAAAGTGAACCAACCTAGAAGGAAGTTAGCCTTTCAAGGATAGAGCCAACCTGAAATTAATATTCTCTAAAAAAAGAAGAATAATTATTGATAGATTAAGATAAAACCAACTCAAGAGAAAGTTGATCATTCAAGAAAGAGCCATCCTAATATTTAATATTGGGTTCTATAGTAAGGAGGAGAATCATATTGGGTTCTTAGATGCAATCTAAGACATTGAATATTTCATATTGGCTGTAGAGATTAAGCTACAAAAGTTTGAGAAGCTTCCTATAAAATATAGAGAAGAATTTTATCTTCTATAAGAAGGGAAAATAGAAGAATTTGTAGTAGCTTGAGAAGCAGTCAAAGCTTTCTAAGAAAGTAGAAAGAGCAATAGAAGAATAATAGAGATTCAAGTCAACTTAAACTTGAAATAATCAAAAGTACAGAGCAAAAAATAAAAGAGGAAGTATCTTCCTAGGAACATTGAAGAACAAGGCTAAGACTAAATTTATATTGACATATTTTATAGCAGAGAATTTCTAGAGATAGCAATCAAGGAGAATTTAGATAACTTTGGAAGAGGCCCAAGAGATAGGCCAACATTTGAGAGAAAGTTCTAATAGGACATATAGAAAAGGAAGAGGCCTAAGAGGCCAATATAGAATCAGTTCAAGAAGCCAAGAAGAAAAAAAGAGAACCTACAATTTAATATTGTTGAAGATAGAGGACTAGAGCACTCACCTATATAGCAGATGAATAGTCATTTGGTCCTATAGAAGAGAAACAAGCTATTTGGCCAATTCAAGAAAGAAACACAACATACAACAAAAAGGAAAGGATGTAAGGTCAACATTAAAAGATGTTGCATTCAAAAAGCAAAGCAAAAAAGTTTAAGAGTTGCTATCATAACAAAAGCTATACGTAGAAGCTTATACAAATATTCTAGCCAAATAACTAGCACCATATAGCATTGATTAAGATATACCAATGTTATTCAAAGGAAAGTATAGAGACCAGTGCTATTCAAAGTAGAATCTATAGCAAAGGAGACTAGTTTGAAGCAGCAAAGGCGGTCAACTTGAAATCCAAAATGTAGAAGCAAAGAAGACAACATGAGGATATCAGTAAAGGAAGGAAAATATTACATCAAAGGATACTAGTATCTAAGGAGAAGCTAAGGAAGTCTATCTGTGAACCAACAAAGCTTCTAGCATCTAAGAAAAGAAGCAAATATTCCAATGTATAAGGAAAGAAGTGAAGCTTCCAGTGTCTAAGGAAAGAAGCAAAACATCTAGCATTGAAGCAACATCATGGATGAAGAAATCAGCAAGGAAGGTAAAGCATCTAAATTCGAAGCATAAACACATAAGTGAGGAAGTGAAAAGTCTAATCGTGAAGACAAGTGCATCAACACTTGCATTTAGTAATAGCATAATAATTTATTGTTAGCCTAAAGTAACACATTGAATATTATAGCATAATGAAGTAAAGTGTTTTATAACATTTTAATTGAGGCATGTAGAGCTCCACATGGACATTAATGATCGATTGACACACTTAAACAAATATTCACTTAAGTAGAGGTGCAGTGAATGCACGCCGAGAAGAACATAGCACCAGTGAGCAAGAAAATCATGAATTGGAGAGCAAATCACCTAAGGAGCAGTATAAGGTTAGTTTGCTAATTATTTTTTATTAGGGTTTTTGGAGTTATAAGGTGATTGCATATTTTAAGGAGTTATAAGGGAATTATAATAGGAGTTATAATATTTTTTTTTTAAAGCGAAAATCCCTTTGTGGGGCCACCTTGGTCTGAGAGACCACGAACAGGAGGTTCTACACCGTCAAAGTCACCTGGGAGTCGCACCCGATCCTGCCCGCACCAACATTATCAATTGGATTTTGGATACCCAATTCAGCTTTTTGGTAGGGTGGAGATTTGAACCTAGGACCTCCTTTGGAGGATTGCCCTCTCATCTCCAACTCACCTACAACACCTGGGTAGTTATAATATTTAGTTAGTTTGAAATTTATGTTTTTAAAATATATAGAGTAATAAGGGTGTCTACTTTAATTAGTTAATTTGATTATTTAAAGTTTTTTATATTTGAATTTTTTAAAAGGTATAAGACTTATTTAAAGAAAATTTTGAAAATATATATTAGAAGGTTTTTTCAAATTTTGCAAATTTAAAATTTTGGAGTTAAAAGGTTTTCAACATCAAAGGATTAGAGAACATAAATTTACAAATTTCATATTTGAGTTATTTCTAAACTAGGGATTTATAAGGTTTACTACTATGGATTATTGATACATTGATTATGGAACAAGTAGGCATATGATTAGAAATAAACAATGGTTTAATACTTTTCAAGAAAAATATGAAAAACTAGTTTTCGTAGCAAATAGTATGACTTATGAATTCAAAGCAGTAGGAGATGTATTAATTGATCAGTCAAATGGAAAATGAATAATTAACAATGTAATATATATACTTGAATTGACTACTAATCTTCTTTTAGTAGCTCAATTGATGGATAAGAATATAGCAGTTAAATTTAATACTATTAAAGATAAAAAAATATTGTCTTATTATCAAACAAGGAAAATTATAGCCTCAGGCTCTTATAAAAATAGTTTTTCACTCTAGATATAGTGTCAAATATAGCTCTATCAGCAAGGATTTCATAAACAAGAGAACTTTGGCATAAAAATCTAGGACATATAAGTGCATCATCATTAAATGAGATGAGTAAAAATCAAATGGTTAAAGGTTTATCCAATTTTTCATGGGAATCTACAATCTGTCCAGAGTGTCTAGTAGGAAAACAACATAGAATACCTTTTGAACTTCATCAACATAGAACCCAAGAACCATTAGAAATAATATATATATATATATATATATATATATATATATATATATTTATTTATTTATTTATTTATTTATTTATTTATTTATTTATTTATTTATTTATTTATTTATGTGGTCCAATGAATATTACTAGCATTGAAGGACACAAATACTTTTAACTATTTGTTAATGATTATTCCAAAAAATGTGGGTGTATTTTATGAAATTCAAATTCAAAGCATTCAGTTGTTTCAAACAATTCAGAGTATTTGTTGAAAACGAATTAGGAAAAAAAATCAAGAATCTTCTTTAAGATAGAGGAGGTGAATTTTTGTCAAAATAATTTAACTTGTTTCTAGAAGCCAATGGTATAAAGCAACAACTCACTACAACATATTTGCGATAACAAAATGGTATTGCAGAAAGAATAAATAGATCAAATATGGAAATGGTTTGTTGTATGTTAAAGGAAGCTCACCTTGATCGACAATATTGGGCTAAAGCAGTTAAAATAGTTATATACTTACAAAATAGATCACCTATAAGAATACTAAAAAATGTTACTCCTAAAGAAGTATGGTCAGGATAAAAACCAACTGTTAAAAAACTGAAAATATTTGGATGTAAGACATACATGCATACTCCAAAGCAAAGAAGAACTAAATTAGATGACAAAACTATGTGTGGAATATTCCTTGGTTATGATGATGATTCAACAAGATACAGAATAATTGATATTGCAACAAATATAATCTACATAAGTAGAGATGTAATATATAATGAAGGAAACAAGAATATTATCCAAGAAAAAAATGACTGATTCAAGGATAATTTTAAATTCTTTAGAAGAATATTCATCGAGAAAAAATTCACAATCAAACTTATATGATGAACAAATTGATAAAAAAGTGACTACTACATCACTCCAAAGGAAAGAACTTATACGGTTGAGAGACACAATTAAGGATTCAAAATTAGAACAGATGCCAAACATTACTACTACAAGACCTCAAACTTGAAGTTTAACAAGAATAAACAGAGGTTTGATAAGTTATATAATAGAACCTACAACTACTTTAAATTATTTATGTCAGCGAGAGTGGAAGGTAGCCATGGAATCAAAATATGCAACATTAATGAAAATAAAACATGGGATTTGGTTGATCTACCACAAGGAAAAAAAGTAGTAGGATGCAAGTGGGTCTAAAAAATAAAGTACAAAGTAGATGGGTCTCTTGATAAATACAAATCTTGATTGGTTGCAAAAGGATATACTTAAATAGAAGGAATCAATTATGAAGAAACATTTGCACCTACAACAAGAATGACTACTATTAGAACAATTTATGCTTTAGCAACACAACATGGATGGAAACTGCATCAAATGGATGTAAAAAGTGCATTTCTCAATGGTGATCTCGAAGAAGAGGTATATATGTCACAACCGGAAGGATTTGTGATTAAAGGACAAGAACAAAATGTTTGCAAGTTAAACAAATCTTTATATGGACTAAAGCAAGCACCAAGAGCATGGTATATAAAGATTAATAATCATTTGTTACAACATAATTTTAAAAGAAGCTTATCAGATCCAAATATCTATATGAAAAATATTGGACATGATACAATAATATTTATAGTATATGTTGATGATATAGTAATCATAGGAAGCTCAAAAACTTTGATAGATAAATTTGAGAAGGATCTAGAAAAGGATTTTGAAATGACAGATTTGTGACTTCTTCATTATTGTCTTAGATTAAAAATTTACCAAAATGAAAATAATATCACAATAACACAAACAAAGTATGCAAAATTATTACTTGATTAATATAGGATGAACAATTGTAAATCCAAAGACACTGCCATGGAGAAAGGATTGCAACTATCAAGATATGATGAGACACCTCTAGTCTTAGCTACTATTATCGTCAATTAATTGGAAGTCTCTTATATTTAACAAATATCAAACTTGATATAGTTTTTTTTGTAAATTATCTTTCAAGGTTTATGCAAGAACCTAGAGAAAGTCATTGGAAATCTACAAAAAAGAATACTATAGTATATTAAAAATACTACAAAATATAGACTCACATATAAAAATGATGATGAAATTTTTTACCTATAGGGATATTCTTATTTTGATTATGTTGAATCTATAGATGATAGAAAATATACATCAAGCTATATTTTCTATCTTGGTTCAGGACCAATTTCTTGGTACAGTAAATAACAACATGCAGTAGCAATTTCATCTATAAAAGCATAATATTGTGCATATAAATATGTAATCTATGATGTACTATGGTTACATTATAGATTATGAGATATGGTAATCAAAATAACTACAATAATAAGTTGTGATAATAAAGGAGTACTTAATTTAATCAAAAATCCAATTATTCATGAAAGAACAAAACATATTGAAGCTCAATGTCATTTTATCAGGGATCATGTTCAAAATCATCATATCTAGTTGAAACATGTTTCTACTAAAGATCAAATTGTAGATATTTTCACAAAAGCACTTGGCCAAAACAAATTTCAAATATTTCAAAATCATTTATGCAACTCAAGGAATTCTCATCAAATAATGTAACACGAGGGGGCGTTAGAGAATATTACATTATTTTATATGTTGGGATGTGCAAGATATGTACACGTATCATGATATAAGACTAAGAGTCTTCTATGCAAGTGGTAAGATAAGAATTCAAAGGTCATGTGGAAAGCAATAGTCAATAATTTGAAGAGTTATCTTGTAAAGCTATATTATGGAGATAAAGCTCCATAACTTGTAAGAAAAGTGTATAGAGAATATCTCAAGATTGTATTTCTTATATTATTGTAATTTTATCAACACTATTGATCTATGTGAGATTTGTATTACTCTTTATATGGATTATTATTATCTTTATTAATGTGGCTATTTTATATTTGGGACCTATATAATATTATGAGATAATCTATGATATTTTGTGGTAGGAAGGCTTAAAAAGCCAATAGTTAAAACCCATGAGAGTTGCATCTTAGTCCTTTTGATCACTTATTTTGATCGATCTGACATCAATGTTTATCCCTTGGAGGTATTCATCCACCATATTGACTTGGTTGATTGCCTTGCTAATTAGCTTGATTTCATTCCTTATCTTAGTTTGGGTTATCCATAGGAAAGAGTCACCATGTTTTCTCACATGTTCGACCCCAATACTTCCCCACTCAATTTTATTTTTATTGCACATTGTTGTTAGATATTTCCAACATGACATACATGAATCAATTTCCATACAATTTTTATTGTCTTGAGCCTATACTAAAATTTTATTACACTTTATTTATATTAGCCAATCCTTATCTACCATCGCCCTAAATTCTTTGTGGCTTCTCAATCATGTCTATTAAGACCCTTTCAATTATGGCAATATTGCATATCTTCTTAATGTTCATTACAGTATTTTTGACCTACTCTTCATATTCCACTGGAGCCACCTTTTTTTCTTGATAGCCTCTATAATATGCTTGGTGGGTTCAAGTCATTTAAACCCTCCTTAGGTTATGATACCTTAGACTTGGAAGACCTAAAAGCCTTACTTCCAATATTTTTCATCCCAAACTTGTTATAGATATTCTTATGCATTCTTTCTTGACCTCCAGCTTGGAATTTTTTGTGATTAGATTCCTAAAATTCTCCTCCTTGAGTTCAAACCTTTATCTAAGTAGCCTAGTGTTTCTATAGACATATAGAGTAGGAAAATTATGCACAACAACATGAAAGTATTCCTTCATTAGTCTCTTGCTATATGGAGCATTAGGATTCATGACAACTTGTTTCACTGTCAAATATTCTTCCCTTTTTGTATGTTATGATTGAATTAACCCCCTTGGGGTATGGAGTTGTCAGAATATCATTAAATAGGTACAAGATATTAGTTTCCCCTTATGTTTCATCTAGGTTTTGATCTTCCTTTAACATTTGCATAATAAAATATTCATGGTATTATATATTTTATTCCATTAATGCTAAAGCATTTTCTCTTCTATCTTCATTAGTTAGTTTCCTTGTATTCTGATTTGTAGGTTGGGAAACTTAATCGAAGGTCTCTTTTCCCTCATTATTATTCTTCTTCTTATTTTTCTTATTTCCTTTTCTAGTGATAGCTTCAATTTTCTTCTAGATTGATCATCATTGCCATATCCATTTGCATCACTACCTACAATAACTCTATCTCTCTCTTTGACTGGGCTCTACTTCTATGATGAACCTATAGGAGCATTTTGAGAACCAACCCTTAAAAATATTGTTATGAAGATTGTTGTGTTTTGGAAAACCAATCGACATATCAATAATTTCTTTATACGTGGGTATGAATAATTCAATGGGTGAGTCACTAAGGAAAACTTATCCATAGTACAAACTTTTTAAATTCTAACCTCTACATCAAATTTTGCTTCCTCATTAGACAAAGATTGGCCTATAGGATAATATTCTATAGAGGTCATCCTCTTAACCTTAGAAGTATGTGCTATTTTATCTATAAACCTCATGAATGAGAGTCCTTCAAATTCTTCTTTGATAACCACTCCTCCAAATAATTCCTCTAACATCTTCGATTTTGTAATTATCTCCTAGTCATTACAAAGCTCAATCCATAGTAGGATACCCAGGTCATTATTGATTCTATCATGAATGCCTTGGTCTCCATAACAATTGGCCTAGAATTCTTCTTCATATTCCTCATGTTCAAAAGCTAAATATATCCTCATAGAATAGGCCATGGTGATGACTCCTATCCTATCATAGTTTTCCCTTTAGATATAGGTCAAAAAGCAAATTGCTAAATATTTACCTCTATGTTACTTAGATCCCTAATTAATTTGAAACATCAAAACCAATAGAAAAGTAAAATCTACAAATTTCTTAAGGTGCTTGGCAATAATCTTCTAATGAAGCATGAGGTATTGGATATATAATCCCCTAGGAAAAAGGTTTTTGGTGGGTCTAATGGGAAATTCCATTGGATTGATCTTGTCTTTGAACATCTTGATGTATGAATATGCCATATTTTGAATAAACCAAGTCACATAAGGGTGTATCACATTCATTACCTTCTTTAAAAATCTTGTGTTATTGTCCCTGATCAAGATCTCAAAAATGCATATCAAGACACTTTCATGCACAAAAATCCCCTTTCCTATCTAGTTCTTGGTATGAAATGATGGATAGTATAGGTGAACTAACAATCCTTCTCTTGAATCCTAATTCTTTATTTGTCATGAATCATAAATAAATATATATTAGATATGAGGTCATATAGAATAATTTAGCAATGAGGACATTGCACAATTTACTAATTAGCTCACAATAAATGAAGTTTCTCCAATCAATAGTTTTATTCTAAAAGATGAGCTTTAATAGTGGAAACATTCATACCCTAAAATGATAGGACTTAGGATCTTCCCACATGTGATTAAGAAGTACTATCACATCATCAATTTATTCCTTGAAGTTTCCCTTGGGGGCTTTTATTATCAAGTGAAATTTTTTCTTCTTAGGGGCTTTCAACCAATGGATAAAAATGTGCTTGAATAAGGTTTCCTAATTATTTAACCATGTCTCCATCACCTTAGCCTTAGAGGTTTCATTTGAATATTTTGAGGGGTATTCTAGAATAAACACCTATCTAACAATTGAAGACCTTGTGGAGGTAAAAACTTTCCCTTTTGAAGTAAACCAGGTTGTCAGTTTTTTTATCCATATGTCTATTGTAGACAACCACTAGCATGGGGTAGGAGAACATCTCCTCAAATATTGACACTTTGGTCAATTTAGAGTCCCTTAGGGGGCATATTTTTTCTTGAGTCTTTTTCTAATGCTTCATAGTACCCTATCACCATCTATGTATTAGTGATATTTATGTTTGAGAAACCACCATAGTCTCCTCCCATAGGGTGAATTTGGACTCCATGTTCTTCACAAAAGGAGTTTTAATTGTAGAGAAAGTCATAAGTATCCATGAAGGAAAAAAATAATAATTTAGCAAACATTTAATTTTGTTGACATTCATCCTCGTATTGGCTTCCATGTATACAAGGACTACACACATAACGGACAAAATCATGCGATAAGCCAAGATTTCTACAAAAATAAATCTATAAAAATTTTCCTGTAAATGATATGTGTTCACTATGAATGTTAACTTGTGTGAATAAGAGGTGCTTAAAAGGACTATGACTAGACTTGAGGGTTAACATGCCTACATGACTTCAACATGTAATACTTAGAAACTTTTAAGGACTTGCAATAAAACATTGCATGAGTACCCAATAACAACACTTAAAAAAAGGAAACCTAAACAAAATACAAGAATTACCATATCTTCTTATAGGTTAATAGTTTATGGTAAGACTTGAGGACGGAACTAACCTCATGAAAATAGCCTAGATGAGTTGCATTGAGATAAATGCATGAAGGAGGGTGGAACACTTCATGAGATGTTTATTTTCTACATTAAAACCTTCAACATAATAGATCCTTGAATCAAGTGGTGAATTCTTTCCTTAAAGCTCAAAAGAGAAAAAATTTATGAACCCATAAGGAAAATTTTACATGCAATAAAATAAATCATTTGAGCCATCAAAGTGATATGTAATAGCACAAAGCTAGGCAGTTTTGAAATGGAGGAAACTCAAAAGAATCCCCAAGAATATAATAAAACAATTGTGGGATAAAATTAAAATCTTATAGAAGATAGAGTTTTGCAACTAAAAGATGAGAACTCCTCAAGAAAAGACAAGGAATGAAAAGCAACAATAAAATGCAAGCTTGCTACTAAGAAGAAAATAAATTTAATGAAGGATAAGTTTGGATGAGACTAGTTGTAGAAGACCTTCAAAGAAGTAGAGAATGACACCAAGTGCATGTCTAATAAGATGGTGATAATGAAAAAGAATAAGATAAGGAAAATATTTATATAAAAATGGGTTACATGCAGAGTAATTACATATCTAGATAAAAAAAAAATAGCTAAATAATAATATTACATATAGGTAACTGATGATGTGTACAATAAGTTGGGAAACATACCTTAATACATGAAGGGAAAGATGCAGAAACAATTAAACATGGGTTGTGTGTTAGGAGGGGGTTTAGTTTACAAAGGTAAGGTAGGAAAGAGGTGACCCCATGCATTTAGTAACCTATGGAAAATATTTTTTGTGTGAAGTAGAGTAGTGATGAGTACCATTATCTTGTACCAATGTGAATCTTTTTCTCATAAACTTTAGTTAGTCAATCCTTTATAGATTACAGGATAAAGAGTGTCCCTCATACATCATTTGCCTTATCAAGTATATTCTTGGGGGTATCCCACATTTGAAAACCTATAAGACAAATTTTTTAGTGCCGAAACTCAATTTTCAAATTTTTAGACTTGGTCATTCTTATACACCATAGAAACTTTAGCAGATCATGGATATTGGGTACCTATTAATTTTTGATGAAACCTTACCCTTGAAAATTTGTTATTGATAGATTTGGATCAAATGAGCTAGATAGTTTTGCTTTAAACATGGGTGTTGGGATTCACAATACTTTCCATAAATATATTGAAGCATCCATTCACCACAAATCATATGTAGAAAAGGAAGAAGAGTAAAATAGAAGAGTGTATAGACAAAAAAATAAGAAAAAAAGAAACAACATGATTTAAGAGAAGGAATAAGGGGTGTGTGACCATAGGCACCTTCACAATATTTATATATATCACATTATGGTTAAAATGATCAATCATTGGGTGGTATTTAGAGTGATATCAAAAAAACCCAATAAGTAGTTAACCTCAAGTTAGCATTGACTTCACTTTGAGATAAATTATAATAATAAAATATTAGTAAGTTACACCTTTTAATCAAGGTTATCGATAAATGTGGATTAACTAATATCACTAAGGGTGATTACATGAGGTTGCACTTAGGTATACATGAAGATGATTGTAGGCTTACACATAGATGTCCGTTGGCTTATATAGAAGAATGCCTAGAGGATTACATAGAAATATTTCCATAGGATTACATATAGAATACCTATAGGCTTATATCAATATGTCTGAAGTATTACATGGCACTTGTCCTTAGGTTACATTAAGATCACCCACAGGTACTTCATCACTATGTGCCTTGGCCTAATAAGATAAAATTATAAATATTTCAAAACCCCCCATGATCTCAGCTAAAGGTCCAAGGAGAGAAGACCTTAGAGATGATACATCTTACCCATAATGAATGCTCATATGGGCTAATGAATCCTGCTATCTTATTCTTGTCAAAAGTACATGAACTAGATCAACCTCTCCCGAACATGAAGTTATAACTCCATATCCTAGATCTAGATGTTGGGCTTCCCATGAGAGGATATTTAACATGCACTATGGTGACCATAATCTATCCTCAAATCTCAAGAGAAGGTAGTTGAATCATGAAGCAGTAGATGTTGAAAATATAATTTTGTTCATGGCAAAGAGTCAACATTGTATGATGTTTGATAGGCATAAGGGTATTTCATTATGCAATGTATTTATTATTTTGTAATATTTTATTATGTAGACCTAATGGGCCATAGCTAATCTTGTTATGGTTAAACGTTATTTAATATTTATAATTAACCCAAAGCCCATTTATTATATTGGATTAGGTTAAACTTAATGATGTAATTAGGGTTTTCGTATTGCTATAATACCCCCCCACACTCCTCATTTAATTATCGAAGTGTTATGCAATATTATCTACAAATAGTGGTAACTTATTGTGTCTACCAGCACCCCACTCCTCTTTTATATCTCTCATTTTTTTATAATATTTGAGCATATGTTTTGATTTTCCTCATTTCTAAAGAGAATTATGAATTCTAACATGGTATCAAAGTGGGTATGGAGTGGCGACACTTGGTCATTTAAAAAGCTTACTTGGGGCCTTCAATTCTTTTTCCAAGTTCTAGGATATATGTCTTCTCAAAATTTCATAAGAAGCAAAGACATCTCTCCTTTTTTACTATACATCCTTCTATATTATAAAAAAAAGTGAGGTTAGTGTATCCAATGTTTAGGCAAATATATTTTTTGCTACATTTTTTTAAATTCTACTTGGTGCCTTTTTACAAAAAATTGTCATTTATTTTAGTGCCAAAGAAGGATGCTCCCTTTTTTAATAGAGCAAGTGACAATTCAATTTATGGAGAGAGCATGTACCCCTATCCATGAAAGGGATGCACCACAATAGACAACAAAAAAAGTACCAAGTTATTGCAGCCAAAAGGTGAGAGGTTCAATTTCTATCAACTCGTTGCTTTTACCAGCAATAATGGATGCATGATTTACTTTTTTATAGATCCATTTTGTTGCATTCCATGGTATGGAAATTTGGTAAAAAGGATAAGCATTCTTATAATCCACTCTAGATGTCATGATATCGATTTATGCTCCCATTTTTTAACTACTTTCATGGTGGAGATATCTATCTTCATGGAGCGGATGCTTTTTGGATCAACATGGATGATAATGGAAATTTGGCTAGATTGGTTGTGTGTGGTATTTTGCTACCTTCTAATCATAGGTTCAAGCTCATGGAAGTCACTTTTTCTTTTAACATGGAAGTGAGTACAATGCTTTCTATAGGGACATCAAATCTTTAGTCACCAGCTATAGCATGGGAACATTGGCGATGGAGAAGGCATAAAAGCATTGATGAAGGAGTGAAATTGGGTTTGAGTCACATGCCCTTCCTTTTGCAAAGTAAAAATAAATAGATAGCACTCCAATAACTATTCTTCATAATATTGTGTAAGGGAATATTTTTTAGATGTAATGTTGGCATGTTGGTTAGCCACATTTTTGGATGAAGGCACAAGTTCAATTCCTAGCAGTGTCTTTTATCTTGAAATTTGTGATGGGTTTCTTCCTCGACCAACATGGCAACATGGAATGCCACGTAAAATAATATTTAATTTATATTTGAGAGTCCAACCAATAAAAAAGATGAGCGTCATAGTCACAATGGTTTAGGAAAGTTGAGTTGGCAAAAAATCAATGATCAACATTAGCAAATTATGGATTGCCAAGTGGCAACAAATGGTTGGTTTATATTTCATTAAGATTTGAAGCTTTAATTTTTTATTTTTTGGGGTCAATAGAACAAAACTTCTAGAGGCCATATCTTTTGCATACATAAGTTTTTTTAGCCACTTTTTTCAAATTGCATGATTTTTTGAGCCCTTCGCATTGGTGCCATCAATTCATAGACCTGCTATAGTGTTAAGGATTGGGTTTTGTAATATGGACCATAAATCCCTAGATACTTGGCTTAATGGGTGAAATTAATAATATTTGGTCAAAGTAGAATATTTTGCCTAATGTTTTTGGGAGATATAGATGGATTTGTGATAGTTGTACCAATTTTTGAGTCTTTTGGAGGCTTGTAGAAAAAGGATTCAAGAGGTACTTTAGTCAATCCCTCTTACTCCTTTAGGTCATTGATTCAACTTACTCATGAAGATATAATATTTCATGATCTCTTTATTCTTCTATTTCTTGTTTAGGTACTCTTGGAAGTTTATTACGACTCTTCTTTTAAGTATGTCCATTCAAAGCCTCTTTTGGTGATAAAATTCAGGTGGCCCAAGGGCAAGAGGAAATCTTCAAATAGGGTGATGTATTTTGTAAGAGGAAAAGTTATACCTTTAATACATACCTTATACAAATGGAATATTTAAGTACTCTATCTTTAAAAGAGGTAGTGATCTTGATTTCTCTTCTTCATTTGAAGTCCTTGTAGAAGTGTCTTTTGGACATGTGCAAGAGTGTCTAACAGTGGTAGTGGTGACTATGGTCTAACCTAAGGGGATGCTTATGTAGGAAATATTTTTGCACTAGTAGATTTTAGATGATGGAGGAATCCAGACGAGTTTAACTCAAAATACAAAAATCCACTAGAGCATCCATTATGAGGGGAATATATTATTGTCACTAATGTCTTCTATCCTTAGCCCCTCAGTTTAGATTATGGGGTATTGAAAATATAATCTGATTTATGAATAAGATCCAACATTATGTGATGTATTGGATAGGCCTAAGGGAATTTCATTGTACAATGTATTTAATAATTTGTAATATTTTATTATATAATTCCAATGGGCCATGGTTAACCTTGTTATGGTTAAACCTTATTTAATATTTGTAATTAACCTAAAACCCACTTATTATGTAGTCTTAGGTTAAACTTTATGATGTAATTGGGGGTTTGGTATTGCTATAAATACCCCCCCTCACACTCCTTAGTTAATTATTTGAGTGTTGTGCAATATTATCTATGGATAGTGATAATTTATAATGTCTATGGGCACCCAATCCTCTTTTATCTATTTCACTTTCTATATAATATTTGAATGTATGTTTTACTTCTATTCATTTTTTGGAAAGCATTATGAATTCCAACAATAGGTAGGCCTTTGAATAATAAATCTCAATGGATAAAAAGATCCCATGAACTACTCCTCTTACATCCTAAAATATTACCAATTACCACATTAATGGGTTGTTGGAAAACAAACATCCACTATGAGAAAAGAGAAGGATAAACATAGGAATTTTGAAATCTCTCAAATATAGTACAACTAACCAATTGCTACACCAAAAAGCTCAATTGGAGTTAGGTGTTTGGTGCTCTATGAAGACATCAAACCTATTGTGATAAAAGAAATGAGAGAAAATGATATTTTAACATGTGAACTCCTTACAAAATAAGGCCTTTAAATCAAACATGATCTAGATGCAAGTAAATTGCTAACTAACATGCTTGGAGTTAAATTTGCACTAAAAAGAAGAATGCCAATTGGGTTCATTTTGAACAAAAAATCCCACAAAAAATAATAAAAAGTCCTTGAACTGATCTCACTAATTTGTAAAGATAAAAAAAAATGTGCAATTTGAAAAAAAAGGGCCTAAAATGCTTCTATATGCTAAATTTATAGCCTCTAGAATTTTGGGCATATTAAAGCTAAAAAAGAATGAAAAAATAAATAACAAACCTTAGAGAAAATTTTGGCCAACTAGAGACTACCACTTTTCAACTCCATGTGCCACCTTTGCTAACATCACTCATTTATAGGACAACTAACTAGGACAATGACTGATGAATAAAACTAAAACACTTGGTGGTTTAGATTGGTTGAATCTACATGTATATATAAAAAAATTGTTATGCCCAAGATTTGGGCTAAGCTAGTGACTGGAGTTGAATCCAGGATATTGCTCTCACAATGTAATATCCCAACCACTACTCCACCAGTGCGAACATGATAGAAGAAATGGATTCTTTATTTGAACAGTGTCATAACACTTCCCACAAACAAAAAGATATATCTACGTTTGAACATGACATTTTTTTTTCAATGGAATCATCTTACCACTATGCTAACTACATGGATGTGTCTCAAAAGGAAAGGTCATCCCCCCATAAGGTAGTACAAGGGATCAAGCATCATCCATACACACCAAAAAATATTTTATGTGACTTGAATGTGAGATCTCCTAGTTAAGAACTAAATTAATTACTATAATGCTATAATATTATCTTGAACAAAAATCCTACTTTACTCATTAATAAACACTAGAAAATCTCAAAAAAGAGTGTGAAAAGCAGTCACCCCTACCAATCAAACACAAGATGTTTTGCAGGCAACAAAGATGCACTACTAGTGCACTATCATCAACCAACAATGTCTAAAAAAGACCATTTTTTTAATTATCACTTATGGACTCCTTTGTTTTGGATTTCCTATCAAAAGACTATGTCCTCTCCCTCCGCATAATGGAATATTTTAAAATTAAAAATTTAAACTTCAAAATTTGGAGGAAAATAAGGCGTCCTTTTAAGACACAAAACAAGCATTAAATCAGTGAAGTATCTAAATATGTTGAACTAGGAACCGTCTAAAATTTTACAAGCAATCCAATAGAACTAATGGTTCATCCATATTTGCCATGGTTTTCTCTATATAGTATTTTTATGTGATTGAATAAAGTTGCTTTGTTTTGGCTCTGATACAATGTTGGAATTCACAATACTTTTCAAAAACATCCTGAAACATCCATTCACCATAATTATATTCCACAAAAGGAAGAAGAGCGAAATAGAAGAGCGTATATATGAAAAATAAGAAAATATATAAATGACACAATTTGAGAGAAGGAATAAGGGGTAGGTGCTCATAGGCACCCCTACAATATTTTCATATATCACACTATAATTCAAATGATCAATAATTGGGGGTATTTATAGTGATACCAAAAAATCCCAATGAGTAGTTAACCTCAAGTCAACATTAACTTGAATTTGAGATTAACTTACAATAATAAAATAATAATAAATTACACCCTTTAATCAATGTTATCCATAAAGGTGAATTAACCAATATCACTAAGGGTGAATACATGAGGTTTCCCTTAGGCTCACATGAACATACCTATAAGCAAAAAGATAGATGCTTGTAGGCTTACATAGAAGAATGTCTATAGGCTTACATAGAAAGATGCATGCAGGCTTACATCAAGATGCTTGAAGGTTTATATAGAACTTTCCCTTAGGTTACATCAAGAGAACCCATAAGTACTTCATTACTATTGAATTTGGCCTAATAAGATCATATTACAAATATTTCAACAATGGGATCAATGTTAGGAGAGGGTTTAGTTGCAAAGGTAAGGTAGGGAAGATATGACCCCATACATTTAGAAACCTATGCAAATGATTGTTCGTGAGAAGTAGGGTACTAATGAATAACATCGTCTTATACTAATATGGATCATTTTCCCATGCATTTTAATTAATCAATCCTTTATAGATTGCAAGGTAAGGAGTGTTCTTCAAACATCATTCACCTTCTCAAGTTTGGTCTTGTAGGTATCCCACATCTATAAATCTATAGGACAAAAATTTTAGTGCTAAAACTCAATTCTCAAAATTTTAAACCTAGTCATTTTTATACACCATTGAAACCTAAGGAGATTATGGATATTGGGACAACTATTGATTTGGGATGAAACCTTACCCTTGCAAAACTTGTTATTGTTAGGTTTTGATTAAATGAGCTAGATAGTTGTGTTGCACAAACACCATTGAACTTTGTTGTTGAATCAATTGAGGTGGTCGTAGTGCTTGTCCACACTCCATTTGTGGATCATAATATCCTTGATCATATAAAATTTGCTACATAGATTGTCTCATCAGGGAATACAATAGTTGTTATTGAGGACATTTAATTAGTTGTTGATTTTGTGTATCTTGGGAATTTTGAGTAGCCACTTATTGTTGTCATTGTACAAACTATTTATTTGAGGTTTGTATTGGTTATTGGCTTTGATGTGATTATTATGAATCAAGATGATACATTATTTGAAGAGTCTGAATTTTCAACTAATTATGAGAGACATAAATATTGTGATATTTTATTCTGGATAATACTTGAATCTTACAAAAAATATTATTGACTTTGCAAAGTTTATTGGTATTGGGGTGATTGAGGATTTAGAATCCATGGCATATTCAACATCATGTGAGGTGTACCTCCTAGTTGATTAACCATGATGTTGCCTAAAGCCCAAATTTGTCAAAGACAAGGATAAAGATTGTATGATCTAAAAAATATTTGAATCACTTTTACATCTAAAAGTGGCAAATTGCTCACTCAAAATTTTTTGTGAATTACTCAAAAAGTAGTAAATTGCTAAAACTAAACTTAGTAAAAAATTTAAACTTTGAAAAATTAGAGTGAATCGCTATTTTTTTGAAGTGGATGATTTGTTCTTTAAGAAGTGGTGATTTAATACTTCAAAAATTAGATATTTTTTCTTTTCCTTAAAAATTAGCAAATCATTTTATGAAAGGAGCAAATCTCTCATTTAATAAAAATTAAAATTTCTTTCAATCAATGAACTACTATTTACCAATAGCAAATTGTAGTATGCCAAAGTGAGCAAATCGCCTTTTTCTACCCTAGGCAAAATTTGTGTATCTTGGATTACATTGCAATCTTCTAAATCCATAACTTGAATTCATGAAAATTTTGATCTACTTATTTTAAAGTTGGCATATATCTCATTGGTATTTGCTTAAACAAAAATTATGGATTAGAAAAATAAACTTTTAGAAGAGAAGCAACTTGCTCTTTTTTGGAAAATTATGATTTGCTACAAAATTATTTGGGAAAAAATTTAGAAAACAAAATAAAGCAAATCACTCTTCTTTTGAGATAGGTAATTGGCTTTCTGAAATCAGGTGACTTGTTACTTCAATACTTAGATAAATTGCCAATTTTCTTGAAAAATAACAAATCACTTAGAGAATGAAGTAAATTGCTCATTCAATTGAAACTTGGCCAAATTTCTCTAAATTTGGTGAATTGCTCTTTGCTAGTGGTAAATTACACTTTTAAGCCAAAATTAAAGTGAAGTGTTGATTTTGGTGAACCTTTTGCTTCTACTTTATGATAAATTTGATTTAGAATTTTGTTGATATTCATAACAAAGTCATCATTGTACAAAGCACCTATAATTTCATAAGCAAATTTCAAAATATTAGGTTCAATTAGATTAAAAAAATGTGAAAGTGACTAGGCTCGATCTCAACAAGGAAACTAAGTGCTTGATCCCATCAAGCATGCAAAAAAACAATTGAATGCTATAAAAATCTAGCTTCTAATGTGCCTTCTTTTACCCCCATATTTAGGTCAACTTCCCACTATCCTTGATAATATAATATAATCTAACATTTTAACAAAAAAATGGAAAAAAGAGAAATGTGCCTCCTTTGACCTCCAGATTTAGGGTGATTCCCCAGTGTCCTTGCTAATCTAATATAATCTAAAATCGATACAAGAAATTAAATATGTGAAGGTAAGGGTGTGAAATATTATAGTAAATTGAAATAAATCAAATACTATAGTAGTCATAGCAAGGAGAGTGTGTGATCAATCAACAATTGAATAAATTAAATAACAACAATGTGCTCTTATGCATATGAGATCCAAAATAATAGGAGAGGACTAGTAAATTCAAAGGGTAGTGCCACAATCACAATGTATTCCATGATCCAAAAGAGAAATTCCACAATTGGAAGATAAATGACATGCATAATTGTTCCATTATTCCAAAATTAGAGCATAAATATAATGTGGAGTCCATAGAGTGTGGCTCTGAATTCTTCAATACCTAAAATATGGATCCCCTAGCTCCTATTTATAGGAAATTATTCACTTATGAGTTACCTATGGTAAGTAATTTCTACTCCTAGTAAATCTACCAATTTAGGGGCATCTATAGCAAAATGATGCACTACTAAATGTGACAATCCTCCAAAATTACCTCTAAAAAATTACCGAGTCTTCTACCTTGCTATTGATGCTACAAAAAGATAAAAATATTGTTTTCCTAATGATTTTACTCAAATTTCATTTTCCTTGTCCCACTTGCCCCAAAAATTAACAATTCACTCCCTTAGGAAAATTAACTAATTTCTGCTCCTAGTAAATCTACCAACTTAGTGGCATCTCTATCACAATGATGCACCACTAAAGGTTACAATCATCCACAATTACCTCTAAATGATTTAGGAGACTTATAACTTGCTATTGATGCTACAAAAAGACATTAATATCATTTTTATGATGATATTCCTAAAATCTCATTGTTCCTTGTCCCACTTGCCCCAAAAACTAGCAATTCACTACTTTATAGAATAAAGATTCCCCATTGGGGATAAAATCACAATTTTTGGAGTGAATCGCACTTTTGGGAGCAAATTGCTTTTTTAGGAATTGACCACATTTTTTTCAATTTGACAAACTTTAATGTTTTGCATTATTGCTCTTGGAATTGAAAAAAGTCATCTCCCTTTGTCATCATGAATAATTTCTTGTAGAAAATTGAAGGTAGTAACTAAGCCACGATATAATTTCACTCCTTAATAGTCGGTCCCTCTTGGATAAACTCCCCTAAAATATCATCAATATTCTCTGAAACCTCCTTATTGATAAGATGATATGGAAGTTCAAAAATCCTAACCTACATTGAAAGCTTTTTAATAATTTTTGTCTCCATAGAAAATTTCTCATTCCATGGTCTTAAATATGGGGCACCTCTCTTACTACAACATGGACCACCACCCATTTTTTAATCCTTCATATCTAGACTATAGAAGATGATAATGAAAAACATTTTGAAATAAAATTCATGGAGTAATTTAATTTAATCTCCACTTCCACTTAATCTAATTTTGAATCTCCAAGAAGCCTGACCAATATTACATGTCAATCCTATACTTTTGGAAATCATTATGTCATGCTTGATCATCACATCCTTGAAAATCGCCTTTGGTGTAACATTTATTACATGGATAGAGCTTGTCATATATTCACTCTTTCTCATGTCTCTAACTGGGTCATTCATTTTTCCAACTAGGGCATCTTTAATTTCAATTAAGGATTTCGAATGTCTTTCCTTCCAGGCTACCTAGTTTTTCCTCATATGAATATTTTATTTTTTAATTTCTTTAAAGATCTAGAGTAAGAAAAGGTAAGGTTCACTCCTTACTCAAACTTGGATCCTATTCACACTCACTCCCTACTCCTTAAAAATCTAAAATAATAAAATGCGAGGCTTAATCTTGACTCACACTCACACACAAAAGATAGAACAAACACTTATTTTAAATCTCGTAATAATAATAATTTTCATTGCCTTTGGGGTTTAGAGTAGTTGGTTTGGAGTGAAGACTTTCACATTTTATACTAAGGATAAAATATAATGGGTGAACCTTAACACTTTAGTCAAATATCATTAGTTCAATCGACTAAATTTCTCAAATTTGAAGGAGACCCAAGTTTGAATCTTGCTAAGCGATATATGCATAATAGCCTAGTTGTTGTAATACCACTATGTGGACATGATGTAATACAGGTGGGGCCTAATACAATACTATATAACCAATTAAAATAATATTATTACTTTTTAGAGGCCCCACTTATATTACATCATGACCACATATATTTTTCTTGAGAAAAAGAGGTTGTACTCATGTCTCCCACCCTTGACAAATCACAACTCTCTCATTTAAAGTTTGAGAGTTTACAAACATATTTAATTCTGATGCAGGAGCATCCGGGGACAGAGGGCAATCTTGCATCTTCCAAATATTTTTAGTTTCCTTTCTAAGTTCTTTGCACTTAGATCTATTATTTTCAAGTACTGTGAAAGGTTTGTGAAGCAAGTTTTGGTTTGGAAGGTTTTGAGAGGCAAGGAAGGGAGGGGTCGCGAAATCGTGACATGTCGCGATTTCGTGACATGTCACGAAATCGTGACCCCAACGCAGCGTTGCAACTTTGGTGAAGTTTTGTCGCGATATCGCGACGTCGCGATATCGCGACAGTAATGAAAGGAGGAGGCGAGAAGTCTTCAAACGTCGCGATATCGCGACGTCGCGATATCGCGACGGTAATGAAAAGAAAGAGCGAGGGTCTTCAAACGTCGCGATATCGCGACGTCGCGATATCACGACGGTAATGAAAAGAAAGAGCGAGGGTCTTCAAACGTCGCGATATCGCGGCCAGTTAAAGGCCGACACGTGGCCGGTATTCCGATAGTGGTGAAAGTTAAAGAGAGATAGAGAACGAGACCAGGGGTGATTAGCGAACGGTCGGGCTAGACCAAACCGAACACGTGGCAGTTGTGAAGGACACGTGGGTCGAGTATGTTGCGACAAGGAGAAAGATTGGATGGATGTACACGCAGCCGACCACGTGTATGCAAGTTAATTTGGGGGTCTCTTAAGTCGTTAAGGAAGGTGTCGACCGCGCTCTTTCCGTCTTGGCTTTACTGGCATCGAAGCATTTACGGGTGATGGTTTAATGGAAGGGACAACAGTGCAAAGGACGGTCAGAATGATGCGGCCGATGCAGAGAGGCCATCAATGCCGGTATCTTGATAGATTGGGCAGATCGACATTTAATATTGGAATTTCAAAAACACAGGAAGGGGGGAAATTTGAATTTGAAATTTTTATTAGGTGGAGGCATTGAATGCCTGGAGGATCGAGGCCTCGTTAAAAACTCGGGGGGGATATCTTTGGGGAGGATGGTGAAGTTCGGGATTGGGGAAGAAGTGTTGTGCCGGGGGAAAGTTACTACTGTATTTTGGTATTGAATGAATTAATGAAAATTTTTGTGAATTTATTGTGAGATTGTCTGTGTGAATCCCGGCTTTGCCATCAAGTGGTATCAGAGCGGGAGCTCCTGAGCGTGTAACAGATCACCGGAGAAAGAGGCAGTTACACCAGGATCCGTGGGAAGATTTAAAAAAAAAAAAATATATATATATATATTTTTTTTTATATATATATATATATATATATATATATATATATATAATGCCTCCACGAAGGAACCGAGGCGGAGGAGGAGGTGTGGTGCCGGCCGAAGACTTTCGGGCCTTGCAAAGGCAAGTTCAAGCCTTGCAAGCAGAGTTACGCAGAAGGCGCGAACCCGGAGGGGAAGAGGAAAGTGAAGATGAAGTTGAAGAGGAAGAACAATCTGAGGAAGAAGCAGAAGCTGTGGATCCAGCTCAGGCCCGGTTGTATAAGGCCATCTCTCAGATTGGAAAGCAGCCTAAAATGGAGGTTTCTACATACTCGAGAAACCTAAATCCAGAAGAAGTGATTGATCTGGATAAATGATTTGGAGGAATATTTCGAGTATGAGGAAGTTGAAGACCCTAACCGAGTCAGATTTGCTAAGACGAAGTTGAAGGGCCATGCCAACATTTGGTGGAGAGGAATCCAGTTGGAGAGGAACAGGAGAGGGAAGGAGAGAATAACGAGATGGGATAGAATGGTGGAGAAGCTTAAAAGATAGTTCATCCCGGCAGATTACGAGTTGGATCTGCTAAGAAAAATGCAGAGCTTGAGACAGACAAACAAAACTGTCCAAGAGTACACTGAAGAGTTTTACAAAATTTCTATTAGAACAGGGCATTTAGAGGCAAACAAAGAGAAGGTAGCCCGTTACATTAATGGGTTGAGGCTTGGTATCCAGGAAGAACTGAGCCTGGTTCGATTAAACACCATTGAGGATGCTTACCAATTTGCCTTGAAGGTAGAAGAAAAGCTGAACAGGCGGTTTGAAGGCAAGCAAAGAGGAAGAGGCCGAGGTGGAAGGACTGGTGGGAGAACCAATGGGGAAAAGTACAAGGATCCGAAGAAGACTGGTGAAGCCAGTAGTAACCAGGACCAAAAGGAAGAAGATGTTTATCAGCCTCGAGATCAGAACAACTACCCAAGAGGACGGGGTGGATCTGGACGAGGATTTGGAAGAGGAGTATTTCGTGGAACGTGTTTCCACTTGTGGTGAAGAAGGACACCGGGCATTTGAATGTCCACAACATCGAGAAAGAACAAACAAGAGGCCTGAGGGTCCAACCAGAGCTGCTGTGGCGGAGGAGGATGCTGAATCCGAGCATTCCAAAGAAGCAGAGAGGGGAGAAACAATGATTGTAAGAAGAGTCCTGTTGAACGAGGAGAAGGACACAGACCAGAGGAAAAGCTTATTCCGCACTAGATGTAAATGTGCGGGCAAGGTTTGCAATATCATTATTGATAATGGTAGCACGGATAACCTGGTTTCTGAGGAAATGGTTACCAAGTTACAGCTAGAAAGGAAGAAGCACCCACACCCATACCGGGTCGCATGGTTGCAAAAGGACCACAGAGCTTTGGTCAATGAGCAGTGTTCTGTTAAATTTAACATTGGAAATTATTGTGATGAGGTCCTGTGTGACATCTTGCCCATGGATGCTTGCCACATGTTGCTGGGGAGACCCTGGCAGTTTGACCGAAGTGCAGTACATGATGGCCGAGCCAACACCTACTCATTGACAAAGAATGGTGTACGCCATAAACTAAAGCCCTTGAAGGATGCAGATGAAAAGGTATGTCATATTTCCAGAGTCTGTTTAGTTGAGGGGAGAGAGTTTCTGAACGGGTTAAAGCGTGAACATTTATGTTATGCAATAATCCCTAGAGTTAGGGGGAAGGAATGCCAGGATACCCCAGCAGAAATTCTAAATCTGCTGGAGAAATTTCCAGACATTGTGTCTGACAATGTGCCCGAGGGCTTACCCCCTGTGAGAAAAATTAGCCATCATATAGATTTAATACCAGGATCAAGCCTGCCAAATAAAGTCGCACACAGGATGACACTCGTAGAGACTGAGGAATTAAATAGACAAGTCCAAGAATTATTAGAAAAGGGATTAATTCGGGAAAGCTTGAGCCCATGCGCAGTCCCTGCGAGTCTTGGCGCCAAAGAAGGATGGGGAATGGAGGATGTGTGCAGATTCACGGGCCATCAACAAAATTACTATTAAGTACAGATTCCCGTTACCAAGAATGGATGATATCATGGACTGTTTAAGTGGAGTTGAGTACTTCACAAAGATTGACTCGAAAAGTGGCTATCATCAAATCCGTATCCGAGAGGGAGATGAATGGAAGACAACCTTCAAAACAAGAGAAGGCCTGTTTGAGTGGTTGGTCATGCCCTTTGGACTGTCCAATGCACCAAGTACCTTCATGCGGTTGATGAATGAAGTCATCGAAAGAATTTTTGGGAAAGTTTGTTATTGTTTATTTAGATGATATATTGATATTCAACGAGGACCCTGGAGGAACACTCGATGCATATCGGGAGGGTCTTTGAAAAGTTGCAAGAAGAACAGGTTATTAATAAATTTGAAAAAGTGTAATTTTGTCAAGAAGGAATTGGTATACTTGGGGTTTGTAATCTCAGCAGAAGGCCCGAAGATGGACCCCGAAAAGGTGAGAGCCATCATTGAATGGCCTACTCCAAGGAGCACAACTGAAGTGAGGTCATTCCATGGTCTGGCCGGTTTTTATAGGAAGTTCATAAAGAACTTCAGCAGTATTTGTGCACCTCTCACAGAGACAATGAGGGGAGATAAAAAGGAGTTCAAATGGACATCAGGGGCTGAAAGGAGCTTTGATACATTAAAGAGAAAAGTTACCGAACGGCCTGTTTTGGCACTTCCAGACTTCAACAAGGTATTTCAGGTGGACTGTGATGCCAGTGGCAGTGCAATAGGGGCTGTACTGAGTCAAGGAGGCAAGCCAGTTGCTTATTTCAATGAGAAATTGAATGATGCTCGAAAAAAGTATTCAGTCTATGATCAAGAATTTTATGCTATAGTTCAGGCCCTAAAGAAGTGGAGACATTATTTATTACCAAAGGAGTTTGTACTCTTTACTGACCATCAGGCTTTGCAATACATTAACAGTCAGACAAAACCGAACCAAAGGCACATGAAATGGGTGGAGTTCCTCCAAAGTTATACCTTTGTGCTGAAACACAGAAGTGGGAAGTCAAACAGAGTTGCAGATGCCTTAAGCAGAAGGCAGGCTCTGCTGACTAGATTGACAGTAGAAGTAGTGGGATTTGAAGAACTGAAAGGTCTGTACCCTGCAGATCCGGATTTTGCAGAAGCCTGGAAGGCTTGCTCGATACCTATTACTATGGATAGAACAAAATGGTTGGATTTCTTAATCCAGGACGGAATGCTGTTCAAAGGTAGTAAGTTGTGCATTCCCAGAAGTTCCATGAGGGAGAATTTAATCAAAGAAAAGCACAGCGGAGGGTTGGCTGGGCATTTTGGTCGGGACAAGACCATTGCCTTGGTTGAGGAAAATTACTACTGGCCACAACTTCAGCAAGATGTGCGGAAGTTTGTGCAAGGTTGCAGAATATGCCAGATGGCAAAGGGTGTAAGACAAAATACAGGGCTGTACCAGCCATTACACCGTGCTCGAGAGACCATGGGAGGACATAAGTATGGATTTTATTCTTGGATTGCCGAGAACACGGAGGGGAAATGACTCGGTATTTGTGGTGGTTGATCGGTTCTCCAAAATGGCACATTTCATTCCCTCGCCAAAAGACAAGTGATGCAGTTCACATTGTTTGGGTTGTTCTTCAAGGAAGTGGTCCGACTTCACGGTCTACCAAGAAGTATAGTTTCAGATAGAGATACAAAGTTCGTTGGGTACTTCTGGAGAACTCTGTGGAAGAAATTGAAGACAGACCTGAAATTCGGTTCAGCATACCATCCACAGACAGATGGGCAAACGGAGGTGGTCAATAGGAGCCTGGGCAATTTACTACGATGTTTGATAGTGGATCAACCCAAGGGATGGGATTTGGTCTTACCACAGGCAGAGTTTGCATATAACAATTCAGTTAACAAAAGCACAAGTAAATCTCCGTTTCAGATAGTATATGGAAACAGCCCGAGGAATGTGTCTGAACTAAGAAAGTTGGACAGAAGAGAAAAATGTAGTGCCGAGGCAGAAGAATTTGCAGAGCATATGAAAAGTCTGCATGAGGAGGTAAGAAGACAAATTACAAAAATGAACAGTCAATACAAGACAAGGGCCGACCAGAAGCGGCGGTTCAAGGAGTTCAAGATTGGAGATGAGGTTATGGTGCATCTCAAGAAAGAGAGATTTCCTGCCAAGACTTACAATAAATTGAAGATGAAAAAGTTTGGACCCTGCAAAATACTGGGAAAGCGGGAGTCGGGAAATGCGTATGAAGTGGAATTGCCGAGTTGGCTTGATATTTCACCTATTTTTAATATTTCAGATCTAGTAGAATATCATGAGGGAGGAAGTACAGAGATGCAAGATCCAGAACCACGGCAATTTCCAACCTCTACACCAAGCACAGATGAGGCCGAGAAGATATTAGATACCCGTGAAGGCAGAAGCACCAGAAACAAACAGTATGCTGAGTATTTGATCAAGTGGAGGGGCAGGCCAGTGGAAGATGCGACTTGGGTATCGAAGACGGAGGTTGACCGCTTGGGTCTTCCCCCAACAAAATAGAAGTGAGGATCACTTCAAATCTACCCCGGGTGTCTGATGCAGGAGCATCCGGGGACAGAGGGCAATCTTGCATCTTCCAAATATTTTTAGTTTCCTTTCTAAGTTCTTTGCACTTAGATCTATTATTTTCAAGTACTGTGAAAGGTTTGTGAAGCAAGTTTTGGTTTGGAAGGTTTTGAGAGGCAAGGAAGGGAGGGGTCACGAAATCGCGATTCGGAATCGTGACCCCAACGCAACGTTGCAACTTTGGTGAAGTTTTGTCACGATATCGCGACAGTAATGAAAGGAGGAGGCGAGAAGTCTTCAAACGTCGCGATATCACGACGGTAATGAAAAGAAAGAGCGAGGGTCTTCAAACGTCACGATATCGCGACGTCGCGATATCGCGACGGTAATGAAAAGAAAGAGCGAGGGTCTTCAAACGTCGCGATATCGCGACGGTCGCGATATCGCGACGTCGCGATATCGCGGCCAGTTAAAGGCCGACACGTGGCCGGTATTCCGATAGTGGTGAAAGTTAAAGAGAGATAGAGAACGAGACCAGGGGTGATTAGCGAACGGCCGGGCTAGACCAAACCGAACACGTGGCAGTTGTGAAGGACACGTGGGTCGAGTATGTTGCGACAAGGAGAAAGATTGGATGGATGTACACGCAGCCGACCACGTGTATGCAAGTTAATTTGGGGGTCTCTTAAGCTGTTAAGGAAGGTGTCGACCGCGCTCTTTCCGTCTTGGCTTTACTGGCATCGAAGCATTTACAGGTGATGGTTTAATGGAAGGGACAACAGTGCAAAGGACGGTCAGAATGATGCGGCCGATGCAGAGAGGCCATCAATGCCGGTATCTTGATAGATTGGGCAGATCGACATTTAATATTGGAATTTCAAAAACACAGGAAGGGGGAAATTTGAATTTGAAATTTTTATTAGGTGGAGGCATTGAATGCCTGGAGGATCGAGGCCTCGTTAAAAACTCGGGGGGGATATCTTTGGGGAGGATGGTGAAGTTCGGGATTGGGGAAGAAGTGTTGTGCCGGGGGAAAGTTACTACTGTATTTTGGTATTGAATGAATTAATGAAAATTTTTGTGAATTTACTGTGAGATTGTCTGTGTGAATCCCGGCTTTGCCATCAAATTCTCATCTCAGTTGAGATGTTATAGCTAAATACCTGCATCTTTGTCATAAAAATTCAAAATTCTTGATATTAATTTTCTAGGTCTTCTTCAATTTTATTTTTAAATAAAAATATTCATCATTCTTCTTGACATTTTACAATCTTGTTCATCCATCCTTCCAAGTGAAGTCTTGATTAGTGGTGATCTTCGATGATGCCAAATTGCCATTATGCTACTTGGATATCCATAACTGCTCTATTAGCCCTATGCTTTTGTTGCTCTGCTATGATGTTTTGAATGATTGACCTTGTTATTCCCTGATATTGTTGTACCCCTTTGAAATCCATAATCACTATGATTTTTCTGCCATACTTTATGCATTTTTGATTTTATGTAGATTCATAATATTGATGCCTTAAGCCATGCCTCCAAGATTATTGTCGATCAAGGTGGTTTAGGTGTCGATATGTTGCAATCTTAAATTAACATTATGTTTCCTTTGATTCTTCAACAATTTGTTTCTTTATTTTAAATTCTTATTCTTAATCTTCTCTCTTGTGCCCTTCTTTTGGTGTGTCCTTTTTCACTTCTGTTAGAGATTCCTTGGACTTTGTTGTTGCTTATTTCATGGAATCTATTGTTGCTACTACTATAAATTTAACTTTTAAGTCTTCCATTGGTTCTTCAACCTATTCCCCTACCATTACTGCTTCTCCTTGGATCCTTGTTTCTTAAAATTTTCCTTTTGAATGAAACCATGAACGTGCACATTATCATTCGTATTTTTTCCTTCTATTATATCATCTTTATTCATTTCTTTTAGTTCCCTTTTTTTTTTAAGCGAAAACCCCCTTGTGGAGCTGCCTTGGTCTAAGAGACCACGAACAGGGGGTTCTACACTGTCAAAGTCACCCGAGGGTCACACCCGACCCTGCTCGCACCAACATTATCAATTGGATTTTGGATACCCAATTCAGCTTTTTGGTAGGGTGAATATTTGAACATGGGACCTCCCTTGGAGGATTGCCCTCTCCTCTGATATTCTCACAACGACACTAAGAGGGGGGGGTGAATCAGTGTAACTATTTAAAAATTAAATCTGCTACTCTTAAAATTTACTACTGCAAGCTTAAGAACAGATACAGCAAACAAAGCACAAGAGCATCACACAACGCAGGATTTAACGAGGTTCACCAATGTGGCTACTCCTCAAAAATGACCGTTTGGACTATGATCCAAATCCAGTCTTTGCAAGGATTCAATCTTTACAAAAGGTTTACCAACACCCACCTGGAAGGAGCACCAACCCCTGATTTATCTGCTCGCAATGAGATATGAGCACCAACTCCTTTTACCAAGCACCCACTTGGATTTTAATTTTTAATAAAAATAACGACATATAAAATGCCTTCTCTTTTTCAAGACCCTCACTAGTCTACAGCACATACAAACATCCCACAGAAGCATAGAAAGAATTGTTAGAGACTCAATAGCTTCTTTTCAAATCTGAAACCTCTCTGTTGTTTTTACAAAAATGTGTAGGTTTCAAAAATCTTGTTGTTGTTCATCCAGCTCTTTTACCACACTATGCCTTTTGATGTATTCAATAATGCACAGTGTAGTAACCTTCTAACTATGCCAGTTCGATCCTTATATCCTTGATTTCCTCGAATGGCTCAATTTGAAACGGCTCAATTTTCCCTCCAATTTCTCATGCATTCTCGGCTGTAATCAACGTGTCAAATCCTTTCTGACAAGTTCTGCCTTTTAGCCACTTTCTTTCTGACTCATTCTGACATTCTGACAGCATTTTTCTCTGCACATTCTGACAGGTATCCTGACAGCCTTTCTGCGTATCTCGGCTCTCTGATGTTCTTCTTTCTTCTCTGTTGAAAACTGTGTGTCCTTTATCTTCTACGTTCAACTGAAACTTTTGATATACGCAACTAAACAACGCCTCTGTAAACAGTTCTCGATACAACCGTCCAGCTATTCTATTTTTAATGCTATGTTTCGTAGCTTCCCTGTGAAGCTGCCACCTTTTCCTGCCAACTACATTACGGCCCTGCAACAGCCGTTCTTTTTCTTAAAAGCGTTGTCTTGAAACTTTCACTTGAAACTCCAATCGACTCTTGCAGTGTATTCTCTAATCTTTTGCCAACACCTGTCACTTGGAACTGCAGATCTGACCCAAGTTAACTTTACTGTAACTGGCTGCATGCTTATTGGACACTTGTCACTTTGCATGTATTTTTGACTTTTTCCCGCCAAAAACAGTTACCTGTCGTGATATCACGACGTTTTTGGCCTCCTGGACCTTCTCTCTACATCACCCGCGAAAACCTTACATGTCGCGATATCGCGACGTTTTCTGCCTCCTTCTACTTTGCTTGGCACACACCGTGAAAATGAAACATGTCGCGATATCGCGACACTTTTCACTTTTGCTGATGTCATCTTCAAAGTTGTCGCGAAATCGTGACACTTCCGGCATCCTGCGGCTTTTCTTTCAACTTGTCACGAAATCGCGACACTTCCAGCTATTGCTGACGTCATCTTCAAGGTTGTCGCGAAATCGCGACACTTCCGGCATCCTGCGGCTTTTCTTTCAACTTGTCGCGAAATCGCGACGCTTCTGGCCTCCGTACAATTCTTTCTTCATGCAGCCGCGAAAACCTTACCTGTAGCGAAATCGCTACACCTTTCTGACTTAACATTTTTCTTTGTTGCATCTTCCGAAAATCTAACTTTGTTGGCTTGGTGTTTCCTCTTGCTTCGACTTGCTGATCTCAAGACTTGTAGCGCAATCGCTACCCCATTGTGTTTTGAGTTTTGCACTTGTAGCGAAATCGCTACACCTATGCCCCTTGCTTTTCAAACTTGTGTCAAAGTCGCTGCCCCTTTGCACCTTTTATTTTGAACCTGTAGCGAAATCGCTACACTTTTCGCCTTGCATTTCGAAGCTGTAACGAAATCGCTACACTTCTCCGCCTTACATTTTGAGCCTGTAGCGAAATCGCTACACTCTTGCATTTTGTATTTCGGACTTGTAGCGAAATCGCTACACCTTCTTGACTTATCACTTTTTCTTTGCTTTTGCCAGCGAAATTGCAACATGTAGCGAAATCGCTACGCTTTCTTCACTTTGCTGCTTTGCCTCCAACATGTCGCGAAATCGTGACAGTTTTTATGAACTTTCTCTCTCCTCATTTTTGTCGCGATGTCGCGACACTTTGTGCCCTTAGTGCTTTTCTTCCGAAACTGTCGCGATATCGCAACACTTTCTCATGCACTTTCTCTCTCATCCTTTTTGTCGCGAAATCGCGATAATTTTGCTTGCGCCTTCTCTCTCCTCAGCCATGTCGCGAAATCGCGACAATTTTGCATGCATTTTCTCTCTCCTCCGTTATGTCGCGATATCGCGACAATTTGGCATGCATTTTCTCTCTCCTCGATTTTGTCGCGAAATCGCGACAGAAAACATGTCGCGATATCGCGACAATTTTCTTCCTTGTATTTTTCTGCAAATTTTTGGATCTGGGTCCCCTTTGTTTTTCTTGAAATTTTCTGCACTTGATCTGACTGACCTCTGAACTGCATCAACTGCATCAATCTGTCTTGTGTTGACAACAATTACAATACTTTTGCACTTCTTTCGCTGCACCTTGCTCAACATCCTCTCCAACTCACCTACAACACCTGGGTTTCTTTTAGTTCCCTTTGAAGCCTTTTTATTTCTTCTTCATATTCTTTTATGGTGACCTTCAAACTAAATATCTCTTAATATGGGTCCCACTAACTCAAGAATGCATGCTCCATTTTGTCCTAAGTGTAAATATAATTCCTTTCCTTAGCAAAATTTTCTCACCAAACATGTGCTTCCTCTCTTAAAATTTTGTAAATGTGACATGACCAAAAATGGTTACTAAAATATAGAGATCTAAACTTCATCCACCATTCTCAAACATCAATATCATCATTTCAAGTGAAAATTGGCAACTCCATGACCTCAACCCAATTTTTTTCCTAAAGCAACTAGGGTTTTTTTATTCTTTTTAAAATATCCTCTATTCCTTGTTATCAATAAATAATTCTATAGATTTTCTTCAAAAATAAATTGAATTGCAATTAATTTGCTTGCCCTGAGTGATAATGATATATGCAAATTCGTTTTTTGTGATTAAAAAAAATCCTCATTGTCCTTGTTTCAGATGGTTGAATTCACAGGCTCGTACCTCACTTATTACTCCTGAGATTCCTTCATATAACCACTTATTTTAAAGCTCATTAAATTATTTTTGATCTTGGTGACTTCACATCAAATATCTCAACTATTGATATTATATATACCTCCAAGAATAAACTCCTATAAATCGTCAAAAAAAGGCGGCTACCTATCTTTTCATTTAATTATTATATTTTTCTCTACTCCTCCCACTTTATACTATTGGCTTTCGCCCCAGGGTTTATTTTTTCACATGCAGGCTTGTGCGGGCAAAGTAATGTCTATTGTGATCCCTTGACTCTTTGTTTAGTAACAAGAAAATTAAATTGTAACAAATCTTTTTTTCTATGCTTTGATAAGTTGGTAGATGCAAAGTAATGTCTATTGTGATTCCTCGACTCTTTACCTAGTAATAGGAAAAATAAAGCGTAACAAATCTTTTTTCTATGCTTTGATAAGTTGGTAGCTGCTACTAATCTTCTATATTTTAATTTTCGTTGTTGTCGCCTTTTGCCCAAGCCTCTTCCTGTTTAGTTCCTAGATCTTCCTGGCAAGCTCCACTAGATTTGCATCTAATAGCTTCATCGTAGCCTTCAACTCTTGAAGCTTGGCACGAGTATCCACTATCTTCCCACTCAAATATTAAATTTGCTCTTCTGTCTTAAAGAATGAATATGCCCTAACCTCAATCTCCTTCACCAAATGCACCTCCACAATATCCAACTAACTCAACAATTTCTCCTGCAACATCATATTCTATGAAATCAAAGAAAATAACGAGGTTGCCTAACTAGGACATGGTTATGATTACATCATGACCACATATTGATATTACAATAGATTAATAATTATACATATATCATTTGACAAGATTCTAACCTAAGTCTCATATTTAAAGTTGAAAAATTTTAACTAGTTGAACTAATGCCATTTAATAAATCTAATTAAGTTTTAAATATATAAAGTTATCTATCTTTCTTTAATAATTAGCCTGAAATTATTTTGAAAATTATTTAAAAAATCATTATTTTAATAAAAAAACAAGGCATTGCACATATCAAACCACCTCATACTTACCCTAAACAAAAACAATATACATTTTCATTCCTTAATCCCTTGAAAATAGTTTTTAGCTTAAATACTTCATGTTTCCATACCTTAGTCTTTCAAAAACATATTAAACATATAGAATATTATTTGAAAAATGATCATCTTCAAACCATAACAATTTAGTAGCATTTAAGATACAGAAAATTATCCATATTAAACCATCTTATTTTGTATATATAGGTTTAAACCATAGTGGTCATTATAGTGATTCCTTATGGTATTACAATAGATCGATAATTATACATGTATCATTTAACAAGATTCTAACTTAAGTCTCATCTTGAAAGTTAAAATTTTTTAACTAGTTGAACTAATGCTATTTAATAATTTATTTATTTATTTTTTTTATTTGTGGAAAACATCCCAAAAGGGATGCCACTTTCGGGTAAGACCCAAGGAGGCAGGGGTATCCATTCCACCAAAAATGCCCAGGACTCGGACCTGGCCTACCACCTTTGACATACTCAAGGAGCAAACAAACACACAAAACCAATTTAAAAATAAGTAAATAACAACAAAAATAATAAAATAAAATAAAAAACATGCTCCTTGAGTGTGTCAAAAACAAAAGCACAACCAAACACGCACAATAAGATAAAAGAAACCACAACACAAACCACATAGAAAAACACAAGAACCACATAACAAAACACAAACAAGACAAAAACAACAGAACACTACAAAGACATAACCCAAAAAAAACATGAAAAATAAACACAACCAAAACCTAAAAAATTAAAAAATAAAATAAAAATAAAAATAAAAAACAACCAACAACGAGACAATAAACAAAAACAAAAAACATAGAAAACACTCACACATAAAAACACGAAATAACACAAACAAAGAGAAACCCAAGAACAAGAACGAAAAAAACACAAGAACAATAACAAAAAACATAAAAAAAAAAAACAAAACAACAAAAACACAAGAACAACAAAAAACAACACAAAGAACACAAAAACAAAACAAAATAAAAAAACCCACCCACCTTAAAAAACTAAACAAAAAAAAAAAGAAATAAAAAATGAACAAAACAATGACCTATCTAGACCGAGAAGACTATTAAGGCAAGAATCAACAGAGGAAACAAAATAAAGAATAGAATGAGCTAGGGAACTAAAAAAAACTGAATGAACCAAAGAGAAGCAAAAAAAAAAACAAGAAGAAACTAGGTACCTTCGAAACTGGAGCCATCCAAAGAAATGATAGAAAGAAGAGCTTCCCTAATTTGAGAAGCCCACCATATAGGAGGGTGGCCATAACAAGTAAGATCACCTTTGTCCAAAGCCCAATTAGCTAAAGCATCAGCACTCTTGTTTTGATCTCCGACCACATGATTGTAATCAACTTTCAAAAATCCCATCTGGATTAACTGAATCTTCTCAATAATTCTTTTTATTCTCCAATCCACCTTATGATTCTTAGAAGGATTCTTCAAGAGATTAATCATAAGTTGAGAGTCGGACTCAACTAACACCTTTTCCCATCCAACCTTAGTAGCCTCCTGAAGGCCTCTGAGGATACCATACCCCTCGGCAAGGTTATTGGAAAGAATACCCAAATTCTCGAGCAAAAGTAAAAACCAGGGAGCCATCCGAAAGTCTACCAATTCCTCCCACACCTGGCTTTTCCGGGGTTCCCTCTAGAGGCTCCATCGGTATTGACTTTTCCAAAATCCTTAGGAGGAGGTTGCCAATTTCTATTCCTATCCATCTTACTAATACTCACATTCCCTTTAAGTTGGTTGCCCTTAGAAGGTTTAATCTTCAATCTTTGCATCACTTGATCCCATCTTTGGTGGGAGTTTTGGGGGTGATTAAGGAGATGATGGACTGATTCAACTAAGTTGGCTATGGTCTTTTGCCAAATATAGTGAATATCCTTCCTATCTTGATTAAAAATTTGGTTGTTCCTTTCATTCCAAATATTCCAAAGAAGAATGGTAGAACCCATCCAAACTAACCGCCTAATAAAATGATCAACACCCTCTTGATTAGGCCAATCCCTCCAAAGTTGTTCAAAAGTAAAAAAATTGGACCACTTGTAAGCCAAGTAAAGTGGCCATTCTCCTCCATAGCTCGGGAGGCTAAAGTACACTCAATAAAAATATGGTTGATATTTTCTACATTCTCTTCACACATTTCACATCTAAAAGGGCCATGAAAACCACGCTTCATAAGTTGCTCACCGAGTAAGCACCCTACGATGCAATAAAAGCCAATTAAAGAACCTCACCTTAGGCCGAGCTTTTGAGCCCACAATCGAGAAAATATGTCGAGAAGAATGGTTGGGATTATTATGGCATAAGGTCAAATAACCTTGAGAATCTGAATACTCACCCTTAGTAGTGTTGTTCCATCCAAAACAATCTTTTTCATGGGACCAAGAGAGGGATCTCATATGAAGGATGCCTTGGATATCTTGTCTTTGCCTTTCTGGGATTTGAATAGGCCAGTCCTCAATAGGGATCCAATATCTACCAACCTTTGAATTACCGGTATGGTACCGACAGATAATTAGCCACCTTTATCCAATTAGCTCGGTGAAGCTCCTCCATCCAAGGCCTCCAATCGGGAAGCGAGTTATCAAAGGCTTGTGACCATCCCAAGAATCTGTCCAAAAATTTGCATGTTGACCATTATGAATGATCCAAAATAATTTTTTCTTTATCAAATCCTCACCGGTCTTAAGAATTGCTAAAATGGGAGAACCTTTGGTAGGAAGTTGATAGCGAACAAGGTCTTCAAGGACTTTTGTTCTCGGCATATTTAGCACGGAGATTATTGGCCCAAAGAGCATTGGGGTTATGCAACATCCTCCAATATAATTTAGCGGCTAAAGCTTTGTTGTTATTAATTGAAGACCGTAATCCTAACCCCCCTTCACTCTTAGGAAGACATAAAGTATCCCATTTCACCAAGGCCCATTTTCTTTTCTCCTTAGTACCACTCCAAAGGAAACGATGATTGATTTGATCCAATTCTCGAAGAACAACCTTTGGGATATTCAAAATGGAAGAAACATAAATAGGAATAGCTTGAAGGACTGATTTTACCAAGGTGATTCTACCCCCGGAAGAAAGCCACTTGTTGGTCCACTTTCCAATTTTCTTCTTGACTTTGTCCAACAACCAATTCCAATATTTATTTTTTTGCCTTTGAATATTTATGGGAATACCTAAATAAGTGATTGGAAGAGAGGTCTTCTTATATCTTAGTTTATCCAAGACCATGGATTCCTGTCTAGCGAAGCGGTGAAAGAAAATAACTTTAGATTTGTCTTCATTGATCAAGCTGCCTAGTAGCCTTAGAAAAAATAGCTAATGATTTGCTTAATATTAGAAGCTTCCTTAAGCGTAGCTTTACCTAAAAGAGTAGAGTCATCCACAAATTGAAGATGAGAGATAGGTCTAGCTCCATGAGCAATGGTAACTCCCTCAAGGGTTTTGTTTTCCCTCTTTTTGGTTATAGTCCTACCCAAGCATTCAACAAGAATGATGAATAAATAAGGGGATAGCGGGTCACCTTGCCTAATACCTCTGGAAGCCGGGAAAGACTGAGAAGGCCTACCATTGATAAGAACTAAGTAGGAAACTGAAGAGATACATCCCATAATCCAATCCATCCAATCCTTAGAGAAACCAAATTGCCTCAAAACTTTGATAAGGAAGTGCCAATCCACTCTGTCATAAGCTTTGGATAAGTCTAACCGAATGAACATGGAAGGAGAATTTTGCATATCCATGGAATGGATGGCTTCCTGAGCAAGAACTATCTCATCTACTATTTGACGTCCTTCCACATAACCCCCTTGCTGCGGGAAATAATCTTATGCAAAAGAGGCTTCAACCTTTACTGCCATGATTTTAGTAATGATTTTGAGAAGAACATTACATAAAGCAATAGGTCTAAAAGCTGAGATATGATCAACCTCTTGAGCTTTTGGAACAAGAGTAATATAAGTTTTATTGATAACCTTCAAAATTTCTTTGGCTTTCTTGGCTTCTTCCACCACCTCTAATAAATCAACATGAAGGATATCCCAGAACTCTTGGTAGAACTCAATAGGAAAACCATCAGGAACTGGGGTTTTCCCTTTTTGCATTTTAAAAACTACTTGTTGAAGCTCATTGATAGTAACATGAGCAGTAAAAATAGAGTTCTCCTCAGAAGTGATAAGAGAAGGGATTGCTTGAAGAACATTATATTGTGAAGCTGAGTCAAGGGGAGTAGCGGCAAAAATATTGGAAAAGTAATCAACAACAATAGAGTTCATGCCATCCCAAGTATAAACAACATCTCCAGAATCTGATTTTAAGGAAGAAATAAAGTTGTGAGATCTTCGAGCTAGAAGAGATTTGTGGAAGAAATTTGTGTTTCGATCTCCTTCTTTGAGCCATTGAATTCTAGATTTTTGCTTCCATAAGATTTCTTCTCTTTTTTCCCATTCCTCTAAGCGAGTTGTGAGTTTAATTTCATCTGCACTTCTCTTCTCTGTGAGGCCATCTAAATGGATTTTCTTATTCAAATTTTCAAGATGAGCAATAACTTCATGTTTTTTTTATGAACATCCCCAAACTCTTTCCGGTTCCAAGTCTTGATTTTGGATTTAATGTATTGCGGTCTTTTGGCAAAACAGAACATCTTAGTCCCATGCCTAGGTTTACCTTCCTTCCACCATTGTTGCACATGAGGTCTGAAGGAAATGTCTCTAAGCCACATTAATTGAAAACGAAAAGGAGAGAAACTCACATTGGTTTTCCACATTTCCACCATGGTTGGCCAATGATCCGAACCAGCATTATTAAGAGTCTTCACTTTAGGAATGTGACCATGGATTAAGAAATTTTTGGAGAGCAAAAACCTATCCAATCTCTCCATTATACAAGCTAAGCCTTGCCTTCTGTTAGACCAAGTCATAAGGCCATTATCCAGTTGGATATCCACAAGATGGAGGTTTGCAATATATTCGCTCATGAGGTCGGTGCTTTTGTCCAAATTTCTATTTCCCCCCCTTTTCTCATCCAGAGAGAGGATGGTATTGAAATCTCCTCCGATCAAGATCCAAGCTTTAGGAAAATGAGAGATAATATGAGTAATATCCTTCCACTTTCTTCTTTTTTCCTCCAAAGAAGTCGGAGCATAAACGATGTAATGCGAGCATAATCTGGTTGGAATGTCTACTTTGAATAGCTATAGCCAACAAACCCCAACTGCCAACCATATGGTGAATAACTACCTCTTTTGGATCCCAAAGACAAGCAATGCCACCCGAAGTCCCTTGGGAGCCGAGGGAAACCACTTTTCCAGTTGGCCAAATTTTCCTGGCAATTAAGTCCATATCCTCCATTGACATCTTTGTTTCTTGAAGGAAAACAAGATGTGGATGATTTACTTGAATCATTCTTCTAATTTCATTTTGTTTTGAAAGACTCCCTTTGAGTCCTCTAATATTCCAAGTGATGATCTTCATTAATACCGGGGCTAAAAAAGTTGGGAAGGGCATTAATCTTACCTTCCTCTACAAGCTTTTCACCTTCTTTTACCATATGATATTGATTGGTCTTGCGACCTACTTTTTGATTAGAATCCATCTTCAATTTTTTTTCCCTGTTTCTTGACTTATTCCAATTGAATCCGAGATGGCTTCTAACCTTGAAGAATGCTCGTACACAGCCAAAATTTTACTAGATGGTTCAACGGGGTCTATATTGGGACTGCATTATTTGAAGTTTTGACATTTGAAATATTGTTTTTCTTGTGTAAATTTTCTCCTTTTTTTTATGTTGAAAACCTTTGATTTGTTGGTTTGTCTACGAGTTCTTCCCTTCATATTTAAATTGTGTTTCTAAGATTTCAGTTTCCATTATTTCCTCTTCCTCACTTGGGACATCATTTGTGGAAAGGATTTCAAACATATTAGCGAGATGACTTTGATTGATCCTTCATAACTGGTTTTTTTTAGTGTTCTTCTTCTTAGGTATTTGGAAACCTGCTTGAGTTTATATCTTCTTTCTTTTGATCGGGAATTTTATTTGGGCAAGCCTTGGCCAAATGACCATATTCATGGCAAATTCTACAACGAAAAGGAATGTTCTCATAGTCCACTACTTGCTCCCAAGTGTCTTCCCCAAATTGTAATGTGATCTTTTTAGGTAGGGGTTTGTCAAAATCCATTAAAACACAAATCCGAGCATAAATAATATGTTCAAAATTTTGAGTACAATCAGCGAGTCATCATAAAAGTTCCTAAAGAGTTTCCAATTGAAGAAAAAATAGTAGGATTCCAAAATTCAATAGGGAGGCCAAAGAGTCTAACCCACACGGGAGCTATAGAAGGCATCTCTTCTTCGGCTTTAAATTTAGTATGCCGGGGCTTCATGAAAAGCCCTGCCCTTCCAAAAAACCAAGGACCCCCTTGAAAAGTTTTCTCTCTATCTTCATTATTAGCAAATAAAACAAGAAAATAACCATTTGGATAAATAGAGATTTGTAACTCACCTTTAGTTTTCCAGCTTTTTGCAGCCCAGACTTTGAAAGGAGATAGACTCGGACGAAAACCCACGAACCGACAAATTAGTCCTCTTTTTTCCAAATATTCAATGCCAGTCTGAATGTTACCCATATCAAGCTTAACAATAGGAGTTCCATCAGCTGCTTTAAGACATCCTGACTCCGTTTTCTTGGGATCAATCTTAGGCATTCTTAGAGGTTTATGGGAAGCCCTAATATTGATATTAGCATTGGGTTGAGGTTGTCCACCATGAAGGGCATCCCTAAAATTCATTTTGGGGCCTGAGTCTTCGAAATTCTTACCCTTGATAGGGGTTTTCATAGTAGAATTATTTTGTGGGTGCACCTTAGCACCAGATTCACTTGAGATATGAGCCATTTTTTGATCAATTGCTTGAAACTTGTTTCGTGATCTCTTTAATCCTTGCCCTAGACGCCGTGGAAAGGTATGGTTTTCACTTTTCTTTTGTGCAGCAAATTGGAAGTCGTTGTCACTCAAGTTCACAGTATGATCTGTTGAAAGACAAATTTCTAACCCATCTTGTATCCCCTGCAACATTTCTTGCTAAAATATTGAGCATAAACCACAAAAATATTGGCCGCTAGGGCCCGAAGGCCCTAAAAACCAACCTCTGGAGCTGCTTGCACTCAACCCGAGATGAAACCCTCGCATAGCCGCTTGCCAAATATGTCGTTCACACATAGGGATGCGCTAGGATCTGTGTTGCTCCAAATGATATGAAAATTGGTGGAGACGTTCTAGGGTTTTTCAGGCATCTACCCTCAAAATTTTAGCTCAATCCGAGTCCGGATGAGTGAGATATGGCCAAAACGAGTTCGGCAGTTTGGGCAGTCCTGCGAAAAACGTCTCATCTATATTTTTCGTTCCCGAAGGTTGATTTGTTCTTTAAAAATTACCATTTAATAAATTTAATTAAGTTTTAAATGATTTTATTTATTAAACTTATATATTTAAAAATTAAAACAAAAATATATGTTTTCTTGGTTTTTTTTAATGATACTTTATAATTTTTTTTAAATAATGTTTTGAGTTAAATATAAGATCTTTAAAGTTTAAGAAGAAAATATAAAAATTATAATATAACCTTGTCCATATTTCTTTAATAATTATAATTGACTAAAATTAACAATATATTTTATTTTCTTATTTGGTTATTGCGAGAAACCTTTATGACCAATACACAGGATTGAGCAGTCTCCTCCCAACCATGACCCCTCGTAAAGCCGAAAGCTATACTTATCAATAGACTAGCTTAGATATAAAGGATATATATCTAAAAACACCGAGAGTTATCAATCTCGAGGTGCCTATCTTGGAGATCACACCCCAAAAAAATGAGATAGGCGCCTCGAGATTGATAACTCTCGACGTTTTTAGATATATATCATTTATATCTAAGCTAACAGCATCCACGATCGCACAATTATTATATTAATATATTTTTCAATGACATATATATATATATATATATATATTGATAAATATAACATGCCAAAAATATTTAAAATAGCTTTGAGTGAGATGAAAATGCTCAAGTGATAACAAATCTGAATCCCAATAGGCGGTGTTGATAAACACCTTATTATTTCATAGATTGGCTAGAGCCAATCATTTAAGCTCCAAAGACTTTAGTCACTCTTCTTCTTCCTTTCTCTTAGCAACTCCTTTTCCTGACTTCAATTTTTCATATCGATCATATGAAAAGGGTGGTATTATTATAATTCCTTCCAATGCCTTAACTCTTGAGATGGCAACAAAAGTTAAACCTTGTCTTTTTGTTTGTGCTATGTCAATTGTTGCTTTATTCAGTGTCAAAACTTGTGACTTATGAATTGTCAATCCCCAAGCTAATTTTAATGGAAGTTGTCTTATCTTTCCCTTTTTTACTAGTGTAATTGGAACAATTCGAGGAGATGTATCATCAAATAGCATCCCTGTGTAGTTATCGAACTCCAAAAAAACACATGTTGGTTGATCTGGTGGAGACCTTCCAGGTTTATAGACTATATTTCGAATATAGCCGAATGCACCGTTAACAAGTCCAGCTTCAGTCCATAAGTTGGCTGTTAACATAACTCTTGCATTTTTTGCAATTAGTAACTCAACTTCAAGTTCTTCATTATCACCTCTTAACGATGTACCAAAACGCATTAAGCGATCTGTAAGATGAGATTGAGGTATATTTTCCATATGTTCATGCAGTTCATTGATTGTAATGGGTAAGTCTTGAAGACTCTTCTTTACAAATACTACTGAAGAATTTTGTGCACGATGTCGCATAATCATGTTCATCATGAAATATTTAAATCTTGGATGTCCAAAATGATGGTCTCTATATCGAATTAGGTGTTTTACGAATTCATGTAGATGAAGTTTTTTCATTCTAGGCTGCAACCAATCACAATTTCCATTTGCAAATAATGTCGAGAAGGCCATATCCAGTAACCCTTCTGTAACATACTCATTTATAAGAGATGCTCCAATTCCAGGCCAATCAATAAGTTTTCCAGGATCCGCATTAGGGTTGTTTACCCATGCACGCATGAGTTCCATCTCCCTCGGAGCATTAGGCGGTTTGGAGGCCATTGATGTGGTGTGATCAATTATATTTCCTTCATCAGTCTCTAGAATTGGACCCATAAATACATATTCATTCATATCAGAATCGAACTCCATATAGACAAAATTAAGTTTATGAAAGACATTTGTAGTGGTGTCTATTGGGAGTTCACTCAAAATATTTTCATCAATTTGTACATCCTTATAAAACTTATCATGCTCAACCTTATACTTAAGAGCTTTGTATACTGTCTCTCTATTCATTGTAAAATTATAATTTGTACCACGTTGATCTTTTTTCCTAACAATAATGATTGGCAAATCACTTATTGAATGATGTAATACCTTAGCAATTTCTTTCATCTCTTGAGGAAAACTTATTGTGTGCCCTTTATACTTGTATTGGCCTCCCGTAGCATGTGTTACCTGTAATATGGGATTAACACGGGCTATCAACATTTCTTCAATTTGTGTCAAATTCGCAAGTTCAGGTGGTTGTAGTCCAGGATCCATATTATTCTCTACAAAAAATTGATTAGGACCTTTTTCTTGTCGACACCTATTACATACTGGACCTTTGTCTATCAAACGCACCTTTATTCCAGGATAGCATTCATCACAAATATAACACATCGATGGTGATGCAAGACTGTCTAATTGATGTCGAAATATAGTCTGCGATTCATTGAAATCCACACCATATGTTGGAATTTGTTGTATATTTATTGCTATACCTTCAATATTTCCTTCTCTTCGAGGTTGCGATGTCCTTTCTTGATGCATCTCCATGTTAATATCATTGCATCCGCTTTGTGTCTATTGAACGACAACTATATTTGAAGCATTTTTCTAAGAAAAGAAGATGCTTCAGATGCATCCATCTGTCATACTAATTCATTGTTTTCAATATTTTCTCCATTACCCTGTTGCCTTTGTCTTGGTTAGATCGTCTAATTCTCTCAAGTGTTTGATGGAGGATTTGAAGTTCATTATTCACCTCGTTATCTGTGTCTATCATTTGTTGGTGCTCTCTTATGTCTTGTTCCTGTGTCATTTGTGCACGAGACATTCTTTTTCGTTTTGTTTGTTTTTCTCTTTCTTCTTGTATCTTTTCAACTATTGATTATGCCTTGCGTTTTGCACGATTTTGTCTTTGTTTCTCATTTTCTCTCTCTTTGGCTAATTGTCATATGTGCACGTCTTTGTCTCTGATATTCTCTTTGATATGCCAAATGTTGTTGTTTCTTTTCCTCCTCTGATATATTTATTTTTGGTGTATTTTCCATTTGTTCCTGTAAAAAAATATTTTAAATATTATTAGTTTAAATTAATAAATATTACAATAGTACAATATATATATATATAATATAGTATTATAATACTATAATATATAATATTAATCTTATATTAATAATACTATAGTCCAACTTATAATACTAATATTAATATTATAATAATACTATAGTTATTATACATTCCGATAAATCAATGAAACCCTAGAAATTAATACTTTATATTAATACTATAATATATAATATATACATTTCGATAAATCAATGAAACCCTAAAAATTAATAATATAGTATTATAATATATATAATAATATAATATACTAAGTCAATTCTAATATAAAATGTTTTGAGCAGTATCAAAAGGTTTTTAGTATCGATTGTGCATTTTTAATTTCAATGATGTCAAGAATTTACAATTATGCTACCTGGTACCATCTGCAGGATTACATCTTTGCACCTGCCTAACTAAATAATGCTGGTGAATGTAACTCTATATCATTGTTCAAACCTTTACAGAAACAGTTTCGAATGAATTTTTCACTATTCGCAATTTACAGAAGCAGTTCGAAATCAATTGTGCTATGGATTGTTTTTGGTATATTGCAATGGATGTTCATGTATTTATACAATATTTTATTAAACAGTTGCAACGATTGGTTAGTCGACTATTTTAGTTTAAATATTTTAAATGTTTACAACGGTTGGTTAGTCGGTTGTATTAGTTTAAATATTTTATTTTTTATTTTTTTAATGTCGATTTTTTTTAATAAAAAAAAATTGTTTAGGGCGTAACATGTATGACCTCTTTGTAGGAACGCCTCTCGACGTAATAATTTAATACAAAGCCACCATACACCCACCCCCTCTCACACGCCGACGCCAGGGTTTGAACCTACTAAAATTAATAATATTTTAGTCTAAAGTCTTTTGAAAATTATTTAAAAAATCATCATTTTAAGAAAAAAAAAGCATTGCAACATATCAAACCACCTCATACTTACCCTAAACAAAAACAATTCACATTTTCATTCCTTAATCTTTTGAAAATATTTTTTTTCGCCTAAATACTTCATGTTTTCATACCTTAATATTTAAAAAACATATTAAACATTTAGAAAATTATTTGAAAAATGATTATCTTCAAACCATAATAATTTAAGTAGCCTATAAGATACAAGAAAATTATCCATAATAAACCATCTTTTATTGTATATAAATAGGTTTAAACCATAGTGATCATTATAGTGACTCCCTCAACTCTCAATTATTATATTACTTAAAACATAGTGGTCATTATAGTGATTTCTTCCACTCTCAATTATCATATTACTTAAAAACTATCTAATTAAATAAAAATAAAAATAAAAGTAAAGTAGTTTTTAACATTTGTAAAGTTCCAAAAGGTAAGTAAGATTTTAAGATTTGTAATTTTTTTTTTTTCCATCTGACTTGTCTCAGTAACTATTTACTCTAGCCAGGGAGACCTGAAAGAATTCAGAATTATAGATGTGTAAAGTTATAAGCTCACTAAGATAAATTTTGGAAACTGAAAGAATTCAGAATTATAGACCTGTAAAGTTATAAGCTAACTAAGATAAATTTTACTTTATAGTTGTCTCCAGTTATCCAAACATAACTTATAATTATTCTTAAAATTGGAATCTTAAACCTAAAAACTCTAATATTAAACTACTTAAACTCTACATACTCCCTAGGTCAAAGTATGTTTTATATTGTGAATTACCCACGAGACCTAGTGATATGTTTCCTGATGGTAAACAGGCACGGTGATAAGGAAAATCAGAAGAAAAAAGTAAACTAAAGCAGATGACGTCATCAACCAACTATTTTAATCAATCAGTGAAAACATCATTTAGTTTTGTTGGGAAAGGTGGTCCCATCATATTAAATTAATTAACTTTACAAGAACCGCAAAGTACTGGATAAGTCGACTACTTAATTATTTTATATCGGTGGTCAGTTCTCGATACATCTTTGGCTTACATAGCGTTAAAATAATCATTAGCGATGTTCGATGAAGTTGATGTTTTTTCTTGTCCAAGGGAATGTTAAAGGCTCTAAAGTCTAGATCCTAAGCTACCCATAAAAGGCATTATAGACCAAACTCTTTAATCCCTTTGTAGTGAAAGCAACCATTAGGGGTTAAATATAATATTTAATTTAATTTGAAAACAACCATATTAAGGGTTAGATATAACATTTAATTTAATTTGAAAGCAAACGTTTTTTTATTTAAAAATATCTGTGTGATGTTCATATAAATAATATTTTAAAATTATTAAAAAATAAATAAAAGGTGAAGTATTAAAATTGATTTAAGAGTGGAATCAACCTTTAATTTTGTCCATAATACATCTTAAGGAATCTAAATAAAAAATAGATTAACTAGTTATTAAAGAAACTTGGTTAGGAAAAAACAAATACAGAAGATATATTAACTAAATAATGTATAGAACAGAAACCAAGAAGAAGAAAAAAAATATATAGTAATGGTGAATCTGTAATATCACAAAGATACGTACAATACAATGTCAATGAAACACTCAATATTAATTGAATTTGTTGCATGACAAAAGAACACACAAAGTATTAGAAGGAAAGACAATGCCAACAATACCAACTAAATTTACAACATCAATAACATAGACAAAGCCAACTAAATTTACACTCTCGAGTGAATATGTAGTAACAAGTGAATATGCCCCAACATGAGAACATACAACATTAAGCCAACTAATTTTACACTCTCAAGTGAATATGCACCATCATCAGAACATACAACATCGATAAAATATGTACTATTGATAAATATATAGCAACAATCAAATACGAAGTGATAATGAATTATGCAACTTTGATAGGATGCAATGAAATCTTAACATGTAACACTAACAAAACATATAAAGCCACTAACAAATATAAATAAAACAATCAATGTGATCAAGCAAAACATACAAAATGAAAAAAAGAAAGAAAACTATATCATAATATATAGTATTGATAAATATATAGCAACAATCAAATAGAAAAGTGATAATGAATTATACAATTTTGGTAGGATGTAATGAAATCATAACATGTAGCACTAACAAATCATATAAAACCACTAACAATATAAATAAAACAATCAATGTTATCAAGCAAAACATACAAAACTAAAAAAAAATAAAATAAAGAAGATTATATCATGATATGTAATATTGATAAATATATAGCAACAATCAAATAGAAAGTGATAATGAATTATGCAATTTTGGTAGGAAGCAATGAAATCTTAACATGTAACACTAACAAAACATATAAAACCACTAACAATATAAGTAAAACAATCAATGTGATCAAGCAAAACATACAAAATGAGAAAAAAAATGAAGAAGACCATATCATAATAAAGAAAAATATCATCTAAAATAATTAATTAACCAACCTATAATGTATATTTTGTAAATGTTCTTTCCACCTACAATATGTCTTTGGAGTTTTATCTTTAATTATTTTAGTTCAAGTCACCTACAATAATAATAATATTCTTTCCACCTACAATATTATTATTATTTTTTATACAGAGGGAAATGAACCTACAATTTGCTTTCAACCCATAATTTCCTTTCATTTTCTTCCATTAAACCTGGGTTCAAATCCTTGGATCTACTTCTATAACCTTTACTTCACATCGTTTATTAGTGACCCAGCGAATCCTTGGATCTACTTCTATAATTTCTACTTCACCTCGTTATTAATGACCCACGTCAAGCTGTACATGCGAGGTAGGACAATCTACTACTTTTACCCCCAATAAAAACTGACTTCCCTGCAAGATTTAAACCTGAATCTCATCTTAATAAGAACTGGAATTTACCAATCCACACGGGTAAATCACACTTAACACTACTCCATTTTTTTTTAATTTATAAGTTAGATGCTCTATCACCTAGTTAATTTATAGCCATTGGTATCGACTTCCGCACCCTATTATAGTGTGTGCAGTGGGAAACCAAGCCTTCAAGCTGGAAATTTAGTCAACCATGTTTTTCATGAATACCATGATCCCCTGCAGTCTTGTTTGACAAGGAGACGCAATGCCTAACTCAACAGGCGATGGTTCTCCACTAATCATATAAGACAATACCGGAAGTTGTTGGTTGCAGAAGCCTTACAAAATTCTTCACTATTAGCAGAATATTCTATTTTATTTCTTATTTGTATAGAGCAATTACTCCGTACACACCCACATTGTGGGGTCTTTTTCAATAGGCTTGATGCGACTGGAAACTTTGTTCCCTATGTGGGAATCTAGCTTAAATATTTCAACACTTTTAAAACAATTATGCAGAGTGACAATTGGCAATCAGCTTTCGAGCGGGCACAGCTTTAGATCGAAGTTGCTTTTTTTAAGGTATTAAAAACAAGGCTTGCATTGGATTTCACATTTAAAAGAAATTTCAGGAGACTCCCATTTCGAACCTTCACGCCAGGCATTTAGGTTTTAGACGCAAAGCCAATACAATATTACTGTGCCAGCAAAGAATCCATAAAAACCAATTTTGCTTTTTACTGAAACCAGCGTTATTTCTTGTCTGAAGGAAAAATATAATACTGTTTTAGTAAATTTGCTTTTATAATAATGTTTAAAAGTTCTGGTTAAAATTTACATTAAATTATCGAATTTTAATGTATAAAAAAAAAATTAAGTGTGCTTAGGGATCAATCTTTAGAAAATTTAGGTAAGAAAACATGATTCTGTGTTTTACATCTATTTTTTTTGTCTTAAGCAGAAAGACCGAGGTAAATTTGCTTTCATAATGGCCAGAAATGTTACAAGTTTTGGTTAAAATTGAACTTAGATTTTATTTAACAGGCCGAAGTGTGCTAATGTATGTTCAGAGAATTTATGTGAACAAACATGGTTATTTATTTTATTTATTTGTAAAAGTGCGAGGAAAATCTGCTCCACAAAGGTTATTTTCGTGTTCATGGAGGCCTTAGATTCAAGATGTAACATATTTTTTTGCCCCTTGCCATTCTGTATTTTCCTATGTAGAAGTTGTTTGTAAGCTTTTATAGAAAAGCTAAAATTTACGGCTATGAAAATTTTACAGGCTAAGAAAATAGACTTTACAGTATAATTTTTATTTTATTTTTTATTTTTTAAATAAAAAATATATGAATTATTATAGAATTAGTTTAATAAATTAAAATTTTCATGAAAAAACTGTTTTTGAACTTATAAAATTATATATACATCAACTTTAAAAGAGAAGGGAGGTTCAAAACTGGTTAAAGGACATACATAATTGCTAAATTTTATTATAATACAAGCAGAAAAATTATGAATTTTGAAATTTATTAACACAAAATTTTATTTTATATTTTAATTTTTTTTAAAATAGAGGATGAGTTTTGTTCGGAACTTTTAGCATGGAGAATTCAGTAATGAAGTTATGTAATGAACACATAATTTTTCTTTTCATTTTTCTTTGCTGTTTTTAATTTTTTACAGTTTATAAGAAAAAAATGATTGGAAGCTTTTACTTTACAGTTGAAAATTAGAGTAATGTGAAGTCGTTTTCGAAATGAAAAATGAATTTCAGATTTAAAAATGTGATTTTGACTGGTTTTCTGTAAATAAAGAATTCTGTCTGGGGAGAGCTATCGGAATGAATATAAAATTGAGTTGGATGACCACAAGCTACAGGCTGGAGGCTTCCGGAAATGGTGGAAATTTAACTGATCCCGTGGTGAAGAAGCCCCCGATATTTGACATTAAATATTGGAATTCACGGCACTCGACGGGATTTACGAATGCTGTTTCGGCGAGGCTTCTTCAAAATGCTCACGTTCCCGACGGAAAATAATTTTTTAGTCTCAGGCATTATCTTTCTGCCTCCGCCGCGACGGGAAAGAAGAAGCACACTTTTCTTTTTCCAAAGCCGTGAATTTACGTTGTTCGCCGGATTCCAGACGGTAAAGACATCTGTTTAAAGCTTTCTTAAAATATGTTTGCTTCCTGCGGAATCGGCGTTCGGTTGCTTGTGACGCAAAAATATTATAATGACGGCTAATTTTGTTTTTAATTGAGCTGAGGAATTCTTGAAAAAGAAGTGGATGCATTGTCCATTGTTGCTTACTTGGATGCGCAGATGCACATGCGCCTTTACGTATAAATAATTATAATACGACTAAATGATTTTGCCTTTCTTTTCTCTTTCTCACATGGCAGCTTGGAGTTTTAAAGATTTAAAGCTTAAAGGTTAATATCTGGTTTACCTTTTTTACTGCAAGCCCGCCTTCCTTCCTTTTCGATATTCCTCCTGCATCTTGTTGGCCAATTTCGCACCGGACACACCACAGCAGAATCTCTCGTGTTTTTCCTTTCCTTCGTTAGAATTTTTGGGCTTTTTAAAAATTTCCGCTTCTTCATCCTTAATTTTTTTTTAGTTTTCCGATGTTAAAGATTACTGGATTTTATTTCGGCTCGTGATTTTGGTGAATGTAGCCGAGAAAATCTAGACCTTGAAGTTTTCGAAGATTGGATGGGCATTTATAAGCTTTGTAGTTACAGGTTGACTTAATTCTTTAATATTCTTCTTCATGTTTTCCTTTAGCCTTAGGTTTTCTACGAGTGAAATTCGTGTGATTACAGGAGTATGTATCTCTCTACAGGAGACAAGAAGCCCACCTGATGAGGAATGATGAATGTAAGTATGAGGAAGTCCCACTCTTCTTCCGAGCTTTATTTACGTGGCTTTTTCTACCCAGTCTTTAAACTGGGGTTTTCCTCAAGTTTTGTGTGTTGTCCAAGTGACACATTTTGTAAATCTAATGAGAAGGGGTTTGTGATACGACTTGTGTGAACTTTCCAATTGAACGAGTAATTATTTCTTGTTCACTCAAGGAGACTCAAATGATTCGATAGTAGCTTAGCAGGCCAAACATTGCACTTTCTGTGTTTTCTTTCTTTGCCATTTTCCAATTCTGTAAAGAAGCTTTCCGGCAGTTCTAAAACTTGAAAGCCCATCTTGGGTAGTGGCATTTCCGGGGTACTTTACAATAAGATGATGCAAATGTTAAAATTCAGGGTGTCAGAATTGTGAAAGTGGATGCCTGCACAGGGCAATTGGGTCCATAGGAGTGGAGAACACTTATACAGTACTTTCCTGTCTTGCGCTACTTTTGCAAAGAGGGATTCCTAAATACTTTTCGGACTTGAGACATCTTCATGTTCTGACCCTGACTGTATCTTAAAATTTGTGAGACAGCTCTGAGCTACTGTACACATTGGAAGGGCTGGTTGAGGTGTAGATTTCATTTGCCTTTGGTTTGCATATACTAGATTTTGCTTTTCTAGTGGCGTCCGTGTGCCTGATATTTGGCTCATTTACTTCATACATTAGAGTACCTTTGAGATTTATTCGACATGCTTATTGTATATTGGGTAATTTTGGCAAAGACGTTTGCCAAGGAACTGCAACTGATTACTTACATTTTATGTTTAGACAAATTCAAGTTTCTGATGTGTGATGGCATTTTCCAGGAATTCGGTCAAAGCAATTTTTCCGGATGGAAACAGCCAGTTCAGTTTTTAAGCTGTGACTAGGTGATTTAGACGAAACATAAATTGTAGCAAATCAAATTGGAAGTGATAAACTGTTCTTTTCAGAGGAAAACGTTTGATGTCTCTTAGTGCTGGATACTGAGATTATTAAGGTTCTGTAGGCCATATTATGACATGATGGGATGTTGAAATATTGCAATAAACTACTTTGATACAAGAAATAAGGATTATTGGCAAAAACGGTATTATAAAGAGTATTTTGGGAAGGGGTAATAATTTTTTTGGTTAACAGAGGCACAAGAGACTTTGAAGTTGTCCCAGAAGCTTGTATCAAGGCTAATATTTGAGTATTTACCGTTAAAAAGGCTCATGAATTCTGATAATCTATGATCAGATGCCATTTCCTTGTAGAAGGCTTCCGACAGGTATCATAATCATTGCTTGTATCTTCATGGCATCTATTTGATTTTTCCAGAGTTGATACTCCCTTGAAGACTATAAAACAGGCTTTGCAATCAAGTGTACTCGATGGAAATTTGCAAATGGCAAATTTCTTATGGTTGATCCTGAGAGATTGTCTTATTCTGCATTCTTTAAGCTAATCATTCCTTCAAAAAATTAGGTGTGGTGTCAGCAAATAATGGAGTTCTAAGAGAGGTAGCAAAAGATTAGAGACAAAAAGTCCACCATTTTCTTTTTTAAAGGGTCAAAATGAAGAAAGGCATTTTATTCTGTAGGTAAAATCTCGACTAAGGAACTTTGTTAGATTGTTTGCCGAGAGGATTAGAATACAGGACAAACTACATTTGGAGATCAACCTGTTTTGCCTCTTCATAATTAATGGAAACTGTAAAATCTTATACAATTCCAAATTCTAAAAGTGTAGAATCTATTAATTTTATTTTTAGTGTTTATTCACTGCAATGAGAAACTTCCCTAATTTGCTAACATTGTGCATAAAACAGTGCCAGAGCTTTTATTTTTTTGATTTGTTCCCAAAGAAAATGAAAAAAATCTGGGCTCGCAATCTAAGAACTTGTTCACTATTTGCAGAAAATCGTAATACAAATTAAACCTTAGGGGTTGATAGAGCTAAAAATTTCAGAAAGGAAGAGTCAACACGAGAATCATTTGCAGAACCAGTTGAAAGTTTAGTCAACCTTAATACAATCCATTCTCTTATGATTTATCTGACAGTGTAATGACAGTACACCTGGTCCCAGTTCTCTCACAGAGGAGCTTATAAAGTTATCCAACTACTATTTTTAAAAGTTCATATCAATTGCCCACTGGTTGGATATGCTGGTTTTTTTTGAGGTTGACATAGAGAGACTTGATCACAGAGTTTACTATTGGTCCTTGTTTTCTTGGTACTTTAGCTTTTTTGGCATTTTGATTCTATTCATGGCACTTTGAGCTTCTGTTGGTACTTCAAAATTAAGTGGATAGATTTGCAATAGTAAGTAGCCTTTTTGATCAAATATTCACAGCACTTTTGGGGAAAGTTTTAGCTCATGTTTCTTGTGCCTTTTTAACTATCACGTTGTCTTCCTTTTCCTTCAATTTCAATCATGCCAGCTTTTCTTGGTGACTTTGATAAATGGAAGACAAAATAGAAAAAATAATTTATTAAGTCTCAAAATTTATGACTTAAGTTATTTGTACTATGAACAAGGTTTAGTTCAAAGTGATGTGTTTATTTCCAAATTCCTTTGGTTTGGATCAAGGTATATCTACCTGCATATAGATATAGTAATAATACTAAAAATATATATTTGAAGCTTGTTGTACTCATATTGGATTATAGAATTTCTTTAATCATTGAATTCGTACACAATGCCTGTTTTGCTTAACTGGAATATTTGTACTTCTCTATAAATTCACTAAAGAAATGTTTCTCCTATGAAGGCTGCATTGCTCTTCTTTACTTAGACTTTCTGAATTGCTGTTTGCACCCATTTGTAAATTTTGACAAGCCTTGCATTTTAGAGAGTTTATACTTCGAAAGGGAACTTGTTGTGTAAGAATATTGGAATCTATACTGGTTGAATTATCTTATCAAAGCCTTGCTTTGTTCCATGCTGTTTCCTAGACTATTATGGCATAGTAATTTGCCAAAGTTTGAAGGCCATTTCTCTTGTGACTTTTCATATTTGCCACAGAGGTTGTTTATCCTTTCTGTTCGCAAGCAATACTTGAGTTGTGTTTTTATAATTGTGTGTTTTATGTTTTTCCCCTACAAATGTCTCACCATTTTCATATTGTTTGTTGGTGTTTGTAGTTTTTCTTGTGGTGGCTTTTTTTTCAACTTTGTGTGGGGCAGGGTGGGGCTTGGGAATGATGCACAGATTCTTCAAATAAAGATAATTATCTCAGTATGATCAGGACATTGGACAATAATTAATGAAAATGTATTTTCAAAATTGTCGTAAGCACATGACCAGGCAACTTTGCTTTGATTCAATTATATGGACCTCACTGGATATTCCAGTTAACTTTATATGCTTCATACATATAGAACATATCATAAGTTATGTAATGCTCAAGGGTTTTAGTAACAAATTGTTCCATTTTTCTTCTACACAGGGCATAAGCTGATGACTAGAATGGATTTATTTCACGGGATGATGTTTGAAGAATTGAATTCCATGGGAGTTCAGTTAGCATGTTGGAATGTGTCCTGTGATAACCAGCAGTGAAAACTTTGACATTGTTGAACATTTTAGGAAATGGGGTTTGGAAGAGATATTGAAGGGCTGGAGTTGTTTCTTGTCATAAGAGAACTTCTTAATACTATATACAAAACAAATGTGTGAAATGGACACATCTAACTTCAAAGGAGGTGTTTCAAGCTGAGGTGCTTTTAACTTCAAAGTTTTGCAAGATGGGTGAAGAAGACTATTCTTCGGATAAGGTTTGCAATATGGGCGAAGATGACTATTGTTCAGATATGGATCTAGAAGTTCTATCATCAATGTGGCCAGAAAATTTAGGGCAAGAACCAGACAAACAGTTCAATATAGACCAACCAGGTGCAGATCAAGATATGTTGGATGAGGTCTCAATAGCCGAGGAACTGTCTTTTGTGGACTTTAAACGTCTCATGGAGTTAACTGACTTCTCTGAGAAAGGTTCTTCACAATTGGACTCCCTTGTGAGGCAGTGGGAGCTTAAGCAGGCCAATGCCTTCCGTCTTCTCAATGAACAACTTGATATATTAAACAAACAAAAGCAAGAAGCTGAACTTAAGGAACTAGAAATTCTGAAGGAGCATATGTTTGAAGGAGATAATTGTGCCGGAGACAAGAGACCTGTGTCCATTCTTCAAGATGAATATGAGTTTGGAGAAGCGACTCCAAGCTTTAATAAAAATATTTTAATACATAAAACTAAATTGCAAATGGATGTGGAACATGATTCAATAGAGTATTGGAAAGAGCGAGCAAAAAGATTGGAAAGATTACTTGATGAAAGCATTCAAAGAGAAAACAAACTTCAGGAGAAACTGCAAGAAAACATACGAATGTGGGCAAAACAAACTTCACCAGTGGAAGAACTATCTCAAATTCTAAAAAGAGCAGACAACTTTTTGCATTTTATTCTACAGAATGCACCAGTTGTTATCGGCCATCAGGTATCTTTCTTCACCAGTGGATTTCATTTGTTTTCCATAATATTTGCCAACTCTTGCAAGGATGGCAAAGAACAAAGTATGGGATCCGTTCATCTTTGCACTCAATGTTTTAGAATTGGTAAACCATATGCAAGAAATTATTTCTTTACAGACAAAGTAATTGCTCTTTATTAAATCTAGTTGAACTTTGCCCCATTGAGGAACTCCTATACTAATAATATGTACTAAGATCTTAGCTTTTAAATTTTACAGCCCCATTGAGGAACTCTTTATTAGTCAATAGAGTTTTATTTGATGGTATTTAAGTAGTTGCTATTGCTTTGATGTATTTGAATATTTCAAATCAAAACTGGTATTTAAACTCATAATTCGAAAACCACATACATGTTGATACATGGGCCTATTTTGATGGTGTTGCCATCTTTTAATCATTTTGCACTTGCTTTAGTGTGAGTGTAAGCAAGCTGTTGTCTGCATTCCTTGAATTAAGTTATTCATGATTCACCCATTAGACAAAGTAATGAGGGAATTAAAAACGCAAATGAAAAAGTAATAGTAATGGAGCAGCTAAATCTATTTTGTTTTACTGTCTCTTGTCAAGAGCTTATTTCTCTTTAGGTTCCTATTTGTGATGCTTACTGAATTGCCTTATTCTTTTATATGTTCACAATAGACATGTCTTTATGAATGTCTAGACTCTATATTATTAAGGCCTTCTCCCAATAATGCTAATGGGATTATTATCATAACCTCTAGTGCACAAGGGGACAAAATTCACAGTAACTGGTCACATTAAAGCCGTGCATAAGTCACTTTTGTCTTTATACAACAAATTTATTAACACTTCTTGATTGAAATATTTGAACTTCTTCATCATAGAGTTTGTTCCTGGTCTGAACTTGAGATTGAGTTAGAAAACTAATGCTTGAGGCAACTGATTTTGTTTGATGAAGCCCTAGAAAGGAAATTTACACTTGCAAAGTTATCTATGTCTCTGAAGCTATATATCTTGATCAAGGCCAAGTCTATTGATCTTGACAAAATCTATAGGTTTATTGCATTTTATCCAGCATCCAGGAATGAAATTCCATGTGCCTATCACTTTTTTTTTCACTGATTTGAAAGCATCTAGAAATAGCCACATTTTTTCTAAAACATGTTATCCTTAAAATTTCTTAATTGTTAGCCCTTCCAATGATGGGTGTGGACAATGTTTGTTGACCACTTGCTAACTCAATCAAGAGTATCTTGCATATTTTGGAAACACTTCACTAAGTAATTTGAAAGATACACTGAATGTCCTCTACGTGCCCTGGAATAGAATCTAAAGACAAAAGCAACATGTGGAAATAGTTAATATACTGGTTCTTCTATTCCATTTTTCTTGAGTAATTAAATGCTTTTCAATTTTTATTGATTTTTTCTTCCTTTGTGGCTTACTACTATATAGGACAAGGAGTTACGCTATCGGTTTATCTACAATCATTTTCCAAGTCTACAGGGAGAGGTAAAGTCTGTTCTTAAATCTGTCAGTTTGCAAGAAATTTTTGGTTGAATTTTTCTTCCTGTTCATTCTCTTGTATATATGTTTCTGTTATCAAATTATGACAATGAATACATTGCTTCTGGATCTCATGTACAATGTAATTTAAACTGTATGTAAAGGAAGGATTCTAATTATCTTATCCACTAAACACTGTGTTCTCTTTTTTCTTTTTTACCCCATGATATTATACTAATGTAATGTCTGGCATATTGTCAGACCCTGAGAAATATAGATGAGGAGATTAGAAAATATGTTCAGCTCCTTATATTCTGAACTGCATATCTTCAGAACATGCAGTGTACAGAGCCTTCAAAATGTACACAGAATTGTGGCTGACCTCTACAGCCAGTTACAGTATAGACGTGTATAGTTTTCCAAAATTTATTGCCACTAGAAGTTCTGTATGACCATCCAAATACTCCAAGAACAGAACAAATACCCAATAAAAAATACCAAATGAGGATCTGCAACGGTTTTACTCTGAAGGCTTAACTATAGCCTTAGCCTATCTCTGTCTCTAAACTTGAAGCAACACCTTCCAGCTTTTACCATAGTTGTCGTGTTTGCACAGCAGACTCATAGCCACCAAGTTGAAGCTTCAAGATACTTGAATGTTGGTATGTTTCCCTGCATACAGCATTGTCAAACACAGTGAACATACATAGTGCTGTTACAAGGCCTTGCTGACTTTCTCCATTTTAGCCAAGAGCAGCTTCTTAGAGAAGCCTAATCCTATCAGCATTTCTCCCATCTCGCCTCAGATTTGAAAAGCCAGGATAAAGAAATTTCTGTAAGATTTTGCATGCACGGGTTCAACTCCTTCCTATAAATTTTTTCCACTGTTTTCTGATGTTTCTGGCATTCTTATTGTGAGGTTCTAATTTCTTTTTGTTTCATCTCATTCTCTTGGCTTAGCAACTTCCTATATTGCTCAAGATAGGCAGCTGTTTTGGCTTTTCCAAATACCTTAGTTGACCAGGCAGCTTCTCTATTGTTGGAAATAAGATCTCTGTTGACTGCACCCTTCTAAGTCTAGAATTAAAATCTTATGTCTCAAAACTGATGTCTGCCCTTTTACTTGCAATGCCTACCATCTTATGACATCTTCAATGTTTGAATTTGGAAGCCATAAATTTTCATATATTTGGACATCTTGCTTGGCTGTTCCAATATGTCATGGGAGTTGTCTTCTAAGGCTAGTCTGGATATTGCAAGTTGATCTGTGTTTCCTACGGACACTTCATTTGGTATTGTATATGACAAGGACATTAAATCCCCCTAAAAATTGTGTTGTTTCTTCCACTTCACAAATTCTGAGTTTCCATAATTTTGATTGAGCTAATGGCATGATTTTGATAGAACATGTTGTACAATAGAAAAAGCCAAAAAAAAAAAAACCCTATTAAGTTTCTCAGATCTCATCCAAACTTTCACAAGTCACCCTTTGACCTGTTAAAGTCCAACATTCAAAAACCTATCTGGAGTGCTTTGTAAATCTGAGTTGAACACTTTGAGGGCCAGATAGGCTGCCTTTTAATAGAAACTATTGAAATAGAAAGCATTAGTCTTATATTTATTAGGCTTTTCATATCAGTAAGTTGCAGACTGAAATTATATACATTAAGACAAAATACATGCAATTATGCAAATAACATACATAGGATTTCAAGTCCTTAATTGATGAATCTCTACACTCGATAGTTCTTAAATTTGCACCTTCATGTAAAAATTGTCTGCCTTTTCATTTGGTGGCAAACAATCTGAAAATGAAGTGGTTTGTTGGTGAGATGCAATCTGCCTTTGCAGGATATTATAGGCAGAACTGATGTTGAGATATTTACTGGTGCTGGTGTAAAAGAATCTCAAGATTTTAAGGCCGAAGTATTACAGCGTGGATTACCTGCAAAACGGGAGATCACATTTGAAACAGAGTTATTTGGGAGCAAGACGTTCTTAATCTATGTAGAGCCTGTTTTCAGTAAAACTGGAGAGACGATTGGAGTCAATTATATGGGAATGGATATTACTGACCAGGTACTTTGTTGCTCCTTTGGAGTGAAACTTATGTGATGTTTTTGGGTTTTTGCATAACATAAGTGTATTGAAAATTTGTGAGGCTGGTATATGTTTCTACTTCTACTTTGACTAATGGAACATGTTCCGTCTTTTCTTATATTGTTGTTTATTTCAATGTATGGATTGCTAAATTATTTTTCCAAATATGTGCTGTTCTTGGCTGATCCTAATTTTCAACAGTGTTAAAGACTGTTCTTGACAGCATGCATGCATACTTATGTAACATGAGTTTGTCAATAATGTGATATAAGTGCAATGATGTAATGCTTTGATAGGCATGAAGATCCTTCACAGCTTTAATTCCATGTGTTGGAGCAAAACACAAGATATAATTTTGATAATCTTTTTTTTCACTTAATTCAATTTTTAATCCAAAGATGCTAGAAGAGTCTCAAGGGGTCAAACTCCATGTCCTCCCGGGATTATAGCAGGCCCTCTTAGTCCTGGCCATTCTTCTGAAAGCATCATCAGATTGTATGATGACAATTGTGGTTCTACTTTATATCCTACTATAGATTAATGTTAGTGCTTCGATCCATTGGAGTTCCTTTCTATCTCTGTTATACCTTGACTTCTAGCTTTCTCTTTATCATTACTTTAGCGTGTTAGGGTTTATCCATTTTGGGTAACCCTTAATGTTGTAATTTTATGGCATACAACTGTTTCAATTCAGTGTAGTTTACACTAAATTCTTTACTCTAGTTTAACTTATTTTCATAGTGCTTTTTGGTTACTACAATGCATTGTAACTAACAGCTCTTTTCAATGAGTCCCGTTGGCCTGCTTTGGCCATCTGTGGACATTAATAGAATTATCTTATTTAATCAATGGTTCTTTTCCCCATGATTTTGTGTTATTCAGACTTACAAGAATGGAGACCGTATGGTGTGATGTGATTTTGTGTTAGTCTCTTCAATTTAGTTGAGGACTTGATTGATCAACTGTTTAAAGACTTTAACCTATGAAGGTACAGACTGTCAATCTTGGAGCCTTATAGCTTAGTGAGCACATTAAATTGGCATGTGTAATATATGCAAAGTCATAGCACTGAAACTTAGAAATGACTGAGTGAGCCAAAGAATAAGAATTGACTTGGAACTTAACAAGAAGTTGGTGACAAATTTGGTCATGACTCCCTAGATTAAAATGCCATAAATATCACCCATCAGGTTTGGAGGAAGTGGTCGGGAGTATAGGGTATCACACCATAAACTAAGGTTCAAATTTCATGGCGTGAACCTTGACATTCCTATGGGGTTTGGAGCAAATGGTGGGGAGTGAAGAGTTTCACATCATAAGTTGGGGTTCAAATCTCATTGATGAACCTTAATAGTTATTTCAAATGGCATGAGCTGAACTGGTTAATTCTTCAACATTCAAGGAGGAGATATAGGTTCAAATCTTGCCCAGAGATAGATGTAGAATTGGCAAGCCATTGTAATACCACTATGCAGTCATGATGTAATATGGGTAGGTCCTGTTTCAATCCCATATAACCAATTAAAAAAAAATGCAATCAATATTAAAGTTTCACCAAAAAATAAGGCTTTTGTGTTCTATCACAGATAACTTAATAAATATCAAAATAAAAAAAAAATCATATGAAATTAAATAGTAGATATTCAAGTATATGGCAACTGTTAAACTATACATAAAATTTCAAACATACTTTAGATAAGTTATATGAATTGTGGTTAGATGTGCGATTAAATTTAGTTTTGTTTCAGTACAGTCTCAGACTTAAAATTTCTGGAGAGATTTGACAGCATGGACATGCTACTTAATAGTACTTTCTAGTTAACATATCTGTATGTCCAGATTAATTTTTATTTAATCACAATTAGACTGCTTTACATGCAATATTGACCTTGGTTCATTAAAAGGATAAAAAAACATGCATAGCTTTGTCACATAATATAACCTCTCCATCTGTGGATTTTGGAATCTGTTTGATTTTTGTTAGGAATGACTTCCATCTTCATCCAATTGATGGGTTTTATACTTTATCAAAAAGTGGAGTCTTTGCTTACTTGAAACTTGAAAATTGAAAATTATGAAAAAATTGACAAGGAAAGTTGTCATTGTTACATTTGACTAGTAATTTCCATTGAATTAAATCTTAAGCCTTTGCTGCACAAAATGATAAATAGGTCTTAAGGTCTCCTCCAAGAATTCACTCAAACTATTTTCCCAAGGACAAAGAGATTGGTTGCAATATACTTCTTGAAATGAATATGAAATTTATGAAAATTTAGTGTGCCTTACTCATATGTATGTTAAAAGAAAGTAATGGAAGAGGTTAACCAACTTGCTTGAAAAGGGTTTTGTTTGCTTAGAAAACAAGGATATTCCAATCCCATCGGTGAATCTTAACATTTGCCCAATCTTATCAGATAGCACAAGCTCAAGTGGTTAAATCATAAACTTTCAATGCAGAGACTGAGGTTCAAATCTTGCCAAACGATATATGCACAATTGGTAAAATATCAATCAAATGGTTTGATTTCAAGTGGTTGTGGGCCTTGTGGCCTTTCAATGTGAAGATCCAGATTCAAATTTTGTTAGATGATATATTCATAATTGCCAAAAAAGTTATTTTAATACCACAGTATGGATTGTTGAATACCATGTAATGTTGTCAAGATGTAATACTAGTGGGGTCTGTTTCAATTGCATATAACCATAAAAAGATAAAAAAAGGAGTAAAAATCTAAAAAGGAGGAAAGAAAGCAAGGATATGATTCATATGTGGTTGTCCAATTAAAAACAGGGGAAAACATATCGAGGTGAAGAGTCTCCTCTTTTGATTTGATGACTAGGTTAAATACTATCTAATCATACAGTGCAAGTGTCTTTTGAAGGTCAGATCCGAATTCACATAGTTGATTTGAACTTTCACATTTATCTTGTTTGTGGTTTCATAAATACCTTCAGTTTGAAATGAAAGAGATAAATCTGGTGTGCCTTAGTCAGATTTAAGTTAAAAGAAAATAATAGACGAAGTTAATTAAATTGCCATGAAAGAGTCTTATTTGCTTATTTAAGAAAGCAAGGAGATGATGCATACATGGTTGTACAATTTTTAGAAAATCGTGGGGAAAAAGTATTATGAGGCAAAGAGCCTCTTCTTTTTATTTGATGACTAGGTTAATACTATCTAATTGTAAAGTGCAGGTGTCTTTTGAAGTTTGGATTTTAATTCACATAGCTGATTTGGAATTTTTAAACTTCATGGTTCTATGACAGGATGTTTGTGGTTTAGTTATCCTAGAGTGGAAAACATACTCTAAACTGATTGATTGGTATGAATACTTTTGTTCCATTTTTGGAAATATATCCATCTCTTTAGAGATCAATTCCCAGTGATTCAAATGCGAATTTAAGGACCTGTGTGCTATCAAAAAAATTGGGTGTAGATTGTTGGAAACTAAGTATCTAATAGAATAACGTTTTGGTACAAAGATTGAAGATTTATATGTAGAATTCAGTACCAGGGATTATGGACTATGGCATGAAATTAGTTACTAAGCTATCATAAGGGGCACTCTTGTGTTCACTATTTAGAACATCCTGGCTTTGCATTTGAAGCTTTTATAAGTCATTAACCAAGTCTGTGTTCCAACGCAAATCCTTATCTGCAAACATTGGCTCCAGTCTCTAGGTTAATAGTTGACTTTGTTTTCATGGCATCAATGGTCCTACTTCTATTTGTCTATTTCAGAGCAAATAATTATGGTGTGCATCCTCATTTTTTATTGCTCTTGCATATCTTAGAGTATATATGTTCAAAATTTCAAATAAACTCTAATTACTCTCACATCTAATAGCGGTGCATTTGGTTCATCATGATGATAGCCATCTTCTAGAACTTAGGAGCCTAGTGATCAATATAACATAGACTTCCAGTGCCCCTGCAAAATTTATGAAGTTACAATTGAAGATTAAACTTTGAACTAATCAAGGGTATGGAAACGTACCTAACTTCATGAAGAAAGCTTAGAAATGGTTCTTTTTGCATAGATCACAGTTCAAAAACTATGACTTGGCCAGAACTTGGCAGCCCAATATTTTGACTCAACTTAGACTTGGTGAAAACTTGGTAAATGAGCCACAAATGAGATAAATTATAAATATATAAATTCATAAAATAAACTTCACTAACATTTAAAATACTCTTAAGAACCATACAGAATGAATGAAGAGAGCTTAAAGGTTGATCTTCGAGTAGATTTTGATAAAAAGGGTACAATTCACATCATATAATCATACAAAGTTACAAATTTGACAAAACGTTTCAGGTTTGAGCAGGTAATAGAGACACGAATGAGATAAAAAATCAAAGCTTTTGGCAGTTAGAGACCATCAGCAGTTTTTCCTATGTTGGGGGAGTCCATGCTCAAAACTTTCAAGTACTTGGAGAGAACTTGGCTTGGTGAGTAGTGGGCGAGTAACCGAGTTACTCACCTGGCATCTGAGGTAATCGGTACTCCCATGTACTTGCAAGTCTGCCATGAGTTTTAGGAGTATGTCACAGACTATAATAATATCCAAACAAGCCCTCTAAGTTCATGCTCAATTTGAAGTTGTAGATGGAATACATTTTAGCCTGTTTGTATTATGCGACATCATTAACTGCACTAAAATAAGCTTTCCATCACCTCTGATGCATTAATAATGTTTAATGTGGAATAGCCACGTTGAGGTCTATAACATTGGTTCTGATACTTTGAGTCAATTAGTTTCTGTAGAGGCATGTTTCTTTTTAAGTTTTTATCATTCCCAATTCCCAGCCCCCATATGGAGCTTGAGTACATATAATTAACGGTGCTTTGCCCCATTAACCATCTGAAGGATCTTCACCAATGGCTTTAATAATATGAGAATCCGTTGAGCATTCCCCCATAAGGGGTCATTAAAGAAAGGGCCACAACGTCATTCCTGTCCATTTTCCTGCCATATTTCAATTTTCTCTGCTTGTTAAAAAGCATCCTCTTTGAATTCATCTTATGTTTTTGGAAAGAAAGAATGAAACTCTACTAATGTCCTCAAAGTGACCAAGGAAGTTCAATGTGATTGAAGTGTCACACTTGATTACAGTAGCCTGGGGGAGACAGAAATAGACTCCAAAGAATACATGTGCATAAAAAATAGGACTACAAAATCCAGGCTCCAACATGGAAGCATAAAATGGCATCTTCTGAAGAGTATATGACTCAAATATAGTACATATATAATACAAACATGGTACAATGCTGCTGTAAAAGATCTACCGTGGAGGAAAAGTGGACTGCGAGCAGAGATCATAATCGTGTTGGGAACCTGTTGGTTACGAATCTGCCACTAGGATAGGATTTAGTGTAATGCGCCCTAGATTCGCCTAGCAGATTGAAAGGCCGAAAGGAAGGAATGCCTTCCGTGCCAATCTCCGGAGGAGGCCGGCTTCCTATGTTTTCTCGGTTGTTTATTAGCTCAGAGTGCAGGAACGAAATTATAAATGCAGAAAGAAATATAAATGTACTTGTATTGGGTGGGGAGGATAAGCAGCACAGCAACTATCAATCACTACTACTAACAACAATTAAACACAGAATACGTTGCAAAAACTATCAATGTCATTCATCCTATGTATCCTCTAACTTTGCATTCCAGGAATACTTAACTATCAAATACCGATATCCAGATAGCAGAATAGCAGTAAGCAATAACATAAGCAACATGAGGCAGAAATGCTAAATAAAGGCAGCATATAGAACAAGAACAGTCAATAGAGCCAAGTGTATTTTGTATTCAGAAGCAAACACACAGCTACAATGGTTCCCTAGCAATATATCCCCCTTCCACCCTTTTACAATGATATTGCCGAGCTATTTATAGCGCAAATTTCCCCCCATTACATCATTGGGCACAGGATCCCAGACCTGACAATTAACCGAAGAAGCTGACAATGTTGACAAAAGCGGCAAAAAACGGCTGATGTTGACCTCTGCCAACATGGAATGTGCTTGCGATAAGGTCCACCTGAAGGATTGGCAGCTACGTGGCGGTGAGGGGATGATGCTCCGAGTCAGCTTGACTGAGGGCAGATTAAGTACAATAATCCAATTCACGCTCGCACAACACCTGTCACATCTTTGACTCGAATCCCGAGGCTGGACACCTGTCAGAATCTGATAAGGGACAAATATGCCTTGGGATCTCGTCTCTCTTTCTTGCCCGACTTCGCCTAGAATTGGAGCGCAATCAGACAGCGCAAGGGGGAAGTAGTGCAGTCGGGGATGCCTTCGTGCCTTAGAAAATTTCCGGGCTGTCTTCAACATTCTGCCCGAGTGCGCACAAGTAAGTGGGCGCAGCCCGACTTCGCTGCGAAGTCGGGTTGCGCACCCAACACTTAGCCACTTTTTAGCCACATCGCCCCGACTGCGCATGAACTTGAGGGCGTAGCCCGACTTCGCTGCGAAGTCGGGTTGCGCACTCAACACTTAGAAATTTTCAGGGCTCCACTGATGCCCAGGTGGGCACAGAAATGAGAGCGCACCCCGAATTCGCTGCGAAGTCGGGTTGCACCAACGTAGTCAAAATGACTACAATGACTAACTAGTAAAAGAAATTTACTAGTGGTAAAAAGTAACACCTTACTTTTTACCATGAGGTAAATTATATCTACCTAAATAAGGTAATATTTATAGTTACTAACATAGTAACTCTAACAGCTCTTATACTTAGCAAAATTCTCATCATCTCTCCGCACTCCGAAGTCGGGGTGCGCTCTCATACTTAGCAAAATTATGATCATCTCTCCGCACTCCGGCTCCCCAAGTGCGCTCAAACTCAAGGGCGCAGCCCGACTTCGTTGCGAAGTCGGGTTGCGCAATACCAATACTTAGAATTTTTTAGGGGCCTTTTGCTCTCTTGGAGAAATTGACAGGAAAAAGGAAAGGAGAAAGGGGGGGGAATGAAGGAAATGAAACTGATAGAAGGGAAGAAAGGGGATAGTGGAGAAAGGGAAAGAAGGAAGAGGGAAGGGAGAGCAGTATGCTTACAAGAAAAATGAAGACATGGCACCCCGTGCAAAATGTGGCAACATTCCTGGTGGCTTGCGGGGTGTCGAGCTCGCCTCGACGCAACGAACTAGGCCTTTATCCTTTGGGCGCAGAGGAACTCCCTTCTCCTACATCCCGCTGCTCCTGCTGTTGCTGAGTCCCCCTTTTGGGTAACTGTTGTTCTTCGGACTCACTCTTAGCAGTTTCTTCTTCTGATTCTCCTCCTCTTTCTGAATCCGAATGCTCACCACTGTCGCCCTCTCGCTCGGCAGGTTGCTCCCACTCATGGACATGATTGTATGCAGTCTTGGCCTGGTCCCAAGCTGCTGCCTGGAAGGGCTCTAAATCGCTGACATCTTTCAGCGCTGCTCTGAATGCCGCGACCATGTGTACATCAATGGTGTCATATCTTTCTCCCAACTCCTGGAGGGAGGTGTTAATATTGCAAAACCTTGACACCATTTGGGTTACCTGCGTCTCTTGGACTGGCTCGGCCCAGCTGTCAATTTCTGATGTATCTACCTCGAAAGACAGCCAATCCAGCTTCACTTGTTCAAGGGGCAGAAACTTCCCATCCTTGACGAAGCTCGAGCATCCGAGCGCAGAAAGAGTGTTGAAGGGAGCTAGGCAGACATTCATTTCATGGTTCAATGCGTCTAGCATCTTCCTGGCGGCCCTGGTTTCTTCCGTTTTTTCAAAGTAATTATGCAAGGTTACCCTTGCATCCGCCCAATCTAGGGCAATCCGGGACATGGGGGGAAATCGGAGGCCCTTGCGCACGAACTGTTCAAGTTTTATTGCCAAGTCCTTCCACTGCTTCGCTTGGCGTTCGGCCTCCTCTACCACAGGCTTTCCCTGGGCAGATACTTCTTGGATCCTGGATGCGAAATCCAGGACGGACAGGGACCTGACCACATTAGCCCTGCACCCTTGCAGCAAACCAGCCCGCATCTCCTTGATCTTGTTTTTCGAAAAGGCAGCCGCCTGGGACGCCTTCTCCTTCAGCTGAGATCCTCAAAAAATCCTGCAGCTGGGATACATGTTCCAGTGCTGCCTTCTTCTCTTCCGATAGCTGTTCGGCCGTCTTCCTTTGTGCTGTAGCCTCCTGCTGGGACGCGGCGAGCTGAGCTTTCAAGTTCTCAATCTCCTTCTGGGAAGACTCCAGCTGCATGGTGGCCTTGGCCAGATCTTCCTCCAGCTGTCTCGAGTTATTTCGAAGCTGAAACAGCTTCTCTTGATTCTCGAGTCGCTTAACAAGGAGATTGTCAGTCCTGTGACGAATACCGTTGATTTCGTATTCTTCGCTTATGTCATCAAAATTCTTCTCCTTGATCCGGTGTTCATAGTCGGCCTCGATCATTTCCCGGAGAGGCTTCTTTACTTTAGGGATCAACTTCTCGGTTTGCAGCACTCTCCTGTCCAAGTCGAACTTGGTGCGCTTCACCGGGGCGGCTATCTCGGCTCTTCTTCGTTTGACGCCTTGGAGGAAAGAGGCGGAACACCCTACGACCTTCGCTGCTAGAGGCTGATCGTCTGTAATCTGCAGCTGTTCCCCCATGAAGTCAAGTTCTGCCAGCATAGGATATGCCGAGGCTAAATCCTGCTGCGGCATCCTTCTTGCAAACAATGAAGCAGGAGATATTCCAGAAGGTGAGGTCGCTTTCAAGGGCGACTGGGTCCTGGGGGAAACGGGCGGCTGAGTAGGAGGTGAAGACGGGGTCTTGAATAATGTGGGTGAGCGGCGCGGCGATGTAGGTGCAGCTTCGGCACTGGCCGCAGATGAGGGGTCTAGGGTTTGACCTAGGGTTTGGAGCACGTTCAGGTCCTGGGTAAACGGTTCGAAAGAATGGGGACTATGGAAGGACTGCGAGATAGGTGATAGGGAAGATGCGACTAAGGCTTGCCCTAATACAGAGGGGGACGATGTCACGGCAGGGCCAACTGGGATTTGGGGAACTGGGGAAGAGGACGTACCTGCGGGCTTCGCCTGAGCCGCTGATTGGAGGACGCTTGCTGCCCAGACTTCTGCTTCTTTCCCTGGGCTATCTAGAGAAATGATTTCTGGCGCGACTGCTTTTGTTCGTGCCGTAGCCATCTGCTACGTAGCCTCTTTCTTCGGCCGCTTGGTCTTTTCGCTCCTTTTTCTCTTCTTTTCTCCTGGAGTTGCAGTTTGCTCAAAGGAGGCGGAGGCGGTTGGTGCGGCTGGCAACGGTGTTCCCACGGTGAATTTGTACTTGGGCTTTGACGGAGGGATGCCTATTGCTGATGGCCCATCGGTTGACCCTTCTGGCGCCTTTTCCTTTTGAGGCACTGCTTCACCGGTTGACTTTTCTAGCTCCTGTTCTTTTTGAGGCGACGCTTCGGGAGCTGGAGACAACATTGGGCCCACCTGACTGCTTGTTGGCGTCCTGCTGGGAGGTTTTTGAATGGGTAATTGCTGGGGTGGGGGCTTCCTTTTATATCTTTTTCTGGCGCCTAGGGGAACGCAATCTCGAAACGCGAACGACTCCCATTTGCCGACGTATTTATCATATAAGGCTGAAAACTCATCATCTACGACCAATGTCTTTCGGTTAGACTTATCGTGTTGCGTGCGACACCTCATCTTCCAACATTCAATGATTGTCTTTTTCCCAGCTGAGGGGTGTCACCTTTGAGAGGAATTTTTTGAAGCCCGCTGAGTCTAACCTGTGATCTGGATTGTGCTCCGGATCATACTCCACCTCCACACAGTAAAAGTCCTGCCATGGTGGCCATGATTGCATCCGCTCGATGTGCCATTCCAGGTCTGCGCCTGTTTTATTGCACCTCTCCTCCATGATTTCTACTCGGGGGCAAATATGTACAAATTTTCCCGACCCCAATCGAGTCGTATTTCCAGCGTTGCGGTAGCTGTATCAAGCCCATGTTGAGGAGTTCCTGTTCGAGGTAGATGTGCTGCCCAATCTCATGCACTTGAATGTTTGCCCAGGTAATAGGATACTTGAAAATATGGCCCCTCTTCTTTCCCTGGCCGAATTCCTCTTCTACATAGTCCATTTGGCGCAATGTCTCCATATCGAACTGATGCTCAGTGCAAAAATAGGGCAGCAAGAACAACTTCCCTTTGAATCCGTAGATTCTGATAACAATGCCCTGAGTCAACCGGAAGGTATCTCCGCATTTGTACTTCCTCAGGTAGTTCGTCATGGCTAGTGGAGGGCGAGATGCTTTGCCGTTGAACAACGCTAGGGTCATACCTAAAAATTTGAAGTTGAAGTCGTAGTAAGACCCTCTCCTATACAGGGCTTCCGTCCACTCGTACACAGGCAGCGGCGCTCTCTTCTCATTTACCTTTTTTAGATCAGGCACTTTAATTCAGTAGTGCGTATGGTAAAGGCACAACCATGTGAGGAATGAGCGGTGTCGGAACTCGGTTGTGCCGCCTGCTCGTATCCTGACCAGATTCGAATGTATGGCGTACGCCACCCAATCCGCCCAATCAAAGAAAATCGGGCTTCTTCTGCTCCTTTTCGTAGTGGAGTCATAAAACTCTCCATGCAAGATACATTCCGCGAGCGCCAGCTGATACGGGTGCACCATTCTGTCTGTGCCGCAACCGAGTACCCATGCAAGGATAATATAAATATATTTGTTTTCGAACCTCTCCAGGGGTATGGGGCCTGATGGCCACTGTCCTGCTGGCAGCAAGGACTTCAGTTCTGAATCGAGAAACTCTCTCATCCTTCTGATCTGAACAAATCTGCCCGCCTGCTCATCCAAGTTGATCCTTCTGACAATGGCATTGGGGTCGTACTGGAGTCCCGGGGTGAAGGCTGGCTGGACGCTTTCTTTGAAGAGGGTGAACAACACCCTTCCTTGGTTGTCGCAAACTTGCCGGGTAGTTGGTTTGTAATATGTCACAATAGACTCAACCAGCTCCGGGCAGTGGTGGACGGGAGGGCACAAGAACCAGTACAGGTTTGACTTATATGCAGCTCCGACATGGTGCGAGGGCGAGACTTTGCTTGCCCACTTTGCAATGTTTGGCCACAACTTGGTGAGGCTAATGGAGTACTCGCCATCCTTATACCCGGCCAGGCGATTGACGGGCGGCGGCGGTGGACCTTGCCCTTTGCTTCTCTTTGACCTGGATTTCCTTGTCTACTCCTGCGGCACTTCGCTCTCATGAGCGCTGGATTCTGTGCGTTCCTTAGCTTCCTACTTTGTATTGCTGGACTGCGGCTGCCTTGGCGCTTTTCCCTTGTCCATTTTCTGTTTTCTGCTCGTGGTGGTAGAGACGGGAATTCTAGTCACCAGTCTTTAATTCTGCGTCTTTCTTCCTCTTAAACGCGCAGCTCGGATTTAGCTTGATAATTCGAATGTTCTGAGTATGCCAGGGCCCTTTTCTAGGAATGAAAACGTAGCATTAATGGCGCGAGGAGGGGTTTAAAGTGATTTGCCCGAAGTAGGTAGAAAGCGCCGTTATTCCTTGGCGGCCGCGCATGGGATTTTTCCTTGGAAGGCGCACCTTGTACGCGGTTGGTCCTAATGCGCTTGCTTCTTTAATGACATCTGCTTCGAAATCCTCGCAATCATTCCTTAAAAATTTTGAACCTCGTGCTTCCAATGACGTCACAGTCGTCACTTGGGCACACACTTTGAGGGAGACTTTGGCCCAGGGCTCAAGAAGGGACGCAACCTAACTTCGCGCTATACACATTGCGCCGCCTGGGCCCACGCTTAGAAATTTTGCATCACTATGCCCCTTGTTCTCCCTGACAGGTCGTTCGTAGTGCGCCCGAATTCAAGAGCGCAATCGGACTTCGCTCGAAAAATGTGCGCAATCCGACTTCGCCCGGAAAATATTGTGCAGTAGGGATTCCACACTTAGCCGATTTTTGCTTCCTCTACTGCCCGACTGCGCTCCCAAGATGGTGCGCAGCCCGACTTCGCTGCGAAGTCGGGTTGCGCACCCAACACTTAGAAATTTTCTGAGGCTTTTTGTTTGCTCTTTTCTCTCAAACTCCCGACATCGCACAATTCATGAAGCGATGCCCGACTTCGCTACGAAGTTGGGGTTTGCTCTATGCTTGGTCAGACTTTTAAGCAGCGCAAAATTTTGCTCCTTTTCTCACACTTAGCCCATTTCGGTTTTGAAAACTGAAAACTGAATAACTGAAAGAAATATTTACATTCTAACATAAACTGAAATGCAGGAAAAAATATGTACAAGGAAGGACCTCTCGGGCACCTTCAGTGGTGATAGGCCTTTAGATGGAAACCATTGACAGGAATAGGGAGAAGCTGTCCCTCCATGTCCCTGAGCACGAACGCGTTGAATTGGTTTACCCGAGCGATCTGATAGGGGCCTTCCCAGAGGGCATCAAATTTGTCATGGTTTCTCGGCTTCGCTTTGAGTGAGTCCCACTTGAGCACTAGGTCCCCGATTTTGAAAACCCGGGTGGTGGTCCCTTTTGCAAACTAGCTCTGGGTTAGCTCGACATGTTTGGTAAAGGCATGGTATGCCTTCTCCCTTTCCTCTTCTAACCGCAATAGTTGACAAAGTCTGGCATCCATTGGATCCCCGTCGCCTTTTTCTTCATCTAACAACCAGAGTGCGGACATTTCTATGTGGGTTGGCAGAACTGCCTCCTTGCCATATACAAGCGCGTAGGGGGATGTCTTGATAGATTTCTTGAAAGATATGCGATCCGCCCATAATGCCCGGTTCAGAAGTAGGTGCCATGTCCTCTTGTTCCTTTCTCTTGCTTTTTTACAATCTTCGACGATTCTTGTTAGTGGATTCGGCCGAGGCCATTCCCCTGCGGGTAGTAGTTTGAGGACATCTTGTGATAGATGCCGTATTTTTTGGTGAACTCCGTGAGTACAGCACCTGCGAACCCCGGACCGTTGTCTGTAATTATTGCCTCTAGGACCCCGAAACTGGTGATGAGGCTCTCAAGGAACCCAATGACCGTTTCATGGTCTGCATGCTTAGAGGGGATCTCCTCAGCCCACCGAGTGAAATAATTAGTGGCTATAAGGATGAACTTATGTCCTGCTGCGAAGTTAGGCGTGATGGTCCCGACAAAGTCCAGACCCCACTGCTGAAACGGAGTCTCGGCTTGAATTGGCTAGAGGGGCAAGGGTGCCTTCCTATTCCTGCCGGCGAACCTCTGGAATTTTTCACATTTTACACAGACCGCATGTGTGTCTGTGAAGAGGGTGGGCCAATAATACCCGACTTTGATAATCTTTAAGGCCGTAGGCCTTCATGAATGATGTCCTCCAGGCATCCTGGAGTGGAACTCTCCGAGGACCTTTGGTTTGTCTGATTCCCTGACGCACCGCAACAGGATGCCGTCAATATTTTTAAAATACAGCCCCTCGGGGCGCAGTACATATCTCAAGGCATTCAGCCTAAACCTCCTTCTTTGTGAGGCATTGAGATGATCTAGACATCTCCTTGTGCTAAAATACCACACTAGGTCATTCGTCCAGTCACTCTCCTCTGATAAGGAGTTGGCAAGGTTAATTTCCGCCATTGGATCCTCCCACTGGCGAGCGGAGATTTCAGCTGCAGCACTTCGGGCCAACTCTTGGCACAGGGCCCGGCCTCTGATCAACTTCGTTGGCCATACCTCTATGTCGAATTCTTGGATTTTAGCTATCCATCCTGCCCTCTTGTGACCTGGCTCCCCTTGTACAATGAAATTCCTGACGTCCGGATGTATCACAAAGATAGTTATCCGGATCTGGGAGACAAAGTGTTTGAACTTCCTGAGAGATCTCATGACTGCGTGCACTTGTCGCTCAATAAAATTGTACTTTTCTTCATGAGGCTGAATCACCTGGCTTAGGAATGCTATGGGGTGCTCTTCGCCATCATCTCCCTTCTGAGTCAGGATTGCAGCGTAGCTCTCGGGCTCTCCCACCGCGTACAAGATGAAATCCTTGGAATAATCTGGATTTATCAATACTGGAGCTTGTGCGATTCTGGCCTTGATCTCTTCGAAGGCTTGCTTCCTTTCGTCAGTCCACAAGAATTCAACATTCTTTTTTAGGAGTTTGGCCATGGGCTTGATTACTTGTGTGAAGTCCGGTACGAACTACCTCACGAAGTTGATTTGGCCAAAAAATGATTGTAGCCCTTTCTTGTCAACTGGGATGGATAAGCGAAGAAGAGCTTCTGCTCTGTCAGGATCCACTGCAAGGCCCTTCTTGGAAATGACATGTCCTAGAAGCTTGCCTTCCTTTACTGCGAAGACTGACTTCTTTGGTATGATGGAAATGCCGAACTCACGACATCTCTCAAATATTTGTCGCAAGTGGGAGGCATGGTCCTCTCTCTTATGTGAAAATACAGTCATATCATCCAAATAGATGACAATGATCTTGTTGAGCAGGTCCCAGAACGCCAAGTCCATAGCTCTTTGAAATGTAGCGCCGGCGTTAGACAGGTCGAAGGGCATGCGCTGATATGCAAACGTTCCCCATTTGGTGGTGAACGCTGTCTTGTGCTGATCTTCGTCCTTTACCCATATTTGGTTGTATCTAGAGAATCCGTCCAAGAGAGAACCTCTGTGCTCCAGCAACTACGTGGAGGATTTGATCAATTTGGGGGAGCGGATAATGATCCTTCAGTGAAGCCTGATTGAGGTTTCTGAAATCCACGCAGAGGCGGATATCTCCATTCTTTTTTCTCACAGGGACCAGCATCTTCAAGAGCTTTGCTTTCATCATGGCTTCAATTTTTGGGTTTACTGCCCTTTGCTTCTGCCGGAAAGGTCTTGCATTATCTTCTAGCTCTATAGTATGCTGGATCATCTCTCTGTCATACCCCTTCAAGTCTTGGTAGCACCAGGCCACAATATCAGGGAACTCTTCGCATAAAGATCTGATCTGCTGTAGTTCCTTTTCAGTGCAATCTATCCCGACCTTGATCACTTTTCCAGGTTCTAGTTCCAGGTCCATGTACTGCTTGGGGTCCACTTTGATTCTATGGGATATGGCTCTATCGTTCTGATCAAAGAGACTTTCTAGGGTAATCAGTCCTTTCGGGACATGATTTTTTTTTAATTGTATCAACCCCTTGTATTGCTCGTCATCAAGGTCTCTACCTTCTATTGTACTTGCTTCGTTTATCAAAAAAGTGATGATATCCTCGTCACAGTCGAACACCTGCCAGTGGGTGTCTTTATCAGGCACAGAAGGCCTGTAGATGGTACGAACCGGCTTCGGCTTCTGGACAGTGTCATCAGCCGGGACATACTTGGCTCCAACAAACGCCAAAATGTCAGCATGCTTATTCTTCTCACGCGATATGGCTTTGACATTCAAAGAGTCGAATGACTCCATCAGATCCCAGACACGGTTATGGTACGCCTTGAGGTAATGCTTCTTGGAGGTGCACATATTCGTTATCTGGTTGCACACCAACTCTGAGTCGCCAAAGATCTGCAAATGTCTTACCCCCAGTCTCTCTGCCTTTCTCAAACCCAAGCACAAAGCCTCATACTCCGCCGCGTTGTTAGTGCAACTCCAAGCCAGCCTGTAAGTGTAGTCCTTCTGGACTCCGGATGGGGAAACCAGAAGTACACCTGCACCGACGCCATTTTTGCATTGGGCGCCATCAAAGAACAACTTCCATAGCTTTTCTAGTGCAGGTCCAACCTCCTTCTTTCTTGACTGGTCAAGTCTTTCAAGCTGGGTGACATAGTAACAGCCTTGCTTGGTCTCAATCGTGGCATTGAAGTCTAGCAAGGAGAACTCATCCTCCACTTGTAACAGCTTGAGGGCCTCTTCTGCCATATCCACCTCTACCAGTTCTTCAGTTGTCAGCTGAACCATGTCATTCTGCGACTCTTCTCCGGGTATCTTCTCTACCAGAAATGTGGAAAGCTATTCATTATAGATCTTCAATCTTCTTCCTTTGAAGGACACTTGCATATGTGAGTAATCCAGAGACAGATATCCACCTAGCTTCGCAGTGAACTCCCTAGAGAGACACATGCCGAAGTAAGGTTCCAAGTCGACCACAACGACCTCTTGGATGACCACTATGTCGAGGGCTTTATGCAGTCGAATCGGGATATCCTTGATGACACCAATTGTCTTGACAGGGGTGCCGTCTAGCTGCAACACACCTTGGTTGCTCCTTGTATATTCCATACCAATCTCCTCGCAGACGGCTCTCGGCATGACAGTAGTGGAAGCACCAGAATCCACCATGCAGTTGTGTACTATATAGCCTTCCATCCACAACGACAGATAGAAAGGAGGTGGCCTGTTTTTCCCGATAGCAGAAATTCTCAAGGGCTGAGCTAACATAGTAGGCTGCGTTGGCTTTCCATATTTCACTCTTTTCAAGGATTCCTGCAATAGGTCAACTTGCCCTGGGAGCAGAAGAGCCTCGTACATATCTTTGTCGGGGTCCTTTTGAGCTCATCAACTATATTATAGGTTGAAGTGTCGGCTCCCTCTATCTCTTTCGCTGGCTCAGACCTGGTCCGGTATTGCTGCGTGGCTTTGACTCTCTGTCTCTTCATCAGCGATGGATACCTCAGCTTCTCTTGAGCTTGTTCTTTTGTTTCGGCTAGAGGTTGGGCTGCGGGAGCCTTCATCGCGGGAGCCTTGAGCGTAGGGAACCTTTCTTTGGCTGTAGGAGGCAAAGGTGACTTGTCAGGTGGTAGCCCAGCAGGTTGCGCCCTCTCTCTTCTGGCGTATACTTTCAATGGCTTTGTTTGGGCCGTGGCTGCCTCAATGGGCCTTTTGCCCTCCTTGGTCAAGAGCGACACAGGATCTTCTTCTGGGACTGCAAAGTTGCCTTCATCATCCAGGATCATGTATGCTTTGTCCTCCATGGCGCTGCCCGCAAGGGTCTGAAGATAATGCTGATGCAGCGTGCAACTCTCCTCTCCATGTGGATTGTTGCATGTGGAGCACCAGTTAACCTGGTCAGAAGTTCCAGGTTGAACCTCATTGGCAGCATTCCTTGCCGGGGGCCTTTGCGCTTGCGCAGCTTGATCTTTTGTTAGCGTCGGGGGAGGATATGGTCTCCTTGGAAGGAACTCCATTTGGGCTTGCTTCTTCTTTATTATCGTCATATCGTTGGAAATAGTATGATACCCAAAGTCCAGAGCCCGTACCTCCTGAAGGATCTTATTCTGAATGTCATTATCAGCAGGCGCCGGCCAGGCCGACGGAGGTATTGCAGCTAATGGTGGAGGTGCAAAATACGCCGCGTAATGAGGGGGAACTGGGAGTGCGGGATACTGTGGAGGTGGTGGCGGATTAGGATAATGGATCTGAGGCTGACCATAGGGGTTTATAATCGGTGCTGGATTCCATGGCTGCTGGGGGTACTGATTTGATGAGGATGGCATTACACCAGACGCCGATGGGTATTGGGACTGAGGGAAATCAGGATAGATGGGAGGCTGCATTCTATGCGGAAGTCTGCCTATAGAGATTATGTCTAATTTTGCTTGTTGGGCAGCTTCGTATAGGGCAGGGAAAGTGTCGACCCGGGCTATCTTGAGAAGTAGGCAAATATCCGAATTGAAAGACCTCAGGTAATAGTGTGCAGCTTGACCCGTCGGAGGTCGCAGTTCGCGAGGTACTCTCTTCCAGGACCTTGCAAACCTTATGTTGAAGTCTGATATCTCCTCTTGCGGGTGGCCTTGGATACTCTAAAATTGATGCAACAATGAAGAGGGGTCGATAGACTCGTTGCATCCTTTTACGAGCCTGCCTGCCAACTGAGGCCACCCCGTGATAGCTCCTTCTGGCAAAGATCTCCACCGATAGAGAAGCTTCCCTCTCAGAGAAAGAGCCAATAGATGGGTCTTAACACTCTCACTCGTAATAGAGTGCAGTGCAGCCAAGGCCAAAATGTCTTGGATGTGCTCATATGTCGTTTTCCCGGAGCCATCGTAAGTAGGGATGGATTTCAAGGCAGCGGGGGGCACAACTTCTTGTCCAACTAGAGCCAAGGGCCCTGTGGAGTCAATTTCTGGGAAGAGGTCATCATCATTTTGTTGGGCAGCCATGTCTTCTTCCTCTCCGGTCGTGTACTCGGTATCAATGTTGTTCGAAGTTGTAGGTTGCTCTTCAATTTCAGCCTCTTCAAATTCAGCTTCTTCTATCTCGGCTTTCGAATTCGTCTATGTGAGCTTGGTAGTCACCCAGCCTTACGCGCTCCCCAGGAGCGTTGATGTCAATTTCGTAGAGATCAGGCTGGTTTCCCGGATTCCTTGCTCTCCACCTTGTATGCATGAAGGCGCTTGGACCGGTCTCACGGACTCAAAGGATATTCAAGTACTTCCAGAGTCGCCAGGTGTTCTGATTTAACAGCAATGAAGCGAACACCAATGCTTCGATTATGTTTTGGGTGGGAAACTTCCGTGTCCCACCGGGCGTGCCAGAGAAATTGTTGGTTACGAATCTGCCACTAGGATAGGATTTAATGTAATGCACCCTAGATTCGCCCAGCAGATTGAAATGCCGAAAGGAAGGAATGCCTTCCGTGCCAATCTCCGGAGGAGGCCGACTTCCTATGTTTTCTCAGTTGTTTATCAGCTCAGAGTGCAGGAAAGAAATTATAAATGCAGAAAGAAATATAAATGTACTTGTATTGGGTGGGGAGGATAAGCAACACAGCAACTATCAATCACCACTACTAACAACAATTAAACACATAATACGTTGCGAAACTATCAATGTCATTCATCCTATGTATCCTCTAACTTTGCATTCCAGGAATGCTTAACTATAAAATACCGATATCCAGATAGCAGAATAGCAGTAAGCAATAACATAAGCAACATGAGGCAGAAATGCTAAATAAAGGCAGCATATAGAACAAGAACAATCAATAGAGCCAAGAGTATTTTTTTTTTCAGAAGCAAACGCACAGCTGCACTGGTTCCCTAGCAATATATCCCCCTTCCACCCTTTTACAATGATATTGCCAAGCTATTTATAGCGCAAATTTCCCCCCATTACATCATTGGGCACAGGATCCCAGACCTGACAATTAATCGAAGAAGCTGACAAAGCTGACAAAAGCGGCTGATGTTGACCTCTGTCGGCATGGAATGTGCTTGCGGTAAGGTCCACTTGAAGGATTGGCAGCTACGTGGCAGTGAGGGGATGATGCTCTGAGTCAGCTTGACTGAGGGCAGATTAAGTACAATAATCCAATTCACGCTCGCACAACACCCGTCACATCTCTGACTCGAATCCCGAGGCTGGACACCTGTCAGAATCTGATAAGGGACAAATCTGCCTTGGGATCTCGTCTCTCTTTCTTGCTCGACTTCGCCCGGAATTGGAGTGCAATCAGACAGCGCAAGGGGGAAGTAGCATAGTCGGGGAGGCCTTCGTGCCTTAGAAAATTTCCGGGATGTCTTCAACATTCTGCCCGAGTGCGTACAAGTAAGTGGGCGCAGCCCGACTTTGCTACGAAGTCGGGTTGCGCACCCAACACCTAGCCACTTTTTAGCCACATCACCCCGACTGCGCATGAACTTGAGGGCGTAGCCCGACTTCGCTGCGAAGTCGGGTTGCGCTCTTATACTTAGCAAAATTCTGATCATCTCTCCGCACTCCGGCTCCCCAAGTGCGCTCAAACTCAAGGGCGCAGCCCGACTTCACTGCGAAGTCGGGTTGCGCAATACCAATACTTAGAATTTTTTAGGGGCCTTTTGCTCTCTTGGAGAAATTGACAGGAAAAAGGAAAGGAGAAAGGGGGGGGAATGAAGGAAATGAAACTGATGGAAGGGAAGAAAGGGGATAGTGGAGAAAGGGAAAGAAGGAAGAGGGAAGGGAGAGCAGCATCCTTACAAGAAAAATGAAGACATGGCACCCCATGCAAAATGTGGCAACAGGACCCATCATAATCATAAAAGTTATTTGATTATTTTTAAGCTACACAAGGTTCAGGTGTTCATTTACAACAAAGAATATATTCGGAAAGTTGTCTATTCAAGTAAATTAGGAGAGCTATCTATCCCCACAACCATGATACTATGCTAGGACAATAACAGTGGTATACAATATATGTGAAAGTAGGAATGCAATGATTGGTGATAAAAGATAGATGTCTATGTATACAACGAAATGGGTAATCTTATGACAATGGGTCCCTTGTGAGTGTATGTTTCATCAGATTGAGGATCCATCACAAAAATAAATATATTTGGTTATTGTTAAGCTATTCTGGGTTCAAATTTGCTTTTCAAAGAAGGGAAAATTAGGACGGTTATCTATCCACACATGTCTATGATTCTAAACTAGAACATGAACAGATATAGGAAAGTGGGAATGTGATGATTGGTAATAAAAAGTAGATGTCTGTATATGGTAATATACGATTCCAAAAGGTGCTAACAAACGCATGATATCAGAAACCCTTTGGTGTTTTCTGTTCAAAATCAGTAGTTGAATATTTTAAGTCAGTCTTCAATTACTTTGTCTTAATTCTACCCTTAATCTAACTACAGCTATGGACTTGGTTTTATTCACAATTGATTTGACCCACTTAAGTTTTCTAGAATATTCTAGAATGAGATCTATATAGTTTCTTGCACTATGGGTCCAAATAATAAATTTCTATTCATAACAAGTTTTCTAACAGACGCAAAGTTTGAGCAATCATTACTCATGGTCTAAAAAATGATTTTAGCCCATTCTCCAATGTTACTGATCCTAACATTTGGAGATTACTTACATTGCTAGCAACATCAATGGATTTAGAAATAGAGTACCCTTAGGACAAGTTAAGAGAGAGATCAGAACTGTTCTATTTTTCACCAGTAGACATAGTGCAAGACGACTTTGCTCAACAGTCATGACGCTTGGGAAGTACTGTGCGCACATCTTGAATGACTTCATTTGAATTCTTATCCCTGTAGTCCCAGAAATAGGGGCTCTGGCATCTACACCACAAATTACAAAAGGGTTTCCAGGATGCAGATCTTGCAACATGAACAACAGCAAAGTTTCCATGACAATGAACAAGTGTGATTTATTTAGTGCCTTCACAACTAACTTGAGATGCAGTAGCAAGGGGCACAAAATATATGTAAATACTGATAGAAGTAGTTGGAAAGACACCAGACACTAAATGACTAGGAATACAAGATGTTAATGTGGGATAGGAGTAGAAGAAGAATTTTCACTATTAGTAGCAATAATAACATAGGTCCTAGTTAGTCTAAAGCATAGTGGAGCAACAATAAATGGGATGCAATTGTATGAGTGCAATCCAAGTTCCAATCCTTGTATTGTGATGGACATTCTCGCAATAAGCCAGCCCATAATAATATGGTTTGTTGTAATACCATTATAGTGTTGTTCATTGGAATACTGCAGTATTGTGGTCAGGATATAATACAAGTGGGGCCAATATCAAAACCCTATATAACCAGTTTATTAAAAAAAAAAAAAAACACGTGTACCAGTCAGCCCAGATTGACCTTGTACTGCTTTCAACTGCAGAACTTTGACCTATACTGGTCCCCATCTTCTGTTCCTTGGGTTGGTGGTCTTTATATGGCTATATGCTTCATGAGATACATCTATAGCTACATATGGGTGTTGAACTACAGCATAAGTTGGTGTTTTTGTAATGTTGATTTGCTGTGCATTCACTGGTTTGTTTCAGTATTTGCATTTGTAGCCACATCCATCCTGATCTTTGCAAAACTATCAGACAAAGTCTCTCCTTCATATTTATTTATTTTAGTGTTTAGGAATGTAGAGTTAATGAAACAAAGTAAAAACAACATGCAAAAGGCCCAAAATATCTCCAATGTCTTTCAAAAGTTTATAAGGTCTTGAGGCAGTTGATTCACCATCCTGAGGCATAAGTTGGTGTTTTTGTAGTGTTGATTTGTTGTGCACTCACTGGTTTGTTTCCGTATTTGCATTTGTAGCCATATCCATCCTTATCTTTGCAAAACTATCAGACAAAGTCTCTCTTTCATATTTATTTATTTTTGTGTTTAGGAATGAAGAGTTAATGAAACAAAGTAAAAACAACATGCAAAAGGCCCAAAATATCTCCAATGTCTTTCAAAAGTTTATAAGGTCTTGAGGCAGTTGATTCACCATCCTGAGGTCCCCTTATATTAAAAATTTGAAAATAACATCTCCCCAATTGTTTTTAAATGGTGAAATAGAAGGAAAATGCAGTCTTAATCAGAAATCTGAAAATATTCAATGTAATGAGCTGGTTTTGTGCTTAGCATCCTCTAGCTCATATTCACTTTGAAATGCAGATGAAAAGATGAATGGCTTTTCTTTTTTCTTTTTTGGGTTTTTGACTCGTGCAGACCAAGTTGAGACTTCCACATGAACCGATCAAATTTTTCAAGATTTACCGATTACTTGGGAAACAGTGTGAGTCTGACCAACTGCCAAGGCTTGATATATGTCTCTTAATTCAGCTTTTTTACAGAGTGATCTGAAACATGTTGCTAATTATTCCCAACTTAGGAGGAGCCTTGGCTGCAGATAGAATGATGTTAGAATAGGAGGTGATATAAGGCATGCTATTCATAATAATCACATTTGCAAGGACAATACTTTTAGAAGGGAACATAATGTTCCTAATACAAGATTTATATAGACACGGAGTGCTATAAAAATGAAAAATGTAGATGACGAACAACAAAGACCTCTGCATGAACACTAGTTCCAAGAAAATATTTGTTATACATGGAAAAATGCAGATTGCTGCATAGGCTTTATAAGCTGTAGTCATTCAGAGCTTTGCTTCTACCATAAAAGAAGGCTTTACCTTAAACTGGGATGGTGAATCTTATGTGTCTTTAATGAAGGAGGTTCTACAAGTTCATATCTGCTAGTATAAGTTTAGTGTTATCTTTCATGAAAGCCATATTAATTGGCTCTAGCGGAGATGACAATCTGCTATGTTATGCCAATAAAGGTTCTCCAAGTCACTGAATGATGTTTATTGTGTGGAGAAATTTTGCAGGTTGCAAAGAGAGAGAAGTTGGCAAAGCTTCGGGAGGAAATAGTAGTGCGAAATGCTATGGAGACAGAACTCAACAAAACTATACATATAACTGGTAAATATTCTAAGAGAGGTTGAGTGCTTACTTAAGCTTTCTCCCTCTATAAGGAGTCAAGGAGGGGTATCTTCTACTAAAAATTACTATAATTGTTACATGAGAGTTATATTGACTGTTCATTGTGTATACTGACTAGAAAGTTGCATTTTAGAGGAGTAAAAGCCATCCATGATTTTGGAAGTTAAAAACTTTGCTATGCAATGTAACTTATTAATCCTAATACATGAAGGATTCAGAACTCAATGTAATGCTACCTGACCTTTTCATTCTATAATTTCATTTATAATATGGTGCAGGCATAAACATGGAAGGCTTGAGCCTTGGATGGAATAAAGACATTCCTTTATCTCAATTTGGATGATCTACAATATTTATAATGATTGTCAATAATCTTTTTATTTTGTTTTTTGAACTATATGCATTATGTTGCCTTTGCCTGCAAAAAAATGAATGAGGCTAAGTGGTCTGTATTGTCTTTGTCTGCAGAGGAAACAATGAGGGCAAAACAGATGTTAGCCACTATGTCTCATGAGATCCGTTCACCATTATCAGGAGTTGTTAGCATGGCTTCAATGCTTGCAACTACAAAATTAGATTCAGAACAGCGTCAGTTACTGGATGTCATGATATCCTCTGGAGATTTAGTGCTTCAACTTATTAATGACATTCTGGACCTTTCCAAAGTTGAATCAGGTTGGGATCTTGACATCGATCTAGATAATTATATAGAATCCGTCACTGGGCGCTTGTCTGAAATGTTCAAACAGTAAAACATAACTTTTGCATTATTCTTTTTACAATCTTGATATAGGAATATTTCATTTTTTTCTTTTTAAACTGAAGTTTTTGGGATTTAATAGCTTATCTGACAAATAAATCTTTCCACATGTATAAGTGGAATGCTACAATATTGATTTGTATTCTTAATTTTCTTTACCCTATGTAAGGCTTTTGGTATTATGCTTCCCAAAAAAATAGCAAACCTACCAACAAGAAACTCTTTAGTTTACTTGCTTTCACTTTTTACATTTCCAGCACTTCTATTCTGGCCATTTCTATATATCCATTTAAATGGAATATTTTCATTCATCTAAATCATTTTCACTTTTTGAAAGACTTCTTACTAAGGAGGAAAATTCTTTGATCAATGATATTTGTTAGCATTTTTTATAAGTAGAGCTTGAGTGAAAGGCAGCCTGCAAATAGATGACTTTGATTGTAATGTGTATATCTAGACTGTCTCCTATGAACATTTATCTTTATTTCTAGCAGATAATATTACTGCAAATACAGCAGCCTAAGTCATGCAAGGGTGAACTTAAAATGTTTTGTGTGATCTCCTTTTCAATAACTTGATAATGTGCTTTAAGCACGGAATAATGATGCAATTTTGTAGGCTAGTATTTGTCTAGTATGTGATATAGTATGAACTGCACATGTGAATCATTCTTTGCATTCAGAGGTGTGCTTATATCTGTTGAAATGGTGACAAACATTTGTGCATGATTTAGCCAGTGACAATATGTAACTGCATAGCATCTATAAAATCTGTTACTAGTTAATGTTTGGACATAATCAACTGGAAGGAAATGAGGCATAGGTGTTCCTAGTAAGTATAATAAGATTCTAGTTTTGAAAACTCAGTAAATGTCATTTTCTTCCCGCACGTTTTGTAGCTGCCTTAAACTCATGGTTACCAGGTACAAAATAGATGCCAAATGGAAAAAAAAGGTGATAATTATTTAAGATTCAGCAAGCATGGAAAGTATATTAATTTTCTAGCATGCAAATGGGTTTAAGGTCAAATTTCTACCTAAAAGAAAATTCACTTGATGAAATTAGAAATATTTCTAGTGTCCAGTAGTAACTGAAAGTGTTTAATGGGAATAGCATATTACAGATCAAATACACTTATCACAGAACATTGGGAATCTAAGGAGGCATACTGGTCAAAGGTATCTTAATCATTCCCAAAGCTGAGACTAGTAATCAGGGCAATTGAGGTGCTGTGCTGATGATGCAGGATACCTTTTGTTAGATTGCAATGATGCATCTCTGGAGGGAAAAAGAAAGCATGAAAGCTTAATTTGAATGAATACATGGGGGAGATCATTTTATGCCTTAACACCAGGAGATACAAACCACCATTGCTAAATATTATAGCTGTAGAATTTTACATAGAAAGACATGAATCAGAGCATTAATTTCATACATATGCACAAATATCCATTCTACAAAAGTTATTGAACTTATGTATGGAAATCAATATAATGCCATATTAGGAGAATTAAATTGTTTTCACTAATCATGGTTGTAACATCCTTTGTCTCCAATGTATTCAGGCCTGATTCACAGAGAGATAACATAATTTTATTAATGTCCACAGATGGCCAAAGTAGGCCAATGGGACTCATTGAAAAGAGCTGTTACAGTGCACTTAGTAACCAAAAAGCATTATGAAAATAAGCTAACTGGAGTAAATAATCTAGTGTAAACTACACTAAAGTAGATTATCCTCAAGGGTTATCCAAAATTGGATAAATTCTAACATGCTAAAAGTTAATGATGAAGAGAGAGCTAGACATCAAGGTACAATAGAGATGGAAAGAAGCTCCAATTTATCCAAGCACCAACATTAATCTATAGTGGGTTGTAAAGTAGAAGCACAGTCATTGTCATCACCAAATATCCCAAAAGGGACAACGCAGGATCTAATGATTGTAGGTGCTAGTTCTGACTTGCCACCTCAGCAAAAGAAATAAAATACGTGCGTTGGAAGTCAAGTATGCACACATTGAAGTTTTGACATAGTTTGGATAAAGTTTGATAATGTTGTAATAATTCATGCAATAATGTAATGATGAGTTAAGTGGTAGTCATGTGCGGATAAGTCATGAAAGGTTAGTTGTCATGTAGTTTGTCTTGTAGATAGGAGATGAAATGTAATGAAATGCAAGACAAATGTAATGAGAGAGGTGTTGGTATTACCAATAACTACCTTCCCTCAAGTTTAAATAGACCCCCTCATTCATTTGAGCGGGTACATGCCAAGGAGAGTACATTGGGTACATTACATACATGATAGCTTTTGCACAGAGGATAGATATTGTCTATGATAAGAGAGATAGTGCATTGGTTTTAATTGGTACATGCTACAGAGGGTTTTTTCATGGGAGTTGTATTTAGAGTGAGTGCATCTATACAGGCTCATATGTAATGCAATATCTTGTTAATATCAATTCATCATTCAGCCATTGTTTTGTATATATTGTTTGCATGTATTCATTTTCATCGCTAGTGCTGTAGAATATAATTTCTAGACTGTTTCTGTTATATTCTGGTTGTCGTACTCTGTCCGTATAGGGCTGTCTAGGCTAGTGCCAAGTCGTCCCATGCAAGCCTAGGATGTCTAACCATTGTGCTAGGCTGTCTGGACCTCATATTGGGCCACTTGATTGTGGTTTTGTGTAGGGCTGTTGGAGAGGAGGTGATGCAGGCTATTTGGGTTGTAGTTTGTGAGATTACTTGGGCAGTTTAACTGTCATTCTTAATTGTTCCTCCAAGTGTGGAATACCACTACCATGCTACATTTGGCGTCGTTGCCATTTGAAGTTTGAACTAGTAACCACATGGAGCTTGGAGATGGGAGAAGTGGATGATAGATAACTTGCCACGAGGATGTGGGAGATGTGCATGTGGAAGAGCGAGAGACCAACTGATACAACAATGTTTGCAGATCACAGAACATTATGAATGGGAAGAATGTGGATGTATTGAGCACGAGGATGACTTGCATGTTGGTGATGAAGACTTGCATGTGGAGTGCAAACAGAGTTTGCTTGCGACCAACACAAGAGGTTGCACAGAATGTTCAATGTGTAGGAAGAGAAGTGCAACAGTCTGAGAAAAGGATAGCGCAGGAGCAGGCGTATGAGACACCTGTAATTATAGATATGGACCATGATGTCCAAATTGTAGCGGATGCGGTGGAAGCATGGCCACCTTTGGACGAAGTACTGGGAGGAGGAGACCTTGTTGGCAATGTTTCAATGCATGTTGAGGCAGTGGATACGCCAGAGAGCTATGCCAGAACACTGTTGAGGTAGTATGTGGACGAAGTGGAGAGATGTGGTACACCTCCATTGGATGAGGAACCATCAATCAAGTGACATGTAAAACTACACAAACCACAACACCAATTTCATTTGTGCTAGAGGAGAAAAGGGAAAAAGGGAAGCAACTTGCATTAGAACAGAGTTTATGTTAGAAGGGTTAGAGTAGTCAACCATCGGAAAAATAACCTAATCAAGGCAAGGAGATGGTGGACATAATAAGAAAAAATGCTAATGCAAAAGGAGGAAGTGTGCCAGAGATTCAGGAGGGCAAGGTAGCCAAACAGAGGATCAACATGATAGGCCACAAGGGGGAGGATGTTGAGGAGAGAACCATAAAGGATGATATAGACATGGAGCTGAAGGATGGCAGAACGAGTGAGTATTTCATAATTGAAGTCCGAAATTTGAGGAGACCACCAGTTCATGGTGAAACAATTAATGAGCGAGTTGATACATTTTTTGAGAAGTTGAGCGGATTGTTTGATAGGGTCCAAAGCAAGTTTTGAGTGGGTTGTGTTGGGGACTAGCAATTGTGCCAACTAAGGATGGAATTAGAGTTGAGCAAGATGGTGAGTTGGTCTTGCAATGATGAGCGCATGAAAAAGTTTGTAGATATCCATCAGATGCAACCATGGGAGCTAGGAGCTAGCAGTAGCAATATCCATTAGATGTTGGAAGGAATCTACCAAAAGGGACTTTGGTTTTGTATCGACACCCACCACAAAGATATGTTGATGAAGGGAATATGACACTTTATACTGAATTTCTAGGTATCAAGAATGTGAAATTGGCACTTGAGTTGGTGAAGTCGTATGCAAGAATGAATTTCTTGGCATACTTGATTCAGTGGCTAGCAGTTGGCATAGAAACATTTCAACTAATGAATTGTAGTCTGAAGCTGAAGGAGGAAGAGCAGGCTAACCAATTATAGATGACGGAGGGACAACTTCGCCAAGTGCAGCAAGATGCCGAAGCAGAACTAGCAGTATTGAGAAAAGAAATGAAGAATATGAGGCAAATACAGGAATAGTAGGATCAATTGATAGGACAACTGAAGTTAGAATGTATGATGAGGGAGCAAACTCTAGAAGCGAAGATGCAGGAGATTGCTCATCGGGATCAACTGATCGCTGAATGTGATGAGCTACTAGTAGTAGTTGCAAGGAAACAAGTTGAAGCAACAAAGAGGGAGGCTGATTTGAAGGCGAGGCTAGATAAAATCGTGTAGAAGTTGCATCATTATGGCTTCCAATGGGCTCGTTACGAGGCCTATGCAAAGAGACTAAAGGGAGAGAATGCTTCATTATGGCTTCCAATGGGCTCGTTACAAGGCCTATGCAAAGAGACTGAAGGGAGAGAATGAAGCTTTGGAAGTATAGATTCTGGAGTTGGGAGGAGTACCTGTTCAATCGCCTTATCCTCAAAAAAAGTGCCCAAGAGCAGCAACAATCATCGACGACGACATTGACCAATCTAGAGGAGAGGGCAGATGTAGGCACTAGTTCTGACTTGCCACCTCAGCAAAAGAAATAAACTATGTGCATCAAAAGTCAAGTATCCGCACATTGAAGCTTTGATATAGTTTTGGTAAAGTGTGATAATGTTGTAATAATTCATGCAATATTATAATGATGACTTAGGTGGGAGTCATGTGCGGATAAGTCATGAAAGTTTAGTTGTCCTGTAGTTAGGAGATGAAATGAAATGAAATGCAAGACAAATGTAACGAGAGAGGTGAGGTGCCAGGGTTGGTAGTTGCCAATAATTACCTTGAAGTTTAAATAGACCCACTAATTCATTTGAGCTGGTAAATACTAGGGAGAGTACATTAGGTACATTACACACATGATAGATTTTGCACAGAGGATAGATATTGTATATGCTAAGAGAGATAGTGCATTGGTTGTAATCTGTACATGCTACAAAGGGTATGTTCATGGGAGAAGTCGTACATAGAGTGAGTGCATCCGTACAGGCTCATATGTAATGCAATATCTTGTTAATATCAATTCATCATTCAGCCATTGTTCTGTGTATATTGTTTGCATGTATTTGTCTTAACTGTTAGTGCTATAGAATATAATTTCCAGACTGTTGCTATTATATTCAGGTTGCCATACTTTGTCCATGTAGGGTCATTTGGGCTAGTGACAGGTCGTCCCATGCAACCTTGGGCCATATGACCTGAAGGCAAGTTGTCTAATTGTTGTGCAAGGTCGTCTGGACCTCAGATTGGGCCATTTGACTGTGGTGTTGTGTAGGACCATCAAAGAGGAGGTGATGTAAGCCTTCTAGGCTGCAGTCTATGAGATTACTTGGGCAGTTTAACCATCATTCCTAATTGTTCCTCCAAGCATGGAATACCACTGCCATGCTACAATGATGCTTCTAGGAAAATGGTCAGGACTAAGAGGGCCTGGCTGGATAATCCTGGAAGGACATGGAGTTTGACCCTCAGGGTTCTTCTAGCATCCATGGTTGTGGAACCAATAGAGAGAACTCAATAGAAACTTTGTGGAGAAGAAGTCTGAACATGCCAAGTTATCCATTGATTTAGCACATCTAGAAGAACATGGTAGATATGGCAGCTGACTGCAACTGTCCACATGCAACCTTGCTATATTTGTTACTAATGCAAAATTTAATATAGGGATCATAACTACATTGCATCTTGTATAACAATTATATATATATATATATATATATATATATATATTTTGAAGTAGGGTTTTGAAAGGGTTCCCCTTTCCCTTTTACATTAACTTTGTCACATCAAGCTTTATAGCCTATTTGGTGCCGCCGGCATTTGAACCTACGTCACCCATACGTCTCAAGTTCAACCATTAAACCATGGCCCCCTTGGCATTATTATTAATTATATATTTAATATGATTCATGGTTATTAATTTAGCATATTTAAATACATCAAACTAAATCTGTTGTCTACATCCATTATTCATCTGAAGAACTTGGCATCCTATCCTCAAAACATTATTGTGGGATCCAGATTCAATGTTAGACAAGAACTAGAAACTGAATTCAGGAGACTCTATAGCACTAGAATAAAGTCTCTTCAACACTGCAACTTGGAATAGGAATCTGAGTGGGCTGTCCTCTGGGGGCTACCTTGGACTCGGACAACTTGAACAGATGGTGATGAAGTTGTACATCTTGCCAAAGTATAGATACAAATTGTTGTCATCTTGTGGTTTTCTCAAACGGGTTCCAATTTGCCTCCATACTCTTGGATGAAGCTTTTTCACAATTTTAGGCATGAACTTCATCATTGGTCTTTGAAATTTCAAATATGGCACAATTATGAATGTTGTTGGTTGAGATCCAATTTGAATAAGTTAACTTGCTGCAATATCTAATCCGTATTCTCAAAATGATAATTTCAGTGCAGGAACTGTAAAAAATCTTCACCGTTGGTTGATGCCACAACTTGCTAGGCAGGTGCCAGGATGCCTATGACAGCCCTTTGGCATCACATTCCTCTGAAATTTTTGAATATTAGATTTATAACCAGACCTCAAAATTGCTTTGTTTTAATTGAAATCAATTTATGCTTCTGATAAAAAATACTGAATTCTTTGTTTTGATGACCTACTGACATCAAAAAATGCTTTTGACAGCCACCAGGTTGGTGGTGATGGCCTGAGGTTGGCTCATTATGGGTGGGGGTGGGATTGGGTGGCTTGGGTTCAGCCTTTAGTAGATGGGGGTTAGATTATGATTGCTTGGGGTTGAACTACCGCGCTAGGAATTGTCTTAGGAATTTGGGAGTTTGGACCTGGCTGGTTGGAAGTCCAAATGGCAGGTTATGACAGCCAATGTTGGCTCAGGCAGTCAAGTGGTTCACTGTGATGGATGGCCGAGAGTTAACTTGGGTGGCTAGGTGGCAAGTTCTGATTGTTGAGATGGGGTCACTGGAATGAAGTCTCAGCAGCTTTGAATTCAAAGTTTAACTTGATTTGAGCTGTGATTGCTTATAACTGAAAGTTCAAGTCCCAAGTGAGAAAGACCAAAATTTATTGACAAGGACTCTACCTTTGATGTCAAGTATTCTCCTTCAAAAAACCTCAAATCGCCTTGTGAGGGTTGGCAGTTTGGACAAAAGTCAAATGACCAATTTCACTTTCTAATTGGGGGTTTTTATAATCCGAACTAAATTCTTCAAAATAAGAGGCATTCAAACCCTTCAATTGGTTAATCAATGGATTTAGTTGATGGAAATGGATCAAATTGAAAACTTGAGCAAAGTTTTCTGATAATAAGAATCAAAATTAGGAGTTAGCTTATCTGGTCTGTAAACTACTTATGACTGCGTGCAATCCAGCAGGAAAGATTTGTTCCATAGTAGTCAAACTCGTAGGAGGTATTGACTCCAAAGAACATTGGCAGTTACAAAAATAGAGAGAACAGTTGAAGAATTAGTGAAAGAAAGCTTTCTTCTTTTTATTTTTTTTGATGCTGTTGTTGTTGTTTTGGGGGGGGGGGGGGGGGGGACTTTCCATGACTTGTCAGCTATTCACAAGCATGTCTTGGACTCATCGCTGATACTCACATTGGCCGAGTTATTGTCAAGTTTTGACTGCAAATCTGAGAAACGATCCAACTATGCTCATTTTGCATGCCTGATACAAGTTGCTTACGAGCTATTCTAGATATTTATTGAATTTAGTTTCTATGGTTTTTTTTTTTTTGACGGATACCTAGTAATTGTGTGTTGATGACGTACAAATTCAGGGTTGTATATTTATGGGCTAAGGTTCCATCCTGCTTGTTGAAGGCTACTTGGTGTAAGTTGGCGGCCTAGGACATGGGTGCTAGCCACATGGATGATCTAGCCACTAAAGACAACCGCTGCTTCAAATCCCACATTGCCCACTTAACCATCAATCTAGCTTGGTTCCATGGCAGCAGCTGGCCTACTCAGCCATCAATCTGACTTGGACAGTCAAATGGCAGCTGTCACCCACCAGTCTTAGCATCAACATTCCGTGGGCAGCTGGTTGGAACCTGTCAATGTAATGGCGATTGTCTTCAGCCCTTGGGTGGCTATAAATTACTCTTTGGCGGTTGTTCTTTACACACACACACGTACATTGGAAAGTTCCAGCTAATGAAATAATTCTTCTTGCATTCTTATATATTGCTTTTAGGCTGGGCTTATCTCTTTTATCATGTGGTCCCTTTCATCGACTTGTGCATTTGCCTGCATCCATTAATATTGATCCAAAGCTAAACTTCTTTTCTTTGAAATCTTGCTCTTTTATAGATTAATCTTCTTTTCCTATGTTATATTTTACTAACACTTCTATACAACACCACAACAACCATGACTTTTTCCTTGATACCTTCAAACAATATGCCAAACATGCATCTTTTTTTTCCTCTTTTTCCTGCATAGGGATCCTTGCATTTTCAAGCATAGCCAAATAAAGCCCAGGTACGCTATGTACGGTCATATTGAAACATACCTGGGCATCACACAAAAAGAATGGCATATTTGATATGTGTTGGTGAAGTATAAATGTAGGACTTGCTGGGAATGTGTATAATAGGGTTTTATAGAAGTATTTTGTAATTGAGATAAGAAATTAGAATAGGGCTTATGAGTATGTCAGATTTTGCATAATTGTTCTTTTACTAAACACATTTTTTAAGGCTATAAATACATATCACTAAACCCAACATAAAAATTCGAAAATGTAAGCTAGCAAATGTGTTCCACATTAATGGAATTTACAGTTACACCGGTGAAGGGGCAAAAAAGAACTACCAAAGGAATTTAATTGATTACAATGACGAAGAAAGATTAACAAAAACATATATGAACACAAAGCAGACACAAAACTAAAATGGCAAAAATGTTACTCATCCTCAATTTTCAACACTTCAATGTTCCAAGTATTCTTCTAGACTAAGTGTGTTCAATTATTAATTAAATACACTTGCAATTGGTGCAGACATCCCAAACTCATAAAGTATATTCCTAAAGTCTTTTTTTCTCCCTTCTTTTGCTTGATCATGACCAGACCCAAATTTGAATCCTATGTTTAATAGATTATCTGATTTGATCTTTCTAGGAGTCATGAAGTTGGAAGCTACACATTTCAGGCCAAGAGAAGTTGTACGACATGTACTTCAGACTGCTGCAGCATCCTCACAAAAAATGCTAACCTTGGAAGGTCTTGTAACAGAAGAGGTGCCTTCAGAGGTAAGCACATTGGCTGATGACTGTGAAAGAAATCTTGTTTCTCTGTAAACTATATTAATAGCTACAATTATGTTGCATTTCCTTCTAGACTGGACCTTAAAATATATAAAAAGAGAGATTTCTTCTCACTCAACCACTTGTTACATTTCAGTACTTTGACTTTCAGCACTCTGTTTTACATATATTTTGTCCTCTGCAAAAGTTGTTCTAGTTCTAGTTTGAATATAGTCACTCAAACTATAATTTTTAGCAGTTGAAGCTGTTTGTAAATACTTCAAAAAAAGAATTTTAGTTTGGGACAGTATCATCTTGAAGGACAGTTTTTTTCTTTTTTGAGACTATCTTTCAAAAATGTAATGGACAACTATACCTTGATGATATATTTGTATCTGAGCCAACCCTTGGCTTTATGGGTTGTCACTATGGGTGATACTAAATCACTCTGGAATGTCAGACATGTCCATGATTTACATGGTGCAAATTTTAGTTTTCAGGTCCTTGTTATAGGTTACTTCCCAAGCGACTGAGTTCCCTTTCCATAAAGGCCATAAGCCAAATGTGAAGCAACAAACACTGACCTAATGACATCTGCTTAGGGCCTGATACATGAATGGTTACCAATTGCTGTATTCTCATGGACAGTTTGGCAACATCTCCAGTACCTCTTGTGCTTCACTAAGACATAGACCACACTTCTCCGTGCACGCGCACATGCCCTATATATGTATATAGAGAGAGGTGCTCATGGAAGTGACTGTTAGCAACTTAGCATCAATCTTTCTCAAAGTGTTTTTTGGGTTCCAGTAAAGGTACAGTAGCAACCAGCATATTTGTGAAAGAGGAAATTTTAATACTTCATCATCAAGATTTCATTTGCATGGTCTTTTCCCACATGCATGGAAAAAAATTAATGTGTCACACAACATCACTTTTGGCCTCATTGGAAGTGCTTTTGCCATGTACTATTTTATTTGGCTATAGTTGCTGGTATTTGATGTGTATTTTTCACTTATGTTTTTATTATAAGTGTTATCCCAAGCAACAATAGATTGGTTGATCTAGACTTCTCATTTTCAACTTGTTTGACTAGAAATACCTTATTCTCTTTCTACAGATGAAATGATTCCATACCAAAAGCGTCACCAAAATTTTAATTGCTTTCCTTTCCAGACAGATAGATACTGTTTTAAAGAAGGGCCTCCAAAAGTACAAGTATTTGTAGTGAAGAGGAAACAGTGACGGAAATTTTCCAAATCTAGGAAAGCTTGCACTTGTCTACGCCTAATTTGTCGAGTTGCTCAAAATTAAGTTTATTGATACAATTGTCATTGATGATAAGAAGGTTTTGCTGCCTGACCAGAGGCACATTAACAGTACAACTGCAGAGGGATCTAGTGTCTTTCTATGTGTGGTTTCTTAAAGGTAGTGAGATTTTCAATTATAGAGTGCACTAGGTTGTCTATAGCTTTGCACACTTGGTAAAGCATAATGTGTTGGGTATGACAAAAACTGGGTCTTGTCTTTATCCAATCAGATCTCCACTTTATCTCGCTTGAAAAACCATACTAATGAAGTCCTCGAAATGATGGAGACATTGATCTTAAGGATCAAGATTTGGATTTTGTTATGATTTCTGAAAGCTGGAGCCTTTCTTTGTAGCAGCATGTCTTCTTCAAAAGCAACACTATATTGTTGAGATGATCAAGTTGAATATAATTATACATCTGTCTTGTCATCTTGTATTCGTAGCTTTGAGATGCATGTAGATACAGTATTGCTTATCTGTCTCCTTCTTTTGGGTTTGGATATATCATGCCCTTGTTTAGGAATATGGGCAATATTGGCTAACATATGAAGGAAGCTTTTCTCGTTGATTCTTGAAATTCATTTATATTGCATGATTGTCTACAATTGTATCAACAAGTGGAACTTCTATCTTGGTATTTCCATATTCTGAATGCAATTTGAAATTTTTTGTGCTCTCTCTCTCTATCTCTCTCTCTCCCTATACATAAAAATAAAAATAATGTGGGTCCATCGATCAAACAATGCACTACTTGACACTGAAATCTGATCTCATATTTTGTTAACTTTTTTGAGGATTTGGCATACTCTCTAATTTTGCTGCAAATCAATTTCAAGCTGAGGTATATTTGTAGTTATGATTATGCATAATGACCTCTTATGGTCATAATCCACAGTTGGACTAGAATTTGACCTATCAAGAACATTTTGTATTCTCTCGACTTTAATTCACCTTGATATTATGGATTTCGCCTGAAGAACTCAATTTTACTTTGTATGATATGTTATTAGTCCGAGCTTCATGCCCTATTACATGTTGGGAAATATAGATTTGTATATTCAAATTCATTATGAAATCCACACTTATGAGAAACCATATTAACAAATGTTCTAGAGTGGTATATTAAGTTGGGGTACATTACAGGCATCGAAAGTGAATTTTAGTTAGTCTAGGCTAGTTACATAGACACTTTACTAGTGATCTGTTATACATTCATATATGAGTCATTTAACCTTCAATGACCTAGGTATTAATGAAGCTCAGTGAACTGCTAATATGAAGTTGCATCTTCAGATCTGTGCCTTCTGATTTGCCATATATATCTGTAAGGAGGGAATTTGAGGTGGGATGCGAGAGGAGTTGTGTTGATATGCTCAGACAATGAAGCCCTAAGGCAATGATGTTTGGCATCTTATGCCTATAGTTGTTCTATGGTGGAGAGGCAGACTCTCATGAGAGTTACTTACCCTTTCAGTGGGGTAGTGATGACCTTGTGAGTGAGATTTGGAACAGTGTCTCCATGGGGGTTTTGATTGCCTAAATTGTCTCTCCTAAATGCTCTTTTTTGTGTGTTCCCTGTTCACATAATGTTAGACTATTGAATTCCTCTAGCTGGTTGAGTAGGGGCCACAACCATACTAACACTGCAACTATGTCCTAAATGCCCTTGTTTTCACATTATGGGATGCATCCCTTGACTCCTTTACCCAGACTTTTCCTTGGTCAAAGCCTGTTGGTACTTGGCCCATGAATTTTTGGTATGATGAGAATGTAAGTTCATGCATCAGAAGCTCCATTTTGCTCTTATCCATGAACGTACAGCTATATCTTCCATCTGAAGGGAATATAAATGCCTCATTCAATGTAAGAAATGAGAGTTTCTTGCCGCTACGCATTGTGATCTTTTGGATGCTCTTCATCACTATCCAAAAGTCTTTTGGCAGACTCTTTTTTACTTGGAAGCCCCTCCCATGTGCATTGATATTCAGTCCTAGATCTTCCATGCTGATTCTTTATATGATATACGAGGGATATGCACTGGCAAGGCTATTTATTTTGAGAGATTTCAGGCTGATTTACTGAAATATGGTGTTGAAGCTATTGGCTATCATTGTAGAATTATTCAGTGAGGTTGCTTGTTCTGGCTTACCTTCCTTTTGGTCATAGCATATTACCCACCCCATCCATAAATCTGGCGACTATTCAGATTTGAATAACTACATAATTATCATGATTGGACACACATTTGCTAAGCTTTATGCCACAGTTTTGAATCTGAAACTGTTACAACTATTATATCAAGCAAGCTTAGAGTGAGAGGGGAGGCTGGCTTCCAAAGTTATCGTAACGCTATTTATCATGTTTTCACTCTCAAGGCTATTATTGAGGAGGCTCGTCAACAGTTTTCTAAAGTCTTCTATTGTTTTGTGGACTTTAGAAATGCCTTTGACATTGTTTCCACACATCTTTTGTTTCAAAGAATACATGCTGTTGACATCTCATAGCTCTTTATCACTACCATCAACAGATTGTACAAGTTAGTTGTTGGTCGTTTTTGGACAACTTTTAGTTTCTCATAGGATGTCTAGACCACCATTGGCATCAAACAAGGATGTCCTCTTTCTCCTTCACTTTTTGGGATCTACTTTGATGAGCTTGAAGAATTTATTTGTCAAAACATGCATGTTGACAATGTTTGGCTTCTATAATGTCTTTATAATTATATTGCTTTTTAAAATGACATAATTCTTCTTGCTCATAATCCCTAGGGTCTACAAAGATAGTTGGATGCTCTTGCTTGATTTTGTGACTTAAATCAACTAGCATTCAACCTTAGCAAGACTAAGATGATGATCTTCAACACATTAAAGTGCACCCTTTCTAAGTTTCAGTTCTCCTATAAGCGTGAGTTGATAGAGATCACCATTGCTTACGCATACTTGTGGCTTTGGTTTATAGGTCCTTCCCTTAATCCTTGACCAGCTTTGCAGTTACAACTTTACAAGGGATGTTTATCTCCCTTAGTCTTGGAACACCAATGTTTCCAGCAACACTTCCAATGCATACCTACAAAGATGCACCTCTTTGATTGCATCATCAAACCCATGTTCCTTGGATTTGAGTTTTGAGGCCCAAGTCTAGGTGTGTTGATTGGGATTACATTAGGAGGCTCCAAACTATTTTGCTTAAATGATTTATTTGAAATAAAATAATAGCTCTATAGTGTATTGTCTAGGCTAAGTTTGGTGCTCATCCTCCACCTTGAGAGCATCTTTAGAATTATTTTTCAGCTTTATCGCCTTAGATCCATGGGTGACTACACCTCAGGCTGAGAAAGACATATTGGCACTCTGCTCCTCAAAATGGATTTCTTCTAGGAGCATTTATGGTTGTTATCATGGATAATAATCAAAATTTATTTCTCTTATTTGGTCAGTTGGCATCTCCAAATCGATTATCTCTATTCAAATGCTCTTTAAATGCTCCTCCCCATCTTCTTCCTAATAAGAAGGTGATTAATCACGTAGTTAAAGATGATGTTTATCGATAATATATTCAGATCACTTGATAGTTGGTCATTACTAATATTAAGGTTTACTAATTTTGTGTACATGGATATGTCTTATAGTTGACCTATTTGAGTTACTTGCCTCTTCTTAGGTCAGGTTTAACATAGTCCTTGGCAAACAAGCCTCAAAGGCAAAGCTTCTAAGCAGGGAGGAAACTTAGTGTCAAGGGAGATATAAGAAGATGCCTAAAAAGAGGCAAAATAGAGAACAAGTATAACGATGAAGAATTAACAAGGAAGAGCAAAGACCCGACAAGGGGTATCAATGACAGCAAAGAGCACAAGGAGAGAGGTCAAGTTGTGTCCAAAGCTATCACATAGATCATATTAGGGATGCATGCATTATGTCAAGATCAAATATACATGATATGAGAACATTGAATGGCCACATGATTTTATTATAAAGTTATATTAGTTTTCTAGTCCTAGAACATGTCCTAGGAACTTTAAATCGGGCGTTATTGGCCTTTGTAGTATGCTCATAAAAGTTAATCTACTTGAAAATTTGAAATATCTTTTGTTGGCCTTGTTTTAAACTAATGGCCACCTACATATGACAGGCCAAAAAAATGTATGTTGTGTTTCATAAATCTTAAATTACAGTTGGCATTTCTTAATCAAACTGGGTTTGATTTGATACATTAAAGATTCCAATGATATTCTCAGCAGTATATATGGTAATAGTTACAGATAAGGTAGATATTTCACAATAAATGTAAGTTGCAGATTAAAGAACTTTGAGACTAGTTAAAAATTTAAGTAAATGAAAGGGTGTATTTTGCATATTCAATGACCTTTTAGTCTAGATAAATCCCATATGAGATGACAAATACCCTTTCAACATCCCAGAAAAGGCATCTTTGAGTCATGCAATCATCTATACTTTGTTTCTGAATAGTTTCCTGTCCTGTTTATTGTATGCAGTGTGTATCACTTTTACTTCTAGTGATTTCAAGTCACTTTCTCAGTTTGTTTTATATGTTCTGGCATTGCCATGTTAGTTTTCTTATTCGCATTTCTGCAAAATGAAGATGATTTATCATTCCTTCAAAATTTCGAAAAATTGTCATTTTCAAACCTGAGTTGTTTTGAATTTCATTTAACAATTTCATTGAAATAACATGATTGCATAATGAACATATCCATCACTCTATAGGCATTAATGTTGAACGTCATTTATCATGAAGCAATGGGAATTGATAATAGTATCAATTTTTATCCTGGCTATTATGTCTGTATGGTGGTCCAATCTCTATTTGCAATTTATATGTGTGTGTATTGGAACCTCTAAGCCACTTACCTAATTATTGAGTAATGTCTCACCACCACATCAGCATAATAAAATCTAATACAATGCCCATTCTTTTCATGAATTTGGTTTGTAAAAGGGAAGGATTGCTTTCAATACTTATCAAACTCTGGTTAGCTCTCTTTCAAGCTGTAGTGATGTTTGTTGTTTGAAATCTATTTGTGCCTTGTCTAAGCTTGGTTTAATGGGATATAGTGTCCTATAGTTTAAAGGAAGCATACGCTTTGTGCTCCTTAAAGTACACCATTCTGATATGTTTACTCTATGAACAGGTCATTAGTGACGTTCTAAGGATACGGCAAATTCTGACCAACTTGGTTAGGTATGCACTTTCAAAGCTTGGCAAAACTGCACGGAAGGTTTTTCAAGTGAAAGTACTTTTAATTTATTGCATTTATGATGGCTATTTCTAAATGGCAAATTCTAGTCCTAAATCGAAACTAGGTTACTTGTTACTTGAATCTACCTTCTCAAAATGGCATATCTCAAAAGTCATACATCAAGTGTTTTTTTTGGTGTTAGTTCCACTTGTGGAAAACTTGAAAGGTTTGACAAACTATTATAAATGCATACTATGAGTTATACAAACCATGCTGAAGCTTCTAATTTAGATGACAATTGTAAGTTAAAAGATAGTGTAGTTTGAAGGAGTGGTGTCAGCAATGATCATATTCTCACAATTTTTGGGATGCTATAATTATGTTTTATATGTACAGCTTTGGATTAGATAGTTTGTTATTGTTAGATATATTTGTTTTATAATGTTTATTTTGCATAAATAATATCATGTATCATTAGGAACCCTTGTTTTAATCAAAATTTAGGTTTAAACTAGTATATGAAAGGTGGTTAGCTGCTAGGTGGTCAGTTTACCTCACTAGCCACAAGACATTATAAGTGTATGCACAATTCATTTTGAAAGTGCAATGTTGGAAGAAGAAGAAGAAAATTGTGGATGCATTTGCTGGGCAGCATAGAAGTGGAGATCATGGACATAGTTGAAGCAAAGACAGAAAGAGGTTATAGCAATTTCAAAACTAATGGACAAGGTACTCAAATCAACAAAAATTGTGATTGCTTTTTTTTTTTTTTTTGTTACATAGGAGAGTTGGTCACAACCACACTATTTTTAGTAATGAGACAAGTGCAGGGTTCAAACCATAGGAGCTGCACCCACCAAACCTATTCTAACTCGTTATTGTTGACCCGGAATGAAGGGGACAATCGTTCGCTCGGGTTTCGTACTTCATCATCAGTTTGGTGTGCACTTAGAGGATTCAGATCAGACTACTACCTTTGCAAACAAGCTGCCCCCGAGGTTTGAACCTGAGTGTCTTCTTGGTAAATGCTTGGTTAGACAAGCACTTACCAATTCACCTAGCCATCTAAGGCTACAAACATTGTGATTACTGTGAAACAAACAATCTTGTTGAGGAATGTTGTATAAAACAAAAACATGAAACAGAATGCCAAGAAAGAGTCGTAGCCATAGAGGTGGAGGCAAAGATCATGGTAGGAAACACAGAAACAGTTTTTCTGAAAAAAATGGAGAACTAGAATCAGAATTTTTGTTTATGGCAGAACAAAATGTACAAGTAGTGTTTCAATCAATTTGGTTTCTAAACTTAGGAGCAAAAAAGCAATATGATTGGTAGACAAGAGGTTTTCACAAAACAATCTACCTATTCAAATGAAATTGTTGCACTTGGAGACAATTGCATGCATAATATTGAATGGAAAGGGAAAATATCAAGGTTACCGAATTAACGGGAACAAGGGGACGGGTTTCAGGTAAGGCGAGGGATGGTAAGCCGATTTTAGGAAACAGTTGGGGGATGGCTAGGGGGGACGGCTAGGGGGGTATAATAGTATCTGATGGGCTGCCCTCATCATATTTAGAATAATTCACACAACAAAAGTACTAAATAGTAAATACTAATAGTTTACACAAAAATACTAATAATCTCATTATGCTGGAAATTCTGTTGGGCTATCAGTATCTGTATTTGATGAGTTGCCCTCATCATTGGAGTGAAGAGCCTCCAATGGAACTCCGATCAACCCCTCTTGATCCTCATCCTCATCAATGTGTCTCGCATTCTCTGGATCAACATCCCATCGTGTAGTTGGATATTGCTTGTACTCTGGCTTAACCGTCTCACAAGGGCGAAGAGAGCTATGTACTGCAACTAGCTTCTTCACTCTGCGAGAGGTAACCCTGTTCCTCCTTACACTGTGGATAAAATTGTATGTGGACCAATTCCTCTTAGCAACAAAGGAACTAGCAACCTGGGAAAGAAGCTTAATTGCAAAATGTTGCAAGTTAGGTGTATCATCCCCATATAGCTGCCACCATCCAATGGGATCTAATTGGGCAATGGTAGCCCTATCCTCTCTACACTCTGGTTGGTTGAAGCAAGGGGCCCTCAGATTCACAAATTTGAGCCACTCATCTCTAAGTTTGGAGTCCTCATCCTTCACATACATCTTTTTAAGGGCATTCAAAAACCCTTGTCTCACCTCTGAATCATGATAGGGAGGCACTCTCCCAGGCCTAGGCTCATACCACTTTGGGTTTACCGCATATGCTGCCATATGAAGATGGGTGTTCATCTTATCCCACCTCCTCTATACAATAAGTCTAATGTGGGTCTCATATAATAATAATGTTGGATCTCTAGCACAAATGATTCTTTTCATCTCCCCTAGCATGTTGTGAATGGTCTCATAGATCTCTCCTAGATTAGGAGCATCTGTATCAGCATATTTGATGACTGGAACAATCGGGGTAACTAAAGACACAATGTACCTACAAGAAATTAAAAAACTTAGACTATATGAGCAATCCAATTTGAAACTACAAAAGTAAAACTAAAACAGTTATGAGATAAAAATGAAAAATCATAAAATCATAAAAAAAAAAATAAACATGAACCAAATCTTAACTTCAACATTTCTTACTTGGCTTGAGTCCACCAACTCTCATCCAATACTTTGTCTCTAATTTTCTTTCCCTCCTCCATCTTTGATTCCGGCCACCTCTTCCACTCCATGCATACTACCATGGACTATAAAGCATCTTGCACCTCAATCATCCTCTCCAATAAAATGAAGTAGGTGGCGTATCTAGTATCTCTTGGTTTGATGAACTTCTTTGAGAAGGACCGAAAGAGGGCTAAGGAAGTGTGATGGTTGCAAATAAACATTTGCAAGTCTCTGGTTTTTGCAACCATAGCCCTCATCCAATCTATCCTCCCAATGTCCTTCAATGCATTATTCAATGCATGAACACAACACGGGGTCCAAAAAATATGTCTATATAAGAGCTCTATCATTTGCCCCACACGCTGGCAAATAGAGAATGCATCTGTAATTACCTGTAGTGTAGAACAAAAATATTTAGAATGATTTACACAACAAAATAGTCTCATTTACACAATCATATAGAATTTCATAAGAAAACGGAAATTGATTACCTGTACAACATTGGAGGGTCCAACCTCCTCAATAGCCTCCTTCAACAGGAGGTATTGGTACTCAACATCCTTTCTTTTCCCGTGCAATCAATGGCTCGAAGAAAATAGGGACTTGTTGAACATGTGACAATAATATTGATGAGTGGATGCTGACAAATGTCAGTCCACCCATCCATGATGATAGAACATCCACTTGTCAACCATGTGTCCCTCATCTTCTCCATAACCACTTTGCATCTAGAAAATTGTTTCTCTAAGAGAGAGGAACAAAGCTTATGCTCTCTAGGCACTGCATATGAAGGCCTTGCCTTGGCTGTTTTTCTGAATGCTTCCTTGAAATAGGGGGAACATGCAATATGGAAAGGAATCCCATGTGCAAAAAATAATTGTGCTATTGCATCATCTGCTTCCTCTCTTGCTTGCACGTTAAGAATGTCATTTATAATTCCTTTTTTCCTTGAGGGCAGTGGTGGCATACTAGAGGTTTGGGTTTCTTGTAGTCTTAAGGAGGCTCTAGGGTCAATTCTAGATGTTTGGCTAGGTTTAGGGAAAGACATGCCTAAACCTCTAAGTTTGGCCTCTTGCACAAGCCTATTGGCTTCAAACACTTGTTGCCGGTTCATTTTTTTGCAAGCCCTAACCCTTGTTCCTACTTTATCAATAAGATGAGATTCAATCCTAGTATAGCTGCCCTTAAACTCAGTTTGACAAAAATTGCATAACCATGTTCTTGAGCCCCCAGAAACGTTTTTCCCATGGTCACGGTTGGTTACAAATTGTAGAAGAGATTTTTTAAGATTAAATGGACCCTTGGCATATTTTTTTAACATTGATGATGGACAATCAAAACTAGAAGTAGTGCTGTCCTCTTTGGAAGTTTGAGAAGGTTGGATATTAGAGGAAGAATCCTTAACAATATTTTGATTTTCCCCCTCCATTTGAATGTCACATGGGTCTGATTCATATCCTTCACTGCTGCTCATGTTGAAACTTGAAAGAAAAATATGAAAACAAACTTGGATGAGGTAATGAAAATAGGAAAACAAACTTGGATCTTGATTTGCTCCTTTCTCTTGTTGATCTTTGTTTTGTGACTTCTTTTCTCCTCTTTGCTGCTCTCTTGTTGTTCTCTTCATTGTTGTGTTTTTCTTTTGCTGCTCTCTTGCTGTTCTCTTCACTGCTGTGTTTTTCTTTTGTTGCTGCTCTCTTGCTGTTCTCTTCACTGCTGTGTTTTTCTTTTGCTGCTTTCCTGCTGTTCTCTTCACTGCTGTGTTTTTCTTTTGTTGCTGCTCTCTTGCTGTTCTCTTCACTGCTGTGTTTTTCTTTTGCTGCTGCTCTCCTGCTGTTCTCTTCACTTTGGTTGGGAGTGTGTTTTTAACTTTTTTGAATGGGTGTGTTTTTCTTTGGTTATAGTCTACTTATAGACCTTTTTTAGGGTTTGGGGGTGGAGACTTTCATGGATCCCACCCCCTCATATTTAATTTTTTAAATTAAAAAAAAACTGACCTTTTTTTTTTTTATTATATGTTAAGTGACGCCTAACCGTGGGGGATGGCTGGAAGTCTCCAGGGAATGGCTGGGCATCCCCTCACAGCAGGGGTACCAGGGACGGCCCCTTGGTGCCTGGCGGCGTCCTGGGGACCCCCTGCCCGTCCCTCCCAAAAGGGGGATGACTGGGAAACTTCCCCTTTGTCGTCCCCCCGTTCTAGGGATGGCAGGGACGGGGGTACACATCCCCCAAGGTGGGGGACGCGTCCCCATGTAACCTTGCAAAATATCAATGATGATTTCTGGTAATCAAATTGAGACAATTCAAAATATTCTATACATTCCTAAAGTAGAACTTGCTCTTTTTTAGTCAAATTCAAGATGAATAACATATTGTGATATTTAATGAGAAGCAATGTCTTATTAAGGGTTAATCCCATAGAGTTATTGTCAAAGGATTCAAAATCAATGGCCTCTATAGATATGAAGGTGCTGTGTAGAAAGAACTTGCATTCTTGTCCCATATAAGTTCCACTATTTAGTTATGGTACAAAATGTATAGACGTTTGAATGACTTCTATCTTGGATTGTAAAATAAATATAATATGGTTGGTGGTTTGCTATCGAAGAAAGAGGTGTATTTGTGGCTCGTCTAGCAGACAAACTCCATCGAGCTAAGTTTGATGATAGTCACAAAAGGATAGGGTAGGCATTGAATCTGATCTGTGGTGATGTTTCTTGATCATGAAAGCATAGTCTTCTGGTGGTTCTTGATGTTTTTGTTACATTCAATGATGAATTTTCCACATCATTTTTGTATACTTCTGTCATGCAAAATCTGAAATTTTGGAACTTTCAACCATGATGGGAAAAGAGGTAGGTAAAAGTATGAGGGTGCTTTGCTAAGATAGAGGCAGAAAATATCAATAGAAAAAGTTTTCATTTGTAAAGCGATGAAACATAATCTCTAGTGGTGCTCGATACCCTATTAGATTTACTCATGGTTTATTAAGCAAATTTCAAGTATTTTTCTTACATGCAAAATATCAAGTTTTTGAAAAACTTTAAAAGTTTTGAAGTCATAGTTGAAAAGGAGACAGCTAAAAGTATCAAAGGTGCAATGTTAAGATAGAGGTTGAGAATACGATTCAAAGGAGCTTTTGTATTTTTGTAAAAAATTGAGCATAAAACAACATAAAGCACTTGCTGACACACCCAAGCAAAAGGGTGTTGCAAAGCGAGCAAATAGATCTTCAATGAAGATGGTGTAGGCAGATGATTGACATGTCTGCATGTGTGCATAAATGCATGTGCACAAATTGATAATATGTATAAATAAGAGTTTGTAATAATGTGCATGTGGCAAACTGTGTGTAATAGCGTGTACTTGGCACAATGTTTGTAATAATAACGCACATGTGGTAAAGTGTTTGTAATAATTAATATAATGGGGTATTTTTAAAGTTTTGTGTGTATAGGTGGTTCAAAGGTGGTTGGGTAGTTGCCAACCACCTATCGGTCCAATTTTGTGTATAAGTACGTATCCATGTGAGAGATGTGGGAGTGGTTGTTGTTGTTGGCCAAAGTGTATTATTGGCTAGAGTTGCTTGTTGTTAGATAGTTTGTCAAAGTATGATGTGTTGCAGATAGTTGCTATGCAGAATACATATGTGTGCATTGTATCCATTTTTATTTTTAAGTAATCTCATTGTGTAGTTTTGTTTGTGTAAGGGATAATGGAATTATATTGCAATATGTTTAATTCCATTTCTATATTCTGGTGTCGTTGCCTGCTTAAACTAGGGTCAAAATTGGTGACATGGAGTTGTGATGAGCATATCACTCGACAAGGTATGCAATGACAATAACGAGATAATTACATACAGTCAATGAACGACATATTTTCCCTTTGGAGCAGGGAAGATTGGAATTTGCAGACGAAAATGACGTAGACTTGTTTGTTGACACAAATGAAGGGGCAAGTGATGAAGAAGTGTGCACAAACATGTGTGTTGATGAAGTGTGCAAGGAGAACTTGTGCGATGACATCCTACAAGATAAGCGACACAACAAACTGCACAATAGCATACACGCAAATGTCCATGTTGACGAATAAGTCTACACAAGTGGTGATGTCTGCACAAATACGAGTGCTGACAAAGAAGTTTGTGCAAGTGTGCGCATGGACAAACAAGTGCATGATAACATGCATGGAGGCAAAGAAGTGTTTAGAGATGGATGAGTTTGCATAGGCAGCAATGCACATGCATATGGATGAGTTCAAGCAGGCAAAGTCATCCGTCATCTAGATGTTTGGGTCAAGAAGGCAGATGGTTTGATCAACAAACACAATGCAATACTTGTTGCGAAAGGCTATGCACAACAAGAAGGTATATATTATGAAGAAACTTTTTTTATCCATTGTGAAACTGATGACCTTTAGGTTTTTGGCTAGTGTATCATAGGTTGCATGGTATGCTTATTAGATAAAGAGTGCCTTTTCAAATGGTGACTTTTGTGAAGCGGTGTACATAGAGCAACCATAAGGTAATGTTATTTCAAAACAGGAAAAGAAGGTATGCTGGCTAGTCAAAGCTTTGTATGGATTAAAGCAATTTGAAAAGAAGGTATGCTGGCTAGTCAAAGCTTTGTATGGATTAAAGCAAAGACTCCCAAGCATAATACATATTTCAGGTCAAGAGGTTTTAAGAGAAGTAATTTTGATCCACATCTATTTATTAATGTCTACCATGATAAGAGTTTTTTTTTTTAGTATTATTTAATTGGTTGTATGGAATTGAAACAGGCCCTACTCGTATTACATCATGACTACATAGTGGTATTATAATAGCTTGGCAACATTTGATCTTGGGTCTCCTCCTTGAAAGTTGAGGAATTTGACTGATTGAGGTCATGCCATTTGATTAAAATGTTATGATTCACCCTTGAGATCTGAACCTTGGTTAAGGGTGTGACACTCCTAATTCCCCACCAACTGCTCTAAACCTCATGAACCTCAAATGTTAAGGTTCACCCACAGAATTGGAACCTTGGTTGATAGTATGAAATTCTTCACTTCCAACCGATTGCCCTAGATCCCATGGTGATGAGACTTATTACGGTTGTATATGTTGATTTGATTATCATTGGCAACAACATTTGAAGTTTAGCAGCTGAAAGTGTTAAAGATACATATATTTTTTTCCAAAACCAAGCATGTAAAAGAACTGTTGAATAAATTCAAGTGATGAAGGCTCATAATCCTAATAAAACACTAATGGAGGTAGGTCCCAAACTCTCTAAAGATGGTGCATATATTTTTGTTGATTAAACTTTGTACACATAACATATTTGTGATTTGATTTGTCATACAACTAGTAGACCTGCGATAAGTTTTGTAGTTGGCATGTACTTGAGATATATGAATTGTCCTAGGATCTTACATTGCAGCAGAGATAAAGGGTGTTGAGGTATATGTAAGGAACTCTGATTTTGACATGTTTGAACAATATTTTTAATTTTTTGGTCTGGGCGGATACATTTATGTAAATTGGGCTGGTTCATTAAGTAGGATGAATAAGCAATTGTATAGGCGAGTAAAAAGCATTAGTGCCATTGTGAGTAATAAAAGCAAAACATAGGGTAGTAGTCAATGTGACTTTGGAAGCAATGTGGTTACAAAGAAATTTTCAACCTACATGATAATTCAATAAAATCAATCAACAATTTTGCATTGTGACAATCATAATTGGAAAAATTGCAACTTGGCAAATACTCGGTGACTTAGCAAAAACTTGACAAAAAATTGGAAAAAAAAAATATCAAGAAAATTAATTTAATTTATAAAAATATATATTTGCAACAGAAATTAGAGAGTCAGGAAATTGATTTTCTATTAGATTTTCATAAACAGTGTATAAAACCTGAGATTTTTCTGGTCAATAACAAAAATCAAACAGCTCAGCACAAAAAATAGTCATAAGAGCACATAACCATGAAGACCATATCCCTAAAAACTGTCTTTCCAGCGGAAAGCAATTCCATCCTATGCATTACATAGTAAAGCAATTTTAAATTGCTTTTTGTTCTCATTTTTTGGCTGTTTTCTCCTCTTTTCCAACCAGCCAAGCCTTGATCTCATTTGCGGCTGTATCAGTTACTGTTTGGGCACAACATTACATCATGGGTTTGAACCCCAGCATGATGGTATTTGAGACAATTGACACCTCCGCTCATGCATTTGCCATAATATTTGTAGATGACCTAAGTTGGCCAAGTCCCTTTTATGCCGTGCTTTCAAATTGGGTGACTTGGCTCATTGTTGTTCGTCCCTTGGTAATTACCCAAAGAAGTTAGCTATTTTTCAAAAATAAAAGGTAAGTGTTAAAAGTCCAAGACATGGCCTTAGAGGCAATAAGGCCATGAGGCCATGTCTCGGACTCTAAAGAAGACAGAAAAGAAAGTAACGAAAATAATAATAATAATAATTAAAGAATACTGTCAAGTGGCATTAGATCAACTGGTTAAATTCCTCAACATTTAAGGAGGAGACCAAGATCTTGCCAAGAGATACATGGATAATATCCAAGCTTTGTTGTGATACCACTGTGTGGTGATTGTGTAATATGGGTGGGGCCTGTTTCAATCCCATATAACCAATTGAAAAAAAAATAATTGAAGAATACTAAAAGATGCTTAAAAATACAAAAACCGTACCTCTGAAATTTTACCCCAAGATGTAAGATCTTCAATAATAGGTGATATATTTGTCAAATCCTTGTCCAAATGCATTAAAGAACGTCTAGTTACTCTCTTCAAACTTGCAGTTAGGAGGAGAGAAAAAAATGCAGAAAATGAGCCATTCCTCTGATTTATTCCATTTTTCTGCACTCTGCCTCTACTTGGCCAAGTTTCTATGAAAAAATCACAAGAAATTGATGACATTTTGCACAAAGTTTTGCTAAAAATTGCCCATTTTCTCTACTATTTTTCCACCTATGATGACAATAAAATGTAATCAAATTGACACAAATTTGGTTTTACATTCTTGAACAAAACATATTGAGATGCATTATATGATTATCATGATTATTTTGTATATACAATATTCTGTGTTATTTCATCAAGTTAGTGGAAAATTAGTTATCTGTGTTAGTATTGAGGAGTTAGTTAATAGCTGAAATGTGGTTGTTAAGGAAATTACATACTTTCGTACCCACCTGACAATAATTTTTTTTTTTAATTAGTTATACGGGATTGAAACAGGCCCCACATGTATTACATCATGACTACATAGTGGTATTACAAAAATTAGGCAATTATGCGTTTATCGCTTCACAAGATTTGAACTTGGGTCTCTTCCTTGAAAGTTGAGGAATATAACTGATTGAGATAATGCCATTTGATCACTTGACAGTATTAATATGTGTGTAATTAATTTTAAAATTGCAAAGAAAGATAATCTGTGATGTCCTTTCTCCTAAACTTTGTCTTCCAATTCCCTTTTGTTTTTTTTGGTTGTAAATATTAATTTTTTGAGATTTTGGTTCATTTGATATCTTATGATTGGAATGATTTAAAGTTGTACCAATTATGGACCTACTCCATATTCTTCTCTATTATTATAAGTCTAATATGATACATATGTGGTATAATTGGTATGAAAACACAACATTGAAATGCATTAATCAAGAAGCCTTAGGTCAGTTCTAACAGCATCAAGTCTATTGGAAGCGTTTATATGTTTTTTAAAATATTGGGCAACATTTTTCCCATCCATGAGGATAACATGGTCAAACATAGAATACCCATTTGGATTAGAAACCATGTTCATTTTCGACTTGTATTTCATGGCAATGTTAACATGAAAAATAAAGCCATCAGGCTTTGAACCCAGGTCGTCATCACTCTATTCAAGCTAGTGTAAAGCAACGTAATGTAAATTAATGAAGGAAATTAAAAATTTTATTGCTGGTCACTTAATCCAACATCTACAAATTCAATCTTGGAAGTATTTCTCTTATATGTAATGATTTCACTATAAGAAATTCATAGTTGATTTGAAAATAGATGATTTTAGAATGCTAAATTTAATAGTTAAGTTACCAGACAGTTCTACACTAGTACTTATTGATGCATATCAGATACGCCCTTTTTTGAGGTACATATAGGAACACATCCTGGATACACCTTTGGCGCTTTTGGAATGTAGTCAAGTATTACACATGGTACATGGGCCAAGTTCAGACACATTTGGATATCCCATGCACCTATGATGGAAAATAATGAAAAATATAATGGTGGATATTATTTGGCCTATCTTCTCAAGGTATCTTTAGGGATCTCATGTTTGGCCTATTGTCAAGTAAAGAGAATATCCTACCACTAGACTTAAATTTGAGGGTATAGTTTTATGATCCATAGGTTTTTTAACTAAAAATAGAGGTATCAACAAAATGAAAAATGGCTAAAGTCTAGATTAAGTTGTAAAGGGGCAATTTTATTGCTTTAAGGTGTTGGAAATATCTCTATCTCCTCAAATTCAATTTCATGCTCCATTGCCTGTTGTATATGAATAGTGGCATTTAATGAACTTCTATTCAAGATTTTATTGAATTAGTAACACCAAGCATGATAGAAAAACTACAGCTGATCAGTGTTCTGATGCACAAGTGTTTTATGCTTAAATTTTTATTATTTGCAAATGATAATAGTACAACTGCTACCCAGCTTAAAACTATATTCAATTTACAAGATTTTGTCATAATGAATTATTTTTCTTTAAAATATCTATTTCAATGTATTCCCTTACGGATGACCCTACAAAATGGTCACTAATTTTGAAACCTGATATGTTGGAGTAGATTTCAGAAGAAAGCCTAAGTTATAAAACTTGCCTTTTATATGGAAGAACTTTCGTGTATTAGCTCATATTTCCAGGATAATTGATGGTGAAAATTCGTTGCCCTGAAAGTTATTTCATGTCTTAGATTATGTTTCAAGGATAATTGATGCAAATACAGGTAGTTGTTTAGAAATTGCAGCCCAACAATGCATTGAGAAGAGATGTAAGAGACGGTGTTTTCTATATTGGTATTCAGCTGCAACAGAAAATAGCAATTTTTATGTTGAGGCTTGTTGTGTTTCATGGCTTGCTCCTTAAATTTTTTGTATTGGCATGGAACTCCATGACATGGACAAATTAGCCTTCAATATTTCAAGTGGACTAAACAACTTTGAAAATGCTCATTGCAGGTATCCTTGGCCTTCTTGGTGTTCACAAATTTGAGAAAAAAAAAATGCAACTCATTAGAGTCTAGTCACAGGCCTAGGTTCATTTTCTTTGGCTTCTGATCACGAAAATCTTATACCAAACTGTTATGTGTAAACTTGAAGCCAGATTAAATATACAATGATCCAAGGACACTGACTTCAGGAATGAATGCAAAACTTTGTATCCCCAAATTTTTAATTGTGCTTGTAACATATATGAGGCAGCATTAAAGACTTTGCTTAACCTAATTTATGCCCCCAATTGTAGAATAATGATCTTCAATTGAAACGGTGGTTGAAATATGAAGATTTATTACTTAGCTACTGTTGTTTGTGGCGCTGATTCACTGTGGACCATGTGATGCATATGTACCCATATAACCTGCTTGTAACCCTCAACCAGGCCTTTTGCAAGAGCCTTTTCATTAATTAAAAAAGTTTCTGAAAATTTTAATGCCAAAGAGAAAATGTTTCTGGTTTCGTTTATTACTTTGCTCCAATCTTTGTTTTACATGGTAATGAACATTCTTGTTATTGCCATCCTTTACAGCAATGCTATCAAGTTTACACATGAAGGGAAAGTGGGTATAACATTGCGAGTGACATTGCCACCACATGCTGAAGGTGACCAGAAAGACACAATGAATCTGGCAGATGTCTCTTCATATCCTAAGACAGATATGAACAAGGAGCAAAATAATCCATCTTTATCTCAAAGTGGTCCGTGTGGAAGCAGATCTTCTCATGATGCAACATATGGAACAAATTCTAAGCAATATAATGAAGTGCTCAACCAAATGATAAAATCAGAAACAAGACCATTGCCATCAATAGATGGGGATGAGAACATGGATTTTGATTCTGATAATGAGGAGAAAGTGTGGCTGCATTGTGATGTTTATGACACTGGGATAGGAATTCCAGGTAATAACTAAGGTTGGTTTCATATTGTTTTTGTCAGAAATTCGTGAAAGTACTGTATGTCAGGTTGAAAAACCTTAACATCCAACATATTGTCACAATTTTCTTTCTTCATGCCATACTTCTAGTTCAGTCCATCCATTCTAGTTCTCCATAGGTATCTTGTTTCAAGCAAATTTTATAACGCAATTTTCTATATTGTGCAGAAAAAGCATTGCCAAACTTATTTAAAAAGTACATGCAAGTAAGTGCAGCTCATGCTCGGAAATATGGTGGAACAGGACTTGGCCTCGCAATTTGCAAACAACTGGTAAAATACTTGTATCATTTTGTAAATCTCTCTTCCTATTTTTTTTTTTTTAATTACGTATTCCCATTACAACCAATCTCAACTAATGTGTTTTTCAAATTGTAAATATTTTTGGTATGGACAAAAGCAAGAAGTATGACAAATGATCTGTCATCTGCATATTTGATTGCCATCTTAATCCAAAAATGAACGCCATATTGAGCATACATGTTGATACTTACTGTTTTTGCACATGAACCAAGATGTATATACCTGAAGTATCTAATAACTTTTTGGATTACTAAATAACTAGAATTTGTTGAAATTAACCTCCTATCTTGCAAATCAAAGAATAAGAGATTAAGTTTCACATAAATTGAAACAACAGATTGATGCTTATGAACTAAATAGACATACAAAATTAGAGTTAGCTAGGTAAGAAAAAATTGGTTAATTTGATATCTTGGGGCCTTTCATTATCTATTGTACCATGTGGACTATAGGGAAGCCCTAAGTATTCACTAGATCTATGCAAAAATTTGTGTTCATATATTATATGGTTCCATCTTATATTGGCATATTCCATGTCTACTTAATTCATGAGTATGTATCCTTTCTTATGAAAGGATTCTTGCCTTAGTTATTCATGTGTCAAGGTCAAGGGAATGTTGATTATTCCATTAAGGCTTTAGTTCCTTGTAGTGTATCTCATTGCAAATTCAAGATTGTGAGAAAAGTATTGATGGATTTTGCTCATGAATATTTTGACTAATTGTCTATAGTAAATTGTAATGGCTAGTATAACGGCATGTATTATTCTGTTCATATAGATACTAAGAGTGGACACAACACTTTTTTGGCTGTACATTGTAAACTAATAAAAAACACAGAGAATAGGTTTAAGTAGGGAAGTCACTGATCCTCTGTTTATGGACCTCATTGGAATTAAGTCTGAATCACAATGTGTTATTTTATTTCATCTCTTTGTTTCACTTGTCATATGGGTGGGCTAGAAAGTGGCTGAAATGAATTTGTGATTCATGACACATCATGGTTCTTGCTTTCATTAGTGATAGACAGCCTGGATGATAGAATGCAGGCTACTTGCCAAAGTTAATTTCATTAAACAAGTTGCATTTATTCATTTTAACTTCTGGCCAATAGGAGATCATTCAGAACTTTTGTTACCAAGGAGTTTGCAGCAGAGACTAGGGATTTGCAGCTAATATAAGGGTACTATGACAGTAATTGTATTTCTAGAGTTGACATAGAGTTAACTATCAATAATTTATTTAGTCACAACCATGTTTGCTTTTGGCTTCTTGTATTTTCAAATTGTTTTGAAATTTGGTTGGATGGTGGATTCATTGTTTATAAAGAACTCATTCTTCCAGGTTCTAATCACAAAGATTCACCCTATGTACTAGAAGTAGTGGAAGTTCAACTGTTAATACATAAAGAAATCCATTAAAAAATAAAAGTCATAGTTTGCCTTTGTAATAGTTTTTCATAAAAGATATGCTACTTTCCACACCTATAATCTAAGTTGATTGTCACATCCACAATACCATTATGATCCATGTTTATCAAAATATGTAATGAAGTTAAACGTCATCCAATCAAGTGATCAAATTAGTCACTCTAGAATCTAGATGTTAGGTTGTGAAAGGTCACATGTTCTATCTACTATCTGCTAATCCTTGTGTACTCCACGTTTGTGTACCAATGAGTGGAGGACATGCTTCTTGCATCCCCTATGCCTTTGGGACAGAGGCATGCATAAGGAACATCCTGTCATGTTCCTGAAATGTAGATGGCTGCAGCCAGGAATGCATTGTCCATATCTTCTGCTGATGTGTCCAGCCAAATTTTCTCTGACCCAAAGGGATATTGGTTAGATGTCCCCTATGTTGTCTCTTGTAAGGAATGAACATTGATAGAAAAAAAAAAATCTTCCTCCACATTTTCCTATGGTCCTCTGTTTCACTATTTGCAAACTACAGAATCATAACTCTGCATGCTCTGAAATGGTAAAAAGCAGAGACTGCACCTCATTTGTCAATTCAGCATTTCTGTTCTACATAAGAGTTCTATATTTATGAATTATTATGTTAGGTTGACAGTTGGATGATGGAGTATTAAGTCTGAATCATGATATGTCATCGTATTTCATTTTGTTTTAGGAATGAGAACTGAGCACAGAAATACAACCCTTAACCTTTTTCTACTTTAAATTGTGTAATCCTGAGTTGCATATGGTGTAACTTATTTTTCATGTTTTGTTGTGAATTATATGATTTATCATCATTAAGCTAAAGTAAAACATCCAAAATACATCAGCACACAAATAACATTATAACCTTTAGCAGCAGTTTCCAAAATTAATCGTTGACTCGGCCAAACCCATGCTCTTAAACAAACATGTTCATGCCCAAACTCAACATATGGCATTATCAGTCCAAGGACTCCAAACATTACATAACAAATGGACAATGAATAAAAATAAGTACAAATTTCATCATTCTGCATCCACAAAACATAGATGGATGACCTTGACCAATTGCATCTCCTCAAGTTATCATAGTCAGAAGTATAGTCTTTAAACAACCACATAAAGCAGGAGGCATGGTGATACTGAGAAATGAAATGAAATATTATTAATGTCCGCGGTGGGCCAAAATAAGACCCAAGGGACTATAATAAGTACAATAATGACTGCCAACTAGCAGGCTAAAAAGCCCAACAAAGAAAAGAACTAAGAAAAATACAAGATCAAACCCGACAAACGGGCCAAAAATTTAACTCATGCTAGACAGCTAGACAGCTAGACAGCTCACCATACCCTATGATTTTTATTTCCTAAAATAAGATTCTCTGCCAAGACCCATGCTTGGAACAACCTTAATATTGTCCTTTGGATGACTCTTTTCTTAATACTAATATATACACATCTGCAGTTTTTGAAATGTATTTATGTTGAGATATAAAAAATAATAATTTATTTTATATAAAATTCCACCCTTGCATGAAGTTTCAATGGATTTCCAATTTCCCATTTTCAAATTCTCTTCCTGTTCCGTCATTATTAAGTGCCATGAAATCCTGGACACAAGTGAAACCACATGCCATTAAGTCACATATAAGAGGCTTAACCTTCTCATTAGTTACCTACATGGCAGTAAGAATCAGAAAAGAACCTCATGCCATTAATTCACATATAAGAGATAACTGTCTCATAAGTTACCTACATTTTGTTAAGAATCAGAAATGAGTACTTGTAAACTTTAGAAACAGAGGTGTTGGAATTGTGGATGACTAAGTTGGAAAATGACAGAAATGTTGGGTATACATCTAAAGGAAATTGCAGGAAATGAAAAATCGGCAGCAAAGAGAGTTGTAATGGCAACAAATTTTAGAAACTCTTAGAACGGATTCTTGAAAACAATATCTGAAAGTTCTGAAAACTTTTGAAACAATGAAAAGCTTTGTTTCAAGGAGGGAAACTATTGGAAAAAAAAACATGGAATATGGTTAAAGACTGTCAAAAAAATTCAAAATGATTTTTACCGCTCTATAAGTGTCAAGATAATAAGAACCGTGGGCCAGCTAGGACTCAAACCTAGGACCTTCTAGTTGTACATAGGGGTGCTCTACCAATTGATCTACCAGTCCTTGATGTATACATGCTGAGTGTGAGCTGACACAATTTCCATCACAACCCCTCAATCCTTGATTGATGTTTTCACGCTAGGACTCAAACCCACAACCTTCTAGGTTCATATATGGGTGATATGCAAACTGGGCTAACAGCCCTTGATGTTCAAATGCTGAGTGTGGATTGATACAAATTTCCAATGAGGAATTGCTAGAAGCTTTTAAGACAAGGAAACATCTGTCGAGCTTAGACTTCATCCTATTTCCATGAAAAATTCGAATTTGACTTAATCTCCCCCCAGACATCATTATTTGTCTGTAGCTTTATTTCATTTATGGTGTGTTGTTTATTAATGAAAAACAAATCAAATTCAACACAATTTCTTAGCACAAGCTTAATAATTCTTGATTTGGAAGAAGTTATCACAAGCTTGCATTTTATCAAAACAAACATGAGAAAACATATTCTCTTGATGTGAACTTTCAGATGCTTCTACAATATTCACATTTAATATTAAACCAAGTAGGGTAACAAGATCAAATAAGTGGTTTTGCATCTTAAACCTAACCCAATACTCAAGACAACCCATATCAGGTTAAAACTTAAATGTTTTAGTCAACTTGGCACACATGTCCAACAAAGCATCCTGATTTATCTTGTAAGCGTTGTACCAATGATTTTTTAAACCCAAAACAAATGTCTTTTCCTTAAACTATTGCTTTTGGATCTCCGTAATTTCAAGAAAAAACTTTATTCTACACAATTACCTGCTAGACATTATTTGAAGAAATATTGTGCTGATTGTGAATTAATGGATTTTTTTAGAAGACATGTTTATCTTTTAACGCAAATAAATGCTTCATCACTACAGATAGTTGTTAGATTAATATCAGATTAATAATGATCAATTAGCTTTTAGATGTAGGCATTAATAGAGTCATTGTGATTTTAGGTTATTTTATGTTTTTAAGTTGTATTTCACTTTAGTGTGTATCTTGGTCTATCCCACATTCATAAAGTGGATTGACTCGACTTATAGTAATCCTTTATAAGGAAGCTTTTGCTCCTCACTTTTAATATGATATGCAATATAGAGAACTCTCACGAGTAATCTTGGTTTCTTTTATGTGTTCCATGTTATCGTGATAATCGCTTATAAAACATAGCTTCAGACTTCGGTTGACTCATCAAAGTTCAACTAATTTTCATCTTTCATGTGAAGCAAGGGCAACCTAATCTAGTTTAATACCAACAAAACGTTGATTAGATGCTAATTTCAAATGAACCTCTCCCCCAGTTTCTCATGTGAGAGGTCCATTGGTTCTCCAACAAACTTTCTTGATAAATATTTCAATAAAAATCAACTTTTATGCATAATACTTTTTCTTCCTTTTTCAGAAATAAGTTTTGTTTTGTCCCAATAAGGTGCTGATTGTGAATGTGTCTCCTTTAATGCAAAAATCCGTCATTGAAACAAATAGTTTATAAAACATAGCTTCAGACTTCAATTGACTCATCAAAGTTCAACTAATTTGCATCTTTCATGTGAAGCAAGGACTGTCTAGTCCAGTTTAATACCAACAAAATGTTGATCAGATGATAATTTCAATTCAACCTCTCCCCCAATTTTTTCATGTGAGAGGTCCATTGGTTCTCCAAAAACTTTCTTGATAACTATTTCAATAAAATTCAACTTTCATGCATAGTACTTTTTCTTCCTTTTTCAGAAAAATGTTTTGTTTTGTCCCAATAAGATGCTTTTTGCATTGCCCAAGGACATCTTGGTGGCTTTGTTTTGTTCATAAAAAGACTTTAGGACATTCTAAGCACAGCAACTTCTTCACTGGTTTTTGCCTCCTGGCCACATGTAGCATTGCTTGACATTTTGTCATCTATGGATAGAGGTTGGCCACATTGATATTGATTTCTCAAACAACCTTTAATTTTATGGATGTTTATTTCTAGATTCTATGGTATCTAGGGGAAACTGACGGACTGCAACTTCTTCACTGGTTTTTGCCTCCTAGCCACATGTAGCATTGCTTAACATCTTGTAATCTGTGGAGAGAGGTTGGCCACATTAATATTGCTTTCTCAAATGACCTTTCATTTATTTGGAAGTTTATTTCTAGATTTTATGGTATCTAGGGGAAACTGACGGACTGCAACTTCTTCACTGGTTTTTGCCTCCTGGCCACATGTAGCATTGCTTGACACCTTGTCATCTGTGGATAGAGGTTGGCCACATTGATATTGCTTTTTCAAACAACCTTTCATTTATTTGGATATTTATTTCTAAATTCTATGGCATCTAGGGGAAACTGGCAGACCTTATTCTATTTTACTTGTTTTGAAGAACATAAAATGCTGATAGCTACCAAAATTTACAGATGCTGTCATAAACCAAGAAAATCAATTGGTGATTCTCCAAAATGTATAGTTCCCACCTGTTTATTGAAGAGCTACTGAATTGCCTCTGAACAGTGAAATGTGTTATTCACAAGTGGGCAAGTATATGCATGAAATAGCATGTAGAGACATGTATTTCATGGCATCAAGGAAAAATTATGCAGCAGCAAGCAATTGGTGTCTGGTTATCCAGGCATGCATCAAAGAATCAGATCAGCATATGTACGCTACAAAAATATGATCATGAAGTCTGAGTCCCTCTAGTAAATGAGACAATAAGATAATAATCAAGAATTTCCGTAGTGCAGATCTGACAATGCAGATTAGAATTTGTTAATATGTTGCTTGATATTTTGTTTTGCTTTGGGGCAATCTCAACTAAAATATCCTACATTATTGGCCTGTTTATTACCCACTATGCTCTGATGAAAGGCACATAAATAGCTCCTAACCCAGAAGTTGGACAATTTAGTTGTGCTTGTGAAAATAGTGCAAATAATTTGTTTTAACAATTATGATTATAATGGAAAAGTTACAATCAATTATTGTTCTTTACAAAGAATCACTTCTTAAGATTCTCTCTGCAACAAAAGAAAAATTGTTTCCTTGCAGTTTTTACTCCTATATTTATAATGTACAAAGCTAGCGTTAGCCTCAGGAGATAGTAGAACAAAAGCTTAAGCGTTTACTAAAATAAAGCTTTAGATGTTAAGAGGGCTAAAGATGTTGGATCTGCAGGTGGAATTGATGGGAGGATGTCTGACCGTAACAAGTAAGGAACATTGTGGTTCAAAATTTTCTTTTATGGTACCCTGCAAAGTGCCAAAAAAGAGGGCCTCCTACGATGAGATGGATAATAATCTTGTATATGACATGCCTCTTCCTGACCATGAAGAAACAAGCAACCCTGCTGCTGAAGACAATCAAAGAGCTTATTTTCAGTTTCAACCACGGACATTGGGTTCTTTGTTCTCAGCAGGTGGTGCAGCTCCCAGGTTTAAGGTTTTATCTCTAGGTGGCATAGAATCAAATCATATGACTAAAATGAATGGCATGCAAGCAGACTCCATGTTTACCACAGGTAAATCAACTTCAATGGAAATAGCTTCAAACCAAGATTTAAGTATCATCATTGGTGTTGGAAAGCAACGTCCAGAACATGGTAGCAATTATATTGCTGGGAAGGAGAAATCTAACAAAGACAATGATTGGGCATCAAATGATGGTCATCAGCATTTTCAAGTTGCAAACTCACGACCAACAAATGGAAAAAGCAGTGTTTCCAGGCAGATTCACGAAGTGGAGGACCTGAAGCATTCATGTTTGGTGCACAAGAATCAGGAAAATTTTGAAAAGACTAACAGAAAGTCACCAGACAATATTTCAGAAGCAAGACAGATGCAGCCCAGACCTAAGATTCTTCTTGCTGAAGATAACAAGGTTAATATCACGGTAACAGAGACCATGATGAAGCGGCTAGGTCATAGCCTTGATATTGTTTTCAATGGAGTAGAAGCAGTGCAAGCTGTGCAAAGAAATGATTATGACCTCATTTTGATGGTAAGTCTTCTTTGATATGAAGTGTTTCGCAATGTTATGGCCAGTTATGAGTAATTGCTCTGCTTACCCAAGAAAGCAAAAACAGTATATCAAAAAAGAAAACACAAAGTGTCAGCTGCTTGTTCATTTGCTTATATGTCTGTGTCCATTCTTTAACTAGCTCTAATTTGGTTTAGAGTGCTTGCAAATTAGCCTTTGTATATTTTATTTTTCTTTGTTGTAGGCCTTATCACTACTGTATTTACAAACTTTTTTCTTGATATATAATCTGCAATAAGGTCTTAATTGAGCTATACATAGTTTGAATCCATTACCTTTCTTTATAGAGTATCTGTGATGTTTTTGTCTTGATATAATAAACCCTAAAAAGAGTTTTCTTTAATCAACTTCTACGTACTTTTAGAGTGCATCACATCTCTTTATGCGTAGAGCAGTTATTAAAACTTAACAATAGAGAGCAGTTTTTTGTATGTTTTGACAATGAGGAACTGCAAGAATGTTTTTTGTGTAGTAATTGTGTCAATCAGTTGATGTAGACATGCGAAATACTATTTGACTGATTCTTTTTTTTTTAAATATCTATTCTAAAAAAGACAACTTCATTTGGAAATCTTTATTAGGGTTTTTTTCTGAAAAGATATATTAAGTTAAGATCATTTGCATACAATGTATATGAACTAGTTTTTCTGGATTTATGCTTTCTGCAGAATCTTCCCCCTTAAGAAATATGCAGTATGATCATAATATATTTCTTGCAAGGTAAAATTTTTGATTGAGTATGATCTTTCTCTTTATGTCTAAACTAAAGTATTAAATTGTTGTATGTTAGAGATTGGTCTCTTTGCGATTGCAAAATGCAAACAAATAGAAATATTTGTTGCAAGTCCATGCATCTAGGGCTTTTTTATTAATCAAAATCATATGCTTTTTTATCTGAAGTAGATATTCACAAAATATTAAATAAAACAAATAGGATAACGTTTAGAAGTACCTTGAATTGATATCATAACAACGCTAGTGTATAGAAAGTAGGTTACTTCTCTTAAATATGAGGAAAGGTAAAAACACTTATAGATGAAACGCTGTAAAACATATGCTGCTATTTATCTATAATCAAGTTACTATAGTGATTATGCTTAAAATTGTGATATTTAAACATGACAGCTATGAATTACATCTATACATGTACAATCAGTCGAATTTCTCTCCTGAGTTGACTAGGAAGCGCTCACAGAAATTTGTCTATGATGACATAATTTCGTTCTCTTCAAGCTTGGCTGCTTTGGTTTTCAACCATATTTTGTGGTATTTTGCTATCTTCATTGTGCATTTTATCGATCTCTATGGATGATCTAGGGATACCTTTGGTATCCTTATGAGCCTAATGGTTAAGATGGTTTCCACAAATCATGCCTATTGTCTTTCTTTTGGTCCATCTACTAGGTCCTCTTGCCTACTTGGATTTCTTCTTTCTCTGTTCAACTTGATATTCCTTCAGAGTTATGGGTCAATGGCATCTTCATTTATCTTGAAGAGACATGTAACTTTCATATGAACTAATGATTGCGTATGTTTTAGGCTGTAATGTGCATCTCTAAATGCAAAATCTTCTACTGCCGAATTGTCTAAGCTAGCAATTTTCTCACAACTCTTGAACTTGACATATCACCTGATTACATTTATCTTTAATATTTTCTGATGTTCATGTTTAGTGTTGCTGAATTAGTGTCAAGCATTCTATCATTTATTAATGGTAAGATTACTGAATTTTTATTGATTATTTCTTTGATTACATTGATGTAAAACCTTCTGATCTGCCACATGTATTAAAGCACAAACAAGAAGCTCTTGCCCTTACACTACCCAGTTTTATCCACTTATTGCATATAAAATTTCTTTAATATAGTTGACGGAAAAAAAAAAACTTGCCATAAAATATGCAAAAATAAAAATTTATTTCCTGTGAGCATTGAGATATTGTCAAATTTCAGAATCTATGTTTGATGACACTAATGGATGCTGAATCCCACAGGATGTATGTATGCCTGTGATGGACGGTCTTGAAGCTACTCGGTTGATTCGAAAATATGAGCTTAGTGGTAATTGGGACGGTGCTGAAGAAGCAGGAATTGGTAAAATTGATTGTTCAACCAATCCCCATATGAACAATCAAGAAACATCTTTTCCTAGGAAGAGAATCCCAATAATTGCAGTAAGTGAAGATAGACCATTTCAATTTTCAATCATTCAATTCTGTGCTAAATATTTAGAGCTTCATCTTTATTAGTTTGAGCAAATTCACTGCCCACAGTCAGTTTTGTGCTCTTTTCTGATTGCATAATATCAAATAATTTTCTTATTTTTTTGGCATATTTGCAATTCCCTTCTTGCAGTAATAGATGCTCTCCATTGGTTAAATGAAAAAGGGTTAAATATAAATAGAAGTGAAAAAGCATTCACTAGAATATCTGGAGTAAATAGAACAAACAGAGATACTTTCTTTCTGCACTTTGCCAACTCTAAACAAAAATCAGTAAAATGAGATGAATAGCATATCCCAATTATCTGAAATGTAGGTATATGATTTAGAGCTTGTTTTGCAGTTTAATCTAGAAAATACTTAAAAAATCGTTGGTCTTTTATCAATAACTAAAATCAATATCAGCATCTTCCTTATCATGTATTTCCCAGTGCATTTTTACTAATTTGCTTGCTCTTTTTCACCAACATGCTAAAAACAGAACCAAATACTCAGAATTGCTTTTGTTTTTGTTTGCTATCACATGATAAACAACATTACCACAAGATTACCAGATATATAGAACATTCTTACCTTCACTACCTAGGTAAGAGCAAGCGTTCCTATATTGAGCCTCAAAATCAGTAGACATCCTATACAAGCATGTTGACACTAGCACATACCTGAATAGAGCATAGATCAGATCTTTTATTTTCTATTATGTAATAGACAGCATATATACTATATGGGGAGAAATAGGGCATTACTTCCTCTGTTACCTATGCATGAAGAGAAAGGATCCTAGTGTGAACCTCAACATCCACAAACATTACTTTACAAGCAAGTTGAGCATTGCAAATGCCTGAGTTGCTGTGATAATAAAATAACCAAAACTGTTTTCTAAAAAGATTGCTTTCAAAGGTAATTTCACACCTTGCCTTTCCTTTCCAAACAAGACTGCAAGTGTAACAACATATGAATAGTTCGAAGCCACCTTTTAAATGACCAAAATAACTGCTTCAATGTCAAATTTCTTGGATTTGCTGTCTTCGTAAGTTGTTTTTACTAACTACAGGAATTTCCTCTATTCATGTTTTTGCACAGTTGAAGTTGAAGTTTATTCTCTGCTAATGTGCCATTCCTATATGATGTCTCATGTGCAAAAGGAATGACCCCCTTAGTGTCTCTCTGAGATTAGCCAATTGCATTAGTTCTGTCCACAACTAAATGAAGGGATAATTACATCACATCATTAAGGTAATTAAATCCTGTTTGGCATAAGTTGTTTGACTTAATTCACCTTTAGGAAGTTTGGTTATAAGTCTTTGATTAAGATTCACAATCTGATATTTTAAATTTATGCATGCTCCTAACCAAATACTTGTCAACTTCTGTGACTTTTCTGTTAATGTTCCTTCGTCAGTCATGTCCACGTCATTACTCCTAAAGACAGCTCTGTAGTGAGAACATGCTAACTACAAAACATGAACATGGTTTCTAGGCAGCATGTCAGTGAGAGAAAGCATTTACTAAAGTTTAATCAAAAGCATAAGGGAATAGACTTAGCATCTATTTGTGGAGATACATTACATTATTTGGTACATGCTAATGTACCCGCATTGTACCTTTATGGTACATTTGTAAATATGTAATAGAGTAGGATTGAGTCTATAGTTTTAAGGGTGATTTATATTTCCCCATTTATATGTGTCGGTGTGCAGGAAATGCACAAATGTCATGTAAGAGAGAATGTGCACAAGTGTTATAGATTAGGAGTGCAAGAGTCATGCACATATGTCCAAGTGTTGTAGAGTCAAGTGTTCATCTTGTATACAAGTGGTAAGATGAGAAGTCAAGAGTCATAGGAGAGCAATAGTCAAGTATCTAAAGAGTCACATTACTATGGCTATATTATGGATACAATGCTCCATAAGAATGTAACAACAAAGAGTATCATAGAGGAACAAAGTGTAACAAGAGAAAAAGTAAGAAGAAATAGATTGTATACATTTTGAGCAATTAATATTGTAAGTTTTCTTCATGCATAGTACATGAATGATTCAGGCTATTTACATTCATATTTCAGCATATAAATGAATGTTATTTGATTTATTATAAGCCTTGATATACATATTAATTTGCTCATATTATTCTACTCATATTATTATCTTGACCTTTTATATATTGTGGCTATTTTATATTGGGACCTGTGTGAGATAACTTGTGATATTTTGTGGTAGTAAAGGCTTAAAATCCAACACTATTTAGAAGCTTTATCTCTATGCAATTAAACCATGAAAGAAGGAAATAAAGTAAAATGGCTAACAAGCCAATCTGGCGATTAAGTTAGCTTTGAACTATGGTAAAAAAATTTAAATTGTCAACGGAACTAAAAAGTATGTCCTCCATTAATTTATTTGTAATCTTGTTCCCTTGAAGAGTGTTGTGGCTGCCAAATTCTTCCAATAATAGGGTATCATCCTTGGTTAAGATATCAAACCTTGTAGGAGACAATGGAAGTGGATTAATGGCAAGACTTTTATATATATGATATTAAAGACTTATATGACTAAGTGAGACACTTCTGCTATTGTTCCATGGATGGAAAAGAAATAGTGGATTTGCAATATAGAGGTACGATGGCAAAAGCACTACCATTCTATTTGGAAATAAGGAATCTATTTCCAACATAGAGTCTTGGGGTGGTTCATGCTTCACCGAGGTGTTAGTACAACTTGAGTGGGCCTAACGGTAAGACTTTGGAACTCCAAATAGGAGGTTCAAGGTTCGAATCCAATGGGAGTAGAGTTGTACACCATACTTCGGTAACCAAAGTTTGGTTGGATAAACACATATTGGGTAAATAACATCCTCTTGTTAGGACTGAAACTGAAGGGGATAATATTATTGATAAAAATGGTTACAATATATAGGCATAAGCCTATATTCAACACATGACACTTGTCAAGAGAAACTGACAAGTGTCAAGGTGAAGGCATAGTGCACTTTAACTCTAACATTCCCCCTTAAAGTGCACTATCCTAACTAAAGAAGAAACAAAACAAGTCAACATTAGGTAACATTCCCCCTTAATGTTGACTTCTGTAAAACAACATATCATCCTCTCTTATTGCTGATTTGGTCTAGGCTCGTGCTTTGTGCTCTTGGCTCTCCAACTGTGAATAATGCTAGATTCATTGTGTATACATCTCGGTCTGTTGCCTCAGGGTCAGCCACTTCCACGGGTCTGTTGCCACTGGGTCAGCCGTCTAAGTGCCTCGGGGTCATCATGGGTGCCTCAAGGTCAGCCACTTCTGGGTCTGTTGCCTCTGCAGGTCATCCTCAGAGGATGTTGCCTCTCGTAGGTCACTGACTAGATTCACCACGTGGTGAACTCAATCTAGAAGGTGTCGGTCTCTGCCGAAAATGCACCTAATACAAAGGAAAAACGAGCCATATAAGAGTGTCGATATCTGCCGAAAATGCACTCAATACAATAAAATGAGCCATAGATCAAAATAGGAGGAGAGAAGAAGAAAAGAAGAGAATCTTATAAAGTGTCTTCGTCTGTAGTCTTCAGAAGTAGATCCGGAAAAAAAACTCGGATAGAGTCTAGGGTGTCTTTGTCTGTAGTCCCTAGTATAAGTGTCCTTATGGTGATCATGTCATCCCACCGAAATGCATGGGTAACCAGTCGCTACATTCGCCAAGTGTATAGAAAAGATCACTAGGTACAAGGATCACATATGAAATTACCTTGGGAGTGTCGGGTACAACCGAGAGTGCACTCCAAGGTATAAAACTTTGAGGCTGAAAAAACTCAAATGAAATAGCCTCAAAATTACAATATGACACCACCATTGTGTCCGTCGTAGAAAAACGTTTCCAACGACTATAAATACCCCTATATTGCACTATCAAAGGGGCCTTCATCATAATGAAAAACAACATGCCTCTCCAAGACAACAACTAAAACCTCGCACTGTGGCAGCATCGCTCTCTGGTGGAATAAAAACAACATTAAAATTTCCTACGTAGGGGAATTACACTTTGCATCAGTCATTGCACTTCCACTCTCATGTGGAAAAAATAGGCCAATGATGTCAGCCATAAACACTGAAAGCGGTTTCCTCCACTTTAATAAAGGCTAAAGATAACCCTTCCTTAAATGTTTCCCTTACATTTTGAAATAAATAACTTTGATTTTAATATGAATCATGGGTCGTCGTGTCCGTCGAGAATTCCCTGGATTGCTTGAATTCTACTCTCGGCTGCCCCGACAGACTATCAGCATCGACCCACCATCCCAGATGCTTCGTATTCTCAAACATTAACGACAAACTCCCACAGTGAGACACAGAGATCCCAACGTGCAAAAACAAGGACACAAGGAATGCAAAAAATTATACGCTTTCACTACACAAATGTGGGATTATATAATGCGGTCGTGCCCGTCACATGAACGTCGGGGTGTTATTAAAACCAGTTGTGCCTCTGCAGCTGCACATTCCATATCAAAACAAAATTGCTATTGATGCGACATTGTGGGGCTGTAGCGGCGAACATCAAAAATTTGGCGGGACGCGAAAGCACTGGCGTCTTCTGACAGTCATTTCAAACCACGGTCGTGTACTGCCGTCTTCTCCAAGTCACCGTCAATCACTCCAGTGGGGTGTAAATTTGGTTCCCCCTCGCTGGCAATCATGACTCCCGCAACTAACCAGACGCCAGTGAAACAGGTGATGGCCACTGCCAGCCTTGCGCGTCGGTGTTTGGCAGGCCGTCGCGTCAAACCCCACCGGCGTAGGCCAGTCGAAGCCGCACCATATCCACGGATGCACAAACTTCATTTTTCCTTGTTTAATTTACCGATTTGGGCTGCGATTTCCAGACGCCAGGAGAGCCTTCTTCTGCTTCAAATAAACTGATGGCAGCCAAAATAAACTGCAGCAAACTTCTGAAATTTAAGATGATTGTCGGCCTCAACAGTTTCTTGAGCTCCATCGCCGTCCAAATCCCCTTCCTGTACCATCGCCTCAACCTGCGAATCCGTCAGGGAATCCACCCCTAAAATAGCAGAGTTTTTCCTCAGACTTTCCACAGTAATCAGACCCGAGCGGGGATCCGCCAAAAGATGAAACCCATTACACAACGCACAGACTCATATTTTTCATTACTCTTCGTCAGATGACGGGGTATTGTCACCAGCATCGTTGCGCTCAAGAATGCCAGGCCCGTCGAGATCACCGACACTCCCAAGCTCATCACCAATATTTTTGAAGATTTCCCGATTGCACCAGTAACTGCCAGATTGCTCGTTTTTTTTTGAATAGCCATATTGGTAGCTTTGATAGCCGGGGATGCATTCATCTTCCACTGTAGCGCCACCGGCGAGCTTTGCGTGGGCGTGAGCAGATCCACCAGGAATATTGATTCCGCTGGCAGAGAGAGCAAAATGCAGAGAAAGATCGACAAGGATCGAACCCCAGAAGAATGGAGGGAGCTATGCCAAGGCCGGCCTTCAATTCCTCGTGGGTCGAATCGGTAGAAAACTGAAGAAGGGCACAGGTTTGGAAAGATGTCGGGGGCACATGGAGCACAGCCGAAGGAAAGCGTCACAGCGACAGAAAAAAAAACTTTAGTGCATTTTGAAAAATCACACGATAATGCAGATGGAGAATCCATCTGCGTATGAACCAAAAATTTCCCCATATATAAAAAAAATTATCAGCCATGAAAAACTTCTGGTTTCTGATCCATCAAAGATGGAGAGCATACTCCCTCAGTTTTAAAAAAATGGCCAAAGGGAAAAAAAATGAGGGGGGAGGGAGGATTTCCATGAGGGAAATCCCCCCTCAAGGGTTTTCACAGGGCAGGGAAAGCCTGCTCTGATACCAAATGTTAGGACTGAAACTGAAGGGGATAATATTATTGATAAAAATGGTTACAATATATAGGCATAAGCCTATATTCAACACATGACACTTGTCAAGAGAAACTGACAAGTGTCAAGGTGAAGGCATAGTGCACTTTAACTCTAACATCCTTTACGAGGATCGTCTCATATGGCCTTTGATCTCGTGGACGTTAAAAACTACTTTACCTTTATAACAAAATTAAGATTTAACAAGGTTGGCATGTTAGATCCTCTTTTCGTAGTATGTGGAAAAGGAAATAAATTTGACATGCCTCCCATTCCATTGCCGCCCTTTTTTCTCAAGGGCTATTTTTTTTTAGAAATGCTTGGATGATTAGAGATAGTTGCAAAACTTAATGGTACACAATATGATTTTTTGCTATTCATTTTCGTTGGAAGACAATATGTAAGGTAACCTTTCGTGAACACAATTCCTTGTTAAGCTTAGGAGAACTGAGGCATACTAAGTGAAATTTGGCTATATACGTTAAAAGCCAAAGTTGTTTGTTCTTTGTAAAGATGTAAGTTTTGTCTGTCTTAGGACACAAGCAGAGATGTTAACCTTTTCTAGCTTTTACAAGGTGAAACACTACATGGAATTCTAATGTTCAGCTGATATAATTTGTAACGTCCCCTTTTTAGCGGGCTTGCTCTTCAGTGGATGCTAGCCTACTCAAGGGTTCCCGTAGGCTAAGTTCGTGGTATGGGAACCCAATTTGGGTTGATTCTTCAATCTCAGCACTTCGCCTGCAATCCTCTGCCTTTTCCTGAGGTTCTTTCGGAGCAGTTTGGTCGTCATTGCTATTTTTAGTAACTATTTTTAGTAAGTCAGGGTTTGGATGACAGTGGTGATGGAGTTTTTTGGGTTTTTCTGGGTTTTCTGTCTGGTGTGATGGGTTGAGATGATCCCAGTGATATGAGTTGCCACTTTCTATATTTAGCCACTTACTATTTTTAGTAAGTGCGTGTTGTGGGCAGTGCTGGATTGTATTGGGTGCCTCGGGGTGCTGCGTTCTTCGTCTGCTAGTTTCGGAGGCCATTTCAGGCAGTGGTGCTAGGGCTTACTATTTATAGTAAGTTAGGGTTTTTGCCAGAGCGGATGTTACGGGTTGTTAGTGTGGCGAAATGGGTATCTAGATCCATTTTTAGTTGGTTTTTTGGTTGAGTAGATTCCCAGATTTTAATGATCAAAGTTTTATTAAATAAAGTAAAATGATTAATGTCATTTATAAGGTCATAACTTTATATTATTTTAAGGGGGATTTATGTGTCACTCAAAGGTAATATTATAATATTATTAAAGTGACCTTTTTTAGCCTAAGTCGGACGCCACACTTAATGGGGACTTTATTATTGAATAATGTGCAAATTATAATGTGAGTTATTGATGTTGAGTATAAAAGAGAAAATAAAAGGGCATTTGAACATTCATGTGTTTTTGGAGAAACTATTGCTCTACAAATTGGTGGAGAAGCTTGCAAGGGTTTGCAGGTTGATTTAGGCTTGTTGGAGACGTTCATCTTCAGCAGGAACAATCTCTTCAACTGTGAAAAATCAGCCCTAGTGATTTCTTGGCAATTGCACTCAGTAATTGCAATTTGTGCTTCAACAAAGGAAATATTAAAGGGTTTGTTCCATATTTGAGAAGATATATTTTATTTTTATCTTGACTTTGATTGTTGGTTGAAACTTCCTAATCCTCTACCATTTGATGCTCAATTTGGACGATTTGCTTGAAGTTTGTGCCGAGGGTTGAAATTGTGGAATTTGTTAGTGAGAATTGGGAAGAATATCTGAAAGGTTTGGCATTGATTTCATATCAGAACAACTACAGCCAATCAACTATACAAGCCGTACCAGTTGTGATCATTGAGGCAATATTAATCTATCATTTGTGAATAGGGATTGTGTTCGAAGTTACAACAGATATATTTGCAGACCTATCGACCTGTGTGAGGGCAGATTGCAGTGTTCTTTTGCAGAGAATCGAAGGGTATATTTGCTGACTGGTCGTACTGTATTGGCCGTACAGTAGAAGTTGGGGTGTGGGAATTTGCAGAAAGGTCGATTGGCCCTTGGGGAATTTTCTGCTTAAAACAAAGACAACGTGGGTATAGAGAAACACTCCATCGATTCCAAATTGGAGAAGTTCTTGTAAGTAGAGTTGTAATGGAAAATGTATGCACTGGCTGTTGATAAATAAATAACTGTTGCAATATTCCAGATTTAAATATCATAGTGGTATCTTCATATTTGCCTAAGTCCTCTAAAGGGTTCTTAGTAATACATAAGTATTATCTGCATTTCAAATTTCAATTGTTTTGGTTGAGTGGTTTGGAAGTTGTGGTCGATGCAAGTGGTCTGTTTAGTGTTTCCTGAGTTTTCAGCATTATACTTATCTTGCATTCCAAAAAACAATAAAAAATCAGACCATTGCAAAAAAATAAAAATAACAAACAAAACCAAAACTTGCAACATTTCAAACTCCAATCAGGGTGGCATTTTACATAATTATCTTTGCATTTCTTTAAATAAATCAATTTAACAAAAAAAAAAATCTTTCTCAAAAAGCTATGCATACCAACTCAATCCTTAAGATAATAAACAAAATTCAAGAGTAGCATGCTTGCTGCATTCGGCCAAGACTTAATCTTTCAAGGGCTATCCACTAAAACTGTTTACAAAAAAGCCATTTCATGAACATGTCTGAAAACTTAAAAGTTTACTTACCTTATCATTTCCTCCCGTTTTCTTTTGCATACGTGATAAATAAATTTTCAAGATAATTTTATTCTAATACTTATGCCCTAATACCATGAGTTTCCTTTTATTCTAAAACAAGCTTATAACTCTTAGTGAACTATGCTAATTTTCTAACACAAAAATGGGCTTTCCCACATTATTTACTAATTGTTTTTTTTTTCTTCTCAAGTAAAAACAATATTCTACCTATTAATTGTGTACCTTGGGATTAGACGGCTTGAAAAAAATTAATTCCCTATGAGCATGGTTAGAGAGTCAAAATCCCATGAAGCCCAAAAGCAATGCTGGCTTGGTTGTGACCTAAAACATTACCTTCACCTTTGCCTTTAATAGTGCCCCTTCCTTGAAGTGCTTTACTCCAACGCAATTGGAGTGTGTCTGTGGGGGTGGCTAGAAGGGAAATACATCATATTACTTCATTACTCAAAAAAGAATTCATAGATGACAATAGGAATATATAGAAATTATCTTTCTACATAAGATAGGAAAGAATGCACAGTGCCTTATGACACTGTGGACAAGGAAAATGTCTCTTTATGAATCCATGTTGCTTGAACCTTGACAAGGAAGGCTACTTCTTGTGTGAATAATTTCAACTTACTTAGGTTTATAGAAGACGGATTATCTTGAAACACTGTTTTACTCCATATTTTCCACACAGAAATTAATGTTGCAAGTTTACGCTCACAAAGGTATATGTTATCATCCACATATCTCCAAACACCACTCCTCACCAAGAAATAGATGTAGAAAAGAAGACACTATATTTTTCTTGGTACCATGCCCATCTTGATATCTTTAGAAAATGTGTAGAATAGATTCTTATCTCTTGCACAAGACACAAATAGCATCTGAAATCCCAAGTTTATATAGATCGGCATCGACCACTAAACCATGACGTATCACTAACCAGTTCATGACCTTGTGCTTGAAGGAACATCTCACTTCAGGATCATTAATCCCCCGATATTATTCAAGCTTTGAGCTATTGGCAAGTGATGCAATTGGGCATACCTATCCTTTGGTTACATTATGAAAGAGGTTTTTCCTACTGTACCATTTCCAGTCCCTATAATGTGATCTAAAATTTTGACTTGTCAATTTTAGATAACTTTTTGGGCCTATTCAGTTCACACCAAGACATTTGGTGCTGTTCAACATGATTCTAGAGATGCTTCCAAAGGAAGAGGCCTTTCTTTGACAACTGCTTCCCTACAAGGGAAGGCAGAAATCCATTTTTTCCTATATCTGAGGTAAAGTTTCAAATGGGTCAAATAACCAAGCCCCATCCTTCTGGGGGTTCGCCAATCTTTTAGTGAAGAAGCAGATACTAATTCCCATTCACTTCAAGTTCTTTTGAAGGGGACTCATCCAGATACTGAAAAAGCTTATGCATTGTGGGCAGTATGCAATTAAATGTTCATTTTGCAGATGATTCTGCTTTAACTCCTGAACTTTCCCATCAATCAGTGCCAGACTCTATACTTCACCTATAAACTCTTGCAGAAGGGGCAACAGTTAGTGAAGAGAAATCTGAATTCTTGATCATGGATTAGAAAGATGCACTGGAGTAAATTAATTCCAAATGAAAATTTGCTACACTCGAGAAGTAATTTACTACTTGGGCATTCCTGTTGATATCCAAATATCGTTATCAGATCAATAGAATTGAATTATGAGCACATTAGAAAAAAATTGCTGAAGTTGGACTCTCTAGATCTTCTACTTGCTGGGAAGCTCATGATTGTGGACTGAATTCTTGTTGCTGGCAACTTGTACAACTCTTCTTGTCTTTCCCCCTTTATGGCTTCTTACAAGAGGCTGGAATGACCATTGAGATCCGTTTTTGAAGCAAGCAAGGCAGGAGTAAAGAACTACCTCTGGTGGCTTGAGATGTTTGCATGGTGCCAGAGTCCAAGTGGGGGTTGGGCATTCCTAATATTTGAGTATTTATTTCCTCTATTTTGTAGCAGTCAATGTGGCAGGTTCTGAAATACATCTACATATGACAAGTTCATCACCTTCTCCTAGCTTTCGTGCATTTCACCTTAACGTGCAAAAACTTCATGGCATTACACTAAAATAACATGACATACCTTTACAAATAAGTTTGATTAATTTATGGATTGTAATCAGTGTAAATGCATGGGCTTCCAGCTCTCTGACTTTGTCAGACTGCTCTCCCTTTCTGAATTGTATAATTCATCAAGATTCCTGCAGAAATCAACAAGGTATTCAGCCACTGCACCCCCATGACCACACCGCCCCCTCTCAAGGCTGCCACATAAAAACCAGAACTTAGATTGTAGTTGTGCAGTTATAATTTCAATTTCATAACTATTGCAGTCCATCATTATGTAATTCGCTACTAGAACTTTGAAATTTTGGAATGGTTCAACTTTTCATCCTGGAAATGGCACTAACTTAGAGTATTTTAAGTTAGGAGAGTTGTAAAAATCAATAAGCACCACCATTCTTCTTCCATTGACCTTGCTTGTCAGTCAAAGGTTTGCTTCTGGGTTATTCCCTGCATTACAGCAAGAGAAATTGTTGGAATCTTACATATTGAAAATTCCTCCTTATCACTGTCAATCATTTGTGTCATTGCATACTAAATTATAAAATGATACCGAATCAATATTAATGGTTCTATCTTGATTATGCCAAAAAAATAAAAAAGGAAAATGCTTCATGCTCTTGCTTAATGTAAGAATTGGAAAATCTTGATACTGTGTCTAATCCTACTGGGCTTTCAATTCACATGCATTAAGTTAGTTCTTGTTCCTTTGACCTGCATAAGGGCAAACATTTTTTTAACATTTCCAAGCAATTCAGTGAGAGAGAACCATTGTTGACACACACTCATGTGGGTTGCACCATTGAGGGTTTGAAGTCTAGTCTTTCAGAATGGTGAAGATAAAATTGATAAGGCACTCTCAATGTCTAGAGTGTATGATCTATGAACTAGGTTGTTGGCTTGATTCTAAAAGTCCTTTTCTTTTGGTGCTAAGAACCTCTTTTAAATTTTGCTTATACTGTTTGTTCCATTGTCTCCCAGATCCAACAAAGTTTCAACATCCAAATTATACTCCTTCCATGTATAATGTGAAGCAATCCTTAAATGTGATGTGATTAAACTGAATAAAGTTTTCACCAAATCTATGATGCTAACATACGCCCATCAGACCAAGAAAGTGGTTTTCATATTACTGTTATAAACAAAAACCTCAAATTTAACAATAAAACTGGAAAATTTTTAACAGGTCTCGAAATCTTCAATTCATTGAAAGAACACTAGAAAATCAAAATATATTTCATAAAAAAGATACCATTACCTGGACCGCAAGAATCAACGCTAAGATTTAGAATACATCAAAACAGAACCTTGTTAAAATAGAATGTCATTCTCTTCTTGGATCTTTAAATGAAAGTAAGAACAAGAACAGTGTCTCACTCTTGAGTATAGCATTTTTAGGAATAAACTAAAACAGAAGATATGAGACTTAATATTAATTACTCTGCCATTCACTGTAGGCTTTATGTTGCTCAATTTTGTACATTCAAATTTCATTCTCTATTGAGTTTCTTATTGTTCCTCCTCTTCCCTCCTCTGGCTTCTTTGGAAGCCCATTTAATATTTGCAATGAAAAAGTCCAGAGACAGAAATTTTTTCTAGAAATTCTGTTAATGTCCATGAATGACCAAAATAGGTCAATGGAATCAAGAGATACAATCTGTTACAAGACAGTACAGAAGCCAAAGAAATGTGGGTTTGAAAATAAAGAAACATAACTAAACAAAACAAATGTAAAGTAAACTAATGTCTAATACACAATGTCAGCAGTATATTTAAACCTGTAAAGGGGTGAACCCTAAACATGTAGAGAATAGAAGATGTCATGCGGTGCCAAAAGCATAAACAGGTATATAGTGAAAAATCAGCAGACAACAAAAAAAGAGAGCTGAAATGGAAGAAAAACGGCTAAGTCTAGGCTATAATGGAATGAGTGGCAAAAATGTTGCCATCCTTATCAACCATCTTAGAAAAACCAACACAAGATTTAACGATGCTCCTAGGAGAATGGCCAGGACTGAGCAGGCCTACCTGGATAATCCTAAGAAGGCGCAGAACTTAACCCCTAAAAGCTTTTATACTGTCTGTGGCCGATTAACTTGCAGAAGGGGACAAGAAACCAGTATTATGTCTGCTTGAATCTCCTGGACTGTAATAAGAGATCAATACCCTATGCTGAACAGCAACGGTCCAACCCAGGTGTTGTAGGTGAGTTGGAGAGGAGAGGGCAATCCTCCAAGGGAGGTCCCAGGTTCAAATCTCCACCCTACCAAAAAGCTGAATTGGGTATCCAAAATCCAATTGATAATGTTGGTGCGGGCAGGGTCGGGTGCAACCCCGGGTGACTTTGATGGTGTAGAACCCCCTGTTCGTGGTCTCTCAGACCAAGGCGGCCCCGCAAGGGGTTTTTCGCTAAAAAAAAAAAAAAAACAGCAACAGTCCCATCTAGCCTAGTGGGAGAAGAGGGAGGGTATCAAAATCCCAGTAGCTACTCTTGTACAACATGGTCACATGGATCTGCTGTTGTTGTTTTGTAATGTTCGAGCCTCTAATAGATGCTTCTTGCCACAAACAGTAGAAATAGAGTGAAAAAAGAAGAAGTGATTAATAGAGTGGTTGTCGATCTCTTTCAAGTATGTGATGCCTATGAGTCATCCATTTCCCTAAGTTACAAAGCCAAGCATGTCTAGCCTGGATAGCAGAAAAAGGTGGAAAGAGACTGGCCCAACTCTCTGTACAAGATGCTACATCTGGTTGAAAGTTTTATAATATGCTAAGTATCTCCTTTAACAAGGGATTTTGCCATTTAAGTTGTATGTAGTCAGACCTAAAAACAATCTTAATCGTGACTTAAGATGAAGTCACCTTTTTAATCCCAACTTGTCACTAAGCGGAGGAAATTACACAAAACTATTCAGTCATCAGAAAATTTTGATTTGTTCACATTGGATTAGCATGAATTGGGTTCATAGACTACCTAATGGTTATTTCATGACAGTAAGGCCTTTGGTGGCATGCATAAACAATATTAAGGGCATTAAAAATTTACATATTTACATTTTAAGTCTTGCCTAGAATGTCTAAAAAATATTTTCTAAGAATGAGTGAATCAGAACCATCAATAAGTAATGCAATATTAAAGGCATTAAAAATTTGACATATCATTTATGTAATTACTTATTTTGCATGGTCGCATCTAGAACCAAAATGACAATTCAGAATCAGAATGTTAGGGAACTTTGAATTATGCACCATGGATTGGTAGGAATTGGAACTTGGGTCTTACCATATACATATACCTTGATAGGTCCTACAAACCAATTAGCCTAAAAGATATTTCGATCCTAGATCAGGTTGGAATCTGAACTTTTTCAATCATTGTCCAGATAAAATTATTGATAAAAATGGAGAGAAAAATCCGGTATGTATTGCTGTGGAAAATCCCACAGAAATTTTGTCATCCAGATTTCAGCTTGATTATTTAAGCATCAAACATTTCCCCACGTGTTTTTTATATTTTATTACTAGTAAGAACCCTTGTTATTTGATTCACATTCTTCACGAGCTACTTCTCAGTCATCCATGTATCCATCCCAGAAGTTGAGAAAAAAGTAGATTTAGTTGAAATTGCTAATTGCTATTAATTTTAATATAAATTGAAGTTATCTGTAAAAGCATTGTGCTGAATTAAATCTGAGATTTGCATCATATGCCATAAGCAAAATCAAATTTATATGCACTAAAACAAAGTAACTTTTGGTTCCAGTGGATGGGAATATGCAAAAAAGCCTTGAAATTACTAAAAGTCTATTTATTTGATGCAGATGACAGCGAATGCTTTGGCTGAAGGTATTGCTGAATGTTATGCAAATGGCATGGACTCCTTTGTTGCAAAGCCTGTGACATTGGAAAAATTGAAGGAGACTCTCAGTCAGTATATCCCTGGTGAAAAGATTTGTACTGAAAGCACCCTATAAATATATACGGGGAAGGTCCCCTTGTATGTCTTGCATGTATGCAGAAGGAAATTTTGTATATGTATTTTAACCTTCATGTGACATGAAAAGTTGTCACATTGTACCATGATTGTCCATGTAAAGGGCTATAGTGTAGGTAATTTTTTCATCACATCAAAGTGTTGCTGTGTTCCAATTCAAGCATTCTTTCTTGACAATATCTGGAGTCTCCAAATCAGAAGTTTCAGCATATCAAATACACAATGTTCCTCTAACACGGTTTCTGTATATTAATTCTTTTCCAATTTCAGGCGAGTATCAGATGATAATGTGAGGGATATTTTAGAAGTTTTCTTTTTGTTTTCTGGACTTGTGTGTTACAATTTCAGATGTGGCAGGTGCATATTTTTATCTATGTCACAAGGCAATGTGAATATTTAAAAGTCTACAAGTTGAAATTATTAGATCTTCTGTATGGATCTATGGCATTTATGAGCAAATCTGGTAACCACAAAATTGGAGAGCTCTGTAGATTTGTAGATAATGTCCGAGAAAATCAAATGAGAACCAACATAAACATTTCATTTAGTGCAGAAGCATCCCCCAAACAGCACAACAAATATGTTAAAACTATAATGAACAAACAAATTTTGAATTGCACTAACATTGGGTTTGAGGCCAATATGTCACAAATTTAACAAATTTCAACAGAAAAGTTTTGAACCTTGTATAATGGTCTTGTGTGTGCACTCCAGGGAATAAAGCATGAATTTTTAGAGAATCAACCTAAACTGACATAATTATCTTTAATAGAATAGATCATGAATGGTTCAAGAATCCATTCTTCTCGAGTGTCTTTGATGAAATCAAATTCAGAAAAGAAAATATAAAAAGTAAAGAAAAACTCGTAATCAGTCGGCTTTGTTTGAAAACTATACATGCAGCCTGGTCAGATCTTGAAATGCATGACAACAATAAATAAGCAGATATCAGTACTGGAAGAAATCACTACACCACATTTTAATGAGCAAATATAAAAGATAGTATGTGCCAAATCTTATCTGCAAAGCTATATCATATTGCCCACATTAAGAGGGAAAGGTTATGTAGTGCTGCAATGTTAGGTAAAATTGCATTGCACTCTTTTGAGACTGCTCTGATTAGCTTTATCAAGAGACATATTTGAGATGGGAATATGTTGTACAATTCCATGTCTGCAAAATAGGAAATGCCGAAATGCACATTCAAAGATACTAGTTCATTTCTACCGCCCTCTTCAAAGGATGATGACACTTCATTTTTAAGACAGATAATTAACTTACTTACTTTGTTTTCATCAAATAGTCAGCAAATCTATGGGTAATGTTAGCACCTAGGAAAAAAGACATGCAAAAGATTTGTGGGGTTTCAAGGCAGTCATTAGTATGTGAGCAAGTCTCTCTCTCTCATGCATGCAAACTGCAAAAAGACAAGCTTCCATTTATAAAATATCCTTATAATTGATGAAAATGTGAAACAAGGGAAGTTTATAAACATTTCTCACAGAAGAGGACAATATATAATCACCAAGTTTTCAAAGAGTCATTTTAATTTTATAAGTTATGAAGACATGGAAATAGATACAGTTCAGATGTATGCAAAGAGGGAGGGTAATATGATCTTCAAAATTCCGAAGCAGATAACATTTCAACTAGGTATTTGAGCCATTAGCCCAATATACAAGGGCTTAATAAATGCATGTTGACCATGCATACTAATCACCATTCAATTGTTTTATGATTTAAATACATTGTTGACAAATGACATGGCATGTAGTGCAGGAGGAATTGGTAGACTTTCAGATGGCTCCCTGGTTTTCACTTTTGTTGAGAATTTGGGTATCCTTTCCAATAACCTTGCTGAGGGGTATGGTATCCTTAGAGGCCTTCAAGAGGCTGCTAAGGTTGGATGGGAAAAGGTGTTGGTTGAATCTGACTCCCAACTCATGATTAATTTTCTGAAGACTCCTAAGAATCATAAGTTTGATTGGAGAATAAAAAGAACTGTTGAGAAGATTCAATTAATCCAGATGGGCTTCTTGGAAAGTGGATTACAATTATGTGGTTAGAGAATAGAACATGAGTGTTGATGCTTTAGCTAATTGGGCATTGGACAAAGGTGATCTTACTTGCTACGGCCACCCTCCCAGATGGTGGGCTTCACAAATAAGGGAAGCTCTGCTTTTTATCCTTTCTTTGGATGGCTTCAGTACTAGAGGTACCTAGTTCCTTTTTGCTTTGTTTTTGCTTCTCTTTGGTTCGGTGAGGTATTTTACTTCCCTAGCTTAGACATATCTTTCTTATGTTTCCTTTGTTGAATCTTGCCTTAAAAGTCTTTTGGCCTAGAAAGGTCGTAGTTGTGTTTTATTTTATTTATTTTTTTATAGTTTTTCGAGGGGTGTGTGTGTTTTTTGTACCGTTTTGTTTTTGTGTTGTTTTAGTTGTTTTTTGTGTTTTTGTTGTTTTTCATGTTTTTGTTTTTTGGGTTTTGTGTTTTTTTTTTTTAAGTGTTTGTGTGTTGTTTTGTTGTTTTTATGGTTTTCTTATGTGTTTTGTTGTTATTTTTTATTTTATTTTTATTTATTTATTTGTTTTTTTTTTGAGTTTTTTTGTTGTTTTTATGCTTTTATGTTGTTTTTGTTTGTTTTGTGTTTTTTATTTTGGTTGTCTTTGTTTTTTGATGTTGTGTTTTTTGTGTTTGTGTGTTTGTTTGTTTTTGTTGTTTTAGGCATGCTTGTTGAGTGTGCCGAAGGAGGCAAGCCAGGTGCAAGCCCTGGGCTTTTTTGGCGGAATAGATAACTTTGCCTCCTTGGGACTTACCCAAAAGTGGCATCCCATTTGGGGTGTTTTCCACAAAACAAAAAAAAATTACATGACATGTACGAGGTCAAAAAATACTATTCTGTTTATAAGAAGTGTTGGCTTTTAGCTGGTATACATAAATATGTGGCATTCCAATGAATTGCATGAACACAATATATACTATTATACACAACAAATGTCATGATATTGTCCATTTTTTAGCCTTTAGAATACATAATTATTCTTGTTTTTGGAGATGTAATATGTGTCATATACAAACAAATTTTTGAAATCTTATAGGAAGGAGACCCAATAGGATCTACTGGACAGAAAGAAGGAAAGAAGAAGAGAAAAAAAAAAGGAAAAATGAAAAAATAGAATACACAAGCATTTGTGAAGCATAACTGCTGTTCATTTCCCTTGTGTTGCTACAATGTAATCTCTCCTCTTATGGATGGACACTTAACATCGGATGGCTCCAGCAAAAGAGCAGTGCCTTATTATAGCTAATAAATTTAATATTAAAGGAAAATGATGTTGAACTCAGTTTTATCAATCATCTTAAAACATAGTACATCTACTCATGGGTTTTGGACATGTGGTGGGAAGCCAAGAGTTTCACACAATAGGCCAAGCTTTCAATCTCATAGGTGAACCTTATTATTTATCAAATGATATGAGCTCAAGTGGTTAAATATGTCAACTTTCAAGAAATGATATATGCTTAATTGTCACTGTAGATGTAATACAGGTGAAAGGCCCATTTCAATTGCATATAACCAATTAAGACCAATTTAATAAAAAAACATAGAACATTCCATAGTTGAACTTTAGCCTTGAGTTTGTATAGTTAGTGTTTGGTCATCATTGTTTTGTATTTCAGGACTTTGTATCCCTAGCTTATTATTGGTCAGTCGATAAGAAATGAGGATTTATTCTAACCAACCACCACCTCGCTTTGCATTTTGAGTTCTCTCTATAAGGAACTTAGATCTGTGATCTTTCTTTTAAGAAAGGGTTAAGAATCTCTATAAGAAGCTTACATCTGTAATCTTTGTTTTAAGAAAGGGTTAAGAACTGTAGCCTGAAACATCGATGTTCTGTTCTCCAGAAGTATATTTTTTCAAATTAACAAGGACTGGAAGTTTTAAGTCTCTAACATAAAATACTGACTTATGATAATCTACAAATGTGTATCACCGGTGGTCTGAATATGTTTGTGGCTATCCTTGTACCCATAATACATTCACAAGAATGCCCTTGAATAGACTATCTGAGAAATATATGTTCCATTGAGTTCTCTTAGGAAATAAAGGACGCAAGGAGCTGCTGTAAGTAACTCCCAAAAGAAACAGAGAGATACCAATATTCCAATAGAAATATATACTAGCTTGGAACATTGATGTCAATCAATCTTCACACTGACCAAGTATCATAGTTTTGAAGAATAGTTTGTGTGATGAGTATGTGTATATATAATTGTTGGAAAGCCCTTTTCGAAACTGATATTGCTAACCTATTTTGTTTGATATGGGGAAGAAGAATTTGAAGCACATGGATAAAACAAATCTTATTGAGAAGTTTGAAGGACGAGACTTTCATACTGATGGAAAAAAGAACTGTGGGATGTCATCAATTTGCCAAAGCCAATGGACATTGATGAAGCAGAAAAATGATCCACAAAGGATTGAAAAGCAATTCAGGCATAAAAGCCGGTTAATGATCTTCAATTAACATAGAGGGACATTGATGATTCTTTCAAATCAACATACGGATCATATATCTATAATTGGCTGTTCTAGGAGCTTCAACTATTTTATCATATGAGCAGTTTAATCCTTGCTGAAAACCTTGACCATGTTTGCAGACCTTCTATCTGCAACTCAATGGAAAGCAAAACCACTTACCTTAACAAACCCAACTAGAATTGGCCATAGAATTTCCCATGGAAGTAACAACTTCAACAGAACACCCTCTTTCCATCTCCACGGAATTCCTCGACATAACAGACTGGGATTACAAGAACCCATTAGCTAGTTCTTTCTTGAAAGGAACTCCCTTCACGGGGAAGTTGCAAAGGAAGAGCACACGGATTGGTTAACACACAAAATAAATTAAAAAAAAAATTAATAATACATGGACCCCTGGAAAAAGGTCCTCGAAATCACAAGTGATGCATGGGACCCCATACCTTGCAGATGATTTAATATATAGCAGGAGCATCTATAGCACCGCCTATATATTTTAATTGATCTCTATTTATTATTTTGACCCATCCTGGTTCCACGTCAATTGTCAAACACCATGAAATATCATAGGAACCCACAAAACAGAACAGTCAAACTATGTTGTTCATCGTCCTAGTCAAATTCTTCATCATTGAATATGATTGCTTTGGAATCTATCTTTACACATTACTCCCTTGCAAAAATATTAGATTATAAAAGGCTCTCAATAATATAAAAGCCTGATTAAGAGATAACAATGGCCTGATTCTACCTTGCAAAAATATCATATTATAAAAGGCTTTCAATAATATAAAAGTCTGATTAAGAGAAAACAATGGCCTGATTCCCCGTAGTAATTTTCTTTCTATTATTATATTGAAGATTACACACGAACGTAGGATTAAGAGGGTTAAGCCCTTTACCAGAAAGGATAGGCCTTGAAGATGTTACACACCAACAATCAAGAGGGTTAACCTTTATTAAGAAAGGGATGGTAGGTTGATAGCTGTTTATGTGTTTGCTTTTAGGTTGTTTTTGTTTCATTTCCTAAAAATACTGAATTTGATTGACTTTATCTTTGAACAAAGATTTATAAAAGTTATTTAAAAAAGACCCTATAGTCTAATAGAACAAATTATTTAGAGGATCCAAAGCACAACGCACCTCAAAGGTCAATAATAAATTTTAATTGCTTTTACAACTCAAAGGTCAATAATAGTTTATAATTGTTTTTACTACAGTGTCTCTTTTGACACCCTTTTGGCTCTATAATGAATTGGGCTTTTCCCCACATATGCAAGATCTTTATTGTTGTTGACGGTTTTGAAATCTGCACCAATTTTTCCACTGGCCGGTTTTCCAACTCATACTTTTTAAAAGATTTTGGGTTAAAGTGGTTTTAGGAGAAAACATTGTAGTAGTGGTAGAGAAAGCACTTGGTTCTTATCCATACATATGCACCTTAGCTTTTCATTTTAGGAAAAAAAAAACTGTTTTTTAAGAGCCATCCAGTATGTGGAGAATGATATCTTAAAGATGATTTATGATAAACATTCCTGGGTAACTTCGGATGTTTAGATACACTTGGATCTTGTCGAGACTATAGGATGTAATGGAATTTTTAAAGAGATTTCTTAGTGCTTAAAGTTTATAAAGTTTATATTAGTAAGAATAATGTTTAAACTGTAATATAAGATTTATAAATTTTCATGGGACATTTATTCAGTATAAGAAAGGTATTTTAAAGATGATTGAAAAGAATTTTTGTAAATATACTTTGTTCAAGGCGCAAATCGGGAGTAAGAGTAGCAGCGAGTCCGAGCGCGAGTGGGAGTAAGGGCAGCAACGAGTGCGAGCGCGAGTCGAGAGTAAGGGTAGCAACGAGTGCGAGCGCGAGCCGGGAGTAAGGGCAGCAACGAGTGCGAGCGCGAGCCAGGAGTAAGGGCAGCGACGAGTGCGAGCGCGAGCCGGGAGTAAGGGCAGCAGCGAGTGCGAGCGCGAGCCAGGAGTAAGGGTAGCCAAAAGCGAGTGCGAGTAAGTGCAACCAAAAGTGACGGCAAGCGCAAGCTGGGAGTAAGTGTAGCAGCGAGCAAGCACAAGCTGGGAGTGAGTGTGCAAGCCCGAAGCCAATGAGATTAGAGAGGGAGTGTGAACCAAGAGGGAGTGCGAGCAAAGATTCAATCATGGCAAAAGAGCAACAGGTTTCAAAGTGCATCAATGTTTCAAACCCTTACCATGAATGTGTGGAACATTGTTTCCAAAAAAATGTTGAAGCCAAGGAATGCCGGGAAAAAGAAGAGACAAGGGCAACTGTGAGCCAAGAGGGAGTACAAGTTGAGAGTGGGTGCAAGGCAGGAGAGAGTGTGAGGCAAGAGAGAGTGCGAACCAAAATGGAGTACAAACTAAGAGGGAGTGCAAGCTAGGATTCAATCATGGCGAAAGAGCGACAGGTTCATCCAGAGTGCATCAATGCTTCAAAACCTTACCACAAATGCATAGAACATTGTTTCCAAAAAATTGTTGAAGCGAAGGAATGCCAAGAAAAAGAAGAGACACGGGCAATTGTGAGCCAGGAGGAAGTGCAAACTAGGAGCAAGTGTGAGGCAAGAGAGAATGCAAGCTGGGAGCAAGAGCGAGTGCAAGCAGAGAGGGAATGCGAACCAAGAGGGAGTGCAAGCCAACAGCAAGCCCCATTAGCTATTGTGGAAGGAAAGTCATTTTTGTAAGTCCTAATGGGAAGTCAGGATGCCCTAGCTAGAAATCAAGATGCCCTTGTTGGAAGTATGAAGGTCCAAGCTAGAGATAAGCGAAAGAGTGAATACATGGCAAGTTCGATCTAGGTAGCAGATGATACACCAAAAGTAAGTATCAAGGATGAGATGATTGAGCATGATATAATGGTTCTTAAAAGTAAAGGGCTAAAATGTAAGTTCCATAGATCATTGCCAAGGTTTTTGGAGATTCAAAATTGGATCAAGTGGAAGTGGGGATTGAATTCAAATTATTTTGTGACTTTTATCCTAAAGGTTTTCTCCTCATCATCTTTTTTAGTTCAAAAATTAGGGATAAAATAATGGTTGGTGGCCCATGGTTTATGGGAAGAGATGCACTTTATTTGAGACCATGGAATGAAATTTTTTCAGTTGAGACATACTATTAAGAAGCTTCCAGTGTGGTTTAGGCTTTTTGAACTTCCATATCAGCTTATAAATAAGGATGTTTTGAAAAATATTGGAAATACCCTAAGGGAATTCATCAAGGAAGGACCAACAACTAAGGAGTGAAAGCATGCTATATGTACTCAAATATGTGTTCCTATGGATATTTCAAAACCTTTGCTACAATCCATTAAGATTAAATCTGAATCAAGAGAATGGGATCAACAAGTAGATTATGAAAATATTGCATTTCGTTACCACAATTGTTTTGAGATTGGACACATGGCAAGAGTTTGCAAAGTAAAAACTATGAAGAAAGAGAAAAAATTATAGCCATGAGATAAAATTCAAGACGAAGCAAGGAAATCATTCAATAATAGAAGCAATATCAGATCAAGGATATTCCACTCCAAAAGAAGAGGTAAAGAAATTTTATCAACAATATCAATTGGCAAGTTTAGAAGGAATTAAAGGTGCAAAAGAAAATGTGGAGATAAAACCCAAAACAAAGACAACAAAAAGGTCATGTTTATTCCAGGTAAATCATCTTCATTTTCTTCAAGTAGTATAAAATCATCTTCAAGTAATAAAAGTGAAAGTGGTGAAGATGTTATCCCTTGAACTTTAAGGTTTCAAGAGCAAAATAATATAGAAGTGAGGTTGGAGGAAACCCATAACAATTTAGGGTTTTAGGGCAAAATAAGAAGATAATTGCTATAGAAGAGCATCCTTGCACTTTAGGGTCTCTAGGGAAATATAAAGTAGAGTGTGCTTTTGAGGTTATTCCTTGCACTTGAGATCCTTCGGAACAAGGTAAACCTAAAGATGAGAAGTCTTACTATGAGCAATGTGAGAAGATTGAAGAGATTGATGAAGATGAAAGTATTGCTTAGAATGAAAAAAAAAGAAAAAAGAAAAAAAGAGGAAGACCCAAGAAGCAAAAACAAAGAGAAAAAGAAACACAAAGGGATATTGATATGGAAAAACAAAAGCAAATATCAAGTGTTAACAAGAAGTGGGGCTAAACCCACAAATAAAAAAAAATAACAATGAAAATAATATCTTGGAATATTATGGGAATGAATAAGAACCCTAAAAAAAGATATTAAGAAATTTTGAGGTTGTTATAGACAAGATATTTTTGGATATAGAAGTTGGGCAACAAATATTTTAGCTATTTGCAATGTTGAATTTCATTTGGACAAAATTTAAATTTCTGAAGGCATTTGATATTAAAGGAGTTGATTGTGGACAATTAGCAGTTTGAGGAAGATGAAGAATATTTTTAATACAAGGGTAAATGAAGAATATCTCTGATAGAAAGCCAAATTTGGATATGCTTTAATTAACTTGTTAGAAATGTAATGAGAGCAACCTAATGTTTTTTTTTTGTAATGGGAGTGGCCATAAAGGAAGCCACGCATAGCTTATTTAAAAAATAATAATTGAAAAGGGTTTATTGATAGGAAAATATCAAAAGATTAACTAAGTATATTATTTTTAACATATCATGAGTAATGAAATTTAAGGGAATAATTTTATTAAGAAGTTCTAAATGAGGATATTTATTTATTTATTTTTTTTAAAGCGATAAACCCCTTGCGGGACCACCTTGGTCTAAGAGACCACGAACAGGGGGTTCTACACCGTCAAAGTCACCCGGGGGTTGCACCCAGCCCTGCTCGCACCAACATTATCAATTGGATTTTGGGTACCCAATTCAACTTTTTGGTAGGGTGGAGATTCAAACCTGGGACCTCCCTTGGAGGATTGCCCTCTCCTCTCCAACTCACCTACAACACCTGGGTTATGAGGATATTTATCTTGACCAAAAGCTTAATCACTAATTTGATTGATTCATCCAAGATATATAATGAATTTGAAAATGCTACGAAGGAAGGGAAGGGCATCAAACTTAGCTTGAATCATGTATTATGAAATCATTTATTTGTAATTTGATCACACATTAGTATAGGACAATATAATCAAATGGCATTAGCTCAACTGGTTAGATTCCTCATTAGGTCAATTGGTTAGATTCCTCAATATTTAAGGAGGAGACCCTGGTTCAAATCTTGCCAAGCGATACATGGGTACTATCCAAGCTTTGTTGTAATACCACTACATGGTGATGATGTAATATGGATGGGCCCATTTCAATCTCATATAATTAATTAAAAAATAAATAGGACATTATAAAGAACTTTTTTTTTATATACATTGAAGCATGATAAGGGTGTGTGCGTCATCAGTAGTGCCTAAGATGGGTCAACAAAAATTGAATCTATATAATGTTAGGGTAGATATATTAGGGTAATTTAATTATTACTTTATTTTGTTAACCTTGAAGATATTCATTGTTTAGAATATCTTATGGTTAGTATTTTACGTGTTGTTAATTTGTTAGCATTATTAGCGCCATATTATTTTTGGTTAGCTATGAAATAGGGCATAATTTTGCTTTACGTGTAAGGCTATCTTTAGCCTTAGTCTTGTGTATTTATATGGCCTACATTATTAATAAAGTTCTAATGTTCTTGCGTAAACTACATTGGTATCAGAGCGATGGACTTAGGCAAGGCGAAAGGTGAGGCGAGCGAGTGTTGGAGAAGGCGATATTTGTGTCACTCCTGGATCAGACCATGGGGACATAAATATCAAGACATGACCCCCCTTGGATGGGATACGCTTCTTGAGGCTCTTGGAACCTACACGAAAATCGAGGTAGAGCATTGTTGATAGGCTCAACGGGGCACAATTCCCGTGACGTGATCCCCTCCTGATGTAGTTGCCTTGCATGCATCCCAAGATAATAATTCCTTAGGAATTTCTCGATGAACTTGTTGGGCACAAAAATCAAAGCAATTCTTTGAATTTCTAGGACCTGGGTGCTAAAATATGGTTGTTTCTCATTATTTTTTGATCCGTTGGGTGCTGATTCTATGATCTGCTTCGTGATGTGCTATTTTTCCTATTATTTTTCTATAGATTCGTTTGTATTTCTAGGTCAACTAGGTTGACTCCGTCAGCACTGACACTACCAAGAGGCTGACAACCCCACTGATAGTCTGCAGGCTATCCCCCACATGTTGCCACGAAAATCACAACTCACTGCAAGCATGGATTTGAATTTGGGCAACCTGCACCATCAAAAAAATGACCTGAACTCCTTGACAGCTTACATGACGATGACAAGTACCTTCTGATGCCTCCTCTGCCACAGTCAAATCCATAGATTGGCACTGAATTCGAAGGTGCAAATCCCATAAATGGTGTAGTACACGCAATCTGAAGTTGACGTCAACCTTTGACCTAAATAGAACAGACATAAATCTCGAGACATTCTGATGTGTTGGGCATGAAATTCAAGGTGGACATGTGGCACATGTTGAGCTGGACTTATACGAATCCCAATGCCAATGTGATGTGGCATGAGTTGATAGGTCCACCTAACTTGACATGGCGATTTCTGAATAGTTGGTAAGTTTTGCTGACTTGTCCTCTTGTAACTAGCTGAATTACCCTACTGATGTGTCCTCTTGTAATTGGGTGGATTGCACAACAAAAGGAGTTTCCGAAGCTATTGATTGCTCGAAGGCAATCACATTTAAAGAGGCATGTTGTTGTTTTTATACAACTTAAACGCAGCAGCAAGTTGTGTGTGGGACTAATACGTCCCAAAGCCTTTTAAAAGGCTTTTGTTTTTGTTTTGCCTCCAAGCTGAGAACGGAAACAAAGGCCTATCGATGCCTTTTCAAACCCGTTCGATGCTCTAGCCAAGATGGTAGAGCACACGACGTTTGGGCGCTCTCGCGGGATCAATCCTCATGGGCCCTCTAAATATTTTTCTAAAAGGTGCAAAAATTCAAAGGTAAACAATTTTTTTTTGTTTTGCATTTTTTTTTAAGTTTTGTTATTTGTTTTTTTAATAATTTAATATTATTTTTTTGTTTTAAAATCAATTATTTTTATATCTAATTGATTTTATTAAGCAAAAATTTATTTTATTATTAATTTAATTAATTGATCAAATTTATGTTTGCAAATAAAACAAAAGAAAGAGACATAAGAGTGTTGGAAATTTTGAGTAGTTATGTTGTCATTGATGTCAAAAGTCAGTTCATCTCAGTGCAAGGGAATTGACAAAAAGAGGGTTAAAATATTTATATTTTAAGCCCAAGAGATTTGGTTTAAAGCTTCACATGGTTGGTCAAAATATTGTCTAAATACCCCGAAGGAAGGAAATACCTAGGCCCAAAGGAAATAATATTATAATATTTATTATTATAATATTAAAGTTGTCAAGATAAGGCCTAAGGTTAAGGAAGGAAACACCTAGGCCCAAAGGAAATAATATTATAATATTTATTATTATAATATTAAAGTGTTAAGAGAAAGCCTAAGGTTATTTATAAAATAATTATAATATTTATATTATAATAATTTTATAACCCTAAGTAGGGTTTGGCGCCAAGGTTAAGGTTTAAATATTTTAATTTCCATCGACGTCCGAGCAAGGAGGAAAAATGGTATTTATACCATAAAGTTTGGAGGCCAAAGGTAAGTCTTCGAATGCACATGTGAATGTTTAATTAAATTGGTTGATGCGAATTTTCATGAGCAAAAGAGGACGAAGGTTTTTATTTTTAAAAAGAAAAGAGGAGCACGTGGAAGGATAAGGAGGCAAGGGTGCATGCCCCTATCACCAACCACGCGGTTGGCCTAGTGGCAAGGCTTGGCAATGTAAGGCTTTGGTGGATGGCAGGTCTCGCGTTCGATTCCCAACGATAGCAGAAGGGAAAGGTTTTTGTTTCAAACAGTTTTGGCACCAGTGGAAGGTATAAAGGGAAGTGGGCACATTGTTGGTTTCAAGTGAGCGCTTAGCTCACACGGTGGTTAGGTCACGGCTAAGGCGCAGGTAGCAGGCATAGCGGGGGTTCGATTCCCGTGGAGGCAGCGTGCAAGGTATTTATTTTTGCTTTAATAAATTTATCGCCTAAGGTTCTAAGTTGCATGGTATGCGCTAACGTGGGAGGTATAAGGTGTTAAAAATATTTTTATTTTTTGCTATAAAAAGGGTTTTGAATTATTTTGGATTTTGATATAGTGAAGATTGTCAAGTGCCTTGGAATATTATTTTGAATGGTGGTTATATTTCTTTTGGAAATGCATTTATGATAAGTGGGAGATATAAGGGAATAATTTTTATTATTCCATGCATTTAATTTTTGAAGGAAGTTATAGTGAATTAATTTGAAAGTGAATTATTGGAGTAATAAGAATCCTTGCTGATTTTGTTTTGAATGTGTTAAGAGGGAGTTAAAAGGTGTATGAGGTATTTTGATTGTTTGTATGTTTTGCTAAAATATTTTGAAGGGTTTGATTATATGAGTTGATGCAATAATTTGAGAAACCAAGAGAGTGGTTTGGAATTTAATTGGGCACACATATTGAAGGTTTGCTAACTCATAAAGAAGTGTTGTGCTAACCTTTTATAGTTGCAAAAGATATTGTGAGTGAGACAGGTTTTGAAGACATATCTCCATCAAAGCAAAAAGGTATGGGCACATCATCCTTTGTTTGAAGTGTTGTTGGATTGAATGTTGTGAAATATAAGGTGGAGTGAAAAGGATTGTTTGATAAGCATTATTGGAAATATTTGAGTGAGTTTTTATATGCTTCATTGGTGAATGTTTAGAGAACATTTGAGATAGAGATTGAAGATTATTTGAGTTAGGGTTTGAGACCCACATTGTGCTCTTTGTTTGAAGAAGTATGAAAACACTTGTTTAGGGTTAATGAGCAAGTTGTGTTTCATTGATTGAATGATTGAGTGAAACTTCTTGAGCATTGGTTTTGAGTGATATTGAAAGTGAATGTGCAAACATTAGAAATCAGATTTGTGAAAGCGATAGACTTAATGATTGAGTAGAACATATTGAGTTTTTGATAGAGTACATCATTCTCTATATGTTCTAGAGGTTAAATGAATTTTGAATAGAATATGTCTAAACTACTTCAAGTTAAAGGAATTACTTTGAAGATTAGACAAAACATTTGATAGCATTGTGTGCAAGATTTGAGATTGATTGAGCATATCTTGTGAGCTATTTTGAGCATGTGTTTGAGAGATTTGAGAGTATTGAAGGATTTAGAAGTTTTTGAGATTGATGTTGTAGATTTGAGCAAGTTTTTGAGAAGACTTGAAGGTATATTTGAGCAAGTCTTGGTGAAGACTTGAGAGTAGATTGAGAAAGTTCTTGAGAGGACTTGAAGGTATATTTGAGCAAGTATTGGTGAAGACTTGAGAGTAGAATTGAGCAAGTTCTTGAGAGGACTTGAAGGTAGATTTGAGCAAGTCTTGGTGAAGACTTGAGAGTAGATTGAGAAAGTTCTTGAGAGGACTTGAAGGTATATTTGAGCAAGTCTTGGTGAAGGCTTGAGAGTAGATTGAGCAAGTTCTTGAGAGGACTTGAAGGTAGATTGAGCAAGTTTGTGAAGACTTGAGAGAAATTGAGCAAGTTCTTGAGAGGACTTGAAGGTAGATTTGAAGCAAGTCTTTGTGAAGACTTGAAAGTAGAGTTGATTTATTGATTTGTTCAAGCTTTGTGTTAAGGCTTGGGGTAAATCTAAGTAGATTTGATTTGTTGATTTGTTCAAGATTTGTGTTAAGGCTTGGGGTAAATCTAAGCAGATTTGATTTATGATTGGATCAAGATTTGTGTTAAGGCTTGAGGATATATTTGAGATAGATATTTGTGAGAAGATTTGTACTACACTTGGGATAGAGTTTGGTGTAGATCTGAGATAGATTTGAGAGTAAGATTTGGAGGTGATAGAGTAGAGGACAATAGTCTCTAGTGGATAGATATCCATTAGCTAGGGTAGTGAGGATAGAGGTCTTCTATGGAGAGAGATCCACAAGCTAGAGTAGTGGGGGTAGAAGTCTTCTAGAATATCATCAACTATAGTAGAGGGAAAAGAGTTCTCTTATGGATAGAGATCCATGAACTAGAGCAAGGGGAAAGAGTTATCCTATGGAGTGTGATCCATGAACCAGCTGGGAAGATAGAGTTCTTCTATGGAGAGATATCCATGAACTAGTTGAGGAGAAAGAGTTCTCTTGGATCAAGTTCCATGAATCAGAGAAAAGGGGAAAGAGTTCTCCTATGGAGAGTGATCCACAAATTAGAGCATTAGGGGATTGGTGTCTCCTTTGGATAGAGGTCCATAAACATTGTAATAGGGAAGTGATTCCCAAGAGATTTATTGAGAAAATTTAGTAGAAATATTTTCTCCATGGAGTAGCCCACATTGGGTGAACCACGTTAAATTGGTGTCTCTATTGTGTGTGATGATTTGTGCATTGCTTTGATTACTATTGTTGATATTGCCATTGATAATATTGGATAATATTGTTTGGGAAAGAAAAGTAAAAGTTGGTCTTATACTATTCACCCCCCTCTCAGTATAAGCCTGTGTTCTTCAATTGGTATCAGAGCAGGTTCCTTCGAAAGAGTTTAACAACTTGAAGGAAAAGTATACAGGAACACAGATGGCATCTCAGAGTGGATCTTCAACAAATAAGGCACCATTGTTCGATGGGAACAATTATACTTTCTGGAGCATAAGAATGAAGACTTACTTGATGGCACAAGGATATGAGACATGGCAAACAGTTGAGGATGGATACACACCTCCAGCTAGTCCTCCTATAGATAAATATGGTAAGCTCCTACATCTGTATAATGCAAAGGCAATGAATGCAATATTAAGTGGTTTACGTGAAGTAGAGTTTGTAAAAGTTATGCATTGCAAATCAACAAAGGAAATTTGGGATAAATTGAAGCAAACATATGAGGGAGACAAAAAGGTCAAATTGGTAAAATTGTAAAATCACAAAAAGATATTTGAAGACTTGAATATGAAATAAGAGGAAGACATTGTTGCATACTTACTTCATGTGGATAAGGTTGTTAACACCATGCGAGGACTTGGTTTTAAAATAGAAGAATTTGATGTTTCTCAAAAGGTTTTAAGGTCACTCCCTATGAGGTATAATGAAAAGGTTTCAGCCATAGAAGAAACAAGAGATATTGAAACTTTGACTATGGATGAGTTACATGGAACTCTCACAACTTATGAGATGAGAATAGTAATGGATCCTATTCCCAAGAAAGAGGTAGCCTTCAAAGTAGCAAAGAAGACAAAAGATAAGAAGCTATATTCAAGTGATGAGTCATCCAGTGATGAAGAAGCAAACTATGGCAGAAGGAACAAGAAGGACTCAAGAAAGCACAAAGGTACAAAAATAGTTAAGTGTTTCAATTATGGTAAATATGGTCACTATGCATCTAACTATCCAGAATCTGGAAGTAGTAGTAGTGAAGAGAAACAAGATCATAAGAGAAAGGAAGCAAGAAAATCTAGGTATGAAAAGAAAAATAGGTATGGACAAGGAAAGCATGAAAAGAAGTTTTTCCAGAGGCATAAGAAGAGTTTTTATGCAGACAAGATAGGCAAGGTTTCAAGTGATAGTGATGAAAGATCCTCAGATAGTGAAGAAGAAGAAATTCTCTTCTTGGCAATAGAAGATGAAGGAAGTGATCCTGTTGAAGATAAATCTGAAAGATATGAAGATGCTCTTGAAGAAGTAGAGGAAGAATCAGAAAATGAAGAGGAAGGAGTAGTAGATCTAGAAGCTGAACTTATTTCTGCTCTTAAGGAATTAAGAAAGGTTAGAAAGCAGAATTCAAAATTCAAGACTCAATTTCAAGAATGTGATGAAGAGAAAGGAAAGCTTATACAAGATCTGACAAACTCAATAGCTAAGACAAGGAGATTTAAAGAAAATTTAGAGGCAAAAGTCTTAGAATGTGAAATATTAGAGCATGAGGTAGTTTCACTAAGGAAGGAAGTGAAAGAGTCTAAAGACAAGCTACACAAGTTTGGGAAAAGTTCAAAGACTTTGGATAAGATTATCAATGCACAAAGATCTTCATCAAACAAGATAGGACTTGGTTTTGAAGAAGGACAAAGAGAACAAGGAGAGGAGTCAAGCTCAAGCTCCAAAGAAGAAGAAGCTTTAGAAGAAGAGAGTGAAGGAGAAAGTGAGACTTATGAGGATAAGTTGAAAAATAGAAGGTTCACCAAGGAAGGAAACAATGCACAAATAAGGAATAGGAAACATCACAGGGAAGAAAGGACTAAGAGACCAGTGGGTCCAAGGCAAGATTTCTTCAAAGGATATTGCTTCTCATGTAATAGGTTTGGTCACAAGGCTATGCAATGCAGGACACATGAAAAGAAGGAATATGGTTTCACTAAGAGAAATTTCAGAGATGGGCATTTCTTTCAAGGGTATTGTTACTCTTGTAATCATTTTGGTCATAAAGCAATTGATTGCAGGGTTCATGATAGGAATGGGTATGGCTTCACTAGGAGGAACTTCAAGATATTTGCACCTTCAAGGAACCACAACATTAAGTGTTATAAGTGCAATAATGTTGGGCATATGGCCAAGTGGTGTAGAAAATAATTTCTAGGGATAAGCAAGAACAAGGATATTCAAAAGAGTCAGAAGAATCAATTGAGAAAGAAGGTGGACAAAGAAAAAGAGCATTGTATGCTGGGAGTAGAGATACTCCCACCCCAAAATTAATCACCTCAAGGAGAGGAGGTGGGGAGGGGGCTGAGCTAAGAGTCTTATATTTAGCCCCAAAGGAGTCCCTTTGCCATTGATGTCAAAGGGGGAGAGATTTGAGTTAGGGGGAGAGCATTCAGTTAGGGGGAGCAGTTTCTCAAGGGGAGCAGAATTGGAAAAAGGAAAAAGGAATGGTTAAGGAAAAGGGTTGCCATCAATGACAAAGGGGGAGATTGTTGGAAATTTTGAGTAGTTATGTTGTCATTGATGTCAAAAGTCAGTTCATCTCAGTGCAAGGGAATTGACAAAAAGAGGGTTAAAATATTTATATTTTAATCCCAAGAGATTTGGTTTAAAGCTTCACATGGTTGGTCAAAATATTGTCTAAATACCCTAAAGGAAGGAAATACCTAGGCCCAAAGGAAATAATATTATAATATTTATTATTATAATATTAAAGTTGTTAAGATAAGGCCTAAGGTTAAGGAAGGAAATACCTAGGCCCAAAGGAAATAATATTATAATATTTATTATTATAATATTAAAGTGTTAAGAGAAAGCCTAAGGTTATTTATAAAATAATTATAATATTTATATTATAATAATTTTATAACCCTAAGTAGGGTTTGGCGCCAAGGTTAAGGTTTAAATATTTTAATTTTCATCGACGTCCAAGCAAGGAGGAAACATGGTATTTATACCATAAAGTTTGGAGGCCAAAGGTAAGTCTCTGAAAGCATATGTGAATGTTTAATTAAATTGGTTGATGCAAATTTTCGTGAGCAAAAGAGGACAAAGGTTTTTATTTTAAAAAGAAAAGAGGAGCACATGGAAGGATAAGGAGGCAAGGGTGCATGCCCCTATCACCAACCACATGGTTGGCCTAGTGGCAAGGCTTGGCAGCGTAAGGCTTTGGCGGATGGTAGGTCTCACGTTCGATTCTCGACAATAGTAGAAGGGAAAGTTTTTTTGTTTTAAATAGTTTTGGCACCAGTGGAAGGATAAAGGGAAGTGGGTGCATTGTTGGTTTCAAGTGAGCGCTTAGCTCACGCGGTGGTTAGGCCACGGCTAAGGCACAAGCGGTAGGCATAGCGGGGGTTCGATTCCCATGGAGGCAGCATGCAAGGTATTTATTTTTGCTTTAATAAAATTGCCACCTAAGGTTCTAAGTTGCATGGTATGCGCTAACGTGGGAGGTATAAGGTGTTAAAATTAATTTTTATTTTTGCTATAAAAAGGGTTTTGAATTATTTTGGATTTTGATATAGTGAAGATTGTCAAGTGCCTTGGAATATTATTTTGAATGGTGGTTATATTTCTTTTGGAAATGCATTTATGATAAGTGGGAGATATAAGGGAATAATTTTTATTATTCCATGCATTTAATTTTTGAAGGAAGTTATAGTGAATTAATTTGAAAGTGAATTATTGGAGTAATAAGAATCCTTGCTGATTTTGTTTTGAATGTGTTAAGAGGGAGTTAAAAGGTGTATGAGGAATTTTGATTGTGTGTATGTTTTGCTAAAATATTTTGAAGGGTTTGATTATATGAGTTGATGCAATAATTTGAGAAACCAAGAGAGTGGTTTGGAATTTAATTGGGCACACATATTGAAGGTTTGCTAACTCATAAAGAAGTGTTGTGCTAACCTTTTATAGTTGCAAAAGATATTGTGAGTGAGACAGGTTTTGAAGACATATCTCCATCAAAGAAAAAAGGTATGGGCACATCATCCTTTGTTTGAAGTGTTGTTGGATTGAATGTTGTGAAATATAAGGTGGAGTGAAAAGGATTGTTTGATAAGCATTGTTGGAAATATTTGAGTGAGTTTTTATATGCTTCATTGGTGAATGTTTAGAGAACATTTGAGATAGAGATTGAAGATTATTTGAGTTAGGGTTTGAGACCCACATTGTGCTCTTTGTTTGAAGAAGTATGAAAACACTTGTTTAGGGTTAATGAGCAAGTTGTGTTTCATTGATTGAATGATTGAGTGAAACTTCTTGAGCATTGGTTTTGAGTGATATTGAAAGTGAATGTGCAAACATTAGAAATCAGATTTGTGAAAGCGATAAACTTAATGATTGAGTAGAACATATTGAGTTTTTGATAGAGTACATCATTCTCTATATGTTCCAGAGGTTAAATGAATTTTGAATAGAATATGTCTAAACTGCTTCAAGTTAAAGGAATTACTTTGAAGATTAGACAAAACAATTGATAGCATTGTGTGCAAGATTTGAGATTGATTGAGCATATCTTGTGAGCTATTTTGAGCATGTGTTTGAGCATATTTGAGCATGGTGAGTACTTGAAAGGAGAATTGAGAGATAGGTTTGAAAGAAGGTATATTTGAGCAAGTTTTTGAGAAGGCTTTGAAGTATATTTGAGCAAGTCTTTGTGAAGACTTGAGAGTAAAATTGAGCAAGTTCTTGAGAGGACTTGAAGGTATATTTGAAGCAAGTCTTGGTGAAGACTTGAGAGTAGATTGAGCAAGTTCTTGAGAGGACTTGAAGGTAGATTTGAGAAGTATTTGTGAAGACTTGAGAGTATATTGAGCAAGTTCTTGAGAGGACTTGAAGGTATATTTGAGCAAGTCTTTGTGAAGACTTGAGAGTAGATTGAGCAAGTTCTTGAGAGGACTTGAAGGTAGATTTGAGCAAGTTTGAAATTGAGAGAATTGAGAAGTTTTAGAGGATTGAAGGTATATTTGAGCAAGTCTTTGTGAAGACTTGAGAGATATTGAGCAAGTTTGAGAGGACTTGAAGAGTAATAAAATTGAGGTATATTTAAAGACTTTGTGAAGACTTGAAAGTAGATTTGATTTGTTGATTTGTTTAAGCTTTGTGTTAAGGCTTGGGGTAAATCTAAGTAGAGTTGATTTGTTTATTTGTTCAAGCTTTGTGTTAAGGCTTGGGGTAAATCTAAGCAGATTTGATTTATGATTGGATCAAGCTTTGTGTTAAGGCTTGAGGATAGATTTGAGATAGATATTTATGAGCAGATTTGTACTACACTTGGGATAGAGTTTGGTGCAGATCTGAGATAGAGTTGAGAGTAAGATTTGGAGGTGATAGAGCAGAGGACAATAATCTCCAGTGGATAGAGATCCATTAGCCAGGGTAGTGAGGATAGAGGTCTTCTATGGAGAGAGATCCACAAGCCAGAGTAGTGGGGGTAGAAGTCTTCTAGAAGATCATCAGCCAGAGCAGAGGGGAAAGAGTTCTCCTGTGGATAGAGATCCACGAACCAGAGCAAGGGGAAAGAGTTCTCCTATGGAGTGTGATCCATGAACTAGCTGGGAAGATAGAGTTCTTCTATGGAGAGAGATCCACGAACCAGTTGAGGAGAAAGAGTTCTCCTGGATCAAGTTCCACGAACCAAAGAAAAGGGGAAAGAGTTCTCCTATGGAGAGTGATCCACAAATCAGAGCATTAGGGGATTGGTGTCTCCTTTGGATAGAGGTCCATAAACATTGTAATAGGGAAGTGATTCCCAAGAGATTTGTTGAGAAAATTTAGTAGAAATATTTTCTCCGTGGAGTAGCCCACATTGGGTGAACCACGTTAAATTGGTGTCTCTATTGTGTGTGATGATTTGTGCATTGCTTTGATTACTGCTGTTGATATTGCCATTGATAATATTGGATAATATTGTTTGGGAAAGAAAAGTAAAATTTGGTCTTATATTGTTCACCCCCCTCTCAGTATAAGCTCGATGTTCTTCAAAGAGAAAAAAGATTTTTTTTTTTGCAAATTAGGGAGTTCTTTAAAACTTTCTCAAAATATTACTAAACATTCATTTTAAGAGTAAAAGTTTTTTTATCATGAAGAATTAAGGGTCCACCAATACCAAGTCGTATCGAATGGTTCTGTATTACCTTTCAAACATTGGTCGTGTGTCGACTTGACTTGAAAGGTGTGCTACCTTGTTAATTTTGCAAAACAAAGGGGGGAGGGCAAGAAATTGTGATTCCTTTTTGCAAAATTCTAACACAAGGGGGGGAATGACTATCAATTTTTTTGCAAACCCAAAATCAAAACTTTTTACAAAAATTATTGTAATAAGGTGCATTCTCGATAGCATTCAACATCTTTTAAAAACTTGGCATTGTAAAAATATGTGCATTTTCAATCGAATTCGACACCTATATGTTAAAAAATTATGGGCATTTGTTTTATGGTTTATTGCATTTAATTTCTTGTTTTTGCAATTACATCTTAAGTTAAAAATCAAAAGCACTTAAGACCCCAAATTTTACACCCATTTGTGCAATTTATTGCACAGGTAGAGCCAATTTTTATTTTGATATTCACTCCATAAAAACCCTAATTCACTCTTCTTGTTTGGCTTAATTTTCTCAAAATGATCATCCTTCTTTAGGAGGATTTTTAGGCATGTGCCATTAAATAATAATTAGAGTGAATTATCTTTCAAAAATATTTTAGGGTATATCAAAAGAGAGACCATTTTGGTGAAATAAGGAACCTTCATAATGGTTACTATAAACAAGTATCTGAATGATACCTATTTGCTTAAAGGTTCTAATTATTATGCATGGAAAACCAAAATGAAGTCCATTCTTACTATAGAGGAAATATGGGATATAGTGACATACACTGTAAAAAGACCCACTACACCAAGAGTAGATCATAATGCATGGGATAAAAAGGACAACAAACTTCTCATGTTGATTTTGCTAGCTACTACTGATGAAATACAACCTCACATTTGTGATGCTCAACATGGTAAAGATGTGTGGGCTGCATTATCTACCATTTTTTAAGGGAAGAATCAAACCACAATTCTAAACCTTCAAATCCAACTTCATACTCTCCATATGAAGTTAGGTGAAACAATAGAGTTATTCCTATGTAGAGTGGCATAAATGAATTCAAAACTGAATGCTTTAGGATAAAAGGTTGAAGATAAGGTCTTGACAAGTGTCTCAAAGATAAGTTACGTTTGTGGAGTTGGTAAATTTACTTCAAACTGAGGAAGCAAAACAACTACAAAGAGATGAAGTGTCTAAAAATGCACTTTACTCTAATAAATAGGGTCCAAAGAAGAAGGGGGGGTCATATTCCAAAGATAAAGGTAAGCAAACTCTATCCCAAGAAGTTTTGCACAAATTGTAAAAAGGACAACCATGACACCAATAGGTGTTGGTTTAAGAATAAGGGCAAAAACAAATCACAAAAAAAAAATAAGCAACAACAAGACCATGTTTCTATTAAGGACTCAAGTTTTGATTATGAACAAGTGTACAAAGTGCTTATGACCCATACAACTTATCCACAAAAGTATTCTATATGGTACATTGATTCAGGTGCTAGTCAACACATGACTGGTAACAAATAGTGGTTTGAGATATTTGAGGCAAAGGAAGGCAAACCAGTAACTATTTTTGATGATAAGACCTACCGTGTCTAGGGTGAAAGAAATTTTTGTCTTCCTTCCAGATGGAAAATGACACATTCAAAATGTCCTTTATGTTCCAGAATTGGCAAACAACCTGTTATTAGTACATCAAATTTTGGATAAAAATATGGTTGTAAAATTCAGAGTTGAGGATGGGAAAAAACGTTGCTTTATCACAAATAAGGGTAAACATATAGCAATCACTTCATACAAGCATGGCTTGTTTGCATTAGATGCCTTTAAAACTTAAAAATCTAAAAAAGAGCTCCATGCTCTCATCAATAGTGACAAATACTATATTTGTAAAACCAGGAACTAGTTTTATTAATCCGCAGCGATGTTTAAATAATGTATTACACAGCCGGGAATAGCACCGGCGTAACTGAGCTTGTTACAGCAGTTGTAACAGAGCAACAACACATCTAAAATAATGTAATAGAAACAAAAGTACGCTAACATCCCCCTTTATTACATTATTTGGGTAATGTAATAACTAATAGCTATACTAACATCCCCTTACATTATTTTGCAATACAAAGTGAGTTGCGAAACAATTCAAATTTGACACGTCCAAGTGCCTTAGTGAAAATGTCTGCAACTTGAGCATCGGTGGGAATGTGCTGAAGCTGAATTCGGTGCTTTGGAACTTCATCTCGAATGAAATGACATTGTGTGTCAATGTGCTTTGTTCTTTCATGATGGATGGATTCTTGACGAGGTTCAGAACACCCTGATTGTCGCAAAACAAGTGTATTGGAGATTTTGATGGATGGCCCATACTTGTCAGAATGCGACGTAACCATATCACTTCGCACACAGCTTCACGTGCGGCGCGATATTCTGCCTCTGTTGATGAAATAGCAACCACCTGTTGCTTCTTGCTATGCCAAGAGACAGGACCGGATCCCAGATGAAAAATGTATCCAGAAGTTGACTTGCGATCATCAAATGATCCAGCATAGTCGGAGTCCGTGTATCCTTGCAAGAAGAATTTGTTGTTCCTCTTGTATTCTAGGCCATATTCCATAGTACCACGGACATAGTGAAGAACACGTTTTGCTGCTTTCCAATGAGTGGTCTTAGGCTCCTGCATGAACCTCGAAAGATAGTTGACAGCAAATACGAGATCTGGCCTAGTATTGGTCAGATATATGAGACTCCCAATCAACTATCGATAGAGAGTACCATCTACCTGAGGTGAATCATCATATCACGATAACTGAAGTCCATTCTCCATCGGAGTTGCCATTGGCTTGCAATCGGTCATGCGATATTTTTCCAGCAATGTCTTGGCATATTTTTTCGAGACACTTTGATGGAGTGCTCCTTATGGCTGAATTCCGGACCAAGACAGTAATGGAGAAGTCCGAGATCTGTCATCTCAAAATATTTGCACAAGTTTCTTTTGACAGTAGAGATCATAGTTTCTGAACTCCCTGTAATGAGCAGATCATCCACATAGAGTACAAGCAACACTATCTCAGAACCCTGTTTCTTGAAATAGAGGTTTGCATCTGACGGACATCTCTTAAATCCATGCTTGCATAAGGTGATTGTCCATTTTTATATACCAAGCTCGAGGAGCTTGTTTCAGACCATATAAGGATTTGACCAATTTGCAAACTTTCTGCTCTTGGCCTTCCACTTCAAATCCTTCAGGTTGAGTCATATAGACTTCTTCTTGGAGATCACCATTTAGAAAGGCACTTTTGACATCCATCTGGTGAACTTTCCACCCATATTGTGCTGCCATAGCACACATAACCCGAATTGTGGTCATCCGAGCAGTAGGTGCAAAAGTTTCCTCGTAGTCAATGCCTTCTTTTTGAGCATAGCCCTTTGCAACAAGACGGGCCTTATGCTTATCAATTGTTCCATCTGCCTTGTACTTGACTTTATATACCCATTTGCAGCCAATGGGTTTCTTTCCATGCGGCAGATCAACAAGCTTCCAAGTTTTATTCTTCATCAAAGACTCATACTCTGTATCCATAGCGGCCTTCCATTGAGGCTCACTGAGAGCATCTTGCACTGATGCAGGTTCAAGACCATCTATGGTAGACATGAATGCCCTGTCATCATCAATATCCATATCCTCTACTTATACTTGGAGTTACGAGAAAGTTCCTCAAAAGATTGACAAAGATCATCAACCTCACCGGTTTCTTTGGCTTCTTTTTCCTTTTGAGCCATCATTGCGTGTACGAGGTCTATCCAAATTCAAATTGGGAGGAGTGGATAAATTTGCATCTCTGATTGTATTTGTACACCATTTAGGATTCTTCTTCGGTGGAGTTGAAGAAGATGTAGAAGGACCTCCTGTCTGTGTTGATGAAGGAATCTTCTCTTCCTTAGATTCCACAATATCTTGGTGTACTTTAGATGTGCTCTGTGATGTGAAAGCTTCATCAAAGACAACATCTCTGCTGATATGAATTTTCTTGGTCAAAGGATCTATCAACCGATATCCTTTAGAGTGCTCAGAATAACCAAGAAAAATACATCTCAGTGTTTTCTCATCTAGCTTCTTCCTTTTCTCTTTCGGTATGTGCATGAAAGCGTGACATCCAAAAATACGTAGATGAGATATGGAGGGTTTTCGACCACTCCATGCTTCTGTGGAGTCATTCCTTTTAGGGCCTTTGTGGGTGCCCTATTCAACGAGATACTACTGCGGTGGTGACGGCTTCTGCCCAATATTGTTGCCCAAGAGTAGCTCCTGTGAGCATACAACGAACCATTTCCATGATAGAACGGTTCCTTCTCTCGGCAACTCCATTTTCTTGAGGAGTATAGGCGATTGTTAAGCTGTCTCTTGATTCCATGCTTATCTAGGAATGCAGAAAATTCATTAGAGGTAAACTCTCCCCCTCGATCCGAGCGGAGGGTTTTAATAGAAGCTCCTGACTCCTTCTCAACGGATTTCTTGAACTGCTTGGAAGAATGCGAAAGCTTCGATTTTAGTTGGAGAAAGAAAACCCACATCTTTCGTGAGTAGTCATCTACGAATAACTGAAAGTACCTCTTCCCTCCACAACTGTTGGGTGTGAAAGGACCGCACAGATCGGTGTGAATTAACTCCAGAGGTTTTCGTGCTCTTGTTGAGCTCTTCTCAAATGGTACTCTATCTTTGCTTTCTGCCAAGCAGTCAGAGCACACTGGCAATGTGGCAGAAAGGGAAGGAAGACCCTTTACCATCTCATACTTGCTGAGCTCAAGTAAGTAGCCAGAACTAAGATGCCCATATCTCTTGTGCCATAGGGAAGTTGCCTCCTTGGTAGAGACAGTCATGGCAACATGTGGAGTAGAGATAGCATCTAGTGCAAATAAGCCATGCTTATATGAAGCTGTTGCAATCTGCTTACCCTTCCTGGTAATGGTACAACACTTCTTTCCATTCTCAACACGAAAGTTGACAACCATATTTCTATCCAGGATTTGTGTCATCGACAACAAATTGTTGGCCAATCCCGAAACATAGAGGACTTTGTCAATCTGACACTTGCCATCAGGAAGAGTGACTGAAACTGTACCCTCTCCCCTGAACCCCATAGGTTTTATCATCAGCAATGGTGACAGGTTTGCCCTCTTTGGCCACAAATGATTCAAACCACGATCTGTCGCCAGTCATATGTTTGCTAGCTCCAGAATCGACATACCAAATAGGATCCCTCTGTGTGGAATCTGTGGTAGTCATGAGCACCTTGTGTGCCCATTCAGAATCTGAGTCAGATTCTTCAACAACAACATTCACTTGGGGTTGCTTGTTTTTATTTTGTGGTTTGTTTTGGCCTTTCTGCTTGTTCTTATGCCAACACCTGTTGGTGTCATGGTTGTCTTTCTCAGAGATCTTGCACCACCTCTTCTTCTGTTGAGGTTGTTTGCCTTTTCCTTTCGTATCTTGTTGAGAATTTCCTCCTTTCTGAAAGTTGCCTCCTTTTTGCCCATTACCTTTCTTCCTAGAACCCTGCTTGTTGGTGTATAGGGCTGTATTGGAAGAATCATCCTTGTGAAGTTGGCGTGCCTCCTGTTGTTGAAGCAGATTGACCAACTCGATGTAGGTAATTTGTCGTTGAGACACCTGGATGGAGGTTATCAACATATCAAATGAAGAAGGTAAAGCTCTCATCACAAGTGAAATGAGAAGCTTTTCGTCCACGATATCTCCCAAAGAACTCAATTTCTCTTTCAATTCAGACACTCTGCACAGAAAGAGTTCAATTGTTTCACCCTGCCTCAAACTCAGGTTATGAAGTTGTTGTTGAAGATGAAGAATGGTGGAATCATTCTTTCCCTCATAGATGGTTCTAAGGGCATCCCATGCCTCTTTACCACTTGCTTTGTCAGCTATATGAGGTTGCACTTCATCTGAAATAGCAAACAAAATGAGCACCTTTGCTCGACTGTCTTTCTTGTCAAAAGCTATCCGATCTGCGGAAGGACCTGTGGATCCTGTTGTTGGTGAAGGCCTAGTTGCTACTCCGGTAACAATATCCCACAAATCTTCCATTTGGAGAATTGCCTTCATCTTATGTTTCCATGGTGTATAATTTGGACCTTTCAATAACTGATGCGGATCAGTCATCAACTTTGCAACAACGGCCATAGTGAAGGTTCCTTATATCACCAATTGGTCCCCCTTTCGATATACCTTTTGCTAGGCCAATATACCGTACAAAATACCCGCCCTTACGTGAGGGAAACTATAGGTATTTAGAAAGATCAACAAAAATCACCCGCCCTTACGTGAGGGAGACTATAGGTGAGTTTTAGAGATCATACGATACGTGGAACATAAGCGGTGCTGAAAGGGAATCGCCTTGTTGATGGCACCTACCATAGAAGATTCTTCTCATGCGTGGGGCGTAACTTCCCCTAAACACTATGAAGAATACTTCGTCAGGATTTACGCCTAAACACAAGTGCGATAAAGGGTAGTGGATGGAGTAAAAAAATGCAAAAAATGGCTAACTTATCTCTCCCCGACGATTTATAGAGAACAAGCTCAGACGTCGTTGTAGCAGCTATATTAGGCGGCGGATACAGTAGCCAAATCATGACAGCTTTACCTGTAAGTGCTGGCGGAGGTATCACAAATACCGAACGCTGCAGTGCAATAAATTGCACGGATGGGTTTTAATTATTCCGGGGACTTAGGGAGTGTTTTGATTTTAATTTTTAATGTTATAGTGCAAAAATGAAATATGCAACATACAACAAAAAAAATGCCCACAAGAATAACCCACAAGGTGTCGGTCACAGCCGAAAATGCACCTTTTACAATTCGCCAAATTGCCTTTTTCAAAAAATTACTCACAATCCCCCTTTGATTTTTTGAAAAAAATATCCCCCCTTAAAAAAATTTCTTTAACAAAGCATTTTTAATAATTATTATTTATTTAAAATTAAAATAAATAATTTTAATTTATATAGTTTTAAAACTTAAAAAAATAAATTAAAATTAAATTTTAATTTATAAAGTTTAAAAACTATTAAAAATAAATTAAAATTAAAAATTTTAATTTAAAAAATAATAATAAAAAAAAACTTTGAAAAAAAATAATTTATACCTTAGGGGGGAGTCGGCGGGATTTGAACCCCCGACCTGCAGGCTCCCTGAGCCTTACCGCACAGCTCACTGCCAAGTGAGCTTGCGGGCTGATCCGAAAGGATCTGTGGAGACCCTCGTCTTTCACCCGAATGCTCCTCCTCCTCTGCTGCGGCCTCCGGTTGCTCGGTTGCTGCTTCCGCGCACGCTGGCGGCCGCTCACTGTGGATTTTTAAAAAAAATTGCTTCCCGCTGCAAATCAGCTTCGTCCCCCGCGCTATCCGCTCAACGGGGGGGTGGGGTGCATTTCGTTTTTTTTTTAATTTTCGGGAAGGGGGGGCGGGAAGGGCTGCTCTTTTTTTTTTTCTTTTTATTTCCCCTTCTGCGTGGACCTCCTTGTCCGCAGCGCTCCTCCCCTCCTCTGTTCAATCCGACTAGAGGGGGGGTTTATACCCGCGTGGGAAATTTGAAATTCCCGCGCGGGTTGGGGGGGGGCTCCCTCGCGACGCGCACCGTCTGCGCGTCCGTCTGGGCCCGTGCGTCTGCGTGTGGGTCCCGACGCACACAGTCCACGTGGAGCGGGCGTCCGGGGGGGGTGGCCCTCCTTCCCACCTTCGCGTCCGCGCGCTGGACGTAAATATTACGTCAGCGCTGGACGGTGGGGGGCAACGCACAGCCTCCAACCGGGGAGGGCGAGGAGGTTGCCGCGCACAGAGTTTTCGCTGCACAGGGGGGGGGGCTGCGCGGACGTCAGTCCGCTTGCAGCGTGCAGCGATTGCGCTACGCTGCATCCAAAATAGGGACGCCGCAGGCTGAGTCCTGCGCTGCGTCTGCATTCAAAGCAGGTTGAGTCCTGCCTATTTTTTTTTTTTTAATAAATTAATCACGCGATGCAGTGATAAATAAAATCACGTCGCGGAAATAATTTAAAAAAAAAAATTCGCTTTCGCCTCCAGCATTCCTTCTCACGCCTCCCTACAACAAATTTCCGTCGCTGGCTCGATGCCATGTAAAACCAGGAACTAGTTTTATTAATCCGCAGCGATGTTTAAATAATGTATTACACAGCCGGGAATAGCACCGGCGTAACTGAGCTTGTTACAGCAGTTGTAACAGAGCAACAACACATCTAAAATAATGTAATAGAAACAAAAGTACGCTAACAATATTGTTAAAAACATTGATGAAAATGAAACAAATGGGTGTTTTGACAAACACACAAAAGGCATTGGATCCAAACTAATAAAGAAAATGGGATTCAATGGTAAAGGATTAGGTATAATGGAAAAGTCATTAAAAATTCTATAATGCCAAATATCAATCCAAAGACTAAAAGCCTTGGCTATGATGGACAAGCAAGTACCAATAAAACCATGTTTGTAAAACCTAAATCTCCTACAACTCCTAAAAAGCATTTTTTCAGTCATTGTGGAAGAAAAAGATATGAAGTAGCTAGGTGTTGGAAACTACATCCTTTTAACTCATGTGGATTTACAAATCACTCCTCTTCAAATTGTTGATACAAAGTGAAAATGTCCAACAAGGTTCATTTTGTTTATGGACAGATAGATCTCACACAATGGAAAAATATGAAATAAATGTTGTATGGCTTCTACAAAGTAAACCCTATGACAGAACTAGAGGCAGATCTCCTGATAGACCGAGTGGCAATCCCAGAGGCAATGATCTAGTGACAACCCTAAATATAAATCCAATGACAATGATTTAGAAGCATACCTACAAGCAGATCTAGAGGCGATGCTCCAGTGGCAATTCCATATGCAGATCCAATGGTAGTTCTAGAGGTACTATTCCTAAGGTAATATTAGAGTCATAGCTAGAGCCATGCGCCAAAGCCAGAACCAAAAATAGAGCTAACACAAAAGCATCTTTCATTTACTCTCCTTCACATTAAGAGAGGGAGTTATCTACATTCCCACCGACACACAGGTTGTAGATATATTCACAAAGGTACTTGCACATGTTAAATTTGAGTTGTTTCGTAAAAATATTTGTATTTAAAAATAATGTAATAAAAGGGGGATGTTAGGGTAGATATATTAGGGTAATCTAATTATTACTTTATTTTTTTAACCTTGAAGATATTCATTGTTTAGAATATTTTATGGTTAGAATTTTATGCATTGTTAATTTGTTAGTATTGTTAGAGCCATATTATTTTTTGGTTAGCTATGAACTAGGGCATATTATTTTGCTTCACGCATAATGCTATATTTAGCCTTAGTCTTGTGTATTTATATTACCTACATTATTAATAAAGTTCTAATGTTCTTGCATAAACTACATATAATATTGTATCAAAGTGATGTATCCTTGACTGGGTACCTTGGAAGTGGATTTGAAAACACTCATGCTTTAAAGTAGAGAGGAAGGGATACCCTTTGTAAAGACATGACTATGAGTATGTAACCTCTAGGTTGAAATGCATACTAAATTAAGCTCTGAAATAGATTTTATCTATCCTAATATTGAATACACCCTCTTTGTAAAAGTATTGATATTAATATAAATCATCCTATTTTTACTAAGGTTGGTTTATGAACCACATTACATCATTCTACTTTCATGGAAGACAAATAAGGTGTGTTTCTTCTTGGAACATCATGAAATAAGTCTAAATCCATGGGAAAATAAATAGTTTGGCATTGAATTCCATTCATCAAAATCATCAACCCAATCTACCTCTAGATAACCCTACAAAAGAAGAGGAACCCTCACAATGTAAAGGAACATTTGCTTGGTAAAATTCGAATGAATTTCATGAGGTATTTGATTGCACATTAAACAAAGACTTAAAAAAATATGATGTGCTCTTGTGTGGGTGAGATAGAGAAGATCGCCCAATAAATATCTATTTTAGACCTGTAAAGAGTGGCATCAACTAAATGAGAGGAACACTTAGCTGCAAGCATCACCCCTAATGTAAAAGTAGTGTGAGACAACTTACAATTCCCCATTCCAATCCACTACAAAAGATATAATGCATCCCAAATCTAAGAAAGAGAAATCATTGAAGGAAGCTAAACAATTTGATTTCCCTAAAAAAAAGTAGATATAAATTTGGCATATCACAAAAATCTTGAAGTTGTTTTATTTTTTGAATCATAGAACTCAATCTATTAGTGATAATCGAGTCACCAACATAAAACACAATAACAAGAATATGATAATCATGATGCCTAATATAAAATCCATGCATACACTCATAACAACAAAAGGAACATCTAATATGTTGGATTTTTAGCCAGATTATCTTAGATCCCAATATTATGGATCTTGAGTAAACTCAAATATGAGAACAATCAATATATTAAATGATCAAAATAATTAACAATAACATTCATAAAAATGATAATAATATGAATATAAATGGTCGAAGTTATTCATGTAACAACATGAAGTAAACTTACAATAGAATTGCTCAAAATATGCATACAAGCTTCAATGTTGTATATATTCCATATTTAATTTACATTTCATGGAGCTTTGTCTCCAAAATATATCTTTAGGAAGGTGACTCTTCAATACTTGAATATTGCACTTCCTCACATATTCGGGAGTTGCAACCTTTCCTATTCCATACATAAGATAAACCTCACATGTTCCTTGGCTTCTAGTCTTGCCACTTGTATACATAAATCTTGACTCTCTATTTACTTGCACACTTAAATCTAGAATTTGCACACTTAAATCTGATATTTGCACCCTTAAATCTAACATTTGCACACTCTTACATATACACCTATACATGACACTTATGCACACTTGTGCACTTCCTCACATTACACATTTGCACACATAGTTACATGACACTTGTGCACATCCTAAATATAGACACTTGCATAAAAGGGAAATATAAATCACAATCCTAAACTATAGACTCAAACCCTATTCTAATATTTATATTGTACCATATGTACCATAGGGGCACATTAGCATGTGCCAAATAATGTAATATTCTCTAACACCCCATGTGTTACATTATTTTGTTATTTAAGACTTTAGTATTTAATATTTATCTTCATCTTGTGCCTTGTGTTCATCCGCTGCCTTTGTCCATTTTTTTTGAATAGGTTATATGTGGCTTCTATTTGGGGCTACTCCCATCAAAATACCAGAATATTACATTTGTTGTAGCAAACATTTTTATCACTGTTTTTCTTTTCTTTTTCCTCCTAAATATATTATTTGACTTTCTCAAAGTGCTATGTTTCCGCAATCAAATCCTTGACATCATTTTAATTAAGACATAAAATTTCACTTGGCCAGTTATATTCTAAAATTTGAATTTCATGGGGATGTAGATCAACACCATAATTTGCTAATTGATCTGCTACTCGATTTCCTTCTCTATAAATATGTTCACACTACCAGGATATTGCCTCTAGTAATAGATGATGAACATAAACAATAATATTATTTTTTATCCAGTCTCCACATCTATTTTTGTTAATAGCTTTGATGATAATTGTGAGTCCCCCTCAATTGAAATATATTTCCATCCTTTTTCTGTTGTAATTTTAATCCCAGTAAGAAGTGCCCTAGTCTTTGCATAGTTGTTAGTTGAAGTTCCATATGATTATGAATAAGTGAGGAGAATTTTGCCTTCACTATTTCTAAAATCACCACCTTCACCAGCTTTTCTTGGATTTCCTTTAGAAGCACCACCAAAATTAATTTTGATAAACCCAATTTTTGGATATTTCCATTTTACCATAGATCAAAGTAGATCCTTTGTTTTAATTTCGTTGTCGTAGATGACTCTTCCATGTATGTTCAAATCCTGTAGCCAAATCATTAGCACTTCTTTTTTTACAATTGAGACTTCCCATGATGATAACCATATTTGTAGACATTTTGCAAGAGAGGCATTGATATAGTTCCAAACTTGGACATGATTTTGATATTTATTATTAAAAATTCTATTATTCCTTTCAAGCCATAAATTCCAACAAATAATGACAGGACCAATCCTCCAAATAATACATAAGGCTTTAGCTTTAAAATAATTTATTCAACATTTTATCAATTCTTTCAATGTTGATGGAGATACCCAATATAATTTCATATTTTTTAAAAAGTAACCCCAAATGGTGTGAGAAAACAGACAATGAAGGAGTAAATGGTTTTAGGTTTTTAAATTCTTCTCACACAAGGCACATCTGAAGGGTCCATAATATCCTCTTCTTTGTAGAATCTCTCCTATAAGAATCCTACTTTGAACTGCTAACCAAAGAAATATTGAGGCCTTAGGGAGAGCCTCTAATGAACAAACACTCTTCCAAGGAAAATATTTGGGAGTTGGAAATTTTGATTGTTTTAAGTTCTCATATCCTAACTTTACTGAGTATACACCCTACTTTGATAAGTTCCAAATCAACTCATCTTTTAGTGTAAAAATTGGCAAATAAAACTCTAGAAGCATATTTTGAAGTTCATCTGCAATTTGTTTTTGTTCCTCTCCTTCAACCAGTTCACTAAAAGAAATCCATGATATGAATTTTTTGTTCATAATAATAAAATATTTGACCTTTGGACCTTTACATGCTAGGCATGCTTGAGCCAATGGTTTCCATTTTGAGTCTGAGATGAGAAGATAAGGCTTCAACCAAGCATCAGACCAAAAATTTGCATAACTCTCATCATTGATTGACTATCTAATATGTTTCTTTATCAATTGCAAACTCTTTGATATGAAGTTCCATGTTGATGATTCTTTGGGTAGATTTATTTTTCTAAACAATTTCATTGCATCAAGAGAACCTATATATTTTTGAAGTAATATTTTTACCCAATTCTTTCCTTGATCTCTGAATAATCTCCACCCAAGCTTTGATCCTAATTCCAAATTCATAAGTTTACAATTCTGCAAGCCTGCTTCTCCAATATTCTTTCCTCTGGAAACCCTTTCCCACTTACAAAGAGGAAACCTAAATTTTTCCTCACAACCTTTCCATAGAAATTCTCTTTGAATTTTATCAAATTTTGATGCAAAACCCTTGGTGAGTCTTGAAAGTGACATCATATAAATAGGAATGGATTGCAAAGTAGTCTTTATGAGTTGTAGCCTTCTCGCCATGGTTAAGAACTTACCTTTCCAACCTACCAAGCATGCTTTCATTCTATCAAAAAAAAGAGATCCAAGGCTCCTTTTTATTTCCTTTATTAAAAAAAGGAATACCCAGGTAGATTGATGGAAATTTTAAATGTTAAACCCCAAAATATTCATAATAATTTGTTGTAAATCTAGGGCAGTATCAATGAAAAATTCTGGATTTTGAAGTATTTGCCAACTGTCCAATAGCCTTCTTATAACATGACAATATTGATTTAAACTCCATGGCCTCATTGACTAAGGGATGGCCCAAAATAAAAGTATCATCAACAAATTGAAGATGAGATTCAAAGGGACCATTTTTTGTAACTTGAATACCCTCAATTTTTCCTTCCATTTTTGCCTTTGAAATTTCTCTCCCTAATGCTTCTGCCGGAATAATGAATAGATAAGGAGAAAGAGGATTACCTTGAGGAAGTACACAAGATGACTTGAAGAACCCAACAAGAGAACCATTGATAAAATCATAAAATTTTGCAGTACTATAATAACATTTAATCCACTCACACCAACTATAATCAAAGCCAAAATTTTTGAGAATAGCATGTAAAAAATTCTAGGAAATCCTATCATATGCTTTGTTCATATCTAATTTCAAAAGCATACCTAGTTTTTTCATGGAATAAAGAGAATGTATGGCCTCTTGTGCAATAATTATACCATCAACAATTTGGTTGCCCTTAACAAAGCTACCTTGTTCCTTTGAGATAATACACCCTAGAATGTCCTTCAACCTATTTTCCATTATTTTTGAAATGATCTTGTAAATCATATTACAAGGCTTATTGGACGAAAATTATCAAAATATTTTATGTCACCCTTCTTGGGATCCAAGGTAATAAAAGTAGCATTGATATCACTTAGCCTTACTTTTTTGGACCTCTTCCACTGTCTCTAACATATCACTCTTCAATAAATCCCAAAATTTTTGAAATAAAATTGAAAGAAATCCATCGAGGCCAGGTGCCTTGTTAGGATGGAAAGAGAAAATTGCTTCATGGAGCTCCTCCATAGATATCTTCTTTCTCAAGATTTCATTTTATCTCTATATGATAATTGATGGAATATTTTGTAGAAGTTTTTCTTGTGCCTCCTTATCTTGCCTAGAATCTGAAAAAATATTTTTGAAATAATTTACTACTTCCTTCCTTATATCTTCTTCATCCTCAATATTTCTTCCATCTGGAGTTATAATATTTTTGATATGATGAACATAAAATTTTATTTTTGTTGTAGCATGAAAAAATTTTGTATTTCTATCTCCTTCCTTGAGCCATTTCTCTCTAGATTTTTGGACCAATATGAATCCTTTTTCAATGCATTATAATAATAAAAAAGTATGTGTTTTTCTTTCACATAAGAATCCTGGTCCATTCCATTAATTTCTACTATATCTTGTAAATTTTGGAGTTTGGATTCAATTTCTTTTTTTCTGTAAAAATGTTACAAAAATATTTGACATTCCATATCTTCATTTGCTCATTTACATGTTTCAACTTTTGAAAGAACCTGTACATACATGATCCTTCAAATTTTGATTCATCCCACCATAACATAACCATCTGGAAAAAACCAGGATCTTGGAGCCACATAGACTGGAAGTGAAATGGATTTGGATGACCATTGTTATGTGACTCACAAGTGAAAAGAATGGGTTTGTGATATGATCCTACTCACTATAAAATATCCTAAGCGATTTTATACTTTGTTTACAAACAATTATTGGATAACAAGAATATATCCACTCTTTCTGCTATATGATTTTTCCTAATGCGTATGTTATCCCATGTGTATTGAAATCTTGAGGGACTAACATCCTAAAGGTCATTTGAATTGAAAAATGAAGACAAATATTGCATTGATTTAGACCATCCTATAATGCCACCATTCTTTTCCAAAGGAGATATAACAGTATTAAAATCACCCCCAAGAATCCATAGATCACAATGAATCATCATTGTATTTGATAAAAATATACTAAGGTCCTTCCAACATCTTTCACGTGGAGTAACTATAGTTGGAGCATATACATTTATAACCCCAAATTTGATGTTTTCCTCTTTCCTATAAAATATTCCAACAACCCAATTACTTTTTGCTTCTAATAGTTCTCCATCCCATTTGCATTTGTCCCATATTATTGCAATACCACATGAAGCTCCTGTAGAAGAACGAGCTAAACAATCACCTGTCTTCCAAATATTTTTAAAAGCATCCTTACATTCCTCACTACTTAATTTTATTTCTTGTATTAAAATAAACTCAGGGCTATAACAACCTATTAATTCCTTAATAAATCTTTTTTTAGGGGTTTTATTCATATCTCTAATATTCCATGATATCATTTTCATCGTCAATACTTTTTATTTTTGTTAGTGGGCTTAGCCCCACTTCTTGTTAACACCTGTGATATTTTCTTCCCAAATCAATATCCTTCTAAGTTTATTTTTCTCTTAGATCATTTTTTGATGGCCTTCCTCTCCTTCCATTCTTGCCAACACTCTCATCTTCATCAATCTCTTCCATTTTTCATATTGTTCAAAATGAGACTTATCTTATAAAGGTTCATGTTTCCTTAAAGAGTTGAAAGTTCAAGGAATAGCCTCATTAGAATTTTCTTCTTTATGTTGCCCTAAAAAATCTAAACTACAAAGATGATCCTCCATAGTCATCGCTTTCTTATGTTGGCCTGAAAACCCTAAATTTCCTTGGATATCCTCCATAAGATTTTCTTTAATATACTTCTCTTGAAAACCTAGAGTGAAAGGAACACACTTCATACAAATTTTATTTTTATTAGAAGGAGAAGAGTTTAAGCTACTTGAGGATAGCAAAAGTGATTTACCTAGATTAAGCTTGACCTCCTTATTCTTATTTGATTTAAGATTCATCCCCCCATTTTCCTTTGTATTAAAATTTGCATTCCCCTCTTCCTTTGCACATTGAGCTCCTATATTTGAACTTGCGCAATGCACTTCCTCATATTTCATACAATTTTTTTCTTCTAATGACTGATTCGAGTGAACTATAATTGCCTTTTCCATTTAATGAAGTAGAGGGATTTTTATTGCCACTTTATTAGGAGTGGAAAATCCATGATTTGACCTAGCTTCTCCTGTGATATGGTCTACTTGTTTCAAATTGAAATTACCCTCATGCCCAAAAAATTCCATATCTTCCTCCATTTTTACTTTGTAGTATTTTTCCATGTGCCCAGTTTCATGGCATTTACGACATCATAGTGCAATATTTTTATAATCCACCTGCTGATCCCATTCTCTTGATTCAATTTTAATCCTAATTAATTGCGGTAAAGGTTTAGAAATATCCATGGAAACACATATTTGAGTGTATACAACATGTCTTCTCTTCTTAGTAGATGGTCCCTCTTGGATGAATTTACCTAGAGTATTACCAATACTCTTTAAAACCTCCTTATTGATGAGTTGATAAGGAATTCCAAAAAGCCTAATCCATACCGGAAGCCTTTTAATAGTTTCTATATCCACAAAAAAATTCTCACTCCAAGGTCTTAAATATAATACATATTTACCCCTAAACCACGAGCCTCCATCCATTATTTTATCCCTTATTTTTGAACTAGAGAAAATAATGAGGAAAAATCCTTTTGGAAGAAAAGTCATGGAGTAATTTGAATTCAATCCCCACTTCCACTTAGAAAAACCTGGCCAATATCCATAAAAATTACAAATTAACCCTCTGGTTTTAAGAATCATTATATCATGCTCAATCATCTCATCTTTGATAATCACTTATGGTGTAGAATCTGCTACCTGAATTGGTTTGCCATAGATTCTCTCTTACCCTTATTGCTATCTAGGGCATCCAAAATTCCAACTTGGCCATTCATACTTTCAATAAGGACTTTCACAAATGACTTTCTTTCCATGTTACCTAGGTTTTTTCAAATGAATCCTCTAAATTTTCCTGAGATCTGGAACAATAAGTGATTGGTCACACTTTTATTTTTACTGTTTGCTTTCCTGCTCACACTTCCTCCTCACTCTTAGCTTGTTCTCGCTCTTGCTTTTGGATGCACTCACTCTTGATTACACTCTTGATATCAACTACACTCACACTCTTATTTATAGCTATATTCATTCTTGGCTTATGCTTGCACTTACTTATGGTTGCATTCACTCCTAACTTGTGCTTGCACTTCCTTTAGGTTGCCCTCACTCCTAGCTTGTACTCCCACTTGCTTTCGGTTGTGTTTACTCCTAGTTGCGCTCACTCCTAACTGCCCCCCTCGATCGCGCTTGCACTTGATGCTGCACTTACATCTAGAATTACTGCCTCTATCCATTATCTTTGCTATATAATATTGGATTATGTTTTTGGCACTTGAAAATATGAGATATTTTATTGATACAATATATAGGCAGGAGGCCTATATGAATACATGACAAGTGTCAAGAGAACATGACAAGTGTCAAGATGAAGACATAGTGCACATTATAATATTCTAACATTCCCCCTTAATATGCACTATCCTAACTATAGAAAAAAAAAACAATATTAGAAAACACTCCCCCTTAATGTTGACTTCTCTAAAAGAACCCTAACATCCTCCTTTATTGTTGAAAATATGAGCAAGATTTGTTGTCATTGATGTCAAGAGTCAGTTTCAGTGAGCAGTGCAAGAGGAAGGATGTCAAGATTCATAGAAAGATTGCTTCTATATCTAATGGAAATAATATTATAATATCTCTCATAATATTCAAGGTGATCGAGATAAGGTCTACAAGAGAAATGAGAAGGCCCAAGGAAAATAATATTATAATATTTTATTATAATATTAAAGGTCTAATGGTAAGACCTAAAGAAAATAAATTAATTATAAATTAATTTTAATAATTTCATTATAAATTAATTTGATTAACTTTATATTTAAGGGGGGCAGAGGTCCAAGGTTCAAATCTCGGGCCTCACCGGACTGACAAGTGTCAAGATGAAGGCATAGTGCACATTATAATATTCTAACATTCCCCCTTAATGTGCACTATCATAACTATAGATAAAAAATAAGTCAACATTAGATAAAATTCCCCCTTAATGTTGACTTCTCTAATATCATCCTCTTTTATTACATGATTTGGTCTAGGCTTGTGCTCTTTGCGCTTGGCTCTCCAACTGTGAATAATGCTAGATCAATGATGTATACCTCTCGGTCTGTTGCCTCAAGGTAAACCAGTTCCTTGGATCTGTTGCCTCTGGTTCAGTCGTCTCAGTGCCTAAGGGTCATCCTAGCCTTAGGATTAGTCACTTCTCTTGGGTCTATTACCTCTGTAGGTCATCCTCTAGGTATGTTGCCTCGTGTAGGTCACTGACTAGGTTCACCATGAATATCATCCCCTCTCATGGTGAAACACAATCTAGAAGGTGTCAGTCTCTATCAAAAATGCATTCAATACAATAAAATGAGCCATAGACAAAATGTAGATGTGGAGGAGAAGAAGAAAGAAGAGAATATAATATTCTAAAGTGTCTTCATCCGTAGTATTTAGAAGTTGATCCAGAAAAGACTTTGGATAGAGTCTAGGGTGTTTATATATGTAGTCCCTAGAGTAAGTATCCTTATGGTAATAACCTCATATTACTGGAATGCATGGGTAACCAGCCGCTACATCTACCAAGTGTGATAGAGGAGAATACTAGATACTAGGTTCACTTACATAGAGTTTCGGGTTCAACCAAAAATGTACTCTAGAATACAACAATCTTTGAGGCTAAAAATTGCATATAGGACTATCTCAAAATTACAATGGGACGCCACCATTGTGTTCGTCGTGGAAAAAAACTTTTCTATGACTATAAATACCCCTATGTTTCATTCCCAATGGGGCCTTCATTTATTGAAAAATGACAACATTAGGAATCTAGAATATTCTTGGCATCAAAGAATATTCTCATGGAATATTCCTAGTACCGTTCTTTGGCAAAATACAAGGCATAATTACAACATCATTTAATTTTTTTTCTCGTAATGAAATTACATGGTCATATGGGCCTTCCTTTTTCCACTTCCACTTCCCATGCCCCCATGATTTCAATTAATGGGACATTGGCCATAATATTTTAATAAAAGCCCCCTCCATTATGGCTAAATATCCTCTCCTTCATGTTAAACAAGATCAACCCCTTATAATATAAAATAAATAAAAATAAAATTTATAGTCCCACGTATTATCCATGTGGGATGATTGGCATATAAAAATACCTTAAAACAAATATATTCCATCACATCCATAGTCTTTTTCTTTTCATCATTGTAAATAGCAGTGTAGAGAGGCAATCAACATGATAGAGAGACCACCATCTGTGCGCCCAGCTTCTTCCACCACAAACAGGTTTCAACAACACCCATATGTATTTCTTGATCACAAATTAGTGGGTCCTACATAGTCAATTTGCATGCTTTAGTCCTCGAAGAATTAAAATAAAGGACTTTCAATGTCCACTGCACTTGTTGAAGGTGCCAATTTTCCACAACCCTATTTTCATTGCTACCTATTGTCCTTTTAGAAAAAATCATCAGATTTGACTATCGATGCCAAGTCGATGAAGTGGGCATCCAGTGCGAGCAAGATTCACTATACGAGGGAGTCCCAAGTATTAAACAAGGAGCGAGTTGGTATGCAGCGATTTGAACCCTGGTCCTCATGAAAATCGAGCAACAAAGGTAGCTGCAGGTTTACAAGCCTTTCGATGTTGAAACCACGCAAAATTAAAAATATTTGTATATTGGAAAGAAGAGTGGCCAAATGTACACTCCTATATTTATCTCAAGAGAATAAAAAATTATCCTCTTGCCCTTTATTTTTTTGCTTGGAAAGCGATGAAATCTGCTCTTCTTTTTTTCTAGTGATAAGTTGAAGTATGACCACTCCCAGACTATAAAAATTGGATGCGATGGTGAATTATCCGATTTTCAAATACTCGACGAGATTTGTTAGGGACAATTTTCTTCACATGTTCGTTGAAGCCCAGTGGTGGCGGTGGCTGGAGCGGCTGTGGAGCTGATTTCATCTTTATTTTTTGCTTATGAAAGCCTTCAAGTGATGAATTTATTAATTAAAGAGGGAGTCCTACAGGGTGCTCGTCCAATCCTATGCCACTGCATCTCTAATTCAAATTTACTTTAAACAAACATATGGTTGATGGTACACTAAAACTGTTGGCATGATAAGCGACTTTGCAGAAGTCCCAAAGAGACAAATGTTTTTTTTGGTTACAGCTCTGTGATCCATTAAAAAATGCTCTAGTGGTGTACACAACAGGAAAGCGCATCGACGATCAATTTACCACAGGTGGTTGTGGTGGGGAGCCAAAGCAACGGTAAGTCTACCGTGCTTGAGGCCCTAGTTGGTTGCAACTTCCTCCCAAAGGCTCTGAAATCTGCACGTGTAGACCCCTCATCCTTCATCTCATCCAAATTCCTCACCCAACGATGGGGAAATTCCTCCACCTCCCCGAAAAGTGCTTCTTTGATTTCGGTGCCATTCATAGGGAGATTTAGGCCAAAATAGAAAGGAAATTTGGAGTCAATAAGGGAGTATCTGATAAGTAAATCAAGTGATGCAGTCAGATATTGATGTGAGAATTCAATCCATGATGCACCAGTGAAGAGTGCATGATTGCGTTGAGTAAGCTGTCGTGAACTCACACTTTATTGCAAGGAAGAACCACTACACCTACATGGAGTTGCACAGATATAGAACCATAGTGAGGTGGACGGTGTTATTCAAGATATTGTAGTCTACATTATTCTAAACATCCACAAATGGAGGTATTGTATGGACACATGGTTATAGCCAAGAACTACTTTCAACATGTTGGCCTCTCTATCGGGAAGTGACATGAAGTGTTCGTGAAGTTTTGAGTTGCAGTCGCAGTTATTTGATGCCCCATTTGAGTAAATTCATCCTCTTAGCTATTGTTATTTTCTATAATGCGGGACACTCCAGATCCATATTTTCCTAGAGCTTGCACTATTATTGCTAACAATACCTGGTGATTGCCACAAAGTTACCACAGGAGCACCCTTGCTTGCCCGCGTAACACTTGTCGTGAAGACTAATAAGCCTCATAGTAGACATTCGATAGGTGCATCACTGGTGGATGATTTGAAGATGTTGGAAAAGATAAATTGATCTAGTTGGACTAATTTTGTTGTTTTTGCATCGAGCACTCCTTTGTTTGAATCTGAAGACTTGTGGCCCTTTTGACCCCCATTTGCATAGTCGCCATTGATTGTTATTGGCTGTGTTGTTATTGAATGAACACTGATTGAGTGAAGCACTGGTAGAGGTAATGGAAGACATACAGTCAAGTGAAAATTTAGACACATACAAATCTTCATCCTCATCTAGAAGTCCTACAAATTGCAGCTTGGTGCAACCATTGCAATCGGTGCAAAAACACTTCCTACGAAATCCATGGTTCGAACCCCAGGACGAGCACTACCAATTTCTTGCGTAGTCCTTGAAGAATTGAAATGGAGGACTTTCAGCATCCAGGAATGTGAGCAATGGAGAGGTGGATTTGGTTTTGTTAGGTGTACAAAAATCCCCTATGGGTGCATGTGCATAACTTTTTTGTTGATGAAGGCACATGAATGAAGAATGAATCATGTATCATGAAGGAAAATTTATTTAAAACATGATAGTAGGCACTATTTTTTAAAAGTAGCATGGGCTACATGATTTTTTATTTTAAAATGTATCTTTTATAAAGTTCAAGGAACACTTTTTTAATTGTATGGGGATGGTGATTAAGCCCCACGATTGTATTAATTCTTATGGAGAAAGGGGTCCATATGTTTTTTTTATCAAGCAAAAACAAGTCAGTTATTTTTTAAGAACAAAAGGACCATGTAATTTTCCCTGCGAGGGAAAATTGAGGAGTCTATTTTTTTTAATATGTCACCAGAGTACAATGCCAGGAGAATATTCATGAGGTTTATTTGTTGCCTAGAGAGGCATGTTAATTTTTCCACAAGATGAAGGCCCCATTGACACCCAAACATAGGGGTATTTATAGTCATCGAAAAGGTTTTTTGAAGATGAACACATTGGTAGTGTCCAATTTTCTTTTTGAGGTAGTCCTATATGTAGTTTTTAGCCTCAAAGATTGTTGTATTCTAGAGTGCACTCTCAATTGAACTTGATACTCCCAAGACATTTGTAAGTGAACCTAGTATCTAGTATTCTCCTCTATCATACTTGGTGGATGCAGTGGCTAGTTACCCATGCATTCTGGTAAGATGAGGTGATTACCATAAGGACACCTACTCTAGGGACTATAGACATAGACACCCTAGACTCTATCCGAGGACTTTTTCGAATCTACTTCTGAAGACTACAGATGAAGACACTTCAAAATATTCTATTCTCTTCTTTCTTCTTCTCCTCCACATTTGGATTCTATGGCTCAATTTATTGTATTTTTTGAGTGCATTTTTGGCAGATACCAACACTCTTATATGGATTGTATTTTATTTTGTATTAAGGTGCATTTTTTGCAAAGACCGACACCTTCTAGATTATGTTTTACAATGAGGGGATGATATTCATGGTGATCCTAGTCAGTGACCTATGAGAGGTAACATAGCTAGAGGATGACCTATAGGGGCAACAGACCCATAAGTGGCTGATCTTGAGGCACCCAAGATGACCCTGAGGCACTAAGACGACTGACCCAGAGGCAACAAACCCATGGAAGTGGATGACCCTGAGGTAATAGATCGAGATGTATACACTGTTGATCTAGCATTATTCATAGTTGGAGAGCTAAGCATAAAAAGCACGAGCCTAGACCAAATCATGTAATAAATGAATAACACAAAATTATACTAAGAGGGGGGTGAATAGTATAAGGCCACTTTTTACTTTTCTTTCCCAATCAATATTATGCAATATATCAATAGTAATATCAATAGTAGTAATCAAAGTAATGCACAAATCACCACACACAATAGAGACATCAATTTAACGTGGTTCACCCAATGTAGGATCCTCCACAGAGAAAATATTTCACTAATATTTTCGCAATAAATATCTTGGGAATCCTTTACTTATTACAATGTTTATGGACCTTTGTCCAAAGTAGATACCAATCCCCTAATCAAGTTCATGGATATCTATCCATAGGAGACATCAATCCCCTTTGCTCTGGCTGGTGATATTCTAGAAGAACTGTTGCCTCCACTATACTAGCTTATGGATCTCTATCCACTGAAGACTCATGCCCTCACTCAGAAGACCTATATTCACTACCCTGGCTAATGGACCTCTATCCATTGGAGACTGTCATCCTCTATACTTTATCACCTCCAAAGCTTACTCTCAACTCTGTCTCAAATCTGCACTAAACATGGTCCTTCGATCTAGTACAAATCTGCTCAATCTCTATCCTTAAATATGCATTAAACATAGTTCTTTGGTCTAGTACAAATTTGATCAATATATGTCCTCAAATATACACTAAACATAGTCCTTCGGTCTAGCACAAATTTGCTCAATCTCTATCCTCAAATCTACACTAAATATAGTCCTTTGGTCTAGCACAAATCTACTCAATCTCTATCCTCAAATCTATGCTAAACACAGTCCTTAGGTCTAGCACAAATTTGCTCAATCTCTGTCCTCAAATCTGCACTAAACATAGTCCTTCGATCTAGTACAAATCTAATCAATCTCTATCCTAAAGCCTTAACACAAAGCTTGACTCAATCACAAATCAAATCTACTATATTTGCCCCAAACCTTAACCCAAGGTTTGAAAAAATCAATCAATCAACTCTTCTTTCAAGTCTTCTCAAAGAATTATCTCAAATTTGCCTTGTAAGCTTCCACAAAAGCTCACACTAATCTATCCACAAGCCCTCTCTAGAAATTGTCCAATCTACTCAAAAAGTCTTCACTAAGACTTACCTCAAATATGTATTGTAAGCTTCCACAAATCTTACTCAACTCAACTCAATCTAACACAAAATCCTCTTCAATCACACAAATAAGCTTCACATAGAATCTTGTTTAATCTCACAGAAACATATAGAGAATTGTTAGAGACTCAATATGCTTCACTGACAACAATTCTTAATCACTTTCAATCTCTTTCTCAAATCAAATTAGAATATAGAATAATTTATTTCATAGAAATTGAATTATCACTTCAACACTTCCACTTGACTAGGCTCAATCAACTCCACTCAATCACTCACTCAATGAGACACTCTTTGCTTACAAACCCTAGTCTAATAATATGAACACTCACTCAATTATTTCCAACAATGCTTATCAAACAATCTCACATAACAATGGTACTCATGATCTTGCACAAACCCTAGTTTCAAGATAGTTCTCAACTTCACATAACAATGATACTCATGATCTTGCACAAACCCTAATCATGCATATGAAGGCTCATTCAATATTTTCAACAATGCTTATCAAACAAGGTTTTTATCAACAACTCTCACTCAGAAAAACCTTTAACAATCAAAATCAACAATGCTTATCAAACAACCCTTTTCACTCCAACTTAGCATTCACAAAATTCAACAATCACTCACAAGGAAGATGTGCCCATACCTTTTGTTTGTTGAAGAATTGACCTCAAAACCTGTCTCAATAACAATTTCCCTCTTTGCCAATTTTAAAGGTTAGATGGCAAAATATCACTCTAACACTCCCTCAAAATATTCCACAATTACAAAAATAATTAAACTCAAATACACCTTGAAATTAGCATTCACCACAAATATATATATATATATATCTTATTACACCTTATAACTCCACTCTAAATAACTCAATCCACCAAACAATTAAATAAAAAAACAATTATTTATTTTCATCAACCTTATATCTCCCTAAGCTCAAAAATACACCATACAACCTTGGAAGCACAAATCAATTTATAATAAAAAATTTAGTACCTCTCAAAGTGCTCTCAATGGGATTCGATCCCACGTCACAACACCTCTAGTGCCTTAGTCGAGGCTGCCAAGCCGCATGAGCTAAGCGCTCATGTGGAAGGCAAAAGTTCCCATGGTGCTTTGTATTCTACCTAGATGCCAAGAGCCAAAAGGCTTTGGCATCTTTGGCACACAAAATAACTGCACAACCAACCCTGCTACAAAATCGAATGCAGTACCTCACGTTCCCAAGACACTCCCAATTGCCTCTAGCCCACATGGCTAGGTGGTGACAAGGCCTTCATGCCTTGTGCCTTTTCTCCCTTTGCTACCTTCCAAAAAGGGTCAAACGAGGACTTCTTCCCTCTCTTGCTCGCTGAATCTTGCATACATGATTTGCTTGAGGATTTATAAAAATGATGGATGAGTTTCTGAAGCCTCTTAGGCTTTGGGTATTTATACCCATGCCTTGGAAATCATTGACATCGATGGAGGAAATAGAATATGACGTTGATGCTTTATATTTGCCCTTATAACCCTAACCTTAGGGTTATTAAATTAAATTATAATTTAATTAATATTAAAATTATTATAATTAATTTAATAAATATAAAGTTTTTTTTTTACATGGTGAAATCGGTAGCCGCCACAAATCCGGGTAGGTTGTCCAGCTTTTATGGCCGCCATAGTATTCTATGTTGTCCTCCTTGGAAGCCGCCACATAGATCTTCACATAGTCTGCCCCTATAACCGCCATGCCATAATCATTTTAAACCTTTTACGTCGCTAAAAGCACCAGGAAAGGGACAAGCTTTCAGTCCGGTGAGGCTCGAGATTTGAACCTTGGACCTTCGCCCCCCTTAAATATAAATTTAATCAAATTAATTTATAAATTAATTTATAATGAAATTATTAAAATTAATTTATAATTAATTTAATTTCTTTAGGTCTTACCATTAGACCTTTAATATTATAATAAAATATTATAATATTATTTTCCTTGGGCCTTCTCATTTCTCTTCTAGACCTTATCTGATCACCTTGAATATTATGAGAGATATTATAATATTATTTCCATTAGATATAGAAGCAATCTTTCTATGACTCTTGACATCCTTCCTCTTGCACTGCTCACTAAAACTAACTCTTGACATCAATGACAACAAATCTTGCTCATATTTCCAACAATAAAGGAGGATGTTAGGGTTCTTTTAGAGAAGTCAACATTAAGGGGGAATGTTATCTAATATTGAATTTTTTTTCTATAGTTAGGATAGTGCACATTAAGGGGGAATGTTAGAATATTATAATGTGCACTATGCCTTCATCTTGACACTTGTCATATTCTCTTGATACTTGTACTCTTTTCCTATATCAATACATCTCATCTTTTCCCATTACCAACATATGCTTCATCCATATTCCTATTTCCTATCTTTTTGAAAAATCAAGTAATTCATCATTAATATGATCTTGAGGTAAAAAATGATTTGTTGTTTCTCTTTGGATTTGTTCTTTTTTTTTTGTCTTTGTCTTTTCTAATTTTGGTTTGTATCTTTGAAATAGACCATTTTGCTTCACTTTTAATGACTTTAGGAATTGCTTCAAAAATAAGTTTTTGAAGAAATTTGTCTAATTTAATCAATAAATTTTTTTAAAATTTTCATGATATTTTTCTTATACCAACAAAATGTTAGAGAATGAGTATTTTTCCACAAATTTACATGGATAAAGATCCCAACATATTGCTTCTTCATACCCAATTCTATTGCAACAATTACATTTCAACTGATTATAATATCCATTCTTCAATTTATATTTCAATTCTTGCTTCCATATCAAAGCTTTACAATCATAATCATTAGTATTCTTGAGAAAACAATGCAACCATTGATGCAATATTAAGGACATTCTATCTTTATTTTTTTCATAAATGAGTTACATATTTTTTGATGATGTATTGTTTTCAACTTGAATACTTATTATATCCATAGTTAAAATATATAAAAAAATTCGTAGTAGAATTCCTTATTACTCCAATGTTTAAAATATTAATCATCAAAATTTCAATAATAAAAAAATTGAAATCCTTGTCCATGAATATATATTTTTTAAATTGCAAATTCAATATTTAAAAAAATTTAACTCTCTAAAGTAGGAATCCTTTTGTCTTTCTAATAATTTATTAAATTTACAAATTTTCTATATTCAAATTTTCAAATTTTGTTTGGGGTAGAAATCCTTATCTCTTTAAAATCTAATTAATCAGTCAAAATTTTCAAAAAATTAAAACTTTAAAATAAATTGCAAATATATCAATAATTTCAATATCTTCAATTTTCAAAAATATTAAGGTTGAAGTCCTTTTAACTCCCTCCTTTTTATAATTCAAATGGGGTTGAATTCCTTTTAACTCCCACATTTAAATAATATTTAAAGTCTCTAAGTTTCCAATACTCCAAATTTAAAACTCAACTTAGGACTTTAATCTAGCACCAATTTTAATTTATCAAAAAGAAACCAAAGGTAATATTGCTTACCTTTCCTACTGGCGAATTAGATCGCAAGATTGTCATTGACCATAACACGTTGAGATTCAAGATGTTTTGCTCTAAAACGTTCATTATTGTGCTTTGAAACATTGATTGTTGTGCTCTGATGACTGATCCTCTCTAGTATACATTACATTATTGTGTAACGTTTGATTTTCTCATGCAAATATTTTTTAAACCTTACGTCTGTCTTTCATCGCTTATGCAATTATAGCGGTAAGCTCTCTGTCCTTAGCGATAGAGACCCAAAATGTCACAAGGAATGGCACTCTCTAGTTGGACTGATTTGGTTCGTTGCTTGTTCTCTGACTAGATTGGTTTGGCTTATCACCAAAATAAATAGCACTCAGTATAGAACTAGGTGTTGCTTTGCTTGTTCTTTTCCTACATGTTATGATGTGCCTTCTTAATGACATGACATTTATGCACATCCTCCACATAGAAACTTACATAAAGGGAAAATATAAATCACACTCCTAAAATATAGACTCAAACCCTATTTTAATATTTGCATTGTACCATAGGTACCATGGGGGTACATTATCATATACCAAATAATGTAATATTCTCCAATATAATAAAGATTGTAGGTGAAGTCAAACCATGATGTCTTGGGCATGATAACCTAAGCTAGGAAGACTAGCTAAGAACTTGTTATGTGCCTTGGTAGGGGAAGGTATGAACATTCTTTGCATAGATTTAATAGCCCTAACCCCACCAAATGTGGTAGATCTAAAAGAAGTAAGGATTTGGACTTTTTTCAATGAGATAAGGATTTGGACTTAACACCACAAGATTGAGAATTTTGAGCAAGAATTATTGGCTAGTCTGCATGTCACCCTCACATTGAGGTGGGGTATAAGGGCCCTCTTTTGAGGATTATTATTCTCATCCATGTGGAGAAGCATGTGTACTACAACTATGCTAATGCCAATTGGCATTTGTGCGAAAAATATTTTCCTTGATAGAATTTTATAGTCCCCTCTCAAACTTTAACCCTTAATTTTACAAATGAAAATAAGAACTCAACTTGATATTTAACTACCATTTTGAGCACCAAAATGGAGGAATATTTTCACTATGATTAAAAATTTGAACCTTTTTTCAAAATTCTTAATCATTCATCCTTTATAGTTATTCTTTAAAAAATAGAATATTGGTGATTTTTCTTTTGTTTGTAGCTTTTAGGTTTTGTGCTAGAAGCCCAAGGAACATGATCGTGGTTTCCTTCCTCCTTATAGCCCAAATATTGAAGTAATCTATAGTCTAAAGAACAAGGTTCCTCTCATGTCCAACATCGATTTTAAACACTCAAGAGACAAAATATCTTCCTTTTAAAACATTTTGCTTTGAAGAAAATATGAAGGTTTCCTTCCTCCTTATAGCCCAAATATTGAAGCAATCTATAGTCTAAACAAGGTTCCTCTCATGTCCAACATTGATTTTAAACACTTAAGAGATAAAATATCTTCCTTTTAAAACATTTTGCTTTGAAGAAAATATGAAAGAGTGAAGGTGATAATTATATTTTTCTTAAATTATCTTTAATTTAGACATTAGATTTGGACTTACTTCATTATCCTCTCCATTAAAGTAAATCCATTTAAAGGATGTGTTCTCTCACGAGTTGATTGATTTTGGTTGATTCTCTTTTATTGTGAAATTTTTCATGGTAATTGAGATAAGACTTTATTCTACATTTATACATGGTCTTAGATTAGGTGTAAATATCCATCACTTGATCTTGGAATTTTCATTCATGTCTCTTTTATGGTATAACTTTGTATTGAATTTTTTTCCTAGAGCAATTAACGCTAAAGGGTCCAATAAAATCTTGTTAGGGTTTATTTCAAAATATTTATTTAGGGATTTGTGTCTCTTTTTGAGATTTTGCTTCAATCAAAGATGTGTTATATAGTTTGTAATTGTAGGGTATTGGATCCTTAGTGCTAGAAATATTAAAAAAAAACTCAATTTTTATGTGACTTTAGGGCAATGCTTTCAATATTTTAACTATGAAGTTAGGGTTTCTTGGATAAACATTTTAAGGGTTTGTGGATCTCTTATGATGGGGATTCTATGATTGGAAGTATGAAACTAGGGATTTGTGTCCCTTTTTGAGATGTTGCTTCAATCAAATATGTGTTATATAGTTTGTAATTTTAGGGTATTGGATCCTTAGTGCTAGAAATATTAAAAAAAAAAACTCAATTTTTATGTGACTTTAGGGCAATGCTTTCAATATTTTAACTATGAAGTTAGGGTTTCTAGGATAAACATTTTAAGGGTTTGTGGATCTCTTGTGATGGGGATTCTAAGATTGGAAGTATGAAACTAGGATTTTAGATTGATAGGGTTTGTAAAAACCTATTTATTTGATCTTTTAACTTTATGCTAGAATAACGATATACAAAGATATGATCAATTTGAGATGCTAAAGATTGATAAATTTGTTGAACTTTAGGGGATGATCTCAGTGTATTAATATATTTTTATACAAGACCTATTGTGTTATAGACCTCTCTTCTTATTAATAATAAATCATTTGTGCAAAAATATCAAACATGCATCCACAATAAATTCCACAATAATAATCCACATAATAAAATAGAGAAAGATAATACCCTTGAGGTAGGGCAACACCAAGAATAATCCTTAAGGAAGGAATCACTCCACAAGATCTCTAGATCCACGAGCCAAGACTCTTACCAAGAATATTTCATATGAATTTCTTTACAATTGGGGGTACATATTTCTTTATACGAGAATGTGATGTTTTATCTTTCATGAGTTACAAGGTCATCCATGTGGTGATTCACCTTCAATGAGTTGTAAAGTGAATAGTATTATAATATGGCACTATATTATATATTATTATACTTTTATGTGTGACCCATGCCATAATACAATATTATATTATATCCTCACATGCATATACTTTTATACCTATCTTTCCATTCCCCTTACAAAAATGTTTCATCCTTGAAACATAGGAAGAAACTAAATAATATGATCTTTTAAGCAAAGATGAGAATTGGTACCGATTTTGATTGTGGATCCATCTTAGTCAAACTCTACCTAGAGGTGTTCTTTTTTGATGTCGATATGCCCTTATGCCACTTAAATATCCATAATTAATCCTTGGTTTCCATGTATATCCATCATAACTCCTTTGTTGCGCTAAGCCTCATATCCATGATTGTTACCTCTCATGGTGGTGTGGATAGAAATTTACTCCAACCGTAGGCTGTTCTACTTTTTTTTTTGCTCTTCTTTCTTGCTTCCCTCATTTGGTTTGTCCCTTGATTTTACTTCTTCCTTTATTTCTGCTACCGCCTCCTCTTAAGGTTCTACTTCTTATTTTTCATTACATTGAGAAATATCTTGTAATTTTATTTTCTTCTTCTTGTACCATAAATTCATGAACTTATTTTGCACATTAATGTTAACAGTATCCAAAGAATGCAACCAAGGATAACCAAGAAAAATATCCATATCACCCATCTTAATGGCATAAAAATTTGAATGTAAAACATATTTATCCATGGTGATCTACAAATACTTAAAAATATGAACATCCTCACCCTCAAACTTTATGTTTTTAATTTTTGTTGTTGGAACTTGGAAACTGTTAGCCAGTTCTCTACTGATAAAGTTATCCTTGCTTCTAGGGTTTATGAAGACTAAATTTTTTTCTTTTATATGCAACCATGAAATTGCAAAATAAATTTTTGATATTCAAACAAATCCTTTTGAATGTTTTTTGGAACCAAAGGTGTGATTTCCTTGGCCTGCATATTATTATCATTTTTCTTCAATCCCCATTTATTTAAAAATACAACTTCAAATTCTTTCCTTGTGTATAAATAATGATGGGGAGAAGCAAAGTTGAAATACCAAGATAAAGCTTCCCCTTGCAAGGAATTACAAATATTACATCTCCATAAAAATTCAGAAGAATTTAAAGACTTAAAATATTTCCACCATTCCCTAGCATCACTATTATCCTCTCCAATGAATATTGTCAACTCCATGATTTTTTCCAAAACAACTAGGCTTTTTAAATAATTGACAATTCTTAAAAATTAAAATTTTTGATATCTCATATATTTATTTCTTCAAACAATGAAATTTGTAGATATTCTTTGAAATAAAACAAATAACATTTGCTTACTTAGATTGGGAGATATGATTTTTTTCCCTTTGCTAATTTTTTGCACAACTCAAAAACAACCTTAGAAGCCCAAATTCAAACAGTTGTAACTCCATCAATACTTATCAAAATTTGACAAATGAACAACCAATAGTATTCAAAATAATATACACAATGATGCAAAAATCTTCTAAAAAATATTTCTAAAAAGAATTTATATGATTTTTTTTTGAAAAAAATCACATAGCCAAAAAATAGCATAAACAACCCAACTTCAAACAACCATAACTTCCTCAATATTTATCAAAATTAAACAAATACTTATCAAAATTTGATAAATAAGCAACCATTTTTGTAGTATTCAAAATAATCTATAAAATATTGCAAAAAAATTGTAAAAAGGACTATTAAAAGAATTGATATGAATTTTTTTCTTTTGAAAATGTTTTTGTGTAACAGAACAACATACTTATCCCAATTTTAAATAGCCATAATATCCTCAATACTTATTAGAATTGAATAAATGGATAACCATTTTTATAGTACTCAAAACTATTTAAATGATGCAAGAAAAATATTTTGAAAATGATTGCTAAAAAAATATATGGCCCTTGCAAGATTCGACTTTTTCTGAAAAATGTGCCCTAGCTCTTCAAAAACAACCCCACTTTGTCAAAATCCCTACTTTGATACCAAATATTATAAAAATTTCTTCTCATTAACAATAAATTATTTTCAGCGCCGTAAAAGGTTTAAAATGATTGTGGCATGGCGATTATAGGGGCGGATTGCACGAAGATCTGTGTGGTGGCTTTCGATGGGGACATCGCAGAATACTGTGGTGGCCATAAAAACTGGACATCCTGGCCAGATTCATGGCAGCTACTGATTCCACCATGTTAAAAAAATAATAATAATAAATCATTCACCAATATGCAAAAATATCAACCATGCATCCACAATAAATTCCATAATAAATCCCTGTGAGTGTGGTCTACTGGCAAGGATGCCACTTGCATTATCGGTGATGTGACCCGGGTTCAATCCCCATGGTGGATGTGTATAAGAAGTATTACTCAATAAATAAATAAATTCCATAATAGCAATCCACACAATAAAATAGAGAAAGATAATACCCTTGAGGTAGGGCAACACTAAGAATACTCCTTAAGGAAGGAATCACTTCACAATATCTCCAACTTTATGAGCCAAGACTCTTACAAAGAATACTTCATATGACTTCCTTTATAATTGGGGGTTCATATTTCTTTATACAAGAATGTGATGGTTTACCTTTCATGAGTTACAAGGTCACCCATGTGGTGGTTCACCCTCCATGAGTTACAAAGTGTATAATATTATAATATGACACTATATTATATATTATTATAATTTTATGTGTGATCCATGCCATATTACAATATTCTATTATAACCCCACATGCATATAATTAGGTTCCTAACATGTTGCACCACAAATGACTTTCAATATTGAGTTGCGATAATGAACAAAGTTAATTTGAGGATCCATCAAACTTTGTCTTAACAATTAGGTACACCATATAAACAAGCAATAAAATTTTCAAACTTAAATAATTTGATTTATAAGACACACCATAAAGAATCATGGTGAAGTACCTTTTTTTGGAATATCTAGAATATTTTGGGGGGGTTCAAGAGTTTTGGTCATTCTTCTCTTTTGGTGCTTAAAATATTGGAGGAAATTTAAATTTTTGGTATCTTAGATCATATTGAAGTAGGTGTAGATCTCTCTCACTCAATTCAAAAGGTCATTTTATGGTTCTCATATGTCACATTAGTCAAAGTCATATTCTATATGTTGTAACCATATAGTATTTGATCGATTTTGCTAGGGTTTTTATAAAAAATCCATTTAAATTATTTATTGATCTTTTGTGATATTGATTCTAGTCTATAACTACAAAACTAGGACTTTAGATAAGTTTTGTTAAGTTTTTTTGCAAAATAATTTTGAAGGTTTTATGGCTCTCTTATGATAATTCCTTCAAGGTTGTGATTGAAAAAATAAGATTTTACACTAGCAATTAAATAGTGTGTAGCTCTCTTATAGATATGCTTTAAAGCCTATGGTTTGAATCAACACTATTAGGATTGTGGAAAATCCATTTATTTTTTCCTTCAACCTTCCATTTATTTCAATATTTATGATGTTTAGTGGGGTAATGACTTTGGGTCTCTTAAGATAAAAGGTTATATTGAACATGAGTATATCATCTTATTACTTTGAGAAGTTTTTGGGTATAACTCATTGCACCATAGGTTACTCCCAAGTTTGGGTTTTGGGGTGATAGGAGTTGATTTTAGGTTCTTTTAAACTTCATTTCTATATGCAATTACATAAATCAAAAGAATAGCAGTTAGTATTTTGTATCTTGGAGTGTGACTCCATAGGATGAACTATAAAATCATGGAAAACATATGCACATTTTGAATTTATGCAAAATTTTATGGGGGACTTGGTTTAGTGTTTTGTTAGATTATTTCATTTTGACACTAAATATTGGAGGAAAAGTTTTCATAGTTTGTTTATGATTTCTTGGATCTATTTGTAAGGGTAAGCTTTCAATAGTTATATCTTCTTCATGTGAAAGTAGATTTTTCCTATTATTTTTAAATTGCACATATTTTGAAGCTTTGAGTAGTGATTCAATTTATATAATCTTGTAATACTGGCCAGGATATGAGAATGTGAAGAAATTTTATGGACTCTAAATCTATTTTATAGATCAACTTGCAAATATTTTAGTAAGTCCGTGTTGGGGGTATCATTTATTAGATTGGAGAATCATTCTAATGTTGGAGACTTTCCATTAAAGTGGATGTTCAATAATATATTAACTTTATGGATCCCACTCACATTAAGCTAATATTTTGAAATAGATGATCATTAAATTTCCCATGATCAACTTGGTTGATATTTTTATTATATTTTCTAAAAATCCTATGGGTCCACCTTCACTTTGTAAAGTGATCCATGTGTTAATTAACAAACCAATAATATGTTAATGTGACTGATGAGCTATAGAATTGATCATTTTTTGTACTCTTTTCTCCATAATGTGTGGCATATATTCTTGTAGATATAAATTTTTTTTGTGGAAATTATATATATAATTAACAGTTTATTTTGCATGTTCTCTAATGTTATTCTTTAAGTGTAATTTTTGTAGATTTAGTGGAAATTATTGCGTTTTGGTATGTTTTCATCGAGATCCCACTCGGACCTAGCACTTAAAAATTAATGAAGGAAAAACATCTACGAAATATTAGTAAAGAGGTATGAAGTTAGGCACCCAATTTCTTTGAAGCGCCTGACTTCCATTCGACACCTAACTGTTAGGTGTTTGATTTCTGTTAGGTACTTGTTTCCCATTGTATGGTGAAAGGTGCCTACTTCCCGTTGTATGGTGAAAGGCGCATACTTTTCATTGTATGGTAGAAGGTGTCTACTTTTTGTTATGCGATGGAAGGCATCTGCTTCCCAAATTTTTCATACAAGACTCTTGTTTCTCGACTTCTTCAATGCAGCGTCTAATTTTTGTTAACACCAAACTTTAACACGAATCTGTGGTCAGTAGAACAAAGCAAAAACTTCGACAACCAGCATGAAGATATTTCCAACATCACAATCGAACATGGGACAATGTCAAAGGTGACTCGTCACCCATTTTTTAGCTGATACATAAATTAATTCTATAAATTGGGCAAATAAAATATTAGCATATTCTAGAAATAAAATACACTGAAATATCATGATATTTTGCCCGATTCCTCTAATAAAACAAATAGTTGTAACAAAAAATCATGTGTTGATTCATCCTAAACATCATAATAGGGTTGGACTTATACCTTATAAATATGCAAGCCATATCTAAATAAGACGACCCTAGAATTTTTATGTAATTTTCTTTGCTACAAACTATTAATAAAATATCTACATTGTTACTATAAAAACATCTTCTAAGAATTCGATGATCATTCTACCATGTGCATAACCTGTTGGAAGCGTGGGCCCACTTACAACAGAGTTATTCCCTATTTCCCTTGTTTTCAGTATTTGTTTTAATAGATTAATTTATTTCCAGTTATTTCCCCTATTTTATGTAATTTCCAATAAGGTAGTTATTTATATTTTTAATGGTTTTAGTCCTATTTCTCAAACTTAGCATGATATTATTGGTTTAAACATAAACTTCAACAAATACAAAACAACCCCCCAAACCATAATCCAAGAGACTCATCTTTGAAGGAGAAATTACAATCATAGATTTTTCATGGAAGACTACAAGCTACCTTGGGTTGACAATTAAATGGAGGTAATTAATTGAACCATACAAAAACTAATCAATTTTTTTCTCAACATTTTGGTATTGTTTTTGAGGAGTAGCCATTGTAATTTCTTGTTTTGAAGAAAGCATAGTTATAGTGTTTTAGAGTGTTTTCTTTAGAAACCTTCATCTGAAACTTTATATGAGTCCACCTAAGAACAGGGGACCAGACGATCGTTTTGTCAAAAACAAAGAAGTTGTTTCTCAAAATACTTCTGCTTTAGTATAACCTGAACCTGAGACTGAAATCTCACCATCTCAATATCCACCTGTGCATTGGAAGGAACACCCACTATTTGCATAGGATCCCTCTGAAATAATTCAGCAAAATATTAGAGAAGGATCAAAGATAAGTAGAGTTCAATCTGAGGAAGATCTATTGAATGCTGAACGTTGGAAAGCAATATTAGATGCAACTATCTCGAATGCTGACTTATCCATCCTTTTGAAGGATAAAAGAAACAAAATAGAAGCATTAATAGCTGCTTTGAATGAAGCAGGGTTAGAAACACCAGTAGTAGGCAAAATGGTAGAAAATCCAGAGGAAACATCTACTAGTTTTAGTTTTCCAATAGGAGAGGCAGGGGGAGATCACAATATGAAACACATCTCTCCTGCCCACCTTCCAAACTTTAGAGGACTACCAATAGAATATCTAGACCTGTTTATGTTCAAATTTGATGTTTTATGTAGATCTCTAGATCACACCATAGATCCTCAAAAACTAAAATTATTCTCTTCCACCCTTGATGATTCAGCTTTGTGTTGGTTCATTAGCTTGGGGGATAAAATGATAACTACCTAGGAACAGTTGAAGAAACTTTTCCTAGATCAGTATCAAGATTTTTGTAGAGTAAGAGATGCAAGAGAGGAAGTCCTAGATATGACCAAAAAGGAAAGGTAATCTATGGAAAAATACTGGAATAGGTTCAAATTCAATTTGCAAATATCACCCCATTCAAAACTAGGAGATAGGTCCCTAAGAAGCATTTTTTTGAAAGGATTAACACATGAATCCTTGGAAGCTTTAAACATGATCTTTGGTGGAAACATTTACCAATATCAAATGGACGATATTCGAAAGTTGTGTCAAAATTTATCAAGAAGAAAGGGTAAATTAACCCTTAGAAATGTTAAGCAGTCAACCACTGTCACTAAAATAGAAATAGGTAACATGCTAGAAGACCTTAAGAGTGAGATGTTATAATCTCTATCTCTTTAAATGAATAACCTTCTGCTTCAAATAAAGAATTAGGAGAATGAGGTAGCATTGGCCTACTTCTATCCTAAATGCAGAGGCAAACACCCCAAAAATGAGTACCCAAAAAACAAAGTTCGTGTATGTGTTGTTTGTAAAAAGGATCATAAAATAAAGTTGTGTCCAAAATTAATGAAATCTAAAGAGGAATCTGAAGTAGCAGAGGCATACTTCATGAGTAAGAGGAGGAACTGGCAAAAATTTCCTATGGGTAACAATATGCAATCAGGAATTTCATCCTATGGGAGCAGCAATTACCAGAATTGAGGTCAAGCCCAGCCACCCAACATGGGTTGGTATGGTCAACAACCTTGGAATACATTTCCCCAAGGAGAAAATCCTTACAACCCTTATCCTTGGAACCAATATCAGCAACCTGGGTAGTAGTGGAGAAATAAAAATGCTTGGAATCAGTATCCACAGCACACTATGCCATCTCCACCATAGCCAAGTTTGCCAACCTTACCTGCTCCAAGGACTCCTCAGTTACCAGCACAACCAACAACAAACCCAAACAATAAGTAGCCATCCTATTAGATGGAAAGCGAGATGTACCCTATGCAAAATATTAAGGTAGATTGTGATCCTATCCAGTTAAGGTCAAAAAAGAAAGTAGGTATAGAAGTCATTCCTCTTGTAGAAGAAGAGAAACCAATAGAAATAGAGAAAGGGGAATCACCCCTTATAGAAGAGGTAGAAGAAGAATCAACACTTGTACATAACAAAGAGGAGGTTCCACCTTTTCCACAAAGGTTGCAAGAACCCAAGAAACCAATACAAACAAAGTTTGATATCCTCTTTAGTTTAAAGAACTTAATAGTCACAATCTCTCTCTTTCAAGAAATTATAGACATACCTATTTATGGGAAGGCCATAAGAGAGTTGTGCCTCAATAAACCAAGGAGGAAACCAGCTATATCAATTAGTTTGATAGGTCAGTTAGCTAACCTTATGTTAGGGAATACCTACAACCATAAGTATTCAGATCCAAGAAGCCCAGTGCTAACTGTAAAAATAGAGGGTTGTATTTATCCAACACACATGTATTTGGGGGCTGCCATCAATGTCATGCCCTACAAAACCACGCAAAAATTTAAATTGACCAACCTGAAGCCCATTAAAATTGTGTTGCAGTTGGCAGATAGGTCTACAGTACTTCCTGATGGAATATTGAAAGATATCATTGTTACAGTAGATGCATGGGAGTATCCAACAGATTTCTTAGTGTTGTAATCTAAGTTTGGACTAGGTGGGTACCCATTAATATTAGGTAGACCTTGGTTGGCAACATATGATGCCTACATAAGCTATAGATATGGGTAAATTACATTTCATATGGTCAAAATATAAAGAAACTGATCATACATCCATCTGCACAGTCTAAATATTTGTTGGGAGAACTTGAGGATGAAAATCAAAATATTGATGGTCTATCAATGATCCAACCTGTGATGACACTTGAGGAGTTGGAAGATGAAAATGATGAGGATAAGATAATATCCCACTTTTTTTAGGGATAACCTTCCTAACCTCCTCCTGATTTGACATTAGTAGGAGGAAAAGACCACCATATTCAACAAATAGAAGTTGCACCTAGTAGAATGTTGAATGTAGATAACAAGTTGACAAATGAACATCAAACCAAACTGAAACAAACATTGGAAAAACATCAAAATACCTTTGATTGGGAGCATTATGACATGAGAGGAATAACTCTTGAGACCTGTGCATATAGAATATATCTAGAATATCAGGGTAGACCAGTAAGACAACCCTAGAGGAGAATGAACCCATCCATGAAATAAATTATCAAAATAGAGTTACAAAAGCTCCTCAAAGTTGGATTCATCTACCCCATTTCAAATAGTTGTTGGAAATTTGAGTGATTTTATGTTGTCATTGATGTCACATGGATCATTGATGTCACATTGAGTTTTGGTGGCCAAAGCATTTCATAAATAAGCATTTATGATATTTTGGAGAGCATGGATATATACAGGGTTTTTGTGAAAACCAAGGTAGGCAAAATAAAAGGTTTTATTTAAAACCATGGATGGCAGATTTGAAATGGGTTTTTCTTAAAACCCAGGTTGGCTTTTCGTTTCATCAAAAAATGTGCCCCGGTGATGGAGATATTTAATTTTAAATATTTAAGTTTAAATTTTAAATTATTTAAAATTTAAAATTAAAATTAAAATTTAATTTATAGCGCCGACGTCAAAGAAAGGAAAAGGCATAAAACTAATATTTAAATTATAGCATCGAATGTCAAAGGAAAGGAGGACATATATATATACCCAAAGTTTCGATTTATTTCTCTAAGCGCTCGATTTGATATTTGGATTCGAATGGTAAAAGAGCCTGCGCATCGTGTGTCGAAGTGTGTGTGAAAAGGGTTTTAAAAGGCTTACGATTTTCGCGTTCATTGAAGAGACTATTGTGGAGTAAAGCCAAATGTATAGGCCTCCTTGGCCTAGTGGTTCATGCATTGTGTGTGAAGCAGGAGGTCCTACGTTCGATTCTTGTCGGAGGTGTTTTGTTGTGTTGAAACGCGTGAAGCACGTTTTGTTTTTGAAGGGCGTAGATATTCACGGCATAAGGTTTTGTTGTGTGCTCCTTTTGAGCACGTGAGGGCATGTGGCCCAATGACAGGTTGGCTGTGGTTAAGGCACTGAGCAAGGAAGGTCACGAGATCGAATCCCATCAGGGACAGAGGCAAGTTAATAATTTTTAAATATATTTTATTTTTCTAAAGTTGCCCTAGGAGGAATAAGGGTTATGATGCATGTTTAAAAAAGGAGAGATTTCTGGTGATTTATTTTTTAGAAGTATATCATATTATATATCGTTGGAAAGATTATTCCGAGGGCTATTTGATTAACTTGCTTAGAGGGAGAAATAAGGTGTGTGTAAAGAGATATTTCTGATTTTGTAAAGAGGTTCAAAAGTGAAGGTTGCTTTGTTCTTTTTCAAAAGAGATCAATTCATTTATGAAGTGACATGGTGTATGTTATTGAGTAGGAGTAATAAGGTGTTATTTGGATGTTATTGTTGTGTTATTAATCAAGATCTCTAACCCTTGTTGAAAGTTGAAAAAGAAAGTGTGTTGAGTGAGACAGATTTTGTGGACAACCAAAAGGCTTCTTCATCTTCATAAAAGGTATGGGCACATTCTCCTATTGATTGTTTATGGTGGTTGATTTCTGAAATATCATTGGAGAGAAAAGGATTAATTGTGGTTTCCTTTTCGAAAGTAGTTGGTTGAATGTCTCAAGGTTTTCTGGGTTGAGAGTTGCTATTAAACCTTGTTTTATAAGCATTGTTGTTGAAGCCATTAGTAGTGTGAAAAACTTGAGATAGGGTTTGAGAAGAACATGAGTATCATTGTTATGTGAAGAATGTTTTATTAGCATTGTTGTTGAAGCCCATTGGTTATGCAAAGAACTTGAACTTGAAAAGAACATGAGTATCATTGTTATGTGAGATTTGTGGTTGAGCATTGTTGGAAACATTTGAGTTGGTTGATACATGCTTGGACTAGGGTTTGTAAGAAAGAGTTGTTCCTTGTGGTAGTTGGTTGAGAAGAGTTGTTTGAGCCTAGTCAAGTGATTGTGTGAAGTGGTTGTTCAAGTTCCATGAAACAAACTATTCTATATTCTGGATTTGAGTTGAGATTGAGATTTGAGGATAGAACATATTGAGTCTCTAACAATTCTCTTTATGCTTCTATAATATTGATTTGAGTTGAGATTGATATTTGAGGATAGAACATATTGAGTCTCTAACAATTCTCTTTATGCTTCTATAATATTGATTTGAGTTGAGATTGAGATTTGAGGATAGAACATATTGAGTCTCTAACAATTCTCTTTATGCTTCTATAATATTGATTTGAGTTGAGATTGGATTTGAGTATAGAACATATTGAGTCTCTAACAATTCTCTTTATGCTTCTATGAGATTGAATTATTGAGCAAGTTCTTGGTGAGCTTGCTAGTGCATATTTGGGCAAGTTCTTGGTGAGCTTGCTAGTGCAGATTTGGGCAAGTTCTTGGTGAGCTTGCTAGTGCATATTTGGGCAAGTTCTTGGTGAGCTTGCTAGTGCATATTTGGGCAAGTTCTTGGTGAGCTTGTTTGAGCATATTTGGACAAGTTCTGTGTGAGCTTGTTGAGCATATTTGGACAAGTTCTGTGTGAGCTTGTTGAGCAGATTTGGACAAGTTCTGTGTGAGCTTGTTGAGCAGATTTGGAAATTTAGTGAGCCTATTGAGTAGGTTCTGAGTGAGCCTATTGATAGAGCTTTGGAGGTGATAGAGTATAGAGGATAGAGTCTCAGTGGATAGAGATCCAACAGCCAGCATAATTGAAGATAGATCTGAGTGAGGAGTCTTCAAGTGGAGAGAGATCCACCAGTCAGTGTAGCAGAGAGACAAAGTCTTCTAGAAGATCACTAGCCAGAGTAGAAGGGGAAAGAGTTCTCCTATGGAAGAGATCCATGAACTTGAGATTAGGGGATCAACATCTCCTTTGGATAGAGATCCATAAACATTGTAATTGGGAAGGATTCCCAAAGAAATTGATTGAGAAAGTTTTAGTAAAATATTTTCTCCATGGAGTAGCCCACATTGGGTGAACCACGTAAACTGTGGTGTCTCTATTGTGTATGGTGTTTTGTGCATTGCTTGATTACTGCTATTGATATTGTTGTCTATACACTGCATAATATTGAATTGAAAAGAAAAGTAAAAAGTGGTCTTATACTTTTCACCCCCCTCTCAGTATAAGCTTGTGTTCTTCAATTGGTATCAGAGCGGGTTCCTTCGAAAAGGCTAACAGCTTGAGGGCAGATTCTACAAGAACACAGATGGCTTCATAGAATGGATCATCTACAAATAAGGCTCCACTATTTGACGGTAACAATTATGCTTTCTGGAGCATGAGAATGAAGAACTACTTGATATCACAAGGATATGAGGTATGGCAGATGGTTGCAAAAGAGTATAAGGTTGAAGGTGATCCCGAGGTAGATAAGACTATCAAGAAATTGGTTGAGATCAATGCAAGGGCAATGAATTGTATTCTGAGTGGGCTACGTGAGACAGATTTTGCAAAGGTCATGGTATGTAATTCAGCAAATGAAATGTGGACCAAGTTGCGGAATACCTATGAAGGAGATTCCAAGGTAAAGTTGGCAAAACTACAAACTCATAGAAAAAGATTTGAGGAATTGAAAATGGAAGATTCTGAAGATATTGCACAGTTTTTACTTTGAGTTGATGAGATTGCTAACACCATGAGAGGTCTAGGATTTGAGATGAAAGAATCAGATGTTACTCAAAATATTTTGAGATCACTTCCCATGAAGTATGATGCAAAGGTTTCAGCAATAGAAGAAACAATGGATATCAACAAGCTAACAATGGAAGAACTACAAGGAACTCTCACAACTTATGAGATGAGGAGAAGTAAGCATCAAGTTCCAATAAAAGAAATTGCATTCAAGGCTTCAGAGAAAAAGAAAGGGAAAGTTCCAGAGATAGATAGAGATTCAGATAATGATGAGGAAGCTAACTTCATCAAAAGGAAAAAGGACTTAAGAAATTATAGGGATATGAAGAAAGTCAGATGCTACAAGTGTGGTGATTTTGGTCACTATGCATACAAGTGTCCACATGAAGAAAATAGTGATGATGAAAAATAGGGTCATAGAAGAAAAGAAGATGGAAAGCATAAACATGACAAAGATGATAGATACAAGCAAAACATGTATGAGAAGAAGAAAAGTTTTCATAAGACAAAGAAAACTTTCTACATTGAAGAAGCAAGTGATAGCTCGAGATCACAGATGATAGAAGACAAGTGGAATAAATGATGAAAAGGAAGAACATCTATTCCTAGGAATAGAAGGTGAAAGAGAATAATGCTTTGTGTGTGGTCAAAGAGATCACAGATCAGGATATTGCAATGGCTTCAGTGATAGTGAAGATGAGATGACACATCAAGGAAATAGGTATGGTCAAAGAAATCTTGAGAGTTTGTTTGCTATAGAAGATTATAATGATCTTAGTGATAGTGAAGATGAAGAAGGGTTTTTCTATGGGATAAAATAAATAGAAGAAGAACATTCACTCCAAATAGAAGAAATCCCACTTTTGGAAATAGAAAAAGAAGTTAAACAAGAGAATATTGTGAGAAATACAGATGTCTCAGTTGATCTAAAGGAAGACTTCAATGATATCCATGAGCAACTACAAGAGGTTAAGGAGAATCTAAAAGAATTGAGATGTTCCCTACTTGAGAAGTTTGATCCATCACATGACTCAAAAGGTCAAGATATTTTCACTAAGAAGGAAACATGTATTTTAGAGACAACAAATATGGATGCCAATTTGCTATTTGACACAAATGAAGAGAAAGAAGAGGAAGGTTCCAAAGCACCAAAGGTCTCATATTTCAGGTCTGGGGAATCACACTCAAAAGGAAAGGAAGTTCTAAAAGATGAAAGCAAGGAAGCACCTAAGATTTATGAAGAAAGTTCCAAAGTTCCTATGGCTCCAAACATCCAGTTTGGATCTTGTTTTGAGATAGGTGAATCAAGTTCAAAAGGAAAATAAATTCTTGAAGAAGAAAGCAAGGAAGAAATTAAGGAAGAGGATTTAGATGCTACAAAGAACATTCAAGGATACAATGCACAAGTCAAAGATGATTACAAGGATAATGATCAAGAAAGGTATGAGGAACCAAGGCATGAACAAAGGGCTTTTCAAGGACATTGTTTTTCTTGTAATGGATTTGGACACATGGCTATACACTGCAGGATCCATGGATCAAAGAAGTTTGATTTTTCTAGAAGAAACTTCAAAGGAAGAAGGTATGGTTTTCAGGGACATTGCTTCTTATGCAACAGGATTGGTCATAGAGCTTCTCAAGTGCAAAGAAAATGAGCAACATGGTTTTGGTTTTAGAGCTACACAAATCAGAAGTCATGGTCATAATGGTCATGAAAATAGAACTTCACAATACAGGGTTCAAGAAAGGAATGGATATGGAAATTATTTCAAGAAAGAATTTAGGATATGGGCACCATCCAAAGGCTACAATATCAAGTGTTTTAATTGCAATAACTTTGGACATATTGCAAAATGGTGTAGGACTCAATTCCAAATAGGTTCAAGACAAGAAGATCAAGTAATTCATCAAGAGAAGGATATCAGAAAAATATGGAAGGAAGTTGATAGAGGAAAGAAACAATGTAATATGGGAGTAAATGTACTCCCACCCCAAAATTAATCACCTCAATAGAGAAGGTGGTGAGGGGGCTAAGCTTAAGAGTCATATCTTTTAGCCCCATAGGTGTCCCTTTTGCCATTGATGTCAAAGGGGGAGAGATTTGAGTAAGGGGGAGAGCATTGAGTTAGGGGAGCAGCTTTGATTCTCAGAGATGGTTTTTGCAGTGATTGTGGTGATTTACAATAGAGGTGTTGCCATCAATGACAAAGGGGGAGATTGTTGGAAATTTGAGTGATTTTATGTTGTCATTGATGTCACATGGATCATTGATATCACATTGAGTTTTGGTGGCCAAAGCATTTCATAAATGAGCATTTATGATATTTTGGAGAGCATGGATATATATAGGGTTTTTGTGAAAACCAAGGTAGACAAAATAAAAGGTTTTATTTAAAACCATGGATGGCAGATTTGAAATGGGTTTTTCTTAAAACCTAGGTTGGATTTTCGTTTCATCGAAAAATGTGCCCCGGTGATGGAGATATTTAATTTTAAATATTTAAGTTTAAATTTTAAATTATTTAAAATTAAAATTTAATTTATAGCGCCGACGTCAAAGAAAGGAAAAGGCATAAAACTAATATTTAAATTATAGCATCGACGTCAAAGGAAAGGAGGACATATATATATATATATATATATATATATATATATGCCCAAAGTTTTGATTTATTTTCCTAAGCGCTCGATTTGATATTTGGATTCGAATGGTAAAAGAGCCTGCACATCGTGTGTCGAAGTGTGTGTGAAAAGGGTTTTAAAAGGCTTACGATTTTTGCGTTCATTGAAGAGACTATTGTGGAGTAAAGCCAAATGTATAGGCCTCCTTGGCCTAGTGGTTCATGCGTTGTGTGTGAAGCAGGAGGTCCTGCATTCGATTCTTGCTGGAGGTGTTTTGTTGTGTTGAAACGCGTGAAGCACGTTTTGTTTTTGAAGGGTGCAGATATTCACGGCATAAGGTTTTGTTGTGTGCTCCTTTTGAGCACGTGAGGGCATGTGGCCCAATGGCAGGTTGGCTGTGGTTAAGGCACTGAGCAAGGAAGGTCACGAGATCGAATCCCGTCAGGGACAGAGGCAAGTTAATAATTTTTAGATATATTTTATTTTTCTAAAGTTGCCCTAGGAGGAATAAGGGTTATGATGCATGTTTAAAAAAGGAGAGATTTTTGATGATTTATTTTTTAGAAGTATATCATATTATATATCGTTGGAAAGCTTATTCCGAGGGCTATTTGATTAACTTGCTTAGAGGGAGAAATAAGGTGTGTGTAAAGAGATATTTCTGATTTTGTAAAGAGGTTCAAAAGTGAAGGTTGCTTTGTTCTTTTTCAAAAGAGATTAATTCATTTATGAAGTGACATGGTGTATGTTATTGAGTAGGAGTAATAAGGTGTTATTTGGATGTTATTGTTGTGTTATTAATCAAGATCTCTAACCCTTGTTGAAAGTTGAAAAAGAAAGTGTGTTGAGTGAGACAGATTTTGTGGACAACCAAAAGGCTTCTTCATCTTCATAAAAGGTATGGGCACATTCTCCTATTGATTGTTTATGGTGGTTGATTTCTGAAATATCATTGGAGAGAAAAGGATTAATTGTGGTTTCCTTTTCGAAAGTAGTTGGTTGAATGTCTCAAGGTTTTTTGGGTTGAGAGTTGCTATTAAACCTTGTTTTATAAGCATTGTTGTTGAAGCCATTAGTAGTGTGAAAAACTTGAGATAGGGTTTGAGAAGAACATGAGTATCATTGTTATGTGAAGAATGTTTTATTAGCATTGTTGTTGAAGCCCATTGGTTATGCAAAGAACTTGAACTTGAAAAGAACATGAGTATCATTGTTATGTGAGATTTGTGGTTGAGCATTGTTGGAAACATTTGAGTTGGTTGATACATGCTTGGACTAGGGTTTGTAAGAAAGAGTTGTTCCTTGTGGTAGTTGGTTGAGAAGAGTTGTTTGAGCCTAGTCAAGTGATTGTGTGAAGTGGTTGTTCAAGTTCCATGAAACAAACTATTCTATATTCTGGATTTGAGTTGAGATTGAGATTTGAGGATAGAACATATTGAGTCTCTAACAATTCTCTTTATGCTTCTATAAGATTGATTTGAGTTGAGATTGAGATTTGAGGATAGAACATATTGAGTCTCTAACAATTATCTTTATGCTTCTATAAGATTGATTTGAGTTGAGATTGATATTTGAGGATAGAACATATTGAGTCTCTAAAAATTCTCTTTATGCTTCTATAAGATTGATTTGAGTTGAGATTGGATTTGAGTATAGAACATATTGAGTCTCTAACAATTCTCTTTATGCTTCTATGAGATTGAATTATTGAGCAAGTTCTTGGTGAGCTTGCTAGTGCATATTTGGGCAAGTTCTTGGTGAGCTTGCTAGTGCAGATTTGGGCAAGTTCTTGGTGAGCTTGCTAGTGCAGATTTGGGCAAGTTCTTGGTGAGCTTGCTGAGCATATTTGGACAAGTTTTGTGTGAGCTTGTTGAGTAGATTTGGACAAGTTCTGTGTGAGCTTGTTGAGCATATTTGGACAAGTTCTGTGTGAGCTTGTTGAGCAGATTTGGACAAGTTCTATGTGAGCTTGTTGAGCAGATTTGGACAAGTTTTGAGTGAGCCTATTGAGTAGGTTCTGAGTGAGCCTATTGATAGAGATTTGGAGGTGATAGAGTACAGAGGACAGAGTCTCAGTGGATAGAGATCCAACAACCAGCATAATTGAAGATAGATCTGAGTGAGGAGTCTTCAAGTGGAGAGAGATCCACTAGTCAGTGTAGTAGAGAGACAGAGTCTTCTAGAAGATCACTAGCCAGAGCAGAAGGGGAAAGAGTTCTCCTGTGGAAGAGATCCACGAACTTGAGATTAGGGGATCAACATCTCCTTTGGACAGAGATCCATAAACATTGTAATTGGGAAGGATTCCCAAAGAAATTGATTGAGAAAGTTTTAGTAAAATATTTTCTCCGTGGAGTAGCCCACATTGGGTGAACCACGTAAACTGTGGTGTCTCTATTGTGTATGGTGTTTTGTGCATTGCTTGATTACTTCTATTGATACTGTTGTCTATACACTGCATAATATTGAATTGAAAAGAAAAGTAAAAAGTGGTCTTATACTGTTCACCCCCCCTCTCAGTATAAGCTTGTGTTCTTCAATAGTGAATGGATATCACCATTAGTGGTGGTGCCCAAGAAGAATGGAAAGTGGAGAATTTGTGTTGATTACAGGTTGTTGAATAAAGCAATAAAAAGGATCACTTCCCCTTACCAATTATAGATCAGGTCCTTAACACCTTAGCAGGTAAGAAGTACTTTTCTTTCCTAGATGGATTCAGTGGATACAATCAGATCCAAATAGGGGAGGAAGATCAAGATAAAACCACCTTCACTTGTCCATGGGGGATACTTGCTTACCACATTTTACCATTTGGCCTATGCAATGCACCTGCCACCTTTCATAGGGTAGTTCTTAGCATTTTTTTAGATATGATTGGAGAGATTGTGGAAGTATACATGGATGATTTCACTGTATATGGTGAAACTTTTGAAACTACCACAAAAAATCTAGAAAAGACACTTAAACATTGTGAGGAAACTAACTTGTCCTTAAGCAATGAGAAATGCTATATGTTGATGCAGGAAGGGATAGTTTTAGGACATCACCTTTCTACAAAAGGGATCAAAGTAGACAGAAAGAAAATTGAATTTATCCAAACCCTACCTACTTCCAAAACACAAAAGGACATCCATAGTTTCCTAGGATCAACTGATTATTATAGAAGGTTTATATCATACTTTAGCAAAACTTCTAAACCTCTTACCACATTGTTAACAAAAGATGCAGAGTTTTTCTAGACTGAAGAATGTGAACAAGCATTCAACACCTTAAAGGAAAAACTAATTACTGCTCCAGTACTGAGAGGTCCAAATTGGACCATACCTTTTCAAATATATGTTGATGCATCTAACAATGCAATAGGATCAGTATTAGTAAAAACCTCATAGGTGTTGAACTAAATTATACTATCATAGAGAAAGAGTTTCTTGTAGTAATACATGCTCTTAACAAATTTCATCATTATATTACAGGTTATCATGTATTTGTACACACTGACCACTCAAAAATCAGATACTTGACAAACAAACCTGGGATTAGTGGTATAATTATCATATGGTTGTTTCTCTTACAGGAATTTGATGTGACAATAGTGGAAAAGCCATGAAAGGATAATGTGGTAGTTGATTTTCTATCTAGATTAACACCTCTAGACTATGCAGCTACAAAAGATCAATTTCCATATGAGCATTTGTTTGCTCTAAATTATCAAATACCTTGGTACGCAGATATGGATAATTATTTAGCCACTGGTAGAGTATCCCCTTCACTTTTACCTCATGAAAAATAAACTTTAATTGAGAAAAGTGCAAATTTATCATGGATTGATGGGCACCTGTTCAAAATAGGACTTGATCAAATCAAGAGAAGATGTGTTGCTGGAGAAGAAATAATTTAAATACTAAAGGCTTGCCATGATGAACCTTGTGGTGGCCATTTTGCAAGAAAAAGAACTTCATATAAAGTGTTGTAGGCTGGTTATTACTGGTCTTCACTATTCAAAGATGTAGCCAAGCATATGAGCTAGTGTGATCAATTCCAGAGTATGGGTAGACCTACTCTTAGAGATGAGATGCCACTCCAACCACATGTTCATATTGAACCATTTGATAAATGGGGGATGGAATTCATAGGACCTATTAATCCATAGTTAGGAGGTAAGAGGTATATCCTAGTTTGTATTGACTATGTGATAAAGTGGGTTGAAGTACAAGCTTTGCATGATTCAAAGGAGAAAACTATAGCATATTTCTTGTATTCAACAATTTTTACAAGATTTGGGGTCCTAAGGGAGATCATAATAGATCAATGACCTCAGTTTACTTCAAGTATGATCTAAGAACTCATGCAAAAATATAAAATCAAGCATAACAAAACCACTCCCTACCATCCACAGGCAAATGGGTAAATTGAGGTGACCAACAGATAACTGGAGAATATGTTGACAAATAAAATGCAACAACATAGGAAGGACTACGCTACTAGATTACCAGAAGTAGTGTGGGCCTATAGGACCACCTAGAAGACTACTCTAGTTTCACAACATTTCAGTTAGTCTATGGGAAAACAACCATGATGCCTATAGATTTTGAAGTTAAAACACTGAGGACTGATGTAGAATTGAATATCAATCTGGATGACATATAAAAAGATATAATTCAGTAGCTTAATTAGCTGGATGAATACCACCTTGAGGCTCTACAAAAAAGAGAGATCATTCAGAAATAAAGGGCCAAGTGGTATGATCACCACACCAAGCCAAAGCAGCTTAAAGTGGGAGAATGGGAATTACTCTATGATTCCTGTTTCTAATAAAGGAATGGCAAGCTCATGCAATGTTGGATGGGGCCATATTCGTGACTGAAATCATCAATAATGGGGTTGTAAGAGTTAGAACAATAGAAGGTAGCAAAATTACCTTAACAGTCAATGACCATCACCTGCATCCATACTGTGTCTAAAGTATACATGATTGAGTCTAGATTAGGCATGGGGGAGACCCTAGTTGATTTTTATTTTCTCTTGAGTTAGTGAGATGTGGACCTAGTCCACATAGTCCCAAAGACAATTATTATTTTAAAATTTTCTTTTTTTTAGTTGTGTTTTTGTTTTGCAAGAACAATGCCCTTTGTGTAGCTGTTAGGCAACCTAGGAAACCTAGGCCTAACAAGCACAAGATCTATGAACCTATGCTTTCCAAGATTTCTAGGAGAATTTACTTGCAGTAGGAGTAGTTAGTCCCCGTTCAAAAAGGGGAATACTAAACCTGAACCTATACAAGAGTTTTTGGATTGGTATTTTTGGACAATAAAACACTTAACTAATGGTTCAAGGACAGATGTTGATTCTTTACCTATTTTTTAATCAAAAGCACTGAAGGGCCTGATCAACCTGAAAATGCATATACAAGGATAGGTTAGCACCCGTTGAATAAAATAAAAGCACTATATTTTTGTATTTGATGGGGAGGCACCTGCTTCTCTTTGTATGATGAAAAGTGCCTACTTCCCATTATAAGGTGGAAGGCGCCTGCTTCCCATTGTACGACAAAATGCACCTACTTCCCATTTTATGGTGGAAGGTGCCTGCTTCCCATTGCATGATGGAAGATTCTTCATTCCCATTGCACGATGGAAGACATATGCTTCCCGTTATACGCTTCATGATGCCTAACTCCCAATATGATACGAAGATGGCGCCTGTGTCCCATTTTCTGACAGCTCAATACCTGACTCTCAATTTTTTAGAAGAATGGCCGACTTCCAATTTTTGGGAAACTAACACCAAATATTCTTAGCATATGTAAAAAAAATAACTTTGTATAAAGTTTGTTTTATAAGTATGACACCCGATAGTTAACAAAAAGGTGCCTGCTTCCCATGTTAGGCATAAGTTCTTGATTTCTAAGGCACCTGCTTCTTGCGTTAAGTAGATCATCTACTTACCATGTAAGCAAAGTGCCTGATTCCTACAGTGCCTATTTTTAGTTTCCAAGGCACCTGCACACCATAATTCGAAAAGAAGGCACTTGATTTCCATATGAAAAAGGCATCTGATTTCCATTTACTGTGGCCATTTTTTGCCTTGATAGAATAACACGTCATCATTGGGATGTGGCCTGATCCACATCAGTACCTCATGCACGTGCAAAGTCAAATCCACCATGAACAAAATTAAAAGTTGACATCAACCAACTTCTGAGGAGGGGACGTTTATCGTCCCAAGGCGATACAATTTTCTAATTTTTGTTTTAAATTTTTGTAGGATTTCTTAAAATAACCCAGAGTGTAGCTACCAAGAACCAATCACTTCGAAGGAAATTCATTGCATGGGAACCATAGCCATCGTTGTCCATTGCGGTTTGCCCCATTATCAAACACCAGCCAATAACGATGCACCATAGACATGCACATATGCAACCACGGAATGAATTTAGGTGCATGTTTAAATTTTTGTGTTTTTGTCTATATTGTTTTCATGAACATGTGTATCTATGGAAATCTATCAGCACAACCCCTAATTATTACCTTAACCACTTGAACAAATCTACTTGGCATAGTTTTGCGTGGCATGCCTTTGATTGGTCAATAGTTTATGGTTATCATCTCTGCACAATCAGGCACATGCTCAAAGGAAATTTACTGCAGATAACCATAATCACTGTTGATTATGGTAATTAACCGCCTGCGTGCATGAACGCAATTGTTTTAAAAAGTTGTTTACCAGCTACTGTGCATCTAACTTCAACAAGAAAAATAGAGCAGTGAGGTACAATAGTAATTCGAAGGGGAGGCAATAACATTGTTGAGAGAATTGTGAACTAGAGACCAAGCATGGGGAGAAAGTAAAAAACCATGACCTTAATAAGAGTGAGCTGATTGATTTCTCATGTATTTTTATAGAAATTCAAACACAGTTGGATGCTATAGAATGGATGGACTATTGTCGACTAGTTAGTCAGGGCCAGGATGCGGCAGTAGCAAATGAATTTGCAGCAACGATGAGCGATGGGGTCGTGCACATGCGGGGGCTGGAGATCCCAATCATTAAGGACTATATCACCAGAGTTATGGGCCTCCCTATTACAAGGGAGTGCACATACAAGGGGGATAATATTACCCTCTATATCCAAAGATTTTTTGGGGCACCAACTAAGTACCTAATGCATGCTGGCTTGCCAAAATAGCACATTATCAAGTTCTAGAGGATCGGTTTTACCTGTTTCTTCACATGCTTTGGTTAGTACTCCCACCTAAATGCCAACCACTTCCATTTCCTAAATCATATTCTACATGGGGATAAAATCAATGTCCCCCACTACATTTCATGCACCTTGAAATACGAGGCTAGACGATACTAGGCAGGCACCACCTCTGCCCTAGCTCACCATGGCCTGATTTTTACCTTGGTGAGATATGTAGTCACATAGAAATGTGATAATTAAGGAAGTTGTGGGCACTAGTGCAGTGGTAGGGCACAAGTATAGGAGGAGGTGCTAATTCAAAATGAACCGTCGGCCCAAAAGGTGACAAAATGAGAAAATACGGTGCCTGCATCCCAACCTACAGGTAATATAGGGGAAGCAAGACAGGCCTCGTCCCCTATTTTTTCTCAATTTGGGTAGAACGCAGGGTAGGCTTTGTCCCCTTATGCACCACAATTTGAAGATGAGGCAGAGCAAGATTTCATGCCTATCTCCACCAGGATGCAAAGCAAAAGAATGAGGGCATCAAGGGTGGTTTTGAGCTCATCCAATGAGGAGACACCAATCGATGAGCTCAACAAGGAGTATTTGGACCACATTTTACAGGATATTTCCTATGGTCCAACTCCTCAATAGGAAGCAACCATGGTAGATGTACCACCAAAAGGCCAGGCGAAGGATTTACAGTAGTAACTACAGGTTTTGGAAGAACAAGCTTCCACTTGGGAAGCCAAATTCAAAGAAGAATAGGCTCTGTTTGAAGAGTCTAGAAAAGCCAAGGCTGCTAAGAGGAAGAGGACACAAAAAAAATGATCCTATTGGGATGAAGTGAACAGAACAAATAATTACCAATTCAAAGTGGTACAGGTACATGTCACCCCTTAAGCATAGGGGGATGATGAGCCATAGAATTGCTCATTGTTTGTACTTTTTTCCCCATAATGTGTGACATATATTCTTATAAATATAAATATTTTATGGAAATTATATATATAATTAACAGTTTATTTTGCATGTTCTCTAATATTTGTCTTTAAGAGTAATTTGTGTAGATTTAGTGGAAATTGTTGCATTTTGATATGTTTTCATCGAGGTCCCACTCAAACCAGGCACTTAAAAATTAATGAAGGAAAAATATCTATGAAATATAGGTAAAGAGGTACAAAATCACACACCCAAGTTCTTTGAAGCACCTGACTTCCGTTCGACACCTAACTATTAGGCGCTTGATTTCTGTTAGGCACCTGCTTCCCATTATACGGTGGAAGGTGCCTACTTCCCGTTGTACGGTGGAAGGTGCCTGCTTTCTATTGTATGATAGAAGGCGTCTGCTTCCTGTTATGTGATGGAAGGTGCCTGCTTCTTGACTTCTACATACAAGGCCTGTTTCTTGACTTCTTCAACTGTGGTGTCTGATTTTCATTAACGCCAAACTTTAGCATGGTCCTATGGTCAACAGAACAAAGCAAAAACTTTGGCAACTAGCGTTGAAGTGATTTCCAGACTCACAACCAAACATGGGACAATGTCGAAGGTGACTCATCACCCATTGTTTAGCTGATACAGAAATTAATTTTATAAGTTGAGAAAATAAAATATCAACGTATTCTGGAAACAAAATACGCTTAACTATCAAGATATTTTATTCGATTCCTCTAATCAAGCAAACAATTGTAACATAAAATCATGTTTTGATTCATCCTAAATATTGTAATAGGGTTGGCTGCATACCTTATAAATATGCAGGCCACCCCTAAAGAAGACAACCTCAAATTTTTATGTAATTTTATCTATTGCAAACTTTTAATAAAATCTTTGCATTGTTCCTATAAAAACATCTTTTAAGTGTCTGATGATCATTCTACCGTGGGCATAACCTGCTGGAAGCGTGGGCCCACTTAAAACAAAGTTCTTCCCTATTTTCCCTATTTTTTGTATTTGTTTTAATAGATTAATTTATTTCCAGTTATTTCCCCTATTTTCTATAATTTCTAGTAAGGTAGTTATTTAGATTTTAAATGTTTTTAGTCCTATTTCTTAGACTTAGCATGAGATTATTGGTTTAAACATAAAATTCAACAAACACCAAACACCCCCCAAACCATAATCCAAGGGACTCATCTCTGAAGGAGAAATTATAAGCATAGATTTTGCATGGCTACTCACAAGACTACGAGCTACCCTGGGTTGACAATTAAATGGAGGCAATTAGTTGAACCATAGAAAAACTAACCAATGTTTTGCCCAAAAGTGACATTATTGGGATCATGAAATGTATTATGGAAAGTATAAATACCTTCCACTCATAAATCATTGATACCATAAAGTATATTATATTTCTAATCTTAGTACGTTAATAGTGTCTATGGAAACCACCCTTGTATCTTACATTATGTTTTCTTGTTATGAATCTAAATGATGTTGCAATTTTGTTTAAGCCCCCTCTCTCTCTTGTGTGAAATTATAAAAAACTAATATTAATTTTTTTGCTTTATAGAATTTAAATTTCTAGCGATAATTACATTATCAACGTAAGTCATAACTATAATGTAAGCAAAACAAGGGTTGCTAAAAGTCCCAAAGATGACAATACCAACGTGCGTTTAGCAGATAAGCTTTGGTGCCTATTTGGACTCTTTGCTAAATAATATAGCACCATATATTCTTGTATTATTAGACTTTCACATGGTGTCAACTTCACTTGTGGTATCATGACCTCTTTGGTGCCAACCTTCCTATGGCACCAACCTTAGTGGCACAAATGCTCAAAAACATAAAGACCTATAGTAATAAAACCAAAAGTCACCACTAGTCATCAGGATGCATAGAGGATCTTTTAGCACTAGGTACTATGCACATATATATAGATATAGATTCTACCACTTGGCATGTCATGGGTTGGTGCTAATATGAATTATGCCATCATGACTTATGTGGTCAATCACGTTAAAGGAAATTATTGCATGGGAACCATGGCCATTGTTGTCCATTGCGGTTTACCCCATTATAAAACACCAACCAATAATGATGCACCATAGACATATGCACATATGCACCCATAAAATGAATTTAGGTGCATTTTTAATTTTTTTATTTTTTGTCTATATTGTTTTCATGAACATGTGTATCTATGGAAATATGATGCAGGAGCATCCGATGGCAGTAGAGCAATCTTGCATTTTTTTTCTAAGTGTGCCTTGATGTCGCGATATCGCGACAGGGAAAAGTGTCGCGATATCGTGACATGTCGCATTTTCGTGACTCAAAAAGGAGAGAGAAGGCACAAAGTAAAAATGTCATGATATCGCGACATGTCACATTTTCACGACTCAGAAAGGAGAGAGAAGGCACGGAGCCAAAATGTCGCGATATCACGACATGTCGCATTTTCGCGACTCAAAAAGGAGAGAGAAGGCACGGAGCAAAAATGTCGCGATATCGCGACATGTCACATTTTCACGACTCAAAAGGAGAGAGAAGGCACAAAGCAAAAATGTCACGATTTCGCAACATGTCACGAAATCGCGACCGAAGGAAGACAGGAAGGGCCAGAGGAGAAAATGTCGTGATTTCGTGACATGTCGCAAAATCGCGACCGAAGGAGCAGAAAGAAAGCAAGGAAAGAAATTGTCGCGATATCGCGACATGTCATGATTTTGCAACCCGAGAGGCATGGAGGAGGTAGAAAGAAAAGATGTGATATCGTGACATGTCACATTTTCACGACCAACAAGAAAGGGAACATGCAGGCAAGAGAAAGTGTCGTGATATCGTGACATGTCGCATTTTCGTGACTCACAAAGGATAGAAAGACAGAAAGCAAAAAGTGTCACGATATCGTGACATGTCATATTTTCGTGACTCGCAAATGGCAAAAATGCGAAAAAGCAAAAAGTGTCGCGATATCGCGACATGTCACATTTTTGCGACCAACAGGAAAGTAAAGGCGCAGGAAAGCAAAGGTGTCATGATATCGCGACATGTTGCATTTTCATGACTCGCCAAGGGCAAAAATGCAGAAAGCAAAAAGTGTCATGATATCACGACATGTCGCATTTTCGTGACCTACAGGAAAAGAAAGGCGCAGGAAAGCCAAGGTGTCGCGATATCATGACATGTCACATTTTCATGACTTGCCAAGGGCAGAAATGCAGAAAGCAAAAAGTGTCACGATATCGCGACATGTTGCATTTTCATGACTCGCAAAGGAGCTGGAAGACCAAGCGTCGAAAGGAAGCCGTTTCGAAAGCCAAGACACCGAAGAGGCGCGAGAATGGAAACGAAGGGTCAGAAAGGGGAAACGGAGAGTCACACCAGCGGTTTTAAAAGGGCAAAGCAAAGACATGGAGGTGGTCGAAAAACTATGGAGATAGAGTTGCAGACGTAAAGGCAAGAAGCCATTCTAGACCTGTTACACCGTTTTCTTCTAGGCGGAAGATGTTGTAATAAAAGCTATCTTTTGGGAATAAAATTTTATTCGACAAACTATTGCCATGGTTGTAATCTTATTATAATTTGTTGAAAGTGACTATAGATTCGTCATGAGCGAGTTGGCTCTCGATCAAGTGGTATCAGAGCAGGAGTTCCCGAGTGTGTGAGTAGATCACCGAAAGTGAGGCAGTTTGCACCAGGATCTGTGGAGAAGAGTGTGAGGAAGAATGCCTCCATGAAGAAACCGTGGTGGTGGGAGGAATGTAGTACCTGAGGAAGATTTCAAAGCTTTGCAGAGGCAAGTGCAAGCCCTGCAAGAGGAGTTGCGAAGAGGGGTTGAACCAAGGGGAGAAGACCATAGTGAAGATGAAGCTTGGGAGGTTGATAATCCATTAGAGGAAGAGGAAGCAATGAATCCTGTAGAAGTCAGATTAGTTAAGGCCATAACTCAGATCGAGAAGAAGCCAAAGTTTGATGTCTCCACGTACTCTGGGAACCTCAATCCAGAAGAGTTGATTGATTGGATCAATGATATGGAGGAGTATTTTGAGTATGAGGAGGTTGTGGATCCAGATTGGATCAAACTGGCAAAAACAAAGTTGAAGGGCCATGCTAGCATATGGTGGAAATAAGTACAACTAGAAAGAAATAGGAGAGGAAATGAAAGGATAACCATATGGGACCGAATGGTTGAGAAGTTGAAGAGGCAGTTTATTCCTATAGATTACGAATTAGAGCTATTGAGGAAAATGTAGAGCTTGAGACAGTCAAGCAAATCTGTCAAGGAATATACCGAGGAGTTTTACCAGATTTTAATAAGAGCTGGACATTCAAGGGATAGTAAGGAGAAAGTAGCTCGTTACATAAATGGGTTAAGAATGAATATCCAAGAAGAACTCAGTTTGGTCAGAATTACCACCATTGAGGATACATATCAGTTTGCCTTGAAGGTTGAAGAGAAGCTGAACAAAAGATTTGAAGGCAAACAAAGAGGAAGAGGTCGAGGTGGAAGAACTGGGGGAAGGACCAGTGGAGGAAAAATTGATGATCGAAATAAGACTGGTGAAACGAGTACCAACCAAGAGTAGAAAGAGGAGAATACTTATCACCCTCGTAATCAGAACAACGATTACCAAAGGGGAAGAGGTAGAGCTGGACGTGGGTATGGAAGAGGTGGATTTCATGGAACCTATTTCCATTGTGGAGAAGAGGGACATCGGGCATATGAGTGTCCCCAATACCAAGAGAGGATGAATAAGCGACCTGAGGATCATGCCAGAGCTGTTGTAGCAGATGAAGGTGCTGAGTCTGAACATTCTAAAGAAGCAGAAGAAGGAGAAGTGTTGATGACAAGAAGAGCATTGATGAATGGAGGGAAAGATGTGGATCAAAGGAAGAGCTTATTTCGCACGAGATGCAAATGTGCAGGTAAGACCTATAATGTTATCATAGATAATGTTATCATAGATAATGGTAGCATAGACAATTTGGTTTTAGGAGAAATGGTGACTAAGCTGAAATTGGAGAAGAGGGCACACCCGCATCCATATCAAATTGCATGGTTGCAAAAAGATCATAGGGCATTAGTCAGTGAGCAGTGTTTGGTTAAATTTAATATTGGAACTTATCAAGATGAGGTTCTATGTGATGTTTTGCCTATGGATGCTTGTCATTTGTTATTGGGGAGGCCATGGCAATTTGACAGACGTGCGGTGCATGATGGACATGCAAATACGTACTCTCTAACCAAAGGTGGAAGGCATCACAAGTTGAAGCCATCAAGGGAAGTGGATGAAAAGGTATGCAGTAGTGCAAGGATCTATCTGGTAGATGGTAGGAAATTTTTGGATGGCCTAAAGAGGGAGTCTATGTGTTACGCATTAATTCCTACCATTAAGAAGGAACAATGTATGGATATTCCAGTAGAGGTTGAAATTCTATTAGAAGAATTTCCTAATATTGTGTCCAATAATGTGCCTGAGGGCTTGCCACCAGTGAGAAATATTAGCCATCAAATTGACTTGATTCTAGGGGCCATTTTACCTAATAAAGCAACCTATAGAATGTCTCCTGTGGAGAACGAGGAGTTGAACAGACAAGTTCAAGAGTTGTTGAGGAAAGGATTGATCAGAGAAAGTTTGAGTCCCTGTGTAGTACCTGCAGTACTAGCACCGAAGAAGGATGGAGAATGGAGAATGTGTACTGATTCCAGAACCATAAATAAGATTACCATTAAGTATAGGTTTCCATTGCCTAGAATGGACGATATAATGGACTGTTTGAGTGGAGCTAAATACTTCACAAAGATTGATTTAAAGAGTGGGTATCATCAGATTCGCATCAGAGAAGGTGATGAGTGGAAGACTGCTTTCAAAACCAAAGAGGGTTTGTACGAGTGGTTGGTCATGCCGTTTGGTTTAACCAATGCACCTAGTACATTCATGAGATTAATGAATGAGGTGTTGAAAGACTTCCTAGAGAAGTTTGTTATTGTTTATTTGGATGATATTCTAATTTTTAGCAAGACATTAGAAGAACATTTGATGCAAGTTTGGATAGTTTTTGAAAAGCTGAGGGAGGAACAGTTGCTGATTAACTTGAAGAAGTGCAGTTTTGTGAAGAAGGAGTTGGTGTATCTGGGATTTGTCATTTCAGATGAGGGTCTAAAAATGGATCCAGAAAAGGTGAAGGCTATCATTGAGTGGCCTACTCCAAGGAACATAACGGAGGTAAGATCATTCCATGGTCTTGCAAGTTTCTATAGAAATTTCATTAGAAACTTTAGCAGTATTTGCGCACCCTTGATAGAAACCATGAGAGGGGATAAGAAGGAGTTTAAGTGGACTACAAGGGCAGGTGCAAGTTTTGAGATGTTAAAAAGGAAGGTGACGGAACAACCCATTTTGATACTTCCAAATTTCAATAAAGTATTCCAGGTTGATTGTGATGCTAGCGGCAGTGCCATTGGAGCTTGTGTTGAGTCAGGAAGGTAAACCTGTGGCATATTTTAGTGAGAAGTTGAATGATGCTAGGAAGAAATACTCTATTTATGATCAAGAATTTTATGCTATAGTTCAGGCTCTTAAGAAATGGAGACACTATTTGTTAGCAAAAGAGTTTGTCTTATATACTGACCATCAAGCTTTGCAGTATATTAATAGTCAGGGAAAACTGAATCAGAGGCATCTAAAGTGGGTTGAATTTCTACAGAGTTATACCTTTGTTTTGAAGCATAGGAGTGGGAAGTCTAATAGATTTGCAGACGCCTTGAGTAGGTGGAAAAATTTGTTGTTGGAGATGAAGGTGGAGGTCATTGGGTTTGAAGAACTCGGGAGTTTGTATCCAGAGGACCCGAACTTTGCAGAAGCTTGGAAGGCATGTTTGTCTCCTATTACCTTGGATAGAACTAAATGGCTGGATTTCACAATCCAAGATGGGATGCTATTCCGAAAGAACCAATTGTGCATTCCTAGAAGTTCAATGAGGGAGAATTTGATAAAGGAGAAGCATAGTGGAGGACTAGCCGGGCATTTTGGTCAAGATAAGACCATTGCCCTTGTCAGTGAGAACTACCATTGGCCACAGTTGCAGCAGAATGTGACAAAATTTGTGTAGGGTTGTAGAGTGTGTCAGATGGCTAAGGGAGTGAGACTAAATACAAGATTCTATCAGCCATTACCTGTACTAGAAAGACCATGGGAGGACATCAGTATGGATTTTGTTCTTGGCCTACCAAGGACCCAACAAGGAAATGACTCCATTTTTGTTGTGGTTGACAGGTTTTCAAAGATGGCTCATTTTATTTCCTATCAAAAAATGAGTGATGCAGTTCATATTGCCAAATTGTTTTTCAAGGAGGTGGTACGCCTTCATGGTCTACCCAAGAGTATCGTATCTGACAGAGATACCAAATTTGTGGGATATTTTTGGAGGACTTTGTGGAAGCAGTTAAAGACGGATTTGAAGTTCAGTTCTGCATACCACCCACAGACTGACGGACAAACATAAGTGGTGAACAAAAGTTTGGGTAATCTCCTAAGATGTCTGGTAGGAGATAAGCCCAAGGGATGGGATTTGATTTTGCCACAAGCAGAGTTTGCTTACAACAATTCTATCAACAAAAGTACTGGTAAATCACCATTCCAGATTGTGTATGGGAACAACCCAAGGAATGCTTCGGAGTTGAGAACAATGGGTAAAGGAGAAAATAGTAGTGCTGAGGTGGAAGATTTTGCTAAACACCTAAATAATTTGCATGAGGAGGTAAAACAACATATTAGTAAGATGAATACTTAGTACAAGGCCAAGGTAGATCAGAAGAGACGTTTCAAGGAGTTCCAAGTGGGAGATGAGGTCATGGTTCACTTGAGAAAGGAAATATTTCCTAACAAAACCTACAACAAACTAAAGATGAAGAGGTTTGGATCGTGCAGGATCATAGGTAAAAGAGAATCAGGTAATGCCTATGAAGTGGAGCTACCAAGCGAGCTGAATATATCACCTATTTTTAATATTTCAGACTTGGTAGAATACCATGAAGGAGTTAGTGGTGAGGCACCAAGAATGGAATTGTGGAGTATTCCAATGACTGTGCTAGTCACAGATGAGATAGAGGAAATACTAGATACTCGAGAAGGCAGAAGTACTAGGAACCGATAGAATTCAAAATTTTTGGTCAAGTGGAAAGGCAGGCCTATCGAAGATGCAACTTGGTTGTCAAAAATAGAGGTCGACCGCCTGGGTCTTCCTCCAACAGTCCAGAAGTAGAGGCCACTTCTCAATCCACCCCGGGTGTCTGATGCAGGAGCATCCGGTGGCAGTAGAGCAATCTTGCATTTTTTTCTAAGTGTGCCTTGATGTCGCGATATCGCGACAGGGAAAAGTGTCGCGATATCGTGACATGTCACATTTTCGTGACTCAAAAAGGAGAGAGAAGGCACGGAGTAAAAATGTCACGATATCGCAACATGTCGCATTTTCACGACTCGAAAAGGAGAGAGAAGGCACGGAGCCAAAATGTTGCGATATCGCGACATGTCGCATTTTCGTGACTCAAAAAGGAGAGAGAAGGCACGGAGCAAAAATGTCACGATATCGCGACATGTCACATTTTCACGACTCAAAAAGGAGAGAGAAGGCATAGAGCAAAAATGTCACGATTTTGCGACATGTCACGAAATCACGATCGAAGGAAGACAGGAAGGGCCAGAGGAGAAAATGTCGCGATTTCGTGACATGTCATGAAATCGTGACCGAAGGAGCAAAAAGAAAGCAAGGAAAGAAATTGTCGTGATATCGTGACATGTCACGATTTCATGACCCGAGAGGCATGGAGGAGGCAGAAAGGAAAGATGTCACGATATCGCAACATGTCGCATTTTTGTGACCAACAAGAAAGGAAAGGCGCAGGCAAGAGAAAGTGTCGAGATATCGCGACATGTCACGTTTTCGTGACTCACAAAGAATAGAAAGGCAGAAAGCAAAAAGTGTCGTGATATCGCGACATGTCGCATTTTCGCGACTCGCAAAGGGCAAAAATGCAGAAAAGCAAAAAGTTTCGCGATATCGCGACATGTCGCATTTTCGTGACCAACAGGAAAGTAAAGGCACAGGCTGATAGAAATGCGAACAACATTGTATTATTCAGCAATGGTTTAAATAATACAGCAACAGCCGGGAATAGCACACCGGCGTAAACTGAACTGTTACGTTGTAACAGTGTAACAGCAAAATAATCCTAAATATGAAATATAGACAAACTATAGAATATTGGATGTTAAAGTACGCTAACATCCCCCTTTATTACATTATTTGGGTAATGTAATAACTAATAGCTATACTAACATCCCCTTACATCATTTTGCAATACAAAGTGAGCTACGAAACAATTCAAATTTGACACGTCCAAGTGCCTTAGTGAAAATGTCTGCAACTTGAGCATCGGTGGGAATGTTTTGAAGCTGAATTCGGTGCTTTGGAACTTCATCTCGAATGAAATGACATTGTGTGTCAATGTGCTTTGTTCTTTCATGATGGAGTGGATTCTTGACGAGGTTCAGAACACCACGATTGTCGCAAAACAAGTGTATTGGAGATTTTGATGGATGGCCCATACTTGTCGAGAATGCGACGTAACCATATCACTTCGCACACGGCTTCATGTGCGGCGCGATACTCTGCCTCTGTTGATGAAATAGCAACCACCTGTTGCTTCTTGCTATGCCAAGAGACGAGGACCGGATCCCAGGATGAAAAATGTATCCAGAAGTTGACTTGCGATCATCAAATGATCCGGCATAGTCGGAGTCCGTGTATCCTTGCAAGAAGAATTTGTTGTTCCTCTTGTATTCTAGGCCATATTCCATAGTACCACGGACATAGTGAAGAACACGTTTTCTTGCTTTCCAATGAGTGGTCTTAGGCTCCTGCATGAACCTCGAAAGATAGTTGACAGCAAATACGAGATCTGGCCTAGTATTGGTCAGATATATGAGACTCCCAATCAACTGTCGATAGAGAGTACCATCTACCTGAGGTGAATCATCATATCGCGATAACTGAAGTCCATTCTCCATCGGAGTTGCCATTGGCTTGCAATCAGTCATGCAATATTTTTCCAGCAATGTCTTGGCATATTTTTTCGAGACACTTTGATGGAGTGCTCCTTCTGGCTGAATTCCAGACCAAGACAGTAATGGAGAAGTCCGAGATCTGTCATCTCAAAATATTTACACAAGTTTCTTTTGACAGTAGAGATCATATTTTTCGAACTCCCTGTAATGAGCAGATCATCCACATAGAGTACAAGCAACACTATCTCAGAACCCTGTTTCTTGAAATAGAGGTTTGCATCTAACGGACATCTCTTAAATCCATGCTGCATAAGGTGATTGTCCATTTTTATATACCAAGCTCGAGGAGCTTGTTTCAGACCATATAAGGATTTGACCAATTTGCAAACCTTCTGCTCTTGGCCTTCCACTTCAAATCCTTCAGGTGAGTCATGTAGACTTCTTCTTGGAGATCACCATTTAGAAAGGCACTTTTGACATCCATCCGGTGAACTTTCCACCCATATTGTCTTGCCATAGCACACATAACCCGAATTGTGGTCATCCGAGCGGTAGGTGCAAAAGTTTCCTCGTAGTCAATGCCTTCCTTTTGAGCATAGCCCTTTGCAACAAGACGGGCCTTATGCTTATCAATTGTTCCATCTGCCTTGTACTTGACTTTATATACCCATTTGCGGCCAATGGGTTTCTTTCCATGCGGCAGATCAACAAGCTTCCAAGTTTTATTTTTCATCAAAGACTCATACTCTGTATCCATAGCGGCCTTCCATGAGGCTCACTAAGAGCATCTTGCAGCGATGCGGGTTCAAGATCATCTATGGTAGACATGAACGCCCTGTCATCATCAATATCCATATCCTCTACTTACGTACTTGGAGTTACGAGAAAGTTCCTCAAAATATTGACAAAGATCATCAACCTCACGAGTTTCTTTGGCTTCTTTTTCCTTTTGAGCCATACATTGCGTGTACGAGGTCTATCCAAGTTCAAATTGGGAGGAGTGGATAAATTTGCGTCTCTGATTGTATTTGTACACCATTTTGGATTCTTCTTCGGTGGTGTTGAAGAAGATGTAGAAGGACCTCCTGTCAGTGTTGACGAAGGAATCTTCTCTTCCTTAGATTCCACAAGATCTAGGTGTACTTTAGATGTGCTCTGTGATGTGAAAGCTTCATCAAAGACAACATCTCTGCTGACATGAATTTTCTTGGTCAAAGGATCTATCAAACGATATCCTTTAGAGTGCTCATCATAACCAAGAAAAATACATCTCAGTGTTTTCTCATCTAGCTTCTTCCTTTTCTCTTTCGGTATGTGCATGAAAGCGTGACATCCAAAAATACGTAGATGAGATATGGAGGGTTTTCGACCACTCCATGCTTCTGTGGAGTCATTCCTTTTAGGGCCTTTGTGGGTGCCCTATTCAACGGATATCTTTGCGGTGGTGACGGCTTCTGCCCAATATTGTTGCCCAAGAGTAGCTCCTGTGAGCATACAACGAACCATTTCCATGATAGAACGGTTCCTTCTCTCGGCAACTCCATTTCTTTGAGGAGTATAGGCGAGTTGTTAGCTGTCTCTTGATTCCATGCTTATCTAAGAATGCAGAAAATTCATTAGAGGTAAACTCTCCCCCTCGATCCGAGCGGAGGGTTTTAATAGAAGCTCTCGACTCCTTCTCAACGGATTTCTTGAGCTGCTTGGAAGAATGCGAAAGCTTCGATTTCGGTTGGAGAAAGAAAACCCACATCTTTCGTGAGTAGTCATCTACGAATAGCTGAAAGTACCTCTTCCCTCCACAGCTGTTGGGTGTGAAAGGACCGCACGGATCGGTGTGAATTAACTCCGAGAGGTTTTCGTGCTCTTGTTGAGCTCTTCTCAAATGGTACTCTATCTTGCTTTCTGCCAAGCGGTCGGAGCACAGCGGCAATGTGGCGAAAGGGAAGGAAGACCCTTTACCATCTCATACTTACTGAGCTCAAGTAAGTAGCAGAACTAAGATGCCCATATCTCTTGTGCCATAGGGAAGTTGCCTCCTTGGTAGAGACAGTCATGGCAACATGTGGAGTAGAGATAGCATCTAGTGCAAATAAGCCGTGCTTATATGAAGCTGTTGCAATCTGCTTACCCTTCCCGGTAATAGTACAACACTTCTTGCCATTCTCAACACGAAAGTTGACAACCATATTTCTATCCAGGATTTGTGTCGTGACAACAAATTGTTAGCCAATCCCGAAACATAGAGGACTTTGTCAATCGACACTTGCCATCGGGAAGAGTGGCTAAAGCTGTACCCTCTCCACTGAACCCTGTAGGTTTTATCATCAGCAATGGTGACAGGTTTGCCCTCTTTGGCCACAAATGATTCAAACCACGATCTGTCGCCGATCATATGTTTGCTAGCTCCAGAATCGACATACCAAACGGGATCCCTCTGTGTGGAATCTGTGGTAGTCATGAGCACCTTGTGTGCCCATTCAGAATACGAGTCAGATTCTTCAACAGCAACATTCACCCGGGGTTGCTTGTTTTTATTTTGTGGTTTGTTTTGGCCTTTCTGCTTGTTCTTATGCCAACACTTTGTTGGTGTCATGGTTGTCTTTCTCACGGATCTTGCACCACCTCTTCTTCTGTTGAGGTTGTTTGCCTTTTCCTTTCGTATCTTGTTGAGAATTTCCTCCTTTCCGAAAGTTGCCTCCTTTTTGCCCATTACCTTTCTTCCTAGAACCACCTTCTGTTGGTGTATAGGGCTGTATTGGAAGAATCATCCTTGTGAAGTTGGCGTGCCTCCTGTTGTTGAACCAGATTGACCAACTCGATGTAGGTAATTTGTCGTTGAGACACCTGGATGGAGGTGATCAACATATCAAATGAAGAAGGTCAAAGCTCTCATCACAAGTGAAATGAGAAGCTTTTCGTCCACGGTATCTCCCAAAGAATTCAATTTCTCTTTCAATTCGGACACTCTGCACGAGAAAGAGTTCAAGCTGTTTCACCACTGTCTCAAACTCGGGTTATGAAGTTGTTGTTGAAGATGAAGAATGGTGGAATCATTCTTCCCCTCATAGATGGTTCTAAGGGCATCCCATGTCTCTTTACCACTTGCTTTGTCAGCTATATGAGGTTGCACTTCATCTGAAACGGCAAACAAAATGAGCACCTTTGCTCGACTGTATTTCTTGTCAAAAGCTATCTGATCTGCGGAAGGACCTGTGGATCCTGCTTGTTGGTGAAGGCCTAGTTGTTACTCCAGTAACAATATCCCACAAATCTTCCATTTGGAGAATTGCCTTCATCTTATGTTTCCATGGTGTATAATTTGGACCTTTCAATAACTGATGAGGATCAGTCATCAACTTTGCAACAGCGGCCATAGTGAAGGTTCCTTATATCACCAATTGGTCCCCCTTTCGATATACCTTTTGCTAGGCCGTTATACCGTACAAAATACCCGCCCTTACGTGAGGGAAACTATAGGTATTTAGAAAGATCAACAAAAATCACCCGCCCTTACGTGAGGGAGACTATAGGTGAGTTTTAGAGATCATACGATACGTGGAACATAAGCGGTGTCGAAAGGGAATCGCCTTGTTGATGGCACCTACCATAGAAGATTCTTCTCATGCGTGGGGCGTAACTTCCCCTAAACACTATGAAGAATACTTCGTCGGGATTTACGCCTAAACACAAGTGCGATAAAGGGTAGTGGATGGAGTAAAAAAATGCAAAAATGGCTAACTTATCTCTCCCAAACGATTTATAGAGAACAAGCTCGGGACGTCGTTGTAGCGGCTATATTAGGCGGCGGATACGGTAGCCAAATCACGACGACTTTACCTGTAAGTGTTGGCCGGAGGTATCACAAATACCGAGCAGCTGCAGTGCAATAAATTGCACGGATGGGTTTTAATTATTCCGGGGACTTAGGGAGTGTTTTGATTTTTAATTTTTAATGTTATAGTGCAAAAATGAAATATGCAACATACAACAAAAAAAATGCCCACAAGAATAACCCACAAGGTGTCGGTCACAGCCGAAAATGCACCTTTTACAATTCGCCAAATTGCTTTTTTCAGAAAATTACTCACATTCCCCCTTTGATTTTTTGAAAAAAATATCCCCCCTTAAAAAAATCTCTTTAACAAAGCATTTTAATAATTATTATATATTTAAAATTAAAATAAATAATTTTAATTTATATAGTTTTAAAACTTATGAAAAAATAAATTAAAATTAAATTTTAATTTATAAAGTTTAAAAACTATAAAAAATAAATTAAAATTAAAAATTTTAATTAAAAAATAATAATTAAAAAAACTTTGAAAAAAAAATTATACCTTGGGGGGAGTCGGCGGGATTTGAACCCCCGACCTGTAGGCTCCCTGAGCCTTACCGCACAGCTCACTGCCAAGTGAGCTAGCGGGCTGATCCGGAAGGGTCGATGGAGCCCTTCGTATTTGACCTGCTGCCCGAGCGCAGGTTCCTTCTCTGCAAATCGTGCGCCGAGGAATTTAAAAAAAAAAAAACAACACGCGCTCTGCGCGTTCCCTGCTCTTTTCAATTTCGGACGCCCCGCGTTTCCAGCCGCTCAACGGGGGGGGAATTCTCCTTTGTTTTTTTTTTAATTCCCCGGCCCCGCGCGTGCAGCATCCGCGCATTCAACGGGGGCGACATTGGACGCGCCCAGCGTCCAGCAGAGCGGGGGGGGTGCAGCTCCTCCCCTCCAGCATCCGCGCGTCGTGCGGACGTCACGTCTACGCGTGCGGGGGGGAGGTCCCTCCTCTGCGACGCGTCTACGTCTATGTCGTGCAGACGTCGCGTCTGCGCGCGAGGCGGGGCTCCCTCCTTTGCGATGCATCTGCATCTGCGTCGCGCGGACGTCGCGTCTGCGTGCGGGGGGGGTCCCTCCTCTGCGTCATGACGCGACTGCGTCTGTGCGCGGAGCGGACCTCTTGCATCTGCGCACTCGCGACGCGGATGCGGAGATGTCTGCTCAACAAGCGCTTTTTTCTTTTTTTTATAGGTATAAATCGCGCAGCGATTTTTTTTTTTTTTTTTTAAATACCTGAACAGAACGTCGCGCGATTGCGCGCGGCGTTAAAAGAAAATTGCCTCCCCAGAAACAGCAAAAAAACAAAACTGCGTCCTCCTGCAACCTCGGCTTCTCACGCTTCTCTGCTGCTATCTGGCTCTGATGCCATGAAAGAAATGCGAACAACATTGTATTATTCAGCAATGGTTTAAATAATACAACAACAGCCGGGAATAGCACACCGGCGTAAACTGAACTGTTACGTTGTAACAGTGTAACAACAAAATAATCCTAAATATGAAATATAGACAAACTATAGAATATTGGATGTTAAAGTATGCTAACATAGGCAAGCAAATGTGTCGCGATATCATGACATGTCACGTTTTTGCAACTCGCCAAGGGCAGAAAGGCATCAAGCAAAAAGTGTCGTGATATCGTGACATGTCACATTTTCATGACCTACAGGAAAGGAAACGCACAGGCAAGCCAAGGTGTCATGATATCATGACATGTAATGTTTTCGCAACTCGCCAAGGGCAAAAATGCAGAAAGCAAAAAGTGTCGCGATATCGCAACATGTCGCATTTTTGCAACTCGCAAAGGAGCTGGAAGACCAAGCGTCGGAAGGAAGCCGTTTCGAAAGCCAAGACACCGAAGAGGCGCAGGAATGGAAACGAAGGGTCAGAAAGGGGAAACAAAGAGTCACGTCAGCGGTTTTAAAAGGGTGAAGCAAAGACATGGAGGTGGTCAGAAATCTATGGAGATAGAGTTGCAGACGTAAAGGCAAGAAGCCATTATGGACCTATTAGGCCATTTTATTCCAGGCGAAAGATGTTGTAACAAAAGCTATCTTTTGGGAATAAAAATTTTATTCAGTAGACTGTTGCCATGACTGTAATCTTGTTCTAATTTGTTGAAAGTGACTATAGATTCATCATGAGTGAGTTGGCTCTTGTTCAAAATATGTCAGCACAACCCTCCATTATTACCTTAACCACTTGAACAAACGCACTTGGCATAGTTCTGTATGGTAGGCCTTTGATTGGTCGATAGTTTATGGTTATCATCTCCCCATAATTGAGCACACGCTAAAAGGAAATTTACTGCAAATAACCATAATCACTATTTATTACGGTAATTAACCACCTGCATGCATGAATGCAATTATTTTAAAAATTTGTTTACCAGCTCCTGTGCATCTAACTTCAGAAAAAAAAATAGAGTAGTGAGGTACAGTAGTAATTCGAGGGGAGGCAGTAACATTGTTGAGTGAATTGTGAATTAGAGGCCAAGCATGGGGGGAAAGTAAAAAAACCACAACCTTAAGAAGAGTGAGCCATTTGATTGCTTGGGTACTTTGTAGACATCAAAAAACATAGTTGGACGCTACATAATGGATGGACTACTATTGACTGGTTAGTCATGGCTAGGATGCGACAGTAGAAAATGAATTTGTGGCATCGATGAGCGATGAGATCGTGCACATGTGGGGGCTAGAGATCCTAGTTATTGAGTACTATATCATTAGAGTTATGTGTCTTCCTCTTACATGGGAGCAGATGTACAAGGAGGATAATCTTGCACTCTATACATAGAGACTTTTGGGGCACCAATTGAGTACCTAACATGTGCTAGCTTGCCAAAACAACATATTCTCAAGCTCTAAAGGATCGTTTTTGAATAGATTACCGGTTTCTTCACATGCTTTGGTTGGTACTCCCACCTGAATGCCAACCACTTCTATTTCCTCAATCACATTCTACATGGGGATAAAATCAACATCCCCACTACCTTGCATGCACCTTGAAAGATGAGGCCAGACGATACCAGGCAGGCACCACCTCTGCCCTAGCTCACCATGGCATGATTTTTGCCTTGGTGAGATATGTAGTCACATAGAAATGTGATAATTGACGAATTTGTTGGCACTAGTGCAACGATAGGGCACAAGTAGAGGAGGAGGTGCCAATTCGAAATGAACAGTCAGCCCAAAAGGTGATAGAATGAGAAAAGACGGTGCTTGCATCCCAACATACAGGTAATATAGGGGAAGCAAGATAGGCCTCGTCCCCTAATTTTTTCCAATTTGGGGAGGAAGTAGGGTAGGCTCCGTCCTCTTCTACACCACAATTTGAAGATGAGGCAGAGCAGGATTTCATGCCTATCTCCACTAGGATGTGAAGCAGAAGAATGAGGGTGTCAAGGGTGGTTTTGAGCTCATCTGACGAGGAGACACCAACTGATGAGCTCAACAAGGAGTATTTGGACCATATTTTATAGTACATTTCCTGTGGTCCAACTTCTCAATAGGAAGCGGCCATGGTAGATGTACCACCAGAAGGCTAGGCAAAGGACTTGCAGTAGCAGCTACAGGTTTTGAAAGAACAAGCTTCCACTTGGTAAGCCAAAATTAAAGAAGAATAGGCTTTGTTTGAAGAGTCCAGAAATCCAAGGCTGCTAAGAGGAAGAGGACACAGATCAACCGGGCCTATTGGGATGAAGTGAACATAACTGATAATTACCAGTTCAATGTGGTACAGGTACGTGTCACCCCTTAAGAATGGGGAGATGATGAGCCATAGAATTGCTCATTTTTTGTACTCTTTTCCCATAATATGTGACATATTCTTGTAAATATAAATATTTTATGGAAATTATATATAATTAACATTTTATTTTGCATGTTCTCTAATATTTGTCTTTAAGTGTAATTTGTGTAGATTTAGTGGAAATTATTACGTTTTGGTATGTTTTCATCAAGGTCCCACTCAAACCTGGCACTTAAAAATTAATGAAGGAAAAATATCTACGGAATATCGATAAAGAGGTACGAAGTCATGCACCCAAGTTATTTGAAGCGCCTGACTTCCATTCGGCACCTATCTATTAAGTGCCTGATTTTTGTTAGGCACCTGCTTCCCATTGTACGGTGGAAAGTGTCTACTTCCTGTTGTACGGTGTAAGGTGTCTACTTTCTATTGTATGGTAGAAAGCGCCTGCTTCCCGTTATGTGATGGAAGGTGCCTGCTTCCTGAATTCTGCATACAAGGCATTTGCTTCTTGACTTATTCAATCGTGGTGCCTGATTTTCGTTAATGCCAAACTTCAACACGACCCTATGGTCAACAAAACAGAGCAAAAACTTTGGCAACTAGTGTGAAGGGATTTCCAGCATCACAACCAAACATGGGACAATGTCAAAGGTGACTCATCACCCATTTTTTAGCTGATACATAAATTAATTTTGGAAGTTGAGAAAATAAAATATTAGCATATTCTGGAAACAAAATATGCTAAAATATCATGATATTTTATTCGATTCCTCTAATCAAGAAAAAAATTGTAACATCGAATCATGTGTTGATTCATCCTAAAAATTGTAATAGGGTTGGCTGCATACCTTATAAATATGCAAGCCACCCCTAAAGAAGACGACCTCGAAATTTTTATGTAATTTTCTCTATTGCAAACTGTTAATAAAATCTTTGCATTGTTCCTATAAAAACATCTTCTAAGCATCCGATGATCATTCTACCACGGGCAGAACCTAATGGAAGCATGGGCCCACTTAAAATAGAGTTCTTCCCTATTTCCCCTATTTTTTTATTTGTTTTAATAGATTAATTTATTTCTAGTTATTTCCCCTATTTTTTGTAATTTCTAGTAAGGTAGTTATTTAGATTTGTAATGTTTTTAGTCTTGTTTCTTAGACTTAGCATGATATTATTGGTTTAAACATAAAATTCAAAAAACACCAAACACCCCCCAAATCATAATCCAAGGGACTCATCTCTGAAGGAGAAATTACAAGCATAGATTTTGCATGGCTGCTCACAAGACTACGAGCTACCCTAGGTTGACAATTAAATGGAGGCAATTAGTTGAACCATAGAAAAACCAACCAATGTTTTACCCAACAGTGACATTATTGGGATCATGAAATGTATTGTGGAAAGTATAAATACCTTCCACTCATAAATCATTGATACCATAAAATATATTATATTTCTAATCTTAGTACGTTAATAGTGTCTATGGACACCACCCTTGTATCTTACATTATGTTTTATTGTTATGAATCTAAATGATGTTGCAATTTTGTTTAAGCCCCCTCTCTCTCTTGTGTGAAATTATACAAAACTAATATTAAATTTTTTTGCTTTATAGAATTCAAATTTCTAGCGATAATTAGGTTATCAACGTAAATCATAACTATAATGTACGCAAAACAAGGGTTGCTAAAAGTCCCAAGGATGACAACACCAACGTGCTTTTAGCTTATAAGCTTTGGTGTCTATTTGGACTCTTTGCTAAATAATATAGCACCATATATTCTTGTAATATTAGACTTTCACATGGTGTCAACTTCACTTGTGGTATCATGACCTCTATGTTGCCAACCTTCCTATGGCACCAACATTAGTGGCACAAATGCTCAAAAACATAAGACCTATAGTAATAAAACCAAAAGTCACCACTAGTCATCAGGATGCATAGAGGATATTTTAGCACTAGGTACTATGCACATATCTATAGATATAGAGTCTACGACTTGGCATGTCATGGATTGGTGCCAACTATAGAGGAACCAAAAAAGGTAGTTTTGCAATTATTTCTAAAGATACATATTGATCAATTAAGAGTTGAATTATTTTACATTCCTATAAAATTATAAATATTATACATATGTACAAAACTTATAATAGTATCTTCTTATTTTTTAACGTTCTCTATTTTATTTATTTCGCTTTGTTACTCTATAGATACATATAGTTTATGTTGCCTAAGCATTTGTTCTACTACTTATTTCAATGTAGTAGAATATAGTTCCCTATAACTATAATGTCATGCACCCCATATGCATTTGTACTATTGTTTATTTTATTACATGGTACTTATATTTTGTTGTGCATTTTTATATTTGCAACAACTATAAATAAAGTTTACATTCCTATATGATAAAGTATTGTGTTGTGTCATGTTTTTTGATACACAGCTTTGAAGCATAATATTTAGACATCATGATCTAGTTTTAGGAGTTGTCTTCCATGCTACCACATCCTAGGCCCTATGATGCAAATCAATTGGGTATCAAAGGTTATTTCATGTTCTTTGATTCCTTCATTTAATTTAATATTCTTTCTAGATATCCTTGTCCAAAATAAAGCCACTTATATGCTTCATCATTGGATGTTTCCTCATACACATTCATGGTATAAGAAGTAAGCCTCATACTAGATTCCATTTTTGGGTTCCCAAAATAATATTATGAATAAATGCTAAAATGGAGAAGTCATAATCAATACCAGAGGCTAAGATACAAAATGTGGAGAAGTTTATATGAGATTTATGGGTCAGTGATATGTCATTTAAATTGTCAATCCAAGGTTTTAGGTCTTTGTAAGGTGTCATGCATTGTATGTGTGAGCAATAAGTTCATCAATGCTAAAGTGCCTACAATGGATATCCTTTCTAGGGAGTAAGAGAGTGGATAGAATAAATGTAGAAAATTTGAAGAGTCCTACACTACTAGATGAAAAAGAAAAAATAATATAACATTATTGCTCTTCCTAACCTCTCAAGTATTCATGCTAGTTGATCAGATTTTGCCTCACACTATCTCAATGTATAAGAGGAAAAAATATTTCTTGGAACACAAGGGGAAATTTTCCAACCATGTTGGATCTTATGACACTTGCCCCTACCTAGACATTAGATTTTAGTCATTAGTTCCTATTGGAGAAATTATTGAAAAATGGAAAAAATCCTACAATTTGTTTTTGGTAGATAAGATACTATAGCATTAATATCGGGTTTTACAGGTTCACCCAAAACCTTTTACAAAATTCAGCCTAGGGCTGTTGATGAACATGTCCTTACTAAGGATCCTATATAAGTAAAATATGTTGGCAATTTTGGGTACTTTGAGTACATTGCCTTTGCTCAAGTGTATAAGTTGTCATTGATGTCAAGAAGCTCTTGAAGGAATTTGATTTGATGTCAAACAATTTGTTTTGATGAAGGTTACGACATGACAGTTTCAAAGGTCTTTTATAAACCCCAAGTTGGCAGGTTTAAATATTATAGGTGGATGCATTAGTTTAATGCATTTGGGTCCAGGAGGAAGTATTTATTTAATAAT